>CM060429.1:56274327-61074327 GCA_030545235.1 Helianthus tuberosus | reverse complement strand
GAAACCTGTATATGGCTCTCATGAATACCCGTCACGCTTATTACGCGTACGGTTCGGTTTATGTAACAAGTTCACATAAATTAGCCGAAACGGGTCAAACCTTATTGGTTTTATCTCAAAAATCCAGAATGTGTATGAAATACCCATTTAAGACAAGTCTTCAAACTTGTCGGGTCTAAACCACATTCTATTCCGGTCGTCGCTTAATCATGCGTTTGAACCGTATATTCCCTTAAGACTAACCGGTCTAAGCTTAGGCTTAATTAAAGACCCGTTAGCATTCTAATAAGTTATTTATACCATCATTCCAGACTAGAGCCTTCCGGTAAATGGTACCTACGCTTACTTAAGTGAATACGGCTGAGTTATTAAATTCTTACTATTTAAGACAGGAGCTAGCTCAGGTAAATACTCTTAACTTATTTCCCTATACGGGCTTGGGATACGGCACTATAAAAGTACCGCTTGGTCGGGTGTGTAGTTATTTAAATCGTATTGTGATTGATGTACTTACAACCCGTTTAATATGTATTATTTGGTGTATGGCCTTTGGGGGTTAATGACCATGTCCCGGATATCCTTGGCATCATTTTACGAAATGGCCACGACCTAAGCACGGGGTGTAGGCATACACCTGACAGCTGCATTATGTAAAAACTGGTAATCCACTCCGAGGTATCATCCTTGTGGGCATTATACCGGAACTGGTAATCCACTTAGAGGATGATAGCCTGTGGGCATTATACCTGTGGCGTGTCAGTTAATCTAGTCCGGCCCTAACAGATGACAAATAAGTAAAACTGTATACAAGATTATATACAAATAATTTTCCCAAGTATAAAAGGTTAATTTTGCCTCTGTGCATTTTAATCAAATTATAAAAGATATTTTTGTGCCACGTGCATCCAAATCAATTTTCTTAAACTCTTTTCAAATGAGTCAGTTGAGTGTATTTACCAGTGAAAACTGACGTATTTTCCAAAAAGGTTAAGTGACAGGTACTGAACGAAATTGGCTGGAAGCTCAGGGCGCTAATAAGGAATCTTGCAAGTTCTAGGCGTCTAAAGTCTGTTGAACAAATGATATGTTTAAAGATCCGCCTGTGGATTCTTTACTTTCCGTTGTAATACTGGATATTACTTTATATTCGGAATGTAATAATATTTATCTTTTGCTTCCGCTGTGCATTTATATATTGTGTTGTTTGACTATTATGTTGCCAACCACGTCACGATACTCCCCCACCGGGCCCACCGGTGACACGTGGAAAGTCGGGGTGTGACAAAAACATGCTTAAACGGGTCGGAACTGAAAGTCAAAGCAAAAGTCAAATTATGCGACTTTCGGTTCCGAACCGGGTCTTTACTGAAAATTGTCGGGTTGAACATGTTTAGACATGTTCTTACACTAATTACCAAGTTATATTAATGATCAAACAGGTTGTATGGGTTCTACATTGCTAATTATGTATTAACTTGAAATTAAGCATCCTGTTGACTTTTTAATAACAAGTTTGACCCGACAAATGACCTAGATAGAGTGGGAATCAGAGGGTGCCCTTTTAAGGGTTTAATGCCCACATAATTACCAACTTATAACTACCTTCAATTCGACTAATCACTGGACCATTAATGATTAATCGCTAAGTCAAACGGTAATTACGACGGTTTGACTTTTAAGCTAAAACTAAGTAAAAACTCAACTAAGAAAGGTTAAGCATACTTACAGAAGTCCTATGCACGATTAGGGATGCTTAGGGTCTGCTCTTGAACTCCCAAAAGCTCCAGAAATGCAGAAGGAATGAGTGATCACAATGTTGCAACATTGTGGCCTTTTATAGTGTTCTTGATCCATAAAGATGGTGACAACTAAGTCTATGGGGTGATCCAGATCAACAACAAGTGCTCCTAGGGTCTAAAAGTAATGTAGGGGTCGTCCAAAGATGTGGAAAATCGTTTTTAAGTCGGTTACAAGCTCAAAACAGTCAACAGCCAAACTTTCTGTCGCTGGGCAACCCTTACGGACCGTAAGGGGGTGGCCTACGGTCCGTAAGCCTTTTGCAAAGGGCAAAAATGTTTGATCTTTCGAGCTTTGAAGGGGCAACTAGTGTGTAACGATTTTGGGACATGATTTATCAGTTTGGGGCCTCAACATCATGCTTGAACAGTTATATACCCTACCATTTTGCAATGTTTTCTTGAACTTTTAAAGAAAAACCATAAACGAAAGTTTATTGTGCATTTCTTCGTAGGATCTCACTTTTGCAAATATGAATCAATTATTGCTAGTAATTACCGGATTGAATGTAAATCAGATGTTTGTAATATATGTTAGGGTCTTGGGATTCATAACGAGGTCGTTCAGAGGTAAAAATTAACATGACGACACTTATAAATCTTGCCATACATCTTTAACTATATCCGGGTTTACATCACTTTTGTCTTACATGACACGTGTCGTTATTCTATTGTACACGAATTTTCGAGGTGTTACACTGATCCACTTAAATTTTTCACACAAAGTTCAACTGTTTCGAGATATGAGATTAATGTTTTAGAGACTTAAACTTACTCGCGTGTCCCACCTCAGAATATACTCCCGTATCCAGATCCCAATATTCAGTCTTATAGGTGAGTATACCTAGATGATATATGTAAGGGGTTGATTGCGAAACCGTGAGAGCTCAGGTCAGAACTTCCGTTCAGCAGAGAGATGACGGCTCGACTTTGGTGGGTCCCCTTTAGAGAATCTTTTTTACAACAGCATTGATTAACAATTTTATTGTCTTATCATTTATGCTGAGGGCGGCGCTATTTTTCAAGCAAGCATAAAGTATTCTCCGGGGACTAGGCCATTGCTTCCGCAAAATCAGAAGTCCCGGGATAATACCCCAGATATCACTAAGCATAAAGACCTAGTATCTCAGAAAGAGGGGTCCTTCAAACAAGATTTCGGGGGTTACCCATATATCCGAGAGATGTTACCCACGATATAAGCAAGTTTGAATTTAGGTTTATATCTCGTCACAATCTACTAAAGGTGCAAAAACTACTGACACATCATCAGTGAGACCGTTTATCACATTTTTCTTTCCAAATCTTTAGCATGCTGTGATAGTCCACTGATGTACTATCATTTCCTCTTCTTTGACACAAAACTCATTTTCATTTTTTTCAATTTTTTTGTTTTTTTTTTACCAGTAGGTTTTTTATCATGTTTTTTACTTTTTCAAATTTTCTAATGTTTTTGGATTTTCTGAAATTTGTACTCCCCCTAAAATGCAAACACATTTTAGGAAAATTTGAAAACAAATTTTGATACTCTACCTGTACAGTTTGTTTTCCTAAAAAAATTGACAACCGATATCAAATCGCTTCAATTCACCATCCACTTGGCATAAACAATCAGAACTCCCCCTCACAACAAACTATTTTCCCATTGTGATTTCAAAACACTTAAGTTTGTTTCAATCAAATGGTTTTTCCAGAAAATTAGTTTTGTTGATTTTCAAACCACTTGTAGGTTAGGGGATAAACTCATCATTTTGTTCTCCAAAATACCACTTGTAAGAATGATCCAATCAAGTTCAACTTAATGACCTTGATTAATCATTTGAAGATGAAAACCTTCTTCAACCACTTACAGGTTCACTCACCAACTATAATCACTTGTAAATCAAAATATAACAATTTAAATATACCACCTATACTTTACCAACTGTACCACTTGTAGGATCATTTGCTAAGAAAGATGCCGATTCCTGCTCCACTCTTACCAACCTGTGAGCTCCGGCAAGTCAGAATTTTTAGTTTGGAAAAACTTTCCCCCAAGCCTGACCATCCTTGGGAGATTCTGGAGCACACCTGTCCCACCAACATTTTGATTTATAAAATTCTTTTGCACTTTTAACCTTCCCATCAACCATTTTCCCAAAAATATGCTTAACTTTTCCATTGAAAGCCTTCTCAACATCAAATCTTCCCTTATCAGCGAAGAATTGATTTGAGATCTCTACCTTTCCCACTTTTTTCATCAAATTTTCCTTTGACAATGGAGGAAAATCCTCATCGTTCACCTCTGGAACGGAATTAACAACCTTTTTCTCAACAGATGACTCCTCTGATTTTATGGAATCAGATTTATTGTCAGAGCTACTTTCAGATTTTACAACCCATTTTTGTTTACTCAAATCGACTTGTCTTTTGTAAAAACGTTTTGAAGTTTCACCAACTTCCAAAGTCGATTTATCAACACATTTCTTTTTCATATCAGAGTTAGAAGACACTCCCTGTTTTGAATAAATGGACTCTTGGCAGTTCCAAGCAATGTGTCCAACTTTTTGACACTTGAAACAGGTTCTTCTATCAACTCTCGAAGCAAACTTCCTCACATTCTTCTTTACTTCAGCAAGAAACTCTTGATTCGACTGCTTCCAGAACGGTTTCTTCTGTTCATCCTCTGAACTTCCTCCTGAAACAAATTTTGTTTTTGGTTTATAAGTTTTCTGATTTTTATAATTTTCTGAGGAATTGAAACCAAGACCTTTCTTTTTAAGGTTACCATTATGGTTTGGTTTCTTTCGATAACCAGAACCATAACTATACCCCTTTTTCTTGTTCAATCTCTGTTGAACTCTTGAAGTGTATTTTTTAGGTTTTTCATCAAGATTTAAATCTTTTATTTCAGAAATATTAATTTCTGTTAATTTGAAAACCTGTTTGATCATTTCAGTTTTTACACTTCTTATTGGAAATTCCTCATCAGAATATAATTTGTCTGAACCATACAAAGTATAAGCCACTTTGATTGAATCGTCATTCAAATTAGATTTTGATAACAGGAATTCTTTATTGTAAACCCGTTTGACTGGTGAACTCGGACTCTTTTTTGACGAACTCGAACTTTCAGACTTAGACTCCGACTTTGACTACTCATCCATATCCAACACCTGATCGACACTTTCTTTAATAACTCAGACTCATGATCAGTGTCAGACGCTGTGAATGTAACATCAATATTGTCTGGTAATTCATCAATGATTTCAGACTTTAACTTGATGTTGACTGCCTTTTTTAGACGCTCCTCGTTAGGATTCCTGGGAGAATAACTTTCATGGATCGGGGGCGGACATCTGTTATACTTGACACTTGGTTTCTTACCAGTATCAGTATCTTCAGTCTTTTTATCCATGAATGCTTCCAGACCTGCAACAGTAGGATAAACACGATCAATCAAATAATCACAAGTAGTATAACTCAACAGTAAGCGTTTAATCCTTTCACTTTCGATCTTTTCAAGCTCCAACTTCTTCTTCAGATTAGCACAGTCTTCGATGTAATCATTTATGACGCTCTGCTTTGTCATTAATGTTGCGCTCATTTTTTCCATTGCTTTTTCAATTTCTGTATTTGTCTTTTTCAGACGATCAACTGTGTTGTTGAGCACATCATATGACTCTTTCACATACTTCACATCAGACAGTAAATCTTCTTTAATCTTCTCTAAATCAGCAATCTTCTTATCTTTCTCCTCACAAACTTTGCAAGATTCTGAACACTTCAAACATGGTTTTTCAACTTCAACCATTTTTTCAACTATCTTTTCAACCTCGACAATCTTTTCAACTTCAACGACTTTTTCTACCTCGACGAGTTTCTCTACTTCGACTATTTTTTCAACCTCGACAATCTTCTCCACTACTTTCTCCACTTCAACGATTTTCTCTATTACTTTCTCAGTTACTGGATCAACATTTGCTTCTCCAACTTCTGTCTTTGTCTTTTCATCAGCTAGCCTTCTTGCTGCTTCCAGCTCTTTCTTCAATCTGGCAATCTTCTTCTGATTCAGCATCTCCATTTTATCTGCAAAAAACAAATTAAAACTAGTAGGATCAATGCCTTTTCTAGCTCTGTTGAGATGTTCTTCCTCATCATCGGTATCCACATCGCTTCCAAGATCTGGAAAAATCGGGATTCTTTTCTGATTAGTCTCATTTTCACCCTGAATTCTTGCAACAAAAGCTGAACCAGGTATGTATTTGTCCCAACTAAATCCCTCTGCAACTTTTTCAAAATCTTGATGAATAAGTAAAGCTTTCTTCTTTCCATCTTCAATAGCATGAGCATGTGCAGTTTGTGGTTGTTGAGCAATCTGATGGAAAATTGATTTCTGATAATAATTGTTCCTATCTTGATTCCCGGTTGCTTCTTTGCTTTTACACTCTCTTTTAAAGTGTCCTTTTCCTTTGCAACGAAAACAGGTAACTTTTGATTTATCAAAACCCAACTGAGAAGTAGCCATTCCTCGAAATTCATCTCTACCAGTAATCTCTTGAAACTTTTCAGCTCTTCTCCAAGCACTTGCTAAACACCATTTTATATCCATCAGCTCAAGTTCTTCAGCATCAATTTGGTCGTAATCCTCTTTGGTAAGCATCGGATTCCCAATCTTGCCAGCAATCAAACTCTCATAAGATTCCAACATAGCAACCAGTGATGCCATGTGTTGCTTGGCAACTTTCGGAGACAGATTCTGACCATTTTGAATGTTTAAGGTAACATTGCACTGCAGATTTGTTGAGTTCTGTCTTTGAGGACTTGACGTTGTATGATTTGGATCATAACTGGAATAAGAAGATGAAGATCCACCACTTTGAGTAACATTACTCTTTGTTCCAGACGAACTGTCAGCACTAAAACCAGTTTGAATCTTTGGACTAGGGCTGGGGGTAGCCTCAAACTTGTTCCCTCGGTAATACAGACTGACATCTTGTTTGGCATTCGGATTCGTCATTATAGCAGTTTTCTGAATATCCAGCTCCTGCTCTTCAATCTTTTGAATGAACTGTGCCAGATTCATACTCTCAGACTTTCTTGTGTGTTTTAAAATCATCAAATAAGTTCCCCACTTATGCTGTGGTAGTGCTTCAGCAAGTTTATCAACCCATTCCTCATCTTCTTTCTTTATATCCAATCTCTCCATTTCCAAAACAAGATGACAATATCTGTCAATGGTCTGTTTTGTTGTTTCATGATCAAAAGCTACAAACATATCAAAAGATTTCTTCAGTAATGCCTTTCTGTTTTTAATCATATCTGCACTTCCTTTGAACTTTTGAATCAAAGCTTCCCAAATTGATCTGGCTGTACCATTATGTTGGAGCAAAACAAAGATATCTTCCTTAATCGCTTGTTGAAGAATACTGATCATCATTTTTTCACTTGTAAATTTCAATTTGTCACTCTCTGAATAGTCCTCAATTGCTTTTACAATCCCACGTTCATTTTTAGGTTTTTCATAATCTTTCAACAATGAACACCAAGCATCAAATTTGTAAGCTTGCACCCAGTTCTCGAATCGATTCTGCCATCCTTTAAAGTCTTCAATGTACATAAGCTTTGGCGGTTTTTGATGAGTTCCTGTCTCATTTTCACTGTACAGTGTTTCAGCAGCAGTAACTGGAGCAACAGGTGTCGCAAAAGCATTATAAAATTCTTCAGACATGATTCAAAGTCAAATCTTCACAAACACAAACTTTCTTGTTTTAAAAATACTTGTCTCAAACAAGCTGGATCACCTCGTAAAATACCTGCAAACAAACAAACAAACGATCAGTTTTAAATGAACTGAATATGTAAAAGTGTGTGTTGATGAAATCAATCTAAGACTCGTGTCGAAGATTTGCAGATTCGTTCCAATGTTGTTCGGTTGAAATCACTGAATGAATGGGCTTGATCGGATTATGTAATCAGTTGGGTCAACACAATAACAAATCACAATTAATGATCACAATAATGACTTGTTGGGCCAAGAGCTTAAATCACATGCACATTGATTATATCTTGTATGTTGGGCCGACAACTTCTTTGTATGAAGACTTGATTTATGATTCTATTGGACCGTCCAACTTCAATCTTTATCCAAACCTTGAATTTATGACCAACAATTTCAAATCACACAACACTTTCTTTGGGCCGATGATATT
Organism: Helianthus tuberosus; assembly: GCA_030545235.1. Lineage (NCBI taxonomy): Eukaryota > Viridiplantae > Streptophyta > Magnoliopsida > Asterales > Asteraceae > Helianthus > Helianthus tuberosus. Next base: position 61,066,343 of record CM060429.1, on the reverse strand, counting down.
TATGAATCTGATTGGACCGAGAATGTGTTTATACAATTAATGTTCACATGGACTTCAATCAATGGCTGACAATATCATCTTTCAAAACTCTTTTGATTGGGCCGCAACTATTCAGCACATGTACTGACAATTTTCACTTGAATTGATACTTTCTAGACCATAGACAACAATCAATATTATTCTTTACATGCACATGCACTATATGAATTGATGGCCGACAAAACGTGAATGTGCTATGACAATTTACGAGAATCACATGGAAGCTGACACAAACATGTGGTTTCTTTTCCAAATTACTGACATCCTCGTTTAATGCTTCACATAACTCAATGCACTTTTCCAAGAGAAATAGACTTTTTCACCCGAAAAACAATTCAAACGGAATACCACCTTTCAAACGGAAATTGAATATTTCAAACGGAATTGATCAATTTCAACCGGAATTGGTCAACTTCAAATGGAATAGGTCAACCTCAAACGGAATAGGTCAATTTCAAATGGAATAGGGTCAGATTCAAACGGAATGGGTATACTGGTTTCGTTTGAAGGCTGCTGACATCATCAAAAATTCGATCTGTTCAAACGGAACTGTGTATATTATCAAGTTTTAGTTCGAATTTAAAGCTGAAATTTTCCAGGATTTGTTAAAACATGATTGCGAGTATAATGTGAAATTTTAAGTCGATTTTAACCGTAAAAAATTTCAAACTTGTGAAAGAAGGTGTAGAAAATAGATTTTCAAGCTGAATATGGCAAGAACTCTTCTTCCTGAGCTCTGATACCACTTGTAGGATCGAATCGCGACCTGAATGAGTCGTTCGGAAGAGCACTAGTCCGTTTCAGAGGCGGAAACTAAGAAACGGATGTAAAAACAGCTTGAATATCACTTTAAACGTCTTGTGTATTGAAATAATAGCAATTACAATCACAAGGAATACCGGCAGCACCTCGGTATCAAATCTGAAAATCATTACAAATGACAAGAACACTACCCTATTTATACTTCTCCTAGTTCCGTTTGAAGCATGCATGACCATTTCAAACGAACCATGTCTTTCAAACGGACCATTCAAACGGACTCACTTAATTGGACCATTCAAACGGACTACAAACAAATCTCAAACTGAATTATATTTTGTTTTGTCTCATGTGCATCGAATGTTGCAATGATGATGTCACTTTTATGATGTCACATATATGATGTCACGCTTGTTCAGATCCGCAACGAAACCGAGACTCGATATAAGACGAAGTCGACAGATGAATGCACTAACATATGAAATTTTGATTAATCTATATCGAAACAATTAGTGTTATGGAATTCTTTGAGCAATCTGATTCGCTTAGTGTCGTGTCCCGATGTTTCCGCCATCGGTTGGGGTGTGACAATGATCAACAGTGTTATGACCCCAATCACTAGTTGAAATAATGATCAATAGTGATTTGACTACGTCACGGGAATCGCCTAGTGACATATACCTTTGAATAATAGTAAGATATACTATATATTTATTACTTGATAAACTGCACTATTGGACGAAAGTGAGCCAATGAGTTATATGACCACTATGACATCGGAATTGCCACCATATGACAAATACTGATTGAGTTTTGGGTAAATATAAACAAATATAAAAACCCTTAATGTTGTAAAGTATAACAATGTATTTTATAAAAATGGAATGAACTCGCCAGTATTTATTACTGATAAAATGTTTTTAAAACGTGTTTCAGGTAATTTGCTGTAAAGATAATAGAAGCCAGCTATGGAGCACTGAAGGCTTAAATAAAGTGGCTATAAATACCTGAATAAAAGAAGAAATTTATGTTTTATTTATTTGAGTTTATCCCTATAAAAACAATTGAATGGAATATGGGTTTTAGCCCATTTGTTTAATATTAAAAGTTTGGTGTTTTACAAACTTTGAAATGATTTCCTAACTACGATCCTGATGAAATTTTTTCCGCTGCGTATTTAAACATCGATACCACTTGGCTGGTTCACGGCTCCCGCTCCCAGGGTAGGGTCGGGGGTTGTGACAGAAGGTGGTATCAGAGCCGCTGGTTTAAGCTATTTAGGTGTTCTGCTAATACATAAACTTAAACAATAAAGTTAGGAAACTAATACAAAGTAACCTATGTGTTATTTTTGTAGATTTAAATATATGTATATATATATATATATGGGGAGGTTCATTTGAGAAGAAAAATAAATTGAGAAGAAAAAGAACAAAGGGTACAATTGTAAAACATTAAATAGTTTTTCTCTCGTCTCATTTATTATTATTTTTGACTAATTAATTAGTCATAAAGACTATCATCCTCTACACAAAATTTTTTGACTAGACACATCAAAATTTATCCTACACGTTTTTGAAATTTATCCTACACATACTGAAATTTATCATACACAACTCGTAATTCATCCTACACACCTCATAATTTATCCTACACTTTAAAATATTTTTTTCTTCTTTGAAAAAAATTAATTTTTTGAAAATAAGTTACAATTTTAATTTAGTTAGCTATTAAAAAGGAAGACTAACAATTAATGATCTATCTAATTTTGCCAATATACCCTTACACCCATATTAAATACAAAAATTAAATGAAGTAAAAGGAAGCATTCTTATTGGTTAAAGATTGTTCTTTTTTATTCTTCCAAAAAATTTCTTCTCATTTGAACCCTCCACTATATATATATATGCACATATGATTCTTGAAAGTATTATTTTGTTTTAATTATTCTGTGATATTATAATTGAAAATGTTTGCAATTCAGATGTCGAATGAAGTATCACATAATCCAGAAGTTTATGCTAATAATAAAAATCCTTTGGATAAAAATGCTATAGAAAATATAATAGCCCAAGGAATAGCTAATGCTATACCTTTAATAATTAAAGCTGTTAAAAACTCCGTAGAACCCACCAAAGCTGTGAGTAGCAAGCATACGCATGACGACAGTTTTAGCCATAGTGTCAATGGAGACAATGATGATATTATCAAAACCCCATTTCCCAAGAAAATGAATGTGATGACTCGCGGATGTACCTACAAAGAATTTATAGGTTGTAAACCAACTGAGTTCCCAGGTAGTGAAGGAGCCACGGCTGCACTACGATGGTTGGAAAAGACGGAAGTTGTTCTTAAAATAAGCAAATGTGTCGAAGAAGATAAGGTGATGTATGTTTCCAACCTCTTTAAGGAAGAAGCCTTAGAATGGTGGAATACAATTCTTCAGGCAAAAGGAAGTGACATGGCTTATGCCATGAACTGGGAAAAAATCAAAGAAATGACAGAAAGGAAATTTTGTCCCCCTTATGAAAAGGAACGAATGGCTAACGAATTCCTAAATCATAAAATGATAAATGTGAATTGTCGTGAATATACGGCTCCCGCTCCCAGGGTGGGGTTGGGGGTTGTGACACCTTCGTACGAAGGCAGTGCCTTCGTACGAAGCCGGGCTTCACACAGAACAGTCCAGTTTTCCAAGTGGCTGTTTTTGGCGTTCGGAGCTGTGTTTTCGTCTGAATCAGATGTGTTTTCGAGTCCTTTTCATGACGGTTTCGACACCACCTCGTTCCACTATTCAGTGAACAAAATATGTGTCGTTTGGTCCGTTTTGTGTAAAAATTGAGTTTAAAAGGGTTTTGAATGGTTTTTACCTAGATCTAACACTTGGTGAGTGTTTTATCGTGTCGTGTCTGATCGTGTACGGGTATACACGATATGCCAACCCTATCGACACCTTTGCAAGGAAGCTAGACTTTGTCCATGATTGTCTAATCCACCAAAGTAACACAAATAAGGATTGGACTTGGGTCTTGATTGAAGAATCCAAATCTCTCTGCCACTAGGCCAAATGATGGATGATAAAACAATTGTTGGGCTAATAAAAAAACTTAAATAATTTGAATCTTGGGCTAATAAATAAAACATCACTTTCTTTCTTTCTTTTTTTCTGAAAAAAGAAAAAAGAAAAAAAAAAGAGATTTTGAATTAGAAGATGGACTGAAAATGTGATGTTTAAAAATCCAAAGTTACCCGTTGTGTTATTATCAACTACTGCAAGTGTAACTCCCACCACCAAACATTTGACCGCTCCCTCGAATCACGGGTCCAATTTAAGACGACTTCATCTTCTACTATTTCACCACTTGGTCATGATTACGGGCATGTTTGGCTTAGCTTATTTTCAACTTATTGAAAAGGACTTTTGGAAAGAAAAAGTCAGGATTTCCTGACTTTTGCCTTGGTAGAAGTCCTTTTGCCCTAAAAAAGGAAAGGCAAACACAAAAAAAAAGGGACTTTTGGCTCAAAAAAAGGACTTCTGGCTCAAAATAAGGAAAGCCAAACATGCCCTACGTTACGCTTCACAACATCCCTCTTCAATGTTTGATTCTGTTTCCTGAAAATGTCTGATGATTCATTCACCCATGGGGCTTCAAACACGGTATGTTTCACTGCTTTTCGCTAATTCAGGAATCATCGGGTTTGGCTCATTTACAAATGCAGCCAGCCGGCTTGGCTTCACTCGTTTATCTTAACCACCTGAAATCTCGTTTTGTAATGCCGAATTTAAAATCTACAATTTTTAATTTACATGTATCATTAAGCTTTGGCTTATGTTGAAAATTTGGGCTTTAGTTTAATCAAGCCAAACGAGAACGACCTTGGCTCCGCCTCTGCTAGTTTGCCGATCCGAGCCAAGGTAGGCTCGCCAATTCTACACTACTTGTTTATTTTAACGGGCTGAAATGTTGAGTTCCAACTTGTTTAACATACATATTTATAAATTACACTATTTGTAATTTAAATCTATTAATTAAAACTAGTTTTTAGAGGGTGTTTGGGGTTGAGTTTTGAAGAAGATTTTTAGATTATTGAGTTTTGAAATCGTAAATAATCAGTTTTGAGTGTTTGGGTAAAAAAAATGATTATTTGCGTTTAGAAAGTTACAAAACGCAGTTTCCAAAAGCAGCTCCCCCTACTGCAACAAAACGCAATTTTCCAAAAATTGATTATTTGCGATTAGAAAAGGATTTTCACTAGTTTGTTTTTTAAATATATATATTTGCCAAACACTCAAATAGTTGATTATCTGATTTTTGTGATATCAAGCAACATAATCAAATCCAAACACTATCTTTCAACATCACGTTTTGTTACAGTTAATTATCTGATTCTGATTATTCAAAACGCATAATCTATTTTCAAAACTCAATTATAAAGTTCAAATGTATAATTAATGTTGTAAAAGTTCAAAACCCTGAGGTCAATGGATAACCTTGGGATTGGAGGAAGTAATGATTAAGTAAAGTATATATTTGAGTGAGGTTTAATCTAAAGTTTCAATGACTTGCTTTTGTTGCAAGTTTTGGTTGATTAATAAGTTTGTATGGATAATAAGTTGGAATATAATATTCGTTTTGTATGTATATTCTAATGTGAACCAGATTGGTAATATGGTTGTCATTGCTATTTTTATTCTTCTAACAGTTATGGAAAATTTACAGGTTTTCAAGAGCGGTCCGCTGCTTATATCTTCCAAAGGTACTTGCGACATTTGCGTGTGGTGTGGACTTAAAAGAAAATTCAGATATGTGTTGTTTATTTTTCCCATTTAATGTGTTCAGTCTGCATGTATTGAATTCCACTGTGTTTTAGTTTTACATCATTCTATAATCTTTTCTTGAATTAAATCAATATTTTCGCTTCTTCTGCAATAATTCTTTGCTAATTCAGGGCTAGGATGGAAGTCATGGAAGAAACGCTGGTTTATTCTCACACGCACTTCTCTCGTTTTCTTCAAAAATGATCCAGTTAGTCATCTCTCACAGTTACTCAAGTTTTTTTTAGAAAATGTTTGATCACTGGTTCTTTTTTTTTGTTCAGAGTGTACCTCCCCAGAGAGAAAGTGAAGTAAATCTGACGTTGGGAGGAATTGACTTGAACAGTTCTGGAAGGTAATGGTAGTTATTGGGTGTGTTTGCGTGTATTTATTTACGGAAACTTTTGTTCTTTAACATATAGTTTATTTGGAATTTTTATTGCAGTGTTGTTGTTAGAGAGGACAAAAAGCTGTTAACTGTTTTGTTTCCTGATGGACGCGATGGCCGGGCATTTACGCTCAAGGTTTTACATGTCATGTTAATACATAAAGTAGCTTAAAGGAAACAGTTCAAATGGGCCGAATAGGTCAATGCGAGTGACCGAATGTGTATTTCTATGCATATAAACTTTTGGAAAAGTTGATTTGGGTCAACATGATTTTTGAGACCGAAATCTTGATGACAACTTATTTCTGGGCTATTGCACCATGTTTACATTTTTGTTAAATTTCAGGCAGAAACATCTGAAGATTTGCATGAGTGGAAGACAGCTCTTGAACATGCTCTTGCACACGCCCCAAATGCAGCCCTTGTTATGGGACAAAACAGAATCTTCCGGAACGATACCACTGATTCAAATGAACAGTCATTTCATCAATGTTTGTGAACTTCATTCTGTAAACCTTTTTTTTTTCTTTTTTGCTGCATGGGTCCGCTCTAAAAATTTATCGTCTTCAACTTTTGGCGGTAAAAAGTTTACTTTTTTTTTTATAGGGAGAGATAAACGCTCCATTAAGTCTCTAGTTGTCGGAAGACCAATATTGTTAGCGTTGGAGGACATAGATGGAGGCCCATCTTTCCTTGAGAAAGCTCTTAGATTTCTTGAGACACACGGTTAGCTTCTTTGGACAAGATAAAACAGTTATGGAATAAATAAAAAAAATATGGGTTATTTTTATGAGCTAACATATACCCTCCCCGCATTTTTTTGTTCAACAGGAAGCAAAGTTGAAGGAATCTTGAGACAATCTGCAGACGTAGAGGAGGTAGACCGCAGAGTTCATCAATATGAAAAAGGTTTCATTTTTTTGTTATATTACCAAATTTAGATGTTGTTTGAAATTGAATGCTAAAGTTTACTACACGTTGTCTTAGACAAGAAGGAGTTTAATTCTGATGAAGATGCACATGTTGTTGGTGATTGTGTTAAGGTACATACTTCATTTTACTTATCTTAACCGTGGAAGATAACAAACGTAAACTTCTATGGTGATTATTTTGCATCTTGTTTTGATTATTGATTGCAAAACTTTCATTTGCAGCATGTCCTTAGAGAGCTTCCCTCATCACCTGTTCCCGCAACCTGTTGCACTGCTTTGTTGGAAGCTTATAGTAAGTTTAATAAAACAATGTATATATAGTATGTGTCAGGTGTACTGATAATGTATATATAGTATGTGTCAGGTGTACTGATAATGATTGCTTGATCCAGAAATTGATCCGAAGGAAGCTCGAGTGAACGCTATGCGTGCTGCAATCTTTGAATCATTTCCTGAACCAAATAGGCGCTTGTTGCAGAGGTGATTTTTCGCTTGTTTTATTTTAATTTGTACTTTGTTATGGTTTCGATAGAGTTCCAAATATATTTGACTTGAGTTCTTCGCTTGCAGAATCCTGAAGATGATGCACACTGTTTCTTTGAATGCTTGTGAAAATCGAATGACAGCATCAGCAGTTGCTGCTTGCATGGCACCATTGCTCTTACGCCCACTTTTAGCTGGAGAATGTGAGTCGGATAATGATTTTTATGATAAGCGTGACAACTCTGCACAGCTGCTTGCTGCTGCTAATGCTGCTAGTAATGCTCAAGCTATTATTGCAACTCTCCTAGAGGAGTTTGAGAATATATTCGATGTAAGATTATTTTATATATTTAGATGGCAATTTCAACCCAATTATTTTTAAGTGCGCCGATCTAACGAATAATTGTAAACTTTTTTTATTTGACCTTGATTTATCTTTCTATCAGGATGATGCTATGCTCAGATGTTCGATATCAGCGGGTTCCCGTGACGTTAGTGCAAGTGAAGATTCAACTGATGATGAAAATATGGAAACGGAAAACAATGTTTACCGTGATGCAGTAAATGAAGCTGATCAAGAATCTGATGATGATCCCGAACGTGTATTTAGTGGAAAGTTGAGTGAAAGCAGTGGTTATGCTGGCAGTGATCTTTATGACTTTAAGGTACTTTCTCAGTATTGGGTTGAGGTGGCATTTTAATGGGTTGGATTGTGGATAACGGGTCAAAATGGGTAATTTTTGGTATGATGCGGGCTGGGTTGGATTGGAAGTAAACTCTTTTTGCAAGACTTGTAACTTTTTTTTATAAATATTTAGTGTGTACAATATGATTACAAAGTTTATTGTTTTAGGGGTGATTTAACGTTTTGAATGAACTGATCAACGAGGTTTGATGGATTAAAAATATACTTTGGGGTGATTTTGATTCGTTTGACCCCATTCAAGCTATTTTTTTATATTACTCTTTGACCTATTAAAGTTGAATTACATAACTTGAATCGCGAACTTTACTCTAGGGCAATCAGAATATTACCATATCTTCATCTTCTTTATTTCTTTTTGTTTTTTCTGAATGTTGATTTCTTGAGTTCATGAGTTGTAATCTTGGTTTTAAAAAGTGTGAGGTTCTCCGAAGTGTTTGGTCCCAAAACCGAGGCGCAAGGCGCGCACATCACGTACATGAGGTGCGCGTCTATGTACAACCAAATAAGCTTTATTTACATCCCGAAACTGCATATCTTTCATCTGTTTTACATATAAACCTACTAGGTTATAGACCCGTGTATCATACGGGTTAAATAATAATAATGATATGATTCATAAATCTGTAAATGTTTTTTTTTATGAAAATGATATAATTCATATTACACAGGTTAAATAACGAAAGAAATGTTCAGTTTATAAAAATGTTTTATGAACAAAATTAGTTTTATTTTAATAAAGTTTTTTTAAGATAAAAATCATTGAAATCATAATTATCTAATAGGAGAGAGAAGTAGAAAACAAAAAGATTATAAAAGGAATTAAAGAAAATATGTATAATTCATAAGAGAGCGAAGCGGGAATTTAAGGTGAGGAAGCACCAGAGAGTGACATGTGTCCTCAAAGATTTTCATTTATTATATAAGTATAGGTATAGATATAGATATATCAAGTAAGCCTTTCATAATTTCTGCATCTGTTAGGTTGTTTTTTCATATAAACCCCCTACGGACCCTAATTTGGACCCAGAACTACATGAGGCGCGCCTTCCTTCCCCTGATGCGCTGTCCAAAGCGCCTCGCGTGCGCCTTTCTTAAACCAAGCTTGTAATATTTTCCTGTCCCTAAATATGTTAACTTTTTTTTTTTTTATGTTTGGCACTTAATGTAGGCATATGGGACTGATGCATCAGATGTGGTGTCTCCAAATAAAAATGTAAATTTGGGATCAAAATTAAATTCATTGGCAGATTCTCAACCTCTTAATGAAGATTCTAAAGTTGAAATTAATGAGCAACAGATGCAGCCAAACAAAGCAAGTGAAAATCAGATGGATCTACCTCAATCTTTATCTGGAGTTGATTCAAGCACAGAGACACCTGTTAACAAACTAACAGGATCCAATTCTAAGTCTAGGCGTACAACAATAAGGGGACGGAATAATGTAAGTTTCACTTTTATCTATGATTTTTTTCCAAATTAAAATTTTCATATATAGCATCTTAATTACTGTATCAAATTGGAAATTCCGCAGAAATTAATATTGTTGTGGTTTATATAATAACTAGGGGTGTGAGTATTCGACACCACACGAACCTAACAAATAGTCAAATATTCATGGGTTTGGGTTTAGTCTGAATGAGTTTGGGCCAGTTTCGGGTCGGGCCCGTGAATACGTTTAGCCAAATGGGTCATGTTTGTGTCAACCCGGCAGGTTTGACTCATTTAACCCATTTATTTATTTTTAATGTGTTTTATATAATACTTAAACTATCTGAGTATATTTATATAAAATATTAAATTTTAAAAATAGTTTGGCATAATTTAAACCTAATGCTTAAAAAATATATGGAAACTTAATATTTTAGCGTGCTAATATGTAAAAAATAGTTAAATAACTTTTTGAGGTTAAATAGGTCATGGTTGTGTCAACATGCAAATACACCTGTTGTGTTCAGGATCGATCCCCAACCCATGAACACGGCCTGTTTAGCAGCCGCTTTTATAACATTGTGTCTTTTTTCTGATCATTGTTTTTATTTTCCTATAGGCTAGAAAGACTCCTTCAGTGGAATCTTTTGATTCTTCTGGTGAAGAAGAGTAAGATCATGCACTTTAGAGTTTAGTGCATTGTGTTTTTTCTGAATTTAATTTTATAAAAGGAATTTTGTTTGTTTGTAGGCTTGCTATTCAGAGGCTTGAGATGATGAAAAATGACTTGAGGCAAAGACTTGCAAATGAGGTCATACTTTTGATTTTCTTTGTGCATGCAGTGAATATATATTTTTAAACAATATTAGTATATGTATTTTTTTTTTATTTTAGGCGAGAGGAAACACGATACTTCAAGCTAGCTTGGAAAGAAGGAAGCAAGCATTACACGAACGTAGGATGGCACTTGAACAAGATGTAAGCCCTCCTTTCTTCATTTGATGAAATAATGTGTTGGCAGGTTGGCTTAAACTGACTTGGCTCGTTTTCGGCCAACACTGAACTTGTTTTGACCTGACTTCATTAATATACTGAAATCCGAGTTTTGTATCATATTGGGCTTCTGATTTTACCCATTTATCATGACAGGTTTCAAGATTGCAAGAACAGTTACAAGCTGAGAGAGATCTAAGATCCATATTAGAAGTTGGGTTAAGCATGTCTTCTGCACCAGTTTCTCGATCACATAACATGGATCCAAAGGTTTCCTTTTTTCCCTTTTTAAACATTTGACTTGTTGTAGATCATTTCTTTTGAGGTGGCTAGGGTGTTTAAGAACTGTTACCATCCAAACCGAAGCAAGTCAGCCGGTTTGACAAGTTTAAGATCCAAACGGTTCAATTTTCGTGGTTTTGGCTGGTTTGAGAGCCAAACAGTTCTGTTTGAACTTGGAACCAGCCGTTTAAGCTTTATCATATTGATTTTTTTTACAAACTAATGATTTTGACCAAAATAAAAAATAAAACCCACCAAACCGGTAAAAGAGCCTGGTCCAGTCGACCCACTCAACCCGCCTGGTTGATTTCTCATTTTTCAAAAACGTATTTAACGGTTCAGCCCATAATTTTCATTCTTTTGGCTGAACCAGACTTTGAACACCGACACCCGCTTTAAGCCGGACCGAGGACACTCGAGGTCTCGGGTTCGAAACATGTTTCTTACCCCTCTTTGATGGCTATGGGTATTTGCCGCCAGGGATCCTTGTCGGGTGGTGAACTGGGAAGGGAGATCCCTTCCGCGGTCAGGGGTACCGTGCAACTACCCTTTTTTTAGAAACCAGACTGTGGCACAAGGGTTGAGTTTACCAGAAACACTTTTTGTCAAGATAATTTAATTGTTTTATAACTAGTTTTTTTTTTTAAACGGCAAATTTGGATCACTGACGGACCACTGGAGTATCATCGTGCCACCAGCGGAACCACCCGATCATATCCATCTCCATTAGGCATAATGCCTATACACCAAATCAGGAGGAAACCCAATAAATATGGGAAAACCCCCTTGTTAGTTTATAGAATATAATTAAAGATATTTTATCATTTTAAATAAAATTATTAGGAGGCTATATGCTTTAGCAATACAATCTGGGCAACTTTCAACCCGTTTAACCGGTTTCTTTTTTGAGCTATTTCTTTTTAAACTTCCTGATTGGTCATATACCTTTAAAATGAAGACGAGAGCGGAGCTGGAGGAGATTGCTATTTCTGAAGCAGATGTTGCTCGGTTGAAGCAAAAAGTTGAGGAATTGCATCAACAACTTCATCAACAACGCCACCATCATCACTATGGCTACCTTTCTGATGCTTCTGATGGACACCAACATCTCCATAACTATAATTCTCATCAGTGAGTTATTTTTCTTAATAGAATGCTTAGTTTTTTGATGGAACATATCAACTTTTTGGAGGCGTTTTAGCGTTTGGACGTGCTTTAAGAGAGTGATTATGTCATTTAATTAATCATAACCGGAAAATCAACTGCAGTAAATCTGTTATAAAGTGTTTTAACCTTTGTTGATGTTTTTTTGGATTTCAACTTACTGATGTAATGATTATAATATTTGATAGGAGAATTTTTCAACAAGATTTTGATTCTACAATCGCTTATATCAACCATGAACGAAAACAAAGATCAGAGGTAAATCTACTCTAAATATGATGTTGATTTCTATATAGATCAATATGAATGGGTTGATTTGGGATGTGTTTGATTCTTAACGGGACAAGCGAAACTGGGTCAAAAGTCATCCGAAGTGTACTCAAATACTAAACCCCCAAAAACGAATCCGTGATACAAAATGAAAATCGTGTTACACGCATGAACCCAAGCACAACACACATATTCGTGGGTTGACACGACCCATTTAACCCGAAAAATAGTTAATTTTGTTTTTACATATTACTACTATGAAGCTCCAAATTTACATATTATTTTGAAGCATTTATGTTTAAACCATGCCACTTTATTTTTAAAATTTGGAAAAAGTAACCAAATAGTTTAAAGTTAATTATATTAGTCAAATTCTGAAAAACAAACAAATGGGCTGAATGGGTCAACTTGCAAACCTGCTGGGTTGACAAGAACATGACCTGCAAAAGTAAACGTTTCCATAGGTTCGACCCGAATCCGTATGGACCAAGCCCAAACCCACAATTTTCGTGTTCTGTTAGAAATTAACACCCTAGACCGGACCCGCAAAAGTTTAAAAATGGGCTGAATGGGTCAACTTGCGAACCTGCTGGGTTGACAAGAACATGACCTGCAAAAGTAAACGTTTCCATAGGTTCGACCCGAATCCGTATGGACCAAGCCCAAACCCACAATTTTCGTGTTCTGTTAGAAATTAACACCCTAGACCGGACCCGCAAAAGTTTAAAGTTAATTATATTAGTCAAATTCTAAAAAACAAATAGGGTAAATTACACTTTTCGTCCTTTATGTCTGTATCGAATTACAATGGATAGCCTTTAACTTCAATAATTACAGTCACAGTCCTTTATTTAAAAAACTCATTACACCTTTCGTCCTTTAGCATTAACCTGGTTAAAATTTTCAGTTAACATTAGTCACATAAGGATAATTTAGTCTTTTTACCTATTACCAAATCATTTAAAAAATATTTTAATAAACATTAAACAACACAAAAATAATACCTAAAATTCATTCTAAGCCCTCTCTCTAAACAGCCAGGCCATCACCACCATTTAAGAACCCTAGAACAACAATCCCAAAATTCGATTTCTGTAATCATAGTTAGACATTAAGATGTTGGGGCTTTTGATTAGAAGATGAAGACGAGTGTGTTGTCACAAATACTTACGGCGGAGGTTATACTTCCATGGTTCAGATGGTGTACGAGTTTCCTGTTCCGGTGGTGTTCTGACCAACAGCGTTGTTCCAGATGGTGCACCGGCGGATTCACAGTCGTGTTCTGACCAACAGCCCTGTTCCGGTGAGTTTCCTCCTCTCTCCTTGTGTTGAGAGTTTAAGCCGGCGATTAGGCCATCTCAGAGGAGATGGTTTTTAGGGGTGACTTCAATGATCGTTGTTTAATGATCTCTCCCTGTTTCCTTCGCTGGTGAGTTTCCTTTGCTGAGAAGTTGTTTTTGCTTGGATCGGTTATGTGGTGGTGGTTGCACGGTGTTTGATGAAATGTACCTCAGATTTCAATAACCCCTGTGTTCCATCAGTGGTGGTGGCTGGGATACGGTGGTGGTGAGGCTTGATTCCTTGGTGGTGGCTGGGATACGGTAGTGGTGGTGAGGTTGGTTGAAGATATGGGATTAGCAAGAAAGACAAGGTTGTATGTGTAAATGAGTAAAATTACCGATCTACCCTCATGTGTAAGTCACATGATCAGACATAACTTAAATTTTTAACCTAGTTAGTGGTAAAGGACGAAAGGTGTAATGAGTTTTCCAAATAAAGGACTGTGACTGTAGTTTTTGAAGTTAAAGGCTATCCATTGCAATTCGATACAAACATAAAGGACGAAAAGTGTAATTTTTCCAAACAAATAAATGGGTAGAACGGGTCAACTCGCGAACTTGCTGGGTTGACAAGAAGATGACCCGCAAAAGTAAACGTTTTCACAGGTTCGACCCGAATCCGTATGGACCAAGCCCAAACCTACAATTTCCGTGCCCTGTTAGGAATTAACACCCTAGACCGGACCCGTTTCGCCACCTCTTGAGATATGTTTTGCTCATGTGAACAAGCCATGCTACTCTTTATTATACACTTAGCAGGAAACTACATTGGGAGCGGAATTCAGAAACATTAGAGGGCAAACCTTAATGAATGGAAACACAAGCAGACAAGCTACTCGTGTGCAGTTTCTAGACCCGACAAGATTAAGTGATTCTAAAAGTAGCGAGACATCCACAAGTTTATCTATGGATGAATTTGGGGCTGTTGATTCTGCAATTATGCCATTTACATCAAGACCAACTGAGGTTAGACTTGATGCAAATGATTTTGTTTTTAAACTTGCCTAAATCGTTCGTTCTTACAACTAAAGGGGTGTTTAGATATGCAAAGTTTGAATATTGTTCCAATATGATTTTTTTTTAAAATAAAGGACCTAAATGAAACAATTATGAAAATATTTACCAGTAAATAGTAAGCAAGTTTCATATATGTTCCATAATCAAATAGCTTCAGCATTTATATAGAATTTCACAATGGAACTTGGAACAGTATTGAAAGTTGGGTGTTTTTTTTAGTTAGAAAAAATTTTGAGCGACTTTAATGGAACAGTGAAGAAACTTGGTTACTATTAGGTGAAGTATTTATTGTTGGATGCAATAAAATAGGCCGTAGAGGCATATAAAATAGTGTTTGGATGTTGTGACACTAAAGGTGTTAAATGTGTAGGTGATTGATTATTCAAGAAACCCATTGGCAACATCATCATCGACGCTAGTAGAATTAACCACCCGCCTCGATTTTTTCAAGGAACGGCGTTCACAACTCATGGAACAACTTCACAACCTCGACTTAAGCTACACAACCTCATCTCAAGATTTTACATATAAACAACCACCTGGCTGGAACATCCTTAAAAGAAGTTAATCTCTTTGTATATCCTATGTTTCTTCTCTTTTCATGATTCTTTGTCATTTGGTGTCAGCAAACAAAAAACTCAATTTGTATTCATGTGAAGTGGCCTCCTAGAATCCTTAATTAACTGTCTATTATTTGGTTTGACATGAAATGGCCGGTTTTGCTATTTCTAATGTAATGAGCAATGCACGTGTTTATGCGGTTCCCCTGGTTGTCTACTTACGAATGATTTTGTATTAAACGTGCACCTATATATATATAGGATTAGGTTCAAGAGTGAACACTAGTGTAGTTTGCGAACTGAGCGAATGAATCCTAGCCATGCATATGTGTAGATATATATATATATAGGGAGAAGATCATGCGAGAACCACCTCTTATTGTGAGAACCGCGAGAACCAATGTGAACACACCAAAAATGCCTAAAAATAGCTAAAAATCACACAAAATTTTTTTTTTTGATTTTTTTAATATTTTTTAGGTTAAAATTGCTACTTTTCGAACAAAAAAAAAAAAAAAAAAATTTTTAATTTTTTGTTTTTTTTAAAATTTTTTTTTTTTGCTTCGAAAAGTAGCGATTTTAACCTAAAAAATATTAAAAAAATCAAAAAAAAATTTTTGGATTTTTTTTTTTATTTTTTTAGATTTTTTTAGGTTTTTTGGGGGTTTAGTTTTTAGCATTTTAGCTTGGGGGGGGGGGGGGGGGGTTTAGGTTTTTTTTTTGGGGGGGGGGGGGGGGGGATGGGGTTAGGTTTTTTTTAGCTTGGGGGGGGGGGGGGGGTTAGGTTTTTTTAGCTATTTTAGGTTGTGTTCACATTGGTTCTCAAGGTTCT
This sequence comes from Helianthus tuberosus, assembly GCA_030545235.1. Classification (NCBI taxonomy): domain Eukaryota; kingdom Viridiplantae; phylum Streptophyta; class Magnoliopsida; order Asterales; family Asteraceae; genus Helianthus; species Helianthus tuberosus. Next base: position 61,050,334 of record CM060429.1, on the reverse strand, counting down.
CACAATAAGGGTGGTTCTCGCATGAGCCCCTCCCTATATATATATATATAGGATTAGGTTCAAGAGTGAACACTAGTGTAGTTTGCGAACTGAGCGAATGAATCCTAGCCATACATATGTGTAGATCAATGGCCAGGATTTGATGATAAAATACACTAGCGAACTAATCCTAGCCACACACACACACACACACACACACATATATATATATATATATATATAGGGTTGGGCTCTATAGAAAACTCTATCTTTTTAAAAAAACTATGGAAACCCAATGTCATCCATTGATTATCTTTCATCACACTTGATCAAGGGCTCTCTTAATTTTGGTAAGAATTATATTTAAAAGAAATCTTATAATACACATTAGTACAACTGGAAGAGCATTTTCGGTAGAAGAAAAACACTTTTTGGCATTGGAAATGACAAAACCCACTTGTATAGTACTAGTATCATCATCTCTCTCCTCTTTCTTCTAGTCAAATCTTTCAATACACTATTATCTCTCTCCTCTTTCTTCATCATGTGAAAGAGAAAAACTTCATGGTCTTCAATGGTGATCCTTCAATGGTGATCTTCATTTGAAGATAATTTCAGCATCATGTGGTCTGAAAAAATCACAAAGACACACGCACGAGTGTGTGTGTGAGAAGAACGATGACAAGATGAATGTTTTTAGAGAGAGAAAGTTGATGTTTTAGATAGAGAAACAACAATCTTTATCACAAAGACAAACGCACGAGTGTGTGTGTGAGAAGAAGGTTTGAAGATCTTCTTCGTGTTCATCAGACGGGTATAGATCCGGTAAGTGTTCTTGAAATATCATTTCACACTTGATATTTTGTTGAAATGGTTGTTAATATGTTTTTGTTTGCTGAAAGTGTTTTAGTAATGGTTAATGGGATCCATGGTTAATGTTCATGTATTTTAAATAAATCAAAAACTTTAGGATGAGATTTTGAACGAGTTTTTTTTGTTGGTTTGGTTGCTTGTTAGGGGCTTTTGATCTTAACAGTAGCTGTTTTTTTGTTGGTTTGGGTTGCTTGTTTGGGTTTTTTATCTGAACAGTAAGTGTTTTTTTGTTTGATTGCTTGATTCACAGACTCAGGCCCATAACATGTGTTAAGCCCCCTGTTAGAATGTTATATAACGTGTGTTGATTTACAGAAACAAACCCATAAAGATATTCAATTGACAAGCTGGATGGATGTACGCGAAGTTAATGCGTATTCTAGTAATGGTTAATGTTCATGTATTTTAAATAAATCCAAAACTTTAGGATGAGATTTTGAACGGTTTTTTTTGTTAGTTTGGTTGCTTGTTTGGGGCTTTTGATCTTAACAATAATTGTTTTTTTGTTGGGTTGCTTGATTTACAGAGACAGACCCATAACATGTGTTAAGCACATGTTAGAATGATATATAACGTGTGTTGATTTACAGAAACAGATCCATAAAAGATATTGAATTGACAAGCTGGATGGATGAATGCGACGTTAATGTAGGGACATTGAATAAGTCACATCCTTTGGGAAAGAAGTCTTCGTTCATTTATAACATGTGTTGGTGGTTCATGCTGTAACAGAACACCATGATGTAACCTGACATGTGTTCACGTATAACATGTGTTAAGCCCCTGTTAGATTGATATATAACGTGTATTAACCTTTTGTTAATTAAAAAAACAAGTAATATCTATTTTATTTTTGTTAATGTTTAAAATATCCGATAATGTGGATACTGAGCGTAAAACTTGTACAAGTAATAAATGTACAAGTTAGTATGTAACGTGTAATATGAAACGAGCCATTTATGGTAACACATGTACCGGTAATTTTGGAATATATAATATGAAACGGGTCATTTGTTTTGCACATTTTGGAATGTATAACATGTGTTAAGCCACTGTTATAATCTTTTTGTAACCTGACATGTATTCATGTATAAGCTAGTGGTTTACAAAACACCATGATGTGTATATACTGATCTAACATGTTAATATCGTAATCTTGTTGTAACCCACTTGTATACATATGATAACATGTAAGCATCCATTATAACCCGACTTGTATTCATGTATATGAAAGTGGTTTGCAAAACACCATGATGTGCATGTACTGATCGTAACACGTGTACAAGTTAATAATTTAATATGGAACATACAAGTTAATATTGTAACACCGTATACCTGGGATAACATGTGTTAAGCCTCTGTTATAATCTTGGTTTAACCCAACATGGTGTCATGTATAAGCTAGGGGTTTCCAAAAAAAAACATGATTTGTATATACATACTGTAACATGTGTTACGCGCCTGACATGTATAACGTGTGTTAAGCCTCCAATATAACGTGTGTTAAGATTTCCAGAATGGATGCATAAACTCCAATAGTAACTTAATAACAACATAGTATACCTGATATAACGTGTGTTAAGCCTCCTTTATAACGTGTGTTAAGACTTCCAGAATGTGTTAAGTCCATACCGTTTTAACATCATGTACTAGACAAAACAATAAGACTCTCACATTACATATTACTAGTAAACGAAAATACATAGCACTAAGAAAAATGGTGGGCCGTTTACTATACCCATAACGGTATAACTGATATAACGTGTGTCAAGGCTCTATTATAACGTGTGTTAAGACTTTCAGCAAGTTACACATAACATGTGTTAGAGATTAATGTACTGGTAAACTTGTAAAAAGCTACATTGCCTACAAGCAAGTTACACAAAAATGGATGCATAGAGCCCAAAAGCAACACAAATATGCTGAGGTTGACTTCAGGGCAGAAGTTCAGAAGGCCAGAACATTTTTAACAACACGTCCTAGACAAAATAATAAGAGTCTCACATTACATATTACTAGTAAACGAAAACACAGATCACTAAGAAGCGGTGGAGCTTCCATTGACGGTCTGTCTTTGCTGTTTATATGCTACCTTTGCTGACTCATCTCTTGCATAAACTCCATTAACCTATTCCAACAAGCTGGTCATTAACATATATAACAAAGGGTCGTTACATATGTAGCGGTAAAAAAATGTAACATGTGTAGCTACGGGTTGTAGTAACAGGATATGCCATCTAGTAGAATCACCACCTGGTAAGGATGAAAAAAAAAGACAAACATTTTATTGAAAATAACATCACCGAAAATCAAAGAACTCATAAAAAAACTCAAAAGTAATGAATCTAACATCAAATCTGCTTCAAACCCATATGTTTGAAACACATATAGATCTGAAACAACTAAGAAGACCGGATTTTTGAAGAAAGAAATTGGGCACACAAAAAATTCTTCTTGGTCTTGATTTAAAATTTTGAAATAAACAAACGAAGCTCTGAATTTAAATCTATCAAATATCATAAAAAGTATAAATCTAAACAAATTACATAAATAACAAAAGTAAGATCTTTAAACGTGTTTCTCTCACATACATTTGTGCGTGTGTTCTTGGTGTCCAGATGAACAAGATGAATATTGTTGTTTCTCTCTCCAAAACATCAGTTTTCTCTCTCAAAAAACATAATTAAAGATGTGATGAGAGCAACACCTTACTTTCTTTTCTTGAAGAGCTTCGATAATTGCTTCGATCCTCAGATTTGGTGGCTTCAATAGAAAGGAATGAGTATAAGATCTACATCTAGGTCTTTGAGAAATGGTTTGTTCAAATCTGATAAAATTGAAAAAAAAAAAGTGTTCTTGATGTTTTTTAGAGAGAGAAAGATGAAGGAGTTGGTAAGAGGGTGGGGTGAAGTACAAAACTTATGATGGTGAATGAAATGACTTACATTCATGTATTGGGGTGTGTGTATGAAATGATACAACATGTGTAAAAAGACAATCCTACCCTCCAAAGCTCTAAAATCATATGTTGATGTGGAGCAATCTAGACCACACAATAGGGTTTGCAAAGTTTTCTCAAAATCTAAGGTTTTCTATGGAGCATTACCCTATATATATATATATATAGTGTGAGGTTCATTGGGGAACACTAAAAAAGTGGGGAACAGTGGGGAACTGACTCAAACGAACTTCGATTGGACTCATTCCAGCGGCGTTGGAACCGTCTCGTCGAACCCTAACTAGGATCTCTTAACCCTAAACCCTAAATCATAACCCCTAAACCCTAAATATATTAGGGTTTGGCTTTTAGGGTTTAGCTTTAGGGTTTAGCCTTAGGGTTTAGCTTTAGGGTATAGCTTTAAGGTTTAGAGTTTAACTTTAGGGTTTAGGGTTTAGCTTTAGGGTTTATCTATAGGGTTTTGCTTTAGGTTTAGCCTTTAGAGTTAAGCTTTTAGGGTTTATAGTTTAGATTTTATGGTTTAGAGCATTCTCATCCAAACCATCAAAATATGTGAGGGATAGTTTTTATATTATAAAGGGTATAAAAAATGGTTGTGAGTGGAGGAGAGAGAAAATGTTACTGTTCATCTGTATATTTGGGGAGACACTGTTCACCCAGTATAATTTTTTTAATATATATTGAAAGTGATTGTGAGTGAAGGAGAGAGAAAAATATAATGATAATATTATTTAATTGAAAAGGAGAGAGAAAAAATATTTGTTTTTAGTTAAAATATATTGATATAGGAGTTGTTTTTTAGTGAAATGTATGTATAATTTGATGGATTGGATGAGAATGCTCTTAGCTTAGGTTTTAGCCTTATTTTTTAGCTTTAGGGTTTAGAGTTTAGGAGTTAGGATTTAGAGTTTAGGGTTAAGAGATCTTAGTTAGGGTTCGACGAGCCTGTTCCTACGCCGCTGGAATGAGTTCAATCGGAGTTCGTTTGAGCCGGTTCCCCGCTGTTCCCCACTTTTTAGTGTTCTCCAATGAATATATATATATATATATATATATATATATATATATATATATATATATATATATATTTATAGGTAAAGAGTAAAATACAAATGCGCTTATCGTACGATACGTACGCGATCATCCCAGCCGTTCGATCAGGTGCAGATCTGGTGCGAATTCAATACATATCGCATATGAAAAAAATGGTTAGCATGGGGTAGTGTGAAAAATGGCATGGGGTGTGTAGATGGACAAAATCGCATGTGGAAGATTTGAATATCGCATGTGAAAAAATGGCATGGGGTAATGTGAAAAATGGCATGGGGTGTGTAGAATCGCATGTGGAAGATTGAATATCGCATGTGAAAAAATGGCTAGCATGGGGTAATGTGAAAAATGGCATGGGGTGTGTAGAATCGCATGTGGAAAATTGAATATCGCATGTGAAAAAATGGCATGTGGTAATGTGAAAAATGGCATGGGATGTGTAGAATCGCATGTGGAAAATTGAATATCGCATGTGAAAAAATGGCTAGCATGGGGTAATGTGAAAAATGGCATGGGGTGTGTAGAATCGCATGTGAAAAAGTGAATATCGCATGTGAAAAATCTCTGTGTGTGTTACTGTTCATCTTCTTCCATTGTTGGTCGATCATTGTCAGTCTTCTTCCGTTTGACCCTTACAACTCCCAAATTAGTAGTTCTTATTATTGATATCGCACTAAAAGGAACGAAGGGAGGTTGGGGAAGAAGATTTTCAGGTTTTTGAATTTGATTTAGGGTTTGATTTTGAACTGTCATCGGTCAATTACAGAGATTTATGACCTCGCAATGACGTTTTTAACCTTCCTGGTATGATTTAGATATATTAAAATGATTAATTTAATCATTTAAATTAGTTTCGCCAGCGTTTGATCGATTGAAGATCGTACGGCTGAGGGCATCGCGTACATAATGTATGATACGAGGTATTGTACGTTAACCGGCCTCTATATATATATATAAAAGTTGATATGTACATATTCAGAAGATTCGACAAATAATCCAATTTCTTAAATTTGGTCGGTGGCCAATTAGGCGCTCACTATTGGTTCATTATGTTCAACCTTAGTCTTGAATCTTCATCTTAAATATCTAGTGAGTTAAACTGAAGATCATGTTGTAGATATCTAACATCTCAATCTTTAGGACTATATATAAGCATTCAAATTCTTGTTTTATAATGATAAGTACCCGTTTTGAAATGTTTTATAATGATCAAAATGTAAATAAATATCAGAAGTAAGTTATAACTTTGAGATAAATGATAGGGACTGATTCGAGATGGTCAATCTCCTAAGATAGATAACCCTTAGAGGGGTCAACCTCCAAGAACACAAGATAGGAAGAGACTATTTTTTACCACAATTTTTCTCTACTTTTTCATTCATAAAAATGTTTCTTAAATACAAGTAATGATAACTAAAATTAAGTAAACATGCAACATGGGATCGTGCTAAGCTACTGGAATTTGATATGCAAAAAGGAAAATAATTCTAATTACTACATGCACAAAACAAATGAAGTGGAAACAAACGTGGGTACGTGGGCACGTATCAATAAACACCCCTCATTAAGCATAGTTGAGCGACCTTAAACCCACAACGATGAATGAACCAAGTTTACGCAATTACTCATTTGGGGTTTTGTTGAGTATTATGTTCAATTACTCATTACGGAATTCAAATTGTTGAATTCCATAGCCTAAATCAAGATTTAGCTATGTATGTTCTTTGTGGTTTTGAGTTTTGAACTGAATCCAAACTGAGGATTTTATTCTAAAACATGTTTAATCATCCTTAATTTTTAATAATGAACAAAAGATACGGTCATATGTTAAAATAGGATTTTTTTTAAGATTAAATATATTATTATTGTAATATTTAACCTTGTAGCCATTATAATCATTTATATTATATGGATCAAAATATATTAATAACCTATTAATAATTAGTTGGTAATTGTTGATGGACTATATTACCCTTATAAGGAGATTAATAGAGAGATTACAAGGTTAGACCGTTACACAAACCTAATAACACAGAACATCAATTCGGCTCTCTCTCCCTAATCATGACCTCCCTAGTTTCGGTTCATCACCATCATAATCTTACACCCTAAGGAGGAACCAGATCATCATGACAAGAATGTCAAACTCAATGGTTGCATCTCTGACTGGATTATCTGCTTGCCTGTCTACTGTAACAGGTATGTTATTCATGTTTTCCATTATGTTTATACAAAACTGACCAACATGTGGTATCAGATTATATGTTGATAAATCAGTTCTGTTTTCGTATCCATTAATTCTGGGATTGAAATCTGGAAAACGGAATTTTTGAAAGCCTAATAAAAATTAGAAACTCTGTTTCGGGTCACCGTTTCGAGTCACTGTTTCGGAACTCATCGATAGAAACAAAATAATCAAATGGGTAAAACTTGTTGTTTCGAAATCCGTTTACAAAACCATTAAAATTCAGGCTTCGGGTTTCCAAAATTATGTTTTAAATTTTAGGGTTCATCATATGTTCTTAGGAAATTTCGAAAATTCCTTTGTGTTTTGGAATACAGTTTGGATTAGTGGGTGTTTTTACTGTTTTGATCTGAACTATATCTCTTAAAACTTCGAAAACTGTTAAAAGATAAACAGGTTATAATTTTTGAAATCTTTTGATAAGTTTAGATCAACACTAAAACAGGAAACACTATCCCACAATCCCTAAAATTTCGAGTTTTCAGTTATATTTCCACTAACAGTTGTTGACAGTAGGTTTCGAGACCAACCTTAACGACTCGAAACCATAAGATTCCGGCTCGAAATCATAAAGGTTTTTAGTCTTCATGATTCGAGACCAAGGTTCCGACTGAGATTCCGACTCGAAATCTCACTAAAATACGAGGACATCTGAAATTGCGACTGAGATTTCGACTTGCAATCAGGTGGTTGCGACTCGAGACCTCATAATGAGGTCGAAATCTCATTAAGGCATTAATCTTCATAACTCGAAACCTTGAGATTTTGACTGAGGTTTCGACTGACATAGTGACTCGCAACCAGGTGGTTGCGACTCGAAACCTCAATAACTCGAAACCTCACTCGAGATCTCATAACTGAGTCAATATCTCACTCGAAATCTAAGGTTAACTCGAGATCTCACTTGAAACCTCATTACTTTATTAAGCTGTTAATGTTAACTAAAGTTTAGCTCGGGGCTCCGCCCCGAACCTCGTGCGGGGGCAAGCTGTCCCCATGCACCCCTCAGTGAACTAAAAGTTCGATCCGCGCTAACAGGTGGTTTGCTATTAAATACTTGGTTTTGTAAATACTTAATTACTTAATCAGAATCAGATAATTTTCACAAAACCAAAATAGCGTAACTTGAATGAGCTTCTGATGTATCATTTCTGGCCAAAGCTGATTTGATGCATCTATTTATTGTTAAAGTATTATAAAAGACAAAGTTGTAGAAGCTTCCATCGCCCACCACGGGGCAGTGCTCAGCGGACACGGGGCCGTGGTCAACTATAAGATTCGCAGAATCCAGGCAAATCTTGATAGTACAGATATGCTTCTGCACACGGGGTCGTGCCCAGCGGACACGGGGGCGTGGTCAACTAATGCAGACAAACTGCAATTAATAAAGACAGAGAAGAGGATGGACACGGGGCCGTGCCCACTGGACACGGGGCCGTGCCCGAGCTACTGTTCAGGCTATAAATAGGGGTGCTTGGCTCATTTGCAAACCATCCCTTGGCACACCACCTCTCTCACACTTCACCCACCACCATCACAACACCATCATCCACCACCATGATCCATTGTTGTAAGAACTCTCATTAAAAGTCCTATTTATTTTATTATTTTATCCAATAGGAAACCCTAATTGAGACACCCAAGTGATTCTGCACAAACCCTAAAATTTTCAGAACAATCAGAATCAAGATCAGGGCCCCTAAAACTCAGGGAGGGGTAAACCCTAGTTAACGATTATCTACATAAAACGCTGTCAAATTTGAAATTTACGAAACTACTGACTCAGCAAGCCTACACCCACACAGGGCTACCCTATAACCTATTTTCGACCCTTACGGACCGTAACGTTATGAGGCTTACGGTCCGTAAGCTAAGCAAATTTCGGGTATAAATAGAGGGCCTTGGGACTTGAATTCAGGAGTTAAAACGAAGTAAATTCTCGCTACATGCACTGAGTTACGTTCTGTTTACTATCACAACACACACGGATCACTAATCGCCGCCGCAATACAGGGTAATAACTCGATCGCTGATACTATTCAATGTCCGATCGATTAAACTATCCAATGGATGTTTAAGTGCTGCCCACATTAGGGTTTATGCTTTGTCGTTCGTCGTTAAATCGATGGATGTTTAAGTATCGCACTTTGTCATTCGTTGTGAAGGTTTTAATCTCGTGAGTTATCGTAAATGCTGTATTAAGTTACTAACCGAATTGTGTGCCTGTTATTAAATTTAGGTTAAAAGGCTAATCAGTAGGCTAGGCTCTGCTCAAATTAAATCTGCAATGTGAGCCATTCTCTTTTTATCAATTTACTTTCAAAATCATGTTTATTTTCAAAGTTATAATTACAGGGATTAAGTCTTTGTAATCACCAAGTTACAGCCGGTATGTGGGGTTTTGTATACATTACTTGATAATCGTCACCATTGGGGCAGCCAATGGGGGATATGACCATAGTCATAGATCCGGTCGAGTGACAAATACCGTGGATAGTTGGTTTCATATCAGAAACATTGTAATCGCTCTTAATACTGTGAATTATAACAAATGAGTCGTTTTAGTAAAAAGAATGATTCACTCAGTATTTCCCGCTGACAAAACCTTTTTCAAACATGTTTCAGGTGATCTATTGTGATCCAGGAAAAGTGCCGAGACGCACTACAAGCTTAAGGAAGTGGCTCAGAATAAAATAAAGAAACATGTTTTGTAAAATAAAAGATTTCTTCGTGAAATCTCAAGATTGTAAATTACCGGATTTTATCCCGAATTGTGAAATAAAATAATCGGAAAATATTTCAGTTTTTAAAAGATCCTGATGAAAACTTCCGCTGTTAATTAAATACCACGGGATTTCTGTCCCGCGGCTCCTGAAACGGGTCAAACCGGGTCGGGGGCCGTGACAGAAAAAGGTGGTATCAGAGCCACTGATTTAAGCTAATTAAGTATTTAGAAATACTTAAATTTTTGCTGATTGCCAATTATATGATTATGTGTTTTATTAATTGAATATTTGTGTACAGTATGGGTAAGCAAAAGTTGTCAAACATCTATCTTAAATTAGATAGGTCATCCAACGAGAAGGGAAGTTCATCCCAAACCAAATCCTCAAATCAGTCTGTAATTCCTGAAGAAGGAATATTTGTGCGAAAGGCACAATATGAGGAACCACTATCTCCTAGTAAAAGAAATCTGATTATTAAGAAAAGCCAGGAGAAAATAAAGAAACTCCGAGAAAAGAAGGTTAAACAGGAAACCCAGGAATTAACCAGTAAAACACCTTGGGAGGACAAGTTAGATGAGAAATGGGCAGATCTTTATATGCTAGCCTCCGTAGCAGTAAATGAAAATCTTTAAAATAACTTGTTTCAGTTTTAGCACCCTTATCACCCAGAAACGTTCTCCAGTAAATAAATAAAATTACAATAAACCATAGTGTATTTTAAATTCTAGTTGTTTTGTAGTCACCTGGATGCAATAATATTTAAAGGTTATTTATGAAAATTTTGACTTAGTATTTTGCATACGTGCTAAACAGATGAATGACTTGTCTGACGCCCTTCAAAACCTAAATCTCTATCCGGTAAAAATAGAGGTTTCCAGAGATTTCAATAGGTATATACCAGACATAGAAGAATCTATTGAATTTAATGCTTCACCACCTCCAGAGAAACCCAAGCCCAAGAAAAGAAGGAGATTTGTAGGATGGAGGCGTGTGCGTAGGAGGAAGCCCGTCACTAGAAAGATGCCTAAAATAGAAAATCCTTTAGAAAAGGGAAGGGAATTGAAGTCGGGGAAGAGTCTAGGCAGATGGGATTACAGTTTGATGAATATTCTAAACAAATAGAAATGGAGGTTGGAGGAAGTTCTCAGGTAGAAGTTGGAGAAAGTTCTAAACAAACTCAGGAAATGACATTGCAGGAAGAGCTAGATTTTATATTGGCAAGCTGTGATACTATTCAGCCTGTCAATACAAATGTTTTTACTCGTCCTATTGAAACTCAACTTCCTATAAACTTAGAACCAGCAATCCCAGAACCTATAGTCCATCCTCAACCTCTGGGAATGGACGAATGGTGGACAAATGACTGGCAATTCCCAAACATTATCAACAGTCCTTATTCCTTTCTTCCCCAATTTGATCCAGAACCTCTACCAAATCCACCAATGAGTAACTAGAATATGGCTGAACTTCGCCATTTTGGTGAAGAGTTGATGGATGTTGGAAATAGGATCCGAGAGATAGGAGGACAAATTGCCTGGAAATATGATGAAAGGGAGCTTCGTTTTTAGGAAAACAAGTGACGAGAGAGAAGTGGGTAGTAAGTCTGTGTTTGTATAATAGTAATATTAATGAAAATCAGTATGTGTAAAATAAATAATAAAACGGTTGTATATAGAAGCATGATATAATCTATAAAACAAATGAAATTTTAGAAAATTTACAATTTTGTTTGTATATTCGTTTTCGTGATTATGTGCAATTAATTATGACATTGGATTATTTCCTTTATACTAATTATTTATCTATAAATTAATTATCAGATGGCAAACATTGGTAATGAACCAGTAAATGAAGTAAATCAATCTGAGCAATTTCAGGAAGAACAATTGTTAAATAGACAAGATATAGAGGATATCGTTGCACAAGGAATAGCCAATGCTATTCCAGCAATCGTTGCTGCTGTTCAAAAACCTGTTAAACCTCAATCAATCATTCCTAGTAAACGTACTCAAGGCGACAACTTTAGTAATAGTATAAACGGAGGCGGAAATCATGTTAATAACAATAATGATCTGCAAGCCCCAATTTTCAAGAAAATGAAAGCTGCAACACCTGGTTGCACTTACAAAGAATTCCTTGCATGTAAACCAACTGAGTTTGCAGGTAATGAAGGGGCTATTGCAGCACTACGTTGGTTAGAGAAAACTGAGGCAGTAATCACTATAAGTAAGTGTGCTGAGGAAGATCAAGTTATGTATGCGTCAAATCTTTTTAAAGAAGGGGCGTTAGAATGGTGGAACACAGTATTACAAGCTAAAAGAAGGATTGTGGCCTATGCCATGAACTGGGAAGAATTTAAGAATCTTGTAGAAAGAAAATTCTGTCCTGAGTATGAAAAAGATCAAATGGCAAATAAGTTCTTAAACCATAGAATGATGGGTGTAGATTGTCGCGGTTATACTTCGACATTCTTTGAATATGCTAGAGTGGTACCAACACTGGCTTCGCCAGAACCGGTACTCATTTCTCGCTACATTTGGGGACTGATTAGTGAAATCCGTAACATCGTTAAAGCTGCAAGACCTCGCACTATTGACGATGCTGTGGAATTAGCTAACACCCTAACTGACGAACTGGTACGCACGCAAGATGAAAACAGGAAAAAGGAATTGGCTCAGAAAATTACCCAAGGATTTCGTACAGGTAATAATAATAGCTTCAAGAGAAGAGGAATAGGGCAATCTCCAACTCCGTCATTCTGCATGAAATGCAAAAAGAAACATTATGGAAGATGCGATATAACCTGCGATTTTTGCAAAACTATAGGACATCGTGAAGAAAACTGCAGGAAGAAATCCACAATTTGTTACAATTGTGGAGAAGCAGGACATTTCAAAACAGAATGTCCTAAATTGATCAAACCAGCAGACAACAAAGCCAAGACAGCTGACGGAGCTAACAAGAAGAATGTTCGAGCCTTTCAGTTAACAACTCAGGAGGCCGAGTTAATTCCAGATGTGATAGCTGGTACGTTCTTAGTTCACAACATTTACGCCAAAGTATTATTTGACTCTGGTGCAAACCAAAGTTTTATTAATACTTCATTCTGCCAAGCTCTTAATATACCCTTAATCAACATTAGGCAGATTTTTACAGTCGAAACGGCTGATGGAAATTCAGTTAAAATAGATAAGGTTTTGCAAAATGTAGAAATAGAACTTTCAGGTCATAAATTCTTTGCAAACCTATTACCTATGAAATTAGCTGAATTTGATATTGTGTTAGGAATGGATTGGTTAGTAGCCAACCATGCTCGAATTCTTTGTGATAAGAATTCCATAGAAATTCAGGCACCCACTGGAGAAGTCATTTTGATTACAGGAGATAAACCATGTAAACCCATGAAGTTCATATCAGTAATGAAAGTTGCTAGTTATGAACGAAAGCAAGGCATAGTATATATGATTTCAGTAATCATTAGTACTAAGGGTAAAGAACTTAAGGAAATTCCTGTAGTCTCAGAATACCCAGATATATTTCCAGAAGAGTTACCAGGATTACCACCAGATAGGGAAGTAGAATTTAGGATTCATCTAATTCCTGGAACTACACCGATAGCTAAGGCACCTTATCGGTTAGCTCCTACCGAAATGATAGAACCGAAAAAGCAATTAGATGAATTACTAAGCAAAGGATTCATACAACCTAGCTCATCCCCTTGGGGAGCTCCAGTGTTGTTTGTAAAGAAGAAGGATGGTTCGATGAGAATGTGTATTGATTATAGAGAACTGAATAAGGTTACAATTAAGAATCGATATCCATTACCTAGGATTGATGATCTATTCGATCAACTTCAGAGGGCTAGATATTTTTCTAAGATAGATTTACGCTCCGGATATCATCAATTGAAGGTACAAGAAGAAGACATACCTAAAACTGATTTCAGAACTAGATATGGTCATTATGAGTTTACTGTCATGCCCTTTGGGTTAACGAATGCACCCGCAGCATTCATGGACATGATGAATAGGATATGTAAACCGTATTTGGATAAATTTGTAATTGTCTTCATAGATGATATACTTATTTATTCCAAAAGTCAGACAGAACATTGTGAGCATTTGCATGCACTCTTAACTTTGTTAAGAAAAGAAAAGCTTTATGCCAAATTTTCGAAGTGTGAATTTTGGCTAAAGGAAGTGCAATTTTTAGGACACATGGTGAATCATGCAGGTATTCATGTAGATCCTGCTAAGATAGAGGCAATTACGAATTGGAAGGTTCCGCAAACCGCAATGGAAATTAGAAGTTTTATAGGTTTGGCTGGGTATTATAGACGGTTTATTAAGGATTTTTCCAAAATAGCTGTACCATTAACTAAGCTAACCTGTAAAGCCATTAAGTTTGAATGGGGACCTAAGCAAGAAGAAGCCTTTAGAATATTGAAGCAGAAATTAACAAATGCTCCAATCCTAGCTTTACTGGAAGGGACTGAAGATTTTGAAGTTTACTGTGATGCTTCAAAACTAGGATTAGGATGTGTGCTAATGCAACGCAAGAAAGTAATTGCGTATGCTTCAAGGCAATTGAAAAAGCACGAAGAAAATTATACGACTCATGACTTAGAGTTAGGAGCTGTAATTTGTGCCCTTAAGATTTGGAGACATTATCTGTATGGAAGTAAATTTACTATCTATACAGATCATAAGAGTTTAAGATATATAATTGGGCAAAAAGAGTTAAACATGAGGCAAAGAAGATGGATGGAAATCCTAAGTGACTACGACTGTGATATTCAATATCATGAAGGAAAGGCAAATGTAGTTGCAGACGTCTTAAGTCGTAAGTACCATGAGAAACAACGACGAGTTCGTGCTCTTAGGTTAAATCTACAGTTAGATTTAATGGAACAATTGAAAAATATTCAAGTTACAGCAATCAAGGATGATGCTGAAGGAATGAAAGGAAGATTAAAAGAATTAGAACAGGGAGCTGATGGAATTTGGAGATTCCATAAAAGCAGAATTTGGGTACCTAAACAGGGAGAATTAAGAAATAAGATTTTAGAAGAAGCTCATAAATCTAGATATACCATACACCCTGGAAACAATAAAATGTACCAAGATTTAAGAAAGAACTTCTGGTGGATAGGCATGAAGAAGGATATAGCTAGATATGTTTCTAAATGTCTTACTTGTTCACAAGTTAAAGCAGAATATCAGAAACCTTCAGGTCTACTACAATAGTTAGAAATGCCTGTATTGGAATGGGAACTCATAACAATGGATTTTGTTACTAAGTTACCCAAAACCAGAAAAGGTAATGATGCGATTTGGGTAATTGTGGATCGATTAACCAAATCAGCTCACTTTCTACCTATGAAAGAAACCTTTAGCATGGAAAGGTTGGCCAAGTTGTATGTAGATGAAGTAGTATCTTTACATGGAGTTCCACTCTCCATTATATCAGATAGAGATAGTCGTTTCACTTCTCATTTCTGGAAAAGTTTCCAAGAAGCAATGGGAACTCGACTAAACCTAAGTACTGCATATCATCCTCAAACGGACGGGCAAAGTGAAAGAACGATCCAAACTCTAGAAGACATGCTTAGAGCATGTGTAATATATTTTGGTGGGAATTGGGATGATCACTTACCATTAATTGAATTCTCCTATAACAATAGTTATCATTCAAGTATTGAAACTGCCCCATTTGAAGCACTGTATGGAAGAAAGTGCAGAACTCCAGTTTGTTGGGCAGAAATAGGAGAAAGTCAATTGTCAGGTCCTGAAATAGTGCAAGAAACGACCGACAAGATTACTCAAATCAAGGAAAGGCTGAAGACGGCTCGAGATCGACAGACGAGTTATGCAGACAATAGATGCAAGCCGTTAGAATTCCAAGTTGGAGACAGAGTATTGTTGAAAGTTTCTCCTTGGAAAGGAGTTGTTAGATTCGGAAAGAAAGGAAAGTTAAGTCCCAGATACGTAGGACCATTTCCAGTGAGCCAACGTATAGGACCAGTTGCTTATCGTTTACAACTACCAGGAGAGTTAGCTGGAGTACATGATGTATTTCATGTATCCAATCTTAAGAAATGTCTATCAGACGAATCTTTGGTAGTACCTCTCCAAGATATAGAGGTAAACGAAAAATTAAAATTTGTAGAAAAACCTCTTCAGATAGAAGACAGAAAAGTGAAGTTTCTCAAGCACAAACGACTAGTGCTAGTGAAAGTAAAGTGGGATTCAAGGAGAGGACCTGAATACACTTGGGAGCTGGAATCCGAAATGAAGCGAAAGTATCCTCAATTATTCAAGTAAATCTCGAGGACGAGATTTTTATTAAGGTGGGGAGAATGTAACAACTCTCATTAAAAGTCCTATTTATTTTATTATTTTATCCAATAGGAAACCCTAATTGAGACACCCAAGTGATTCTGCACAAACCCTAAAATTTTCAGAACAATCAGAATCAGGATCAGGGCCCCTAAAACTCAGGGGGGGGTAAACCCTAGTTAACGATTATCTACATAAAACGCTGTCAAATTTGAAATTTACGAAACTACTGACTCAGCAAGCCTACACCCACACAGGGCTACCCTATAACCTATTTTCGACCCTTACGGACCGTAACGTTATGAGGCTTACGGTCCGTAAGCTAAGCACATTTCGGGTATAAATAGAGGGCCTTGGGACTTGAATTCAGGAGTTAAAACGACGTAAATTCTCGCTACATGCACTGAGTTACGTTCTGTTTACTATCACAACACACATGGATCACTAATCGCCGCCGCAATACAGGGTAATAACTCGATCGCTGATACGATTCAATGTCCGATCGATTAAACTATCCAATGGATGTTTAAGTGCTGCCCACATTAGGGTTTATGCTTTGTCATTCGTCGTTAAATCGATGGATGTTTAAGTATCGCACTTTGTCATTCGTTGTGAAGGTTTTAATCTCGTGAGTTATCGTAAATGCTGTATTAAGTTACTAACCGAATTGTGTGCCTGTTATTAAATTTTAGTTTAAAACCTTTTTCTAAACTTTTGATTTGATTAGACGTTGAGGATAAACCGGTACTAAAAGCTCTTGTGTCCTTGGACGACCTCGGTATCTTGCCAACACTATACTACGCTCATGATCGGTGCACTTGCCCATATGTGTGTTTAGTGTTAGTAAATATCGTGTTTTATAAATTTAAAACTTGGCTAAAAAGTGTTAAAAAGGGCTTAATATATACATTAAAAACTAATAACACTCACGCACATCAAGTTTTTGGCGCCGTTGCAGGGGACACAAGGATTTTAAGAAAGTTAGGAATCAACGGCCTAATCATTTTTCTTATTTTTCCATTTTTTTAGAATTTTTCTTAGTTTTTTCAGCTTCTGCAGAACTCAGCACGGGCCGTGCCCGCTGAACACGCCCCATGCCCAATCATTGGAACTGGCAATCCTATTTTAAGTCGGACAGTAAGGTGAACACGGGGCCGTGCCCACCCAACACGCCCCGTGCCCAAGATTCAGTTACTGAAAACAGAACCGTAAGATCCCGACGGTTGGTAATTTCTGACACAAACATGAGTGATAATGATATTTTTTACTTTCGGCACTCTTATGGTACGTGGTGTCAAATATGTGGTGGCTCTCATAAAGAATTAGAATGTTATTTTCTAAATTATAAACCCCACTATATAGACCCATTGTTTTCATGTAGCCTTAAGAGGGGCGAAAGTAAAAATAATCCTTATCTCTCCCTCGAATGCTCTCAACCGGATCTTCTAGGAGAAATGCTTCTTGATGAACTATTTCAAATGGAAGATCTAATTCTTAATTGGTTAGAAGAACTTAGAATAGATTTCAATAATTTATCTCAAGACGATAACCAAGAAGAATTGTTGGGATCGCATAAAAACAACTTCGTTGTTACCAACGTTACCTCTAACTCTAGTGAGGACTTGAGCGATAGTCGTCCCTGTGTAGATTGTGCCGTGAAGGACTCCCCATCGACTTCGTTCGATGCATACATAGACCTGAGCGATTCGGCATACACCTTCTTTAACGAGAGCCCGAGAAACGGTTGGACTTTTCCACCTACATATAGCATAGGAATCACCCTCACCGACAACCTCTTGCGTTCTCGTCTTAATCTAGAACAATTAAGGTATCTTAGGCACTTTGGGGTTGTTCCATCCAGTAAGGAACCGCCCGATCCGGAAAAGTTCCTTAAAAGTAGACAAACTCCATAAGACAGCCTCTAGACACGGGGCCGTGTCCAGGTCAACACGCCCCCGTGTCCACTCAAAGATTCCCGTCTGATGTCGTGTCAGAATACGGACAAAATGTGTCAGGATTCCACCTGAACACGGGGCCGTGTCCATCCGACACGGGGCCGTGTGCAGCGTACTGTCGTTTTCTATAAATGCAGCCAAGAATCCTGCATATTTGAACCATTCAAGGGACAGAGATTTGGGAATATTCTCACATACCATCCTAGGTATTTTCTAAAAGAAGTTTCTCAACAACCTTCTTGTCCTTTCCTCTTTTATCCACTTTCATCTTCTTCAATTTTTCTTTCATGCTTCCATTAAAACTTGAAATCTCCACAATTTCAAGCTTTATTGAGATGTTTGTTAGATTTTTATTCACGGGATCTTGTTAAAAATAAGTTCTACAACAATGTTTTAAGTTGTTTCTACTTAAAAACGTTTTAAACATCATAAAAACAAATTAAAACTCCATGATCCCTTATCCTAAAAATCTGCAGACATCTAAACACGGGCCGTGTTCATTGAACACGGGGCCGTGTCCGAAGCACTGATTCCATAAAGTTGAACTCTTTTCGGTATGTTTTCTCAGAATGGCGAGCAGAACTAGCGGAACATCTTCATCACACTCCAGAAACAACCGACAAGGGAGAATATCATCAACGGTTGAAGACTCTCTTGTAAACTACGTTTACGCCTAAAGAGAGGCCATTGATGAGATGACGGGGGTGGAAGAAGCATTGGTTGACCGTATTAATCATTTGACGGTGGGACTAGAGGGATGTCTTCGAGAGGTCAACCTTTTGCACCAAAGGTTGAACATTCTCGCCTCTCCTTCTTTGGTTCCAATCATTACCCAAAGGGCATGGAATGTGGTTCCCGAAGTCATCATACCGGCCGAATGGTACGCGATACATCCAGAGCCCCCTCGGGACGTACTACAAGGGGTTCCTGTTGGTGTCTCTCCCCCTCCACAAGATGTTGAAGAAAACAACCCCGCCTTCTTTCTCCCAAGAGAGATAGAAGAATGGCTCTAGCAACATCTAGGGGATACCTCTCGGCTCGGAGTTCTACAAAACTTTTAGATACCGGAAAGCTATTTCCGGAATTTTGGTTATTATTGTATTAGTAGAGCTCCTTAGGATGATTTTACCTATCACTTGACCTATCTAATTTAGGACCCTTAAATTTTAATTTCTACTTTGTTTTCAAACTTTAGGATTATTTTGTAATTTTCTCTATGACTTAATGAATGATGGTTTTAGTTAATTTGGTGTTTGGATGATGTTGTAATGAGTAAAACACACTCGGGATGGTGAAGGATAACAAGGGAAACTTGGACCAGCACCCCATGCACGAAAACAGGGCCATCCGACGAACTTTCTTCATTACAGCAAGTTCATCACGGGCCGTGCCCGCCCAACACGACCCCGTGCTGCACAGTCTGCAGAAAATACCCAGTTCAGGTAAACTGGACACGGGTCGTGTTCACCCAACACGCCCCCGTGTCCAGGCTTCTGTTTCTTTTGTTCAACTTTTTGTTACTGGCACCTGAACACGGGGCCGTGCCCGGACACCACGGGGCCGTGTCCAGACGCCCAGTAACATAAAATTTTGCTTTTTCACACCTTTTACACATTCAATCAACCTAAAACCTTATTTTTGGGACACATTGAGGACAATGTGTAATTTAAGTGTGGGGGGGGATGCTAAAACTTTGAATCTTGCAAGTCCTAATTACAAGCCTTACACAAAACTCTATTGGAACCGCTAATCACCCCAATTTTTTTTTCAAAAATTTTCATTTTTTTACTTGTCTAGGTTTAACTTGGGAATTTCAAATTCTAAAAAAGTTATATTTTTACAAATTTACAACCGATAGCGTCGTGATAAAAAGAAGCAACATAAGAAAATTATGAAAAGGCATGACAAGCTTAGTTAAAATTTAATTATATATACTTGATCACATAAAAACCCATTCCCACAAAAGTGAGTTTTGAGCCTTTATTGAGCATACAAATACATATCTTTAAACTAAATGCTCATTTTTCCTTTCTTGTGTGAATAGCTGCTTGGTTCTTACAACTCTAGAACTTGCCACGACGATACATTCCCGGTCCTTACCAACTTAAACCCGAGTAAGTAAATGATGGAGGCATTAGGACTAACCCTTTTTATTTCTACACCATTATTTTTTTTACCACCTACCCAAAATCCCCCTAGTTGTCACACCCCGACCACGTAGAACATACAAAACGTGGCGGAAACGTCGGGGAGTGTTGTAACAGAATTAATTGTTTCAAATCCATGGCAATTAAAGTTTTGTTTTATTAATCAAACAAGAGAGTTACATTGTTTTAAACAAGAAACAAAGAGTATATAACAAAAATTAACTAGTTCTTGTCTCGTTTTATGTCACTAAGGCACAGGTCCGCCTAAGTATGTCTTGATAAGTCCTATGCATCATCTCCTGAAAACACATGTGAAAATAGGCACGTCAGCATAAAAATGCCTGTGAGATACATAGGTTTTGTGAAAACAGAATTCATGACTTATGTTTGAGAAAATGTTTAGTCATGAACCTTGTAATTTCCTTTGTCTTGTAAATCATTTGAAAAACGATAAGATCAGATGATATGTACAAATAAGAGAATAATGTATGGTTAAATGAATAACCATGTAAAATAAGTTTGTATAAGATAAGTTGTTTGTAAATCAATGTCTTGTGAAAAATATGTTATTTGTTTACAATGTTATATGTCTCAAATTGAAATGATTCAAATAACGCTACAATATGTGATACCATACAAACACTTATATATAGGAAGTACCAGCGGCGTATCCACCATGCTTGTATCGTATTACACACGCCTCGTTACTTAAATCACTTACTCCAACCAAACCACCAAGATGTAATGTTTAACGATTGTAGAAATGTTTATGTATAGTCAAATGTCTATTGTCAAATGTAAATCATGTCAACAGATACAATGGTTCATATAATCAAAGGGTTACGACGGTTCACCTAGTCAAATAGTTATAACGGTTCAAAATGTAGTATAATGTGTTCATATGCTGGATGAGCATATGCAACAGAAATGCAATGTAAAACAATGTACTAAGTATGCACACAATGGACATACATAGCATGAAATGTAATGTAGAACGATGTACTAAGTACACACACAATGGGCATACATAGCATGTAATGTAAAACGATGTACTAAGTACGCACACAATGGGCATACATAGCATGTAATGTAAAACGATGTACTAAGTACGCACACAATGGGCATACATAGCATGTAATGTAAAACGATGTACTAAGTACGCACACAATGGGCATACATAGCATGAAATGTAATGAAATCATGTACTATAATGTACTAACGAACATAGCAGGTATATGATGTGAAAGCATGGAAAGCATGAAAGTAACAAGTAGGCACATGTGTTTCACCCCAAAACAGTTTGGAAAACAGTAAAAGAGGGGTCTATGTACTCACTTGAGATTGCTCAGAAGTCCTAAGATAACCACCAAGCAATGCTAGAGATCACGGATATCAAACGGCACCTAATATAGGTACTATGTTAATATACCGGACCTAAATCGAAGGATTGGATAGAATGAGGGTTCGTAAACCAAACGAGTATGGAGACTCGTGTAATATGGTTTAACAAAGCCTACATACTAAATGAAACCTAACATAAGTGTTTACGACCCATTACGACCCGTTTAGGTAGCTTATGCTACTTTAACGCGTCGTTCGCGTGAAACGCGTTCGCACCGCCTAACTAGTCCTATGACAAGTAACATATGCCTTAATATGTCTAATATTGTTGTCAAATCAGTTTAGATGTCAAAAGTTATGTTACATATGTTTAAAATGAATTTTGGCATCAAAGGGGTATTTTGGTAAGTTACCTAAGGCATATAAACTACCTATCATACAACTACTTAAACGAAGCGACCATAAGGTATAACCTCGGAAGGTTATTCCCTATATACTATGGTCACCTAGTGTGTTTGGTCGGATCCTAATGATCGACCAAATGGGTCGGGTTCGAAGGTATAAGCGATTTATTAGATCGCTTACCCTTACGACCCTAGACAACGTGGTAATCAGTAGGCATAGTCACAAGGGACTATAACCATCGTGATTACAATCACGTTGCGAAGTTCAAACGAACTTCGCATTGACCATAAACTGGTCAATGCAGAAAGTCAAACAAAGTTTGACTTTCGGACTTGAAAGCAATAAAAGAACGAAGGAACACTTACAAAGGGTCCCCGAATGCTAATCTAGATCAAAATAGTTCAGGTATGAAACAAAGGTTTCAACTTAGAGCACATTTGATCAGATTCTTGTGAGGAATGAGTGAACATAAGGTGGGTATTTATAGTTTTCGGTTCACCGTTAGGATCGTTTCTTGGAGAAGAGGGAATGATCTAGCCCGTACACTTGTCAGAAGGTTGTGGTAACTGATTTTGGCCACCACAAGTGATTAACATGTGGCACTTAACCTTTGGAAAGGGTTAAGGGCTGTTAACAGCAGCTGAAAAATGTTTTGCTGCATCTGACCCCTGCTTGCGCACCACAACAATGAGAGTGTTGAGGTGCGCAAGGGTCAAGTTTGGCAGAATTACAGTTTTGGTCCCTGCAGCCTCAAAACTTGGTTTTCGATGCGTTTTTGACACGTTTAAGCCCCGTTAACCCCATTTCAAAGCTCTAAAATGAAGTTAAAGTATAGGGAACTTAAAATGTGCTCAAAAATATCTCGGATGTCGGTTCGTTTAGCCGTACGGTTGCGTTGTTCGGTTAATTACGACGGAATGCGCATACGCGCGAAAAACGATCCAAATTGCGTGACGAATGGATTTTTCTTATGCCAAACAATAAAATAAAATATTTTAGTGCTTACATAAATTTTTGGATGTCCGGATGTATTCAGAACGTAAGTTATGCGCAAAAATGCAAACTTGTGCACTTTTTGACGCTTTTAGTCCCTGAATGACCCAAAAGTTAATTTTAGCACACCGAGCACCTCAAAGCCTATTTCTAAGATATGTAAAGGATATTTATGGTATGTTTAACTTATGGTCATGTTCCGGAATGTCTGTTACAGTTCAAATTGGCATACTTTCGTAGTTTGTCAAGTTTAGTCCCTGTAAGCGAATTAACTTGTTTTTTGCCATACCAAAGCCTTCAAAACTTATTTCTAAGTTATGTAAAGGTTATTTAAGGTATGTTAAGTATATGTCACTATTCCGGAGTGTTTGTTGCATTAAACTGGTTATATTTACGCATCAGCGCGCGTATAACCTTCCAGAAAGCGATTTCAGAGCTTGAAATCGAACAAGAGTTGATATGTGCAAAAGATACACATATTTATACAAGTCCAAAGTATGAAATACAATATTTCATTGGTTTGGTATTTGTTTGATGGTCGCAGTGACACAGGTGTCACAGTCTCCCCTACTTAAGGAAATTTCGTCCCGAAATTTATTCGTAGAAGTCTGTCTGTGACTTTGTGTTAAATAGCCATCAAAGATATGTAAAGCATAATTTTGTTATTTTCCTCAACGGATATTTTTCCGAAGCGAAAATGAACGAACGGATTCATTTTCTTCAACGGGTTCTTCGGAAATGGAAAATAAAGGATTTTTAACTAAACGGATATACATTTCCCTCAACGGATATTCTTCAGAAGTGAAAACGAATGGATGATTCATTCTTCCTCAACGGTCCTTCGTCAGAAACGGGAATGAAGGAATAATCAACGGATATTCATTTCCTTAACGGATAATCTTCAGAAACGAAAATGAACTAACGGAGTCATTTTCAACGGTTGCTTCCTCAGGTATGGAAATGAAAGATTTAACAACGGATATTCATTTCTCTCAATGGATATTCTTCAGAACGAAAATGAACAAACGGGGTCATTTTCCTCAACGGTTATTCTTCAGAATCGGAAATGAAAGATTTAACAACGGATATTCATTTCCTCAACGGATAATCTTCAGAAACGAAAATGAACTAACGGAGTCATTTTCAACGGTTGCTTCCTCAGAGTTGGAAATGAAGGATAAACAGATATTCATTTCCTCAACGGATATTCCTCAGAAGTGAAAAATGAATAGCTAGTTCATTTTTCCTCAACGGATGCTTCATCAGAATTGGAAATGAATTGGGTTAACTTAGATACATGATAGAACTTGCTGTGATTTCTGTGCACTAAATTCCATAATTATGTATGCATCCATAATTACGTAATTCCTTGCACAGTCCGCACAGTTCGTTTTGTAATATTGTGGGGAAGGATATCAAACTTGTGATGAGGGTGACTAGACTACCATAAGGTCCTTTTAATTAGATCGACAGAGGATCTTCTTAATTAGGCCACCAAGGAGTCCTTTCATCTATATCATCACATAATATTCCTAACCAGATTTTTGGATCGATCAGTTTAACTAGACCACTAAAAGGGTCTACTTATGAAGTAGTACTTTATATTCCAAGGGACTTAACTACAGCGTAGAAGTCCATTAAGGATTTTAGGTAGTACCTTTGGGTATCCTACTATGAATCTCTTGTACAAGGATATGTAAGATTCTACGAGGATTTGGATAACATAATTTGGATCACATGACACATAAAAGGGAACACATAAACACATAATCACATAATTGTTTAATTGTTATTATCTTGTTATTGATTGCTATTAACTTGGCACCTCGTACTTCGTTTCTCTTGGTAGAAACGGGTACTTAGGATTTTCGGGGAAAACGCAAGAGATCATACAGTGGAAGAAATTTGGGGGTAGTCTGTGACAACCCGTACTCTCGTTGTCAAGAGAAGGGCATTTTAGTAACACACATGTTTATTAATATCACTATTATTAAAATATTATTATTATTTACAAAATAATAATCCGCGACGAAAGCTTTAGTTATATACATGTCAGTTAATTTTAACCGGGCCAATCAGTTTGAGCGAGACGCGTAGTCGCTCAAAACGGATCCACGCACACTTGGGTTAGGCCCAAGCCCACTTACCTAAACCCCCTAAAACCCCACACTATATAAACTACTTATTCCCCCTACCTCTCATTTTTTTTAAACCCTAACAAAGAACTCAGCCGCTCAAAATTCCTTGCCTTCTCCCTCTCTAAAACTCCGGTCACCGGAGATGGATATTCCGGCGAGCTCCGGCTCCTGCTCTAACCGCACACCCACACTCCCTACCCTCCTCACTCTCATTCTGTCCGATCACACACCTCAGTCACACTATCCCTTCTCTCTCTCTCTCTCCTGAATAACACGGCCGACCACCACCACCGTGAACAGTGGCGGCGCTGGATAACCCCTGTTCCTCACATTAGTTACCTTCTATTTATTCTTTCTGAAAGATGATGAAAACGGATGCTGATGATGTTCAGCTCGGACGTGAGCTGGTGGCTCAGGTCATGTTCAGTTCGAGTCCGTGTTCGGAGAGAAGCAGCGGCAGCAACCTCGGGTTCTGCTCGGGTCTCGTCTGGTCCGGTTTCGGTCCGCACAACCACCGTCCCTCAACCTTCGGTCAGTTTATACCACTGTTTGTGTTTGTTGTAAATTCTTTGAAGCTTTGACTGTATGCAAATTGTTAACTGTGTTATTTGGAATAAATGCTCTGTGTTCACATCATGTTAGAATAACTAGGGTTTTTATATGACTCTTGTATAAGGTCTAGGGTTCAACTGATGTAGATATCATGTCCGAAAATATGATGCTCGAATCTGTTAGTTTGTTGATGAAATGATATTGAAACATTGCTATGTGTTCTACTCATATTGATGTCTGTGAAACTCTGTTTTCATTTGAATGTATAACTGTTTATGCACCAGGTACAACCTAGTCATGCATATTATGAATAATCGTTGTGAATAAAATAGTGATGTAGAGGATGAATCTTTGTGTAGTGATATTGTAGGATGAAATGTTATGAATTCTCCCCTGTTAGTGTTTGTGGAATTATGTTAATACATCCTTGTTAATCAACTTAGGAGACAACTCAATAGATCTTGAATACAAAAGTTTGAATGTAAAACCATTTGAGTGATGTATGATAACTGTTAAATTAAAATCTCGGTGATGAACTTTAATGGAATGTATGAGTAAATATGCATTGAGTACAACCCGGTGTTGCATACCTCACATAAAAATGGATACATGAAAAATGGGGACCACTATTAAGAGACAAAGCAAATTTGTGCACAGGGATTGTCTCAATGTGCGCAGCCATGGGTCCCACTTTGTTTTGAAATATATGCATTTGATCCGATTTAAGAAACTCGTACTGAATGAAAAACACGTTAAAGTAATGTGATTGGCTAGTACTAAATTAGATAAGGATTCTAGAAACATCAGCAGTGATTGCGAGTCGAAACCTCACGGTTGCGACTCGAGACCATTATGTCGACAACTCAAAACCAGGCGCATCAGAATGAAAGGACTCGAGACAGGCACGGTTGTGACTCGAGATCTCCTGATCTCGACTCGAGACCAGCTGTTGCGGCTTAGAATCCAGTGGTTGCGACTCGAGACCTCATAGTCTCGAGTCGAGACCACCCGGTTTCGACTGAGCTTCCTTGCTTATTTATTGGACCGCACAATGTGACATCATGTTTTGGATTGTGTGTTACTGTTAACTGTTTATATGCTAGGATAGGCCCAATAGCGTATATGCTAGTATGAGATGCATGCTATGTGTTAGATATGTGTAATCTATACGTGACATTTCTTGCATACGAACCTAATAAATATTTATAAACCATAATAGGGTATGGTTGACCAACCTAACACAAGTAAATTATCTTCCGAGCAAACCAAGGTGAGTTCACACACTAAAAGCATGCGTCCCAGGGAGGGACACGAACAAACTAAAGAATGTTTTCAAACTAATAATTTCCGGGGGAATATGCAAATGGTACTCTTGTACTACTACATCCGGGGGAGATACGTTTGGGTATTATTTATAAATCACAACTAGCAACACTAAACGAATCTCTATCATGTAAAGTCCCTGCTTATAGTACCGATTAATCGCCGGGGGCGAACGGGTTATTAGTTGATAGCGCTATTAGGTTTGACAACCTCACACCGTGACCGGGGGAGATCGGGCATGAACTAGTATACCTTGCATCTTGGTCAATGTTGATAGACATTGACTTGGGGCACAACAACTTTTCGTCAACAGTTTCGGTAACGCCAGTTTAGTAGCTTTCATATGGGGTAGCTCCCCATGACGTGATTATAAATGCTTTATCTAAACAACTTAAGTTTTTGAAAAGTTAAAACTTGACAACTCGTGAACTCGCCAACATTATGTTGATACCCTACTGCATGCTTTGCAGGTTGCTCGTTACAGCTTAGGACGGACATTGCAATCGGCTGGAGTGCGTGGTTTGTACGTTCATCTTTAATAAACTTGTGGTTTTAAATTACGATATGTATTCTTTTCCTTTCCGCTGCAACTCAAACTATGTTTTGAAAAATTTAAATTAGGTCACTAGTTATGCTAATGTTTGTAACAATAACTAATCCGTTCAAAATAATTAGTGGCTGGATCCTGGTCAGTCGCATGCCTTGCGGTGGTATTCCGCACGTGGAATTTGCGGGTGTGACAGATTGGTATCAGAGCCATTGGTTATAGTGAACTAGGTTTTAAATATAAAATATTTTGGTGTGGGAAATAAAATATTTTTATATGGAAACCAGACTATAACCGTTCCTTAATGAAAACCACAACGACACCACACTCCAGATTGCAAGGTTCGTCAGATTCAGGTACTCGCATGGTAATTATAGTCATCAGCATTTACTTGTGCACACATCTATGTGTAAATGTGTATGTATATATATTTGGCTTATGTGCGTAAATATGTAGTTGTGTAAGTGGTACTCGACGCTGTGAATTATACGAAAACTACGCAAACTTGATGTGCGCTAAGAATGAGTGAATTCTCCTAACCTTGATTCAAAGCCACGACACACTTAAGGCAAGGAACCAGTTATTCCAAGTCCGTGCCCACACATTTCCTGACGTCATCCCTAGGCTATGATGAATCGACGCGGGAAACGTTTACACGGTGTACATGCTTACAGGAGGCCTGCTACGGACCTCAGAGAGAAATCACGAGAACGGCTCGATGAAGGGGAGCCATCCCTATATCATGAGATGTTAGAAGGAACGAGGACGTCATCCATGTCCTACTTACTCACGCATTTCTTTTCCTGACTTAAGTGGTGAGACTTATTCCCTCACCCGACCGATAACCTGGATTCTTGAAGCACTTTGGTAAGCCTACACTTTTCGGATTTCTGTTTGCACATCTCAAACACACGAAGCATGCGTGGTGTATGCTTCCCATTGTAGTGCCAGCAATCGTATCACCTTTCCATCGACCACGAAGTTATTTCCCCTAATTCCTCGTTACATGGTTAATCCTTATTCAACTTGAACCTTACACCTTAGCACACCCAAAAACCCAGCAAATTGATATCTTTCTTACAAACCGGCGTACTTGAAAGCGTGGCAAGACGAAGACACGGGCCA
This sequence comes from Helianthus tuberosus, assembly GCA_030545235.1. Taxonomy (NCBI): domain Eukaryota; kingdom Viridiplantae; phylum Streptophyta; class Magnoliopsida; order Asterales; family Asteraceae; genus Helianthus; species Helianthus tuberosus. The sequence continues at coordinate 61,021,638 of CM060429.1, read as the reverse complement.
GTCAACCCACCGGCGAGTACAGTGACCTAGATGCTTACCTTATCCTTCATTTTCTAGAACCCTTATTCTTTGACGACTTTCCTGATTCCGTGAATCCTTTCGCTAGCTTTTGTATGAATCTGTGTTTATTACTCCAGATGGTACCCCCGCTTCTGCCGTTTCTTCATCACAGTATCCGCGTTTCTTCATACGAGGACCTTGACCAGATTTCTCTCCAGATTAATGAATTCAGCAAGATTGACCTTTAGTCGACAAAGTTCATAAACCCTGAGAATTGGCAACATTTACCTCAATCGTGCTTTTTCGAGAGCCCGTTTCCGCAGTTTCACATCACCCCCCCCCCGACGACGCAAGCGCTACTCCGAACTCATTCGCATAACTTAGAACCATCCACTCGAGCTTGATTTCCTACCCGTTTGAGGAATCACGTCCTGCCAGACATCTTAGTAGATCCTAAAACCTACAAACCCGCACGACGGCCATCCCTCTCTAGCTGCTTCTTATCGATGCTAACCACATCGACGAAACACTCCTTATCGACAAGCGACATTCTTTAATTCTAAATGCATACAATGTGTGTACGACCAGCTACCTCGTCGACATCAGATGACTCCTTATTTGTCGATCCCAAAGCCCTCATGTTTTGCCTCAAGCTCGAACGCATCGATTGCGACTATCCTTTTTTGCAAGTTCTCGCTACTTGCGTTATGTTTCACGGATTCCATGATCCTTACCCTACTCTACCCTGCACAAATCTCCGTTTGGACGAATTACTTCTTAAGAATGTTACTCGTTGGAGCAACGAGCCAAGGATACCCCGGGGGTAATGGGTATCGCAAGCACTGTTCTTCGAACTCGATACGATCAACACCTAGTTACGACATTCGAATTTATCCCATCCTGTCAAAATTTGATGCCTGTTTCTTTCGACGACATCTGAACCTACTTCGAGAACCCGTGGGGATCTGAACGACTCCTACGTCTTACCTTGGAACTTCTACGACACAAACCGCTTCACGCTAAATTTTCAACGCGCGACTTTCGACGTCACAAGGCCCGCTTTTTCTGATCACTTGCGCCTCTCGACAATTCAAAGTTCCCGAAAGGGGGCTACTCTACACACGGTTCAGGATTTGGGAGCCGTAGTCCTTGCGCCCAAAAGGTGGAGACGTTACTCGTACGATACCAACTGCACTATTCACACCGATCACAAGAGTCTCCAGCACAGACTGGATCAAAAGGAGTTGAACATGCGGCAACACCGATGGGGTCGAACTCCTAAACTATCACGAATGCGCGATCAGGCATCATCCGGACTAGGCTAACAAGAGACTAAACCTAAGCATATAGGTGTGTTACAGTTTACCATTCCTTCGAACCTCCTGATCTGATCAGATCTGAGACACGTTAGCAGAAACTCTGAAAGCGGAAAATTCTTTGGCTGAGTCCATGCGGGGCATGGAAAAGCCGCTCGAACTCAAGGGCAACTGCGCTCACTACTCTATGGAACGTATCTGGGTTCCATCTTACGGGAACCTCCGAGAGCTTATGATGGGCGAAGCACACAAGTCTGCATGATACATCCCGACTCCGACAAGAGCATCACAACCTCCAGGCCCATTTGGAGGACCATAAATTGTCTAGCTAAGTTTGCGTACTTCCTTGAGAACAAGGAAAATGACAAGTTTTCGAAATTTGCAAGCTGTCTACTTGTAAGAAGCAGTTGCTAGGCACGGGGTGCCAACCTCTATTATCTTAGATCGAGACCCACGTTTTGCATCCGATTCGTCGCAGGCTGTGCACAAAGACCTTTGGCTCACAGTTAGGCATGAGCCCCGCTTATCGCCCGCGAACTAATGGTATGCTTAGAATATGTGTTATCGACCTTGGATACGAGTGACACTTCCTTTTGTAGAATTCTCTTCCAACAACAGCTACCACACTAGCATTCAGACAGCACCATTTGGGGCATTGCACGGACGCAAATGCCTGACACCTCTGTGTTGGACGGAAGTTGGCGGAAGCCAAATTACCGGCCCAAGACTTGTACTTGACACGACGGATAAGATTGCCCAGATCAGACAACGCATGGCAGCAACTCGTGACCGTCATAAAAGCTACGCAGAATTCCTAGTCGGAGACTGGGTTCTACTTAAAGTTTCACCCTGGAAGGGTGTGGTACGTTTTGGCAAACAGGGCAAGCTTAATCCGCGATACGTTGGACCATTCGAAGTTACCGAAAGGATCGGTAAGGTAGCATACTGACTAAACCTGCCTGAAGAGCTGAATGCGGTACACAACGTCTTTCTTGTGCCTAATCTGAAGAAGTGTCTGTCAAATGAAACATTCGTTGTTCTTTTAGGAACTCATGATCAACAACCAACTATGCTTCATTGAGGAACCGGTCGAGATCAGGGAATCAAGAATCAAAACCCTCAAGCGTGGTATAATATGCCAACAGACCGAGTTCGTTGAAACTCACGTTGTGGCCCAGAGTTTACCTGGGAACGGGAAAACCAGCTGATGAGCACGTGTCCCCAGTTGTCTGCAAACATTACTTCCAGTACTGAAGCTACGACTGAAATTTCTAGAAGAAATTTCAAGCCAACAAGGGGATGATGTGACACCCCACGAAAACGTTTAAACACACTAGCTTGTCAGTAGCTGCGTGCTAAATTTCGGGACGAAATTTCTTGAACTTGGGGATAATGTGACACTTCGGGTTTTCCCTGTATGTTTCTTGGAGGTTACAGTTAAGTTTGTGAAAATCCGTACTATGTGAGATACGTACAACTCTGTGAATCTAATGCTATGTGATTTTTGCGTGATATGTGACTGTATATGCTATGTGGCTTGCATGTTCGTTCTGTGCACTTTCGTGAGACTGCTTGTATCTACGTATGGTAATGGAGTCTATGTACACATATGGAGCGTAGTGTATGATGTTTGCTTAAATTTCGAGGACGAAATTCCAGTAACATGGGGAGAATGTGACAACCCGTACTCTCGTTGTCGAGAGAAGGGCATTTTAGTAACACACGTGTTTATTAATATCACTATTATTAAAATATTATTATTATTTACAAAATAATAATCCGCGACGAAAGCTTTAGTTATATACATGTCAGTTAAATTTAACTGGGCCAATCAGTTTGAGCGAGACGCGTAGTCGCTCAAAACGGATCCACGCACACTTGGGTTAGGCCCAAGCCCACTTACCTAAACCCCCTAAAACCCCACACTATATAAACTACTTATTCCCCCTACCTCTCATTTTTTTTAAACCCTAACAAAGAACTCAGCCGCTCAAAATTCCTTGCCTTCTCCCTCTCTAAAACTCCGGTCACCGGAGATGGATATTCCGGTGAGCTCCGGCTCCTGCTCCAACCGCACACCCACACTCCCTACCCTCCTCACTCTCATTCTGTCCGATCACACACCTCAGTCACACTATCCCTTCTCTCTCTCTCTCCTGAATAACACGGCCGACCACCACCACCGTGAACAGTGGCGGCGCTGGATAATGCCCACAACAGCTAGAACAAGACAGCAGCTCTCGGCGGCGGCAGGAAACGTCACCGACGACAAACACCACTCACGACGGTGACGGTAGGGATTCAGGCGACGGCAATGTCGGTTGACTCAGACGAGTTTCATCGGTAACCCCTGTTCCTCACATTAGTTACCTTCTATTTATTCTTTCTGAAAGATGATGAAAACGGATGCTGATGATGTTCAGCTCGGACGTGAGCTGGTGGCTCAGGTTATGTTCAGTTCGAGTCCGTGTTCGGAGAGAAGCAGCGGCAGCAACCTCGGGTTCTGCTCGGGTCTCGTCTGGTCTGGTTTCGGTCCGCACAACCACCGTCCCTCAACCTTCGGTCAGTTTATACCACTGTTTGTGTTTGTTGTAAATTCTTTGAAGCTTTGACTGTATGTAAATTGTTAACTGTGTTATTTGGAATAAATGCTCTGTGTTCACATCATGTTAGAATAACTAGGGTTTTTATATGACTCTTGTATAAGGTCTAGGGTTCAACTGATGTAGATATCATGTCCGAAAATATGATGCTCTAATCTGTTAGTTTGTTGATGAAATGATATTTAAACATTGCTATGTGTTCTACTCATAATGATGTCTGTGAAACTCTGTTTTCATTTGAATGTATAACTGTTTATGCACCAGGTACAACCTAGTCATGCATATTATGAATAATCGTTGTGAATAAAATAGTGATGTAGAGGATGAATCTTTGTGTAGTGATATTGTAGGATGAAATGTTATGAATTCTCCCCTGTTAGTGTTTGTGGAATAATGTTAATACATCCTTGTTAATCAACTTAGGAGACAACTCAGTAGATCTTGAATACAAAAGTTTGAATGTAAAACCATTTGAGTGATGTATGATAATTGTTAAATTAAAAGCTCGGTGATGAACTTTAATGGAATGTATGAGTAAATATGCATTGAGTACAACCCGGTGTTGCATACCTCACATTAAAATGGATACATGAAAAATGGGGACCACTATTAAGAGACAAAGCAAATTTGTGCACAGGGATTGTCTCAATGTGCGCAGCCATGGGTCCCACTTTGTTTTGAAATATATGCATTTGATCCGATTTAAGAAACTCGTACTGAATGCAAAACACGTTAAAGTAATGTGATTGGCTAGTACTAAATTAGATAAGGATTCTAGAAACATCAGCAGTGATTGCGAGTCGAAACCTCACGGTTGCGACTCGAGACCATTATGTCGACAACTCGAAACCAGGCGCATCAGAATGAAAGGACTCGAGACCGGCACGGTTGTGACTCGAGATCTCCTGATCTCGACTCGAGACCAGCTATTGCGGCTTAGAATCCAGTGGTTGCGACTCGAGACCTCATAGTCTCGAGTCGAGACCACCCGGTTTCGACTGAGCTTCCTTGCTTATTTATTGGACCGCACAATGTGACATCATGTTTTGGATTGTGTGTTACTGTTAACTGTTTATATGCTAGGATAGGCCCAATAGCGTATATGCTAGTATGAGATGCATGCTATGTGTTAGATATGTGTAATCTATACGTGACATTTCTTGCATACGAACCTAATAAATATTTATAAACCATAATAGGGTATGGTTGACCAACCTAACACAAGTAAATTATCTGCCGAGCAAACCAAGGTGAGTTCACACACTAAAAGCATGCGTCCCAGGGAGGGACACGAACAAACTAAAGAATGTTTTCAAACTAATAATTTCCGGGGGAATATGCAAATGGTACTCTTGTACTACTACATCCGGGGGAGATACGTTTGGGTATTATTTATAAATCACAACTAGCAACACTAAACGAATCTCTATCATGTAAAGTCCCTGCTTATAGTACCGATTAATCGCCGGGGGCGAACGGGTTATTAGTTGATAGCGCTATTAGGTTTGACAACCTCACACCGTGATCGGGGGAGATCGGGCGTGAACTAGTATACCTTGCATCTTGGTCAATGATGATAGACATTGACTTGGGGCACAACAACTTTTCGTCAACAGTTTCGGTAACGCCAGTTTAGTAGCTTTCATATGGGGTAGCTCCCCATGACGTGATTATAAATGCTTTATCTAAACAACTTACGTTTTCGAAAAGTTAAAACTGGACAACTCGTGAACTCGCCAACATTATGTTGATACCCTACTGCATGCTTTGCAGGTTGCTCGTTACAGTTTAGGACGGACATTGCAATCGGCTGGAGTGCGTGGTTTGTACGTTCATCTTTAATAAACTTGTGGTTTTAAATTACGATATGTATTCTTTTCCTTTCCGCTGCAACTCAAACTATGTTTTGAAAAATTTAAATTAGGTCACTAGTTATGCTAATGTTTGTAACAATAACTAATCCGTTCAAAATAATTAGTGGCTGGATCCTGGTCAGTCGCATGCCTCGCGGTGGTACTCCGCACGTGGAATTTGAGGGTGTGACAGATTGGTATCAGAGCCATTGGTTATAGTGAACTAGGTTTTAAATATAAAATATTTTGGTGTGGGAAATAAAATATTTTTATATGGAAACCAGACTATAACCGTTCCTTAATGAAAACCACAACGACACCACACTCCAGATTGCAAGGTTCGTCAGATTCAGGTACTCGCATGGTAATTATAGTCATCAGCATTTACTTGTGCACACATCTATGTGTAAATGTGTATGTATATATATTTGGCTTATGTGCGTAAATATGTAGTTGTGTAAGTGGTACTCGACGCTGTGAATTATACGAAAACTACGCAAACTTGATGTGCGCTAAGAATGAGTGAATTCTCCTAACCTTGATTCAAAGCCACGACACACTTAAGGCAAGGAACCAGTTATTCCAAGTCCGTGCCCACACATTTCCTGACGTCATCCCTAGGCTATGATGAATCGACGCGGGAAACGTTTACACGGTGTACATGCTTACAGGAGGCCTGCTACGGACCTCAGAGAGAAATCACGAGAACGGCTCGATGAAGGGGAGCCATCCCTATATCATGAGATGTTAGAAGGAACGACGGCGTCATCCACGTCCTACTTACTCACGCATTTCTTTTCCTGACTTAAGTGGTGAGACTTATTCCCTCAGCCGACCGATAACCTGGATTCTTGAAGCACTTTGGTAAGCCTACACTTTTCGGATTTCTGTTTGCACATCTCAAACACACGAAGCATGCGTGGTGTATGCTTCCCATTGTAGTGCCAGCAATCGTATCACCTTTCCATCGACCACGAAGTTATTTCCCCTAATTCCTCGTTACATGGTTAATCCTTATTCAAGTTGAACCTTACACCTTAAACCCAACAAATTGATATCTTTCTTACAAACCGGCGTACTTGAAAGCGTGGCAAGACGAAGACACAGGCCAGTCAACCCACCGGCGAGTACAGTGACCTAGATGCTTACCTTATCCTTCATTTTCTAGAACCGTTATTCTTTGACGACTTTCCTGATTCCGTGAATCCTTTCGCTAGCTTTTGTATGAATCTGTGTTTATTACTCCAGATGGTACCCCCGCTTCTGCCGTTTCTTCATCACAGTATCCGCGTTTCTTCATACGAGGACCTTGACCAGATTTCTCTCCAGATTAATGAATTTAGCAAGATCGACCTTTAGTCGACAAACTTCATAAACCCTGAGAATTGGCAACATTTACCTCAATCGTGCTTTTTCGAGAGCCCGTTTCCGCAGTTTCACATCACCCCCCCCCCCGACGACGCAAGCGCTACTCCGAACTCATTCGCATAACTTAGAACCATCCACTCGAGCTTGATTTCCTACCCGTTTGAGGAATCACGTCCTGCCAGACATCTTAGTAGATCCTAAAACCTACAAACCCGCACGACGGCCATCCCTCTCTAGCTGCTTCTTATCGGTGCTAACCACATCGATGAAACACTCCTTATCGACAAGCGACATTCTTTAATTCTAAATGCATACAATGTGTGTACGACCAGCTACCTCGTCGACATCAGATGACTCCTTATTTGTCGATCCCAAAGCCCTCATGTTTTGCCTCAAGCTCGAACGCATCGATTGCGACTATCCTTTTTGCAAGTTCTCGCTACTTGCGTTATGTTTCACGGATTCCATGATCCTTACCCTACTCTACCCTGCACAAATCTCCGTTTGGACGAATTACTTCTTACGAATGTTACTCGTTGGAGCAACGAGCCAAGGATACCCCGGGGGTAACGGGTATCGCAAGCACTGTTCTTCGAACTCGATACGATCAACACCTAGTTACGACATTCGAATTTATCCCATCCTGTCAAAATTCGACGCCTGTTTCTTTCGACGAGGTCCCTTTCCAAGGCCCTGATCTCGTGATGAGGACAGAATTCCTTCATCATAAGGGCCCTAAGTTCAGCCCATGTCTGTGCAAGAGTAACTTCTGCACCACGATCTCTCATAACCCCGTTCCACCACGTAAGGGCCCTCTTCTGAAACACACTGGAAGAAAAATCGACCTTGCGATTGTCAGGACACTGCACGTGGCGGAAAGTATTCTCAATGCTCTCGAACCATTGAAGAAGCCCAGTCGCTCCCTCAGAACCACTAAACTTGAGTGGTTTAGCCGAGTTAAAACTCTTGAAATTGCATGGACCATTGTTGTTGTTGTTGGCTTGGTTCCATTGAGCAAAGAGGTTTGGGAATTGAGCAGCCATTTGCTGCGCAATGATTTCTGCCAGCTCGGCAGTCGCTATCTGGTTTTCGCGTCGAGGAGGCATTCTAAAAGAGGAAACATGAAAGGAAACGAGTGAGAGAATTAGACGAAAAGAATGAGACGAAACAAATCTGATGAAAGCAAGGATAGTGGTCATTTGTTTGTTACTACAAAGCAACAAACGACCCCGATGATTAATCAAAGTAAATAGGTCAAACATAATGTATCGCGAAGACATGCTCGCCTATAAGTGAACACTCATCCCAAGAATTCCCAGGTAAGCACAACTGGTCTCGCGTCTGATGAGATATATACGAAGTGCTTGCCTAGACAGAAAACCCAGAATACAGGTATTCACCCTTCCAGTTTGCACGTGTTCACATTATTTAAAACCCAAAACCTAGACGAGATTTTGAAAACTCAAAGGGGTTCAAAACCTTACAATAGAGGGTTCAAAACCTAGTAATCAATCATCCTAGAACAGATGATTAGTTTTCAAAGCGGTTTTGAAATTTATGTTCTTGTTGTGGTCGTCGCCTAAGGATAGGTGACGGTATTGTTTTATGACTAAACGCAAGTAAACTCGCGTTAGTGTCCTAAGAAGGTTATAGACTAGGTCAAAGCATTACTAATAACTTAATTCCCAATAACCATTGGCTCTGATACCATCTTTTCTGTCACACGCCGACCACGTAGAACATACAAAACGTGGCGGAAACGTCGGGGAGTGTTGTAACAGAATTAATTGTTTCAAATCCATGGCAATTAAAGTTTCGTTTTATTAATCAAACAAGAGAGTTACATTGTTTTAAACAAGAAACAAAGAGTATATAACAAAAATTAACTAGTTCTTGTCTCGTTTTAAGTCACTAAGGCACAGGTCCGCCTAAGTATGTCTTGATAAGTCCTATGCATCATCTCCGGAAAACACATGTGAAAATTGGTACGTCAGCATAAAAATGCCTGTGAGATACATAGGTTTTGTGAAAACAGAATTCATGACTTATGTTTGAGAAAATGTTTAGTCATGAACCTTGTAATTTGCTTTGTCTTGTAAATCATTTGAAAAACGATAAGATCAGATGATATGTACAAATAAGAGAATAATGTATGGTTAAATGAATAACCATGTAAAATGAGTTTGTATAAGATAAGTTGTTTGTAAATCAATGTCTTGTGAAAAATATGTTATTTGTTTACAATGTTATATGTCTCAAATTGAAATGATTCAAATAACGCTACAATATGTGATACCATACAAACACTTATATATAGGAAGTACCAGCGGCGTATCCACCATGCTTGTATCGTATTACACACGCCTCGTTACTTAAATCACTTACTCCAACCAAACCACCAAGATGTAATGTTTAACGATTGTAGAAATGTTTATGTATAGTCAAATGTCTATTGTCAAATGTAAATCATGTCAACAGATACAATGGTTCATATAATCAAAGGGTTACGACGGTTCACCTAGTCAAATAGTTACAACGGTTCAAAATGTAGTATAATGTGTTCATATGCTGGATGAGCATATGCAACAGAAATGCAATGTAAAACAATGTACTAAGTATGCACACAATGGACATACATAGCATGAAATGTAATGTAGAACGATGTACTAAGTACACACACAATGGGCATACATAGCATGTAATGTAAAACGATGTACTAAGTACGCACACAATGGGCATACATAGCATGTAATGTAAAACGATGTACTAAGTACGCACACAATGGGCATACATAGCATGTAATGTAAAACGATGTACTAAGTACGCACACAATGGGCATACATAGCATGAAATGTAATGAAATCATGTACTATAATGTACTAACGAACATAGCAGGTATATGATGTGAAAGCATGGAAAGCATGAAAGTAACAAGTAGGAACATGTGTTTCACCCCAAAACAGTTTGGAAAACAGTAAAAGAGGGGTCTATGTACTCACTTGAGATTGCTCAGAAGTCCTAAGATAACCACCAAGCAATGCTAGAGATCACGGATATCAAACGGCACCTAATATAGGTACTATGTTAATATACCGGACCTAAATCGAAGGATTGGATAGAATGAGGGTTCGTAAACCAAACGAGTATGGAGACTCGTGTAATATGGTTTAACAAATCCTACATACTAAATGAAACCTAACATAAGTGTTTACGACCCATTACGACCCGTTTAGGTAGCTTATGCTACTTTAACGCGTCGTTCGCGTGAAACGCGTTCGGACCGCCTAACTAGTCCTATGACAAGTAACATATGCCTTAATATGTCTAATATTGTTGTCAAATCAGTTTAGATGTCAAAAGTTATGTTACATATGTTTAAAATGAATTTTGGCATCAAAGGGGTATTTTGGTAATTTACCTAAGGCATATAAACTACCTATCATACAACTACTTAAACGAAGCGACCATAAGGTATAACCTCGGAAGGTTATTCCCTATATACTATGGTCACCTAGTGTGTTTGGTCGGATCCTAATGATCGACCAAATGGGTCGGGTTCGAAGGTATAAGCGATTTATTAGATCGCTTACCCTTACGACCCTAGACAACGTGGTAATCAGTAGGCATAGTCACAAGGGACTATAACCATCGTGATTACAATCACGTTGCGAAGTTCAAACGAACTTCGCATTGACCATAAACTGGTCAATGCAGAAAGTCAAACAAAGTTTGACTTTCGGACTCGAAAGCAATAAAAGAACGAAGGAACACTTACAAAGGGTCCCCGAATGCTAATCTAGATCAAAATAGCTCAGGTATGAAACAAAGGTTTCAACTTAGAGCACATTTGATCAGATTCTTGTGAGGAATGAGTGAACGTAAGGTGGGTATTTATAGTTTTCGGTTCACCGTTAGGATCGTTTCTTGGAGAAGAGGGAATGATCTAGCCCGTACACTTGTCGGAAGGTTGTGGTAACTGATTTTGGCCACCACAAGTGATTAACATGTGGCACTTGACCTTTGGAAAGGGTTAAGGGCTGTTAACAGCAGCTGAAAAACGTTTTGCTGCATCTGAACCCTGCTTGCATACCGCAACAATGAGAGTGTTGAGGTGCGCAAGGGTCAAGTTTGGCAGAATTACAGTTTTGGTCCCTGCAGCCTCAAAACTTGGTTTTCGATGCGTTTTTGACACGTTTAAGCCCGGTAACCCCATTTCAAAGCTCTAAAATGAAGTTAAAGTATAGGGAACTTAAAATGTGCTCAAAAATATCTCGGATGTCGGTTCGTTTAGCTGTACGGTTGCGTTGTTCGGTTAATTACGACGGAATGCGCATACGCGCGAAAAACGATCCAAATTGCGTGACGAATGGATTTTTCTTACGCCAAACACTAAAATAAAATATTTTAGTGCTTACATAAATTTTTTGATGTCCGGATGTATTCAGAATGTAAGTTATGCGCAAAAATGCAAACTTGTGCACTTTTTGACGCTTTTAGTCCCTGAATGACCAAAAGTTTATTTTAGCACACCGAGCACCTCAAAGCCTATTTCTAAGCTATGTAAAGGATATTTATGGTATGTTTAACTTATGGCCATGTTCCGGAATGTCTGTTACAGTTCAAATTGGCATACTTTCGTAGTTTGTCAAGTTTAGTCCCTGTAAGCGAATTAACTTGTTTTTTGCCATACCAAAGCCTTCAAAACTTATTTCTAAGTTATGTAAAGGTTATTTAAGGTATGTTAAGTATATGTCACTATTCCGGAGTGTTTGTTGCATTAAACTGGTTATATTTACGCATCAGAGCGCGTATAACCTTCCAGAAAGCGATTTTAGAGCTTGAAATCGAACAAGAGTTGATATGTGCAAAAGATACACATATTTATACAAGTCCAAAGTATGAAATACAATATTTCATTGGTTTGGTATTTGTTTGATGGTCGCAGTGACACAGGTGTCACACTAGTTAACCCCTTTGAGCCTAAACCTTTTCGTTTCTTAACCCAAACCAAACACCCTTTCACCCATCAAAACCTTTTTATTTTTAACCCTTTGTTTTAGTAACGAGCTCGGTTTTTCGTATGACTTTCAAAATATATATATAGGGGATGGATCATGAGAAAACTAGTTTAAATGAGAAAGCCAAAAAACTAACCAAAAAAGCCTAAAAAAAACCTAAAAACATACCAAATTTTTTTTTTTACAATTTTTTTTATAAAAATCGCTACTTTTTATGTATGGAAAAAAATTTTCGAAAAAAAAATCTTTTTTTTTGGTTGTACTTCACATGTGCACTAATACATAAAGCTTAAACTACTTAACCCACCCCCCAAAAACCTAAACCCCCCACCCCCACCCCCCAAAAACCTAAATTCACCCTCCCACCAAAAGCCTAACCCCCCACCCCCCCAAAAACCTAAACCCCCCACCCCCACCCTCCCGAAAACCTAAAACTAAACCCTAAACATAAACCCGAAAAAAACCTAAACCCCCCCCCCACCCCCACCCCCCAAAAACCTAAACCCCCTCCCCCCCACACCCAAAAACCTAATCCTAAACCTCCAAAAAAACTAACCCTAAAAGCTAAACTAGACTCAAAAAGCTAATTTTAAGCATGTAATGCAATTATAATACATGTTATATTGCACATGTGCACTACTATAATAATAGTATTGAAAACAAGACGACACCATAAATCTTTTTTTATGTCATAAAAAATATGCTCGAATATACTTGAATGAAAGATACAAAAATTTGTGATCTTATGGTGCCATTTTTGTTTTAAAATGGTAACGTATGGAGAAATGGGAAATGTTTGAAAAGTTATATATTTTTTTTTCCAATTTTACCCCTCCTTCATTAAAAGTCCCCCCCCCCCCCCCTCCTTCATTAAAAGTCTCCCCCCTCCTTTTTAGTGTTTTTTTGGTTAGTTTTTTGGTTTTCTCATTTATATCTAGTTTTCTCATGATCCTCTCCCTATATATATATATATAATGTTGAAGATGAAGCAAAAGAAATAAACAAGCAAGTTCATCAAAAATAACTTTGTTTGAATTATGGCTTCATCAAAATAAAATTGCAAAAATAAAAGTCTTACGAAAACCGACGTTTTTTACGCTTTTCGCCCTTTTTCTACTAACCACTAACCCAACCACCTACCTTTAACCCAAGCCTAACCCTTCACCCAAAAGTCCTCTTGATATTTACAAAGGTATATAGTTAAAAAGGAGGAGGATTGATTGCTTGGCAAGCCTATGGTAGGAGTAAGTTCCATGCCGCTCTCGAGTGATTCACTAAAATACATCTTCGGTCGAGTGTTGAGTGATCCCCCATGAGGTATGTGAACTTGTATATAAATAGAATTTTAAAGAAGAATGTTATGCCCTAATAAGTAATTTATCTTATGAAAAGTTTTAAATAAATCATGACGAATAGGATTGTAAATAAATAAAAATAAACTTAATAAAGAATCTTGGAAATCCCGACACTCTATGACAAGCCCAAAAACCTTCTCTTCTACCCATTCCATTTGGGAGTGTAAAGCCACATTATAAAGAGTTTTGCTTGAGGACAAGCAAAGATTCAAGTGTGGGGGTATTTGATGTGTGCAAAATGCAACATATAAATTACATCAATTGTGGCATAAAACTAACCCTTTTTTTAGTACTAATGTTGGAAAAAGTGTGCTTTTGTCTTCCTTTTGTATTTTCAGGATTAAATGAGCTCAAATTAACAAAAGAAGTAAAAAGGCAGCTAAATCTAACATAAATACAAGAAAAGGAACAAACGTGGCATGCCCGACCTCCCCGAAAGCATCTTCCCAAGCAAAACAAGAGAACAGAAGGCTGAACACGCCCCGTGCTCAGTGAACACGGGGGCGTGCCCAAGTGTCAGCATAAAAGACAAAGTTGTAGAAGCTTCCATCACCCACCATGGGGCCGTGCTCAGCGGACACGGGGTCGTGGTCAACTATAAGATTCGCAGAATCTAGGCAAATCTTGATAGTATAGATATGCTTCTGCACACGGGGTCGTGCCCAGCGGACACGGGGGCGTGGTCAACTAATGCAGACAAACTGCAATTAATGAAGACAGAGAAGAGGATGGACACGGGGCCATGCCCACTGGACACGGGGCCGTGCCCGAGCTACTGTTCAGGCTATAAATAGGGGTGCTTGGCTCATTTGCAAACCATCCCTTGGCACACCACCTCTCTCACACTTCACCCACCACCCACCACCCACCACCATCACAACACCATCATCCACCACCATCATCCATTGTCCATCATAGAGTGTGTGAGTCGTCTCGGGATCCAAGATTGATCGTAAGAGTTCTTGACAATCAAAGGCCATGTTTGCCTAAGTCTCTTACATCACTTGGTGAAGACAAGTGTCTAGTGTAATACTTTTTATTTTTAATCTTTTCGCACTTTTTACTTGGTTATGTATTAATGACTTTAATAACTAGTTTCTTATGTTGAAGGTGATTCTTCCTTATCGTTTGTCCGTGGTGTCTTGGCATTATTTTACTGTCTATATAAAATAAAAGATTTTCACCATTCATATCTCCACGGTCTATATGGAGGTATGTTGGCTACCTGGTCGGGGGTTAAGGGAACGGTTTGGTAAGAGTCTTGCCTTGTTCAGTGTATAGATCCTGCAAGGACCTGGGTCAAATTTAGTAGGACCTCCTTCAATACCCACCGGTATTGGATGGGGGGGGTCCAAACTCTTTGATCCCCTCATAGTAAGCCACTATTAATACTTTAACCCGGCTACTTAGGACTATATCCCTGCTGACTCAGACTACTTAGCCGAGGGTAACGTCACCTTCAAAAGAGGGGCCTACCATAATATGCATTAATAACTTAATTAATTATCTTTCAATAATCCAACCCTCTAGGATTGTATCCTTGCTGACTCAAACTACTGGGTTGAGGGTAACGTCACCTTCAAAAGAGGGGCCTACTACAATAACTAAGATAATCTCTTAAATAGTGCAAAAGTGCGGAAATAATCAAAGGTTACACTAAACACGAGTCGGAGCCAAGTGATTCATCTTGTTTATCTGTTTTTATTTTTATTTTATTTTTCAGCATTTTAGTTAGTTTTTATTTTTTCTAGTTTAAAACCTTTTTCTAAACTTTTGATTTGATTAGACGTTGAGGATAAACCGGTACTAAAAGCTCTTGTGTCCTTGGACGACCTCGGTATCTTGCTAACACTATACTACGCCCACGATGGGTGCACTTGCCCATATGTGTGTTTAGTGTTAGTAAATATCGTGTTTTATAAATTTAAAACTTGGCTAAAAAGTGTTAAAAAAGGCTTAATATATACATTAAAAACTAATAACGCTCACGCACAGGCTCTCATGAAAATATTTTTACAACATGTTTTCATTGCATACACAAAACGCCCAGATCCAAGGAACAAACATTTTTACAAACGAAAAGACAAGAAACACAATGCAAGGTCACAGTTGTGGTTTAGTCTGGGAGACTAGGAAGAATGGAAAGGATTTGTAAGGATACATGATTTCATGATACATTGTCTTTGATTGCATGCTAAATGATAGTGGTTAATATATGTGCATATGTTATGATTGTTCTGTTACAGACACTATGTCTTCATCCGAGTGCGGATTGTCCGACACTGATGACCCTATGGCTATTGTCTCCGATGACGAGATCGTACCAGAGCCGGAGATCTTTACCTCAGATACTGAGAGCGACCCAGATATGCTATCAGACGACGATGACGACTTTCAGCCGTTTGCGTTGCCTGATTTTGGAGATGACTTACCGCTTGCTGATGGTATTCCAGACGAGGATCCTTTTGTTATTCCCATTCCAGTCCATGATCATCTTATCATCGAGCACCCCGATGGTGAGCATATTGTGGCACCGATCCTCGCTCCTGTTCCTTTAGTGGTCATCCCTCCTGAGCATTGGCCTTTGATGATCTATTTGATGATGATTTTGATCTGTTTGTTGATGGTCCTCCCGATGATGCCCATGGTGATGGAGAGTTGGATGAGGACGTTGTTGCTAGTCCTCTACCTGAGATCCCTATTATTGAGATTTCCTCTGACTCTAGTTTACACTCTGTGTCTGATTCCTTTGAGTCTGTGACGTCTTCAGCCTTGCAGGCAGTTGGATTACGGCGCTATGCCACTGATTCTAATGATGATACGGCCATGTCAGCTGTACCATCCCCTCCACATGATCCCGAGCCTGGTCTTGAGCTAGATTTTGTTCCTGTTGATCAGCCTGATGTTGCCCCTGCTGATCCTGAGCCCTTACCTGATCATGACCCTATTCCTTTTGGCATGCCTGACATTGCACCCCTCATACCTGATCCAGTTCCTGCACCCGTTGACCCTCTTGTTATTGAGCCACTTATTCCTCCACCTGCACCCGCACCCGCTGATGTTGCTACTTTTCACCCTGTGGAGTCCGATGTCCATCGTGTTGATTTACCTATCGTTTTCTTGCAGGACATACCCGCACCCCGTCTAGGGGAAGGTACTTCAGGCCAGCAGCCTAGTCATGACCCTCATGTTTCAGCAGCTTTTCCACACATTCCCTAGTCTGCACCTTTTGCTCCTTTCACTTCTTCGCCACTCGATGAGCCATTCCGATGGTTCCCACCGTACACTATGCCGATTTCGGATCCCTACCATCCCTCACAGTTTGTTGGTTATACACGGGATGAGTTACTTCTATCACTGCAGCTCCAGTACGAGATTATGAGTCGTAGGATTTTGGAGCTTGAGATGACACCACGTCCTTTACCATGTCCTTGCCAGCCTGCTTTTGTTCCCCCTCGTTCATCACCATCTCCATTTTCACATCCACCTGCACCTCTCACTCCATTTCCAGAGTTTGATGCTCGATTTCTCACTGTCGAGCAGCAGATCAGTTATCTGCTGCGTCATGTATATGAGCTTGAGGAGGAGCTTGCGCTTGTGCGCAGCTTGCTTTTCTTTCCTCCACCTCCACCTCCTCCTCCACCACCATCAGCATAGTTGGTTTTTGGTTTTATGTAGGTTGCTTTGCTTTTGATGAGAGCACCACTATTGAGCTGAGTTTATGAAGCCTTTTGGAGACCACCTTTTGATTGTATGACTTTTATAGACTGATAGACTTTTTGGACAAGGGTAGTGTGACCCTGTGTTCCTTTTGATGTGGTACATTTTGTAAAACATGTAACAATATTTGTGGTCGATGATTAATGAAAGCTCAATCGCCATGTTCTCATTAAATGCGTTGTTAATTTACATGTTTGTAATATGATTGTGATGCTAAATGACATGCTTGCTATGATGAATGCTATTATATATATGTACTACTTATTATACAAATAAGACTTGACCTATCCAATCTTCTTTTTAGAAGATGCCTCCTCGAAGGAACACTCAGTTGCCCACAACAGAGGCAGAACTGCAAGAACGAATTTCACAGGCAATCGCACAACATGAGGCCCTATGCTCTGAACACAGCAGAGGTACCTCAGGGAATAACCCACCTCACGGTAATGTTTAAGTCACCTAAGACACATTACAATACGTTTGGGTATTTCCATGTGCGTTTGCTAATGCTTTCTGTGAATGATGTTGCTTGTACAGGCTGTACTTACAAGCAGTTCCTGGACTGCAAGCCTCTGAACTTTGACGGTACTGGAGGTGCTGTAGCTTTCATAAGATGGGCTGAGAAAATAGATTCTGTGCTGTGGATGAGCAAATGTGCGCCAGAACATCAAGTCACCTACATTTCTGGATTGTTTCTTGATGGAGCTTTGTCGTGGTGGAACCTTCAGGTTCAGACTTTAGGTGAAGCTGCAGCGTATGCGTTGACTTGGGATGAGTTGAAAGAACTAATGCGTAAGAAGTACTGTTCAAGGGCAGAGATTTAGAAGTTGGAAACCGAGTTTTGGAATCTGAAAATGGAAGGTTCTAAGATAGCTGAGTACATGCAGAGATTCCATGATCTATCTCGAGTTGTCCCTTACATGGTAGAGCCAGAGTTCAAGCGAGTCGAACGTTTCATTTGGGGATTGGCACCCCAAATACTGAGCATGGTGACTACTTCGAAGCCTCCAACAATTACTGAAGCCATTGACTTGAGTGTGGCTTTGACTGAGGAAGCGATCAGACTGGGCAAGTTTTCAATCTCTGAGCAAAAGAAGAAGGAGACTCATGTTGAGTCGTCAGGAGAAAACAAAAGGAAGTTTTCGAACTTTAAGAAGGGTGCTCGTGCAAACAACAATGCCAATAAGTGTAGGGATGCTAACCCACCAGTTGAGGCACAAGCTGGTGCTACCGGTGCTGAGATAAGAGGAAAAGGGTATATGGGCACCCTGCCCAAATGCGATGTGTGTCAGTTTCATCACACTGGACGATGCAGAGCTGGAAAATGCGAAACTTGCGGAAAAGTTGGCCATGCCAAGGAGACATGCTGGTATGGAGCCGGTCGTGGAAATAATGGTCAAAGAGGAAATGGAAATGGTAATGGAAACCGCAACGGTAATGGAAATCAAACTGGAAATCGCAATCAAGGAGGAAATGGAAATTTTGGTGGAAATGGAAATTGTGGTGGTTCTGGAAACCAAGCTGGTAACGGAAACCACGGAGGAAACAACAACCAGGGCGGAAATGGGAATGGAAATGGTCGCGGCCAAGGTTGTTTTGGTTGTGGTGATGTAGGGCATTTCAAGCGGGATTGCCCAAAGAACAACCAAGCTCTGGGAAGAGTATTCAACATTGGAGCTAGGGAAACTCGTCAGGATCCGAACGTAGTCACTGGTACGTTCCCTATCAATCAACATTTTGCATCTGTGCTATTTGATACTGGTGTCGACTATAGCTTCGTATCCCTAGAGTTTAAGGATATACTTGGGTTAGTTGCCAGTAAGTTAGATATCCCGTATTCGATAGAACTAGCTAATGGAAAACTAGTAGAGGCAAATGAGGTGATTAGAGGCTGTGTGATAGAGCTTGGAGAGCGGGAGTTTGCGATAGATCTTCTGCCAGTTGAGTTGGGGAATTTCGACGTAGTGGCTGGAATGGATTGGTTATCGAGCAACCGAGCTGAGATCGTATGCCATGAGAAGATTATCCGCATCTTGGTGGCGAATGAAGAGACGATTGTGGTACACGGAGAAAAGCATGATACGCCCTACGGATTATCAGTTGTTTAAAGGCCCGAAAGTTTATGCGTAAAGGATGTGTTGCCTTCTTGGCTCACGTTGTCGATAAAGAAGCCGAAGAACCGAAGCTCGAAGATATCCCTGTGGTAAGGGAATATCCTGAAGTCTTCCCCGAAGACTTGCCAGGATTACCGCCCAACGACAAGTCGAATTCCGTATTGACTTGGTTCCAGGCGCCGCGCCTATAGCCAAAGCACCTTATCGACTTGCGCCTTCAGAGATGCAAGAGTTGTTGACGCAACTTCAGGAGCTACTGGACAAGGGATTCATTAGACCAAGCTTCTCGCCTTGGGGAGCCCCAGTTCTATTTGTCAAGAAGAAGGACGGTAGTTTTCGTATGTGCATTGACTACCGGGAGCTGAACAAGTTAACCATCAAGAGTCGGTATCCTTTGCCGAGGATTGATGATTTACTCGATCAACTTCAGGGTTCGAGTTACTACTCCAAGATCGATCTTCGATCAGGTTATCACCAGCTGCGGATTCAAGAAGAGAGTATACCGAAGACTGCCTTTAGAACTCGTTATAGACATTACGAGTTTCTAGTGATGCCATTTGGTTTGACAAATGCGCCGGCAGTATTTATGGACTTGATGAACCGAGTTTGCAAGCCATATCTCGATAAATTCGTGATTGTGTTTATCGATGATATTTTGATCTATTCGCGGACGAAGGAAGAGCATGAGCAACACCTTAGAGCTATCTTAGAGCTGCTTAAGAAGGAGAAGCTCTATGCTAAGTTCTCGAAGTGCGAGTTTTGGTTGCGTGAGGTACAGTTCCCCGGTCACGTGGTAAACGAGGATGGAATTCATGTGGATCCCACCAAGATCGAGGCGATTAAGAATTGGGAAACTCCGAAGACGCCAACCGAAATCCGACAATTTTTGGGTTTAGCAGGGTACTACCGCAGATTCATTGAGGATTTTTTCAAAATCGCTCAACCGCTGACCTCCCTTACTCAAAAGGATAAGAAGTATGAATGGGGAGACAAACAAGAAGAAGCTTTTCAGCTGCTCAAGAATAAGCTTTGCGATGCACCTATATTATCCCTACCCGAAGGCACCGACGACTTCGTGGTATACTGTGACGCCTCGCGTCAGGGATTGGGTTGTGTGCTAATGCAGCGACAAAAGGTTATCGCTTATACTTCGCGCCAATTAAAGGTTCATGAGAAGAACTACACCATGCATGATTTGGAATTAGGCGCAGTGGTGTTTGCTTTGAAGATATGGCGACATTATCTGTATGGTACTCGGTGTACTATATTTACAGATCACAAGAGCCTTCAGCACATATTCGATCAGAAAGAGCTTAACATGAGACAGCGACATTGGGTAGAGCTGTTAAATGATTATGATTGCGAAATAAAATATCATCCAGGAAAGGCGAATGTGGTGGCAGACGCCTTGAGTCGAAAAGGGAGGATTAAGCCCATTAGGGTTAGGGCTTTGGAGATGATTGTTCCGACAGACCTCTCGTTGCGTATTCGTGCTGCACAAAGAGAAGCTCTTAAGAGAGAAAATTTAAAGGATGAATATCTCCGTGGGATAGAGAAAAAGTTGGTACCCAACGAGGATGGAACCTTGTATTTTATGGGACGAATTTGGGTTCCGCTTTTCGGTGGTCTTAGAGGTGTTATTTTTTATGAAGCTCATAAATCAAGGTACTCGATTCATCCAGGATCGGACAAGATGTGCCAAGATTTGAAGGATTACTATTGGTGGCCAAGAATTAAGGGCGATGTGGCTACTTATGTTGGGAAGTGTTTGACTTGTGCCAAAGTGAAGGACGAGCATCAGAAGCCTTCAGGTCTCCTACAGCAACCCAAGATACCCATGTGGAAATGGGAGCAGATCTCAATGGATTTCATAACGAAGTTGCCCAAGACTCCCAGAGGTCATGATACGATTTGGGTAATCGTGGACCATTTGACAAAGTCTGCGCACTTCTTGCCGATCAGAGAAAAGGATAACACAGGTTAGCTAGCTGAGCTGTACCTAAGGGAGATAGTCGCACGTCATGGAGTGCCTATCTCGATCATATCTGATATAGATGGGAGATTTGTGTCAAGGATTTGGCAATCCTTTCAAGAAGCGTTTGGTTCTCAGTTGAATCTGAGTACTACTTTTCATCCATAGACAGACGGTCAAAGTGAGAGAACGATTCAAACATTAGAAGATATGATACGTGCTTGCGTAATGGACTTGGGTGGCAGTTGGGACACTCACCTACCTTTGGTTGAGTTCTCCTATAACAACAACTACCATACAATCATTCAAGCTGCACCGTTCGAGGCTCTCTATGGACTCAAGTGTCGATCACCGTTATGCTGGGCAGACGCAGGTGATAGACAGCTGGTTGGTCCCGAACTGGTCCAAGAGACAACAGATAAGATTATGCAGATCCGAGAGCGCATCAAGGCGGCTCGTGATTGACAAAAGAGCTATGCGGACCAAAGACGAAAACCCTTGGAATTCGAAGTGGGTGATATGGTTTTGTTGAAAGTCTCACCTTGGAAAGGTGTGGCACGCTTTGGGAAGTGTGGTAAGTTAAACCCACGTTATATCGGACCATTCAGAATTCTGGAAAGAGTTGGTACTCTAGCGTACAAGTTGGAGCTACCAGCAGAACTTAATGGTGTTCATGATACATTTCATGTATCTAATCTGAAGAAAAGTCCAACACACGAAACAGTGGTCATCCCTGCTGATGAAGTTCACATTGACGACACACTCCACTTTACCGAAGAACCCGTTGAGGTTACTGATTGGAAAGTTAACAAGACTTGGAGGAGTAGTGTTAAACTCGTCAAGGTTCGATGGAACGCGCGTCACGGCCCAGAGTTTACTTGGGAGCGTGAAGATCGTATGAAAGCAAAATACCCGCATTTGTTCCCCAACTCCCCTGCTGCTAGTAGTAAGGCTTAAAATTTCGGGACAAAATTTTCTTAACAGGGGGAGAATGTGACAACAGTCAAATTCCAGGTATCCGTACAAATATTAAACCATGATTAGTGCTTAATGACTGTGCTGAATTACAACTAATGACTTGAACTGCTTTCTGATTATTGCTTTATACATACATGTGCATCACATATTACAAATGATATATCATTATTGCATGAGAACTTTATTGACTCAAATGATGCACGAAACACAGTTATCAGACAAATCAGAAAAATGCTAACGGAGTTCAGTACATAGACAGACAATGTGTTGAGACACAGAATGAGCCATAAACCAAGTATTACACTAGTATAGTGTGTAGGAAAGTAAGGATCATAAAACTCCCTTCCTAGAGATAGTTTAAATGCCGGAAAGTGCCTAAATCTCACATAAACTGCAGAATTCTGCAGAAAATCAGCAAAATCAGCATTTAAACACTCTATTATCATGCATAAATGTGGTTAAATAGTCCTGAATGCTTTCCTAGGTGTCGGGAATCAAAACTTCACAAAGGGTAACATAAAGCACACTAAACTGCATAGTTTAGCCCCTTAACGAACCGGTAATCAACCGAACAACCGGACACTACCTGAAACACCAAATTTTCACTAGAAGCACTGTTTTAACATTACCAAGCTAGTTATGGTCCCCGAACATCATAACACACTATAAATCATACAACTAACTAAATCCCTAACTAGAACACTTAAAAGCTAACTATGAAATCTAACTTGGTTTAAACCTAGACCTATGCCCCCCCCCCCCACCTAGTGGACGGCCCAACAAGGGACCCACATTGGGATTTTATTTTGTTAAAATAATAGATCATGTTTATTACTTTTGCAACATAATATACATGGGATAAACACTTGTTGGAGGATTTAAAGGTAAACCACAAGACCATAATCTTTCATTTCTAAAACACACCAACACACCATCACTCTCCTTTCTCCTCCTTCCCTTCTCGGCCGAGATCACCAACAACACCACCACCATCATTCAATCAACTTCATCCAATTCCAAGCATACACAAAGGTGTTAGAAGGTACATAAGGAAGCTTGGAGCTTGTAGAAGTTAAAGGACCTTCTCCATTTGCTTTTATCCACTTCTTTCCTTCTCTTGATCATCCCTAGCCTTGAGCTAGTGGTAAGAACACTAAACTCTTCATTTTACATCTTATTTAAGTGGTTAAAAGATGATACATGATGTTAATCTTGAAGAACACTAAGAATCAAGAAGATGAAACATGAACACAAGCTTAAAATCATAAGAAATCTTGATGTTTATGTGTTGTTATGCTTGATGATTGTTGTTTACTTATGTTAATGATGTAGATCATCATATGATCTTGCTAGATGATGATTAAAAACATAATCTAGCAAGATGAGAGGATGAAAATGTTAGAGATCAATGGATCATCCTCACATAAATCATGAACTTGAAAGAATATATTGTTTTCTTGTAAAGTGATGATTAAAGTAAGATGTAAGTCTTGTAGATCTAAGATTTCAAGGATGATTTTTCAAGAAAACAAGTTAAAAATACAAAGTTTACTTAATCTTGGTTCTTAAAGAAATCAACCATGTTTTTAGAGGTTAAACAAGTGTAGAAACACATGTGTAACAAGAAAAATCCAAGAAGAAGCATTTTTAGAAAATGTGATCACAAGTTGTAAAGAACCATTTTCTTTAGAAATGATGTTTTTAAAGAAATAACCACACTTTAAAGGGTAACTAAGCTTACTAAACACACTAGTAAGTTACTACAAATTTTTGTAAATTTTCAAGTTCATGAAGTAGTAGTTATGCTTGATTTTGGCAAAATTGGTAAGTATAGATTGATTGTTGATTGATTGTGTTGATTTACAAAAGAAAATGATATGCCTTGAAGGCATGGAAACCTCCATTTTTAGGGGAAACTATGGCAAAATTTTTCTAAAAATTAAACACTTAGAAAAATATTTCTATACAAATATTTACAAGTATATTTCAAACCATGGATTTTCACATAAAGTTTGCCATAAATTTTGTTACAAAAATTATAAATATTGGAGGTTGGTTTTTATAAATAAAAGTGACTAAATATGTATTTAGGAAAATATATATTTAGATGTCACCATGTGTGTGATTATTTGTATATTATGTGTATTAGTTATATTATTTTAGGACTTGAAATAATATAACTCATCAAAATACCAAAAATTACAATCCAAAATATTAACAAAATCCCAAGAATATAAATATACAAAGAATACCCAAAATATTGGTGAAACCGAACAAAGGAATATAACTTACAAAATATTCCGGAAAATTTATTCATTAGTATGTTTTGGTAAATAATATTTTGGACACCAAGAGAACAAGAATATGTTTTTTTTTAAATTATTACAAATATATCATATTTTTTACAAGGAGAAAATATATTATTTTTGGCAAGTAAAAATATATATATTTTCTTGAAATTATTAGAAGATGTATTATTTTTGGAAGAAATATATATTTTCTCAAACAAATATGAAGTATATTATTTTTAGAAGAAAAATGGATTTACATATATATTTTCCAAGTTAGACTTGAAAATATATTATTTTTAGGACTTATATGAAAATACAAGTATTTTTGCCAAAGGAAAATTTATGAATAACTTTTCCAACTAATATTTCTCAAAATATATAATTTGGATATATATATATATATATATATATATATATATATATATATATATATATATATATTGATGTATTTTTTATTTAAGATATTATTCCGGAAAAATTAATACAAAATTAAGTATAGGAATACTTAACAATTACAAGAAAATACGTATTTTCGTACGTATAAATACACTCCGGAATACGACACTAATACTTGGCAAAAATATACAAGTATAAGAATACAAATACAAATACACCCATCCTTGGGAATGATATACATGTATAAATACTTGGAAAGTAACAAGTTAAAATATATTATTTTAACTATTATTACAAAATTTGATAAATATAATTTAGGTTAAAATATTTATTATTTTAACAAATAATTATATAACTTGGAATAATATTGAAGACACGAAGAAACGTAACTCAAAGACACTAATTTATACTAAGTCAGGGCACGACCCGACTGTCTAATAAACCGTAGTACGTTGTAGGTAGTCGTGTACACCAGGAGAAGCTTTGAGTTACTGTAATTACGAAGAACGCAAGACTGTGAGTTCATGTTCCCCCTTTTCTTATAACTGTTTTTGTTTTATAACTTCGGGGGTGAAGTACATGTTACAAAATGTTTACAAACAATTACAATTGGTATGGTTAGCTAAGGAATGGACTGTTAGATCATGTGAATGGGTAGGCGCACTCCTAAGACCATTAATCCTCGTGTTAGGACCGAGGGACATGAGTGATAGATCTATTTGGGTGTAGCGAGCCCACACCCATGTGGACTGGGGTTTGGCCCATGAGGTGACTATGTCTTACAGCCGGAGGCCCGGTACAAAATCTGCTAGGTTTAAGCCTTACTACGCCGTTGCACACTTGTTAATGGCCTTGCAAATCATTAATTGATCTGTTTCCTTGTTTGCTTTCATACTGGGGTTTACAAAACATACATACTTACAATGATTACAAAGGTTTATTCGTGCACACATACAAAACACATGAACTCGCTCAACTTTTGTTGATGTTTTCAAACTACATGTATTTCAGGGAATTAAATGTGGATCTGGCGGGCATTTGGATGTTTCAAGTAATGTTAAGAATAAAGATGTCATCCGAAGTCTAAGGATTTGGATAGTGTGGCTTGTCCTAGATAAGACACACCTTTCAAAGTCTGGTTTTATTTAATGTCTTTTGTCAAGTCCTTGTGGAACTCTAAAACAAGTTGCATGGTTTGTATTCGGATTTGAAGTCTATGTTTAAAACAATGTTGTTATGTTTTTAAACTTAATCAATGGATGAACATCTTGTATTTTATCATATAGTTGTTTGTTATGGTTGAATGCAATGATATTAAGCAAGTCACACATAATCACGCTTCCGCAAAAGTCAGGGTGTGACACATGACTCGACCTAGTCCAGGTCGATGTCATAGAAAACGACCTAGTCTATAGTTTAAGTACCAACAGACCGACTTGTGCATACCCAGTATGGGTTTTGTACGAGCTAACTCGCTATTTCTCGCTCGAACTCGCTGTACACTACACACTTGCACGAACATCGCATACTACAGTTCCGCGCAAGATCAGCCTTTCCTAAGGCTGGTTACACACACAAACGGCTGATCTGGTTAAGATTAGGTGTGAAAACCGCAAACTCTCGACCAGATCACTCATTCGATTCGTTATTTTTACTATAAACAAGAATTTGCGTTGAATCAGGAGTGAAATCCATACTTCGACGCAAATCTCCTCATCTATCTCATTATTTTATCATACAAGCAGGGATGAAGTCGCTAATTTAGGGGTGAAACCCGAATCTCGATGACTTATTCCACTCTTTATTATGGTTATGCAAAACTCTCACCAAAGTCTCAACGGAATCCAACGACTTGAAGTTGCGCTGTAACTGGAAGGATGCGTGCCGATCGCTCAAACTGAAGCGAGAGCACAGTCCCGAAGGCCAAAGTGTGCATTTAAAGTCCTTGTGAATAGTCGAACCACTTCGGGTAGTCAATGTCTACACACACCCGAGACAATCTATCCTCGATTTTTGTATTTGATTCTGGAATTGACGCCGCCAACTCTGTGATTTATCGCTTTTATGGTCGATTTTATGTGAAATTTATGTGATATATATGGTGATTTGTTAGCGTTTTGAGATAAACAGTCGGTGGTACTGATGGTTTCGATTCCACGTTTCTCGCTCCGCCAAAACACACACAATTTACACCACACTGACAAATCGTTGGTCTATGCTCGCAATTGTTGCTCGCTAATCGCAATCGCTACACTTAATCGCTAAGTGCGGTGAAGGATAGGTGAATATGTGCAAAATATGTGTTTAGGTTAGCTTATGTGTGCTTATGTGCCTATGTGCTTATGTGATTCTGTGATGATGTGCCTACGTGAAATTTTGTGAATGAGTGTGTTCCTGAGATTTATGGTGAATCGCTAGACTATACTAGATTTTATCGAGATTGTGTTTGAGTCCTATGGCGATGTCTGTTGCAGACAATGTCATCGTTTGGATCATTCCACTCACGCACAGCTCGCCGAAACCATGATGACAAACGCATCGCCGCTCTCGTCTCTAAGAAAAAGGCGAAAGTCATCCCACAAATCGTCAGTGAGCTAAATGAGAATTCAAGCAAGTCCTCGGAGGAGTCCAGGACTGATACTCTAAGGCCGCTTTTAGCTTCAAGCAGTTCAAAGCCTGCGGACCAAAGGAATTCACTGGAGAAGATGGTCATACGGCCATGTTTCAATGGTTTGATTCTATCGAAGTCACCCTGCGCCATAGTGGCTGTCCAGAAAACCTGCGCACCGTTAATGCTACCGGCGTCTTCCAATCCCGCGCTCTTGATTGGTGGACGGCCGAGAGGAACAAACGAGGAAACGATGCAGCTTTCGGATTATCGTGGGACGAGTTGAAGAACATTATGATGCAAGAGTTCTATCCTCCCCATAAACTCCAAAAGCTTGATGATGAATTCTGGCACATAAAGCAGGATGGCGGAGATAACGTTGGACTAACTGCCCGCTTCAAGCAGTTGAGTATTATCTGCCCTGGTCAGGTTACTACCCCAGATATTACAATCAAGAAGTATATCCGTGCTCTTTCGGATTGCGTTGCAGATTTTGTTCAGGCTGCAAAGACGACAACAATCGAGGAAACCTACCTGCTCGCCGCTGAGATCAACGATAAGCGAGTCAGGGCTGGTTATTTCGACAAAGCCTCCAAGAATCTGCATCAAGTTACCACCGCTTCAACCGCTGAAACCACCGCCGCTCCGCAATCTTCGAAGCTCTCACGCCGCAAGAGGAAGAACAACAGCAGTTCCAGCAACAAGAACTGTGCAGTTACTGCTGCCCCGCTCCAAACAGTACCTGCCCAACCGCAACCTCAACACAGCTAAGTAGCGGCGCCTGTGGTCAATGCACCGCCTGCCAAGCGCGCATACACTAGACCACACCCGCTTTGCCCTACTTGTACTTATCATCACCCGGTGGGTCTCGCATGCCGGTTCTGTGTTCATTGCAATATGTACGGCCACTTTACCGCAAACTGCCGTACAGGTCCACGTCAAGCTCCAACTCCAGCACAAGGTCAAGCTCCTGCTCAACAAGCTCTACTTCCTGCTCCTCAAGGCCATCAAGCAGCTCCTGCACCCGCGGCTCACGCTCGAGCTTGCTTCGCATGTGGTGATCCCAACCACTTCGCAAACATGTGCCCCAATCGAGAGGTGAAGCAAGAGCCCCAGCAACAACAGCAACAGCCTCAACAACAGCAGCAACAGCCAGCAGCCCGCGGACGTGCTTTCAACATCAATGCCCGTCAGGCTCAAGCAGACAACAATGTGGTTAATGGTACGTTCCTTGTGAATGGTATATATGCTTCGTGTTTATTTGATACTGGAGCAGATAACTGTTTTGTATCGTTTGAATTCGAAAAGCTCCTTAATCATAAGCACGCCCATCTACCCTCGACGTTCGATGTTGAAGTTGCCATCGGAAGAATCGTCGCCGTCAATTCTGTTCTACGTGATTGTACGCTTGAACTCAACAATCACGTCTTCCCTATCGACCTTATTCCGATGCAACTTGGAAGTTTTGATATCATAGTAGGCATGGATTTTCTTCGTGAAAATCGTGCTGAAGTTGTTTGTTTCGAAAAGATGATTTGTTTCTCGCTCGCTAATGGTGATCAACTTTGTGTGTATGGCGAAACTCCTTCGAAAGGTCTTAAACTCATGTCATGTGTCCAAGCTAGCAAGTATCTCCGTAAGGAATACAGAGCTTTCTTGGCCAACATTGTAGTAGCGAAAAAGGAAAAGAAAGGAAGCCCAGAGGTGAAAGACGTTCCCGTTGTTTGCGAATTCCCCAACGTATTTCCTGATGATTTACCTGGTTTACCTCCCACTCGTGATATCGATTTCCGAATCGACCTCATTCCTGGAGCAAATCCTGTTGCTAAAGCGCCTTATCGTCTCGCTCCTTCTGAAATGCGCGAACTCTCGAGTTAGCTCCAAGAACTTCTTAATAAAGGCTTTATTCGCCCTAGCACCTCTCCTTGGGGGGCGCCTGTCCTTTTCGTCCAAAAGAAGGTTGGATCGTTCCGGATGTGCATCGACTATAGGGAGTTGAATAAGCTGACAATCAAGAATCGTTATCCCTTGCCTAGAATCGATGACCTATTTGATCAGTTACAAGGTGCTACGCATTTTTCCAAGATCGATCTATGCTCAGGCTATCCCCAGTTAGGCATTCAAGAGGAAGATATACCCAAAACCGCATTTCGAACCCGCTATGGTCATTACAAGTTTGTTGTCATGCCTTTTGGTTTGACCAACGCTCCCGCCGTTTTCATGGATCTAATGAATCGCGTGTGCAAACCCTTTCTTGACCGCTTCGTAATCGTGTTCATCGATGATATCCTGATCTATTCCAAGTCAAAAGCCGAACACTCGCAGCATCTACATTTGGTTCTTGAGTTACTCCAGGGAAACCGTCTCTATGCCAAGTTCTCCAAGTGTGAATTTTGGCTGGAGGAGGTCCAATTCTTGGGTCACATTGTCAATAGTCAAGGAATTCCTGTCGATCCTGCGAAGATCGAAGCTGTTAAGAGTTGGGTTACACCCAAGAACCCATCTGAAGTCCGTTCTTTTCTCGGACTGGCAGGCTATTATCGTCGATTTATCGAAGGTTTCTTTAAAATCGTTGTGCCACTTACCTCTCTTACACATAAGGACAAACCTTTTGTTTGGGGAACTAAACAAGAGGAAGCCTTTCAAACTCTCAAAGCACTGCTTTGCAATGCTCTCGTGCTTTCACTGCCCGATGGAAATGACGACTTCATAGTCTACTATGATTCCTCAAACCTTGGTCTTGGTTGTGTTCTCATGCAACGAGATAAGGTTATCGAGTACGCTTCTCGACAGCTCAAGATCCACGAGAAGAACTACACCACACACGACCTCGAGCTTGGCGCAGTTGTTTTTGCGTTAAAGATTTGGCGATACTACCTTTACGGTACCAAGTGTACGGTCTTCATCGATCATAGGAGCCTACAACACATCGTTGATCAAAAGGAACTGAATATGCGTCAACGCCGGTGGGTAGAACTCCTCAACGATTACGACTACGAAATTCGTTACCATCTAGGTAAAGCAAACGTCGTTGCCGATGCTCTCAGTCGACGAAGTTATTTGCATAGCGTTCGTAATATCCAATCCCAGCATAATCTCGAAACCCTTATCCGTGACGCTCAGCATGCTTGTTTTAGCGAACGAACTTTGAAGAAGGAAAGGATTCTAAATGATGGCGCCTAACTGGAGAATAAATCGAATGGTATCTTTCATTATTTGGACCGAATTTGGATTCCCAAGTGTACGAATTTGCGACAACTTCTGATGGACGAAGCCCACAAATCTCGGTATTCTATTCATCCTGGTGCTGACAAGATGTACCAGGACATGCGCTACAAGTACTGGTGGACGGGTATGAAGAAGGATATCGCTGTCTATGTTTCGAAGTGCCTGACTTGTTCCAAGGTCAAGGCCAGACAACAAAGACCCTCTGGCTTACTCGTACAACCCGAGATACCGATGTGGAAATGGGAGAGTATAGCTATGGACTTTATAATGAAACTTCCGCGTACGACATCAAGTCACGACATCATCTGGGTTGTCGTTGACCGTTTGACTAAATCAGCCCATTTCCTGCTGATACGAGAAGACTTTAAGGTAGAAAAATTAGCCCGAATCTACAATGATGAGATCATTTGTCGACACGGGACGCCTCGTGACATCATCTCTGACCGCGATGGTCGGTTTACCTCGTGTCTTTGGGAAACATTTCAATCTGCTCTCGGTACTACTCTTAATCTAAGTACCACTTTCCATCCCCAAACCGACGGTCAGACTGAAAGAACGATTCGCACCCTTGAAGACATGCTCCGCTCGTGTGGCATAGATTTCGGTGGTAATTGGGACACACACTTACCTTTGTTCGAATTCTCGTACAATAACAGTTATCATTCTAGCATACAAATGGCATCATTTGAGGCATTATACGGAAGGAAATGTTGATCGCCTATTGTATGGCACGAGATCGGAGACGCGCAAATTACCGGTCCTGAGCTATTGCAAGAAACGACTGACAAAATCCTCCAAATTTGAGACAATCTATTGAAAGCTCGAAGCCGACAGAAAAGTTATGCCGATAGACGCCGTAAGCCCCTTGAATTTGACGTTGGCGATCACGTACTCCTAAAGGTTGCAACTTGGAAGGGGGTGATCAGATTCGGCAAGAAAGGAAAGCTCGCGCCTCGATATGATGGACCCTTTAAAATTCTGGAAAGGATTGGAAAAGTGGCCTACAAACTTGAACTATCGGAGGAACTTAGTAATGTCAACCCGACTTTCCACGTTTCGAACCTCAGAAAGTGCTTAGCCGACCAGGAATTACATGTCACTCTCGAAGATTTACAAGTGGACGAAACATTACACTTTGTGGAAAAGCCTGTCGAGATCATGGGACGAGAAACCAAGGTACTCAGATGCTCACGCATTCCCATTGTGAAGGCTCGCTGGGAAGGCAAACGCGGCACCGAGTTCACCTGGGAACTCGAAAGTGACATGAAGGCGAAGTACCCGCAACTGTTTGTTACGCCTAGTTCTTAAATTTCGGGACGAAATTTCCTAAAGTAGGGGAGGCTGTAACAACCCACTTTTTGGAAGTCAAAGTCAAAGGATGAAAAGATTGCTAATTGCGATCTGTCACTCCTTGCTTAACTATTGATTGTACATCAATGACTTGTAATTGAATCTTTTTATTTATTTGCTTTAGTTGTATTATGTGGAGTATCTATCAATGATCGAGGTTAAATAGTATATTTAATCGCTAATCGCATCGTTATCGCATTCGCAACTCAAATTATGTGTTCTGGTTATTGCTTTACGTGTGTGTGCTATTATGTGTTACTTGTGATTTGCGCTTATGCGCCTCACGTGGGATTAGGAGAGCAGGAGAAAAGAGAGTTTTGGGACCGCTTAGATGTTGTAGTAAGGGCCATACCTAGGGAAGAGAGAATTTTTATAGGTGGTGACTTTAATGGCCATATAGGTAAAGATAGTGATGGTTTCCAGCCGGTACACGGGGGTTTCAGTTTTGGTGATAGGAATGAGCCTGGTAGGGACCTTCTAGAGTTCGCAGTGGCCCATGACCTGGGTATTATAAACTCGTTTTTTAGGAAACGAGTTTCTCATTTGATCACCTTTAGTAGCGGGGGGCGTAACACGCAAATAGATTATCTCTTGATGAGGAGAGAAGATCGACGATGGTGGAGGGACTGCAAGGTTATACCAGGGGAGACAACGGTGACTCAACACCATTTGCTAGTAGCGGATATAGGTCTAAGAAGAAAGTTGTTGGGGGGGGGGGGAGAGGAAAGGTCGAACTAGGATCCGATGGGGAAGCCTGAAGGGAGACAATATTACAATGTTTAGAGACAAGGTCATCCCTATGACAGCCGATTGGGTGGGTGGGGACGCAAACCGGTTGTGGGAGGCCATGGCGACTACCGTTACCCAGGTGGCAGAAGAGACACTAGGGGTTACAACAGGATTGACAAGCGGGCATAAAGACACCTGGTGGTGGAGTGGGGATGTGCAGATCAAGATAAGGGATAAACAAGGGAGTTTTAGAGATCTCTTGAGGTGCACGGTCGAGGAAGAACGACTGAGGTTGAAGGAGAGGTACAAAAAGGCCAAAAGGGAGGCGAAGAAGGCAGTGGTGGAGGCAAAGAACATAGCTTTTAAGAATATGTATGAACGCCTGGAGACGAAGGAAGGGGAACATGCCATGTTCAGGATTGCCAAAGCTAGGGAGCGTAGAAAGCAAGATTTAGGGGTAGTTAAATTTATAAAAGGAGAGGATGGGCATGTCCTAGTAAAAGAACAAGACATTAAGTTGAGATGGCAAACCTATTTTCTAATCTTTTTAATGGGGGGAGGGAAGTCCAACAAGAAAGCGACAACAACAACACTCAAGGACGACAACGAAATAACTGCTATTGTCGGAGTATTACAATGGGAGAAATAAGGACAACACTCAAGAAGATGGGAAGAGCTAAGGCAGTTGGTCCTGACAACATACCGATATAAGTGTGGAAGTGTTTGGGAGAGGATGGAGTTCGATGGCTAGCTACTTTGTTTAATCTTATTTTCAAATCTGGAAAAATCCCGGAGCAGTGGAGGAGTAGTGACGTGGTGCCCTTGTATAAGAATAAAGGAGATGCCCAGTGTTGTGGGAACTACAGAGGGATTAAACTATTAAGCCCCACTATGAAACTATGGGAGCGGGTAATTGAGACTAGGATTAGAAAAGAAACTCAGGTTACGGTAAACCAGTTTGGTTTCATGCCAGGGCGCTCAACTACAGAAGCAATTCATGTTCTACAGAGATTAATGGAAAAGTATAGGGAGAAAAAGCGAGATCTACATATGGTATTCATTGACCTTGAAAAGGCATATGACAGTGTGACACGTAGACTGATTTGGGAAAGCTTGGAGGGTAGGGGAGTTCCTGGGAAGTATATAGACTTAATTAGGGATATGTATGATAGGACTGTGACTAGGGTTCGGGCGCCTGTAGGAGATATAGAGTTTTTCCCCTTGGAAGTAGGACTCCACCAGGGGTCCGCGTTGAGTCCGTTTCTTTTTGCGGTTGTTTTGGATGAGCTGTCCAAGTCTATTCAAGAGACAGTTCCGTGGTGCATGCTTTTTGCGGATGATATAGTGTTAGTTGCTGAAACTAGACAAACCCTAAATGCCAGGCTAGAGGAATGGAGATCAGCCTTAGAAGGCAATGGTTTAAGGATTAGTCGGTCTAAGACCGAATACCTTTATTGTAATTTCAGCGGTGCAGGTGACAACGAGGACACTCAGGTTACCATTGAGGGTCAAGTGGTCCCACAAACGACTAAGTTCAAGTACCTAGGATCGTTTGTGCAAAGGGACGGGGAGATAGATAGTGACGTATCCCACCGCATCCAGGTTGGCTGGTGTAGGTGGAGAGCAGCCACTGGGATTTTGTGTGATAGGAGGTTCCCAACAAAATTAAAGGGAAAATTCTATAGGGTAGCAGTTAGACCGGCTATGTTATACGGGACAGATTGTTGGGCCATCAAGAAAACACAAGCGCGCAAGATGGAGGTAGCGGAGACGAGGATGCTTAGGAGGATGTGTGGCCACACGATGTTAGACCGAATAAGAAGTAAGGTTTTTAGGGATTGGTTAGGAGTAGCTAGTATATCAGACAAGTTAAAAGAGGGGAGGCTGAGATGGTTTGGGCATGTGAGGAGGAGGCAGTTGACAGAACCAGTTAGAGCAGTGGAAACCATGATAGTGGAAGGAAGGAGGAGTAGAGGCAGACCCCAGTTGACTTGGGATGAAAGACTTAGGCAAGATTTGGTAGAATTGCACCTCTCTGAGGACATGGTTCATGATAGGAGTGCGTGGAGACGTAGGATTAAGGTTAAGGACTTGTAGGTGAGGGTATAGATGTGTCCTACCTTTTCCTTGGGAGAGGGGGGTTAGATTTCTTTTACACTTTAGGTAGACCAACATATGATGATTTTCTTGTATATATGCATATATGTTGCTTACTGATGATTTATCTGCCTACTGCTACGCGATTTACTAGCCCGTTTTCATCTATCTGTCTGTTGGTTGTTTTGGAGCCGGGGGTCTCTCAGGAAGCAGCCTCTCTATTCTTGAATAGAGGAAAGGTTTGCCTACATCCCACCTCCCCCAGACCCTACTAATAGTTCTGCTATTTGTGGGATTTACTGGGTATGATTGTTGTTGTGTTGTTGTGCATGTTATGTTTATGTTGAGGTGTTTTATTGCAATCGCAATCGCAATTCTATCGCATCGCAATCTAATCGCAAACGCTAAACGTAAGTTATTTATAGTGATTGTATGTTAGATATAGTAGTTAAGTTATTTGTGTAACTAATGGTTAATACTATCACATCGCTCAATCGAAAGGCACCGCAACGCTCAACACACGAATCAAAACGACAAAACTCAACATGACGGACACCTTGATCGAATGGCCAACCAATCAAGTGGTCATCCAATCAGATTGCCATCCGATCGGATTGCCATCCGATCAAACCGCCATCCGATCGGTGGCCAATCCGACACTTGTGCACTTTCCTCTTTTGGAAACCCTGCAAATACCCTCTTGTGATGTGACAGCTCCCTCATTCGACCAGCAGCGTTCCAAGCCTTCTTTCTCTTGATATCTCGCGATTCTTATAAGTTTTCAACTCAAATCTTGTACTTCTGTGATCTACACGCACTCCTTCATCTTTTTCACCTTTAAATCTTAACTTTAAACCATGAAATCACCGGATTTGAGGTGTTTTAGGATGATGTCATCAAGGAGTTCTTATGAACTTCAAGTTTGAGCATTATTCCACCAAAAACAACTCAGATCTAAAGGATTTCCACATGATTTCACAATGATTTTGCATGGATCTAAACATCTTCAAAGTTGAAGGGATTGAAAGATGGTTTCCCAACTTTCTTTCAACTCTTTTACACTCAATGCACTCAAAACCGATAGAATCAGAGCTCGTTCTGATCTTCTACTCTTTCTTAGTGATGAGTTGGTTCAAGATCTGGTTCTATCAAGGAGACAACCGATTTCGGGTAAAACAAGAACAACCGTCACGAACCCGTCACGAACCAATAAACTGATCGGATTTGGGTGATTCCTGTGCGATCGGACGACTTGGGACTTGACGAGGTTCTGTTGTTTAGTACGTAGTCTAACCGTCTCGAACAAACCTCGGAACTTTCAAAACTTAACAAATCTTCAAGTAGCAAAACGATCAGAACACGGGACAGATTGCCATCCGATCGGATTGCACTTGAGGTTCAACACTTAAACAATTTTCAACATGTTCAACGCATAAGTTAGTTCTAACGGATTGCCATCCGATCGGATTGCTATCCGATCGAAGGACCATCCTGCTGTGAATTTGTTCTCACTAAGTGTCCTGCCAATCGGATCACTATCCGATCGAACGACCGTTCGATCGATCGACCAGAAGGGTAGAGATACTTCTCTGTTTTCAAAATGCTACAATGAAAACTTCAAAGCCATCATACACAAACACATCCATGCCAAACGAATGTCAATCCGACCGAATGGCCATCCGATCGGATGACCATCCGAATGGATTGACATCAAATCGAATGACCATCCGATCGGATTACCATTCGACACTTAATCACTTTTCACCATTTATCACGTCGCTCTTCGCTTTTGCTATCGTTAACTATTCAGGCTAATCTCTCAGTGCTCCCTTCAATCCAAGATAGTGTTTATTAACTTAAACGCTATCGGTGAGTATACTCGGTCCCTTTTTGCTTTACGCACTTTTGGGTGTTACATACGTTACTTATTCTAAATCACATAGACACACAACGCAGACACTATTTACACGCTGACCGTTATTGCATGTTACTTGTTATTCGATGAATGCTTATATGTTATGTTAACACAGTGATTGTTGCCTGACGCCTTAGCAACGATAGTACTATTTGTTTGGACTCAACACCTGTCGTGGACAGGGGTTGTTAAGGTTACCTCTCACATGTCACAGTGGTGATATGTGTTGCGCATTCTTTAACTCGCAGTCTAGTCTGTGCATATTTCATTGTCGATAACCTACTAGCTTCGCACTATACATGTTACATGCTGGTTATGCGTAAACGCTTTTGAACTCTATTATATCTACTAACTTATATGCTCACATTTACACTATGTGTATTGACCGTTATTTTAACGTATATGACAGGTGTTTAGGATGCTTGTGTTTTGCTGCTATGTGGGAATCAAGCTAGGGTGGAGTCTTAGAAACAAACCTAAATAAATCTGAGTTGTCGGAATGGATATTTGTCTATGAGAACATCGTCTGTAATAACTGTGTTTATTTTATATGTTTGTGGTATGGGACATGAACTTTAAATATATTATAACAAATAGTTGTTATGGATTCTCCTGGACAATCTGTTTCGCTCAGTGCCATGCCCCGATGTTTTCGTCATCGGTTGGAGTGTGACATGTATACCTAAGATTCTTTTGTTTTTTATATCTACACAACATGATTTTATCATGCCCTAGATAAATATCAACAAATAGAATACAGCACATAGATCCTAGATAAATATCAACAAATGCAATACAATACATAGATACTATCAAATATAAAAATGTTCAAAATTTAACCTATACAAACACAAGCAATGTGGGTGTAACGGGTAACAAAATGAAGCAGGCCAAATAACGTGAGAACAAATATAGGTGTTATTCAAACCGATATGAGTATTTCTTTTCATTTTGAGTAAAGTACAATTTGAATGAATGTGTTTTTAATAAAACTAAGAGTTAAATGCCTGGACAGTCCCTGTGGTTTGCCCTTTTTTCACCTTTAGTCCATAACTTTCTAAAATTACAGCTATAGTCCCCAACTTTTCAATTTTCGTTCCCAGATAGTCCATGTGCCTAACATCAGTTAGTTTTCTCAGTTAAGAGGGTGTGAAATAACAAAAATACCCTTTCCTTAAAAAGGGCAAACCACAGGGACTATCCGGGAATTTAATAAATAAAAAAAATAAAAATCTAATTAATAAGTCAAATTTCAAGTGAGCCCCACAACCTACCCCACCTTCACCCTACCCCGTATCATCTTATTCTACTTCTTCTTCTCGACTGATTCTCTGACATGTGGACTGCTCAAATGCAACTAATTAATTGAACTTAGATTCAATCCTCCTTTAACATGCTTGATTATTTTAACTCCATGCTCATCAGCTCTAGTTAGGTAGACGATCGCAGTCATTTTGCCGATAATCGGGTTTTGAATTTCAACACAGAAACTCATCGGAGAAAAACGAAACCACCACCACCTCCACCTTTAACCCACCACCACCTCTGCCGTAAAAAACGAAATACTTTGTTGTTGCAGGTTGTACAGGACATGTACGAGTTTTTCTGGCCAGATTCAAGTTTGGGTGGTGGCTGGATCCAATGTATACAGACTGCAACGGCTGGATTGGCGTAACCTGATACTGCATCCACTGCGCTTGTTGCTGATTCGACACATTCGAATCCACACTTTTGTTTACAGATCCTGTAACAATCCCGCTTTCGCTAAGAAATCCTCCAAAGTCATCTCACCTAACGTACACTGCCTCTCTCGTTTATGACGTACATCGTTATCGTTACCGATATTATCACACTTTTTCTGACCCTGTTGGATATCCTGCCACACCTCATCAACTGTCTTTTTCCTCAGATCTTGAGCAACATTAACAGATGATGAGCTTCATGTTATGCAATCGTTACGGGGTGTATCGATGTGGAGGAGGTGACAACGGCGATTTTATGGTGGAGGTGTGGAGAGTTTATTGTGGTGGTGGAGGTGAAGTATGGTAGTGGTGGTGGTTTGATTGTTTCAGACAAAGAAAGAGGAAGAGAGAAAGGGGAGATGGGGTGGGGGTAGGGTTGAGATAGGAAAAAGGTGGGGCCCACTTTTCTTTAAAATAATCAATTATTTTTTTTAATATTTTAATGTGATTTTTAATAGTAAGAGTAATTTTGTAATTTCACATCTACTTAATATCAAAAACTAACCTCCATCCGCACTGGGGACTATCCGGGAACGAAATTGCAAAAGTTGGGGACTATAGCTGTAATTTTAGAAAGTTAGGGATTAAAGGTGAAAAATACGCAAACCACTGTAATTTTAGAAAGTTAGAGACTAAAGCTGTAATTTTATGAAATTAAGCCTAAAATGTGTAAACTATGGAAAGAAACTAGAGGTGACAATCTTGACCCAAAGGCTTTCAAGTGGTTAGTTTGGGTTGCTTTTAAAATTATATCGGTTAGTTTGGGTAAGATGTATTTTAACTAAACGGGTCACATAAGGTCAATTGAAATTCCATCTTATTATTTGCGGGTCAAAGCGGGTCGACAACTTTAAAGAAATGGGTCGATGTGGGTTAGCACCTTAAATAAACGAGATATGTTTCGGATCAGAATGGGTTTCGGGCCGGCACAAGTATCCGTACAAGACAGGTTACGACACGAAACATGTTTTGGATCGGAACGGTTTCAGTTCGAATTGAGTTTCGGACCGAGACGGGTTTTGGCACGGGGCGGGTCGGTTCGGGTTCGGGCCGACATAGGTTTCCGCACAAGATGGGTTTCGGATCGCAACGGGTTTTAGGCTGACACGAGTTTCCGCACGGGATGAGTTTTAGGTCGGGACGATTTTTTGGTTTGGTTTCGTTTTTTATTTCGGTTTGGTCGGTTTTTTCGGTTTCGTTTCGAATCGATTTCAGCTTTTTGTTTCGTTTCGGTTTTTTGTTTCCGTTTGGTCGATTTATTCGGTTTCGTTTCAGTTGAGTTTTGATTTTTAGTTTCATTTTACTCGTTTTTTTTTTGTTTCGTTTCGGATCGGTTTAGATCTTTTCAGTTTTTTGTTTTGTTTTAGTTCGTTTTTTGTCTCGTTTTGGTCGATTTTGATTTTTTATTTCGTTTTGATCCATTTTTTGGTTTCGAATCGGATTGCTTTCAATTTTTTCAGTATTTTTGTTTCATTTCGGATCGGTTTCGACCTTTTCAGTTTTTCTTTTTGTGTTTCATTTCGATTTAACTTCGGTTTTTTGTTTCTGTTTTGTCGTTTATTCGGTTTCGTTTTGGTTCGGTTTTGATTTTTTGTTTCGTTTTGATGGTTTTTTCGGTTTCGTTTCGGATCGGTTTCAATCCCTTCAGTTTTTTTTGGTTTTGTTTTTTTAAAGTACAATCTCTTTTTTTTTAAAAAGCAATTTTTAACCAACCCGACCCGAAACCCGTTCTGACCCGGACCCGTTTCAACACGAACCCATTCCGACCCGAATTTGTTTTGACCTGTCGCAACCCCCGATCCCTA
Organism: Helianthus tuberosus; assembly: GCA_030545235.1. NCBI lineage: Eukaryota > Viridiplantae > Streptophyta > Magnoliopsida > Asterales > Asteraceae > Helianthus > Helianthus tuberosus. The sequence goes on along the minus strand of CM060429.1, from coordinate 60,981,180 downwards.
ATTTCCGGGAACGGGCAGGCGCGAGCCAGTTTCGGTGGTATCTGGTATTGTCTAATTTTGGCAGCGGAATTTTCATCAGGACCGTAGTTAGGAAATATTTGATCAGAGTAAAATACCACATTTTCATAATATTAAACATATGGGATAAAACCCAAGTTTGCAGTACACACATTTTCATAGGAATAAATCCTTATTTTAATAAAAACATCTATTTTATCTTAGGTAACTTTATTGCCACTTTTCCAAGCCTTCAGTGCTGTCCAGCTGGCTTTTATTTGGCTTTCACATTTTGTTACCTGAAACGCGTTTAAAAACATTTTTGTCAGTGGGAAATACTGGTGAGTGAATCCCAGTTTAATCAAGTTTAAATGAAAACCATTGTACAGTATTGAGGGCGATCTCGCAATTATGTTTGTTTCCAAGTCATATCAATTACCACCCACGGTACTGTCAAACCCGACTTGTGGAAAAGTTACTCCTCGCAAGGCAGTAACTAATTTTGTATACAAAACCACAACATACCGACGGTAATTGTATCCTTACAAATACTCAATAACTATTTAATATATAATTAATCGTGTGAGGTTTTGTAAAAACAATTTGCAAAAAGGAGATTACTCACAAAAAGGTTTACACAAAAAGGTTTACACAAAAAGAGGATTACTCACATTGCTGTCTTAGATTATCCTTTAGGGTTTCCTGGTGACAATCTATAAATTACACAAATGCACGCGTGTTAGTATAATAACCCATTTTAACATTAGTAATACCCTCCCCGAGACGGCATTCCAACGACTACGTCGGGCAGAACCACGATAGCCGTTACAGAACCCTAGATCAATCGGGCAGAGTATCTAATACGTATCCAGGGGTTATGATACTTACAACGGAGCAGAACTTCGTTATTTAAGGGGGTATAATACCCGAGTATTATGCCTATACTTCAGAAATTAGAGAAAGAAAACGTTTGTGAGCGAATTCGGACTGAAGGCCATTTGTTGCAATATATAGGGCCTGACTTGGCCTTTCTCGCAGCCCGTGTAAACAGAGACAAGGGCCTACGCAGCCCGCGTCAAAGATGGTCAACGACATAGCTTGTCCGGGTCAGCATGTAGGGTTGCCGGGTGTTGGGCCACGTGGCGGCCTAGGGTCATGCCAGCTTTTACCTTGTCGCGGCCTACGTAAGGGTTGAGGTGTGGCTTATGCGGCCCGCCTCAACTCCAAAAACTCCATTTTTAATTAATTTTAATAATATTTAAGGTATTCGGGGCCCGTTTTCACGTATGGGGTGTGTTTTAAGACATATTGGGATAATTAAAATATATTAGGGTGTCGAAAATAGTTCGAGGGTATCGGTTTACTTTAAGATTGTTATATTCTCACCACCTTGTTTTAGAGCTCGTCCTCGAGATCTACTGGAACAAGTGTGGATATTTCCTTTGCATTTCCGATTCAAGCTCCCATGTATATTCTGGTCCTCTTTTGGAGTCCCACTTCACTTTGACCAGAATTAACCTCTTGTGCTTGAGGTTCTTGACTTTCTTGTCTTCAATCTGTAGAGGCCTTTCTATAAACTTAAGTTGTTCATTTACCTCTATATCCTTAAGAGGCACTACAAATGATTCATCACCTAGACATTTCTTGAGATTAGATACATGAAACACATCATGTATTCCTGCCATTTCCTCTGGCAGTTGTAGCTAATAGGCTACAGGTCCTATTCTTCTAATAATCTCAAAAGGTCCAATATACATGGGACTTAGCTTCCCTCGTTTAATAAATCTTACTACTCCTTTCCAAGGAGAGACTTTTAACAATACTTTATCTCTTACTTGAAATTCCAATGGTTTGCGTCGGTTATCAGCATAGCTCTTTTGTCGATCACGTGCTGCTTTCAGTCGTTCCTTGACTTGAATGATCTTGTCAGTTGTTTCTTGCACTATCTCAGGTCCAGATAGTTGCTTTTCCCCAATTTCTGCTCAACAGACTGGGGTTCGGCACTTTCGTCCATAAAGTGCTTCGAATGGAGCAACGTTGATACTTGTGTGATAACTGTTATTATAAGAAAATTCTATCAATGATAAGTGATCATCCCAATTACCTTCGAAATCAATTACGCAAGCTCTAAGCATGTCTTCCATTGTCTGAATTGTCCTTTCGCTTTGTCCGTCCGTTTGAGGATGATAAGCTGTGCTTAGATTTAACTTGGTTCCCATGGCTTTTTGGAAACTTGTCCAAAAATGAGAGGTAAAACGGCTATCCCTATCAGAAATAATTGATAAAGGAATTCCATGTAATGAAACTATTTCATTTACATATAATTTAGCTAGCTGTTCCATACTGAAAGTTTCCTTCATTGGTAAGAAGTGAGCTGACTTAGTTAGTCTATCTACAATCACCCAGATTGTATCATTACTTTTCTTTGTTTTGGGTAATTTAGTAACAAAATCCATTGTTATCAATTCACATTTCCACACTGGCATTTCTAGCTGCTGTAACAAACCTGAGGGTTTCTGGTGTTCAGCTTTAACTTGTGAACAGGTTAAACATTTAGAAACATAGGATGCTATGTCCTTTTTCATTCCTATCCACCAGAAATTCTTTCTTAAATCCTGGTACATTTTATTATTCCCTGGGTGCATCGTATATTTGGACTTATGGGCTTCTTCTAATATACGATGGCGCAGGTTCCCTAATTTAGGTATCCACATTCTCTTCTTATGGAATCTCCAAATTCCATCTGTTCCTTGTTCTAATTCCTTAATCATACCTTTTAGTTTTTCAGTATCATCCTTGATTACTGATTCTTGTGCTTTTCTAATTTGCTCATTTAAATCTACTTGTAGATTTAATTTAAGAGAGCGTACCCTTTTTGGCTTTTCATGATGCTTTCGGCTTAGAGCATCAGCAACTACATTTGCTTTTCCTTCATGATACTGGATATCACAATCATAATCATAATCACTAAGCATCTCCATCCAGTGTCTTTGTCTCATATTCAATTCTTTTTGCCCAAAAACATATCTTAAACTTTTATGATTGGTAAATATGGTAAACTTACTACCATAAAGGTAATGTCTCCAAATTTTCAAAGCAAAAATTATTGCTCCTAATTCAAGATCATGGGTTGAATAATTCTCATCATGATTCTTAAGTTGCCTAGATGCGTAAGCTATAACCTTTTGGCGTTGCATTAACACACATCCATAACCTAATTTAGAAGCGTCACAATAAACTACTAAATCTTCAGTTCCTTCTGGTAACGCTAATATGGGTGCATGGGTTAATCTTTGCTTAAGAATTCTTAATGCTTCTTCTTGCTTTGGTCCCCATTCAAACTTAATGGATTTACAGGTTAACTTAGTTAAAGGAATGGCTATTCTAGAGAAATCTTGAATAAATCTTCTATAATAACCAACCAATCCTAAGAAACTTCTAACCTCGGTTGGTGACTCAGGGGTTTTCCATTTGGTAATCGCCTCGATCTTTGTTGGATCCACATGAATTCCTTCATGATTAACTAAGTGTCCAAGAAACTGTACCTGCTCTAACCAAAACGCGCACTTTGAAAATTTAGAGTAAAGCTTTTCCTTTCTTAATAGACTTAAAAGTGCGTGCAAATGCTCTGCATGTTCTTCCTTACTTTTAGAATAAATGAGAATATCATCAATAAAAACAATTATGAATTTATCCAAATATGACTTGCATATTCGGTTCATCATGTCCATAAATGCGGCTGGGGCATTGGTTAAATCAAATGGCATGACAGTAAATTCATAATGGCCATACCTTGTTCTAAATCCAGTTTTAGGAATGTCCTCTTTCTGTACCTTTAATTGATGATATCCTGATCTTAAATCGATTTTAGAGAAAAATCGAGCTCCTTGAAGTTGATCGAACAGATCATTAATCCTTGGTAATGGGTACCGATTCTTAATCGCGACCTTGTTCAATTCACGGTAGTCAATGCACATACACATTGATCCGTCCTTCTTTTTAACGAATAAAATCGGCGCTCCCCATGGCGATGAGCTTGGCTGTATGAATCCTTTCTCCAATAATTCGTCTAATTGTTTCTTCAGTTCCTGCATTTCTGCAGGTGCCAATCGGTAGGGTGCTTTGGCAATTGGTGTTGTTCCTGGTAATAGGTGAATTCTGAATTCAACTTCCCTGTCCGGTGGTAGTCCTGGTAATTCTTCTGGAAATACATCTGAAAACTGAGACACTACTGGAATGTCTTTTAGTTCTTTTCCTTTAGTGTTAGTGATTATAGAAATCAAGTACACTATAGACCCTTTTCTTATATAGCTTGCAGTTTTCATCACATAGATGAATTTCGTGGATCTAGATGATTTATCTCCTTTAATTATGATCTTTTCACCTTTTGGTGAATTTACTTGGATTGACTTTTGATCACATAAAATACTGGCTTTATTGGCTATTAACCAATCCATTCCTAAAACGACATCAAATCCTGCCAGATTCATTGGGTAAAGGTTTGCAACAAACTTTTGGTTTAAAAATTCTATTCTTGCTCCCTGCAAGATTTCAGAAATCCTAACCGTTTCTCCATTCGTTGTCTCAACTAGACATTCTTGTGAGAGTTTAGTTAATGGTTGATTAAGAAGTTTGCAAAATGAAGTATTAATAAAACTTTGGTTTGCACCAGAGTCAAATAATACTTTAGCAAAAACATCATTAACTAAAAACGTACCGGCTATGACGTCCGGAATCATTTTGGCTTCATCTGCAGTCAGAACAAATGCTCTAGCATTTTTAGTGTTCTTGTTGTTTGTAGCTGGGGCCAATTTCGGACAATTTGGCTTGATGTGACCTTTTTCTCCACAAATGAAGCACAACCCATTAGTAGGTTTCCTTCTGCAGTCTTCTTCCTTGTGCCCTGGTACTTTGCAGAAATTGCAGTAAGTGGAGCATCTTCCTGAATGCTTCTTCTTACAAGCTTTGCAGTATGGTGCAGAGGTAGAACCTATATTCTTACGATTGGAATTCCCAGAACGGAATTCTTGAGTAAGTCTTTGGGTTAGGTTTCTCCTCTGGTCTTCTTCTCTAGTACGGATTAATTCATCTGTCAAGGTGTTTTCTAGTTCTACAGCTTCTTCTATGGTTTGGGGTCTAGCTGCCTTGACTACATGTCTAATCTCTCCAATTAATCCCCAGATGTAACGGGAGATTAATACTGGTTCAGGTGATGCAAGAGTTGGTACTATTCTGGCATATTCAAAGAATGTGGTAGTATAACCCTTACTATCTACCCCGGTCATCCTAAGGTTCAGAAATTTATTCGCTATCTGTTCCTTTTCATTGGGAGGGCATAATTTCCTTTCTACCATATTCTTAAATTCTTCCCATTCCATGTTATAAACCATATTGCTTCCTCTTGACTGGAGGATAGTGTTCCACCATTCTAAGGCTGAGTTCTTAAATAGATTAGAAGCAAACATTATCTTATCTTCTTCAGCACACTTGCTTATTTTTAAAACAGCCTCAGTCTTTTCTATCCAACGTAGAGCTGCAATGGGTCCTTCATTGCCCGAGAATGCTATTGGTTTGCAGGACCATAATTCTTTGTAAGAACAACCATAAGGCATGGTTCTTCTTCTTTTGGGAATGGGCACTTGAAGTACGGGTCCATTGTTCACGCTGTTTGCAGGTTCAGAAGGTCGCTTACTGCTATGCTTACTTTTATTTTCCGCATCCTTAACAGTTTGTAGAATATATGGCATTGCATCTATGATTACTTGTGCCACTATATGTTGGATGGCACTATTATCCATTTGGTTTCCATTGTTATTGATGCTCGGATTCTCATTAACCAAGTTAATGTTACTCTGGTTATCGTTATTCAGATTTTCTTGATTTCCTTCGTTGGCCATCTGAATTTTAAACAGTTACCACGTATTAATATTACAAAATAATATTTAATATAGCCAATCACATGACACGCATTTTGGTCAAAAGCGTCGATCATTGCGACTTTACTCTATTCATATCATATGCATCTATTACACACCAGTACTGAAATTAAAATTACAATATCGACTGAAATAAAAATTATACTAATAGTAGTAGGCATCCGTAGTTTTGTTTTCATACACATACACACATATTTTATTATTATATTATATTATTACTACCGTCTCCACCATCACATTCATGGATATGGATTCATCCAGAAATCCATATTGCGCTAGTCGTACTTCCAGACGAGTCGCTCTCCCACCTGTCTCATTCTTTCACTATTCTCTAAAATTTCCTCACCAAATGTCCTAAGTTCTTGTACATTGTCTGCACTCATTGGGGGTGCAGGTTCTAGGACTGGGTTCAGAATCTAGGGTGCGAGATCCTGGTACGGAGGTGTAGGGGCCTGGTATGGGTAAGGATTTTCTAGAATCTCCCTAATGAATACATCATTATCATAATAGGGATCTAGAGGATCTAACCCTGGGTAGGCTCCTAGGTTCGGCATGGGTATGTCTTCGTGTATTGGGTAACGTTGTACGTAGTCCCTATTGTCATCCCACCACGGGTCATAATTTGGGTTTAAGGGATTTGGTGCGGGTACCCTAGGTATTTCCTCCGGATTAAAATCATGCATTTCTACTCGATTTTCAGGGTTTTCTATCTCCATCGGCTGGTCAGGAATTGGTGGTTGTGGCTGGGGTGCTATCATTTGTTCCAGATTAGTGTCAGCTGCAGTGGTTGCTAGGATGTGGATATTGGCTATACCCCTATTAATCATTTCCTGGGCATAGGCATCGGTTTCTCTTTTGGCTGCTGCTAGTGCTCTCTGGTCTTGTAACTTTTTCATACGCTTCCTACGCTCATGTGCCCCTCGACTGAACCATCCTCTCTTTTTCTGAGGGAATGGCTCCTCGGACTGAGCTTTAAACACGAATATTCCTTCTTCCGTATCAGCAGAGTACCCTGAGAGGGCAGGCTGAGAAGAGGCACCTTCGCTTCTAGGCGAACCAGACAATTGACGGTACGCGTCAGATGGTCCTTGGTCGCTCATACTGTAAACTAACAAATAGTCAAATAACACATAACAATAAAATACAATTATGCACGTATTCCCGTAATTTATTTCCTAACAATTTAAATTTTGATGTCAGCAGAACACTTCTGTGGCTGAATCAGTGGCTTAGCTCTGATACCACCTTCTGTCGCAACCCCCGATCCCTAATTTCTGAGAACGGGCAGCCGCGAGCCAGTTTCGGTGGTATCTGGTATTGTCTAATTTTGGCAGCGGAATTTTCATCAGGACCGTAGTTAGGAAATATTTGATCAGAGTAAAATACCACATTTTCATAATATTAAACATATGGGATAAAACCCAAGTTTGCAGTACACACATTTTCATAGGAATAAATCCTTATTTTAATAAAAACATCTATTTTATCTTAGGTAACTTTATTGCCACTTTTCCAAGCCTTCAGTGCTGTCCAGGTGGCTTCTATTTGGCTTTCACATTTTGTTACCTGAAACGCGTTTAAAAACATTTTTGTCAGTGGGAAATACTGGTGAGTGAATCCCAGTTTAATCAAGTTTAAATGAAAACCATTGTACAGTATTGATGGCGATCTCGCAATTATATTTGTTTCCAAGTCATATCAATTACCACCCACGGTACTGTCAAACCCGACTTGTGGAAAAGTTACTCCTCGCAAGGCAGTAACTAATTTTGTATACAAAACCCCAACATACCGACGATAATTGTATCCTTACAAATACTCAATAACTGTTTAATATATAATTAATCGTGTAAGGTTTTGTAAAAACAATTTGAAAAAAGGAGATTACTCACAAAAAGGTTTACACAAAAAGAGGATTACTCACATTGCTGTCTTAGATTATCCTTTAGGGTTTCCTGGTGACAATCTATAAATTACACAAATGCACGCGTGTTAGTATAATAACCCATTTTAACATTAGTAATACCCTCCCCGAGACGGCATTCCAACGACTACGTCGGGCAGAATCATGACAGCCGTTACGGAACCCTAGATCAATCGGGCAGAGTATCTAATACGTATCCAGGGGTTATGATACTTACAACGGAGCAGAACTTCGTTATTTAGGGGGGGTATAATACCCGAGTATTATGCCTATACTTCAGAAATTAGAGAAAGAAAACGTTTGTGAGCGAATTCGGACTGAAGGCCCTTCGTTGCAATATATAGGGCCTGACTTGGCCTTTCTCGCGGCCCGCGTAAACAGAGACAAGGGCCTACGCGGCCCGCGTCAAAGATGGTCAACGACATAGCTTGTCCGGGTCAGCATGTAGGGTTGCCGGGTGTTGGGCCACGTGGCGGCCTAGGGTCGTGCCAGCTTTTACCTTGTCGCGGCCCGCGTAAGGGTTGAGGTGTGGCTTATGCGGCCCGCCTTGTAACGACTCTCATCAAAGGTCATAATTATTAAATTAATTTGACCAATAGGAAACCCTAATTGAGACACCCAAGTGATTTTACGCAAACCCTAAGATTTTCATAATATTCAGAATCAGGATTAGGGCCCCTAAAACTCAGGGGGGGTAAACCCTAGTTGAGAATTATCTATATTTGCGTGGAAAAGAAGTTGAAATTTTAAATATCGTCGACTCATCTGAGCTAGTCCCACACGTGGCAACAATATAAGCTGTTTGAGTACCTTACGGACCGTAAGGTCATCAAGCTTACGGTCCGTAAGCTTGGCCATTTTCGTATATAAATTCAGAACATTGGCACTTGCTTTCTGAACATTGAACGTCGAAAGAATTCTCGATTTTACAACGAGTTTTCTGCTATATACTTCAATTAAACACAGGGGCACTAAATTGAAGCTGCAATCAGGGTATTAGCACAATCGCTGCTACGATTCATTGTCCGACGATCAATATATCCAATAAATGATTAAGTGCCGCCCACATTAGGGTTATACTTTATCGTTCGTCATTAATTTGACGGATTGTCGTTAATTCGATAGGTAAAGTATTATACTTTATCGTTCGTTGTTAATTCAACGGATCATCGTTAATTCGATGGGTAAAGTATTGTACCTTGTCGTTCGTTGTTAATTCAACGGATCATCGTTAATTCGATGGACAAAGTATTGCATTTTGACATTAATTGTGAGAATTTGATCTCGTGAGTTATCGTAAATGCTGGATTGATTACTAATTCCAAATTGTGTGCTCGTTATTGAAATTAGGATAAAAGGCTAATCAGTAAGCTAGGCTCTGCCCGTATAAATCTGCAATGTGAGTCATTCTCCTTTTCTCACAGTTTGTGAGTCATTCTTCTTTTTCTCACAGTTTGTGAGTCATTATTTTCTTATAAAACTATTTTACAATACTCCAAATTATTTTCAAGATTATAATTACAGGGACTAAGTCGTGGATATCTTGAATTACTGGTTAGTGGGGTATTGTGCACATTACTAATTTTCTCCCATTTAGGTTCATTGACCTACTCGGGATAATCACTGTTGGGTTCATTGACCTACAGGGATAATCGTCACTATTTAGGTTCATTGATCTAAATAGTGGTATGACCATCGTCACCATTGTGACTTGTCACCATTGTGACAGAATGCCAGATAAAAATAAGATAGAAGCCATTGTAATCGCTCTTATGCTGTAATTGATAACTATGCATCATTATGCAAAATAGAATGATTCACTCAGTATTTCCCGCTGACAAAACCTTTTTCAAACATGTTTCAGGTGATCTGTTGTAAATCAGGAAAAGTGCTGTGGAGCATTTCAAGCTTAAGATAGTGGCTCAATATAAAATAAATAAATGATTTTGTAATATCACACTTTTATAGTAAAAATATTATATTGTAAATTATCGGGGTTTTATCCCGAATTGTGAAATAAAATAATCTGGGAAAAATTTTAGCTTTAAGCGATCCTGTTTCCGCTGTAAAACTCAATTAAATAAATACCGCAGTATTTTCTGCCGTGGCTCTTGAAACGGGTCAAACCGGGTCGTGGGCCGTGACAGAAAAAGGTGGTATCAGAGCCACTGGGTTAAGCTAATTAAGTATTTAAGAAATACTTAATTTTTCCTGCTTACTATTATATGATTATGTGTTTTATTAACTGGCTAATTGTTAATGTTAATATAGGCAGATTTTTATTTTGTTGCTCTATTATTGTTAATTGAAAAACATTATATATTTGATTAATATATGGAATTACCTAATATAGTATTACTATATTGTGGTAAAGAAATTATATTTTTATATTTGAAGTATATTTTTATTTAAAATTATTGTCTAGTAAATTATTATTAATAATTTTAGTATTAATAATAATGTATTAATAGTAGTAATAGTATTAAGATTATTTTAAATACTATGGTTATTATCAAAGGCAGATATTGGATAACCTAGCCTTAGTTAGGCATGGACTGATCACCTATGCTTAAACAAGGCAGCACTAACCAATATCCACCATGATAATGAATAGTTAATATATATAAAGTCATTATACTTATTTAGTATATAAATTTTTATATGTTAACTACTGTGATAGTAAATATAAATCTTTAAATATTCTGATTTAAAGTTTAGTATTTTTATTATCTACAGTCAAGAAAATTTATAAATAAATTACAAATAAAACCTAGTATGTTTTAATTTGTATTTGTTTTGGTATTATGAAATACTATTTAAAAAAAAAAAAAAAAAAAAAAAAAAAAAAAAAAAGTTGTTCTATAAAAATTTTTATGACTTAGTAATTGTGTGTATATTACTAAACAGCATGAGTGATTTGTCGGAAGCCCTTCAGAATTTAAATCTCTATCCAGTAAGAATAGAAGTTTCCAGAGATTTTAATAGGTATATTCCAGACATAGAAGGACCTATAGAATTTAACGCTTTGCCTCTCAAGAAACCTAAGCCTAAGAAAATGGAAATTGGGGAAAGCTCTAGGCAAATTGAAGAGTTACCATCTCAAGAAGAATTAGATTTTATAATGGCAACAGATGATACTATTGAGCCTGTTAATGAAAATAATTTTATGAACTTAGAACCATCTATTCCAAATTCTTCAAATCACTGGAATATAGAAGAATGGTTGGATAATGAAATACTGTTACAAAACCATCCCTATAGGCTTTTTCCTAAGTACAATCCAGAACCTTTACCAAATTCACCAATAAGTAACAAGAATAGGACTGAACTCCATCATTTTGACAACATGGATGCTGGGAATAGGATCCAAGAGACTTTGGGACAAATCTCCTGGAAATACGATGAGAAGAAACGCCGCTACTAGAACATCATCTGACAAAGGATAGGGGATTATGAAACTGTGTTTGTGTAATAGTAATAGTAAAATCAGTATGTGTAAAATAAATAATAAAACGGGTGTATATAGAAACATGATATAAGGAAATATTAGAAAAGTTACAATTTTGTTTGTATATTCGTTTATGTGATTATGTGCAATTAAATTGTGACATTGGATTATTTTCTTTATACTAATTATGTATCTATAAAATAGATATCAGATGGAAAACGCTAATAATGAACCAGTTAATGAGGGTAATCAATCTGAGCAACAATCAGGGAATCAATATGTGACTAGGCAAGATATAGAAAATATCATTGCTCAAGAAATAGCCAACACTATCCCAGGAATAGTTGCTCAAGGGATAGCCAATGCTATTCCAGCAATCATTGCTGCTGTTAAAAATCCAATCGAACCGCAACAAATTGTTCCTAGTAAACGCATTTCTGAAGATAATTTCAGTAATAGTGTAAATGGAGGTAATAATCATGTTAATCATGATAATGAACCACGGCAAGCTCCGCTCCCTAAGAAAAGGAAAGTTGCAACGCCTGGTTGCACTTATAAGGAATTTCTTGCTTGTAAACCCACTGAGTTTGCAGGCAATGAAGGAGCGACTGCGGCACTGCGTTGGTTAGAGAAAACCGAGGCAGTAATTTCCATAAGTAAATGTGCTCAGAATGATCAGGTTATGTACGCTTCAAACCTTTTCAAAGAAGTAGCGCTAGAATGGTGGAATACGATATTACAGGCAAAAGGAAGAAGGATGGCGTATGCTATGAACTGGGAAGAATTTAAGAGTCTTGTAGAAAGAAAATTCTGTCCTGAATATGAAAAAGATCAAATGGCAAATAAGTTTCTAACCCATAGGATGGTAGATGTAGATTGTCGAGGGTATACTACGACATTCTTCGAATATGCTCGAGTAGTACCAACCCTGGCTTCGCCAGAACCGGTACTTATTTCTCGTTATATTTGGGGATTAATTTCCGAGATCCGTAATATCGTCAAAGCTGCGAAACCTCGCACAATTGATGATGCAGTAGAATTAGCTAATACTATGACTGACGAGCTAGTACGGACAAGAGAAGGAAATAGAAGGAAGGAAGTAGCCCAAAAGATTACCCAAGAATTCAGTTCGGGTAACCATAACAATTTCAAGAAAGGAGGGAATGGGCAATATTCTACTAGTCCATTTTGCAATTTTTGCAAAAGGAAGCATTTTGGAAGATGCAAAGGATATTGCAATTTTTGCAAGATTCCAGGGCATCAAGAAGAAGACTGTAGGAGGAAGAAATTTTCAGTTTGCTACAACTGTAGAGAAACTGGACATCTTAGGCCAGATTGTCCAAAACTGAATAAACCATTTGACAATCAAGTCAAACCAACAGAAGGAGCAAAAAGGAATGCGAGAGCCTTTCAGCTGACTACTCAAGAAGCCGAGATGATTCCAGATGTGATAGCCGGTATGTTCTTAGCTTACAATGTTTACATGAAAGTATTATTCGACTCTGGTGCAAACCAAAGTTTTATAAATACTTTACTCTGCCAAACTCTTAACTTACCGTTAACCAGCATTAGATAAGTTTCTACATAGAAACGGCAGATGTGAAATTAGTTAAAATTAATAAGGTTATGCAGAACATAGAAATAAGTTATAAGTTTTCTGCAATCCTATTATCTATGAAATTAGTTGAGTTCAATGATGTGATCATTATCTGTGATCAGAATTTCTTAGAAATTCAATCAACCATCAGAGAAGTAATTATGATTACAGGAGATAAATCATGTAAGCTTATGAAGTTCATATCAGTAATGGAAATTGCTAATTATGAACGAAAGCCAGAAATAGTATATATGATTTCAGTAATCATTAATACTAAAGATACAGAATTTAAGGAAATTTCTGTAGTTTTAGAATACTCAGATATATTTCCAGAAGATTTACCTGGATTACATGAAGATAGAATTTAAAATTCATCTAATTCCAGGAATTTTACCGATAAGCCAGGGAACCTTATCAGTTAGCACAATATTGGTTATTAAGAAAAAGAAAAGCTTTACTCCCAAAATTTTTGAAGAATAAATTTTGGCTGAAGTGCAATTCTAGGTCATATGGTGAATCATGAATGTATTCACTTAGATCTGCTAAGATAGCAATAATTACCAAATAGAAGATTCTGCAAACCGTAATGGAAATTAGGAATTTTGTAGGATTAGTATTATAAGACCTTAAGGAACAGAAAATTTTGAAGTATATGGTAATGCTTCAAAGTTAGGATTTGGATATTCCTTAATACAACGCAAAAAGGAAATTGCGTATGCCTCAAGACAATTGAAAAAGGTCTGAAGAAAACTATACCACTCAAGAGTTAGAATTAGGAATCATAATTTCGCCTTAAGATTTAAAGATATTATCTGTATGGAAGTAAGGATACTATCTATACAGATTATAAGAAGTTAAGATATATAATTAGGCAAAAGGAAATTAAGGCAAAGAAGATGGATGAAAATCCTAAGTGACTACAATTGTGATATTCAGTATCACAAAGGAAAAGCTGAAAACGGCAAGAGATAGTCATAAGAATTATGCGGATAATAGATAAAAACCGTTGAAGTTCGAGTTGGAGACAAAATACTATTAAAAGTATCTCCTTGGAAAGGAGTGGTTAGATTTGGTAAGAAAGGAAATCTAATACCAAATTATGTAGGATCATTTCCAGTAAATTCAACGTATTGGATTAGTTACTTATAGTTTACAACTACCAGGAAGATTAGTTGGAATATATGATTTATTTTATATATCCAATCTCCAGAAATGTCTATCAGACAAATATTTGGTAGTACCTTTCCAAGATATAAGGTAACAAATAATGTTAAGTAAAGTAGGATTCAAAGACGGGATCCTAATATATGTGGGAACTGGAATCAAAAAGGAAGAGAAAGTATTCTCAATTATTCCAGTAAATCTCGAGGACGAGATTTTTATTAAGTTGGGGAGAATGTAACGACTCTCATCAAAGGTCATAATTATTAAATTAATTTGACCAATAGGAAACCCTAATTGAGACACCCAAGTGATTTTACGCAAACCCTAAGATTTTCATAATATTCAGAATCAGGATTAGGGCCCCTAAAACTCAGGGGGGGTAAACCCTAGTTGAGAATTATCTATATTTGCGTGGAAAAGAAGTTGAAATTTTAAATATCGTCGACTCATCTGAGCTAGTCCCACACGTGGCAACAATATAAGCTGTTTGAGTACCTTACGGACCGTAAGGTCATCAAGCTTACGGTCCGTAAGCTTGGCCATTTTCGTATATAAATTCAGAACATTGGCACTTGCTTTCTGAACATTGAACGTCGAAAGAATTCTCGATTTTACAACGAGTTTTCTGCTATATACTTCAATTAAACACAGGGGCACTAAATTGAAGCTGCAATCAGGGTATTAGCACAATCGCTGCTACGATTCATTGTCCGACGATCAATATATCCAATAAATGATTAAGTGCCGCCCACATTAGGGTTATACTTTATCGTTCGTCATTAATTTGACGGATTGTCGTTAATTCGATAGGTAAAGTATTATACTTTATCGTTCGTTGTTAATTCAACGGATCATCGTTAATTCGATGGGTAAAGTATTGTACCTTGTCGTTCGTTGTTAATTCAACGGATCATCGTTAATTCGATGGACAAAGTATTGCATTTTGACATTAATTGTGAGAATTTGATCTCGTGAGTTATCGTAAATGCTGGATTGATTACTAATTCCAAATTGTGTGCTCGTTATTGAAATTAGGATAAAAGGCTAATCAGTAAGCTAGGCTCTGCCCGTATAAATCTGCAATGTGAGTCATTCTCCTTTTCTCACAGTTTGTGAGTCATTCTTCTTTTTCTCACAGTTTGTGAGTCATTATTTTCTTATAAAACTATTTTACAATACTCCAAATTATTTTCAAGATTATAATTACAGGGACTAAGTCGTGGATATCTTGAATTACTGGTTAGTGGGGTATTGTGCACATTACTAATTTTCTCCCATTTAGGTTCATTGACCTACTCGGGATAATCACTGTTGGGTTCATTGACCTACAGGGATAATCGTCACTATTTAGGTTCATTGATCTAAATAGTGGTATGACCATCGTCACCATTGTGACTTGTCACCATTGTGACAGAATGCCAGATAAAAATAAGATAGAAGCCATTGTAATCGCTCTTATGCTGTAATTGATAACTATGCATCATTATGCAAAATAGAATGATTCACTCAGTATTTCCCGCTGACAAAACCTTTTTCAAACATGTTTCAGGTGATCTGTTGTAAATCAGGAAAAGTGCTGTGGAGCATTTCAAGCTTAAGATAGTGGCTCAATATAAAATAAATAAATGATTTTGTAATATCACACTTTTATAGTAAAAATATTATATTGTAAATTATCGGGGTTTTATCCCGAATTGTGAAATAAAATAATCTGGGAAAAATTTTAGCTTTAAGCGATCCTGTTTCCGCTGTAAAACTCAATTAAATAAATACCGCAGTATTTTCTGCCGCGGCTCTTGAAACGGGTCAAACCGGGTCGTGGGCCGTGACACGCCTCAACTCCAAAAACTCTATTTTTAATTAATTTTAATAATATTTAAGGTATTCGGGGCCCGTTTTCACGTATGGGGTGTGTTTTAAGACATACTGGGATAATTAAAATATATTAGGGTGTCGAAAATAGTTCGAGGGTGTCGGTTTACTTTAAGGTTGTTATATGACCCATGTCCCGATCCAAACCGACCCGTTTGTCAGGTCTAAGGGGGTGTTTGGGTTAGCATATTTTGGAGCAACTTATGACTTATAAAAGATAATAAGTTGTTTTTTAAGTGTTTGGGTTAGCTTACTTTAAAGGGTTTTGTATGTTGAGAAGTCAGAATTTCTAACTTTTGACTTATATAAGTTAGGGGCTGTTTGGCAACATCTGGATGGTTAAGTGCTGAACCAGTAAGAGGTCTGAATCATTAAGGGGTTGTTTGGTAGCCTTTTAATGACCATTCAGATGCTACATCTTAATGGTTTAAAACCTCTTAATGAATAAGAGGTAACCTCAAGTCTGAATGGTTAAGAGGTAACTTCTGAATGATAAATCATCACATGTCACATTCTTCTACCTTCTCATTGGTAAAATTCTTAATGGTTCCATTAAGAGGTAGCCTCTTAATGACCATTCAGAGGCTACCAAACAGCCCCTAAGTGCTGAACCAGTAAGAGGTATGAACCATTAAGAGCCTGTATGTATAATGCTTAACCGTTCAGAGGCAAATGTCTGACCAATTCAGATGAGATGTCTTAACCATTCAGACTCTGTATAAATCTTAACCATTCAGAGGAAAATGTCTGAACCATTCAGACATCTGCTCGTGAAACAAATAGTCTGAACTATTAAGTGCTGAACCAGTAAGAGGTCTAAACCATAAGAGTTTCATTAAGAGGTAAATAAACAGGCAGAGTGAGAGGAATCCCAAACACCCACTATAAGAAACCCTAAAATACAAATAAAATTGAGCCTAGGCAGGCGCGGTGGGTGAAGAAGAAGCATGGTGGCGGAAGGTAACGGAGCAGAGCAGAACCCTACTTGTACGGATTCCGAATACGTCGAGGCCTTGCTTGAGGTTATCATTCCTTAATTATACGTTTACAAGTAGTACTTCAACTCCTTTCGCTTTTCATAATCTCTACTTAGTTTTCAGTTCACCCTAAGTGAAAAACTAAATTGAAGGGGGGATATTATCAGAAAGAAAGAAAGCAAGCATAAAGAAAAGGGTATATTTGTTGCCAAGGGCAATCCTGCTTGCATAGTTTTACACTTTGTTTAAGTCCTTAAACTTAACTTATGTTTAGATCATTTGTTTTCTAAGTTTGTGTATATTGTTTGGGCTGTCATTTGCAAGTATGGATTATTATCGATCGGCTAACAGGTCATACATTGGATAGTTAAAATCCAAATTGCTTTTTCTGTAGCAAACTTTTGTGATTCACCCTCTGATTTGCCTTCTGAGTTATTATTATTATTATGTTAATCCTATATTATGTTGCTTTCTGTTATGTTGTAGGCTGCTAGATATAATGATATTGAAGATGTGAAAAACTTAGCTGCCATTGGGATTTCTCTTGATTCCAAGGATGCCCAAGGCCGAACAGGTAAATTAATCTCACCTTTGATGTTCATGTTGGTGATATTTTCATCATTTTGTCTGCCAATCACATGCATCACTCTGCTCTTTGGTTATCGGTTTTGTAGCACTTCATATGGCTTCAGCAAATGGAAATGTCGACATAGTTAACTATCTAATCAGCAATAACGCGGTAAGGGAACCAACCCATGATATAAATGCATCGTAGTTTATAATAGCGAATATGATTCTTCTTTCTGTCACATATTTTCGTTATTTGTCACAGCCCATTCTGACCGGCACTCATTTAGCCAAAACCTGTTTTGACCCGAACCAAAAATAACACTTTTTTAGAGTGGCCCATTCTGACCCGAACCCAGTGTGACCCATTTCCCTGCACCACCCGTTTTGCCAGGTATAGTTTCATAACACAACTAGGTTATTGGACATCCGATGACGGCCTCTCTAATTTAACCTTTATTTTTGTATTTAAGCAAAATGTTTTTACTTACTGTTTGTATGAAGTTGTGTGTAGATGGGCTGAAACAGAGGGCAAAAAGGTCATAACAGAAATAAGTTACATGACCCTTAATTTTAAATACATCTGCCAACTTTTTTTAACCAGTAATAAATACATGAAATACAATAATTTAAAAAGTCAAAATGATTTTGATTGTAAAAGAAAGTTTCAGGCTCATCCAGTAATAAATACATGAAATACCATAATTTAAAAAGTCAAAATGATTTTGATTGTAAAAAAAGTTTCAGGCTCATTAATCCTTCACATTGTATTGATATGTATTTACGTTTTCTATATATTTGATTTAAAAAAAAAAAATTGGAATTTGATTATGTTATTTTTTTGTCCTAAGAGTAATCAATCCCTTGAATATGCAGTTAAAACCAAAGATTTTAGAGTAAATTACAAAAAATGTCCTTTATGTTGACACTAAATTGCAAAGTTTGTCTTCAAAAAGTAGAAAAAAACGTACTCAATGTTTGCAAACCCTTGCACGTTATCTCCTTTAACCCTAACTCAATTAGTTTCCATAGTTAAATCTGACCAAGTGGACCCAATGCGAGGGTATTTTGGCCATTTTACCCTAAAACCTAAAATTAATAATAAAAAAACCCATTAAGGTTTTTGTTTAATTTAATAAACCTTCATTCCTGATTAGGGTTTCATATTTTCCCCCAATTCTTTATCTTATGTGCAAGATTTTAATTAAATTGTTAATATTCATCGATAATTGAACAAGATTTTAATTAAGTAGGTCTCCAGTAATGGGTCTGATTGGAATCACTCAAATCAGATGTTCGCATACTTGTACTAACAAACTAGTTTCTGAAATAAATTTGAAAGCTTTTCAGATCTAAATTGATTCAATTCTGCACACAAGAACAGAACAAAACAGAGCTGTGAGCTAATAACCAACATACAGATCAAGTATATGAACAATTAAACATGAAACCCTAATCAGGAATGAAGGGTTATTAAATTAAACAAAAACCTTAATGGTTATTATTTATTTTAGTGCTTAGGGTAAAATGACCAAAATACCCTCGCATGGGGTCCACTTGGTCAGATTTAACCATGAAAACTAATTGAGTTAGGGCTAAAGGACATAACGTGCAAGGATTTGCAAACCTTGAGTGCGTTTTTTGTACTTTTTGAAGACAAAGGACACACTTTGCAATCTAGTGTCAACATAAAGGACGATTTTTGTAATTTACTAGATTTTATCAGGGAGCTATTAAACTTGATTTTTCTAAAGTTAAATATATAGAAAAGAAATGCAATTAAGAGAAGTTTATTCTTGTAATTTAGGAGATTGAGATAAGTCATAGTGAACCAAAGCATAAGGCTTATCTACATCAGTTTTTATACACAAATAAATAAATAAATAAATATTCTTCTTTGTACTTATCAAATTTAATAACTAATTTCAGTTCATAGATCATATTTTTTGTGGGAGTACACGATATATTAAAATTTTCAAATATCTTTCATTCCAGTTTTTTGTTTGAAGTTACTTGACCCAAAACCGTTTTTCAAGGCTTGGATGGCAAATTCTTCTTATTTGAATTTATTTTATTATTAAGACTACACTTCATAATCACATTTAGCACACTAATTATCAATAAAAAAATTGAAATATTTGGACAAAAAGTCTTGTGGGGCAGCCCAACCCGACCCGTTTTGTCTAGCACAAAAACTACGTACTTTGACCTGTTACCCAACCTGCCCATTTTCCCATCTCTAAATGCAAATTCTGAATCTAGTCATGGTTTTAAAAAACGCTTGAGGCGTGCGTCTCAAGGCGCGCCTCGAGGCGAAACGGCCAAAAAACGAGTCTGAGGCGCGCCTCATAGGGTTTTTACTGCATATGCGCCTCAGAGGGGCTGAGGCGCTAAGAAAGGCTGCGCCTCAGGTGCGCCTCATGGGATTTTCATACTTGTTTTTGACGTTTTTGACTTTGTGTCAATTTCAAGCATTTCATGCTTGGTTTAAAAAAGCGAGCTTAAAGCGTGAGGCGATGAAGCGCTAGGGTTGTCGCTTTTTTTGCTCTGAGGCGACAAATCACGTGAAGCGTTTTGAAGCGTGCTTTAAGCCTGAAGCGCCCTTGGTTTGAAGCGACGCTTCAGCCCAATCAGGTCAGATTTGGGTTTTTTTATTTAGGCCCAATAGTCTCTAATAGGGTTAAACTGAGGCCCGCTACTTCTTTACCCTAAAAAAAGAACGTTAGTAAACATCTTCAGCCGCTCCCTCCCTCTTCTTCATCGATTCTTCATACTTTCTCCAATAATCAACTTTAATTTATGTTTTAAATATGTTTTTTATGTGTTAAGTATGTTTTTTAATCATGTTTTTGTGTTTATTATTGATTAAGTAGAATATGTCATATTGATGTGTACAAATATTTTTGTTATTTTTTTAATTTTGAGCGAAGGTATACATGAAGCTCTCGCTTCGTATACATGAAGCTCTCGCTTCGTATACATGAAGCTCTCGCTTCGTGCTTAAAGCTTCACTTAAAGCTTTTGGAACCAAAACGCTTCGGAGCGCCTTGCGCTTTTTTAAACCAAGATTTCATGTCTTTTTTATGTATGTTTTTGATGATTTTGATGAATCTGATGATGAAATTAGTTAGTATTATTATTTTTATAATATATATAATTTTTATATTTATTTATTAACACCGCCTCGGCCTTACGCCTCGTTTCGCCTCGAGGCTTACGCCTCGTGAGGCGAAGGGAAAACGCCTCGAAACTCGTTTCCGTTCTTTTAAACCTTGAATCTAGTTTACATTACAACAAAATCCATGAATTAAGCATTTTTCAACCGCAGGATGTGAACGCTTGTAATGTTGAGAATAACACACCTCTTCATTGGGCCTGCCTAAATGGACACGTCGAGGTAATATCATTTGTTTTTTTGATTACTCTTTTGTTGTAATAGTAATCAGTTTCAACCAATTAACATTTTGCACTCTTAGGTTGTTAAGATATTGATTATAGCTGGAGCAGATGTATCAAGATTAAACCGGTATGTCACATCTGATCTTGTCATCATTGCTACCCTTTTTTAAAGATGTGCATATGTTGACGCATACGATTGGATTTGTTTTGTTGCGTAGACATGAACAGACGCCTGTGGATGAAGCTGCAATTGGTGGGAAAATGAATGTCATTGATGCGATCAACACGGCGGTAGCACAAGTTGAACTCACAAGAGCCAGTGTTTGAGAACAAACGGTTTGTAGCTTTTAAACCGGATACTCACTCATAGCCAAGAAATCTAGTTAAGATGCAGTTGTTTTTTTTTTGTTTGTGTACTGTTATATATGTAACAGTTTTGGATTTTAGTAGCTAATATATTAAAACGAAGTGTTTGCTTTTTTTTTTTTTTTTTTTTTTCTGTGTGTCCTTGATGCTGCTTAGAATGGTGCCAAACAAAGTATGCACCTAAATTGTGGTGTTGTGATCAGTTTTTAATCTTTAGTCAAAATCCATAGCTACACTAGTCTGCAGTCTTAACTATCTCGGTTTTCGCGTTTAAAACTTAAGCGGACTGGACTACGGCATTGGCTGGTTGACCGCTTATCTTACCAGTACGGCCACAAGCAGTTCAATAATAGATGTTCAAAGTGTATCTACACTACAACGAGGTGCAAGTTTTGACCAAATTGTGATTAATAAGCCTGTGAATATAAACATCAAAATAATCAAGCTATATTATCATGTTCATTCTATCATGAGGCTTGTTATTTTCTTTTAACTTTCTTTTAACTTTCTTTGGCGTTTCATCTAAAACTTTACACCAAAAACACTCTATTAGGCCCAAAAGCAGGGCCAAAATATTGCGACTGAAAGTTTGGTATTGTTGTCCAACTACTTGCACAATATACACATAATGAACCCATACTACAAACCAATCTATTTACATTGAGAGAACTTTTCTTTATTAATGTCAAGTTGGTGAAAACCAGGGGTGCTAAACGGGTTGTGTTGTGGGTTGGCGGATTCAACCTGACCCGAACCCGAAAATTTTACACGAACCTGACCCGAACCCGAAAATCGTATCATACATATGAACCCAAACACGACATGAAGTTTCATGGGTTGACCCGAACACGACCCGTTTAACCTGAATTTTTTATATATATATTTTTTTTCTGAAATTTATATATATTAAAATTACAATTTGTTTAAAAACACAAATGTATATAATAATATCATATTTAAATTATAAAATCTATGTTAATTTCTCTTTTTAAGTTATAATTATGGCATAAAATACATACCCCATTTAATTTATAACATAAAATATATTGTAAAAATATAATATAGTATAAATGTGTTAAACGGGTCAACCTGACCAGGTTGACCCGAACCCAACCCGTTAATCTAAACGGGTTTGCGGGTTCAACCTGAAACTGACCCGAATCCGTTTAGACTAAACCTAAACCCGTGAATTTCGTGTTAAGTTTGTGTTGGGTTTTCGGGTCGTGTCAGAAATTGACACCCCTAGTGAAAACCTATATTCTCAAAAGTTGACGGGGAATGTCTTTGACATGTCCCCGGAGACCAATCGGTCTTGTACAGAAAGTCTCCTTCCAAAAAAAAAAAAAAAAAAAGTAAATTTTAGTGAGAATATAGTCCCAAAAACAATCTTTAGGATACACAATCAAGACCTCAAAGCATATGAATATCATGTTACCGAATTCAATTTCGCGGGGAACAAGTCCTCAATTTCAACTTGTAAGAAACACGTCATAAACTTGGTGTATATCATGCTTTCGATTTATTTTGGTGAGAAACCAAGTCCTCAATGACAATAATATAAATATCAAGAATCTTAGTTTCATTTTACGAGGACCAAGTACTCAAGGAGCTTTAAGTGTAAATTAATATTTCAAGGTCCAAACAACTTGCATGCTCTTACATATCAACTAGAAGTAGCATGTTTCATACTAAGTTAAGCACATTAGGCCCAAAAGCAAGGCCACCAAAATGGAAAAATAAAAAGATGGGTGAATATGTTTGTTTATCCTTAAAATAGATAATTTTTGAAGGCTCTACGTGGAACACCTTAGCCAATTAAGCTTCCTTGGTAAATGATGATTCAACACATATTAGTGAGCTTGAATTCAAATAGTGCTATTCTTTGAGCACAATTCATATACAAGTGACCTAATGACTAATTTTTATCCTACTAGTGGTATCCGTGTTCAAACACCTAAGAGCGGATTTGAGCTTCATGTGCTCATTTGCAAACACCTAGTGGTTTAAACAGGGTCGTTCTTACGTTTTTGGAGGCCCTAAGCAAACTATAAAGGCAGACCCTTTTGAATAGGTATAAAGAAAACAACGGTTTTGCTTTCTTCCTTCTAAGTCTCAATCGCAAGCACAATATCAGAATTCAAAGATTTAAAGTATCAATTAGGGATTTGGAGGAAAACAATTATATATAGAGATTGCTATGAAAATAGGGGGGGGGGGGGGGGTAGTTGCACGGACCTCCCATCCGCCGGAGTATTGCAACTCCGCAAGCTAGCTTAGCCCCATAGCTGCCTGGCGGTGATTACCCACGGTGAAGAGCCCCAACACCCCATAAGGGCATTGCCGGGAATCGAACCGGTGACCTCAAGTAGAGGCCTGGGTGAGGCTGGCCAACTGGGCTACCCCAGAAGGTTGATTGCTATGAAAATAGCCGTTAACCAACTTGTATTATCCTTGCGACACCACTTATTTCCCCTAATTCGCCTCTAATTTTCCCCAATCGGTGATACCATTGAGCGGAATAGGCATGTGCAACGTTACAGTTAGTAAGTATGACGATGACGGCCTAAATTAAATACAAATTGCATGTTTTTTGGAGTTGGAATTGGGTCCCTTTAATTTTTAAAATTGGTTCTTCTCATCCACAAATTGTTCTTATTTCTCATTATGAACTACTTCTTCGAGTTAATGGGTTTTCATACTCGTTGGTTAAACAGTGATATACATTCTCAAAGTAGAGCATTGTTGTGTTCTTATGTATGTTTTTTTTTAACTCATGCCCAAGTACCAGGTCTCATTCTAATAGATGAAGATTAATTTAATGATGATTTAATACTCAATACTTATAAATAAGAATTAAAAGTCTTTGTATGTAAAAGCTGATACGAAAAATCAAGCATAACAGACTTGGTGAATTAATTCTATACATATATTTTTCCAACTTTAGAATAATACCAGACCTGTCCCTGGTTTTAAGTGTCTCCTATGAGCCAAAAATAACGGCCCTTACGCCTATCGAGTTATACAAACTATTTTTAAACGAGATTAACAATATAAAAATACACATAAGATTTTTAAACGGTGTGTTCCCGAGTTAAAAATCCCTCCCCATCCCTCCCCTCCCCTCCATGTCTTTCCAAATTGGAAAGACTATTTTCAGGCAAAAAAACCCCATTTTCCCTCCCCTCCCCCTGTTAAACGGTGTGTTATGTTTCCTTATTTTTTATTGTTTTATTATTTTTAGATCAGATTATTAGGATTGATTTATGATCAAATACAAAGTCTCCTAAAAATAAGAAGTTAAGAAGGGTAGCAAACAAACTCCGATAAACTCATTCAAGCGGCATTAGAACCGGCTCATTGAACTCTACGATATGAGATTTTAGGTTTTCAGTTTTGGATTTGTAGCTTGTAGATTTTAGAATTTTTTTGCTTATATCATTGTGTCTTTTCTATATTTGCATCAGCGTGTATTTTTTGCATCTCATTGTGTCTTTTTTTTTTGGGTAAAAGGTTACCCCGGAGAATTTTATAAATCAACAAATAAGTACACGAGTGTGCCAGAGAGACACACTAGGCTAGACTTGGCATACCAAGACTAGGAAAACAACCAAGACAACAATCCCACAATGCAATAAAAACACAAAAACAGCCAGCTCAAAACCTAGCCCAAAACAGGCAACACTAAAAAAATAATAAAAGAACTGTATAACTAGCCCGGATCAACATCTAACATCCGCACTTGGGTCTTCCATCTTTCGAGCATCAAAGGATTCCTTGTATTGCGTCCTATCCTGAAAGACATAAGCTTAAATCTCACCGTTTGTAACACAATATTAGCAATCATGGGCGCGGTCCGGTTATTTGGAGTAAATAGTCTACTGGTCCTCTCTTGCCATATAAAATATGCAGAAGCTGCCACCACCAACTTACCAACAATAGCTTCAGCACTCTTCGAGCTTGCATGCATCTGAGACCATGCCATATTAGACGACCAGCTTGGATCCACATTCGCCATATAAGCCAAGTCTTTAACCAGGTTCCATACATGCGGAGAAAATGAACAACGGAAGAAAAGATGATCACGCGAATCTTTATCATATCTGCATAAAGGACAGCACATAAGATTAAGATTGGTTTCGCTACCCGCATCCCAGATACTCATTCTATCTTGCGTTTTGAGTTTATTCTTGATCACCAACCACATGTGGAAAGAGTGTCGTGGTATACATTGACTAAACCACACAAAGTCAACCCAGTGAACCACATCGGCCCTACTTCAAATATTATCCCAAACCTCCCCGGAGATAAACGGCATTGGAGTACCATTTCTATCCTTCCAAATCAACCTATCCGAACTGTCTGGAACAAGAACTGGAAGGTCTAAGTCGTTCAAGACCGGGTAGAGATCGTGCCAAGCAACCGGCCATCTCCAACCGTTCTGGCCATCAACAATATCAGAGACTGTTGTTTCCATGTTAAAACCCGCATTGTGAATACGCCTAGGAGTAATAAATTGTCATAAAGGGATGCTCTCACACCAATTATCATTCCAAGCGTTAGCAAGCTTACCATCACGAATAGCATACCAAATGAATGGACGAACCAAAGCTCTAACCAAAAGCAGTTTTCTCCACCCCCAACTCATGTTACCACGAATAGGAATATCCCAAAAATTCTTACCTTTTATCTTATAGGAATGCATCCAATTAACCCATAGAGAATCCCGGTTGACAAAAAGACTCCAAATATGCTTTGAGAGGAGCGCTATGTTGACTTCAGTAATCCTTCTAATTCCCAAACCACCCTCATTTTTTGGCATACAAACATTCTTCCATGCAACTTTCGGTTTAGTGGCCAGCTTCGAGCTTCCACTCCATAAGAAACTACACATGCGCTTTTCTATGTCGTTAACAATACGAGCCGGAAGCATAAACACTGAAGCCCAGTAGACATGCATAGCTGACATCACAGACGTTATAAACTGAAGTCTACCTGCAAATGATAACGACTTAGTCATCCAATTATCTATTCTTTTATCCAAGCGATCCACAAGAACTCTGCAATCTTTATACATCAATCTTGATGAGATTAATGGAACACCAAGATACCGAACTGGGAGAACTCCCTCATTAAACGGCATAAGATTTTGTATTTCCTGCTTAACCGACTGCTCCACATTGCCAAAATAAGTAGTACTTTTGGCCAGATTCGGCCATAACCCTGATACACGAGAAAACTGATTTAACACATCCCTTAAAACCCGAACCGAGACCGGTTCAGCATTCACAAACAGAAATAAATCATCAGCAAACGAAACATTTATAATTTTCTGCTTCTTGCATTGGGCATGGTACCTGAAAGCTGGGTTCAAATCTGCTTTATGATGAAGAGACAAAGAATGCACTTCCATTACTAACGTGAATAGGTATGGTGACATAGGATCACCTTGCCTTAATCCACGTTTACCCTTGAAATAACCACTCAGGCTTCCGTTGATACTGAGCGAGTAGGTGACAGTGGTTACACATGTCATAATCCATTCAACCATTTTTTGAGGGAACCCAAATCCTACAAGAATAGTTTCCAGGAACGCCCAGCTTACCGTATCATAAGCTTTTTGTATATCAATTTTGAACGCACATCTAGGTGGGCCTTTACTAATATGGTAATTGTGCATAAGCTCCTGAGTAAGAAGAATGTTATCAGATATCTTACGTCCCGGAACAAATGCAGGCTGGCTTATATCTACCAAGAAACCCAGGCTACCTTTAATTCTATCAGAGAGAATTTTGCTAATGCACTTGAAAATGACATTACAACAAGATATCGGCCTATATTCAAGGACCGAACTAGGTGTGGGAACTTTAGGGACCAATGCAATAATAGTATGATTTACTTGCTGTAAAAGTTTACCATTATCGAAGAATTGAATGATGGCCGCTGTCACCTCCTCTCCCACTATATCCCATGATTTTTTAAAGAAAGCCGAAGTATAACCATCAGGACCCGGAGCCTTGTTCTTTCCAATACTGAACATAGCAGCTTTGACCTCTTCACTCGTGACCGGACGGACCATTTGAGCAACTATATTCGGATTTACTTGATTAATAAAGAGATTATCCGTGTTTAATGCGTCCACCTGATCCTCCTTACCCAGGAAATTGGCATAGTGATTAACCAAGGCAGCTTCAATATCCGTTCCCTCAAAAGCATTACCATTCACATCCATGATCCTATGGATTTTACTTCTCGCATTCATATTTTTAACAAAATTATGAAAATAAGTAGTATTACCATCTCCAGCACAAAGCCACTCTATCTTTGCTTTTTGTTTCAAGAAGGACTCCTCATCCTAAGAAGCACTATGGAACTCCTTAATAAATTGCGCCTCAACATCCCTAAGCCTAGCATCGAGAGGGTTCAAGTCAATCTGTTTTTGAACTTCATCCAGCTTATTCCTTAGATTTTTCACTTTATCATGCAGATTTCCTTGAAGAAACAAAAGCTTCCTCAAAGGCGATTTCAAGTTTCGAAGTTTTTTTTACAACAGAAAACATAGCAACACCATCCACCTTCTTTCTCCATTCCTCCGTGACACAATCTTTAAACCCAGCTTTTGACGCAATAAAGTTAGCAAATTTGAACGGTTTAGGCTTTTGGCGATACACACCATTCATTTTAAGGATACAAGGAGTGTGATCCGAAATGCGGTAAGGATGATATAAAACAAGGGCATCCGGGATCAAATCTAAAAACTTCACGTTACCCATAACCCGATCAATTTTCTTTAAAATGCCCACACCCTTCCTCGGCTTTTGGTTCCAAGTAAAGTGTAACCCATGGCCTTGAATGTCTAACAGCTCGTTGTACTGGACACAATCATAAAACTCACGCATACCAATAGAAAGAGATGATGTGCCATACAAACAATCATCCGCATAGAGCGCTGAATTGAAGTCTCCCATTACAATCCATGGCTGATCGTTTATAAACTGCTTATGTAGACACAAATCATTCCATAAAACTCTTCTTTCTTGGTACGTGTTTCTAGCATAAACAAAGGAACAAAAAAACATTTTCGAGTCAATCTTGGATCGAAGCTGAACATGCATAACCTGGTCAGACTGAGCTAGAACCATAAGATCTACAATATCATCATTCCATCCTACAATAATTCTGGTGCCCTTGTTACAAACCCCTCCATTCGATGTCAATCCCATTTTTTAAAAACTCCACGACAAACTTTAGAAAGCTTTGAGACCTCCACATGAGACTCCAAAATGGCACAAACTGTCAAGTGATTTTCAGCAACTATTTGATGAACCTCTTTTTGTTTTAGGGGCCGGTTCAAGCCCCTAATATTCCAAGAGGCAATACTATCCATAGAAACCCATGTCAACAGGAGTGCTTGCCCCCTCAGAAACTCCTTGTTTAGTATTAGCATTCATAAAAATCGATGTCTCCGTTTGGAGAGGATCAATAAGGCCCTCCTCTTCCACATTACTACCTTCATTCTTCTTTGGATTATGCTTTGAAGCCTTAGAGCCTGTTCCTTCGTCTCTATTCACCACCGGATCCTTAACCAGGCAACATTCTTCCCCATTAGTAGAATTCCCTTTATCATTAGTGAGTACATCAAACTTATTTTGCACCTTCACACCATTAGAAGTCTCCTTTGGCTCTGTATGCGGCTTTGTACCCGAGGAGCTAGCCCCTAGAGGATTAATTTTCGGCCTATATAAGAACTTTGGCTTCTGCTTCTTTTGTGGATAACCATGCTTCGCCATCTTCCTCTTATCTGTAACAAATCCCTCCTCATCAACAACGACTTGTTTAGCTTTTATATTGGTAATAGACTTGGGACAAGATGCATTATTATGGCCAAATAAACAACATGTTGCACATCGCTGAGGTTTCCACTCATATTCAACCTTTTGATTCGTTCAGTAACATAACCCTCTTCATCTAACTTCGGAATCGCCACAACCACACTTTCAGTAAGTTCCTTTTCAGCATTGATTTCCACCATTGCCCTAGCAAAACTGGTTCGACCCCAACTGTCAATACACATATCAGCTGTATAACTATCCAATCTCATCGGTTTCCCAATCTTAGACGCAAGCAGGCTAAGACCATCATCAGAATAAACAGCAAGAGGAACATTATGTAACTTAACCCAAACTGGAATCGTTTTGATACCATCCTTCTTCAGACTAGATGTTGGTAACCATACATTAAGAAATAACGGCATTTTCCTTATTAACCATGGACCTCCCTCTAAAACCTTATTCATACCTTCTATAGTATCAAACTTGAAGAAGAAGAATCCATCAGAATTCATCATAAGCTTAATAAATCCGAATTTTGACCACACATTCTTAGCATAATACTCCACAACCGGAAATGGCAGTCTATCACCCAGGAAGTAGCCATAAAGAACATGCTCATACTTCTTTTGAACCAGACGCACTGCTTCCTTCGGGATAACTACATCAACCTCATCCACCTTTTCCACTGACTCCAAAAGCCGAAAATTGACCTCCCTTTTCACTTTAGGCATTTGCTGCACCTTTTCAGCATAAGTACCATACGACCTAAAGTTACTTGAGTTATATTTGACTCGACTTTGCTTCGGAATGTCATCCTGAACAATGTTACGAGGATTTGCATTAGAGACTCCCATACTCCCCCCACTGTAATCTAAATTAACCGGTTTCGATATGGCCGCTAGCCCATCTATGACTGAAACACTAGAAGTAGAATACATTCCCCGTCTTGGCATAAGTGGATTACCCTCAATATTCGTAACCTTAAGACTAATTCCACGAACAGGAGCCATTCCAGGAGTAGTCCCAGGAGATGATTCACCATCCACTGTAAGATCCACTGCCCCAGGGGTTAAGTTATCATCCAAATCGACACCTCTCTCCATCAGCACATCAGTAGTAAAACCATGCAGCAAACACAACGTAGATCATACCAGAACGAGAAACCCGATAACCAGCCAAGAACGAAATCAAGCAAACCCTTATCCTTATACCCTAGGATCAATCTTCAGCCCTTAATTGATTAAACAAGTGTATCAATCTAGCTAAATTAATCTCAGCTAACCGCGATCGATAACAGCTGGCTTAATCTATCAGGGTTTCGTAAGGATCACAAGAGCGGCGATTGAAAGAAAGAAACGAAAAATACCCTAATTCTAAACCGATCAACAACTGCTAACGAGTTCGTAATAGAGTTTTGATTGATCGATACTCTAATAACAGACTGTTATACAGATGATCACAGTAAAAATCTAGGGTTTCAAGAAGAAAACCAGAATCGCCTAAGGAGAGAGAGAAGGGTAAGTTTGCCTCATTGTGTCTTTTTCCTCGACATTTGTAACAATTCGTATCAAAAGTCCTAATTATTATTTTATTTTATCCAAAAGGAAACCCTAATTGAGAAACCCAAGTGATTCTGAATAAACCCTAAAATTTTCAGAACAATCGGAATCAGGATCAGGGCCCCTAAAACTCAGGGGGGGTAAACCCTAATCGGTAATATCCAAACAGTTTTACGTGTGAGTTGAGTTTTAACGCGAGACCAACTCAGATAAGCTACTAGGACACGAAGCAACCCTATAGTAGACTAGGGTCTCTCGCGCCACGCGACGCGCACAAGAAGACCTCTCGCGTGGCGCGAGGGGGACGGTTTTTCATGTATAAATAGTAGAGTCTGAGACTTGATTCCTGGCTTCAGTTCGACGTAAAAATTCAAATTATACGTTGAGTTATAGCATAAACAGTCCCATAACACACACAATTCACGAAGTGCTGCCGCAATACAGGGTAATAACTCGATCGCTGCTACGATTCAATGTCCGATCGATTAAACTATCCAATGGATGTTTAAGTGCTGCCCACATTAGGGTTTATGCTTTGTCATTCATTGTTAATTCAATGGATGTTTAAGTATCGCACTTTGTCATTCGATGTGAGGGTTTAATCTCGTGAGTTATCGTAAATGCTGTATTAAGTTACTAACCGAGTTGTGTGCATGTTATTAAATTTAGGTTAAAAGGCTAATCAGTAGGCTAGGCTCTGCTCAATTAAATCTGCAATGTGAGTCATTCTCTTTTTATCAAAATTGAATTCAAAAGCATGTTTATTTTCAAAGTTATAATTACAGGGATTAAGTCTTTGTAGTCACCATATTACAGCCGGTATGTGGGGTTTTGTATACATTACTTGATAATCTTCACCATTGGGGCAGCCAAGGGGTGATATGACCATAGTCACAGACACCATTGGACAATGGGAGGGCCAATGGGTCGAGTGACAAAATACCGTGGGTAGTTGGTTTGATATCAGAAACATTGTAATCGCTCTTAATACTGTAAATTATAACAAATGAGTCGTTTTAGTAAAAAGAATGATTCACCAGTATTTCCCGCTGACAAAACCTTTTTCAAACATGTTTTAGGTGATCTATTGTGATCAAGGAAAAGTGCCGTGAAGCACTACAAGCTTAAGGAAGTGGCTCAATATAAAATAAAGAAATATGTTTTTGTAAAAGGAAGATTTCTCCGTGAAATCTTATAATTGTAAATTATCGGGATTTTATCCTGAGTTGTGAAATAAAATAATCGGGAAATTACAGTTTTAAAAAGATCCTGAAGAAGACTTCCGCTGTTAAATAAATACCACGGGATTTTCTGTCTCGCGGCTCCGGAAACGGGTTAAACCGGGTCGGGGGTCGTGACAGAAAAATGTGGTATCAGAGCCACTGATTTAAGCCAATTAAGTATTTAGAAAATACTTAATTTTCTACTTGTCATTTTGTGATTATGTGTTTTCTTATTTGAATATTTGTATACAGTATGGGTAAGCAAAAGCTTTCAAATATCTATCTTAAATTAGATAGGTCATCCAACGAGAAGGGAAGTTCATCCCAAACCAAATCCTCAAATCACTCTGTAATTCCTGAAGAAGGAATATTTGTGCGAAAGGCACAATATGAGGAACCACTTTCTCCTAATAAAAGAAGTTTGATTTTTAAGAAAAGTCAGGAGAAAATAAAGAACTTCCGAGAAAAGAAGATTAAACAGGAAACCCAGGAATTAACCAGTAAAACACCTTGGGAAGACAAGTTAGATGAAAAATGGGCAGATCTTTATATGCTAGCCACTGTAGCAGTTAATGCAAATCTTTAAATAATCTGACTCAAGTCTTAGCACCCTTATCACCTACAGTCCAGAAACCTTATCCAGTAAATAAATAAATTTACAATAAAACCTAGTGTATTTTAATTTTCGGTTGATTTGTAGTTACCCAATATGAAATAATATTTAAAGGTTTTCTATGAAATTTTGTTTTAACTTAGTAATTGTGTGTATTTTGCATAACAGCATGAGTGACTTGTCTGAAGCCCTTCAGAACTTAAATCTCTATCCGGTAAAAATAGAGGTTTCCAGAGATTTCAATAGGTATATACCAGATATAGAAGAACCTATTGAATTTAATGCTCCACCTCCAGAGAAACCCAAGCCCAAGAAAAGGAGAAGATTCGTGGGATGGAGGCGTGTGCGTAGGAGGAAACCCGTCACTAGAAAGATTCCCAAAATAGAAAATCGCTTAGATAAAGGGAAGGGAATTGAAGTGGGGGAAGAATCTAGGCAAATGGGAATACAGTTTGAAGAATATTCAAAACAAATAGAAATGGAGATTGGAGGAGGTTCTAAACAAACCCAGATAGAAATTGGAGAAAGCTCTAAACAAAACCAGGAAATGACATTACAGGAGGAGCTAGATTTTATATTGGCAAGCTGTGATACTATTAGGCCTGTCAATACAAATGTTTTTACTCATCCTATTGAAACTCAACTTCCAATAAATTTGGAACCAGCAATCCCAGAACCTATAATTCACACCCAACCTCTAGGAATGGACGAATGGTGGACGAATGATTGGCAGTTTCAAAACCTGCTTAACAGTCCTTATTCCTTTCTTCCTCAATTTGACCCAGAACCAATACCTAACCCACCAATGAGCAATGAGAATTTAGCTGAACTCCGCCACTTTGGCGAAGAACTGGTGGATGCAGGAAATAGGATCAGGGAAGTAGGAGAACAGATCTCCTGGAAATACGACGAGAGGGAACGTCGTTACTAAAATACCATCTGACAAAGGATAGTATGGTGTGAGAATGTGAAACGGTGGTTGTAAAATAAATAAGTAGTATAGAGTTTGTGAAATAACCTAAAATAAAACTTTGGAAGATAATGGTGTGTATTAATGCATATATATAAATATAAAAATGGAATCGAGAAATCGATAGTTTTGACTATATATATGTGTTGTGAAATTTTATGATTCTTGTGTATAATTATTATTTATTTGATACTAATAAATTATATATATTAATTATCAGATGGAAAACGCTAATAACGAACCAGTTAATGAGGTTAACCAATCTGAGCAACACCCGGAGGATCAATTTCTAAATAGGCAGGATATAGAAAATATCGTTGCTCAAGGAATAGCTAATGCTATTCCAGCAATAGTTGCTGCTGTTAGAAATCCAATCGAACCTCAACAAATCGTTCCTAGCAAACGTATTTCTGAAGATAACTTCAGTAATAGCGTAAATGGAGGCGGTAATCATACTAATCACGATAATAATCCACGGCAGGCTCCGCTCCCTAAGAAAATGAAAGTTGCAACTCCTGGTTGCACTTACAAAGAATTTCTTGCTTGTAAACCCGCTGAGTTTGCAGGCAATGAAGGGGCGACTGCGGCACTGCGTTGGTTAGAGAAGACAGAGGCAGTGATTACAATAAGTAAATGTGCCAAGGACGATCAGGTCATGTACGTGTCAAATCTTTTTAAAGAAGGGGCACTAGAATGGTGGAACACGGTGTTACAAGCAAAAGGAAGGATGATGGCATATGCAATGAACTGGGAAGAATTTAAGAGTCTTGTAGAAAGAAAATTCTGACCCGAATATGAAAAAGATCAAATGGCAAATAAGTTCTTAAACCATCGAATGATGGGTGTAGATTGTCGCGGTTATACTTCCACATTCTTTGAATATGCTAGAGTGGTACCAACACTGGCTTCGCCAGAACCGGTACTCATTTCTCGTTATATTTGGGGATTAATTGGTGAAATCCGCAATATCGTTAAAGCTGCGAGACCTCGTACTATAGACGATGCAGTGGAATTAGCCAACACCCTAACTGATGAACTGGTGCGCACAAGAGATGATAACAGGAAAAAGGAACTGGCTCAGAAAATTACCCAAGGAGTTCGTATGGGTAATAATAGCAACTTCAAGAGAAGAGGAACAGGGCAATTTTTAAATCCGCCTTACTGCAGGAATTGCAAAAGGAAACATTTTGGAAAATGTAATATCACCTGCAATTTTTGCAGAACTATAGGACATCGGGAAGAAAACTGCAGGAAGAAATCCACAATTTGTTACAATTGTGGGGAAGCAGGATATTTCAAAACAGAATGTCCTAAAATAGTTAAAACAGCAGATAACAAAGCTAAACCAGCTGACGGAGCTACAAAGAAGAATGTCAGAGCATTCCAGCTTGTCACACCCTGTCTTTTGCGGAAGCGTATGATGTGTGACTAGCTTGTTATCATTGCATTCAATCGTAATAAACAACTACATGATCAAAACGATGTTCATCCATTCATGAAAATTTGAGTATTACAACCACGTGTTATTTAAGTTTTCAAAATACGACCTTTGACAAGGTTACAATTCAACAAAAGTGGATGACATCTAAACTTGTAGTCTACTTCTAATTATGACACTTGCGCCCAAGATCCATCCTGTCACCTGAAATACATGTAATTTTGGAAAACATCAACATAAAGTTGAGCGAGTTCATGCATTTTGCATATCTTGTATGAAAACATTGTATGTATCTTGTATAAATAAAGTGTTCATGTATAAATCAAGTTTTCTTGTGTACACCACGTACTAATTGAATGTTTGTACAAGGACATTAAGGCATGTGAGGACATATGGAGCATTAGTGTTGGCTCCTTTAAGGCATGTGAGCATATGGAGCATTAGTGTTGGCTCCTTTACTGTGTCGATTACCCTCGACTGTGTCAATTTCCCTTGACTGTGTCGATTACCCTCGACTGTGTCAATTAACCTCGACTGTGTCGATTTCCCTCGACTGGGACACCGAAGCACTCAAGAGATCACATAAGGACCATGAGTGGGGCTCGGCCGTACCCGTTAGATCTAACCCTCGTCCCTAATTAAGTATTAATGGCATCTCAATATCTAGTTTAAGCTCACATGATCTAGTATTTTCTAGGCTTTTCTTAAAGCTCATCATATTGCACTCACCACGAGTGCTTCTCGTATTCTTAAATCATATTGCACTCGGTTCTCGTTCTCACCAAGAGTGCTTCTTGTATTTTTACCCTTTGTAAAAATTATAATATTTGTAACATGTATTTCACCCCCGAGAGTTATAAAACAAAAAACAGTTAGAGAAAAGGGGGAGCATGAACTCACAACTTTGCGTTCCTTGCGTCATAAACTTCACCGGATTTTGCTCATAGAGCGTCGTGACCTAAACGTGTTTTATTATCGTTAGTCACTAGACTCGTAACGCACAAGTACAAGTCACTATCTTTTATGTATGTATTTTTGTGTTAAAAATAATTTATATTTTTAACTAAGTGTCTTACTTATATTATTTTCTCAAAAATAATTATAAGTATTTTGTATTTTGCACTTTGCACCCGAATTATGTATCTCGTATGTTGTATGCGTATTTTTGTATTTTTACTCGTTACGAGTATCTCCAAGTCATATTATTTTTACTCTAAAAATAATATATACCTATTTCACAAAATAATCACATAATCACACAAGCGATAAATATATATTCTAAATATATATTTAGTAAGTTTGTTTACAAAAATCCACCTCCGAATACTTGGTCATTTGATAACAAAAATCATGGCGAAGTTTGTTTGGAAAACCAGTCAAAAATATGTTCATAACACTTGTCACAAAAAAATATTCTAAGTGTTATTTTCTGGAAAAATTTCGCCAGAGTTTCCTCTGTAACTGGAGGTGGCCACGCTTACTAGCGTATCATTTTCTTTTAAAATCCAAATCAACAATTTCCTTATTCTCAATAACAACTTTCTAAAACATCAATTAGTCAAAATATATATATAAATCGCAAAAATTACATGAACTTGTGGTTTATCCAAAAATATGTAGTAAAGCTCCTTACTTTTAGTGTATCTTTATATAAATCCATCCGGTTTCGTAAAAGCCTCGCTTTTAAAGAAATTCCATCTTTACAACTTCTTGTAAAATTTGACAAAACTAGTTCTTTGTCGAAACTTAGCGTTACACAAGTATTTATACACTTGTGTGTTTAAAAATCATTCTTGTTCATGTAAGATCCGGTTTTAGAAAATAAGATTTCCTTGACACTTGGTCCCTTGAAAATACCGCTTGTAGATCCGTAGATCTACTAGTTTTAAACACTATTTCGTAAGTAAAGTCGATTTTACACAAGTTCATGTTTAGTGTGTGGTAGAGTTTCATCATTTAACCCTTTGTACACTTAAACAAACTCTATGTCATGATCCATGATCACGACCAATCCGGGTTAGACGATGATCCGAGCTACCACAACATAGATCGGCACTAAATAATTACACAAAACAAATCTTACATGATTTACACAACAACTTAGCTTTTAACCATCATATTCATCATTTTAGTTGACTTTTACCATATCATCTTGTATGTTCATAGATTTTAACCGACAAAGTTCTTTTTAACCACTTTAAAATAGATCGAGAGTGTGTTTAAAGCAACTTACTACTAGCTCGAGGCTAGGGAAGAAACTAGTCGAAGAATGAGTGGATAAAAGCAATAGGGTGAGGTCCTTCGCGTTCCGAATGCACCGAGCTCCTTTGTATGAGATCCTTAACCCTTGTATAAGCTTGGAATGAGATGATCAAGATCGAAAGATGGATGGATGATATAGGGGGTGTTCGGCCAAGAGTTTATAGAGAGGGAGAGAGGAGTGAATTTTTGTTAAGTGAAGAGAATGATTGTGATTATCCCTTAAACATATTTATAGCCCATTTATCTCATTTACCCAATGGATTCTATGTCCTCTAGATATTTAGCACTCAAGATTATTATATTCAAATATGTGGTGGGTGTTCCCTCATACTAACCGAGTTCGGTTATGGGGGGGGGGGGGGGTTCCATGGTTGATTCCTAACTAATAAGTTAAGGTTTAGTTAGTTAGTTTAGAGATTTAAAATTAGTTACTAGTGTGTTGTAATTTACAACGGGTGTTAGGGTATTCGGGGACCCTAACTAGCTTAGAAAAATAAAGACAATGCTTCTAGCATTATTTTGGTGTTCCGGGTAATGTCCGGTTGTTCGATTATATACCGGTTCGTTAAAGTGCTAAATTGCACCTTTTAGTGTCTTTTAAGTGTCCTTTTATAACACTTTCAATTCCCGACACTCAGGGAAGTATTCTGGATGATAAATCATGATCTCTGCATGATATTTATGTGTTAAAAGCTGATTTATAGCTGAATTTTATAAGTTTCTGCACTTAAAGTGCGTTTCGGGTGCTTTTTAGTGTGTATTTTAGCTTCCGGAAAGCCTATAATAAAACCCTTGTATGCACTCTTGGGTTTTAATGTACTTTTGTCGTCGGACCTACACCTAGGCATTAATTCTATTGTCTGACTGCTTTCTGCAGTTCTGTTGACACATGTGTCCTACCGGTGAGTTTACTAATATTCCTGACGCAACGCTCTCGTTTATGCATAAAGCAATATTTTGTAGCATATATCATGCATGAATTCACTTGTATGGAATTCAAAAATTTATTTGTCTGGTAAACCAGATCATGCACAGTCATTTAAGCACAAATTACTGTTCATTTCGTGTACGGAATGTACGGAAAAGTGATGGTTGTCACACAGCTGACCACTCAAGAAGCAGAACTCATTCCAGATGTGATAGCTGGTACGTTCCTAGTTCACAGTCTCCCCCCGTTAAAAGAATTTCGTCCCGAAATTCAAGCGATGCCATCGGTCGCAGGGGAGTTGTGAAACCAATATGGTCACTTAGATTCATGATTTGTCTTTATGTTCCCATGAAATCTCTGGGCCAGGTCATGAATTCTATCGTACTCAAGTAAGTCGATCATGACTTTTCTGTATCTTGTGGACTCTTGGTCCATAACCTCAACAGGTTTCTATAGTATCACGGACTCTTGGTCCAAAACCTCAACAGGTTTCTATAGTATTTCTTGTCGTTTGTCATTGACGTGAATCTTATTTGTGGGAACAACGACTGTTCCTTAAGTCAGACTCCTCTACAGACTAGGCACATGAATGTGTCGCGATCACTGCTGATCTTTTTCTGGGAGTTTTATCTTGTGGACAATGGTTCTGATCCCTACACCGGGGATTCAACCTTTTCGTTTTCCAAAACACACTACGCCTTCTCTAGGCGAGGCTCTCATTTTAGTCATACTTCTTGTCCCAAATTCTTTTGACTTCTGCCGCTTATCGACGCTATCTTTCTGTATTCTACGGGTTGTCGTGATATGATCACATATCTGAACGATCTGGCCTCTACTTTTCCTGGGCCATCCCGGGCCAGTTGATTGTCTATTTCTGGTATCCGTTCAATATGACGGGAATTGACTCATTATGTTCCGTCTAAAGCTTTACAAGAAGCGGTTTAGACGGCGGTGTGATAAATACTATTGTAGGAAGACTCCACTAAGGGCAAGTGAGTGTTCCGACTTTTCATTAAAGTTTATCACACAAGCACGTATTGTGTTCACACCGTCTGCATCGTTCAGCAGCTCAGTTCATATTTGAGTTCTTCCGATCATCAGTGTGCTGCAACCCCTGTGATCAGTACAGATCGTGTAGCGTTTTCTTTCAGGTAATGACGTCCAGTTGCGGCGCGCAATCACTGTATCTATCTCAAGGTCTCTTCTCATGATTCCTTAATCAATGTGCCGCATATGCAAGGTCGTGGTCTCGTTGCATCGACGTACAATCGAGATTTTGTCGAGAGGCGTCACTTCATTGCAACTCTAGCTCTTTAGCTCTTGGTTGCAGGGTTGGCTTGAATCTCGTTCTTATTCATCATGTACCTTAAAGTTTTCACTTCGCGAATTCGAAATCCGCTTTTCGTTATTACAGCATATAACTGTTCTCTTCTCTAAGAGTTGCAAGGTAAATTGCAGCTGTTGCTCACGACCTTCCTTGGTCGTTGGCCATATAAGTATGTAGTCAATAAGTATTTGACTTATCCAGGTATGGCTTACACGTTCGATTCATGAGGCCTATGAACATTGTCGATGCATGTGTTAAGCCAAATGATGCGACAAGGAACTCGTAATGCTTGAAGCGAGTCCTAAAGGTCGTTTTAGGAACGTTTCCTTCTGGTATTCACAGTGGAGGACCTCTTGTCCTCAAGTTGATCTTTGAGTGGTAACTGGAACCTTACGATTGGCTCATTTGTGTCATCAGTCCCTGGCAAAGGATTCTGATCCTCAATTTTCTGAAGTTTAAGTAAAGTGGAGACTACCAACTTTCTCCTTGTCTCCTTATCTAAGGATGTTATGTCCTTAATTTCCTCTGTCTAGCAGCTCTTGCAGTTATATCAGAGGTTCATGCTTCGCTGGTGAAGTTAGTCGGTATGGCGTCATTCGTCACTGGTGCTGCTCCTGGCACGCGATTTATTCTGAACTCCTCTCGTCGCTACAGAGAGGCGTTCCTGGCAAGTCTTCTGAAAAGGCTACTGGGACTTCTTCCATCACGGGGATGTTCTCAGGCTCTGCAGTCTACTCGGAGGCGTTTCTATGCCTCTTCGACCAATGAGGGATGTCGTAGATCTGTCGCCTTGTGGGGTCTAGCATCCTTGCACCTATCGCAGGGAGTTTGGGTTTCATCATTCGCAAGAGGGATGCGACTGATTTTCTCATATCAAACGACGTCAGCTGTATAGTTGGATTTCTGATCCATGCTGCCTTTCATATTATGACTTCGCGAGTCAATGGTAACAGAAGGTTCCGGCCTTCTGAGTCACTAAATACAATCCTTAATCGCTTCGACTGTTCAAACTAGCCTTCTATATGCCCATATCTAAAGAATACAGGACGTCTATTTTACTTGAAACTAGGCCAAGCAGTTTCTTAAGTTCTAAGCATGTAAGGTTAACGTTGATGCCAGTATTAATTAAAAGTAGATGCATAGGGTTGGTTAATAGGGGACGTACCCGTAACCGCATCTGGATCCTGGCGTGCTTCACGAGTTTCGATCGTGAAAACCCTTCCTTGCTTGTTTCTTCCTAGGGCAATCTTTCCTAAGGTGCCCTGCTTCACCACATTTGTAGCAACCTGGTATTCTCTTATTCCTTCCATCTGGGTCCTTCGCCCAACAGGCGTCCTTGCTGTGCCCTTCTTTTCCACACTTTCCGCACATAGGCCTTAGACATCGACCTTCATGGTGAAAAGTGCATTCCCCGCATCTCGGCTTGGTCCCCGAGTATATTTTGCCACAAGCCTTATTAGTGGCTCCATCAGTTTTCCTGTCATGCGGCGGTTTCACTTTCTTTCTTTTGCCTGTTTTAGAGCTTCCATAGTTGACTTGGGTGCTCATCTTTAGGTTTGAGGACTTCCTCTTCTTGTTTCTTGACGACTCCACATGAGTCTCTTTCTTGTTATCCTCAGATTCCGAAAATCTTCCTGCACGTAGAGCTTCTTCAGTAAGTGTAACGCTTAAATCGATAGCCTCCGCGATAGTTGGAGGCCTTGAGGTAGTAACCAAGCTCCTGATCTGAGGTGCAAGTCCCCAAATGAATCGTTCAACCCTTTTGAATTCCGGTTTGACTAAGTAGGGGACGACCCTAGACAAGTCGTGAAATCGTTGGACGTATTCAGGAATCTTTGGTCCGTCCATTTTCAAGTTCCAGAACTCCACCTCAATCTTCTGGATTTCAGCCCTAGAACAGTATTTCTTTCCCATCATTTCCTTGAGCTCGTCCCAGCTTAGTGCATAAGCAGCATCCGCACCAAGGGTTTGAACCTGAAGGTTCCACCAGGAGAGTGCGCCATCTACGAATAACCCTAAGATATAAGTAACACTCTGTCGGGGCGAACAGTTACTCATTCTTAGAATGGAGTCAGTCCTTTCTGCCCAACGAACAAATGCAACGGCACCTCCTGTGCCATCAAAATTCAATGGCTTGCAGTCCAGGAATTGTTTATAGGTGCAGCCAGTTGGAGGGTTATTTTCAGTAGTGCCATCGCTGTGCTTAGAGCGGAGGGCTTCATGTCGCGCAATTGCCTGTGAGATGCGTTCTTGCAGCTCGGCTTCTGTCCTTGGCAACGTACTGGTGTTTGTGTCTCGCCTGGGCGGCATTCTCTTCTGCCAAAATGGTATGAAGTAGGTTAGACAACATTTCAATTGTCTATGATATACATAGCACCATAAGCCACCCAATTTCACACGTATATATAATCAGTGTATAAGCGAGGAAACAGTTATTGAGCCTTCACATAGGCTTGCCAACTTGGCTTATTGTTTGAAATGAACTCGAGGCTACATCGCCTTGGTCATTCAAGTTTTAGTTATTTCCTGCTACACTGGTTTTCTTAGGTCTTTAGCTTTACTGGTGCATATATTTCCCTTTTGATGGGGTGGTTTGTGTAGAGGTGGTAGAGAGTGTATCATCGCTGATTCTTCCTGAATGTCATTCCACCTCTCTTGCTTAAATATCGTTTTCACAAACGTCTCGTATGCAGGTAGAAGTGTCAGTCACGAAGTAGGCTAAGACAGGCTTCCTACTTTCTAACGTGCTAAAGCACTGATCTATGTGTTGTTCTACCAGATGAAGGTGAGGACACCTATAGATTAATTTTGTATGGTTTTCATTAGCTCGACCCATAGAGTCCACCAGGATTTCTGTGCACTACAAGTCGTTATTACGTGGGCCCCCGTAATAATAAATTGTCTTGCACAGTTACCCCAGTTTTCTCTCGTCCAAGCAGACGATCAATCAAGGAGGGGACACTACTGTCCTTATACCTCTTGTCATGGAAAGGACCTTTGCGATGGTCCACGCGCTAACATTCGTTATCGTTACGCGCGTATAGGCACGATGATTAGATGGAATAGGAATAGAGAAAATTCCTAGTAGTTGGAGGGGCACCTTCGAGATGAATACTTCATCTTCCTTTTCTGTTCAAGTGCGTCGTCAATCTTGCTTCACATAAGCCGCAGGGATCTCGTCCCGTCGATTAAGAATTTGTTCAAGGTTGCCGCCTCTGCCTCGTCTTCATCACCGTAGTTAGGCATCTTCACGATCGAGAGGGAAGAGCAGCCATCTCCTACGGAAGCAAGCTCAGCATCTTGTTTGGTAATCACTCCCAGCCATGAGCTTTGCAAAGGACGCGAGGTCGGTAGCTTCATCGTGCGAGTCACGTATAGTAATAGGAGTCGGAGTCGAAAATATCTTATTCACGTCAATAATCATTTCGTACACTTATTTGTATGTATGTATATCAATAACATATATGCTACTTAGCATAATCAAGCAATTTAATGCATTATATTACGTATAACTCTCGTTTTTGGGGGTCATTTTGTTTTTGGCAAGTCTAACTCGTGTAGACTACGCTTTGATTGGCACCTTATTTTAAAGGTATTCCTCACTAATGTCCTTGCCTTGTATTTTCTTTGTAAAGTGTCTGACTCGTGGATCTTGGCGCTTTTGTGAATGCAATGAAAACCTTTTTGAAAAATGTTTTCGTGACAGAACTCTAGTGATTGTAGTCTAGACTCGAGAAAGAATCCTAGTTCACTACAATCGAAGCTCTGATACCAAACTGTCACACCCTGTCTTTTGCGAAAGCGTATGATGTGTGACTAGCTTGTTATCATTGCATTCAATCGTAATAAACAACTACATGATCAAAACGATGTTCATCCATTCATGAAAATTTGAGTATTACAACCACGTGTTATTTAAGTTTTCAAAATACGACCTTTGACAAGGTTACAATTCAACAAAAGTGGATGACATCTAAACTTGTAGTCTACTTCTAATTATGACACTTGCGCCCAAGATCCATCCTGTCACCTGAAATACATGTAATTTTGGAAAACATCAACATAAAGTTGAGCGAGTTCATGCATTTTGCATATCTTGTATGAAAACATTGTATGTATCTTGTATAAATAAAGTGTTCATGTATAAATCAAGTTTTCTTGTGTACACCACATACTAATTGAATGTTTGTACAAGGACATTAAGGCATGTGAGGACATATGGAGCATTAGTGTTGGCTCCTTTAAGGCATGTGAGCACATGGAGCATTAGTGTTGGCTCCTTTACTGTGTCGATTACCCTCGACTGTGTCAATTTCCCTTGACTATGTCGATTACCTTCGACTGTGTCAATTAACCTCGACTGTGTCGATTTCCCTCGACTGGGACACCGAAGCACTCAAGAGATCACATAAGGACCATGAGTGGGGCTCGGCCGTACCCGTTAGATCTAACCCTCGTCCCTAATTAAGTATTAATGGCATCTCAATATCTAGTTTAAGCTCACATGATCTAGTATTTTCTAGGCTTTTCTTAAAGCTCATCATATTGCACTCACCACGAGTGCTTCTCGTATTCTTAAATCATATTGCACTCGGTTCTCGTTCTCACCAAGAGTGCTTCTTGTATTTTTACCCTTTGTAAAAATTATAATATTTGTAACATGTATTTCACCCCCGAGAGTTATAAAACCAAAAACAGTTAGAGAAAAGGGGGAGCATGAACTCACAACTTTGCGTTCCTTGCGTCATAAACTTCACCGGATTTTGCTCATAGAGCGTCGTGACCTAAACGTGTTTTATTATCGTTAGTCACTAGACTCGTAACGCACAAGTACAAGTCACTATCTTTTATGTATGTATTTTTGTGTTAAAAATAATTTATATTTTTAACTAAGTGTCTTACTTATATTATTTTCTCAAAAATAATTATAAGTATTTTGTATTTTGCACTTTGCACCCGAATTATGTATCTCGTATGTTGTATGCGTATTTTTGTATTTTTACTCGTTACGAGTATCTCCAAGTCATATTATTTTTACTCTAAAAATAATATATACCTATTTCACAAAATAATCACATAATCACACAAGCGATAAATATATATTCTAAATATATATTTAGTAAGTTTGTTTACAAAAATCCACCTCCGAATACTTGGTCATTTGATAACAAAAATCATGGCGAAGTTTGTTTGGAAAACCAGTCAAAAATATGTTCATAACACTTGTCACAAAAAAATATTCTAAGTGTTATTTTCTGGAAAAATTTCGCTAGAGTTTCCTCTGTAACTGGAGGTGGCCACGCTTACTAGCG
Organism: Helianthus tuberosus; assembly: GCA_030545235.1. Classification (NCBI taxonomy): domain Eukaryota; kingdom Viridiplantae; phylum Streptophyta; class Magnoliopsida; order Asterales; family Asteraceae; genus Helianthus; species Helianthus tuberosus. The sequence goes on along the minus strand of CM060429.1, from coordinate 60,936,472 downwards.
TATAATTTTCTTTTAAAATCCAAATCAACAATTTCCTTATTCTCAATAACAACTTTCTAAAACATCAATTAGTCAAAATATATATATAAATCGCAAAAATTACATGAACTTGTAGTTTATCCAAAAATATGTAGTAAAGCTCCTTACTTTTAGTGTATCTTTATATAAATCCATCCGGTTTCGTAAAAGCCTCGCTTTTAAAGAAATTCCATCTTTACAACTTCTTGTAAAATTTGACAAAACTAGTTCTTTGTCGAAACTTAGCGTTACACAAGTATTTATACACTTGTGTGTTTAAAAATCATTCTTGTTCATGTAAGATCCGGTTTTAGAAAATAAGATTTCCTTGACACTTGGTCCCTTGAAAATACCGCTTGTAGATCCGTAGATCTACTAGTTTTAAACACTATTTCGTAAGTAAAGTCGATTTTACACAAGTTCATGTTTAGTGTGTGGTAGAGTTTCATCATTTAACCCTTTGTACACTTAAACAAACTCTATGTCATGATCCATGATCACGACCAATCCGGGTTAGACGATGATCCGAGCTACCACAACATAGATCGGCACTAAATAATTACACAAAACAAATCTTACAAGATTTACACAACAACTTAGCTTTTAACCATCATATTCATCATTTTAGTAGACTTTTACCATATCATTTTGTATGTTCATAGATTTTAACCGACAAAGTTCTTTTTAACCACTTTAAAATAGATCGAGAGTGTGTTTAAAGCAACTTACTACTAGCTCGAGGCTAGGGAAGAAACTAGTCGAAGAATGAGTGGATAAAAGTAATAGGGTGAGGTCCTTCGCGTTCCGAATGCACCGAGCTCCTTTGTATGAGATCCTTAACCCTTGTATAAGCTTGGAATGAGATGATCAAGATCGAAAGATGGATGGATGATATAGGGGGTGTTCGGCCGAGAGTTTATAGAGAGGGAGAGAGGAGTGAATTTTTGTTAAGTGAAGAGAATGATTGTGATTATCCCTTAAACATATTTATAGCCCATTTATCTCATTTACCCAATGGATTCTATGTCCTCTAGATATTTAGCACTCAAGATTATTATATTCAAACATGTGGTGGGTGTTCCCTCATACTAATCGAGTTCGGTTATGGGGGGGGGGGTTCCATGGTTGATTCCTAACTAATAAGTTAAGGTTTAGTTAGTTAGTTTAGAGATTTAAAATTAGTTACTAGTGTGTTGTAATTTACAACGGGTGTTAGGGTATTCGGGGACCCTAACTAGCTTAGAAAAATAAAGACAATGCTTCTAGCATTATTTTGGTGTTCCGGGTAATGTCCGGTTGTTCGGTTATATACCGGTTCGTTAAAGTGCTAAATTGCACCTTTTAGTGTCTTTTAAGTGTCATTTTATAACACTTTCAATTCCCGACACTCAGGGAAGTATTCTGGATGATAAATCATGATCTCTGCATGATATTTATGTGTTAAAAGCTGATTTATAGCTGAATTTTATAAGTTTCTGCACTTAAAGTGCGTTTCGGGTGCTTTTTAGTGCGTATTTTAGCTTCCGGAAAGCCTATAATAAAACCCTTGTATGCACTCTTGGGTTTTAATGTACTTTTGTCGTCGGACCTACACCTAGGCCTTAATTCTATTGTCTGACTACTTTCTGCAGTTCTGTTGACACATTGTGTCCTACCGGTGAGTTTACTAATATTCCTGACGCAACGCTCTCGTTTATGCATAAAGCAATATTTTGTAGCATATATCATGCATGAATTCACTTGTATGGAATTCAGAAATTTATTTGTCTGGTAAACCAGATCATGCACAGTCATTTAAGCACAAATTACTGTTCATTTCGTGTACGGAATGTACGGAAAAGTGATGGTTGTCACACAGCTGACCACTCAAGAAGCAGAACTCATTCCAGATGTGATAGCTGGTACGTTCCTAGTTCACAACGTGTATGCAAAAGTATTATTTGACTCTGGTGCAAACCAAAGTTTTATCAATACTTCATTCTGCCAAGCTCTTAACTTACCTTTAACCAACCTTAGGCAGATTTTTACAGTCAAATCGGCAGACGGAAATTCTGTTAGCATAGATAAAGTTTTGCAAAAGGGAAATATAGAACTCTCAGGTCATAAATTCTTTGCAAACCTGTTACCTATGAAATTAGCCGAATTCGATGTTGTATTAGGAATGGATTGGTTAGTAGCCAACCATGCTCGAATTCTTTGTGATAAGAATTCCATAGAAATTCAGGCACCCACCGGAGAAGTAATTATGATTACAGGAGATAAACCACGTAAGCCCATGAAGTTCATATCAGTAATGAAAGTTGCTAGTTATGAACGAAAGCAAGGAATAGTATATATGATTTCAGTAATCATTAGTACTAAGGGTAAAGAACTTAAGGAGATTTCTGTAGTCTCAGAATACCCAGATATATTCCCAGAAGAGTTACCAGGATTACCACCAGATAGGGAGGTAGAATTTAGAATTCATCTAATTCCAGGAACTATACCGATAGCCAAGGCACCTTATCGGTTAGCACCCACAGAAATGTTAGAAATGAAAAAGCAATTAGATGAATTACTAAGTAAAGGTTTCATACAACCTAGTTCATCCCCGTGGGGAGCACCAGTATTGTTTGTTAAGAAGAAGGATGGTTCAATGAGAATGTGTATTGATTATAGAGAATTGAATAAGGTTACAATTAAGAATCGATACCCATTACCTAGGATTGATGATCTTTTCGATAAACTTCAAGGAGCTAGATATTTTTCTAAGATTGACTTACGTTCTGGATATCATCAATTGAAGGTACAAGAGGAAGATATACCTAAGACTGCTTTCAGAACTAGGTATGGTCATTACGAGTTTACAGTCATTCCCTTCGGATTAACGAATGCACCTGCAGCATTCATGGACATGATGAATAGGATTTGTAAACCGTACTTGGATAAATTTGTAATTGTTTTTATCGACGATATACTTATTTATTCCAAAAGTCAGGATGAACATTGCCAGCACTTGCATGCACTCTTAACTTTGTTAAGAAAAGAAAAGCTGTACGCCAAATTCTCGAAGTGTGAATTTTGGTTGCAAGAAGTGCAATTTCTAGGTCATATGGTGAATCACGAAGGCATTCATGTAGATCCTACTAAAATAGAGGCAATTACTAAATGGAAGGTTCCGCAATCTGCAATGGAAATTAGAAGTTTTATAGGATTAGCTGGATACTATAGACGGTTTATTAAGGATTTTTCCAAAATAGCTATACCATTAACTAAGCTAACCTGTAAAGCAGTTAAGTTTGAATGGGGACCTAAACAAGAAGAAGCCTTTAGGATCTTGAAGCAGAAATTAACCAATGCTCCAATCTTAGCCTTACCAAAAGGAACTGAAGATTTTGAAGTATATTGTGATGCTTCAAAACTAGGATTTGGATGTGTGCTGATGCAACGCAAGAAAGTAATTGCGTATGCTTCAAGGCAATTGAAAAAGCACGAAGAAAACTATACGACTCATGACTTAGAATTAGGAGCCGTAATTTTTGCCCTAAAGATTTGGAGACATTATCTGTACGGAAGTAAGTTTACTGTCTATACAGATCATAAAAGTTTAAGATATATATTTGGGCAAAAAGAGTTAAATATGAGGCAAAGAAGATGGATGGAAATCCTAAGTGACTACGACTGTGATATTCAATATCATGAAGGAAAGGCAAATGTAGTTGCAGATGCCTTAAGTCGTAAGTACCATGAGAAACAACGAAGAGTTCGTGCTCTTAGGTTGAATCTACAGTTAGATTTAATGGAACAATTGAAGAATATTCAAGAAACAGCAATCAAAGATGATGCTGAAGGAATGAAGGGACAAATAAAAGAGTTAGAACAAGGAACTGATGAAATTTGGAGATTCCACAAAAGAAGGATTTGGGTACCTAAGCAAGGAGAATTAAGAAATAAGATTTTAGAAGAAGCCCATAAATCCAGATATACCATGCACCCTGGAAACAATAAAATTTACCAAGATTTAAGAAATAACTTTTGGTGGATAGGAATGAAAAAGGATATAGCTAAATATATTTCTAAGTGTCTTACTTGTTCACAAGTTAAGGCAGAACATCAGAAACCTTCAGGTCTATTACAACAACTGGAAATGCCTGTATGGAAATGGAAACTCATAACAATGGATTTTTTTACTAAGTTACCCAAAACCAGAAAAGGTAATGACGCGATTTGGGTAATTGTGGATCGATTAACCAAATCTGCTCACTTTCTACCAATGAAAGAAACCTTTAGCATGGAAAGATTGGCAAAGTTGTATGTAGATGAAGTTGTATCTTTACATGGAGTTCCACTCTCCATTGTATCAGATAGAGATAGTCGTTTCACTTCTCATTTCTGGACTAGTTTCCAAGAAGCAATGGGAACTCAACTAAACCTAAGCACTGCATATCATCCTCAAACAGATGGGCAGAGTGAAAGGACGATCCAAACTCTAGAAGACATGCTCCGAGCGTGTGTGATAGATTTTGGTGGAAATTGGGACGATCACTTACCTCTGATCGAGTTCTCCTATAACAATAGTTATCATTCAAGTATTGAAACTGCCCCATTCGAAGCACTATATGGAAGAAAGTGCAGAACTCCAGTTTGTTGGGCAGAAATAGGAGAAAATCAATTGTCAGGTCCTGAAATAGTACAAGAGACAACTGACAAGATTACACAAATCAAAGAAAGACTAAAAACGGCTCGAGATCGTCAGAAGAGTTATGCAGAAAATAGACGAAAGCCGTTAGAGTTTCAAGTTGGAGACAAAGTATTATTAAAGGTTTCACCTTGGAAAGGAGTAGTTCGATTCGGTAAGAAAGGAAAGCTAAGTCCAAGATACGTAGGACCATTTTCAGTGATCCAACGTATAGGACCAGTTGCTTATCGTTTACAACTACCAGAAGAGTTAGCTGGAGTACATGATGTATTTCATATCTCCAACCTTAAGAAATGTCTATCAGACGAATCACTTGTAGTACCTCTACAGGATATAGAGGTAAACGAAAAGTTAAAAATTTGTTGAGAAACCTCTTCAGATAGAAGACCGTAAGATCAAGTTTCTCAAACACAAACGACTAGTATTGGTTAAAGTCAGGTGGGATTCAAAGAGAGGAGCTGAATACACTTGGGAGCTGGAATCAGAGATGAAGCGAAAGTATCCTCAATTATTCCAGTAAATCTCGAGGACGAGATTTTTATTAAGGTGGGGAGGATGTAACAATTCGTATCAAAAGTCCTAATTATTATTTTATTTTATCCAAAAGGAAACCCTAATTGAGAAACCCAAGTGATTCTGAATAAACCCTAAAATTTTCAGAACAATCGGAATCAGGATCAGGGCCCCTAAAACTCAGGGGGGGTAAACCCTAATCGGTAATATCCAAACAGTTTTACGTGTAAGTTTATTTTTAACGCGAGACCAACTCAGATAAGCTACTAGGACACGAAGCAACCCTATAGTAGACTAGGGTCTCTCGCGCCACGCGACGCGCACAAGAAGACCTCTCGCGTGGCGCGAGGGGGATGGTTTTTCATGTATAAATAGTAGAGTCTGAGACTTGATTCCTGGCTTCAGTTCGACATAAAAATTCAAATTATACGTTGAGTTATAGCATAAACAGTCCCACAACACACACAATTCACGAAGTGCTGACGCAATACAGGGTAATAACTCGATCGCTGCTACGATTCAATGTCCGATCGATTAAACTATCCAATGGATGTTTAAGTGCTGCCCACATTATGGTTTATGCTTTGTCATTCATTGTTAATTCAATGGATGTTTAAGTATCACACTTTGTCATTCGATGTGAGGGTTTAATCTTGTGAGTTATCGTAAATGCTGTATTAAGTTACTAACCGAGTTGTGTGCATGTTATTAAATTTAGGTTAAAAGGCTAATCAGTAGGCTAGGCTCTGCTCAATTAAATCTGCAATGTGAGTCATTCTCTTTTTATCAAAATTGAATTCAAAAGCATGTTTATTTTCAAAGTTATAATTACACGGATTAAGTCTTTGTAGTCACCATATTACAGCCGGTATGTGGGGTTTTGTATACATTACTTGATAATCTTCACCATTGGGACAGCCAAGGGGTGATATGACCATAGTCACAGACACCATTGGACAACGGGAGGGCCAATGGGTCGAGTGACAAAATACCGTGGGTAGTTGGTTTGATATCAGAAACATTGTAATCGCTCTTAATACTGTAAATTATAACAAATGAGTCGTTTTAGTAAAAAGAATGATTCACCAGTATTTCCCGCTGACAAAACCTTTTTCAAACATGTTTTAGGTGATCTATTGTGATCAAGGAAAAGTGCCGTGAAGCACTACAAGCTTAAGGAAGTGGCTCAATATAAAATAAAGAAATATGTTTTTGTAAAAGGAAGATTTCTCCGTGAAATCTTATGATTGTAAATTATAGGGATTTTATCCTGAGTTGTGAAATAAAATAATCGGGAAATTACAGTTTTAAAAAGATCCTGAAGAAGACTTCCGCTGTTAAATAAATACCACGGGATTTTCTGTCTCGCGGCTCCTGAAACGGGTTAAACCGGGTCGGGGGTCGTGACAACATTGTTTTATGTTTCTCGCCATTGTGTTATATTTGCTCAATATTGGGTTGTATATTGCGATCCATTGTGTATTTGTACACTTCTTTGATTTAGGAGACTTTGTCTGATAACTTTTCCCTAAAATGATTTATGGATTATAAATGGCCAATAAGTTTGGTTTTTAAATTATGGATCAAAATATGTTTACTATGGCCCAAAATAAGTTATAAAGTTTTAGTTAGATCATCAATTAATCAATCATACCTAGTAAAATCCCACAGATAGCAAAGCTACTGTAGGGTCTGGGGAGAGTAGGATGTAGGCAAACCTTAGCTTAATCCCTAGTGTCACACCCCAACCGATGGCGGAAACATCGGGGCGTGGCACTGAGCGAAACATATTGTTCAAGAGAATCCATAACAACTATTAAATGACAATATATTTAACGTTAATATCCCATACTAATAACATATAAAGCACTAACAGTCATTACAGATAGCGAGTCTCATCAACAATTACTATTTCGATAACTCAGATTTTATTTAGCGGGTTTCTAGACTTCCTAGCTTGTTTCATCACGACATAGCATCCTATCAACCTGTCACATACGTTTAAAACAAAGTCAATACATATAAAATGTAAAGGTGAGTACACAAGTTTGAGTAGCATATAGTAGTAAAAGCGTTTACGCATAACCAGCATGTAACACGTAATGGGCGAAGCATGTAACTATCAAAAAATGTCTACAACTGAACCACGAGACTGTGTTTTGGAGTATGCGCGACACATGTTCAGCGAACACGTGAAGTAAAGAGTTGTGATCCCTAGCAACCCCCGTCCACGACAGGTGCTGAGTCCAAACTATAGTACTATCGTTGCTAAAGGCGGTATAGTGTAACACTGTGTAAGCATAGTACAAGCATTCATAGATCACGTATAGCATGCGGGAGCGATTAGCGTTATAAAATGTTTGCGTTGTGTTTTGTGTTTTGATATAGAACGTATGTAACACCCAAAAGTACGTTAAATGAAAATGGGTTCGAGTATACTCACAGTGAGTGTTTATCAAGTAAACACAACTTGATTGGATTGAAGGGAGCGCGTGGAGTTAGCCTGGGCATATAATAGTAGCGTAAGCGTTGAACATTGCGTAACAGAATGTCGGATGGGTAAGTGGTCGAATGGTGATCCGCACGAATGGGGATAACCCATCCGGACGGATGGTCATCCGGACGGATGGTCATCCGAGCGGATGGCCATTCGAACGGATTGCCATTCGAGTGAATTTGTTAAAATTCGAAGTTTTATTAAATCGTTTTGAACAAGGAGTAGTATAAGGGACAGGTCACCTGGTCGAATGGTCACTCGATCGGATGGTCATCCAATCGGATGGCCTCTCGGGTGGGCGATCTGTTATTTGAAAGTTTGTAAGATTTTCTAAGTAAGAAGTTTGAAGTTTAACGGAGACAGCGTGATGATGTGTCAAACAACGGAAACACACCAAGCTCAGCTCATTCGGTCGAATGGTCTCAGCCCATTCGATCAGACTCACTGTGCTTGATGGAATTTCATGTTCAACCCGTTAATCGGTCATCTCTCCGGTGGAAATCCGTTTTCAAGCCGGCTCTCCACTAGGAAATGAGTAGAGAGTCTGAATGAGTCCCGGTTCCATCGATTTTGAGTAAAAGTTGAAGAAATGTTTAAAAACAGATGAAGAAGTGTGAAATCTTTCAAAACTTAGTTGAAAAGTTGTGGAAATCTCTTAGATCTGAACCAATCTTGATGAGTTGATGCTGCATAGCAGGTTGCATAAGCAAAATGAGTGAAGAACACCTTCAAGAGGTCCAAATCAGTGATTTCAGAGAAAAAGTTAGAGTTTGTGTGTGATTTTTATGAAGAAGATGTAGAAGTGTTTAGTGATGAAGATTGTACGAGATTTGAGGAGAAATACTTACGAAGTGACCTTGAATCGAGAGTAAAAGTGACCGAGAGTGACTCGAGTGCGTGTGGTCGGATGGAGATGTCAAATCAGTGAAAGGAGGTGTACGGGTAGTATTTATAGGCAAGTGAGAGAGAGTTAAGGCGGTGGAGAGTAGTGTTCGGTCGGATGGCTTGCCCGGTCGAATGGCCATTTGGTCGGATGGCCATCCGAGCGGATGATCATCCGGATGGAAGTCCATTCGATCAGTAGAGTTGCGTTTTGTTGATTTCCCAACCTTGTTTCGTTTGTTAAGCGTTGCGTTGCATTTAAGCGAGTTGCGTGTAAGCGTTGAGCGTGTAAGCGTTGCGTTGATAACCACATGTCATTTAAACAAATAATCACACAAATAACACACATAACATAAGTAAACATGCGTTTCAAGTCTGTGTCGAGTTTGCGTTGCGTTAGCGTTGTGGTAGCGTTTAGTCTAAACAAGCGATGTAGCCAAGCGATAAAGTGCATTTAAATAGTAAGCGTTATGAGTAGCTTTTTAGATGCGATAAATGCGTTTTGATTAAGCGTTGAAATATGCGTTTAAAAATATAGTTTTAACCCATTGCGTAAATCGAAATATCAGGAGTACAAGAGGTTACAGCAAGAATGACAGCGATGAGTAATGACCCGAAGAGTCGGGTTGTTACAGCCTCCCTTACTTTAGGGAATTTCGTCCCGAAATTAAAGCGCAGGCGTACCGAAGAGTTGTGGATATTTAGCTTTCATATCACTTTCGAGTTCCCAAGTGAACTCGGCGCCGCGTTTTCCTTCCCAGCGAAACTTCACTATAGGAATGCGAGAGCGTTGAAGTTTCTTGGTCTCTCGAACCATGATTTCTACTGACTTTTCCACAAAGTGCAGAGATTCGTTTACTTGCAAATCTTCAAGGGGAACATGAAGATTTTCTTCAGCTAGGCACTTTTTGAGGTTTAAAACATGGAAAGTAGGATGTACGTTGCCGAGTTCCTCCGGTAATTCGAGTCGGTAGGCCACTTTGCCAATTCTTTCCAGAATCTTAAAGGGACCCACGTATTGTGGCGCTAGTTTTCCTTTCTTGCTGAATCGGATCACCCCCTTCCAAGGTGAAACCTTTAGCAGTACGTGATCACAAACTTTAAAATCAAGGGGCATGCGGCGTTTATCGGCGTAACTTTTTTGACGACTCCTGGCTTTCAAGAGATTTTCTCATATCTGGAGGATCTTTTCAGTCGTTTCTTGTAGTTGTAATAACTCAGGACCGGTGATCTGAGCGTCTCTGATCTCGTGCCATATAATAGGCGATCGACATTTTCTTCCATATAATGCCTCAAAGGGTGCCATTTGAATACTAGTGTGATAACTGTTATTGTATGAGAATTTAACTAAAGGTAAATGCGAATCCCAATTACCACCAAAATCTATAACGCATGAGCAAAGCATGTCCTTAAGGGTACGAATTGTGCATTCCGTCTGACCGTTGGTCTGGGGATGGAATGCGGTACTGAGATTAAGAGTAGTACCGAGAGCGGATTGGAATGTCTCCCAGAGATGCGAAGTAAATCGACCATCGCGGTCAGAGATGATGTCACGAGGCGTCCCATGTCGACAAATGACTTCGTCGGCATAGATTCGTGCTAATCTTTCTACCTTAAAGTCTTCTCGTATCGGTAGGGAGGTGCGCGGATTTCGTAAGACGATCAACGATGATAACCCAAATGCTATCATGACCTGATGGCGTGCGAGGGAGTTTCATAATGAAATCCATAGCTATACTCTCCCATTTCCACATCGGGATCTCGGGTTGTTCGAGTAAGCCAGAGGGTCGTGGATGTTCAGCCTTAACTTTCGAACAAGTTAGCCACTTCGAGACATAGAGAGCGATATCCTTTTTCATTCTTGGCTACTAATACCTGGCACGGAGGTCCTGGTACATCTTGTCGGCACCGGGATGAATGGAATATCGAGATTTGTGGGCTTCAGTCAGCAAAATCTCTCGGAGATTATTGTGACTAGGAATCCAAATGCAGTCGAGATAGTGAAAGATACCATTTAGTTTATTCACTAGTTGGTTTTCGGTTCCTAGAATTCTTTCTTCCTTCAGGGTGTTCTTGAGAAAACAGGCATGTTGAACGTCGCGAATGAGAGCTTTGAGGTCGTGTTAGGCTTGAACGTTACGAAGAGTATGTAAATAGCTTCGTCGGCTAAGTGCGTCAGCAATGACATTTTCTTTACCTGGGTGATAGCGTATCTTACAATCATAGTCACTGAGAAGTTCAACCCATTTGCGTTGGCGCATATTCAGCTCTTTCTGGTTCAAGATGTGTTGTAGGCTCTTATGGTCGGTGAAGACCGTACACTTGGTACCATAAAGGTAGAGTCGCCAAGTCTTTAACGCAAAAACAACTGCACCGAGTTCGAGATCGTGGGTTGTGTAGTTCTGTTGGGATTGAACCCTACCAAAGGAACAGTTGATTAAAGCCAAAACTGGATCAGAGCAGTGGATCCAACATAAGTACTGCTGTATTCCAACTTTCCCCTTGAAAGTGTTTCTAACAACTGATGGCCTGTATCCACTGCCCTTATACAACTGCTGTTCTACAAACAACTGATCAAGTATAAAGACTGATGAAGACTAAAGCCCTGATGATCAATCTACTGTTATGGGTCAAGCACTGCTGAAGAAACAAAGTACTGCTGGAGTCACAACAGTGGAAGGAGAAAGCAGTAGTTTAGTCTTTCCTTTTGTAATGTATTGTAATAAGTAGTTAGCTAAACAGTGCTTGTATTAGATCAGTAGTTTCAGGTTGTTAGGAAGTTAGATGTCACTTTCATGGTGACGTCAGCCAAGATGCTTCAGTGGTTTGCTCGTGCCTATAAATAGAACAGTACCATGTACTGTTCTATTAGCTCTTTCACCACTTGTCTTCCTGCACGAACAATTCATCGTGAGCTCAGGCTGAGGGGGAGTTTGTGATACATGCATGCAATTATAATTGGTGTTTGAAATAAATTCAATCATTCGATTCAATGATAAACTTGTGTGTTGAAAACAATTCTCCTGTTTGATTGTGTGATCAAGGTTTGTTTCCATAATTAGTTTCCGCCGCAATTACTTGTTCATCTTCATTATTATCAAACATAAAACACAATCATAAGAAACTTAGATCCTAACAATTGGTATCAGAGCTCGGACAATCAAATTTGATCTAACAGTCATTTTGACATAAATAGTTCAGCTCATAATCGTTGATACTGTTAAATTGTTTGTTTCGTTGAAAAACAGAGTAAGGGTTAATTACGATCAAAGTTGATTAACCAGTGCCTGTAAAACAACCAGGATGACGTCACAATCACAAGACATGAACTGTTGATGCACAAGAATGTCTGTTGACTGCATCTTCATAATGTCTTAAATCAAGAAAGTCAAGATTGGAACTTAAAAGTCAAATTAGGGTTTAGTTTTGATTTAGGAAGTGTTTTAATGAGGGTTCCGTTTGAGATTAGAGGGTTCCGTTTGAAACAATCGTTTGAGATAGGGTTCCGTTTGAAACAGTTTATGTTAAGTTCAAACGGAAGGGTCTTATGCCTATATATATGAGTGTGCTAGTCACATTTCAAACGGAACGGTACGGAACAGTAGAGAGGTCATTGTTTGAATCACGAAGTGCTGCCAGATTTGTATCAGATAACATTGTACAAGCACGTAAATCAATCAGAAAAGAAAGATTAAAAGATACAAGTTGTTTTGGACGTTGTTTACTTTGATTCCGCCTTAGTAATCGATGTTGAACTACCTTAACTGACTTTCAGGGTCACGTACACGATCCAACAAGTGGTATCAGAGCTCAGGACGAGGAGTTCATACCAAATACAACTTGAAATCATCGGATTATCTCACTTCTACCTTTCTTTTCTGATTTAAACTAGTTGTCGCGGTTAAAATGGCTTGAAACGTTCACATAGCAAACGAAATTCACTTTTAACTAATCCTTGAAATTTTGAAACCAAAATTCGACCTAAAACTGATTGAAATCGTTCATACCGTTTGAAAATGTTCGCAATTTGCTGACGTCATATCGTTTGAAAATACACAATCGTTTGAAGTGGTCGTTTGAAATGTTTATCGTTTGAAATATTTGTCGTTTGAGGTGATCGTTTGAAAACAGCTGTCGTTTGAAACTATTGTCGTTTGAAAACAGCTGTCGTTTGAAACTATTGTCGTTTGAACAACTGTCGTTTGAAACTATTGGTATTTCAAACGGAACAGTCCATTCTGTTTGAAAACAACTAGTTCGTTTGAACCATTGTTTGAACCATTCCGTTTGAACAGATTCCTATATTTTCCAAAATCAAAATTTTTCTAAGTGTTGTCTGATTTTACAGGTACATTCACGATGGATGATATTTTCTTAAATCCGTTTAGCGACATGTACGCGTTCGCTGGAGATTCCGGAAACGATAATACTTCGTCAAGCAATGTGAATGATAACACGCCAAAAGAGAAGAAAAAGGAAGCTTGGGAGTCGGAAAGTGCCTTTGGAACGTTTAATAAACCTCCAAAGCTTATGGCTATTGAGGAGTATAGTCGGTGGTCCAGAAAATTTGAAGACTTGTTGATGGCATTCGCATTTCCTAGCTGGAAAAGTTTGAAAAACGGTTATGAACATGGAAAGAAATATGGTGAAACTTTAAGAGCAGCCGAGGAGATTGAATCATTTGTAGCTGAACAAAAGTGTGTGGCATTGTTATTTCAGTCAGTCCGGGAAGACATTACTGCCTTGATCGACTATTCAAATGCAAAAGATCTTTGGGAAAAGCTTGAAAAGAAATGTACGGGTAGTCAAGAAATTAAGAAAAACAAAAAGAAACTTCTTAGAAAAGAATTTGATCTGTTTGGATGTTTAAAGAACGAGTCAGTGTGTAAAATGATAGAAAGGTTCGGTCATCTGAAGCTGGAATTAGTAAGACATGATATCGACATTCCTGAAGAAGATCTTATCGACAAATTGTTCGATTCGTTGCCTGACGAGATGGATTGGAGATATTATGCGCTGATGCTGAAGAATACCATCAAAGAACCAGAAAAGCTGACATTAGATTTGCTGATTGAGAAACTCGAAAGTCACGAGTTGGAGTTGAAAAAGACGTACAAAGTTAATCATTCATCTTATCAACAGAATCTGGATCTATACTATCCAAAAAGCATGATGCCAAAAGCAACTTCACCAAAAACTGCTTTTTCTGCGGAAAATGTGTCGACAGCTGGCAAAGAAAGTCAAAGTGGTCAAAGCAGTGGAAGTCACAGTGGTTTTCACAGTGGATCTTCATCTTCTGGAATTGCTGATGCAAAGAATCGTTTTCAATGTAACATCACAATAGATTTGAAGAATGCTCAAAATTTTGATGAAGAATCGGCCAAGCAGCAGATGATCTTTCTAGCATCAGTGTTGGAATCGTATGAAGGATTGGTAGCTGGAAAGATTGGCAATACAAATCTGACGAAAGAAGATTACGATCAGATTGATCCGGAGGAAATGGAACTGATCGATATTCGTTGGGCTATGGCAAGTGCTGTTCGTCGTGCACAAAGATTCATGGAAATTACTGGCAGAAAAACAATTGGTGGTGCTTCTACTAAGCTGGGGTTCGATAAATCCAAAGTGACATGCTTCAAATGTAAGCAGAAGGGTCACTTCAAGAGAGAATGCCGAAATGCTTATGCTGATGAGTCAGAGAACCCTTTCAGAGATGATTACTACAAGAAGGCGATTTATCACCAGAATAAATCTGAGCCGCCTAGATTGAAGCAGGTTGAAGATAACAGAGAGAAATCTAGAGCTCTTGCGGTGATTTACGATGATGAGGGTTATGACTGGAGTCAAGAAGTTCTACCAGAAGAAGATGCGTTTGGTTACGCATTCATGGCGAAAAATGACGATCCTATTCCATGGAAAGACGATCGAACTGAAGAGCAAAAGTATAGATACAGGAAAATGATAGCTGAAAACAAAATCATTAGAATATCTCGTATCTATCTGGAAGCAAGGAGAGCCAATAGATGGGATCCAGATAGAGAGTGCTATCTTGATGAGTATGGAAATATTGCAATTGATGATAGTACACTTGATATTGAAGTCATAATTCAGCAATACAAAGAAGATGATGAGTACTGGCAACACAAATGGTGGGGAACTCCAACTTTGAAAATGATTGAAGAAGAGAAAGAGAAAGAGAGAAAGGAGAAAGAAGAGATCGAGAAAGCAAAGAAGATTGATACTGGAGTTATTGACACAACGCAGGAGTTGACTGATGAGAATCTTGGAAGAATGGCTGACAAAGTGCTAGCTGCTAAGGCACTTGAGGTAGACTCTAACTCCGTGTCTGAGTCAAAAAGCCAGGTCAGTTCAGATGTGTCAACGAATGCGTCAGGTAAGAAAATCGATGGAAATGCTGATTGCAAAAATTGCAACAAAGAGTGCAAATTTTGTAGCACAGTCACGTATCTCAACGGAAAGAAAGTTGATGATCTGACAGCCAAGGTCAGAAGCGTTGAGAACCAGATTCTTGATCATGACAAAACAGTTAAAGCTTCAACTGAACGGATAAGAGAATTAACTAAACAAATTGAAAATGATAAAATTGATCATGACAAAATTAAACAAGAAAATGAAAAGTTGATTCTTGAAAACCGTCAGATTTCTGAAAAATTTGAAAAACTAAAAAGCACATTGAAAGATTGTGATGATCGAAATGGTAAAACTTTTAAAGAAAATGAACATCTAAGAGCAGTGCTTAGAGTCAAAGAAGAATCAATCAATCAACAACTGGATGAAATCGCAAAATTGAAACTTAAAGTTCAAGAGGCTGTAATCGAAAATGAGCGAATCCAGTTGAAGCTTAACAGTTACAGCTCCGCAAGTTTTGTTTTGCAACATATCATTCCCAAACCCATCGGGAAAGACAAAGCGGGCGAAGATGTGTATTGTGATGGAACTGGGGTGGGGTTTCATCAAGTTCCACCATCTGTTCTTGATAACTACACGAAAAAACAATCTGGGTTGGTTAAAATTGAGGAAGAAAAAGAAGTTAAACTTCCAGAGAACATTGATGTCACTTTTACATCATCTGATGATAGTGTTCAGACAGAGATTGTTAAGAGTACAGCTGAAAGTGTTTTGATGTCTGATTCAACTGAAGATGATGGGTGTTTCTTGGACAAATACATTCAGAAATCAAAATCCAAAAACAACTTAAGTGATGAACCGGGTCTTGTGATGTACAAGATGGCTGGATCTGATAAGTTGTATTCGGATTCTGAATTTCCCATTAAGAATGTTAATGTGAAAAAGTTGACAAATGTTTTCAAGTTAGTTGAAGTTGAGTTGTCAGAAGTGAACAGTTTGAGTCAAACAAAAAGGCAAATGAATTTTGAGAAAGATAAAGCTTATTACAAAAAGCCTGTTGTTCCACCACGTTTTTATAATAACAATCGAAACAATTGGTCGGGTGGTTATAGGGATGGTAAGAGTTATCAGAAGAAGAGTTTTCAAAACAAAAGGTTTGCTGAAAAGAAAGTGTTTGTGAATGGTTCAAGTTCACTTTCTGATGAGGAAAATGAAATTTTTTCAAAATCAAATAAAGAGTTCTTTGAGAAAAGAGCTTCACATTATCAGTCTGAAGGCACAAGTCGAGTTGTTGATACTCGCACATGTTTTAGATGTAATCAAGTGGGTCACATTGCACGAAAGTGTACCAATGTGAAGCGTAAGACTGAAAATGTGAAGATTCAAAAGAAGAAAGTTGATGTGAAGTGTAAAGCACCAATCATTGTTGAGAAAAAGAGTGTGAAAAATAACAACATTAAAGTGAAAAATGAACCTGTAAAGAAAGTGGTAACTAAAAACGACAAGTTTTATAAACAGGTTGCATTAACTCAACAAGTTTGGAAACCAAAAACTGAAATGAAAATTTCAACTTCTGAAGTGAAAAAGGCTGATGAATCAATTTCGGTTGATTATGATGCAAATTTTCCACCTTTGAAGGCTGAAAATTTCAAAATTCAAGTTGCTAGAGTCAAGGTTACACCTAAGGCTGATGAGGCCTGGGTGGACACCATGTTCGAATAAGCAGTTTGAATTGCCGGAGCTTCCTGAATCGCGAAGCATGAATCGGCATCTTTCTTAAAAGTTGGTTAATTTGAAGTTTGTTATGTGCAGGATCTTCCAAGAGCCATTTCAAGATGGATCATGGATAGTGGCGCATCTAGACATATGACAGGAAAAACTGCATTACTGTATGATGTGAAGAATATCAATGGTGGTTATGTGGGATTTGCAGGTCATGAAGGTGGTAGAATTGTTGGTGAAGGAACGTTATCCAATGGGATTGTGACGTTTGAGAGAGTTAACTACATCACTGAGCTGGAGAACAATCTGCTTAGTATCTCGCAGATTTGTGACAATCAGTATACTACTCACTTCACTTCACTGATAAGGAATGTTTAATCTTGAAACCTGGTTTTGTTATTCCTGAAGATTGGATTATCATGAGGGCACCTAGAGTGAATGATTTATATGTGTTAGATATGTCTGTAGCAACTACAACTACTGATCAAGCACATTGTTTCGTGTCTAGAGCAACTGAGAAAGAATCAAGATTGTGGCACCGAAAGATGGGACATATTCACCTAAGGAAGATGAATCACTTGGTGCACAATGAATTGGTATTGGGAGTTAATATCAAAGGTTTTCATCTGGAAGGGGAGTGCATTAGTTGCATCAAAGGCAAGCAGAAGAAAAAGTCACACCCTACAAAGCAAGTCAATTCAGTTTCAAGACCGCTGGAAAGACTTCACATGGATTTGTTTGGTCCTGTGAATGTCAAAAGTATTACAGGAGATTACTATTGTTTGGTCGTTACTGATGATTATTCCAGATTTTCGTGGGTTTCTTTCTTGAAGACGAAAGATGAAACATTTGACAGTTTGATGGGTCTGTTCAGGAAGATTGAGAATTTGTACCAAAGGCATATCAAGAGAATTCGAAGTGACAATGGTACTGAATTCAAGAACAGTAAGATGGAAGAATTTTGTGATGAAAGAGGTATTTTGCATGAGTTTAGTGCTCCGTACACTCCGCAGCAGAATGGAGTCGCAGAACGCAAAAATCGGACACTAATCGAGACGGCTAGAACTATGCTCGCAGATTCAAAGTTACCGATTAATTTTTGGGCTGAAGCTGTTTCTGCCGCATGTTATACGCTCAACAGGGTTCTCACTGTCAAGAAGTTCAACAAAACATGCTTTGAGCTAATCAATAACCGCAAACCGAATTTGAAGTATCTAGAACCGTTCGGGTCACCTTGTACGGTTATAGAGCCTCATGGAAAGTTTGGTCCAAAGAGCATTGAGGGAATATTTGTTGGTTATTCAAATCCGTTGAGACGTGTCTTCGTTCCAAGTGAGAAGCGGATTATTGAAGCTGCAAATGTTGAATGTCAAGGTTATACTATGCCGCCGCAGAATCCTGGTGATTCATGGCGTTATCATTATGACAAACTTTGGGATTCGTTTGACATGAGAGAAGAATCAGAGGATGATGAAGATTTCTTTGATGAGTTGGATATTTTGCGTGAATATGAGTCACAGTTAAGGTTCCCAGCTGAGTATTTGAGGAGACCACGGGAAACTTCAAATGATGATGAAGCAGGTCCGAGTAATGCTGGTGAACATCATGATGTCCAACAAAATGAAGTTGCTCAGGATAATCAGTCGGTTCAGAATGATAATCTAGAAGCTGAAAACATGCTAGTATTTGATCATGGTGATTCAGATTCAGATTCTGAGGGGGAGCAAATTCAGATTTCAAGTCAAACAAACCAAGTTGGTGAACAAGATGCAGAACAGAATGTTACTAATCTGGAGGGAAATGTAGATGTTCCAAGCGAAGTGATGCCGCGAACTTTTTCATATCATCCAGAGGAATTGATCATAGGAGAATTGCAGACAGGCGTTCGCACTCGAAATCAGATTGATAAAGGGCTTACATGTTTTTATACAAAAGTTGCTCCTTTGCAAACTGAATTCTCATTAAGTTGTTTTATCTCGCAGGTTGAGCCAAGAACTTACAAAGAGGCGCTTACTGAAGACTCTTGGGTCAATGCTAGGCAGGAGGAACTTAGTCAATTCGAGAAATTGGGAGTGTGGAAGTTAGTTGATTTGCCGGATGGTCATAGGAAAATTAACACCAAGTGGGTGTTCAAGTGTAAGAGGGACGATAGAGGAGTTGTTGTAAGGAACAAAGCTCGACTCGTTGTTCAGGGATTTAGTCAACAGGAAGGAATTGATTTTACCGAAGTCTATGCTCCTGTAGCACGGCTAGAGGCAATCAGAATTTTCCTAGCATTTGCGTCTTGGAAGAACTTCAAAGTTTATCAGTTGGATGTTAAATCGGCGTTTCTTTATGGGAAGGTTAAAGAGGAGGTTTATGTCGGTCAGCCGCCAGGCTTCACCGATCCAATCCACAAAAACAAGGTCTACTTATTGGACAAAGCGCTGTATGGTTTACACCAGGCCCCGAGAGCCTGGTACGAGACTTTGTCTCAACACCTACTAGCCAACAAGTTCATTCGTGGAAAAGTGGATGCCACTCTCTTCACTAAAGAGGTCGATGGTCATCTTCTGATAGTTCAAATTTATGTGGACGATATAATCTTTGGGTCGACAAATGAAAATCTATGCAAAGATTTTGAATAAGTGATGAAGCAAAAGTTTGAAATGTCATCAATGGGGGAGATGAAATTCTTTCTGGGATTCCAAGTTGAACAACTTCCTGAGGGAATTTTCATTCATCAGTCAAAGTACGTTCATGATATTCTAGAGAAATTTGGGATGTCAAGTTCTACTCTAGCTGCTACCCCACTTGCAACAAATCATGGGATTCACCCAGATCTCACCGGAGACAGGGCTGATGAAACTTTTTACAGATCCATGATAGGTTCTTTAATGTACCTAACTGCTTCACGTCCTGATATTATGTATCCAACGTGCCTCGCAGCAAGATTTCAATCTAACCCGAGAGCATCGCATATGATCATTGTGAAGAGGATATTGCGCTACCTGAAAGGAACTCCTTCATTGGGGTTGTGGTATCCTAGAAAAGGCGACTTTACGCTCGAAGGGTATTCCGATTCGGATTTCGGATGCTGCAAAGTTAATTCAAAATCAACAACTGCAGGATGCCAGTTCTTTGGTCCTAGATTGGTTACCTGGCAGTGTAAGAAACAAACGTCTGTGGCGTTATCTACATGTGAAGCGGAGTATGTTTCTGCTAGCAGTTGCTGCTCTCAGATCTTGTGGATACAGCAACAGATGCGCGACTACGGTTTGCAGTTTCTTAACACACCTCTTTTTGTTGATAATGAGGCAGCAATAAATATAACTAAAAATCCAGTACATCACGCTAAAACTAAACAGATAGAAATTCGTCATCACTTTATTCGTGATTGCTTTGAGAAAAAGTTGATACGAATTGAGAAAATCCACACTGACGAACAGAAAGCTGATTTACATACCAAAGCTTTTGATAAAAATCGGTTTAAATATTTGTTAAAACTGAATTGTATGAAGCTTCTGTCGGTGTTGGATGGCATAATTGGCGTTGATGAGAGTACTGTTGCGGATGAAGACGAGAAACAATCTGCAATGGTTTGTCGAATTTTTACTTGTTTTGGTATTTAGGGGGAGTAGATATTTGTACATAGTTTATTTTCAGAAAATACAAAAACAGTAAAAAATGCAAAAATACAAAAACATGATAAAATCTGAAAAAAAGAGCTTGTGTTTATAGGGAAAATGATAGTACATCAGCTAGACGATTACAGTATGCTAAAGATTTGAAAAGTATAAAAGAGTTAAACAATCTTACTGATGATGTGTCGATAGGTTTTCACACATTTAGTAGATTTATTCGGGATATAAACCTAAAATTCAAACTTGTGAATTCGTGGGGAACACTACTTGGATATATAGGTAACCCCTGAAATCTCGTTTGAAAGGTCTCTTAATCTGATATACTAGGTCTTTATACTCAATGATGTCTGGGGTATTATTCCAGGACTTCTGCTGAACGGTAGTTCTGACCTAGTCCTTGGCTAATACTTGCTGCAATGCTTGAAACACAGCATTAAACCCTCAGCATGCTGAAACAATAAAATTGATAAATGCTGCTGTTGTAAGCAAAAAGATCCTCTAAAGGGGACACACCGAAAAGTCGAAGCTGATGTCTCTCTGCGTATACGGAAGTATCGACCTGAGATCTCTCGGCCCTCGCATACCTAATTTATATACAGATATCATTGTAGTATTCTCACCTGTAAGACTGATTATTGAGATTCTGGATACGGGAGTATATTCAAGAGGTGGGACACATGAATGAGCTAAGTTCTTAATTCATCTAAATCGTATCCTGAGTAAATTGAAATTTGTGTGAGAATTTAAGATGGATCAGTATATCGACAATCGAGGTGAATGGTTTAAATCTGAGTATGTAATGTAGCTTAACGGTACTTGTGATTTGTCTGAAAAGCTGATATGATTCCCTGACACGCTCGCTAAAAATATGTTTGTAAATAGTTTACTTTGTTTACTTTCTGAAATTTAAGTTTTCTGTATTTCATTTCTTAGTTTAGAACACTTTGATAAAATCCAAAAAGATTTTATTTCTGCTTTATTTTCCGACAAATCAAAGTGGAGAGTTGATTGTTGGATTCTCAGATGTTTGAAGCAGATGCAGGAGATTCTGGACTGAAGAATGAGGAGAGCTTACTTTGAAGAAGTTTGAATTGTTTGAAATGATAAAAACAAGTTCATTAATTTGATACTTGTTATTTTCAGAAAATGTTTGAAATTGTTGTTTTAAAATCAGTATTGTTTCGTCAAATGATCAACCATGGTCATTAATTTGGACTTGGTAGATTAATCAAGTGATCAGGGTCATTAACTTGGACCTGAATACTTGAGTGGATTTCTAAAACTGATTGAGTTTGTGTTTTTGTGGTTGAAAAGATAGATTTGTAATGTTTGTTGGTTGAGTAACATATTTGGACTTCATTATTCCCAACGGAAGCTAATTGTCAAAGCTTGAACCAGATATCTCAGATTCAGCATATTGAGAGGGGGAGTCTGTGAAAGGGGGAGTCTGGATTAACAGTATATGGGAGTGTGAAGATAGAGTGCTTATGATGAAAAGACAGAGTTAGAGAAAAGACTAAGACTGAAGACTCAGGATCTGAAGACTACGTCAACATCCAAGGGGGAGTCTGTTGATGCACAAGAATGTCTGTTGACTGCATCTTCATAAAGTCTTAAATCAAGAAAGTCAAGATTGGAACTTAAAAGTCAAATTTGGGTTTAGTTTTGATTTAGGAAGTGTTTTAATGAGGGTTCCGTTTGAGATTAGAGGGTTCCGTTTGAAACAATCGTTTGAGATGGGGTTCCGTTTGAAACAGTTTATGTTAAGTTCAAACGGAAGGGTCTTATGCCTATATATATGAGTGTGCTAGTCACATTTCAAACGGAACGGTACGGAACAGTAGAGAGGTCATTGTTTGAATCACGAAGTGCTGCCGGATTTGTATCAGATAACATTGTACAAGCACGTAAATCAATCAGAAAAGAAAGATTAAAAGATACAAGTTGTTTTGGACGTTGTTTACTTTGATTCCGCCTTAGTAATCGATGTTGAACTACCTTAACTGACTTTCAGGGTCACGTACACGATCCAACATGAACAATAACAACGGTTCTCTCTTTAAACCACCTATGCTGAAGCGAAATGAGTACAACATCTGGCAGAGAAGGATGGGTCGAATCCTTGCTCAACAGAATACCGGATGTTGGAAGTCGGTTATCTTTGGACCACACGTTCCAATGGTGTCGAGTGCTGAGGATCCAGGAAAGTATGAACCTAAGAAGGTTGAAAACTATACTGAATTGGATTTCCAGAAATTTGAATTAGATGCCAAGGCATTTAGCATCGTTGCTTCTGCATTACCCAATGAAATCTATGTTGGACTGTTACACTGTAACAGTGCCAAGGAATTATGGGATGCATTGAAGGAACCGTTTGGGGGAACTGAAGAAGTGATTGAAAACAATAGGGAAATTTTGAACCAACAGTATGAAACCTTTTGTCACGTCAAGGGTCAAACATTAACACAACAGTTTGAGCGATTCAGCTGTCTCATAAGTGAACTAAAACTTGTTAACACTGAATTTCCAAAATCAACCGTTAATAGCAGGTTTTTAAGATCACTTCCTGATAAATGGGACACCATTGCATTTGTGACCAGAAACTCTGTTGAGTTCAAAGATCTGACACTGACCCAACTTCATGGTAGACTCTTGACCTATGAAAGGGAGTTAAACCAAAAAAAGAAGTTGCAAGAGTCTGGCAAAGTTGCAGATGATTACACATTTGGCAACACAGCTCTTTTGGGTCAGGAAGAGTCTGGCAGCAGTAAGGATCAGAGTTATGATCATTTTATAGACATAACTGTTGGTACAAACTTCAACTCTGATCCCCACTCATCCAACTTTTCTTTCACAGCAAATGGAGAAAGCCAGAACTCTAATAATCTGTGCTTTGAACTCAATGAATTACAGCACTTTGATACAACTGATCTTGAAAAAATGGACATTTTGCATCAATTGGCTTTGCTTAGTGTAAGAACAAGAAAATTCTACAAAAGGACAGGGAGAAAATTCCCAGGGTTACATGGGAATCTAAAAGTGGGGTTGGATAAATCCAAGATCAAGTGCTATAAGTGCAATAGGCTAGGTCATTTTGCTAGGGAATGCAGGAGTCAAACCACTGGCCCAATTATTACTCATCCCAGCTCAAACCCTAGACCACAAAACCAAAGCACTATTCACTATGCCCAATATACACCTGCAGCCCATGTTAACACTGCTCACTATGCTGCAACCCCTGTTCCTGTGCATTATGTTCAAACCACTGTTCCACAAATTCAGTATGTTCAAGCCCCTGCTCCCCAGGTTCAAGTGCAACAAGTTGCACCTCAACAAACTGCGCCAACAGTGGTTCAACCAGACCAACAAAGCTTTTTCACACAAGGGCTGGTTGATTGGAGCAGTTTACCTGAGGAGTTAGGAGATGAAAATTTTGCACTGTATGCTCAAAGCATTGTTTCTGGTAATGAAATTTATTTTGTAGCTTTAGATACCATACAGGAGGGGCAAGAAGCTGAAGAAGGACAGTCAAGTGCTGAAACAGTGGACAAAGTTGTTGAAGCAGTGGTTACTGCTGTTGCTGATGAAGTACTGTTGGGAGAAAGTTCAAAACCCTTAATTGAACCACTGTTTGACCCCTGGTCCAATGAAGACAAAGAAGAAAAAGAAGAAGAGAAGAAAGAAGGTGAGAAAGAAGAGAAAGCTGATGAAGAAAATGATCATCAATGTGATTGTGCCATGATGGCTGCTTCCAAGGTATCACCTCAGGTTTTACAAAATCTGTGTTCAGACAAATGCATTATAGCATTTGCTAACATTAAAAAGGTGAATGGAAACCTTAGGGATAAGGTGTTAACTTCCGAAGTTCAATTTGAATAGTCATTAAAAGAACTAAAAAACAAGTTGAATGAAAAAGAAAGTGAACTTTGCAGCATTAAACAAGAGCATAGCATAACCAAGGACCAACTCCAGACAATGATAGAAAAATATCATGCCTGCAAAAAGGAGTTGGAATCCACCCAGATCACTTGTGAAAAATGGGCGGAGTCCTGTAAAGGTTATGAGATTATGCTTGAGAAACAGCTTGAAAGTAATGTGAAATTTGGCATTGGATTTAGAAAAAATGACCAAGTTGAAAACAATGCTGCAAATCAAGCTGGTTCAGTTGAAATCATTCCAACAAACAAGAATGGCCAAGAAGTTAAGATAACTGACAAACTTGGTAACAAGATCACTCTGGAAAGATCTGTGGGGTCCTCAACTTTTGAGGAAATTGAGAAATACCAATTTAAACCCACATGGTCTGATGAGTGTGACATTCTTGAAAACTTTAAGCCTATGGACTTCACAACCACTGATGGTGTAAAAGCTCCTAAAGCCAAGGTCATTCCTCTCAAAGACATCAGTGGTTCAAAACTCTGTTGCTAAGGAGTCTGAGAAGAAGAAAAGAAAAGAAAAAGTTAAAAACCTGTTTTGTGATTTCTGTGAAAAGAAGAATCATATAACAAAGACTATTTTCATCTAAAAGCATATGATATCAACAAAACAAGTGTTATTTTGCCTGCTGAGAGCTGCACCATCTGTGGTAAATCAAACCACAAAACTCAGGAATGTGTGTATCTCAAATCCTTTGATGTAAAAAAGAATGAGTACACTGCAAAAACATCCTTGAGTTCATCAAATCCATCTCTTAAATTCACCAAGAACCAACCACTGTTTGTGCCAGTCCAAACAGCTGTTACCAAACACCTGAACCAAACCTCTGTTAAAAGAGATGTTCAGGTGACTAATGCACCCCCTGCTAACCAATACCGAAGAGGTAAAAGTCAACCACCATACCCAAGGGTCCCACACGTTTATGAAGCCTACAATAGGCCCACTAAACCAAGAGTGAATAGGCATCCCTTTGGGTATCAACAGCTGATAGGGCAAGACCCCCAACAGTGGTTAGAGAAAAACAGTTCTAAAGCTGTCCAAACCCCTGACCTAACCACTGTCCATCCACCTGAACTTAACCTAGACACTGTTGAGACCCCATCCAAAGCCTTATTGGCTTTGGAGACCCTAATGAACTAACCTTTTACTTGATGTGCAGGGAGCTTCTGCATGCTTAGATAGTCTTTGGTATGTAGATAATGGAGGCTCCAGGCACATGACAGGATGTAGAGCCCTACTCAAAGACTTCAAAACTCATGGAGGGGGTGATATATCCTTTGGGAATAATAGTAAAGGGAAGGTTATGGGGTCTGGTACAGTTCAGTCGGGTAAAGTTAAGTTTGAAAATGTCAATCTGATAGACAATCTCAAATTCAACCTCCTAAGTGTCTCTCAAATGAGTGACAAGGGCTATGGCTCATTCTTTACAAAGGAGTGTTGTAGGATTGTTGGTCCAGAAATGGTTGAAAAGATTGAAGAAATAATAAAAAATAGAAAAACCCAACTTGTTGCTCAAAGAAGTGGCAATGTTTATGTGGTGGATATGTCAAAAGAGAGCCCCAGGACTGGTGCCTATCTGTTCTCAGCTGCCTCTAACAAAGAGATAGAATTATGGCACAGGAGATTGGGGCACACATATCTCAAGACAATCACTGCTATATCCAAACAGGGGATAGTAAGAGGTTTACCTCAAAAACTGTTCACCTGTCCTGAGCATTGTGTTTCCTGCCTAAAAGGAAAACAACATAAAAGCTCATACAAATCAATTGAAGAATCCAAAACAACCAAGTGCTTGCAAATGCTTCACATGGATCTGTTTGGCCCAGTTAAAGCCATGAGTCTTAGGAAGAAAAGATATTGTTTGGTTATAGTTGATGACTTTTCTAGGTTTAAATAGACTTACTTTTTACACTCAAAATATGAGACTGCAGGCATTCTACAAGACTTTGTTACACAGGTTGAAAAGCAGTTTGACTTGCCAGTAAAAGTCTTCAGGAGTGACAATGGCATAGAGTTCAGAAATAAGGAGTTGGATGATTTTTGTGTGTCAAAAGGAATTGTAAGGCAGTACAGCATTCCAAGAACACCAGAACAAAATGGGGTTGTTGAAAGAAAGAATATGACTTTGATTGAGGCTGCCAGAACCATGCTTGCTGATTCAGGTTTACCATTAACTTTTTGGGCAGAGGCAGTAAACACTGCTTGCTATGTCCAAAACAGAGTTTTAATCAACCCCAGGCATCAAAAGACTGCCTATGAACTGCTGTATAAAATAAAGCCATTAACTCATATTTCAAAGTTTTTGGCTGCCCATGTTTCATTTTAAACTTAAAAGATTCTATCTCAAAGTTTGCAGCCAAAATTGATTGTGGTTATCATCTGTGATACTCAACCACTGCTAAGGCCTACAAAGTGTTTAACACAAGGACTAAGACAGTGGAAGAGACTTTGAATGTGAAGTTCAATGAACTTTCATCAATGAAAATCCCAGCAAACCCTGCTGAATTATTTGATCTTGATAAATTCACATTTGAAAGTGTTGCTGTCAAGACTAACAATGCAGGTCCATCAGAAAATCCTCCATCAGACTATGGGTATGAAGTCATCATTCCTCAACAAAAGTCTACTTCAATTGGAAGAGCAGCAGATGTTCAAAACAGCTGCCAAAGCTCAGCCACTACTACATCAACAGTTGTTGACCAAAGTAGCCCATTCTCATCAACCACTGTTGACAAAGGCCATCAAATAGTGGATAAAAGTCAACATGGTTTCACACCTGTTCCTCCTATTCCTCCACCTCCATTTGAAGCCACTGTTGGATCATTAAAGTCACCAGTAGTGGTTAGCTCAGATGATTCACATCTGCAGCCCTCACCATTAAATGCATTGTTCCATACAAAGGAGATCTTATTTTCTTGAAGTCTCATTCACCTGACCAAATCATTGGCAACATCAGTGAAGGGGTGCTCACAAGAAGTCAATCCCAAAACATCTGTCTTTTTGCTGGTTTCTTATCTCTCCATCAGCCAGTCAAGTACCAAGAGGCACTGAAAGACAATAGCTGGGTAGAAGCCACGCAAGAGGATCTCCAACAGTTTAGAAGACAACAAGTTTGGGAGCTTGTACCACTGCCAGAGGGTGTGAGTCCTATTGGCACAAAGTGGGTCTTCAAAAATAAAACTGATGAAAGGGGTATTGTTGTCAAGAATAAAGCTAGGCTTGTGGTTCAAGGGTTCAGACATGAAGAGGGCATTGACTATGATGAAACATTTGCCCCTGTAGCAAGACTAGAAGCTATCAGACTATTCCTGGCCTTTGCTATCAACCACAAC
This sequence comes from Helianthus tuberosus, assembly GCA_030545235.1. Taxonomy (NCBI): domain Eukaryota; kingdom Viridiplantae; phylum Streptophyta; class Magnoliopsida; order Asterales; family Asteraceae; genus Helianthus; species Helianthus tuberosus. The sequence goes on along the minus strand of CM060429.1, from coordinate 60,908,902 downwards.
ATCAAGGTGTATCAAATGGATATCAAATGTGCATTCCTCTATGGTAAGATTCAAGAAGAGGTTTATGTTTGTCAACCTCCAGGCTTTGAGGATCCATTTAATCCAAATCATGTCTACAAGCTAAATAAAGCTTTGTATGGCCTGAAACAAGCACCAAGAGCCTGGTATGAAACTCTTTCCACTTTCCTATTATCCATTGGTTTCACAAGAGGTAAAATAGATAAAACATTGTTTTTAAAATGGAGAGGGAAAGATTTGATAATTGTCCAGATTTATGTGGATGACATCATCTTTGGAAGCACATGTAATAAAATGTGTGAAGAGTTTAGGCAAATCATGGCAGCTGAGTTTGAGATGAGTGCAATGGGTGAACTCCAGTGCTTTCTTGGTCTCCAAGTAAGGCAACTGCAAAATGACACTTTCATCCATCAAGACAAACATGTCAAAGAACTTTTAAAGAAATTTGAGATGGATGATTGTAAACCATGCAGTACACCCATTGCAACCAATAAAGTAGTCATGTATGATGAAAAGGATGATTTGGTTGATCAAACTTTATATAGAAGCATGATTGGGTCTTTATTGTTCCTAACTACATCTAGACCAGACATCATGTTTGCAACATGTGTTTGTGCAAGATCCCAGTCAGCCCCTAGAAAGTCAAACCTTATTGCTGTAAAAAGGATATTCAGATACCTAAAAGGTGCTCCCACACTTGGTATCTGGTATCCAGCTGATGGAAAAATCAAGCTTTCAGGTTTCTCAGATAGTGACTTTGCTGGATGTGACAAGACAAGGAAGTCCACTTCAGGAGGGTGCCAATTCCTAGGCAGTTGCTTAGTATCTTGGCAAAGCAAAAAGAAAGCAGCTGTTTCCACATCCACTGCTGAGGCAGAATATATAGCTGCTGCAAGCGTACAACCCAACTGTTATGGCTTCAAAATCAACTGCTGGATTTTGGTATCACTGCCCTAAAGGCACCTCTTATGTTGGACAGTCAGGCAGCATAAAATATCATCAAAAATCCAGTATCCCATTCAACCACCAAGCATATAGATATCAGACATCACTTTGTGAGGGATTGCTATGAAAAAGGTTTGATTTCTCTGCACCATGTTCCAACTAAAGATTAGGTGGCAGATGTGCTAACCAAAGGTTTAGACACATCCACCTTTGAAAGTTTGATCTCTAGGATTGGCATGCTGAACATGGAATAACAAGCAAAATCTTGTTTTTCTATGAATAAAAGCATTAAAATGTTTTCAGAAAATAAAAAATCCATCCTTAAAAATAGCTAAAAATGAAATTTTCATTAAATCCTTGAAAGTCTGCAATAACCACTGATTTGGTTCAAACATCTGTTTTGATAATCTTGACCACTGCTGAAAGTCAACCACTGTTTTTCTCATGTCATTGTTAATCACTGTTGTTCAAAATCAGTGTTTTAACCCACTGATGTGCTATCCACTGATAGTTGAAAATCAGCCACTGTTCTCTTTATAATCGTTGCAACCACTGATACTTGATTCCATCAGTGGTTTCCGAAACAACTGTCTTCCATTATTCATCAGTGGTTGACACATGGTCAGTACTTGTCGGTCAGATCTTTTGTAACCGCTGCCACATCAGCATTCACTCTTTCCCTTTATAAAACCCTGATCAAACAGGGTTTTCTCTGTCGAATCGAATTAAAAAATTCCTTTCTCAAAGTAGTTACCATCCTTCTCTCTCAAATCACTCATCGTCTTCTTCCTCTCGCACACATATTCAAAATCACCGTCTTCATTCTCTCTCAAATCCACTCAAATGGCCACATAAATTCCATACAAAGCTCCCCACAACTACTTCGGTCTACTCACAAAACCCAGTCATACTGAAACCTTCAACTCCATCATAGATGCTCTTTCGTCTTCAAAGTACAAAACTTTGTTGACTGTTGATGCTCCAATTTTTCTGGCAACCCAGAGAGAGTTTTGGAAAAATGCCACACTTGAGTCTCCAGATGACACGGCAATAGCCATCAATTCCTCAATAAAGGGTGTACCAGTTAAAATTACACCACAATCCATTTCAGAGGTATTTGAACTCGATGATCTGCAAGGTAAAACTTCTTTTCCTAAAATCGAGTATCAAACTGATTTTATTGAGAGGGGGTATGTTGAGGAAATGAAAAAGGACACCTTACAAAAAGGTAGTTTTCCTCCTGCAACAAGATTTTTATTCCATACCCTCTTGATATGTGTTTCAAATAAGACCACTGCTTTTAATGAAATACCATTGAAGATCCAATACCTGGGTTATGCTATTTTACATAAAGAAAATTTTAACTACTCCCAGGAGATCTTTGATGATTTGGTCAAAAATGTTGATAAAAAATCATTTTTACTGTTTCCAAGGTTCTTGAGCTTCTATTTTCAAAAGAAATTTCAAAGTATAATGCTCATGTGCTTATCCAGGGTGAACCTTTTCAAATAAATGGCCTAACACCTGAAACATTTACCAGGCTATCAAAAGTTTCTAAAACAAAAGCAGAGGCTCCTAAGCAGAATTTAGCAGCTACCACTGCTCCTCAGGCACCTGCTGCTGAGCCCACTGCTCAAGGTGATCACAGCAGCAAAACAACTGCTGTGAAACCCACACCTAAAACCACAAAAAGACCAAAACAAAAGAAAACTCAAAAGCCCCCTAAACCCAAAAGAAAGGCAACTCTGGAAGATGAGATCCCAGAGCAACTGTCAGTGACAACACAAAAGTCACCAGAAACCACTGCTGCTACTTCCTCACAGCAGTTGGTAGTAAGATCTTAACCCATGCCTCAAACTCCTCCTGCTTCTTCTAAAAAAGAACAGGTTGTAAGAACAGGGACACCACAATATGATGCTCTAGAATCACTTGATTCTATCATCCACAGCCCAATGCCCGGGGCAAATTCGCTTTCTACACCCATACTCACTGCCACAATTCCCCCACAAACAAAACTTTTGTTGGATGCTCTTGATTTAAACCAGACACAAACCAGTCCTTCTCACTCACCTGTAAACGAGAATATATCCCAACAAGTGACTGGGTCTGGTGTTTCAATTATTGCCAACCCACCAATAACACCTGAGGAGGTTACACCCCTTGAGTTACATGTAACTCTTGGTGGTAGTTCAAGTGAAGCAGCTACTACAAGTGCTGAACCCACTGGTTTGCACTTGGACAGTAGTTACATCAATAAGACTTCCTTGAAGGCAATATCTTCTTTGGGAACCATATTGCAAACTGGTGGATATCCAATATACACTGGTGAGCTAAGAATGGCAACCTCTTTTGAAGATAGAAGACCCCAGTACCAAGAAAAAGGGGCATCAGTGGATGATTTTTGGGATACATTCCCTCAGTCAACCACTGTTACAACCAGTGCTAGTGGGAAATTAGATGATCCCATTAAGTTGGGTGATGGTTTAATGTACCAAGAATTGACGGCTAGAGTTGACAAACTGGATACATCTGTTGCAGAAATCAAGGACATGCTGCAATAGTTGTTGAAAGTACAAAAGGTACCACCCACTGCTGCTCCAGCTCAAACATCTGCTCCAACATCTGTTCCTACTCCAAATGAGCTGTGGAGTTTGTTTCAACCATTGCTCATCCAACAAAGGGAATATGCTGATCAACAACATAAGATACAGGTTCAAAAGATCAGAAATATTATGGGAGCAAGGTTTAAAGACACACAAGCAGATATCAAGGCTATCAAGGCCCATTTATTGAACACCACTGGCACTGCTCCTCCCTCTATCATCTTTGTGGACAACCCACCACCATCTGATGCCAAAAAGGGGGAGAAGATGAAGCAGTTGAAGAAAAAGGGGTATGAAGATGGTCTTTACATTGCACCTGACAATTCAAGTATGCTTGCAGACATCCCCAAGCCAGATGGGTCTAAAAAGGTTGATGTGACCATAAATACCATTGCTGATGCAAAAGCAAGGGTAAAAAAGGATATGGAGGCAAAGGATAAAGCTAGGTTTGAACAGGAGAAAAGAGTTTTTATGGAAATGGATGAGCAGGGTACTTCTGAGCCAAAGGATGAAGAAAGTCCTGAGCATAAAAGAAAGCAGCCCACTAGAAAAGTGAGGCAACCCAAATCCATACCATCCAGATCCACAAAACATACTCCCAAACCTCCTAAAAACTCCTCACATCAAACCTCCAAACCAACAGTTGTTGTAACACCTGTTGTATCAACAACTATTGGTACTTCAGTGGTTTCAGCAGTTGTTAAACCAACAACCACCACTTCAACACACACTACACACACTGCCCCCACTTCAACCACTACCACACCAAAAACATCCTCACCACCAAAACAGTCTCCTGCCAAAAAGCAAAAGACAGCTGATGACACATCATCAGTTGTAGTGACAACAGTGGTTGAAACACCAGTTGTTTCAACATCTGTTAGTCAGCCACCCACCATTTCAATCACCACCACTCAAATCACCACTTCACAACCATCCAAAACACCACCAGCCTCTCCTAAACCAAAAAGGAGAAGGATAATCTTGGAAAATGAAGATTTTTCACCACCACCAGCATCTTCACAACCATTGTCACTTGTTACTATTCCAAACCCTGTTCCACTTTCTTCAGCACAAGTCTTTAACCCAAACACTGCCATTGTCTCTGCAGCTGTCCAGTATCTTATAGAGCTTGCAGCTGTCAGAGAAGAGATCAAATCTTTTTACTCTGAAGATGACCCTGATAAAAGAAGTTTTCCATCTCTTCAAGGATATCCAAGACCTAAAAATATTGAAGAATACTTGAAATTGAAAGGTCAACAAGCAGAGTATATCTCCAAAAGAAACACAAAGGGTAAATCTGACAAGGAAATCCAAAGATACTATCAATTCCTGCTTACACAAGTCAGTACTTTTGAAAGGCTTTCAAAGAATCTCTGTCAGCAATTATCAGAAAGAGATGATGAAACCTTGAGAAAAGATTATATTGAGCACATTATGGCCTTCAAAAGGTACAAAGGTGACAAAGCTCAATATAAAGAATGGACAGTGGGTGAACTCAAAGAGGAGTTATGTGACACCTGTGCCTCTGCGACCATCAAGAAAATACCAAACCAATGAAATATTGTATTTCATACGTTTGTATAAACATGTGTATCTTTTGCACATATCAATTCTTGTTCGATTTCAAGCTTTAAATCGCTTTCTGGAAGGTTATACGCGCACTGTTGCATAAATATAACCAGTTTAATGAAACGAACACTCCATAATAGTGAAATAGGCTTAACATACCTTAAATAACCTTTACATAACTTAGAAATAAGTTTTGGAGGGTTTTGTGTGGCGAAATCAAGTTTATTCGCTTACAGGGACTAATTTCGACAAACTTCGAAAGTATGCCGATTTGTACTGTAACGAACATTCCGAAACATGACCATAAGTTAAACATACCCTAAATATCCTTTACAAATCTTATAAATAGGATTTGAGGGGTTCGGTGTGCTAAAATAAACTTTTTGGTCATTCAGAGACTAAAAGCGTCAAAAAGTGCATAAATTTGCATTTTCGCGCATATCTTACGTTCTGAATACATCCGTACAACCAAAAATTTATGTAATCATTAAAATATTTTATTTTAGTGATTGGCATGATAAAATTCCATTCGTCGCGTAATTTGGATCGTTTTTCGCATTCGTTCGTGTTTCGTCGTAATTAACCGAACAACGCAACCGTACGACCAAACGAACCGACATTTGAGCATGTTTCATGTTCCCTATACTTTAACTTCATTTTAGAGCCTTGAAATGGGATTAACGAGGCTTAAACGTGTCAAAAATGCATCAAAAATCATGTTTTGCACATTCAGGGATCAAAATTGACAATCTGCCATAGTTATCTTAGGAAGGGACCAAAATGGAAAATTTAAATTCCAGCTTGTTCCAGCTATTCCCCTCATTTGCACATGGTTTTAATGAAACTAGGGGCTCCCATGGTTTTATAAAACCATGGGCACATGTGTACGGATGAGATCGAAGCTCGTTTTACGATGAACGATCTTAACGGTTGTGCAAAAACCATAAATACCGCATCCATCTCATTGTTGAAACTCACATTTGATCTGATATTTCTCTAAGTTGAGGTGCTTTCACTTCATACCTGGGAATAATCGGGTCAAACTTCCGTTCTTGGACCTTTTGTAAGTCCTCTTTCGTTCTTTTTCGCGTGAAAGTCAAACTGTGTTTGACTTTCTGCTTTGACCAGTTTATGGTCAACATGAAGTTAATTTGAACTTCATAACGTGAGCGTAATTAAGATGGTTTTACTCTCTTGTGACTATACCTACTGATTACCACATTATCTAGGCATAGTGGCGAGTCGTAGTTTCGGCCAAAATGCGTATTCTTGCGTATTTTGTAACCAAACTACTTTTAGGTATCAAAACCGTTTATTTTGATACCAAACCTGTTTTCAAACCTCGTTAAGCATGTTTTAACATGTTTAGCTCGTCACTTTAGGTTTGGTGCTTATGTAGGGTCGTAAGGTAAGCGGTCTAAACAACCGCTTATACTTTCGAACCCGACCCGTTTGGTCGATCTTTAGGATCCGACCAAACACATTAGGTGACCATAGTTGCATAGGGAATAACCTTCCGAGGTTATACCTTATGGTCACGTCGTTTAAGTAGTTGTATAATAGGTAATTTATATGCCTTAGGTAAATGACCAAAATGCCCCTTTTACGCCAAAATTCATTTTAAGCATATGTAACATAATTTTTGATATCTAAACTGATTTGGCAACAATATTAGACATATTAAGGCATATTTTACTTATCATAGGACTAGTTAGGCGGTCCAAACGCGTTTTACGCGAACGACGCGTTAAAGTGGCGTAAGCTACCTTAACGAGTCGTAATGGGTCGTAAGCACTTAGGATAGGTTTCGGTTTAGAATGTAGGCTTTGTTAAACCATATTACATGAGTCCTTACACTCATTTGGTTTACGAAACCTCATTTTATCCGATCCTCCGATTTAGGTCCGTTTATTTACATAGTTACCTATATTAGGTGCCGTTTGATTCCGTGATCCCTCTAACTTTGCTTGGTTGTTATTCAAGACTTCTAAGCATCCTCAAGTGAGTACATAGACCCCTCTTTTACTGTTTTCCAAACGTTTTGGGGTGAAACACATGTGCCTACTTGTTATTTTCATGCTTTCCATGTTTTCATATCATATACTTGATATGTTCATTAGTACACTATTAGTACTTGATTTCATTATGTATTGCTATGGATGTTCACTTAACACGCTAGCACAATTGTTTTATGTTTTGAACCATTTGAAATCATTGGATGTATGTGAACCATTTGAAATCATTGGATGTATGTGAACCATTTGTAACCATTTGATGTATGTGAACCATTTGAAATCGTTGGATTTATGTGAACCGTTTGTAACCATTTGATTTATGTGAACCATTTGTAACTGTTTGAGCCATTGGGTTAGGGAAGTGATTAGGTAAGGGGGCGGGTGTAATGTGTTAAAATCATGGTGGATACGCCGCTGGTACTTCCTATATATAAGTGCTTTTAACACATTATATATCGTTGCGTTATCTAGATCACTTGGGTAAACGATTTCGAAACAATGTCACACAAGGATGTTTTCTGAATAATATAAACCATACAAGTTTTATTAACGAGTTTTTTTTCAAGATGTTTTACAAATTTTGGTTTTTCTTAAACAAATGTTTTGGAGTTAAGAATCATGGCTACGAGATTTTGCAAATTATAACCAACTTGATTTTAGTTGGTTAATTATGTCGCAATATTATACTTTTCAAACACAAGGTTTTTAAATAAGTATCGCAACATGTAAAATGAGCCATGAAACTGACACTCATATAAAACCTATGTACTCGCTGGCATTTTTATGCTGACGTATTTTCACATGTGTTTCAGGTACCATAGTGGATAAAGTTTGATGATGATATCTGTGTTCGCTCACATAGGAATGGACGAGGCCTTAGTGACTTAATAACAATGAAAGTCTATTTGTTCATGTTTTGTTTCTAATTCCAATGTAATGTAATACATTTAAATTCAATAAAACGAAATTGTTTAAATCCATGGTTGTGAAACAATGATTCTGTTACAACACTCCCCGACGTTTCCGCCACGTTTTGTTGTTTTACGTGGTCGGGGTGTGACAGAAAAGTTGGTCTCAGAGCCAATGGTTATAGGGAATTAGGTTATTAGTAATGCTTTGACCTAGACTATAACCTTCCTAGGACCCTAAAGCGAGTTTACTTGCGTTTAGTCATAAAACAATACCGTTGCCTATCTTTAGGCAGCAACCACAATAAGATCACAAAATTCGAATCTGCTTTGAAAACTAATCATCTGTTCCAGGATGATTTATTATAAGGTTTCGAACCTTCAAAGTTTTCAAATTCTCGTCAAAGTTTAGGGCTACATAATGTGAACACGTGCAAACTGGAAGAGTGGGTGCCTGTACCCTGAGCTTTCTGTCTAAGGCTAGAGTGTTCGTACAAATCCGCAATATCGGACCAGTCACTCTTACCTGGGAACTCTTGGGGTGAGTGTCCACTTATATGCGAGCATGTCTTCGCGATACATTATGAGGACCTATTTGCTTTGATTCAGCCTTTGTGTGTCGTTTGTTTGCTTCATGGTTCAAACAAATGACCATCACCCATGATTTTGGTCGGTAATTGTAACATCCTATTCTTAGCCAATGCCATTTCATTTGTTTTCTCTCTTGTTTCCCCTTTTTAGAATGCCTCCACGACGCGAAAATCAGGTACCTATTGAAGAACTGGCCCCTGTCATTACGCAGCAAATGACTGCTGCAATCCCGAACATCGTTGCTCAATGTAACCAAGCTCTCAACAACAATAATGCCCCCTGCAACTTCAAAACATTCAACTCGGCTAAGCCATCAAAGTTTTCTGGGTCTCAATGAGCGACTGCACTTCTGCAATGGTTCGAGAGTCTAGAGAGCACCTTCAGACATTTTCAATGCCCAAATGAGCGAAAGGTAGAATTCGCATCTAGTGTTTTCGAGAAACGAGCATTAACATGGTGGAATGGTGTGATGAGAGATAGGGGTGCCGATGTGGCACTGGCTCAAACATGGGAAAAGCTTTGAGCTCTGATGATGAAGGAATTCTGTCCTCGTCACGAGATCAGGGCCTTGGAAAGGGAATTCGATGATCTTAAGCAAGATAGCGGTGAGCATCGAGCCTACACGGATCGTTATGAGGAGTTAAGTCTGCTATGCCCGAATATGGTTACGCCTTTGGATAAGGCAATCGAAAAGTACATTGATGGCCTCCCTGACCCAGTACAAGACATTGTGACTGGTAGTAACCCCACTACAGTTAGGCAGACCATTGAGCTATCTGCTACCTTGACTGAATCTCAAATCAGGAAAGGTAAACTTTTCCGAAAAGGTGATAAGAAACCAGTCGAGGAATCGAAACCCAAAGATGAACAGACTGAATCCTCCAAGAAGTTAAAGAAGGGAAAAACTTCCCAGAACTTCGCCGTGGTTGCTTACAATGATCAAGCTGCCCCCACCAACCAGCTCAACCCCCTGCTAGGAAGCCATACAACGGAACTGCACCCTTGTGCAACCAATGTAACCTTCATCATCATGCTAGTGTGAAGTGCCGTAAATGCCAAATTTGTGGACTTATAGGTCATACAACAAGAGTTTGCCGAGCTGCAGTTGCACCAAATCAAGTTGACAACAATCCTGCTCAAGCTCGTTTTCCACCAGGTTCTTGCTACAACTGTGGCGAGATGGGTCATTTCGGAAGAAATTGCCCAAAGCTTGCTAATGCAAATCCAGCACAGGGATGGGCATCTGACCGACTAGAAGACAACACCGTTTAGAAATAATCACGTCTTATGTATTATTTTCTTTTGTTGTCAAGGTCCATGAAACAGTTGTTATCGTTGTTTATAAATAAATCTTTTATTTACATTGCAATATATTTATGTGGTTGCATGTATAAACAACATATCCCCTACAATACCGACAATCAGGGAATCGTATTCCTTGAAGAACAGACTACCCCCAAAATTCTTCCATTTTATGATCTCTTGCGTTTTCCACGAAAATCCTAAGTACCCGTTTCTTCCAAAGAAACGAAGTACAAGGCGCAAGTTACAACTCTGGACGAATACCCAAAGTACCACTATAAATCCTTAATAGGGTACCTAAGGGTGTTTTCGTAAATCCTAAAATTGTTGTGTGCCTTAATTCGAATATTACGTTTCTTTGAAAACAAAATTGAATTTTTGAAAGATCATCCTATCTTCATAGATAGATTCTTGAAAATTATTAAAGTGCCAAATGAAATCCACGGATTGGATTCCTGGTGTACCTTGAATATCCGTGTTCAATCGACAACAAGTTAATAACAAATTAATAATCAAGTTAAACAATTATGTGATTATGTGCTTATGTGTTCCCTTTTATGTTTTTGTGTGATCCGGGTTTTTGTTATCCAAATCCTCGTAGAATCTTCCATATCTTCGTATAAGGGATTCATAGTAGGATATCCAAAGGTACTACCTTAAATCCTTAATGGGTTTCTACGTAATAGTAAAGATCCTTGGATTATAATGTAATATTCCATAATTAGACCCCTTGAGTGGTCTGGTTAAACAGATTGATCCAAAAATCTGGTTAGGAATATCATGTGATGATATAGCTGATAGGACTCCTTGGTGGTCTAATTAAAAAGGTCATTTGTCGATCTAATTAAAAGGACCCTATGATAGTCTAGTCACACTCATCACAGGTTTGATATTCTGTCCCCTTCACATTACAAAACAAACTGTGCGGACTATGCTAGGAATTACGTAATTATGGATGCAGACATACTTATGCAATTCAGTGCACAGAAACCACAGCAAGTTTTGTCATGTGTCTAGAGCTGACTCAGTTCATTTCCGTTTCTGAAGAATACCCATTGAGAAAATGACTCATTCCGTGCATTTTCGTTTCTGAAGAATATCCATTGAGGGAAATGAATATCCTTGATTCTTCCTTCATTTCCATTTCTGAAGAATACCCATTGAGGAAAATGACTCATTCCGTGCATTTTCGTTTCTGAAGAATATCCATCGAGGGAAATGAATATCCTTGATTCTTCCTTCATTTCCATTTATGAAGAATACCCATTGAGGAAAATGACTCATTCCGTGCATTTTCGTTTATGAAGAATATCCATCGAGGGGAAATGAATATCCTTGATTCTTCCTTCATTTCCATTTCTGAAGAATACCCATTGAGGAAAATGACTCATTCCATGCATTTTCGTTTCTGAAGAATATCCATTGAGGGAAATGAATATCCTTGATTCTTCCTTCATTTCCATTTCTGAAGAATACCCATTGAGGAAAATGACTCATTCTGTGCATTTTTGTTTCTGAAGAATATCCATCGAGGGGAAATGAATATCCTTGATTCTTCCTTCATTTCCATTTCTAAAGAATACCCATTGAGGAAAATGACTCATTCCGTGCATTTTCGTTTCTGAAGAATATCCATTGAGGGAAATGAATATCCTTGATTCTTCCTTCATTTCCATTTCTGAAGAATTACCCATTGAGGAAAATGACTCATTTCGTGCATTTTCGTTTCTGAAGAATATCCATTGAGGGAAATGAATATCCTTGATTCTTCCTTCATTTCCATTTCTGAAGAATACCCATTGAGGAAAATGACTCATTCCGTTCATTTTCGTTTCTGAAAAATGTCCATTGAGAGAAATAATAGGATTATGCCTTGCATACCTTTGATGGGTTATTCTACGCAAATAGATAAAAACCCTAGATTTCATGCAAGACAATTATCTAATACAGCGTCACAGACAGACTCCTACGAATAAATTTCGGGATGAAATTTCCTAAAGTAGGGGAGACTGTGACACCTGTACCTCTGCGACCATCAAGCAAATACCAAACCAATGAAATATTGTATTTCATACTTGGGATTTGTATAAATATGTGTATCTTTTGCACATATCAATTCTTGTTCGATTTCAAGCTTTAAATCGCTTTCTAGAAGGTTATACGCGCACTGATGCGTAAATATAACCAGTTTAATGCAACGAACACTTTGGAATAGTCAAATAGGCTTAACATACCTTATATAACCTTTACATAACTTAGAAATAAGTTTTGGAGGGTTTGGTGTGGCGAAATCAAGTTTATTCGCTTACAGGGACTAATTTCGACAAACTGTGAAAGTATGCCGATTTGTACTGTAACGAACATTCTGGAACATGACCATAAGTTAAACATACCCTAAATATCCTTTACATAGCTTACAAATAGGCTTTGAGGGGTTCGGTGTGCTAAAATAAACTTTTTGGTCATTCAGGGACTAAAAGCGTCAAAAAGTGCATAAGTTTGCATTTTCGCGCATATCTTACGTTCTGAATACATCCGGACATCCAAAACTTTATGTAATCATTAAAATATTTTATTTTAGTGATTGGCATGATAAAATTCCATTCGTCGCGTAATTTGGATCGTTTTTCGCATTCGTTCGTGTTCCGTCGTAATTAACCGAACAACGCAATCGTACGACCAAACGAACCGACATCCGAGATATTTTTGAGCATGTTTCATGTTCCCTATACTTTAACTTCATTTTAGAGCCTTGAAATGGGATTAACGGGGCTTAAACGTGTCAAAAATGCATCAAAAACCATGTTTTGCACATTCAGGGACCAAAATTGACAATCTGCCATAGTTATCTTAGGAAGTGACCAAAATGGAAAATCTAAATTACAGCTTGTTCCAGTTATTCCCCTCATTTTCACATGGTTTTAATGAAACTAGGGGCTCCCATGGTTTCACAAAACCATGGGCACATGTGTACGGATGAGATCGAAGCTCGTTTTACGATGAACGATCTTAACGGTTGTGCAAAAACTATAAATACCCCATCCATCACATTGTTGCAACTCACATTTGATCTGATATTTCTCTAAGTTGAGGTTCTTTCACTTCATACCTGAGAATAATCGGGTCAAACTTCCGTTCTTGGACCTTTTGTAAGTCCTCTTTCGTTCTTTTTCGCGTGAAAGTCAAACTGTGTTTGACTTTCTGCTTTGACCAGTTTATGGTCAACATGAAGTTCGTTTGAACTTCATAACGTGAGCGTAATCATGATGGTTTTAGTCTCTTGTGACTATACCTACTGATTACCACGTTATCTAGGCATAGTGGCGAGTCGTAGTTTCGGCCAAAATGCGTATTCTTGCGTATTTTGTAACCAAACTACTTTTAGGTATCAAAACCGTTTGTTTTGAAACCAAACCTGTTTTCAAACCTCGTTAAGCATGTTTTAACATGTTTAGCTCGTCACTTTAGGTTTAGAGCTTATGTAGGGCCGTAAGGTAAGCGGTCTAAACAACCGCTTATACTTTCGAACCCGACCCGTTTGGTCGATCTTTAGGATCCGACCAAACACATTAGGTGACCATAGTTGCATAGGGAATAACCTTCCGAGGTTATACCTTATGGTCACGTCGTTTAAGTAGTTGTATGATAGGTAGTTTATATGCCTTAGGTAAATGACCAAAATGCCCTTTTTACACCAAAATTCATTTTAAGCATATGTAACATAATTTTTTATATCTAAAATGATTTGGCAACAATATTAGACATATTAAGGCATATTTTACTTATCATAGGACTAGTTAGGCGGTCCGAACGCGTTTTACGCGAACGACGCGTTAAAGTGGCGTAAGCTACCTTAACGAGTCGTAATGGGTCGTAATCACTTAGGTTAGGTTTCGTTTTAGAATGTAGGCTTTGTTAAACCATATTACATGAGTCCCTACACTCATTTGGTTTACGAAACCTCATTTTATCCGATCCTCCGATTTAGGTCCGTTTATTTACATAGTTACCTATATTAGGTGCCGTTGATTCCGTGATCCCTCTAGCTTTGCTTGGTTGTTATTCAAGACTTCTAAGCATCCTCAAGTGAGTACATAGACCCCTCTTTTACTGTTTTCCAAACGTTTTGTGGTGAAACACATGTGCCTACTTGTTATTTTCATGCTTTCCATGTTTTCATATCATATACTTGCTATGTTCATTAGTACACTATTAGTACATGATTTCATTATGTCTTGCTATGTATGTTCACTTAACACGCTAGCACAATTGTTTTACATTTTTGAACCATTTGAAATCATTGGATGTATATGAACCATTTGAAATCATTAGATGTATGTGAACCATTTGTAACCATTTGATGTATGTGAACCATTTGAAATCGTTGGATTTATGTGAACCGTTTGTAACCATTTGATTTATGTGAACCATTTGTAACTGTTTGAGCCATTGGGTTAGGGAAGTGATTAGGTAAGGGGGCGGGTGTAATGTATTAAAAGCATGGTGGATACGCCGCTGGTACTTCCTATATATAAGTGCTTTTAACACATTATATATCGTTGCGTTATCTAGATCACTTGGGTAAACGATTTCGAAACAATGTCACACAAGGATGTTTTCTGAATAATATAAACCATACGAGTTTTATTAACGAGTTTTTTTTCAAGATGTTTTACAAATTTTGGTTTTTCTTAAACAAATGTTTTGGAGTTAAGAATCATGGCTACGAGATTTTGCAAATTATAACCAACTTGATTTGAGTTGGTTAATTATGTCGCAATATTATACTTTTCAAAACAAGGTTTTTAAATAAGTATTGTAACATGTAAAACGAGCCATGAAACTGACACTCATATAAAACCTATGTACTCGCCGGCATTTTTATGCTAACGTATTTTCACATGTGTTTCAGGTACCATAGTCGATGATGTTTGATGATTATATCTGTGTTCGCTCACATAGGAATGGACGAGGTCTTAGTGACTTAATAACAATGAAAGTCTATTGGTTCATGTTTTGTTTCTAATTCCAATGTAATGTAATACATTTAAATTCAATAAAACGAAATTGTTTAAATCCATGGTTGTGAAACAATGATTCTGTTACAACACTCCCCGACGTTTCCGCCACGTTTTGTTGTTTTACGTGGTCGGGGTGTGACAAGTTAGAAAGGATTGAAAAAATGAACAAAGATAAAGTTAAACATACTCCTCCTGTTTGGGCAAATTACAAGAAAAATATGCCTGATAAAGTGTTAAAGCTGAAAAGAATGAAAGAGGAACTTATTACTGCTGACTTTGGTTCAAGAAATTAGGTGACAAGGTGGAAAGAAGAAAAAGTGGTGGCCTTTTACCAAAAGTTGGAAGAGTTAAGAAAGAAGAATCCAAGTGTTCCACAAAATCCAGTTTACCCTGAAGCATATGTTTCAACAAGACCACAAAAACTGCAAGTCAGGAAAGCCACCGCTCCACCTGGTGCCATCCTTTATCAAAGAAGGAGACAAAAACAGATTGATGCAGAAACACCAGAGGATGTAGCTGCTAGTGATGATATTATAAAATCAGTCATTAAGTAGATGATGGCTGAAAATGCTGAACTTGCTCAAGCTCAAAGCACTGCTCAGCCAGTCATCACCAGGCCACCATCACCAAACTCATCATCAATAAAGCCTCTCCCAAGAAACCCACTGGATTAAAAAAATACTAAAGTGGAAGTCTGAAAAACAGACCCACGTATTGACTCTGATCAAATCTAGTGGTGAAGTGAAGAAAATATAAAGGGAATAAGCACTGGGCCTGGGTGTTGAAGATCTGCAAGATCTCCTTGATCTTACACTGTGCAGGGATGAGGATGATACATATTCTTTGAACTTTGAATTACAATTCAAAGGGCACGTCAGGGAACTTTTGATGAGGCAATAAAGATCCTAAATAATGAAGAGTTTTGGCATCATCTGTTCCAGGGGGAGATTGTTGGGATTGAACCCTACCAAAGGAACACTTGATTAAAGCCAAAACTGGATCAGAGCAGTGGATCCAACATAAGTACTGCTGTATTCCAACTTTCCCCTTGAAAGTGTTTCTAACAACTGATGACTTGTATCCACTGCCCTTATACAACTGCTGTTCTACAAACAACTGATCAAGTATAAAGACTGATGAAGACTAAAGACCTGATGATCAATCTACTATTATGGGTCAAGCACTGCTGAAGAAACAAAGTACTGCTGGAGTCACAACAGTGGAAGGAGAAAGTAGTAGTTTAGTCTTTCCTTTTGTAATGTATTGTAATCAGTAGTTAGCTAAACAGTGCTTGTATTAGATCAGTAGTTCAGGTTGTTAGGAAGTTAGATGTCACTTTCATGGTGACGTCAGCCAAGATGCTTCAGTGGTTTGCTCGTGCCTATAAATAGAACAGTACCCTGTACTATTCTATTAGCTCTTTCTCCACTTGTCTTCTTGCACGAACAATTCATTGTGAGCTCAGGCTGAGGGGGAGTTTGTGATACATGCATGCAATTGTAATTGGTGTTTGAAATAAATTCAATCATTTGATTCAATGATAAACTTGTGTGTTGAAAACAATTCTCCTATTTGATTGTGTGATCAAAGTTTGTTTCCATAATTAGTTTCCGCTGCAATTACTTGTTCATCTTCATTATTATCAAACGTAAAACACAATCATAAGAAACTCAGATCCTAAGAAGTTCTTCTCATGGACCTTGAGTTATCGAGATGCATACGCGATAACCTTGTCTCATTACATAAGAACACAACCGAGACCTAGGTTAGAGGCATCGCAATAAACAACAAAGTCGTCGTTTCCATCGGGTAGCGCGAGCACAAGAGCGTTGCAAAGCATATACTTAAGAGTTTGAAAGGATTCCTCTTGTTCGGTTCCCCAAACAAAAGTCTTGTCTTTATGCGTGAGAGAGGTGAGAGGGACGGCGATTTTTTGAGAAATCAGCGATAAATCGATGGTAATAACCTGCCAATCCGAGAAACGAATGAACTTCAGACGGGGTTTTCGGCGTAATCCAACTCTTAACTGCTTCAAACTTTGCGGGATCAACGTGAATACCTTAACTGTTGACATTGTGACCGAGAAATTGAACCTCCTCAAGCCAAAATTCACACTTGGAGAACTTGGCGTAGAGACGATTTCCTTGGAGAAGCTCGAAAACTAGACGAAGATGCTGCGCGTGTTTGGCTCTCGACTTTGAATAGATAAGGATATCATCGATAATCACGATAACAAAGCGATCAAGAAAGGGTTTACACACGCGATTCATCAAATCCATGAAGACTGCGGGTGCGTTGGTAAGACCAAAAGGCATGACCACGCATTCGTAATGGCCATAGCGGGTGCGAAAAACGATTTTAGGGATGTCTTGTTCCTGAATTTGCAGTTGATGATAACCAGAATGTAGATCGACTTTAGAAAAACACGTAGCGCCTTGAAATTGATAAAACAAATCGTCGATTCGGGGTAGTGGGTAGCGATTCTTGATAGTAAGTTTGTTGAGTTCCCTGTAATCGATGCACATTTGGAACGATCCATCCTTCTTTTTCACGAAAAGGACAGGTGCACCCCATGGAGATGTGCTAGGGCGTATGAAGCCTTTATTAAGTAATTCCTGGAGTTGACTAGAAAGTTCATGCATTTCGGACGGTGCGAGGCGATAAGGGGCTTTAGCAATAGGGTTAGCTCCAGGAATAAGGTCGATACGAAAGTCAATATCACGAGTCGGGGGGTAGACAGGGTAAATCGTCAGGAAAGACATTAGGAAAATCATGAACCACAAGTAACTTTTCCATTGGCTTCTTTTCCTCCTATGCTACTACAATGTGAGCTAAGAAAGCCAAGTATTCCTTGCGGAGATACTTGTTTGCTTGGATGCACGACATAAGTTTCAATTCTTTCGAGGATACTTCGTCATAGACACAGAGTTGATCACCGTTTGAAAGAGAGAAATGAATCATCTTTTCAAAACAAATGACTTCAACACGATTTTCATGAAGAAAGTCCATGCCTACTATGATATCTAAACTACCAAGTTGCATTGGAATGAGATCGATGGGGAAAATGTGATCGTTGAATTCGAGAGTACAATCACGGAGAACGGAATTTAAGGTGACGGTTCTTCTGGTGGCAATTTCTACGTCGAACGTCGTTGGGAGGTTAGCGCGTTTACGGTTTAGGAGCTTTTCAAATTCAAATGACACAAAACAGTTATCGGCTCCAGTATCAAATAAACACGAAGCATAAATACCGTTAACAAGGAACGTACCATTGACAACGTTGTTGTCAGTCTGAGCCTGGCGGACATTGATGTTGAAAGTTCTTCCGTGAGCTTCTTGTGGTGGTTATTGCTGCTGCTGAGGCTGCAGCTGCGGTGGTTTCTATTGTGGTTCTTGTTTCACAACTCGATTCGGGTAGATGTTAGCAAAATGATTCGGGTCACCACAAGAGTAGCAAGCTCGTGCATGAACAGCGGGAGCAGGAGCTGCTTGGTTACCCTAAATAACAAGGGGTTGAGCTGGAGTTGGAGCAGCATGTTGACGCGGGCCTGAACGGCAGTGAGCAGTAAAGTGCCCATAGATGTTGCAGTTTGCACAGAAGCGACAGTTCACCCCTGCAGGGTGATGGTAAGTGCAAGTTGGGCACAGAGGATGACCACCAGTATACGCAGCGCTTAGCAGGCGGTGTGTTGGTGACATGTGCTTGGTGGCTCTGGTTGTTGGGGTTGTACAGGAACAACGTTGGGAGGAGCGGCGGTAGTAGCGTAGTTGTTGGTGCATTCATCTGTCGTCTTCATCTTATATCGAGTCTCAGTTTCATTGCGGATCTGAACGAACATAAAGTCATCATCAAGAATGATGATATCACATATGTGACATCAATGATGACATCACATATTACAACATCACGTGAATTATATCATGCATGCACATAACAGAATGTATTTTGTTTGTATCCGCTTGAAGACAAAAGTAGATGGTCCACTTGAAAGTCATGTTCGCTTGAAGTTAATTAGTGTTTGACCGCTTGAACTTGTAACCGCTTGAACATGTCATGTATGTTTCAAGCGGACTAGCATGTAGTATAAATAGGTTCATGTCATTTCATTTGAAGGGAACCAGAGCAGAATTCAGTTGTGATACCGAGGTGCTGCCAATATTCCTTGTGATTGTAATCTCTGTTATTTCAATATACAAGATGATTAAAGTGATATTCATGCTGTTTCAAAGTCAGTTTCTTATTTTCCGCATCTGAAACTGATAAAATCTCTTCTGAACGACTCGTTTGGGTCACAAACCGATCCTACAGTAGTTCTTGTTGTTGTTACCCTTGCGCTTGCGATTTTGACATGAGGACCTTGAAACTTGAGATGCTGCGGTGTCGGTAGCGGGAGCGGGAGTAGCAGTGACCTGGTTGAGACTCTTGGTTGAGGTTTTGAAATGCCCAGCTAAGACTCGCTTTTCGTTGACCTCAGCTGCGAGTTGGTAAGTTTCCTCAATGGTAGCAGGTTTAGCTGCTTGCATAAAGTCAGCTACACAGTCGAGTAAAGCTCGAATGTACTTCTTGATCGTCATATCAGGTGTAGCCACCTGACTAGGATAGATAATACTGAGCTGCTTGAAGCGAGCGGTGAGACCAGCGTTGTCACCTCCATCTTGTTTGATATGCCAGAATTCATTCTCCAGCTTTTGCACTTCACGAGGAGGGCAAAACTCCTTCATCATAAGCTCCCTGAGTTCTTCCCATGATAAGCCATAAGCTGCATCATTTCCGTGCCTGTTGCGCTCAGCAGTCCCCCAATCCAGAGCCCTGGACTGAAAGACTCCGGTAGCATTAAGATTACGCAGATTTTCTGGACATCCACTTTGCCAGAAAGTGACTTCGATGGAGTCAAACCACTGGAACATAGCACTGGGTCCATCTTCACCAGTGAAGTTTGTAGGACCACAAGCTTTAAATTGCTTAAAGCTGAAAGCTGCTTTCGGAGCTTCAGCCTTTGAATCGACAAAATATTTGCTGCTGACCTTGTTGATCTCACTGACGATCTGAGGTATGACTTTAGCCATTTCCTTGGCGACCAGTGAAGCGATGCGCTTGTCAGCATGGTTTCGGCGAGAAGCACGTTGAGTATGAGAACCAAATGACGACATTGTCTGCAGCAGACATCGTCATATGATTTAGACGAGATTCGATTGTATCGGGTTTAGTTTGAAAAGTTTAGCGTTCAACCAACATACTTATTATTATTAGGTAAAGCACAGCAACACATCGGCACATAACACATAGTCACATAGGCACATAGTCCACGTTGGCACGTAAGCACAGAAGCACATAAGCACATAAGCACATAGGAGCACATAATCCACGTAAGCACATATTTTGCACGTATTCACCTATCTGTCAAAGCTGCATAGAGCGTTCGAGAGTTGCGAAAGATAGCGAGTAGCATTGCGAGTAGTATAGCATACAAGAGTCCATAGTTTGTCTGCGATTAGTTAGCGTTTGAGATTCGAAGGCTGTGCGAGTTGTGCGCATTTTGTGGAGCAATGAAAATGAAAAGCGTGAATCTTCAAAATCGAACATATAAAATCGATAACGCGTTAAATCGGCGATTGCAGGCTAGAAAATAGAGTGTCCTGGGTGTTAGACATCGACTACCCAAAGTGAATCGACTATCCTCAACGAGTTCTAGTACACGCTTTGGCCTAATAGACTGGGCTCTAGCCGAAATACGGAGAACGACACTAATCCTTCCAGTTATTACGTAACTCAAAGTAGGGAGTGGAACAGGTCATTAAGGTGCGGGTTTCACCCCTAACTTAACAACTTCGTTCCTGAAAAGTGTGGCATATCCACCTGATAGAGATGGAGATCTCTGTCGAGATATGGATGTCACTCCTAGTTTAACAGATATTCTCGTGCTGAGAGCAAAAATACGTGTAGAGTGAGTGATCTTATCGAGAGTTCCTGGTTTTCACACCTAATCTCAACCCAATCACTCGATTGTGTTATGCAAGTGTTTTCGAAAACATGCGTATTGTGTCAGCCTTAGGAAAGGCCAAAGTAGTTTTCAGCCTTAGGAAAGGCTTCTTCGTACGGAGTTGTGGTATGTGTGTCCGCGCGAAGATGTAGTTTTTTTGCGAGTTCGAGCGAGAGTATCCATAGTAGGTTCGTACGAAACCCCTACCGGGTTTGCACGAAGCGGTTTGTTGGTACTTAGACTATAGACTAGGTCAATCCTGCAAGACATAGACCTAATTCCCTATAGTTATGGCTCTGATACCAATCTGTCACACCCCAACCGATGGCGGAAACATCGGGCGTGGCACTGAGTGAAACAGATTGTTCAAGAGAATCCATAACAACTATTAAATGATAATATATTTAACGTTAATATCCCATTCTAATAACATATAAAGCACTAGCAGTCATTACATATAGTGAGTCTCATCAACAAATACTTTTCCGACAACTCAGATTTTATTTAGCCGGTTTCTAGACTTCCTAGCTTGTTACATCATGGCATAGCATCCTATCAACCTATCACATACGTTTAAAATAAAGTCAATACATATAAAATGTAAAGGTGAGTACACAAGTTTGAGTAGCATATAGTAGTAAAAGCGTTTTACGCATAACCAGCATGTAACACGTAACGGGAGAAGCATGTAACTATCAAAGAATGTCTACAACTTAATCACGTGACTGCGGTTTGGAGTATGCGCGACACATGTTCAGTGAACACGTGAAGTAAAGAGTTGTGATCCCTATCAACCCCCGTCCATGACAGGTGCTGAGTCCAAACTATAGTATTATCATTGCTAGAGGCGGTATAGTGTAACACTGTGTAAGCATAGTACAAGCATTCATAGATCACGTATAGCATGCGGGAGCGGTTAGCGTTATAAAGTGTTTGCGTTGTGTGTTGTGTTTTGATATAGAACGTATGTAACACCCAAAAGTGCGTTAAATGAAAATGGGTTCGAGTATACTCGCAGTGAGTGTTTATCAAGTAAACACAGCTTGATTGGATTGAAGGGAGCACGTGGAGTTAGCCTGGGCATAGAACAGTAGTGTAAGCTTTGAACAGTGTGTAACAGAATGTCGGATGGGTAAGTGGTCGAATGGCGATCCGAACGAATGGGGATAACCCATCCGGACGGATGGTCATCCGAGCGGATGGCCATTCGAACGGATGGCCACTCGAGTGAATATGTTAAAATTCGAAGTTTTATTAAATCGTTTCGAACAAGGAGTAGTATAAGGGACTGGGGTCGAATGGTCATTCGATCGAATGGTCATCCGATCAGATGGGCTCTCGGGTGGGCGATCTGTTATTTGAAAGTTTGTAAGATTTTCTAAGTAAGAAGCTTGAAGTTTAACGGAGACGGCGTGATGACGTGTCAAATAACGGAAACACACCGAGCTCAGCTCATTCGGTCGAATGGTCTCATCCCATTCGATCAGACTCACTGTGCTTGATGGAATTTCATGTTCAACACGTTAATTTGTTATCTCTCTGGTGGAAATCCGTTTTCAAGCCATCTCTCCACCAGGAAATGAGTAGATTGTTTGAATGAGTCCCGGTTCCATCAGTTTTGAGTAAAAGTTGAAGAAAAGTTTGAAAACAGATGAAGAAGTGTGAAATCTTGCAAAACTTAGTTGAAAAGTTGTGGAAATCTCTTAGATCTGAACCAATCTTGATGAGTTGATGCACCACAACAGGTTGCATAATCAAAATGGGTGAAGAACACCTTTAAGAGGTCCAAATCAATGATTTCAGAGAAAAAGTTAGAGTTTGTGTGTGATTTTGATGAAAAAGATGATGTAGAAGTGTTTAGTGATGAAGATTGTACAAGATTTGAGGAGAAATACTTACGAAATGGCCTTGAATCGAGAGTAAAAGTGTCTGAGAGTGACTTGAGTGCGTGTGGTCAGATGGAGATGTCAAATCAGTGAAAGGAGGTGTACGGGTAGTATTTATAGGCAAGTGAGAGAGAGTTAAGGCGGTGGAGAGTGGTGTTCGGTCAGATGGCTTGCCAGGTCGAATGGCCATTCGGTCGGATGGCCATCTGAGTGGATGGCATCCGGACAAAAGTCCATTCGATCGCTTGTCCATTCGATCAGCAGAGTTGCGTTTTGTTGGTTTCCCAACCTTATTTCGTTTGTTAAGCGTTGCGTTGCGTTTAAGCGAGTTGCGAGTAAGCGTTGAGTGTGTAAGTGTTGCATTGATAACCACATATCATTTAAACAAATAATCACAAAAATAACACACATAACATAAGTAAACCTGCGTTTCAAGTCCACGTTGAGTTTTGCGTTGCGTTAGCGTTGTGGTAGCGTTTAGTCTAAACAAGCGATGTAGCCAAGCGATAAAGTGCATTTAAATAGTAAGCGTTATGAGTAGCGTTTTAGATGCTATAAATGCGTTTTGATTAAGCGTTGAAATATACGTTTAAAAATATAGTTTTAACCCATTGCGTAAATCGAAATCTTGGGAGTATAAGCGGTTACAACAAGAATGACAGCGATGAGTAATGACCCGAAGAGTCGGGTGGTTACACTAAGGATAGAGAGATTGCTTCCGGATAGCCCCTCAGCTCCAAATAAATAGCAGGCAAACAAACAAAACTAAATAGATAGAAAACAGAGAGCTACTAATAACACAACGAATAGAGAAAACATAGCATGGTAAAAATCGACACATATGTAACAAGATATCCAACACATAGACACACAAAGTCTACCTAAGGTGAGTGGAAACCTAGGCCCCCAACTCAAAACTAAGACATGCCTGTACCCTCACCTAAAAGCCCTTAACCGTAATCCTAGACCTCCAAGGCCTCCTATCTTGGGCCATGTCCTTAAAGAGGTGTAACTCCAGCAAATCCTTCCTAATACGCTCTTCCCAAATAAAATTGGGTCTACCTCTACTCTTTCTCCTATCTACAATAAGGGTTTCCACTACCAAAACTGATGTCGTCGTCTGCCTCCTCCTCACATGACCAAACCATCTCAATCTCCCCTCCCTAATCTTATCCGAAATGCTAGCCACTTTTAACCTTTCCCTAAAAACCTCATTTCTTATCCGGTCTAACTTTGTGTTCCCATACATCCACCTGTGCATCCTTATTTCTGATACCCCCATCTTGCGTGTATGTGTAATCTTGATAGCCCAACATTCTATTCCATACAACATAGCAGGTCTAACTGCAACCCCATAAAATTTCCCCTTTAATTTAATTGGGAACCTCCTATCACACAATACCCCAATGACGGCTCTCCAACTACGTCAGTTAGTGTGGATGCGGTAGGCTACGTCTCTATCTATCTCTCCAACTCTTTGTACAAAAGATCCTAAATACTTAAACTTAGTTGCCTGTGGAACCACTTGACCTTCAATAGTGATCTGCGTGTCATCATCGTCCCCTGCTTTGCTGAAATCATAGGAAAAGTACTCGGTCTTAGAGCGACTAATCTTCAAACCCTTGACCTCTAATGCCACTCTCCATTCCTCTACCTTCATATTGAGGCTTTGTTTATTCTTCGCAATTAACACAATATCATCCTCAAAGAACACGCACCACAATATTGCCTCATGTATCGACTTAGACAACTAATCCAGAACAACCGTAAAAAGAAATGGGCTCAATGCAGACCCTTGATGAAGTCCTACCTCCACAAGAAAGGAATTAGTATCCCCTACTGGTGCCCGAACACCAGTTTCAGTCCTACCATACATATCCATAATAATATCTATGTAGTTCCCTGAAAACCCTATCTTCTAAACTATCCCAAATCAGTTTATGCGGGACACTTCGTATGCCTTTTCCAGGTCTATGAACACCATATGCAAATCTCGCTTCTTCTCTCTATACTTTTCCATCAATCTCCTTTGAATGTGTATCGCTTCCATAGTCGACCGCCCTGGCATGAAACCAAATTGGTTACCACAATCTAAGTCTATTTTCTTATTCTAGTCTCAATTACCCCTTCGCAAAGTTTCATAGTGTCACACCCTCAAATTCCACTAGCGGGATTTTACCGCAAGGCGTGTGATAAACCAGGATCCAGCCACTAATCATGTTGAACATTTATAATAAAAGAAAATAACCAAATACCACATTCAACATCAAAAATGATGGTTTTAACATTTGTATCACAGGTAACGAACCTTGATAGTAGGCTGGATACGGTTTGGTCAAGAAAAGCTTTGCAATTTGCGACTCCATGGCTTAAGACCTATGATGTTCAAAGTCTACCTTGTGGGAATTTTGTATTAGACAACTTGTTTCAAGTTTTATTTAAACATATTTCAGTCTTTTATATTTAATATTTAATATTTTATCATCCTATCTTCCCCTGCCAATGTGAAACTGTTATCAATCGTCATGCATAAACCCACCATCCGGGCCCACCGGAATTTGGGGTGTGACACTAACCTGGCAACAGAGCGTACCTAGACACAACAATGCAATGTAACAAGAAAATAAAAAAAAGGAAAGGAATGATCTCACCCGGTGGTGAGTATAACTCTGAGCAGATCAGACTTGCAGCCTTTACTTATGGCTAGAAGTTTTTTATTAGAAGAATTAGCCGCAAAATTCTATCAGTTTGACCTGTAACCTTCTAGGGTTACAAAGACCAATAAGAACCACTTCATACAGCTCTAAGAACCACAAATCTTCTATACCGTGCACACACCCCAAGAACTCAGATAACACAAAATCTGAAATTGGCAGATCAAATCACCACCAAGACTCCCAATATCTACTTGGATCTACATAGATCTGGTTCAGATCTAACTCTAGATACACAGCGGAAAGATAATAACCCCAAGAGCTAACGAGTTCTCTGATACCATGTAAAAACAATGATATCAAATGATCAAAAGACAAATCAACTCAGAATACCTAGACCACTGATTGTATTAACCCTAAAATACTCTGAATGATTACAAAGAACAAATCTAACACAACCCTCACTCTATAAGATTATTAACATAAAAATCTCATACGAAATACAAGAAATCCTCACAAACTAAGTTTTGATTCAAGATGAATCAAAACTTTACAAACAAAAAACCCTAAATCACTTAGAGAGAGAAACGAGAGCACACTATGAAAATATCTAAGTGAATAATGATGAAGACCCAGGTGTTAGTCTTTTATAGCAAACACATAACCGACTTGAACCATATCTTAAAACCCATTGATGTTGTTGTAAGTTGTTACAACCACCAGTATCGAATAGACCCATATATCTTTTCAACTCTTGTGAGCCCACGAACCAGATACCCAACTACTAGCAATCCACCCGGTACCCAGCTTCAAGCAACTCTCAAGTGTCCATCCAGCCCAACATATATTAACAAAAAACAAGTTATATTAATCAGTAAATTAAATAACCTAGATATTAAACAGAAATATAGTGTAATTTTAACAATCCTATACATACATATATAAGATTTTAAATCATTAAAGTTTCATATTATGGCAAGGTATGAACAATCAAGAATCTAGGGTTTTCAATCCATGCAAAAAAAATTCAACACACTCCTATGATCATAGACAAACACTAGACATCAACAAGTTTGATTAAAACTGAGTTTGGATAAACTAGGGTTTTTGACCTAAACTTGAAAATCTTTAAAAAACATCAAAATTGATCAAGAAGCTTACTTGTAAGCATTATAGAATGTTGGAATCGATCAAGGGAGTCACCAATTGCAAGAACCAAGCAACAAATCAAGATGGATGGTGAACTTAGGGCACAAATTTCGAGAATGGTTGGGGTGGGGGCTCTAGTCGTGGGTTATGAGGGATAGGGTTGGGTTTTAATTTGTTTTTTTTATAAAATCGAAGTAATAGAAATCAAGGGTGGACTTTTTGGTGGGTTTTGCAACTGTTGGTGAACCTTTTAACTAATACATGCCCACTAAATCGTTTCTCTACTAAAATTAATAGCCCGATTCTATAAAAATAAAACCCGCTAGTTTGTTCATGATTTTTTTTATAAACGTAAATCATACAAAAAACGCACATTGCTACGCAATTACGAGAAACAACTGACAATTAATCCATATATGTTGGTGCATATTTGTGACAACAGCTTTTAGATTTAGTCTTTGGATATCTTGTAATTAGTAAAATGATAAACAATTAGCGGGTTTAGCTTTGTATTAGTCAAATAATAGTGTTTGGGCTAAAGCAAACCCATATAGGGTGAAGGGGGACGAATTGGGCCTAGCCCATGTTGGAAACCCTAGCCCAAGTTGCAACCTTGTGTTATATAAACCAAGCTTTGCATTAGGGTTTAGGTTAATCAACCAAAACGATTTTAGAGAGGAATTCGTGAAGGCATTAGGGCTTGGACGAAATCAGTGATCTAGATTAATTGTAATTCTTGTGATTGATAATCAATAAAGATCGGGTTTATTGGAATTCTGTTTTCTACTCATTTTTGTGATAATCTGATCTAGAGGATTCCGCATTCTAGGTTGGATTGACAATTCTGTGAAGATCCGTATGAACCATGGGACCTACAATATAGTCAAATAACATATAATTCCACACAATTACATTAATATTTCAATATTTGCAATACTATATCCATGTTTCACCAACGTTCGGGGTCAGACTCGTGTGTGGTTTGGTAATTTTGTTAACTCACCGAATTACTGTCATATGAGTGTTCGTGTACTAACTGACACACTTAACCAACTAACATCAAGTGAAATGCAATAATGAATGCTTTTGATAATGTTATAGATAACAGAGTTGACCTGAAAATTCTCGGTTGTCACACATAGTATGCCCTAGCAACTTAATCCCTCTGTAATTCCCATAATATTGGGTGTCCCCTTTGTTCTTATATAAAGGCACTACAACAATACTTCTCCATTGATCAGTCATTTTTCCATATTTAAATATAAGATTGAAGAAATTAGTTAGCCATCGAACTCCTTCCTCTCCTAAACACTATTAGTGCATATTATGTATGTCCGCCACTGTGCGAATAGTCTATATAGAGCGTGTGTTGAATATTGTATAGTTGAGATATGAACACATGACCTTGGAAAGGACGAGACAAGTTCGCAAGAATGAGACTCATTCGTACGGATGAGACTCATCCGCACGGAAGAGCTAGTCTGTTCTAAATGTCAAAGTATATACATAGTGGTCATGTGTTCATAGATGTTAAGTTTTGGAAACTAGAGGAGATGCTGGAGAGATTGCATGATGCTCTCTCAAGCTTATAAATGATGTATACTCTTTCGGTATGAATGGAATCCTTCTACTTATGACTATTCTTATGGGAATTCTACCGAACTAGCTTTATCCTATCCAAACTCCGTCTAAACCCGTCGGATCCGGAACTTTCAATTGGTATCAGAGCTACGGTACCGATTCGGTCAATCTAATAGTTTATTGAATCACCTACGCTTATGATTTATGGGTTTTTAGATGAAAAACATCAAATTAAAGGACAATCCATGGAAAAAAAGTAAAATTGAAACCATAGGATTGGTTAGAAATGAATTTCGACCTAGCCTGTGAAAGAATCATCATAAAATTCAAAGAAATAAAGATTTTAGATCGAAAAATGTTAACAACGATGTTTCGAACGGATGAGACATTCTCGTGCGCAAGAGTGCTTATTCGTGCGAAGGAGTCATTCATCCGCACGAATGAACGCTTATCCGTTTGAAAAATCGTGTTCATCCGCACGAACCAGTCTTTCATCTACAGGAATTAACCTTCATCCGCACGGAAGGCTTTCATCCGCACGAATTGCTTAATCCGTTCCAAATATATCATTTCACCCGTATGAAGGCATTTTTTGATCATGGTGATGAGACGAGTGTCTAGAAAAATTTGGTGATAGAATTTTTTTTTTGAGATTTTAACGTCATATACGGGTTGTTCGGAGAGACCGTTGGAGGTTTCGGAGAACAGATATGTTGATGACTTTACAGAGTGTTGAAGTTAGTGGGGTAGTCATGGGTACCTATTCCGAATGATTATCATTTGGAGTAGTGACTATTAATGGGCCAAAACGTAAAATCCGCATTTGATGAAAAACTGACTTTTGAGGAGAAAAATGTTATATTTGAGTTTTTCGGTGAATAGAGAGGACTTGATTTGCTCATTTTGAGGGGAAATTTAGTGAAGAGTTTAGGGATGTCAGAATTTGCCAAAAATGAGGGGGAATATTTTTTCATATTTTTGGAAATTCAAACGGGAAAAGGTGCAATAGTATTCGGGTGGTTCCAACTTCAGATTGTCCGAGGATGCATAGGATCTGAATTTGTTAGTCTGTGATTATAGGAAGTTCGGATTCTTTAGATCGTGACCAGATTGATGTCTTAGAGTTTGAGTCCGAGTCGTCATAAAAGCCGGTTAGAAGGATTAGCATCAGTATTGTCGATACTTTCAAGATATTAGATACACGCTAGCTTGGTGATAGTCTAAATTTTCAGAATGGTTAATCTTCGAGTAAACGAGTTGTTTTCTGGACTAACCGCTGGGGAGTGATGATATTTGTTAATTAAGTTGCTGTCAGGACTAAAGGAGAAGACTGTACATATGTTATCGTGACTGAAGAGGAAGAATGTGAATTTTATCGTGGAAGAATGATTCTTAGATCAAAATGTATTACCAAGATGATTTGTTATTTGATGAAGATTTGCTGATTGTGGAGATTACCGTTTACACTGATCCATCATTCAGGAGTGAGCTTAAAGGTGATTACAGAAAACGGGATTTCAGATTTTCTGGGTATTTATAGACTTGAAGTTTACCGGTGTGGTGATTCGAAGTTTCTATCAATTTTCGTTTGGGTTTTTGACGATTAAGAGATTGAGCTAAAGTGGTAGATCAAATACCGAACACGGGTGTAATTAACGTTGAAACGGAGATGCTACTTTGTGTCATTTCAAGTTGGTGATTATTCATGAATATTGCAGTTAAGCAAATCAGAGGAGGTGTGGAACCGTGCAAACAAAGAACTGAAGATTCATTCCAGAGGGAACTTAGTAGAGATAATGAAAGCCCGAATAATCAATCAAGGGGGAATTAATTGAAGATATCAAATGCTTGATTGAAGTTGCAGAATATTCAAACACCGACTCTCATATTTAAAGATCAAGATTCGATAGTGACAACCAAGGGGGAATTTGTTAGTGCATATTATGTATTTTCGCCACTGTGTAAATAGGCTAGATAGAGCGTATGTTGAATATTGTATAGTTGAGATACGAACACATGACTTTAGAGAGGACGGGACAAGTTCGCACGAATGAGACTCATCTGCACGGATGAGTTCATCCACATGGAAGAGCTAGTCCGTTCCAAATGTCAAAGTATATATATAGTGGTCATGTGTTCATAGAAGTTAACTTTTGGAATCTAGAGGAGATGCTGGAGAGATTGCATGATGCTCTCTCCAGCTTGTAAATGATGTGTGCTCTTAATATCTTAAACGTTAATTATCATATCTTGAAACAATTGAATAATGTGTAGAGGTTTAAGTGGACAAACAATACTGATAATCCAGGTGAACTTGTTTAGAACTTAAAGTTTATCAGATCAACGGTATTTGTTACAAGTCTCAAAAACTGATATTGTCACACCCCCAAAATACCACATACGGAAAACCCCCGCGAGGCGTGTGACGTACTAGGATCTAGCCAACAATCACATTGAACTCGTACCAAGATTTGAAATAAAAACTTTAATTAATATAACGTGTTACAAAAACATTAAATGTAACTCATCGTGTTCAGTGGAAGCATAATACATGTTTAACTAAAACCCAAGCGTATGAAATCATCTAGTCTTGTTTCAAGTTTCCATGTTCCTCGACCCATGACCACTCCAGCATCCCAGACAGCAAGTTCCAGATCCACACGTATCAATAACCTGCGAGCATGCACACACGTGTATCAGACAACGCTGGTGAGTTCATAGTTTTACGAAAACGTTAGTTACCAAGTGTTTAGTTCCGTTCATTGATTACAATGTTGATAATACCTCAAATACAAGACGGTTCCTGATTTATTTTGCCCTTTCCCCAATGCTCCTATCAAAGCATTGGTCATGACTAGGTCATTAGTTCACACCCGTCCTCTCCGGTACGGGGTGAGGGTGCCAAACCTAAGTAGCGCTACCAACTAATACCTTGTTACCTCTCAGGTAACCAAACAACACGGAGGGACTTTAATGGTGATAAGATGAGTATATTATCCAACATTCTCGATTTACCCAAAAGACATATTCCTTTTAGGAATACCCATGATTTACCCAAAACCAATCCCTCTCAGGGATACCCAAAGACTGTCCCAACCACCGGGACGCATGCTCAAGAGGAATGAACTCACCTTCGGTTTGCTTGGTTAGATTAGTTTCTTGGTTAACAGTTGATCAAACACGCCCTAACATGGGTACCAGTAACAATCAGTTTTGAATGCACATACGCTAGATAATTCATGCATGATTAATTCACATACTCTCTAATCACATACCACGCAGTCCAATGTATAACTAACGCACATACAATCATACATATTGTAACAGTTGACCATACAATGCAATCGGTAACGTACATCATCTTAATACCACATAGTAGGTGATTAAATTCCCCAATATCAGTTTTGTACATACTTATATGGCATACATCATTCACATCTACACAAGTAGTATACACTCATCAATAGGCATGGTATAACAATAAATTGTGCCGCGAGAATCCATCATTAAAGTATGTTCACATACTAGGTGCCACACATATAAAGTTACACTACACATACAAAGTTCTAATTAATCATGTAGCACTCGTATCAATCATTCAAACAGTGTGCGACTCCGTTTACCCTTCGTGGCCCATAGACCCGGCGTGCGACCCGATACTGCCTAAGGCCCAACATAAATAACCCGAGTGGCTGAGTGACTCTTGCTCGAGTGTATGCTCAGTCCATAACATGAAATATGTCTTCTATTTTAGGGCCCAATAGCTACTGTGTGATACATCTAACACTATGTACATGACCGGCCCAAAGTCCAAATGTGGCCCAATAATATGTGCAACATATTGCCAGTGCGTGACATGCATTATATGGCTGCACCCATGCCCTTCAAGATGGCACATTAGTGTGCGACTGATGTGCCCTTCTTATAGGTTGTACGGCTGCAACACGGGGTTGTTCGGTAGCTCGGATGTGCAAGTTCTAGTGTGTGATTACAATAATGGCTTTGCTACTAACATGCTACCTTAATTCATACCATTCCTTATTATCAAAAACATCAACAAGCAATAGTTATCCTTCATCACAAATTTCCAATCATATGCCCGAATTAAATAACATCCGTAAATCATGACCCACCTATTCAATCCAGATCCGAGTACCCTATTAATTACTTCTCCAACTAATCACCAATTCATTTAGTTTATGAAAATAATTCGTTGTATATATGTGATCATATATCATCATCTTTTATATATATGCTATTTCTTATGAACACAGATTCCAACTTCAACAAATACAATATCATCTCATCATTTACTTCACATAATATTAATCATAACAATCATGTGCACCTAATATTAATACCCTAGACTATTCTGACAACACTATTAGGATAGGCACATGGCTTGATTTGATCAAAACTACAACACACACATGGGCCGCCATTAACTTATTTAAGGTTATCCAACTTTGCTAAACCATTACCTTTAAACAACAACTTTAAATCCAATCCTTACACTCAAACCGTACGTGTATAATGTCACACCCCGACCACGTTAAAACAACAAACCGTGGCGGAAACATCGGGGAGTGTCGTGGCAGAATTATTGTTTCACAACCATGGATACAAAAAGTTTCGTTTTATTAGAATATTTACATTAAAATTGTTTTAAAACCAAAACCAACAAGTTACATATCGACTAATATTGTTATTATGTCACTAAGGTCTCGTCCAGATCCTATGTGACTCATGCATCCTAGCAATCAACATCAAGCAACATCACCTGAAACATATGTAAAAACAAAGTCAGCAAAGAAATGCTGGCGAGTACATAGGTTTTATGAGAGTATCGGACTCATGGCTAGTTTACATGCTGCAATACTTTATTAGACTACAAGAGTAAAAAATACACACCTTCTTTTGAAAAGTGTATTGCAACATAATTAACCAACTCAAATCAAGTTGGTTATAACTTATAAAATCTCATAGCCATGATCCTTAACCCCAAAACATTTGTTTTAGTAAACCAACTCGTAAAACATTTCGTAAAAACTCGTATGGTTTATAACTTCTCGAAAACATCGTTAATGTGACATTGTTTCAAAATCGTTTCCCCAGTGAACTAAATAATGAAACAAAATGTAGTATGATAAGAGCACTTATATATAAGATGTACCAGCGGCGTATCTACCATGCTTTTATCATGCTACACCCGTCCAATTATCTAATCACAACCCAAAACCAATAGTTTAATCAAATCGTTTATCTCGTTTAAGTCGTTTCAGATCGTTTAATTCGCCCCAAAATCGTTTAACTCATTTTAATTGTGAAAACTAGTTTTGGTCGTCTTGCTAATAACATTCAAATCTTCGTGACTCGATTATCTCGCTTCTCGCATTAACAAACCACCAAAGGGTAAGTTAACAATCAGATTCAGTCATTACCCACCTAACCCACACATAACCATGGGTGCAGTACGATAACGGGATTTGTCAGATCCTATGGTACCATAACTGATGCGTGTGTAGTGTGATAGGTTTTTAATGTATATTTTAAGCCCTTTTACACTTTTTAGTCAAGTTTTAAATTTATAGAACACGATATTTACTAACACTAAACACACATATGGGCAAGTGCACCCATCGTGAGTGTAGTATAGTGTTGGTAAGATACCGAGGTCGTCCAAGGACACAAGAGCTTTTAGTACCGGTTTATCCTCAACGTCTAATCAAATCAAAAGGTTAGAAAAAGGTTTTAAACTAAGAAAAATAAAACTAACTAAAATGCTGAAAAATAAAATAAAATAAAAAACATATAGACAAGATGAATCACTTGGATCCGACTCGTGTTTAGTGTAACCTTTGATTATTTCCGCACTTTTGCACTTTTTAAGAGATTATCTTAGTTATTGTAGTAGACCCCTCTTTTGAAGGTGACGTTACCCTCAACCTAGTAGTTTGAGTCAGCAAGGATACAATCCTAAAGGGTTGGATTATTGAAAGATAATTAATTAAGTTATTAATGCATATTATGGTAGGCCCCTCTTTTGAAGGTGACGTTACCCTCGGCTAAGTAGTCTGAGTCAGCAGGGATACAGTCCTAAGTAGCCGGGTTAAAGTATTAATAGTAGCTTACATATGAGGGGATCAAAGAGTTTGGACCCCCGCCATCCAATACCGGTGGGTATTGAAGGAGGTCCTACTAAATTTGACCCAGGTCCTTGCAGGATCTATACACTGAACAAGGCAAGACTCTTACCAAACCGTTCCCTTAACCCCCGACCAGGTAGCCAACATATCTCCATATAGACCGTGGAGATATGAATGGTGAAAATCTTTTATTTTATATAGACAGTAAAATAATGCTAAGACACCACGGACAAACGATAAGGAAGAATCACATTCAACATAAGAAACTAGTTATTAAATTCATTAATACATAACCAAATAAAAAGTGCGAAAAGATTAAAAATAAAAAGTATTACACTAGACACTTGTCTTCACCAAGTGATGTAAGAGACTTGGGCAAACATGGCCTTGATTGTCAAGAACTCTTACGATCAATCTTGGATCCCGAGACGACTCACACACTCTACGATGGACGATGGATGATGGTGGTGGATGATGGTGTTGTGATGGTGGTGGGTGGTGGGTGAAGTGTGAGAGAGGTGGTGTGCCAAGGGATGGTTTGCAAATGAGCCAAGCACCCCTATTTATAGCCTGAACAGCAGCTCGGGCACGGCCCCGTTGTGACAACCGTCAAATTTGCATGCATCCGTACAATTAATTAATATTGAATTATGCTTAATGACTGTGCTTAATTACAACTGATGACTTAAACTGTTTTCTGATTTCTGTATCATACATACATATGCATCATATTTCATAAAGTCACTCCATTTATTACACATAGACTTTAGTGACATACTTGATGCACAAAGCACAGTTAGCACACTGAACGGATAATTCAGAAATATGCTGACAATGCCAGCACATAGACAGACAATGTTTTGAGGCCAGTATGAGCCAGAGATAGGGTACTACACTATTATGGAGTGTAGGGAAGTGAGGACCATAAAACTGCGTCCCTAGGTGATAGTTAAAGTGCCGGGAAGTGCCTAAAACCAACTAATAATGCAGAATTCTGCATTATTTATTAGAAATTCAGCATTTAACATGCTAGTAATGTGCAAAATTTTGGCAGAATGGTCCCGTATGCTTTCCTAAGTGTCGGGAATTAAATGTGACACTAAAAGATATATAAAAGGCATTATACGGAATAATTAAGCGCTTTAACGAAACGATATCTAACCGAATAACCGGACATTACCCGGGACACCAAATATTTGCCAAAGACATTGTTTTATTATTTTTTAACTAGTTATGGCTCCCGAATACCCCAACAGACTACAAAATGTTCCATACACATATGACATTAGATATTACATATAACTTCCTATCATTTACCAACTATCATCAAAATGTTACAATTAACCCCCCCATACATGTTTACGGTCCAAGGGACCCACCCAAATCACCAACATATCTATTAGATTTCATTCTCATATTTTATTTGATTGTTGCTTGTTGTAATGAACAAAATATTAGAAAAGAGAATATAAGTATGGCTTGAAGATTTTTAGAGATCATTCATATCATTCCATATCTTTCACAAGATCACACCATCTCTCACTCACTCTCTCCCTCCCCTCTCGGCCCTCACCATAACCGCCACCATCACCACCTTAACACCACCATCTTCCTCCATTTTCAAGCTCCATTCAAGCATAAGAAGATGTCTTGAGAAGATGGAAGCTTGAAGAACTTGAAGGAACTTCATACCTTGCTTTCTCACACCAATTTCACCATCTTTTTCACTAGAGATCTTCCCTAGCCTTTGAGCTAGTTGTAAGTCCTTGTTTAACCTTTGTTCACTTCTATTTTGAGTAGCAAAAGATGTAGTATGATGAATATCACAAGAACACTAAAGGGTTTAAACAAGAAACTTGAACATAAAGTTTACATAAATATGAAAGATAGTGAAATATTGCTAGTATGATATTGTAGTGAATATGTTGTTGATTGCATGTTGATTCTTGGTTATGTAATGTTAATCACCATATGGAACTTGTTAAGTGATGATTAGAAACATGATTTAACAAGATTAGGAGATGATATTGTGTTACATAAA
This sequence comes from Helianthus tuberosus, assembly GCA_030545235.1. NCBI lineage: Eukaryota > Viridiplantae > Streptophyta > Magnoliopsida > Asterales > Asteraceae > Helianthus > Helianthus tuberosus. The sequence goes on along the minus strand of CM060429.1, from coordinate 60,872,489 downwards.
TAATCATCTTCTAATAAAGTTATGAACTTGATGATAATATGATTTCTTGAAAAATAGTGAAACAAAATAGGTTGGTGACCATGTAGATCCAAGATTTACAAGAGACTTTTCTAAGCGAACCAAGTTCAAGAGACGGTTTCAAAAAGATCATGACTTTTACATACACTTACCCTGTTTTTCAAAACAAATAAGTGTAAGAGTGCTAGTAAACCAAGAAGATTTGGCAAATAAACATTTTTGTAAAATAAGTTCACAAGTTGTGAACATCTAGAAATCCCGAGAATGAGATTTCAACAAAAGTAAATACACTTTGGAAGGTAACTAAGGCCACTAAACGTTTTACTAAATTACTACGCGTTTTTGTGATATATCAAGTTCATGATTAATATGTAACGCATATAGTTTTTGCTCTTGGTGATGTAAAGTTGTTTAAAGGTTGATTGTTGATGATTATTGGGATTATTTTGAAAAGAAAATGATATGCTTATTAGCATGGACGCCTCCATTTACAAAGGAAACTCTGGCGAAATTTTCTAAAAATTCCAACACTTAGAGAATATTTTTCTAACAAGCGTTACAAGTATATTATTAACCTTGTCCTTCAAAAATAAACTTCGCTATAAGTTTTGTAACAAAAATACAAAGTATCGGAGGTTGATTTTTACAAGTAAAGTGGATAAAAATATATTTAGAATATATATCTCCTACTAAAACGCTTGTGTGAATATTTGAATATGTTGTGGAATAGTTATATTATTTTAGGGTAAAATAATATAACTTGGCAATTACCAAGAACTTACACTTCCAAAATAATACCAAAAATTACAAGGAATAAACATTTAAGTTACACACTTGACATTGTGAAATCGCACGCTAAATTGTAACTTATGAAATATTCCGGAAAATACTTTTACAAACATATTTTTGGGTAAATATTATTTTGGGATACAAGGAGTGAAAATAAATTATCTTTGGGAAAGATATATTTTGGAATACATTAATTTTGACAAATAAGTTATATATTATTGGGGAATCACAAAAATACATGTATAAAATACCCCCATCCTTGGGAAGGAAATACGCACATAAAATACTTGAGAAGTATGAATACGAAATAGTTGTCTAACTATTATTTCAAGACCTAAAAATATAATGTAAGTTAAAATAATTATTATTATTTTAACAAGAAGTTATAACTTGGAATAATTCCGAGGAAACGTAACTCAAAAACATTGGTACTAAACTAAGGCACGGCCCGTTCGTCTAATAGACATTAGTACGTTGTAGGTTGTCGTGTAGCTGATTCAAGTTTGAGTTACGGTATAGAAGACGCACTACGGTGAGTTCATGTCCCCTTTTTCTTTTAACTATTTTCAGTTTTATACTTCGGGGGTGAAATACATGTAACAATTATACAGACATTTTATACATGGTATGGTTAGCTTAAGGAGGGCATACTACTTAGATCATGTGAGTGGTTAGGCGGATACTTAAGGCCATTAATCCTCGTTGTAGGACCGAGGGACATGAGTGATAGATCTATTCGGGTGTAGCGAGCCCCACTCCTGAGTCCGCTGAGTGGACCATGAGGTGACTATGTCTTACCGACGAAATCTGCTAGGTTTGAGTCTTCCTGCATCACTTCTGTCACACCCCGACCACGTAGAACATACGAAACGTGGCGGAAACATCGGGGAGTGTTGTAACAGAATTAATCGTTTCAAATCCATGGCAATTGAAGTTTCGTTTTATTAATTAAAAGTGATACAATGTCTAATCAAACAAGGAAAAACAACATAATTAACTAGTCTTGCATCTTTTATTGTCACTAAAGCCCAAGTCTGCCTATATGTATCTTGATCATCTTATGCAACAGCTCCTGAAAAACACATGTGAAAATAGGTACGTCAGCATAAAAATGCCTGTGAGATACATAGGTTTTGTGAAAATAGGTTCCATGACTTATGTTTGAGAAAATGTTTAGTCATGAACCTTGTAATTTGCTTTGTTTTGTAAATCATTTGAAAAACAATGAGTTCAGATGATATGTATAAATAAGTAAATAATGTATGGTTAAATAAATGACCATGTAAGATGAGTTTATATAAGATAAGTTGTTTGTAAAACAATGTCTTGTGAAAAGTATGTTATTTGTATAAAACGTTCTATGTCTCAAACTGAAATGATTCAAATAACGCTACAATATGTAATACCATACAAACACTTATATATAGGAAGTACCAGCGGCGTATCCACCATGTTTGTATCATATTACACATGCATCGTTACTTAATCACTTAATCAAACCAAACCACCAAAGTAATGTTTAACAATTGTAGAAATGTTTATGTATTGTAAGTAATGTAAAGTTAAACGAATAACCTTATAGTAGCATATCAAAAGTATACTTTGGATTTGTAAGTAACATATTAAACTATGTTTTGGTTTCATAAGTAACATATCAAAATATGCTTTAGATGTTTAACAAAATATATGTTGGTTTTGTACAATACCACACATGAGAGTATATAAAAATATACTTTAATAGTGTGATTTAAGAATTCATTCAGACCTGGTGCATCAAAATACACCTTTGAGACTATAGAAATACCACAAAGGAAATCCCTATTTGGATGGAGCAACAAATTGGTTTCAGACATTCCATGACAACAGGAATGGGGTGTCAAATCCTATAGCGCTATATCATACTAACAATCGGTCTGGTGAACATAAAATAAGTACAATTCAACAGTTTATTTTATGTTCTTTGAGAAATTAATGTTTAAACCATAGATAGTCATTTTGTCAAATGATAAGTAATAACATGTATAATCAATTATACTTTGAAATCAAGAAAATATAAGCATGTGATGAAATCAGATGTACTAAGTAATGCACACAATGGGCACACGTAGCATGAAATGTAATGTAAAACGATGTACTAAGTACGCACTCAATGGGCATACATAGCATAAACTGAAATGAAATCATGTACTATAATGTACTAATGAACATAACCGATATATGATGTGAAAACAGGAAAGCATGAAAGTAACAAGTAGGCACATGTGTTCCACCCCAAAACAGTTTGGAAAACAGTAAAAGAGGGGTCTATGTACTCACTTGGGATTGCTCAGTAGTTCTGGAGTGACAACTAAACAATGCTAGAGATCTCGGAATATCAAACGGCACCTAATATAGGTAGCTACATTAATAAACCGGACCTAAATCGGAAGACTGGGTAGCATTAGGGTTTGTAAACCAAACGAGTGTAGAGACTCGTGTCATTTGGTTTAACAAAGCCTACATACTAAATGAAACTTAACCTGAGTGTCTACGACCCATTACGACCCGTTTAGGTAGCTTATGCTACTTTAACGCGTCGTTCGCGTGAAACGCGTTCGGACCGTCTAACTAGCCCTATGACAAGTGTTATATGCCTAAACATATTACAAAAATCAGTTATGTGACAAAGGTTTAGGTTACATATGCTTAATTACCAATTATACATGAAAAGGGTATTCTGGTAATTTACCTAAGGCATATAAACTACCTATCATACAACTACTTAAACGATGTGACCATAGGGTATAACCTCGGAAGGTTATTCCCTACCTACTATGGTCACCTACTGTGTTTGGTCGGATCCTAATGATCGACCAAACTGGGTCGGGTTCGAAGGTATAGGCGATTTATTAGATCGCCTACCCTACGACCCTAGACAACGTGGTAATCAGTGGGCATAGTCCCAAGGGACTATAACCAACGTGATTACACTCACGTTGCGAAGTTCCTACGAACTTCGCATTGACCATTACTGGTCAACGCTGAAAGTCAAACAAAGTTTGACTTTCTGACTCGAAAAGCAGTAAAAAAAATAAGGGAAAGAACGAAAGAATACTTACGAAGGGTCCCCGAATGCTAACCCAGATCAAAATAGCTCAGGTATGAAACGAAGGTTCCAACTTAGAGCTTTCTTAATCAGATTTGTGGGTTTTGGGGTTGTGGGTGGATGGGTATTTATAGTTTTCGGGTAACCGTTAGGATCGTTTGTCGAATATCGTGCCTTAATCTCATGCGTACACTTGTCGGAAAGTCATGGTACCTCAAAATGCTCACCACCATAAGGATTGGACACTTGGCAAGGGGTTAGGGAGTGCAAAACAGCTGAAAACAGGCTGTTAAGTACTCTGCATCTGGTCTGAACTTGCTTTACGGACCTCAAAGCTGCCAATGTTGAGGTCCGTAAGGTAACAACTTTGGCAGATTTACAGTTTTGGTCCCTGCAGCCCCTAAACTTGGTTTTCAATGCATTTTTGACACGTTTAAGGCCCGTTAACCCCATTTCAAAGCTCTAAAATGAAGTTAAAGTATAGGGAACTTAAAATGTGTTCAAAAATATCTCGGATGTCGGTTCGTTTGACCGTACGGTCGCGATGTTCGCTTAATTACGACGGAATGCGCACAAGCGCGAAAAACGATCCAAATGACGCGACGAATGGATTTTTCTTAAGGCGAACACTAAAACATAATGTAGTCATGCTTACATAAATTTTTGGATGTCCAGATGTATTCAGAACGTAAGTTATGCGCGAAAATGCAAACTTGTGCACTTTTTGACACTTTTAGTCCCTGAATGACCCAAAAGTTTATTTTAGCACACCGAACCCCTCAAAGCCTATTTCTAAGCTATTTAAAGGATATTTAAGGTGTGTTTAACTTATGGTTATGTTCCGGAATGTTCGTTACAGTTCAAATTGACATACTTTCGCAGTTTGTCAAGTTTAGTCCCTGTAAACGAATTAACTTTGATTTCACCACACCAAACCCTCCAAAACTTATATCTAAGTTATGTAAAGGTTATTTAAGGTATGTTAAGCCAATTTCACTATTCCGGAGTGTTCGTTGCATTAAACTGGTTATATTTACGCATCAGTGCGTGTATAACCTTCCAGAAAGCGATTTAGAGCTTGAAATCGAACAAGAGTTGATATGTGTAAACGATACACATATTTTTACAAATCCCAAGTATGAAATACAATTTTTCACAGGTTGGGCATTTGTTTGATGGTTGAAATGACACAGGTGTTACAACTTCACACATATCAATGGCCTTGCAAACCATTGGTGATCTCTTTTTCCTTATTGCTACATACCAGGGACGTACATACATACTTATGACATTTACAAAGGCTTATACATACATACAAACAAACACCTGAACTCGCTCAACTTTTGTTGATTTTTCAACTACATGTATTTCAGGGAATTGATCGGATCTGGAAAGTGTCTGCATATGTGTCAAGCTACATACTAAATAAAGATGTCATCCAGGGTTGTAGGGTTTGGGAGGTGTAACCCTTTCCTGGACGGGTCACACGTCACCAAACCTTGTTTTATTTAAAGTCTTTTGTTGAGTCCTTGAGAACTCATTTTAAACAAGTCATGGTTGTAACTTATTTTGGGTTGATGTTTCAAGACAAGCATGTTATGGTATTTTCTAAACTATTTTAATGGATGAACATCTCGTATTTTATCATATAGCATTGTTATGATTGTTGCTATGGTATTAAGAAGTCACACCAAATAACCCACGCTTCCGCAAAAGTCAGGGTGTGACAGCTTGGTATCAGAGCTTCGATCGTAGCGAACTAGGATTCTTTCTCGAGTCTAGACTACGATCAATAGGTATCTCACGAAAACGCTTTTACAAACATGTTTTCATTGCATACACAAAACGTCCAGATCCAGGGAACAAACATTTTCACAAACAAAAGGCACAATTACATATTTTAAAGGGCTATGTTTATAATTCAGTCTTAGAGACTGAGGGAGGATCAGTCTTAGAGACTGGGGAAATTGAGTCTTAGAGACTGGGGATTTAGTCTTAGAGACTGGGAAAGTTTGGTCTTAGAGACCGGGGATTTAGTCTTAGAGACTGGGAAAGTTTGGTCTTAGAGACCAGGGATTTAGTCTTAGAGACTGGGGAGTTGGTCTTAGAGACCAGGGGGTTGGTCTTAGAGACCAGGGAGTTGGTCTTAGAGACCAGGGAGTTAGTCTAAGAGACTAGGAAGTTCAGTCTGAGAGGCTGGGTGGGATAGTCTGGGGAAGACTAGGAAGATTACTTGCTTACATTGTTATCACATACATGCTTAATTGCTGATTATTGATAAACGTGCATATGTGGTGATTGTTTGCATACGCTAACTAATAGTGATTACTATGGAAATACATACTATGACTACCATGTATCGATACACATGTCGCCTTGATCAAAAAGCGGGTTGTCAAACCTTGATGACCCTATGGCCGCCGCCACAAATGATGAGGCTGTACTTGCACCAGAGATATTTACGTCAGACACTGAGAGTGATCCTGATATGCTGACCTAGGGCAAGGACAACTTACAACAGTCCGCGCTACCAGGTTTTGGGATGATTTATCCTTGCTGAAGGCTTCTCTAACAAGAATCTGATGGGATTTTAACATGTTTATCAAAGCAATTTCATCCATATGAAATAAAAACGCAGCGGAATTAATATTTAAAACATGTTACTTTTAAGATATAAATTTCATTTATAAGCAAAATCCCAAAACCCGGATCCATAAATGAAGATGCATACTACAAAACACAACCATAGGATGTTTAGAAAACTACCTTCTTGGAGTACAAGGATGATGAAATGGATGATGCTTCTTGAAATGGTTGTCCTCAAGAGTAGAAGACCTCAAGCTTGTATACCCCAAGCTTCCAACAAACACACAAGTTTAGCTAGGATTTTTAACACTAAAGATCAAAATCGAACACTTGAAAAACACCCTCTTATGACCAATTTTTAGAGAGCAAGAACACAAGTCTTCCAAGGCTCATTTGGTCATCCAACTTATTTATAATCTAAGAGAGAATATTGCCACCACCAACTCCCAATCAAAATGCATGCAAGTATGACAACATGCATGTCATTCTATTGGACCAAACCACTTAGGGAAGACCACCCAATTAGGATCCATGCAAATGCATGGAATGTGAGTGGAACAAGATCATATCTTGGTAAGACAAAAAGGGGGGGGGGGTGGCGGCCCACTTATTTTATAAAAAAAAATTCAATTTCTTTTATAAATAATTCAAGTCTTGGTTTATATATTTATAACTTTTATAAATATAACATTACATAAATGCAAGACTTTATACAATCTTTTAAAATGTTATTTAACCCATTAAATAACAAAATAAAATATTCTCTAAAAATAAATTATCCATATAATTTATTGGTTTCTCAAGTGTAATTATTTAGAACACCAATTTCTAAATATTGTAAGTGTTAATATTTATTTGTTTGATCATATCACAAATAAATAATATAAGTGTTTGTCTAGCTTGTTATTGGGTATGACTCGACTTGGATCATAACGTACTAGCCACATCAATTTAATATGTGTCTTGGGTATACAGAGTCCAACAATCTCTCACTTGCACAAGATACATAGAAGATTGATGCAAGCAGTAAATGACGCCTAACTACGGTTTACTACCCCCAATACGTATGACTATATTTGCCATTCAATAACATCATCCCTTTCAAGTCCCTTACTTGAACATGATTTAGGCGAATCTATCATTTATCCTTTCGTTACAGATGTCATGTTAAATCCAGAGACATAGAGTGATCACTCTCTGTTGATTTAACTTTATCAGGCCTTAGACATCTTACTCTCAACGAATAAGAGGAACAAATCCCTTCTTGACTACATACGTCTCTCACAATCACCTTGTATCACACCTGAGCTCAGCCTTATGTACTGTCATATTACTGACAGCGAAGAAATAAGTCAAGGCATAATATTTGGTGAATATCAAGACCCAATATGTATCTCAGGTCAGAGGATACTATGATATTCGCCTTAACTCAAAATTTACTTATGATCAATCACAAATGATTCCATGCAGTAAGATTTGAGAGCGAGTCAGTCCAATATTTGTATCCCACAAATATCTATGAACTTTGGTAGCAACACTTTGCTCTATATTCATTTTAAATGAATATCCACCAATCCAAGTTCATAATAGTCTTACATTCATATTTGTTCCCACAATTATGATCGACTACGGACATTTAGAATAATTATCTTATTCACGGATTTAAACATGCTAATATGAAACGTAACTCAAAATACCATAAAAGAGTTAAATTAACAACTGTTCCAATATCCAAATACAAAATTGATCAAATCCAATCACTAGAATATCGAAGTCCTAAGGCACATGTATGACCCTCATGTTTTGCCCATTCAAGGAGCTTCGTGAGTGGATCCGCAATGTTTTGATTGGTGTGAACTTGGCGGATACATATCTTTCCTTTTTCAACTTCATCCCTTATGTAGTTGAATCTTCGCTCGATATGTCTAGTCTTTTGGTGCGCACGAGGTTCCTTGATTTGAGCAATCGCACCCTCGTTATCACAAAAGATCTCTAGGGGGTCTTGAATGGTAGGGACCACCCCTAGGTCGGCTATGAATTTCTTCAACCATGCAGCTTCCTGGGCTGCCAATGAAGCGGCGATGTATTCTGATTCTGTAGTGGACAATGCTACTACGTCTTGTTTTGAGCTTTTCCAAGAGACTGCTCCACCATTTAAAATGAAGACATACCCCGATTGTGATCGAGAATCACTTCGATCGGTTTGGAAACTCGCGTCCGTGTAACCCTTTACAACGAGTTCCTCCTCACCAGATCCATATATTAAGAACATATCCTTAGTCCTCCTAAGATATTTCAATATGCTTTTAACAGCCATCCAATGACTGTTACCTGGATTTTGCTGGTATCTACTCGTCATGCTCAAGGCGCATGACACGTCCGGTCTAGTGCATATCATTGCATACATGATGGATCCTGTAGCTGACGCATATGGGATTCTTTTCATTTTCTCTTGCTCATCCTTTGAGCTTGGACATTGAGATGTATTCAATATTGTCCACTTTTAAATAGGTACAAAACCTCTCTTAGAGTTCTCCATTTGGAACCTATTCAAGACTTTGTCAATGTATGCACTTTGGTTTAAACCTATCAAGCGCCTTGATATATCCCTATAGACCTTTATTCCCAAAATGTAGGCTACTTCACCAAGATCCTTAATGGAAAAACAACTTCCAAGCCAAGCTTTTACACCTTCCATGGTTGGAATGTCATTCCCAAATAGTAGAATGTCATCGACATATAGTACTAAGAAAGTGATGATGCTCCCACTAGCTTTCTTATACACACATGCTTCATCGCCGTTCTTGATGAATCCAAAATTCTTAATTTCTTCATCAAAACGGTGATTCCAACTTCTAGATGCTTGTTTCAATCCATAGATTGATTTCTTTAACTTGCATACTTTGTCAGGATGTTTTGGATCGACAAAACCTTCAGGCTGAACCATATAGACATCTTCATCAAGATATCCATTAAGAAAAGCCGTTTTGACATCCAATTGCCAGATCTCATAGTCATAATATGCAGCTATGGCAAATAATATCCTGATTGACTTTAGCATCGCCACGGGCGAGAAGGTCTCATCATAATCAATCCCTTGAGTTTGAGTGAAACCTTTTGCTACAAGTCTTGCTTTATAAGTATCCAAGTTACCATGCATATCTGTTTTCTTCTTGAAAACCCACTTACTTCCAACTACTTTAGAGTTAAGTGGTGGCACAACCAATTCCCAAACTTGGTTGTCATACATGGATTGCATCTCTATGTTCATGGCTTCAAGACATTTGTCACAATCGGATTTTGACATTGCATCATGGTATGTGGTTGGTTCATTTGAATCTACCACGTTGCATCCATCCATGAAAAATCCATATCTTTCAGGTGGATTACTAATTCTACCAGATCTGCGAACATTTTGTGTGTTCTGATCAACCTCTTGATCGTTTTCAACAACCTCTTGTTGAGTGCTAGTATCAACCAAACGTGTATCGTCTTGTGGTTCTTGATCCTCCTCAAGTTCCATTGTTCTACCACTAGTTCCTTCCATAAGGAACTTAGCTTCTAAGAACTTACCCTTTCGAGCAACAAATACCTTTTGCTCGGTTAGATCGTAGATATAATATCCTATATCATCTTTAGGATATCCTACAAAGATACACTTAGTGGATCGGACTTCCAATTTATTTGGGGTGTATTGCTTAACGTAAGCTTCACAACCCCAAACCCTTAAGAATGATAATGATGGAGGGTTTCCATGCCATATTTCAAAAGGTGTCTTTTCCACTTTCTTGGTTGGGGCCATATTTAGTATGCGGACTGCGGAGAGCAAAGCGTAACCCCAAAACGAAAGAGGTAATGTGCTTCTAGCCATCATTGATCGAACCATATCTAATAGAGTTCGATTTCTCCTTTCGGACACACCATTGTGTTGTGGTGTTCCTGGTGGAGTAAGTTGTGAGATAATCCCACAACTCCTAAGATGATCTTGAAAAGCACCACTAAGGTATTCACCTCCTCTATCGGTGCGAAGGACTTTGATTGTTTTCTTGAGTTGATTTTCAACTTCATTTTTGAAGTCTTTGAACATTTCAAATGCTTCATCTTTGTGTCTTAGTAAATACACATAACCATAACGACTATAGTCGTCGATAAAGGTAATGAAGTATCTTTCACCATTCCTAGTCATCGGCTTAAAAGGACCACATATATCTGAATGTATGATACCTAGTAAATCCTTAGCCCTTTCAAAAGTTCCACTAAAGGGTGTCTTGGTCATTTTGCCTTGTAAACAAGATTCGCATACATCAAATGAATTATCTTCATTTGTATTCAAAAGACCATTTTTCTGAAGTGTATGCATGCGATTCTTGCTTATATGTCCAAGGCGACAATGCCAAAGGTAGGAATCACTCAAATCCATTTTGAGTTTCTTGTTGGTTACTTGGTACATTGAGCTATCATATGATGTGTTATCATGATCAAATTCATAAATACCATTTAAAGACATAGCTTTAAAATAAAACACATCATTCTTAGAAACATAAATGTCATAGTTAACAAATTCGAAATTGAAACCAGATTGTTTTAAAAGGGAAACATAAATTATGTTCCTAGTCAAACTAGGAGCATATAAAACATTCTTCAAAATCAATTCCAAACCACTTGGAAGCTTTAAAACGTAGTCTCCTTGAGCTTCGACTTCAACTTTTGCTCCGTTGCCCATAAGGAGACTAGTGTCTCCCTTCTTGTAATGTCTACTTCTTCTGAACCCCTGCAACGAATTGCAAATATGAGTTCCACATCCGGTATCTAGTACCCATGTGTTAGAAGAAATAACATTAAGCTCAACATGTATCATAAAGATAGTACCTGAGGTTTGCCCTGCATCCCTCTTGTTTTTCAACTCCTTGAGATAGGTTGGACAATTTCTCTTCCAGTGTCCTATCTCACCACATTCAAAACATGGGTCATTCGTAGCAACCTTTTGCTTCTTCTCTTTTGGTTTGGCGGGTTCTGCTTTAGCTTTTCCTTTTCCCTTTCCCTTGACGTGTCCCTTTCTTTTAGCATAGTTTGTTTTAGAATCGGGGTGGGGCCTCTTCTTGTTGCCTCCTTCATTGATTGCTAGGACGGGTAAAACCTTTTTGCACATACTTGCTTCGGCCGTTTTGAGCATTGCATGAAGCTCACCAATGCTCTTGTCCCATCCATTCATGTTGTAATTCATTACAAAACTCTCAAATTTCTTTGTTAAAGAGTTGAGGATCAAATCTGTAGCCAACTCTTTAGAGACGGGACAATTTAGCCATTCGAGGCGATCAATGTGGCTTTTCATCTTGAGAACATAAGATGATACCGATTGGGTTTCCTCCATTCGACATGCATGAAGCGCTCGAACAGTTTCGAAGCGTTCTACCCTTGCTTGTTGTAGGAACATTTCCTTTAACTGGGTAATCATGTCGTATGCCCCGTGATGTTCAAAATCCTTTTGAATTTCAGGAATCATAGTTCCCAACATGAGGCATGAGGCTTGCATGGAGTCCTCGGTATACTTAACCCAATCGTTGTAGGCTTCCACATCTTCCACGTTAGGTTCATCGGGAATAGGATCGTCCAACACATAGGATATCTTCTCTTGCTTGAGAACGATTCTCAAGTTTCGAAACCAATCCATGAAGTTGTTATGGTTGAGACGATCCTTTTCAAGGATGGTTCTTAGTGATAGGTTTCGGACGATTTGGTTAGTCGGGTTTGCATATCGCAAGAGGGAGTCTGAAGTCCTTCAATAAGAGATTGAGAGAAAGAAGCCCAAAGACAGATCAAGACTGAAGATACGAAGACTCGACACTTAAGACTCGTCAACATCTGAGGGGGAGTCTGTTGGTGCACTACATCTGTCGACTTCGTCTTGTATCGAGTCTTAGTCTTAGAATGTTAGATTAGGGCACATTGTACGAGATTTCCCGACATGTCCATATGTGGGAAACCACATGTTCATATATGGGAAACCACATATCCGTATGTGGGAAACCTAGAAGGGGGTTTTGCTTTTATGTACATGTCCATATGTGGGGAACCTAGTAGATGGTTTCGCTTATATGTACAATGGGGGGTTTCGCTTTTATGGACATGTCCATATGAGCGAAACCTAGTCCCTATATATACCCTAGGAGCGAAATCATTTGTAATGTTCTTGTTTTCCATACCGAGGTGCTGCCGGTGTGAGATTTGGTTGTAAACGCTGTTATATCAATCAAAAGTGTGATTTAAGTGAAGATCTAGCTATTTCTACGTCAGGTACTTGTTTTCCGCACCTGTATCTGATCAAAACTCCTCTGATAGACTCGTTCAGGTCAGTATACGATCCTACAAGTGGTATCAGAGCTTCAGGAGGAGGAGTTCTAAGAGATTTGCTGGATTTCTTCATAAATTCTTACTTCTACACCTTCTTTCTTCATCAGAACGATAATTTACGGTCGAAACTTGTTCAAAATTTTACAGACTAAAGGAAATTGATCATAGACAAATCCCTGAAAGTTTGAGCTTAAAATTCACAATAAAAATGGTCCAATCCGAACAGGTTTTGCTCATACGAACAACCAGTGATTTCGCATTTACATACATCAGGTTTCGCTTATGTGTCACCCTTAAGTGACTGGTTTCGCTCCTAGGGCCTCCCAAGTGACTAGTTTCGCTCATAAGGACATCAAGTATTTCGCTCATACAGACATTATGAAGGGGTTTCGCTCATTTGTACACATGGTTTCGCTTTTGTGTCACATATATCTTGGGGTTCCGCTTTTGTGAACATCAGGGTTCCACTCTTGTGAACATCAGGGTTCCACTCTTGTGAACATCTGGGATTTCGATCTTCGTGCACAAACATCTGATTTCGCTTATTTGTCACTAATCTTGAAAAACGTGATAAGTCATCATGGATACTGAGTTTTACAATGCATTTGCTACAACCCCGGCTAGTCCATCCGACATTACTAAGGCCATGACAATGGAAAATGAAACCGGAACAATGCAAAAACCCCCGAAACTTATGGGAATTGAGGATTATCACGGATGGAAGAAACGGTTTGAGAATTGGGTTCAGGCGAATCATTTAAAGGCTTGGGAAAGTATTGAAACTCAGTATGAGAGGCCACAAAGCTCAATGGGAGTTGATAAAATCATTTCAGAATTCACGGAGCAAGAAAGAGAGAGTTACAAAGGAGAAAAGATGATGATCAATTTGTTACAACAAGCTGTTAAAGAAGATATATTTGTGTTACTTCAACATGATGAAAACGCTTATTCTATTTGGGAAGCTCTTAAAAAGAAATTTGAGGGAAGTACTGAAATGCTACAAAGTAAAGCAGCTTTGTTGAAAAAGGAATTTGAGCTATTTACGTGCATGCCTGGTGAAACAACAAAGAGTCTTATTGAAAGATATTGTCATCTTGTACGCACCATGTCACAGTTGAAGATTACAAAAACTCCAGCAGAATGGGTTGAAAAGCTTGCTGATGCGTTACCGCAAAAGGAATGGGGTACATATCTGATGATATTGAAGAATTCCGGACAGTTTAGCAGGTTATCGATTGCACAGTTTATAGAGAAGTTGGAGGCACAGGATCTGGAGCAGCAGAAAATTGCTAGAATGAACAGTTCAAGCCATCAGCAAGATATCAAACTGTACTATAAAGGAAATGTTCAAACTGCTGAAGCAAGTCCAAAGATACAAACTGCATTTAGTGCTGGAAATCAATCTACACCAAGCAGTCAAGGATCAGTCAACACTAGTGGGTTCTCAACGGTGAATCCTCCAAGTGTTCAAAGTTCATCTGCTGGAAATGGTCATCTAATTCAGTGCAATGTGGCTTTACATCTTCAAAATGGACAAAATTATTCTGAAGAGATTGTAAAGAATCATATGGGATTATTGGTCACTGCATTAGAGTCTTATGAAGGGTTGATTGCCGGAAGAATTGGTAATCCGATGCTTACAAAGGAAGATTATGACCAAATTGATGCAGAGGAGCTGGAACTGATGGATATTAAATGGGCCTTAGCTAGTGTTTTGAGGAGAGCAGAAAAATTTAGATTGGTTACAGGAAGAAATGATTTCTTGGATGCAAACCTTTCTAATCTAGGATTTGATAAATCTAAAGTTGTCTGTTTTCGTTGCAGGGAGAAAGGCCACTTTAAAAGAGAATGCAAGAATCAGGAGCCGAGAGGAGCAAAGGAGTCATCTGGGAAAGATGATTATTATAGGAAAACCATTTATCAGCAAATCACTCATCAACCACATCAACAAAAAGAAGCTCAAACGGCACATGGAAGAATGATTGAAGATGCAAACAGGAAAGCTTATTATGGTATCGTTGATCAAGAAGATGAGAGAATGGCTGAAGGTTTTAGCTGGGACAAGTACATTCCAGCTGATCCTAATGTTAAAGCTTTTATTGCTCCGATTGTTCAAAAGCCAGAGTTGATAAAGGAATGGATGGCTGTGTTATCTGATGATGAAGAAAAAGATGAAGAATCTGTTTCATCTGAAAACAGTTCAACAGATAATAGTGATGATGAAGAGATGGAACAGATAAATCTTGGAAAAACACATTTGTCTTCTAACACTTTTGAATTTTATTTTGCAGAAAAATTGAAGAAGCTGAAAGAGAGGAAAGTTGCAAAAGAATTGAAAAAAAGTCAAAGTGGTTGAGAAGATAGTGGAAGTTGAAAAGATAGTTGAAGTCGAGAAGATCGTTGAAACCACAAAACCTTGTCTTACTTGTTTAGAGTCATGTAAACAATGTATAGAAAAGGATGAGAAGTTTAGTGAGTTAGAAAAATTGAAAGAAAAGTTGTTGTATGATGTAAAGAAATTGAAAAAGTCGTATGATGTATTGAACAGACATGTGAATAGTCTGGAGAAGACTAATTCTGAAAGAGAGAAAGCTTTGAAGATGATGAATGCTACCATGATGACAAAGCAGAAAGAGATCAACTTATACATAGAAGAATGTGCAAAGTGGAAGAAAGAGTTGGATAGTGAAGCAGCTGAGAATGAAAGAATAAGAAGATTGCTGCAAAGTTACAAAGGTTGTGACTACATAATCGATATAATTTATCCAACAGTTGAAGGATTTGAAGCGTTTAAAGGTGAAGAAACAAAGACAAAGAAGAAAAAGGATACTGGTAAGAAACAGGATGTCAGTTTTAATAAGTGTCCGCCTCCGATTTGGGAAGGGTACTCATCTAGAAAACCTAACGAGGAAGAACTAAAACAGGCGGTCAATATTAAGTTAGAATCCGAGATAACCGATGTTTTACCAGACAATATTGATGTCATGTTCACAGCGTCCGACACAGATCATGAGTCCGAATTGATAAAAAGAGTGGTTGATCAGGTGTTGGATAAGGATGAGGAGTCAGAGTCAAAGTCCGAGTCCGAAAGTTCGTGTCAGTCAGTCGGGAGTTCAAATTCGTCTGAAAAGAGTTCAAAATCATCAAGAAAACGGGTTTACAGTAAAGAGTTTTTATTGTCAAAATCTAATTTGAATGATGAAACATTTGAAGTTGTGTATACTTTGAATGATTCTGACAAATTATATTTTGATAAAGAGTTTCTAATAAGAAGTGTTCGTTTTGACATGATCAAAAAGGTTTTCAAAATGACAGAAATTAATATTTCTGAAATAAAAGATTTAAATCTTTCTGAAAAACCTAAAAAGTACACTTCAAGATTTCAACAGCGTATAAACAAGAAAAAGAGTTACAATTCTGGTTCTGGTTTTCAAAAGAAACCTAACCAAAATCGTAGCTACAAAAAGAAAGGTCTTGGTTTTATTCCACCTGAAAACTATAAAAATGAAAAATATGTTCGAGATTATAAATAAAAAATGACATATGTTGCAGGAACTAGCCATGAAGAAGAAGCAAAGAGCTCATTCTGGAAACAGTCAAACCAGGAGTTTCTTGCTGAAAAGATGAAGAATGCAGCTTATCAAAGGAAAGAAACAAGAACCTGTTTCCGATGCAATGAAGCTGGTCACATTGCATGGAACTGTCCGAAAGCGACAAACACAAAACAGGGAGTTTCTGGAAAACTGAAAGAAGTTATTGTTGATAAAACCGAACCACCAACTGAAAAATTTAAAGTTTTCAAAAATTCAACATTTGAAGTTGGTGAATGTTCGAAGAGATTTTACAAGCGAAGAGTGAAACTTGATAACCAAAAATGGGTTGTTAAGAAATCAGAAGTAAAATCTGGTGATGAATCTGATTCCACAAAATCAGAGGAGCCACAGTTTGATGAGAGTGATGAAAATTCAGTTCCTTCAATGGATGATGAGAACTTTCCACCATTGAGGACTGAAAATTTTAAAAGGAAAACTGGAAAGTCTGAAATCTCAAATCATGGGTATTCTGAGAAGGATAACTTTGATGTTGAGAAAGCGTTTAATGGGAAAGTTAAGAAGATTTTCGGAAAAATGGTTGAAGGGAAAGTGAAAGGGGTAAAGGAGTTTTATGCTAAAAAGAAAGCAACTTACACCCCAACTAAATCCGAATTGAAATCACCCAAGGCTGGTCAGGCTTGGGTGGACGTTTTCTTTGCTTGAAAAACCTGACTTGCCGGAGATCCCAAGTTTGTAATTGCGGATCAGGAATCGGCATCTTTCTTAGTAATTGAGTGTGTGATTGAATCTTAAAAATAGTTAAATTTTTACAGGATAAGTATGACTTGCCGGAGCTTCCAGGTTGGTAAGGGCGAAGCAGGAATCGGCACCTTGATTGGTAACATGTATTTGTGTAGATGTTTATTCCTACATGTGGTTATATGTTTTGGATATACTTACAAGTGGTAAGAGGTTGATTCTGACAAAGTGATTACTCAAGGTCATTAGGTTGAACTTGATGTAATTCTGATACAAGAGATTGAATGCAATATGATGAACCAAACCCCTAATTTTACAAGTGGTAAAATCAACAAAACTTATTTTCCGGAAAAATCATTTTGGTTAAAACAAACTTAAGTGTTTTGAAATCATAATGAGAAAATAGTTTTGTGTAAGGAGGAGTTCTGATTGTTTATGCCAAGTGGATGGCGAATTGAGGTGATTTGATATCAGTTGTCACTTTATTGTACAGTTTGTTTTCAAATTTCCTAAAATGTGTTTGAATTTTAGGGGGAGTAGAAATTTTCAGAAAATCCAAAAACATTAGAAAATTTGAAAAAGCCAAAAACATGATAAAATCAAAAACGAGTTTTGTTGTATAAAAGAGGAAATGATAGTACATCAGTAGACTGTCACAACATGCTAAAGAAATGTAAAGATAAAATGTGATAAACAATCTCACTGTGGATGTGTCAGTAGGTTTTTACACATTTAGTAAATTGTGACGAGATATAAACATAAATTTTCAAACTTGCTTTTTCTGTGGGTTAACAACTTCTTGGATATATAGGTAACCCCTGAAATCTCGTTTGAAAGGTCCCTCTTTCTGAGATACTAGGTCTTTATGCTCAGTGATATCTGGGGTATTATCCCGGGACTTCTGCTGAATGGAAATTCTGACCTAGTCCCCGGAGAATACTTTCCGCTTGCTTGAAATATAGCATAGCCCTCAGCAAATTGATGAAACAATAAAATTGATAGTCATTGCTGTTGTAACAAAAAGATCCTCTAAAGGGGACCCACCAAAAGTCGAAGCCGTCATCTCTCTGCGTATCGAAAGATCGACCTGAGCTCTCACGGCCCTCGCAATTTAACCCCTTACAGATATCATCTATGGTATACTCACCTGTAAGACTGAATATTGGGATCTGGATACGGGAGTATATTCAAGAGGTGGTACACATGAATGAGTTTAAGTCTTTAAAACATCTAAATCATATCCTGAATCTGTTGAAATTTGTGTAAAAATTTAAATGGACCAGTATACTGACAATCTAAGTGAATTGTTTAAAACTTAAAATGAAATATAGCTTAACGGTGTTGGTGACTTGTCTCATAAACTGATATGATCCTCTTACACGAACTCACAAAAATATTGTTTGTAAATATTTCTTTACTGCATTACATTTTTTTTATTTCAAAATCCAAAAAGATTTTTGACAACTGATATTGAAAAGCTGATTTTCAAAATTCTGAGTGCTAAACTTGATGAGTATAATTTGAGGGGGAGTTAGCTTTAACACTGTTTATTTTTATCAAACTTTCAAATGGTTCATCAGATTGGAAAATCATTTTGTTTGCGTTTTGAGAGTGAGTCTGAGTTAGTGCATGTGTTTATGTTTGAAATATGTATGTAAGAGAAATTTACTTTGAGGTAGAGCTTTTGCAGGATAAGATGTGCCAGATTTTTCGTTCCTGAGATCTGAGCTAGATGTGAGCCAGTTTCCAATACCTGAGGACTCTGATTGGAGGTAGCCAGGCAATGATCTTGAGACATGAAGAGTCAGGCTGATTGATATTGAGAAGCTGTTAGATGGAAAGCCAGACAACGATTCTAAAGCTGATGATGCTGATGAACTGAAGAAATGCCAGCATATCGCAAGAGGGAGTTTGAAGTCCTGCAATAAGAGATTGAGAGAAAGAAGCCCAAAGACAGATCAAGACTGAAGATGCGAAGACTCGACACTTAAGACTCGTCAACATCTGAGGGGGAGTCTGTTGGTGCACTACATCTGTCGACTTCGTCTTGTATCGAGTCTTAGTCTTAGAATGTTAGATTAGGGCACATTGTACGAGATTTCCCGACATGTCCATATGTGGGAAACCACATGTTCATATATGGGAAACAACATGTCCGTATGTGGGAAACCTAGAAGGGGGTTTCGCTTTTATGTACATGTCCATATGTGGGAAACCTAGTAGATGGTTTTGCTTATATGTACAATGGGGGGTTTCGCTTTTATGGACATGTCCATATGAGCGAAACCTAGTCCCTATATATACCCTAGGAGCGAAATCATTTGTAATGTTCTTGTTTTCCATACCGAGGTGCTGCCGGTGTGAGATTTGGTTGTAAACGCTGTTATATCAATCAAAAGTGTGATTTCAGTGAAGATCTAGCTATTTCTACGTCAGGTACTTGTTTTCCGCACCTGTATCTGATCAAAACTCCTCTGATAGACTCGTTCGGGTCAGTATACGATCCTACAGTGACCCTAAGTTCATGGTTTCCAAATCAAGTCGTCCAACTTACACACACGTGTGAGTTTATACACATAAGTGGTTAGGTGACCTTTATCCCACAAACATGGTAAACCAACCTCGAACATACAAGTTCCCTCAAATGTGGTTAGGTGACCTTTATCCCACAATAAGAGTTCCCAAGTGTTTCGAGTGTTGTATAAAAGGATGGTGTTTGACTTGTTTTATAAAAGGGTTTTTAATATTTCAAAATTCTAGTTTAGAAAATATTATGTACCATACATTTGCATGCATTCAAATCAATGGTACTTTAGTGAAAACAAATTTTCAAGGTTCTTTTTAATAAAACCCATTTTATTATAAAATCATTAATTTTTAATAAAACCTTTATTAACCATTTTAATGATTTTGTTAAGAACCAATTTTACGCTTGTTGTTGATTATTAGTTTGTTAAGTCATGCATATCGATATATCATCTAATCAGCAAAATAAACAACCACACAAGCATAACATACATAACAATAGGTGCATAACCATAGCCAACTATTTTGACAACACTTGTTAGCCGAAACAAGTGTGCCAAAAGGTCCTTCCTAAGGGGTGAAAAATGACACAAGTAATGTGTCGATGAACTCCCACTTGATCCCGCATCCAAATGCTTCAAGTTTCCTTCTTGTGTTGTGATTTCTCCACCTTCTTTGAGCTTCCAAAAGTCTTTTATATTCAGCTCCAAACTCTTTTGGACTTCAAAAAAATGTGTTTTGGTTATCGGGTTAAAATCCCGTTGAGAACGATGAGGTTCTTTGGACCGAATATTATGGTCCAAACCAAAACCGCATTTTTGTGTGCATCTTCTTTTACAAAATATATCCTAATACATTTTTTCTAGTAAAATAAAATGCACCTAATCTATTTATTTTACATACCAAATGAAAATAAATAAATTACATATCTTCTAATGGAAGAACAAAATAATAATTATTACAACCATTGAAATAATAATAAAATGAATCACAACACAATCATTCAACACAAGGTCATGGCTAGGTCATATGCACCAAAATATATATCCAAATATATATATATATATTAATTTCAAGAAGCATAAAAAATGGTTCCCTTTTATAAACATTTTCGGCTATGTTCAAAAAACCGAAAAAGTAAGTTTTGTCCAAACAAACAAATCATCCATATGAAATAAATTTTTCAAGATTCTCTTATGCTTGTAAGAAAATAATCTTGAAAAACAAAGGGTTAACCATGTTAAAATTTTCGGCCATAGGGTTTTGTTCAAACCCGAAACCCGAAATTTTTAATCTATTGAAGTATGCACTCATATAAGCGGCTCTGATACCATTGATGGGATTTTAACATGTTTATCAAAGCAATTTCATCCATATGAAATAAAAACGCAGCAGAATTAATATTTAAAACATGTTACTTTTAAGATATAAATTTCATTTATAAGCAAAATCCCAAAACCCGGATCCATATATGAAGATGCATACTATCAAACACAACCATAGGATGTTTAGAAAACTAACTTCTTGGAGTACAAGGATGATGAAATGGATGATGCTTCTTGAAATGGTTGTCCTCAAGAGTAGAAGACCTCAAGCTTGTATACCCCAAGCTTCCAACAAACACACAAGTTTAGCTAGGATTTTTAACACTAAAGATCAAAATCGAACACTTGAAAAACACCCTCTTATGACCGATTTTTAGAGAGCAAGAACACAAGTCTTCCAAGGCTCATTTGGTCATCCAACTTATTTATAATCTAAGAGAGAATATTGCCACCACCAACTCCCAATCAAAATGCATGCAAGTATGACAACATGCATGTCATTCTATTGGACCAAACCACTTAGGGAAGACCACCCAATTAGGATCCATGCAAATGCATGAAATGTGAGTGGAACAAGATCATATCTTGGTAAGACAAAGGGGGGGGGGGTGGCGGCCCACTTATTTTATAAAAAAAATTCAATTTCTTTTATAAATAATTCAAGTCTTGGTTTATATATTTATAACTTTTATAAATATAACATTACATAAATGCAAGACTTTATACAATCTTTTAAAATGTTATTTAACCCATTAAATAACAAAATAAAATATTCTCTCAAAATAAATTATCCATATAATTTATTGGTTTCTCAAGTGTAATTATTTAGAACACCAATTTCTAAATATTGTAAGTGTTAATATTTATTTGTTTGATCATATCACAAATAAATAATATAAGTGTTTGTCTAGCTTGTTATTGGGTATGACTCGACTTGGATCATAACGTACTAGTCACATCAATTTAATATGTGTCTTGGGCATACAGAGTCCAACAGAATCCTCCTGTTACTCTTGTTTCAGTCCATGACCACTTCATGGCTAGTCACCCCGATGATGAACATGCCATGGCTCCGATCCTCGACAATACGCCTCCTGTGGACATTCCTTCCGAAGGTTGGCTACTCAACAAATAATTGATGAGTACATTGACATATTATTGATGGTCCTTCTGATAACACCCATGATGATGGAAGGTTAGACGAGAGCGTTGCTACTAAATTCACTTCTGGAGACCCCTGTTAGCAAGCTATCCTCTGATTCTTGCATGCATTCGATTTCAGACTCCTTTGAGTCTGTGACATCTGCAGTCTTATAGACGGCTAGATCACAGCTTTCTACTACTGACGCGGATGATGACGCCATTATGACTGCTGCACTATCACCTGCTCGAGGCACCACACCGTTATCGACCCAGAGCATGCTCCTGAGCTAGCCTCTGCACCTTTTTGGGTCAGCCTGATGATACGCCTAACGATCTTGAGCCAATTCCTGATCCTAACCATGTTTCTTTTGGTTTACCTGACAACGCACCCCCTATACCTGACCCAATACCTGCACCTGATGATCGTCTCGTTTGATGAGACATTTGTTTTTGCACCCGCCACCGCTGATGTTGTTCTTTTTCCCCTATGGAGACCGACGTCCAATTGCACTAACATGCCTATCGCTTTCTTTCAAGACACACCCGCAACCCGGGAAGGTACTCCAGGTCAGCACCCGCGTAACGATCCCTTTTGCTACAGCAGCGTTTTCCCCGACCTCACAGGACGCACCGTTTGCTACTTTCACCTCTACATCACTGGATGAGCCATTTTTATGGTTCTTATCATACACTACGCTAATGTTAGACCCTTACACTATGGAGGCTACACCAAGGATGAATTGCTCCTATAACATCAGCTACAGTTTGAGAATAGGAGTCGCAGAATGTTGGAGCTTGAGCTGACACCACGTCCTCCACCTTGTCTATTGCCAGCATACTTTGATCTTCCACATTTATCAAGAGCGGCAGAACAAATAATTACTTCGACGTGTAAACAAGCCCGAGGAGGAAGTCCACGCATGTTAGCAGTTTACTTTTCCACCTCAGACACCGGTATAGTGGTTTCTGGATTTCGCGGATTGCATTACATTTGGGGTAAAGATGTGACAACTCGAAATTTAGAACCCTTCATTGTATCTCGATGTAACATGCTTGAACATATGTGACTAATTAACTTGTCGGTTTAATGAAAGATATAAGTAAATTTATGTGATTATGTGTTGTGCTTGTATGTATTGTATGTATATATGTATAAGTGAGCCGAGAACCATGAACCCGACTCGAGACCACTCGGTCTCGAGTGAACAGTTAACAGCGGTTGGGCCGCACCTCCTTAGCCCACTCGAAACCCTTGTAGGGTGCACCACCCAAACCGGGTATAAAACCCCCATCCACCCTTTTTCCCTTACACTCTCACACACTTTCTCCCTCACTAAAACCCTAGAACTACAAGACCTCCTATCCTTTCTCTCGGACTAAACCGGTGATAACAAGGACACTCGGCTCGATTCAAGCTCGGAATCATCACTCGGAAGCTCACCCATCGACTCTTCATACCCTCTCACTTCGAGTCTCTACCGGTTAGTGTTCTAATGTGTCCTAGGTGTTATATGTGTGCTAGATGTCATGTGTGCTTGATGAATGAAACATATGCTTAACCCCTTTTGTATGATCTTGATTGACCTAATGAGTAAGAATCATGAAATATATGAAGATTGTTGTTGTTCATCTATGATGTAGATGCTTGATTTCTAGATAAAGTCATGGTTAGGAAGAATAGAGTGGTTTGTTAATGATCATGCTAACTTGACATATGAATAAGTAGAAAAATGTTTGAATATGGTGCTATTATGTTCTCGGTTGGATGTGTGAATGATGAGGATCGATGGTGCATTAAACTAGGAGGATTATGCTAGCATAAATCGGTTTAAATGAGCATGTTTGTTTAGGATGAAAACCCTAAAGATGAACTAGATGAATATGTGTTGAATATGGTATGAAGATTGGATGATATTTGAAAATGCTTGTTTTGATCCATTTTGGTTAAGTGTTAGACAAATAGACATGTTTGTAGAACCTCATTGGATAGTACATAAAAATCACAACAGTGAAATTCTGTTGGATAGTACAACGCGGGCAGATGCATCAGAATCAGCAGGTGAACGAGTCGAAACCACTAGTCTCGACTCGAGACCATGAAGCTACAACTCGAGACCGCAACGGTTGCGACTCGAGACCCAGACCAAGCAACTCAAAAACGGACTTCAGGGACTCGAGACCATCAAGGTCTCGACCCGAGACCACATCGTGACAACTCGAGACGGGACTCGAAACCTCGGAGGTTGAGAGTCATGCCTGCACCACTCGAGACCAACCATTACAAGTCGAGACCTCCTGGTTGCGACTCGAGACCGCATGTTCTCGAGTCGGGATCACCTTGTCTCGACTGGGCTGCTCACTTCAGTTATTGGGCCACAACGTGATTTGTTTGGGCTGCCTGTTTAACTGAACTATGTGTTAGTTGTTACCGTTGACTGATCCAATAGTAGAACAGGCCCAATAACTCAACATATAACTGTATGCATGCTATGTGTTAGACTATGTGTAAAACATACGTGCATTTCTTGGTTTGAACCTGACATGTATGATAACCATGTTAGGACGTGGTTGACCACTAGCATCTAGACTTGACTTTCTGTGTATCTGCCGAGCAAACCAAGGTGAGTTCACACCCTCTACAAAGCATGGGATTCCCAGGGGTTTGGGAATGGGGTTAAGGAACATGGATTCCTCGTCCTCTCTTGGGTAGGACAGTGTTGGTTCAGGAATATAATTCCTCGTCCTCATGGACAGATAACTCGTACTAGACCAAAACTCTATCACGAAGTCCCTCCTTTTTATATCGACATAATCGCCGGGCCAATGGCGAGCGGGTCATTAGTTAGATAGCGCTATTTAGGTCTGACAAGCCTCACACCGTGCCGCAGAGGACGGGCGTGAACTAATGGATCTGGGCACGTCAATGATGATAGACATTGACAGTTCAGGGCACATAAACATGACTACAGTCAGCAGTCGATATGGTAACGAGTCTAGTGTATACCTGGGGTAGCCCCCACGGCCGAAATGCCAGATAACTAACAAGGGGTAGCCCCCACGGCAGGGTTGCTAGAGTAACCTTGAATAAACAAGTCACGTTTTCAACTATGGGGTAACCCCCACGGCAGGATGCCAGATAAAGGAAACTGTTTTCGGAACAACTTAAAATGAACACCCAACCGTGAACTCACTCAACTTGTTGTTGACTCATTACTACATGCTTTGCAGGTCAATAGGTACTTAGCTGGAGCTTGCATGGAAGAGAGTCGTTGTGGGGCATGGACAGCTGTGTGCCATGTTAAACTTTGAAACAATTGAACTTATGTATTGGTTTTAAACGTTATGCTTCCGCTTGCAACTTAAACTATGTTTTGTTTGGACACCAATTGTATTGGTTGGATTTTATAACTACTTACATGCTTGTTCAATATGATTGGGGGCTGGATCCTGGTCAGTCACGCTTCCAAGCGGTGATACTCCGCAGGTGGATTTTGGGGGTGTGACAAAAGACACTAATGATAAGTCGGGATTGTGGAGACTTTGGGAGACCACATCTGATTATGTAATTTTGATACACTAATATACTTAATGGACAAGGGAAGGGTGACCCTGTGTCCCTATTGATGTGATACATTTTGGGAGACAATACAATTGTGGTCACGAAATAATGAGAGCCCAGTCAACATTAAACATGCGACAATACTTTGTGGCCAATAATCGACGAAAGCTTAGTCGCTATGTCTTCGTTAAGCACGTTATTGATCTATATGTGTGTGCTATAATTATAACGCTACGGGCTTGCTTACTATGCTCTCATTAAACAAAATTACCAAATTACTTGGTTATGCTATGATTATGCTATTGCTTGATTGGTTGATATAAAATACATGTATGTACATTTGACCTCAAAACAACTATATGCATCCCCTGAACAAATATAACCTGACCTAACCAGTCTTCTTCTTAGAAGATGTCGATACAAGGGAACATCGCTACCAACAACCCTCCACCAATAACAGCGGCAGAACTACAAGTGCGCATCTCTCAGGCCATTGCACAGCTCGAGGCCCTTCGCCCCAATCGTAGCGGAGGTACCTCAGGAAATAACCCACCCAACGGCTGCACCTACAAGCAGTTCACAAACCTCGAGAATTCGATGGCACTGGGGGTGCCTTAGCTTTGTGCGTTGGGTGGAGAAGACGAATTCTATCTTACAGTTGAGCAAATGTGCCCCAGAACATCAGGTCACGTACGTAGCTGGACTATTTGTAGATGGGGCTCTGTCATGGTGGAACCTTCAGGTTCAGACAATGGGCGAGACCACTGCGTATGCTTTGACGTGGGACGAACTGAAAGAACTGATGCTTAAGAGATACTGCTCGAGGGTAGAAGTCCAGAAGTTGGAAACTGAACTGTGGAACTTGAAAATGGAAGGACCAAAGATAGCTGAGTATGTGCAGAGATTTAGCGATTTATCACAAGTTTCTACGCTCCTGGTGGGACCAGAATTTAAGAGAATTGAACGTTTCATAGGGGGATTGGCACCTCAGATTCTAAGTCTGGTAACCACATCTAAACCTTCAACGATCACCGAGGCTATCGACATAAGCATAGCACTCACTGAAGAAGCGGTTAGACTAGGAAAATTTTCCATTATGGAAGAGAAAGAGGAGACTCCTGTAGGGTCATCTGGAGATAACAAGAGAAAGCTCGCAAATTTCAAAAAGATTACTCGGGCGAGTAACAAGAAGAAGGCCAAAAAGGGAAAAGACTGCATGGGTATCCTACCTAAGTGCGACAATTGTCTACGCTATCATGTCGGGCGATGTAAATATGGAAAATGTGATAATTGTGGCAAAAGAGGGCATCCTAAGGAAACTTGTAGGAAAGATACTGAACATAGAAAAGGAGGCCAAGATAGTAGCGAGAATCACGAAGGGAACAACGACAGTGACAATTATCCAGGCAGGATAAGTGACAGACAGAAACGTGCTCAAGGTTGTTCTAACTATGGAAGCAAAAAGCATTTCAGAAAATATTGCCCTAAAAACGATCAGGCACAAGAATGAAAGCTCAACACCAGAGCTAGGGTAGCACACCAGGAATCCAAGCATGGATATCGGTACGATCCATATTACTCAACGTTATGCATCCTTGTTGCCAGATACTGTTGCAAATTTTAAGCTTTGCATCTCTAGAGTTTGAGAGTATACTTGGGTTAGTAGCAAGTAAGTTAGATAACTCGCACTCGATGGAACTAGCTAGGTGAAGCTAGTGGAAGCCAACGCAGTAACTAGAAACGGCAAGATAGAACCCGGAGAGCGTAAGTTTACGCTTGATCTGTTGCCAGTTGATGTTGGGAAACTTCGATGAGGTAATTGGGATGGATTAATTGCCGAGTGATCGAGCAGAGATTGATGTCCGCATCCCGATGACGAATAAAGGAACGATCGTGACTCATGAAGCAGGATACGCCTCTACGAATTACTAAATGCTGGGAGGCATGAAAGTTGTTGCGTAAAGGATGTGTTGTTTTCTTGGCTCATGTCGGGGACAAGGGAGCCAAAGAACCAAAACTCGAAGATATTCCAGTGATAAGGAAATACCCTGAAGTCTTCCCCGAAGACTTACCAGAATTATCCCCTCAACGACTAGTCGAATTTCGCATCAAATTGATTCCAGGCGTCGCGCCTGTAGTCAATGCACCTTAACGACTTACACCTTCGGAGATGCAAGGATTGACAGTGAAGCTTCAGAAGTTGATAAAGAAGGAAGATAACATACCAAGATTCCCTTATGGGTAACCCCAATCCTGCTTATCAATAAGAAGGACGACAGCTTTCATACGAACATCAAACAACCAGGATCCGAACGAGCTAACCCACGAGAGTCGGTGACTCTTGCTAAGGATTAACGACTTACTTATGTAACTAACTGTGAGGATCCAACTACTACTTCATGACTGATCGATGATCGAGTGTCTTTAGCTGAGAATTCGGGAAGAAAGTATACCGTGGAAATTGTGGGACAATAACTTGTTTTGAACATACACACAAATGGTGTTTCATACATGATGCACGACGCAATTTTACGCAGAATATGAGACTCTGAGAATCTAGAAAACATGTACTTAGGATCTTTGGGAACCCAGGTCCAAACTCGTAAAGGTTGTTATTTAGGAACCATATCTGTTAACTCGAGCAAGCACCACTACCCTGACATATATGCTGATTCAGTTAACCAAACAGAAAGTGTTCAAATTCCTTTTGTTGAAATCTTCACTTTCGCTTATAGCGAGTAGATGTTTGCATCTCTACTCCCCTCAATGGTAGTTGCATCACGTTAATTTCCTTCGCTGAGAGCGAACATACATTGGCTCCAAATACTTGGACATTCCTTCATTTTAGCAGATACACATTGCTTCATTTCTTGAGAACTTATATGTTATGCATGCACCTTTTGCTACGGATGCGGCTTTATTTCAAACACTTCATTGAAGTTCGAATATTATGTTGCTAAATCTAATTACTGGTTTGTGATTCGAATGACCTACATTATTGTAATTGTTGGCTCTTTTGCTATCAAGTCAGGGTGTGACAGACACGCTCTCTTGAAACTTCTTTTATTTCAAGTTACATTCATGGTTTATTTTTGTTACCATGCCGAGGTTCCGTAGTTGATACATACGTTTATTGTCGGGTTACGCTGAAACTAAGTTCAATTGCTTAGACTTATCCATTTTGCATATTCAAATTTAGACACCATATGATGTATTGAGAGCATCATATTCAAACATTTTTGCAAAGGTCCTTTCGTTTCGAGTCGTAGTAGATTTGATTGGTCTACGACTCCACTAAATCGTTTGTTGGTTTCAATACCTTGTGGAGATGATTTCACAAAATTGAGCTTGCGCTAATTTGGTTACTCACTTCATACATGGATTTAAATTATTTATTTGCTCTAAATCCGTCTCGTTTATCACGATTAAAGCGGTTTCAATACAGTTGTGTGTTAAGGCAATGGTACATAGATTCATTTCATAACACAATGTACCTCCTAACGATTCTTTCAAAAATTTTTATGAAGTCGGTTCGTTGAAAGAATCTATGTACCTTGAATCTTGGGAAATATAACGCAATGGTACATAGATTCATCTCGGGTGTCGGTTCGTTTGGTCGTACGATTGCGTTGTTCGGTTAATTACGACGGAAGTCGTAACGGACGCAAAAACGATCCAAATTAAGCGACGAATGGAATTGTTGCATGCCAATCACTAAAATAAAATATTTTAATGATTACATAAATTTTTGGATGTTCGGATGTATTTAGAACGTAAGATATGCGCGAAAATGCAAACTTATGCACTTTTTGACGCTTTTAGTCCCTGTAAGATCAAATAAGCATGTTTTCGAACACCGAACCCCTCAAAGCTTATTTCTAAGCTATATTTAGGTTATTTATGGTATGTTTAGCTTATGATAAAGTTTCAGACTGTTCGATACCATACAAATCGGTATAGTTTCGCAGTTTGACACAAATAGTCCCTACGATCGAACAAACTTGATTTCAACACACCAAACCATCCAAAACTTATTTCTAAGTTATGTAAAGGTTATTTAAGGTATGTTAAGCCTATTTCACTATTCTGGAGTGTTTGTCGCGTTAAACTGACTGCGTTTACGCACCAGTTTGCGTATTACTTTCCAGAAAGCGATTTAAAGCTTGAAATCGGAATCGAATCGAATAGTAAAATCATCAAACATAAATACACACATAATAACACCAAAACACATTGTTTTATTTATAATTAACATTGTTTTACATTGTACGTCGATTACAGAGCACATCTGTCACAGTCTCCCCTACTTTAGGAAATTTCGTCCCGAAATTTTAACTAGAGGAAACTTGTGAGAACAATTGCGGATATTTCGCCTGCATTTGGTCCTCACGTTCCCAAGTAAACTCTGGGCCACGTTTGGACTCCCAACGAACCTTGACCAATCGAATCTGTTTGTTCTTCAACTGTTTGAATGTACGGTCCACTATCTCCACAGGTTTCTCGACGAAGTGCATCCTTTCATCAACTTGGATTTCGTCGAGTGGAATGTGAAGATCAGCGTCAGCTAAACACTTTCGCAAATTGGACACGTGAAATGTCGGATGAATATTTCCAAGCTCTGGAGGTAGCTCTAGTCGATAGGCAACCTTTCCAATTCTTTCAACAATCTTAAATGGTCCAACATATCGTGGTGCAAGTTTTCCTTTCTTTCCAAATCTCACCACTCCCTTCCAAGGTGACACCTTGAGTAGGACATGGTCTCCGACTTGAAATTCTAGGGGCTTGCATCGCATATCCGCATAACTCTTTTGACGGCTTCTAGCTGTCAGAAGATTATCGCGAATCTTCTTGATTTTGTCTGTTGTTTCCAGAATGAGCTCAGGTCCAGTAAGCTGAGCTTCAACGATCTCATTCCACAGACAGGTGAACGACATTTTCGACCGTAGAGAGCTTAGAATGGTGCCATATTGATGCTAGCATGATAACTATTGTTGTAAGAGAACTCAATCAATGGAAGATGAGAATCCCAATTACCACCAAAGTCAATCACGCATGCTCTAAGCATATCCTCCATAGTTTGAATCGTTCTTTCAGATTGTCCATCTGTTTGGGGATGATAAGAAGTGCTTAGATTTAGTTGGGTTCCCATAGCAGATTGCATGGTCTTCCAAAAATGAGATGAAAATCGAGTATCACGATCGGAAATGATGTCCAAAGGAACACCATGTCGAGATACTATCTCATCAACATAAATCTTTAAGCGTATTTTCGGTCAAAATGCGCATTTAAGCGTATTTTGCAACCAAACTACTATGGGTTTGTTTTGATATCAAAAACCTATTTTCTAACTTAGTTAAGCATGTTTTAACATGCTTAGCTCGTCACTTTTAGTTTAGTGCTTGTTTAGAATCGTAAGTCAAGCGGTCTAAACCACCGCTTAGACTTTCGAACTCGACCCGTTTGGTCGATCATTAGGATCCGACCAAGCATGTTTAGTGACCATAGTTGCATAGGGAATAACCTTCCAAGGTTATACCTTATGGTCACATAGTTTAAGTAGTTGTATGATAGGTAGTTTATATGCCTTAGGTAAATGACCAAAATGCCCTTTTCATGCATAATTGGATTTTAAGCATATGTAACTTAAACATTTGTCACTAAACTGATTATGCAACATATTTAAACATGTTAGGGCATATAATACTTGTCATAGGACTAGTTAGACTTCTCAAACGCGCATTTGCGCGAACGACGCGTTAAAGCAGCATAAGCTACCTTAATGGGTCGTAACGGGTCGAAAGCACTTAGATTAGGTTCCGATATAGAATGTAGGCTTTGTTAAACCATATCACATGAGTTCCAATACTCATTTGGTTTACAAGACCTCATTCTGTCCGATCTTCCGATTTAGGTGTCGATTTATTTACTAGTGATCCGATTACTAGGTACTACTTGAATTTCCTTGGTTTGCCTGAGCATCGCTAAGTTCTTTAAATCAAGGATACCATTCAATTCAATGTGAGTACATAGTTCCCCTATTTTCCTGTTTTCAATTGTTTTGGGGTGATTCATATGTAGTTAAATGATTTCAAAGTTTAAACGATGGTTTCAAAAATGATTAAGATGGTTTATATTAAACTAATAATGATTTTGATAAAGTGAACGAACTTGATGGTTGTAGTTACATAACGAATGACATTCATTAATTTTGGCCGAACCGACCAGTATTAGGCTATGGTACCATAGGATCTGACAAATCTCGTTATCAGACTACACCCATGGTTATGTGTGGGGGGTTATGTAGGTAACTACCGGATCTGTGATTGTTAACTTACCCTTTGGTGGTTTGTTAATACGAAAAACGAGATAGACGAGTCACGAAGGTTTGAATGTTATTAGCGAGACGACCATAAGTAGTTTCAAAATTAAAACGAATACGATTTTGGGACGAGTTAAACGATTTGTTTTTGGTAGTGATTAGATAATGGGTTGGGTGTAGCATGATAAAAGCATGGTAGATACGCCGCTGGTACATCTTATATATAAGTGCTTTTATCATATTACATTTCATGTCATTATTTAGTTCACTTGGGAAACGATTTTGAAACGATGTCACACAACAAGGTTTTAGAAATGATATAAACCATACGAGTTTTATTAACGAGTTTTTACAAGATGTTTTACGAATTGGTTTACTAAAAACAAATGTTTTGGGGTTAAGAATCATGGCTACGAGATTTTTATAAACTATAATCATCTTGATTTGAGTTGGTTAATTATGTTGCAATACACTTTTCAAAACGAAATTTTTATATTTTTCTTTTGTTGTCTAATAAGGTACTGCAACATATAAACGAGCCATGAATCTGATACTCTCACTACGCCTTATTCATGGCTCGTTTATATGTTGCAGTACCTTATTAGACTACAAAAGTCAAATGTACAAACTTCGTTTTGAAAAGTGTATTGCAACATAATTAACTAACTCAAATCAAGATGATTATAGTTTATAAAAATCTCGTAGCCATGATTCTTAACCCCAAAACATTTGTTTTTAGTAAACCAATTCGTAAAACATCTCGTAAAAAATCGTTAATAAAACTCGTATGGTTTATATCATTTCTAAAACCTCGTTGTGTGACATCGTTTCAAAATCGTTTCCCAAGTGAACTAAATAATGACATGAAATGTAATATGATAAAAACACTTATATATAAGATGTACCAGCGGCGTATCTACCATGCTTTTATCATGCTACACCCACCCCATTATCTAATCACTACCCAAAACAAATCGTTTAACCAAATCGTTTATCTCGTTTAAGTCGTCTCAAATCGTTTAACTCGTCCCAAAATCGTATTCGTTTTAATTGTGAAACTACTTATGGTCGTCTCGCTAATAACATTCAAACCTTCGTGACTCGTCTATGTCGTTTCTCGTATTAACAAACCACCAAAGGGTAAGTTAACAATCACAGATTCGGTCGTTACCTACATAACCCCCCACACATAACCATGGGTGTAGTCTGATAACGGGATTTGTCAGATCCTATGGTACCATAACCTAATACTGGTCGGTTCGGCCAAAATTAATGAATGTCATTCGTTATGTAACTACAACCAACAAGTTCGTTCACTTTATCGAAATCATTATTAGTTTAATATAAACCATCTTAATCGTTTTTGAAACCATCGTTTAAACTTTGAAATCATTTAACTACATATGAATCACCCCAAAATAATTGAAAACAGTAAAATAGGGGAACTATGTACTCACATTGAATTGAATGGTATCCTTGATTTAAAGAACTTAGCGAAGCTCAGGCAAACCAAGGAAATTCAAGTAGTACCTAGTAATCTTATCACTAGTAAATAAATCGACACCTAAATCAGAAGATCGGGCAGAATGAGGTCTTGTAAACCAAATGAGTATTGGAACTCATGTGATATGGTTTAACAAAGCCTACATTCTAGATCGGAACCTAATCTAAATGCTTTCGACCCGTTACGACCCATTAAGGTAGCTTACGCTGCTTTAACGCGTCGTTCGCGCAAATGCGCGTTTAAGAAGTCTAACTAGTCCTATGACAAGTATTATATGCCCTAACATGTTTAAATATGTTGCATAATCAGTTTAGTGACAAATGTTTAAGTTACATATGCTTAAAATCCAATTATGCATGAAAAGGGCATTTTGGTCATTTACCTAAGGCATATAAACTACCTATCATACAACTACTTAAACTACGTGACCATAAGGTATAACCTTGGAAGGTTATTCCCTATGCAACTATGGTCACTAAACATGCTTGGTCGGATCCTAATGATCGACCAAACGGGTCGAGTTCGAAAGTCTAAGCGGTGGTTTAGACCGCTTGACTTACGATTCTAAACATGCACTAAACTAAAAGTGACGAGCTAAGCATGTTAAAACATGCTTAACTAAGTTAGAAAATAGGTTTTTGATATCAAAACAAAGTGTTTTGATATCCTAGAGTAGTTTGGTTGCAAAATACGCTTAAATTCGCATTTTGACCGAAACTACGACTCGTCACTACGCCTAGTTTGGTTGTAAAATACGCTTCTACACACGGGGTCGTGCCCAGCGGACATGGGGGCGTGGTCAACTAATGCAGACAAACTGCAATTAATGAAGACAGAGAAGAAAGATGGACACGGGGCCGTGCCCAATGGACACGGGTGTCACACCCTGACTTTTGCGGAAGCGTGGGTTATTTGGTGTGACTTCTTAATACCATAGCAACAACCATAACAATGCTATATGATAAAATACGAGATGTTCATCCATTAAAATAGTTTAGAAAATACCATAACATGCTTGTCTTGAAACATCAACCCAAAATAAGTTACAACCATGACTTGTTTAAAATGAGTTCTCAAGGACTCAACAAAAGACTTTAAATAAAACGAGGTTTGGTGACGTGTGACCCGTCCAGGAAAGGGTTACACCTCCCAAACCCTACAACCCTGGATGACATCTTTATTTAGTACGCAGCTTGACACATATGCAGACACTTGCCAGATCCGATCAATTCCCTGAAATACATGTAGTTGAAAAATCAACAAAACTTGAGCGAGTTCATGTGTTCGTTTGTATTTATGTATAAACCTTTGTAAATGTCATAAGTATGTATGTACGTCCCTGGTATGTAGCAATAAGGAAAAAGAGATCACCAATGGTTTGCAAGGCCATTGATATGTGTGAAGTGATGCAGGAAGACTCAAACCTAGCAGATTTCGTCGGTAAGACATAGTCACCTCATGGTCCACTCAGCGGACTCAGGAGTGGGGCTCGCTACACCCAAATAGATCTATCACTCATGTCCCTCGGTCCTACAACGAGGATTAATGGCCTTAAGTATCCGCCTACCCACTCACATGATCTAAGTAGTATGCCCTCCTTAAGCTAACCATACCATGTATAAAATGTCTGTATAATTGTAACATGTATTTCACCCCCGAAGTATAAAACTGAAAACAGTTAAAAGAAAAGGGGGACATGAACTCACCGTAGTGCGTCTTCTGTACCGTAACTCAAACTTGATCAGCTACACGACAACCTACAACGTACTAATGTCTATTAGACGAACGGGCCGTGCCTTAGTTTAGTACCAATGTTTTTGAGTTACGTTTCCTCGGAATTATTCCAAGTTATAACTTCTTGTTAAAATAATAATAATTATTTTAACTTACATTATATTTTTAGGTCTTGAAATAATAGTTAGCCAACTATTTCGTATTCATACTTCTCAAGTATTTTATGTGCGTATTTCCTTCCCAAGGATGGGGGTATTTTATACATGTATTTTTGTGATTCCCAAATAATATATAACTTATTTGTCAAAATTAATGTATTCCAAAATATATCTTTCCCAAAGATAATTTATTTTCACTCCTTGTATCCCAAAATAATATTTACCCAAAAATATGTTTGTAAAAGTATTTTCAGGAATATTTCATAAGTTACATTTTAGCGTGCGATTTGACAATGTCAAGTGTGTAACTTAAATGTTTATTCCTTGTAATTTTTGGTATTATTTTGGAAGTGTAAGTTCTTGGTAATTGCCAAGTTATATTATTTTACCCTAAAATAATATAACTATTCCACAACGTATTCAAATATTCACACAAGCGTTTTAGTAGGAGATATATATTCTAAATATATTTTTATCCACTTTACTTGTAAAAATCAACCTCCGATACTTTGTATTTTTGTTACAAAACTTATGGCGAAGTTTATTTTTGAAGGACAAGGTTAATAATATACTTGTAACGCTTGTTAGAAAAATATTCTCTAAGTGTTGGAATTTTTAGAAAATTTCGCCAGAGTTTCGTTTGTAAATGGAGGCGTCCATGCTAATAAGCATATCATTTTCTTTTCAAAATAATCCCAATAATCATCAACAATCAACCTTTAAACAACTTTACATCACCAAGAGCAAAAACTATATGCGTTACATATTAATCATGAACTTGATATATCACAAAAAACGCGTAGTAATTTAGTAAAACGTTTAGTGGCCTTAGTTACCTTCCAAAGTGTAATTACTTTTGTTGAAATCTCATTCTCGGGATTTCTAGATGTTCACAACTTGTGAACTTATTTTACAAAAATGTTTATTTGCCAAATCTTCTTGGTTTACTAGCACTCTTACACTTATTTGTTTTGAAAAACAGGGTAAGTGTATGTAAAAGTCATGATCTTTTTAAAACCGACTCTTGAACTTGGTTCGCTTAGAAAAGTCTCTTGTAAATCTCGGATCTACATGGTCACCAACCCATTTTGTTTCACTATTTTTCAAGAAATCATATTATCATCAAGTTCATAACTTTATTAGAAGATGATTATTTATGTTACACAATATCATCTCCTAATCTTGTTAAATCATGTTTCTAATCATCACTTAACAAGTTCCAGATGGTGATTAACATTACATAACCAAGAATCAACATGCAATCAACAACATATTCACTACAATATCATACTAGCAATATTTCACTATCTTTCATATTTATGTAAACTTTATGTTCAAGTTTCATGTTTAAACCCTTTAGTGTTCTTGTGATATTCATCATACTAAATCTTTTGCTACTCAAAATAGAAGTGAACAAAGGTTAAACAAGGACTTACAACTAGCTCAAAGGCTAGGGAAGATCTCTAGTGAAAAAGATGGTGAAATTGGTGTGAGAAAGCAAGGTATGAAGTTCCTTCAAGTTCTTCAAGCTTCCATCTTCTCAAGACATCTTCTTATGCGTGAATGGAGCTTGAAAATGGAGGAAGATGGTGGTGTTAAGGTGGTGATGGTGGCGGTTATGGTGAGGGCCGAGAGGGGAGGGAGAGAGTGAGTGAGAGATGGTGTGATCTTGTGAAAGATATGGAATGATATGAATGATCTCTAAAAATCTTCAAGCCATACTTATATTCCCTTTTCTAATATTTTGTTCATTACAACAAGCAACAATCAAATAAAATATCAGAATGAAATCTAATAGATATGTTGGTGATTTCTATGTACCATTGCCTTATTTTTCCCAAGTAAACTCTGGGCCACGTTTGGACTCCCAACGAACCTTGACCAATCGAATCCGTTTGATCTTCAACTGTTTGAATGCACGGTCCACTATCTCCACAGGTTTCTCGACGAAGTGCATCCTTTCATCAACTTGGATTTCATCGAGTGGAATGTGAAGATCAGCGTCAGCTAAACACTTTCGCAAATTGGACACGTGAAAAGTCGGATGAATATTTCCAAGCTCTGGAGGTAGCTCTAGTCGATAGGCAACCTTTCCAATTCTTTCAACAATCTTAAATGGTCCAACATATCGTGGTGCAAGTTTTCCTTTCTTTCCAAATCTCACCACTCCCTTCCAAGGTGACACCTTGAGTAGGACATGGTCTCCGACTTGAAATTCTAGGGGCTTGCGTCGCATATCCGCATAACTCTTTTGAAGGCTTCTAGCTGTCAGAAGATTATCGCAAATCTTCTTGATTTTGTCTGTTGTTTCCAGAATGAGCTCATGTCCAGTAAGCTGAGCTTCACCGATCTCATTCCAACAGACAGGTGAACGACATTTTCGACCGTAGAGAGCTTCGAATGGTGCCATATTGATGCTAGCATGATAACTATTGTTGTAAGAGAACTCAATCAATGGAAGATGAGAATCCCAATTACCACCAAAGTCAATCACACATGCTCTAAGCATATCCTCCAAAGTTTGAATCGTTCTTTCAGATTGTCCATCTGTTTGGGGATGATAAGCAGTGCTTAGATTTAGTTGGGTTCCCATAGCAGATTGCATGGTCTTCCAAAAATGAGATGAAAATCGAGTATCACGATCGGAAATGATGTCCAAAGGAACACCATGTCGAGATACTATCTCATCAACATAAATCTTTGCAAGTTTATCAGCAGATAGATCCTCGCGAATCGGAATAAAATGAGCTGACTTCGTTAATCGATCGATAATAACCCAAATAGCATCATGACCTTTAGATGTATGCGGTAATTTAGTGATGAGATCCATCGCAATGTTCTCCCACTTCCAAACCGGTATCTCTGGTTGTACAAGCAAACCAGATGGTCGTTGATGTTCAGCCTTGACTTTGAGACAAGTTAGGCATTTCTCTACATACAAGGCAACATCTTTCTTCATACCAGGCCACCAATACTGAGTACGAAGATCCTTGTACATTTTGTCAGCACCAGGATGGATAGAATATCGAGACTTGTGAGATTCGTCCATCACTAAAGTGCGAAGATCGTCTTGTTTCAGAATCCATAAACAATCCTTGAAATAGAGTAAACCATCGTCCTTCGCTTCGAGCTTAAGCTTGAGTTGACGTGGTAATTCTTTATCCATCAGATTTTGTGAAACACAAAATTGTTGAGCTTGAAGAACACGAGTTTGAAGATCAGATAGGGTGTGAACAGAATGAAGCTTGACTCGCTCCTTTCGACTAAGCGCATCAGCTACGACATTCGCCTTACCAAGATGGTAGCGAATCTCGCAATCATAATCGTTTAAGAGCTCAACCCAATGTCGTTGCCTCATCTTCAGCTCCTTCTGATTAAGAATGTGCTGGAGACTTTTGTGGTCTATGAAAACCACACACTTCGTGCCATAGAGGTAGTGTCTCCAGATTTTGAGAGCAAAGACCACAACACCTAACTCAAGATCATGAGTCGTATAGTTCTTTTGATGAACTTTCAATTGTCTAGACGCGTATGCTATAACTTTACCTCGTTGCATAAGAACACAACCAAGGCCTAAGTTGGATGCATCACAGTAGACAACGAAATCATAGTTTCCCTCAGGCAAAGATAGAACAGGAGCATCACATAGCTTCCGTTTCAGCGTTTGGAACGCTTCTTCTTGT
Source organism: Helianthus tuberosus (assembly GCA_030545235.1). Classification (NCBI taxonomy): domain Eukaryota; kingdom Viridiplantae; phylum Streptophyta; class Magnoliopsida; order Asterales; family Asteraceae; genus Helianthus; species Helianthus tuberosus. The sequence continues at coordinate 60,833,417 of CM060429.1, read as the reverse complement.
TTGGGTCCCCACTCAAAAGGCTTATTCTTTTGAGTTAAAGCAGTGAGTGGAACCGCGATCTTCGAGAAGTTCAAAATAAATCAACGATAATATCCAGCAAGACCAAGAAAAGATCGAATCTCTATGGGTGTTGTCGGTGTATTCCAATCCTTAATAGCAGCTATTTTGGATGGATCCACATGAATACCCTGCTCGTTGACAATATGTCCCAAAAACTAAACTTCTTTAAGCCAAAATTCACACTTGGAGAATTTAGCAAAAAGTTGTTCCTTCTTCAGGAGTTCCAAAGTCAAACGAAGGTGTTGCTCGTGATCGGCTCGAGACTTCGAATAAATGAGAATATCATCGATGAACACAATGATGAACTTGTCTAAATAAGGTTTACAGACCCTATTCATTAAGTCCATGAAGATAGTTGGAGCATTTGTCAAACCAAAAGGCATGACAGTGAACTCGTAGTGCCCATATCTCGTGCGGAAAGCAGTTTTGGGAATATCTTCTTCGAGTATACGAAGCTGATGATACCCAGAACGCAAATCGATCTTGGAAAAACAGGTAGCACCTTGCAGCTGATCAAAGAGATCATCGATTCGAGGTAGGGGATATCGATTCTTGATGGTAAGATTATTAAGCTCACGATAATCGATACACATTCGAAAAGATCCATCTTTCTTTTTCACAAAGAGGACAGGAGCTCCCCAAGGTGAATAACTTGGTCTGATGAATCCTTTATCAGATAACTCTTGAAGCTGTTTCGATAACTCTTGCATGTCAGACGGTGCAAGAAGATAAGGTGCTTTCGCAATCGGGTTGGCATTGGGTACAAGGTCAATATGAAACTCGACTTGACGAACTGGAGGCAAACCAGACAGTTCATTAGGAAACACCTCTGGATAATCCCGAACAATCAGAATATCCTGAATACTCTTGCTCTTGCCTTTCTCCTCGGTGACATGTGCCAAAAAAGAAACATATCCTTTTCGTAAGTAACTTTGGGCTTTCGTACACGACATGAGTTTCAATCCACCAGATGGTTTCTCACCACGAACTTCCAGTACATTTCTAGACGAAAGAGGGATACGAATGATCTTGTCGAAACAAACCACCTCAGCATGATGTTTGGTTAACCAATCCATCCCCACGATAATGTCGAAACTCCCAAGTTGCATCGGTGTGAGGTCGATAGGAAAAAGATGGTTATCGAGGTTCAATTGACAACCACGAAGAACAGAATCGAGTACAACTGGTTTACCAGTAGCAACCTCGACAGATAAGGGTTTCCTCAGTTTAGTTCTAGGTATCGCAAGTAAAGGCTCAAAGGATAATGAAACAAAACTCCTATCGGCACCAGAATCGAAAAGAACAGTTACAAGTTGATTGTTAACAAGGAACGTACCGTTAACAACCTCGTTGTCCGCCCTCGCCTCATTCGCGTTCAGATTGAATGCTCATCCACGAGCGGGATTCACATTTGCATTTACCAACCTTGGGCAGTTGTTGCGGAAATGACCCATTTCTCCGCAATTGAAACATGAACCAGGTGGGAATCTCGCAGCATTCCCTTGAGCTTGTGCTGGAACCTGAGTAGCTTGATTTTGGCCAAAATGACAAATGTTGGCCAGATGCCCAAGTTTACCAGAGGTTGTGCACTGTTTACAGGCCTGCTGGGAAACATGATGACCATTGCATCAAGCACAGTGAGGTGCGGTACCAGCATATTGCTTCTTCACAGGAGGTAGGGCTGGTGGGTTCTGAGGGTTCTGGTTGGTGACTGCAAAGTTTTAGGAAGCCTTGTGCTTCCTTGACTTTTTGGAAGACTCACCCTGCTTCTTACCCTTACCCTTGTCTTGTGCAGAATTGGCTGATTTCTTCTTATCACCCTTACGGGTCAATTTACCCTTCCTAACTTGTGACTCAGTCAGGGTAGCAGACAATTCAATTGCTTGACAGACAGTGGTAGGATTACTGCCAGTCACAATATCCTGCACAGAATCGGGTAACCCATCGATATACCTCTCTATCGCCTTTTCCAACGGGGTAACCATCGTAGGACACAACAAACTGAGCTCCACATAACGATCCGTGTATGCACGGTGTTCTCCCCCGTCTTGTTTCAAATCATCGAATTCTCGTTCTAAAGCTCGAATCTCGTGACGGGGACAGAACTCTCTTATCATGAGAGCTCGGAGCTCTTCCCAAGTTTGTGCCATCGCTACATCGGCACCCCTATCGCGCATCACTCCGTTCCACCATGTAAGAGCACGCTTCTCGAACACACTTGATGTAAATTCAACCTTACGCTCATTCGGACATTGCACATGTCTGAATGTGCTTTCCAAACTTTCGAACCATTGAAGGAGCGCAGTTGCTCCTTGCGACCCAGAAAACTTTAGCGGGTTACCAGAGTTAAAATTTTTGAAACTACATTGTACATTATTGTTGTTATTATTGTTGTATAACTCATGGATCTGGGTTACTACGCTAGGAAGTACTGCAGCCATTTGCTGAGCAACAAGGGCTGCGACTTCTTTAGCAGTAAAAGGTTGAGCATCACGTCGAGGAGGCATTGTCTAACCAGGAAACATGAGAAACGAGTGAGGTTGACAATTGGAAAAACAAAAGAGGTATTGAAAGCATCGACAAAACACATGGAAGGCGATCATTCGTTTGTTACCTCGAACAAACAAACGACATGCAGTGACAAATCAAATTAACTGGGTCAATATAATGTATCACTGAAGACATGCTCGCCTATAAGTGAACACTCACCCCAAGAGTTCCCAGGTAAGAGTGACTGGTCCGATACCGCGGATTTGTACGAACACTCTAGCCTTAGACAGAAAACTCAGGGTACAGGCATTCACTCTTCCAGTTTGCACGTGTTCACATTATTTAGACCTAAACTTTGACGAGATTTAGAAAATTCAGAGGGCATAAAGCCGAAAATGAATCAAACTAGAAGGGTTCAAAACCTTACAATCAATCATCCAAGGATAGATGATTAATTTTCGAAGCGGATTTGTTATTGTGTTCTCGTTGTGGTTATCACCTAAGGATAGGTGACGGTATTGTTTTAAAAATCTAAACGCAAGAAAACTCACGTTGGGGTCCTAGAAAGTTATAGTCTAGGTCAAAGCATTACTAATAACCTAATTCCCTATAACCATTGGCTCTGATACCAACTCTTCTGTCATACCCCGACCATGTTAAAACAACAAACCGTGGCGGAAACGTCGGGGAGTGTTGTAACAGAATTATCGTTTCACAACCATGGTAATTAAAAGTTTCGTTTTATTGAATTATTAAGTAATGTACATTGTCTTTAACCAAACAAACAAATTAAACATCGTCTATTATTGTTATTAAGTCACTAAGGCCTCGTCCAGATCCTATGTGACTCATGCATCCTAGCAACCAACATCAAGCAACACCACCTGAAACATATGTAAAAATAAAGTCAGCAAAGAAATGCTGGCGAGCACATAGGTTTTGTGAGAGTATCGTATTCATGGCTCGTTTATATGTTGCAGTACCTTATTAGACTACAAAAGTCAAATGTACAAACTTCGTTTTGAAGAGTGTATTGCAACATAATTGTGACAACCCTCAAATTTCATGTATTCCGTACAGTTTATTAATGTTAATTAAAGTGTTTGATGACTGTGGAATTACTTAACTGCTTTCTGATATCTGTGTTTGTGCTTGTTAACATACTAGTAGTATGCCGAAAAGTCACTAAATAGTCCGTTATAATTTCCTAAGTGTTAGAAATTAAAAGTGTTACAAAAATATACATAAAAGACACTTTACGAATTAATTAAACACTTTAACGGAACAGTATCAAACCGAACAACCGGACCTTACCCGGAACATAAAAAATATTGTCAATGACACTGTTTTCCTTTTTGAGCCAGTTAGGGTCCCCGAACACCCTAACACCCGTTATATTTTATAACACACAAATAACCTATTTTAATTCCTAACTTAACATAACTAGACACTAACCATCTAGTTGAAATCGAACCAAATACCCCCCCCCCCCTTGACCGATTCAGTTCCCCTAGGGAACACACCATCCAACTTTTGATTATTTTAATCATGTATGCCTTATATCTAGAGAACACAATATCTAATGGTTAATGAGGATGCATGGTTTATTAATGTAACTTAAAGTCTCATGATCATTCATTAAAAACACTTAAACAAAATTTGTTCTTCTCCTCCCTCTCCCCTTGCAATCGGCCGAGACCAAGCACCCCACCCACCATCACTTTCAACTTTGATCTTGTAATTCCACACACACATAAAGGTGAAAGGGTTCATACAAGGAGGCTCGGTGCTTACGGATTGCCAAGGACCTCACCACAACGCTATTAACCACCCATTTTTCGTCTAGTTTCTTCCCTAGCCTTGTGCTAGTTGTAAGTGCTTCTAAACACCTTCTTGATCTTGTCTAAAGTGGTTAATAAGAGATTTGTCGGATAAAATTCATGAACATATAAGATCAAAGTTTAAAGTCTACTAAAAATGATGAACATGGTGGTTAATGAGCAAATATTAGTGTAAAACTCTTGGATCTTGTTTTGTTATGATTCTTGGTTGATTATCTGATGTGTTGCTGGTTAATATTGATGTTTGATGTTGTTACAATCACTAATCATGCTAAAGGAATCAATCGAACGCGTCTTAGAAGATTAAAGAATGAAAACAGAATCTGTCCAAGTTTTACAGCCAACTTCAGTTGGCTGTAAACAGGTCATAAACTCTACGAAAAACTGATATTTTGAGTCTAAAATGTGTTATTATGAAATACGGTTCTAATGGCACTGGAATCGAAATTTTTGGACTTCGTTTACTATTTTTAAAGCGTCATTTCGTAACAGCAGCTAGAGCTGCATTTTTATGCTGAAAATATGTGTTTTGTTTTCTGTCATAACTTGGGTTCGGTGTAGAGTTGGATCATGAAACTTGTACTGTAGATGACCACCGATGCATTTGTAATTACCCCACTAGAATTTCGTAAATCGGACGCTCGATGAATTTTAAATAAATTATCCCGTGGATTGTGGTCAGAAAAATATAAATCTGAGTTCAGTCCGGAAAATGAATTTTTATAAAATATTGGTAATGAACCGGACCCCGATATTTTTACAAAATAAAATTTGGAACGTTTAAGACATTCTGTAAAAATTTGGGAATTTTTGGAATAATTTAACTATTTTATTAAAATGTCCGAAAACAGCCCGGTTTTGAATACTAATGCGGAAATGACATAAGTTGTGATTTGCGTGTCTAAATGTCGAGTATGCTATCTGTGAATGATCTAACATGTTATATGTGTTACGTGCACTATCGTATGTTTGCTTATGAGTGGGGAATGGATGGGAAGTATATATGGGCATAAACAGTTAAAGTAATGCATGCTATGTGATAGATACGTGTAGAAACTTTGTGCTCTATTTGAAAATCACTAAATGACTAACTGGTAAATCATACTAGGACGTGATTGACCGACCTTGACTGTTAGCTATATTTGAGAATCTAACCAAGCAAACCGAGGTGAGTTCACACCCTTACTAAGGCATGGGATTCCCGGTGGTTGGGAATGGGATTGAATAGCTATTTATACTATCAACACTACTAGACTACCTACTACTGTCCTCGGATTGAGAAGGGCACGTACGTAAAACCTACGTACACTCACACTTACTACTGTCCTCGGATTGAGAAGGGCACGTACGTAAAACCTACATACATTCATACTTACTACTGTCCTCGGATTGAGAAAGGCACGTACGTAAAACCTACGTACACTCATACTTACTACTGTCCTCGGATTGAGAAGGGCACGTACGTAAAACCTACGTACACTCATACTTACTACTGTCCTCGGATTGAGAAGGGCACGTACGTAAAACCTACATACATTCATACTTACTACTGTCCTCGGATTGAGAAAGGCACGTACGTAAAACCTACGTACACTCATACTTACTACTGTCCTCGGATTGAGAAGGGCACGTACGTAAAACCTACGTACACTCATACTTAACACCGTCCTCGGATTGGGAAGGGCACTTATGGATACGCCTAGTCTAGTAACATACATAATGGGAATCCCCCACTAAATATCGTAAAGGTTTGGGAATCAAGGATAATGGGTAATACATGGTTATGAAACGAACTTACGATTTCTGATACGAACTCATTAACTGAACAACCAAACGTGAACTCACTCAACTTTGTTGTTGACTCGTTGTTACATGCCTTACAGGTCGCTAGATGCTATGGAGCTTGCACATGGAGGTGGTCGTTGTGGAATGCCAACTAATATGTCCCGTACTTACTAAATATTTTTATGAACTTATGAAAACTTATGTTTGGGGTCTTTAAACTTATGAACTATAAACTTATGCTTTGGTTTAACGTCTTATGCTTCCGCTGTTTAAATTGAACTTGGTTAACTTCCTTGGTCACCAATTGTATTGTGATTGGTTTTATTTACTAAAATACGTTGTTCAATATGATTGGTGGCTCGATCCTGGTCACGTCACGCCTCCAAGCGGTGATACTCCGCGTGGTGGATTTTGGGGGGGGGGGGGTGTGACAGATTGGTATCAGAGCCATTGGTTATAGAGAACTTGGTTTTAATAAGGGAAAAGGTTTTTATTAAAACCAGACTATAACCTGTACAGTGCTCAACGATCCACAACGACGTTTCGCTCCACGTGCAAGACTCGACACTATAGGTGATACGATTCATGTTTATATTACCTACTTGTTAGTTATATAGAACATTACTTATGATATGCTTAGATAACATAGAATCTACTGCTTGAAAACTTTGAGTGATCACTCTCTTCTGTCATTCCACACTTGCGTAATGATACGACGCACTTCTCACTTGTGTTCTCCGTATGGTGAAGATCATGAGTGGACGAATCAGCCTCACACAAGCCCAGCTGGCGGCTTTGATCAAAGAACAAGTTACTGCGGCACTTGCAGCCGCTCAAGCAGGAGGCCAGCTTACCCAGCCGCCTGTATGCACGTTCAAGACTTTTATGGACTGTCGTCCTAGTACCTTCAGTGGCACTGAAGGGGCCGTCGGACTCCTCCACTGGTTCGAGAAGCTCGAGTCGGTCTTCGAAATGTGTGAATGCCCTGAGGATCGTAGGGTGAAGTATGCTACTGGTACTCTTGAAGGGGTAGCGCTCACGTGGTGGAACACTCAGGTTCAGCTGCTGGGGTTGGTTGCTGCTAATGCCACCCCATGGAATGACTTCAAGGAACTGATCAAGGAAGAGTATTGCAGTCGTGATGACATCCACAAACTAGAGGTGGAATTTTTCAATCTGAAGATGACGGGATCTGAGATTGAGGCGTATACTAAGAGGTCGAATGAACTGGCCATCCTGTGCCCTACTATGGTGGACCCTCCCATCAAACGTATTGAGCTTTACCTCAAGGGCCTTGTACCCGAGATTCAGAGTCACGTGACTTCGGCTAACCTGGGTACCATTCAACAAATCATCAAGTTGGCTCACCATCTCACCGACCAGGCAGTGGAACAAAACAGATTACCCAAGCGTATTGGTATTGCTACTACTGATACCCCCAACGATCACAAGCGAAAATGGGATGGAAATCCGGGCAAAGGCTCTACCTCTGTTCAGTCTCAGTCTCAGCAACGAAGGACTGAGGACCATAGGAGCCCTGGTCAGCACTCTTCTGGTAGTCAAGGGCAGGGTGGATATCGAGGAAACCACCCAAAGTGCAACAAATGCAATAGACACCACAGTGGTCAGTGCAACAAGGGACGCTGTCAGAGGTGTCTCAAGATGGGTCATGAAGCCAAGGATTGCAGGAGCCCACGGCTTACGAATCAGAATCGTCAGCAGCAACAGCAAGCACCGCAGAATCGGCAACAGCAACAGGGCAACAAGGGATGCTTTCAGTGTGGTGCTGAAGACCACTTCAAGAGACACTGCCCGCAGTTAAATCAGAATCAGAATCACAACCAAGGAAACGGGAACAATAATGGGGGCAACAATGGAGGAAACAATGATGGCAATGGTGCCAGGGGTCGTGTGTTCGTGATTGGTCAAGGTGATGCAAGGAACGATCCCAACGTTGTGATGGGTAAGTTTCTTCTGTACGACTTCTTTATTACTGTTTTATTCGATTCAGGTGCCGATACTAGTTATGTATCCTTAAAAGTTAGTCAAATGCTTAAGCGTACTCCAACACCTTTGAACACCAAACACACGGTAGAACTAGCCAACGGTAAAAGTCTCGAGGCCACGCACATAGTTAAGGGTTGTAACCTCGTCTTAGCTGGTCAGACTTTCTCTATCGATCTTATTCCCATCGTACTGGGTAGTTTTGACGTCGTTATTGGGATGGATTGGCTATCTCCTCATCAGGCGGAGATTGTTTGCAAGGATAAAATCGTCCGCATTCCTCGTTCTGGTGAAGAACCTCTCGTGATTCGTGGCGATAAGAGTGGTGCTGTCGAAGGCATCATCTCTTTCCTTAAGGCCCAGAAGTGTTTGCAAAAGGGCCACACTACCATTTTAGCACTCGTTACTGACACACCAACGGAAGAGAAGAGAATTGAAGACATCCCTATTGTACGTAATTTTCCTAAGGTATTCCCTGAGGAATTACTTGGTCTCCCGCCTCGTCGTCAAGTTGAATTTCAAATCGAACTAGCTCCTGGAGCAGCGCCCATAGCCCGAGCGCCATATCGTCTAGCTCCATCAGAACTTGAAGAACTATCCACGCAATTACAAGAACTCTTGGAAAAGGGTTTCATACGTCCTAGCTCTTCGCCCTGGGGAGCTCCAGTCTTGTTTGTGAAGAAGAAAGACGGTACTTTCAGAATGTGTATTGACTACCGCGAACTCAACAAGGTGACTGTGAAGAATCGTTATCCTCTTCCACGTATTGACGACTTGTTCGACCAGTTGCAAGGGTCGAGCTATTACTCCAAGATTGATTTGAGATCGGGATACCATCAGTTGAGGGTCCGAGATGAGGACGTCTCTAAAACAGCATTCAGAACTCGTTAAGGCCATTACGAGTTTCTAGTTATGCCATTCGGGCTGACGAATGCACCAGCGGTCTTCATAGATCTCATGAACCGAGTATGCAAACCTTACCTGGATAAGTTCGTTATTGTGTTCATCGACGATATCCTGATCTATTCTAAGAGTCAGGAGGAACACGAGCAGCATCTACAACTTATGCTGGAACTTCTTCGAAAAGAGCAGTTGTATGCCAAGTTTTCGAAATGTGACTTCTGGCTTCGCGAAGTCCACTTTCTAGGCCACGTAGTAAACAAGGATGGGATTCATGTGGATCCATCCAAGGTTGACTCGATCAAGAACTGGCCTGCACCCCGCACACCAACAGAAATCCGCCAATTCTTGGGTTTGGCAGGGTACTACAGAAGGTTTATCAAGGATTTCTCTAAGATCACGCAACCTCTCACTTCACTGACTCAGAAGGGTGTCACCTATCATTGGGGTGATGCACAGGAGTCCGCATTTCCGCACTTAAAAGATAGACTTTGTAGCGCGCCTATCCTCTCATTGCCTGAGGGCACAGATGATTTTGTGGTTTATTGCGACGCTTCCGTCCAAGGACTTGGCTGCATGTTGATGCAACGTGACAAGGTCATTGCCTACGCATCACGCCAACTCAAAGTTCACGAAAGGAACTACACTACACACGACTTGGAACTGGGAGCAGTTGTTTTTGCGCTTAAAATATGGAGACATTACCTGTACAGTACCAAGTGCACCATTTACACCGATCACAGGAGTCTCGAGCATATCTTCAAGCAAAAGGAGTTAAACATGCGTCAACGCCGATGGGTCGAGCTCTTGAACGATTATGAATGCGCTATGAAATACCATCCGGGCAAGGCCAATGTTGTGGCCGACGCCCTCAGTCGAAAGGATACTATACCTAAGCGTGTACGTGCGTTACAGCTTACCATCCAATCCAACCTTCCCGCTCAGATTCGAGATGCTCAGGTTGAAGCATTGAAAGCAGAAAACATCAAGGCTGAATCCTTACGAGGATCGAGGCAGCGGTTAGAACAAAAGGAAGACGGCGCCCACTATGTAAACGGACGCATCTGGGTTCCACTGTATGGAGACCTACGCGAGCTTGTGATGGATGAAGCACACAAGTCTCGTTATTCGGTACATCCTGGTTCGGATAAAATGTACCACGACCTCAGGACTACGTATTGGTGGCCTGGCATGAAAGCCCATATAGCAACCTACGTCAGTAAGTGCTTGACTTGTGCGAGAGTCAAGACTGAATATCAAAAACCATCAGGCCTACTTCAATAACCGGAGATCCCGAAATGGAAATGGGAGCAAATTTCCATGGAATTCATTACCGGCCTGCCCAGATCTCAACGCGGAAACGATACCATTTGGGTGATCGTAGATCGACTGACCAAGTCTGCACATTTTCTGGCTATCAAAGAAACGGATAAGTTTTCTACTCTTGCAGACATTTACCTAAAGGAAGTGGTATCAAGGCACGGAGTGCCAACCTCTATTATATCTGATCGTGACGCACGTTTTACTTCTGAAATGTGGCAAGCAATGCACAAGTCCTTTGGCTCACGTTTAGATATGAGCACCGCTTATCACCCGCAGACGGATGGGCAATCTGAACGCACCATCCAAACCCTTGAAGACATGCTTAGGGCATGTGTCATCGATTTTGGTAATGGCTGGGAAAAGCACCTCCCGCTAGTAGAGTTTTCGTATAACAACAGCTACCACACCAGCATTCAGGCCGCTCCATTTGAGGCATTGTACGGACGCAAATGCCGATCACCTCTCTGTTGGGCAGAAGTTGGTGACAGCCAAATCACTGGCCCAGAACTTGTAATAGATACCACCGAGAGAATTGCTCAGATACGACAGCGGATGGCGGCAGCTCGTGACCGTCAGAAAAGCTATGCTGATAAGGGAAGAAAACCACTCGAACTCCAGGTTGGGGATCGAGTGCTACTCAAAGTCTCACCTTGGAAAGGTGTAGTCTGCTTTGGCAAACGAGGCAAACTCAATCCGTGTTATGTCTGACCATTCGAAGTCACCGAGAAAATTGGCAAGGTCGCCTACAGGCTGAATCTACCGGCAGAACTCAGCGGAGTTCACAACGTATTCCACGTGTCAAATCTGAAGAAGTGTCTGTCAGATGAGACTCTCATAGTTCCTCTAAAGGAACTCACTATCAACGACCAGCTGCGATTCGTCGAGGAACCAGTAGAGATTACGGATCGAGATGTTAAGATCCTCAAGCATACCAGGATACCTCTGGTCCGAGTTCGTTGGAATGCTCGTCGTGGCCCAGAGTATACCTGGGAATGAGAAGACCAAATGAAACTCAAGTATCCCCAACTGTTTAAGAAAAACGCAACCACTACTGAGGCTGAAGCTACTGCAGAATTTCGGGACGAAATTCCAAATCAACGGGGGGATGATGTGACACCCCAGGAAAATCAGGAAAACAACGCAACTTAACTTGCTTCCTCAGTAACCAAGCGCTAAATTTCGGGATGAAATTCCCTTAACAGGGGGAGAATGTGACAACCCTCAAATTTCATGTATTCCGTACAGTTTATTAATGTTAATTAAAGTGTTTGATGACTGTGGAATTACTTAACTGCTTTCTGATATCTGTGTTTGTGCTTGTTAACATACTAGTAGTATGCCGAAAAGTCACTAAATAGTCCGTTATAATTTCCTAAGTGTTAGAAATTAAAAGTGTTACAAAAATATACATAAAAGACACTTTACGAATTAATTAAACACTTTAACGGAACAGTATCAAACCGAACAACCGGACCTTACCCGGAAAATAAAAAATATTGTCAATGACACTATTTTCCTTTCTGAGCCAGTTAGGGTCCCCGAACACCCTAACACCCGTTATATTTCATAACACACAAATAACCTATTTTAATTCCTAACATAACATAACTAGACACTAACCATCTAGTTGAAATCGAACCAAATACCCCCCCCCCCTTGACCGATTCGGTTCCCCTATGGAACACACCATCCAACTTTTGATTATTTTAATCATGTATGCCTTATATCTAGAGAACACAATATCTAATGGTTAATGAGGATGCATGGTTTATTAATATAACTTAAAGTCTCATGATCATTCATTCAAAACACTTAAACAAAATTTGTTCTTCTCCTCCCTCTCCCCTTGCAATCGGCCGAGACCAAGCACCCCACCCACCATCACTTTCAACTTTGATCTTGTAATTCCACACACACATAAAGGTGAAAGGGTTCATACAAGGAGGCTCGGTGCTTACAGATTGCCAAGGACCTCACCACAACGCTATTAACCACCCATTTTTCGTCTAGTTTATTCCCTAGCCTTGTGCTAGTTGTAAGTGCTTCTAAACACCTTCTTGATCTTGTCTAAAGTGGTTAATAAGAGATTTGTCGGATAAAAGTCATGAACATATAAGATCAAAGTTTAAAGTCTACTAAAAATGATGAACATGGTGGTTAATGAGCAAATATTAGTGTAAACTCTTGGATCTTGTTTTGTTATGATTCTTGGTTGATTATCTGATGTGTTGCTGGTTAATATTGATGTTTGATGTTGTTACAATCACTAATCATGCTAACGGATTGAATCGAACGCGTCTTAGAAGATTAAAGAATGAAAACAGAATCTGTCCAAGTTTTACAGCCAACTTCAGTTGGCTGTAAACAGGTCATAAACTCTACAAAAAACTGATATTTTGAGTCTAAAATGTGTTATTATGAAATACGGTTCTAATGGCACCGGAATCGAAATTTTTGGACTTCGTTTTCTATTTTTAAAGCGTCATTTCGTAACAGCAGCTAGAGCTGCATTTTTCTGCTGAAAATATGTGTTTTGTTTTCTGTCATAACTTGGGTTCGGTGTAGAGTTGGATCATGAAACTTGTACTGTAGATGACCACCGATGTATTTGTAATTACCCCACTAGAAATTCGTAAATCGGACGCTCGATGAATTTTAAATAAATTATCCCGTGGACTGTGGTTTGAAAAATATAAATCTGAGTTCAGTCCGGAAAATGAATTTTTATAAAATATTGGTAACGAACCGGACCCCGATATTTTTACACAATAAAATTTGGAACGTTTAAGATATTCTGTAAAAATTTGGGAATTTTTGGAATAATTTAACTATTTTATTAAAATGTCCGAAAACAGCCCGGTTTTGAATATTAATGCGGAAATGACATAAGTTGTGATTTGCGTGTCTAAATGTCGAGTATGCTATCTGTGAATGATCTAACATGTTATATGTGTTACGTGCACTATCGTATGTTTGCTTATGAGTGGGGAATGGATGGGAAGTATATATGGGCATAAACAGTTAAAGTAATGCATGCTATGTGATAGATACGTGTAGAAACTTTGTGCTCTATTTGAAAATCACTAAATGACTAACTGGTAAATCATACTAGGACGTGATTGACCGACCTTGACTGTTAGCTATATTTGAGAATCTAACCGAGCAAACCGAGGTGAGTTCACACCCTTACTAAGGCATGGGATTCCCGGTGGTTGGGAATGGGATTGAATAGCTATTTATATTATCAACACTACTAGACTACCTACTACTGTCCTCGGATTGAGAAGGGCACGTACGTAAAACCTACGTACACTCACACTTACTACTGTCCTCGGATTGAGAAGGGCACGTACGTAAAACCTACGTACATTCATACTTACTACTGTCCTCGGATTGAGAAGGGCAAGTACGTAAAACCTACGTACACTCATACTTACTACTGTCCTCGGATTGAGAAGGGCACGTACGTAAAACCTACGTACACTCATACTTAACACCGTCATCGGATTGGGAAGGACACTTATGGATACGCCTAGTCAAGTAACATACATAATGGGAAGCCCCCACTAAATATCGTAATGGTTTGGGAATCAAGGATAATGGGTAATACATGGTTATGAAACGAACTTACGATTTCTGATACGAACTCATTAACTGAACAACCAAACGTGAACTCAGTCAACTTTGTTGTTGACTCGTTGTTACATGCCTTACAGGTCGCTAGATGCTATGGAGCTTGCACATGGAGGTGGTCGTTGTGGAATGCGAACTAATATGTCCCGTACTTACTAAATAATTTTATGAACTTATGAAAACTTATGTTTGGGGTCTTTAAACTTATGAACTACAAACTTATGCTTTGGTTTAACGTCTTATGCTTCCGCTGTTTAAATTGAACTTGGTTAACTTCCTTGGTCACCAATTGTATTGTGATTGGTTTTATTTACTAAAATATGTTGTTCAATATGATTGGTGGCTCGATCCTGGTCACGTCACGCCTCCAAGCGGTGATACTCCGCGTGGTGGATTTGGGGGGGGGGGGGTGTTACAATAATTAACCAACTCAAATCAAGATGGTTATAGTTTATAAAAATCTCGTAGCCATGATTCTTAACCCCAAAACATTTGTTTTTAGTAAACCAATTCGTAAAACATCTCGTAAAAACTCGTTAATAAAACTCGTATGGTTTATATCATTTCGAAAACCTCGTTGTGTGACATCGTTTCAAAATCGTTTCCCAAGTGAACTAAATAATGACATGAAATGTAACATGATAAAAGCACTTATATATAAGATGTACCAGCGGCATATCTACCATGCTTTTATCATGCTACACCCGCCCCATTATCTAATCACTACCCAAAACAAATCGTTTAACCAAATCATTTATCTCGTTTAAGTCGTCTCAAATCGTTTAACTCGTCCCAAAATCGTATTCGTTTTAATTGTGAAACTACTTATGGTCGTCTCGCTAATAACATTCAAACCTTCGTGACTCATCTACCTCGTTTTTCGTATTAACAAACCACCAAAGGGTAAGTTAACAATCAAAGATTCGGTCGTTACCTACATAACCTCCCACACATAACCATGGGTGTAGTCTGATAACGGGATTTGTCAGATCCTATGGTACCATAACCTAACACTGGTCGCTTCAGCCAAAATTAATGAATGTCATTCGTTATGTAACTACAACCAACAAGTTCGTTCACTTTATCAAAATCATTATTAGTTTAATATAAACCATCTTAATCGTTTTTGAAACCATCGTTTAAACTTTGAAATCATTTAAATATATATGAATCACCCCAAAACAATTGAAAACAGTAAAATAGGGGAACTATGTACTCACATTGAAATGAATGGTATCCTTGATTTAAAGAACTTAGCGAAGCTCAGGCAAACCAAGGAAATTCAAGTAGTACCTAGTAATCGGATCACTAGTAAATAAATCGACACCTAAATCGGAAGATCGGACAGAATGAGGTCTTGTAAACCAAATGAGTATTGGAACTCATGTGATATGGTTTAACAAAGCCTACATTCTAGATCGGAACCTAATCTAAGTGCTTTCGACCCGTTACGACCCATTAAGGTAGCTTACGCTGCTTTAACGCGTCGTTCGCGCAAATGCGCGTTTGAGAAGTCTAACTAGTCCTATGACAAGTATTATATGCCCTAACATGTTTAAATATGTTGCATAATCAGTTTAGTGACAAATATTTAAGTTACATATGCTTAAAATCCAATTATGCATGAAAAGGGCATTTTGGTCATTTACCTAAGGCATATAAACTACCTATCATACAACTACTTAAACTATGTGACCATAAGGTATAACCTTGGAGGGTTATTCCCTATGCAACTATGGTCACTAAACATGCTTGGTCGGATCCTAATGATCGACCAAACGGGTCGAGTTCGAAAGTCTAAGCGGTGGTTTAGACCGATTGACTTACGATTCTAAACAAGCACTAAACTAAAAGTGACGAGCTAAGCATGTTAAAACATGCTTAACTAAGTTAGAAAACAGGTTTTTGATATCAAAACAAAGTGTTTTGATATCCTAGAGTAGTTTGGTTGCAAAATACGCTTAAATGCGCATTTTGACAGAAACTACGACTCGTCACTACGCCTAGTCAACGTGGTAATCAGTAGGTATAGTCACCAAGGACTATAACCATTGTGATTACGCTCACGTTGCGAAGTTCAAACGAACTTCGTGTTGACCAACTCGTGGTCAAAGCAGAAAGTCAAACACTGTTTGACTTTAACGCTCGAAAAGCAATAAAAGGACGAAGGAAGCTTACAAAGGGTCCTTGCTAGGGAGAGCTTGATCTATCACACTTAGGTATGAAGCAATGGCTCCAACTTAGAGTGTAATTCATATCAAGGGTGAAGAAACAAATGAAATGGCCAAGTTATTTATACTTGTTGTAAACTTACAAGATCATAACACTTGTTTGTGTGGTCTCCAAGCAAAAATCATGGCCATACAATTGTTATAAGCTGATTAGAAGCCTTGGGGAGGTGTTAACTTGGTCCCCAAAACATCAAAATTGCGTACAAGGACCTCAAGAACGAGCTGGGAAGTTGTTGTGAAGTTTCTGCAATTCTGATGTGCTGGGGACTGCTTACGGACCGTAAGCATATGTCCATACGGTTCGTAAGGACCTTGCAGACCAGCAACTTTCAAAAATGGCAGATTTAGTCCCTGAAGCCCCAAACTTGATTTTCGATGCATTTTTGACACGTTTAAGCCCCGTTAACCCCATTTCAAAGCGCTAAAATGAAGTTAAAGTATAGGGAACTTAAAACATGCTCAAAAATATCTCGGGTGTCGGTTCGTTTGGTCATACGATTGCGTTGTTCGGTTAATTACGACGGAAGTCGTAACGGACGCAAAAACGATCCAAATTAAGCGACGAATGGAATTGTTGCATGCCAATCACTAAAATAAAATATTTTAATGATTACATAAATTTTTGGATGTCCGGATGTATTCAGAACGTAAGATATGCGCGAAAATGCAAACTTATGCACTTTTTGACGCTTTTAGTCCCTGTAAGATCAAATAAGCATGTTTTCGCACACCGAACCCCTCAAAGCTTATTTCTAAGCTATATTTAGGTTATTTATGGTATGTTTAGCTTATGATCAAGTTCTGGACTGTTCGATACCATACAAATCGGTATAGTTTCGCAGTTTGACGCAAATAGTCCCTGCGATCGAACAAACTTGATTTCAACACACCAAACCATCCAAAACTTATTTCTAAGTTATGTAAAGGTTATTTAAGGTATGTTAAGCCTATTTCACTATTCTAGAGTGTTTGTCATGTTAAACTGACTGCGTTTACGCACCAGTTTGCGTATAACTTTCCAGAAAGCGATTTAAAGCTTGAAATCGGAATCGAATCGAATCGAATCGTAAAATCATCAAACATAAATACACACATAATAACACCAAAACACATTGTTTTATTTATAATTAACATTGTTTTACATTGTACGTCGATTACAGGGCACAGTTGTCACACATACGTACGTATATATTGAATATTGTTGGGATATTACAAGTCCACCCTCCTTAAAAAAGGGTTTCGTCCCCGCAACTAGGATACGTACCGAATAGGGAAGGGTAGAGTCACCCCATTTCTTCTTCGGACACCCAAGTGGTGTCCGATCCCTTCCGATGTTCCCATTTGACATTCACTTGGTTAATTTCTTTATTTCTTAAGCCTTTGACCTTTCGATCAAGAATCTTGATAGGCTTTACGACATAGTTTAGTTTATCATCTACTTCAATGTCGTCATAACTAATGTAAGCCGTTTCATCGGCCAAACACTTTCGAAGGTGTGAAACATGGAAAGTGTTATATATACCACTTAAATCTTCAGGTAATTCCAAACGGTATGCAACGTTTCCGACCCTATCAATTATCTTGAAAGGTCCAATAAACCTTGGACTCAATTTTCCCCTCTTTCTAAACCGAATGATCCCCTTCCACAGAGATACTTTAAGCATTACTTTATCACCGATTTGAAACTCGATGGGCCTTCGTCTTTTATCTTGATAAGACTTTTGTCAATCTTTGGCCGCCTTTAAATGAGTTTGGACCATATCGATCTTCTCGTTAGTAGCTCTCACTACATCTTTGTGAGCGAGTTCGCGAGGACCCACTTCACCACAACACAACGGGGTTCGACATTTCCGACCGTAAAGCATTTCGTACGGAGCCATTCGAATGCTTGAATGGTAACTGTTGTTGTACAAAAATTCAACTAACGGTAGATAAACATCCCAACTATCGCCAAAATCGATAATACATGCCCGAAGCATATCTTCCAGCGTTTGAATCATTCGCTCACCTTACCCATCAGTCTGTAGGTGATATTCGGTACTAATAAATAGTTGAGTACCCATTTGTTCTTGAAAATCACACCAAAAGCTTGAGGTGAAACGCGTATCTCTATCGGACACGATGGATACCGGCACCCCGTGGCGCGCTATGCGTGACATCTGTGCTTGTAATCATTGTATAAACTTTGAATAGATCAATTATCAATGAAACAATGTTATTTGATCCCAATATTTGTTTATTTATGTTTGAAATTTTGCACGTTTTGATTTTTGTTCAATTTCAAACTCTATATCGCTTTCTGGAGAGTTATACGCAAACTGGTGCGTAAATGTATTCAGTTTAACACGAAAAAGACTCCGGAACATCAATATATGCTTAACATACCTTAAATAACCTTTACATAATTTAGAAATAAGTTTTGAAGGCTTTGGTATGGCAAAATCAAGTTTATTCGCTTACAGGGAATAATTTCGACAAACTACGAAAGTATGCCGATTCGTACTGTAACGAACATTCGGAAACTTGATCATAAGTTAAACATACCATAAATATCCTTTACATAGCTTAGAAATAGGCTTTGAGGGGTTCGGTGTGCTAAAATAAACTTTTAGATCAAACAGGGACTAAAAGCATCAAAAAGTGCATAAGTTTGCATTTTCACGCATATCTTACGTTCTGAATATATCCGGACATCCAAAAAATTATGTAATCATTAAAATATATTATTTTAAGTGATTGGCATGATAAAATTCCATTCGTCGCGTAATTTGGATCGTTTTTCGCGTCCGTTCGTCTTTCGTCGTAATTAA
Organism: Helianthus tuberosus; assembly: GCA_030545235.1. NCBI lineage: Eukaryota > Viridiplantae > Streptophyta > Magnoliopsida > Asterales > Asteraceae > Helianthus > Helianthus tuberosus. Next base: position 60,814,340 of record CM060429.1, on the reverse strand, counting down.
CCGAATAACGCAACTGTACGGCCAAACGAACCGACATCCGAGATATTTTTGAGCATATTTTAAGTCCCCTATACTTTAACTTCATTTTAGAGGCTTGAAATGTGGTTAACGGGCCTTAAACGTGCCAAAAATGCATTGAAAAGCAAGTTTTGAACCTGTAGGGACCTAAACTGTAATTCTGCCAAACTTGGCTTACACGGGGCGCGTAAGCTGAAGCCTCAGCTTACGCGGGGCGCGAGAGACCCCCAGATCAGCAGAATGTTGTTTCTCGCAAGTTCCAGCTGTTCCCATAATTTGCAAATGGTTTTAATGAAGCTATGGGTTTTGAGGCTCCCATGGTATTACAAATTAGTGGGTACAAATGTAAGGCCAAGATTGAAGCTCGTTTATCGAGGAATGGTCCTAACGGTGGCCCAAAATCTATAAATACCCACTTCAATTCATTTGCAACTCACACCTTGATCTGATCATATTCTCTAAGTTGAAGTTTCTACACTTCATACCTGAGAATTTTCAGATCAAATCTCCATTTCTTGGACCTCTTGTAAGTTTCTTTCGTTCTTTTTCGCATTTTTAAGCACGAAAGTCAAACTGTGTTTGACTTTCTGCTTTGACCAGTTTATGGTCAACACGAGGTTCGTTTGAACTTCACAACGTGAGCGTAATCACGATGGTCATAATCCTTGGTGACTATACATACTGATTACCACGTTATTTAGGTATAGTGACGAGTCATAGTTTCGGTCAAAATGCGCGTTTATGCGTATTTCGCAACCAAACTATTCTTGGGTATCAAAACCCTTTGTTTTGATATCAAACTTGTTTTCAAACTTTGATAAACATGTTTTAACATGTTTAACTCGTCACTTTAGGTTTAGTGCTTATATAGGGTCGTAAGATAAGGGGCCTAAACAACCGCTTAGACTTTCGAACCCGACCCGTTTGGTCGATCATTAGGATTCGACCAAACATATTTTGTGACCATAGTTGTATAGGGAATAACCTTCCGAGGTTATACCTTATGGTTACTTCATTTAGTTAGTTGTATGATAGGTAGTTTATATGCCTTAGGAAAATGACCAAAACGCCCTTTTTGCGCACAAATTCATTTTAAGCATGTGTAACTTAAATTTGACATCTAAACTGATTAGGCAACATTATTAGACATGTTAAGGCATATAATACTTATCATAGGACTAGTTAGGCGGTCCGAACGTGTTTTACGCAAACGACGCGTTAAAGTAGCGTAAGCTACCTAAACGGGTCGTAAGCACTTAGGTTAGGTTTCGTTTTAGAATGTAGGCTTTGTTAAACCATAACCCATGAGTTCCTATGCTCATTTGGTTTACGAAACCACATTTTATCTGATCCTCCGATTTAGGTCCGGTTTATTAACGTAGCCTATATTAGGTGCCGATTGATTCCGTGATCTTTCTAGCATTGCTTGATTGTTATCCAAAGACTATTGAGCAATCTCAAGTGAGTACATAGTCCCCTCTTTTACTGTTCTCAAATATTTTGGGGTGAAACACATGTGCCTACTTATTACTTTCGTGCTTTTCATGTTTTCTTAACATATACTTGCTATGTTCATTAGTACGCATATAGTACATGATTTCATATTGTTTTGCTATGTATGTTCACTTAGCATGCTAGCACATTGATTTTCATAAATACTTTTGTCTCATATGTTCACTCAGCATATGGACACATTGATTTACATTGCATTTCTGTTGCATATGTTCACTCAGCATATGGACACATTGTTTTACATCTCTACCTTGTATGTTCACTTAGCATTCTAGGTACATTGTTTTCATAAAACATGCTTACATTTGGTATGACATTTGGTTTGTTTAACGAAACTAAAATACGTTCATTAACATTAGCTACACCGCTCGGTAGTAAGTAGTGGTACCATAGGACTTGACAACTCCCATTTCTGAAATCCTGGGTTTGTTTGGATGGAAGGAATGACTGAATCCGAAAACATTTTTGATAACCTTTGATTTATTCTAAGGTTTATCTTATAGTCTCAAGGCTTAGATGTATACGTTTAACAATACCACATAAATGTTTGTATCAGTAGAGCATGCATTTGTTTTACAAAACATAACTTTTGATTTAAACTTTGATTTATTCAAATATATTGTTTTGTACATTTTACATATGGTTAGAGTAGATATTTTTATTTACTTTGCCATACATAACATTCGATACACATTACATGATTTACATTTGACAATAGACATTGTATACATAAACATTTGACATTTGTTTTAAACAAGACATTTTGGTGGTTTGTTTGGGTAAGTGATTTATATGACGAGGCGTGTGTAATATGATCAAAGCATGGTGGATACGCCGCTGGTACTTCCTATATATAAATGCTTTTATGATATTACATATCGTAGCGTTATGTAAACCATTGAATTTTGACATATTACATTTTATACAAAGAACATATTTTCACATAAACATTGTTTTACAAATAACATAATTTATACAAATTCTTTTACTTGGTTATTTATTTAACCATACATCTTCCATTTATATCATCTAATTCTTATCGATTTTCATATGATTTACAAAGAAAAACATTTTACAAGGTTCATGACTAACTCTTATTAAACTTTTCTTTCAAATACAAGTCATGAATCCTATTTTAACAAAACCTATATATCTCACAGGCATTTTTATGCTGGCGTACCTATTTTCACATGTGTTTTCAGGAGCTGATGCATAGGATAACCAAGATACACTTAGGCGAACCTGTGCCTTAGTGACATAAAATGAAGCTAGACTAGTTTAAATTTTGCTATGTACTTTTTGTTTCTACTGTTTTAAGACAATGTAACCCATATGTTTTTAAATAAAACAAACTTTAAATTTCCATGGTTGTGAAACAATAATTCTGTTGCTACACTCCCCGACGGTTCCGCCATGGTTTTGTTGTTTTACGCGGTCGGGGTGTGACAGAAGAGTTGGTATCAGAGCCAATGGTTATAGGGAATTAGGTTATTAGTAATGCTTTGACCTAGACTATAACTTTACTAGGACCCCAACACAAGTTATCTTGTGTTTAGATCTTAAAACATGCACATCACCTATCCTTAGGTGATTACCAAAACAAGAACTCAATTTTCCAAAACGATTTTTGAAAATCAATCATCTGTTTTTAAATGATTTGTTATAAGGTTTTGAACCCTCCAATTTTTCAAAATGATTTTGAAAATTTGATCATCCATTTTTGAATGATTATTTTGGCCTTGTGCCTTCCAAATTTTCAAAATCTCGTCAAAGTTTTGGGCCTAAATAATGTGAACACGTGCAATCTGGAAGAGTGGATGCCTGTACCTCGGGTTTTCTGTCTAGGCTGGAGTTTTTGTACAAATCCAAATAATCGGACCAGTCACTCTTACCTGGGAACTCTTGGGGTGAGTGTCCACTTATAGGCTAAAGCATGTCTTCGCAATGCATTATTTTTGACCCATTTACTTTGATTAGTCACTATGTGTCGTTTGTTTGCTTTGTGGTACGGACGGATGACCACCATCTTTGCTTTTTTCGATTTTTGTATCATCTCACTTTTCATCTAATCATCTCACTCGTTTCCTCTTTTAGAATGCCTCCTCGACGCGAAAATCCGATACCTAATGCCGAACTGGCAGCAATCATTTCGCAGCAAATGGCTACTGTACTCCCAGACATTATTGCTCAAGTTAACCAAGCCAACAACAACAATAATGCTCCATGCAACTTTAAAAGTTTCAATTCGGCTAACCCACTCAAGTTCAGTGGTTCTGAGGGAGCAACTAGGCTCCTACAGTGGTTTGAAAGCATTGAGAGTACCTTTCGTCATGTTTAGTGTCCTGATAATCGCAAGGTCGAGTTCGCTTCTAATGTGTTCCAAAAGAGGGCTCTTACTTGGTGGAACAGGGTTATGAGAGACCGTGGTGCTAAGGTTGCTTTAGCATAGACCTGGGTAGAGCTTAGGGCTCTTATGATGAAGGAATTCTGTCCTCGTCATGAACAAAGGGCTTTAGAAAGGGAGTTTGATGATTTGAAGCAGGATAGTGGTGAACATCGGGCTTATACCGACAGATACGAGGAGTTGAGTTTGTTATGCCCCACAATGGTTACCCCACTTGAGAAAGCTATCGAGAGGTATGTTGATGGTTTACCTGACCCTGTGCAAGACATCGTCACTGGTAGCAACCCTACCACAGTTCGTCAGGCGATCGAGTTAGCTGTGACTTTGACTGATTCGCAGATCAGAAAGGGTAAGCTTCACAGGAAAGGTGACAAGGATAAGAAACAGTCGTCTGACAAGAATGAGAGTAAGAAGGGCAAGAAAGCTGGGCCTTCGAAAAAGTCTAGGAAGCGCAAGGCTTCCCAAAACTTCGCTGTTACAACGCAGGCCAACCAAGCTGCTCCAAACCAGGCTGCGCAAACACCTGCCAAGAAACATACCTTGGCAATGCACCTCTGCGCAACAGGTGTAATGGTCATCATCAGCCGCATATTCAGTGTCGTCATTGTACTAATTGTGGAAGATCTGGTCATCTTGTCGCCACATGCCATCTTCCTGCTAATCAGAAACAAGCTGCACAAAACCCTGCTCAGCAAGCTGCTCAACCACCTGCTCAACAACAGGCTCAGGTTGCACGACCTCTCTATCCTCCTGGTGCATGTTACAATTGTGGGGATCTGACCCACTACAGGAATCAGTGTCCAAGGTTGGTGAACGCAAATCAGGCTCAGGCTCGTGGACGAGTCTTCAACATGAATGCTAATGAGGCGCGGGCAGACAATGAAGTGGTCAATGGTACGTTCTTTGTTAATAATCAGCCTGCATCTGTTCTTTTTGATTCAGGTGCCGATAAGAGTTTTGTATCTTTATCTTTCGAGCCTTTGCTCCGCATGTCTAGAACAAAACTAGGAATACCCTTGACAGTAGAAGTTGCTAGTTGTGAACCCATCGTTCTCGATTCTGTTCTTCGAAATTGCCAATTGAACCTTAATAACCATCTTTTTCCTATCGACCTCACGCCTATGCAACTTGGAAGCTTTGACATTATAGTGGGAATGGATTGGTTAGCCAAATATCACGCAGAGGTAGTTTGTTTTAAGAAGATTGTTCGTGTGCCTCTTTCGTATGGTAAGATCCTAGAGGTTCGTGGTGAGAAACCTGCTAGTAGCCTCAAACTCATGTCTTGTACTCAAGCTCGGAAGTATCTGTGAAAGAACTATGTGGCCTTCTTGGCACATGTTGTAGCAGATAAAGGCAAAGGTAAGTCTATTCAAGATATCCCTGTTATTCGGGATTATCTTGAAGTGTTTCCTGAAGAATTACCTGGTTTACCTCCAGCACGCCAAGTCAAGTTTCGTATTGATCTTGTACCTGGTGCAAATCCTATCGCTAGGTCTCCGTATCGTCTTGCACCGTATGAGATGCAAGAATTACCTAATCAGCTTCAAGAGCTTTCTGACAAAGGTTTTATTCGTCCTAGCTTTTCACCTTGGGGTGCTCCCGTTCTTTTTGTCAAGAAGAAGGATGGCTCTTTCAGAATGTGCATCGATTATCGTGAGCTTAACAAGCTTACCATCAAGAATCGATATCCCCTACCTCGCATTGATGATCTCTTTGATCAATTATAGGGTGCTTCTTATTTTTTCAAAGATTGATCTGCGTTCTGGGTATCATCAGCTTCGTGTGCTTGAAGAAGATATTCCCAAGACTGCTTTCCGCACACGATATGGGCATTATGAGTTCACAGTTATGCCATTTGGTTTGACAAATGCTCCTGCTGTTTTCATGGACTTGATGAATAGGGTCTGCAAGCCTTATTTGGACAAGTTCATCATCATTTTCATTGATGGCATCTTGATTTATTCCAAGACTCGAGCCGATCATGAGCAACATCTTCGTCTTACTCTGGAACTCCTGAAGAAAGAACAACTTTTCGCCAAATTCTCCAAGTGCGAATTTTGGCTTAAGGAAGTTCAATTTTTGGTACATATCGTCAACGAACAAGGTATTCATATAGATCCCTCTAAGATCAGTGCGATTAAGGATTGGAATACGCCTACTACTCCAACCGAGGTTCGTTCTTTTCTTGGTCTTGCGGGTTACTACCACCGCTTCATTGAAAACTTCTCGAAGATTGCAGTTCTTCTAACTGCTCCAACTCAGAAGAACAAACCCTTTGAATGGGGAACCAAACAGGAAGAAGCATTTCAGACTTTGAAGCAGAAACTTTGTGATGCACCTATTCTATCTTTGCCTGAAGGCAACGATGATTTTGTCGTATACTGTGATGCATCCAAATTAGATCTTGGCTGTGTTCTCATGCAAAGGAACAAAGTCATAGCTTACACATCGAGACAGCTAAAGGTTCACGAGAAGAACTACACGACTTATGATCTTGAGTTAGGTGCAGTTGTATTCGCTCTCAAAATCTGGAGACACTATTTGTATGGTACAAAATGTGTGGTTTTCACTGACCACAAAAGTCTTCAGCATATCTTCAATCAGAAAGAACTTAACATGAGGCAACGACGTTGGGTTGAACTTCTAAATGACTACGACTGCGAAATTCGTTACCATCCTGGTAAGGCAAATGTCGTAGCCGATGCTTTGAGTCGTAAAGAGCATGTCAAGTTTCACTTTATCAAAGTTCGATCTGATATTCAAGCCCGCATTTCTCAGGCTCAACATACTTGTGTTTCACAAGATTTGATGGGTAAGGAATTACCATTTCATATTAAGCCTGATCTCGAGCTGAAAGACAATGGATTGTATTATATCATGGACCGTTTGTGGGTCCCAAGTCAAGACAATCTTTGCACCTTGCTTATGAATGAAGCTCATAAGTCTCGTTATTCAATTCATCCTGGTGCAGACAAAATGTATAAGGATCTTCATACTCAGTATTGGTGGCCTGGTATGAAGAAAGACATTGCCTTGTACGTATCCAAATGCCTTACTTATCTTAAGGTTAAGGCTGAACATCAACATCCATCTAGTTTATTGGAGCAACCAGAGATTCCAGTTTGGAAATGGGAAAACATTGCTATGGATCTTGTTACCAAACTTCCGCGCACTAAAAGAGGTCATGACGCTATCTGGGGAGTTGTTGATCGTCTTACAAAGTCAGCACATTTCTTACCGATCCGTGAGGATTTATCTGCCGACAATGTGACAACCCGTATTCCAGAACCTTTCTTTGTGTTTTGATGTAACTTGTATGAACATTACATGACTAGTTGACATGTTTGATTTCAATGGAGTTTTATGTTTTGTTATGCTATGAGTTACATGAAGGTGTTGTGAGTATGTATGTATAATAAGCTTGGTCACACAACGACTGTCTAATCGCACAAGTCCTTTGGGTCGCACACCTTATCCCTCGTCACACACCTCTCTCTCTCTCGGCCCACTCCACTTGTACGCGAACCACAAGGGCAGCCCGCAATGGGTTCGGCCCATTCCATTGATGCGCATAACTTCATGAGGAGGGGGTATACTCCTCATTATTTGCTAAAAACTCTAAACACACAAACCCTACTCTCTCGAAGCCGATGGTAAACACCCCCTTCCCATCAAAGACTTTCTTGTTCGGATCATCCTCGTTCTACTCTCCAAACCGGTTAGTGTCATATCATTGTTTGATTGTTGATATGGTTGATGCTTGTTGTGTGATTGAATATATGTTATTCGAGATTGGATGTTTAAAGTTTTATGATGAACAAACTGTTCGATCATCATAGGGGTTGATAAATGCTTGATGTTGATTTAGATAGATCTAGAACCGAATAGATGTAATCGGCTGTTATGATTCAATAATAGGAATGTTTGCACGATGGCTAGGGTAGCATGTTAGTATTAAAATTCACTAATCTGATAATCCGGTTGAATGTTTGATTATTGTAAATGATCAAATGATGATTAGGGTTTGTATGGGTGTGCATGATCTTTGAGTTAATTGTTGTTTTGATCCGAATTGAAACTGCCAAACATGTTAGCAATTGTTATGGAATTAATGAGCTGAAAATAAGGCAGTTTGTTACATCTTCTGGTCTCGACAAGGGCTGCGAGCCGAGACCTCATAGTCTCGACTCGAGACCACACCTTACCATCACACAAACAAGACTTGAGACCTTGGTTGCAGGTCTTGTTGCGACTCGAGACCTGACTCGAGACCACCTGGTCTCGAGTGATAAATGTATGACCCGAGACCCCTTAGTTGCGACTCGAGAACTCTAGGACTTCAACCCGAGACCGCACTGTCTCGACTCGAGATCTCTAGTCTTGACTCGAGGCCACATAATCACACCTTCTGTTTGGACTTGCATACGGTTACAAGCCCAAGTAATTGGGCCACACATTTGGGCTGTGTTTATTTATGTATATGTTACTGTTGAACTCGTATGTATTGTTGTAAAACTGCCATGCTTATACGTGTATGCCATGATCATTGTTTGTATGCAACTTGTTAGTATACGTGTGGGAAGTATATGTGCACTACTTGAACCTAGACCTGACTTGTATGGTAACCATGTTAGGACGTGGTTGACTACAAGTGGCTCAAGTGACCTTTTGTTTATATGCCGAGCAAACCAAGGTGAGTTCACACTTTCCCCAAGGCATGGGATTCCCAGGGGTTGGGAATGGGTAAAGGATTGAAACTGAAACTGGGTGATCTCCTGGTTTGGAACACGTACACACCCTCTTTATTGAAGGGTGGCAACATGTGATAAGGATACTATTGGAACCTGCATAATCTCCTGGTTTGGGGATTACGTACACACCCTCTTTATTGAAGGGTGACAACATGGATACTAGACCAAAATTCTATCATGAAGTCCCACATTTTATATCGACTTAATCGCCGGGCCAATGGCGAGCGGGTCATTAGTTAGATAACGCTATTTAGGTTTGATAAGCCTCACACCGTGCCGCAGAGGACGGGCGTGAACTAATGGATCTGGGCACTAGTCAATGATGATAGACATTGACGTCAGGGCACCAACTTTCTTTAGTCAGTGGTTGATATGGTAACGGGTCTAGTGGTTCACACGGGGAAGCCCCCACTTGGTTATGGATATGGTTTGGGAAACAAGGAAAACTAGTTAACATATGGTTGCAAACAAACTCATGGTTTTGAAACTACTCTTAAACGAACACCAACTGTGAACTCGCTCAACTTTGTTGTTGACTCGTTGTTACATGCCTTGCAGGTCGTTAGATGCTTAGATGGAGCTTGCACGGGAGGACGTAGTCGTTGTGGGACATGGATTGTTGTACTCCATGTTTATTACTTAAACTTTACTACCTTCGTATTGGGTTTTAAACTTTATGCTTCCTTTGTTTACTTAGAGTTGGTTATTTTCTTTTGGACACCAATTATATTGTGGTTGGCTTCACTTATTTATTTACATTGTTCAATATGATTGGTGGCTTGATCCTGGTCAGTCACGCCTCCATGCGGTGATACTCCGCTTCTGGATTTTGGGGGTGTGACAGATTGGTATCAGAGCCATTGGTTATAGTGAAATTGGTTTTAAAAGGGAAAAAGTTTTATTAAAACCATACTATAACCTGTACAGTGCTCAACGATCCACAACGACGCTTCGCTCCACGTGCAAGACTCAACGCTATAGGTGATATGGTTTATGTTTGTATTGCCTATCTATTAGCTTGCTTTGTGCATTGTTCATGGCATACTTAGTTAACGTAGCAACTATTGTTTGAAACCCTGAGTGTTCACTCTCTTCTGTCATTCCACACTTACGCACTTTTGCGACACTTTTCTCACTTATGCTTGCCTCGTTTTGAAGATCATGAGTGGACGTATCAACATGACTCAAGCCCAGCTGACGGCCTTAATCAAGGAACGAGTTGCTGAGGCACTCGCAGCAGCTCAAGTAGGAGGTATAACCTGCTATTCCAACCTATCCTAGGATGTTAGATCCTACTCTCGTGAACCAACTCTCGTGCTTAACCTTGTCTTCCCTTTCTCGCGCGACAGGTCCACCTGCTCAGCCTCCCGTGTGTACGTTCAAGGATTTTATGGACTGTCGACCTAGTACCTTCAGTGGTACAGAAGGAGTTGTAGGTCTTCTGCACTGGTTCAAGAAGCTCGAATCGGTCTTCGAAATGTGTGAATGCCCTGAAGCTCGAAGGGTGAAGTTTGCTACTGGAACACTTAAGGGTATTGCGTTAACTTGGTGGAAAGCGCAAGTTCAAATGTTAGAGTTGGTGGCTGCCAATGCTACCCCATGGAACGACTTCAAAGAACTGATCAAAGAGGAGTACTGTAATTGGGACGACATCCACAAGCTAGAGGTGGAGTTTTTCAACTTGAAGATGACAGGGTCTGAAATTGAGGCATATACGAAGAGATCTAACAAGCTGGCTATCCTGTGTCCTACTATGGTGGATCCTCCTATCAAGCGTATTGAGCTGTACCTTAAGGGGTTAGTGCCAGAAATTCAGAGTCATGTGACTGCAGCTAACCTTGGCACCATCCAGCAAGTCATTCGACTGGCTTATCGTCTCACTGATCAGGCAGTTGAGTAGAACAAGCTGCCAAAGCGTGTTAGCGCCACTGCTACTACTTCGGATGCTCCTAACGACAACAAGCAAAAATGGGACGGAATCTCAAGCAAGGGTTCAACTTCTGTGCAGTCCCAGTCTTAGTAGCGAAAGACAGATGATTTTAAGAGCCCCAGTCAGCAGCCTTCTGGAAATCAGGGTCAGAGTAGATACAAGGGGAATCACCCCAAATGCAATCGTTGTGGTTTTCATCACAGTGGACCGTGCACTAAGGGAAACTATCAGAGGTGTAACAAACCCGGCCATGCGGCTAAGGATTGCAGGAGTCTCTGTCCTGCGAATCAGCGACGCCAGCAGGAACAACAGACACCACGGAATCAGCAGCAATAGCAGGGTAACAACAAGGGGTGCTTTCCATGCGGTGCTGAAGGCCACTTCAAGATAGATTGCCCCCAGCTGAACCAGAATCAGCACAACAATAACAATCAGGGGAACGGAAACAACAACAGGGGTAACAATGATGGCAATGGGGCCAGGGGACGTGCTTTTGTGATTGGTCAGGGTGACGCGAGGAACGATCCCAACGTGGTGATGGGTAAGTTTCTATTGGACGACTTCTTTGTTACTGTTTTATTTAATTCTGGTGCCGATACTAGGTACGTGTCCTTAAAAGTTAGTCAGATGCTTAAACGTACCCCAACACCTTTGAACACCAAGCATGTTGTAGAACTAGCTAATGGTAAAAGTTTAGAGGCCACACACATAGTTAAGGGTTGTAATGTTGTTCTTGCTGATCAGACCTTCTCTATCGACCTCATTCCTATCGATCTTGGTAGTTTCGACATAGTCATTAGGATGGATTGGTTATCCCAACATCAAGCAGAGATTCTTTGCAAGGAGAAAATCGTTCGTATTCCTTGTTCTGGAGAAGAACCTCTCGTGATTCGTGGTGACAAGAGTGGTGCAGTTGTAGGCATCATCTCTTTTCTTAACGCCCAGAAGTGTTTGCGAAAGGGTTTGCGAAAGGGCCCAGAACTGATGCATCAACGAAAGAGAAGAGAATTGAAGACATTCCGATTGTACGTGACTTTCCTGAGGTATTTCCTGAGGAACTACCCGGTCTTCCGCCTCATCGTCAAGTCGAATTCCAAATCAAGCTAGCTCCTGGAGCAGAACCAATAGCTCGTGCACCCTATCGTTTAGCTCCATCAGAATTGGAAGAACTATCTACGCAACTACAAGAGCTTTTGGACAAGGGTTTCATACGTCCTAGCTCTTCGCCCTGGGGAGCACCAGTTTTGTTTGTGAATAAGAAAGACGGTACCTTCAGAATGTGTATTGACTACCGTGAACTCAACAAGATGACTGTGAAGAATCGTTATCCTCTTCCACGTATTGATGACCTATTCGACCAGTTGCAAGGGTCAAGCTACTACTCTAAGATTGATCTGAGATCGGGTTACCATCAACTAAGAGTCCGAGACGAGGACATCTCTAAGACAGCATTTAGAACTCGTTATGGGCAATACGAGTTTCTGGTTATGCCTTTTGGATTGACAAACGCACCTGCGGTCTTCATGGATCTCATGAACCGAGTGTGCAAGCCCTACCTGGATAAGTTCATTATTGTTTTCATCGACGACATCTTGATCTACTCTAAGAGTCAGGAGGAACACGAGTATCATTTACGACTCATTCTGGAACTTCTTCGAGCAGAGCAGCTTTATGCTAAGTTTTCGAAATGCGACTTTTGGCTTCGTGAAGTCCATTTCCTAGGCCACGTGGTAAACGAGGGTGGGATTCATGTAGATCCATCCAAGGTGGAATCGATCAAGAACTGGACTGCACCTCGCACTCCAACTGAAATTCACCAATTCTTGGGTTTGGCGGGTTACTACAGAAGGTTTATCAAGGATTTTTCAAAGATTGCGCAACCACTCACTTCGCTAACTCAGAAGGGTGTCACCTATCATTGGGGTGATGCACAGGAATCTGCATTTCAGCACTTAAAGAATAGACTTTGTAGCGCCCCTATTCTCTCATTGCCTGAGGGCACAGACGATTTTGTGGTTTATTGCGATGCATCCATACAAGGATTGGGTTGTGTGTTGATGCAATGGAATAGAGTCATTGCTTATGCATCACGCCAACTTAAAGTTCACGAAAGGAACTACACTACTCACGATCTGGAACTAGGAGCTGTTATTTTCGCACTCAAGATATGGAGACATTACCTATACGGTACCAAGTGCACCATTTACACCGATCACAGGAGTCTCCAGCATATCTTTGATCAGAAGGAGTTGAACATGCGACAGCGTCGGTGGGTCGAACTCCTGAACAATTATGAATGCGCAATTAAGTATCATCCAGGAAAATCCAATGTTGTGGCTGATGCCCTCAGTAGAAGGGAGACTAAACCTAAGCGCGTGTGTGACACCTGTGTCACTTCAACCATCATACAAATACCAAACCAATGAAATATTGTATTTCGTACTTGGTATTTGTATAAATATGTGCATCGTTTGCACATATCAATTCTTGTTCGATTTCGAGCTATAAATCGCTTTCTGGAAGGTTAAACGCGATCTGATGCGTAAATATAACCAGTTTAACACAACAAATACTCTGGAATAATGACATGGGCTTAACATACCTTAAATAACCTTTACATAACATAGAAATAAATTTTGGAAGGTTCGGTATGCCGAAATCAAGTTTAATCACTCACAGGGACTATTTGCGTCAAACTGCAAAAGTCTGCCATTTCGTAAGGCAATGAACTTGATCATAAGCTAAACATACCATAAATAACCAAAACATAGCTTAGAAACAAGCTTTGATAGGTTTGGTGTGCGAAAATATGCTTATATGATCTTACAGGGACTAAAAGTGTCAAAAACAGCGTAAGTTTGCATTTTCACGCATATCTTACGTTCTGATCACATCTGGACATCCAAAATTTTTGTACACACTAAAATATTTTTATTTTAGTGATCGGCATGCAAAAATACAATTCGTCGCTTAATTTGGTTCGTTTTCGCGTCCGTTTGAGTTTCGTCGTAATTTAACGAACAACGCGACCGTACGACCAAACGAGCCGACATCCGAGAGTTCTCCGAGCACATTTTGAGTCCTCTAAACTTTATTGACCTTGTAGAGCCTTGAAAATGGCTTAACGGGGGTCAAAAGGGCCTGAAATGAGCTTAAACAAAGTGCAGGGACCTAAACTGTAATTATATCAAACTTTGTTGAACCGGGGAACCCATACGGGCCGCGTAAGCTCACCCCACATACTTACATGGGCCGCCTGACTAGCCCAGCGACCAGAAATGTGTTTTCAGCAACAGTTTGCTAATTCAGGGGCTGTTTGTGCAATTTCTTGGTGTGTTGAGCAAGTTTAAGTGTTCTCCAAGGTCCCTAATCAGTTCCTAACATATGTATGGCTATGATTTAATCCTTGATGGCCACAGAAACACATGGATTGTTTCTTTGCTCATTATCAACGAACATATTATCAACGAACAAGGTATTCATGTAGATCCCTCCAAGATCAGTGCGATCAAGGATTGGGATACGCCTACTACTCCTACTGAAGTTCGTTATTTTCTTGGTCTGGCGGGTTATTACCGCCGCTTCATTGAGAACTTCTCAAAGATTGCAGTTCCTCTAACTGCTTTAACTCAGAAGAACAAGCCCTTTGATTGGGGATACAAACAAGAGGAAGCTTTTCAAAACGTGAAGCAGAAGCTTTGCGACGCGCCTGTTCTAACTTTGCCTGAAGGCAATGATGATTTCGTCGTTTATTGCGATGCATCTAAATTGGGTCTTGGCTGTGTCCTGATGCAAAGGAACAAAGTCATAGCATATGCATCGAGGCAGTTGAAGATACATGAGAAGAACTACACCACTCATGATCTTGAGTTGGGTGCAGTTGTTTTCGCTCTAAAGATCTGGAGACACTATTTGTACGGTACAAAATGTGTGGTTTTCACGGACCACAAAAGTCTTCAGCATATCTTCAACCAGAAAGAACTCAACATGAGACAACGACGTTGGGTTGAGCTCTTAAACGACAATGACTGCGAAATTCGCTACCATCCTGGTAAGGCGAATGTCGTAGCTGATGCATTGAGTCGTAAGGAACGTACTAAGCTTCATTGTGTACGTGTTCAATCTGTTATTCAAGCTCAATCCGATATCCAAGCACGCATTTCTCAGGCTCAACAATCTTGTGTTTCACAAGGTTTAATGGATAAGGAATTTCCCTATCACATAACGCCTGCTTTGGAACTGAAGGACAATGGATCGTATTACTTCATGGACCGATTGCGGGTCCCAAGCCAGGATGATCTTCGTACCTTGCTTATGGATGAAGCCCATAAGTCTCGCTATTCTATTCATCCGGGCTCAGATAAAATGTATAAGGATCTTCGTATTCAGTATTGGTGGCCTGGTATGAAGAAAGACATTGCCTTATACGTATCAAAATGCCTTACTTGTCTTAAGGTTAAGGCTGAACATCAGCGTCCTTCTGGTTTATTGGAGCAACCAGAGATCCCAGTTTGGAAATGGGAAAACATTACTATGGATCTTGTTACTAAACTTCCGCGCACAAAGAAAGGTCATGATGCCATCTGGGTAGTTGTTGATCGTCTTACTAAGTCAGCGCATTTCTTGCCAATCCGTGAGGATTTTCCTGCTGACAGACTTGCTCAAATCTATGTGGATGAAATTGTGGCTCGACATGGTGTTCCTTTGAACATCATTTCTGACAGAGATGCTCGTTTCACTTCTCATTTTTGGAGAACCATGCAATCTGCTATGGGGACCCAACTTAATCTGAGCACAGCTTATCATCCGCAAACGGATGGTCAATCTGAAAGAACAATCCAGACTCTGGAGGATATGCTTAGAGCTTGTGTGATCGATTTTCGTGGTAGTTGGGATTCACATCTTAAGTTGATTGAATTCTCCTACAATAACAGTTATCACACCAGCATCAAAATGGCTCCTTTCGAGGCTCTCTATGGTCGAAAATGTCGTTCACCAGTCTGCTGGAATGAGATCGGCGAGGCTCAACTTACTGGACCTGCCCTCATTTTAGAAACTACTGACAAGATCAAGAAAGTTCGTGATAACCTTCAGACAGCTAGAAGCCGTCAGAAGAGTTACACGGACCCAAAACGCAAAGCCTTGGAATTTCAAGTCGGTGATCGAGTATTACTTAAGGTCTCACCTTGGAAAGGTGTGATCAGATTTGGAAAGAAAGGAAAACTTGCACCTAGATACGTTGGACCATTCAAGATCGTCGAAAGAATCGGAAAGGTAGCCTACAGACTTGAGTTACCTCCTGAACTTGGAAATGTTCATCCAACTTTTCACGTATCCAATCTCAAGAGGTGTTTAGCTGATGAGAACCTCCACATACCACTTGACGAAATTCGTGTTGGTAAAACACTGAAATTTGTTGAGAAACTTGTGGAAATCATGGAACGTGAAGTCAAGTGGCTCAAATGCAAGCGCATTCCTTTGGTCAAAGTTCGCTGGGAAGCTAAACGTGGACCCGAGTTTACTTGGGAACGCGAAGATCAAATGAAGGCGAAATATCCGCATCTTTTCCCACGAGTTTCCTCTAAATAAATTTCGGGACGAAATTTCCACAAGTAGGGGAGACTGTAACAACTGTGCTTGTAATCATTGTGAATAGTTCTATTATCAATAAAACAATGTTATTTGATCCCAATGTTTGTTTGGTTGTGTTTTACATTTTTCATGTTTTGACTTTTATGTAATTTCAAACTCTATATCGCTTTCTGGAGAGTTATACGCAAACTGGTGCGTAAACGTAATCAGTTTAATGCGAGAAATACTCCGGAACATCAACATATACTTAACATACCTCAAATAACCTTTACATAACTTAGAAATAAGTTTTGAAGGCTTTGGTATGGCAAAAACAAAGTTAATTCTCTTACAGGGACTAAACTTGACAAACTACGAAAGTATGTCAATTTGCACTGTAACGAACATTCCGGAACATGACCATAAGTTAAACACACCTTAAATATCCTTTACATAGCTTAGAAATAGGCTTTAAGGGGTTCGGTGCGCTAAAATAAACTTTTGGGTCATTCAGGGACTAAAAGTGTCAAAAAGTGCACAAGTTTGCACTTTTGCGCATAACTCACGTTCTGAATACATCCGGACATCCAAAAATTTATGTAAGCATGACTATATTATGCTTTAGTGTTTGGCTTAAGAAAAATCCACTCGTCGCGTCATTTGGATCGTTTTTCGCGCTTGTGCGCATTCCGTCGTAATTAAGCGAACATCGCGTTCGTACGACCAAACGAACCGACATCCGGCATATTTTTGAACATGTTTCATGTCCACAATGTTTAGGCATCATTTTAGGGCCTTAAAGTTGGCTTTACGGGCCTTAGAAGTGTCGGAAATGGCCTTAAACACGTGCAGGGACTGAAACTGTAATTTCTGAAACTTGTGGCTGATCAGACAAGGCCAGGCGGCCCGCCTGAGACTTGTGTGATCCTGAAGCGGGCCGCGTCCGACTATCAGACCAGATTAAGTGTATCTAACAGCAGGTTCCAGCTGTTTTAACCACACCCACACATTCTCAATTGCCTAGTCAGATGATAAGGATCATTTTTAGCTACCATAAGGTTCCGACACTTGTACGGATGCGATTAAGGCACGATATTCGACAAACGATCTTAACGGTTACCCGAAAACTATAAATAACCCACCCCCATTACTTCAAACTCACTAGAATCTGATCTAAAAGACTCTAAGTTGGAACCATTGTTTCATACCTGAGTTATTTGGATCTAGATTAGCATTCGGGGACCCTTCGTAAGTATTCTTTCGTTCTTTTATTGCTTTTCGAGTCCGAAAGTCAAACTTTGTTTGACTTTCTGCATTGACCAATTTATGATCGATGTGAAGTTCGTTTGAACTTCATAACGTGAGCGTGATCACGATGGTTATAGTCCCTAGTGACTATACCTACTGATTACCACGTTATCTAGGCTCAGTGACGAGCCGTAGTTTCGGTCAGAATACGTATTCTTGCGTATTTTGTAACCAAACTACTCTTAGGTATCACAACCGTTTGTTGTGATACCAAACCTGTTTTCTAAGCTTAGTTAAGCATGTTTTAACATGCTTAGCTCGTCACTTTTAGTTTAGTGCTTATATAGGGTCGTCAGGTAAGCGATCTAAACAATCGCTTATACTTTCGAACCCGACCCGTTTGGTCGATCATTAGGATCCAACCAAGCACATTAGGTGACCATAGTATATAGGGAATAACCTTCCGAGGTTATACCTTATGGTCGCTTCGTTAAGTAGTTGTATGATAGGTAGTTTATATGCCTTAGGTAAATTACCAGAATACCCTTTTCATGTATAATTGGTAATTAAGCATATGTAACCTAAAATTTTGTCACATAACTGATTATGTAACATGTTTAGGCATATAACACTTGTCATAGGACTAGTTAGACGTTCCGAACGTGTTTTACGCGAACGACGCGTTAACGTAGCATAAGCTACCTAGACGGGTCGTAATGGGTCGCAAGCACTTAGGGTAGGTTTTGTTTTAGTACGTGGGCCTTGTTAAACCATATTACATGAGTCTCTATACTCGTTTGGTTTACGAACCCTCATTCTATCCGATCTTCCGATTTAGGTCCGGTTTATTAATGTAGTTACCTATATTAGGTGCCGTTTGATTCCGTGATCTCTAGCATTGCTTGGTGGTTATCTTAGGACTTCTGAGCAATCTCATGTGAGTACATAGAACCCCTCTTTTACTGTTTTCCAAACTGTTTTGGGGTGAAACACATGTGCCTACTTGTTACTTTCGTGCTTTCCATGTTTTCACATCATATACCTGCTATGTTCGTTAGTACATTATAGTACATGTTTTACATTACATTTCATGCTATGTATGTCCATTGTGTGCATACTTAGTACATTGTTTTACATTACATTTCTGCTATGTATGTTAACTGATAGCATGCTAGCACATTGATTTACATGACTTTTCTGCTTTGTATGTTAACTTAGCATACTTAGTACATTGTTTTCATATAACATGTTCACTTTTGCTATGACATTTGGTTGCACAAACGAGACTATTATACGTTCATTAACATTAGCTACGCCGCTCGGTAGTAAGTACTGGTACCATAGGACTTGACAAATCCCATTCCTGACATCCCGGGTTTGTTTGGATGTAAGGAATGACTGAATCCGAAAACATTTCTTTTGATAACCTTGACTGAAAGGGTTATCCGACTATCTCAAGGCTTGAATGTATGCGTTAACTCACCACATAAATGTTTGTATCAATGTAACATGCATTACTTTGCAAAACATAACTTTTTGATATATTCAAAATACTTTGTTTTGTACATTTATACATTTTTGACTATGTGACAATGCTTTACTTACAATACATAACTTTTGTTACACATTACTTGACTACTTTTGGACTTATAAACATTTGACATGGCTTATACAAGGACTTTTGACTATTGGTTTAAACATAGACTTTATACATTAGTGGTTTGTTTAAGTGATTTAAGTAAGGAGGCGTGTGTAATATGATACAAGCATGGTGGATACGCCGATAGTACTTCCTATATATAAGTGTTTGTATGGTATTACATATTGTAGCGTTATTTAAATCATTTCAATTTGGACTTATACATTTTACACAAGTAACACAATTTTCATAAGACATTGTTTACAAACAACTTATCTTATACAAATTCATTTTTACATGGTTATTCAATTAACCATGCATTATTCTCTTATTTATACATATCATCTGAACTTATTGTTTTTCAAACGATTTACAAAACAAATCAAATCACAAGGTTCATGACTAGACTTCATTAAACAATTTCTTAAACTTAAGTCATGAATCCTATTTTCACAAACCTATGTATCTCACAGGCATTTTTATGCTGACGTACCTATTTTCACATGTGTTTTCAGGAGCTTTTCCGTAGGATGATGATCGTGACACTAGGGCGGACCTGTGCCTTAGAGACTTAAAATGGAGATAGACTTTGTTTAATTATGTTATAAACTCTTTATTTACCATTTAAGACAACGAAACTCTTGTTTAATAAATAAAATACAACTTTGAATGCCATGGTTATGAAACAATTAATTCTGTTACAACACTCCCCGACGTTTTCCGCCACGTCTTGTATGTTATACGTGGTCGGGGTGTGACAAAACGAACTGACATCCGGCATATTTTTGAGCACGTTTCATGTTCCCTATACTTTAACATCCTTATAAAGCTTAAAAATGGGTTTGACGGGTGTTAGAAGTGCCAAAACACGACGTTACGTGCACAGGGGCCTGTTCTGCCAATTTTCAAATTCTGGTCTGCAGGTCCTTGCGCACCTCAACACTCTGAGTGTTGCGGTGCGCAAGCAGGGGTCAGATATGCAGAAACTCGTTTAATCTGCTGTTAACAGCCTTTAACCCCTCCAAAGGCCAAGGCCAAGTGTCAAACTCTTGTGGTGGGAGCCATATGGGTTACCACAACATTTCGACAAGTGTACGGCTTAGATCGTGCCCCCTTTTCCAAGAAACGATCCTAACGGTGAACCGAAAACTATAAATACCCACCTCCACCCTTCACTTTTCCTCACAAGAATCTGATCTAATGTGCTCTAAGTTGAAACCTTTGTTTCATACCTGAGCTATTTTGATCTAGATTAGCATTCGGGGACCCTTTGTAAGTGTTCCTTCGTTCTTTTATTGTTTTTCGAGTCCGAAAGTCAAACTTTGTTTGACTTTCTGCGTTGACCAGTTTATGGTCAATGCGAAGTTCGTTTGAACTTCGCAACGTGATTGTAATCAGATGGTTATAGTCCTTTGTGACTATGCCTACTGATTACCACGTTGTCTAGGGTCGTAAGGGTAAGCGATCTAATAAATCGCTTATACCTTCGAACCCGACCCGTTTGGTCGATCTTTAGGATCCGACCAAATACATTAGGTGACCATAGTATATAGGGAATAACCTTCCGAGGTTATACCTTATGGTCGCTTCGTTTAAGTAGTTATATGATAGGTAGTTTATATGCCTTAGGTAAATTACCAAAATACCCTTTTCATGTATAATTGGTAATTAAGCATATGTAACATAAATTTTAACATCTAAACTGATTTGGAAACAATATTAGACACGTTAAGGCATATTATACTTATCGTAGGACTAGTTGGGCGCTCCGAACGCGTTTTACGCGAACGGCGCGTTAAAGTAGCACAAGCTACCCAAACGGGTCGTAACGGGTCATGAGCACTTAAGTTAGGTTTCATTTAAAATGTAGGCTTTATTGAACCATACTACATGAGTTTTCATACTCATTTGGTTTACAAACCCTAATTCTATCCGATCCTCCGATATAGGTCCGGTTTATTAACATAGTTACCTATATTAGGTGCCGTTTGATTCCGTGATCTCTAGCATTGCTTGGTGGTTATCTTAGTACTTCTGAGCAATCTCAAGTGAGTACATAGACCCCTCTTTTACTGTTTTCCAAACTGTTTTGGGGTGAAACACATGTGCCTACTTGTTACTTTCATGCTTTCCTGTTTTCACATCATATACTTGCTATGTTTATTAGTACATTTATAGTACATGATTTCAATACATTTTATGCTATGTATGCCCATTGTGTGCATACTTAGTACATCACTTTACAATACATTTCATGCTATGTACGCCCATTGTGTGCATACTTAGTACATTGTTTTACATTACACTTATGCTATGTATGTCCATTACGTGCATACTTAGTACATTGTTTTACATTGCATTTCTGTTGCATATGCTCATCCAGCATATGAACACATTATACTACGTTTTGAACCGTTGTAACCATTTGACTATGTGAACCGTCGTAACCCTTTGATTATATGAACCGTTTGTAACTATTGAACCGTGTGAACCAGTTGTATCTGTTGACATGATTTACATTTGACAATAGACATTTGACTATACATAAACATTTCTACAATTGTTAAACATTTCATCTTGATGGTTTGGTTTGAGTAAGTGATTTAAGTAACGAGGCGTGTGTAATATGATACAAGCATGGTGGATACGCCGCTGGTACTTCCTATATATAAGTGTTTGTATGGTATTACATATCGTAGCATTATTTGAATCATTTCAATTTGAGACATATAGCATTTTATACAAATAACATACTTTTCACAAGACATTGTTTTACAAACAACTTATCTTATACAAACTCATTTTACTTGGTTATTCATTTAACCTTACATTTATTTATACATATCATCTGATCTTATCGTCTTTCAAATGATTTACAAGACAAAGCAAATTACAAGGTTCATGACTAAACATTTTCTCAAACATAAGTCATGAATCCTATTTTCACAAAACCTATGTATCTCACAGGCATTTTTATGCTGACGTACCTATTTTCACATGTGTTTTCAGGAGATGATGCATAGGACTTATCAAGACATACTTAGGCGGACCTGTGCCTTAGTGACTTAAAACGAGACAAGGACTAGTTAATTTATGTTATGTACTCTTTGTTTCTTGTTTAAAACAATGTAAACTCTCATGTTTGGTTAATAAAACGAAACTTCAATTGCCATGGATTTGAAACAATTAATTCTGTTACAACACTCCCCGATGTTTCCGCCACGTTTTGTATGTTCTACGTGGTCGGGGTGTGACAGAAAAGTTGGTATCAGAGCCAATGGTTATAGGGAATTAGGTTATTAGTAATGCTTTGACCTAGTCTATAACCTTCCTAGGACCCTAACGCGAGTTTACTTGCGTTTAGTCATAAAACAATACCGTCACCTATCCTTAGGCGACGACCACAACAAGAACATAAATTTCAACACCGCTTTGAAAACTAATCATCTGTTCTAGGATGATTGATTACTAGGTTTTGAACCCTCTATTTTAAGGTTTTGAACCCTCTGTTATAAGGTTTCGAACCCTTTGAGTTTTCAAAATCTCGTCAAAGTTTTGGGTCCTAAATAGTGTGAACACGTGCAAACTGGAAGAGTGAATGCCTGTACCCTGAGTTTTCTGTCTAAGGCTAGAGTGTTCGTACAAATCCACATAATCGGACCAGTCACTCTTACCTGGGAACTCTTGGGGTGAGTGTCCACTTATAGGCGAGCATGTCTTCGCGATACACTATGAGGATCTATTTGCTTTGATTCAGCCTTAGTGTTGTTTGTTTGCTTCGTGGTTCAAACAAATGACCATCAACCATGATTATGGTCGGTAATTGTAACATCCTATTCTTACCCAATGCCATTTCATTTGTTTTCTTTCTTGTTTCTCTTTTAGAATGCCTCCTCGACGCGAAAACCAGATAGCGACTGCCGAACTGGCAGAAATCATTGCGCAGCAAATGGCTGCTCAATTCCCAAACCTCTTTGCTCAATGGAACCAAGCCAACAACAACAACAATGGTCCATGCAATTTCAAGAGTTTTAACTCGGCTAAACCACTCAAGTTTAGTGGTTCTGAGGGAGCGACTGGGCTTCTTCAATGGTTCGAGAGCATTGAGAATACTTTCCGCCACGTGCAGTGTCCTGACAATCGCAAGGTCGAGTTTTCTTCGAGTGTGTTCCAGAAGAGGGCCCTTACGTGGTGGAACGGGGTTATGAGAGATCGTGGTGCAGAAGTTGCTCTAGCACAGACATGGGCTGAACTTAGGGCCCTTATGATGAAGGAATTCTGTCCTCGTCACGAGATCAGGGCCTTGGAAAGGGAATTTGTCGATCTTACGCAAGATAGCGGTGAGCATCGAGCCTACACGGACCGTTATGAGGAGTTAAGTCTGTTATGCCCAAACATGGTCACGCCTTTGGATAAGGGAATCGAAAAGTACATTGATGGCCTCCCTGACTCAATACAAGACATTGTGACTGGTAGCAACCCTACTACAGTTAGACAGGCCATTGAGCTATCTGCAACCTTGACTGAATCAAAGATCAGGAAAGGTAAACTTTTCCGAAAAGGTGACAAGAAACCGGTCGAGGAATCGAACCCAATCGAAGAATCAAAGACCATGGATGAACAGACTGGATCCCCTAAGAAGTCAAAGAAGCGAAAGGCTTCTCAGAACTTCGCCATGGTTACTCACAATGATCAAGCCGTCCCCAACCAACCAGCTCAACCCCCTGCTAGGAAGCCATACAATGGAACTGCACCCTTGTGCAACCAATGTAGCCTCCATCATCATGCCAATGTAAAGTGCCGCAAATGCCAAACTTGTGGACTTATAGGCCATACAGCAAGAGTCTGCCCACCTGCAGCTGCACCAAACCAAGCTGGCAACAATCCTGCTCAAGGTCGTTTTCTACTAGGTTCTTGCTTCAACTGTGGCGAGATGGGTCATTTCCGAAGAAATTGCCCAAAACTTGCTAATGCAAATCCGGCACAGGGATGAGCATCTGACCGAATGGAAGACAACGCTGTTTAGAAATAATCAATCCTTATGTATTATTCTCTTTTGTTGTCAAGATCTAAGAAACAGTTGTTATCATTGTTTATAAATAAATCTTTTATTTACATTGCAATGAATTTTTGTGGCTGTATGTATAAACAACATATCTCTTACAATACCGACAATCAAGGAATCGTATCCCTTGTAAAGCAAACTACCCCCAAAAAAATTTTTCCATCTTATGATCTCTTGCGTTTCCACGAAATTTCCTAAGTACCCGTTTATTCTAAGGAAACGAAGTACAAGGCGCAAGTTACTACACGAGACGAATACCCAAAGTACCACTATAAATCCTTAATAAGGGTACTTAAGGATATTTCCGTAAATCCTAAAATTTTTGTGTTCCTTAATTCGAATATTACGTTTCTTTGAAAACAAAATCGAATTTTGGGAGATCATCCTATCTTTTCAGATAGATCCCAGAGGACATTGAAGTCCAGCGACTGGTTTCCTGGTGTACTTTAAATGTCCATATTCAATCACTAACAAGTTAATAAGAAATTAATAACTGAGTTAAGCAACTATGTGATTATGTGCTTATGTGTTCCCTTTTATGTTTTTGGTGTAATCCAAGTTTTTGTTATCTAAAATCCTTAATGGACTTCTACGTTGTAGTTAAGTCCCTTGGGTTATAAAGTACTACTCCATAATTAGACCCCTTGAGTGGTCTAGTTAAACAGATTGATCCAAAAATCTGGTTAGGAACATCATGTGATGATATAGCTGAACGGACTCCTTGGTGGCCTAATTAAAAAGATCATTTGTCGATCTAATTAAAAGGACCCTATGGTAGTCTAGTCACCCTCATCACAGGTTTGTTCTCCTTCCCATAAACATTACAAAGCAAACTGTGCGGACTGTGCAAGGAATTACGTAATTATGGATGCATACATAATTATGGAATTTAGTGCACAGAAACCACAGCGAGATTTGTCATGTGCCTAGAAGTTAGCTCTATTCATTTCCGTTTCTGAGGAAGCACCCGTTGAAAATGACTCCGTTTGTTTATTTTCGTTTCTGAAGATTGTCCGTTGAGGAAATGAATATCCGTTTGATTATCCTTTTCATTTCTATTTCTAAGGAAGCACCCGTTGAAAATGACTCCGTTTGTTCATTTTCGTTTCTGAAGATTGTCCGTTGAGGAAATGAATATCCGTTTGATTATCCTTTTCATTTCCATTTCTGAGGAAGCACCCGTTGAAAATGACTCCGTTCGTTCATTTTCGTTTCTGAAGATTGTCCGTTGAGGAAATGAATATCCGTTTGATTAACCTTTTCATTTCCATTTCTGAGGAAGCACCCATTGAAAATGATTCCGTTTGTTCATTTTCGTTTCTGAAGATTTGTCCGTTGAGGAAATGAATATCCGTTTGACTATCCTTTTTCATTTCCATTTCTGAGGAAGCACCCGTTGAAAATGACTCCGTTTGTTCATTTTCGTTTCTGAAGATTGTCCGTTGAGGAAATGAATCCCCGTTTGTTTATTCCTTCATTTCCGCTTCTGAAGAATACTCGTTGAGGAAAATGACTCCGTCTGTTCATTTTAATTTCTGAAGATTGTCCGTTAAGGAAATGACAGGATTATGCCTTGTATATCTGGTGGTTACTTGACACAAAGTCACAGATGGACTCCTACGAATAAATTTCGGGACGAAATTTCCTAAAGTAGGGGAGACTGTGACACCTGGGTCACTACGACCATCAAACAAATGCCAAGCCAATGAAATATTGTATTTCATACTTGGGATCTGTATAAACATGTGTATCTTTCGCACATATCAATTCTTGTTCGATTTCAAGCTCTAAATCGCTTTCTGGAAGGTTATACGCGCACTGATGCGAAAATATAACCAGTTTAATGCAACGAACACTCTGGAATAGTGAAATAGGCTTAGCATACCTTAAATAACCTTTACATAACTTAGAAATAAGTTTTGAAGGCTTTGGTATGGCAAAATCAAGTTAAATCGCTTACAGGGACTAAACTTGACAAACTGCGAAAGTATGCCAATTTGAACTGTAACAAAAATTTCGGAACATGACCATAAGTTAAACATACCATAAATATCCTTTACATAGCTTAGAAATAGGCTACTTTTCTGTCACACCCCGACCACGTAGAACATACAAAACGTGGCGGAAACATCGGGGAGTGTTGTAATAGAATTAATTGTTTCAAATCCATGGCAATTGAAGTTTCGTTTTATTAATCAAACATGAGAGTTTACATTGTTTTAAACAAGAAAAAAAGAGTACATAACATAAATTAACTAGTCCTTGTCTCGTTTTAAGTCACTAAGGCACAGGTCCGCCTAAGTATGTCTTGATAAGTCCTATGCATCATCTCCTGAAAACACATGTGAAAATAGGTACGTCAGCATAAAAATGCCTGTGAGATACATAGGTTTTGTGAAAATAGGATTCATGACTTATGTTTGAGAAAATGTTTAGTCATGAACCTTGTAATTTGCTTTGTCTTGTAAATCATTTGAAAGACGATAAGATCAGATGATATGTATAAATAAATGTAAGGTTAAATGAATAACCAAGTAAAATGAGTTTGTATAAGATAAGTTGTTTGTAAAACAATGTCTTGTGAAAAGTATGTTATTTGTATAAAATGCTATATGTCTCAAATTGAAATGATTCAAATAACGCTACGATATGTAATACCATACAAACACTTATATATAGGAAGTACCAGCGGCGTATCCACCATGCTTGTATCATATTACACACGCCTCGTTACTTAAATCACTTACTCAAACCAAACCATCAAGATGAAATGTTTAACAATTGTAGAAATGTTTATGTATAGTCAAATGTCTATTGTCAAATGTAAATCATGTCAACAGATACAACTGGTTCACACGGTTCAATAGTTACAAACGGTTCATATAATCAAAGGGTTACGACGGTTCACATAGTCAAATGGTTACAACGGTTCAAAACGTAGTATAATGTGTTCATATGTTGGATGAGCATATGCAACAGAAATGCAATGTAAAACAATGTACTAAGTATGCACGTAATGGACATACATAGCATAAGTGTAATATAAAACAATGTACTAAGTATGCACACAATGGGCGTACATAGCATGAAATGTATTGTAAAGTGATGTACTAAGTATGCACACAATGGGCATACATAGCATAAAATGTATTGAAATCATGTACTATAAATGTACTAATAAACATAGCAAGTATATGATGTGAAAACAGGAAAGCATGAAAGTAACAAGTAGGCACATGTGTTTCACCCCAAAACAGTTTGGAAAACAGTAAAAGAGGGGTCTATGTACTCACTTGAGATTGCTCAGAAGTCCTAAGATAACCACCAAGCAATGCTAGAGATCACGGAATCAAACGACACCTAATATAGGTAACTATGTTAATAAACCGGACCTATATCGGAGGATCGGATAGAATGAGGGTTCGTAAACCAAATGAGTATGAAAACTCATGTAGTATGGTTCAACAAAGCCTACATTTTAAATGAAACCTAACCTAAGTGCTCATGACCCGTTACGACCCGTTTGGGTAGCTTGTGCTACTTTAACGCGTCGTTCGCGTAAAACGCGTTCGGAGCGCCCAACTAGTCCTACGATAAGTATAATATGCCTTAACATGTCTAATATTGTTGCCAAATCAGTTTAGATGTTAAAAGTTATGTTACATATGCTTAATTACCAATTATACATGAAAAGGGTATTTTGGTAATTTACCTAAGGCATATAAACTACCTATCATATAACTACTTAAACGAAGCGACCATAAGGTATAACCTCGGAAGGTTATTCCCTATATACTATGGTCACCTAATGTATTTGGTCGGATCCTAAAGATCGACCAAATGGGTCGGGTTCGAAGGTATAAGCGATTTATTAGATCGCTTACCCTTACGACCCTAGACAACGTGGTAATCAGTAGGCATAGTCACAAAGGACTATAACCATCGTGATTACAATCACGTTGCGAAGTTCAAACGAACTTCGCATTGACCATAAACTGGTCAACGCAGAAAGTCAAACAAAGTTTGACTTTCGGACTCGAAAAACAATAAAAGAACGAAGGAACACTTACAAAGGGTCCCCGAATGCTAATCTAGATCAAAATAGCTCAGGTATGAAACAAAGGTTTCAACTTAGAGCACATTAGATCAGATTCTTGTGAGGAAAAGTGAAGGGTGGAGGTGGGTATTTATAGTTTTCGGTTCACCGTTAGGATCGTTTCTTGGAAAAGGGGGCACGATCTAAGCCGTACACTTGTCGGAATGTTGTGGTAACTCATATTGCTCCCACCACAAGAGTTTGACACTTGGCCTTGGCCTTTGGAGGGGTTAAAGGCTGTTAACAGCAGATTAAACGAGTTTCTGCATATCTGAACCCTGCTTGCGCACCGCAACACTCAGAGTGTTGAGGTGCGCAAGGACCTGCAGACTAGAATTTGAAAATTGGCAAAACAGGCCCCTGTGCATGTAACGTCATGTTTTGGCACTTCTAACACCTTTCAAACCCATTTTTAAGCTTTATAAGGATGTTAAAGTATAGGGAACATGAAACATGCTCAAAAATATGCCGGATGTCAGTTTGTTTGGCCGTACAATTGCGTTGTTCGGTTAATTACGACGGAATGCGCATAAGCGCGAAAAACGATCCAAGTGACGTGACGAATGGATTTTTCTTATGACAAACACTAAAATAAAATATTTTAGTGCTTACATAAATTTTTGGATGTCCGTATGTATTCAGAACGTAAGTTATGCGCGAAAATGCAAACTTGTGCACTTTTTGACACTTTTAGTCCCTGAATGACCCAAAAGTTTATTTTAGCATACCGAACACCTCAAAGCCTATTTCTAAGCTATGTAAAGGATATTTATGGTATGTTTAACTTATGGTCATGTTCCGGAATGTTTGTTACAGTTCAAATTGGCATACTTTCGCAGTTTGTCAAGTTTAGTCCCTGTAAGCGATTTAACTTGATTTTGCCATACCAAAGCCTTCAAAACTTATTTCTAAGTTATGTAAAGGTTATTTAAGGTATGTTAAGCCTATTTCACTATTCCAGAGTGTTCGTTGCATTAAACTAGTTATATTTTCGAATCACGCGTATAACCTTCCAGAAAGCGATTTAGAGCTTGAAATCGAACAAGAATTGATATGTGCAAAAGATACACATATTTATACAGATCCCAAGTATGAAATAAAATATTTCATTGGCTTGGAATTTGTTTGATGGTCACAGTGACCCAGGTGTCACATTCTTTGTAGAAAAGATAGCAAGGACCTTTAGTGAGCATTCTTTCATTCTTTTTATTTATGTTAGTGCAGAAAGTCAAACAGTTTGGCCAACAGTTTGACTTTCGGTTTTGACCATCAATTGGTCAAGTCAAAGTTCAATTGAACTTTGCAACGTGATTGTAAACACGATGGTTATAATACATAGCGATTATACCTACTGATTACCACGTTAACTAGGCGTAGTGACGAGTCAAAGTTTCGGTCAAAATGCGTTTTAGCACGCATTTTGCAACGGAACTACTTTTAAGTATCAAAACACTTTGTTTTGATATCAAATCAGTAGGTTAAACATGCTTTGACATGTTTAACTCGTCACTATTAGTTTAGTGCTTATTTAGGGTCGTAAGTTACCCGGTCTAGACAACCGCTTAGACTTTCGAACCCGACCCGTTGGGACGATCATTAGGACCCGACCAAGCTTGCTTAGTGATCATAGTTGCATAGGGAATAACCCCTGAGGTTATACCTTATGATCACATAGGATTGGTTAGCTATTCGTTAATTGGTTTACATGCCCATAGGAAATGACCAAAATACCCTTTTGAAGCATAAATCCATAATGTGTATATGTGAACATATTTTTGACATCTAATCTGATTTAGTAACATGTTTAGGTATAATTGGGCATGTAAGACTTAACATAGCACATAGTTAACAATCCGAACATAGTTTTGCGCAAACGACGCATTATAGTAGCTTATACTACCAAATGGGTCGAAACGGGTCAAAAGCACTTAGGTAGACTTTCAAATCAGAATGTTAGCTCTATTAAATCATACCATATGAGTTCAATTACTCATTTGATTTATAGAACATTATTCTATCCTATCTCCCGATTTAGGATCCGATTAATAACATAGTTACCTATATTAGGTGCCGTTTGATTCCGTACTCCCTCTAGCTTTGCTTGGTTGTTGTTCAAGACTTCTAAGCACCCTCAAGTGAGTACATAGTTCCCCTCTTTTACCGCTTTCAAATATTTGGGGTGAAGCATGTGTACCTATTTGTTATGTTCATGATTTCAAAGTATAATTGATTATACATATCTTTTGACAAACTGAATGATTATTTATGGGTTAAACACAGATTTTTCAAAGATTATAAAATTAATTGTTGGATAGTACATATTTTGTTCACTAGACCGATTGGTAGTATGATATAGCGCTATAGGATTTGACACCCCATTCCTGTTGTCATGGAATGTCTGAAACCAATTTGTTACTCCATCTAAATAGGGATTGCCTTTGTGGTATCCCTATAGTCTCAAAGGTGTATTTTGATGCACTAGGTCTGATTGAATTCTTAAATCACATTTTTATTGTATATTTTATTATACTCCCAAAAGTATAGTTTGATATACTCTCATGTGTGATATTGTACAAAACAACATATATTTTGTTAACTACCAAAACATATTTTAAATATGTTATTTATTCAACCAAAACATAGTTTAATATGTTATTCATAAATCCAAAGTATACTTTTGATATACTATCAAAAACGATTATTTTGACAACCAAAGTATATTTAATATACTATCTGTTTAACGATTTTGGAACCGGAATATATTTTGATATATTGCCTAATCGACTTTCTTAAAAACCAAAGTATATTTTTATATATACTACAAACCTTGTTATCAAAACACCATTTTACAAACTTATTTTACTTAAGTATTTAATTATACATCTTTCTTTTATAATCCGATTTCTTATCACTTATTTATGAAAGAAAACATTTATTAAGGATTCATGACCACTTTGTTAAAACATTCTTTTAAACTAACAAGTCATGAATCCTGCATAAACAAAACCTATGTATCTCACAGGCATTTTTATGCTGACGTACCTATTTTTACACATGTTTTAGGTACTGCTTTACGATAATTGTTGATACATGCTATACATAGGATGGACTCGTGCCTTAGCGACTTTAAAACATGAAAGATAATAATTGTATTTATTTGATTTGTAATAAACAATGAGTTCAATAATTCAATAAAACGAAATTTTTTTTAATCCATGGTTGTGAAACAATGATTCTGTTACAACACTCCCCGACGTTTCCGCCACGTTTTGTTGTTTTACTTGGTCGGGGTGTGATAGAAAAGTTGGTATCAGAGCCAATGGTTATAGGGAATTAGGTTATTAGTAATGCTTTGACCTAGACTATAACCTTCCTAGGACCCTAACACAAGTTATCTTGTGTTTAGTTTTAAAACAACACCGTCACCTATCCTTAGGTGACAACCATAACAAGAATATAAAATTCGAATCCGCTTTGAAAATCAATCATTTGTTCTAGGATGATTTATTGTAAGGTTTTGAACCTTCAAAGTTTTCAAAATCTCGTCAAAGTTTGGGTCTAAAATAATGTGAACACATGCAAACTGGAATGCCTGTACCCTGAGTTTTCTGTCTAAGGCTAGAGTGTTCGTACAAATCCGCAGTATCGGACCAGTCACTCTTACCTGGGAACTCTTGGGGTGAGTGTTCACTTATAGGCGAGCATGTCTTCGGTGATACATTATATTGATCCATTTACTTTGATTAGTCACTGTGTGTCGTTTGTTTGTTCGAGGTAACGAACAAATGATCACTTTCCTTATGTTTTGTCGATGTTTTCAATACCTCTTTTGTTTTCCAACCATCGACCTCACTCGTTTCCTATGTTCCCTTTAGACAATGCCTCCTCGACGTGATGCTCAAACTTTTACGGCTGAGGAAGTCGCAGCCCTTGTTGCTCAACAAATGGCTGCAGTACTTCCAGGCGTAGTAACTTAGATCCATGAGTTATATAACAACAATAACAACAACACCCAGTGTAATTTCAAGACATTCAACTCTGCCAAACCTTCGAAGTTTTCTGGATCTCAAGGAGCAACCGTGCTCCTGCAATGGTTCGAAAGTTTGGAGAGCACATTCAGGCACGTGCAATGCCCGAATGAGCGTAAGGTTGAGTTTGCATCTAGTGCGTTCGAGAAGCGTGCTCTTACATGGTGGAACAGTGTGATGCGTGATAGAGGTGCCGATGTGGCAATGGCACAAACTTGGGAAGACCTTCGAGCTCTGATGATGAAGGAGTTCTGTCCTCGTCATAAGCTTAGAGCATTAGAGAGGGAATTTGACGATCTTAAACAAGACAGCGGTGAACATCGAGCCTATACTGACCGTTATGAGGAATTAAGCCTGTTATGTCCTGCCATGGTCACACCTGTGGATAAGGCGATTGAGAAGTACATTGATGGTCTTCCTGATTTAGTTCAGGATATCGTTACTGGCAGCAACCGTACTACTGTCAGACATGCCATTGAGTTGTCTGCCACCCTGACTGAATCCCATATCAGGAAGGGTAAGCTTTTTCGAAAAGGCTACCCAAGACCATCTGACAAGGCTGCTCAAGTTGAACCAAAGGAAAAACAGGCCGAGGTATCCAAGAAGAAGAAGCGTAAGGCTTCTTAAAACTGCGCCACAACTGCTCAGAACAATCAGGTTGCGCCAAACCAACCAGCACAACCTCGTAGGAGGAAAAATTATGTTGGAACTGCACCTTTGTGCAACAAATGCAACCGTCATCATCTGGAGCAAGAGCAGTGTCATAAATGTACCCACTGTGGAAGATTGGGACATTTGGTAGATACCTGCCGTTATGCAAATCCTGCTGCTGTTCAAGCACGGTTCCCACCTGGGTCGTGTTATAACTGTGGTGACCTTACTCACTACAGAAACAATTGCCCAAGACTTGTTAACGCAAATCTAGCACGTGGACGAGTGTTTAACATAGATGAGGCAAACGTGGACAACAATGCAGCGGTGAACAATTAGTCTTTTGTATTTCTTTGTTTGTTATCCTTTGACGTTGGAACAATTCAGTTGTTATATAAATAAAATTTGATGTTTCAATTTTATTTTACAAAACTGATATGATTGTGTGAATGTTTGATCCAACCCTTCGATGCCGACACTAAGACAAACTACTCGTGTGGTTCTGTCATTTTATGATCACTTGTGATCTTCCCGAAAATCTTAAATACACGTTTCTTTTTAAGAAACAAAGACAAATCTCTATTAAGATCTTCCTATCTTCATAGTTAGATTCTTGACGATATTTAAAGTACCAAATGGAATTCACGGATTGAATTCCTGATATACTTTAAATACTCGTGTGCTCAATTAACAAGAAAATTAACAAAATGAAGATCAAGATAAACAATTATGTGATTATGTGTTTTCTTATATGTTTCATGTTTTTATGTGATTCATCCAAATCCTCATAGAATCTTCCATATCTCTATATGAGAGATTCATAGTAGGATATCAAAAGGTACTATCTTAAATCCATAATGGACTTCTACGTCGTAGTTAAGTCCCTTGGATTATAAATTACTATTCTATAATTGGACCCCTTGAGTGGTCTGGTCAAACAGATTGATTTGAAAAATCTGGTTAGGAATATCATGTGATGATATAATTAAAAAGATCCCTTAAGTGATCAATTTAAGGAAATCGTACGACGGTCTAGTTAAGAAGATCATGTGTTGATCTAGTTAAAAAGATCGTTCGTTGATCTACTTAAAAAGATCCTTTGGTGGTCTAGTCAAGTCGCTTCATGTTTATTCGATCGATTTTTCCCTACACATTATGAAATGAACTGTGCGGACTGTGCAAGGAATTAGGTAATTATGGATACATACGTAATTATAGAATTCATTGCACAGAAACCACAGCAGTTTTTGTCATGTGTTAAGACTTATAGTGATGAGAATAACGAAACTGTAACAATGTAAAAAGGGCATGGTGGATACGCCGCTGGTACTTCCTATATATAAGTGTTCCTTATTACATTGCGAACGTAGCGTTATTTAAGTTACTAGAAGTCCTGGACCTTGACCAATGTCATTTTACACCCTCCGACACTGATTTCAAGCACACATCAGTTTCCTATGATAAGTCTTTATAAGAAACGTTCTTCTGTCCGTAGTTCGAAACTCCATGTTTTGTTACTACAAGGACTTCACTTTAATAGTTGACAATTTTGCTAAGAATCCAGACATGACCCAGAGTTTTACTTAGGGTTTGAGGGATTCATTCGAAGGCGAAACAATCACAGTTATCTTCACAGGTTTCCTCTAAAATTAAATTTCGGGACGAAATTTCCTAAAGTAGGGGAGACTGTGACACCTGTGTCACTTCAACCATCATACAAATACCAAACCAATGAAATATTGTATTTCTTACTTCGTATTTGTATAAATATGTGCATCGTTTGCACATATCAATTCTTGTTCGATTTCGAGCTCTGAATCGCTTTCTGGAAGGTTAAACGCGATCTGATGCGTAAATATAACCATTTTAACACAACAAACACTCCGGAATAGTGACATGGGCTTAACATACCTTAAATAACCTTTACATAACTTAGAAATAAGTTTTGGAAGGTTCGGTATGCCGAAATCAAGTTTAATCACTCACAGGGACTATTTGCGTCAAACTGCAAAAGTCTGCCGTTTCGTAAGGCAATGAACTTGATCATAAGCTAAACATACCATAAATAACCTAAACATAGCTTAGAAATAAGCTTTGATAGGTTGGGTGTGCGAAAATATGCTTATATGATCTTACAGGGACTAAAAGTGTCAAAAACAGCGTAAGTTTGCATTTTCGCGCATATCTTACGTTCTGACCACATCTGGATATCCAAAATTTTTGTACACACTAAAATATTTTTATTTTAGTGATTAGCATGCAAAAATACCATTCGTCGCTTAATTTGGTTCGTTTTCGCGTCCGTTTGAGTTTCGTCATAATTTAACGAACAACGCGACCGTACGACCAAACGAGCCTACATCCGAGAGTTCTCCGAGCACATTTTGAGTCCTCTAAACTTTATTGACCTTGTAGAGCCTTGAAAATGGCTTAACGGGGGTCAAAAGGGCTTGAAATAAGCTTAAACCAAGTGCAGGGACCTAAACTGTAATTATATCAAACTTTGTTGAACTGGGGAACCCATACGAGCCGCGTAAGCTCACCCCACATACTTACGTGGGCCGCCTGACTAGCCCAGTAACCAGAAATGTGTTTTCAGCAACAGTTTGCTAATTCAGGGGTTGTTTGTGCAATTTCTTGGTGTGTTGAGCAAGTTTAAGTGTTCTCCAAGGTCCCTAATCAGTTCCTAACATATGTATGGCTATGATTTAATCCTTGATGGCCACCCAAACACATGGATTGATCTTGTTAATCCACAACAAGTATAAATAGCCATCACATTCACTTGATTCTTTGCTCATTCCTCTCATTTCTCCTCTACAATCTGAATTGGGAGCTCTCTCATCTGATAAGGAACTTTTTCTTTGTAGAAAAGATAGCAAGGACCTTTAGTGAGCATTCTTTCATTCTTTTTATTTATGTTAGTGCAGAAAGTCAAACAGTTTGGCCAACAGTTTGACTTTCGGTTTTGACCATCAATTGGTTAAGTCAAAGTTCAATTGAACTTTGCAACGTGATTGTAAACACGATGGTTATAATCCTTAGCGATTATACCTACTGATTACCACGTTAACTAGGCGTAGTGACGAGTCAAAGTTTCGGTCAAAATGCGTTTTAGCATGCATTTTGCAACGGAACTACTTTTAAGTATCAAAACACTTTGTTTTGATACCAAATCAGTAGGTTAAACATGTTTTGACATGTTTAACTCGTCACTATTAGTTTAGTGCTTATTTAGGGTCGTAAGTTAAGCGGTCTAGACAACCGCTTAGACTTTCGAACCCGACCCGTTGGGGCGATCATTAGGACCCGACCAAGCTTGCTTAGTGATCATAGTTGCATAGGGAATAACCCCTGAGGTTATACCTTATGATCACATAGGATTGGTTAGCTATTCGTTAATTGGTTTACAAGCCTATAGGAAATGACCAAAATGCCCTTTTGAAGCAGAAATCCATAATGCATATATGTGAACATATTTTTGACATCTAATCTGATTTAGTAACATGTTTAGGTATAATTGGGCATGTAAGACTTAACATAGCACATAGTTAACCATCCGAACATAGTTTTGCGCAAACGACGCATTATAGTAGCTTATACTACCATAATGGGTCGAAACGGGTCAAAATGACTTAGGTAGACTTTCAAATAAGAATGTTAGCTCTATTAAATCATACCATATGAGTTCAATTACTCATTTGATTTATAGAACATCATTCTATCCTATCTCCCGATTTAGGATACGATTAATAACATAGTTACCTATATTAGGTGCCGTTTGATTCCGTACTCCCTCTGGCTTTGCTTGGTTGTTGTTCAAGACTTCTAAGCACCCTCAAGTGAGTACATAGTTCCCCTCTTTTTCCGCTTTCAAATATTTGGGGTGAAGCATGTGTACCTATTTGTTATGTTCACGATTTCAAAGTATAATTGATTATACATATCTTTTGACAAACTGAATGATTATTTATGGGTTAAACTCTGATTTTTCAAAGATTATAAAATTAATTGTTGGATAGTACATATTTTGTTCACCAGACCGATTGGTAGTATGATATAGCGCTATAGGATTTGACACCCCATTCCTGTCGTCATGGAATGTCTGAAACCAATTTGTTTCTCCATCCAAATAGGGATTGCCTTTGTGGTATCCCTATAGTCTCAAAGGTGTATTTTGATGCACTAGGTCTGATTGAATTCTTAAATCACATTTTTATTGTATATTTTATTCTACTCCCAAAAGTATAGTTTGATATACTCTCATGTGTGATATTGTACAAAACAACATATATTTTGTTAACTACCAAAACATATTTTAAATATGTTATTTATTCAACCAAAACATAGTTTAATATGTTATTCATAAATCCAAAGTATACTTTTGATATACTATCAAAAACGATTATTTTGACAACCAAAGTATATTTAATATACTATCTGTTTAACGATTTTGGAACCGGAATATATTTTGATATATTGCCTAATCGACTTTCTTAAAAACCAAAGTATATTTTTATATATACTACAAACCTTGTTATCAAAACACCATTTTACAAACTTATTTTACTTAAGTATTTAATTATACATCTTTCTTTTATAATCTGATTTCTTATCACTTGTTTATGAAAGAAAACATTTATTAAGGATTCATGACCACTTTGTTAAAACATTCTTTTAAACTAACAAGTCATGAATCCTGCATAAACAAAACCTATGTATCTCACAGGCATTTTTATGCTGACGTACCTATTTTTACACATGTTTCAGGTACTGCTTTATGATGATTGTTGATACATGCTATACATAGGATGGACTCGTGCCTTAGCGACTTTAAAACTTGAAAGATAATAATTGTATTTATTTG
Source organism: Helianthus tuberosus (assembly GCA_030545235.1). Taxonomy (NCBI): domain Eukaryota; kingdom Viridiplantae; phylum Streptophyta; class Magnoliopsida; order Asterales; family Asteraceae; genus Helianthus; species Helianthus tuberosus. The sequence continues at coordinate 60,776,560 of CM060429.1, read as the reverse complement.
ATTTGTAATAAACAATGAGTTCAATAATTCAATAAAATGATATTTTTTTTAATCCATGGTTGTGAAACAATGATTCTGTTACAACACTCCCCGACGTTTCCGCCACGTTTTGTTGTTTTACGTGGTCGGGGTGTGACAGTGTGCGAGCGTTACAACTTACCATCCAATCTAATCTTCCTACTCAGATACGAGATGCACAGGTTGAAGCGCTGAACCCAGAGAACATCAGGGATGAGTCCCTTCAAGGATCGAGGAAACGGTTAGAACAAAAGGAAGACGGCGCATACTACGTAACAGGGTGCATCTGGGTTCCACTTTACGGTAATCTACGTGAGCTTGTGATGGATGAAGCACACAAGTCTCGCTACTCGGTACATCCTAGTTCGGATAAGATGTACCATGATCTCAAGGTTACGTACGGGTGGCCTATTATGAAAGCCAACATAGCAACCTATGTCAGTAAATGCTTGACTTGTGCGAGAGTCAAGGTCGAATACCAAAAACCATCAGGCCTGCTTGAACAACCAAAGATCCCGACATGGAAATGGGAGCAAATTTCCATGGACTTCGTTACTGGCCTACCTAGATCGCAACGCGGAATTGTGGCAGGCGATGCACAAATCTTTTGGCTCTCGATTAGACATGAGCACACCATATCACCCGCAAACGGATGGGCAGTCTGAGCGCACCATCCAAAGCCTTGAAGACATGCTTCGAGTGTGTGTTATCGACTTTGGTAATGGCTGGGAACGACATCTACCTTTAGTGGAATTCTCGTATAATAACAGTTACCACACCAGCATCCAGGCCGCTCCGTTTGAGGCATTGTACGGACGTAAATGCCGATCACCTCTTTGTTGGGCCGATGTTGGCGACAGCCAAATCACTGGCCTAGAACTTGTGGTAGACACAACTGAGAAGATTGCTCAGATACGACAACGAATGGCGGCAGCTCGTGACCGTCAGAAAAGTTACGCTGATAAACGCAGGAAACCACTCGAGTTCCAGGTTGGGGATCGACTGCTACTTAAAGTCTCACCTTGGAAAGGTGTAGTTCGTTTTGGCAAACGAGACAAACTCAACCCGCAATACGTTGGACCTTTCGAAATCATAGAGAAAATAGGCAAAGTGGCCTACAAACTAAACCTACCCACAGAACTCAGTGCAGTTCACAACGTTTTCCACGTGTCGAATCTGAAGAAGTGTCTGTCAAATGAGACCCTCATAGTTCCTCTCAAGGAACTCACTATCGATGAGCGGTTGCGATTCGTCGAAGAACCTGTAGAAATTACAGACCAAGACGTTAAGGTTCTCAAGCGTACCAGAATTCCTCTTGTTCGAGTTCGTTGGAACTCCCGTCGTGGCCCAGAGTTTACCTGGGAACGAGAAGACCAAATGAAACACAAGTATCCCCAGTTGTTCGAGAAAAGTACAACCACTACTGAGTCTGAAGCTACTGCGGAATTTCGGGACGAAATTCCAAACCCACGGGGGGATGATGTGACACCCCAGGAAAACCAGGAAAACATGCAACCTAACTAGCTTCCTCAGTGAGTACGTGCTAAATTTCGGGATGAAATTTCTTTCAACTTGGGGATGATGTGACAACCTGTATTCCAGAACCTTTTTTTGTGTTTTGATGTAACTTGTATGAACATTACGTGACCAGTTGACATGTTTGATTTCAATGGATTTTTATGTTTTCTTATGCTATGTGTTACATGAAGGTGTTGTGAGTATGTATGTAAAATAAGCTTGGTCACACAACGACTGTCTAATCGCACAAGTCCTTTGGGCCGCACACCTTGTCCCTCGTTACACACCTCTCTCTCTCGGCCCACTCCACTTGTACGCGAACCACAAGGGCAGCCCGCAATGGGTTCGGCCCATTCTATTGATGCGCATAACCTCATGAGGAGGGGGTATACTCCTCATTATTTGCTAAACACTCTAAATACACAAACCCTACTCTCTCGAAGCCGACGGCAAACACCCCCTTCCCATCGAAGACTTTCTTGTTCGGATCATCCTCGTTCTACTCTCCAAACCGGTTAGTGTCATATCATTGTTTGATTGTTGATATGGTTGATGCTTGTTGTGTGATTGAATATATGTTATTCGAGATTGGATGTTTAAAGTTTTATGATGAACAAACCGTTCGATCATCATAGGGGTTGATAAATGCTTGATGTTGATTTAGATAGATCTAGAACCGAATAGATGTAATCGGCTGTTATGATTCAATAATAGGAATGTTTGCATGATGGCTAGGGTAGCATGTTGGTATTAAAATTCACTAATCTGATAATCTGGTTGAATGTTTGATTATTGTTCATGATCAAATGATGATTAGGGTTTGTATGGGTGTGCATGATCTTTGAGTTAATTGCTGTTTTGATCCGATTTGAAACTGCCAAACATGTTAGCAATTGTTATGGAATTAATGAGCTGAAAATAAGGAATTGTGTTACATCTTCTGGTCTCGACAAGGGCTGCGAGCCGAGACCTCATAGTCTCGACTCGATACCACACCTTACCATTACACAAACAAGACTCGAGACCTTGGTTGCGGGTCTTGTTGCGACTCGAGACCTGACTCGAGACCACCTGGTCTCGAGTGATAAATGTATGACCCGAGAACCCTTAGTTGCGACTCGAGAACTCTAGGACTTCAACCCGAGACCGCACTGTCTCGACTCGAGACCACATAATCACACCTTCTGTTTAGACTTGCATACGGTTACAAGCCCAAGTAATTGGGCCGCACATTTGGGCTGTGTTTATTTATGTATATGTTACTGTTGAACTCGTATGTACTGTTGTAAAACTGCCATGCTTATACGTGTATGCCATGATCATTGTTTGTATGCAACTTGTTAGTATACGTGTGGGAAATATACGTGCACTACTTGAACCTAGACCTGACTTGTATGGTAACCATGTTAGGACGTTGTTGACTACAAGTGGCTCAAGTGACCTTTTGTTTATCTGCCGAGCAAACCAAGGTGAGTTCACACTTTCCCCAAGGCATGGGATTCCCAGGGGTTGGGAATGGGTAAAGGATTGAAACTGAAACTGCGTGATCTCCTGGTTTGGAACACGTACACACCCTCTTTATTGAAGGGTGACAACATGTGATAAGGATACTATTGGAACCTGCGTAATCTCCTGGTTTGGGGATTACGTACACACCCTCTTTATTGAAGGGAGACAACACGGATACTAGACCAAAACTCTATCATGAAGTCCCTCATTTTATATCGACTTAATCGCCGGGCCAATGGCGAGCGGGTCATTAGTTAGATAGCGCTATTTAGGTTTGACAAGCATCACACCGTGCCGCAGAGAACGGGCGTGAACTAATGGATCTGGGCACTAGTCAATGATGATAGACATTGACATCAGGGCACCAACTTTCTTTAGTCAGTGGTTGATATGGTAACGGGTCTAGTGGATCACACGGGGAAGCCCCCACTTGGTTATGGATATGGTTTGGGAAACAAGGAAAACTGGTTAACATATGGTTGCGAACAAACTCATGGTTTTGAAACTACTCTTAAACGAACACCAACTGTGAACTCGCTCAACTTTGTTGTTGACTCGTTGTTACATGCCTTGCATGTCGTTAGATGCTTAGATGGAGCTTGCACGGGAGGACGTAGTCGTTGTGGGACATGGATTGTGGTACTCCATGTTTATTACTTAAACTTTACTACCTTCGTATTGGGTTTTAAACTTTATGCTTCCGCTGTTTACTTAGAGTTGGTTATTTTCTTTTGGACACCAATTATATTGTGGTTGGCTTTACTTATTTATTTACATTGTTCAATATGATTGGTGGCTTGATCCTAGTCAGTCACGCCTCCATGCGGTGATACTCTGCTTGTGGATTTTGGGGGTGTGACAGACAAGCTTGCTAAAATCTATGTGGATGAGATTGTATCCCGACATGGTGTTCCTCTGAACATTATTTCTGATAGAGATGCTCGATTCTTGTCTCGCTTTTGGAGAACCATGCAATCTGCTATGGGAACCCAACTTAATTTGAGCACAACTTATCATCCGTAATCTGATGGTCAATCTGAAAGAACAATCCAGACTCTGGAGGATATGCTTAGAGTTTGTGTGATCGATTTTGGTGGTAGTTGGGATTCGTATTTTCCGTTGATTGAATTCTCCTACAATAATAGTTATCACTCCAGCATCAACATGGCTCCATTCGAAGCTCTCTATGGTCAAAAATGTCGTTCACCAGTCTGCTGGAATGAGATCGGTGAAGCTCAGCTTACTGGACCTGAGCTCATTCTAGAGACAACAGATAAGGTTAAGAAAGTTCGCGATAACCTTCAGACAGCTAGAAGCCGTCAAAAGAGTTACGTGGATCGACAACGTAAGCCCTTGGAATTTCAAGTCGGTGATCGCGTTCTACTCAAGGTTTCACCTTGGAAAGGTGTTATCAGATTTGGAAAGACAGGAAAACTTGCACCTATATATGTTGGACCATTCAAGATCGTCGAAAGAATCGGTAAGGTAGCCTACAGACTTGAGTTACCTCCTGAACTTGGAAATGTTCATCAGACCTTCCACGTGTCCAATCTCAAAAAGTGTTTAGCTGATGAGAACCTCCACATACCACATGATGAAATTCGTGTGGATAACACGATGCATTTTGTTGAGAAACCTGTGGAAATCATGGAACGTGAAGTCAAATGGCTCAAACGCAAGCGCATTCCACTTGTTAAAGTTCGCTGGGAATCTAAACGTGGACCAGAATTTACTTGGGAACGTGAAGATCAAATGAAGGAGAAATATCCGCATCTATTCTCAAAAGTTTCCTCTAAATAAATTTCGGGACGAAATTTCCACAAGTAGGGGAGACTGTGACATATGTGCTAGTAATCATTGTATAAACTTTAAATATTTCAATTATCAATGAAAAAATGTTATTTTATCCCAATATTTGTTTATTTATGTTTGACATTTTGCACGTTTTGATTTTTGTTCAATTTCAAACTCTATATCGCTTTCTGGAGAGTTATACGCAAACTGGTGCGTAAACGTAATTAGTTTAAGGCGACAAACACTCTGGAACATCAATATATGCTTAACATACCTTAAAATAACCTTTACATAACTTAGAAATAAGTTTTGAAGGCTTTGGTATGGCAAAATCAAGTTTATTCGCTTACAGGGAATAATTTTGACAAACTGCGAAAGTATGCCGATTCGTACTATAACGAACATTCCGGAACTTGATCATAAGTTAAACATACCATAAATATCCTTTACATAGCTTAGAAATAGGCTTTGAGGGGTTCGGTGTGCTAAAATAAACTTTTAGATCAAGAGTTGTCTGATAAAGGATTCATCCGTCCGAGCTTTTCGCCTTGGGGAGCTCATGTCCTCTTTGTGAAAAAGAAAGATGGATCTTTTCGAATGTGTATCGATTATCATGAGCTTAATAAGCTTACCATCAAGAATCGATATCCCCTACCTAGAATTGATGATCTCTTCGACCAGCTGCAAGGTGCTTCATGCTTTTCCAAGATCGATCTGCGATCTGGGTATCATCAACTTCGTGTACTCGAAGAAGATATTCCCAAAACTGCATTTCGTAGGAGATATGGGCACTACGAGTTTACTGTCATGCCTTTTGGTTTGACAAATGCCCCAGCTATCTTCATGGACTTAATGAATAGGGTTTGTAAACCTTATTTAGATAAGTTCATCATTGTGTTCATCGACGATATTCTCATTTATTCAAAGTCTCGAGCCGACCACGAGCAACACCTTCGTTTGACCTTGGAACTTCTGAAGGAGGAACAACTTTTTGCTAAATTCTCCAAGTGTGAATTTTGGCTTAGAGAAGTTCAGTTTTTGGGTCATATAGTCAACGAGCAGGGTATTCATGTAGATCCATCCAAGATAGCTGCCATTAAGGATTGGAATACACCGACGACACCTACAGAGATTCGATCATTTCTTGGTCTTGCTGGTTATTATCATCGATTCATTTCTAATTTCTCAAAGATCGCGGTTCCACTCACCGCTTTGACTCAGAAAAATAAGCCTTTTGAGTGGGGACCTAAGCAAGAAGAAGCGTTCCAAACGCTGAAACGGAAGTTCTGTGATGCTCCTGTTTTATCTCTACCTGAGGGAAACGATGATTTTGTTGTCTATTGTGACGCGTCGAATCTAGGACTTGGTTGCGTTCTTATGCAACGAGGTAAAGTCATAGCTTATGTGTCTAGACAGCTGAAAATTCACGAGAAGAACTATACGACTCGTGATCTTGAATTAGGAGCTGTGGTTTTCGCACTTAAAATCTGGAGACACTACCTCTATGGAACGAAGTGTGTGGTTTTCACAGACCACAAAAGTCTCCAGCATATTCTCAATCAGAAGGAGCTGAACATGAGGCAACGACGTTGGGTTGAACTCTTAAACGATTGTGATTGCGAGATCCGCTACCATCCTGGTAAGGCGAATGTCGTAGCCGATGCGCTTAGTCGAAAGGAATGAGTCAAGCTTCATTCAGTTCGAACTCTATCTGATATTCAATCTTGTGTCCTTCAAGCTCAACAATCTTGTGTGATCAAAGACTTATTGAAATATGAGCTACCGCTTCAACTCGAACTTAAACTCGAAACGAAGGATGATGGGTTGCTATATTTCAAAGATCGTTTGTGGATTCCGAAACAAGACGATCTTCGCACCTTGGTAATGCACGAATCTCACAAGTCTCGATATTCTATCCATCCTGGTGCTGATAAAATGTACAAGGATCTTTGTACTCAGTTCTGGTAGCCTGGTATGAAGAAGGATGTTGCCTTGTATGTATCGAAATGCCTAACTTGTCTCAAAGTCAAGGCTAAACATCAACGACCTTCTGGTTTGCTTGTACAACCAGAGATACCGGTTTGGAAGTGGGAGAACATTGCAATGGATCTCATCACTAAGTTACCGCGTACATCTAAAGGTCACGATGCTATTTGGGTTGTTATCGATCGATTAACGAAATCAGCTCATTTTATTCTGATTCGCGAGGATCTATCTGCTGACAAACTTGCAAAGATTTATGTTGATGAGATTGTATCACGACATGGTGTTCCTTTGGATATCATTTCCGATCGTGATGCTCGGTTTTCATCTCATTTTTGGAAGACCATGCAATCTGCTTTGGGAACCCAACTGAATCTAAGCACTGCTTATCATCCCCAACAGATGGACAATCTGAGAGAACGATTAAAACTTTGGAGGATATGCTTAGAGCATGCGTGATAGAATTTGGTGGTAATTGGGATTCTCATCTTCCACTGATCGAGTTCTCTTACAAAAACAGTTATCATGCTAGTATTAATATGGCACCATTCGAAGCTCTCTACGGTCGAAAATGTTGTTCACCTGTCTGTTGGAATGAGATCGGTGAAGCTCAGCTTACTGGACCTGAGCTCATTCTGGAAACAACAGACAAAATCAAGAAAATCCGCGATAATCTTGTGGCAGCTCGAAGCCGTCAAAAGAGTTATGCGGATATGCGACGCAAGCCCTTAGAATTTCAAATCGGAGACCGTGTCCTACTCAAGGTGTCACCTTGGAAGGGAGTGGTGAGATTTGGAAAGAAAGGAAAACTTGCACCCTGATATGTTGGACCATTTAAGATTGTTGAAAGAATTGGAAAGGTTGCCTATCGACTAGAGCTACCTCCAGGGCTTGGAAATATTCATCCGACTTTTCACGTGTCCAATTTGCGAAAGTGTTTAGCTGATGCTGATCTTCACATTCCTCTCGACGAGATTCAAATCGATGAAACAACGCACTTTGTCGAGAAACCTGTGGAGATAGTGGACCGTACATTCAAACAGTTGAAGAACACACGGATTCGATTGGTCAAAGTTTGCTGGGAATCCAAACGTGGCCCAGAGTTTACTTGGGAACGAGAGGATCAAATGAAGGCAAAATATCCACACCTTTTCCCACAAGTTTCCTCTAATTAAATTTCGCGACGAATTTCCTAAAGTAGGGGAGACTGTGACATCTGTGTAATTTAAACCTTGTACTGTTCCGAACAACTTTGTATTTAATAAAATATGGTGTTTTAATTGCAATATTGTTTAATTATTGTGACATTTACACGTTTTCAATCATTGTTCAATTCCGAACTCTCAAACCTGTTCTGGAGGTGAAATCGTAAACCGTTACGTGAACGTAATCAGTTTAACGCGACGTACACTCCGGAACTGTGACATAAGCCAGACATACCCTAAAAAAACCCTATATATAACTTAGAAATAAGTTTCGAAGGATTCGTTATGGCAAAAACATGTTTATTCGAACTTTAGAACTATTTACGACAAAACTGCGAAACGAACGTTGGTGACTGCCCGAATAATATTTAAACCCTAAAAATATTCTGTTATGATTAAAATTTTATTTTTAATCAAGTTCGTGTTGAAAAATAAATTAAAACGCTTAAAAACGTTATTTTTCAAGTTTAAGCGCATACCGCGTGTTTCTGCGCAACACAGTGCTTCTATTGCAAAACGCAGACAACGCAGCCAGTCTCGGCAACTGAAATTTATTTCAGTAATATTTTGGCGAGTTTATTTTTATAGAATAATAAAAATAATTTAGAACGCCATAAACTGGGATTTAAACGCTAGATAAAATACCCGGTAGCCAGTTAAATACCTGTTTTTCTAACCTACACATATTAAATATATGTAAGTATGCATATGGAGATGTGTTGTCATATGCCTACATTAGAGATTGCCACTTCTCTATCCTATTTGACAAGTGTTGTGCTTGAAGATCTCTTGCATATCATACATATCTCTATATATCTCCCTTAAATCTTTCAAGATCCAAACAAAATCAAAGAATTCTTCTCCTCCCTCTCTCTCCTCCCAACCGTAAACACCATCACCATCCCATCTTCATCTCCTTCAACTTTGTTCTTCAAGATCCAACCCCTTTCCAAGCTAGTTTCAAGTTAGTGTGAAGATCCAAAGGAGTTTCAAAGGTGTTTTCAAGTGATTTCAAGCTCCATATCATCAAAATCTCATTAACAACTTACTTGAATCTTGAACGTATAAAATTTATGTTTAAATCATACTCTTGATTCTTGGTTGTTCTTGATGATTTGAAGTTTCTCTTGAATCTTGGAATTTTTCACAAACTTGAAATCTAAAAAGAAATGGGTCTTGATACAAAATAAAAATGGAGATATATATATGTGTGTGTGTATGAGCTTTGAGTTTGATTTCTTTGGTAAATACTTGTTTAAGTTGTTGCTTGTTCTTGAATAATAGTTAAAATGCAAGTGTTTGACGATTTGTGCAAGATATGATAAATGTTCAAGTACATCAGCAAATAAACATGGATAAATCACATGTTTGATGCATCTAAACTCATATGAAATGGTGATGATATGATAGTGTGCTTTAGACACTTGTACATAAGAATACATGTTGATGTAAAGCTCAAGAAATGATAAAAAAAATTATTGTATGACAAAAATATTTTAGAACAGGTTACAAACACTAAAAATAACATTATTTAGTATATTATAATGGCATGAAACTTTGTCATAGGTTTGATAGCTTTGCATGTTGTACATATAGCTTAAAAAGTGGTAAAATATGTTAAATTTGCATGATTTATGTGCTTTATGTGAGACCTGCACTATCATGAGTATAACCACTATTTTATTCAGTAAATAACATGGGTTATGTTAAAATATCAAGTCGTTTCGATTTGGGATGGTTAGGGTAACGTTTGATGCAAAACTATGCGGTAAAACGGTTAAAATCGGCTTTTCGAAGGATTTTTATAAAACTGTTTTAGATCAGTAAGTAAACTGATATTTTTTATATAAAAATAATTATTTTAACCTATATTAAGTTTACTTGGTGTTTGGTTAGTCATACGTGACTTCCGACGCCCAAAAATGTTACCGAATCGCTAAAATAAGTGTTTTTCGACATACACTATGATGGGTTGTTCATGGGTAAATTTTATGTGTTACAATGTGTTATGTGTTTTATAATATGTGTACGATGACACGTTTATATTTGACAAGATTATGTGTGTTACGATATTTATATTATGTCACAAAAAGAATATATTACGACGCGCAAATCGTAGATATATTGCTATTAACATGATGAGGGTCACCAATAAAATCGTTCAAGGCGCAAAGTTTTTAAAATATATATGTGAACTCATATATATACAAATACACCAATATAATAAAAAATAATAACTTTTTGAGAAAAATCTCAAAGTTATGTGAAAATTCTAAGTATCGGAGAAACTCATGTATTTTTGTGAGTTTTTGATTATTAAATCATTCTTATTTAATTTAGGACAAATAAACAATTTGAGGGATTGTGTTAACATATAAAAACGCACCCAAAGATGAGTACAAAGATCCCCTCTTTTACATGTTTTCGATTGTTTTGGGGTGATTCATATGTATCAAAATGATTTCGATATTTTTACGATGATTTCAAAAACGATTATGATGGTTTATACTAAATTAATATCGATTTCGACAATGTGAACGAACTTGTTGGTTGTAGTTACATAACGAATGACATTCATTAATTTTGGCCGAACCGACCAGTATTAGGTTATGGTACCATAGGATCTGACAAATCCCGTTATCAGACTGCACCCATGGTTATGTGTGGGTTATGTGGGTAACGACTGAACCTGTTGATTGTTAACTTACCCTTTGGTGGTTTGTTAATACGAGTTGAACGATGGATGAGTTACGAAGGTTTGAATGTTATAAGCGAGATGACCAAAAGTAGTTTTCACAATTAAAACGAGAACGGTTTGAACGAGAACGATATTAAAAGATTGAACGATTAAACGCGAACGATTTGAAACGATGTCACACAAACGAAGTTTACTAAACGATATAAACCATACGAGTTTTATTACGAGAACGATTTACGATTTGGTTACCTAAACAAATGTTTTGAGTTAAGATTCATGGCATCGAGGTTTTATAAACTATAACCAATCTGTTTTGACTTGATTTTACAATACAAATGGTTTACAAAACAAGGTTTTCTAATATCGATTAACGAGGTTGTACGAGTTATTTAAACAAATAAACGAGCCATGAATCTGACACTTACACAAAACCTATGTGCTCGCCAGCATTTCTTTGCTGACTTTGTTTTTACATATGTTCCAGGTGATGTTGCTTGATGTTGATTGCTAGAATGCATGAGTCACATAGGATCTGGACGAGGCCTTAGTGACATCATAACAATGATAGTCGATATATAACTTGCTTGTTTCATGCTAAAACAATGTAAATTACTTAATGAATAAATAAAACGAAACTCTTTTGTATCCATGGTTGTGAAACAATAATTCTGTTACAACACTCCCCGACGTTTCCGCCACGATTTGTTGTTTTACGTGGTTGGGGTGTGACAATAGTTCTCGTGGTCTCAATTCCTTGTTCCTTCTTGAGATTGTCCCACCAATCTTTTGCTTGACTCTTCAGCTGACTGGTTTCGTAAGCTATGAAGTCAGTCATATCACAACGAGTTCTCTCGAAAACCCCTTCAATATCACTAATCCAACATTGATAAACGATTGGATCTACTTCGCCATTGTAAATTGGGGGCTTACATGTGACATCTGTGCTTGTAATCATTGTACAAACTTTGAATAGTTCAACTATCAATAAAAAATGTGATTTAACCCCAATATTTGATTATTTATGTTTGACATTTTGCACGTTTTGATTTTTGTTTAATTTCAAACTCAAAATTACTTTCTGGAAAGTTATACGCAAACTGATGCGTAAACATAGTCAGTTTAACACGACAAACACTCCAGAACATTAAAATATGCTTTACATACCTTAAATAACCTTTACATAACTTAGAAATAAGTTTTGATGGGTTTGGTATGGAAAAAACAAGATTATTCGCTTACAAGGACAATTTTCGATAAACTGCGAAAGTATGCGGATTTGTATAGTAACGAACATTCCACAACTTGATCATAAGTTAAACATACCCTAAATATCCTTTACATAGCTTAGAAATAGGCTTTGAGGGGTTCAGTATGCGAAAATAAACTTATTGGTCAATCAGGGACTAAAAGCGTCAAAAAGTGCATAAGTTTGCATTTACGCGCATATCTTACGTTCTGAACATATCCGGACATCCAAAAAATTTTGAAATCATTAAAATATTTTATTTTATTAATTGGCATACTAAAATTCCATTCGTCGTGTAATTTGGATCGTTTTTCATGTCCGTTCGAGTTTCGTCGTAATTAACCAAACAACGCAACCATACGACCAAAGGAACCGACATCCGAGATATTTTCAAGCATGTTTCAAGTCCCCCATACTTAAACTTCATTATTGAGCTTTGAAAATGGATTAATGGGGTTTAAACGCGTCGAAAATGGCTTTAACATGCTGCTGGGACCATTTCTGCCAATTTCTGAATGTTCTGTGACTGGGAAGGGGTGGCGTCATGCCACAGATACATGGTGGTGGTGTGGCAGCACGCGACGGCCCAACCTGGGCAGAATCTGCATTTTTAGCAACCATCTTGATTTCTAGGGTCTTTTATGTAACATTTTCAATACCTTGAGCTAGTTTGTAAGGTCCCATTGTATTCAAATCTATGGGTAACACTTGGATGGCCAAGATTGAAGCTCAAAACCCAAGAAACGATCCTAATGGTTTTGGAAAATCTATATAAACCCACCAATTTCATTCATTTCAACTCACACATTTGATCTCAATTCTACTCTAAGTTGAAGCTCTCCCTTGTGAAGCTTGATACCTGAGTATTTTGAGTTCAAATCTTCAAGGCTTGGACCTTTTGTAAGTCTCCTTCATGCTTGCTTCGGAATTTCAAGCATGAAAGTCTAACAGTGTTTGACTTTCTGCTTTGACCAGTTTATGGTCAACACAAAGTTCGCTTGAACTTTGCAACGTGAGCGTAATCACGATGGTTATAGTCCCTTGTGACTATACCTACTGCTTACCACGTTGATTACTCGAAGTGACGAGTCAAAGTTTTGGTCAAAATACGTGTTTATGCGTATTTTGCAACGAAGCTATTTTCGGGTATCAAATTTGTTTTGATATCAAACTTATTTTCTAACTTAGTTAAACATGTTTTAACATGTTTAACTCGTCACTTTTAGTCTAGTGCTTATATAGGGTCGTAAGATAAGCAGTCTAAATAACCGCCTAGACTTTCGAACCCGACCCGTTTGGTCGATCATTGATGTGCGTTAGGTGTGATAGGTTTTTATGTATATTTTAAGACCTTTTTAACACTTTAGTCGAGTTTTAAATTTATAAAACACGATATTTACTAACACTAAACACACATATGGGCAAGTGCACCCATCGTGAGCGTAGTATAGTGTTGGTAAGATACCGAGGTCGTCCAAGGACACAAGAGCTTTTAGTACCGGTTTATCCTCAACGTCTAATCAAATCAAAAATTTTGAAAAAGGTTTTTAAATAAGAAAATAAAACTAACTAAAAATGCTGAAAATAAAAAAATAAAAAAATAAAAATAAAAACAGATATACAAGATGAATCACTTGGATCCGACTCGCCTTTAGTGTAACCTTTGATTATTTCCGCACTTTTGCACTTTTTAAGAGATTATCTTAGTTATAGTAGTAGGCCCCTCTTTTGAAGGTGACGTTACCCTCAACCCAGTAGTTTGAGTCAGCAAGGATACAATCCTAAAGAGTTGGATAATTGGAAGATAATTAATTAAGTTATTAATGCATAATGTGGTAGGCCCCTCTTTTGGAGGTGACGTTACCCTCGGCTAAGTAGTTTGAGTCAGCAGGGATACAATCCTAAGTAGCCGGGTTAAAGTATTAACAATTGTTTACATATGAGGGGATCAAGGAGTTCGGACCCCCGCCATCCAATACCAGTGGGTATTGAAGGAGGTCCTACTAAACTTGACCCTGGTCCTTGCAGGATCTATACACTGAACAAGGCAAGACGCTTACCAAACCATTCCCTTAACCCCCGACCAGGTAGCCAACATATCTCCATATAGACCGTGGAGATATGAATGGTGAAAATTATTTATTTTATATAGACAGTAAAATAACGCCAAGACCCCACGGACAAATGATAAGGAAGTTTCACCTTCAACATAAGAAACTAGTTATTAAATTCATTAATACATAACCAAATAAAAAGTGCGAAAATATTAAAAATAAAAAGTATTACACTAAATGCTTGTCTTCACCAAGTGATGTAAGAGACTTAGGCAAACATGGCCTTTGATTGTCAAGAACTCTTACGATCAATCTTGGATCCCGAGACTACTATACACACTCTATGATGGATGATGGATAATGGTGGTGGATGTGGGTTGTGATGGTGGTGGTGGGTGGGTGAAGTGTGAGAGAGGTGGTTTGCCAAGGGATGATTTGCAAGTGAGCCAGACACCCCAATTTATAGCCTGTACAGAAGCCCGGACACGACCCCGTGCCCATTGGGCATGGCCCCGTGTCCACCCATCTTCTCTTTCTTCATTAATTGAAGTTTGTCTGCATTAGTTGACCACGCCCCCGTGTCCGCTGGGCACGACCCCGTGTGCAGAAGCGTATCTGTACTATCAAGATTTGTCTAGATTCTGCGAATCTTAGCGTTGATCACGGCCCCGTGTCCACTGGCCACGCCCCCATGTTGGGAAATAGAAGCTTCTACAGCTTTGTCTTTTATGCAGACACTTGGGCACGCCCCCGTGTTCATTGAGCACGGGCGCGTGTTCAGCCTTCTGATGTCATGTTTTTGCTTGGGAAGATGCTGTCGAGGGGTCGAGCATGCCACGTTTATTCCTTTTCTTGTATTATTGTTAGATTTGGCTGCATTTTTGCTTCTTTTGTTCATTTAAGCTCATTTAACCCTGAAAATACAAAAGGAAGACAAAAGCACACTTTTTCCAACATTAGTACTAAAAAAGGGTTAGTTTTATGCCTCATTTGATGTAATTTATATGTTGCATTTTATACACATCAAATAACCCCACACTTGAATCTTTGCTTGTCCTCAAGCAAAACTCTTTATTTTGTTGCTTACACACCCAAATGGAATGGGTAGAAGAGAAGGTTTTGGGCTTGTCTAGAGTGTCGGGATTCCAAGATCTTTATTAGGTTTTATTTTATGTTATTTACAATCCTATTTGTTATGATTTATTTAGAACATTGCATAAGAGAAATTACTTATTTGGGCATAACATGCCTCTTTAAAATTCCATTTATATACAAGTTCACATACCTCACGGGGGATCACTCAACACTCGGCCGAAGATGTATTTTTGTGAAACACTCGAGAGCGGCGTGGAACTTACTTCTACCATATGCTTGCCAAGCAATCAATCCTCCTCCTTTTTAACTATAAACCTTTGTAAATATCAAGAGGACTTTGGGGAAGAGTTAGGCTTGGGTTAAGGTAGGTGGTTTTGGGTTAGTGGTTAGTAGAAAAGGGCGAAAGGCGTAAAAAGCGACGGTTTTCGTAAGACTTTTTACTTTTGACTTTTTTTATTCTAATGAAGCAATTTCTTCAAACAAAGTTCTTTTTGATGAACTTGTTTGTTTATTTATTGAATTCATCATTTTTTTTACTGATAAGGAATGTCACATGAAAAACCGAGCTTTTTACTAAAATAAAGGGTTTAAAATGAAAAAGGGTTTTGGTGGGTAAAGGGGTGTTTGTTTTGGGTTTAGAAATGAAAAGGTTTAGGCTCAAAGGGGTTAACTAGGGGGATTTTGGGTAGGTGGTAAAAAAAAAGAAAATAATGGTGTTGAAATAAAAAGGGTTAGTCCTAATGCCTCCATCATTTACTTACTTGGGTTTATGTTGGTAAGGACCGGGAAAGTATTGTCATGGCAAGTTCTAGAGTTGTAAGAAACCAGGCGGCTATTCACACAAGAAACGAAAAATGAGCATTTAGTTTAAAGATGTGTATTTGTATGCTCAATAAAGGCTCAAAACTCACTTTTTGTGGGAATGAGTTTTTATGTGATCAAGTATATATAATCAAATTTTAACTAGATTTGTCATGCCGTTTTATAATTTTCTTATGTTGGTTCTTTTTATCACGACGCTATCAGTTGTAAGTTTGTAAAAATATAACCTTTTTAGAACTTGTTATCCCCAAATTAAACCAAGACAAGTAAAAAAATAAAAACTTTTTGAAAAAATTTGGGGTGTTTAGCGGTTCCAATAGAGTTTTGTGTAAGGCTTGTAATTAGGACTTGCAAAATTCAAGGTTTTAGCATCCCCCCACACTTAAATTACACATTGTCCTCAATGTGTCCCAAAAATAAGTTTTTAGGTTGATTGAATGTGTAAAAGGTGTGTTAAAAACAAAATTTAATGTTACTGGGCATCTGGACACGGGCCCGTGGTGTCCGGGCACGACCCCGTGTTCAGGTTGCCAGTAACAGAAATCATCAGAAAGTAACAGAAGCCTGGGCACGGGGGCGTGTTCAGCGAACACGCCCCGTGTCCAGTTACTTGAACTGGGCGTTTTTCTGTAGATCTTTCAGCACGGGGTCGTGTTGGCTGGGCACGGCCCGTGCCGAACTTGCTGTAATGAAGAAAAAATTGTCGGGAGGCTCTGTTTTTGTGCATGGGGTGCTGGTTCAAATTTCCCTTAGTATCCTTCACCATCCCGAGTGTGTTTTATTCATTACAACATCATCCAAACTCCAATTTAATTAAAACCATCATTCATTAAAATAGAGAAAGTTACATAAGGTTCCTAATAAACTAAAACATTAGATAAGCAGGTCAGAAAACACAATAAGTCAAAACCCGAAAAGAAGCTCTAGCCTATAGTTTATTCTAATAGCAAAATTTATGAAAAGATAATTCTCTCGGTTGGATGAGGCTTGAAGAACTTCTTCCTCCGGATATGGGTCCCTCACACGTCGGCTAGCCATTCTTCTATCTCCCTGGGGAGAAGAAAGGCGGGCTCATTGGCATCATTTTGGGGGGGGGGGGTGTGACTTCCACCGGGACTTCTTGCAAGTTGTCAAGAGGAGGTTCCGCGGGGATGTCTTCCCACCCGGTGGGATTATTGACTCCAAGCGCTAAGTTCCAATCCTCTTGGGGGAGAATTGGTTCCATGGGAGGTGTCACAAGAATATTCAACCTCTGGTGCAAGAGGTTGATTTCTTGGAAACTATTTTCCAACCCCACCGTAAGATAATTTATACGGTCTATCAGGACCTCCTCTACCGATGTCATCTCATCGAGAGCCTCACGTAATGCCATCACATAGTGTATGAGAGTTGCTTTGATTGAAGACCTTCGTTCTCGTCGACTGTTTCTGGAATGTGCAGAAGAAGTTCCACTGTTTTGGCTTGACATTCTACGAAAATAAACTGAAAAGAGTTCATTTTAATGAAACAGTAACCTCGAACACGGCCCCGTGCTCAATGAGCATGGCCCCGTGTTCAACTATCTGCAGATTTTTAGAACAAGGAATCTTGGAGTTTCAAATTATTTTTCTGATTTTTAAAGCATTTTTAAGAATAAATAACTTAAAACACTGTTGTAAAACTTATTTTTAACACGATTCCTTGAATAAAAACCTAACAAACATCACAATAAAGCTTGGAACCATGGTGATTTCAAGCTCTAATGGAGTTGTTGAGGTGAAAATTGAAGAAGAAGGCAATGGACACAAGTAGAAAAGACAAGATGGTTGTTGAGAACCTTCTTTAGAATATACCTAGGATGGTATGTGTGAAGATCCCACCAGATCTTTGTCTTTGGAGTGGTCCAAATGTGCAGGAATCTTGGATTCATTTATAGAAAACGACAGCACGCTGCACACGGCCCCGTGTCGGCTGGACACGGCCCCGTGTGCAGATAAGATCCTGACACATTTTGTCCGTATTCTGACCAAAAGTCAGACGGGAATCTTTTGGTGGACACGGGGGCGTGCTGACTTGGACACGGCCCCGTGTCTAGAGGTTGTTTATGAAGTTTCATCTATTTTTAAGGAATTTATCCGGATCGGGTGGTTCCTTACTGGACGGAACAACACCAAAGTGCCTGAGATACCTTAGTTGCTCTAGATTTAGACGAGAACGCAAGAGGTTATCGATAAGGGTGATTCCTATGCTAAATGTAGGTGGACAAGTCCAACCCTTTCCCGGGCTCTTGTTAAAGAAGGTGTATGTCGAATCGCTCAGGTCTATGTATGCATCGAAGGAAGTCGATGGGGAGTCCTTCATGGCATAATCGACACAGGGACGACTATCGCTCAAGTCTTCGTAAGAGTTAGAGGTGATTTCAGGAACAACGAAGTTGTTTTTATCCGAATGCGGTCCCAATAATTCTTCTTGGGTATCGTCTTGAGGTGAATTAATGATATCCATCTCAAGTTCTTTTACCCAATTAAGAATTAGATCTTCCGTTTGAAATAATTCATCAAGAAGCATTTCTCCTAGAAGGGTTGATTGAGAGCATTCGAGGGAGAGATAGGGATTATTTTTACTTTCGCCCCTCTTAAGGCTACAAGAAAACAATGGGTCTATATAGTGGGGTTTGTAGTTTAAAAAATAACATTTTAAATCTTCATGATTTCCGCCACATATTTGACACCACGTACCATAAGAGGGTCGGAAGTAAAAAATATCAGTATCACTCATGGTTGTGTCAGAAATTACCAACCGTCGGGATCTTATGGTTCTGTTTTCAGTAACTGATACTTGGGCACGGGGTGTGTTGATTGGGCACGGCCCCGTGTTTAGCTACTATTTGACTTAAAACAGGATTGCCAGTACCAAAGATTGGGCACGGGGCGTGTTCAGCGGGCACGGCCCGTGCTGAGCTCTCCAGAAGCTGAAAATTTAAAGAAAAATCCTAAAAAAAAAAGAAAAATAAGAAAAACGATTAGGCCATTAATTCCTAACTTTCTTAAAATTCTTGTGTCCCCGGCAACGGCGCCAAAAACTTGATGTGCGTTAGGCGTGATAGGTTTTTATGTATATTTTAAGCCCTTTTTAACACTTTAGTCAAGTTTTAAATTTATAAAACACGATATTTACTAACACTAAACACACATATGGGCAAGTGCACCCATCGTGAGCGTAGTATAGTGTTGGTAAGATACCGAGGTCGTCCAAGGACACAAGAGCTTTTAGTACCGGTTTATCCTCAACGTCTAATCAAATCAAAAATTTTGAAAAAGGTTTTTAAATAAGAAAATAAAACTAACTAAAAATGCTGAAAATAAAAAAAATAAAAATAAAAACAGATAGACAAGATGAATCACTTGGATCCGACTCGCCTTTAGTGTAACCTTTGATTATTTCCGCACTTTTGCACTTTTTAAGAGATTATCTTAGTTATAGTAGTAGGCCCCTCTTTTGAAGGTGACGTTACCCTCAACCCAGTAGTTTGAGTCAGCAAGGATACAATCCTAAAGAGTTGGATAATTGGAAGATAATTAATTAAGTTATTAATGCATAATGTGGTAGGCCCCTCTTTTGAAGGTGACGTTACCCTCGGCTAAGTAGTTTGAGTCAGTAGGGATACAATCCTAAGTAGCCGGGTTAAAGTATTAACAATTGTTTACATATGAGGGGATCAAGGAGTTCGGACCCCCGCCATCCAATACCAGTGGGTATTGAAGGAGGTCCTACTAAACTTGACCCTGGTCCTTGCAGGATCTATACACTGAACAAGGCAAGACGCTTACCAAACCATTCCCTTAACCCCCGACCAGGTAGCCAACATATCTCCATATAGACCGTGGAGATATGAATGGTGAAAATTATTTATTTTATATAGACAGTAAAATAACGCCAAGACCCCACGGACAAATGATAAGGAAGTTTCACCTTCAACATAAGAAACTAGTTATTAAATTCATTAATACATAACCAAATAAAAAGTGCGAAAATATTAAAAATAAAAAGTATTACACTAAATGCTTGTCTTCACCAAGTGATGTAAGAGACTTAGGCAAACATGGCCTTTGATTGTCAAGAACTCTTACGATCAATCTTGGATCCCGAGACTACTACACACATTCTATGATGGATGATGGTGGTGGATGTGGGTTGTGATGGTGGTGGTGGGTGGGTGAAGTGTGAGAGAGGTGGTTTGCCAAGGGATGATTTGCAAGTGAGCCAAACACCCCTATTTATAGCCTGCACAGAAGCCCGAACACGGCCCCGTGTCCACCCATCTTCTCTTTCTTCATTAATTGCAGTTTATCTGCATTAGTTGACCACGCCCCCGTGTCCGCTGGGCACGACCCCGTATGCAGAAGCGTATCTGTATATCAAGATTTGCCTAGATTCTGCGAATCTTAGCATTGACCACGGCCCCGTGTCCGCTGGCCACGCCCCTGTGTTGGGAAATAGAAGCTTCTACAGCTTTGTCTTTTCTGCAGACACTTGGGCACGCCCCCGTGTTCATTGAGCACGGGGCGTGTTCAGCCTTCTGATGTCTTGTTTTTGCTTGGGAAGATGCAGTCGAGGGGTCGGGCATGCCACGTTTATTCCTTTTCTTGTATTATTGTTAGATTTGGCTGCATTTTTGCTTCTTTTGTTCATTTAAGCTCATTTAACCTTGAAATTACAAAAGGAAGACAAAAGCACACTTTTTCCAACATTAGTACTAAAAAAGGGTTAGTTTTATGCCTCATTTGAAGTAATTTATATGTTGCATTTTACACACATCAATCATTAGGATCCGACCAAACACATTTTGTGACCATAGTTGTATAGGGAATAACCTTCCGAGGTTATACCTTATGGTCACCTAGTTTACTTAGTTGTATGATAGGTAATTATATGCCTTAGGAAAAATAACCAAAATGCCCTTTTATCGCATAATTTCATTTTAAGCATATGTAACCTAAATTTTGTCACTTAAACTGATTATGCAACATATTTAACATGTTAGGGCATATAATACTTGTCATAGGACTAGTTAGGCTACTCGTTTGCGCTTTTGCGCAAATGACGCGTTAAAGTAGCGTAAGGTACCTAAACGGGTCATAACGGGTCATAAGCACTTAGGATAGGTTCCGATTTAGAACATAGGCTTTGTAAACCATATCATATGAGTTCCAATACTCATTTGGTTTACGAGACCTCATTCTATCCGATCTTCCGATTTAGGTCCGGTTTATTAACGTAGTTACCTATATTAGGTGCCGATTGATTCCGTGATCCTTCAAGCTTTGTTCGGTTGTTATTTCAAGACTTATAAGCAATATCAAGTGAGTACATAGACCCCTCTTTTACTATTTTCATATATTTTGGGGTGAAACACATGTGCCTACTTGTTACTTTCGTGCTTTCATGACATATACTTGCTATGTTCATTAGTACGCATATAGTACATGATTTCCATTATGCTTTGCTATGTATGTTGACTTCGCATGTTAGCACATTGATTTCATAAACATTTGTTGCATATGTTTACTCAGCATATGGACACATTGATTTACATCACATTTCTGCTATGTATGTTTACTGAGCATGCTAGCACATTGGTTTACATAACATTTCTGCTTCGTATGTTTACTTAGCATACTTAGTACATTGTTTACTTAGCATACTTAGTACATTGTTTTACGAAACTAAAATACGTTCATTAACACTAATCATGCCGCTCGATAGTATGTAGTGGTACCATAGGAATTGACAACTCCCATTCCCGGCTTCCTAGGTTTGTTTGGAAGTAGGGAATGACTGAATCCGATATACATAATTTTGATAAACCTTTAATTTGTTTAAGGGGTTGTCTCCCCAGTCGCAAGGCTTGAATGTATGCGATAAACATTACCACATAAGTGTTTGTATCAATAAATCATGGATTTTGCAAAACATAATTTTTTACTTAAACTATGACTTATTCAAATACGTTGTTTTGTACATTTTACCTATGAGGTTGAGTAATACTCTTATTCACCATACATTTCATTTGATTATACATAAACATTATACATATGGCTTGAGTAGTTACTTTTTACTTGCCATACATAACATTTGATTATACAAG
This sequence comes from Helianthus tuberosus, assembly GCA_030545235.1. Classification (NCBI taxonomy): domain Eukaryota; kingdom Viridiplantae; phylum Streptophyta; class Magnoliopsida; order Asterales; family Asteraceae; genus Helianthus; species Helianthus tuberosus. Next base: position 60,754,491 of record CM060429.1, on the reverse strand, counting down.
GCATGGTTTACACTTAACAATTGGACATTTGTTTAACAAGTCATTTTGGTGGTTATTGATAAGTGATTTACATAACGAGGCGACGTGTAATATGATAAAAGCATGGTGGATACGCCGCTGGTACTTCCTATATATAAGTGCTTTTATGATATTGCATATCGTAGCGTTATTTAAATCACTACAACAAAGACATGATACATTTTATTCAAACGACATATTTTCACAAGGTATTATTTTACAAACGACATAACTTATACAAATTCATTATTACTTGGTTATTTATTTAACCAAGCAGTATTATTTTATATATCATCTGATTTTCTTATCGCTTTTTGTATGATTTATAAGAGAAAACATTTTCCTAAGATTCATGACTAACTTTTTGTTAAACATTTCTTTCAACTACAAGTCATGAATCCTTCATCAACAAAACCTATGTATCTCAGAGGCATTTTTATGCTGACGTACCTATTTTCACATGTGTTTTCAGGAGTTGATGCATAGGGTTGATTAAGATACACTTAGGCGGACTTGGGCCTTAGTGACATAAAAGATGCAAGACTAGTTAATTATGTTATGTTTCTTTTGTTCTAAGACAATGTAACCACTTTTAATTCAATGATACCGAAACTTTAAATACCATGGTTGTGAAACAATAATTCTGTTGCTCCACTCCCCGACGTTTTCGCCACGGTTTGTTGTTTTATGAGGTCAGGGTGTGACATTACATGCCATAAACTTGTTATACGGGCATGCCTTCACTTTACCCTTGTCACTTTCTTGCGTGAGACTCTCTTTCATTTATCTTGTCTTCTACCACCGATAGAATCGTGGTTTGTAGTCTATCCATGAATTGTGGTAGACTAGCTTCCAAAGCATTTCTGATTTCCTCGGAAATCTTTTCTTGCATCTCTTCCGTTATGTGAGATGTCGTATCTCCTCCAGTTGCACCAGACATTTCTTTAACTGAAATGTCCATAATAAGTTAATTAATAACTTGTTCAATTCATTTCCATCTCGTTATATGGAAATTTGTACTCATAATGTAACACCCCAATCGCGTAATATAACAACACGCGGCGGAAATATTGTGGAGTCACGTTACAAATTGCTCACAACTACTGGTACTAAATTGTTTCAATATGATTAACATCGTTTTACAAACAAAGAATACATGTAATTGTTCTTTTATTTTAGAAGTCTAAGGCCCGAATGAAGTCCTATGCATTGCATGCTTGAATAGTTGAAAACCTGAAACATATGTGAAAAACAGTCAGCATAAAAATGCCGATGAATACATAGGTTTTATTAGCCAAGTAAATGGTAAAACATTTGGTATTGCAATACTTTAACAGCTACGAGAGCTGTTCATTGAAAATAAATCTTGAAGCCAAAGAATGGCAAAAAAAATTAGTATTGCAATACAAATCTAAATTGTGAAAACTTGTGACAAAATAGGTTTGTATATGGCAATATGATTATTACTAAGTCATTTTATGCCTTACATCGTAATCTCGATTAAACCATCATAAAAACTTGTTAATATGTTATTAGAAAAACCAATTAAGGATTTAAAATAACAACATTGAAATTAATCAAACCTATGTGAGTACTATATAAATCAAATCAATGATTTAAGATAATACATTAATTATCCTTCTAAGAATCTAACATATAAAGATATGGGAGATTCTACAAGGATTTCGATAATCGAATACTTGAAACAATAGTACACAAAATCCTAAAGTGATCCAGATAACGCTACAAGAATAATAAAATAAGAACACTTATATATAGGAAGTACCAGCGGCGTATCCACCATGTTCTTATTTTATTACACCTGTTTCGTTATCTAAATCACAACTACCACATAAACACATAATTGTCAACTTGTTCCATCTCGTAAACACGCATTAAAGTACACAATGAATCCAAATGGAGGCTCCAATATTAGTACTCTAAACATCCCATACATGTCTAACTATAAAGATAGATAGATACTACAGGGATTCTAGGTTCTTGTCACATTGTCTAGTCAAACATGCATTAAAGTACATAATGAATTCCAAACAAGGGCTTCATTATTAGTACTCTAAACATCCTACAAGAATCAACCTATAAAGATAGATAGATGCTATAAGGATTCTGGGTTCTGTCACATTGAATTATTGAATCAAAACAATCCTAAATCCTAATGGTGATTCGGGATAACGCCACGAAAGGTAATACAATAAGCACACTTATATATAGGAAGTACCAGCGGCGTATCCACCATTTGCTTATTGTATTATCTAGTTTCTTTATCTAAATCACCAACAATCTACACAAAAAAAACCAACCATCGAGTTGTAAAGTACTTCTTAAAAATCTCACTATGAAGATAGGAAGATCTAAGACTATACTTCAAATATCCTACATGAATCTAACTATGAAGATAGGTAGATCACTTAAGGATAAAACATTGTATTTGCATAATCAGAATAATACACATAAAAGCACTTAGTGAACACATATATGCGATACATTTTGAAAAAAAAAATCGATTACACATATGAATCACCCCAAAACATTTGAAAACGGTAAAAGAGAGGAACTATGTACTGTCACACCCCAACCACGTGGAACAACCAAACGTGGCGGAAACGTCGGGGAGTGTTGTAACAGAATTAATTGTTTCAAATCCATGGAAATTGAAGTTTCGTTTTATTAATCAAACATGAAAGTTTACATTGTTTTAAACAAGAACCAAAGAGTACATAACATAAATTAACTAGTTCTTGTCTCGTTTTAAGTCACTAAGGCACAGGTCCGCCTAAGTATGTCTTGATAAGTCCTATGCATCATCTCCTGAAAACACATGTGAAAATAGGTACGTCAGCATAAAAATGCCTGTGAGATACATAGGTTTTGAGAAAATAGGATTCATGACTTATGTTTGAGAAAATGTTTAGTCATGAACCTTGTAATTTGCTTTGTCTTGTAAATCATTTGAAAAATGATAAGATCAGATGATATGTATAAATAAGAGAATAATGTATGGTTAAATGAATAACCATGTAAGATGAGTTTGTATAAGATAAGTTGTTTGTAAATCAATGTCTTGTGAAAAGTATGTTATTTATATAAAATGTTATATGTCTCAAACTGAAATGATTCAAATAACGCTACGACATGTAATACCATACAAACACTTATATATAGGAAGTACCAGCGGCGTATCCATCATGCTTGTATCATATTACACACGCCTTGTTACTTAATCACTTACTCAAACCAAACTACCAAAGTAAAATGTTCATGTCTAATGGAAATCATGTAATGTGTATCCAAAATGTAAGCATGTGATGAATAACAAATGTACTAAGTATGATGAACAATGCAACAAATGGACATACATAGCATGTGAACTGTACTAAGTATGCAACAATAGACATACATAGCATGTGACGTGAAAAAACTGTACTAAGTATGCAACAATAGACATACATAGCATGTGACGTGAAACAACTGTACTAAGTATGCACAGAATGGGCATACATAGCATGAAATGTAATGTAAAACATGTACTATAAATGTACTAATGAACATAGAAAGTATATGATGTGAAAGCATGAAAGTAACAAGTAGGCACATGTGTTCCACCCCAAAATATTTGGAAAACAGTAAAAGAGGGGTCTATGTACTCACTTGAGATTGCTCAGAAGTCCTAAGATAACCACCAAGCAATGCTAGAGATCACGGATATCAAACGGCACCTAATATAGGTAACTAAGTTAATAAACCGGACCTAAATCGGAGGATCGGATAGAATGAGGGTTCGTAAACCAAACGAGTGTGGAGACTCGTGTAATATGGTTTAACAAAGCCTACATACTAAATGAAACCTAACATAAGTGCTTACGACCCATTACGACCCGTTTAGGTAGCTTATGCTACTTTAACGCGTCGTTCGCCTAAAACGCGTTCGCCTAACTAGTCCTATGACAAGTATTATATGCCTAAAATGTTTAATTATGTTACATAATCAGTTAAGTGATGACAGTTTAGGTTACATATGCTTAATTACCGATTACACATGAAAAGGGTATTTTGGTAATTTACCTAAGGCATATATACTACCTATCATACAACTACTTAACGAAGCGACCATAAGGTATAACCTCGGAAGGTTATTCCCTATATACTATGGTCACCTAATGTGTTTGGTCAGATCCTAATGATCGACCAAATGGGTCGGGTTCGAAAGCATAAGCGATTGATTAGATCGCTTACCCTTACGACCCTAAGCACAAAACTAAAAGTGACGAGCTAAGCATGTTGAAACATGCTTAACTAAACAAGTTTGGTATCAAAACAATCGGTTTTGATACCTAAGAGTAGTTTGGTTACAAAATACGCAAGAATACGTATTCTGGCCGAAACTACGGCTCGTCACTGAGCCTAGATAACGTGGTAATCAGTAGGTATAGTCACTAGGGACTATGGCCATCGTGATTACGCTCACGTTATGAAGTTCAAACGAACTTCGCATTGACCATAAACTGGTCAATGCAGAAAGTCAAACAAAGTTTGACTTTCAGACTCGAAAAGCAATAAAAGAACGAAGGAACACTTACAAAGGGTCCCCGAATGCTAATCTTGATCCAAGTAGCTCAGGTATGAAACAAAGGTTTCAACTTAGAGCTTCTCAAATCAAAATTCTAGTGGGTTTTGCAATGTCATGGGGGGGGGTAGTTATAGTTTTCGGTGAGCCGTTAAGATCGTTTCTTGGAAACCGTGCTTTGATCTTGGCCATACACCTTAAGATAGTGGTTTTTGAAAACCATTTGAGCCCCTAGTATTGCCCAATACCATGTGCACAAGTGAAAGGGACCTGATTCAATGTTTCTGCCAAGTTTCTGCTGTCTGGGGACTGCTTGCACACCGTAACACTCATAGTGTTGAGGTGCGCAAGGACCTATTTTGGCAGAATGGCAGATTTGGTCCCTGCTGTGTAATAAGCTCATTTCCGACACGTTCAAGGCCCGTTAACCCCATTTCAAAGCTCTAAAATGAAGTTAAAGTATAGGGAACTTAAAATGTGTTCAAAAATATCTCGGGTGTCGGTTCGTTTGGCCGTACGATTGCGTTGTTCGGTTAATTACGACGGAATGCGCATAAGCGCGAAAAACGATCCAAATGGCGTGACGAATGGATCTTTCTTATGCCAAACACTAAAATAAAATGTTTTAGTGCTTACATAAATTTTTGGATGTCCGGATGTATTCAGAACGTAAGTTATGCACGAAAATGCAAACTTGTGCACTTTTTGACGCTTTTAGTCCCTGAATGACCCAAAAGTTTATTTTAGCACACCGAACACCTCAAAGCCTATTTCTAAGCTATGTAAAGGATATTTATGGTATGCTTAACTTATGGTCATGTTCCGGAATGTCTGTTACAGTTCAAATTGGCATACTTTCGCAGTTTGTCAAGTTTAGTCCCTGTAGGCGAATTAACTCGATTTTGCCATACCAAAGCCTTCAAAACTTATTTCTAAGTTATGTAAAGGTTATTTAAGGTATGTTAAGCGTATTTCACTATTCCGGAGTGTTTGTTGCATTAAACGGGTTATATTTACGCATCAGTGCGTGTATAACCTTCTAGAAAGCGATTTAAAGCTTGAAATCGAACAAGAATTGATATGTGCAAATGATACACATATTTTTACAAATCCCAAGTATGAACTACAATATTTCATTGGTTTGGCATTTGTTGGATGGTTGAAGTGACACAGGTGTCACAGTCTCCCCTACTTTAGGAAATTTCGTCCCGAAATTTATTCGTAGGAGTCTATCTGTGACTTTGTGCCAAATAACCACCAGAGATATGAAAGGCATAATCCTGACATTTCCTTAACGGACATTCTTCAGAAACGAAAATGAACGGAATGAGTCATTTTCCACAATTTCTTCAGAAACGAAAATGAACGGAATGAGTCATTTTCCACGATTTCTTTAGTAACGAAAATGAACGGAATGAGTCATTTTCCACGATTTCTTTAGGAACGAAAATGAACGGAATGAGTCATTTTCCACAATTTCTTTAGAAACGAAAATGAACAGAATGAGTCATTTTCCACCATTTCTTCAGAAACGAAAATGAACAGAATGAGTCATTTTCCACCATTTCTTCAGAAACGAAAATGAACGGAATGAGTCATTTTCCACCATTTCTTCAGAAACGAAAATGAACGGAATGAGTCATTTTCCACGATTTCTTCAGGAACGAAAATGAACGGAATGAGTCATTTTCCACAATTTCTTCAAAAACGAAAATGAACAGAATAAGTCATTTTCCACCATTTCTTCAGAAACGAAAATGAACGGGATGAGTCATTTTCCATAATTTCTTCAAAAATGAAAATGCACGGAATGAGTCATTTCTAGACACACGACCAAACTTGTTGTGGTTTCTGTGCACTGAATTTCATAATTATGTATGCATCCATAATTACGCAATTCCTTGCACAGTCAGCACAATTTGTTTGTAATGTGAAGGGGAGGAAAAATCAAACCTGTGATGAGTGTGACTAGACTACCATAAGGTCCTTTTAATTAGATCAACAAATGATCCTTTTAATTAGGCCACCAAGGAGTCCTTTCAGCTATCTCATCACATGATATTCCTAACCAGATTTTTTTGATCAATCTGTTTAACTAGACCACTCAAGGGGTCTAATTATGGAATAGTACAATATAATCCAAGGGTCTTTACTATTACGTAAAAGCCCATTGAGGATTTAATATAGTACTTTTGGATATCCTACTATGAATTCCTTATACGAAGATATGGAAGATTCTACGAGGATTTGGATAACAAAACTTGGATTACACAAAAACATAAAAGGAAACACATAAGCACATAGTTGTTTAATTTGATTATTAATTTGTTATTAACTTGTTATCGATTGAAAATGGATGTGGAAACCAGTTGATAGACTTCAATGTCCTCTGGGATCTATTTGAAAAGATAGGAAGATCTCCCAAAAATTCGATTTTGTTTTCAAAGAAATGTAATATTTGAATTAAGGAACACAAAAATTTTAGGATATACGAAAATACCCTTAGGTACCCTATTAAGGATTTATAGTGGTACTTTGGGTATTCGTCTAGTGTTGTAACTTGCGCCTTGTACTTCGTTTCCTTGGAAGAAACGGGTACTTAGGAATTTCGTGGATAACCCAAGAGATCATAAAATAGAAAAATTTTGGGGGGTAGTTTGTTTTCCAAGGAATACGATTCCTTGATTGTCGGTATTGTAAGGGATATGTTCTTTATACATACAACCATATAAATACGTTGCAATGTATATAAAAGATTTATTTATAAACAATGATAACAACTGTTTCATGGACCTTGACAACAAAAGAAAATAATACATAAGACGTGATTATTTCTAAAGGGTGTTGTCTTCTAGTCGGTCAGATGCTCATCCTTGTGCTGGATTAGCATTAGCAAGCTTTTGGGCAATTTCTTCGGAAATGACCCATCTTGCCACAATTGTAGCAAGAACCTGGTGGAAAGCGAGCTTGAGCAGGATTGTTGTCAGCTTGATTTGGTGCAACTGCTGCTACGCAAACTTTTGATGTATGACCTTTACGTCCACAAATTTGGCATTCGCGGCACTTCACACTAGCATGATGATGAAGGTTACATTGGTTGCACAAGGGTGAAGTTCCATTGTATGGCTTCCTAGCAGGGGGTTGAGCTGGTTGGTTGGGGACGGCTTGATCATTGTGAGTAACCATGGCGAAGTTCTGAGAAGCCTTTCGCTTCTTTGACTTCTTAGGGGATCCAGTCTGTTCATCCATGGTCTTTGATTCCTCGATTGGTTTCGATTCCTCGACCGGTTTCTTGTCACCCTTTCGGAAAAGCTTACGTTTCCTGATCTGAGATTCAGTCAAGGTTGCAGCTAGCTCAATGGCCTGCCTAACCGTAGTGGGGTTACTACCAGTAACAATGTCCTGAACTGAGTCAGGGAGACCATCAATGTATTTTTCGATCGCCTTATCCAAAGGCGTAACCATGGTAGGACACAACAGGCTCAGCTCCTCATATCGATCAGTGTAGGCTCGATGTTCACCGCTGTCTTGCTTAAGATCATCGAATTCCCTTTCCAAGGCCCTGATCTCGTGACGAGGACAGAATTCCTTCATCATCAGTGCTCTAAGTTCTTCCCATGTTTGAACTAGTGCCACTTCGGCACCCCTATCTCTCACCACACCGTTCCACCACGTCAAAGCTCGTTTCTCAAAGACACTAGATGCGAAATCTACCCTTCGCTTATTTGGACATTGAACATGCCTGAAGGTGCTCTCTAGACTCTCGAACCATTGCAGAAGTGCAGTCGCTCCTTGAGACCCAGAAAACTTTGATGGCTTAGCCGAGTTGAACGTCTTGAAATTGTAGGGGGCATTATTGTTGTTGAGAGCTTGGTGACATTGAGCAACAATGTTCGGGATTGCAGCAGTCATTTGCTGTGTAATGACAGCTGCCAGCTCTTCAATAGATACCGGATTTTCGCGTCGTGGAGGCATTCTAAAAGGGGAAACAAGAGAGAAAACAAATGAAATGGCATTGGGTAAGAATAGGATGTTACAAATACCGACCAAAATCATGGTTGATGGTCATTTGTTTGAACCACGAAGCAAACAAACAACACAAAGGCTGAATCAAAGCAAATAGATCCTCATAGTGTATCGCGAAGACATGCTCGCCTATAAGTGGACACTCACCCCAAGAGTTCCCAGGTAAGAGTGACTGGTCCGATTATGTGGATTTGTACGAACACTCTAGCCTTAGACAGAAAACTCAGGGTACAGGCATTCACTCTTCCAGTTTGCACGTGTTCACACTATTTAGGACCCAAAACATTTACGAGATTTTGAAAACTCAAAGGGGTTCAAAACCTTATAACAGAGGGTTCAAAACCTTACAATAGAGGGTTCATAACCTAGTAATCAATCATCCTAGAACAGATGATTAGTTTTCAAAGCGGTTTTGAAATTTATGTTCTTGTTGTGATTGTCGCCTAAGGATAGGTGACCGTATTGTTTTATGACTAAACGCAAGTAAACTCGCGTTAGGGTCCTAAGAAGGTTATAGACTAGGTCAAAGTATTACTAATAACCTAATTCCCTATAACCATTGGCTCTGATACCATCTTTTCTGTCACACCCCAACCACGTGGAACAACCAAACGTGGCGGAAACGTCGGGGAGTGTTGTAACAGAATTAATTGTTTCAAATCCATGGCAATTGAAGTTTCGTTTTATTAATCAAACATGAAAGTTTACATTGTTTTAAACAAGAACCAAAGAGTACATAACATAAATTAACTAGTTCTTGTCTCGTTTTAAGTCACTAAGGCACAGGTCCGCCTAAGTATGTCTTGATAAGTCCTATGCATCATCTCCTGAAAACACATGTGAAAATAGGTACGTCAGCATAAAAACGCCTGTGAGATACATAGGTTTTGAGAAAATAGGATTCATGACTTATGTTTGAGAAAATGTTTAGTCATGAACCTTGTAATTTGCTTTGTCTTGTAAATCATTTGAAAAACGATAAGATCAGATGATATGTATAAATAAGAGAATAATGTATGGTTAAATGAATAACCATGTAAGATGAGTTTGTATAAAAGTTGTTTGTAAATCAATGTCTTGTGAAAAGTATGTTATTTATATAAAATGTTATATGTCTCAAACTGAAATGATTCAAATAACGCTACGACATGTAATACCATACAAACACTTATATATAGGAAGTACCAGCGGCGTATCCACCATGCTTGTATCATATTACACACGCCTTGTTACTTAATCACTTACTCAAACCAAACTACCAAAGTAAAATGTTCATGTCTAATGGAAATCATGTAATGTGTATCCAAAATGTAAGCATGTGATGAATAACAAATGTACTAAGTATGATGAACAATGCAACAAATGGACATACATAGCATGTGAACTGTACTAAGTATGCAACAATAGACATACATAGCATGTGACGTGAAAAAACTATACTAAGTATGCAACAATAGACATACATAGCATGTGACGTGAAACAACTGTACTAAGTATGCACACAATGGGCATACATAGCATGAAATGTAATGTAAAACATGTACTATAAATGTACTAATGAACATAGAAAGTATATGATGTGAAAGCATGAAAGTAACAAGTAGGCACATGTGTTCCACTCCAAAATGTTTGGAAAACAGTAAAAGAGGGGTCTATGTACTCACTTAAGATTGCTCAGAAGTCCTAAGATAACCACCAAGCAATGCTAGAGATCACGGATATCAAACGGCACCTAATATAGGTAACTATGTTAATAAACCAGACCTAAATCGGAGGATCGGATAGAATGAGGGTTCGTAAACCAAACAAGTGTGGAGACTCGTGTAATATGGTTTAACAAAGCCTACATACTAAATGAAACCTAACATAAGTGCTTACGACCTATTACGACCCGTTTAGGTAGCTTATGCTACTTTAACGCGTCGTTCGCGTAAAACGCGTTCGCCTAACTAGTCCTATGACAAGTATTATATGCCTAAAATGTTTAATTATGTTACATAATCAGTTAAGTGATGACAGTTTAGGTTACATATGCTTAATTACCGATTACACATGAAAAGGGTATTTTGGTAATTTACCTAAGGCATATATACTACCTATCATACAACTACTTAACGAAGCGACCATAAGGTATAACCTCGGAAGGTTATTCCCTATATACTATGGTCACCTAATGTGTTTGTTCGGATCCTAATGATCGACCAAATGGGTCGGGTTCAAAAGCATAAGCGATTGATTAGATCGCTTACCCTTACGACCCTAAGCACAAATCTAAAAGTGACGAGCTAAGCATGTTGAAACATGCTTAACTAAACAAGTTTGGTATCAAAACAAACGGTTTTGATACCTAAGAGTAGTTTGGTTACAAAATACGCAAGAATACGTATTCTGGCCGAAACTACGGCTCGTCACTGAGCCTAGATAACGTGGTAATCAGTAGGTATAGTCACTAGGGACTATGACCATCGTGATTACGCTCACGTTATGAAGTTCAAACGAACTTCGCATTGACCATAAACTGGTCAATGCAGAAAGTCAAACAAAGTTTGACTTTCAGACTCGAAAAGCAATAAAAGAACGAAGGAACACTTACAAAGGGTCCCCGAATGCTAATCTTGATCCAAGTAGCTCAGGTATGAAACAAAGGTTTCAACTTAGAGCTTCTCAAATCAAAATTCTAGTGGGTTTTGCAATGGCATGGGGGGGGGTAGTTATAGTTTTCGGTGAGCCGTTAAGATCGTTTCTTGGAAACCGTGCTTTGATCTTGGCCATACACCTTAAGATAGTGGTTTTTGAAAACCATTTGAGCCCCTAGTATTGCCCAATACCATGTGCACAAGTGAAAGGGACCTGATTCAATGTTTCTGCCAAGTTTCTGCTGTCTGGGGACTGCTTGCGCACCGTAACACTCATAGTGTTGAGGTGCGCAAGGACCTATTTTGGCAGAATGGCAGATTTGGTCCCTGCTGTGTAATAAGCTCATTTCCGACACGTTCAAGGCCCGTTAACCCCATTTCAAAGCTCTAAAATGAAGTTAAAGTATAGGGAACTTAAAATGTGTTCAAAAATATCTCGGGTGTCGGTTCGTTTGGCCGTACGATTGCGTTGTTCGGTTAATTACGACGGAATGCGCATAAGCGCGAAAAACGATCCAAATGGCGTGACGAATGGATCTTTCTTATGCCAAACACTAAAATAAAATTTTTTAGTGCTTACATAAATTTTTGGATGTCCGGATGTATTCAGAACGTAAGTTATGCGCGAAAATGCAAACTTGTGCACTTTTTGACGCTTTTAGTCCCTGAATGACCCAAAAGTTTATTTTAGCACACCGAACACCTCAAAGCCTATTTCTAAGCTATGTAAAGGATATTTATGGTATGTTTAACTTATGGTCATGTTCCGGAATGTCTGTTACAGTTCAAATTGGCATACTTTCGCAGTTTGTCAAGTTTAGTCCCTGTAGGCGAATTAACTCGATTTTGCCATACCAAAGCCTTCAAAACTTATTTCTAAGTTATGTAAAGGTTATTTAAGGTATGTTAAGCCTATTTCACTATTCTGGAGTGTTTGTTGCATTAAACGGGTTATATTTACGCATCAGTGCGTGTATAACCTTCCAGAAAGCGATTTAAAGCTTGAAATCGAACAAGAATTGATATGTGCAAATGATACACATATTTTTACAAATCCCAAGTATGAACTACAATATTTCATTGTTTTGGCATTTTTTGGATGGTTGAAGTGACACAGGTGTCACATGTACTCGCCTGGGATTGCGTATAGTCCCGGTTCAAAGGGTATAACAAAGCTCAAAAGACCAAAAGTTCAAGTATTGAAGCGGTTCCTAGTGTAACGGATACTATGTTAGCGAATCGACACCTAAATCGGAAGATCGGGTAGAATGAGGTCTTGTAAACGAAACGAGTATTGAAACTCATGTGATATGGTTTAATAAAGCCTACATTCTAAATCGAAACCTACCCTAAGTGCTTACGACCCATTAAGGTAGCTTATGCCACTTTAACGCGTCGTTCTCGCGAAAGCGCGTTCGAGACGCCTAACTAGTCCTGTGACAAGTATTATATGCCTTAACATATCTAATTATGTTATATAATCAGTTTAGATGTCAAAACATGTGTTATATATGCTTAAAATGAAATTATGCGAAAAAGGACATTTTGGTCATTTTCCTAAGGCATATAAACTACCTATCATACAACTAACTAAACGAAGTGACCATAAGGTATAACCTCGGAAGGTTATTCCCTATACAACTATGGTCACATTATATGTTTGGTCGGATCCTAACGATCGACCAAACGAGTCGGGTTTGAAAGTCTAAGCGGTTGTTTAGACCACTTATCTTACGACCCTATATAAGCACTAATCTAAAAGTGACGAGTTAAACATGTTAAAACATGTTTAACAAGATTTGAAAACAAGTTTGATATCAAAACAAAGGGTCTTGATACCTAAGAATAGTTTGGTTGAAAAATATGTGACAACTGCTACTTTCTGGTAAATTACTTACATTTAAAGCAATGAATTACATTATACAAATACGTGATTAGAATATCCGAAATGCATGATTTCATGATATACATCTTTGAATACTTATGGAATATTCATTTATGATGCACATGATTCATTTTTAGTGGTTACATTTGAAACAGTATAAACAGTGCATCGAAACAACTAGAGTAGTGCCTAGTAAACTAGCGTACTGACAAAACTCAGGATCCGCAGAAACTAGTGTAACGATATTTTTAGGACTCAGACGAAAGTCCAACATCAATTATACAATAAACCCTAATTGGAAATGCAAGGGTTTGGTCTAATATATTACTAATGTCCGATAGCACAAAAACTGCCCGAAAACTGCCAAAAAGCACCAAAAATGACCATTTCAATGTTTTTCCGCAAAATTCAGCATTAGTATTTTTACTACAAAGTGCAAAATGGGTTGTTTAAACTCAAATTCCATATGAAAATACATAGGGAACATTATATAAATATATAACCGAATGTTTCCCTACAACTTTCATAAGCGAACCTTTCGACTATCTTCTTGCGGAACGAGCGACAAAAGACTATCCGAACTACAATTTGACATATGTAGTGAACTAGTGAACATTATTTTTGCTCATTTCCATCCTATTTGTGATCATTCTAAGTCTTGAAACATCTTGAAACTTGGTAATATATAAAAACCTAAACATTTAAACCTTTTTATCTGTCAACCTTAACAAAAATTCACCATCACATTTTTACCACAAAAGACCCCCCCCCCCCCCATGTTGAACCGTCAACCACAAGTGGGCCCCCCCCACCCATTGTTTTTTATTATTTTATTTCTTGAATACTTATCTAAATCGTTAAGTGGATGATGTGGTGGAAGAGTTAGTCATGTGGTGGCATGGTTATAACACTCTTCATTAAATCACTAACACATTACCCATTACTTACACCTTTACTTACACACACTTAAAGAATACTCTCTTCATATCTTTATATCTTCATCCATATCATCAAGAACACCTTCAAAAACCCACTTCATCTTCTTCATTTTTCTTATGATCAACATGGATTTTCATGGAACATAGGATGATCTAAAGCATTTGCAAGCTAAATCATGCATTTTCATCCATCCAAGAGTCTTCTAACAACAAGATCTTCATCTTCTTTGGATCTTAACATCATCTAGATCATCCCTAGCCTAGAGCTAGAAGTGAGCTTCTAAATTTATTTATTTTCTTACTTATTTATGTTATGATTATTATTATAACTAGTAAAATAACAAAATAATCATACATAATAATATGAAGATACAAAGAAGCAAAAATACAAATCATGATATATATATGTTTGTTTATGTGGTGATTAAGATTTGTTATTTGCATATTTGATCTTGTTGAGATGATTAAGATATGTATAACTTGTTAGATGATGTTATAAAAACATGATCTAACAAGTATACATGAATATGTTAAAGTTTTTTTTTTTTAAGATAATGGATGATCAAAATTTATGGTGCAATTAAAGTATCTAAGGTTTTTAATTAAAAACAAGACTTTTTACAAGATTATAAAAAGTAACATACAACATGAGATTTTTATAAAAGTTGTTAAAACTAGAAGTAAACTTGGTTTTTGAACTAGTTAACATATGTTATGATCATGTTCAAAACCCTACATGATTTTGAGATCATCTTAATAAGATTATGTTATAAATCTTATTATAAATCTTATGTATATTGTTTATAAAACTTATGAGTAAATTGTTGATGTTGATTTGAAAAGAAAAAGATATGTTTATTAAACATGGCAAAGTGATTAAAACAAAGGTTATATGGCAAATTTTTCTTAAAAACTTGATGTATAAAAACTATCATTTTGGTTAAATCTTTACAAGATTTACAAAGATTTAAAGAAAGGTTTTTATAAAAAGAAAAGATTAGATAAATATATATTTTTTGAGAAAATATATATTTGTTCATTTTAACAAGTTATGTGATATGTAATAATTTGTGTATTAGTTATATATATCAAAGATAGGAACTTGATTAAAACGGTAATAATAAACTCAAGACATCTTATAATTAAAGACATATTACGGACAATACGAACGATCGGACATAAATTATGGTCAAAACGGACGACGGACGAACTTATGGACATATTACCAATCCGAGGACTTAATACGACATCTAGACGATCTTTCGACACGGACATAAAAATTACGTTACCATTAACAAAATTCGGACATTTTGAAAACTTATAAAAACTATTATGTTTTTATTTCCTAAAAAGTATAATTAGTAAATTTTTATAAAAATGTTTTTATAAAAATGAAAGACTTATATTTTTCTAATGGACTATAATTTTTATATAAATGGGCTTATACTTTTTAAAGAATTTATATTAATAATGGGCTTAAACTAAATACATGGGCTAAGCCCAATATCAATAACTTATGGGCTAAGCCCAATACCAAACTTATGGGCCCAAAAGCCCAACACTATTTAAGTCCAACACTATTTAAGCCCAACACTATTTGGGCCCAATATCATAATTTTTGGGCTAAGTCCAATGACATAAATTGTAAAGAAATACAAAGTTCAACGAACAATAAAGACATACAAGTCTTAAACGTATTTAAGACACAAGACTTGTACTCAAGTTATTTACAAAGACCGAAGTGTCTAACAAATATAACAACAATTGTAGGTCGCAACACTGTTCAGGACTACCGCACGTGAAATCATATTTACTTCTACTCACTGACGTGATACTGTGAGTTCATGTCCCCTTTTCGTCTTAAATACTTTTCAAGCTTTACAACTATCAGGGAAAATACATGTACAATAGTATGATAAGTCAAGGAATGAAACACCTTAGATCATGTGAGAAATTAGGGCCATAACTAAAGCACCATTAATCCAAGTTTGGACCAAGGAACAAAAGGGTTAGATCTAATGGGTTTTGGCGAGCCCCACTCATGGCCATTCATTTGCCTAGGAGTGCGTTTGTTGCCCTACGACATGGTGTCGATACAATTAAAATCGTCTAGGGTTGGATTGCTTCCTATTTCGTCACACATATTAATGTCCTTGCAAAACATTAATGATCACGATTTCATTGACGCTTTTCATACTATATTTGATTCAAATACAAATACATTCTACATTTTTCGGATGCTTCATACACAAATAAACTGCATGAACTCGCTCAAACTTTGTTGATTTTTCTACTTAAACATGTATTTCAGGGAATTAGTGGACCTTGTCAGGGATTCTAATTCAGGAAACAAGTATCAAGACTCCGTGCCATCTTTTGAAGGGTTTATCTATTATACTGCTGCTTTGCGGTGTTATAGTGGACAAAGCCTTAATGTTTAAAACTTTCGTTTTGGATGTATGAAATAGTAACAACTTATTTTCTTTGAATGGTTTGTAAATTATAAACTTAATGTATGTTGCGCATCTTTTGAACAATTATGGTAATGGCAATGGAGTATGTTTTATTCATTTAGTATTTTTACTTATATCGTTATGCAATGAGAACCAACAGATCACACCTCGTGCTTCCGCTACGAGCAGGGTGTGACAGATTGGTATCAGAGTTTCGATTGTAGTGAACCAGGATTCTTTCTCGAGTCTAGTCTACAATCACTAGGGAACCTCTCACGAAAACAATTTATACAAAAACAAGAGTTTTCATTGCATAAACAAAATTCATATCATACAAATTAAGCAAGGACATTAAGTGTCTTAGTCTCTAATTGGTAGACATGAAACATTAAGTTAATCCGCATAACACAAATAGAATAACTTAAAATGAACTTATATGATTTCAACATTTGTGTATATATATATTTATTGAAAAATTAATTATTAATACATACGTCAAACCAATTATTTTCCAGGATATCATGTCTTCATCCGAAGGAAGCAACATTTATGATGATGTGGATCCTATGACACCTTCTTCAGATGATGATTACATACCAGAGGTTCAGGTCATTACATCGGATAGTGAGACGGAATCTGATAGCAATATGGATGATTTTCAGCCATTCGCATTTCTAGGGGATATTGTTGACGATGACGTATTAGCTGTACCTCCACTACTCAATGACATAGTTGTCATAGGTCACCCGGAGGGTGAACATGTAGTCCAGATTATACCTTTGGATGTACTTCCTCTTGCTATGCTGCCTTTCGTCGACCTCGACGAGGATGATGACGACATTGTCTCGGTGATTCCCGTAGAGCATATAGATGATGACTTAGGAGACGGGGATGTTTATGATGTGGTTATCTTAGACATTGCATCACCAGTGGTCTCGGTGATCGATATTTCTTCGGATGAAGATACCGACTCAGATGCTTCCTCTTGTGCATCCGTTACTTCGTCTGCACTGCAGGCCATTGGCCTACAGCGCAACGCAGAATTTGGGGATGACGTCATGCCAGCAGAGCCAGCCATCCCTACTCCTGTTCAGGTCCCTGCTGTAGATATATCTCCTGAGCACATTCGCCTCATGCGCACTGATCATACCGATGAGGCCGGACCATCTGGACATACCCATATACCACCCAGTGATATGGACCTATACTATCAGCAGTTTCACTCTGTCCTACAGGTCCCTGTCGAGCCTCTTATTGCGCCACACTCTCCACCTCATGTCATACCCATGACAGATCCATACCACCCATTGCATTACCCATCTGTTACTACCGAGTTATGTGCTCGTGTGCTGACTCTCGAGCATCAGATAGACTTTATTATCCGTCGAGTTCATGAACTCGAGGAGGAGCTTACTCACCTTCAGGGTTTGGTACTTCTGACTCCACCCCCACCAGCTCATTCACCATCCCATGCTCCACCACCACCACCAGGGTCACCACCATTACCCCCACTACCACCTCAGATACCACCAGTTGATTTACCTGCTCGTGTTTTGACACTCGAACAGCAGATTGTTTTCCTTCACCGTTTGGTTCTTGATTTGGAGGATAGGGTTTCTCATGTTTACAGGTCATTGTTCCCGATTCCACCACCAATTTTTCCTCCACCATAGACTTTGTGTTTGCAGGTACTTCTTTTGTGACAGGTAGCTATATCAGCGTTTTGTGTACATAGACCCACACCAAGTTTCAAGACAACTGAAAGGCTAAAGACCGCATGGAATGAAGGAAAAAATTTTCCACCTTGTATATGTACTAGTCTAGTGAGACCGGGGGATGCAGCCCGAGTCTATTTTGATTTCCTTTTCAAAAACAATCATGTAATCGGTTGTCAGTATATATATAAGAAAACTTGGTGTTATCCTTTATGTGCATCTAAATGTTGTATGATACATGTTTTGTTGCTTGTAGTGTTTGGTCTATTCGCATGATATATTGCTTGATTATATATTTATTAAAGTTATAAATGTGTTTTATATACTTAGTAAAAATATTTATTAACAAACCAACGCCTAAACTTAATCGTATATTCTTTTGGAAGAATAATGGCGCCAAGAAGACAACCTCCACGTACACGAACATCTAATCCACCCCCACCTCCACCAATGCCTACAAATGAGGCGGAATTGAATGCACTAATAGAAGAAAGGATTTCCCAAGCTATAGCCCTCTATGAGGCCTCACGTGCCGAACACAGTGGTGGCACTGGCGGATCAGGAGGCCTAGGACATGGCGGTACCTCTGGCGGAACCAATACCAATGGATGCACATTCAAGCAGTTTCTAGACTGCAAGCCACTCAATTATGACGGTACAGGTGGTGCTGTGGCTTATGTGCGTTGGACGGAGAAAATGGATTCTACCATAAGAATGAGCAGATGCTCTATTGATCAGCAAGTCACCTACGTCACTGGCTTGTTCATCAATGAGGCCCTTACATGGTGGAATTTACAAGTGCAAACTTTGGGTGATAGTGTAGCATACAGATTGACATGGGAAGAGTTGAAAGAAAGGATGAGAGAAAAATATTGTTCCCGTGCTGAACTCCAGAAGTTGGAGAACGAATTTTGGAATCTTACTATGGTCGGATCTGATATTACTGGGTATACCTAAAGGTTTCACGACCTGTCTCGTGTGATTCCTTATTTGGTTACACCAGAATACAAGCGTATTGAACGCTATATTTGGGGACTTTCTCCTGAGATCCGAAGTCATGTTACTGCAGCAGAACCCACGACTATCACATAGGCGGTAACTTTAGCTGTGAGCCTTAATGAAGACGCGATCCGGATGAAGAAATATAATGTGAAAGGAGATGAGAAGAAAGAATCACATGTTGAGTCTTCCAATGGTGGAAAAAGGAAGTAGTCAAATTTCAAGAAGGGAACGCGTAGAAACAACAACACCAACCCCAACAACAATACCAATAACAACAACTACAACCACAATAACCACAACAACAATAACAACAATCGCAATCACAACAACCCCAACAATTATAACATAAAACAAGAGAATACTCAGGCAAGAGATGCAAAGGCGTTTGTAGCCACCAATGATACCGGCCCGAAGAAGTACTCAGGTACTATGCCCAAGTGTGAGCGATGCGCGTATCATCATGTGGGTAATTGTATGAAATGTGACAAGTGTGGCAAGCTTGGCCACCGTACCGAGTCATGCTGGGGATCAGGAAATAGATCAGGAACGGAGAATAGAAACAACAATAAGAATGGAAATGGGCGTGAGCAAGGATGTTTTGGATGCGGAAGCAAAGATCACTTCAAAAGGGATTGCCCTAAAGAAAACCAAGCTCGTGGTCGATCATTTGTGATTGGAGCCAAGGATGCACGCCAAGACCCTAATGTGGTCACTGGTACGTTCCTCCTCAACAATCATTTTGCATCCATATTATTTGATACTGGTGCCGATTCTAGCTTTATCTCTGTGGAATTTAAAAATACTCTAGGACTAAAATCTAGTAAACTAGATGTCCCATATTCTATAGAATTGGCTAATGGTAAACTAGTAGAATCAGGGGAAGTTGTTACGGAGTGTTCCTTACAACTTGGAGAACAAAAATTCACTATCGATCTCTTACCTGTTGAGTTGGGTAGTTTCGATGTAGTGGTTGGCATGGATTGGCTATCCATTAATCGAGCCGAAGTCGTTTGCCACGAAAAGATCATTCTCATACCACTACTGAACGAAGAGACACTGGTGATACATGGAGAGAAGCGAGACACCCCATTACGGATCATTAATAGCATGAAAGCCCAGAAGTGCTTACGAAAAGGGTGTATTGCTTTTCTAGCACATGTTGTGGACAAGAAGACTGATGGGCCAAAGTTGACAGATATTCCAATAGTAAAAGAATTTCCTGAAGTCTTTCCTGAAGACTTACCAGGACTACCACCTTATCGACAAGTCGAATTTCATATCGATTTGGTACCAGGAGCCGGACCCATAGCTAAATCTCCATATCGGTTAGCACCTTCTGAAATGCAAGAGTTATCCACACAACTTCAAGAGTTGTTGGATAAAGGATTCATTAGACCGAGCTACTCGCCTTGGGGAGCTCCAGTCTTGTTTGCAAAGAAGAAGGACGGAACTTTCAGGATGTGCATCGATTATCGTGAGTTGAATAAACTTACCATCAAGAATCGGTATCCATTACCGAGGATTGATGATCTATTCGATCAACTACAAGGGTCGAGCTTATACTCAAAGATAGACTTACGATCGGGGTATCATCAATTACGGATTCAAGAGGAAAGCATACCGAAAACGGCTTTTTGGACTCGTTACGGTCATTACGAGTTTCTCGTTATGCCATTTGGCTTAACGAATGCACCAGCGGTCTTCATGGATCTAATGAATCGCGTGTGCAAGCCGTATCTCGACAAATTCGTCATAGTGTTTATTGACGATATTTTGATATACTCTCGATCGACTGAAGAACATGAACAACATTTGAGAACAATTTTGGAATTGCTAAAGACGGAGAAACTATATGCGAAATTTTCCAAATGCGAATTTTGGATTCGCAAAGTACAATTTCTCGGGCATGTAGTGAACGAGAAAGGCATTCAAGTAGACCCGTCGAAGATAGAAGCGATTAAGAATTGGGAAGCGCCCAAGACTCCTACTCAAGTGCGACAATTTTTGGGCTTAGCGGGATATTATCGGAGATTTATTGAGAATTTTTCAAAGATTGCTCAACCACTAACTTCTCTTACACAGAAAGACAAGAAATTCGATTGGGGAGAGAAACAAGAAGCAGCATTTCAACTTCT
Organism: Helianthus tuberosus; assembly: GCA_030545235.1. Classification (NCBI taxonomy): domain Eukaryota; kingdom Viridiplantae; phylum Streptophyta; class Magnoliopsida; order Asterales; family Asteraceae; genus Helianthus; species Helianthus tuberosus. The sequence continues at coordinate 60,733,098 of CM060429.1, read as the reverse complement.
TAAAGACAAGTTGTGCATTGCACCAATCTTATCATTACCCGATGGTACCGATGATTTTGTTGTATACTGTGATGCTTCGCATGAAGGTTTGGGTTGCGTACTCATGCAACGTGAAAAAGTTATCGCGTACGCGTCTCGCCAACTAAAAGTTCAAGAAAAGAACTATACCACTCACGACCTTGAATTAGGCGCAGTGGTATTTGCTCTGAAAATATGGCGACATTATCTATATGGTACTCAATGTACTATTTTCACGGATCATAAAAGTCTACAACATATATTCAACCAAAAAGAATTAAATATGCGTCAACGATGTTGGGTTGAATTGTTAAACGATTATGATTGTGAAATCAAATACCATCCGGGCAAGGCGAATGTTGTAGCTGACGCCTTGAGCCGCAAGGAGCGAGTTAAAACACTAAGAGTCCGAGCATTAGAAATGACAATTCACACAGATCTTATCACTCGGATTCATAATGCACAACAAGAAGCGCTCAAGGAAGAGCATATTCAAGCTGAAAAACTTCGAGGCATGGAAAAACAATTAGTGCCAAAAGAAGATGGAACTTTATACCTTATGGGTCGAATTTGGGTTCCACTCTTTGGAGGCCTTCGAGATGTTATTTTTGAGGAAGCACATAGGTCTAAATACTCGATTCATCCTGGATCGGATAAAATGTACCAGGATTTGAAAGAGTACTATTGGTGGCCTAAACTCAAAGGTGATATCGCGACTTATGTCGGAAAATGCTTAACCTGCGCGAAGATCAAGGCTGAATATCAGAAACCCTCGGGCTTGTTACAACAACCTGAGATTCCCGTTTGGAAATGGGAACAAATATCGATGGACTTCATTATGAAGTTACCCAGGACCTCAAAAGGCCATGACATGATATGGGTAATCGTCGATAGATTGACAAAGTCCGCACACTTCTTGCCAATTCGGGAGAAGGATAGTACTGAGAAACTAGCGGAACTCTATGTCAGAGAAATAGTGGCTCGTCATGGGGTACCTATTTCAATCATTTCGGACCAAGATGGTCGTTTTGTTTCTAGAATTTGGAAATCATTTCAATAGGCCTTTGGATCGTAATTAAATCTGAGTACGGCCTTTCATCCTCAAACTGACGGCCAGAGCGAACAGACAATCCAAACACTCGAAGATATGCTTCGTGCGTGTGTTATGGATTTAGGCGGCAATTGGGATACTCATCTACCTTTAGTTGAGTTTTCCTACAATAACAGCTACCATACTAGTATACAAGCTGCACCGTTTGAAGCTCTTTATGGTCGAAATTGTCGCTCTCCGCTATGTTGGGCGGAAACAAGCGATAGTCAGTTAATTGGTCCGGAGCTAGTCCAAGAGACTACAGATAAAATTTTCCAGATCCGAGACCGTATCAAGGCGGCTCGCGATCGACAAAAGAGCTACGCAAACAAAAAGCGAAAATAATTATCTTTCGAGGTCGGAGACAAAGTCTTGTTGAAAGTCTCGCCCTGGAAAGGCGTAGCGAGGTTCGGTAGGCGTGGAAAGCTAAACCCACGTTTCATTGGACCATTTGAAATCTTAGAAAAGATTGGCACTGTTGCCTACAAGCTGAAGTTACCAGAGGAACTTAGCAGTGTGCACCACACGTTTCATGTGTCGAATCTTAGAAAGAGTCCAACACAAGATACCGTTATCATCCCTGCGGATGAAATTCACATTGACGACAAACTCCAATTCACCGAAGAACCTGTTGAGGTCACGGACTGGAAGGTTCAGAAAACACGGAGAAGTCGTATCAAGTTAGTAAAAGTTCGTTGGAACTCTCGTCACGGACCTGAGTATACTTGGGAACGTGAAGACCAAATGAAAGCAAAATATCCTTACCGGTTTCCAAAGACTCCTACAAAGAATAACAAATCTCGAATTTCGGGACGAAATTCTCAATAACAGGGGGAGAATGTGACAACTGCCACTTTCTGGTAAATTACTTACATTTAAAGCAATGAATTACATTATACAAATACGTGATTAGAATATCCGAAATGCATGATTTCATGATATACATCTTAGAATACTTATGGAATATTCATTTATGATGCACATGATTCATTTTTAGTGGTTACATTTGAAACAGTGTAAACAGTGCATCGAAACAACTAGAGTAGTGCCTAGTAAACTAGCGTACTGACAAAAACTCAGGATCCGCAGAAACTAGTGTAACGATATTTTTAGGACTCAGACGAAAGTCCAACATCAATTATACAATAAACCCTAATTGGAAATGCAAGGGTTTGGTCTAATATATTACTAATGTCCGATAGCACAAAAACTGCCCGAAAACTGCCAAAAAGCACCAAAAATGACCATTTCAATGTTTTTCCGCAAAATTCAGCATTAGTATTTTTACTACAAAGTGCAAAATGGGTTGTTTAAACTCAAATTCCATATGAAAATACATAGGGAACATTATATAAATATATAACCGAATGTTTCCCTACAACTTTCATAAGCGAACCTTTCGTCTATCTTCTTGCGGAACGAGCGACAAAAGACTATCCGAACTACAATTTGACATATGTAGTGAACTAGTGAACATTATTTTTGCTCATTTCCATCCTATTTGTGATCATTCTAAGTCTTGAAACATCTTGAAACTTGGTAATATATAAAAACCAAAACATTTAAACATTTTTATCTTTCAACCTTAACAAAAATTCACCATCACATTTTTACCACAAAAGACCCCCCCCCCCTCCATGTTGAACCGTCAACCACAAGTGGCCCCCCCCACCCATTGTTTTTTTATTATTTTATTTCTTGAATACTTATCTAAATGGTTAAGTGGATGATGTGGTGGAAGAGTTAGTCATGTGGTGGCATGGTTATAACACTCTTCATTAAATCACTAACACATTACCCATTACTTACACCTTTACTTACACACACTTAAAGAATACTCTCTTCATATCTTCATATCTTCATCCATATCATCAAGAACACCTTCAAAAACCCACTTCATCTTCTTAATTTTTCTTATGATCAACATGGATTTTCATGGAACATAGGATGATCTAAAGCATTTGCAAGCTAAATCAAGCATTTTCATCCATCCAAGAGTCTTCTAACAACAAGATCTTCATCTTCTTTGGATCTTAACATCATCTAGATCATCCCTAGCCTAGAGCTAGAAGTGAGCTTCTAAATTTATTTATTTTCTTACTTATTTATGTTATGATTATTATTATAACTAGTAAAATAACAAAATAATCATACATAATAATATGAAGATACAAAGAAGCAAAAATACAAATCATGATATATATATGTTTGTTTATGTGGTGATTAAGATTTGTTATTTGCATATTTGATCTTGTTGAGATGATTAAGATATGTATAACTTGTTAGATGATGTTATAAAAACATGATCTAACATGTATACATGAATATGTTAAAGTTTTTTTTTTTAAGATAATGGATGATCAAAATTTATGGTGTAATTAAAGTATCTAAGTGTTTTAATTAAAAACAAGACTTTTTACAAGATTATAAAAAGTAACATACAACATGAGATTTTTATAAAAGTTGTTAAAACTAGAAGTAAACTTGGTTTTTGAACTAGTTAACATATGTTATGATCATGTTCAAAACCCTACATGATTTTGAGATCATCTTAATAAGATTATGTTATAAATCTTATTATAAATCTTATGTATATTGTTTATAAAACTTATGAGTAAATTGTTGTTGTTGATTTGAAAAGAAAAAGATATGTTTATTAAACATGGCAAAGTGATTAAACAAAGGTTATATGGCAAATTTTTCTTAAAAACTTGATGTATAAAAACTATCGTTTTGGTTAAATCTCTACAAGATTTACAAAGATTTAAAGAAAGGTTTTTATAAAAAGAAAAGATTAGATAAATATATATTTTTTTGAGAAAATATATATTTGTTCATTTTAACAAGTTATGTGATATGTAATAATTTGTGTATTAGTTATATATATCAAAGATAGGAACTTGATTAAAATGGTAATAATAAACTCAAGACATCTTATAATTAAAGACATATTACGGACAATACGAACGATCGGACATAAATTATGGTCAAAACGGACGACGGACAAACTTATGGACATATTACCAATCCGAGGACTTAATACGACATCTAGACGATCTTTCGACACGGACATAAAAATTACGTTACCATTAACAAAATTCGGACATTTTGAAAACTTATAAAAACTATTATGTTTTTATTTCCTAAAAAGTATAATTAGTAAATTTTTATAAAAATGTTTTTATAAAAATGAAAGACTTATATTTTTCTAATGGACTATAATTTTTATATAAATGGGCTTATACTTTTTAAAGAATTTATATTAATAATGGGCTTAAACTAAATACATGGGCTAAGCCCAATATCAATAACTTATGGGCTAAGCCCAATACCAAACTTATGGGCCCAAAAGCCCAACACTATTTAAGCCCAACACTATTTGGGCCCAATATCATAATTTTTGGGCTAAGTCCAATGACATAAATTGTAAAGAAATACAAAGTTCTACGAACAATAAAGACATACAAGTCTTAAACATATTTAAGACACAAGACTTGTACTCAAGTTATTTACAAAGACCGAAGTGTCTAACAAATATAACAACAATTGTAGGTCGCAACACTGTTCAGGACTATCGCACGTGAAATCATATTTACTTCTACTCACTGACGCGATACTGTGAGTTCATGTCCCCTTTTCGTCTTAAATACTTTTCAAGCTTTACAACTATCGGGGAAAATACATGTACAATAGTATGATAAGTCAAGGAATGAAACACCTTAGATCATGTGAGAAATTAGGGCCATAACTAAAGCACCATTAATCCAAGTTTGGACCAAGGAACAAAAGGGTTAGATCTAATGGGTTTTGGCGAGCCCCACTCATGGCCATTCATTTGCCTAGGAGTGCGTTTGTTGCCCTACGACATGGTGTCGATACAATTAAAATCGTCTAGGGTTGGATTGCTTCCTATTTCGTCACACATATTAATGTCCTTGCAAAACATTAATGATCACGATTTCATTGACGCTTTTCATACTATATTTGATTCAAATACAAATACATTCTACATTTTTCGGATGCTTCATACACAAATAAACTTCATGAACTCGCTCAACCTTTGTTGATTTTTCTACTTAAACATGTATTTCAGGGAATTAGTGGACCTTGTCTGGGATTCTAATTCAGGAAACAAGTATCAAGACTCCGTGCCATCTTTTGAAGGGTTTATCTATTATACTGCCGCTTTGCGGTGTTATAGTGGACACAGCCTTAATGTTTAAAACTTTCGTTTTGGATGCATGAAATAGTAACAACTTATTTTCTTTGAATGGTTTGTAAATTATAAACTTAATGTATGTTGCGCATCTTTTGAACAATTATGGTAATGGCAATGGAGTATGTTTTATTCATTTAGTATGTTTACTTATATCGTTATGCAATGAGAACCAACAGATCACACCTCGCGCTTCCGCTACGAGCAGGGTGTGACAGATTGGTATCAGAGTTTCGATTGTAGTGAACCAGGATTCTTTCTCGAGTCTAGTCTACAATCACTAGGGAACCTCTCACGAAAACAATTTATACAAAAACAAGAATTTTCATTGCATAAACAAAATTCATATCATACAAATCAAGCAAGGACATTAAGTGTCTTAGTCTCTAAATGGTAGACATGAAACACTAAGTTAATCCGCATAACACAAATAGAATAACTTAAAATGAACTTATGTGATTTCAACATTTGTGTATATATATATTTATTGAAAAATTAATTATTAATACATACGTCAAACCAATTATTTTCCAGGATATTATGTCTTCATCCGAAGGAAGCAACATTTATGATGATGTGGATCCTATGACACCTTCTTCAGATGATGATTACATACCAGAGGTTCAGGTCATTACATCGGATAGTGAGACGGAATCTGATAGCAATATGGATGATTTTCAGCCGTTCGCATTTCTAGGGGAATGATAGCAAATTAGATCAACAGTGGGTTTTGAAATGAAATTGGGTTGGGTATTTATAGGAAATCCACAACCGTTAGGATCATTCCTCGATAAACGAGCTTCAATCTCAACCATCCATGTGTGCCCACTGAATTATAATACCATGGGTGTGCAAAACAAGCCCATAGTATGAAGAAAACCATGTCCAAAGACCTGAAACCAGCTGCTGTTTGAAAACTGATTTTTTTGCAGAACTGGGCTGCTCTCGCGCCCCGCGTAAGACTCAGAGAAGTCTTATGAGCCCCTCCTGAGCCAAAGTTTGGCAGATTGTCAGAACTGGTCCCTGCAGCCTAGAAACTTGGTTTTCGATGCATTTTTGACACGTTTAAGCCCCGTTAACCCCATTTCAAGGCTCTAAAATGAAGTTAAAGTATAGGGAACTTAAAATATGCTCAAAAATATGTCAGATGTAGGTTCGTTTGGTCGTACGGTTGCGTTGTTCGGTTAATTACGACGAAACACGAACGGACGCGAAAAACAATCCAAATTACGCGACGAATGGAATTTTATCATGCCAATCAATAAAATAAAGTATTTTAGTGATTACATAAATTTTTGGATGTCCGGATATATTCAGAACGTAAGATATGCGCGAAAATGCAAACTTATGCACTTTTGACTCTTTTAGTCCCTATTGATCAAATAAGTATATTTTTGCGCACCAAACACCTCAAAGCCTATTTCTAAGCTATGTAAAGGATATTTAGGGCATGTTTAACTTATGATCAAGTTCCGGAATGTTCGATACTATGTGAATCAGCAGACTTTCGCAGTTTGACGCAAATAATCCCTAAGTGTGAATAAACTTGTTTTTGACACACCAAAGCTTTCAAAACCTATTTCTAAGTTATATAAAAGTTATTTAAGGTATGTTAAGCCTATGTCACTATTCCGGACTGTTTGCCGCATTAAACTGATTACGTTTACGTATCAGTTCGCGTATAACCTTCTAGAAAGCGATTTAAAGCTTGAAAATGAACTAGAATCAAAACGTGAAATTGTAAAACCAAAATAAACAAATTTTTGAGACCAAAACACATTGTTTCTTTGATAAAAGATAGTGTCCTACATCGTGTGTGTTTATGGAGCACAAGTGTCATAGTCTCCCCTACTTCAGGAAATTTTGTCCCGAAATTTATTCGAAGGAGACCGTAGAGTGGAATTGAAACAACTAACGGATAAGCAGATTGCCAGATCCCAAAGATGTGGAGCATCATTTGGTGTTGGAAATTTCAGGGAATTCAAAATGTGATTTGGGATATTCAAAGTGTCTCAAGGTATTCAACCCTTTGAAACTTGTGAAAGTCGACTGGTGTTCAAAAATCATTTAAGTATGGCACTATGTTATACTAAGCTCCTAGTGTAATTCCTAGCAAACAAAGGGGTGCACATTCAAGCCATTCACGTACACGGTTTCTAACGTCCCACGAGGTACCTCCAATGTACCATGAGCATCACATGCATAGGAGACGGGTCAACATACCAATGGCATCAAGATCGTCACCTTTAACACCATATTATACTCCCGGTCAGCTCGATTTGAGTTAATGAATGTACTTGTTCTTGTCCGTCGGAAATATCCACACAAATAACAATTTAACACATAATCACATAATGGTCCAAGATAACATAAAATCACCAAATGATCTCAGCAACGTTCTGAAGAATAACACAATAAGAACACTTATATATAGGAAGTACCATCGACGTATCCACCATGTTCTTATCGCATCATACTCCTCCCGTTACCTTAATCATTCTAGATTTTATGCCATCATACTTAACAAGGCTTACTATGATTCTCATGCGTCGAATCTCATAATTAAGTGTGCACCCATAATTACTCGTTTCGTCGCATGGTCCGCATAGCTCCTCTTGTTAAGCGAGGGTAAACAAATAATAAGGTCGTACTATCATCTAAATCAACTAAACATTGTCACAATAATATACCTGTCAAATCGAATCGTATTTCGTACTAGCAATGATAATACTACTTATTTTGCATACAACAATTTCAGTAGTAGGTGTTCTATTCTAGTAGGAATGTTTATATATATGTTTCATATAACTAAACAGGTAGAATGCAACATATACTAATCATACATTATTGTCACACCCTCCAAAAACCCCACCCCGCCTTGGAGGCGTGACATGCCCAGGATCATAGCCACCAATCATATTGAACAAAGCATGTAAGTAATTTTTATAAAATCCAACACAATACAATTGGTGTCAAAACATAGTTTGAGTTTACAGCGGAAGCACAAAACATAAGTTTAATATTAATTGAAATGTTTTCCCACAACGACCACGCCTCCTCGTGCAAGCTCCTTAAGCTAGGGATCTAACGACCTGCAAGGCATGTAACAACGAGTCAACAACAAAGTTGAGTGAATTCACGGTTTCTGTTCTCTGGCTTACTAGCCCGTAGGATTATCCCGAAGTTTTGTTTTGTTGTCCTACCCAGGACGAACGTACGTTATTCTGCACTCTGGAGAATTCGTATGTATCGCGGTCTCCCAGACATGTGTGCGAAGATTAGTGGAGTGGCATCCTACCTACTGAGGATGGCCATGCCTTGTAGAAAGTCTGTGAACTCACCTTGATTTAACAAGCTTCCTGATTCTAACTCTTCTGAGAATTAGCATCTACTTTGGTATGAGGTAGAGTTTAGCCTACTGATAAGCTTAATAACCTAATTTGCACACGAAACTAGGTAAGTAACTTAATACAGCTTTTACGATAACTCACGAGATCAACCCTCACAACGAATGACAAAGTGCTATGCTTAAACATCCATCGAATTAACGACTAATGACAAAGCATCACCCTAATGTGGGCAGCACTTAAACATCCATTGAGTACATTGATCGATCGGACAATGAATCGTAATAGCGATCGAGTTAATACCCTGATTGCGGCGTCGATTAGTGATCCGTGTGTGTTAATTGTAGTATTTCGACTATAACTCAGCGTAGAATTGGAATTTCTACGACGTTTCAGAGCCAGAAATCGAGTGTCAATGTTCTGTATTTATACACCGATTTTTAACCGCTTACGGACCGTAAGCATTCTCCCTTACGGTCCGTAAGGGACACCTCATTCTTATAGTGTTGCCACACGTGGGACTAGCCTAGCTGAGTCGACAAAATGGATAAATTCGAATTTGACAGCTTATTTTGTGGATAATCGTAACTAGAAAATACCCCCCCTGAGTTTTAGGGGCCCTAATCCTGATTCTGATTGTTCTGGAAATCTTAGGGTTTCTGCAGAATCACTTGGGTTTCTCAATTTGGGTTTTCTATTAGACTAATTAAAATAATAAATAGGACTTTTAGTGAGAGTTGCTACATTTATCATCATAATGTAAGCATATCAAGAAAATGTTCTCAATTCATGTGCTAGGTACGCTAAGTTAACATACTAAGCAAAAATGTATTAAGTATGTTATATCAACATACGAAGCAAATTGTATTTACAACCATGTACTATACATATTAGATAAATACATCATATATGTAATGCTATGATCATAAAGTAGTATTAACTTGTTCATAGTATTCGTATCGATCGTGTCACCACGTTCGTACGAAGGAACCGGAGTGCAATTTATATTATGCTAATATTATAAGATTGAGTTCCTAAAGAACGGAATCCTCAAAATCAGCATGAAATTTGAAACCACGCATAGTGTAATCATATTAGAGTTTGAGATTGAAAATTTGAATAACAAGATAAAGATAAACTTCTTGAAATTTATATTGTCATCACAAACATAGTTAAAATATGTACATCGAACTTGAAAATAAATAGGAAATTTAGAGGTTCAAATGATCATAAGTGCTTGATCATTAGCTTGAGCCTTGTTTATGTTGAATACTCGTCCATTAGCATTGGCAAGCTTGGGGCAGTTTCGCTTGAAATGATTTAAGTCACCATAATTGAAACATGCTCTTGGGCGAGTCTGAGTAGGGGCTGCTCGGTTCTGGATACGACAGGTCACAGCTAGATGTCCAAATAAACCACAAATTGTACACTGGCGACAAGGGGAATTTGATGCATGATGATAATTGCAATGATTGCACCGAGGTTGCTTTCCACGATAAAACCCTTTGAAGGGTACTAAGTTTAGTGGAACAGGTGCAGGAATTGCAAAATTCTTTGAAGCCTTGTGCTTCCTAGAACTTTTAGAAGATTCGGCCTTTGATCTTTTCGAATTCTCGTTAACAATTTTAGTGTCTTGTTTCTTGTCTCATTTTCGAAACAGTTTACCTTTTCTAACCTGGGAGTCGGTTAAGATAGCAGCTAATTCCTTAGCCTCCCTAAGCGTTGCAGGTTGGCTGCCAGTGATAATATCTTGGATAGGGTCAGGTACACCATCGATGTATTTCTCAATGGCCCGATCCAAAGGTGTGACCATAGTGGGGCAAAGTAGGCTTAACTATTCAAATCGGTTAGTACGGTTTTCCCCACTATCATGTTTCAGATGATAGAACTCGCTTTCAAGTGCCCTTATTTCACTTCGTGGGCAGAATTCCTTCTTCATAAGATCCTTAAATTCTTCCCATGTCAGTTCCATTGCTACATCGGCACCTCGGTCTCTCATAATACCATTTCACCAAGTGAGTGCTCTCTTTTGAAACACACTCGAGGCAAAATCTACCTTGCGCCCATTGGGACACTGAACATGGCGGAATGTGCTTTCTATACTTTCAAACCATTGTAGGAGTGCGGTTGCTCCTTTAGACCCAGAAAATTTTAGCGGTTTGGCTGAATTGAAGGTCTTGAAATTACACTGGGCGTTGTTGTTATTATTGTTGTTGTATATCTGATGAACCTGGGTTACTAAGTTCGGAAGCACAGCTGCCATCTGCTGAGTGACAAGGGCTGCGATTTCTTTGTTGGTTTAAGGTTGTGCATCTCGTCGGGGAGGCATTTCGAAAGTTCAGCTATAGAGAAAACCAAATAAGTTAGATTTATCCAATTGTTATGAGTTTGTAACATTATTGTATTGTGAAAACTTTGATCTAGTAAAATCTTGTTCATTGGTCTTGTTCTTGTACTTTTGAATATATGGTATTGTGGATATTGTTTTGAGACAGGATTTGTTTGAAAATAAACCTTTGTAATATTTTTGGATGAGAGAATACAAACCAAGTTAATGGTTTGTGTCATAAATTATTTACCTATTAAAAATTTATTGCTTTTAAGACAAAATGTTTTTAATTTAAAAATTTTAAAATAAAGAAACTTTGTGTTTGAAAATTTGAAAATTCTCATCCAAATGGTAAAAATTTGAAATTTTGAAAAACAAAGGTAGTATTTTGAGAATAAAATAGGATCTCGTAGCAACGTGAAATGAAATGAGATTCATCTCAACTGTATTGAATCAAACATATCACCGAAGGTAATATGATGAAATGGTATTGGGAAAAGAAGGATGCTTCGATTGCCATGCAGAGCAAACACATTACCGAAGGTAACATGAATGTGTAGGGTTACAAAGGTCGTTTAAAAATCATTCGGTAGGGTCAAGATGGATAGGTTTTTATAATGCTTCACGAAGACATGCATTAGCCTATATGTGGACACTCACCCTAAGAGTTCTCAGGTAAGAGTGACTGGTCCGAAAATGCAGATTTGTACGAACACTCTAGCCTTAGACAGAAAACTCGGGGTACAGGCATCCACCCTTCCAAATTGCATGTGTTCACATTATTAAAAACCCAAGATTTCGATGAAAAACATTTGAGAAAAACATTTGAGAAATCTTTTGATACAAATCGTTTGAGATAAAACATGTTGTGAAATTTTTTGACAAAAACGTTTGAGAAAACATTTTGAAAAATATTTTAATGAAAACATTTTGAGAAAAACATTTTGAGGAATACCTTAAGGCATAAAGCCTAAGGGTTTTAGGATAAATCATCTAAGGTTAGATGATTTGTAAATCATAGAGTAGTTGTGGCACGAATAAGAATGAGGATTAGGAAAGAAGTCCTAAGTCTACTTATGTTTGGGTCCTAGGAAGGTTATAGACTAGGTTTAAGGCATGCTAATAACTTGATTCCCTATAACCAGTGCTCTGATACCAATCTGTAAGACCCCAATCGCGTAATATAACAACACGCGGCGGAAATATCGGGGAGTCACGTTACAAATTGCTCACAACTACTGGTACTAAATTGTTTCAATATCATTAACATCATTTTACAAACAAAGAATACATGTAATTGTTCTTTTGTTTTAGAAGTCTAAGGCCTGAATGCAGTCCTATGCGTTGCTTGCTTGAATAGTTGAAAACCTGAAACATATGTGAAAGACAGTCAGCATAAAAATGCAGGCGAATACATTGGTTTTATTAGCCAAGTAAATGGCAAAACATTTGGTATTGCAATACTTTAACAGCTACGAGAGTTGTTCATTGAAAATAAATCTTGAAGCCAAAGAATGGCAAAAAAAATTTAGTATTGCAATACAAATCTAAATTGTGAAAACTTGTGACAAAATAGGTTTCTATATGGCAATATGATTATTACTAAGTCATTTTATGCCTTACATCGTAATCTCGATTAAACCATCGTAAAAACTTGTTAATATGTTATTAGAAAAAAACAATTAAGGATTTATAATAACAGCTTTGAAATTAATCAAACCTGTGTGAGTACTATATAAATCAAATCAATGATTTAAGATAATACCTTAATTATCCTTCTAAGAATCTAACATATAAAGATATGGGAGATTCTACAAGGATTTCGATAATCGAATACTTGAAACAATAGTACACAAAATCCTAAAGTGATCCAGATAACGCTACAAGAATAATAAAATAAGAACACTTATATATAGGAAGTACCAGCGGCGTATCCACCATGTTCTTATTTTATTACACCCGTTTCGTTATCTAAATCACAACTACCACATAAACACATAAATGTCAACTTGTTCCATCTCGTAAACACGCATTAAAGTACACAATGAATCCAAATGGAGGCTCCAATATTAGTACTCTAAACATCCCATACATGTCTAACTATAAAGATAGATAGATACTACAGGGATTCTGGGTTCTTGTCACATTGTCTAGTCAAAGATGCATTAAAGTACATAATGAATTCCAAACAAGGGCTTCAATATTAGTACTCTAAACATCCTACAAGAATCAACCTATAAAGATAGATAGATGCTATAAGGATTCTGGGTTCTGTCACATTGAATTATTGAATCAAAACAATCCTAAATCCTAATGGTGATTCGGGATAACGCCACGAAAGGTAATACAATAAGCACACTTATATATAGGAAGTACCAGCGGCGTATCCACCATGTGCTTATTGATTATCTAGTTTCGTTATCTAAATCACCAACAATCTACACAAAAAAAACCAACCATCGAGTTGTAAAGTACTTCTTAAAAATCTCACTATGAAGATAGGAAGATCTAAGACTATACTTCAAATATCCTACATGAATCTAACTATGAAGATAGGTAGATCACTTAAGGATAAAACATTGTATTTGCATAATCGGAATAATACACATAAAAGCACTTAGTGAACACATATATGCCATACATTTCGAAAACAAATCTATTACACATATGAATCACCCCAAAACATTTGAAAACGGTAAAAGAGGGGAACTATGTACTCGCATGGGATTGCGTATAGTCCCGGTTCAAAGGGTATAACAAAGCTCAAAAGACCAAGAGTTCAAGTGTTGAAGCGGTTCCTAGTGTAACGGATACCATGTTAGCGAATCGACTGTCACACCCCTTTCTAAGGCGGAAGCACGAGGTGTGATCTTGAAAGGTTCTCATTGCATACGAAAGGTAAACATACTACATGCTCGTAAAATAACTCCAAATGCGATTAACATAACATAAGTTAAATGTTTACATCACAAGACAGCATATTGTTTGAAAGGTTTACAACTTTATTCAAAGACAAACATAAAGGTTTTGGTCCTTATATCACCACACGGAGTGGGACATAACAACCAAACCCAACAAAATGGCATAGGAGTCTTGACACACATGGCTAACAACGTAAACAACATCCAAGAGCAAGAGTAAGACTGCGCGCACATCCACTTTAGTTACCTGAAATACATGTGAGTTTTTGGAAAATCGTCAACATAATGTTGGTGTGAATTCATGCAGTTTTTGTATTGAATGTTTGTATATTTGTATGAAAACATGGTATGTAATTTGTATGAAACAAGTATTTCTGTAAATGTAAGGAAATCGAGATCGCTAATGGTTTGCAAGGCCATTAACATATGACACAACATAGGAAGCATCCAAACCATAGGCATTTTTAGCTGTCGAATCCACGACTGTCGATTCACGACTAGAGACACAAAAGCACTGCTTGGTACTAGTATGACCAAGAGTGTGGCTGCCTGAAACCCATTAGATCTAACCTTTTGTTATGCGGTCTTGGTATGTAACTAATTAATGGTGCTTATGGTACCCTATTCGTGACATGATCTAAAGTATCATTCCTTAGTTTTTGTATTCCACATACCATAACACATGTATTTTCCCCAAGTTTAAAAAGCATATAAAAGTTTAAAAGTGGGGACATGAACTCACAACTTTGCGTTTCCTACACCGTAAACTTCACCGGGTTTGCTTATATAGCGCCGTGACCTATACGTGTTTTATTAACGTTAGTCACTAGACTTGTATCGCACAAGTACAAGTCACCATCTTTTTATGTATGTGTTCTTTGTTGTTAAAAATAATTTATATTTTTAACTATGTATCTTACTTATATTATTTTCTCAAAAAAAATAAATATAAGTATCTTGTATTTTTCACCCGAGTTATATATTTTCGTCCAAGAAGACATTTTAAGTTCGTAACTTGTCCAAGTTACATAATCTATTAAGAAATATATTTTCATAAATATATTTTCTTGTATTTGTCTAAGCATGGTGTATGTGTATTTTTGTATTTTTACTCCTTAGGGGTATTTAGTGTATTTTCAAGTCCTAATACACTATTACATACAATACATATTACATACACTTAGCATAAAATTTGGTGACCAATAAATATATATATTTTTCCCCAAAAATATACATACTTAATATCACTTTTTATCTTGAAGAAATCATCATATCTTAATTTGAAATTTACACAAAAATTAGGGAAACCTTGGTAAATATTTTTAGGTGAATTTTTAGGGAATAAGTTTCACCAAAACTTATATTTTATAAGTGTCAAAATTTTATAGAAATTTTGACATAGTTTCCCCTAAAAGTGGAGGTTTCCCATGTTTTCAAAACATGTGTTTATTTTCTTTTCAATCATCAAAACCAATTAACAACAATCAACAACTCATTCAACACTTACCGAGTGTCAAAATGAAGTAAATTACACTACATCATGAACTTGAAGTTTTTGTAAAAACTTGTAGTAACTTACCATGTTATTTAGTAGGTTTGGTTATCCTTAAAAACATATTTATTTGTTTCTAAATCACATTATTGAAAGATTTAGTTATTTACAACTTGTAAGATGATTTTTCTAAAAATATTTCTTTTGTATTTTTCTTGTTACAAACATGTTTCTAGACTTATTTAAATACTGAAAATATGATTAGTTTACTTAGAAACCATGACTTTGTAAATCTTGAAAATAAACTTGGTTTCTTGAGAAAATTATTTTGTAATAATCTATTTACAAGACTTTTGACATGTATCAACCATCATCATACTCTAAATCATTCTTATTTTCAAGTTCATGCAAAACATAAAGTATGATGATCTTGGTCTTTCACAAGATCATCACCTTAACTTACTAGATCATGGGTTTAATCACAATCTAGTAGGTTTCATATGATGTCTAACATTACTAACACAAATCATCAATCATCAAGAAGCAAATCAACACAATCAACATGTATTTTTATGTTAAAGTATCATGATCATGTTCTTTAGTGTTCTTCAAGATTAACAATGTTCATCATCTTTTAACCAACTAAATGTGAAGTAAAAACAAGAGACAAGAAGCTTACTACTAGCACAAGGGCTAGGGAAGAACACTAGAAGATGAAGGTGACAAAGGTGTTGGATAAAAGCAATTGGAAGAGGTCCTTCAATCTCCAAGACCACCAAGCTTTCTTATGGACCTTCTTACACCTTGAGATGCCTTGAACTTGGACGAATGAGGATGGTGGCTTGGGTGGTTGATCTCGGCCGAGAGCCAAGAGAGGGAGAGGAGAAAGTGGTGGGTGTTTAGTGTGTGAGAGAATGAGGATGATGAAGTGCTTCTTATAACCATGTTTAGTGTTAACCTTTGGATAATATGTTCACCAAGTACAAGACATAATCTTCTCACAAATCTTATAAGATCATATAATATCTAGCAATATCAAGTAAAGATCTTGATGGGGGCCACCTCATGACCGTCCCAACAAGGGGGGGGGGGGGGTAAAGTGTAAGTTTCAATTACTAATTACATAAATAAGTTAAGTTTCAAGTGTCTTGATTAGGGATTTAATGTGTTATTACGTTATAAGAGGTGTTATGGTGTTTGGGGTTCATAACTAGCTCAAAAATAATAAAACAATGCTTCTAGTATAATTTTGGTGTTTCGGGTAATGTCCGGTTGTTCGGTTAGATACCGGTTCGTTAAAGTGCTAAATTGCGTCGTTTAGTGTCCTTTAAGTACCCTTTTGTGACACTTTTAATTCCCAATACTTAGGAAAGCATTCAGGACCGTTTAGTCCCGTTTTTGCATGGCACAAACTTGTTAAAATGCTGAATTTTGCTGAAATATGTTGAATTCAGCATTATAAGTGTATTTCGGGTGCTTTTTAAATGCATAATTTAGCTTCTGGAAAGTCTGTATGTCAACCCTTGTATCCATACTTGGGTTTTAACGTATTTTAGATGTTGGACCTACTCCTTGGCCTTAATTCCATTATCTGACTGCTTTCTGCAGAGTTGCTGACACAGTCTGTCTTACCGGTGAGTTTACTAGTCTTTCTGACGCAACGCTAACAGTAATGCATAAAGCAATATTTGAAGTATAAAACGTGCATGAATTCACATGTATAGCATGAAATCAGTCAATGTTGACATTCAGGCTGAGCTAACTCTCGCAGGAGTTTTCTTGAACAGGTGGGGGTACTTTTCTTTAAACTGGTCTTCCCGTTCCCACGTGTACTCGGGTCCATGCTTAGAGTCCCAACGTACTTTGACAAGTTTGACACTACTCCTCCTGGTCTTGTTGACTTTCCAGTCTGTAACCTCAATGGGTTTTTCTGTAAATCGGAGTGTGTCGTCGATATGCACTTCATCCGCAGGGATGATCACTGTTTCTTGGGTTGGACTCTTCTTGAGGTTGGATACATGAAACGCATCATGTACTCCGTTAAGTTCTTCCGGTAATTCCAACTTGTAAGCCACGGTACCAATTCTTTCCAAGATCTTGAATGGTCCGATGTATCGTGGATTCAGCTTTCCAGGTTTTCCAAATCTTACTACGCCCTCCCAAGGTGTGACTTTTAACAAAACTTTATCTCCCACCTCGAATTCTAAGGGTTTTCGTCTTTGATCAGCGTAGCTCTTTTGTCGATCTCGAGCCGCCCTAATGCGCTCTCGGATCTGCATGATTTTGTCGGTTGTCTCTTGAACAAGTTCAGAACCAACCATACGTTTGTCTCCAGCGTCTGCCCAACATAAAGCCGAGCGGCACTTCCGGCCATATAAAGCTTTGAACGGTGCGGCTTTTATGCTCGTATGGTAGCTGTTATTGTAGGAAAACTCAACTAAAGGTAGGTGAGTATCCCAGCTTCCGCCTAGGTCCATAACACATGCACGAAGCATATCTTCCAGCGTTTGTATGGTCCGTTCGCTCTGGCCATCTGTTTGCGGATGGAAAGTCGTGCTTAGATCTAGTTGAGATCCAAAGGCCTCTTGGAAGGATTATCAGATCCTTGAGACAAAACGTCCATCTCTGTCTGAAATAATTGAGATAGGCACTCCATGACGTGCCACAATTTCTTTCAAGTACAGCTCCGCAAGTTTTCCAGTGCTATCCTTCTCTCGGATCGGTAGGAAATGCGCAGACTTTGTTAACCGATCGACTATCACCAATATCATATCGTGCCCCCTAGGGGTCCTGGGTAATTTTGTTATAAAGTCCATTGAGATCTGCTCCCACTTCGACATGGGTATCTCTGGTTGTTGCAGTAGGCCAGACGGTTTCTGATATTCAGCCTTAACCTTAGCACATGTTAGGCATTTTCCAACATAAACAGCAACATCGCTTTTAAGCCTCGGCCACCAATAGTATTCCTTCAAGTCTTGATACATTTTATCCAATCCTGGATGGATCGAGTATCTCGACTTGTGAGCTTCATTAAGGATGACTTCTCGAATGCCGCCATAGAGCGGAACCCAAATACACCCCTTAAAGTATAAGGTTCCCTCTTTGTTTGGCACCAAATTCTTCAGCATACCTCGGAGGTATTCAGCTCTACGATTCTCTCCCTTAAGAGCTTCTTGTTTTGTGTCATGAATGCGTGTAGTGAGGTTCGTTCGAATAGTCATTTCCAATGCTCGAACTCTCAGGGTCTTAACCCTTTCCTTTCGGCTTAATGCGTCTGCTACAACATTTGCCTTTCCAGGATGGTACTTAATCTCACAGTCATAATCGTTTAGCAGCTCGACCCAACGTCGTTAACGCATGTTTAATTCCTTCTGATCAAATATGTGTTGTAGGCTTTTGTGATCTGTGAAGATTGTACATCGAGTACCATATAAATAATGTCGCCAGATCTTCAAGGCGTATACCACTGCGCCTAGTTCTAGGTCGTGAGTGGTATAGTTCCTTTCTTGCACCTTCAACTATCTTGAAGCGTAAGTGATGACTTTTTGGCGTTGCATGAGCACGCAACACAACCCTTGACGCGAAGCGTCGCAGTATACCACGAAGTCTTCAGTGCCTTCGGGTAAGGATAGTATCAGTGCATCACATAGCTTATTTTTGAGCAGTTGGAAGGCTTCTTCCTGCTTATCACCCCAGTTGTACTTCTTGTCTTTCTGCGTAAGGGTAGTCAGCGGTTGAGCTATCTTGGAGAAATTCTCAATAAATCGTCGGTAATAGCCCGCTAAGCCCAAAAATTGTCGAACTTCAGTTGGGGTTTTGGGGGCTTCCCAATTCTTTATTGCTTCAATCTTGGCTGGGTCTACATGAATGCCCTTCTCGTTCACAACGTGACCAAGAAACTGTACTTCGCGAATCCAGAATTCGCACTTTGAGAACTTTGCATAAAGTTTCTCTTTCTTCAGTAGTTCCAAAATGGTCCTGAGGTGTTGCTCGTGCTCTTCTCTAGTTCGCGAGTAAATCAGGATATCATCGATAAATACAATCACGAATTTATCGAGATATGGTTTGCAAACGCGGTTCATCAGATCCATAAATACCGCTGGTCCGTTCGTCAGTCCGAATGGCATCACAAGGAATTCGTAATGCCCATAACGTGTTCAGAATGCAGTCTTTGGTACGCTTTCCTCTTGGAATCTTAACTAATGGTATCCCGATCGAAGGTCGATCTTGGAATAGTAGCTTGATCCTTGCAACTGATCAAATAAGTCATCAATCCTCGGTAGTGGGTACCGATTCTTGACAGTGAGCTTGTTCAACTCTCTATAATCGATACACATCCGCATCCTTCTTCTTCACGAACAATACTGGAGCTCCCCAAGGCGATAAGCTTGGCCTTATGAATCCTTTATCCAACAACTCCTGGAGTTGTGTAGATAATTCTTGCATCTCGGATGGTGCAAGCCGATAGGGTGCCTTGGCTACAGGAGCGGCTCCTGGAACCAAGTCTATATGGAATTCGACTTGTCATTGCGGAGGTAGTCCTGGCAGATCTTCGAGAAAAACACCAGGGAATTCCTTCACCTTAGGAATGTTCTCGAGTTTCGGCTCTTCAGCCTTCTTATCTACAACATGCGTCAGGAAAGCAACACATCCTTTCCTTAAGCACTTCTGCGCCTTCATACAACTGATGATTCACAGAGGCGCGTCTCGTTTTTCTCCATGCACGATGAGAGTTTCATCATTCGCCAGAGGGATGTGAATGATTTTCTCGTGACAAACAACTTCAGCCTTGTTCTTGGACAACCAGTCCATTCCGACCACTACATCAAAGCTACCCAATCGAATAGGTAAGAGGTCGATGCTAAATCTTCGCTCACCAAGTTCTAATGTGCAACCCCTAACAACTTTGCCTGATTCAACAAGTTTACCATTGTCTAGTTCTATGGAATAAGGAGTATCTAATCTACTAGATTCTATTCCAAGCATATGTTTAAATTCCACAGACATGAAGCTATAATCGGCACCAGTGTCAAATAGTATGGATGCAAAGTGATTGTTAACGAGAAACGTACCGGTGACCACATTAGGGTCCTCGTGTGCGTTCCTTGCTCCAATCACGAATGCTCGAGCCTGAGCATTGTTCTCCCTTGGGCAATCTTTCTTGAAATGATCTTTGCTTCCACAACCAAAGCATCCTTGGTTCTGCCCAGCTCCATTACCATTCCGGTTACCATTTCCGTTGCCATTTCCACCACCGTTTCTATTGCCAGCACCGTTGCGGTTTCCATTCCCGTTCCTATTACCACTTCCATTTCCTTTTCCCCAACAGTTATCAGTATGGTGACCCCGCCTTCCACACTTGTCGCATTTTGGGATGCGATAAGCTCCTTCGTGATGACGCTTGCACTGGTTGCAGAGGGGGAGAGTGCCCTGGTATCCCCTGGCAGGAGCGTCATTTATGGCTGCAAGAGTTTTCACCTCCTGAGGTGGGTTGGGGTCGCGCTTCTTATTGTTGGAACCCTTGTTGTTGCGTGTCACTGGATTCAGGCTCGCATGCTTCCTTTTTTTGTCACCAGATGACTCAGCATGCGTCTCGGTCTTTTCAGCTGGATTCAGCGATAACTTCTTCATTCAGACAACATCTTCAGTAAGGCTGACAGCCAGAGTTACAGCCTGAGTGATCGTTTCATGTTTAGCCGAAGTTACCATGCTGCGAAACTCTAGATCCAATCCCCATATGTAGCGTTCAACGCGCTTAAATTCGGGAGTCACCATGTAGGGGATCACTCTCGACAAATCGTGGAACCTTCGGGTATAACCAGTAATATCAGCACCTTCCATGGTCAAATGCCAGAACTCAGTCTCCAACCTTTGGAGTTCAGCATGAGAGCAATACTTCTCTCTCATTCGTTCCTTTAGTTCATCCCACGTCATGCCGTACGCAACATCATCACCCAGAGTTTGGACTTGCAAATTCCACCAAGTCAAAGCCTCATCAACGAATAACCCAGTAACAAAAGTGACTTGCTGATCTGCAGTACACTTGCTCATACGGATAGTGGAATCAGTCTTCTCCGTCCAGCGTACAAACGCCACTACACCTCCAGTGCCATCGTAGTTCAGCGGTTTGCAGTCGAGAAACTGCTTGAAGGTGCAGCCTTGAGCTGTGTTTCCTCTAGATGTATCTCCCTGTCCATTACGTCTAGCATTGCTGGGTCCTCCACTTTGTTCGGTGCGGTTCGCCTCATATTGGGCGATAGCTGCGGAGATCTTTTCTTCCAGTAGGGCGTTTAGTTCTTCAGCAGTCCTCGGCAGAAGAGGAGGAGGGGGTTGATCGGAATCCTGATTGTTCACAGCTCTCCTAGGTGCCATGCTCTGTTAGAACATAACACAACAGGGTTAGACATTTGTTTGATATCGTCATACGAGACAGTAGTAGTACATATACACAGGCATATACCACATAAGTGACATCAAACAATCCGCCAAACGTATAAATCAATTTATACAGCAACAAGCGTGCATAAATAGATAAATACTGATGTGTCATAAGATATTAACCGAGTCTTTACACATATCAGGGCAACTTGTTACATCATTGTTTGCGAGGTAAACAAAATGTATAAGGGCTACATCACCCCATAGTACAAGTTTAATATATGTAAAAGACAAAATATATTCCTTCACATTGGTGGTTCTTGTCTTTATACCCTAAATCATTACCCCAAAAGAGTATTTAATAGGCTGGGGGAGGAGTGAGGGTGTTCACGTTTGACCTTTTCTTGTATTGAAGGATTCTTGTTTGATACGTGACAAGACTTGCTGTGATTTCTGTGCACTGAATTCCATAATTATGTATGCATCCATAATTATGTAATTCCTTGCACAGTCCACACAGTTCGTTTCATCATCGGATCACTTCCTTCAGATAGGCCACTGCTTTCAGGCGAAGACACGCGTACCTGAGATATTCTATTTCTAGTATATGTATATATTAACTATTACACATAGTTGCAAGTAATTCTTAGCCAAAGACAAGTGCTACTTAGTCTAGACTCGAGAAAGAATCCTGGTTCACTACAATCGCAGCTCTGATACCAATCTGTCACACCCCTTTCTAAGGCGGAAGCACGAGGTGTGATCTTGAAAGGTTCTCATTGCATACGAAAGGTAAACATACTACATGCTCGTAAAATAACTCCAAATTCCATTAACATAACATAATTTAAATGTTTACATCACAAGACAGCATATTGTTTGAAAGGTTAACAACTTTATTCAAAGACAAACATAAAGGTTTTGGTCCTTATATCACCACACGGAGTGGGACATAACAACCAAACCCAGCAAAATGGCATAGGAGTCTTGACACACATGGCTAACAACGTAAACAACATCCAAGAGCAAGAGTAAGACCGCACGCACATCCACTTTAGTTACCTGAAATACATGTGAGTTTTTGGAAAATCGTCAACATAATGTTGGTGTGAATTCATGCAGTTTTTGTATTGAACGTTTGTATACTTGTATGAAAACATGGTATGTAATTTGTATGAAACAAGTATTTTTGTAAATGTAAGGAAATCAAGATCGCTAATGGTTTGCAAGGCCATTAACATGTGACACGACATAGGAAGCATACAAACCATAGGCATTTTTAGCTGTCGAATCCACGACTGTCGATTCACAACTAGAGACACAAAAGCACTGCTTGGTACTAGTATGGCCAATAGTGTGGCTGCCTGAAACCCATTAGATCTAACCTTTTGTTCCGCGGTCTTGGTATGTAACTGATTAATGGTGCTTATGGTACCCTATTCGTGACATGATCTAAAGTATCATTCCTTAGTTTTTGTATTCCACATACCATAACACATGTAATTTCCCCAAGTTTAAAAATCATATAAAAGTTTAAAAGTGGGGACATGAACTCACAACTTTGCGTTTCCTGCGCCGTAAACTTCACCGGGTTTGGTTATATAGCGGCGTGACCTATACGTGTTTTATTAACGTTAGTCACTAGACTTGTATCGCACAAGTACATGTGACACCTGTGTCGCTTCAACCATCAAACAAATACCAAACCAATGAAATATTGTATTTCATACTTTGGATTTGTAAAAATATGTGTATCGTTTGCACATATCGATTCTTGTTCGATTTCAAGCTTTAAATCGTTTTCTAGAGGGTTGTAAGCGCACTGATGCGTAAATATAACCACTTTAATGCAACAAACACTCTAGAATAGTGAAATAGGCTTAACATACCTTAAATAACCTTCGCATAACTTAGAAATAAGTTTTGGAAGGTTTGGTGTGTCGAAATCAAGTTTATTCGCTTACAGGGACTAATTTTGACAAACTGCGAAAGTATACCGATTTGTACTGTAACGAACATTCCGGAACATGACCATAAGTTAAACATACCCTAAATATCCTTTACATAGCTTAGAAATAGGCTTTGAGGGGTTCGGTGTGCTAAAATAAACTTTTTGGTCATTCAGGGACTAAAAGCGTCAAAAGTGCGTAAGTTTGCATTTTCGCGCATATTTTACGTTCTGAATACATCCGGACATCCAAAAATTTATGTAATCATTAAAATATTTTATTTTAGTGATTAGCATGATAAAATTCCTTTCGTCGCGTAATTTGGATCGTTTTTTTTTTTGCGTTCGTTACGACTTCCGTCGTAATTAACCGAACAACGCAACCGTACGACGAAACGAACTGACATCCGAGATATTTTTGAGCATTTTTTGAGTTCCCTATACTTTAACTTCATTTTAGAGCCTTGAAATGTGGTTAACGGGGCTTAAACGTGTCAAAAATGAGCCGAAATGCAAGATTCTGAAGTTCAGGGACCAAAATTGTCATTCTGCCATAGTTATCTTAGGAAGGGACCAAAATGAAAAATCTAAAATCCAGCTGTTCCCCTAATTTGCACATGGTTTTAATGAAACTATGGGCTCCCATGGTTTCACAAAACCATGGGCACATGTGTACGGATGAGATCGAAGCTCGTTTTACGATGAACGATCATAACGGTTCTAGTTTTCCTATAAATAGCTACCCCCATCACTTGCAAAACCCACATTGATCTGATTTTGGCCCTCTAAGTTGGAGTGAACACTTCATACCTGAGGGTAAATCGGATCAAAGCTTGCGGGGACCTTTTGTAAGCATTCTTTCGTTCTTTTATCGCTTTTCGAGTCTAAAAGTCAAACTGCGTTTGATTTTCTGCATTGACCAGTTTATGGTCAATACGAAGTTCGTTTGAACTTCATAACGTGAGCGTAATCACGATGGTTATAGTCCCCAGTGACTATACCTACTGATTACCACGTTATCTAGGTGTAGTGACGAGTCGTAGTTTCGGCCAAAAGGCGCATTCTTGCGTATTTTGTAACCAAACTATTTATAGGTATCAAAACCGTTTTTTTTATACCAAATCTATTTTCTAAATTCGTTAAACTTGTGTTAACATGTTTAACTCGTCACTTTTTAGATTATTGCTTATGTAGAGTCGTAAGTCAAGCGGTCTAAACAACCGCTTAGGCTTTCGAACTAGACCCGTTTGGTCGATCATTAGGATCCGACCAAACATGTTTAGTGACCATAGTTGTATAGGGAATAACCTTCCGAGGTTATACCTTATGGTCACGTCGTTTAGCTAGTTATATGATAGGTAGTTTATATGCCTTAGGAAAATTACCAAAATACCCTTTTTATGCATAATTGATATTTACGCATATGTAACCCAAACTTTTGTCACTTAACTGATTATGCAACATAATTAAACATGTTGAGGCATATAATACTTGTCATAGGACTAGTTAGGCGGTCCGAACGCGTTTTGCACGAACGACGCGTTAATGTAGCATAAGCTACCTAAACGGGTCATAATGGGTCGTAAGCACTTAGGTTAGGTTTCCTTTTAGTATGTAGGCCTTGTTGAACCATATCATATGAGTTCCCACACTCATTTGGTTTACGAGACCTCATCCTATCCGATCTTCTGTTTTAGGTCCGGTTTATTTATGTAGTTATCAATATTAGGTGCCGTTGATTTTCGTGCTCCCTCTAACTTGCTTGGTAGTTGTTCAAGACTCCTAAGTACTCTCAAGTGAGTACATAGTCCTCTCTTTTACTGTTTTCAAATGTTTTGGGGTGAAATATGTGTACCTATTTGTTATGTTCTTGTTTTCAAAAGTATAATTGATTATACACATTAGTACTTATCTTTTTACAAACTGAATGATTATTTATGGTCTAAACTCTAATTTTCTTAAAGATTATAAAATTAATTGTTGGATAGTACTTATTTTGTTCTCCAGACCGGTTGGTAGTATGATATAGCGCTATAGGATTTGACACCCCATTCCTGTTGTCATGGAATGTCAGAAACCGATATTTTATCCAAATAGAGATTGCCTTTGTGGTGTTTCTATAGTCTCAATTGGTGTAGTTTGATGCACTAAGGTTTGGTTGAATTCTTAAATCACATATTTGTTGTATATTTTGTTATACTCCCAAAAGTATAGCTTGATATACTCTCATGGGTGATATTGTACAAAACCAACATATATTTTGTTAATCATTAAAACATAGTTTAATATGTTATTTTCAAACCAAAACATAGTTTAATATGTTATTTATAAATCCAAAGTATACTTTTAATATACTACTGAAAATTATTATTTTAACAACTAAAGTATATTTAATATACTATTTGTTTTACAATTGGGTTTTGGGTTAGTGTTTAGATAACGAGGCGTGTGTAATATGATAAAAACATGGTAGATACGCCGCTTGTACTTCTTATATATAAGTGTTTTCATCACATTACATACCGTGGCGTTATTTAGTACACTTGGGTTAACGATTTTGGAACTAAAATATATTTTAATATATTACTTATTCGACTTTCTTAAAACCAAAGTATATTTTCATATATACTATAAACCTTTTTATCAAAATATTGCTTTTCAAACAATATATTTTATTCAAACTCATTTTACTTAGTTATTTAATTACCTATGGATTATTATTTTATATCATCTGATTTCTTATAAATTTTAGTATGATTTATAAAAGAAAACATTTTTCAAGGATCATGACTACTTTTCTTAAACATTCTTTTAAACTCATAAGTCATGAATCCTATCATAATAAAACCTATGTATCTCACAGGCATTTTTATGCTGACGTACCTATTTTTACACATGTTTCAGGTGCTGTTATGTGATGATTGTTGATGCGTGCTATACATAGGATGGACTCGTGCCTTAGCGACTTTAAAACTTAAAAGATAATATTTGTATTTATCTAATTTGTAATAAAACAATGAGTTCAATGATTCAATAAAACGAAATTATTTAATCCATGGTTGTGAAAAAATGATTCTGTTACGACACTCCCCGACGTTTCCGCCACGATTTGTTGTTTTACGTGGTCGGGGTGTGACAGAAAAGTTGGTATCAGAGCCAATGGTTATAGGGAATTAGGTTATTAGTAATGCTTTGACCTAGACTATAACCTTCCTTGGACCCTAACACAAGTTATCTTGTGTTTAGTTTTAAAACAATACCGTCACTTATCCTTAGGTGACAACCTCAATAAGAACACAAATTTCAAATCCGCTTTGAAAACTAATCATCTGTTCTAGGATGATTTATTACATAGTTTTGAACCTTCAAAGCCTTCGAAATCTTGTCAAAGTTGGGTCTTATAATGTGAACACGTGCAAACTGGAAGGGTGGGTGCCTGTACTCTGAGCTTTCTGTCTAAGGCTAGAGTGTTCGTACAAATCCACATAATCGGACCAGTCACTCTTACCTGGGAACTCTTGGGGTGAGTGTCCACTTATAGGCGAGCATGTCTTCGCGATATATTATATTAACCCATTTACTTTGATTAGTCACCGTCTCATTTGTTTGCCTTAGGTAACAAACAAATGATCGAAATTTTTATGCATTGTCATTCTGTTTTCATTTCACTTGTTTCCTCCCATATCTTTCATTATCCTCATGATGCCTCTTCATCGCAACAACAATGTCCGAACTAAGTGCTTCAATTGCCCAACAAATAGGCGTCGTACTCCAGAAGACCGTTGATTTAGCTTTCACCATGACTCGCCTCAGGGATGAAGCCGTACAAGGGAACCGCTTTTTGGTGCAATCAGTGTAACCGTCATCATCCGAATCAGATACCCTGTTTCAAATGTACCCACGGTGGACGATGGGGACATTTGGTTAACATGTGTCGCCTTGTTGTCCAAAGCAAAGCTGTTGCAAACCCTGCTGCTAATTAACCTCTAAACTCTGCTTCATATGTTGCCTTGGCACATCTAGCACCTCAACCTCATGAACTTTCTACCTTGTGTATCGACTTAAGCACGTCTAGTGCAAGGTTTCGAAACACCTCTCGTTACACAAATTCCAAAATCCAAAATAGGATCTTTCTATCCTCATAATTAGATCCTTGTGGATAAATATCGCTCAAATCGGAGCCCTTAATTGAATTATTCATATGCCTTAATACGTACATTACGATTCAATAAGGACAAAGCCGAATTCTTATTAAGATCTTCCTATCTTTATGGTTAGATTCTTAAAAATATTTAAAGTACCAAATGAAATCCACGGATTTGATTCCTGGTATGCTTTAAATACTCGTGACCAAAGATAACAAATTAAAGATCAAGTTAATTAATTATGTGCTTATGTGTTTTCTTATATGTTTTGTGTTTTCATGTGATCCATCCAAATCCTCGTAGAATCTTCCATATCTCATATGAGGGATTCATAGTAGGATATCCAAAGGTACTATCTTAAATCCTTAATGGACTTTTACGTTGTAGTAAAGTCCCTTGGGTTATGAAGTACTATTCTATAATTGGACCCCTTGAGTGGTCTAGTTAAACATATTGATTTTGAAAATCTGGTTAGGAATATCATGAGATGATATAATTGAAAAGATCCCTTTAAGCGGTCTATTTAAAAAGATTATATAACGATCTAGTTAAGAAGATCATGTGTTGATCTAGTTAAAAAGCTCTGTCGTAGATCTAGTTAAAAAGATCCTTTGGTGGTCTGGTCTAGTCAAGTCACTTCATGTTTATTCAATTGATTTTTTCCCCTACACATTATAAAATGAACCGTGCGGACTGTGCAAGGAATTACGTAATTATGGATGCATACATAATTATGGAATTCAGTGCACAGAAACCACATCAAGTTTTGTTATGTGTTAAGACCTATAGTGACAAGAATAATGATACGGGAGAAGTCCTGGACCTTGACCGATGTCATTTTATCTTACACTCCCCAATTCTGATTTCAAGCACACACAAGTTTCCTATGATAAGTCTTCATGAGAAACGTTCTCCTGTCCGTAGTTCGAAACCCCATGTTTTATTACTACAAGGACTTCACTTCGGGGGTTGAAAGTTTCGCTAAGAATCCTATCATGGCCCAGAGTTTTACTTAGGGTTTGAGGGATTCATTTGAAAGCAAAACCATCAGAGTTGTCTTCACAAGTTTCCTCTAAAATTAAATTTCGGGATGAAATTTTCTAAAGTAGGGGAGACTGTGACACCTGTGTCACTTCAACCATCAAACAAATACCAAACCAATGAAATATTGTATTTCATACTTGGGATTTGTAAAAATATGTGTATCGTTTGCACATATCGATTCTTGTTCGATTTCAAGCTTTAAATCGTTTTCTGGAGGGTTGTACGCGCACTGATGCGTAAATATAACCAGTTTAATGCAACAAACACTCCAGAATAGTGAAATAGGCTTAACATACCTTAAATAACCTTCACATATCTTAGAAATAAGTTTTGGAAGGTTTGGTGTGTCGAAATCAAGTTTATTCGCTTACAGGGACTAATTTCGACAAACTGCGAAAGTATACCGATTTGTACTGTAACGAACATTCCGGAACATGACCATAAGTTAAACATACTCTAAATATCCTTTACATAGCTTAGAAATAGGCTTTGAGGGGTTCGGTGTGCCAAAATAAACTTTTTGGTCA
This sequence comes from Helianthus tuberosus, assembly GCA_030545235.1. Taxonomy (NCBI): domain Eukaryota; kingdom Viridiplantae; phylum Streptophyta; class Magnoliopsida; order Asterales; family Asteraceae; genus Helianthus; species Helianthus tuberosus. The sequence goes on along the minus strand of CM060429.1, from coordinate 60,703,643 downwards.
TTCAAGGACTAAAAGCGTCAAAAGTGCGTAAGTTTGCATTTTCGCGCATATTTTACGTTCTGAATACATCCGGACATCCAAAACTTTATGTAATCATTAAAATATTTTATTTTAGTGATTAGCATGATAAAATTCCTTTCGTCGCGTAATTTGAATCGTTTTTTTTGCGTTCGTTACGACTTCCGTCGTAATTAACCGAACAACGCAACCGTACGACCAAACGAACCGACATCCGAGATATTTTTGAGCTTGTTTTGAGTTCCCTATACTTTAGCTTCATTTTAGAGCCTTGAAATGAGGTTAACGGGGCTTAAACGTGTCAAAAATGAGCCGAAATGCAAGATTCTGAAGTTCAGGGACCAAAATTGTCATTCTGCCATAGTTATCTTAGGAAGGGAACAAAATGAAAAATCTAAATTCCAGCTTGTTCCAGCTGTTCCCCTCATTTGCACATGGTTTTAATGAAACTATGGGCTCCCATGGTTTCACCAAACCATGGGCACATGTGTACGGATGAGATCGAAGCTCGTTTTACGATGAACGATCCTAACGGTTCTAGTTTTCCTATAAATAGCTACCCCCATTCACTTGCAAAACCCACATTGATCTGATTTTGGCCCTCTAAGTTGGAGTGAACACTTCATACCTGAGGGTAAATCGGATCAAAGCTGGCGGGGACCTTTTGTAAGTATTCTTTCGTTCTTTTATCGCTTTTCGAGTCTAAAAGTCAAACTGCGTTTGACTTTCTGCATTGACCAGTTTATGGTCAATACGAAGTTCGTTTGAACTTCATAACGTGAGCGTAATCATGATGGTTATAGTCCCTAGTGACTATACCTACTGATTACCACGTTATCTAGGTGTAGTGAGGAGTCGTAGTTTCGGCCAAAATGCGCATTCTTGCGTATTTTGTAACCAAACTACTTATAGGTATCAAAACCGTTTGTTTTGATACCAAATCTATTTTCTAAATTCGTTAAACATGTTTTAACATGTTTAACTCGTCACTTTTTAGATTATTGCTTATGTAGAGTCGTAAGTCAAGCGGTCTAAACAACCGCTTAGGCTTTCGAACTAGACCCGTTTGGTCGATCATTAGGATCCGACCAAACATGTTTAGTGACCATAGTTGTATAGGGAATAACCTTCCGAGGTTATACCTTATGGTCACGTCGTTTAGCTAGTTATATGATAGGTAGTTTATATGCCTTAGGAAAATTACCAAAATACCCTTTTTATGCATAATTGATATTTAAGCATATGTAACCCAAAATTTTGTCACTTAACTGATTATGCAACATAATTAAACATGTTTAGGCATATAATACTTGTCATAGGACTAGTTAGGTGGTCCGAACGCGTTTTGCCGAACGACGCGTTAATGTAGCATAAGCTACCTAAACGGGTCATAATGGGTCGTAAGCACTTAGGTTAGGTTTCCTTTTAGTATGTAGGCCTTGTTGAACCATATCATATGAGTTCCCACACTCATTTGGTTTACGAGACCTCATCCTATCCGATCTTCTGTTTTAGGTCCGGTTTATTTATGTAGTTATCAATATTAGGTGCCGTTGATTTCCGTGCTCCCTCTAACTTGCTTGGTAGTTGTTCAAGACTCCTAAGCACTCTCAAGTGAGTACATAGTCCCCTCTTTTACTGTTTTCAAATGTTTTGGGGTGAAATATGTGTACCTATTTGTTATGTTCTTGTTTTCAAAAGTATAATTGATTATACACATTAGTACTTATCTTTTTACAAACTGAATGATTATTTATGGTCTAAACTCTAATTTTCTTAAAGATTATAAAATTAATTGTTGGATAGTACTTATTTTGTTCTCCAGACCGGTTGGTAGTATGATATAGCGCTATAGGATTTGACACCCCATTCCTGTTGTCATGGAATGTCAGAAACCGATATTTTATCCAAATAGAGATTGCCTTTGTGGTGTTTCTATAGTCTCAATTGGTGTAGTTTGATGCACTAAGGTTTGGTTGAATTCTTAAATCACATATTTGTTGTATATTTTGTTATACTCCCAAAAGTATAGCTTGATATACTCTCATGGGTGATATTGTACAAAACCAACATATATTTTGTTAATCATTAAAACATAGTTTAATATGTTATTTTCAAACCAAAACATAGTTTAATATGTTATTTATAAATCCAAAGTATACTTTTAATATACTACTGAAAATTATTATTTTAACAACTAAAGTATATTTAATATACTATTTGTTTTACAATTGGGTTTGGGGTTAATGTTTAGATAACGAGGCGTGTGTAATATGATAAAAACATGGTAGATACGCCGCTGGTACTTCTTATATTTAAGTGTTTTCATCACATTACATACCGTGGCGTTATTTAGTACACTTGGGTTAACGATTTTGGAACTAAAATATATTTTAATATATTACTTATTCGACTTTCTTAAAACCAAAGTATATTTTCATATATACTATAAACCTTTTTATCAAAATATTGCTTTTCAAACAATATATTTTATTCAAACTCATTTTACTTATTTATTTAATTACCTATGGATTATTATTTTATATCATCTGATTTCTTATAAATTTTAGTATGATTTATAAAAGAAAACATTTTTCAAGGATCATGACTACTTTTCTTAAACATTCTTTTAAACTCATAAGTCATGAATCCTATCATAATAAAACCTATGTATCTCACAGGCATTTTTATGCTGACGTACCAATTTTTACACATGTTTCAGGTGCTGTTATGTGATGATTGTTGATGCGTGCTATACATAGGATGGACTCGTGCCTTAGCGACTTTAAAACTTGAAAGATAATATTTGTATTTATCTAATTTGTAATAAAACAATGAGTTCAATGATTCAATAAAACGAAATTATCTAATCCATGGTTGTGAAACAATGATTCTGTTACGACACTCCCCGACGTTTCCGCCACGATTTGTTGTTTAACGTGGTCGGGGTGTGACAGTACAAGTCACCATCTTTTTACGTATGTGTTCTTTGTTGTTAAAAATAATTTATATTTTTAACTATGTGTCTTACTTATATTATTTTCTCAAAAAAAAATAAATATAAGTATCTTGTATTTTTCACCCGAGTTGTATATTTTCGTCCAAGAAGACATTTTAAGTTCGTAACTTGTCCAAGTTACATAATCTATTAAGAAATATATTTTCATAAATATATTTTCTTGTATTTGTCTAAGCATGGTGTATGTGTATTTTTGTATTTTTACTCCTTAGGAGTATTTAGTGTATTTTCAAGTCCTAATACACTATTACATACAATACATATTACATACACTTAGCATAAAATTTGGTGACCAATAAATATATATATTTTTCCCCAAAAATATACATACTTAATATCACTTTTTATCTTGAAGAAATCATCATATCTTAATTTGAAATTTACACAAAAATTAGGGAAACCTTGGTAAATATTTTTAGGTGAATTTTTAGGGAATAAGTTTCACCAAAACTTATATTTTCTAAGTGTCAAAATTTTATAGAAATTTTGACATAGTTTCCCCTAAAAGTGGAGGTTTCCCATGTTTTCAAAACATGTGTTTATTTTCTTTTCAATCATCAAAACCAATTAACACTTACCGAGTGTCAAAATCAAGTAAATTACACTACATCATGAACTTGAAGTTTTTTGTAAAAACTTGTAGTAACTTACCATGTTATTTAGTAGGTTTAGTTATCCTTAAAAACATATTTATTTGTTTCTAAATCACATTCTTGAAAGATTTAGTTATTTACAACTTGTAAGATGATTTTTCTAAAAATATTTCTTTTGTATTTTTCTTGTTACAAACATGTTTCTAGACTTGTTTAAATACTGAAAATATGATTAGTTTACTTAGAAACCATGACTTTGTAAATCTTGAAAATAAACTTGGTTTCTTGAGAAAATTATTTTGTAATCATCTATTTACAAGACTTTTGACATGTATCAACCATCATCATACTCTAAATCATTCTTATTTTCAAGTTCATGCAAAACGTAAAGTATGATGATCTTGGTCTTTCACAAGATCAACACCTTAACTTACTAGATCATGGGTTTAATCACAATCTAGTAGGTTTCATATGATGTCTAACATTACTAACACAAATCATCAATCATCAAGAAGCAAATCAACACAATCAACATGTATTCTTATGTTATTAAGCTTATGTTAAAGTATCATGATCATGTTCTTTAGTGTTCTTCAAGATTAACAATGTTCATCATCTTTTAACCAACTAAATGTGAAGTAAAAACAAGTGACAAGAAGCTTACTACTAGCACAAGGGCTAGGGAAGAACACTAGAAGATGAAGGTGACAAATGTGTTGGATAAAAGCAATTGGAAAAGGTCCTTCAATCTCCAAGACCACCAAGCTTTCTTATGGACCTTCTTACACCTTCAGATGCCTTGAACTTGGACGAATGAGGATGGTGGCTTGGGTGGTTGATCTCAGCCGAGAGCCAAGAGAGGGAGAGGAGAAAGTGGTGGGTGTTTAGTGTGTGAGAGAATGAGGATGATGAAGTGCTTCTTATAACCATGTTTAGTGTTAACCTTTGGATAATATGTTCACCAAGTACAAGACATAATCTTCTCACAAATCTTATAAGATCATATAATATCTAGCAAGATCAAGTAAAGATCTTGATGGGGGCCACCTCATGACCGTCCCAACAAGGGGGGGGGGGGAGGGGTAAAGTGTAAGTTTCAATTACTAATTACATAAATAAGTTAAGTTTCAAGTGTGTTTATTAGGGATTTAATGTGTTATTATGTTATAAGAGGTGTTATGGTGTTTGGGGTTCATAACTAGCTCAGAAATAATAAAACAATGCTTCTAGTATAATTTTGGTGTTTCGGGTAATGTCCGGTTGTTCGGTTAGATACCGGTTCGTTAAAGTGCTAAATTGCGTCGTTTAGTGTCCTTTAAGTACCCTTTTGTGACACTTTTAATTCCCGATACTTAGGAAAGCATTCAGGACCGTTTAGTCATGTTTTTGCATGGCACAAACTTGTTAAAATGCTGAATTTTGCTGAAATATGCTGAATTCAGCATTATAAGTGTATTTCGGGTGCTTTTTAAATGCATAATTTAGCTTCCGGAAAGTCTGTATGTCAACCCTTGTATCCATACTTGGGTTTTAATGTATTTTAGACGTTGGACCTACTCCTTGGCCTTAATTCCATTATCTGACTGCTTTCTGCAGAGTTGCTGACACAGTGTGTCTTACCGGTGAGTTTACTAGTCTTTCTGACGCAACGCTAACAGTAATGCATAAAGCAATATTTGAAGTATAAAACATGCATGAATTCACATGTATAGCATGAAATCAGACAATGTTGACATTTAAGCACATAATTGCAGATATTAAATAATAATTAAGTTGTACGGAAATTACCGGTTTTTTGCCAGTTGTCACATCGACACCTAAATCGGAAGATCGGGTAGAATGAGGTCTTGTAAACCAAACGAGTATTGGACCTCATGTGATATGGTTTAACAAAGCCTACATTCTAAATCAGAACCTATCCTAAGTGCTTATGACCCATTAAGGTAGCTTATGCCACTTTAACGCGTCGTTTGCGCGAAAGCGCGTTCGAGACTCCTAACTAGTCCTATGACAAGTATTATATGCCTTAACATATCTAATTATGTTATATAATCAGTTTAGATGTCAAAACATGTGTTACGTATGCTTAAAATGAAATTATGCGAAAAAGGGCATTTTGGTCATTTTCCTAAGGCATATAAACTACCTATCATACAACTAACTAAACGAAGTGACCATAAGGTATAGCCTCGGAAGGTTATTCCCTATACAACTATGGTCACATTATATGTTTGGTCGGATCCTAACGATCAACCAAACGGGCCGGGTTCGAAAGTCTAAGCGGTTGTTTAGACCGCTTATCTTACGACCTTATATAAGCACTAATCTAAAAGTGATGAGTTAAACATGTTTAACAAGGTTTGAAAACAAGTTTGATATCAAAACAAAGGGTCTTGATACCTAAGAATAGTTTGGTTGCAAAATACGCATAAACGCGTATTTTGACCGAAACTATGACTCGTCACTAAGCCTAAAGGACTATGACCATCGTGATTACACTCACGTTACGAAGTTCAAACGAACTTCGTGTTGACCATTGACCGGTCAAAGCATAAAGTCAAACACTGTTTGACTTTCGTGCTTAAAAACGCATAAAAGAACGAAAGAAACTTACAACGGGTCCAAGCTAGGAAGATTTGATCTAGGAATTCTCAGGTATGAAGTTTTAACTTCAACTTAGAGAAAATTAGATCAAGTGTGGGTTTTGAAATGAAATTGGGTTGGGTATTTATAGGAAATCCACAACCGTTAGGATCGTTCCTCGATAAACGAGCTTCAATCTCAACCATCCATGTGTGCCCACTGAATTATAATACCATGGGTGTGCAAAACAAGCCCATAGTATGAAGAAAACCATGTCCAAAGACCTGAAACCAGCTGCTGTTTGAAAACTGATTTTTTTTGCAGAACTGGGCTGCTCTCGCGCCCCGCGTAAGACTCAGAGAAGTCTTACGCGCCCCTCCTGAGCCAAAGTTTGGCAGATTGTCAGAAATGGTCCCTGCAGCCCAGAAACTTGGTTTTTGATGCATTTTTGACACGTTTAAGCCCCGTTAACCCCATTTCAAGGCTCTAAAATGAAGTTAAAGTATAGGGAACTTAAAATATGCTCAAAAATATGTCGGATGTCGGTTCGTTTGGTCGTACGGTTGCGTTGTTCAGTTAATTACGACGAAACACGAACGGACGCGAAAAGAGATCCAAATTACGCAACGAATGGAATTTTATCATGAAAATCAATAAAATAAATTACTTTAATGATTAAATAAATTTTTGGATATCCGGATATATTCAGAACGTAAGATATGCGCGAAAATGCAAACTTTTGCACTTTTGATGCTTTTAGTCCCTATTGATCAAATAAGTATATTTTTGCGCACCAAACACCTCAAAGCCTATTTCTAAGCTATGTAAAGGATATTTAGGGCATGTTTAACTTATGATCAAGTTCCGGAATGTTCGATACTATGTGAATCAGCAGACTTTCTCAGTTTGACGCAAATAGTCCCTAAGTGTGAATAAACTTGTTTTTGACACACCAAAGCTTTCAAAACCTATTTCTAAGTTATATAAAAGTTATTTAAGGTATGTTAAGCCTATGTCACTGTTCCGGAGTGTTTTCCGCATTAAACTGATTATGTTTACGTATCAGTTCGCGTATAACATTCTAGAAAGAGATTTAAAGCTTGAAAATGAACTAGAATCAAAACGTGAAATTGTAAAACCAAAATAAACAAATTTTTGAGACCAAAACACATTGTTTCTTTGATAAAAGATAGTGTCCTACATCGTGTGTGTTTATGGAGCACAAGTGTCACACATCACACCTAATCATATGTGATGTATCATTCTTTTTCGGTTTGGTCAAGTATATAACTTGCCTCACCTTTTATACTTAGTGTATTTCTCGGGTTCAAGCGTATTAATACACTCCTACCATACACTTTTACATCATTTACTTCTCTAGTTCTTTCAATTAAAATTCATTTATAGCTAGTTCTTACCGGATGTCTTGATCAAGCCTTGAACCGAACACATTTCGTCTAAAAACCTTAAGCTCTGATAACCAACTTGTAAGACCCATACTAATTATACGAATAAAATAATGATAAAAGTTGGCCTTTAACTTACAAAAATCTACAAAAATTTCAAACATGATTCATAGATAACTTAGTCATTAAAAGTATTCAAATATGTTTTTCTATCATTTAACAATGTTTAGAATATCCAAAACATCCTTACAAGTGTGGAAGCTTCGACGTTATATTCGGTTCTTTAACGAGCTTGATCCATCCTAATTGCACATATTAGAGACCTAAACAACATTTAAAAACCATAAATGTTAGTAATTTATGTGTTAAAGGTAGCTAAATATCATAAATTACCTCATCCATCCTCAAACAACAAAAATAAAACAATTTTATCAAACCCGCCGTAGGCTACGGTCCCCTGACCGTAGCTTACAGTCTGCTTCAACATTTTGGGCAGAATGCCCAGACCGTAGGTTACGTTTTAACCTGCAGCAAATTAATTCCAAATCTGCCCTTGACACCAAAACGACCATAACTTTCATTTCATTTATTCGTTTAATCTCCCGTTACTTCCTACGTGATCGTAATTCGATTCTCTGTCATATAAACTTGAAATCCAACATCCGGATTAACATATTCTTAATTTACAAGCTCTCAACTTAAATTTTATTTACGAATTATTGACCTGTTTATGTTTTATTCAAACAAACTCATTCAATAACTTTAAATTTCACATGAACATCATAACTAGAGATGTTTCCAATTATACGGAGTTCTATTCGCGAGAGTTATGCATCCGTTATCTAATATGTATCTTATTTGTTTGACCCGTTCAACTACTATTAGTTGAACTTATTTATCACAATTTCTATATGCCGAAATTGTGCTTCCTTTAGCCATACTCACAACCCGAGTTTATGACTTTTCGTCCTCGTTCCCGATTCTCGGTTTACGCTTATATTTGACATCCTACTCATCATCCAGGTATTATATCGAAGTCGTTATTTATGCAACCTTTCCGGTATGCATCAGACTTCATTTGACCTGTTTGGTTAGTTTAACGAAATCCATCGCTTTAACTTACCAAACATTGATCTTTCTATCAACTTGACCCGTTTGGTTAACTTAGCAAAATCCATCGCTTTTATACAACCAAACCTTTCAAAAAAATCATTATTTGACTCGTTTGAATGTTTTAGTGAAATCCATCACTTTAGTACATTCAAACTTATCTATAGCTCATGATTTATTCGTTCGGTTTATTCATATGGAATGTACCGCTTAAGAATAAACCAAACTTCATGTATATACTTTTATTTAACAACGTACAATAGTACACATCATTTACGAAGTACTACGAAGCATATAACCACGTACCTTTAAAGCTTTCCCTACAAGCGGGTGTCCGCTCCGTCTTGACCACTTGATGATTCGCCCAATTTGCCTATAGAGTTCAATCCGATTTACCATTTAGAACTCATATTACAATATGTTACACGCAACTTGTCGAACTAGTCAATTACGTGATTCTTTCATATTTTCTCATTTCAAGATCTCTTAGGCATTATACCGAGCATTTTGTGGGTGAGGTTATCATACTTCTATTATCAAGTTCATGACTTTACTATTAATCATATATTAACATTGTTTTCAAACCTCTATGTCTAGTGTGTATGATTAACATCTAGAATTCAATATTTTATCATCAAGTTCAACCATTTCTCTTCCATAATTCAAGTGTTCATCATAGTAGTCAAAACCCATTTAACATAAACATGGTTAGAATTTGAAGGGGTATGGTCCCAAAAACCTTGCGCCAACGCAGTGGACCATACCATTATTATACTCCAAGATCATCTTTAGCTGGTCTCGCGTGCCCCGTACAGTTAGTCTAAAGCAGATCTGGGAGGATCAATCCTTAATAATCATGCGCCAGAGATAAGAGAAGGAAAATATTCATTTAACACCCTTGCGCGGGCCCACGCAAGGGTTCAGTTAAGCTTGGAAAGTGTAACGACTAAGGACAAGTCTCAAACATATCCGCGGGCATAAGGACTTAAACAAAAGGAATTTTTTCTGTTATAACAAACTAGACACGTGGCAACTGATCAAGGGCTCACAGCTGTAGATCTTCTAGAAATATTAAATGGCCATCGTGCATGGCCTTATTCGGTTATAACTGAATAATGATGTGGCAGCATCTAGAGCATTCATCTAAATTCACGATGATGGCATAATTTACATATAGATCTAGATTAAGTCACTTTCCACGTGGCACCTCCCCAGCCGTTGATCAACTCACAATCCGTGTGCATTGATGGGAAGATAACCGTAAACGGAAAAGAAGATTTCGTTAACCTTTCCGTTATATTTTGAGCGCCAAAACCTTCGGCTATAAATAGGAGAATTCAGGTACAAGTATTTCATTCACTCTCACTTTCTTTCACTCTTACTACTTCATCCTCTTCAGATCGCTGTTTATTCTCACGCCGGAGGGTGGTCACGGAGAGAACCCCCATTCTCCCTGTGACGAGTCTAACGGTGTTGTCTGTTTTGCAGTGATTCTGATGAAGTATCGTCCAGCAGTCATCGACGAGGGGATTAACCATTTTATGCAGAAACCTTACCCTTATATCTCGATTGATTCCGGTTATTTAGATCTGGTGTTTCTTCATTGGCGCCCACCGATGACTTCTTTTTGTTTTCATCTTCTCGTTCGATTACTTTTTCTCTTCTGTTTTCATGGCAGAAGGTCCGTCAAATCAACCATAAGGTCTGAAAACAAAGGCAATTTTGATTATGCTTCTCGTATCGACGGACTCGTGGAAGAAGCGTCTGATGATAATGATGTGCATCATGATAGTAATCATGTGAATGATCCCGTTACTCCAGAAGTTCAGCCAGAAATTCCGATCAGTTCAATATTACCTCCCGGCGAAACTCCAATCTCGTGGTATGTCAAATCTCTGGGTGCTTTAAATGCCGTTTATACACAACTTTGTGCACAGATGGGTAAAGCAGCACTACAGGTGCAAAACTCAAGTGCAAGCTTCGCCTTCACCTCGAGTATTAAGCTACAATTCACCTTCATACATATCGGTAGAAGACACGGAGGTTTATTCTCAATCAGGAACCAAATATGAGTCTACTTATTCCGACACTAGGCGTCGAGATTATCGGGAGGAGTAACATTCTCAGAAACGTGCATTTGTTCATTCAAGGTTGGGCCCGCGTTTGTCACAAAAGCGGGACACCCCGACTGATGAATATGATAAAAACATATGATGAGGGCGATAACACGAGTGTTTATAACCGGTTGTAGAAGGATCATGCTGATTATAAGCCGAAGATACGTGTGGTGTATAATCCTGAGGCTGAGCACAATTATAATTTGATCTATCTACCGGCTAAAGCAGCAGAACAGTCTAAGTTTGTCAAGGAAATTGCATTGGCTCCCCTTGAACGCGCAAAGTTACCACCCAACGTGGGAAAGTTTAACGGCTTGATTGATCCTGATGATAATTTGTGTTTGTTCACCAGCGCAGGGCTGATTGGCGGATGGACGTTACCTATGTGGTATCACCTGCTTGCTCAAACCTTCACAGGTGTTGCGCGCCTTTGGTTTGACAACTTGCCAACAGGTAAACTAACTTCCTGGAATGATCTCAAGGATAAATTCTTAGTTCATTTTAGTCAACAACGGCGTTCCATCAGAGGCTCTGCAGATGTCATGAACATCTGGCGGAGATATAACGAAAGTTTGGAGGATTTTATAACGTGTTATAACAAGGAGGTCCTTGAGATTGGTGATGTATGATTCACGCACAGTTCAAGTATGCGGTACGATGTGATGATATGATCAAGGTCTTATCAGGAACTGAAGGGTTACCAAAAAGTTGGGAAATACTTCTGACAGCAGCCAAATTTTATGCTCAAACTGAGCGTAACTTAAGTTCTAACAGACCCCAGTTGCCTCAGAATCGTCCGCAGGATATGAGCAAAAACAATGGTCAAAAATTCAAAAAGAGCTGGAAGGATTCAAGTTCTAGCACGTACTCTTCAGAAGACGCTCGCGTAACGATCAACAAGATTGTGGCTCAAAAAGCAATTAAGCAGGAAAATCATGAGAGGCAGTGGACACCTCTAACAAAAACTCCCATTGAGGTCCTTAGTACGGAAAATCATTAGTTTAAACAACCGCAATAAATGAAAAACAAAAAGGGTCAGGATCCAAATCTCTATTGTGATTATCACAAAGATACGGGTCATATAACTGTCAACTGTATCAGCTTACGCACCGAGATTGAAAAGGCACTTAAAAGCGGGAAACTCAGTCACTTAGTGCAAAATGTGCGCAAGGAATCTCTTCAAATCACCCGTGGTGAGGAAGGTCCAAGAAATAAGAAAGCAAAGCAAACATGCATGATTCAAGGTGGTCCATCGCGCAGGCGTAACCACAAACGAAGTCACAATGAGCGTTGGCGTGAGCAGTAAGTGATTTTTCCTGTTGTGCCAGGAGGTCCTCAAGAAGAATGACCGGTCATGATAACTGGTATTTTTGGTCATTACCGCACTGATTATATGTTTATTGACCCGGGAAGTTCTATGGATATCATTTATGAGCAATGTTCCAAGCAGTTGGACCCGAAGGACAAGGTGCGCTTAGAGCCAGTTGATTTCCCATTAACTGGTTTTCGCAATGAATCCGTCTTTCCGCTGGGTCAGATTTCTTTCCCTGTTACGCTCTCGGATGGCAAACACATGCGCACCGTTCTAGTTAACTTTATGGTAATGCCAGCTACTCCGCGTCATGATGTTTTGCTGGGTAGGCACGGACAAAGAAATTCTAGTATGATCACTTCCACACCACACGCTGCTTGTGGGTTTCCAACAGAAACTGGCGTAGCAATTCTGTATTTAAGAAAAGAAGTCATGTCTGTTGATGATGAACCTTCGGTAAAAGTTGCGAAGCCATCTTCTTCCAGCGAACCAGAGAAGTGGGTACTTAACAGCAAATATCCTGAGCAAACCGTTTGCTTGGACCCGCCATGTCTCCAGTAATTCGCGCACGACTTAAACTACTCTTATTCCAGAATGTGGATATTTTCGCATGGTCTCTAGCAGATATGACTGGTGTACCAAGGGATGTGGCAGAACACTAGTTAAACACTCGTCCTTCAGTAGAACCAGTGGTATAAGCGAAGCACAGTCTAGGTCCAGAAAAGACTCGCACAATGAATGATTAAGTAGCTGAACTGCTTCAAGCAAGTATATTACGAGAGGTCCAATATCAAACATGGGTGGCTAACCCAGTAATGGTGCAAAAACACAATGGCGGATGGCGCATGTACGTTGAATTCAAGGACCTTAATAAAGCATGTCTAAAGGATTGTTATTCTCTTCCAGATATTGACAAGAAAGTAGATTCTTTGGCTTTTTTCCGCTGGAAATGTTTTCTGGTTTGTTACAAGGGCTTTCATCAAGTTCAGATGAAAAAGGAAGACGAGGGTAAAACAGCTTTTCGCACGGAGAAAGGTATTTTCTGTTATACAAAGATGCCTTTTGGTCTCCGCAATGCGGGAGCCACATATCAACGGTTGATGGATAAAGTTTTTGGAGATGATATCGGTGTCACAGTCGAAGTTTACATTGATAATCTAGTCATTATTAGCCCTGATGAAGATTTGATGCTCAAGAATATTGAGCGCACCTTCGCTTATTTACGCAAGGTCAATTTAAAGTTAAACCCAGGAAAATGTCCTTTCGGTATGGAGGAGGGAAAATTTTGGGTTTTATTGTAACTAAAGACGGTTTTAAAGTTAACCCAAAGAAAGGGGAAGCTATCCAGCGCATGCCATCACCAGCAACTATCAAAGAAATGCAACGATTAGCCGGTCAACTTGATGCGCTTAATCGATTTTTGGCAAATCATCCTGCTAAGTCTTTCCCTTTAATAAGCACGCTGCGTAACTGTGTAAAAAAGAGTCACACCCTTAAATTATGGCATTAATTCACTAATTTCTCATCTAGGGTTTGTTCCTAGACTTGTATCCACTTCAATTCTGCCATAACATCTAACATTCATACTTGAATTACAATTATGAATGTTCATCACAAAATCAAAATATCACCAAATACCTAAATTTTACATACCTTGTGATCTCCTAACTTTGGTGACCATGAATTTAGCTTAAGCACTGATTTTGAACCCGATTTTCCTCTTTGATTTGAAGGATTTTGTGAATTTAGAGTTTGAGAAAATCTCCCCTCTTGTTCACTGTTTTAGTCGACCAGAACACACACTCAAGTGTGTGTTTTGTGTCAAAAATTCTTTTTTTTAGTAATATTAGTTTTCCAATTGTCCATATAAGCCCCTTAAGTTCTTAGATTTTATAAAAAGGGCTCCATTACATATTTTTCATTAGTTAACAACATATTATTAACCATGTTACTTGTTCCTAGTTATATTTCAAGGTTTATGACCAACACAAGTCTATATATATATATATATATATATATATACACACATACATATATATGTTTAACATTTTTTGGGTGTTATAATGAGACAACAGAGAGTGAAGAATTAGATGTTTTTAATGTAAAAAATATTCTCTGTTGAATGATCCTAGAGCCAGAGCTGAGAAAAAGGCTGCTAGATCAAAGAAGAAACGTTCAGAGGATAGTGGTAATGAATCTTATATTCCTTCAGATTCTGAACAACCAGTCAAGAAAGGTGCTAAACGACAAAAGAGAAAAGCTGCAATAACTTTCAAGAAGACTGGGTCACCAATGACAAAGAAAGCAAGGAAAGGGAGTAAAGAACCTGTGATTGAAACAACAACTGTTGGAGCTAAACCAGTAGTTACTGAAAAGAGTACACGTGTTGTTGAAGAAGAGAATGTTATTCCGATCTTAACTCCTACTGCTTCACAGCAAACACCAACAGCACCTATTCAACCAATCTCACCACAACCACAATCTCAACCACGTCAATAAGTAGGTCCTTCGTCTACTACTTCAAACAGAGACAGAGATTATATGTTTGATGATTAACCATTTCCAAATTTTGAAAATATAGATAATGATTTCTTTAATGATAATAAGATCAAATTTCTGGAGAGTGAGATAAAGCAGATGGAAGCGGTAATAGAAAGTCTAGTGACTGAGAATGAAAGACTGTTGAAGGTGACTAGTGATTTGGAAGAAGATAAAAAACTGAAAGACGGGAAGTTAGAAATGTTGTATAAAGTGTTAGAAAGGAGATTGGGATTTGATATTGAAGTCGAATTCAATAAGATTGAGATAGAGGAAGTAGAGGCTAGAGTTACTGAGAGAGCAAGAAAGGCTGCATCAGAACCAGAAGTTGTTGAAAAGGAAAGAATCTGCTTGATGCTATGACTGAGATTAGACCAGAGCCTATGATAGAAAGTCTCCTGAGAAAGTGATTGAGATAGAGCCTGAACCAATAGATATTACTAAGTTCATCCTTGTACCGTGTGTTGAACAACAAGAAGAGGAAGAAGAGAAAGATGATGACGAAGAGTTAGATGATAAAGGTTCTGATCATGATGATGATAAGAGTGAGGATGATGATGATGATGATGATGATGATGATAACAATAAGGGTGATACTAGTTTGGTTGTCTATGAAAAGAAAGTTACAGAGTCAGATGCTCTAGAAAAGAATGATTATATGAATGATGCTAAAAATCAGGAGGAAGCTGATGGAGAAGGGGAGCATGATAATGTAATAGATAATGAAGACACTTCATGAATCTTCACATACGTTCAACCTATAACAGTTGTTCCTGCAAGTCAAAACAAGGTTATTTACCTCTGTCATGATGTCGAAGAGGGTGAGTTTGTTCACAATTATACGAAAGAGGAAATTGTGAAGATGTGTGGAATAGACGTAGAATCTTTCGAGTTTGATTTTGAAGAGGAGTTGATGAACATTGATATTACAAAGCTTGATGATTATATGTTCAATCATGTTCCAAAAGCTGATGATTATGTCGAGGTTATTATTGAAGATGATCCTGATAATGAAGTTCCAAAGTATTCTGGTGAAGATTAGATGATTTCCCCACATTTACTGAGAAGTTTGCACATGAAGCTGATGATTTGGTTAAGAGAAAGATTAAGGATGATGAATCTCCGAGACTAAGTAAAGATTAAATCAGGGAGGCTCGTAAGACTTGGTTCAAGTTAATGCCTAGGGAACGCAAATTTAGAAGACCACTGGCTTCCTTTACGAGAAATCAAGACGTATCTTTGGGGGACATTATTAGCTGGGGCTAGATACCAAAACTGAACGTGTTTGCCATAAAACGATAATACGATGTTCAGTAATTCAGATATTTGAGCGACATTAAAACTTTGCCATGGTGGGGTGTGGAGGAGTTATGCAAAACAAAGATGATTAATTTTCAGATGAAACTGATTGAGTAGAAGTTATGGAAGTATATCAGATATGAAGCTCCTCATGACTTTCCAACATGGAAGCCACATTATCCTAAAAGAGTTCTATCGAAGACAAAAATTGATCCTGAAACTCAGAAACCAAAAGTGTCAATAAATATCAAACGTCCTCGAGCCATGAAGAATATGCCATTGATGAAGCTGGAACAAGATTTTTATCCTGACTTTCGATGGTGGAACTATGATAGACTGACCGGAGAAGCAGTGATTGTTTTGAATACTGAAGGATGTTGGAGAGCAATAAGGATTTTGGATCCTATGTGGTTGGTGAATCTTTCGGAGAAAAACATCGAGATGTTACACTTTAACAAGATACATTATCAGGTGCAGGATATTGTCTAGGCTATGCAGTACCAGAATGTTATCAAGATCTGGTATGGATATGAAGTAAATTCTGGAACAATGTGGAATACAAAGTGGGGAGAGATTGAAAGATAGGAATTTCTGAAAGAGGTCAAGAATGAAGAAAGGATTGAAGCGATTATGAAGAAAGCATCTATCAGAAGATATCGGTTTATGACGAAAGTGCCTCCTATAGATCAAACACCGATGACTTACTTTGAGCTAAAACGTCAACGTGTCAGAAAGTATTTCTTTGGGCGTTAGGGTTTTGAAGATTTGAAGTTTTTCAAGACCGATCGAGACTGCGGCAACATCCAAGGGGAAGTTTGTTGATACATAATGTCTACAGACTTCATCATGTCGTGTCAGTTTGTAATGGGATTAAACTGTTAGATTTTGTGATAGTAAGTAATAGGTCACATCCGTACGGATGAGTACATCCGCATGGGTTGGTCCGCACGAAGGTGCTTAGCTGTCCTATAAATAGCCGGTGAGGACCTAGTATTTTGTAACTTTGTAGAACTGATGGCGAAGCCCTGTCCGATTGATTTCTTGGACGTATATTGACATTATATGAATGAAAACGTTGAAAACTAACTAATCTTGTACTTGTCACCTAATCGTAATGAATTACGCGTATTGTGACTAGGTTGTAAATATCACCTGAGCATAATGTCAAGTCAAATGAGACCTATCAAAAACTTCCACACTTCAATCGGTATGTTGTCCAGACCAACTGCCTTACCCCTTCTCATCTTCCTGAGTACTATGCTCACGTCTCCCTGCCTGATGCGTCAACAGTAGCAGTTATTATGTTGTTGCCCTTGAGTAGTGTGATTTCCGCTTTCTCGCTGGTTAGCTCTCTCGCAATTGAAAAGATCTTGGAAATAAGTTTTCCATCTTAACTTAATGTCATGTTCCTTGACCAAAACACGTCCATCCTCTCCTTTTATGAATTTCACTACTCCTTGATCTTGCCTCCTATGCTCCATCGCCTTTGCAAGCTTGAGCATGTCATGCTCCCCAAGCGTTTATACATCTGCTTATAGGTTATATTCTTTACCTCGCTCACAACCTTTTTTGCCTCCCACTTGGCTGTTTTGTATCTCTCCCTCAATCTCACACGTTCCTCCTCGTTTGTGCACCTCAGAAGATCCCTAAAACTCCATTGTTTCTCTCTTATTTTGGTTTGTACATCTTCACTCCATCACTATGACTTCTTATGCCCAGTTTCCTTACCTGTTGTGACCCCTAGAGTCTCCTTCGCCACATGAAGAATGGTAGTCGCCATAACCTTCCACACTTGGTTCGTGTCCTCACCCACTCAAGTCGGTGTCAACGAAATGACCTTCTCTCTAAACATTGCAATCCTGTGGCCCTTTAAATTTCCCCATCGGATCCTAGGTCGCAACTTCCTCTCCCACTCAATCAACATTTCTCGCATGGCTATATCCGCTACTAATAAATGGTGTTGAGTCATCGTTTCCTTCCCTGGTATAACCTTGGAATCCCTCCACCCTTGTCACTCTCCTTTCCTCATCAAAAGATAGCCAATCTGTGTGTGATGTCCCCCGCTGCTAAAAGTAAGCAACTGCGAATCTCTTTTCTTGAAGAACGAGTTTAGAATACTTAGGTTGTGGGCCATTGAAAGTCTAAAAGATCTATACCACGGTCATTCCTATCACCAAAACCATAACCCCTATGAACCACCTGAAAGCCATCACTATTCTTACCAGTGTGACCATTAAAATCGTCTCCTATACAAATTCTTTACCCCCAAGTATAGTCCTCAATACTAAATCTAGATAATCCCAACCTCATTATCCCCTAGACCTACTTGTGGTGCGTAAGCGCAAACCACTATCACTACCTCTGCGCCTAGTACTAGCTTCAACACCATAATCCTATCATTGTGTCTTATCACATCTACACATTATTATGCAATTCTTTAGGCACTAGAAAACCCACCCCATTCTTTGCTTCATCTGACCCCGAATACCACAACGTGTACCCATTGCACTCGGCCCCTATATGTCTCTTCCAGCTAGTCTCTTAAAGGTACGCTATATGTATCCTACGCCTTTTAAGTACGTCTACCACATTCAAAAACCTACCAGTTAGGCTTACTACATTCCAAGAGGCAAAACGCACACTAAACCTCTTTCTTTCCCTTTACATGCACCCCTCGTCCCCGAACATGGTCTTAAGGAATAATCATGACTCATCCCGTCTATGGTAGCAACATAATCACACTAACACTCCATAAACGTAACCAGTTGTCGGCTTCGGCGGAAAAGAGACAAATGTGGTGTTTGTGGTCTCCAGCAAAAAAAAAACAATTGGTTCTAGGACGACAGCCTAAGTTCAAGGTGTTTGTGTCATCGATTGGTGTTTGTGAGTATATACGGTGGGAATTCAGAAAAGTGTAAAAGATAAGAGAGACACGGACGTCGGAAGATAAAGAAGCAAGACAAAGAGTGTTTGGCGAGAGAGTAGCAGTGTCACCAGGGTGTTACCTGGGTGGGTTATTGGCAGGTGGAGGTCGACTGAACTGTAACGCCCCGCTTCTTCGTAATTTCCATAATTAGAAAGTCTTGTTTGTATTCCTATTTTTGGAAGTCTTGTGTTCTTGTAATCGTTCGTTCATTTTAATCATTGTAAAACCCGAGACTTAAATCATAAATAAAACTCGTATTTTTTTAAATTTGTGTTATACATACTTCATACATGTTCGTACATTTGAATTCGTGAAACAGTTGATGCTTTATTCGTAATTTGTGGAAACTATTTCGTTAAACTTGCAAATTCATGGAATACATGAATAACACGTCTTTTGAATGCATATGATCCTTGAATACGACATTCATACACTTAAAAATACTTCATTACAGTTGTTTTATGTTAATGATACTTGATAAACCCTTAAATTATGCTTACATGTCATATATAACCCTTAAAACACCTAAATACCCTAAACAAGAAACATGAGGGGCCAAATATGACAAAAAGTAAAACACAAACCTCACCAGGCCGAGCCCTGGCGGGCAGTGACTCGCCCAGCCCAAGGCTTCGCGTGCCGCAAGCCAGTTGGATCCGGAAACAGCATTACCAGCTCGTCCATTGGTCACATTTTGTTGAGTTTTGATTGGGTTTAAGTGTGTTTCTTGTCTTAAATGCTCACCAACCCAACCCTAATCCATCCCCTATAAAACCCAAGCCTCCTCCAAGCACTTTTCACTTTCTAAACACTCTCTAATCACTCTCAAACTCTAAAAAACGTAGCTGAATTAAGGAGCTAAAGAAGATTGCTATCATCTCACAAAAGTGAGCATAACTCACTCATTAACCTTTTGCTTTGATTCTTTTCCCTACTCACTTGGATTGACCTTAGGAACGTTTCCACAGGTTTTCCATGGAAAACCAAGGTCTGGAACGTCACCAAAAAGGCTCCAAAGTGGACTAAAACTTTCTGTTTTGATTCAAACTTGGTTAATCTTGCTTAAACTTGAGTTATCTCATCTCAAACCTATGTCCTTATACTCATAACCACATCTATGGTTAGTTGGGCTTAAAAACAAGGTTGAGACATGTAAAATCAGAGGTGTAAACCTCATAAACTTTCTGTTTTGGTTAGGGTTTAACCCACAAGTAATGAACAAGCTTCAAGCTTGATGTTTGTGTGATTATAGGACTAGCTTGGGCTATCCTACTTGAAAATCCACACATTACTGTATGATTCCTTAGAATAGTTGTACCAATTTCATTCTTTATTGTAAGTTCATGACCCTCCTTGATTGTTTATAACAACAAGTGTAGTGGTGAACACCCAAGAGGTACCTAAATGGAAGACTTGTTCTTCCTACCTCATGCATAACTTCTGTGATACAAAAGAGGTTCCTAAATGGAGGATTCATCCTCCTACCTCATGCTTGATTTATTGGACATATTGATATATTACATAACCTATATATTACCTAAGTAATCAAACCTTTGATGATGAACTAGTGGTCACTTGTCAAAGTGTTTGGTTACATCATCTAAAAACATTATGTGTTAAAGATGATTACTTTCATATGTTTATATTCTTACGTTTTTAAACTCCGAATCTTTACTCCACCGTTATACTCCAATACTCATACGCCTTTGTTTCTTCGTGTAGAAGGACTTGGTGTTCCAACCTCCCATAACAACAACTCTCTCGCGGATTCACAAGTGGAAAGCTTGCAAAACCATGAGTATACTCGAACCCCCTTTTTCGTTTACCATTTTTGGGCTGTAACATGTTAAACTATAAACTACACTCAAACTTTACTCTTTATGCATGCACAAAACAAATCCAAATACATGAATACTATGTTGTTATACTTGATACATATACTTGGGTGATTCTTATGTGATACAATAGTCATTAGCTTTATACGAGCCTCCATTTAACATGTATAGCGCTATAGGAGTAACGCACCGCCCGTGAACGAGAGGTCATGTTAAATTATATTCTTTATTGCATAAACAGATGGTTAACTATAAATATTGCATGCCTTGTTATGTTGATCTTGAATAACCTAAGTTTCCATGTGGATTCGTTTTTTAAACTTTGATACTTATACTTATACTTAAACTTGTATACTCGCCTTTGCTTTGCATTGAACTTTATTTTAAACATGTTACAGGTTGAGGATGACAATGCTATGAAATGAAGTAGCAATGATGCCTAGATACACATTTAGACATCTTAGGTTAAAATGTTGTATCAATTTTGTTCTTATTGTTATGTATTCCCGTTGAACTTGTTGTTATTTGAAATTCTATGTAATGTTTGACAATTTGATTTATGAAATGAAAACGGCTTGAATTAAATATTGTCATCAATAGTGTTATGAAGTCTCTTGCAATCTCGTATTCGTCCCACTCCGATGATTCCGCCATTGGTTGGGGTGTGATAGATTGGTATCAGAGCCATAACTATAGGGAATTAGGCAGAATTGCCATGTTCGACCTAGTCTATAGTAGGAACCTTATTTTTGACCATTCTTGATTCATGCTTAAAATATTATTCTTCCTACTTTGCTTCTTTCTCTTCTTTTTGTTCTTAATGCTTACATAATGTCTTTCCTAAGACATTTTACACAATACACTTGAAGACTTGAAGACACTCTTTATACAAAAGAGACGAGTTTACCAAAATAGGCGTGAAACCCACAATTTGGTGAACGACTCTCATTCCGCCTATTCTTTATTTTGCACGAAATTGCACCATTAAGTTAGGAGTGAAATCACATCTTAATGGTAAATTTCCAATTCAAACTCTAGTGGACCCTCATCAAAGTGCCGAAATTAAATTTTGACCCGACGAGTACCAACCACATTAGGTTACGAAATCATCAAGTTAGGGGTGAAACCCGCACCTTTTCGATTAAGTCCCATTCCTCGATTTTCAATCTCGCCAAAGTTTCGATTGTTTCAATCGATTAGAGATGTGTAGTAACTGGAAGGGTAAGATACCGTTAATCGCTTCTCGATGAGAGTATCTTACCTGTAGGCCAAAGCACGTTTCTCTAATTTCAAAGGAATTTTGATTCACTTTGGAATAGTCGACGTTTCTCTACCCGAAACAATCTTATGTTTTATGAGCCTCCATTTTATGTGATTCAATTTATATGTGATTTTTATACTTGTTACCTCATTCATTTCAAAATCGTGACACAATTCGCACATCTCGCGCAATCAAAAACAATAATAATTCTCGTGAACAAACTAAATTTATACTCTTTTACGCATTCATACTTGCTTATGTTTTGTAAATGCTTGTTGAATTCATGCTAATTATGTAAACCATACGTGATACGTCATGCTTACATGTTTATACTTGCAAAACTTATTTTGAATTTATGATCAAGTCTCATCCTTTTTCCCTTCTCTTTTGATTCTTAGATGTCGTCCAACACTGCGCCAAAGAGGACCAAGTCAAAGAAGGGTTCAACCCCCAACACCAACTCTGACTCCATGTCAAAAAAGGATTGTAGGAAATTCATGGCCAAGCAAATGGCTAAGGTCATACCCGACATTGTCAGTAGGATTCAGACTAACACCGACTCACCACATGGCTCTGTCGATTCGAAGGTGGAAAACCCCAAGCCGACATTCCAATTCAAGCAATTCATGGCATGTAAACCTCTGGAGTTTACTGACAAGGATGGCGCCACCCCCATGATGAATTGGTTTGACACAATTGAACTCACGTTCTTGCAAAGTGGGCGTCCCGATGACCTACGAACCTTGAATGCAACTGGAGTTTTTCGTTCGAGGGCACTCGAGTGGTGGACCTTGAGAACTAGGCTTTACAAAATGTTTTTCCAAAAAAATAATTTTCTCAAAAATCATAAAAAATCACTTGTTTTAGAAAAAAAAATGTCGCATGCAAAAATTTACATCAGGTGTAAACAAAACTTACGTCAGGCGTAACTACCGACTCGACACTTTATTTTGTTTGTTTTACAGATGTGTTTATAATATTTTCATCTACGTTTGTGCAACAAAATTGTGGCCCAACTTGCACGGGAAGTAGGAGTTCTCATGGTTCTCACAACTTGTGGTGGTTTTAAATGAACCGAACCTATATATATATATATATATAGAGAGAGAGAGAGAGAGACAATGTATTGTACAAAATGGCTTAATGTACGCTACGTACGCGATGTGAAATCGCATGCTATAAAATAGGATGGATAAAATCGCATGTGATAATTTTGATGAAATCGCATGTTGGTTTTTTGTAACATTTTCGCATGTGGTAATTTTTGATGAAATCGCATGTTAAAAAACCAACATGCGAAATTGTTACAAAAAACAAACATGCGATTTCAATGTGGGATGAAGATCTGACGGCTGAGATGATTGCGTACGTAATGTAGGATAAGGGCACTTGTACGTTAACCTATTATATATATATATATATATATATATATATATGGGACCGCTAAAATGAAAACCACCTCCAGTTGTAAGTACCGCGAGAACCAGTTCCTAGCCATTAGATCTTCAAGATCAATGGATGAGATTAAAAGTAACTAAAAATAATATTAAATAATTTTTGTCTTGTTATTTTTTTAATATTTTAATCTAAAAGGGTAATTTAGTAAAAAGACTCTATTTTGTCCTTTTGTCTTTATTGTTTTTATTAGTTTTTTTGTATTATTATATTAGTTTTTTATTTTTTAAACATAATTTTTTTATTGAAAGCATATTTAAATTCATATTTTTTAAAGATTTTTTATAGTTTTTACATTTTACATTTTGCGTTAGACTTTTTACGTTTTACGTTTTTTTACGTTTTTGCATTAACGTTTTTACGTTTTACGTGCCTGTTTTTGCACGCCGGGCTTTTTCAATCGACGTTTTTACGTTTTACGTAAAACTTTTTACGTTTTACTTAAAAAAATTTACGTTTTACGTTTTACCTAAAACTTTTTACGTTTTACGTAAAACTTTTTACGTTTTACGTTTTACGTTAAAAAGTTTCCGGTTACCTTTTTTACAAAAACTTTTTTATGCAAAAACGAACGCACCCAGAAATCGCACACCCGGGAGGTGTCTCAGATCTATCGTTATCATCATCGACTAAGGGGGGGGGGGACAACAACATCAAAACAAAGTGTATCTCGAAAAAAAAAACGGGGTTTGGCTGAGATTATCCGATAATCAAAAGGCTGCAAAAGTGGGGTTCAGGTTCAAAAAACCTACCCTCCGCCGTCCTTGTCGCGCCATCGTCATCTAAATTTACGGGGTTTTTTTTCATCATCGCCACCCAAATCGACCATATCAAAACCCACAGATCAAAATCCCCAACATACCAAATCAAAACAGAGATCAAAATACCATCGTTATCATCATCATCAATCAAGAACACATATCAAGAACACGGGCCAAGAATCACCAGAAAAAGCAAGTAAACCCAGAAAAATCAAGAACACATACCAAAATACCATCGGTATCATCATCATCATTCAAGAACACATATCAAAGAACACAGACCAAGAATCACCAGAAAAATCAACTAAACCCATAAATGGATGAAAGGGGCGGTCGAACCGCCACCACCTGTCGTCGACCCACCACCACCCAGCCGTCGAACCGCCACTACCAGCCACTAACCCACTAACCCACTGTTATAACCACCGCCGCCGACCAACCACCACCGTAACACGTATGGTGTTAGAACGATCTTGAGAGAGAGAGAGATTAGGGGGTGAAGGACACCAACATCCAAGATGGGACACCAACAACCACAACATCAAATCGGAGCTCTCTACCCCCAAATCGGAGCGGTGATGATGGCAGCGGTGGTCGCCAGAGTAGGAGTGGGGGGTCGCCGGAGTAGGAGTGGGATCGCTAGAGTATGAGGGTTCGCCGGAGAAGGAGGGTGAGGGTTTCATCAGTAAAGATGATGAAGAATTTCTTCATCAGTTAGGAGAGAGATGTATGGGTTTCAAAAATGAAGCTCTACAATTTGAATAAGTGATGAGAGAAGAGAGAGACATTAAAAAGAGGAATAGACATTTCTGGTGGAATTAATGAAGAGAGAGAGAGTGAGAGATTAGACATTTAGGGTAAAAGACCAAAACACCCTTTTAGTTGGCATAATCTGATTGGTTGAAAGTGGTTCTCGCGGTTCTTACAACTGGAGGTGGTTTTTATTTTAGCGGCTCCTATATATATATATATATATATAGTAGGAGTTGGGTGGAAAGTGGGTTTTTCCTAGAAAGTCTAGGAAGCAATCAGAATGCGACATGTGGCATTGAAGATTTTTAACTAGAAGGGCAATTGTGTACTTTCACATTCTATTTTTATTTTTGGAATTTATCTTCATTAACTAACTATCCATGTCCATAATTGTAATCGTTTTTCTCCATGATTTTCTGAATAAATTGTTTTCGAAATCTAAACCAATCGCACATTCCATTGTTCAGAAGATTACTGGAAATTATCAGCATGTTCTTGGTGCTGTGTTTTAACAGTTTACAGGGCTAAAGTCAATTTTTTTATAGATCCCATAATATAAAGGTGGTTTTGTAATTGGCAGATTACTGTTTTGTAATATGCTTGCTGTTAAAACACAGCGTCAAGAAATCCTCCAGCATTACCAGCATGGATGGTGAAACACAGCGTATGAATCTGCTTGCTGTTAAAACACAACTGTATGAATCTGAATGCTAAAACACAACTGTATGAATTTGCTTGCTATTAAAACACAACTGTATGAATCTGAATGCTAAAACACAACTGTATGAATCTGCTTGCTGTTAAAACACAATTGTATGAATCTGAATGCTAAAACATAACTGTATGAATTTGCTTGCTGTTAAAACACAACTGTATGAATCTGAATGCTAGAACACAACTGTATGAATCTGCTTGCTGTTAAAACACAACTGTATGAATCTGCTTGCTGTTAAAACACAACAACACAACTGTATGAATCTGCTTGCTGTTAAAACACAACTGTATGAATCTGAATGCTAAAACACAACTGTATGAATCTTCTTGCTGCTAAAACACAACTGTCTTAATTTGCTTGCTGTTAAAACACATCGTCAAGAAAACGGAGATGATACGAACAATATTTGAATGGTGATGATGAACTCGGAGATGGTGGAGATGGAGAAGTGTTTTAATTTGATCCGGTGCTCTCCATCCTTTCTAAAGTTATCTTCTTCCATGATTGTAGTTATTTTTGGTAGGGATTGGGGTTTCGAATATGGGTTTGGAGAGAGAGAGGGAAAATAGCGTGAAATTAGGGACTGGGTTTGACTGGCGGTTATCTAATTGATTTAAAACAAGATATATTGACAAAATTTCTCCTATTCTTTTAAAACAATGAATTAAATAAACTAAAAAATTACAAGATTGCCATTGACTTCATCTTAACCATTAAACACACCCATTGGATGGCCCAGATCGCTTCCTAGACTTTCTAGGAAAAACACACTTTCCGCAGGATCCCTACTCTCTCTCTCTCTATATATATATATATCTATATATATATATATATATATAGCAGAGGGTTCAAGCGAAATCTCATTTTATTGTGAGAACTCGAAAACTCCTAAAAAAACTAAAAAACACCCCATTTTAAAAAAAAAAATTGATTGTAATCTATCATATTAAAATATAAAAAAATTGTAAAAGAATAATTCGTATTACACATGTACAACACTATGAAAAACCTAAACCGGCTAACCCCCCACTCCCCAAAACCCCCACAACAACCCCCCCCCCCCCCCCCAAAAAAAAAAAAAAAAAAAAACTAAAATCCCCACCCTCAAAAACCTAAACCCCCCAAAAACCTAACTCTAAAAACTAAACAAAACCTAAACCCTAAGGCTAAGTAGTATTGCATATGTGCAATACTACAACAATAGCATTGAAAAAGAATGACATGTTAAATCTTTTGTTTGTGTCGATAAAATATGTTCGAATATACTCGAATGAAAGATAAGAAAATTGTGATCTTATAGTGCAATTTAAGAAAAAAAATAACATACGAAGAATATTGAAGTGTTTGAAAACTCATATTTATTTTTTTCCAATTTTATCCCTCCTTCATTAAAAGCACCTTCCCTTCATTAAGGAGTTCTCAAGTTCTCTCACTAACTATGGGTTTTTGATTGAACATATATATATATATATATATATATATATATATATATAGGGTAAGGTTATTGTAAAAAAAGTTAAAATTGTGAGAAAGGTGAGAAATATTGTGGATATGACATGTGTCCTAAATCTAAATTAATTCAAAAGGGTAAACAAGTAATTTTATCATTAATTCAATTAACTAAAAACTTCCCATAACCGTCACCTTAATTATAGGAACTGGATTTTTTTTAAAAGATCTCTATAAACACCATTTAGCAAGTATATAACACCATTCAGCAAGTATATAACATCATTCAGTAAGTATATAACACCATTCATGGACTAAACATCTGATCGAAACATATTTTTTTCTCTATATAAGTATAGCAATATGGTACTCATATTAAAGATAAAAAAACGCTTGTTATTATGGTGTAATTTTTTTCAAAAAAAAAAGTTACGTATAAAAAGTTATTGACGTTTAAAAAAGACGGGGGGAAGTTACATGTGCATTAATGTTAGTTTCTTAATTTAAAAATGTTAAATTTACCTATATATCCTTAATCTAGAAAATTAATATGTTTAACAGTAAACATTATTTACAATTTTGCCATTATGATCTCAAAACCATTAGATCAAAGATCTAATGGTGTAGATTCTTTCTTACCTTTCTCACAAAATACCCTTTTTTTACATGAACCTCTACCTATAAATATATATATATATATATATATATATATATAGGGTGTAGTTATTGTAAAAAAGACCAAAAGTGTGAGAAAGGTAAGAAAGAATCTCAACCATTAGATCTAAATTAATTGAAAAGGGTATAATTGTAAATGCATTAACAAATTCAAATATGGTAATCCTTGATTTAAGGATTTGGAGAGAGAAAATCCTTGATTTAAGGACTTATAACCGTCCATAAATATAACACCATTCAGAGCATGTTCATACATGGTGTTTTAAATATAACACCATTCAGAAAATATAACACCATTCAGCACAAATATAACACCATTCAGCACAAATATAACACCATTCACACAAAAATAACATCGTTCAGCACAAACATAACACCATTCAGCACAAAAAAAACACCATTCACACAAAAATAACATCATTCAGCACAAAATATAACACCATTCAGCACAAAAAAAACACCATTCACACAAAAAAAAAAATCATTCAGCACAAAAATAACACCATTCAGCACAAAAAAAACACCATTCAGCAGTAAATAAAATAAACACCATTCAGTACAAGAATATAACACCATTCAGTAAAAGAAATATAACACCATTCAGAAAAAGAAAAAAAACACCATTCAGAAAAGAAAAAAACACCATTAAGAAAAGAAAAATAACACAATTCAGAAAAGAAAAAACACCATTAACAAAGGAAAATAACACCATTAATGAAAAGAAAAATCAGCAACCCTAACATCACCCCATCTTTTCCTCCTCTCACACGACAGCCTCCAACCGCTCATCTCCTCCGAGCGTCACCTCACCACACCGGAATCGCTGGCGCCGGACCCTAATTCCCCATCGGACATCAACATCGCCCGTCGTCGGCCTTCGTCCTCAGCCGTCTTCTTCAGTCTCCGATCACCACCCTTCACACCGGAAACCCAACCGTCGCTGGTTCAGATCAACATCCACCTTCTTCGCTGCTCAAGAAGAAAGAGAGAGAAAGAGAGAAATTAGGAACGTATGATAGAGAGAGAACGAAATTGTAGGGATTTTGATTTACAAAATGAAGATAAAAAGACACAATTGCCCCTAGATATTTCAATTCAATCCAAATTAATAAAAAATATTTTACATTTTGGTCCCTATTGATCTCAACCATTAGATCAAAAGATCTACTGGCTGAGATTCTTTCTTACATTTCTCACACTTTGGGCCTTTTTTACAGGATCCTAGCTCTATATATATATATATATATATATATAGGGGAAAGTTTAAATAAAAACCACTAGTTAATACGAAAACTCGAAAAAAACTAAAAAAGCCTAAAAAACATACCAATTTTTTTCATACCAATTTTCGCCATTTTAGGTATATAAAAAAACTTTCTTTCAAATTTTTTTTTGTAGTGCACATGTGTACTACAAAAAAAATTATTTTTTTATATATAAAAACTAGCGATTTTTAATTAAAAAATTGGTGTTTTTTTAGGTTTTTTTAATTAGTTTTCGAGTTTTCGCGATAAAAGTGGTTTTCATTTGAACCATTCCCTATATATATATATATATATATATATATATATATATATATATATATATATATATATATATATATATATATATATATATATATATATATATATATATATACTACTTTATAAAGCATATAGGAAGGATAGAATGGTCATTTGCCACTTTACAAGTCTTTAAAGCCCATTGTACAAACCTGTTAAGCACAAAGTGTTGAAAACTTCTTTTCAACACAAGCTGAACCTGTTGGGCGGGATATCTAATTTGTGGGCGATATTTGAAATTTCAAACACGCCTCTAATCTACACGCCATTGTCAACCCATTGTCAGATCTATCTTTTCTTCATCAAATCTACACGCCTCTCTCTCTCTCTCCTTTTCTCTTGCTTTTTCCTCTTTTATCCTAAATCTCAGAGTTGATGTTGGATCTGTTAATGAGTGATGTCAAAATTGATGAGGTTTTGGTTCAGATTCATGACCGCTCCTCCACCTTTCATCCATGGAACCGGTCGTCGCCATCACCGTCTTCTCCCCTTCTCCACTCCAACAGTCGCTTCATGATCTAGGGTTTCACTGAGAAACCAGTCGTTTCATGATCAAGGGTTTTTCTGTAGATCCGACGCTATCTCAACAGATTCGACACCAGATCCTACACCAGATCGATTTCTATGGCTTCTTTCCCGGTGGCTTCAAGATCCGACACTATCTCAGTAGATCCGACACCAGATCTACTGGTTGACTGTAGGGTACCTTTCTTTTTACCATATCTTCTTATTTTTATTTTTGTTATTTGAATCTAATCTGGGTAATGTTTCAGATCTTCGGTTTGGTTGTGGGTTCGTCAACGATGGTGGTTGTGGGTGGAAGATCTGGCCAGATCTATGGCTCTGTTCTTTGTAAGTATATATTTTTGTATTGATTAGTGTTTTTGTTTTCTTGAAATAGAAATTTCTACGATCTGTGTTGGTTTTGTGTTTTTTTTAATGTTTTGTGAATGGATATACGGAGAAAGTATATATTTTTGTCTTGATTAGGGGTTTTTGTTTTCTTGAAATAGAAATTTCTTGGAGGATCTTAAGCTCAGGTGCAACGGGAAATGTGAATAAGGGTTCCAAATTTTCCAACTTTAATATTTAATTTAAAGTTTTATGATTTGGTCATTACATTTGTTTTCTTTGGAAGAAATAAGATCTCTTATACTAATTAGAGTTTTTGTTTTCATGAGATAGCAGTTTCATGGGTGATTTTAAGTTCAGAAGGAAGTAGGAACTGAGACTGAAGATGTTCTTGATGATGGAATCGTGAAAAACATACAAATCTTATTGCTTCTTCAGGTTGCGGTTGCCTATGAAAGTATGAAAATCTACCAAGCAAACTGCGGTTAACCCTGTTAATTATAGTTTGCAGCGGCTAGGGTTCTGACCATGACCACCTGGTAAGTTCAGTTCATCCAAAAATCTTTACCGGTGAACAAGTAAACATGTTTTATCATCTTTTTGTTTAAATTTGTTTTTAAAAAGCTGTTAAATTTGTGAAGATCCGCTGTATAAGGAGCTATGGAAGACAACACGAAGTCCAGCAGGTAAATCACCTTGTTTTAGTGCTTTACAAGTACTTTGTAGTAGCGGTGGTTCTGCTGGTTCCACTTCAGAACTACTTGATTGTTTCTCTCTCCTAGGGTTTGTTCCCGAAGAATCTTTTTGTTTATCTGTTGTTGCAGATCACAGGCTTATATTTTGCTTAATGACTCCAGGAAACGTTAAATTTCTGTTGAACTTCAGTTTCTCGCAGTATTTCTGTGAAACGCTAACATATAGTGGCTTCACTTTTCGTGTAATGTGTCCACTTAATCGGACTATCGGGTTTTAAATGTTGGTATGGTACTCTATTTGATTTATCTCAATTTTTTCTTTGGGCTGTTAAGAAATTTGTTTGTGTTTTTTATGGCTTTAATAGATTTGATGCAATCTGCAAGATGTATGACAAATATGACGTCAAAAAGCAGTGAGATCTCAACATCTCTGGTGACGATGCCTTTTAAGCTGATTTGAAAAAAAAAATTCAATCTGTTTTTCTGATTAATCACACAAAATGTGATAATAATTAATAAGTGAAGGTTGTTTAGGCTCTTTTATCACTCCCAACTTCTAATTTTTAACCTGAAATATAATTTTATTCTATAATGAATTGTTTCTACAATATATTGTCTGAAAACCCGATTCCTATATACTTAAGTTGGTTGTTTAGTTATCCAACATTTCAGGGATAATAACAGTACAAAGTTTTTCTGTGAGTCATATAAGTTAAGTCATCAGATGAAATAATAAATTTCAGGAAGGAATCAGTTAGGTTATATTTTCAGAAATGGAAATCTCAATTAAAATGCTTCTAATTTTTTATGATATATGCAACAATTCTGGATGCGTGATCACATTCGTTATTATTAAGCCTACATGTCAACTGCAAGATCTACTTAACAATTTTTTGTTGTACTATTTCGTGCAGATCTTCTATTTGGAATTCAAAGAGAGGTAGAAGCTGGAAGACTACCAAAATCTATTGCTCAAGCAATGGCAGAGTTGTATCAGAACTACAAAACTACAGTAATTACTTTTGTCATCTGAATGAATAAGAGATTGATTTAATATCTTCACTGTATTGATTTTTTAAAGTTGCGATGTTTCATTTTTTTAGGTTTTACAAAGTGGAAACCCTCATGCAGAAGATATCGTATTGATCTTTTGACATTCTTGAAAATATATTGTAGGATGATACAAACGGTGAAACGCAAGATGATATCACCAGCGAAGATAGTGAGTCAGATGATGACGATGATCATTTCGATTCCGTTTGTGTGATATGTGATAATGGTGGCAAGCCTACATGGTACTACTTTTTTACTTCGCGTCTTCATTTCCTTAAGAAAAAAATTAAATGATTTTTAACTGATGGTTTTTTGACGACTTTGTCGTCTATTACAGTTGTGAAGGGAGATGTTTTAGGTCGTTTCACGTAATCCCAGATTCTGAAGTGGCACAAGAGTCCAATTGTGAATCCCTTTGTTTATCTCTTGAAGAACTGGAGGTTAGTTAATCGTATAGGAGTTTGGATGATATCATATGTATTGTTTCGTTTAATTTTTCTTTTAAATATTTATTCTTTGCAGAGTCAAAACGAATATAAGTGTGAAAATTGCCAGTATAGTCCGCACCAGTACTTTGTCTGTGGTGAACTAGGGTCTTCTGATAAATCTTCAAATACAGAGGTATGTAATACTCCGACAGCACGAGAGAAAGAGACAGAGAGAAAGAGCCTCTACATATGCTTGTCTAAGGCTTGGCGTGTGTTCTGCCTCTTCTATCAAAAGATATTCACGAGCCTTCTAAAGGTACAATATTTAATTATATTTTCGAGTTTCGGTAATAAAATATTGATATATTTGCAATGTGAAGACCATTCATATGTGCTTCTTGCAAATTTAAGTATTTGTGAGTTTAACTCTAGGTATTTCGATTTTTGAATTCGCGAATAAGTTTAGACTTCTTGTGGTTATTGATTTTGAGTTTAACTTTTGCAGGGGTATAATGATCTGAACAATCAGGACTTAGTGTTACTTTTAAGCAGGTTAATGGGTCTGGTGGCTACGAAGCAGGCTTTGCAGGTGTTGCAGGATAATTATCCTGAGTTTGTAGCAAAGCAGGTGAGTTTATGTGTTTTTGGATGTTAGTTAGATGTTCTTAAGAATTTGGGCTTTTAGTTGGTTATTGATATATGGTATGCTTGTTTAAAAAAAACTCAAATCTTGAAGCATAGAGAATGCAATGCTCTAGGTTTTAAAAAGCGTGCCTCAGGCATGAGGTAATCGGGAAAACGCCTCAGGGCCTTGAGGCAGCGGTTCATGTACATGTGGGTCATGATCAGTCAAATTTAGGTACTGGAGGAGGGTGATATGTAGAATTGACTAAATGAAGAGATAATGAATGGTTTAATTGTTGTAAAGGGTGATATGTAAAAGAGATAAGGGTAATGCAACTTTTGGTTGTACATAGAGCAACGCCTTGCGTACATGAAGCTTTCGCCTACAGTGGCGAAGCTTGAGATTTCCGACCAGGGGTCGAAAACGTATATACCTAATAAAATTATAAAACCGGGGGTCGAAAACGTGTATACCTAAAAATTCTATACGAAAACTACATACCGGACACTACTGACCGAAAAGTTCGGGGGATCGGGCGCCCCCCCCTCCCCCCACAAAGCTGGGCCCCAGTTCGCAAGCGATCAGCTTTCGGGATCTAAACACCTCACGCCTTTTGAAACCATAAAGTTGCGCCCCTGTTCGCCTAGCGATCAGCTTTCGGGATCTAAACACCTCACGCCTTTTGAAACCATGTTCATGCCCATTAAGTTGCAGGATCTTCATCCTGCACTATACAATTAGAAGTTTAAAATTTAATCAATGTTTTCAAATATAAATTGTTTTTTTATCAGTCACATGAATCCTAAGTTGACCAAAATTTGTGTTACTAACTGGCTAATAAAACATATGAAGAATTAAATGTTCAATGTATGCGTTTTGTATTCGAAATGATTTTAGAATGTCGAACCAACTCCACTTACGAACTGAAAATGACATCTTTATCAATGTTTTGACCTTAATTTAGTGGACCTATTATGGTCAAATGTGCAGTATTTGACATTAAGTTGATGCATAATTATTAATTAAGTTCTATTGATTGTTACCATGTAATATACTCTAATTCTTTTGTGTGATTCTCTTTGAAGGTTTTCACTAACGTTCCATGGTGGTATTTAGCTTTTTATTCGATGATGAGTCCGTTCATGACTCAAAGGACTAAGAGCAAGTTTGTGTTTGCCAGCCCAACAAAAACCGCTGAAACCCTTTTCAAGTATGTTCATTCTTTTAATTTCTCTTAAATATATTGTCATAACTTTGTAAATCGAGATATGTTTACTGCCGTTTTCGATTTTGACTTTCGAGTTTACAATTTGGTAAATTTGTTGACTTTTTTCTCATTTATTCACCTCCTGTTATATGGCAACTATGATTTGGTTACACATCAGCAACTGGTGTATGGTCCAAAACTTAGTTGTCTTCTCCTTCAAGGATCTGCTTGAAGTTCACGAGCATGTTGGATTGATAGGTCAAAAAAAGAAGTTTTAAAGGGGCTCATCAGGATTGGGTGTTGGAGTATTTGGAGGGCAAGGAACGGAGCCATATTCAACAATAAACCGGTAAAATTGGAAGTTATCATTGGCGAGCTAAAGTCTTTGGTTTTTTTTTTTTTTTTGTGGTTCTCAACTAGGACTAAAAATACTTCCATCTCTTGGGAAGATTGGTGCAAATATGTAATTTTGTAATTTTGCTTTTGATCGCCTCGGTTTGAGGTGGTTTTCGGTCCAATGAAGTTTACTTTAAAAAAAAAGGTAATAAATAAGTTTATGTAAATAAGTTGCCAAATCTACCTAAAATTTTTAAAATATAAAAATTCTATTACGGTCGAGAGCACTTTCAAGTAACATATTGGGCTCAGAAATTACAACAACAAACAATCTTCATTATGAAAATTTTGACAAACAGGTCATATTTTTATCAATCAAAGACCATGAAATTTAGTGTAGCGTATAAGGAGCTAATGACTTGGTGTAATTATGTAATTATTAACATAAATTTTAGAAGTTTTAACATATGATTTGTAATACAAACACATTTTTATATTAAAAAAAATATATCTCAAATTTATAATTTCAATTTAGTTCCCCAATGATATAGACATACATAACAACCGCTGACTACTTGACCACTGAGATAAACCTTAAACAAAATAAGTATAAATAATAACTCATTACCAGTAAGACGAGTAAGACGAGTGAGTACAAAAACCCAATTATTTCCCTATTTTTTTTCACAATATAAAAGCAGCTAAAGAATATATGTTAGAATTTACAAAAAATTAAAAAAACCTATGACAATGATGAAGACTTCTTGGGTCTCACACAACATCGAGATATTCATATGCTCGGTTGTTGTTGAAAGGAGATAATTCTTATATTTCTTGATAAAAAAGTACATCTATTTTTTTGTTTGTTTCAAATTTACATAGGAATAAATACGTACCTTGGATGTAGTATGTGAGGATTGATAAGTTAAATAAATTGAGTTGTAACATATTACACAAATAAGAAAACTAACTTAAGTACTGTACGATATATCACGAGACGATTGATAAACAAACAGAAATGGAGTGTCGTATTGTAAACTCACACACCTGTTTGAAACCCCACTAATTGAGTTGTTTTTATTAAATTAAAAAATAAAACTATATCAACCTTATAAATAGATATAGCTTAATTCATATTCCGTGCCCATTTTAGCTAAAACCCATTTTTTAGGGAAAAACAAAGTCGATGCTTTTTTTTAAACGAGCAGTCTCAATCTATTGGTGTAACACTACATTCATGGTCGATTAGAGATCGTTCATTTTTTCCTTATCAACCCCTTCTGTGTTTTGTGTCTATTCTCGCGGCCATGTATCCACTTCCCATTTAGGTGTCTCTGCCAGTTGGTTACGTTTCATGACTCCACTGCTACCAGCTTTCCTTTTAGATGAAATAATTGAGATGCGTAACGCTTATGTCGAAAAAACACCTAATCACGATGCAAGTAGTTGACATGCGGATTTTAATTTTTTATTACTATATTTATGATTGATAATTTCCCATTCGTGTGTTCGTTTTTTTTTTTTTTAATTTTTTACTATGTTTGTGACTGATATTTTCTTAATAGCATGTTTGTTATTCTTTTAAAGGCCTGTAAGGCTCATGGTATACGTCACACACCGATGCTATGAATAAGAAACTAAACAAACATATTATACAATGTACACGAGAAAATTGATAAACTCACAGTAAACGAATACCGGATTGTAAATTGTCGTCCCGCCGCATCGCGCGGGTATAAGTCTAGTATATATATATATATATATATATATATATATATATATATATATATATATATATATTATTTAACATGAAATTATTAACATTTTTATAAAAATAAACTACTCGGCGCTTTTTTGTTTTTCTTTTATAAAAATGTTCAAATATATGTATGTTACATTTCCTATTTTTTTAGAAAAAAAATAAAAATGTTATATAGGGTTTTTACAAAAGTTTTTTGAGTTTTCTTAACCCAAGTGGTTTTTCGTTTTATCGTTCCCCTCTCTCTCTCTCTCTATATATATATATATATATATATAGGGGAAGGTTCTATGTAGAACACTAAATATTGCGAGAACACACAGAACAAAATGAATCACTCATTTTTTCAATCCTAAAAATCTAAAAGTAAAGGAAAATGTTATAAATGTTAGATTTATTGTTTCTCACACCAGAATTTAAAACACAATATGAAAAATCTTCAGTTTTTAAATAACCTACACACATGTAGGTTATGTGTAGCCTAAATTACATACATGTATGTAGACTATGTTTAGGGAAAAATATATGATTTTTTTTATGTATATATAATACACATATGAATGTAAGAAACACAAAATTTAAGAAATACGAATCTTAAATGTGACAACTCGAGTTTCCAAGATTTCCAGCGTCGCACTATTGCACGTTAATTGTTTAGTTTGTTTGTTGACACGACTTGTCATGTTTCACAATCGTACACGTTGTAATATGTTAAATCGTATTTAATCGTAAGTGTATTTTATATATAATTGAGGTGCTATGTAAGTGTTATTGTTATGTGTATATTATACATATCTTGCATAAATAATAAAACATTGGCCAATAACCTAACCAACCTGAAAACACCCTTCTGTGATGAAAACACATTAGTGTTTTCGTCCACCAATGTTTGGCGAAAACAAAGATGGGCCTTAGGCCCAGTAGTGAATTATATATATATTTCTTTTTATCACAATCTTCTCGGATAAGTTTTCAATCGGCAAACCCTAGAGTTTTTCCCCTGTGTGTGACGGCAGTGGAGACAAAACCCCCTAGAGGCAACATCATCTTTGTCGATCGAGTCTCTCGGTTAGTGGATCGGACATTATATTGCTTCTTGTTTTGCTCATTTATGATTATACATGGATTTGATTAACAAATAGCATACGCTTATGTGATGATTAGCAAATGACCTAGGGTTGTAGGTGCATAGACTGATTGTGATCCGCATGTACAGATCGACTATTATGTGATGTTGTTTGTGTTGGTGATTATGCGTAATAATGGCTGGCTGTTAATGGCGGTTATTGAGGACCGATGAATCATGAAATGGCTTTAAGTATAGCACTCATAAAATAGTCAAAGTGGTTTAAATGCTTTTGAAGGTAAACATGTGCAGACTGCATTAACTGGTCATATCAGAAGTCATGTGATATTAATACATAATTCAATGTAACTAAATGTTGGGGGTCCAATACATTTGATGTCATGTGATCTGACAAAGTGGGTAACTCTTGAACATGTGTATTTTTATTACCATAAATGCTCGATTAATGTTAGTCTGGAACTCGATGATTTCAATAACCGATGTACTGTTAGAGTTATTTGGGGATTTGGGGTTTTGGTAACTGCTGTTGTTGTTGATGATAATGTGAACTGACGAAAACACTCGCCACAAATATAAACTGGACGAAATCACATAAGTGATTTCGGCCCAAACAGTGTTCGGCCCACATGTTTGACGAAATCCCAAAGGGATTTCGGCCCAAGAGTCCGGCCCAAATGTGATTTCGCCAACTTAGGGGATTTCGGCATATAGTGTTTTCGGCTCAGGTGCTGTTATTAACCTGTTGGTTTATTAAACTCTGTTAGTTATTTACCCAGTTTGTAAACTTGTTAAACTATAACTCTGTTAGTTCAGCCACTCAGTTAGTATATTAGTTCTGTTAATATGTTATCTGGGTTATGTTAACTGGGTTACATATGTTAACTCTGTTAGTTCTGATCCAACCATGTTATGGCTCATTAACTATGCTAAAACAGTAACTGTATTAAGAATGTTATTGGTTAATATGCTATAATAAACTGTGATTAACTGTTATGTGATGTATGATGAACTGCCAAACGCACTTTGTGATATTACTGTGATGATAGTTACATGTGAAATATTACGAACGTGAACTGATTAAGTATACGTGCACTATAGGACTTGACTGATTTATTGTGAGCACTTAACTTAGCATACCGAGCAAACTAAGGTGAGTTCACACCCTTACCAAGGCATGGGGTTCCCGGGGTTGGGAATGGGTTGAATGATGGAATTTAACAATTACTCGTACTTACGCGGCTACTAGACTATCTACCATCGTCCTCGGGTTAAGCAGGACACTTACGTAAAACCTACGTAAACAAGTACTTACCACTCTCCTCAGGTTTCGAGGGACACTTACGTAAAACCTACGTAAACTCACACATGCAACTGTCTTCCGGAGTCAAGAAGGACACTTACGTAAAACCTACGTAAACCCCACGCGTACCACTGTCCTCGGGTAAAGAAGGGCACTTACGTAAAACCTACGTAAACCTTGTACGTACTACTGTTCTCGGGCTAAGAAGAACACTTATGGTTACAAATAGTCTAGTGTATATACAAATATGGGAAGCCCCCACTAATAGAACATACTATTGGCCTAGTAGAGCCACATGTTATGAAGAGAATTTACTATTATGAACTTTCTTACTGTGAACTCGCTCAACTAGCTGTTGACCCTCTGTTACATGCCTTGCAGGACCATAGGTACTCTTGGAGCTTGCACGGGAGGCGCGGCCGTTGTGGGCACGGATTTTTGGATGTTATGATACACTCTTTTGTGACACTTCAACTTAATACTTATGTTGGGCTTTTACATTATTGCTTCCGCTACACACTTGTTTATGTTTGGTTTTGAAAACCTATTGTATTGATGAATGACTTTTACAATTACTTATATGTTCAATATGATTGGTGGCTTGATCCTGGTCAGTCACGCCTCCAAGTGGTGGTACTCCGCGTGTGGATTTTGGGGGTGTGACAGATTGGTATCAGAGCCATTGGTTATAGAGAACTCGGTTTTAATAAGGGAAAACTTTTTGTTAAAACCAGACTATAGCCAGAACAGTGCTCAACGATCCACAACGACGCCTCGCTCCACGTGCAAGACTCATTACTCTAGGTAATATGGTACATGTCTTATTGCCTACTTGCTAGAATTGCATAGAACTTTGCTCAGGGTATGCTTAGATAAACGTAACACTATTGCATAAGAACACTTGTGTGCTTACTCTCTTCTGTCATCGCACTACTCGCGAACCTCTCTCACTTATGTTATCTTTGCTATGAAGATCATGGCTGGACGCATTAACATGACACAAGCCCAGTTGACGGCTCTCATTAACGAACGAGTTGCTGCGGCACTTGCAGCCGCACAAGCAGGAGGTATACCCTGCAGTTGTAACTCACACTAGGATCTTTAGATCCTACACTCCTAAAACAACTCTTGTGCTTAATCTTGTCCTGGTTCTTATACACAACAGGTCAGCACGCTCAGCCACCTGTTTGCACCTTCAAAACTTTCATGGACTGTCGTCCTACTACTTTTAGTGGCACGGAAGGAGCGGTTGGACTCCTCCATTGGTTTGAAAAGCTCGAGTCCGTATTTGAAATGTGTGAATGCCCTGAGGCTCGCAGGGTGAAGTACGCCACTGGTACTCTAGAAGGCATTGCGCTGACTTGGTGGAATGCGCAAGTTCAGATGTTAGGGTTGGCTATTGCTAACGCCACACCCTGGAATGATTTT
This sequence comes from Helianthus tuberosus, assembly GCA_030545235.1. Taxonomy (NCBI): domain Eukaryota; kingdom Viridiplantae; phylum Streptophyta; class Magnoliopsida; order Asterales; family Asteraceae; genus Helianthus; species Helianthus tuberosus. The sequence continues at coordinate 60,663,486 of CM060429.1, read as the reverse complement.
AAGGAATTGATCAGAGAAGAATACTGTAGCCGTGATGACATTCATAAGCTGGAGGTAGAGTTTTACCACTTGAAAATGACGGGGTCAGAAATTGAAGCGTACACCAGAAGATGGAATGAGTTAGCTATTCTGTGTCCTACTATGGTAGACCCTCCCATTAAGCGTATTGAACTGTATCTCAAGGGTCTGGTGCCGGAGATTCAAAGTCACGTAACCTCAGCGAATCTTGGCACCATTCAACAGATCGTCAAGCTAGCTCATCGCCTCACCGATCAGGCAGTGGAACAGAACAAGCTGCCTAAACGTATCAGCGCTACTACTACCGCTACCACTTCAGCTACTCCTGCTACTCCCAGTGACAACAAGCGGAAATGGGAAGGAGATTCCAGCAGGGGTTCAGCTACCGTTCAGTCTCAAGCTCAGCAACGCAAGACTAATGACTACCAGAGTGCGGGTCAGCAATCCTCTGGTAGTCAGGGGCAGAAAAGATATCAAGGAAATCACCCAAAGTGCAACAAGTGTAACAGGCACCATAGTGGCCAGTGCAACAAGGGTCGTTGTCTGAGGTGTCTTAAGATGGGTCATGAGGCTAAGGATTGTAGGAGCCCACGACCTGTAACTCAGAATCAACAGCAGCAGCAAACGCAGCAGAACCAACAACAGGGTAACAAGGGATGTTTTCATTGTGGTGCAGAAGGTCACTTCAAGCGAAACTGCCCCCAGTTAAACCAGAACCAGAATAACAACATCAACAATCAGGGCAACGGGAACAACAATGGAGGAAACAACAACGGCAATGGTGCTAGGGGTCGTGCATTTGTGATTGGTCAGGCTGATGCAAGGAACGATCCTAATGTGGTTATGGGTAAGTTTCTTCTCGACGACTTTTATGTTACAGTATTATTTGATTCGGGTGCGGATACCAGTTATATGTCTCTGAAAGTTAGTCAAATGCTTAAACGCGCACCAACACTTTTGAACACCAAACATGTCGTAGAGCTAGCTAACGGTAAAAGTCTAGAAGCCACAAACATAGTTCAGGGTTGTAATCTTATCCTCGCTGGTCAGACTTTCTCTATCGATCTCATTCCTATAACTCTGAGTAGTTTTGATATCGTCATTGGTATGGATTGGTTATCCCAACAACAAGCAGAGATCCTATGCAAGGAGAAGATCATTCGTATTCCCCGTACTGGCAAAGAACCTCTCGAAGTTCAAGGCGATAAGAGTGGTGTCGTGAGTGGCATCATCTCCTTCTTGAAGGCACAGAAGTGTTTGCGAAAGGGCCACACAGCTATTTTAGCACTCGTTACTGATACATCGACGAAAGAGAAGAAGTTAGAGGATATTCCTGTTGTACGCCACTTTCCTCAAGTGTTTCCTGAAGAGTTACCTGGGTTACCGCCCCATCGCCAGGTCGAATTTCAGATCGAGCTAGCTCCAGGAGCAGCACCCATAGCTCGAGCGCCTTACCGCTTAGCTCCAACTGAACTGGAAGAACTGTCTAAGCAATTGCAAGAACTCTTGGAAAAGGGTTTCATACGTCCTAGCTCTTCGCCCTGGGAGCTCCAGTATTATTTGTGAAGAAGAAAGACGGTACCTTTCGTATGTGCATAGATTACCGCGAACTAAACAAGGTGACCGTAAAGAATCGCTATCCTCTTCCACGCATCGACGACTTATTCGACCAGTTGCAAGGGTCGAGCTATTACTCGAAGATTGACCTGAGGTCAGGCTATCACCAACTGAGAGTTCGGGATGAGGACGTCTCCAAAACAGCATTCAGAACACGCTACGGTCATTACGAGTTTTTGGTCATGCCATTCGGGCTAACAAACGCGCCTGCGGTTTTCATGGATCTTATGAACAGGGTGTGCAAACCTTATCTTGACAAGTTCGTCATTGTTTTCATCGACGACATCCTGATCTATTCGAAGAGTCAGGAGGAACACGAGCAGCAATTACGACTCATTTTGGAACTCCTTCGAACGGAACAACTGTACGCCAAGTTTTCCAAATGCGACTTCTGGCTTCGTGAAGTCCACTTTCTAGGCCATGTGGTGAACAAGGATGGGATTCATGTCGATCCATCCAAGGTAGATTCGATCAAGAACTGGCCTGCACCTCGTACACCAACCGAAATACGCCAATTCTTGGGTTTGGCGGGTTATTACAGACGGTTCATCAAAGACTTCTCAAAGATTACACAGCCGCTCACATTACTGACACAGAAAGGTGTTGCTTATCGTTGGAGTAATACACAGGAAACAGCATTTCAGCACTTAAAGGATAGACTTTGTAGTGCACCTATCCTCTCCTTGCCTGAAGGCACGGACGATTTTGTAGTCTACTGTGACGCATCCATCCAAGGTCTTGGATGTGTGTTGATGCAACGGGATAAAGTTATTGCTTATGCTTCGCGCCAACTTAAGATTCACGAACGGAATTACACTACACACGATTTAGAGCTGGGAGCCGTTGTTTTTGCGCTCAAGATATGGCGACATTACCTGTATGGCACTAAGTGCACCATCTACACCGATCACAGGAGTCTTGAGTATATATTCAAGCAGAAAGAATTGAACATGAGACAACGTAGATAGGTTGAACTACTGAACGATTACGAATGTGCTATAAAGTACCATCCGGGCAAAGCCAATGTTGTGGCCGACGCCCTCAGTCGAAAGGATACTACTCCTAGGCGTGTACGAGCGTTGCAACTCACTATTCAGTCTAGTCTTCCTTCTCAGATACGAGATGCTCAAGTAGAAGCATTGAAACCAGAAAACGTCAGGGCTGAAGCCCTACGCGGTTCAAGGCAACGGTTAGAACAAAAGGCAGACGGTGCCTACTATGTAACAGGACACATTTGGGTCCCACACTATGGCAACTTACGCGAGCTTGTAATGGAAGAAGCTCATAAGTCTCGCTACTCAGTACATCCTGGTTCGGATAAGATGTACCACGACCTCAGAACTACATACTGGTGGCCTAGCATGAAGGCCCACATAGCAACTTACGTTAGCAAGTGTTTGACTTGTGCGAGAGTCAAAGCGGAATATCAGAAACCATCAGGCCCACTCCAACAACCTGAGATACCACAATGGAAATGGGAGCAAATTTCCATGGATTTTGTTACTGGCCTGCCTAGATCTCAACGTGGGAATGATACTATTTGGGTGATCGTGGATCGACTCACAAAGTCTGCTCACTTCTTGGCTATCAAGGAAACGGATAAGTTCTCCACTCTAGCAGACGTATACCTTAAGGAAGTTGTCTCGAGGCACGGAGTGCCCACCTCTATTATCTCTGATCGTGATGCACGTTTTACTTCAGAACTATGGCAAGCAATGCACAAATCTTTTGGCTCTCGTTTAGACATGAGCACAGCTTATCACCCTCAGACGGATGGGCAGTCTGAGCGCACTATTCAAACTCTAGAAGACATGCTTCGGGCGTGCGTAATTGACTTTGGCAATGGTTGGGAAAAACATCTGCCACTTGTGGAATTTTCGTACAATAACAGCTACCACACCAGCATTAAAGCTGCTCCATTTGAGGCATTGTACGGGCGTAAATGCCGATCACCTCTTTGTTGGGTAGAGGTGGGTGACAGTCAGATCACAGGTCCAGAAATGGTAGTTGATACTACTGAGAAGATTGCTCAAATACGACAACGCATGGCGGCAGCTCGTGACCGTCAGAAAGCATACGCCGATAAAGACAGGAAACTACTCGAGTTCCAGGTTGGGGATCGAGCGCTACTCAAAGTGTCACCCTGGAAGGGTGTTGTTCGTTTTGGCAAAAGGGGCAAACTCAATCCATGATACGTTGGACCATTTGAAGTCATTGAGAAAATAGGCAAAGTGGCCTACAGACTGAACTTACCAGCTGAACTCAGTGCAGTTCACAACGTCTTTCATGTGTCGAATCTGAAGAAGTGTCTGTCAGATGAGACCCTCATAGTTCCTTTGAAGGAGCTCACTATCGACGAACGGTTGCATTTCGTCGAAGAACCAGTTGAAATCACGGACCGGGATGTTAAGGTCCTCAAGAACACCAGAATCCCACTTGTTCGAGTTCGTTGGAACTCCCGTCGCGGCCCAGAGTTTACCTGGGAACGAGAAGACCAAATGGAACTCAAATATCCCTAGTTGTTCGAAAACAATACAACTACTACTGAGGCTGAAGCTACTACAGAAATTCCAAATCAACGGGGGGATAATGTGACACCCCAGGAAAACCAGGATACAATACAACACAACTAGCTTCCTCAGTAACCGAATGCTAAATTTCGGGACGAAATTTATTTCAAGTAGGGGATAATGTGACAACTCGAGTTTCCAAGATTTCCAGCGTCGCACTATTGCACGTTAATTGTTTAGTTTGTTTGTTGACACGACTTGTCATGTTTCACAATCGTACACGTTGTAATATGTTAAATCGTATTTAATCGTAAGTGTATTTTATATATAATTGAGGTGCTATGTAAGTGTTATTGTTATGTGTATATTATACATATCTTGCATAAATAATAAAACATTGGCCAATAACCTAACCAACCTGAAAACACCCTTTTGTGATGAAAACACATTAGTGTTTTCGTCCACCAATGTTTGGCGAAAACAAAGATGGGCCTTAGGCCCAGTAGTGAATTATATATATATTTCTTTTTTTCACAATCTTCTCGGATAAGTTTTCAATCGGCAAACCCTAGAGTTTTTCCCCTGTGTGTGACGGCAGTGGAGACAAAACCCCCTAGAGGCAACATCATCTTTGTCGATCGAGTCTCTCGGTTAGTGGATCGGACATTATATTGCTTCTTGTTTTGCTCATTTATGATTATACATGGATTTGATTAACAAATAGAAAACACTTATGTGATGATTAGCAAATGACCTAGGGTTGTAGGTGCATAGACTGATTGTGATCCGCATGTACAGATCGACTATTATGTGATGTTGTTTGTGTTGGTGATTATGCGTAATAATGGCTGGCTGTTAATGGTGGTTATTGAGGACCGATGAATCATGAAATGGCTTTAAGTATAGCACTCATAAAATAGTCAAAGTGGTTTAAATGCTTTTGAAGGTAAACATGTGCAGACTGCATTAACTGATCATATCAGAAGTCATGTGATATTAATACATAATTCAATGTAACTAAATGTTGGGGGTCCAATACATTTGATGTCATGTGATCTGACAAAGTGGGTAACTCTTGAACATGTGTATTTTTATTACCATAAATGCTCGATTAATGTTAGTCTGGAACTCGATGATTTCAATAACCGATGTACTGTTAGAGTTATTTGGGGATTTGGGGTTTTGGTAACTGCTGTTGTTGTTGATGATAATGTGAACTGACGAAAACACTCGCCACAAATATAAACTGGACGAAATCACATAAGTGATTTCGGCCCAAACAGTGTTCGGCCCACATGTTTGACGAAATCCCAAAGGGATTTCGGCCCAAGAGTCCGGCCCAAATGTGATTTCGCCAACTTAGGGGATTTCGGCATATAGTGTTTTCGGCTCAGGTGCTGTTATTAACCTGTTGGTTTATTAAACTCTGTTAGTTATTTACCCAGTTTGTAAACTTGTTAAACTATAACTCTGTTAGTTCAGCCACTCAGTTAGTATATTAGTTCTGTTAATATGTTATCTGGGTTATGTTAACTGGGTTACATATGTTAACTCTGTTAGTTCTGATCCAACCATGTTATGGCTCATTAACTATGCTAAAACAGTAACTGTATTAAGTATGTTATTGGTTAATATGCTATAATAAACTGTGATTAACTGTTATGTGATGTATGATGAACTGCCAAACGCACTTTGTGATATTACTGTGATGATAGTTACATGTGAAATATTACGAACGTGAACTGATTAAGTATACGTGCACTATAGGACTTGACTGATTTATTGTGAGCACTTAACTTAGCATACCGAGCAAACTAAGGTGAGTTCACACCCTTACCAAGGCATGGGGTTCCCGGGGTTGGGAATGGGTTGAATGATGGAATTTAACAATTACTCGTACTTACGCGGCTACTAGACTATCTACCATCGTCCTCGGGTTAAGCAGGACACTTACGTAAAACCTACGTAAACAAGTACTTACCACTCTCCTCAGGTTTCGAGGGACACTTACGTAAAACCTACGTAAACTCACACATGCAACTGTCTTCCGGAGTCAGGAAGGACACTTACGTAAAACCTACGTAAACCCCACGCGTACCACTGTCCTCGGGTAAAGAAGGGCACTTACGTAAAACCTACGTAAACCTTGTACGTACTACTGTTCTCGGGCTAAGAAGAACACTTATGGTTACAAATAGTCTAGTGTATATACAAATATGGGAAGCCCCCACTAATAGAACATACTATCGGCCTAGTAGAGCCACATGTTATGAAGAGAATTTACTATTACGAACTTTCTTACTGTGAACTCGCTCAACTAGCTGTTGACCCTCTGTTACATGCCTTGCAGGACCATAGGTACTCTTGGATCTTGCACGGGAGGCGCGGCCGTTGTGGGCATGGATTTTTGGATGTTATGATACACTCTTTTGTGACACTTCAACTTAATACTTATGTTGGGCTTTTACATTATTGCTTCCGCTACACACTTGTTTATGTTTGGTTTTGAAAACCTATTGTATTGATGAATGACTTTTACAATTACTTATATGTTCAATATGATTGGTGGCTTGATCCTGGTCAGTCACGCCTCCAAGTGGTGGTACTCCGCGTGTGGATTTTGGGGGTGTGACATTAAATCCCATAATTTAGTGATTTAGAGTTGTTCTTTTTGTTCTTGCAATAATTAGTGTTTTGTAATGATCCTTATCCTATATATATATATATATAGGGGAAGGTTCATTGGGGAACACTAAAAAAGTGGGGAACAACGGGGAACGACTCAAACGAACTCCAATTGGACTCATTCCAGAGGCGTTGGAACCGTCTCGTTTAACCCTAACTAATATCTCTTAACCCTAAATCCTAACTCCTAAACTCTAAACCCTAAAGCTAAAAAATAAGGCTAAAACCTAAGCTAAACCGTAAAATCTAAACTATAAACCCTAAAGGCTAAACCTAAAGCTAAACCTTAAAGCTAAACCCTATAGCTAAACCCTAAACCCGAAAGCTAATCCCTAAGGCTAAACGCTAAAGCTAAACCCTAAAAGCCAAACCCTAATATATTTAGGGTTTAGGGGTTATGATTTAGGGTTAAGAGATCCTAGTTAGGGTTCGACAAGCCGGTTCCAACGCCACTGGAATGAGTCCAATCGGAGTTCGTTTGAGTCGGTTCCCCATTGTTCCCCACTTTTTTAGTGTTCCCCAATGAACCTCACACTATATATATATATATAAAACTATTTAGGTCCCCGGAAAAACGGGCCTCGCCCGGGGTGCGGCTCGCCAACCCCTAGGCCGGCCCTGAATAATACAACTCTTAGTACGGCTGCTGGACCCAAACACTAGACATGCGTTGCGATGTGTAAGTCTATGGTCTTGCATTACTTAAGATCTAAAGATCAAGTAATGAATTTTTCTGTTAACAAATATTCAAGCTTCTTTCTGACAAGATCAACAAGTCAAAAGTTGGTGTGTTCCAATAATATGCAACAAAATATAGAGAAAGAAATGATGTTAGAATAGGTTATCTATAATACTATATAAAGGAAATGTGATGTACATGTAATTTTACATGGCGTTCATCATTTTATGCAATATGTACAACTAATGAATGCTTGTTTTGTGAGGGTAAAATTGTCAAAAGCATAAATTTTTAAGACATTAGAAGGGTATAATGGTAAATCAAACCTACACCCTACACTCACACACTCAAAATATTCTTACGAACCAAATCGTTAACCAATTGATCCAAAGAAAATAGATAAGAAGCTTGAAAGAACTTGAAGATTTTTAGAAGAGACTCAATTGATATTTTTCATTCATAACTCTTCTAGTAAACTAACCATCTACATATATAGCAAAACAAAGAGGACATGACCTAAACTACCCACTACTTAACTTATTAACCCACTACTACAAAACGTGTAGGAGTTGGAAGTGAAAGACTCAACTGAAAGTAATAAACTAAACCACACATGACAAATTAATTAACTAGAATGACCATGCATCACGTTCCGTTCCATTCCATGCACATGTCGGCTACATAACAAATATTTTCCTTACTAAACCACACATGACAAATTAATTAACTAGAATGACCATGCATCACGTTCCATTCCATGCACATGTTGGCTACATAACAAATATTTTCCTTCCCTTCCCTCAAGAAAACTCAACAGACGTCCTCATAATCAAACCCCCTCTAATTAGCTCGCCACATTCAATAAGGAATTTTAGATCTTCCTCATTATTTTTCTCTTATCAAAACCACCCATTGCTATCTCACTTGCGTTTCAATCCAAATCAGAGACCTACAATCGCCCCATGACTCTATTTTGGTGTTCTGCAAACGCTTCATTGTTCAGTCGATTCGTGTGTTCGTTGCCCCCTTCTTCTTCTTCGGTGAAAACTATGCCAACGACTTTGATGTTTGCATGTTCTTCGTAAGGTTTTATTTCACTCTATTTATCCTCTAGGTTTTCTGATTTGTGCTTGATTTTTAAATTAATTTGGTATATATACTCATATTTACCCTCTGTTTGCTGCTCTCCACCCTCTTGATATCAAATATTATCTTTTTTTCTGTTTTATTTTTTGTTTTATATTGAATTAATGCTCCCAATTTGTTGTGTATGTTTTAGGTAACTTCTAATGTGGTTTAATATATCAGCAGAGGTATGTTTTGACATGGTTTAATTGAAAATTTATGGGTATTCTTAGTTGATTTTGGTTTTTTATGATTTCTTTTTGTTAGTTTTTTGTATATTATGATTATCAAGTGCCAATTTAGTGATTTATCATCTATGTGGACTTATTTTGGGATTTTTAGTTGATTTTGGTGACAGGCGTCGTTTTGTCAGCGGCAGCCTTTGAGTTCTGATTACTCTCAAAACCGTTAAGCTTGCATTGGATTTACAGGACCAGCTACATTGAATTGGATGAAAAAATTGACCAAAGACGATGAAAAAATGAAACTGACTTTTGAGATTAAAAGCTCTTTGATTGTCTGACTGTGAACTAAAGAAAATAACAACAATATAAATTGGAAAGAGTCTCACTGTCTTGACTCTTAAAGTTTGACTTGTGTACAAATTTAAGTGTTGACACAATATGTATTTCATAAGTTTTACAGCATTTTTTTAACTCCTGACAGTGTTTTGCTGCAACTCTAATGAATGCAGTTGTCAAATCTTATTCAAAACTTATGAAAGTTTATGATTCCATGTTGTCTTGAGGTTAAAGTACTGATCGTTGACTTCAATAGATCAAACTATGTGGTTTTTAGATTGAACTGACCAAAGGCATTGCATTAAAGGGACTTGGAAAGTTCTTGATTTCATGTCATTTTGAGATTGAAACATACACCGTCGACCTCGATGGTAAAACTGCGGTTGATGAATGAATTGCACAATCCCGTTAAGAAATTGTACTTTTTTGACATTAAGCTTTCAAAGATCTTGTTCGAATTTAAAACTCGACTCATCAATGTCTTCCCGTATTTCTTACTTAAAAATGTTAATATTCTCTATCTAGAATTCATATTTTCTTACTTAAAAATATAACTGAAACATGGTCCATTGACCAACAAAAGTCAGAGCTCTAATTATCTGTGTTTTGTGACAGAAAACAATGGTAATTCTGGAGGCTTTGTGATGGACTTTTCATCATTCTAAAGAGAGAGGGTTCACTGGCCTAACACAAGAGCACCGCCTACTGCCACCACAAAACTGCCGCCAGTTCCATTGTAACACCCCGTGTTTTCATAAGTCAAAGTCAAAGTCAAGGTCAAAGTCAACGACCGATTTCGCGCAACTTGACTCGTAGAAATCTCTTTATTTGATTCGTATTATGTGGAGTAAGTGTTGTTAATGACAATAATCGATGTGTGTTAATCGTTAATCAATCGACCTACGACTGTGAATTATAGGAAGTAACAATGCGATAAAGTTAACTAATCAATAATCAAGCTATGCTAATCGAATCGACTTCTAATCGCAACTCGAGCTACGAATTTTACTTGTTATTATACGTGTGTGTGTGCCTTACGTGTTACCTGTGCATGTTTATTTATGTTGTGTTGTGTTAATCAAGCGAACTCAATCGAAACTCGAAATCTAACTCGGAATGCAATCGAACTCGAATCGTGAACGAACTATGATAAATGGTGAAAAATAGATTATGCGAGATATGAGTGTTTGGGACTGAAAGTAATTTGACTAGGAAACCCTATCATATCACACCGATCGCAATCGAAATCGAATCAGCAAGTGTAGAACGAACAGGACAATCGGAGCGGATTGCCATTCGACCGGATAGGTCACCCGAACGAATTGCCACCCGAACGGATTACACTTGGGTTCCACCTTTAAACAATCTTAATTAAAGTTTGGGTATTGAACGAATTGCAATCCGATCGAACGACCCTCTTAAAGGATTACTCTTCGGATCATGAGATACTAAGACTTTAAAAGACTTAACAATTTCCAACATCTTCAATAGCACGAATTGCCATCCGATCGAATTGCCATCCGATCGAATGACACTTCTGTAGTGAACTTGTTTTCAATAAGTAACCTCATCACTAAGTCACCATCCAACCGGATGACCATTCGAACGAATTGCCATCCGCACGACTAGTCATCCGATCGACCGACTTGAAAGATGGAGATACTTAATTGTTTTCAAAATACTACAACAAAAATTTCAAAAGTCAAACCATCATACACAAACACATACTTCTTATAGGAAGAAACAATCCACTCGAATCGTCATCCGACCGGATCACTATCCGACCGGATGACCACCCGAACGGATTGTTATCCACACGGATTGTTGTCCGATCGAATTACCATCCGATCGAACCCCTATCCGACCCTTTCATACTCTGTGACGTTTTACGAACCGCTTATCGTTATGCTACCGAATCTATCCAGGCTAACCGTACTCGCTAAGCGCTCCCTTCAATCCATTAATCGCTGTGAGTATACTCGATCCCCTTTTTTTGCTTTAAGCACTTTTGGGTGTTACATACGTTACGAATATTCAAACTACAACTATCACACTACTCAAACTATTTGAACGCTAACCGTTAATGCATGTTATACGTGGCTTATGAATGCTTGTTTGTTATGTTTACACATGGAATGTTGTCTACCTGTGATGTGCGGTAAGTGTTATATATATTAGGTGTATATTTTAAGCCCTTTTTAACACTTGTTTTAGCCAAGTTTTAAATTTATAAAACACGATATTTCACTAACACTAAACGCACATATGGGCAAGTGCACCCATCGTTGAGTGTAGTATAGCGTTGGTAAGATACCGAGGTCGTCCAAGGACACAAGAGCTTTTAGTACCGGTTTATCCTCAACGTCTAACCAAAATAAAAGTTTAGAAAAATGTTTTAAACTAAGAAAATTAAAAGCTAACTAAAATGCTGAAAATAAAAATAAAAGAAAAACAGATAGACAAGATGAATCACTTGGTTCCGACTCGTATCTAGTATAACCTTTGATTATTTCCGCACTTTTGCACATAATTAAGAGATTATCTTAGTTATTGTAGTAGGCCCCTCTTTTGAAGGTGACGTTACCCTCACCCCAGTAGTTTGAGTCAGCAGGGATACAATCCTAAAGGGGTGGATTATTGGAAGATAATGAATTAAGTTATTAATGCAGTATTGTGGTAGGCCCCGCTTTTGGCGGTGACGTTACCCTCGGCTAAGTAGTCTGAGTCAGCAGGGATATAGTCCTAAATAGCCGGGTTATAGTATTAATAGTAGTTAACTTATGAGGGGATCAAAGGGTTTGGACCCCCGCCATCCAATACCGTGAAGTATTGAAGGAGGTCCTACTAAATTTGACCCAGGTCCATTGCAGGACCTCTAAACGCTGAACAATGGCAAGACCTTTACCAAACCGTTCCCTTAACCCCCTACCAGGTAGCCAACATACCTCCATATAGACCGTGGAGATATGAATGGTGAAAATCCTTTATTTTATATAGACAGTAAAATAATGCCAAGACACCACGGACAAACGATAAGGAAAGATCACCTTCAACATAAGTAACTAGTTATTAAAGTCATTAATACAAAACCAAATAAAAAGTGCAAAAGATTAGAAATAAAAAGTATTATACTAGACACTTTGTCTTCACCAAGTGATGTAAGAGACTTAGGCAAACATGGCCTTGATTGTCAAGAACTCTTACGATCAATCTTGGATCCCGAGACGACTCACACACTCTACGATGGACAATGGATGATGGTGGTGGATGATGGTGTTGTGATGGTGGTGGGTGGTGGATGAAGTGTGAGAGAGGTGGTGTGCCAAGGGATGAGGTAAAATGAATCCAAGCACCCCTATTTATAGGCTGAACAGAGAGCTGGACACGGCCCCGTGTCCGCTGGGCACGGCCCCGTGTCCGTCTGACAATCTCTCTCCTCATTAATTGTAATTCGCAATTACAATAAATGCGCCTGCTGTACTTTCGACACGCCCCCGTGTCCGCTGAGCACGGCCCCGTGATGGGCAATAGAAGCTTCTATGGATTTGTCTTTTCTGCTGCTTCTTGGGCACGGCCCCGTGCTGGATGAGCACGGGGCGTGTTCAGCCTTCTGTCTTCTCCTTTTTGCTTTGGAAGGTGCCGTTGAGGGGTCGGGCAGTCCACTAATGTTCCTTTCCTTGTATTTATGTTGGATTTAGCTGTCTTTTTGCTTCTTTTGCGTTTTTGAGCTCATTTAATCCTGAAAATACAAAAGGAAGACAAAAACACTCTTTTTCCAATATTAGTACTTAAAAAGGGTTAGTTTTATGCCTCATTTGATGTAATTTATATGTTGCATTTTACACATATCAAATACCCCCACACTTGAACTTTTGCTTGTCCTCAAGCAAAACTCTTTAATATGTGGCTTACACTCCCTAATGGAATAGGTAGAAGAGAAGGTTTTGGGCTTGTCGTAGAGTGTCGGGATTTCCAAGATCTTTTTGGGTTTTATTTTTATTTATTTACACTCCTATTCGTAATGATTTATTTAGAACTTTTCATAAAAGAAATTACTTATTTGGGCATAACATGCCTTTTTAAAATTCTATTTATATACAAGTTCACATACCTCACGGGGAAATCACTCACACTCGGCCGAAGGTGTATTTTTAGTGAATCACTCGAGAGCGGCATGGAACTTATTCCTACCATAGGCTTGCCAAGAAATCAATCCTCCTCCTTTTTAACTTTTATACCTTTGTAGATATCAAGAGGACTTTGTGGGTTAAGGGTTAGGCTAGGGTTAAAGGTAGGTGGTTGGGTTAGTGGTTAGTAGAAAAAGGGCTAAAAGCGTAACAAGTGTCGGTTTTCGTATTTTTGCAATTTTTTATTTTGATGAAGCTTTTATTCAAACTAAGTTATTTTTTATTAACTTGTTTGTTTATTTTCTTTTTGCTTCATCATTTTTTTTATTTTTTTTTTGCGAAGAACCGAACTTGTTACTAAAATAAAGGGTTAAAAATGAAAAAGGTTTTGGTGGGTAAAAGGGTTTTTGTTTGGGTGATGAAACGAAAAGGTTTAGGCTCAAAGGGGTTAACTAGGGGGATTTTTGGGTAGGTGGTAAAAGAAAAAGAAAAATAATGGTGTAGAAGATAAAAAGGGTTAGTCCTAATGCCTCCATCATTTACTTACTCGGGTTTAAGTTGATAAGGACCGGGAATGTATTGTCATGGCAAGTTCTAGAGTCGTAAGAACCAAGCGGTTATTCACACAAGAAACGAAAAATGAGCATTTAGTCAATTGATATGTAATTGTGTGCTCAATAAAGGCTCAAAACTCACTTTTGTGGGAATGGGTTTTTATGTGATCAAGTATATATAATCAAATTTTAAATAAGTTTGTCATGCCTTTTCATAATTTTCTTATGTTGGTTCTTTTTATCACTACGCTATCGGTTGTAAATTTGTAAAAATCTAACCTTTTTGAGAACTTGAATTTCCCGAGTTAAACCTAGACAAGTAAAAAAAAATGAAATTTTTGAAAAAATTTGGGGTGATTAGCGGTTCCAATAGAGTTTTGTGTAAGGCTTGTATTTAGGACTTGCAAAATTCAAGGTTTTAGCATCCCCCCCACACTTAAATTACACATTGTCCTCAATGTGTCCTAAAAATAAATTTTTAGGTTGATTAGATGTGTAAAATAATCTTTAAAAAGCAAAAATTTGTGTTACTGGGCACTGAACACGGCCCCGTGTTGTCCGGGCACGGCCCCGTGTTCAAGTGCCAGTAACAGAATTAAAACAAGAGAAACAGAAGTCTGGACACGGGGGCGTGTTGGGTGAACACGGCCCGTGTCCAGGTACCTGTACTGGGCGTTTTTCTGCAGGTGGTTCGGCACGGGGCCGTGTTGGTTGAGCACGGCCCGTGTTGAACTTTCTGGAATGGAGAGAATTGTCGGGTTGCCTTGTTCTTGTGCATGGGATCCTTTTTTCTCGTTCCCCTTTTCATCCTTTACCACCATGAGTGTGTTTTATTCATTACAAACCATCCAAACCTTAAAACCATCATTTCATTTCATTTCATCATAGAGAGAACTTACATAGTCCTAAATTAAACTAAAATTAAAACTTAATCTAGATAGGTCAGCAGGTACACGAGGTTATCATAAGGAGTTCTACTTTTTTAAGAAAATTTAGAGAATGGTTTCCCGATATAGTAGGACTTTTAGCCGAACGAATACTTCCCTAAACGTTGTTTAAAGCCATTCTTCGATCTCCCTAGGAAGGAAGAATGCGGCTTCATTTTCCTCCGCTGCTGGTGGTTGAGGGGGAACATTAACTGGGACTCCTTGCACCACTCTTCTCGGAAGCTCTTGGTGCATGGCGTACCATTCGGCTGGAATGACAACTTCGGGCACCATGTTCCACGCCCTTTGGGTTATTATGGGTACCAAAGGCGGGGAGGCGAGAAGGTTCAACCTCTGGTGCAAGAGGTTTACTTCATGGAGACAGCCCTCCAGCCCTACTGTAAGATGGTTGATACGGTCGACCAATGCTTCTTCCACTCCCGTCATTTCATCAATAGCCTCCCTTAGAGCGTAAACATAGTTTACAAGAGAGTCTTCTGCTGTTGAAGATCTCCTCCCTTGTCGGTTATTTCTTGAAGATGATCCGCTTGTTCTGCTTGCCATTTTCTGTGAAGGCAACCGAAGAAAGCTAAATTTTTACAAAACAGATCCTCGGACACGGCCCCGTGCTCACTGAGCACGGCCCCGTGTTCATTTGTCTGCAGGATTTTATGCTAGGGAGTCTTGGAGTTTTAAATTATTCTAATGATTTTTAGCTAGTTTTTAGGCTTAGATAATTTAAAATAAAGTTATACAACTAACTTGAAAAAAGAATCCTTAGCAAATAATCTTACAAACTTCACATAGAGGGTTGGAATCAAGAGATTTCCAAGCTTCCATGGAGGAAATTTTGAAAAAATTTTAAAGAGGAGGAAATAAGTAAAAGTGGAAGGGACAAGAGGGTCCTTTGGGACCTTCTTTTAGCACTTACCTAGGATGGTATGAGTGAAAATCCCAGGAATCTCTGTCTTTTGAAGTGGTAAAAAATGAGCAGGATTCAGGCTGCATTTAAAGAAAACGACAGTGCACTGGACACGGCCCCGTGTTTACTGGACACGGCCCCGTGTGCAGAGGAATTCCTGACACATTTTGTCCGTATTCTGACCAAATCAGCAGAGAATCTCTTTGATGAGCACGGGGGCGTGTTGACCTGGACACGGCCCCGTGTCTTGAGGCTGTCTTATGGAGTTTTGCTTCTTCTAAGGATTTTGTCGAAATCGGGTGGTTCCTTACTGGTTGGAACAACCCCAAAGTGCCTAAGATACCTTAATTGTTCTAGACTAAGGCGAGAACGCAAGAGGTTGTCGGTGAGGGTAATTCCTATTTTTATTCTAGGTGGACAAGTCCAACCCTTTCCCGGGCTCTTGTTAAAGAAGGTGTATGCCGAATCGCTCAGGTCTATGTATGCACCGAACGAAGTCGATGGAGAGTCCTTCACGGCACAATCGACACAGGGACGACTATCGTCCAAGTCTTTGCTAGGTACGAAGGTATTTTCGGGAGCAATGAGGTTGTCGGAATGCGGTTCCAACTTTTCTTCATGGTTATCGTCTTGGGGTGGATTAATAAAATCCTTCCTAAGCTCTTCTAACCAATTCTGAACTAGCTCTTCTAGTTGAAATAACTCGTCAAGGAGCATTTCCCCTAGAATATCTGGCTGGGCGCATTCGAGGGAGAAATAGTGCTTATTTTTACTTTCGCCCCTCTTAAGGTTGTGAGAAGTTGGTGGGTCCATGTAGTGGGGCCTATAATTTAGGAAGTAGCATTTTACTTCTTCATGTTCGCCACCATATAATGGACACCACGTACCATAAGAGTGCCGAAAGTAAAAATAATTACTATCACTCATGTTTATATCAGAAATTACCAACCGCCGGGATCTAACGGTTCTGTTTTCAGTAACTGAAACTTGGGCACGGGGGCGTGTTGAGTGGGCACGACCCCGTGTTCAGCTTACTGTCTGATGTAAAACAGGATTGCCAGTTCCAATGATTGAGCCCGGGGGCGTGTTCAGCGGGCACGGCCCGTGCTAAGCTCTCTAGAAGCTGAAAAAATAAGAAAATCCTAAAAAAAATAAAAAGAAAAATAAAAGATGATTAGGCCGTTGATTCCTAACTTTCCTAAAATCCTTGTGTCCCCGGCAACGGCGCCAAAAACTTGATGTGCGGTAAGTGTTATATATATTAGGTGTATATTTTAAGCCCTTTTTAACACTTGTTTTAGCCAAGTTTTAAATTTATAAAACACGATATTTCACTAACACTAAACGCACATATGGGCAAGTGCACCCATCGTTGAGTGTAGTATAGCGTTGGTAAGATACCGAGGTCGTCCAAGGACACAAGAGCTTTTAGTACCGGTTTATCCTCAACGTCTAACCAAAATAAAAGTTTAGAAAAATGTTTTAAACTAAGAAAATTAAAAGCTAACTAAAATGCTGAAAATAAAAATAAAAGAAAAACAGATAGACAAGATGAATCACTTGGTTCCGACTCGTATCTAGTATAACCTTTGATTATTTCCGCACTTTTGCACATAATTAAGAGATTATCTTAGTTATTGTAGTAGGCCCCTCTTTTGAAGGTGACGTTACCCTCACCCCAGTAGTTTGAGTCAGCAGGGATACAATCCTAAAGGGGTGGATTATTGGAAGATAATGAATTAAGTTATTAATGCAGTATTGTGGTAGGCCCCGCTTTTGGCGGTGACGTTACCCTCGGCTAAGTAGTCTGAGTCAGCAGGGATACAGTCCTAAATAGCCGGGTTATAGTATTAATAGTAGTTAACTTATGAGGGGATCAAAGGGTTTGGACCCCCGCCATCCAATACCGTGAAGTATTGAAGGAGGTCCTACTAAATTTGACCCAGGTCCATTGCAGGACCTCTAAACGCTGAACAATGGCAAGACCTTTACCAAACCGTTCCCTTAACCCCCTACCAGGTAGCCAACATACCTCCATATAGACCGTGGAGATATGAATGGTGAAAATCCTTTATTTTATATAGACAGTAAAATAATGCCAAGACACCACGGACAAACGATAAGGAAAGATCACCTTCAACATAAGTAACTAGTTATTAAAGTCATTAATACAAAACCAAATAAAAAGTGCAAAAGATTAGAAATAAAAAGTATTATACTAGACACTTTGTCTTCACCAAGTGATGTAAGAGACTTAGGCAAACATGGCCTTGATTGTCAAGAACTCTTACGATCAATCTTGGATCCCGAGACGACTCACACACTCTACGATGGACAATGGACAATGGACAATGGATGATGGTGGTGGATGATGGTGTTGTGATGGTGGTGGGTGGTGGATGAAGTGTGAGAGAGGTGGTGTGCCAAGGGATGAGGTAAAATGAATCCAAGCACCCCTATTTATAGGCTGAACAGAGAGCTGGACACGGCCCCGTGTCCGCTGGGCACGGCCCCGTGTCCGTCTGACAATCTCTCTCCTCATTAATTGTAATTCGCAATTACAATAAATGCGCCTGCTGTACTTTCGACACGCCCCCGTGTCCGCTGAGCACGGCCCCGTGATGGGCAATAGAAGCTTCTATGGATTTGTCTTTTCTGCTGCTTCTTGGGCACGGCCCCGTGCTGGATGAGCACGGGGCGTGTTCAGCCTTCTGTCTTCTCCTTTTTGCTTTGGAAGGTGCCGTTGAGGGGTCGGGCAGTCCACTAATGTTCCTTTCCTTGTATTTATGTTGGATTTAGCTGTCTTTTTGCTTCTTTTGCGTTTTTGAGCTCATTTAATCCTGAAAATACAAAAGGAAGACAAAAACACTCTTTTTCCAATATTAGTACTTAAAAATGGTTAGTTTTATGCCTCATTTGATGTAATTTATATGTTGCATTTTACACACATCAACCTGCCTTAGCAATAATAGTACTATAGTTATGACTCAGCACCCGTTCACACGGGGGTTGTTAAGGATCTTTTACTTGCATGAATTACGGTGGTAATCATGTATTGCGAACTGCCTCGAGCAGTCAACCCGCAGTCATTGGTATCGACGGATCTATGTCGATAACTAACGTGCTTCATTTCACTATGTGTACGTGCTGGTTATGCGTAAACGATTTCGAACTCTATATGCTATTATCAAACTTGTATGCTCACCTTTACATTTTATGTATTGACTTTATTTTAACGTATGTGACAGGTGTTTAGGTTGTTTGTATGCCTAGCTCACTGTGAAATCGAGGCTAGGAAAGGTCTAGGATGCTCTCTGTGCTGTGATGAAATCGAAGCTAGGGGAAGAGGTCCTAGAAACCAATAAATAAATTATCTATGTTTAAATCTGAGTTGTCGGAACAGAATATTTGCCTAGATTTTATCTGTAATAATTTGTTTACTGTTTGAGGTATGGTATAGGACATGTTAATTTAAATTGAATGGTAATGATAATTGTTATGGAAACTTCTGGACAATCTGTTTCGCTCAGTGCCACGCCCCGATGATTCCGCCATCGGTTGGGGTGTGACAGATTGGTATCAGAGCCATAACTATAGGGAATTAGGCAAGACTCGACCTAGTCTGGGTCGAAGTCTTAGAAACCTAGACTATAGTTAGGAACCAACAGACCGATTTGTGCATAGCCAGTAGGGAATATGCATGAGCTCACTACTATCACTCGCTATTCATGCTTATTCCACCCTATCACTGCACTCGAATTTCTCAATATGAATAAGCAATAAAGTCGAGAATAGGTGTGAAAACCGCAAACTCTCGACTAATGTTGCTTAATCAACCCGCATTTTAACTACAAACGAGGAGAATTATGCCAAATCAGGAGTGAAATCCATATTTTGATGAATAATCTCCTCAATTTTATTAAAGACAGGGACGAAGTTGTTAAGCCAGGGGTGAAACCCTAACCTTGACTACTTGTTCCGATCATTTTACAAAACTCTCACCAAAGTTTCGACGGACTCCAACGACCAGAAGTCACAATAAGACCAACGGGATGTGTGCCAACGCCCAAGAATCGAGGCAAGGGCATATTCCCGGAAGTCAAACGTGTACAGCGGATCCTTGTGAATAGTTGAATTACTTTGGTCAGTCGAAGTCTACTAGCCGCAGACAATCTACATCTCGAATTTTTTTTGAGTTTTGATTCTGAGCCGCAACTGCTGACTCCGATATTTCGTCGATTTTGTGTGCTTATATAGGTGTTTACCTATTTATGTGTTTAAATTTTGGAGACTTACTCGATTTTGCTTTCGCTTCGATCGACACGTACGACTCGCACTGCATTTATATCTCAAAACGTTAACAAGTCGTTAAAATATGGCCGATTTATGCTACGATATATGCTTATACTACGCTATTCGACATACTAAAACGCGATCGCTATATTCGAACGCTCGCGAACTTTGAATGATAGGTTTCTGTATTTTGATTGCCTCCTGTGTTGAAAATGTTCTGTGATTCCGTGCTTATGTGATAATGTGATTATGTGCTCTACATGCTTATGTGTTTATGTGATTCGTGTTCCACGTAGTTATAGGTCTATGTGTTTACGTGGTACGTGTTACTGAGCTTTAGTAAGTAGTAAACGTGTGAGGTGAGATTCGGATACAATGTGTTGAGTTCCGTGGCGATGTCTATTGTAGACAATGTCGTCTGGATCCCGTCACGCACTTTCTCGTCAAGAAAAGAGGGACAAGCGTCTTGCTTCCATTATCGCTAAAAGTGTGGCGAAGGCCGTGAGTGATGTTTACGAGAATGCCAGCAAGTCATCTGAGGAATCAAGAACCGACGCTCCAAAAGCCGCCGCAAGGCCTTTCAGTTTCAAGCAATTCAAGTCGTGTGGGCCGAAAGAATTCACTGGCGAGGGAGGTCCTACTGCACTATTCCACTGGTTCGATTCTATTGAGGTTACTCTGCGACAGAGTGGTTGCCCTGATGACCTTCGAACTCTGAATACTACCGGCGTTTTCCAGTCCCGTGCACTAGACTGGTGGACGGCCGAGAGGAACAAGCGAGGGAACGATGCAGCTTACGGTCTGTCATGGGACGAGCTCAAAGAAGTTATGCTAGAGGAATTTTGCCCTCATCACGAACGTCAAAAGCTAGAAGATGAATTTTGGCACATACATCAACATGAGGGTGACAACGGTGCTCTCACTGCTCGTTTCAAGCAACTCAGCATCATCTGTCCCGATCAAGTCAAGACTCCAGACGTGGCAATCAAGAAGTACATCCGGGCCTTGCCCGACTGCGTTGCTGATTTCGTGCAAGCGGCTAAGACTACGACGATCGAGGAAACTTATCTACTGGCCACGGAGATCAACGACAAGCGGGTTAAGGCTGGGGTCTGGGATAAAACTTCGAAGCATCTGCATCAAGCTACCGCTACCGCACCAACTGCTGAACCCACCTCATCTAGCAACAAGAGGAAGAACAAGAGAAAGAACTGTGCGATCACTGCTGCACCAGTTCAATCAGTACCAGCTCAACATCGTCAAGTAGCGGCGCCTGTGGAAAATGCACCACCTGCAAAGCGTGCATACACTGGGCCACACCCGCTTTGCCCTACTTGTACCTACCATCACCCAACTGCAATTCCTTGCCATTTTTGTGCTCATTGCAACATATACGACCACTTTACCGCCAACTGTCGTATTCGTCAAGCTCCTGCCAATCAAGCTCTACTCACTGCCCCACAGGGTCAACAAGCTCCTCCGGCACCCGAAGTCAAAGCCAGAGCCTGCTTCGCATGTGGCGACCCGAACCATTTCGCCAACATGTACCCAAACAGGGTTGTGAAACAAGAGCCCCAGCAATAGCAGCCACAGCAGCAACAACAACAGCAGCAGCAACAACAGGCCGCACGCGCCAGAACTTTCAACCTCAACGTGCATCAAGCCCAGGCCGACAACAACGTGGTCAATGGTACGTTCCTTGTGAATGGTATTTATGCTTCATGTTTGTTTGATACTGGATCCGATAACTGCTTTGTGTCGTTCGAATTTGAGAAACTCCTTAGTCGTAAACGTTCCCGACTCTCCTCGGCATTCGATGTTGAAGTCGCTACCGGAAGAACCGTCGCTGTCAATTCCGTTATCCGTGATTGTACTCTCGAGCTCAACAATCGCATCTTCCCAATCGACCTCATTCCGATGCAACTCGGAAGTTTCGACGTCATAGTAGGCATGGACTTTCTTCGAGAAAACCATGCTGAAGTTGTGTACTTCGACAAGATGATTCGTTTTTTCGCTCGCAAATGGTGACTTATTGTGTGTTTATGGCGATACTACTTCAAAGGGGCTCAAGCTTATGTCATGCGTACAAGCCAGCAAGTATCTCCGCAAGGAATACAGGGCTTTCTTGGCAAACGTTGTAGCAGCGGAGAAGGAAAAGAAAGAGAAGAAGGAAGTGAAAGACGTTCCTGTGGTTCGAGAATTTCCTAATGTTTTTCCAGAGGGTCTTCCCGGACTACCTCCAAGTCGTGATATTGACTTTCGTATTGACCTCATTCCTGGAGCCAATCCTATTGCCAAAGCTCCTTATCGACTTGCGCCATCCGAAATGCGTGAACTCTCAACCCAACTCCAGGAATTACTTGAAAAAGGCTTCATTCGCCCGAGCACCTCTCCTTGGGGCGCGCCAGTCCTCTTCGTAAAAAAGAAGGACGGGTCGTTCCGGATGTGCATCGACTATCGGGAATTGAATAAGTTAACTATCAAGAACCGTTATCCCCTACCTCGCATCGACGATTTGTTTGATCAACTACAAGGCGCTACGTGTTTCTCGAAGATCGACCTACGTTCAGGATATCACCAGCTACGTATTCAAGAAGAGGATATACCCAAAACAGCATTTCGCACTCGATACGGTCACTACGAATTCGTTGTCATGCCTTTTGGTCTAACCAACGCACCAGCGGTTTTCATGAATCTGATGAATCGTGTGTGTAAACCATATCTCGACCGTTTCGTCATCGTATTCATCCACGATGTCTTGATCTATTCCAAATTGAAAGCCAAACACGCACAACATCTACGTTTGGTCCTCGAGTTACTCCAGGGGAACCAACTCTATGCCAAGTTCTCCAAGTGCGAATTCTGGTTGGAGGAAGTTCAGTTTCTGGGTCACATTGTAAATAGTCAAGGCATTCACGTCGATCCTGCAAAGATTGAAGCTGTCAAGAGCTGGGTTACACCTAAGAATCCGTCTGAAGTCCGCTCTTTTCTCGGACTAGCGGGCTATTATCGACGATTTATCAAAGGATTCTCGAAGATTGCTGTACCACTTACCTCTCTCACGCATAAAGACAAGCCTTTTGTTTGGGGAACCAAACAAGAGACTGCTTTCCAAACCCTCAAGCACATGCTTTGCAACGCTCCTGTTCTCACGTTGCCCGACGGAAACAATGATTTCATTGTCTATTGTGATGCTTCCAACCTTGGTCTTGGTTGTGTTCTCATGCAACGGGACAAGGTCATAGCTTACGCATCTCGTCAGCTCAAAATCCACGAGAAGAACTATACAACCCATGATCTCGAGCTAGGCGCAGTTGTTTTTGCGTTAAAGATTTGGCGACACTACCTGTATGGTACCAAGTGTACGATCTTCACCGATCATAGGAGCCTACAACACATCTTTAATCAGAAGGAACTTAATATGCGTCAACGCCGATGGGTAGAACTTCTCAACGATTACGACTGTGAGATCCGTTATCACCCAGGCAAGGCGAATGTTGTTGCCGACGCACTCAGCAGACGAAGTTATCTGCTTAGCACTCGTAATGTTCAAGCCCAACACGATCTCGAAACACTCATCCGCGACGCTCAACATGCATGTTTTAACGAACGCACCCTGAAGAAAGAAAGAATCTACCACGATGGAGCCCAACTTGTGAGCAAATCGAATGGGATATTCCACTTCCTAGACCGAATTTGGATTCCCAAACGAACGGAATTGCGACAAATATTGATGGACGAAGCCCACAAATCCCGGTATTCTATTCACCCCGGTGCTGATAAAATGTACCAGGACCTTCGTTATAAGTACTGGTGGCCGGGTATGAAAAGAGATATCGCTCTCTACGTCAGAAAATGCCTAACTTGTGCTAGAGTCAAGGCTGAACATCAAAGACCCTCTGGCTTACTCGAACAACCACCAATTCCCATGTGGAAGTGGGAGAGCATAGCCATGGACTTTATAACCAAGCTACTGCACACGTCATCAGGCCACGACAGCATTTGGGTTGTGGTCGACCGTTTGACTAAATCAGCTCATTTCTTGCCGATACGAGAAGACTACAAGGTAGAACGATTAGCCCGAATCTACACCGACGAGATTATTTGTAATCATGGGACGCCTCGTGACATCATCTCTGACCGTGATGCTCGGTTTACCTCGCGACTGTGGGAAACGTTTCAAACGGCGCTCGGTACATCGCTTAATCTAAGTACCGCCTTCCACCCTCAAACGGACGGTCAGACTGAAAGAACGATTCGTACTCTTGAAGACATGCTCCGTTCGTGTGTCTTAGACTTCGGTGGTAATTGGGATAAATACCTGCCGTTAGTCGAATTCTCGTACAACAACAGCTACCATTCTAGCATCCAAATGGCACCATTCGAGGCATTATATCGAAGAATATGTCGATCGCCTATTGTATGGCACGAGATCGGTCATCCGCAATTAACCGGTCCTGAGTTATTACAAGAAACGACAGACAAAATTTTCCAAATTCGAGACAACCTGGTGAAAGCTCGGGATCGACAGAAAAGTTACGCCGATAAGAAACGCAAGCCCCGGGAATTTGACGTTGGTGACCACGTACTCCTAAAGGTATCACCTTGGAAGGGTGTGGTCCGATTCAGGAAGAAAGGGAAACTCGCGCCTCGATATGTTGGACCTTTTAAGATTCTGGAAAGGATCGGAAAAGTCGCCTACAGACTCGAATTACCGGAGGAACTTAGTAATGTCCACCCTACTTTCCACGTGTCAAACCTCCGAAAGTGCCTCGCCAACCACGATTTACATGTTCCTCTAGACGATCTACAAGTGAACGAAACATTACACTTCGTGGAAAATCCTGTCGAAATCATGGATCGCCAGACCAAGCAACTCAGACGCTCACGCATTCCTATTGTGAAAGTCCGATGGGAAGGCAAACGAGGTGCAAAGTTCACTTGGGAACTCGAAAGCGACATGAAGGCTAAGTACCCGCAGCTGTTTAAAGAGAAAGTCTAGAAACAGAAAGTCTCAAACGTGATTCACGGTGATGTACAACTTCCAGCTTAATTTCAGGACGAAATTCCCTAAAAAAGGGGAGGCTGTAACACCCCGTGTTTTCATAAGTCAAAGTCAAGGTCAAAGTCAACGACCGATTTCGCGCAACTTGACTCGTAGAAATCCCTTTATTTGATTCGTATTATGTGGAGTAAGTGTTGTTAATGACAATAATCGATGTGTGTTAATCGTTAATCAATCGACCTACGACTGTGAATTATAGGAAGTAAAAATGCGATAAAGTTAACTAATCAATAATCAAGCTATGCTAATCGAATCGACTTCTAATCGCAACTCGAGCTACGAATTTTACTTGTTATTATACGTGTGTGTGTGCCTTACGTGTTACCTGTGCATGTTTATTTATGTTGTGTTGTGTTAATCAAGCGAACTCAATCGAAACTCGAAATCTAACTCGGAATGCAATCGAACTCGAATCGTGAACGAACTATGATAAATGGTGAAAATAGATTATGCGAGATATGAGTGTTTGGGACTGAAAGTAATTTGACTAGGAAACCCTATCGTATCGCACCGATCGCAATCGAAATCGAATCAGCAAAAATCATCGCGTCAAACACACTAACCATGTGCCATCCGGCCGGATAGCCATCCGACCGGATAGCCACTTGGTGAAGGATGACAGGTGCCATCCGACCGGACAGTCATCCGGGCGATGTGCTATCCGACCGAACAGCCCTTTCCTCTTTTGGCATCCTATAAATACCCCTTTCATTGTCATCTTTTCCACTTCTGGAAATCCCTGTTCGACCAGCACGCTTAACTCAACCTTTTCTCAGATTTCTCTCGATTCCGGTAAGATCTCGTCCTAAATCTTGTACTTTCTTGATCTACACGCACTCCTACACCTTTCTATCTTTTAAATCTTAACTTTTAACCGTGAAATCACTAAATTTCGGGTGTTCTAAGGTGACGTCATCATGTGTTCTTCAAGAACTTCATGTTTTGACCTCAACCCACCAAGAACAACTTAGATCTAACCGATTTCCACAAAGATCTTGTAAAGATCTCGACACAAGTGTGGTGAAAAAGGATTGAAAGATGGTTTTAACTTTCTTTCAACTCTTTCGCACTCAAAGTACTCAAAACCGATAGGATCCGACCCTGAATTAGTCTTCTACTCGATTGTAGTGTTGTACTAGCTCAAGATCCGGGTTCTACTCACGAGACTATCGACTTCGGGTTAACCAAGAACAACTGTCTCGAGCCGTTAACCGGCCGGACTAGGGTGATTCCTGGTCGGGTTGGTCATCTGGGTTGAACTAGGGGTTCTGTTGGCTAACACGTTGTCAAAGTGACTCGATATCACGACAAACCTTCAAAACGACCAAGTGTAGAACGAACAGGACAATCGGAGCGGATTGCCATTCGACCGGATTACCATCCGACCGGATAGGTCACCCGAACGAATTGCCACCCGAACGGATTACACTTGGGTTCCACCTTTAAACAATCTTAATTAAAGTTTGGGTATTGAACGAATTGCAATCCGATCGAACGACCCTCTTAAAGGATTACTCTTCAGATCATGAGATACTAAGACTTTAAAAGACTTAACAATTTCCAACATGTTCAATAGCACGAATTGCCATCCGATCGAATTGCCATCCGATCGAATGACACTTCTGTAGTGAACTTGTTTTCAATAAGTAACCTCATCACTAAGTCACCATCCGACCGGATGACCATTCGAACGAATTGCCATCCGCACGACTAGTCATCCGATCGACCGACTTGAAAGATGGAGATACTTAATTGTTTTCAAAATACTACAACGAAAACTTCAAAAGTCAAACCATCATACACAAACACATACTTCTTATAGGAAGAAACAATCCACTCGAATCGTCATCCGACCGGATGACCACCCGAACGGATTGTTATCCGCACGGATTGTTGTCCGATCGAACCCCTATCCGACCCTATCATACTTTGTGACGTTTTACGAACCGCTTATCGTTATGCTACCGAATCTATTCAGGCTAACCGTACTCGCTAAGCGCTCCCTTCAATCCATTAATCGCTGTGAGTATACTCGATCCCTTTTTTTTGCTTTAAGCACTTTTGGGTGTTACATACGTTACGAATATTCAAACTACAACTATCACACTACTCAAACTATTTGAACGCTAACCGTTAATGCATGTTATACGTGGCTTATGAATGCTTGTTTGTTATGTTTACACATGGAATGCTGTCTACCTGCCTTAGCAACGATAGTACCATAGTTTGGACTCAGCACCCGTTCACACGGGGGTTGTTAAGGATCTTTTACTTGCATGGATTACGGTGGTAATCATGTATTGCGAACTGCCTCGAGCAGTCAACCCGCAGTCATTGGTATCGACGGATCTATGTCGATAACTAACGTGCTTCATTTCACTATGTGTACGTGCTGGTTATGCGTAAACGATTTCGTACTCTATATGCTATTATCAAACTTGTATGCTCACCTTTACATTTTATGTATTGACTTTATTTTAACGTATGTGACAGGCGTTTAGGTTGTTTGTATGCCTAGCTCACTGTGAAATCGAGGCTAGGAAAGGTCTAGGATGCTCTCTGTGCTGTGATGAAATCGAAGCTAGGGGAAGAGGTCCTAGAAACCAATAAATAAATTATCTATGTTTAAATCTGAGTTGTCGGAACAGAATATTTGCCTAGATTTTATCTATAATAATTTGTTTACTGTTTGAGGCATGGTATGGGACATGTTAATTTAACCTGAATGGTAATGATAATTGTTATGGAAACTTCTGGACAATCTGTTTTGCTCAGTGCCGCGCCCCGATGATTCCGCCATCGGTTGGGGTGTGACATCCATGGCAGAGCAACTTGGACAACCCGCCACCTTACATCAATCCAAACGTGCCACCTGGACCCGGAGGATGTTTTAACGGAGTTCAAGATTCCAATTGTGCTCTCTCTCTTCTGTCAAATCACTCATCAGCTTCAAGAAACCAGGCCTTGACCCATGAGTACTACGTCAATCCTCATGTTGATGCTGGTTCGGGTGCACACATGGTTCAACCACCAACTGGGACCATGGTTCAGGGTCGGGTCACTTCTCAACGGGTTGGGCTTACAACACTGATGAATCCCGTTTGGGTTTGGGTCAAATCTCGCAGTCTAGCGGATTTTACAGGGTTGTGACGCATCTCTTTTGCTAGGAGGTGCTGGCAGTGAGAAGGATTCACCAGCCAATGATGGTGTATTGGGATATGATGTTATAGATGATGCTAAAGCTGCAGTCGAGAGCGTATGTCCTGGAGTTGTATCGTGTGCTGATATACTCGCGGTTGCAACTCGTGATGCTTCTGTCGCGGTAATAATAAAACTAAATTAATTACATGTAAAACATAGGTTCATAAATTTATAATTATGTCACTATGTAGGTTGGGGGGCCGTCATGGACCGTAAGACTTGGAAGAAGAGATTCTCCAGATTCAAACGCGGCAAAAGCCACAACTGATCTTCCAAGAGAGAATATGAATTTAGGTGAACTTATCAGCAACTTTGCTAATAAGGGACCTAACACAAGAGAAATGGTCGCCTTATCAGGTTAGAACTCTTTCAGTGTAATTCCTTGATAGCATATAACGGATTTTTGTTTGTTTTTCCCTTAAAATGTGACTTTAATTGCATTGATAAAAAAAGCAAAGGCGATATATATTTCTGACCAATATACACATAATGAAAACCCATCTGATACGATGGCCTTTCCCGACGACATTTCGTCAGGATAGCCTTTAACAAAGGATTTTTATAGTGAGAAACAATTGCATATTTACAAGTCACAACAAAAATGCTGAAAAGCTAGCTACCGAAATGGTTCAGCCAAAAAAAGGTCACTAATTGTATACATATAGGCAAATCCACCTATCGGGTCTGTAATAGAGTAAAGGTTATAGTTAGATGTAGGTTAGGGGATTGGTGAAGTGGATGAAAATTGGATATAAAGAATGATGAAAAGAACACTTTTCTCAAGTACAACAGGAACTCACAAACCTCTTCCAAACCCTTTGATTTTTCTCGGAGATCTTTGAGTTCGGTGTTTGCGGTCAAAAGAGAATCCTCAAGAAGCGTGTTTTGATCCACGAGTTTCTACATGTTAACCGTTATAAGACCGCCCGTAATGGGGCGTTGTTTATAAAAAAATTTCAAAGAAAACGCCCGAAAACGCCGACATCCCATTACACCAGGGCGTGTTTCGGCGTTTTCTTCGGCAAAAATGGAGATGGCGTTCTTTGAAACACGCTGCGAGGATTTTGACCAACCAATCACAAACTAGCAACGGCTAGTTATTTAACGGCTACTTTGATTTTTTTTAACCTTTTACCTATATATATATAAATAAACTCCTTCAAATTTAACCAAAACTCTCTCAAAAATACTACCATTTTATAAAAATTGATGGATTCCCCTAGTTCTTCATCCATGGTAAATTTTTACTACAAAGAGTTTTTTGCGGATGGCGATGATTCCACCGATGAGGAGGTCGAACAAGAGGCGGTTATGAGTGCTTGTCAACTAGCGGTGAGATATGTGAAGCATTGTCGCCGCCCCGAACCAGAAATTAAAAAAAGAGTTTATATTGAACGAGACCGACGCACGGCACACGATCGTTTGATGAAAGATTATTTTGATGAGGCGCCGACATTTTCGAACCAGATTTTTAGGCGTCGTTTCCGAATGAGTAAGCGGTTGTTTCTACGCATAGTCGACGACTTGGAAGCCAACTACGATTATTTTAAACAAAAAGCGGATGCGAGAGGGGCACTTGGATTTACCGGTATCCAAAAGTGTACGTCGGCGCTACGAATCCTTGCTTATGGAAACACAACCGACATCAACGACGAGTATTTAAAAATGGGCGAGAAAACAACGCGAGACACCTTGGAGAATTTTTGTCGCGGTACAATTCCTATACTTTACTATAATGTTTACAATTTTTTTTTTGAAGCTTATGTTTGTGTATGTTTTTTTATAAAGGTATTATTGATTTGTATGGTGCGCGTTATCTTAGAACGCCCACATGGGACGACCTTCAAAAGATCTACGAGGTACATTCGGTGGAGCATGGTTTGCCTGGTATGATCGGGAGCTTGGATTGCATGCAATGGCGTTGGGATAACTGCCCGACCGCATGGCGAGGCCAACACACACGGGGTGACCAAAAAGGACCCACTGTTATTCTTCAGGCGGTTGCCTTACAGGACCTTTGGGTTTGATCAGCTTACTTTGGCGTGGTCGGGTCATGCAATGATATAAATGTTTTTGAACAATCTCCGTTGTTAGAGGAGTGGATTTCTGGCAAAGCTTCAAAAGCGTCGTTTTACGCAAATGGAAACTACTACCCTCATGGATATTATTTGTGCAACGGAATTTATCCTAGGTATTCAATTTTCGTGAAGACGTTTAGTGATCCTATTGATGAAAAAAGAGCATACTTTAAAAAGGTTCAAGAGTCTTCACGAAAAGACATTGAGAGATGCTTTGGTGTTCTTAAACAACGCTGGCAATATTTGAGAAATCCTTGTCGTGCATGGACCAAGAAAAAAATGAGAGATTCTATGTACGCTTGTATAATCATGCACAACATGATTTTGGAAGACGAAGGAAAGGCGATATGCCAGAATTATGTGCCAGAAGTCGTTTAAGAGCATCCATAGGCGTCAATGGACGAAAGAGTGAATAATGCGCGTGAGTTGCGTTACGAACCGTACCATTCCGCGTTAACGGTTGATTTGGTACAACACGCATGGTCGGTTCGGTATGTACCACCTGAGGGTGAAGAAGAAACGGAGGACGAGGAAGACGAAGTTGACGAGGGTGAAGAAAGCGAAGACGAAAACTAATGTATTTTTTTTAATTTAGTCGGATTTTATTTTTTTTTATTTCTAGTATTGTATTTTTTTTAATTTAATGAAGTATTTTAAGTTTTTAATTAAAAAAATAATTGTTTAATGATTGGAAGGGGCGTTATTGGGCAATATTCCCACTACGTCACTTTTGCAATAACCTGCAATAATGCCCCTGTCACACCCCGACCACGTAAAACAACGAAACGTGGCGGAAATTTCGGGGAGTGTTGTAACAGAATTAATGTTTCACAACCATGGAAATTAAAGTTTCGTTTTATTCATCAAACAAGCGAGTTACATTGTCTTTAAACAAGAAATAAAGAGTACATAACATAAATTAACTAATTCTTGTCTCGTTTTAAGTCACTAAGGCACAGGTCCGCCTAAGTATGTCTCGATAAGTCCTATGCATCATCTCCTGAAAACACATGTGAAAATAGGTACGTCAGCATAAAAATGCCTGTGAGATACATAGGTTTTGTGAAAATAGGTTTCATGACTTGTAAGTTTAGAAAGAGTTGTTTAATAAAGTTTAGTCATGAACCTTGTAAATTGATTTGTTTTGTAAATCATTTGAAAAACAATAAGTTCAGATGATATGTATATATAAGAGAATAATGTATGGTTAAATGAATAACCAAGTAAAATGAGTTTGTATAAGATAAGTTGTTTGTAAAACAATGTCTTGTGAAAAGTATGTTATTTGTATAAAATGTTATATGTCTTAAATCGAAATGATTCAAACAACGCTACGATATGTAATACCATACAAACACTTATATATAGGAAGTACCAACGGCGTATCCACCATGCTTGTATCATATTACACACGCCTCGTTACTTAAATCACTTACTCAAACCAAACCACCAACGTAAAATGTTTATGTATAATCAAATGTCAAAATGTAAGCATGTGATGAATAACAAATGTACTAAGTATGCAACAAAGGACATACATAGCATAAAATGTAATGTAAAACAATGTACTAAGCATGCACACAATGGGCATACATAGCATAAAATGTAATGTAAAATAATGTACTAAGTACGCACACAATGGGCATACATAGCATAAAATGTAATGTAAGACAATGTACTGAGTACGCACACAATGGGCATACATAGTATGAAATGTAATGTAAGACAATAGCATAAATGTAATGTAATGTAAGACAATGTACTAAGTACGCACACAATGGGCATACATAGCATAAAATGTAATGTAAGGCAATGTACTATGTACGCACACAATGGGCATACATAGCATAAAATGTAATGTAAGACAATGTACTAAGTACGCACACAATGGGCATACATAGCATAAAATGTAATGTAAGACAATGTACTAAGTACGCACACCATGGGCATACATAGCATAAATGTAATGTAAGACAATGTACTAAGTACGCACACAATGGGCATACATAGCATAAAATGTAATGTAAGACAATGTACTAAGTACGCACACAATGGGCATACATAGCATAAAATGTAATGTAAAATAATGTACTAAGTATGCACACAATGGGCATACATAGAATAAAATGTATTGTAAAATAATGTACTAAGTATGCACACAATGGGCATACATAGCATAAAATGTATTGAAATCATGTACTATAAATGTACTAATAAACATAGCAAGTATATGATGTGAAAACAGGAAAGCATGAAAGTAACAAGTAGGAACATGTGTTCCACCCCAAAATGTTTGGAAAATAGTAAAAGAGGGGTCTATGTACTCACTTGAGATTGCTTAGTAGTCCTTGAGTAACAACCAAACAATGCTAGAGATCACGGATATCAAACGGCACCTAATATAGGTAACTATGTTAATAAACCGGACCTAAAACGGATGATAGGATAGAATGAGGCTCGTAAACCAAATGAGTAGGGGAACTCATGTAATATGGTTTAACAAGGCCTACATACTACAATGAAACCTAACCTAAGTGCTTACGACCCATTACGACCCGTTTAGGTAGCTTATGCTACTTTAACGCGTCGTTCGCGTAAAACGTGTTCGGAACGCCTAACTAGTCCTATGACAAGTAAAATATGCCTTAACATGTCTAATATTGTTACCAAATCAGTTTAGATAGCAAAAGTTATGTTACATATGCTTAAAATAAATTTTAGCGTAAAAAGGGCATTTTGGTGATTTACCTAAGGCATATAAACTACCTATCATACAACTAACTAAACGCCGTGACCATAAGGTATAACCTCGGAAGGTTATTCCCTATATACTATGGTCACCTAATGTGCTTGGTCGGATCCTAATGATCGACCAAACGGGTCGGGTTCGAAAGTATAAGCGATTGTTTAGATCGCTTACCTTACGACCCTATATAAACAATAAACTAAAAGTGACGAGCTAAGCATGTTAAAACATGCTTAACTAAGTTTAGAAAACAGGTTTGGTATCAAAACAAACGATTTTGATACCTAAAAGTAGTTTGGTTACAAAATACGCAATAACACGCATTTTGGCCGAAACTACGACTCGTCAGTGAGCCTAGATAACGTGGTAATCAGTAGGTATAGTCACTAGGGACTATAACCATCGTGATCACGCTCACGTTATGAAGTTCAAATGAACTTCGCATTGACCATAAACTGGTCAATGCAGAAAGTCAAACAAAGTTCGACTTTCAAGCTAAAAACGCATAAAAGCATGAAAGAGGACTTACAAGAGGTCCAAGAATGGAAGTTTGATCTGAAATTCCCAGGTATGAAGTGTTGCAACTCCAACTTAGGGAAATGATCAGATCAAGGGTGAGTTTGAAGCAAATGGGGGTGGGGTATTTATAGGATTAGGACCACCGTTAGGATCGTTTCTTGAATATCGTGCCTTGATCTCACCCGTACACTTGTCGGAATGTTATGGTAGCTCATTTTGCCCCCACCACCAGTTATTGACAAGTGGCATTGGCCTTTAGGGTGTTTAAGGGCTGGAAACAGGCTGTTAAAAATAAGTTGCTGCATCTGGCCCCTGCTTACGGACCTCAACATTATTAGTGTTGAGGTCCGTAAGGACCTTGCAGACCAGAAAGTTTGAAAAATGGCAGAACAGGCCCTGCAGCTCCAAACTTGGTTTTTGATGCATTTTTGACACGTTTAAGCCCCGTTAACCCCATTTAAAAGCTCTAAAATGAAGTTAACGTATAGGGAACTTAAAATGTGCTCAAAAATATCTCGGATGTCGGTTCGTTTGGCCGTACAATTGCGTTGTTCGGTTAATTACGACGGAATGCGCATAAGCGCGAAAAACGATCCAAATGACGCGACGAATGGATTTTTCTTATGCCAAACACTAAAATTAAATGTTTTAGTGCTTACATAAATTTTTGGAAGTCCGTATGTATTCAGAACGTAAGTTATGCGCGAAAGTGCAAACTTGTGCACTTTTTGACGCTTTTAGTCCCTGAAAGACCCATAAGTTTATTTTAGCACACCGAACCCCTCAAAGCCTATTTCTAAGCTATGTAAAGGATATTTATGGTATGTTTAACTTATGTTCATGTTCCAAAATGTCCGTTACAGTTCAAATTGGCATACTTTCGCAGTTTGTCAAGTTTAGTCCCTGTAAGCGAATTAACTTGTTTTTGCCATACCAAAGCCTTTAAAACTTATTTCTAAGTTATGTAAAGGTTATTTAAGGTATGTTAAGCCTATTTCACTATTCCGGAGTGTTCGTTGGATTAAACTGGTTATATTTACGCATCAGAGCGCGTATAACCCTCCAGAAAGCGATTTAAAGCTTAAAATCGAACAAGAGTTGATATGTGCAAACGATACACATATTTTTACAAATCCCAAGTATGAAATACAATATTTCATTGGTTTGGCATTTGTTTGATGGTTGAAGTGACACAGGTGTCACAGCCCCCATGCTGACTGGACTGCCACGTGGCGTAAAACGCCCAAGGGTGGGGGCATTATTGCTCAAACCACTACACATGGTCTAACACGTAACTGAGACAAAAAAAACACTTTTCTCAAGTACAAGAGCCGATTTTTCAACATGAAGCGACTCGCAGGAACTCTCGAGTTCGTTATTCTTCTCGATAACAGTTTATATCTTTTCTTCATGCTCACTATTTTTCTCAATAACTTTTTTTTTTTAAAACATTTTTTTAACCAACCCGGCCCGACTCGACCCTAAACCCGCTCTGACCCAAACCCGTTGCAACCCGAACCCGTTCCAACTCAAACCGGTTTTGACCCGAACCTGTTTCGACCCGAACCAAAATAACCCTTTTCTTAATTAACCCATTTTGAGCCGAACCCGTTTCGACTCGAACCCGTTTTGACCCATGACCCGACCCGACCCGTTTGCCAGGTCTATTTTGTCATGAGTTTTCGTTTCAAACTAACGAAATTGTGTATATTGTATCCTTTGATAACTGGGGCTCAATAATGGTTTCTTCTATGCCTTCAACAATATGTCAGTGATGACATGGTTTTGGTTAAGATCAGTTCTCTTAAAGCATGGATTAGCACTACTGTTATCTTTCAGTCTTGAAACTAGAGACGGCAAAACGGACCTGTTAGGTGGGTTGGATAACAAGTCAAAATGGGTAGATTTTTGTGCAGGTTGAGTTGGGTTGACCCGCTAACGTTTATATATAAATGTACTGTTTTTATTAATCTAGATTATTAATGGTTTCTTTTCTTCAGTTAAATGCAGACGTGGTTCGGAATGATTGGTCGTGGCTTGTTCATGAAGAAGGCTCAGTGAAGGGACGAACAAATTTGTCGAGCTGTTTTTTTTTTTTTGTATATATAAATTTACTACAAGAGTTGAAAATAAATAGTGTAATTGATACATTCTGTAGTTTGCTTTATATCTTCTTCAAATGATTGGTCGTGGCTTGTTCATGAAGAAGGCTCAGCGAAGGGACGAACATATTTGTCGAGCGGGTTTTTTTGTATATATAAATTTACTACAAGAGTTGCAAATAAATAGTGTAATAGATACATTCTGTAGTTCGCTTTATATCTACTTCAAATGATTGATGGTGGCTTGTTCAGGAAACCTATCACGTAACTTGTTATTTGGATCTCATGTGTTTGGCTTGGGTCTCAATAATAGAGTATACTACTGCACACCTTGTTTTTTATTTCACTTCCAACACCATATCAAGCCCTCATGACCAATGAAGAATCAAGTATTTTTTATTTCTATGTGATGTGAATTGAAATTGGGAATTGCCGCATTGGGACCAAAATGCTCATTGTAACTATGTTTCTAGATTTTAATAATTCAAAATCAAAACAGTTTGATATATAGTTGTTTTGTTAATAATAATAATAATTATAGTTTTGTTTTGTTTTTCTACATATGGTCGTATGAGTGAAGATTATGGTCATATGGGTCGTATGATGGCCAAAAAGTGGTCACACAGGTCATCACATGAAAATGAGTCACAGGTACGGATTGCGTGACAGACGAAAAATGTCATACGGATTGTGTAACGTCAACATTTGTAATGGACATCATAATTGAATCTTATATCAGTTAGGACACCCGCCGCAACGCGCGGGCATTCCCACTAGTGAATTCAAAATAGACGCGAGTCATCTATAAAACCCATCTTCTTCGTCAACATCACAACATCTTTACTCTTCATTAATACGATATTATAGTATATGCCTAGGCTAGACCTTACATTAATCTATAAAATCTTGGTTCTTCTCTAAGATCTCTTATTTGCATTTCAGCTACAAACCATGGTTAATGCATGTTTGTCAAAAAAAAAAAAAAAAAAAAAAAAAAAAAAAAAACCTACAAACATGCTTTTGTCGTGTTCTTAGATAATAAGAATTATGATTTAAGTAAACTTATCTATGTGTTATTAACCTTGAGTATTCAATCTTAATTAACTGTGATCTCTGCTCAATCCTTCAATGCTTTTAAAAAATAAAACGGGACCAATATAAGAACATTGTGGTCCTCTTTACCACCCAACAATCATTGGAACCCCTGTTCAATCATATATGCCAAAATATTTATACATCTTATGATACCAAAAACTAGTTTAAGACCACATGATGCTATTATGTGTCTGAATATTTACTTCTACTCAGACTTGTATAAAGTTACATTAACCCATATATATAGAAAAAACGTATCTTACAAAATGTCTTAGCGTACAAAGTGTGCGCTATGAC
Source organism: Helianthus tuberosus (assembly GCA_030545235.1). Lineage (NCBI taxonomy): Eukaryota > Viridiplantae > Streptophyta > Magnoliopsida > Asterales > Asteraceae > Helianthus > Helianthus tuberosus. The sequence continues at coordinate 60,626,406 of CM060429.1, read as the reverse complement.
AAGTTCGCATATTATAACCTCATAAAGAAATCTCGCATGTTGAAAAAAACCAAAGATCGTATGTTAAAAAAAAATTCACATGTTCAAAAAAATAATAATTACGCATGTTAAAAAAATTGCTATGTTTAGATCCTATCTTCTAAGATGAGCAAATATACAACAATCTCTATGTTTAATCCTATCTTCTAAGGCTTAGCCATGAGTACAGCCAACTTGCTACACACCCTCACACTCAAATTACTTGTATATCAAGTTTTTTGTCTTTCCCTTCATGAACAATTGTTTATGGTTGGCAACATCTTTCGTCATTATGCTCTCATGTTCTTGTAAAAACCTTCACAATAAGCAAGTTGGTGCAATCATTTACATTTATGACATATTAAACCAAACATAAGACTAGGGGCTGGGGTATGGGTTGGGGCGGCGGAATGCATTTAACGCTGGCTAGACCACACCCGGTTAGCGTTGGCAATGTGTTGCCCGCTAGCGTGAGGATTGAGCCTGACATGAGGCGGGGGCCTGGGGTGACATGACTGACTTTGATTGGCTAGTATTTGATGACCGTTGGCCAACGGCTATTTAAATAAAATCTTTTAATTATTTTCTATATAAACTAAACATTTATTACTCATTTTTACCATCCAAAAAATTCAAAAACCACTATCAAACTCTAAATATATTTATAAAATGGATTCTTCAAGTTCAAGCTGAATATCTTGGTCTCCCCATGATGATCGGTAGTTTAGATTGTATGAAATGGAAGTGGGAACTTTGTCCAACTGCATGACAAGGCTGGACATCACTCGCCCCTATTCAATGATCTAATAAATGGTATTGGACCGAAAGGAACATTTTTTTGTAAATGGGGTTGAATACAAGTATTTGTACTATCTTGTTGATGGAATTTACCCTGAGTATGTTGTTTTTGTGAAATCATTTTCAAGAGATGGAACCCTAAATCCTAAAAGAATAAAGTTTAACAAAGTTCAGATGGCGGCACAGAAAGACATCGAGCGAGCATTTGGTGTTTTGCAGAAAATATGGCGCATTTTGAGCATGCCTTGTTGACTGTATGAAAAAGTTCAAATAAGAAACGTGATGTACGCGTGCATCATAATACACAACATGATTTTAGAGGATGAAGGACATGCAATCGTTAAATATTATGGTGAGGAGCCCGGATCAAATAACGAAGACATTAGTAACGAAGAGAGAACAGACAACCAATACTGATCGAGTCAAGACAAATAAATTTAAACCTTCAAGCTGATTTGGTAGAACATGTTTTAACACTTTCTAGATTTGACTACAATGAAGATGAAGATGAAGATGAAAATGATTGATTTTTTTTTTTGTGATGTAATGTATTCTTTTAAATTAGTTATTTAATATAAATAAAATGTGTTTTTAAAATTATTTACTAAATTTTATGATTATTATACACACACAAAAAAAAAAAGAAATTTAGGTGTCACATGACACCCCAACGCCGTCTAGCCACGCCTCTTTCACACCCTACTTTTTTGGGTGTGGACTCGTGAAGTCCACAGGCCACACCTACCACTTGTTGAGCAATGCCCCAACCTATGGTCTAACATTGTTGTGTCTATGATAATAAATATAATCGGCCACAGCCCCCTACAACTTTTCATTCCAAAACAATTTTAACTCTTGCCCTACTTCATTATTCATTTATTGGTCTTGAATTCAATAACTCATTTAATGTCTCTTAAAACCCAAGTTTAATAGTCGTACACCACTGATGATGTTAACTTATTGCGCATTAAATATTAAAGTTATTGTATTAATTTCTATTTATTGTCTGTTTATATAATTGTTCATTAATTTAATATGATTATGAACTTTGTTTTAATCTATTCCATTCAAACTACTTTTAGCCCCCTTTAATTATAATTTAACTTTGTTAGGGTGGAAGGAGTGTTCAGGGATCGTAGGGCGGGTTGGGCTTGGTACACCGCTGCAAGTGATGTCGGTTAGGTGGGTGGGTTAAAAGATTATCGATGTCGAAAGATCAATAAAAAATACGTTTAAAAGAGTGTCTTGTTCACCTTTACTAGTAAGAGTAGGTAAGATGTCGAATCCACGTGGAATAATTGGAAAGTGTCAAAAGCAAAGTGATTCATTGAACTTGAGAATTTGATTGGTTTGACTGATTATCAAAAGCAATACAAAACTTATAGATCAGGATGAAAACAATATATAAGAAGTGATCACTTCAGGTTTCCGATTTGGCAAAGTAACTATTAACCTAGTTTCACCTAGTGGGAAGCCATTAAAGGTGACTCTATATGTGATTAGGCTCAACTGATGATTATGGAATGGGTTGTAAAGATTTCTATTCACACAACCACCAACCTAACTTAGCAAAACACAACTCAATATCAAACTACCAATTATGTAAAGAAACCAAAATCGAATGACATTAAACCATGTTTTCAGCACAACCTGATTGTTTAAATGTATCGATCAAATCACAAACTACATTCAACATAACCTAATCTCTTAACTAACTTAATACCAAAACCCTAAGTAGAAACTAATATCAAAAGTTACTCACATAAACCCTTCACCCAGAGAAGATCATGAAAGTTCCTGATTAGATCTTGTTCCTTGATGTAAACGTCATAGAATAAGAATTATCTACTTATATCATCATTCGAAGTGCGGAATCCAACAAATTAGATTGTGATTACGATTATGAAAAGACAAGGTAAATAAACTTTTCGTATATTCCAACAGAATTTCGGCAGCGTAACCTTACAATTTTACTCCTTACAAAAGCTTCAAATGTGCAACTAATGAAAATGGTGCATGACCTACATGGAATGACCAGCGCATGACCACCATAGAGCATGATTAATGTGTTGCGCATCACTCATGCGCTACCATGAGTCTTGCGCATACAAACTCAAACATACTTGTTACATTGCCATACATTACAAAACACAAAACTAAAGATGTAAGCATCGGACATTATGTATCAACAAATCACATGTGCTTTAGCCTTGCCTCTATATGTATCGGATCTTCAATTCTTGATTCGGATTTGGAAAACGTGAACGTGTGTGCAATCGGATGTTTGGAAACCTCCAAAATCACCTAGGGTTGTCCAGAATTCGTCCAAGAAAGCTTAACTTTGAAACCCTTATAAAAAAACCTTTTTATATGGCAAACATTGCGAATAGTGGATCTCCTGGGTCACCGACGTATGGTACACTAGCTATGGGCTTACGAGACGCCCAAACTAACACCCATATGCTCATGATTCTCTACCAACATTGACCAAATGATGACCTCGTATGCACTGGCATATGGAATGCCCAACCCAGTGTACAAGACGTTGGGGTCATGTAAACTCTTGATTTTCTTCTTCAGCTTGCGAAGACACCTTGGCCTCATGTATTATGACTCCCGTAACTCATTTTATAGCTCAGGATGTGCCAATTTGAAATTCTAAGGAAACCGTGGCTCAATTGTTTTCTGCTTTGACACTTTCACACCTCATACTTTCTTTCAAATGCTTCCAAAACATATATTAATGTGTTTAGACCTGAAACATCACAAACATTGTAACACCCTGACCGCGTAACAACAACCTGCGGCGGAATCGTCGAGGAGTCACATTACAAATTGCTCACAACACATGGTACTAAAAGTTTCATTATATTAATAATATTGTTTCACAACACAAAGAGTACAAGTAATTATTTTTAGATTTAGAAGCAATCTAAGGCCCGAGTGCGTTCCTATGTGTAGCATGCTTGAAATGTCAATACCTGAAACATATGTGAAAATAAAGGGTCAACAATAAAGTTGGTGAGTGACATAGGTTTTGTTGGCCTGGCAAAAGGTTTGGTATTGCAATACATTGTCCAACTACGCGAGTTGTCAAATGAAAATAGATTTTTGTAGCTGTCACACCCCGACTTTCCACGTGTCACCGGTGGGCCCGGTGGGGAGTATCGTGACGTGGTTGGCAACATAATAGTTAAACAACACAATTATATAAATGCACAGCGGAAGCAAAAGGTAAATATATTACAATCCGAATATAAAGTAATATCCAAGTATTACAACGGAAAGTAAAGGATCCACAGGCGGATCAATTTAAAAGAAAACTGTTCAACAGACTTTGACATCTAGAGCTTTCGAGACTTGAGTAATGATGCCTGGAGTAGCCAGCCTATTTCGTCTAGCACCTACACTTAACCTTTTTGGAAAATACGTCAGTTTACACTGGTAAATACAACTCAACTGACTCATTTTGAAAAGAGTTTGTAAATTGATTTGAATGCACTTCGGCACAAAATATCTTTATAACTTGGGACAATTATTTGTATATAATCTTGTATACAGTTTTACTCATTTGCCGTCCATTAGCACCGGTTAGAAGAGCCGGTTTAAGTTAACTGACGCGCCACAGGTATAGTGCCCACAAGGTTAATTCCTTTAGTGGATTACCAGTTTTTACATAATGCATCTGTCAGGTGTACGCCTACACCCCGTGCTTAGGTCGTGGCCATTTCGTAAAACGATGCCAAGGATATCTGGGACATGGTCATTTAACCCCCAAGTGCCATACATCAAATAATACAGAACAAAGCGGGTTATGTAAATACATTAATCACAATACGATTTAAATGACTACATACCCGACCAAGCGGTACTTTTATAGTACCGTACCCCAAGCCCGTATAGGGAAAATAAGTTAAGAGTATTTACCTGAGCAAAGTATCAATCAATTACAGCAAATGCAAGTACTTTTACTGGGCTCCTAATCTGGAACGAAGGTTTATAATAACCTATTAGATTTCTAACGGTCCTTAATTAAGCCTTAGCTTAGACCGGTTAGTTTCAATGATACGGTTCGTACGCACTATTAAGCGAAGACCGGATAGAATGTGCTTTAGACCCGACAAGTTCGGAGACTTTCTTAATATGGGTATTTCATACACACTCTGGATTTTGAGATAATACCGATAAGGTTTGACCCGTTTCGGCTAATTTATGTAAACTAGTTACATAAGCCGAACCGAACGCGTAAGAGGCGTAACGGGTAATCATGAGAGCCATATACAGGTTTTCTAAGTTAATATGCCTCAATTATGTTGTGACATCAGTAAGATGTCTTTCATTATGCCCGAAACGAATTTAAACACAAACTATGCCCCGTAAGGGTAGTTTGGTCATTTATAAGGTTATAAAAGAGTTTAAGTATTAACCTGAGTTACAGGTCTGATATAATCAGAAAAAATACTTAGTTTGATAAGTTATAACAGTAGGGTAAAGTAGATATGTGAAATTTTATCAAATATAACCAAACTATGCACCGTAGGGGCATTTTGGTAATTTCACATAAGCCGAAAAGCTCAAAACTAAAGTCTGAGTTAAACAACTTTTCCTTACTGTTAAAATATTATAATTTGCCTAAAATATCAGTAGGTATCACCCTTGTATGTTTAAAAAAATAGTCTTAGTACATACTATGCGCTAAAAACGCTTAATAAGGCGATTAGAAGCCATTTCCGGGTTCGATACATAAAGCTGATATTTTTATTATTCCAGAAGGCTTAAAATAATTTATTTATCATATGTGATCAGTAGCAAAAGGTTTGGAGTCAATTAGATATGTAAAACTCATTTTATGGCCCGTAAGGGCAAAACCGACAATTACCGGATTAAGCCTACGACTATAAGTTATGCTCAGCCTAAAATTAATTAAAAATCTTCAAAAATCCCAAAATAATATATTACATCAGTGGGTATTAAGTTTGATATCAAAAAGTAGGCTTAACTAGGCTATACGCTAATTACACCGTTTTATTAACATAAAGCTTCTTAATTACGCTAATGAGCATAACTCTCAATCTACACCTCAAACTGATGTCAAAGTTTGCATACAAGTTTATATATCAATAATTAAGGGTTCTACGCTTTTACATTTTCAATAATCACGTTTTAAGGTAATAAGGGCATAATGGTCAACATATGAGCAATTAACGGAATCATGCTTATTAATCGGTTAACTAATGAACCATGGTGTATAATCACAGAGGGTTATACTAGCATGTAACCTGGTCCAAATGAAGCTCTTAGGTATTTCTAAATCATACCAAAACGGGTCAGAACTGAAGTCAAAGCTTTGCGACTTTCGGTTCCGAACCGGGTCTAAATAGTAAATTGTCGGGTTGAACATGTTTAGGCATGTTCTTTCATTCATTACCAAGTTATATTAATGATCAAACAGGTTGTATGTGTTCTACATTGCTAATCATGCATAAATTGTAATTTAAACATTCTGTTGACTTTTTCTTAACAAGTTTGACCCGACATTTGACCTAGTTAGAGTGGGAATCAGGGGAACCCTTTTAAGGGTTTATTACCCACATAATTACCAACTTATAACTACTTTTGATTTGACTAATCACTGGACCATTAGTGATTAATCTTGAAGTCAACCGTTAATTACGACGGTTTGACTTTTAAGCTAAAACTAAGCTAAAACTTAATTAAGAAAGGATTAGCAAACTTACTGAAGTCCTATGCTTGATTAGGAAGGTCTTGTGTCTGCTCTTAAGCTCCCAAAGGCTCCAGAATTGCACAAGAGATGAATGATCAAATGGTTGCAACTTCATGCCCTTTTATAGTGATTTAATCACCATAAAATGTTGACAAGTAAGTCTACCACTGACCACAACTTATTAACAAGTGTCCCTAGTGTTTAGGGGTTGTTTAGGGGCCAAGCAAGATGAGGAAAATCGTTTAAAGATCAGTTGAAACGTTTAAAACAACCAACATCCAACTTGCTGCATCTGGGCATGCCTTGCGCACCGCAAGAGTGTGGGTGTTGAGGTGCGCAAGCATGTCATCAGGGCCAAAAATCTCTTTTTCAGTTTGCATCATTGGCTCTTGGTCCTCCGAAAGGTCAATTAACTTATTTTCTTGCACTTTAAACCCTCTAAATTGACATATAAGGGCTTTAAGACATTTATCCACTTTGTTTAGTCCCCGGTTAACTTTATTGTCACCCGAAAGGTCCAAACTTTCAACGTTGACGCTTTAACCCCTCGTACACGAATTTGATCATAACTTTCTCATACGATAACGAAACTTTATGAAATTTTTATCGTGCATTCTAATGAGCATAATTAATCGTTACAAAGCTTCGGGTTTGCTTAAAAGGTCACTCAGAGGTATAATTTAAACATGTTGACACATTTAACCCCTGTAGTTTGTAATCTCTCACTTTTAGCTTCGTATGATCCATGATTTATTCGTTTGAAGGTATGAGCATCATGTAGGGTTAATGTACAATATATTTATTCACTGTTGACATTTAGAACTCGTATTTTCATATACTTTTCATGTTTGTCAACTTTAGTCCTTTCATAACATTCTTTCACACGTTCAAACATATGACACGTGTCAACACTTTATAGGACGTGAATTTTCGAGGTGTTACATCCTCACCCCCTTAAAATAAATCTCGACCCGAGATTTACTGAAATAAATAAGGGTACTTTTCTTTCATCGTGGATTCAACTTCCCACATATATTCGGGTCCTCTACGGGCATCCCATTTTACCTTTACAATAGGCACATGCTTCCTTCGAAGCTTCTTAACCTGTTGATCCTCAATCGACAATGGTTTTTCCACAAACTTCAAGCTCTCATCTATATGCACATCTGTATGTGGTATAACCAGTGATTCATCAGCGAAGCACTTCTTCAGATTGCAGATGTGGAACACATTGTGAATTCCACTGAGCTCTTCAGGTAAGTTTAACTTATAGGCAACTGACCCGACACGTTCGATAACCTCAAAAGGTCCTATGTATCTCGGGCTTAGCTTGCCTTTCTTACCAAATTGCATCACCCCCTTCGAAGTGAAAAGCTTTACGCTTTGGATCTGCGTAACTCTTCTGCCTATCTCGGGCAGCTTTGAGACGGTCACGAATCTGGACAATCTTGTCCGTCGTTTCAAAGACTATCTCTGGTCCTGACAATTGGACATCTCCAACTTCCGCCCAACAAACAGGCGTTCTACACTTTCTACCGTATAATGCCTCAAAAGGCGCAGCCTTTATACTGGTGTGGTAGCTATTGTTGTAGGAGAATTCGATTAACGGTAGGTTCTTATCCCAACTACCACCCAAATCAATCGCACATGCACGTAGCATGTCTTCTAACGTTTGAATAGTACGCTCACTCTGACCGTCTGTCTGAGGATGGTAAGCCGTACTAAAATTCAAACGCGTGTCCAAAGATTGCTGGAAACTCTTCCAAAAATGTGACGTGTATCTAGTATCTCGGTCAGAGATAATAGACACAGGTATGCCATGTAAGGCTACAATCTTATCAACGTATAAATGGGCTAACATATCGGAGCTATAGGTCTACTTGATGGGTAAGAAATGTGCTGACTTAGTCAGTCTATCAACTATAACCCATATTGTATCATTGCCTTTCCTTGTCTTTGGCAATTTGGTGATGAAATCCATCGTCACCATCTCCCATTTCCATGTGGGAAGTTCAGGTTGTTGTAGCAAACCTGACGGCTTTTGATGTTCTGCTTTGACTTGCGCACAAGTCAAGCACTTAGCTACATAGGCAGCTACAGACTTTTTCAAGCCTATCCACCAATAGTTTGCCCTTAGATCCTGGTACATCTTATCAGCTCCAGGATGAACGGAATATTTGGAACTATGGGCTTCCTGGAGGATGACATCTCGAAGTCCTCCATAAATTGGAACCCATATTCGTCCATTTAATCTCAGAATTCCGTCCTTGCTAAGAGTTAACTGCTCCTTAGTTACCCCTAGCTTTTCGTTAGGATAGTTAGCTTCCAACACAGCTTCCTTCTGTGCAGCTAACAACCTTTCAGTCAAACTGTTCTTTACTCCATGCGCTTGGCATTGATTCAGATGGGTTTCACTCTTTCCTTTCGACTCAAGGCATCAACGACTACATTCGCCTTGCCGGGATGATATCTGATTTCACAATCATAATCATTTAAAGTCTCCATCCAACGGCGTTGCCTCATATTTAAATCTTTCTGATTAAACAGATGCTGGAGGCTCTTGTGATCAGAATAGATCACACACTTGATTCCATATAAATAATGCCTCCACAGTTTTAGTGCGAATACAACGGCACCCAACTCCAAGTCATGGGTGGTGTAATTCTTTTCGTGCACCTTTAACTGTCGTGATGCATAGGCAATAACCTTGCCTTTCTGCATAAGCACACACCCCATGCCAGTGTGCGATGCATCACACTAAACCACATAATCTTCTATTCCATCTGGCAATGTCAGTACTGGGGCGTTGCTCAACTTTTTCTTCAGAATATCAAAGGATTCTTGCTGCTTAGGGCCCCAAACGAACTTTACTTTCTTCTTAGTCAAGGAAGCTAAGGGTGCAGCAATCCTTGAAAAATTTTCAATGAAGCGCCTGTAATATCCTGCCAATCCCAGGAAGCTACGAATCTCTGTAGGCGTCTTTGGCTCTTGCCAGTTCATAACTGCTTCAACCTTAGCGGGATCCACTTGGATACCACACTCACTCACCACATGTCCAAGGAATTGGACTTCTCTAAGCCAAAACTCACACTTGGAAAATTTGGCGTAGAGTTTCTCTTGATGTAGAAGTTTGAGAATACATCGAAGGTGTTTCTCATGGTCAGCTTGATTCTTAGAATAAATGAGAATGTCGTCGATGAAAACGATGACGAATTTATCTAAGTACGGCTTGCAAACACGATTCATGAGATCCATGAACGCGGCCGGTGCATTAGTGAGCCCAAAAGGCATCACTAGGAACTCGTAATGACCGTAACGAGTCCTAAATGCAGTTTTGTGTACGTCTTCATCTCTAACCTTCAGTTGATCGTAGCCTGACCTCAAACCAATCTTCGAAAAATAACTTGCTCCTTGCAATTGATCGAACAAATCGTCGATCCTAGGCAAATGATACCTATTCTTTATCGTGACCTTATTAAGTTCACGATAATCGATGCACAGACGCATCGATTCGTCCTTCTTCTTGACAAATAGGACTGGTGCTCCCCAAGGAGACGAACTAGGTTTAATGAAACCTTTGCCCAGCAATTCATCCAGTTGCGTCCTTAATTCCTTCATTTCCGTGGGCGCCAACCTATAAGGTGCTCTAGCAACTGGTGCTGCTCCGGGGATGATATCAATCCTGAATTCCACTTGCCTATCTGGTGGCAAACCAGGTAGTTCTTCCGAAAAAACTTCTGGGTATTCAGAAATGACAGGGATGTCTTCTATCTTCGGTTTAGGCTCATCAAAAATCACTTGTGCCATGTAGATGACACAACCCTTCTTTAAACACTTGGAAGCCTTGAGCATAGTCGCTTGCTCAGGCAATCCATACTGGGTATCTCCCCGAATGGTAAGTGATTCACCAGACGGAGTCTTTATCACCACTTGCTTTCTGTTGCAGACAATTTGGGCCTGGTTATGAGATAACCAGTCCATACCCAGAACTATGTCAAAACCGGCTAACTTAAATGGAAGTAGGGACAGAGGAAAAGAGTGGTTCTTAATGTATATAACACATCCATCTAACATAGTAGAGACGGTTTCTAGGGTGCCATCTGCTAGCTCCACCTCATAATTCACACTTAAGGTTTTGACAGGTAAATTCAGCAATTTGCGATATTTATTATCTACAAACGACTTATCAGCGCCTGAATCAAATAATACTCTTGCATAGACATCATTTACAAGGAAAGTACCTGTGATTACGTTGTCGTCTAGAACCGCTTCTTTGGCATCCATTCGAAATACCCTTGCGTTGGTCTTCTTGACCTCTTCACGCTTCTTGGCGTACTTAGGGCAGTTGGTTTTGATATGCCCTTTCTCATTGCAGTTATAGCATGTGGCATCTTTTATCTTCTTGCACTCTATCGCCTTGTGCTCTTTAGACTTGCATATCCCACATCCAGGTACTCCTGACTTAGAATTGGACTCAAGTCTGCACTTTCCAAAGTGGCGTTTTTGGCAAGTCGTGCACTTTGGCTTTTCCTCTGTTCGCTGACTATTCCTTCCAGACCCAGACTTCTTAGAGTCGGTGTTTCCCTTGTGCTTCTTCTCTGACCCTCGTGAGTTATCATCCTCACGCTTCCTCTTACTTTCTTCAGATTTCTTTAGCGATCTCAACCTGACCGCATCTAAAGTAAGGGATAAAGAGAGATCAGCTGCTGACCTAAACGTAGCAGGTCTTGAAGCCTTAACACTGGCTTTGATTTCTGGGGCTAAACCCCCTATGAAGCGAGCAATCCTCTTGGGTTCTGGTGTTACTAGGTAAGGAACCAGTCTGGACAGAGTATTGAAACTGGTGAGGTAAGCTTGACAATCTAAGTTTGTCATCACCAATGATAAGAAATCAGATTCAATTCTTTCGACCTCATGCTGAGGGCAGTAGTTTTCCATAATGAGAGTAACAAACTGCTCCCATGACATGTTGTAAAGCGGGATCTTCCCAGCAGCTTGAATGAGAGACCTCCACCATGCCAGTGCCTCTCCTTTGAATGATTGGGATACATACTTTACTACATCCCTTTCCGCACAACCGCTGATGTCCACCACCGTGTCCATTTCATCCAACCAGGTCATACAATCTACTGCTCCTTTCTCCCCAGTGAAATCTCGGGGTTTACAGGAAACAAAGTACTTATAGGTACAAGACTTGGTATGTGGTTCATTATCGAACGCTATCTTCTTGGATGGAACACTGTGTTCATTTGATGAATGTCGATCATTATCCTTCTTTGGCTCCTCTTTCTTAGAGGGCGGCTTGTTATGAGGCTCTGAATGAGTTTTAGGAACAGACTTAGAGTGGGGTATAGATGAGGCTCGACTATGGGTCCCACTATACTCCTTAAATTGTTCTTCTACAGCTTTAGATACAGCTGTGTCAATCAGTGAGCGTAGCTCTCCTTTGGTTATATTAATCCTATCATTATCATCGCGGTTTTCCAAAGGATGACTGTTTATTTCGTCAGAGTCAGCCATGTAGTCTTAGTTGCTACAAAAAGAAAAATAAGGGCAAGGTTTATTTAGAAGCCCTTACTGTACTATCGTTCTTAAACGATTTATTAACCATGCTTTTAATACACATTTTAGTTAATTTGTTAAATATAAAAATTGTTCAGGATCTTTATCATAATCCTAAATTATAAGTTACTAATAGCACAAAAGGCCTAGTCACGTAGACAAGTTTAATTTATAAGCCATGATTTCAGAGAATCGAGGCATTAAGGTTTTAATCAAAGTTCATTACCTTTTCTTGACAGGGAGTCGTAAGCTACCACTGTCTTTAGTCTCAGAGGACGTTAATCATAGCCCGTGGGCACTTCATCCATAAGGGATGATTATATAAACAAGGGAATTTAGAATAACCCAATTAAAAAATGACCCATGTGATTTTATCGTATCACACTTTGTCAAGCATGTTAATATGCTTTCAGATGTTTAATAAGGATTTGAATCTGTTGAATAGGTTCTACCATCTTGGCCTTGTCTGTAGTAACATTTAGACTAGGTTTTACCTTTAAGATTCTTTTTAATATTTAACGCAAAACAATCCTAATTGAACTGTTAACAAGGATCTGAATCTAATTGTGGATCTACCATCTTGGCCCTGTCTTAATGTGACATATGGCTAGGTCTTGTCCTTTTAGATTTTGCCATTTTATTATAATGGTAGATCTTATAATATAGGAATGATAATTTAAATATAATCGTTCCATTAAAATTTTTAAACAAATATATGGTTGCCCTAAACGGGACTTCTTAAGAAAATGACTTGCCCATGCAAGGGCTAATCAGAAAATAACAAAGGAGTAATTAAAAGACAATGAAACGAATTTGGATTAGTCCTATGTTCTTGTCTAGACTCAAGAATGTGCAACTGTGTAACTGAGATTAAACACAAAGGCTAGTGTTTAATTCACTCAGTGTTGGCTCTGATACCAACCTGTCACACCCCGACTTTCCACGTGTCACCGGTGGGCCCGGTGGGGAGTATCGTGACGTGGTTGGCAACATAATAGTCAAACAACACAATTATATAAATGCACAGCGGAAGCAAAAGGTAAATATATTACAATCCGAATATAAAGTAATATCCAAGTATTACAACGGAAAGTAAAGGATCCATGGGCGGATCAATATAAAAGAAAACTGTTCAACAGACTTTGACATCTAGAGCTTGCGAGACTTGAGTAGCCAGCCTATTTCGTCTAGCACCTGCACTTAACCTTTTTGGAAAATACGTCAGTTTACACTGGTAAATACAACTCAACTGACTCATTTTGAAAAGAGTTTGTAAATTGATTTGAATGCACTTCGGCACAAAATATCTTTATAACTTGGGACAATTATTTGTATATAATCTTGTATACAGTTTTACTCATTTGTCGTCCATTAGCACCGGTTAGAAGAGCCGGTTTAAGTTAACTGACGTGCCACATGTATAGTGCCCACAAGGTTGATTCCTTTAGTGGCTTACCAGTTTTTACATAATGCATCTGTCAGGTGTACGCCTACACCCCGTGCTTAGGTCGTGGCCATTTCGTAAAATGATGCCAAGGATATCCGGGACATGGTCATTTAACCCCCAAGGGCCATACATCAAATAATACAGAACAAAGCGGGTTATGTAAATACATTAATCACAATATGATTTAAATGACTACATACCCGACCAAGCGGTACTTTTATAGTACCGTACCCCAAGCCCGTATAGGGAAAATAAGTTAAGAGTATTTACCTGAGCAAAGTATCAATCAATTACAGCAAATTCAAGTACTTTTACTGGGCTCCTAATCTGGAACGAAGGTTTATAATAACCTATTAGATTTCTAACGGTCCTTAATTAAGCCTTAGCTTAGACCGGTTAGTTTCAAGGATACGGTTCGTACGCACTATTAAGCGAAGACCGGATAGAATGTGCTTTAGACCCGACAAGTTCGGAGACTTGCTTAATATGGGTATTTCATACACACTCTGGATTTTGAGATAAAACCGATAAGGTTTGACCCGTTTCGGCTAATTTATGTAAACTAGTTACATAAGCCGAACCGAACGCGTAAGAGGCGTAACGGGTAATCATGAGAGCCATATACAGGTTTCCTAAGTTAATATGCCTCAATTATGTTGTGACATCAGTAAGATGTCTTTCATTATTCCCGAAACGAATTTAAACACAAACTATGCCCTGTAGGGGTAGTTTGGTCATTTATAAGGTTATAAAAGAGTTTAAGTATTAACCTGAGTTACAGGTCTGATATAATTAGCAAAAATACTTAGTTTGATAAGTTATAACAGTAGGGTAAAGTAGATATGTGAAATTTTATCAAATATAACCAAACTATGCACCGTAGGGGCATTTTGGTAATTTCACATAAGCCGAAAAGCTCAAAACTAAAGTCTGAGTTAAACAACTTTTCCTTACTGTTAAAATATTATAATTTGCCTAAAATATCAGTAGGTATCACCCTTGTATGTTTAAAAAAATAGTCTTAGTACATACTATGCGCTAAAAACGCTTAATAAGGCGATTAGAAGCCATTTCCGGGTTTGATACATAAAGCTGATATTTTTATTATTCCAGAAGGCTTAAAATAATTTATTTATCATATGTGATCAGTAGCAAAAGGTTTGGAGTCAATTAGATATGTAAAACTCATTTTATGGCCCGTAAGGGCAAAACCGACAATTACCGGATTAAGCCTACGACTATAAGTTATGCTCAGCCTAAAATTAATTAAAAATCTTCAAAAATCCCAAAATAATATATTACATCAGTGGGTATTAAGTTTGATATCAAAAAGTAGGCTTAACTAGGCTATACGCTAATTACGCCGTTTTATTAACATAAAGCTTCTTAATTACGCTAATGAGCATAACTCTCAATCTACACCTCAAACTGATGTCAAAGTTTGCATACAAGTTTATATATCAATAATTAAGGGTTCTACGCTTTTACATTTTCAATAATCACGTTTTAAGGTAATAAGGGCATAATGGTCAACATATGAGCAATTAACGAAATCATGCTTATTAATCGGTTAACTAATGAACCATGGTGTATAATCACAGAGGGTTATACTAGCATGTAACCTGGTCCAAATGAAGCTCTTAGGTATTTCTAAATCATACCAAAACGGGTCAGAACTGAAGTCAAAGCTTTGCGACTTTCGGTTCCGAACCGGGTCTAAATAGTAAATTGTCGGGTTGAACATGTTTAGGCATGTTCTTTCATTCATTACCAAGTTATATTAATGATCAAACAGGTTGTATGTGTTCTACATTGCTAATCATGCATAAATTGTAATTTAAACATTCTGTTGACTTTTTCTTAACAAGTTTGACCCGACATTTGACCTAGTTAGAGTGGGAATCAGGGGAACCCTTTTAAGGGTTTATTACCCACATAATTACCAACTTATAACTACTTTTGATTTGACTAATCACTGGACCATTAGTGATTAATCTTGAAGTCAACCGTTAATTACGACGGTTTGACTTTTAAGCTAAAACTAAGCTAAAACTTAATTAAGAAAGGATTAGCAAACTTACTGAAGTCCTATGCTTGATTAGGAAGGTCTTGTGTCTGCTCTTAAGCTCCCAAAGGCTCCAGAATTGCACAAGAGATGAATGATCAAATGGTTGCAACTTCATGCCCTTTTATAGTGATTTAATCACCATAAAATGTTGACAAGTAAGTCTACCACTGACCACAACTTATTAACAAGTGTCCCTAGTGTTTAGGGGTTGTTTAGGGGCCAAGCAAGATGAGGAAAATCGTTTAAAGATCAGTTGCAACGTTTAAAACAGCCAACATCCAACTTGCTGCATCTGGGCATGCCTTGCGCACCGCAAGAGTGTGGGTGTTGAGGTGCGCAAGCATGTCATCAGGGCCAAAAATCTCTTTTTCAGTTTGCATCCTTGGCTCTTGGTCCTCCGAAAGGTCAATTAACTTATTTTCTTGCACTTTGAACCCTCTAAATTGACATATAAGGGCTTTAAGACATTTATCCACTTTGTTTAGTCCCCGGTTAACTTTATTGTCACCCGAAAGGTCCAAACTTTCAACGTTGACGCTTTAACCCCTCGTACACGAATTTGATCATAACTTTCTCATACGATAACGAAACTTTATGAAATTTTTATCGTGCATTCTAATGAGCATAATTAATCGTTACAAAGCTTCGGGTTTGCTTAAAAGGTCACTCAGAGGTATAATTTAAACATGCTGACACATTTAACCCCTGTAGTTTGTAATCTCTCACTTTTAGCTTCGTAT
This sequence comes from Helianthus tuberosus, assembly GCA_030545235.1. NCBI lineage: Eukaryota > Viridiplantae > Streptophyta > Magnoliopsida > Asterales > Asteraceae > Helianthus > Helianthus tuberosus. The sequence continues at coordinate 60,610,048 of CM060429.1, read as the reverse complement.
GATCCATGATTTATTCGTTTGAAGGTATGAGCATCATGTAGGGTTAATGTACAATATATTTATTCACTGTTGACATTTAGAACTCGTATTTTCATATACTTTTCATGTTTGTCAACTTTAGTCCTTTCATAACATTCTTTCACACGTTCAAACATATGACACGTGTCAACACTTTATAGGACGTGAATTTTCGAGGTGTTACAGTAGCCAATATACGGAATAAGCGCTAAAGTAGAAATGACGAGCTAGACATGTTAGAACATGTCTAATTATGTTATAAAACAGATTTGGTGTCAAAACTTTAAGTTTTAATACCCGAAAACTCTTTCGTCGTAAAAATGCATTTTTACGCATTTTTTACTTTTATTTCCTAAAAGTTTGACTCGTCATTTTTCCTACTAAACGTGATGATCAGAGGGTGTAATCGCGAGGGATTAACACATTCATTATTACAATCACGTAGCAAAGTTCAATTTGAACTTTGACTTGACCAAAATGGTCAAAACTGAAAGTCAAAGCAAAAGTCAATTTGCTTGACTTTTGGCTCATAACTAGCCAAATAATGAAAAAGACTAGGAGAAACACTTACAAGTGTTAGAAGAGGAAGATTAGAACTCAGGTCAAAGGCCTCAATTGCTGAAGCAAGCTCCGAATGAGTTTAGAGATGGAGAAAAGAATGGTGTAAGTTCAAATGGTGAACTTGATCACCTATTTATATTAATTTGGGATCCATGAGAGCTTGACAAGTGTTATGTGAGATGTCCCAAGGTTGCTTAGTGTCATAACAAGTGTCAAGACCAGAATTAAGGTGGCAAAGATCGTTCTAGGTGGCATTGTTTGGTGAAAGGTGGCAAAACTTGGAGAACAGGCAAATTTTTTGCTTCTGGGCATGTCTTACAGACCGTATGGACTTAGATCTTACGGTCCGTAATGCCTTTTGATAATTAAGTTTCACTTTTTGGCAGATTTGGCCCCCGGACTTGTATTTTCACTTGTTTGCCATTTTCAACCCTTCTAACTTGTTATTTAAGCTATATGAAGAGTATAAAGGCATATGTAACTTGAATTTTGTTTCGAAAATGTCATGAATACCGTTTCGCTCGATCATACGAATACGTATTTTGTAAATAAAATATAAAATTTTATTAAATACAAAAACGATCGAAAGTGTACAAAAGTTGAAATTTTGCAAATGTTACAAACATACACAAAGTAAACATGTTCCATATATAAATTATGTAAAAACTCAATATTAAACACATTTAACACTATAGAATAACCCACTAATCAAATGGCAAGTTCGTGAACCCGAAAGAGAAGCCATTATTTGGCCATTAGTGATGGTCTTGTAGCCTATTATTTTTACACTATAAATACAAAATTAAAAATATTCTCAATGCAAAACAAAAAAAAAATCCAAATCCTCGAAGTGAAAACCCATAAGGCAAAAGCCGTGTCAACTTACTTCGGATTTAGTCAAAGCAAAAAAAACCGACAAGGCCGAAGGTTTGAGCTAGCCAAAACGAACCAGTTCCAACCCAACCTATATAATATCCACTTTACTACCCCAGCCACCACCGATGCAAAACATGTCAACTCAAGTCTGAATGTGGTCATTTCACTATTTAAGCACCCAAAGAACTAACTATTGATCATGATGAATATCAACATGTGTTTTACATCAACTGAAAACAATAAAAGTAATATCTTGTTCGGCCAAAATCGGCGTGGTATGGATATTATTGGGATGATATTAGTTCTGTTCGTCACTATATTGGTACGGTAACACCACTTGCTATGGTTTACGATATAAAAAGGATATTTTATATTGCTACCAAAGTTGTTTGGACGGTATCGGTTCGGTTCGTTATGATAAAAAAATCAATTATATTTAACTCGTTTGTTTTTTAGCAAAACTTTTATCAAAACATAGATCGAAATAAGCACATCACAATGGTATGGTCAATATTTTATAAAGCAATACAATATCTTATAATAACAAAAAAGGTAAAAAAAAATCAATTTATATATAAAAGAAAAAGTAAATGTGATGCTGATTTGATAACATATACGTTTGCTTTGATTATGTGTATATTACCTCTCACAACTCGGTTTCGAAAAAATGTGTATAACAAGACGTAGTTAAAAATAGACAGGTCGCAACGGTATACTTGCTATTTAAAAAAATCATATCTTAAAAAACAAAATAGGTTTAAAACTAGTTATAATAATAAAATAAACTTAAAGGTTAATAATAGAATAATTAAATTATAAAAAAAAAGTTAAAAAAGATAATTAAATAATAAAAACCTTAAAAGTAAAAAAATAAAATAATAGTAAAATAAGTTGACTTGTAGATGTGTGTTTGTTTTAGCTAGGATTTCCTCACCACACGTTTCCGCGGGGAATCAACGTACGAACTAAACAATAAAGACCGATATGAAGATGCCAAATATAAATGCGTAAAAAGCTAAAATCAAATAAAATGTAATAGATGGAAGAAAATGTCACACCCCCAAAAACCCCACACGGAATACTACCGCTTGGAGGCGTGACATGACCAGGATCAAGCCACCAATCATATTGAACATAAGTATGTATATCAAAAGTCATTCATCAATACGATAGGTTTACAACACCAAATATAAACAAGCGTGTAGCGGAAGCATTTAATGTAACCCAACATAAGTTTAAGTACAAAATGTTATCATGTTTAACAACACATTCACGATCCATGTCCACAACGACTGTGCCTCCCGTGCAAGCTCCAAAAGTACCTAAGGTCCTGCAAGGCATGTAACAGAGAGTCAACAACTAGTTGAGCGAGTTCACAGTTGGATATTTAGTTATAATGTTCATTTCGTGAATCGTATGTTCGATTAGTAATCATGTATCGTATGTAATAGCATCGCGGCCCTCAAGGCATGTTTGCGAAGATTAGTGGGGGTTTCCCCTGTTTTCTAGACTGGTTATGTTTGTATCGCGGCCCTCCAGGCATGTTTGCGAAGATTAAAGTATAGTTCGCGGCCATTCCAGGCATGTTTGCGAAGATCGTTCTAGTATAGTTCGCGGCCATTCCAGGCATGTTTGCGAAGAAAAGTATATGTATCACTAGTCTAGTAGTATCTACCATCGACCTTCCTCATCCGAGGCCAATGGTTTGAAATTCCGATAACTCTCAAGCATAAATAATCAATCAACCCATTCCCAAACCCCGGGAATCCCATGCCTTGGTAGGAGTGTGAACTCACCTTGTTTCGCTCGGTATGCTAGGTATGTGCTCAAAGTAAGTCAATCACGTCCTAAAGTATGCACGTATGTGAAATCAGTTTGTGTCCAAATTATGCACGTATAAACATGTAGCACGTAATTACAATCATATACAAGATGGCTACACTTAACAGCAGTTAAATATTCCAGTTAACACTTAACAGAATTAACTCAAGTTACTGCACAGATCAGCTATTCGGCGAAACACGCATGTTGGCGAAACACAGATAATGACGAAACACAATATTGACGAAACACATTCTGTTTCGTCGAGGTGTCCCCTGGCGAAACAGAACTTCTGATTCGTCGACTACTTTTGGCGAAACACATTCTGTTTCGCCGAGAGTTCTGTTTCGTCGAACAGTTCAGTTTCGCAGACATCAGTTACAGCAGATGCGAAAAAAAAAACACATAAACCCAACAGCCGTAAAACAGCAACTCCTCAATCATACAGAAATCATACAACACAGAAACATCGTAACATCATCATAACATAAGCATCACAGTTCTTAACGTCTAGTACGAACCCTAGGTTATGTGTACAACATATAGATTAATATACAACATCATATCATCGATTCCTATCAAGATACTAATGTGTATTCAGAATCAGGCCATATAAACAACATTCAGAACCGAGTATCATCAACATACCCTCCTATAATCCAGAAATCAAGCATAAACACAACATGTATAAAGAAATCAAGGGACAAAGAAACCGATTTAGACAAGCACGCACTAACCGAGATATTCGGGATGAACAAGGGAGGATTCGAGAGAGAAGATGATGGTTGATGATGGGTATCGCCTTTTCAAAAGAGAGAATTCTAGGGTTTCTATTTTTGTTAAAAGTGTGAAACAGGAAGTCGGTTTCACTTAATATCCACGAATTACCGTTCTGGGCCCTTAATGGGCTTTGCGAATCAATGGGCCGACGAAACACATTCTGTTTCGTCGTGAAGTGCTATGGCGAAACACACTGTTTCGTCGAGATGCTTGATGGCGAAACATATCAGTTTCGTCGGGATGTATATGGCGAAACAGTCTGTTTCGTCGGGTGCTTTCATGTTTTAAACAGTTTAAGTTTTCAACAAGGTGTTTCATGATATACAGCCAAACACAAAATCATGCAACCACAATTGTTCATTATAAAATAACGTATACAGTTACAAGTTAAACAAGTCAAACAACTACACAGTCAAAGTCAACGTGCACTAAATGCGAAAAAGAAAGTCTGAAACTCGAGTTGTCACAGAAAAAAATGGTGATATGGTACCTATGACGTGGTGTTGCGACCCGAACAAACGAACGGAAAAAAATGGTGATGGTGACGTGGTGTTGAGCCATTTCCAAAAAAGTTATATCATGTATTTTGTTTTTTTCTATAAAAATAACTTATGAATGAATGTTAAAAAGAAAAATAAACTATTGAGTTAAACGCATAATTTATTATAATGTATACGGCTAATTGAAATTTAAAAAAGAAGAAAAAAAGAAGTGTAGCCACTAAAAATGTAAGAACCAAAACCTTAGTGATCAAAATATAAACCAAGCAAAAGAAATCTTGTGGGATGGTTTAAAAATACTAACAAAAGTTGAGGTGTAACAACCCGTATTTCGGTTGTTCCTACTTTTGTCGTATTTCTTTCGTAAACGCTTGTACTCTCGAGATTCGATTAACGCTATGGGATTAAACTATATTTTAAACGCATATTACAACAGTTGTTTAATCAAGTTGTCGCATTTAAATGCTATTTATAACGATTATTACTTAAACGCTTATCGCAACGCAAACTCGAAACGCGAATTTATTTATGTGCTTATATTATTTGTGTGATTACTTGCTTAATATGTTATATGTGGTTGACAAACGCTCAAACGCAAACTCTCACAACTCAATAAAACGCAACGCAACACTTAAAAAACGAACCAAAGTTGGAAAACTAACAAACACGAACTTAGCCGTCCGAATGGGCCATCCGCCCGAATGGAGCCCATCCGTCCGGATGGAGCCATCCGGATATACCCCATCCGCCCACAACGCAAGCCTTTACCCCTCTCCTATAAATAGAAGCCTTGTGTCTTCATTTCAACTCTTCACCTCCACTCATCCGCTCCCGAGACTCCAGATGCGATTCAAGACTATTTGTAAGCTTTCACCCCGATTTCTATCTCCATTTCACTCTTACTCCATCTTCTTGCTTTATAATCACAAATACATGCACACATTCTTCAATTTCTACTTAAAATCACTGATTTTAGACCACTCAAAGATGGTTTCCTCTCGTTTTGCTTAGGCGAACTGTTGTGGAGCATCACTCAATCGAAATTGGTACAAGATCCAAAGGATTTTCACATTTTCAACTTATTTATGAAATTTCTCTTCGATTTTCATAAACATTGGTGGAATCGGGACTCCATCAGACTCTCAACTCGTCCCATAGTCGAGAGCCGACTCAAAAACTGATTCCCACCAAAGAGATGGACCGACTAACGGGCCGAACATGAATCTTCATCAAGAACAGAACATTCGATCGAATGGGCAAAGCCCATGTGACAACTGCCACTTTTTAGTAACTTTCTTACACTTAAAGTACTTGTTAGTACATATGTATGTAGCTTCCTTCTGCATCGAGTCTTGTATATTTTGTGCTGTGTATGTATTTTTGTATATGTATGAACTTGTATGTATGTTTGTGTAAAGAAAACCTAGGGAATGGCGCATAATTGTAAAAGTGAAGTCCGTCGGTTGACAGATGTCATCCGATCGGGTGACACTTATCACCCTCCATGGTTGTTGCCTATAAATAGCTAGCTAGTGTTAGTGTTTAAGAACTTTTGCTGAACTTGATAGCGAAGCTCTGCCAGTCTGTATTTCTACCGGAACAGTTGTACTTTCACATCTTGAATAGAATTCAGACGAGATTAAACGTTGAATCTGTTGTTGTTGATTCTGTGACACTATCAAGGGATTCCGCACCTTGATCCTGATCGATCCAACCACGTTCCAACCGAACAGATCCTGATCAAACGGCCTAACAAGTGGTATCAGAGCCACAGGAGGTTGAATCGGAGCCGACAATTGCAAATTCACCGGAATTTCAGCACTTTTCAGCCGTTTTCTGTCAAATTTCACCGGAAATTTTGACAAATTTCTTATCTTCTACCTCATTTGCTGTTCTTACATTTTTACATCTTAAAACAGAGAAAACTCAAAATTGAACGGAAATTCACGGATAAAATTGGCTAAAAATCATATCATTAGAATCGGAATTGAACAAAGATCAATCCTTCAAATTTTCATTCAAAAATTCGAACTAAAACTGAATCAAATCTATCAAAAACCATGTTGAGTGTTTCGTTCTTGCTGACGTCATCCACCCAATCGGATAGCTATCTGATCGGATTGGCATAGACTGTTCTTGATATTGCTTGCTGACGTCATCATTCTCACTTGATCGGATCACCATCCGATCGGTGTAGCATTGTTGTTTAAAAGTTTTCAGCTGACGTCATCATCTCACTCGATCGGATCACCATCCGATCGGTGAAGTGTTGAAGGGTTTAAAGTTTTCAAAGCTCTTGTGTCACTCGATCGAACGACCACTCGATCTGATCACCATCCGATCGAGTCGCCATCCGATACTTGAGCTTATTCGTTGATTGTACTTGGTTGTGTTGTCCGATCGGATCACCGCTGGATCGGATCACCATCCGATTCAAGTGCATCAGCTTGAAATTTTTGAAACTTGTGAAAATTTTTCTAAGTGTTTGAAACTTTTTCAGGTACTCAACAATGGAAGACGAATTCCTTAATCCGTTCAGCGATGTTTTTGCATACAACACCGGGGATGCATCAACAAATCCTTCCAACTCTAATCCAAACCCGAAGAAGGCGATTGCTGATTCGCTCAGTGTAGACAACGCTTATGGTACTTACAACAAGCCGCCGAAGCTTATGGCGATAGAAGACTACAACAGATGGTCGAGCAGATTCGAGGATTGGTTGAAAGTGTTTGTGTATCAAAGCTGGAAATGTATGAAAAACGGTTTCGATATTAGAAGGAAAGATTATGAAAACCTAAATGATACTGAACAAGAAACATTTGTAGCTAAACAAAAATGTATAGCTTTATTGCATCAATCTATTAGAGATGATATTATTTCGTTGATTAGTTACGAAAATGCAAAAGATTTGTGGGCTAAGTTAGAGAAAAAGTGTATTGGAGGAGCAGATATCGTTAAAAACAAGAAACGTCTGCTGAAGAAAGAGTTTGATCTGTTTGCGTGCATGAAGAATGAGAATGTGTTGAAGATGGTTGAGCGGTTCTGTCATTTGAGGATAGAACTTGCAAGACACGGTATCACAGTGACTGAAGAAGAAATGGTCGAGAAACTGTTTGAATCCTTACCTGAAGAAAAGGATTGGCAGTATTACGGATTGGTTCTGAAGAACACCATGAAAATGTCGGACATGATGGTTGACTGGCTGATTGAAAGGTTTGAGAGCCCTGAGCTCGAAATTAAGAAGATGAACAAAGTCAACAACACCCCGTATCAACAAAACGTTGATCTTTACTACAGGGGTAGCATGATTCCGAAAACTACTTCACCGAAGACTGCATTTTCAGCCGAGAGCTTGAACACAGTTACTCAAGAAAGACAAAGAAGCAGTTCAGCACCGAGTAGTAGTTATCACGGGGGTTCTTCTTCATCTCTCCAAGCCAGCAACAACAAACTGTTCCTAAAAACGTGTTTCAGTGTAACATTGCAGTGAATCTAAACAATGCTTAGAACTTCAATGAAGAAACTGCAAAACAACAGATGGTATTTCTTGCATCGATATTGGAATCATATGAAAGCCTAGTCGCTGGGAAAATCAGGAATACGAATCTGACAAAGGAAGACTATGATCAGATTGACCCCGAAGAGATGGAATTAATTGATATACGTTGGTGCATGGCTAGCATAATCAAAGGTTTATGGAAATAATGGGAAGAAATTCGATAGGAGGGCCTTTAACAAAGTTGGGTTTCGATAAGTCAAAGGTTACCTGCTTCAAATGTAAACAGAAAGGGCACTTCAAGAGGGAATGCAGGAATGCAGCAGCAGATGAAACAGCAAATCCATTTCATGACGACTACTATAAAAAGGTTGTTTATCACAAGAATCGTGAAGAGCCGCCAAGAATGAAACAAATAGAAGAGACTCCTAAGGAGAAGTCAAGAGCCTTAGCTGTAATTCATGATGATGAAGGCTTCGACTGGAGTGAGTTTTTACCAGAAGATGATGTTTTAGGTTATGCTTTCATGGCAAAAGTGGAACCGTACAAAGATACACGAACTGAAGAGTAAAAATACACCTATCGAAAGTTGGTAGCTCAAACCATGAAGGATAGAGACTATCGAGCCTGGAAAGAAGCCAAAAGGGCAAACAAATGGGATCCTAATTGTGAGTGCTATTTGGACCCAAAAGGAAACATACTTGTTGAACCATCAACACTTTTAGTTGAAACTCTCATTGAATCCTTGAAGCAAGAAGATGAACACACAGAGAGAGAGATGCGGCAAAGAAAGCTGAAGAGGAAGAGTTAAAGTCAAGAAAAGTCGACGATGGGATAATCGAGACAACAAAAGAAATGACCACTGAAAACTTGACCAAGATGGCAGACAAAGTGCTTATGGCAAAGGAACTAGAGGTAGATTCCAAATCTGCGTCTGAGTCAACAAACAAGGTCAGTTGTAGTGGTTCAATAAATGAATCAGGTAAGATTGGTGGGGCTAAAATAGAAAGTGATTGCAAAAATTGCACGAAACAATGCAAAGTTTGCAGCACAAATGCATATCTCACAGTCAAAAAGACTGAAGAACTGGTTGCAAAAGTCAAAATGGTTGAAGATCAAATTTTAAGTCGAGATAAACTGATAAGAGCTTCAAATGAGAGAATAAAAGAATTAACTGAGAAAATTGAAAAAGATAAAACTGACGTAGAACGAATTAAGAAAGAAAATGAAAAGTTAATTCATGAAAACCGACAAATTTCTGAAAATTTTGAGAAATTAAAAAGAAATGTTAAAGATTCTGATGAGCGAAATGGTAAAACAATGAAAGAAAATCTTCAGTTGTCTGGAGTTCTTCAGGCAAAAGAAAGACAAATCAACCAGCAGTTGGATGAGATTGCAAATCTTAAGCTTCAGTTTCAGGAAGCTAAGATTGAAAATGAAAGAATTACTTTGAAATTGAACAGTTACAGCTCCGCGAGCTTTGTTCTTCAACACATAGTTCCCAAACCCATTTGGAAGAACAAAGCTAGTCAAGATGTATACTCAGATGGAACAAGGGTGGGTTATCATCAAGTTCCACCGCCTGTGTTAAACAATTTTTCAAAGAAACAGTCTGCGTAGGATAAAATTTATGAAACAAATGATGTAAAACTTCCAGAAACAATCAATGTCACATTCACTTCATCGTTTGATGAAGACAGTGTTCAGTATGAAGTCGTAAAAAATGTGGTTGAAAACGTTTTGAAATCTGACAGTGATTCGACTGAGGACGAAGAGTGCTTTCTAAATAACTATATTCCGAAATTAAAATCCCAAAACAACTTAAATGATGGACCTACTCTTGTGATGTACAAGATGTCTGGTTCTGATAAGTTGTATTCGGATCTTGAATTTCCGCTTGAGAATGTGAATGTTGATAAGCTGAAGAAAGTTTTCAAATTGGTTGAAATTGATGTTTCTGAAATTGAGGGTCTAAAGAGTTCCAAAAGGCTTTTGAACTTTGAAAAAGATAAATCTTACTACAAGAAACCTGCTACATCACCATGTTTTAATAACAACAACCAAAACAGATGGTCGGGTGGTTATTAGGGTGGTAAGAATAATCAAAAGAGGAACTTTCAAAACAAAAGGTTTGTAGAAAAGAAAGTGTTTGTGAAAAGCTCGAGTTCACATTCCGAGCAAGAATCTAAATTTTTTTCGAAATCAAGTGAAGAATTCTTTGAGAAGAAGGCCTGACAGCCTCAGACTGAAGGCACAAGTCGGGAAGTTGACACCCGCACATGCTTCAAATGCAATGAAGTTGGACACATTGCACGAAAGTGCACCAACTTGAAGCCTAAGTCTGTGGTTGTCGAGAATCCAAGAAAGAAGAATGATGTCAAAGGAAAAGCTCCAATGTTTGTTGAGAAAAAGATTTTGAAAAAGGAAAACATTAAAGTCAAAACTAAACCTGTAAAAGAATCGGTAAAGAAAACTGATAAATTTTACAAAAGAGTCGCTTCTTCACAACAAACTTGGAAGCCAAAATCTGAAGATAAGACATCAAGTGGTTCAAAACCAAAGGTTTTTGATTCTGAAAAACAATCATCTTCAACCAAATTGGTTAAGATGGATGTACCTTTGGATTTTTATGAGAAACTTGAGAAACAAACTTCTACCTCTCCAGGGAAGAAGTATGTTCTAAAGAAAGACCAACCATCTAGTCAACCACAAAAAGATGATTTTTTATTATACAAAGAGGTTGAGGTTGGGTCTGAAGAAAGCTTGAAAATGAATGACAAGAATTTCCCACCATTGTACACCAAAATAACCCGCATTAACGTCAAGCTACCCGAGTCAAAAGAGGCTTGGGTTGCTTCAAAATCTAACTAAATGTTTGTGATATGTGCAGGAGTTCCCAAGATCTATCTCACGTTGGATTATGGACAGTGGAGCATCCCGGCACATGACAGGGAGAAAAGCCCTGCTTTACGATGTTCGAGGTTTTAACGGTGGTTACGTCGGTTTCGCTAGAAATCAGGGAGGACGAATTATTGGTGAAGGGACATTATCCAATGGTGTTATCACGTTTGAAAGAGTCAATTACATTGCCGAGCTGGAGAATAATCTTCTGAGCATTTCTCAAATTTGTGATAGAATGTATTCGATACATTTCACTGATATGGAATGTCTAATCCTGAAGCCGGGGTTTGTCATCCCTGAGGAGTGGATCATCATGAGAGCACCACGAGTTAATGATCTGTACGTATTGGATATGAGCATTGCTACGACTACCACGGGTCAAACTCATTGCTTCATGTCAAGAGCTACTGAAAAGGAGTCGCAATTGTGGCACCGAAAGATGGGTCACATTCACCTACGCAAGATGAACCACCTGGTGCATAACGATTTGGTAAAAGGTGTTCACTTGAAGAGTTTTCATCTTGAGGGGGAGTGTATTAGTTGCATCAAAGGAAAATAACGGAAGAAATCCCATCCTGGTAAAAAGATGAACTCGGTCTCGAGGCCGCTGGAGAGACTTCACATGGATCTCTTTCGTCCTGTGAATGTCAAGAGTATTACGGGTGATCTCTATTGCTTAGCGGTAACTGACGACTATTCGAGATTCTCATGGGTGGCGTTCCTGAAGTCGAAAGACGAAACATTTGAGAGTTTGCTGAGGTTATTTAGGAAGATAGAGAATTTGTACCGAACATGAATTCGCAGACTAAGAAGCGACAATGGTACAAAATTTAGAACAATAGAATGGAGGAATTTTGTGATCGACGAGGTATACTGCAAGAATTCAGCGCACCATACACTCCGCAACAGAATGGAGTCACAGAAAGAAAGAATAGAATGCTGATCGAAACGGTGAGAACTATGCTTGCTGATTCCAAGTTACCAATCAATTTCTGGGCAGAAGCAGTACCAGCCGCTTGCTATACACTCAACAGGGTTCTTACTATGAAGAAGCACAACAAGACATGCTTCGAATTGATCAACAATCACAAGCCTAATCTCGAGTTTTTAGAGCCGTTCGGGTCACCCTACACAGTTCTAGATCCTGATGGTAAGTTTAGTTCAAAGAGTATCGAAGGTATCTTCTTGGGGTATGCAAGTCCACTCAGAAGAGTCTTTGTTCCAAGTCTGAAAAGGATCATCGAAGCACAGCATGCTGAATGTCAAGGTTATACAATGCCTCCACAGAAGCCCGCAAACTCATGGCGCTTCAACTACGATGCCTTATGGGATTCATTCGAGTTAGAAGAAGAACCAGAGTTCTTTGATGATTTGGATATTTTAAGAGAATATGAAGCGTCTCAAGGAAGATTTCCAGAAAGGTCTTCTACACGTCAACGACAAACTTCTAATGATGATGAAGCTGGTCCAAGTCACACTGGAGATAATGATGAAGTTCAGCAAAATCCGACTACTTCGGAACGTGAACCTACTCCTGAAAATCAGACGATGGTAAATGATGATAATTCAGAATCTGATGATAGGCCAACATTTGATCGTGGTGATTCAGAGTCTGAGGGGGAGCAAATCCAATCTTCAGATCAGACAATTCTTGACAATGAACAAGTTGCGGATCAAAATATCACTAACCGGGAAGGCGAGGTGGATGTTCCTGGTGAGGTTATGCCAAGGACTCTTTCATACCATCCTGAGGAGTTGATAATAGGAGAGCTGCAGTCAGTCGTTCGCACCAGAAGACAGATTGACCATGGCCTTACTTGTTTTTATACTAAATTGCTCCTTTACAAACTGAATTCTCACTCAGTTGTTTCATTTCGCAGATTTAGCCGCGAACCTACAAGGAAGCATTGACTGAAGATTCAGGGTCAACGCAATGCAGAAGGAGCTGAGTCAGTTTGAAAAGCTTGGTGTATAGAAGCTTGTAGACCTACCTGACGGACATAGGAAGATAAACACGAAGTGGGTGTTTAAGTGTAAAAGAGACGATCGAGGGGTTATTGTTTGAAACAAAGCTCGACTCGTGGTCCAGGGTTTCAGTCAGTAGGAGGGAATAGACTTTACAGAGGTCTATGCTCTGGTTGCTCGTCTTGAAGCAATCAGAATTTTCCTAGCTTTCGCTTCATGGAAGGGATTCAAAGTATATCAGCTAGATGTCAAATCGGCATTTCTATACGGCAAGGTGAAAGATGAAGTATATATCGGTCAGCCACTGGGCTTCACCGACCCAATCCACAAAGACAAGGTCTACCTGCTAGACAAAGCACTGTATGGTTTGCATCAGGCCCCGAGAGCCTGGTACGAGACACTCTCTCAACATTTGCTTGCCAACAACTTTATTCGAGGAAAAGTGGATGCTACCCTCTTCACAAAGGAAGTCGATGGGCACTTACTGATTGTACAGATTTACGTTGATGATATAATCTTTGGGTCAACAAATGATGAACTCTGCAAAGACTTTGAGAAGGTGATGAAGCAGAAGTTTGAAATGTCGTCAATAGGTGAGATGAAGTTCTTCTTAGGGTTGCAAGTCGATCAAATTCCCGAGGGAACTTTCATTTATTAGACAAAGTACGTTTACGATGTTCTGGAGAAATTCGGGATGTCTGAGACTACTCCAATTTCCACCCCATTAGCAACCAATCATGGTATCAACCCTAATCTCACCGGAGAGAAGGTGGACGAGATGCTATACCGCTCAATGATCGGTTCGCTGATGTATTTGACAGCATCCAGACCCGATATCATGTACCCAACTTGCCTCGCGGCCCGATATCAGTCGAGTCCTAGAGCTTCACACATGACAATCGTCAAGAGGATTCTACGCTACCTGAAAGGAACTCCAACGCTGGGGTTGTGGTATCCCAAAGATGGTGACTTCACGCTTGAAGGATACTCTGATTCTGACTTCGGTTGCTGCAAAGTTAATGCTAAATCAACAACTGCAGGATGCCAATTTTTCGGACCCCGATTGGTCACGTGGCAATGTAAGAAGCAAACCTCTGTTGCTCTATCAACATGTGAAGCAGAGTACTTATCTGCCAGCAGCTGCTGCTCTCAGATCCTGTGGATTCAGCAACAGATGCGCGATTATGGTTTGCAATTTCTTACTTCACCTATTTTTGTTGATAATGAGGCAGCAATAAACATAACAAAGAATCCGGTACATCACGCTAAAATCAAACATATAGAAATTCGTCATCACTTCATACGAGATTGTTAAGAAAAGAAGTTGATACGAATTGACAAAATCCACACCGATGAACAAAAGGCAGATTTACATACCAAAGCTTTCGATAAAGCTCGTTTTCAATATCTTTTAAAACTAAATGGTATGAAATTGTTGTCAGATGCGGAGAAAATCATTGGCGTTGATGAGAAATCCGAGGCAGATGATGTTGAGAAGCAGACTGCTTTGGTTTGTCGTATTTTTAGTTGTTTTGGTATTTAGGGGGAGATAGACATTTTCAGAAAATACAAAAACAATAGAAAATGCAAAAATCCAAGAACATGAGATATTTTCAAAATCCATAAACAATAGAAAAACCCAAAAAGAGTTTGTGTAAAAAGGGGAAATGATAGTACATCAGCTAGACAGTTACGGTATGCTAAAGATATGTAATGTTTTAAAAGCTTTAAGCAGTCTCGCTGATGATATGCCGGTAGGTTTTTGCACATTTTGTAGATTTTTCGGGATATAAACCTAAATCACAACTTGCTTATTTCGTGGGGAACATCTCCAGGATATATAGGTAATCCCTGAAATCTTGTTTGAAGGGCTTTCTATTTCTGACATACTAGGTCTTTGTGCGTGATGATATCTGTGGTATTATACCGGGACTTCTGATTTTGCGGAAGCAATAGCCTAGTCCTCGTATAATACTCTGCCCTGCTTTAATCTTAAAGCCCCCCCTCAGCATAAAAAATGATGAAACATTGAAAAATTCTAATCATGTGCTGTTGAAGAAAAGATCCCTAAACAGGACACACCGAAAGTCGAGCCATCATCACTTTGTCTGAACAGAAGTTCTAACCTGAGATCTCATGGCGTCGCATTAACCCGTTACAGATATCATTAGTGTACATTCACCTGTAAGACTGAATATAGGAGTCTGGATATGAGAGTATATTCTGAGGTGGGACACGCGTATAAGTTAAGATCTTAAAACACTAAATCGTATCCTGATTAGTTGAAATTTGTGTGAAAATTTAAAATTGATCAGTATATCGGCAATCTAAGGGAATTGTTTAATTCTTAGTGTGTAATCAGCATAACGGTACTTGTAGCTTGTCGGTAGCTGATATGATCCCCTAACACGCTCACCAAAAATATGTTTGTAAATATGTTCATTTACTGTTTACCTTTACTGCATTACATTTCATTTCAGTGTTTAGTCTCAAAAACCCAAAAAGAGTTCATAGTTTTCTAGTTTAAACTTTCTAAAAAAATCCCAAAAAGATTTTACATTTCTGCTTTAGTTTTGCGACAAACCAAGGTGGAAAGCGGATCTTCAGTTTCTAAGAAGTGAAGCGGAGCAGGAAGTTTCTGAATTGGACAACTGGGTTGGGAGCTAATCTTGAAAAATATTGAGATATTCAAAGTCAAATCAAGTTCATTAATTTGACACTTGTAAATTTTTCATGAAAAATGTGTTTAAAAGTTTGAAAATTTTTCAACAAAATGTCAGTTTGTTTCGTATCGGTTCAACTAAGGTCATTGACTTGGACTTGGTAGACAAATTAAGTGCCTAGGGTCATTAAGTTGGACCTAGATACTTAAGCGGATTTCTAAAAAACTGGACAAAATCTGATAAAACGGCAAAATGTCAAAATGTCAAAACACTAAAGTCAACGAGAGGTGTTTGGATCGGGTGACAATCCGATCGGATGGCAATCCAATCGGATGGCCATCCGACACTTGGTCATCCTATAAATACAAGTCAATGGTTGACAGTCAAACCTTTACTCGATCGGGCGACCATCCGACACTCTCTCACTTTCTCTGATCTTGATCTGATTTTCACATTCTTGCTTTCCACAATACATTATGTTGTTGGCAAACTCAACCTTCACAATGGGAAAGGTAAGATTTCTGATCTTTGATTGTTAATTTGATGATTTTTGATGTTGTTCATGTGTCGGCGACTGTCGGACTTTATACCTTAGATCTAGGCAATTTTGGTGATGTTTGATAGATTTTGAACATAAGGGTTTGTTCACGGGCCTTAGATCTAAAGGTTTACCGTCTTAATTTGTGCAAAAACATGATAAAATACAAAGAATTGATTTTTGAAGGTGTTGGCTATCGGACCTGTTTTTGTTAAATTAAACCCAGATTAAGCCGAATTAGAAAGAGATGAACATAAGGTTTTGATCGCAGGAGAATTCTCTACGTAGATCTATGTTCAATTTTGTTGAAATCTTAGAAAAATTTTGATGATTCATAATCTGTTCTAAGTGTTCTTCATTGTTCAAGGATCGAGTGGCAACTCGATCGGGTGGTAATCCGATCGAGTGGGCATCCGATCCAATGCATGTTAGATGTTTAAAAAAATTTATAAGTGTTTTGTCTCGATATTTGTGCCTTAACATGTTAAACAGTTATTTTGGAAAGTATGGCATCTCGATCGGGTGGCCATCCGATCCAAAGTACACATTCATTGTACATGAGATTGTCAAGTTGATCAAGTGGCAATCCGATCGGGTGGCAATCCGATCGGACAGCCATCCGATCCTCAGCATTTCATGTAATATCTGATCATCTTTATTCTTTGATTGTCAATTATCGAGCGGCAATCCGATCGGACAGCCATCCGATCCATTTACTATGTTTTTAGAAATGTGCTACCTTGTCAAAAATCGAGTGGCAATCCGATTGGGTGGCAATCCGATCGGGTGGCCATCCGATCCTCATCACAAAACGACAAAATTTCCAAATGTTTTCAATTTGTCAAGGATCGAGTGACAATCTGACCGGGTGGCAATCCGATCAGGTGGTCATCTGATCCATGTCGTTCTCTCTCAAAGGTTGACTGGTCAAAGGCTTACCTGATTGTCACAAGGATCGAGTGACAATCCGATCGGATGGCCACCCGATCCAAATGCACATGACTTAATTATTTGTTCTTATATGAGTGATGGTTCACTCGATCGGATGGAAATCTGATCGGATGACCATCCGATCCTCAGTACTGTATAGAGTGTATCTTCCCAGTGTTAGAAATTTTTTTGATATTTTCAGATTTTTGATACTTATCACCTTATGTCTTGAAATCGGTGCAAATAATAACGTCGTTTATTCTTGCAGGGAAGAGCATCAGATTGGGATAAATCTCACAACATTTACTGTCTGTTGGACGAACACTATACAGAAAATACTCCGTTTAAAGTCATAGCAAAGTTTTTGAGAGAAAGCAAGATTCATAAGGCATTAACTGATAAAACTATTGTATATGAATCACATGTTAGAAGGTTTTGGAGTTCGGTGAGATATAAGGAGAGTGAAAAGATGATTTGTTCTGCAGTTAGAAAGAAGGACGAGAATGGTCAGGATGTGGATTTAGAGATTAAGTTTAATGTTGGTGATTTAAGGAGAGTCTTTGAGTTAGGAGATTCTGATAAAGATCCTATCATAATTCATGAAGGATTATGCAAGGGTTTGTGGTGCAGAATGGGATTTACAAGACACTTGAACGGAAAATATATTAAGAAAATGTTTAGTACACCTTACAAGTTCCTCATTCACTGTGTAATACATGCCTTATCTCATAGGAAGGGAGCTTATGATGAGACGTCTGATTATATTATGAATATCATTACTTGCTTGGTGCTGAACAGGCCTTACAATGTATCGCAAGTGATATTTGACCACTTGGTAGACAATGTAAGAAGTGGAAGTGGAAAGTACATCATGTATCCTAGGTTCATCCAGATGATGATAGATGATCAATTTAAAGACCTTCAAAAGGATGATGAAGATATATTAGTTCTGCGAAACATAACAGCTGATACTATAAGCAGACTAGCTAAAGGTCCTGAACAAAGAGCAAGGAGAATGATCTGCAGGATTGATAATCCAACATATGTTGCTCCAGAAAACAACGCATGGAGACATGAAAACAACAACTCAGATAATGAAGATGACAAGATGAGGGAAATGGTTGAGAAAAAGCTCAGATATTGGTTTGTAAAGGACGGGAAAAGGAAGAGAACACCGAAGACATCCCCAACTGTGCCTATTCCTAAAGTGTCTCCACCTAAGATTGTTGTTAAGGGTATAGTGAAAAGGGGAGTCATAAGAGATATTAGATCTTTAAATGTTATTTCATTCTAATGATTGTTCAATAATTGTTTTGCAGGGTCTTCTATAGAACCACAACAAAAGTTGGTAGATTATCCAGTGTTAGATCCATCGAGCATTTCTCAAGCAGGAATTGATTTGACAAAGGTAACGTTTGAGCAATACATAAAGCACACAGAAGCTACAATTGCAAAAGATCAAAGTGCAAGTGTTCAAGGTGAAAGTGTTAAAGAAAAGGAGCCAGAAGGTGTTGCTCGTGATGATTCAAGTGATGCTGATGATGAATCGACAGAGACGGAGCCTGAAATTGAAAGAATTGGTGTTGGTAAAGTTCAGCTGAAAAAAAGCCTCAGAAAAAGAAGAAGAAAGAATCTGATGAAGAGGATTCTACTTACATGCCACCTGATGATGAGAAAAAGAAACAACGAATGAAACGCAAAGCTGTTGTCACACCCCTTTCTAAGGCGGAAGCACGAGGTGTGATCTTGAAAGGTTCTCATTGCATACGAAAGGTAAACATACTACATGCTCGTAAAAATAACTCCAAATGCCATTACATAATTAAAACATAACATAGGTTAAGTGTTTACATCACAAGACAGCATATTGTCTGAAAGTTTACAACTTTATTTAAAGACGAACATCGAGAACTTGGTTCTTATATCCCATACAGGATGAAATATAATAACCAATTCCCACAAAACAGGCATCGGAGTCTTGACACAAGATAGCTAAACACATAAACAACATCCAAGAGCAAGAGTATGACCGCGCGCACATCCACTTTAGTTACCTGAAATACATGTGAGTTTTTGGAAAATCGTCAACATAATGTTGGTGTGAATTCATGCAGTTTTTGTATTAAACGTTTGTATACTTGTATGAAAACATGGTATGTAATTTGTATGAAACAAGTATTTCTGTAAATATAAGGAAATCGAGATCGCTAATGGTTTGCAAGGCCATTAACATGTGACACGACATAGGAAGCATCCAAACCATAGGCATTTTTAGCTGTCGAATCCACGACTGTCGATTCACGACTAGAGACACAAAAGCACTGCTTGGTACTAGAATGACCAAGAGTGTGGCTGCCTGAAACCCATTAGATCTAACTTTTTTGTTCCGCGGTCTTGGTATGTAACTGATTAATGGTGCTTATGGCACCGTATTCGTGACATGATCTAAAGTATCATTCCTTAGTTTTTGTATCCAACATACCATGACACATGTATTTTCCCCAAGTTTAAAAAACAAGTAAAAAGTTTAAAAGTGGGGACATGAACTCACAACTTTGCGTATCCTGCGCCGTAAACTTCACCGATTGTTTTTATCGCGTCGTGACCTATACGTGTTTTATTAACGTTAGTCACTAGACTTGTATCGCACAAGTACAAGTCACCATCTCTTATGTATGTGTTCTTGGTTGTTAAAAATAATTTATATTTTTAACTATATATCTTACTTATATTATTTTCCCCAAAAATAAATATAAGTATCTTGTATTTTTCACCCAAGTTATGTATTTTCGTCCAAAAATACATTTTAAGTTCATAACTTGTCCATGTGCTTCTCTGTATTCTCATGTATTTCGTATGTGTATTTTTCGTATTTTTACTCCTTAGGAGTATTTAGTGTATTTTTCATGTCCTAATACACTATTACATATAATGCATATCACATACACTTAGCACAAAATTTGGTGATCAATAAATATATATATATATATATTCCTCAAAAATATACATATTTAACATCAATTTTTATCTTGAAGAAATCATCATTTCTTAACTTGAAATTTACACAAAAATTAGGGAAACCTTGGTAAATATTTTTAGGTAAATTTTTAGGGAATAAGTTTCACCAAAACTTATATTTTTCTAAGTGTCAAAATTTTATAAAATTTTGACATGGTTTCCCCTAAAGATGGAGGTTTCCCATGTTTTCAAAACATGTGTTTATTTTCTTTTTAAAATCATCGCAAACAATCAACAATCTACCCTAAGAAACTTACACTTACCAAGTGCCGAAACAATGCTATTTACATAACAATCATGAACTTGAACTTTCATAAAAACTTGTAGTATCTTGGTAGTGTGCTTAGTAGGTTTAGTTATCCTTAAAAACATAGTTATTTGTTTGTAACTCACATTATTAAAAGATTTAGTCATTTACAACTTGTAAGATGATTTTTCCAAAAATAATTCTTTGGTATTTTTCTTGTTACAAACATGTTTCTAGTCTTGTTTAAACACAAGAAATATGATTAATTTACTTGGAAACCATGACTTTGTAAATCTTGTGGATAACTTTAGTCTCTTGAAAGAACTAGTTTTGAAATCATCCAAGTTTAAGACTAGTAACATATTACATACTTTATTATTCATAAAATCATTTCTATACTTCAAGTTCATGAAAACATAGAGCATGATGGTCTTGGTCTTTCACAAGATCACCACCTTAACTTACTAGATCATGTGTTTAATCACAATCTAGTAGGTTTCATATGATGTCTAACATCACAAACACAAATAATCAATCATCAAGAAGCAAATCAACACTATTCTACATGTGTTCATGTGTTAATAAGCTTATGTTAAAGATTCATGTTTATGTTCTTTAGGGTTCTTCAAGATTAACAATGTTCATCATCTTTTAACCATTAAAATGTGAAGTAAAAACAAGTTACAAGGAGCTTACTACTAGCACAAGGGCTAGGGAAGAACACTAGAAGTTGAGGATGACAAATGTGTTGGATAAAAGCAAATGGGAAGGGTCCTTGAAGTTCCAATGCCACCAAGCTTCTTGACGTTGCTCCTAGCACCTTGTATACACCTTGGATTGGATGAAGATTGGATGAAAGTGGTGGTGGTGTGGGGACTTGATCTCGGCCGTGAGGAGGGAAGACGAAGAGAGGAAGAAGGTGAAGTGTGTGAGAGATGATGATGAGCTTATGGTCTTCCTTGTTATTCTTATATCCAAGTTTAAGTGTTAATCCATTGGATAATATGTTCTTATAGTACAAGACAAGATCACTAGCAAATCTTCATAAGATCATATGCTATCTTAGTAAGATCAAGTAAAGATCTTGATGGGGGCCACCTTGTGACCCCGTCCCAACAAGCGGGGGGGGGGGGGGTATTAGTTGTGGTTTAATGGTAAGTTATGCATATTAGTAAGATTTCAAGTGTAATGTTTAGGTGTTATGCATTTATGGTGTTATATAGTGTGTTAGGGTGTTCGGGGATCATAACTAGCTTAGAAACACTAAAACAATGTTTCTAGTATAATTTTGGTGTTTTGGGTAGTGTCCGGTTGTTCGGTTAGATACCGGTTCGTTAAAGTGTCAAACTATTCCGTTTAGTGATCTTTAAGTACCCTTTTGTGACACTTTTAATTCTCGACACTTAGGAAAGCATTCAGGACCATTTAGTCATGTCTCTACATGTTACTAACTCGTTAAAATGCTGAATTTTGCTGAAATATGTAGAATTCAGCATTTAAAGTGTGTTTCGGGTGCTTATTAATGCATAGTTTAGCTTCCGGAAAATTTATATGTTAACCCTTGTATCCATACTTGGGTTTTAATGTATTTTAGACGTTCGACCTTCTCCCAGGCCCTAATTCCATTATCTGACTGCTTTCTGCAGAGTTGCTGACACAATGTGTCTTACCGGTGAGTTTACTAGTCTTTCTGACGCAACGCTAACAGTAATGCATAAAGCAATAATTGAAGTATAAAACGTGCATGAATTCACATGTATAGTATGTAATCAGACAATGTTGACATTTAAGCACATAATTGAAGATATTAAATAATAATTAAACTGTACGAAAATTACCGGTTTTGTGCCAGTTGTCACAGTCTCCCCCCGTTAAAAGAATTTCGTCCCGAAATTCAGGCTGAGCTATCTCTCGCAGGAGTTTTCTTGAACAGGTGGGGGTACTTGTCTTTAAACTGGTCTTCACGTTCCCACGTGTACTCGGGTCCGTGCTTAGAGTTCCAACGTACTTTGACAAGTTTGACACTACTCCTACGGGTCTTGTTGACTTTCCAGTCTGTAACTTCAACGGGGTTGTTCTGTAAATCGGAGTGTGTCATAAATATGCACTTCATCCGCAGGGATGATCCCTGTTTCTTGGGTTGGACTCTTCTTAAGGTTGGGCACATGAAACGTATCATGTACTCCGTTAAGTTCTTCCGGTAACTCCAACTTGTAAGTCACTGTACCAATTCTTTCCAAGATCTTGAATGGTCCGATGTATCGTGGATTCAGCTTTCCACGTTTTCCAAATCTTGTTACGCCCTTCCAAGGTGAGACCTTCAACAAAACTTTGTCTCCCACCTCGAATTCTAAGGTTTTTCGTCTTCGATCAGCGTAGCTCTTTTGTCGATCTCGAGCCGCCTTAATGCGCTCTCGGATCTGCATGATTTTGTCGGTTGTCTCTTGGACAAGTTTAGGACCAACCATACGTTTGTCTCCAGCGTCTGCCCAACATAAAGGCGAGCGGCACTTGCGGCCATATAGAGCTTCGAACGGTGCGACTTTTATGCTCGTATGATAATTGTTATTGTAGGAAAACTCAACTAAAGGTAGATGAGTATCCCAGCTGCCGCCTAGGTCCATAACACATGCACGAAGCATATCTTCTAGCGTTTGTATGGTCCGTTCGCTGTGGCTGTCTGTTTGCGGATGGAAGGCCGTGCTTAGATCTAGTTGAGATCCAAAGGCCTCCTGGAAGGATTGCCAGATCCTTGAGACAAAACGTTCATCTCTGTCTGAAATAATTGAGGTAGGCACTCCATGATGTGCCACGATTTCTTTCAGGTATAACTCAGCAAGCTTTCCAGTGCTATCCTTCTCTCGGATCGGTAGGAAATGCGCAGATTTCGTTAACCGATCGACTATCACCCATATCATATCGTGCCCCCTAGGGGTCCTGGGTAATTTTGTTATGAAGTCCATTGAGATTTGCTCCCACTTCCACATGGGTATCTCTGGTTGTTGCAGTAGGCCAGACGGTTTTTGATATTCAGCCTTAACCTTGGCACAGGTTAGGCACTTTCTAACATAGACAGCAACATCACTTTTAAGCCTCGGCCACCAATAGTATTCCTTCAAGTCTTGATACATTTTGTCTGATCCTGGATGGATCGAGTATCTCGACTTGTGAGCTTCATTAAGGATGACTTCTCGAATCCCGCCATAGAGCGGAACCCAAATACGCCCTTTAAAGTATAAGGTTCCCTCTTCGTTTGGCACCAAATTCTTCAGCATACCTCGGAGGTATTCAGCTCTACGATTCTCTCCCTTAAGGGATTCTTGTTGTGCATCATGAATGCGTGCAGTGAGGTTCGTCCGAATAGTCATTTCCAATGCTCGAACTCTTAGGATCTTAACCCTTTCCTTTCGGCTTAACGCGTCTGCTACAACGTTTGCCTTTCCAGGATGGTACTTAATCTCACAGTCATAATCGTTCAGCAGCTCGACCCATCGTCGTTGACGCATATTTAATTCCTTCTGATCATAATATGTGTTGAAGGCTTTTGTGATCTGTGAAGATTGTACATCGAGTACCATATAAATAGTGCCACCAGATCTTCAAAGCGAATATCACCAAACCTAGCTCCAAGTCGTGCGTGGTGTAATTCCTTTCATGCACCTTCAACTGTCTTGAAGCGTAAGCGATGACTTTTTGGCGTTGCATGAGCACGCAACCCAAACCTTGACGCGAAGCGTCGTAGTATACCACGAAGTCTTCAGTGCCTTCGGGTAAGGATAGTATCGGTGCATCGCATAGCTTATTTTTGAGCAGTTGGAAGGCTTCTTCCTGCTTATTACCCTAGTCGTACTTCTTGTCTTTCTGCGTAAGGGTGGTCAGCGGTTGAGCTATCTTGGAGAAATTCTCGATAAATCGTCGGTAATAGCCCGCTAAGCCCAAAAATTGTTGAACTTCAGTTGGGGTTTTGGGGGCTTCCCAATTCTTAATTGCTTCTATCTTGGCTGGGTCTACATGAATGCCCTTCTCATTCACAACGTGACCAAGGAACTGTACTTCACGAATCCAGAATTCGCATTTTGAGAACTTTGCATAAAGTTTCTCTTTCTTCAGTAGTTCCAAAATGGTCCTGAGGTGTTGCTCGTGCTCTTCTCTTGTTCGCGAGTAAATCAGGATATCATCGATAAATACAATCATGAATTTATCGAGATATGGTTTGCAAACGCGGTTCATCAGATCCATAAACACCGCTGGTGCGTTCGTCAATCCGAATGGCATCACAAGGAATTCGTAATGCCCCTAACGTGTTCGGAATGCAGTCTTTGGTACGCTCTCTTCTTGGAACCTTAGCTGATGATATCCAGATCGAAGGTCGATCTTGGAGTAGTAACTCGATCCTTGCAACTGATCAAATAAGTCATCAATCCTTGGTAGTGGGTACCGATTCTTGATAGTGAGCTTATTCAGTTCTCTATAATCGATACACATCCGCAGTGTTCCATCCTTCTTTTTCAGAAACAATACTGGAGCTCCCCAAGGCGAGAAGCTTGGCCTTATGAATCCTTTATCCAACAACTCCTCGAGTTGTGTAGATAATTCTTGCATCTCGGATGGTGCAAGCCGATAGGGTGCCTTGGCTACAGGAGCGGCTCCCGGAACCAAGTCTATATGGAATTTGACTTGTCGTTGCGGAGGTAGTCCTGGCAGATCCTCGGGAAAAACATCAGGGAATTCCTTCACCACAGGAATGTCTTCAAGTTTCGGCTCCTCAGCCTTCTTATCTACAACGTGTGCCAGGAAAGCAACACATCATTTCCTTAAGCACTTCTGCGCCTTCATACAACTGATGATTCACAGAGGCGCGTCTCATTTTTCTCCATGCACGATGAGAGTTTCATCATTCGCAAGAGGGATGTGAATGATTTTCTCGTGACAAACAACTTCAGCCTTGTTCTTGGACAACCAGTCCATTCCGACCACTACATCGAAGCTACCCAATTGAATAGGTAAGAGGTCGATGCTAAATCTTTGCTCACCAAGTTCTAATGTGCAACCCCTAACAACTTCACCCGATTCAACAAGTTTACCATTAGCTAGTTCTATGGAATAAGGAATATCTAATCTACTAGATTCTATTCCAAGCATACTGTGACAACTGTGTTCTGTAATCATCGTATAATGTAAAACAATGTGGATTATCAATAAAACAATGTGCTTTGGTGTTATTATGTGTGTATTTATGTTTGATGATTTTACAATTTGATTCGATTCCGATTTCAAGCTTTAAATCACTTTCTGGAAGGTTATACGCAAACTGGTGCATAAACGCAATCAGTTTAACGCGACATATATCCCGGAACTGTGACGTAAGCCAAACATACCCTAAATATCCTTTACATAACTTAGAAATAAGTTTCGAAGGATTCGGTATGGCAAAAACATGTTTATTTGAACTAAAGAACTATTTACGACAAAAACAGCGAAACTAACGTTGGTGACCGCCCGGATAATATTTAAATCCCAAAAATATTCTGTTATGATTAAAAATTTATTTTAATCAGGTCCATGTTGAAAAATGAATTAAAACGCCTAAAAACGTTATTTTTCAAGTTTAAGCGCGTACCGCGTGTTTCTGCGCGACACAGTGCTTCTACTGCAAAACGCGGACAACACAGTCGGTCTTGGCAACTGAAATTTATTTCAGTAATATTTTGGCAAGTTTATTTTTATAGTATAATAAAAATAATTTAGAACGCCATAAACCGGGATTTAAACGCTAGATAAAATACCCGGTATCCAGTTAAACACCCGTTTAGCCTACATATGGCATGTTTATATAAAAACTTACACTTCACCCCCTCCCCCATCTAATTTTCGGTCATTTATAGATGGCCCCACCAAAAATATTGCAAGATCTCTTAAAATTCTATATGATTTTGTTTTTGCCAAGTGTTCATGCATGCTACACTCCATATCCCTTCCATATCTCCTATATCTTCATAGAATCCTTCCAAGATCATTTCATCACTCAACCTCACTCTCTCTCTCTCTCTCCTCCCATCTTCATCCTTCGCAAACTTTGTTCTTCATTTCAAGCTCCATTTCTAGCTATGTTTCAAGTGGTGGTGAAGAGCCAAAGGTGATTCCAAGGTGTTCTCAAGTGATCACAAGCTTCCTATCATCAAAATCTCATCCTACAACCTACTTGAATCTTGAAGGTATAACATTATGTTTAAATCATACTTTTGATTCTTGGTTGTTCTTGATGATTGAAGTTTCTCTTGAATCTTAGGATTTTCACTAAACTTGAAATCTAAATGAAATGGGTCTTGATACAAGTAATAAAAATGGTGGTGTATATATATGTATATAACCGTAGATATATATGTGTGTATATGAGTTTTTCTTTGAGTTTGAGTTTGGTTCTTGTTAAGTACTTGTTTATGTTGTTACATGTTCTTGAATGGTGGTAAAAATGCAAGTATTTGGTGATTGATGTATGATATGTTAAATGTAAATTACATCAGCAAATAAACCTGAATATATCATATATTTGATGCTTTTAAACTCATAAAAAAATGATGTTGCTATGATGTATGCTTTAGGCACTTGTACATGTGAATATATGTTTAGTTAAACCTCAAGAAGTAATAAAAAAATGGTTGTATGACAAAACTGAATTTGAACAGATTACAAACACTAAAAATAACATTATTTGATGTATTATAATGGCATGAAACTTTGACATAGGTTTGATAACTTTGCATGTTGTACATATAGCTTAAAAAGTGGTAAATTATGTGAAATTTGCATGATTTATGTGCTTTATTTAAGACCTGCACTATCATGAGTATAACCATTATTTTATTCAGTAAATAACATGGGTTATGTCAAAATTTCAAGTCGTTTCGATCTGGGATGGTTCGGGTAACGTTTGATGCAAAACTATGCGGTAAAACGGTCAAAAATCGCCTTTTCGGAGTATTTTTGCAAAACTGTTTTAAATCACTAACCAAACTGATATATTTGGTATAAAAATAAGTATTTTAACTTATATTAAGTTTACTTGGTGATTGGTTAGTCATACGTGACTTCCGACGCCCAAAAATGTTACCGAATCGCAAAAATAAGTGTTTTTCGACATACACTAGAATGGGTTGTTTATGGGTTATTTTATGTGTTACAATGTGCTATGTTTTTTACAATATGTGTATGATCATGTGTTAGTGTTGACAAGATTAGGTGTGTTACGCTCGAGTACATATATACAAATACACCAAAATAATCAAAAATAATAACTTTTAGAGAAATCTCAAAGTTATGTGAAAATTCCAAGTATCGGAGAAACTCATGTATTTTTGTGAGTTTTGATTATTTAATCATTCTTATTTAATTTAGGACAAATAAACAAATTGTGGGATTGTGTTAACATATAAAAAAACGCACCCAAAGGTGAGTACATAGTCCCATCTTTTACCGTTTTTCAAACATTTTGGGGTGAAACACATGTGCCTACTTGTTACTTTCATGCTTTTCCCCGTTTTCATATTATATACATGCTATGTTCATTAGTACACTATTAGTACAAAAATTCCTTTTTGTCTTGCTATGTATGTTTACTAAACATGCTAGCATATTAATTTACATTACATCTTCTTTTGCTATGTATGTTTACTTGACATGATAGCACATTGATTTACATGACTTTTTTCTGCTTTGTATGTTAACTTAGCATACTTAGTACATTACTTTCATTACATGTTTGTTTTTGGTATGACATTTGGTTTGTACAACGGGACTAAACTACATTCATTAACATTAGCTACGCCGCTCGGTAGTAAGTAATGGTACCATAGGACTTGACAAATCCCATTCCTAACATCCTAGGTTTGTTTGGGTGTAAAGAATGACTGAATCCGAAAACATTTTACTTTGGTAATCTTTACTCTAAGGTTATCCTGCTGTCTCAAGGCTTGAATGTATGCGTTAACTTACCACATAAGTGTTTGTATCAGTAAAACATGCATTTACTTTGCAAAACATAACTTTTGATATATTCGAATTACTTTGTTTTGTACATTTTTACATTTGGTTTATGTGACTCCACTTTACTTACCATACATAACATTTGTTACACATTACTTGACTACATTTGGACTTTTAACATTTGACATGGTTTATACAAGGACTTTTTGACAATTGGTTTAAACATGGACTTTATACACTGGTGGTTTGTTTAAGTGACTTAAGTAACGAGATGTGTGTAGTATGATACAATCATGGTGGATACGCCGCTGGTACTTCCTATATATAAGTGCTTGTATTGTACTACATGTCGTAGCGTTATTTAGATCATTCAATTTGGACTTATACATTTTACACAAACAATATATTTTTCACAAGACTTTGGTTAACAAAACAATTTACAAGGTTTATGACTAACTTTTATTAAATATTTCTTTAAACTCAAGTCATGAATCCTATTTTCATAAAACCTATGTATCTCACAGGCATTTTTATGCTGACGTACCTATTTTCACATGTGTTTTCAGGAGCTGTTGCTTAGGATGTTCGTGACACACTAGGGCGGACCTGTGCCTTAGAGACTTAAAATAAAGATGGAACTAGTTTAATTATGTGATGAACTCTTCGTTTTAGTTATTTTAAGACAATGTAACTCTTTGTTTGATGAATAAAACATAACTTTTAATTACCATGGTTGTGGAACAATAATTCTATTACAACACTCCCCGACGTTTCCGCCACGATTTGATGTTTTACGTGGTCAAGGTGTGACACATACGTTTAAATTCCACAGACATGAAGCTATAATCGGCACCAGTGTCAAATAGTATGGATGCAAAGTGATTGTTAACGAGAAACGTACCGGTGACCACATTAGGGTCCTCGCGTGCGTTCCTTGCTCCAATTACGAATGCCCGAGCCTGAGCATTGTTTTCCCTTGGGCAATCTTTCTTGAAATGGTCCTTGCTTCCACAACCAAAGCATTCTTGGTTCTGCCCAGCTCCATTACCATTCCGGTTACCATTGCCATTGCCATTTCCACCACCGTTTCTATTACCAGCACCGTTGCGGTTTCCATTCCTGTTCCTATTACCACTTCCATTTCCTTTTCCCCAACAGTTCTCAGTATGGTGACCCAGTTTTCCACACATGTCGCATTTTGGGATGCGAAAAACTCCTTCGTGATGACGCTTGCACTGGTTGCAGAGGGGAAAGTGCCCTGATATCCCCTGGCAGGAGCGTCATTCATGGCTGCAAGATTTCTCGCTTCCTGTGGCGGATTGGGGTCGCGTTTCTTATTGTTGGAACCCTTGTTGTTGATACGGGTTGCTTTATTCAGATTCGAATGCTTCCTCTTCTTATCACCAGATGACTCAGCATGCATCTCGGTCTTTTCAGTAGGGTTCAGCGATAACTTCTTCATACGTACAGCATCTTCAGTAAGGCTGACAGCCAGAGTTACAGCCTGGGTGATCGTTTCAGGTTTAGCCGAAGTTACCATGCAGCGAAACTCTGGAGCCAATCCCCATATGTAGCGTTCAACACGCTTAAATTCGGGAGTCACCATATACGGGATCACTCTTGACAAATCGTGGAACCTTTGGGTATAACCAGTAATATCTGCACCTTCCATGGTCAAGTGCCAGAACTCAGTCTCCAACCTTTGGAGTTCAGCACGAGAGCAATACTTCTCTCTCATTCGTTCCTTTAGTTCATCCCACGTCATGCCGTATGCAGCATCATCACCCAGAGTCTGGACTTGCAAATTCCACCAAGTCAAAGCTTCATCAACAAACAACTCCGTAACGAAAGTGACTTGCTGATCTGCGGTACAGTTGCTCATACGGATAGTGGAATCAGTCTTCTCCGTCCAACGTACAAAAGCCACTGCACCTCCAGTGCCATCGTAGTTCAGTGGCTTGCAGTCGAGAAACTGCTTGAAGGTGCAGCCTTGAGCTGTGTTTCCTCCAGATGTATCTCCCTGTCCATTACGTCTAATATTACTTGCCTCGTGTTGAGCGATAGCTGCGGAGATCCTTTCTTCCAGTAGGGAGTTCAGTTCTTCAACAGTCCTCGATAGAAGAGGAGGAGGGGGTTGATCGGAATCCTAATTGTTCACAGCTCTCCTAGGTGCCATGTTCTATCAGAACATAACACAACAGGGTTAGACATTTGTTTGATATTGTCATACGAGGCAGTAGTAGTATATATACACAGGCATATACCACATAAGTGACATCAAACAATCCGCCATACATATAAATGAATTCATACAGCAACAAGCATGCATAAATAGATAAATACTGATGTGTCATAAGATATTCATCGAGTCTTTATACATATCAGGACAACTTGTTACATCATTGTTTGCGAAGTAAACAAAAAATGCATAAGGGTTACATCACCCCACAGTACAAGTTTAATATATGTAAAGGACAGAATATCTTTCTTCAAATTGGCGGTTCTTGTCTTTACACCCTAAATCATTACTCCAATAGAGTATTTAATAGGCTGGGGGAGGGGGTGGGGGTGTTCACGTATGACCTTCTCTTGCTAAAGAAATCTTGTTTGACACATGACAAGACTTGCTGTGGTTTCTATGCACTGAATTCCATAATTATGTATGCATCCATAATTACGTAATTCCTTGCACAGTCCGCACAGTTTGTTTCATCATCGGGTCACTTCCTTCAGATAGGCCACTGCTTTCAGACGAAGACACGAGTAACTGAGATATTCTATTTCTAGTATATGTATATATCAATTATTACACATAGTTGCAAGTAATTTCTAGTCAAAGACAAGTGCTACTCCAGTGCACCCTAAGTCTCGTAGTGTCCTTACTTGACTTTTTGAAAATCGTCAACATAATGTTGGTTTGAATTCATGCAGTTTTTGTATTGAACGTTTGTATACTTGTATGAAAACATGGTATGTAATTTGTATGAAACAAGTATTTTTGTAAATATAAGGAAATCGAGATCGCTAATGGTTTGCAAGGCCATTAACATGTGACACGACATAGGAAGCATCCAAACCATAGCCATTTTTAGCTGTCGAATCCACGACTGTTGATTCACGACTAGAGACACAAAAGCACTGTTTGGTACTAGAATGACCAAGAGTGTGGCTGCCTGAAACCCATTAGATCTAACCTTTTGTTCCGCGGTCTTGGTATGTAACTGATTAATGGTGCTTATGGCACCCTATTCGTGACATGATCTAAAGTATCATTCCTTAGTTTTTGTATCCAACATACCATAACACATGTATTTTCCCCAAGTTTTGAAAACAAGTAAAAAGTTTAAAAGTGGGGACATGAACTCACAACTTTGCGTATCCTGCGCCGCAAACTTCACCGGTTGTTTTTATCGCACCGTGACCTATACGTGTTTTATTAACGTTAGTCACTAGACTTCTCTCGCACAAGTACAAGTCGCCATCTCTTATGTATGTGTTCTTGGTTGTTAAAAATAATTTATATTTTTAACTATGTATCTTACTTATATTATTTTCCCCAAAAATAAATATAAGTATCTTGTATTTTTCACCCGAGTTATGTATTTTCGTCCAAAAATACATTTTAAGTTCATAACTTGTCCATGTGCTTCTCTGTATTCTCATGTATTTCGTATGTGTATTTTCGTATTTTTACTCCTTAGGAGTATTTAGTGTATTTTTCATGTCCTAATACACTATTACATATAATACATATCACATACACTTAGCACAAAATTCGGTGATCAATAAATATATATATTTTCCTCAAAAATATACATACTTAAGATCAATTTTTATCTTGAAGAAATCATCATTTCTTAACTTGAAGTTTACACAAAAATTAGGGAAACCTTGGTAAATAGTTTTAGGTAAATTTTTAGGGAATAAGTTTCACCAAAACTTATATTTTTAAAATGGAGGTTTCCCATGTTTTTAAGATTTTATAAAATTTTGACATGGTTTCCCCTAAAGATGGAGGTTTCCCATGTTTTCAAAACATGTGTTTATTTTCTTTTTAAAATCATCGTAAACAATCAACAATCTACCCTAAGCAACTTACACTTACCAAGTGCCGAAACAATGCTATTTACATAACAATCATGAACTTGAACATTCATAAAAACTTGTAGTATCTTGGTAGTGTGCTTAGTAGGTTTAGTTATCCTTAAAAACATGGTTATTTGTTTGTAACTCACATTATTTAAAGATTTAGTCATTTACAACTTGTAAGATGATTTTTCCAAAAATAATTCTTTGGTATTTTTCTTGTTACAAACATGTTTCTATTCTTGTTTAAACACTAAAAATATGATTAGTTTACTTGGAAACCATGACTTTGTAAATCTTGTGGATAACTTTAGTCTCTTGAAAGAACTAGTTTTGAAATCATCCAAGTTTAAGACTAGTAACATTTTACATACTTTATTATTCATAAAATCATTTCCATACTTCAAGTTCATGAAAACATAAAGCATGATGGTCTTGGTCTTTCACAAGATCACCACCTTAACTTACTAGATCATGTGTTTAATCACAATCTAGTAGGTTTCATATGATGTCTAAATCACAAACATAAATAATCAATCATCAAGAAGCAAATCAACACTATTCTACATGTATTCATGTGTTAATAAGCTTATGTTAAAGATTCATGTTTATGTTCTTTAGGGTTCTTCAAGATTAACAATGTTCATCATCTTTTAACCATCAATATGTGAAGTAAAAACAACTTACAAGGAGCTTTCTACTAGCACAAGGGCTAGGGAAGAACACTAGAAGTTGAGGATGACAAATGTGTTGGATAAAAGCAAATGGGAAGGGTCCTTGAAGTTCCAAAGCCACCAAGCTTCTTGATGTTGCTCCTAGCACCTTGTATACACCTTGGATTGGATGAAGATTGGATGAAAGTGGTGGTGGTGTGGGGACTTGATCTCGGCCGTGAGGAGGGGAGAAGAAGAGAGGAAGAAGGTGAAGTGTGTGAGAGATGATGATCAGCTTATGGTCTTCCTTGTTATTCTTATATCCAAGTTTAAGTGTTAATCCATTGGATAATATGTTCTTATAGTACAAGACAAGATCTTTAGCAAATCTTCATAAGATCATATGCTATCGTAGTAAGATCAAGTAAAGATCTTGATGGGGGGGCCACCTTGTGACCGTCCCAACAAGGGGGGGGGGGGTATTAGTTGTGGTTTAATGGTAGGTTATGCATATTAGTTAGATTTCAAGTGTAAAGTTTAGGTGTTATGCATTTATGGTGTTATATAGTGTGTTAGGGTGTTCGGGGATCATAACTAGCACAGAAACACTAAAACAATGTTTCTAGTATAATTTTGGTGTTTCGGGTAGTGTCCGGTTGTTCGGTTAGATACCTATTCATTAAAGTGTCAAACTATTACGTTTAGTGATCTTTAAGTACCCTTTTGTGACACTTTTAATTCCCGACACTTAGGAAAGCATTCAGGACCATTTAGTCATGTTTTTACATGTTACTAACTCGTTAAAATGCTGAATTTTGCTGAAATATGTAAAATTCAGCATTTAATGTGTGTTTCGGGTGCTTATTAATGCATAGTTTAGCTTCCGGAAAATTTATATGTTAACCCTTGTATCCATACTTGGGTTTTAATGTGTTTTAGACGTTGGACCTTCTCCCAGGCCCTAATTCCATTATCTGACTGCTTTCTGCAGAGTTGCTGACACAGTGTGTCTTACCGGTGAGTTTACTAGTCTTTCTGACGCAACGCTAACAGTAATGCATAAAGCAATATTTGAAGTATAAAATGTGCATGAATTCACATGTATAGTATGTAATCAGACAATGTTGACATTTAAGCACATAATTGCAGATATTAAATAATTATTAAACTGTACGGAAATTACCGGTTTTGTGCCAGTTGTCACAGCTGTTCAGACAGGAGCACTTCCTAGAAGTGTCAGAGCAAGAAAAGGGTCTGCATCATCTCAAAAAGATCAAAATGGAAAGAGTGAGAAGCACGTGGAAACTTCTAAGGGTTCCGAAACTATGAAAGATCAACATGTTGAAGTTCCCAAAGTGCCAGAGGTGCAAAGTGTTGAAAAGCCTGAAAGTGAAGCTCAGAAGAAAGCAGACACTGGTGATGATGATTATGTTGAAGTGGGGGTTGCTACTCCTCCACCACCACCACTAGAAAATCCTGAAGTTCCTAAATCCTCACAGCCAAAGAATACTGTTCTACCTGATATATTCGAAGGTTTTCCAAATATTCGAGGTGAACTCAAAGATGATATTCTTCTTAGTGATGAATTTGATATGTTTCATGACGAATCTGTCAAAGATTTGAAGAAGAAAATGAGTTTTCCGGAGAAAGAAAAAGAGAAAGCTGAAGCTGATCGAGATGAGTTGAAGAAACAAGTTGAAGAGTTGACGAAAGTGAATGAAGAGATAAAGAGCGTCATGATCAAACAAGCAAAAAGTTAAAGAAAATGGAAGAAGATGTTGATGATAATGATCAGCTCTTTGAACAACTTTCAATTGAGATTTGTGATCTACATGGGAAGATGAAGAAGGTGAATTAGATAAATCAGACGCTGAATAATTTGTTAAGTGAACTCCATGAAGCATCTTCGAATGAAATGAGAGTGATGAAGCTAGAGATGGAAGCACTTAGAGCCGATAAAGTTATGAAGGATGAACATCTCAATATGTTGTACACTGTTATGGAACATCATCTTGGTATTGACGTTCAATCCATCTACAACAACATAGAAATCAAAAGAGTTGAGGAACGAAGGATTGAGAGAGAAAGGAGGTTAGCTGAGGAAGCTACTCAAAGAAAGAAAGATGTTATTGTGACAACCCTCAAAATTCCATGTATTCCGTACAATCTATTATTGTTAATTAAAGTGCTTAGTGACTGTGCTGAATCATTTAACTGCTTTCTGATAGCTGTGTATTATTTACATGTATTTGTTAACATACTAGTAATGTACAGAAAAGTCATTAAATAGTCCGTTATGATTTCCTAAGTGTTAAAAATAAAAAACGTTACAAAAAAACATATATAGGACACTTTACAAATTAATTAAGCAGTTTAACGGAACAGTATCAAACCGAACAACCGGACATTACCCGGAACACTAAAATATTGCAAGAAACATTGTTTTTATTTTTCTGAACTAGTCATGGTTCCCGAACACTTAAACCCACTACATAATTCATGAAACACCAAAACACTAGACTTTTACTACATAACCTCCCACTAACTAAATTAGTTACCACCAAATTTTATTTTAACCCCCCCTCTCTCTTGTAACCGTCCCCAACACTACAAGATTCTAAAATCTCCACTAAATATCACCATAATCTATTCTTGGACTTAGTGGGATCTTGAATGGATTGATTGTACTTGGGGGAACACATCTCCTATTGGATAATAACTCTTAGTGGACTTATAAGACTCATCAACTTCATCATTCACCAACACAAAAATTCTTTTCCTTCCTCTTGCATAGCTACGGCCAAACACCCCACTTTGTACACCACCATTTTTTATTCTCACTTATCCAATCCAAGGCCATTCTAAGGTGCACAAGGGTGATTTACGAAGTGTGGAACTCACGGAACTTGAAGGACCACCTTCGTTTGCTATTAACCTCTACATTTTCACTAGTGTTCTTCCCTAGCCTTGTGCTAGTAGTAAGTGTTCTAAATCACTATTTTGTTCTTGATTTAAATGGTTAATAGGTGATTTGATGATTAAAGTTATGAAACACTAAAGAACTTGCACTAAAGTCTTGAACATGTTGGTTAAAGAGTAACTAGTGGTGTAAATCATGTAGATCTTGTGTGGATATGATTCTTGCTGATTTCTTGATAATTTACAGGTTAATATTGATGTTTGATGTTGTTGTGATCACTAAACTTGTTAACGGAATCGATCGAACACAATTTAGAAGGTTAAACACTGAAAATCAGAATCTGTCCAAGTTTTACAGCCAACTTCAGTTGGCTGTAAATAGGTCATAAACTCAACGAAAAACCGATACTTTGAATCTAAAATATGTTATTATGAAATACGGTTCTAATGGCACCGGAATCGAAATTTTTGGACTTCGTTTACTATTTTTAATGTGTCGATTTGTAACAACAGCTTAAGCTGAATTTTGACAGCAATAAATGGGTGTCATACTTTCAGTCATAACCTGAGTTTTGTGATGAATCAGACCATGAAATTTGTACAGTAGATGAAAACCGATGCATTTGTAATTACCCCACTGGA
Organism: Helianthus tuberosus; assembly: GCA_030545235.1. Classification (NCBI taxonomy): domain Eukaryota; kingdom Viridiplantae; phylum Streptophyta; class Magnoliopsida; order Asterales; family Asteraceae; genus Helianthus; species Helianthus tuberosus. The sequence continues at coordinate 60,573,450 of CM060429.1, read as the reverse complement.
ATTTTGTACATCGGACACTCGATGAATTTTAAATAAATTATCCCGTGGACTGTGGTCAGAAAAATATAAATCTGAGTTCAGCCCGGAAAATAAATTTTTATAAAATATTGGTAAGGAACCGGACCCCGATATTTTTACACAATATAATTTGGAACTTTTAAGACATTCTGTAAAAATTTGGGAATTTTTGGAATAAATTAACTATTTTATTAAAATGTCCAAAGACAGCCCGGTTTTGAATAATTTTGCTGAAATGACATAAGCTGTAATTTGCGTGTCTAAAGGTCGAGTGTGCTATCGGTAAATGATCTAACTTGTTATATGTGTTACGTGCACTATCGTATGTTTGCTTATGAGTGGGGAATGGATGGGAAGTATATATATACGGGCATAAACAGTTAAAGTAATGCATGCTATGTGATAGATACGTGTAGGAAATTTGTGCTCTATTTGTAAGCCACTAAATGACTAACTGGTAAATCATACTAGGACGTGATTGACCGACCTTGACTGTTAGCTATATCTGAGAGTCTAACCGAGCAAACCGAGGTGAGTTCACACCCTTACTAAGGCATGGGATTCCCGGTGGTTGGGAATGGGATTGAATAACTATTTATATTATCAACACTACTAGACTACCTACTACTGTCCTCGGATTGGGAATGGCACGTACGTAAAACCTACGTACACTCACACCTACTACTGTCCTCGGATTGGGAAGGGCACGTACGTAAAACCTACGTACACACATACTCACTACTGTCCTCGGATTGAGAAGGGCATGTACGTAAAGCCTACGTACACTCATACTCACTACTGTCCTCGGATTGAGAAGGGCACGTACGTAAAACCTACGTACACTCATACTTAACACCGTCCTCGGATTGGGAAGGACACTTATGAATACGCCTTGTCTAGTAACATACATAATGGGAAGCCCCCACTAAATATCGTAAAGGTTTGGGAATCAAGGATAATGGGTAATACATGGTTATGAAACGAACTTACGATTTCTGATACGAACTCATTAACTAAACAACCAAACGTGAACTCACTCAACTTTGTTGTTGACTAGTTGTTACATGCCTTGCAGGTCGTTAGATGCTATGGAGCTTGCACATGGAGGTGGTCGTTGTGGAATATGAACTAATTGTCACGTCACGCCTCCAAGCGGTGATACTCCGCATGGTGGATTTTGGGGGTGTGACAGATTGGTATCAGAGCCATTAGTTATACAGAACTTGGTTTTAATAAGGGAATTTTTTTTATTAAAACCAGACTATAACCTGTACAGTGCTTAACAATCGACAACGACGCTTCGCTCCACGTGCAAGACTCGACACTATAGGTGATACGATTCATGTTTATATTACCTACTTGTTAGTTATATAGAACATTTCTTAGGATATGCTTAGATAACATAGTATCTACTGCTTGAAAACTTTGTGTGATCACTCTCTTCTGTCATTCCAAACTTGTGTAATGATACAACGCACTTCTCATTTGTGTTCTCCGTATGGTGAAGATCATGAGTGGACGAATCAGCCTCACACAAGCCCAGCTGGCGGCTTTGATCAAAGAACAAGTTACTGCGGCACTTGCAGCCGCTCAAGCAGGAGGCCAGCTTACCCAGCCGCCTGTGTGCACGTTCAAGACTTTTATGGACTGTCGTCCTAGTACCTTCAGTGGCACTGAAGGGGCCGTCGGACTCCTCCACTGGTTCGAGAAGCTCGAGTCGGTCTTCGAAATGTGTGAATGCCCTGAGGATCGTAGGGTGAAGTATGCTACTGGTACTCTTGAAGGGGTAGCACTCACGTGGTGGAACGCTCAGGTTCAGCTGCTGGGGTTGGTTGCTGATAATGCCACCCCATGGAATAACTTCAAGGAACTGATCAAGGAAGAGTACTGCAGTCGTGATGACATCCACAAACTAGAGGTGGAATTTTTCAATCTGAAGATGACGGGGTCTGAGATTGAGGCGTATACTAAGAGGTCGAATGAACTGGCCATCCTGTGCCCTACTATGGTGGACCCTCCCATCAAACGTATTGAGCTTTACCTCAAGGGCCTTGTACCCGAGATTCAGAGTCACGTGACTTCGGCTAACCTGGGTACCATTCAACAAATCATCAAGTTGGCTCACCGTCTCACCGACCAGGCAGTGGAACAAAACAGATTACCCAAGCGTATTGGTACTGCTACTACTGATACCCCCAATGATCACAAGCGAAAATGGGATGGAAATTCGGGCAAAGGCTCTACCTTTGTTCAGTCTCAGTCTCAGCAACGAAGGACTGAGGACCATAGGAGCCCTGGTCAGCACTCTTCTGGTAGTCAAGGGCAGGGTGGATATCGAGGAAACCACCCAAAGTGCAACAAATGCAACAGACACCACAGTGGTCAGTGCAACAAGGGACGCTGTCAGAGGTGTCTCAAGATGGGTCATGAAGCCAAGGATTGCAGGAGCCCACGGCCTACGAATCAGAATCGTCAGCAGCAACAGCAACAGGGCAACAAGGGATGCTTTCGGTGTGGTGCTGAAGATCACTTCAAGAGACACTGCCCGCAGTTAAATCAGAATCAGAATCACAACTAAGGAAACGGGAACAATAATGGGGGCAACAATGGAGGAAACAATGATGGCAACGGTGCCAGGGGTCGTGTGTTCGTGATTGGTCAAGGTGATGCAAGGAACGATCCCAACGTTGTGATGGGTAAGTTTCTTCTGGACAACTTCTTTGTTACTGTTTTATTCGATTCGGGTGCCGATACTAGTTATGCGTCCTTAAAAGTTAGCCAAATGCTTAAGCGCACTCCAACACTTCTAAACACCAAACACACGATAGAGCTAGCAAATGGTAAAAGTCTTGAAGCCACACACGTAGTTAAAGGTTGTAACCTCGTCTTAGCTGGTCAGACTTTCTCTATCGATCTTATCCCTATCACACTGGGTAGTTTCGACGTCGTTATTGGGATGGATTGGCTATCTCATCATCAAGCGGAGATTGTTTGCAAGGAGAAAATCATCCGCATTCCTCGTTCTGGTAAAGAACCTCTGGTAATTCAGGGTGATAAGAGTGGTGCTGTCGAAGGCATCATCTCTTTCCTTAAGGCCCAGAAGTGTTTGCGAAAGGGCCACACTGCCATTTTAGCACTCGTTACCGACACATCAACGGAAGAGAAGAGAATTGCAGACATCCTTATTGTACGTGATTTTCCCGAGGTATTCCCTGAGGAATTACCTGGTCTCCCGCCTCATCGCCAAGTTGAATTCAAATCGAGCTAGCTCCTGGAGCAGCGCCAGTAGCTCGAGCACCATATCGTCTAGCTCCATCAGAACTTGAAGAACTGTCCACACAACTACAAGAACTCTTGGAAAAGGGTTTCATACGTCCTAGCTCTTCGCCCTGGGGAGCTCCAGTCTTGTTCGTAAAGAAGAAAGATGGTACTTTCAGAATGTGTATTGACTATCGCGAACTTAACAAGGTGACTGTGAAGAATCGTTATCCTCTTCCACGTATTGACGACTTATTCGACCAGCTGCAAGGGTCAAGCTATTACTCTAAGATTGAGTTGAGATCGGGATACCATCAGCTGAGAGTCCGAGAGGAGGACGTCTCCAAAACAGCATTTAGAACTCGTTACGGCCATTACGAGTTTCTGGTTATGCCATTCGGGCTGACGAATGCACCAGCGGTCTTCATGGATCTCATGAACCGAGTATGCAAACCTTACCTGGATAAGTTCGTTATTGTGTTCATCGACGATATCCTGATCTATTCTAAGAGTTAGGAAGAACACGAGTAGCATCTACGACTTATGCTGGAACTTCTTCGAGCAGAGCAACTGTATGCTAAATTTTTGAAATGTGACTTCTGGCTTCGCGAAGTTCACTTTCTAGGCCATGTGGTAAACAAGGATGGAATCCATGTGGATCCATCTAAGGTTGACTCGATCAAGAACTGGCCTGCACCCCGTACACCAACAGAAATCCGCCAATTCTTGGGTTTGGCGGGATATTACAGAAGGTTTATCAAAGATTTCTCCAAGATTGCGCAACCTCTCACTTCACTGACTCAGAAGGGTGTCACCTATCATTGGGGTGATGCACAGGAGTCCGCATTTCAACACTTGAAGGATAGACTTTGTAGCGCACCTATCCTCTCATTGCCTGAAGGCACAGATGATTTTGTGGTTTACTGCGATGCTTCCATCCAAGGACTTGGTTGCGTATTGATGCAACGTGACAAGGTCATTGCCTACGCATCACGCCAACTCAAAGTTCACGAGAGAAATTACACTACTCACGATCTGGAGCTGGGAGCAGTTGTTTTCGCACTTAAGATATGGAGACATTACCTGTACGGTACCAAGTGCACCATTTACACCGATCACAGGAGTCTCGAGCATATCTTCAAGCAAAAGGAGTTAAACATGCGTCAACGCCGATGGGTTGAGCTCTTGAACGATTATGAATGCGCTATCAAATATCATCCGGGCAAGGCCAATGTTGTGGCCGACACCCTCAGTCGAAAAGATGTTATACCTAAGCATGTACGTGCATTACAGCTTACCATCCAATCCAACCTCCCCTCTCAGATTCGCGATGCTCAGGTCGAAGCATTGAAGGCAGAGAACATCAGGGCTGAATCCCTACGAGGATCGAGGCAACGGCTGGAACAAAAAGAAGACGGCGCCTACTATGTTAACGGACGCATTTGGGTTCACTTCATGGAAACTTACGTGAGCTTGTGATGGATGAGGCACACAAGTCTCGCTATTCGGTACATCCTGGTTCGGATAAAATGTACCACGACCTAAAGACTACGTATTGGTGGCCTGGCATGAAAGCCCACATAGCAACCTACGTCAGTAAGTGCTTGACTTGTGCGAGAGTAAAGACTGAATATCAGAAACCATCAGGCCTACTTCAACAACCGGAGATCCCGAAATGGAAATGGGAGCAAATTTCCATGGATTTCGTTACCGGCCTCCCCAGATCTCAACGCGGAAACGATACCATTTGGGTGATCGTTGATCGACTGACCAAGTCTGCACATTTTCTGGCTATCAAAGAAACGGATAAGTTTTCTACTCTCGCAGACATTTACCTAAAGGAAGTGGTGTCAAGGCACGGAATGCCAACCTCTATTATATCTGATCGTGACGCGCGTTTTACTTCTGAACTGTGGCAAGCAATGCACAAGTCTTTTGGCTCACGTTTAGATATGAGCACCGCTTATCACCCACAGACGGATGGGCAATCTGAACGCACCATCCAAACCCTTGAAGACATGCTTAGGGCATGTGTAATCGATTTTGGTAATGGCTGGGAAAAGCACCTCCCGCTAGTGGAGTTTTCGTATAACAACAGCTACCACACCAGCATTCAGGCCGCTCCATTCGAGGCATTGTATGGACGCAAATGCCGATCACCTCTCTGTTGGGCAGAAGTTGGTGACAGCTAAATCACTGGCCCAGAACTTGTGGTAGATACCACCGAGAGAATTGCTCAGATACGACAGCGAATGGCGGCAGCTCGAGACCGTCAGAAAAGCTATGCTGATAAGGGAAGAAAACCACTCGAGCTCCAGGTTGGGGATCGAGTGCTACTCAAAGTCTCACCTTGGAAAGGTGTAGTCCGCTTTGGCAAACGAGGCAAACTCAATCCGCGTTATGTCGGACCATTCGAAGTCACCGAAAAAATTGGCAAAGTCGCCTACAGGTTGAATCTACCTGAAGAACTCAGCGGAGTTCACAACGTATTCCATGTGTCGAATCTGAAGAAGTGTCTGTCAGATGAGACTCTCATAGTTCCTCTAAAGGAACTCACAATCGACGACCAGCTGCGATTCGTCGAGGAACCAGTAGAGATTACGGATCGAGATGTTAAGATCCTCAAGCGTACCAGGATACCTCTGGTCCGAGTTCGTTGGAATGCTCGTCGTGGCCCAGAGTATACCTGGGAACGAGAAGACCAAATGAAACTCAAGTATCCCCAGCTGTTTAAGAAAAACGCAACCACTACTGAGGCTGAAGCTACTGCAGAATTTCGGGACGAAATTCCAAATCAACGGGGGGATGATGTGACACCCCAGGAAAATCAGGAAAACAACGCAACTTAACTAGCTTCCTCAGTAACCACGCGCTAAATTTCGGGACGAAATTCTCTTAACAAGGGGAGAATGTGACAACCCTCAAAATTCCATGTATTCCGTACAATCTATTATTGTTAATTAAAGTGCTTAGTGACTGTGCTGAATCATTTAACTGCTTTCTGATAGCTGTGTATTATTTACATGTATTTGTTAACATACTAGTAATGTACAGAAAAGTCATTAAATAGTCCGTTATGATTTCCTAAGTGTTAAAAATAAAAAACGTTACAAAAAAACATATATAGGACACTTTACAAATTAATTAAGCAGTTTAACGGAACAGTATCAAACCGAACAACCGGACATTACCCGGAACACTAAAATATTGCAAGAAACATTGTTTTTATTTTTCTGAACTAGTCATGGTTCCCGAACACTTAAACCCACTACATAATTCATGAAACACCAAAACACTAGACTTTTACTACATAACCTCCCACTAACTAAATTAGTTACCACCAAATTTCATTTTAACCCCCCCTCTCTCTTGTAACCGTCCCCAACACTACAAGATTCTAAAATCTCCACTAAATATCACCATAATCTATTCTTGGACTTAGTGGGATCTTGAATGGATTGATTGTACTTGGGGGAACACATCTCCTATTGGATAATAACTCTTAGTGGACTTATAAGACTCATCAACTTCATCATTCACCAACACAAAAATTCTTTTCCTTCCTCTTGCATAGCTACGGCCAAACACCCCACTTTGTACACCACCATTTTTGATTCTCACTTATCCAATCCAAGGCCATTCTAAGGTGCACAAGGGTGATTTACGAAGTGTGGAACTCACAGAACTTGAAGGACCACCTTCGTTTGCTATTAACCTCTACATTTTCACTAGTGTTCTTCCCTAGCCTTGTGCTAGTAGTAAGTGTTCTAAATCACTATTTTGTTCTTGATTTAAGTGGTTAATAGGTGATTTGATGATTAAAGTTATGAAACACTAAAGAACTTGCACTAAAGTCCTGAACATGTTGGTTAAAGAGTAACTAGGGGTGTAAATCATGTAGATCTTGTGTGGATATGATTCTTGCTAATTTCTTGATAATTTACAGGTTAATATTGATGTTTGATGTTGTTGTGATCACTAAACTTTTTAACGGAATCGATCGAACACAATTTAGAAGGTTAAACACTGAAAATCAGAATCTGTCCAAGTTTTACAGCCAACTTCAGTTGGCTGTAAACAGGTCATAAACTCAACGAAAAACCGATATTTTGAATCTAAAATATGTTATTATGAAATACGGTTCTAATGGCACCGGAATCGAAATTTTTGGACTTCGTTTACTATTTTTAATGTGTCGATTTGTAACAACAGCTTAAGCTGAATTTTGACAGCAATAAATGGGTGTCATACTTTCAGTCATAACCTGAGTTTTGTGATGAATCAGACCATGAAATTTGTACAGTAGATGAAAACCGATGCATTTGTAATTACCCCACTGGAATTTTGTACATCGGACACTCGATGAATTTTAAATAAATTATCCCGTGGACTGTGGTCAGAAAAATATAAATCTGAGTTCAGCCCGGAAAATAAATTTTTATAAAATATTGGTAAGGAACCGGACCCCGATATTTTTACACAATACAATTTGGAACTTTTAAGACATTCTGTAAAAATTTGGGAATTTTTGGAATAAATTAACTATTTTATTAAAATGTCCGAACACAGCCCGGTTTTGAATAATTATGCTGAAATGACATAAGCTGTAATTTGCGTGTCTAAAGGTCGAGTGTGCTATCGGTAAATGATCTAACTTGTTATATGTGTTACGTGAACTATCGTATGTTTGCTTATGAGTGGGGAATGGATGGGAAGTATATATATACGGGCATAAACACTTAAAGTAATGCATGCTATGTGATAGATACGTGTAGGAACTTTGTGCTCTATTTGTAAGCCACTAAATGACTAACTGGTAAATCATACTAGGACGTGATTGACCGACCTTGACTGTTAGCTATATCTGAGAGTCTAACCGAGCAAACCGAGGTGAGTTCACACCCTTACTAAGGCATGGGATTCCCGGTGGTTGGGAATGGGATTGAATAACTATTTATATTATCAACACTACTAGACTACCTACTACTGTCCTCGGATTGGGAATGGCACGTACGTAAAACCTACGTACACTCACACCTACTACTGTCCTCGGATTGGGAAGGGCACGTACGTAAAACCTACGTACACTCATACTCACTACTGTCCTTGGATTGAGAAGGGCACGTACGTAAAACCTACGTACACTCATACTTAACACCGTCCTCGGATTGGGAAGGACACTTATGAATACGCCTTGTCTAGTAACATACATAATGGGAAGCCCCCACTAAATATCGTAAAGGTTTGGGAATCAAGGATAATGGGTAATACATGGTTATGAAACGAACTTACGATTTCTGATACGAACTCATTAACTAAAAAACCAAACGTGAACTCACTCAACTTTGTTGTTGACTAGTTGTTACATGCCTTGCAGGTCGTTAGATGCTATGGAGCTTGCACATGGAGGTGGTCGTTGTGGAATACGAACTAATATGTCCCGTACTTACTAAATAAACGTTATGAACTCATGGAACTTATGTTTGGGGTCTTTAAACTTATGAACTACAAACTTATGTTTTGGTTTAACGTCTTATGCTTCCGCTGTTTAAATTGAACTTGGTTAACTTTCTGTAGTCACCAATCGTATTGTAGTTGGTTTCATTTACTTAATTGTGTTGTTCGATATGATTGGTGGCTCGATCCTGGTCACGTCACGCCTCCAAGCGGTGATACTCCGCATGGTGGATTTTGGGGGTGTGACAGTTATCATAAAGACTCAAGATGCTGGAAGATCTTCAAGTCAAGCTGATGTAGAGATGGTAGATGTTGAAGCTGATCATGATCAAGGGTTCGTACTTGTTGGTGACTCTTCTCCCCTATCTTACAACTATGAAGACATCATTCGCCTTGTTAAAGTTGAACAAAGAAAAAGGAAGGCGAAAGATCCATAGGTGTTATTGTTAAGATGGAAGGAAGAGGAGAAGGTAGTAGTAAAGGAAGAGAAAGAAGAGGATGAGGATGATGAGATGATTACTGGATGGATCAGATTGAAAATTACGATCCTCAGAATGACAAAGACGATGATGAAGATCAAGGCTCGTCTGGATTACTAATTGTGAATCCCTCTGTTCAACAGAAGATTGATGATTTTATGAATGAAGAAATCAACGAGCAAGAGGAGGATCATCATCAAGAGTCTTCTTCTTTAGGAAAACATCATGCTGACCAGGTATTCCTCACGCAACCAACTGTCATATATTTACATGCTCGATTTGAGGGGGAGTTAGAGGTGCCTAGGTCAAGGGCTGAAATGTTAGAAGAGTTGGGGTTAGACGATGGCAAATTTAAGTTTGATATTGAAGATGAGATACCTTCGTCGCCTGAGAAAGAATATGAATTCAAGTATGCTCAAGAGGCTGATACGTACAATGATGTAATAGTTGAAGAAGCATCTGACTCGTTTGATGAAGAGACAGTATTTCAGTATGCTGGTGTTGATGAAACATTTCCGTCTCTAGCTGAAATGTTCAAAGAACAGAATAGAGACGACGTTAGACGAAAGATTGTGGAGAAAATAACTACAAACTGCGGCGGAAACGTCGGGGAGTCGTGTGGCAGAATTATTGTTTCACAACACATGATAATTAAAGTTAAGTTTTACAAGTTTAAATTATTACATTGTCTTAGTTCAAACGAAACACATAACATAGAAGACGATAACTTTCTTGATTTTAGATTGCTAAGGCCCAAGTCGCCCTAAATGAAGCTCGCTCACATCAAACATTAGCTCCTGAAACATATGTAAAAATAGGTACGTCAGCATAAAAATGCCTGTGAGTAACATAGGTTTAGTGTTGAAGATTCATGACTTTGAATGTTTAAAGAAGTGTTTAACAAAAAGTAGTCATGAACCTTATAAAATAATTTCTTTTATAAAATCATATGATATAAAAGAATGATATATGGTTAAGTAAATAACCAAAAGAAAATAATATGTATAAAATATGTCATGACTTGTCCTTGTTGAAGCGGGTTTAGATAATGCCACGATATGTAACATAATAAAAGCACTTATATATAGGAAGTACCAGCGGCGTATCCACCATGCTTTTATCATATTACACACGTCTCGTTATTCAAATCACTTATTAATAACCATAAAATTTTGTCTTGTTTAAATGTCAATGTCATGTGTAACCAATGTCAAATGTCAAATGTCCATTATAAACCATGTCTTGTATGGCGAATAAATTGTATTTACTCAAGCCAAATGCATAATGTCATGTATAAACAAATGTTTTGTGTAATTAAATGTTATGTACAAAACAAAGTTTTTGAATAAACAAAAGTTTAAATCAAAAGTTATGTTTTGAAAACCATTGCTTTTATCGATATGAACATTTATACGGTTTGTCTATCGCATACACTCAAGCCTTGAGACTGTCGGATAAACCCTTATCAGGATCAAGGTTTATCAAAAAAATGTATTCGGATTCTGTCATTCCCCTTCCGAAATTCCTAGAAAGCGGGAACAGGATTTGTCAAGTCCTATAGCGCTATTACATACTACCGAGCGGCGTGATCAATGTTAATGAATGTACTACTAACCCGTTAAACATACCAAATGTCCTTTTCAATGTAAGCATGTCATGAAAATGTCTTTGTAAAACCATGTAATAGGCATACTAAATCAATATGCCAAGTAAAATGTCTTTGAAACCAAATGTTAGGTATACTAAGTCAATATACCATAAAAATGTCTTTGAAATAATGTATTATATGTAATATGTAACAAAACATGTATAATGTCATGAAAATGAAAAGTAAAGTTATGCACATATGCTTCACCCCAAAACATTTGAAAAACGTAAAATATGGGAACTATGTACTCACCTTTGAGTGCGTTTTTATGTGTTAACACAATCCCTCAAATTGTTTATTCGTCCTAAATTAAGTAAGAACGATTTAATAATCAAAAACTCACAAAAATACCTAAGTTTCTCCGATACTTAGAATTTTCACATAACTTTGAGATTTTCTCGAAAAGTTATTATTTTTTATTATGTTGGTGTATTTATATATATATATGAGTTCATATATATATTTTAAGAACTTTGCGACTTGAACGATTTTATTGGTGACCCTCATCATGTTATAAGCAATATATCTACGATTTGCGCGTCGTAATATATATACTCAAACGTGACATAAATTTAATATCGTAATACACATAATCTTGTTAACACTAAACACATCATCATACACATATTGTAAAACAAAGGACACATTGTAACACATAAAATTTACCCATGAACAACCCATTCTAGTGTACATTGAAAAACACGTATTTTAGCGATTCGGTAACGTTTTTTTTTAGCGTCGGAAGTCACGTATGACTAACCAAACACCAAGTAAACTTAATATAAGTTAAAATACTTATTTTTATAGCAAAAATATCAGTTTAGTTACTGATCTAAAATAGTTTTATAAAAATCCTCCGAAAAGCCAATTTTTAACCGTTTTACCGCATACCTAAAAATGTTGATAAATATTTGAAAATCAAGGCCAAGCAAGCAGAGGATATATCAAAAAGAAACACACAAGGGAAATCTAACAAAGAAATTTCAAGAAACTATCAATATCTGCTCACACAGGTCAGTTCCCTAGAACAATTTGCAAAAAATGTCAGTCAACAAATTTCAGAAAGAGCAGCTGAAACTTTGAAGAAAGACTACATTGAAAGCATCATGGCTCACAAGAAGTACAAAGGAGAGAGATACATGTACAAAGAGTGGACTGTTCCTGAGCTTGAAAATGAAGCAGCAAGAATTCAAGACATGATAAAAAGGAAGGTCACTCACACTCCTCCTGACTGGGCAAAGTTTAGAAAGAATGTACCCGACAAACAGGTAGAACTGAAAAGAATGAAAGAGGAACTGGTTGCTGCTGAATATGGAAACAAAAGACAAATTTCTAGATGGAAAGAAGATGTGGTCAGGACCACCTACAAAAGGTTGGAGGAACTAAGAAAGAAAGATCCAAATGTTCCTCAAAAGCCTGACTATACTGAAGCAGAGGTTTCAAAAAGACCAACAAAGCTGCAAATCAGGAGAGCCACTGCTCCAACTAGTGCTGCCATCTATAAAAGAAGGACACACAAACAGTTGGGAGGTGAAACCATCCAAGAGTTGATAAAAGGAGATGACCTTGTAAAAGAAGCCATAAAGAAAATGATCATAGAAACTCTTGGTTTGGATCAAACTGCAAGTACTGCTCAGCCAGTTATGAATAGGCCAGCCTCACCAAATACCTCTGCAAATAAACATCTCCCAAGAAACCCACCAGACTCAAAAATACAAAAGTGGGAAACTGACAAACAGACCTGCGTATTGACTTTGCTCAGGTCTGGTGGAGAAGTGAAGAAAATATCAAGGGAACAAGCTCTTGGCCTGAGTCTTGAAGATTTGCAGGATCTCCTTGATCTTCCACTTAGCAGGGATGATGAAGACACAGATGCCCTAGACTTTGAACTACAATTTAAAGGTCAGATAAGGGAACTGTTGGTGAGGCAATAAATGTCCACAATAATGAAGAGTTTTGGCATTATCTGTTCCAGGGGGAGATTGTTGGGATTGAACCCTACCAGAGGAACAGATAATTAAAGCCAAAACTGGGTCAGAGCAGTGGATCCAGAATAAGCAGATGTTACATACAAGTTTCTCCCCTTGAAAGTGGTTTCAACATCTGCTGACCTCCTATCTACTGATCGTACAAGCCACTGACTGGCAAATCTGCTGCTCTTGTAAAGACTGATAGAAGACAAAAAGCTCTGCTGCTCAATCTACTGTCTTGAGTCACTGCTGATCCGGACAAGCACTGCTGGGTTCACAGCAGTGGAAGGATGCAGCAGCTGTTTAAGTGTCTTTTATGTAATGAAATGTAATAGCAGTAGTTAGTATAGCAGTGTTTGTATAGATCAGAGGTTAGAGTTTGTTAGGAGGTTAGATGTCACTTTCATGGTGACGTCAGCTTAGATGCTCAGTGGTTTGTTAGTGCCTATAAATAGAACAGTGCTCTGTACTGTTCTATTAGCTCTTTGCAAACTTGTTTTCCTGCACGAACAAACGCTGAGCTCTGGCTGAGGGGGAGTTTGTATTCAAGCATTATCTTATAATCGTTGTTGAAATTAAATTCAATCATTCGGTTTCTTGTTGAAAATGTCTTGATCAAAGCAATACTCTCGTTTGATTGTATGCAAAGTTTGTTTCCATATTAATTCCGCTGCACAACTCATCCATTTCCATTTTAATTCAAACAGAAAATACAATCAAAACCAAACTCAGATCCAACAAAATGGTAAACTTACTACCGTAAAGGTAATGTCTCCAAATTTTAAGGGCAAAAATTATGGCTCCTAATTCTAGATCATCGGTAGAATAATTCTCTTCATGATTCTTAAGTTGTCTAGAGGCATAGGCTATAACCTTTTGACGTTGCATTAGCACACATCCATAACCTAATTTAGAAGCATCACAATAGACTACAAAGTCTTTAGTTCCTTCTGGTAATGCTAATATGGGTGCATTAGTCAATCTTTGCTAAAGAATTCTAAAGGCTTCTTCTTGTTTTGGTCCCCATTCAAACTTAACAGATTTACAGGTTAACTTAGTTAAGGGAATGACTATTCTAGAAAAAATCTCAAATAAACCTTCTATAATAACCGGCCAATCCTAAGAAACTTCTAACCTCGGTTGGTGACTTAGGGGTTTTCCATTTGGTAATCGCCTCAATCTTTATGGGATCCACATGAATTCCTTCATGATTGACTAAATGTCCAAGAAATTGTACCTGTTTTAACCAAAATTCACACTTCGAAAACTTAGCATAAAGCTTTTCTTTTCTCAATAAACTTAGAAGTGCATGCAAATGCTTTGCATGTTCCTCTTTGCTCTTAGAATAAATAAGAATATCATCTATAAAGACAATTATGAATTTATCCAAATATGGCTTACATATTCGGTTCATCATGTCCATAAATGCGGCTAGGGCATTGGTTAAACCAAATGGCATGACAGTAAATTCATAATGGCCATACCTTGTTCTGAAAGCGGTCTTAGGAATGTCCTCTTCCTGTACCTTTAATTGATGATATCCTGATCGTAAATCGATTTTAGAGAAAAATTGTGCTCCGTGCAACTGGTCGAACAGATCATCGATTCTTGGTAACGGATACCGATTTTTAATTGTGACTTTGTTCAATTCACGGTAGTCAATGCACATACGCATTGATCCGTCCTTCTTTTTGACGAATCAAATCGGTGCTCCCCTTGGCGATGAGCTTGGCTGTATGAATCCTTTCTCCAACAATTCATCTAATTGTTTCTTCAGTTCCTGCATTTCTGCGAGTGCCAAACGGTAGGGTGCTTTGGCAATTGGTGTCATTCCTGGTATCAAATGGATTCTGAATTCAACTTCTCTGTCTGGAGGTTGCCCTGGTAATTCTTCTGGAAACACATCTGGAAACTGGGATACTACTGGAATGTCTTTTAGTTCTTTTCCTTTAGTGTTAATGATTATGGAAATGAAATACACTAATGGTCCTTTTCTTATATAACTTGATGTTTTCATCACAGAGATGAATTTTGTGGATCTAGAGGGTTTATCTCCTTTAATTGTGATCTTTTCACCCTTTGGTGAATTTACCTGGATTGACTTTTGATCACATAAAATACTGGCTTTATTGGCTATTAACCAATCCATTCCTAATACAATATCAAATCCTGCCAGATTCATTGGGTAAAGGTTGGCAATAAATTTTTGATTTAGCAATTCTATTCTTGCTCCCTGCAAGATTTCAGAAATCTTAAAGGTTTCCCCATTTGTTGTCTCTACTAGACATTCTTGTGGGAGTTTAGTTAATGGTTGATCGAGAAGTTTGCAAAATGAAGTATTAATAAAACTTTGGTTCGCACCAGAGTCAAATAATACTTTAGCAAAAATATCATTAACTAAAAACGTACTGGCGATCACGTCCGGGATCATCTTTGCTTCTTCCGCGGTCAGAACAAATGCTCTAGCATTTTTAGTATTCTTGGCATTCATGGCTGGAGCTAGTTTTGGACAGTTTGGCTTGATATGACCTTGTTCTCCGCAGTTGTAGCATATCCTGTTGTTAGGCTTCTTCCTACAGTCTTCCTCCTTGTGTCCAAATATTTTGCAGAAGTTACAATTTATAGAACATCTTCCAGAATGCTTCCTTTTGCAATACTTGCAATAAGGTGCAGAGGTAGAACCTACATTTTTTCCCACGGTTGGAATTTCCAGAACGGAATTCCTGGGTAAGCTTCTGGGCTAGGTTCCTTTTCTGATTCTCTTCTCGTGTACGGACTAATTCATCAGTCAAGGTGTTTGCTAGTTCTACAACTTCTTCTATGGTTTGAGGTCTTGTTGCCTTGACTACATGTCTAATCTCACTGATTAATCCCCATATATAACGGGAGATTAATACTGGTTCTGGTGATGCAAGGGTTGGCACTATTCTAGCATATTCAAAGAATAAAGTAGTGTAACCCTTATTATCAACCCCAGTCATTCTAAGGTTTAGGAATTTATTTGCTATCTGTTCCTTTTCATTGGGAGTGCAGAATTTTCTTTCTACCATGTTCTTAAATTCCTCTCATTCCATATTGTAAATCCTATTACTTCCTCTAGACTGGAGGATGGTGTTCCACCATTCTAAGGCTGAGTTCTTAAACAGATTAGAAGCAAACATTATCTTATCCTCTTCCGCACACTTGCTTATTTTTAAGACTGCCTCAGTCTTTTCTATCCAACGTAGAGATGCAATGGCCCCTTCATTGCCCGAGAATTCCATTGGTTTACAAGACCAGAATTCTTTATAAGAACAACCATGAGACGTGGTTCTTCTTCTTTTGGGAATGGGCATTTGAAGTATGGGTCCATTGTTTATGCTGTGTTCAGGTTCAGTGGGTCGTTTACTATCACGTTTACTTTTATTATCCTTTTCCTTAACCGTTTTGATAATATATGGCATTGCATCTAGTATCCCTTGTGCCACTATGTGTTGGATGGCACTATTATCCACTTGGTTTCCATTATTGTTGTTGTTCGGGTTATCGTTATCCGGGTTATTGTTACTCTGGTTATCGTTATTCTGGTTTTCCTGGTACACTTCGTTATCCATCTGAATTTTAAACATTCGCCAATTATTAATATCACAAAATAATATTTAATGCAAACATTCACATAACATGCATATTGTTCAAAAGGGTCGAGCATTGTGACTTACTCTTTCTTATAGTATGCATCTATAATTATTACAATACAACTGAAATAAAGTACAATACTAATATGCATCATTAACCACAAAGTGGTCTATACTACGATAGATATATTATTATTATTATTATTATTATTATTATTTTGCATACACACTTATTATATATATATATTATTACTATCACCATCAATGATACGGGTTCATCCAGAACTCCATATTACGCTCGTCGTACTTCCAGACGAGTCGTTCTCCAACCTGCCTCATCCTCTCGCTACTTTCTAAAATCTCTTCTCCGAAAGTTCGGAGTTCTTGCACATTTTCTGCACTCATTGGGGGTGCAGGTGCTGGTACTGGTTCTGGGTACTGTGGCATGGGTTCTTCCTGAGGGTATGGATTCTCTAGAATTTCCCTAATGTATTCATCATTATCATAGTAGGGATATAGAGGGTCCAGACCTGGGTAAGCTGCTAGGTTTGGCATGGGTTCGTCGGTTAGGTGGTAGCGTTGTACATAATCCCTATGATCGTCAAACCACGGGTCGTAGTCTGGGTATAAGGGATTGGGTGCTGGTATCCTAGGTATCTCTTCTGGGTTAAAATCATGCATCTGGATTTGGTTTTCTGGGTTGTTTTCAATCTCCATTGGTTGTGTGGGAAACAAGGGTAATGGTTGAGGGGCTATGTGTTGCTCCAGGTTTAGGTCGGCAGCTGTGGTTGCTAGGATATGAAAATTGGCTAAGCTCCTATTAAGCATATCCTGTGTGTGGGCATCTGTCTCTCTCTTAGCGACTGCTAGAACTCGCTGCTGTTGTAACTTTTTCATTCTTTTCCTACGCTCATGCGCTCCCCTACTGAACCATCCTCTCTTTTTAGGAGGGAATGGCTCTTCTGACTGAGCCTTAAACACGAATATTCCATCTTTATTATCAGCTGAATACCCTGAGAGGGCAGGCTGTGAAGAGGTGCCTTCGCTCCTAGGTGAGCCGGACAAATGACGATAGGCGTCAGAGGGTCCATGATCGCTCATACTGTAAACTAACAAATAGTCAAATAACACACAACAATAAAATACAGATATGCACGTATTTCCATAATTAATTTCCTAACGTTTTGAATATTACATTGGTGTCAGCAGAACACTTTTGTGGCTGAATCAGTGGCTTAGCTCTTATACCACCTTCTGTCGCAACCCCCGTCCCCTATCTGTCCCAGGAACGGGCGGCCGCGAGACCAGTTTTGGTGGTATCGGTATTTATCATTTTGGCAGCGGAAATTACATCAGGATCGTAGTTAGGAAATATTTTATCAGAGTAAAATACCACGCTTTTAATATATTAAACACATGGGAAAATCCCAAGTTTCAAGGGCACATATTTTTCATAGGGATAAACCCTATTGTATTTAAGTAAAAACATCTCTTTATTCAGGTAACTTTTATAGCCACTTTTTCCAAGCCTTCAGTGCTGTCCAGCTGGCTTCTATTTGGCTTTCACATTTTGTTACCTGAAACGCGTTTAAAAACATTTTGTCAGTGGGAAAATACTGGTGAGTGAATCCCAGTTTAATCAAGAAGAGTTTTATCTTTTAACAGTATTGAGAGCTATTACAATGTTTATTTCTACACAATTACTCATTCAGTACTGTCAATCCTGACTGGTGGGTCATATTACACATTGGCTAACTCTTTGTCCAATGGTAACGTGTTCCACATTTTGAATACAAAACCCCAACATACCGGCAGTAATTGAAGAACTACAAAGACTCAATCACTGCTAATCATATATAAAATTATTTAAGGTTTTGTAAAAACAGTTTACAAAAAGGAGATTACTCACATTGTTACATTAGGTTTTCCTTTAAGGTTTCCTGGTGATTATCTATTAAATACACAAATGCACACGCGTTAGTATAATAACCCAATATTTACATTAGTAATGCCCTCCCCGAGACGGCATTCCAATGACTACGTCGGGCAGAACCACGGCAGCCATTACGGAACCCTGGATCAATCGGGCAGCGTATCTAATACGTAACCGGGGTTATAATACTTACAACGGGGCAGAACTTCGTTAATTAGGGGGTATTATACCCGAGTATAGCTTATACTATGTGAGAATCCAAGAGAGAAAGAAATGTGTGAGCGAGTTGGGACTGAATGCTCGACCTCTCTATATATAGTGCTGATCTCGGACTCCTCCGCGGCCCGCGTAAGCCGAAGGATAGTCCTTCGCGGCCCGCGACGTAGGTCTGTAGGGCCTAGCTATGTCTAGTCAGTACTTGTAGCCTCGACACTTTGCACGACACGTGGCAGCACCGGGCGCAGCCCTGGTGACTGACTGTCGCGCCCCGCGTAAGACGTAGCCAAAGGCTACGCGGCCCGCGAGCGACTCCATCTTCTGATTTTTATTTAATTTTTAATTATATAAAGTATCTTGGGCTCGGTTTTCACATACGGGGTATATATTGAGACATATAAGGGTATTTTAATTATATCAGGGATGTCGGAAGTTATTTTGGAGTGTTGTTATAGTAAAAACCGGCACTAATACAGAAAACGCCAAAAGTTGGTGCCGAATTGATCATTGGAAATCTTTTACTTCGGGAAATTCAGTGCTGCTACCCGATACCATTTGCTCATCCCTGATCACGGTTACCGTACGAACAACGGTGTCGTACAGCCTTTTTTTGTGGATTTTCTTCAACTTTTAATTTTTTCTTTTTTTTAGTTTTAGGGATAGGGATGAGCTTGGTGCCAACCGATACAGAATCGGTACTGATACCGAAAATACCGGTTACGGTACCAGTATATGAAGGAAAAAAACGGTAGTGAACCGGTACCAGGAACTCCAAAAGTCGGTACCGAATTGGTAGTTAAGATCGTTCGGTTCGGCAAATTTGGTACCAGTACCCAGAACAACTCTGACCACGGGTTTCATATGAACAACATCGTTACCATACAACTTTTTTGGTTGATTTTCTTTCGGTTATCTTTTAGTGTTTTTTTCTACATTTTCTTTTTATTCTTGTCAGTAGTTCCGTTCGTAACACGCTCGTAGTGATTTCAAAACACATGTAAACACAGACTAAATAACAAAAGAAATTCGCCGCAACGCCGCGAACTTCGTTAAACCTAGTGAGATAAAATTTTCAATGATTAAATACCTCTCAATGAAACTTTGTAACGGCTTAAATAGCTTAATTATATTTTTTTCATCATAATTAATAAGAATAATTTTAGAGTTTGTTCAAATTTTACTCGTCTAGTTATTAATGCCCAAGTCTTTGAGAAAATGTATATTTTATTTTATTTTATTTATTTTATTTACCCAAAAATGTATATTTTATTACACACATGATGATGTCATGTGTAATCAAAAGATAAAATTTAAAAAATAAAGTTATGATGTGTCAAAAATGATACTCACACATATTTTACATTTATCGAAAACCATCCAAAAGAATACCCATAAATGTCCAATGGGACCGATATTATCCATCAATCATGATAAAATTTAAAAAATAAAGTTATGATGTGTCAAAAATGATACTCACACATATTTTACATTTATCGAAAACCATCCAAAAGAATACCCATAAATGTCCAATGGGACCAATATTATCCATCAATCATGGTTCACTTGGCGTAGCTCACGATATTAGAAAGGCAAAAAAGAATTAATTTATATAGTCTTAAAAAGAATGGTCAGTGGGGTTTCCCACCTACCATTCTAACCCCTAAACTTTTAATTAATTACAATTTAGCCCTAGATTTTTAATTCATTTTAAAAACTAGGCAAATTGGATTTAAATAATCACAACTTACTGTTATTAGCCAATAATAATCCCAACTCATTTAATCACCAATAATAATCTGAACTTTTCACTTTTGTTTGTAAAATACTCCCACGTTAAAAAACACTAACTTGGTTAAAAATTGCTGATGTGGCTTGACATGTGTGCACTGACGTGGCTGCTTAAT
Organism: Helianthus tuberosus; assembly: GCA_030545235.1. Lineage (NCBI taxonomy): Eukaryota > Viridiplantae > Streptophyta > Magnoliopsida > Asterales > Asteraceae > Helianthus > Helianthus tuberosus. Next base: position 60,552,953 of record CM060429.1, on the reverse strand, counting down.
TATAAAAGAAACCCAACATTAAAGCCATCTGTGTATAAAGGTTTTCACCCCCCAAATTACAACTATCTATCCCCAAATAACAATCGCAGAGAATCACGATTCCCCTAAACCCTAATCAATCGAGAGAGCAAACGATCAAGTTATTGTATTAGGTTTGTTTTTTAGTGCATTCTTCTTGTTTATCTGTGATTCAATCCTAATACACTACTGAACACACTGCCGCCGGAAACGAGAACCCGCTTCCTCTACCCACCATCTCCGGTTAACAAACCCGTGACTAAAAAGAAGAAATCAAATCCGTCAACGAGTCTGAGTTATATCATGTTACCTGATCGGAAGAAAACCAAGATGTCTTAACGGAGTTGAAGTCCAAACGGTCCAGTGATCGATCGGACCGAGATATACGGAGGTGGTGGCTGGCTCACGACGGTTCAAGAGCTGATTGATGGAAATCATAGATCGGTGGGTTCTTTTAACCAAAAAATATCAAAAACCCCAAAACCAAAAAATATAAAAACCCACCACTACAAACCACCCCTAAATGTTACTAAAATTTCTAAAGACACAAGTACAACTTTAAGATGTGCAACGATATGCCTTTGTGATACCGGCCACTGTGATTCCGGTCACTTTTATACCGCCGCCGCAAACTTTTGAATCTACAAACAACAATATGCCTTTTCTGAGATATTAGGTTGTTGTATGAGTGCAACGATTGGTAATAATAAGGAAAATTTGAGATGTAGTGGTGATGGTGGAAGATGATGGTTCTGGAACTAGTACAGGTAAAGAGAGATGGTAGAGAGAGAGATGGAGTAGAGAGGGAAAATGGGGCTTTTTAGAGAGAGAGAGAGAGACATGGACTGAGTTATATATTACTTTATTTTAAGATTCCAGCCACGTCAGTGCACACATGTCAAGCCATATCAGCAATTTTTTAACCAAGTTAGTGTTTTTTAATGTGAGAGTATTTTACAAACAAAAGTGAATAGTTCGGATTATTATTGGTGATTAAATGAGTTGGGATTATTATTGGCCAATAATAGTAAGTTGGGATTATTTAAATCCAATTTGCCTAAAAACTATTAGTTTTTTAGCTTTTCTAATCTTTTGGCAAATGACAATTTTAACCTTATACTTCTAATTCATTTTAAAATTTTTGGTTTTTTTCACTTCACATCCTTAAACTTTTGACTTGAAACACTATTAACCCTCATCTTTAAGTAAGTTAAACACTCATTGACCCACAAACCTTTTATTTATTACTATATATTTTAAAAGGCATGGTGTCGTGGTTCCAACAATGCCATTTTCACTTGAGTCCCCTACTTTATAGATTTTATACATCCAACCCCTATCTTTTGATAAGTGACATGTTGAATTTCGGTAATTGTCAACTTTGACAACCTATTTTTTCTACTTAATAACTTTACACCTCATCTTCTCTAATATTTTAATTCTTTAGTTTAAATTACTTTTATAACCTTACACCGCAACGTGCGAGACATTATACTCTTCCTTATCTATGTCTAACCACGTTAATGTCACGAACTTAACGTGTGTGACAAAGTAAAAAAAAGGTCATTTTACGCGTGCGGGCACCACAAGTTAAAATCATTAGTGTAACAAAGTCGCAAACATGATGTTGCCGCCGCAACGCGCGACACGGATAAATATCTAGTTGTAAATATAAATAAGTTGTTTTCAATAAAACTAGTTGATTTTCCGCCCGCGCGTTGCGGCGTGGACCCAATGACTACAAAAGGCGTGTCAGCAACGGCAAGCAGATACCGAATATTAAAACATAAATAAAAGAGACGTGGTAAGGATAGTCACTGCGTCAAAAAAAGCGATTTTAATAACCTAATATATAATAATAGGACCCACACGTTCAAAAGATTGGAAATTCGGTTGTTTTCAGTTCAGTTATTACGGTGCTAACACGCTAAAATATGGATGAGCTCGGTACCGGTAACGGCACCAAAAGTACCGATCCAGAAAATCATCGAAATTAGGTACCGGCACCGAAAATGCTCGGTACAATATGGTATGGTATTTGGAGGTAAAAATCAATAAATAAATGTATGGTGCTAGACCAGTGTCGAACCATAAGTAACGATTATGAAAACGCCAAAAGGTGGGTACCAAATTGGTACCGGAAATGATTTGGTATAGTAAATTTGGTACCGATACGATACCGGTTTGATTACAGGATTTGATACGATTTGCTCATCAATATTCTAAATATCCACGTTAATTTTACATGCTATAATTCATTCATTACAGAAAAAGACAAAAAAAAAAGCAAAATAAATTGTTGTGTATATAAAACCTCAGTCAAACGAAATGCAGTTTACTTACTGTGTATGAAAAGTAATCTAAACGGTGCAATTACTTGCATTGCTGCGTTGCTACAGAATTGATGAGCTCGGTACCAACCGGTACCGAAAATACATCGGTTTGGTAAATCGGGTACCGGGTACCCGATACCATTTGCCCATCTGTTAGTGATGTTACTATTCATTCCATTCTAATTTTAATATATAGTGGGTACCGGTACCGAATATAACTGGTACGGTACCGTTCGGTACTGGTACGACACCGGTATTTGAGGGTAAAAAACGATGAATACCGGTGCCGAACTAGTACCAAAAAATACACCGGTTTGGTAAATTAGGTACCGGTACCCGATACCATTTGCCTATCTGTTAAATACCTTAAATGCCCGAACCTAAAAATCACTGTTCATTCAGTTTGTTTTTTAATATAAATAAATATAAATAAATAAGTTCCGTTCTAATTTTAATATATAGTGGGTATCGGTACCGAATATAACTGGTACGGTACCGTTCGGTACTGGTACGACACCGGTATTTGAGGGTAAAAAACGATGAATACCGGTGCCGAACCGGTACCAAAAAATACACCGGTTTGGTAAATCAGGTACCGGTACCCGATACCATTTGCCCATCTGTTAAATACCTTAAATACCCGAACCTAAAAATCACTGTTCATTCAGTTTGTTTTTTAATATAAATAAATAATAATAATAATAATAATAATAATAATAATAATAATGATAATTTTATATTGAAATGTGGAAAAAAAATACATAGTGCTTTTTCGAATAAGTTAAGGAAGATAATTAAAGAAAATAAAATTATAAATGATAGAAACCAAAAAGAAAATTGATGTATGAATAGTATGGCATACATATGGGAAAATGCTATACAAATGTAACCAAGTTTCTAAAATGTTTCAATTAAATCATTCAAAAATTATTTCTCTAAAATAACTAAACTTTAATTTAATGTTTTAGTAGTATGTAATTACCTACCAGGTCATCAGGTTATCATATCTTTTTCATTAAAATTTTGTTTTCTTTTTGAACTATTTGGATATTAGGGATGAGTATAATGATAATAATGGGATAAAATATTATGTGTGCTGGACGTTTCTTCTAAGGCTGATCGGTATGGTGACAGAGAGGAAGACGGGACGGGATGAAGACGGAGGGGGCGGGATGGGGTGACGGAGAGGACGTCGGAGAGAGAAGAAAGGGGGCCCACCATTTGGATCGTCCTCAACGTCGATATTCCGACGTTGAAGATGGGACGGAGCTCGACGGGAGGGGGGCGGGATGGGGTGACGCCGGCGCCGGGTGGAGACGGGGTGGACGACGCCACCATACCGATCAGCCTAAAACAAATGAGAGACCTTTGACCTTGAAGACAACCCCACACCACTGCTGCAACATACCACCTTTCAACCAACCACCATCGCTGCAAGCCTTCTTCAAACGCTGCCCCGAATACCCACCATTAACGCATATAATCTTGTCATCAACCTTTCTATCAAAAGATCCTCATTTTGCCATCGGAGTCCGGTTTTGAACCATCAGTACAAAATACTCCATCTCCGCCGCTACCACCACCGTCGTCACCTCTGGACCCACTGACAGCTTTAAATCAGGTCCTCACCGGAATTGGCCTGATCGGTGGAAGTTAGGTCAAGAAGAGAAATACATTTTTTAAACTTTGTGGTGGAAGAACCGTCACTGTTGGCGGCAGAATACAGTGATTGATGATGGCACCGGTTTGTCGGACATCGAGTTCTTCTATTTTTATAAAATGTAACGTCCGATAATAATAGGAGAATAATAAGTAATGAATAAAGGCGTGGAATTAAATTTACAGTAAAAAGTATATAAAAAAGAGAGATAAATAAAAAAGAAAGATAACTTATACTTTAGCTATGAGTTCTTCCAGTAATCAATCAGTAATCACGAAGAAGAAGAATAAGCATTAATAAAAAGAGATATGGTCTTGTTATAAGATAAGTAAATAAGTTTCATAAATAAAGAAACAATCCACTTAATATTGGTCTTTGAGAATGAAGGGTTAAATTTTTTTTCCCTAAATCATGTTAAAAATAAAAATAAAAATAATAATAATGAAACATGACACACCATTATTGTTACTCGGTAACCTGGAAAATATTAAACTAAACTTTAATGACTTTAGATTTGAACGCGTGTAGCCATGATCAAGGTTATAGGTCTCCGTATTATGAACCCGGTTACGTTCCTTCGTACGAACAGGAAGAATATGGCAATAACGTTTCCATTAGTGGTCCCTCGGGAGTACAAGAAGACGGTGGTCACCCTTCTTACGTGCAAGAGTCATTAGGTGACGATCCACCCGTGCAAGAATCATTGGGTGACGAGCCACCCGTGCAAGAGTCATTGGGTGATGAGACACCCGCTTACCCAGAAGTTTCGTACAAAACTGATCAGGTACGAACGATATATATTTTTGTTAAATGTTATATTTTTTCTGTTAAAAAATTATTATACAATTGTTAATACAAAATACATTAAAATTGTTATATTTTTCAAATAGGATAAAAATTAATTAATAAATGTTATATGAAATATTTTTGTAAAATTAATTAAACCTGTTATATTTTTTTAAATATTATAAAAAAATACATTAAAATATTTTTTTAAATATTAATTAAAATATTCGTTGAAGAGTTGAAGACACTCATATTATACAAACGAGATGATTTCACCAAAATAGGCGTGAAACCCATTATTTGGTGAATGACTCTCAATCCGCTTATTCAATTTTGCACGAAATTACGCCATCAGTTAGGAGTGAGATCCACATCTTAACGGTAAGTTTCCAATTCAAACTCTAGTGGACCCTCGTCTAAGTGTCAGAATTAACTTTCTTGACCCGAAGAATACCAACCACACTTATGGTACGAAATCTTCAAGTTAGGGGTGAAACTCGCATCTTGTCGACTAGTCCCGTTCCTCGATTTTCAATCCCGCCAAAGTTTCGATTTTTCAATCGATTAGGGACGTGTAGTAACTGGAAGGGTAAAGTACCGTTAATCGCTTCTCGACGAGAATATTTTACCTATAGGCCAAAGCACGTTTCCGTAATTTGAAAGGATGTTCGATTCACTTTGGAATAGTCGAAGTTTCTAAACCCGAAACAATCCGATGTTTTATCAAGCCTCTCTTTTACTTTATCTCAATTTCTAGGTGTTTTAATACTTGTTACCTCGTTCATTTCAAAGCCGATGCACATTTCGCACGTTCCTCGCAATAAAAAACAATAATAATTTGCACAATAATAAAAAATTCTAAAGAAAAAATACATTCAAAATTGTTATATTTTGTAAATAGGAAAAAAAATTAATTAAAAATGTTATATTTTTATAAAATTAATTAAAATTTTATGTTTTTATAAAATTAATTAAAATTGTTATATTTTTTTTAAGAATTTATAAAAAAAGTACATTCAAAATTATTATAATTTTTTTTAAATTACTTGTTATATTTTTAGGATTTTTTTTATCCCGCGATGATTTGGAAAGTTGGGTAAAACGAAGGGGTTTAGCCATCGGATACGTTATTGTTACCAGACAGTCCAAGGATCACCGGGTGTGGCTCCAATGTTGTCGTAGCGGCGATCATGAGAGTAAGGCCACGGTTAGGAAAACCCGGCAGCAAAAAACGCGCGTGCCCCTTTATGGTGATAGGTCGTCTCGACCAAAGTCGTCGGGCTTGGCGGATAGATTATCTGAACAAAAAGTTTAACGAGACGCACAACCACAGCCCTACTGAACATCTGGAGGGTTACGCGTATGCCAGGAGGCTTACTCCTAATGAGTTTAGGCTGGTGCAAGAGCTGACAGATCAAGACATATAGCCCCATACAATCTAGAAGGCCGTAACCGAACAGAACCCTGAGAACAAATGTGTTCCGAAAGACATACACGAAGCTCGCCAAAAGATTAGGGCTGCGAAGTTTGAGAAAAATGGTCTCCCATGCAGCGGGTTAGAACAAATCCTCCAGGAAAAAACGATGACCTATTACATACAGGCATAACCTTCCACCAACGTCGTTCAGCATGTATTTTTCTGTCACGATAAGTCCTTTGAAATGTGGAGGGCATTCCCCCATGTGCTTATGGTCGACGCTACCTACAAGACTAACATGTACAATCTACCATTTTTGCAAGTTGTGGGTATGACGTCGACAAACCAAACCTTCTGTGTTGCACATGCATTTCTTTCAAACGAGCAGGAGGCAACGTACGTCTGGGTCATGGAGAGGGTCAGGTCTATGCTGCATGAGTGCATGGAGCCGCGTGTAATTCTAACGGACAGGGACCAGGCACTGATAAACGCGTGTTTCCCTGGCGCACACAGATATCTCTGCAGGTTCCACATCTTTCAAAATATTGTGAAGCACTGCAAGAATTAGTTTAATACGCAAGATTGGGATGCCTTTATTTCTCATTGGAAAACAGTGTGTAATTCCGCTACCGAAGAGTTATACAAATATAACGTCCTCAACCTTCAGTGACACCTTATCAATCAACAACGTACATGTATGTTCTCTCTAAGTAAATACATTCATACAAAGGGATACATTATTTGAATATGTTTATTTTTTTCAGATGTTTTTGATTACCTATGGAATAACTGGTTAAGCACCTCCAGACAATTGCTCGTATCTGCATGGACCAATCAAACCCTGACATTCTTCCCAACTACAACAAACAGAGCTGAAGGCGCACATGCTGCATTAAAGAAACAGCTGACTACACCGAGATGCAGTATGGAAACGCTGGTGAAAAAGGTGGACACCTTGGTACTAAAGCAATATGCGCAAATAAAGAAATCCTTGGAAGAAAGCCGCACCAAGCGAATGAACAGCCACCTTCAGATTCCTTTGTTTTGCAACCTATTTCTTAAAGTTTCCATCCATGCTCTTAACCTATTGGAAAACGAGCTAACACGGAGAATAGACACGTTGCGATCATTCGGATCAACATGTGGCTGCCAGCTGTACTCGGGTGTCGGGTTGTTATGTGCCTGTCGCCTGGAGAGATTGCAGAATACAGGTACTTATAGACTTATAAAAAATGTTTTGTTGTCTTAGTTTAATATGATTGTCTAATGCTCTTTTTTTTGTTTTGCAGACTGCGTCATTCAGCTCGAAGATATAGACATTTTCTGGAGAAAACTTGACCTGAACCCATCAAATTTTGATGAGGAAGATGTAGATGTAGACAAACAATTAGAATATGTGAAATAAAAATTGTCTACCCAACCCCCGCAAGTGAGGAAAAGCGTCTTATCGAAGATCATGACGGTGGTAAACCCATATATAAGCGACAAAAAACCGCCTGTCGTACTAGAAAACACTCGCGGGCGGCCAACTTCCAAGGTCCAACAACAAAGAAAAGAGCAACATGCTAGAGATAGCTCAGTTGGGCCTCCCAGACAACAAAGTAGGTGTGATCCTCCTCGACATAGCTCTTATGTACCATCGCAAGATTCCCTAATATCGTCTATGTCTGCAATGTCTCTAAAGTCTTAAAGGTCGTTAAATCGACGCGGTCGTTCAACATCTTCACTTGAAGAAGAGCCTGGAAAGTGCAATGCCTTTCCGTTAATCACTGATGAGGGAATGCTTGAATATGCGCACAGATACAAAAACAAATTCCAAAAGTGTTCCACCCCTACATTTCAAGAATAAAATATGTCAGGCCGGATGGACATTGTGGGTTTCGGGCGGCGGCTGTGGGTTTAGGGTTTGAACAAGATTACTTTGGGTATATTCGAAACCAACTACTTGAAGAGCTGACGGGTCCGAACAAAGAAATGTGGAAGTATGTCTTCGATAGTGAATTACCAGGGGACTACGACCAACAAGTACATAGAATAGATTTACCGGGGTTGGAATGGCACCCAGGGAACATTGGATGGAGATGCCTCAAGCAGCACTCCTTCTTGCCAATAGGTTTGGTGTGATTGTTCACATATTAGACATCCAAGGTTGTTCTACTGTATTTCCCTTATATGATCCAGAGTACGCACGTGACCCCCATCAGTTCGTTTCACTGTTATTTGTTAATGGTAGTCATTTCATCCACGTCACACTTGAAGGGGACTATCCAATGCCGCCACCAAACCTTACCTGGGGTAGACGCGCGCGCGAATAAGCTTTACACTGGACGGAAAACTACACGGAACGGATAGCGTGGTATGATATGCTAAGGAAGCCTAACATTGACCCTACATTGCTTGTTATTGAGTGATTTGTAATTTTAAAGAATAATTTATTTGTATAATGTATTCCATTTGTTTATTGCCAAATCAATGCATCATATTGATTAATTTGTAATACGAAAATACGGTAAAATATTCGAAAATGCGCTAAAATAAGTCAAAATCCGTTAAAATACGCCGAAATACGCTAAAATACGCTAAAATGCGCTTAAATACCTTAAAATACCCTAAGATACATGAAAATATGTTAGAATACCTTAAAATACGATAAAATGCTCTAAAGTACGCTAAAATGCTCGAAAATACGGTAAAATACGTCAAAATACAATTAAATATGCTAAAATGTGCTAAAATACGCTAAAATACCTTAAAATACCCTAAGATACATGAAAATATGTTAAAATACCTTAAAGTACGATATAATGCTCTAAAGTACGCTAAAATGTTCGAAAATACGGTAAAATACATCAAAATACAATTAAATACGCTAAAATATGCTAAAATACCCTAAAATACTCTAAAATACCTTACCTAAGATACATGAAAATATGTTAAAATACCTTAAAATACGATATAATGCTCTAAATTACGCTAAAATGTTCGAAAATACGGTAAAATACGTCAAAATACAATTAAATATGCTAAAATCCGCTAAAATGCGCCAAAATACCTTAAAATACCCTAAGATACATGAAAATATGTTAAAATACCTTAAAATACGATATAATGCTTTAAAGTACGCTAAAATGTTCGAAAATACGGTAAAATACGTCAAAATACAATTAAGTACGCTAAAATATGCTAAAATACGTTAAAATGCGCTAAAATACCTTAAAACACCCTAAGATACATGAAAATATGTTAAAATACCTTAAAATACGATATAATGCTCTAAAGTACGCTAAAATGTTTGAAAATACGGTAAAATACGTCAAAATACAATTAAATACGCTAAAATATGCTAAAATACGCTAAAATACGCTAAAATGCACTAAAATACCTTAAAATACCCTAAGATAAATGAAAATATGTTAAAATACCTTAAAATATGCTATAATGCTCTAAAATACGCAAAAATACGCGACTAATGATATTTCCACGAGCGTATACATATAACACGACACTATGGAGTACAAGTGGACTTCAAACAAAACTGTACGTAATCGTAACATACGATATTCGCACGCAACCGGAACGTCACCGAAATGACGTATGTTGTCATAAAATGACAAAATATGCCAAAGTTCGTCAAAAAACGACTCGTATACGCGTCGAACCGAGGAAAACACGAAAAAGCAAATTTTCAAACTATGGCATATACGATCGTATAGGCCAAAGTTGTATCGTATTACCCCTTAAAGACCAATCGTATAGATCTATACAATAGGTACTATAGCCTGAATTTATTTAAAAAACCGGGGTATATTGCTAATTTACTACCTATCGTATAGATCTATACGATTCGTATAGAATGAGAAAACGATATAACCCCTTAAAACACAGGGGGTTGATACGATCCAAAAACAAACAAAACTCAAAATACACCCAAATACACACACATACGGTGGTATACATACGGTCGAGATTTCAAGATCGAAGACTAGTACGGTATTCATCTCCAAACCCTCATCATTTTAACGTTTCCAATTTTGCATTTTAGCCGTAGGTTTAGTGTGATTTTTGGGTTGAAAACTGAGGTTTTTTTGGGGGGGGGGGGGGTTTCAAGAACTTTTGAACCGATACGATGCGTATCGGCCTATACGCATCGTATCGGTTCAAAATTTCAATTTTTTTCAAGAACACATGGTTTGATACGATGCGTATCGGCCTATACGCATCGTATCAATTCGTAACTTCAGTGTTTTTTCAAGAACATTTGAACTGATACGATACGTATGAGCCTATACCATCGTATTGATTCTAAATACTTGTTTTTTTTTCCTTTTATGTTTTATAAAGTATAAACAAATGTTTTATATCTTAGTTTTTTTAATGTTTTACTAGTAAGTAGAATGTTTTTATTTTTAGTCGAAGTTGTCCGTATCGCGCGTAGGTCTGTAACGAACGAGCGTCGAAACCTAATACGACGTAGATAGATAATAATTATAATATACCGTCCGTGTCGTCCGTAACGCGATTAGGTCCATTTCGAGCGCCGAAACTTAAGACGTCGTAAATATATAGTTTTTTTTTTACTTTTTAGTCGAAGTTGTCTGTATCGCGCGTAGGTCAGTAACGAGCGTCGAAACCTAATACGTCGTAGATAGATAAAAATTATAATATACCGTTCGGGTCGTCCGTAACGCGATTAGGTCCATTTCGAGCGTCGAAACCTAAGACGTCGTAAATATATAGTTTTTTTATTTTTTAGTCGAAGTTGTCCGTATCGCGCATAGGTCCGTAACGAGCGTCGAAACCTAATACGTCGTAGATAGATAATAATTATAATATACCGTTCGAGTTGTCCGTAAGGCGATTAGGTCCATTTCGAGCGTCGAAACCTAAGACGTCGTAAATATATAGTTTTCTTTTTTTATTTTTTAGTCGAAACGTCCGTATCGCGCGTAGGTCCGTAACGAGCGTCGAAACCTAATACGTCGTATATAGATAATAATTATAATATACCGTTCAGGTCGTCCGTAAGGCGATTAGGTCCATTTCGAGCGTCGAAACCTAAGACGTCGTAAATATATAGTTTTTTTTATTTTTTAGTCGAAACGTCCGTATCGCGCGTAGGTCCGTAACGAGCATCGAAACCAAATACGTCGTAGATAGATAATAATTATAATATACCGTTCGGGTCGTCCGTAACGCGATTAGGTCCATTTCGAGCGTCGAAACCTAAGACGTCTTAAATATATAGTTTTTTTAATTTTTTAGTCGAAACGTCCGTATCGCGCGTAGGTCCGTAACGAGCGTCGAAACCTAATACGTCGTAGATAGATAATAATTATAATATACCGTTCTGGTCGTCCATAACGCAATTAGGTCCATTTCGAGCGTCAAAACCTAAGACGTCGTAAATATATAGTTTTTTTTTATTTTTTAGTCGAAACGTTCGTATCGCGCGTAGGTCCGTAACAAGCGTCGAAACCTAATACGTCGTAGATAGATAATAAATATAATATACCGTTCGGGTCGTCCGTAACGCGATTAGGTCCATTTCGAGCGTCGAAACCTAAGACGTCGTAAATATATAGTTTTTTTTTTAATTTTTTAGTCGAAACGTTCGTATCGCTCGTAGGTCGGTAACGAGCGTCGAAACCTAATACGTCGTAGATAGATAATAATTATAATATACCGTTCGGGTCGTCCGTAACGCGATTAGGTCCATTTCGAGCGTCGAAACCTAAGACGTCGTAAATATATAGTTTTTTTATTTTTTTAGTCGAAACGTCCGTATCGCGCGTAGGTCCGTAACGAGCCTCGAAACCTAATACGTCGTAGATAGATAATAATTATAATATACCGTTCGGGTCGTCCGTAACGCGATTAGGTCCATTTCGAGCGTCGAAACCTAAGACGTCGTAAATATGTTTTTTTTGTTTTTTTAGTCGAAACATTCGTATCACGTGTAGGTCCGTAACGAGCCTCAAAACCTAATACGTCGTAGATAGATAATAGTTATAATATATAGTCGGGGTCGTCCGGGGAGGTGGCGGTGTTATATTTTTTTTAAATTAAATAAAAATTTTTATATTTTGAAAAAAAATTGATTAAAATTGTTTAATCATGCAGATATGGAAGTCGCTATGGGTAGAGGGAGAGGCCGGGGAGGTGGCGGTCGAGGTGGCAGTGGCGGTCGTGGTGGCGGTGGCGGTGGCGGTGGAGGTGGACGTGGCCACGCACATGGAGCGGCGGGGGCGTTGATCGCGATGGCGGTGCCTGGTGGGCGTGGACGTAGACGCGGCCGTGGCGCTGACCCTGGAGAGGATCCCCTATTGGAGAATGATTATCTGCGGTTCGAAGAGGGGAGCGAGGCTTATCACAGATGTGAAAAGTTTCATCGTATGAAGATCGGCGGCCACCGTGCCATCGATTGGGGAGCTCTAGAAGAGGTCGAGGAGGCGGCGAGAGCCCGACAGTTCATCGGACACGATACTCCATGGTCAAGGTATACTATTTGTTACTATTTTTTCTTTGTTTTCTATATGACATGCATACTAACCACACTGTGTGACAGGTTGTTCAATATTGCATAAACGCCGTCTTACATGGTCATGGCGTGCGAGTTTTTGTCGAGTTTCGACTTCGCTCCCAGGCCTGCAGACCGTCCGGAGGAGGATGACGAAAAGGACGACCCGTGGATAGAGAGGTCAGCTTTCGTCTAGCGGGGCAGTGGCATTTGATGTCACTCAGGCGGTTTGCCGAGCACTGCGGCCTTTACAGGGTGGAGGAGTTAGACACCCCCATCTACACCGACGGCATATGGATGGCCCCCCGTACAACTCTGATGAGGTTCTGGCAGGTGATCAGCACGCGTCGCTTCGGCATGGCGTCGAAGCAGAAGGCTTCCTTTATCACTGATCCCCTCTACCGCTACCTGCATAAGCTTATTGCCACATATATAGCACCACGCGAGCATAGTCGCGAGTGGTGCACTCAGGGGAATCTCTTTTACCTGTACTGCCTTATATGGGGGGAGATGTGCGCCCTCCATCGCTGCCTAGCCCAGTGGTTCGCGACGGCGTTCCACAGGCAGGACAAGTCTGTGCTGTACCGGGGGGGGGGGGGGGGGGCGTACATCACACGTATCACCGTCTCTTTGGGCCTTGTTCCCTATCAGGACCAATTATTCTCAGATGGGGGCGTGGTGGAGCCGAGCTTGTTGACCCGTGCTACCCTGATCGGCATGCACATGACGCGTGACTTCCCTGGCTCGGTCTACGACTTATAGGAGGGAACGGGAAGGTGTTCGCCCCCGCCGCTCTCCCAAATGAGCTACCAGAGTTTCTTCCGGAGCCGCCACAGGGTGAGGGCCAGCCGGCAGATGGTGATGCCGAAGAGGGCGACGACGACGACGACGATGGTGACCACGTTGAGCCACCACCACCTCCGCCTCCATTTCCGTTAGGTGCTCCGGCACAGCAGCCGCAGCCACATGGGGTGCCTCACGGCCGTATGGAGCGTCTTCTCATGGAGGCGATCCAGGCATTCCGGCGTGGTGAGCAGTCCAATTCGGATCAGGGGGCGGGGACCTCAGGCACTGCGGGGGCGGGGCCCTCAAGCACCACTCAGGATCCATAGGTTTAGGATCGTTGTACTTTTGTTGTATTTGGACGGTTTATGTATTTTGAAAAATTGCCTGTGTATGTACAAACTTATGATGTAATTAAATTTGCAGTTTTAGTTTATTTGTATTTGTGATTGTTTATTTTAACTGTTTAGATTGGTATGTTTGGTTACGTACAATCGATAATACGATATTAAGTTAAAAATGTGATACGGTACAATATAAAAATAATACGTTACTTAACGATATAAAAATAATAAAGATTTTAAAACTTATTAAAATAAAAATAACTAATAATAAACACTAATAACAAACTCAAAACACCAAAATCCCAATACAACACACAAAAAATAAACTTCAAAAATTCAGGGTGTTAATACGCATCGTAAAGGCCTATACGATGCGTATGATGCCAGCCGCCAGACAACACCTGCACCTGTCAGTCAGCAATGTTTTTTTAACTTTTTCAATACGCATCGTACAGGTCTATACGATGCGTATTGAAAATCCAGGGTTTGCAAATAGATAATGAGATGTGGGAATAGAATTCCCCTTTATTAATAGGGGTAGATATTTTTATGTGGGTAAAATGACATAAATGTCCCTTATGTGAGGGCACATGACTAACATTTAACCATTTAATTGGATGATGTTAGTGATGAGAGCCAAAATAGTTAGAAAAAATGACATTGAGGGCACAGATATTAAAAGATATTTTAAACTTATAAGGTAAAGTGACTTAATCACAGGGGTCAGAGACCAAAATCTTCATTTACTCTTTCTATTATTTTTTTTGTCTTTACACCCCCTCTTTTTACTAATTATACCCCCTCTCATATTTTATTATTTTTTTTGTCTTTTTGTTGTCTTTCTTGTTTTAGTTTTTATTGCCCTTTTGTGTTTTTTGTTATTACGATTTTATTGCCCTTTTGTCTTTTTTGTGTAATAGTAATGTATTATTATTATTTATTGCCCTATCACTATTTTTATTTCATAATATTAAATTCAAACCGAGGCTTTTACTCTTGTTCTTTCACATATACTCCAGAAAGCCATTCAAAGAGATATCATAAATTTATGTATTCATAAATTTACTTGTTAAAAGAGTGATCTACTTTTGCTTCATCATATCATTCAGAAAAGCTAAATAGATGTCTGGGTTTTCAACGAATCAGGTATAGTTTTTAATTCTCATGTTTCAAGTTTCAACTTAGTTATATAATCTAGTTAGGTTAAGGGTCTTGTTTTAGTTTAAATGAGTTTGTTTGGAAAATAACTATATTGTATAGTTTAAATGAGTTCGTTTGGCATACCAAATTTCATTTCATTATAATCCATACGGAAATTCTTTGATTTATAACCGTTAAAATATACGAATGATAACTGGTTGTCACTTGTCATTATCAACTACTTATTAGCTCATAACAATAATGTAACATCCCCAAAACCTACTAAACTTATGAAGGTTTTATTTTTATTTTGTAACTACTAAAGGTTATTCACCTAATATTTGTAACTAATATTAGTTGTCGCAACCCCCGTCCCCCTATACAAATACAGGAACGGGCGGCTGCGAGCCAGTTTGGGTGGTATCGCGTATTATCTAAATTGGCAGCGGAATTTTTCATCCGGACCGTAGTTAGGAAATATTGGATCAGAGTAAAATACCACATTTTCATAATATTAAACACATGGGATAAAACCCAAGGTTGTAGTACACACATTTTCATAGGAATAAATCCTATTTTTATTTAATAAAAACATCTATTTTAATTTAGGTAACTTTATTGCCACTTTTCCAAGCCTTCAGTGCTGTCCAGCTGGCTTCTATTTGGCTTTCACATTTTGTTACCTGAAACGCGTTTAAAAACATTTTGTCAGTGGGAAATACTGGTGAGTGAATCCCAGTTTAATCGAGTTTAATAAAAAACCATTGTACAGTATTGAGGGCGATCTCGCAATTACATTTGTTTCCAAGTTATATCAATTAGCATCCATGGTACTGTCAGACCCGACTTGTGGAAATGTTACCCCTCGCAAGGCAGTAACATAACTTTGTATACAAAACCCCAACATACTCATGATAATTGTATTCTTACAAATACTCAATAACTGTTTAATATATATATTTAATCATGTGAGGTTTTGTAAAAACAATTTACAAAAAAGTGATTACTCACAAAAAGGTTTTCACAAAAAGAAGGATTACTCACATTGTTGTCTTAGATTTTCTGTAAGGGTTCCCTGGGAATTATCTATAAATTACACAAATGCACACTTGTTAGTATAATAACCCATTTTAACATTAGTAATACCCTCCCCGAGACGGAATTCCAACGACTACGTCAAGCAGAACCACGATAGTCGTTACGGAACCCTAGATCAATCGGGCAGAGTATCTAATACGTATCCAGGGGTTATGATACTTACAACGGAGCAGAACTTCGCTAATTAGGGGGTATTATACCCGAGATTATGCCTACACTTTAAGAAATTCGAGATTTGAGAAAGAATTGAACTAGCAGACTGAAGATCCAAGGCCCTCTACTTATAGGGCCTGATTTTCATTTTTACGCGGCCCGCGTAAAGGTTAACCGAAGGGCTACGCGGCCCGTTTCAACCCTGGTCAACAGCGTAGCTGATCGGGGTCAGCTAGTAGGTTCGCCGGGTGTTGGGCCACATGGCGGCCCAGGGTTTTGCCACATTTTACCTTCTCGCGGCCCGCGTAAGGGTTAAGGGGTGCCTTACGCGGCCCGCCTAAACCCAAAAATTTGTTTTTTAATTATTTTTCATGACATTCAAGGTATTCTGTCACACCGCCAAAATCCACCACGCGGAGTATCACCGCCTGGAGGCGTGACATGACCAGGATCGAGCTACCAATCATATTGAACAACGTAATTAAGTAAAATGAAACCAACCACAATACAATTGGTGACCAAAAGCTAGTTAACCAAGTTCAAATTAAACAGCGGAAGCATTAAAGATAAAACCCAAAACATAAGTTCCATAAGTTTATAAAGTTCAATTATTAAGCACGGGACATAACACTCCGCATCCCACAATGACCTCCTCCACGTGCAAGCTCCATAAGCATCTAACGACCTGTAAGGCATGTAACAACGAGTCAACAACAAAGTTGAGTGAGTTCACGTTTGGTTGTTTAGTTTTAAGTTGTTTCCGAAAACATGGTTTGTCTTTCGCTGGCTTATTTGCCGTGGGGGTTACCCCATAGTTGAAAGTATGATTAACCAGTTCCTTCTTTATTACCCAAACCATATCCAAAATCAGTGGGGGCTTCCTCATGTGAACCACTAGACTATTACCATATCGATAACCGACGAACAATAGTTGTGCCCTACGTCAATGTCTATCATCATTGACAGTTTGCCATAGTCCATTAGTACACGCCCGTCCGACTGGCACGGTGTGAGGTTTGTTAAACCTAATAGCGCTATTAACTAATGACCCGCTCGCCATTGGCCTCGGCGATTAAGTCGATATAAAATGAGGGACTTAATGATAGAGTTTTGTCTAGTAAGTTTTAAGGTTGTTGTCCTACCCAAGGAGGACGAACGAACGTATTCTACCCAAGGAGAATATGCAGGATTAATATTGGCATCCTGCCTATGGAGGATGGTGCCACATATCCTACCCAAGGAGGATATGTAGGTTCCGTTTTAATTCTTTAACCCATTCCCAACCACCGGGAATCCCATGCCTTAGAAAGTGTGTGAACTCACCTTGGTTTGCTCGGTTAGATTAGTTACTCTAATAATCAGAAATCAAGCACGTCCTAATAAGGTACGGATAACAATCAGTTTCTCATGCATAACACGTATCCTACGTACGGTTTATTTACTCAATACTTCTATCACATACCACACAATTCAAATGTCAAGTTATATTGTTAAGTTACATTATTTTACCCTAAAATAATATAACTATCTCACAAAATAAACAAGTATCTACACAAGTGTTCTAGTATGAGATATATATTCTAAATATATATTTACCCACTTTTATTTACAAAAACCAACCTCCGACACTTTGTATTTTGTTACAAAAATTATGGCGAAGTTTATATTCGAAACACAAGTTATAAAATAAACTTGTAACGCTTGTTTAGAAAAATATTTTCTAAGTGTTTGAATTTTTAGAAAATTTTGCCAGAGTTTCCTTTGTAAATGGAGGTGTCCATGCTAATAAGCATATCATTTTCTTTTCCAAACATTATTCAACAATCAACAATCATTCACTAAACAATATTACATTCACCAAGTGTAAAAACAATGCACTCTACGTAGTAACATGTACTTGAGTTTTCGTAAAAACGCGTAGTAACTTGGTAAGGTATTTAGTGGTCTTAGTTACCCTCCAAAGTGTGTTTACTTTATTTAAAATCTCATTCTCGTGATTTTTAGATGTTCATAACTTGTAAATGTAATTTACAAAAATGTTTACTTATAACATCTTCTTGTGTTAAAAGTATTTCTACACTTATGTTGTTATTTAAAATAGTGTTTGTTTAATAAAAACCATGTTCTTCTAAAAACCATCCTTTTAAACTTGGTTCTCTTTGAAAATCGTTCACGAGTTTTAGATCTACAAGGTCACTAGTTTACTTGGTTTATTATTTTCCAAGAAAAATCATTTTTCTTTCAAGTTCATGTGTAGACTAGAAGATGATTATTTCATACAAGCACATAATCACCTCTAACTTGTTAAACCATGTTTTTAATCATGCTTTAACAAGTTCCATATGATGATCAATCATCATATTACTAGTAATCACCAAGTAACATCATACATACTCAAAATAACATCATTCTAGCATTATTTCATCTCATGTAAAGCTTATATTCAAGACTTTGTTTATGATCTTTTAGTGTTCTTGTAAGAATCAACATAATATTATTTTTAACCACTAAAAACATGAAGTATCTAAGGATTAACAAGGAGCTTACTACTAGCTTAAAGCTAGGGAAGATCAATGGGGAAAAATGAGTGGATAAAAGCTTGTGAAGGAGGTCCTTCAAGATCCGTGAACACCGAGCCTCGTTATACACCTTGTATCACCTTGTAACAAGCTTGGAATGGTTGAAATTGCAACAAAAAAATGGTGTTGATGTGGTGAAGGGGGCGGCCGAGAGCAAGAAGGAGGAGGAGGGTATGTTGTGGGTGTGTTGGTGAAGATGATAATTGTCTTATAAGCTTTAATCTCTAATATCCATTGGATATCATGTCCCCCTAAGTACATGCATTATCTTTGACAAATCCAAGAAAATATTATGGAGAGATTACGTAAGATTTAGCAATCTTTTTGTGGGTGGGGGCCACATGAGCCGATTACTAGCAAGGGAGGGTTAAGTGTAATTGTTGATGGTAAATAACTTAGTTAGTGGAAAGTTAAAGTGTTAAGTCTAGTGTTTAGTGTGTTTCATGCTTTGTGTAATAAGTTTAAGTGTTCGGGGTCCATAACTAGCTCAGAAAAGTGAAACAATGTTTCTTGCAATATTTTAGTGTTCCGGGTAATGTCCGGTTGTCCGGTTAGATACCGTTCCGTTAAAGTGCTAAGTTATACCGTAAAGTGTCTTTTATGTAACTTTTTGTGACACTTTTAATTCCCAACACTCGGGAAAGCATACAGGACTATTTAGTAACTTTTCTGCGCAAGACTGGTATGTTAACAAGCACATGTAAGTATGACACAGAAATCAGGAAGCAGTTAAGTAATTCAGCACAGTCATCAAGCACTTTAATTAACATAAATAAATCGTACGGATACAAGAAATTTTGAGGGTTGTCACATTCTCCCCCTGTTAAGAGAATTTCGTCCTGAAATTTAGCATGTGGTTACTGAGGAAGCTAGTTAAGTTGCGTGGTTTTCCTGGGGTGTCACATCATCCCCCCGTTGGTTTGGAATTTCGTCCCGAAATTCTGCAGTAGCTTCAATCTCAGTAGTGGTTGCACTTTTCTTAAACAACTGGGGATACTTGAGTTTCATTTGGTCTTCTCATTCCCAGGTATACTCTAGGCCACGACGGGAATCCCAACGAACTCGGACAAGAGGTATTCTGGTACGCATGAGAATCTTAACATCTCGATCAGTAATCTCTACTGGTTCCTCGACGAATCGCAGCTGGTGGTCGATAGTGAGCTCCTTGAGAGGAACTATGAGGGTCTCATCTGACAGACACTTTTTCAGATTTGACACGTGGAATACGTTGTGAACTCCACTGAGTTCTTCAGGTAGATTCAACTTGTAAGCGACTTTGCCAATTCTCTCAATGATTTCGAACGGTCCGACATAACACGGATTGAGTTTGCCTCGTTTGCCAAAACGAACTACACCTTTCCAAGGTGAGACTTTAAGTAGCACTCGATCCCTAACCTGGAACTCGAGTGGTTTCCTTCGCTTATCAGCATAGCTTTTCTGACGGTCACGTGCTGCCGCCATTCGTTGTCGTATCTGAGCAATCCTCTCGGTGGTATCTACTACAAGTTCTGGGCCAGTGATTTGACTGTCGCCAACCTCTGCCCAACAAAGAGGTGATCGGCACTTCCGTCGGTACAATGCCTCGAAAGGAGCGGCCTGGATACTGGTGTGGTAACTGTTGTTATACGAAAACTCCACTAACGGGAGGTGTTTTTCCCAGACGTTACCAAAGTCTATTACACACGCTTGAAGCATGTCTTCAAGGGTTTGGATGGTGCGCTCAGATTGCCCATCCGTCTGTGGGTGATATGCCGTGCTCATGTCTAATTGAGAGCCAAAGGACTTGTGCATAGCTTGCCAAAATTCCGATGTAAAACGTGAGTCACGATCCGAAATGATGGAGGTTGGCACTCCGTGCCTTGATACTACTTCCTTTAGGTAGATGTCTGCTAGAGTAGAAAACTTGTCGGTTTCCTTGATAGCCAAGAAGTGTGCAGACTTAGTCAATCGATCCACTATCACCCAAATAGTGTCATTTCCGCGTTGAGATCTCGGCAGGCCAGTAACGAAATCTAGGGAAATTTGCTCCCATTTCCATTTCGGGATCTCTGGTTGTTGAAGTAGGCCTGATGGTTTCTGGTACTCGACCTTGACCCTAACACAAGTCAAGCATTTACTGACGTAGGTTGCTATGTTGGCTTTCATACTAGGCCACCAGTATGTAGTCTTTAGGTCATGGTACATCTTATCCGAACCAGGATGTACTGAATAACGAGACTTATGTGCTTCATCCATCACAAGCTCGCGTAAGTTTCCATAAAGTGGAACCCAGATGCGCCCGTTTACATAGTAGGCGCCGTCTTCCTTTTGTTCTAACCGCTGCCTCGACCCTCGCAGGGACTCAGCCCTGATGTTTTCTGCTTTCAATGCTTCAACCTGAGCATCACGAATTTGAGCGGGAAGGTTAAAGTGAATGGTAAGCTGTAACGCACGTACACGCTTAGGTATAGTATCCTTTCGACTGAGGGCGTCAGCCACAACATTGGCTTTGCCCGGATGGTACTTGATCGCACATTCGTAATCATTCAAGAGCTTGACCCATCGGCGTTGTCGCATGTTTAACTCCTTTTGCTTGAAGATATGCTCGAGACTCCTGTGATCGGTGTAAATGGTGCACTTGGTACCGTACAGGTAATGTCTCCATATCTTAAGGGCGAAAACAACTGCTCCCAGCTCCAAGTCGTGCATAGTGTAGTTCCTTTCGTGAACTTTAAGTTGGCGTGATGCGTAGGCAATGACCTTGTCACGTTGCATCAACACGCAACCAAGTCCTTGGATGGAAGCGTCGCAATAAACCACAAAATCATCTGTGCCTTCAGGCAATGAGAGGATAGGCGCGCTACAAAGTCTATCTTTTAAGTGCTGGAATGCGGACTCCTGTACATCACCCCAACGATAGGTGACACCCTTCTGAGTCAGTGAAGTGAGAGGTTGCGCAATCTTTGAGAAATCATTGATAAACCTTCTGTAATATCCTGCCAATCCCAAGAATTGGCGAATTTCTGTTGGTGTACGAGGTGCAGGCCAGTTCTTGATCGAGTCAACCTTGGATGGATCCACATGAATCCCATCCTTGTTTACCACATGGCCTAGAAAATGTACTTCACGAAGCCAAAAGTCGCATTTCAAAAACTTGGCATACAGTTGCTCTGCTCGAAGAAGTTCCAGAATAAGTCTCAGGTGTCGTTCGTGTTCTTCCTGACTCTTTGAATAGATCAGGAAATCGTCGATGAATACTATGACAAATTTATCCAGGTAAGGTTTGCACACTCTGTTCATGAGATCCATGAAGACCGTAGGTGCGTTTGGCAACCCGAAAGGCATGACCAGAAACTCGTAATGGCCGTAACGAGTTCTAACTGCTGTTTTGGAGACGTCCTCATCTCGGACTCTCAGCTGACGGTATCCCGATCTCAAATCAATTTTAGAGTAAAAGCTCGACCCTTGCAGCTGGTCGAACAAGTCGTCGATACGTGGAAGAGGATAACGATTCTTCACGGTCACCTTGTTAAGTTCGTGATAGTCAATACACATTCTGAAAGTACCGTCTTTCTTCTTCACAAACAAGACTGGAGCTCCCCAGGGCGAAGAGCTAGGACGTATAAAACCCTTTTCCAAGAGTTCTTGTAATTGCGTGGACAGTTCTTCAAGTTCTGACGGAGCTAGTCGATAAGGTGCACGAGCTATTGGTGCTGCTCCAGGAGCTAGCTCGATTTGAAACTCGACTTGTCGATGAGGCGGAAGACCAGGTAATTCCTCAGGAAAATCGCGCACAATAGGAATATCTTCAATTCTCTTCTCTTCCGTTAATGTGTCAGTAACGAGTGCCAGAATGGCAGTGTGGCCCTTTCGCAAACACTTCTGGGCCTTAAGGAAAGAGATAATGCCTACGACAGCACCACTCTTGTCGCCATGAATCACGAGGGGTTCTTTACCAGAACGAGGGATGCGGACAATCTTCTCGTTGCAAATAATCTCCGCTTGATGTTGGGATAGCCAATCCATCCCAATAACAACGTGGAAACTACCCAGAACGATAGGAATGAGATCGATAGAGAAGGTCTGACCAGCTAAGACGAGGTTACAACCCTTAAATATGTGTGTGGCCTCGAGACTTTTACCGTTTGCTATCTCTACCGTGTGTTTGGTGGTCAAAAGTGTTGGGGTGCGCTTAAGCATTTGACTAACTTTTTAAGGACACATAACTAGTATCGGCACCTGAATCGAATAAAACAGTAACAAAGAAATCATCCAGAAGAAACTTACCCATCACAACGTTGGGATCGTTCCTCGCGTCGCCCTGACCCAGCACGAAGACACGTCCCCTGGCACCATTGCCATTATTGTTACCCCCGTTGTTGCCTCCATTGTTGTTCCCGTTTCCTTGGTTGTTGTTGTTCTGATTCTGGTTCAGCTGAGGACAGTTCCTCTTAAAGTGGCCTTCAGCGCCACACTGAAAGCATCCTTTATTGCCCTGCTGTTGCTGCTGCTGGTGGTTCTGTGGAGCTTGTTGTTGTTGTTGGCGATTCTGATTTGCTGGTCGTGCGCCCCTGCAATCCTTTGCTTCATGGCCAAACTTGTTACACCTCAGACAACGACCCTTGTGGCACTGCCCGCTATGATGCGTGTTGCACCGGTTGCACTTAGGGTGGTTCCCTCGGTTTCCACTATGTCCTTGTTGGTGCATGTTTTGTGACAACAGCTTAATAGTTTGTTTATTTAGTCTTTAGATATTTTGTATTGGGCTGAGCATTATTGGTTAGGGAGTTATTTAGTGTAATGGGCTTGGAGAATGGCCTGGCCCGAGACCAAAGCCCATGTGCAAACCTTGTCCTATATAAACAAGGCTTGGCATAAGGGTTGAGGTTAGACATTTAATAGTAAGTTGGGGAGTTAGAGAAATCTATAGAGAGTGGCTAGGAGATTTCTTGTGGGTCTTGAATTGATTGTAAACATCGAGTTGGATAATCAATAGAAGACCGGATTGAAAGTGTATCGTGTTCTTGATTATTGTTCTACACATTTTCTGTGAAATCTGATCTAGAGGATTCCGCACTCTAGGTTGGATAGACGATTCTGTTACGATCCGCACGGCTCACGGGACCTACAATTGGTATCAGAGCTTTTGGCTCTCGATTGGCTTGGTTCAGAATCGTTTTTGCAGAAATCTGAGTTTTTGGACGCGTTTTTGAAGGCTGTTCTTGTGTTCTGCTGGTGATTTCGGACAGAATACAAGGATTTTGGATACAGATCTTGCATTTCGAATCCATTACGGATTGAAATCAAGTATTTCAGATCAATTTCTGATCAAAATACTTGGATTTCGGACTAAAAGCAGTCATTTCGGATTAATCAGCATCATTCCGGATACAAAACTTGCATTTCGGATAGCATTTCGGATCAAACAGTTGATTCCGGATCAGATTGACTCAATTTCAGACCAGATTGAATTGATTTCGGATCCATTTCGGACACAGTTCAAGTATTTCGGATCATCAGGTTGCATTTCGGACTAGATAAGCTTGCATTCCGGATCATTTAGTTGATTTCGGATCAGAAGGTGTTTGATTTCGGACCAGAGAGTATCATTTCGGATCAGACTAGTGCATTTCGGACCGGAAGGTGGTCATTCCGAATCAACACTGACCATTTCGGATAAACATAACCATTTCGGATCATTACGGATAACCATTTTCGGACATTTTCTGACCATTTCGGAAGGGGTGGAATTTTTCTTGGCTCGCGTAAGAAAGATTTCACAGATTCGTGTTTAGAAAATTATCCGTAACTCGTCACAGGAAAGCGTTCGCACCGTTGGAATCCTTGGATTTTTAGGGTAAAAAAAAAAAAACAGTTTTTGGATAATATTTGTACGGTTTTTGACATTATATATCATTGGAATCGTAATTTCAAGACGAATCTAACGGTATAATTTGATAAAAACAGTTTTTGGATAATATTTATACGGTTTTATCAGTTCGCTTACGGTAAAAGCTCAACAAGGACCAGTAGAGAAGTTAGAATTGGATTTTGACACAGGTTACCAAAATTCATTTGAACTTTTACGCTGCGTGATGGCTAAGATGAACAATGGAAAGGAGACTGTTAAGAATTGGCCAAAGCTTACAAACGTCAAAGAATATGCTGACTGGAAAGAGAAGTTTGAGTTGTTTATGAAAAGCGAAGATACTCAAATGTGGACGTGTATGATAGATGGATACTTTACTCCCACACGTCGTGTTGATGGAAGAGTTATAGTGATGTCTTATGATAAGATGGATGAATCTGAGAAACGAGTGGTTGATGCTGAGAAGAGAGCTTTAGCAGTGATCAAGAAATCCTTACCTGAGGGCATTAAGAATACCTTCAAGAACTATGGGAATTCTAGAGATCTGTGGGAAGCTTTAGAAAAACGTTATCAGATTCCTTCAAGATTGAATACATGTGATCAAGCATTGGTAGCTGACCTTGCAGCGGTGAAGATAAGAGAGGTAGCTGCTGAGATAGAAGAGAAGAAGGTAGCAGATGAGGAGAATGCTGAAAAGGTTGAGGCAGAAGTTTCAAAGGGCTTGAAGGATGTGAACGGACTTACAGCAGAGGTGAAGGTATCATCAGAATCTGTAAGTCATACATGTCTTAATTGCACTGAACTACAGGTTAAAGTTGACAGACTATCGGAGCAAAACAAAATTCTGTTAGCCGATTTGGAAAACCGAAAAGAGTTAAATGTTCTTTTGATTAAAAAAGAGTCAAATTCTTTAGAAAAACTCAAATCAAATGAACAAGAAATTAGCAGTTTAACAAGCAAAGTCAATGAACTGTTACAGGTCATTGATTTGGCTCGTGAAACTGTGAAAGAAAAGACTAACGAGCTTTCAGAAAAGTGCACAGAATTGGCTGATGCACAAGCCAAAATTGTTGAACTTCAGGGGAAGTTAAACAATTTTGGGAATTCTTCGTTAGTCAGGACTCAAATTCAAAAAGGTTTAAAAAGGAGTAATGATAAAACAGGGGTGGGGTTTACTAAAGCTTCATCTTCTGAAAATCAAGACTACCCTTTTTCTACCAACTGAAGATGAGCTAACTGATTTTGTAACCACTGCACAAGTAGTAGTGGATCCGATAGCTGTGGACTTGCCAAATAGTCCAGTTTCTCTGAAAGAATCTGTTGGGTCTAACAGTACACCTCATAAAGTGGATGAGGATACTGAAGACAAAAAGACCAAAACATTTAAAAAGGGATCAAACAAAAAGAAAACTTATAAGAAAAGATCCTGTTTTAAATGTCACAACAAAGGGCACGTGGCTAGTTGTTGTCCTTTGAAGAAAGGTAAACAACAAGTTGATGAGGTTAAAGACGGGAATCAGGTTGGGTCAAGCAATAAGTTGTCAGACAAAGAAACCTGAATCTCAATCAAAACCCTCAACTTCGAAAAAAGTTGATAGACCAAGAAGTATTTCTCCACAATTTAGTCATTATAATGGTAAATCAAATCGTTTTCAAAGTCAAAATAAAAATTTTGGATATCAATATCGATACCAAACTGCTGGTAATCGAAATTTTCAACAAAGAAATGGACATAGGGGTTTTAATAACTCGAATGTTCAACAACATCCAAATTTTTTTCAAAATTCATGGTATGATTATGGGAGAAGAAGGTATCAAGATAAAAAGTTACCCAAGGATCCACTGAAGTGTGATGGATATTGGATGGATGTTCCTGTAATGGATGAATTTGGAAAACCCAAGACTATCAGGGCTTGGGTTCTCAAGTCTAACTGAGTTGTTGAGAATATGCAGGATGACCAAGAAGGACTGTTGATGTGTTCGACAGTGGTTATTCCTGTAAAGCATCTGAGGTGAATAGTAGGTTAACATGGGTAATGAACTATTTACTTCTGTGATCATTTTGATTGTTTTTAAACGTAAAACGTGAAAAACTGTAGTCAGGTTAAGGTGGGAGTTTGTTTGTTTTTAAATTTATGTTTTTGAAACTTACTCCATGAAAACAAAAATTTAGGGGGAGAAATTCCTCTAAGCCAAAAAGAGTTTAGTTAGTGCGTGTGTTTAGGGGGAGTAAGTTATAAAATTAAAAAAAAAAATCCAAAAACATTGAAAATCAAAAATGAGTTTTCACTGTGTGAAAAAGAAGAAATGATAGTACATCAGCAAGTTAAACTGTCACACTCAAACTGAATTAAATTTCTTAAGTGTGATAGCAGCTTCATCATATGATATACCAGTAGGCAAAAGCATGAAATAATCAACTTACCAATGTGATATAAACTTAAACAAACTGAGTATGAGTAGGGAACACATCAGTGGTGTATGGTTTAATGACCTTAAATCTTGTGTTGATAGATTGCCAAAATCTGAAGTTTTGGGTCTTTATATTGTTATTTCATCCGGGGATATCATGGGTGTCCTTCTGCTGCATCCAGATACATGCTGACCTAGACACACCCAGGATATCTTAAAAGAGCTAATAATGCCAAAACCCTGAAAATGAAGAAGCTCTCAAAGAGAGTCATTCAAAATAAGTGCTAAATGCACAAATCGTACCAAAAATTGGTATCTGTCTTAGCCCTCGATAAGATATTTTGGTCTCTCTGCTGTACGGAAGTACTGACCTGTTCACCAATTATCTATCGTTGAAAAATAAAACGGATGAATTCAGTATACTCACCTACTACGATGAATCTTTGTGCATACCTTGATCGCGGGGGTATATCCTGAAGTGGGACACGCTAATATATCAGAATTAATATTACCTTAACATATCATACGGTAATGGTACTTGAAATGTTCATGCATTTGTTTAAGTGGACAAACATACTGGTAATCGTCTTGAACTGCTTTTCACGAAAATTAAATAAAGAATTATCTAATGGTGTGAAAACAGTTTGATTTTGCTGATATGATCTTCTTGCACATGATACTCACAAAAAGAAGTATTGTAAATATTTTTTTGAGTTTAACTTAGTTTGTTAGTTTGCTTTGAAAAATCAAAAAAAATACCAAAAATATTTCCTTTTAAAAGATCTCCCATTTTGAACTGACAGGTAGTTGTTTTTGCAAATTTAAGATAAAATATTGGTTTATCTTTAAATGTGAAAAAGGCTAATGGTTTTTCGAGATACTTGCTTGTGTTGCTAAACAGATTGATGCAGTTATCAAAATGAAGTGCAGAATACAAGTAAAGTGCAGATTGAGAGTGAAGTGAAGAACGTGTGAAGATGCATGGTAGGATCCTTCTACTACATTGCAGAAAGAAAGAGATAGAGAGTTTTGAAGATACTTGCTTAACCAAAGATTGATAGTTCGCTGATCTACAACGAATGAAAGTTTTGGAGATTGGAAGCATCAGCTAAGGGGGAGTTTGTTGATGTCAGAAACTGTGTAGCTGACGCTATCCAAAGACCAAAAGACTGAAAGATGTTTGAAGACAAAGTTACACTATGAAGCTATTGTCAAGGGGGAGTTTGTTGGTGCATGTTTTGTGACAACAGCTTAATAGTTTGTTTATTTAGTCTTTGGATATTTTGTATTGGGCTGAGCATTATTGGTTAGGGAGTTATTTAGTGTAATGGGCTTGGAGAATGGCCTGGCCTAAGACCAAAGCCCATGTGCAAACCTTGTCCTATATAAACAAGGCTTGGCATAAGGGTTGAGGTTAGACATTTGATAGTAAGTTGGGGAGTTAGAGAAATCTATAGAGAGTGGCTAGGAGATTTCTTGTGGGTCTTGAATTGATTGTAAACATCGAGTTGGATAATCAATAGAAGACCGGATTAAAAGTGTATCGTGTTCTTGATTATTGTTCTACACATTTTCTGTGAAATCTGATCTAGAGGATTCCGCACTCTAGGTTGGATAGACGATTCTGTTACGATCCGCACGGCTCACGGGACCTACAGTCCTTGATTACCAGAAGATTGCTGACCAGGACTCTGGTAGTCATCAGTCTTTCGCTGCTGAGACTGAACTAAAGTAGAACCCTTGCCCGAATTTCCATCCCACTTGCGCTTGTTATCACTGGGAGCATCAGTAGTAGTAGCGCTAATACGCTTGGGCAGCTTGTTCTACTCAACTGCCTGATCAGTGAGACGATGAGACAACTTGATGATTTGCTGAATGGTGCCAAGATTAGTTGAGGTCACATGGCTTTGAATTTCTGGCACCAAACCCTTAAGGTACAACTCGATACGCTTGATAGGAGGATCCACCATAGTGGGACACAGGATAGCTAATTCGTTCGACCTCTTTGTGTATGCCTCGATTTCAGACCTCGTAATCTTCAGATTGAAAAATTCTACCTCTAGCTTGTGGATGTCGTCACGACTACAGTACTCTTCTTTGATCAGTTCTTTGAAACCGTTCCATGGGGTGGCATTAGCAACCGCCAGCCCTAGCAGTTGAACCTGTGCTTTCCACCAGGTTAACGCAGCACCTTCGAGTGTTCCAGTAGCATATTTCACCCTACGATCTTCAGGGCATTCACACATCTCGAAAACAGACTCAAGCTTCTCGAACCAGTGAAGAAGACCTACAGCTCCTTCTGTGCCGCTGAAAGTACTAGGTCGGCAATCCATGAACATTTTGAATGTACATACGGGAGGCTGAGCATGTTGACCTGTTGCGCGAGAATAAAAGACAAGGTTAAGCACGAGGGTTGGTTTGCGAAGGTAGGATCTAAACGTCCTAAGATGGGTTGATATGGCAGGTTATACCTCCTACAGGGACTGCTGCGAGTGCCTCAGCAACCCGTTCATTGATTAAAGCCGTCAACTGGGCTTGAGTTAGGTTGATACGTCCTCCGCGTCCATTCATGATCTTCACAACGAAGCAACGTAAGTGAGAAAAGTGTCGCGAAAGTGCGTAAGCGTGGGATAACAGGAGAGAGTAAGCACACAAGGTTCAAATAGCAGTTATCACGTTAACTAGTGCACAGTGTGAACTATCTAACCGACAATATAAACATAAATCATACCACCTATTGTGTCGAGTCTTGCATGTGGAGCGAAGCGTCGTTGTGGATCGTTGAGCACTATACAGGTTATAGTCTTGTTTTGTCAAAAAGCTTTTCCCTTTTTAAAACCAAGTTCACTATAACCAATGGCTCTGATACCAATCTGTCACACCGCCAAAATCCACCATGCGGAGTATCACCGCCTGGAGGCGTGACATAACCAGGATCGAGCCACCAATCATATTGAACAACGTAATTAAGTAAATAAAACCAACCACAATACAATTGGTGACCAAAAGCTAGTTAACCAAGTTCAAATTAAACAGCGGAAGCATTAAAGATAAAACCCAAAACATAAGTTCCATAAGTTTATAAAGTTCAATTATTAAGCACGGGACATAACAGTCCGCATCCCACAATGACCTCCTCCACGTGCAAGCTCCATAAGCATCTAACGACCTGTAAGGCATGTAACAACTAGTCAACAACAAAGTTGAGTGAGTTCACGTTTGGTTGTTTAGTTTTAAGTTTTTTCCGAAAACATGGATTGTCTTTCGCTGGCTTATTTTCCGTGGGGGTTACCCCATAGTTGAAAGTATCATTAACCAGTTCCTTCTTTATTACCCAAACCATATCCAAAATCAGTGGGGGCTTCCCCATGTGAACCACTAGACTATTATCATATCGATAACCGACGAACAATAGTTGTGCCCTACGTCAATGTCTATCATCATTGACAGTTTGCCATAGTCCATTAGTACACGCCCGTCCGACTGGCACGGTGTGAGGTTTGTTAAACCTAATAGCGCTATTAACTAATGACCCGCTCGCCATTGGCCTCGGCGATTAAGTCGATATAAAATGAGGGACTTAATGATAGAGTTTTGTCTAGTAAGTTTTAAGGTTGTTGTCCTACCCAAGGAGGACGAACGAACGTATACAATAGTTGTGCCCTACGTCAATGTCTATCATCATTGACAGTTTGCCATAGTCCATTAGTACACGCCCGTCCGACTGGCACGGTGTGAGGTTTGTTAAACCTAATAGCGCTATTAACTAATGACCCGCTCGCCATTGGCCTCGGCGATTAAGTCGATATAAAATGAGGGACTTAATGATAGAGTTTTGTCTAGTAAGTTTTAAGGTTGTTGTCCTACCCAAGGAGGACGAACGAACGTATTCTACCCAAGGAGAATATGCAGGATTAATATTGGCATCCTGCCTATGGAGGATGGTGCCACATATCCTACCCAAGGAGGATATGTAGGTTCCGTTTTAATTCTTTAACCCATTCCCAACCACCGGGAATCCCATGCCTTAGAAAGTGTGTGAACTCACCTTGGTTTGCTCGGTTAGATTAGTTACTCTAATAATCAGAAATCAAGCACGTCCTAATAAGGTACGGATAACAATCAGTTTCTCATGCATAACACGTATCCTACGTACGGTTTATTTACTCAATACTTCTATCACATACCACACAATTCAAATGTCAAGTTATATTGTTAAGTTACATTATTTTACCCTAAAATAATATAACTATCTCACAAAATAAACAAGTATCTACACAAGTGTTCTAGTATGAGATATATATTCTAAATATATATTTACCCACTTTTATTTACAAAAACCAACCTCCGACACTTTGTATTTTGTTACAAAAATTATGGCGAAGTTTATATTCGAAACACAAGTTATAAAATATACTTGTAACGCTTGTTTAGAAAAATATTTTCTAAGTGTTTGAATTTTTAGAAAATTTCGCCAGAGTTTCCTTTGTAAATGGAGGTGTCCATGCTAATAAGCATATCATTTTCTTTTCCAAACATTATTCAACAATCAACAATCATTCACTAAACAATATTACATTCACCAAGTGTAAAAACAATGCACTCTACGTAGTAACATGAACTTGAGTTTTCGTAAAAACGCGTAGTAACTTGGAAAGGTATTTAGTGGTCTTAGTTACCCTCAAAAGTGTGTTTACTTTATTTAAAATCTCATTCTCGTGATTTTTAGATGTTCACAACTTGTAAATGTAATTTACAAAAAAATGTTTACTTATAACATCTTCTTGTGTTAAAAGTATTTCTACACTTATGTTGTTATTTAAAATAGTGTTGGTTTAATAAAAACCATGTTCTTCTAAAAACCATCCTTTTAAACTTGGTTCTCTTTGAAAATCGTTCACGAGTTTTAGATCTACAAGGTCACTAGTTTACTTGGTTTATTATTTTCCAAGAAAAATCATTTTTCTTTCAAGTTCATGTGTAGACTAGAAGATGATTATTTCATACAAGCACATAATCACCTCTAACTTGTTAAACCATGTTTTTAATCATGCTTTAACAAGTTCCATATGATGATCAATCATCATATTACAAGTAATCACCAAGTAACATCATACATACTCAAAATAACATCATTCTAGCATTATTTCATCTCATGTAAAGCTTATGTTCAAGACTTTGTTTATGATCTTTTAGTGTTCTTGTAAGAATCAACATAATATTATTTTTAACCACTAAAAACATGAAGTATCTAAGGATTAACAAGGAGCTTACTACTAGCTTAAAGCTAGGGAAGATCAATGGGGAAAAATGAGTCGATAAAAGCTTGTGAAGGAGGTCCTTCCAGATCCGTGAACATCGAGCCTCGTTATACACCTTGTATCACCTTGTAACAAGCTTGGAATGGTTGAAATTGCAACAAAAAAATGGTGTTGATGTGGTGAAGGGGGCGGCCGAGAGCAAGAAGGAGGAGGAGGGTATGTTGTGGGTGTGTTGGTGAAGATGATAATTGTGTTATAAGCTTTAATCTCTAATATCCATTGGATATCATGTCCCCCTAAGTACATGCATTATCTTTGACAAATCCAAGAAAATATTATGGAGAGATTATGTAAGATTTAGCAATCTTTTTGTGGGTGGGGGCCACATGAGCCGTTTACAAGCAAGGGGGGGGGGGGTTTAAGTGTAATTGTTGATGGTAAATAACTTAGTGGAAAGTTAAAGTGTTAAGTCTAGGGTTTAGTGTGTTTCATGCTTTGTGTAATAAGTTTAAGTGTTCGGGGACCATAACTAGCTCAGAAAAAAGTGAAACAATGTTTCTTGCAATATTTTAGTGTTCCGGGTAATGTCCGGTTGTCCGGTTAGATACTGTTCCGTTAAAGTGCTAAGTTATACCATATAGTGTCTTTTATGTAACTTTTTGTGACACTTTTAATTCCCAACACTCGGGAAAGCATACAGGACTATTTAGTAACTTTTCTGCGCAAGACTGGTATGTTAACAAGCACATGTAAGTATGACACAGAAATCAGGAAGCAGTTAAGTAATTCAGCACAGTCATCAAGCACTTTAATTAACATAAATAAATCGTACGGAAACATGAAAATTTGAGGGTTGTCACATATTCAGGGTCTGTTTTCGCGTATGGGGTGCATTTTAGGACATATTGGGATATTTTAAAATATATTGGGGTGTCGAAAATATTTCGAGGGTGTCGGTTTAAATTAGGGTTGTTATATCAGTTCACTTTTAGGTGTTCAAGTCTCGTGAAGAGTTGATGGAATGGGTTAGAAACACCGGACGTAGCCTTGGTTACGCTATTGTGACTAAAAGATCGAAAACGAAAAATGGCTACGTGTCTAAAGTTGTACTTATGTGTGATCGTGGTGGTGTGTATAAATCAGTTAAAGAGTTTAGTAAAGCAACCGGCACTAGAAAGATTAACTGCCCGTTTGAAATGGTAGGGAAATACTCAAAAGAGAATGGTTATTGGACGTTAAAAGTCAAACCTGGTGAACATAATCATCCACCCGGAGAATATATGGAGGGACACCCAATCTTCAAACTATTGACACCTAATGAACACCAACTGGTCGCAGAGTTGACGGGGAAGCACGTGTTGCCAAAAGATATTTTAGGTATTATGAAGGAGCGTGATGACAATAATGTCTCTACGTTTAAAAACATATATAACGCACGTGATAAAATTCGAGCAAATGAGCATAAAGGGAAATCTCTGATGGAGATGCTAATATCTCTTTTACAAGATAAAGGGTATACTTTGAAATTTCTACCAATAGAGTTTCAAACAAGTTGGAAGACTTATTCTTCATTCATAAAATATCATATAAGTACTTCCTTGATTTTCCACATGTGTTGCTTATGGATGCCACGTACAATACGAACAAGTATAAATTGCCTTTTTTTCAAATTGTTGGCATAACTTCTACCAACAAAACAATTTCCATCGCTTTTGCAATTATGCATAAAGAAACAGAGGAGAAATATATTTGGGCATTAAACTGTTTGAAATCAACTCTAGATAAGAACGTGCAACCACGTCTTATAGTTACGAACAGGGAGTTAGCTCTGATGAATGCATGCGAGAAAGTTTTTCCGAATGCTACCCGATTACTTTGTAGGTGGCACATATCTCAAAGTATATTTAGAAACTGCAAATCATCTTTCACCACGGAACATGATTGGAATTCCTTCAATGTAATGTGGAATGTGCTCGTTGAATCTCAAACATGGACATCATTCCTCCAAAATTATAAGCAACTTCAGTCAATGTTAATCCATTATCAAGGTATTTATTATTACTATTACCCTATTATTATTGTTGTTGCTGTTGTTGATATTATTATTATTATTGTTTCCATCATCATCATTATAATCTTGCAGATGTTTTGGATTACTTAAATAGTACTTGGTTAAACAAGTATAAATAAATGTTTATGTCCGTATGGACTAACGAATGCTTGCATTTCAGAAATCAAACAACTAACAGAGTTGAAAGCCATCATGCCAAGTTAAAAAGATTCTTGAATTCAGCAAATTGTACCTTAGATATGTTTATTGGTCACGTTGATGAAGTAGTGAACTCGCAAGGCTTTCTTAGGCTCATTCGAAGATGTGTTCACGTCCTTGGCTTGGTCAGGATCGGGGGTTGCACCTGAAAAACACTGGATGATTATGCCAGAGGCAGGATTCTTAATTGCGAACAAGTTTAATGTGATCGTTCATTTTTTATCTCAAGAAAAAAGAAACAATTCTACTTGTTTTTCGCTTTGGAGAGGCCCTCACGAGTACCCGGAAAAAAAAATAATTATAATTGCACACGTGAATGGTAACCATTTTATAATGGTAGAATTACAATGAGAGTATCCAACTGCCAGCACAAACAACCTATGGAAATTAATGAGAGAAAATGATGCAGCTGGCTGGGAGAATATATTTGAATAACGTCAAAATATGTATAATTCTTGTATAGCACAACCTGCTACATTTTCTGTTATAGATTAAAGATCGGTATATGAATTATTAAATGATATTAATTTTGTAAAAAATTACTTATTTTTATATAGCTTTTATTACAACTATAAGTATAATTTGATAAACGCATAACAACTAAAGAGTAATAATAAATAATATATCACTACCACTACTACTACTACTACTACTACTACTACTACTACTACTACTACTACTACTACTACTACTAATAATAATAATAATAATAATAATAATAATAATAATAAATAAATAAATAAATAAATAATAAATAAATAAAAAGTGCATTCTTCTTTTACTATTTAGTTATAATAATAACTAATAAACAAACAATAAATAAGTAATAATTAAAAAAATGACAACTAAAAGACAAAAACACTAAAAACAAAATAAAAATTATTGATGGATGTGATGTTTTTGTAAGGGGAAGGGGTGTAATTAGTAAAAAGGGGGGTGTAAATAGAACACCCCTAAGACCGTGGGTTATGGTGGGGCATGGGTTGGGGGCATGAGTTGACACGTGGAGTTCGAGGCCCCCCACTGCCGAGTGACGTGTCCGTGGGGTGTGGCGGGGCGTGGGTGCACCGCGTGGCTTGGCAGGTTATTAAAAAAATACAAAAAAATTTAAAAATACACACAACATTTAAAAAAAGCCTAAAATTTTATTAAATTCTTAAAAATTACATAATTCCTAAAAATTACATAATCCCTAAAAATTACAAAATAAAAAAAAAACCTAGAGCGTTAGGTAAATTTCAAAAAGCGCGAGCTTGTCGAACGCCTTTCGTTCCTTGCCTCGAAACTCAATGTTCGCCACCGCCACCCGGTCCTCGTGGCTTAACTCACCGCTCGGAATGGCTTCGTAGTAGGCTTTGAAACGATCAAGCTTCGGCCGTAGCTCGCGCCATTTATGTTGGCACGCGTTTAAGTTGTGCCGGTCATGTCCGACGTTATGTCGGTAGCTTGCAAAGGCTTCCGGCCAATATCGCGTTTGACAGGGTTGTGGCCCCTTCATTGCGTCAACGACGCTCGTGACGAGAGCTAGCTCTTCTTCGTGTGTCCAAGAGGCCATCTTCTTCGGGTTGGGGTAGCGGGTTCGATCAAGTGGGTTTTGGTTGGGGTAGCAGTGGACAACGATTGTTTGGGTTGGGGTAGCCGGTGGGGTTGGGGTTATATTTATAGTGGATGTTGACTGTTGGGGGTTGGGGTGACTGCTTGGCTTGGCCAAACGGTTACAATTTAAAATTCAAACACCCCGCTATGACATGACCAACAAAGCGAATAGGAGGCCGCCACATAGGATCGCTAGTCTGCCTCACGCCCGGCTTCAAACTCCCCCTTTAGGGCCACGCCCCAACCCAAGTCCACCCGGGGTGGTGGCTTGGGCGTTTTTAGCCAATCCATGCCCCAACCCAAGCCCCATACCCCACAGTCTAAAGTTACCCTGTATAATATCATCATATTTACATCCCATTAATATGTACTTGATAGCTTTAATAGACTTTTATAGTGACGTGACAGTATACATATAGGTGGTGTTTGTTTTTTGGCCAGAAGCACTTCTGGCCACTTATGTCTGCGCCGCGCAGACGCGCGCAGATGTTTGAAGTCTGCAGCTTGTTTGTTTTCCGGAAGATCTGCAGACCAAAAACGTCTGCCTCACCTCTTCCCCACGCAGACATGGCCTTAAGTCTGCGGACCTCTTCTCACCTCTTCTCCTGCCCACAGACCTACATCACCTCCACCACCACATCTCCGCCACCATCTCCGCCACCACGTCTCCGCCGCCACCTCCACCACCACCGCCACCACATGCACCCCCACAAAACAAACACCACCCAAAACCCCCAAATCAAAACCACCACGTCTCCGCCACCACCTCCACCATCTTCGTCACCACGTCTCCGCCACCACCTCCACCTTCTTCCCTACCACCGCCGCCGGTGCGGCTCCCAAAACCCCCAAATCGAAACCCAAATCGATCGCTAACAAAACCCCCAAATCAAATCGTCATCATCTGTTATCATCATCATCGATCGCTAACAAAACCCCCAAATCGAAACCATCATCTGTTATCATCATCATCACCATCATCTTCATCGCATACCTGAGCTTAGTTCCAGTGGGTGTTTGGTGGAGGAGATGGAAGTGAGATGGTGGTGGTTGCGACGGGGGTGGTGCTGGTTGCGACGGTGGTAGATGACGGAGGAGGTGGAAGTGAGATGGTGGTGTTGAGTGTTAGGTGGTGGTGGTGGTGGTGGTTGCGACGGGGGTGATGGTGGGTGCGACGGTGGACGGTGGACGGTCGATGGTTGTGGTGGTGGTGGGTGGTTGTGGTGGTGGTGGTGGTGGGGAGATGAAGGCAGAGAGAGAGAGAAGTTCTGTGGTGTGTGTTGTGTGTGTAGAAGATGTTTTTGTAGAAGTAAAAAAACAAACCCTCTTCTCCTTGCAGACTGCAGACTTTTGGTCCACCTCTTCTCCTGCAAATGCCTGTAGATGTGGTCCGCAGACTGCAGACCTTTTCCCGCAGAAAAAACAAACACCACCATAGTCTAGGTTTCTATTTCTTGTACGTAAATAAAAATTCATAAATCCTATAATAATAATAATAATAATAACAAATAAGTATAATTGTGAAAAAAACTCTTAAATTTTTTTAACAGATTGAAAATCCTATTATTTAATATTTAAACAAACGTGTATTTCTTATAAAGGTACACACACACATTATGAATTTTAGAAAATATAGAAACTAAGTCCACTTTGGTTCATCGCAAGGAGCTGGGATTCTAGGTGTTGTCGCTAGGGATGGCAATCAAACCCGAACCCGATGGGTAAACCAGAAACCCGACACATTTGGGACGGGTTTGGGGTCGGTTAATCGGGTTTGAGACGGGTTTTGGAATAGTTTTTATTTTTTTCATGGGTTTGGGACAGGTTTGGGATTCAGTGATATACCCGTTTACCCGACCCAATTACCCGATAAAGTGTACCCGTTTACCCGATTGTATACCCGATATAATTTCTTTTATATTATTAATAATATGTATATATATGATACATCCATTTTTACACATATAGGTATTCTATTCCATATATATTGTAGTTATTTGATATATATTTTAAAAAGAACAATACAAAATGTAACCGGTTAGTAGTTACCCGATAGATACCCAATGATTTTTGAGATGAGTATACCCAACGAGTAATCTTTTTAAATTAACGGGTTTACCCGAAACCCGCGGGTATACCCGATACCCGATGGGTATTTACCCACTAGAAACCCGACGGGTTTTGGGACGGGTTTGGGACAAGCTTATCTAATTGGGTTTGGGTTGGGATTACCTAAACCCGCCCCAAACCCGACCCATTGCCATCCCTAGTTGTCGCGTGTTACAAACATTCTTTGGTGTTTTCGATATTAAAGTGTTTTCAGAGGAATAAAAGTTCTCAAGGTTAATCAATTTTTGGAGTGCATTAGTTGTTTCTGATAAGAACGTTTTCGTGTAGGTGTTTGCGGGTTAATTCGTGTTCTCGACTCCACAACTGATTATGGGATTATTACCTATTTTCGGGTTACAGTTTGTTTTTGTGTTCTAGGGGGAAACAGACAAAAAAGACAGACTTCAAACAAAGCATAACTTAGGCTAGTTACGGGGCACACAAGTAGGCGACGAAAAGGTCTCGACGAGCCGGATCACATGACAAATCACCATGCTATTGATGGTTTGCCCTAGCTGCCAGACTCAAAATCCTTCATTAAATTTAAAGGCTCCAATTTCAGCAAATAAGAATTTTCCTCAAATTTCACAATCTTTCGAACTTTCCAAAACATTTAATTGGACTAAATTACACTCATTATTTGTCATCGATTTTCAGAATTTTCAAATTAATTTTAAATTTCAAAAATTTTAACAAACCTGCCAAATTTAGATGCTCACGACATATCCCTCATTAGTGAATTGTTCTCTTAGTTCACAACATGCTTCTGATTCACGATCTTTGTTTCAAAATGTATTCTCAAGTGATATGCTCAAACAGAGATTCAACGGGTTCTAACACATTATGGGTGAAACCTTGGAAACACAGATCAACAGATTTGCCTAGCTGATTTCTGAAATGAAAGATGCTGGAATTGAGAGGTCAATTGGTGAAGTCAACAAGAAACTTTTGAATGCTCTATCACGAAACATCGACATGAGTGTTGCCACCATCAAGATAAAACATGACCCATAAAAAACAAACCTGGCAAATTTGATTTTAATCATCAAGTCATATGATCTGGATGACAAGAAGAGAGCTCTAAATCATACACACACATCGTCTTCTACATCCACATGTTAGAAGAAAAATGAATATGAATGTAAGGATTAGCTACAAGCTTTGGAGTTTGAATTCAATCATGCTTTAATGGTTGACCTTTCTTAACCTTCAACTCCAGAGACTTCTGCTGAGGTAAAGATTCTTTATGTTCTCAAATCTACATTAATAGAGTAACAATGTACAGAAAACATAATGCAGATTCAATTAGGGAATTTGAAGATTTGGAAACCTCAAGTTACACCTGAGAGTGCGTTTTAGGATCGATTCCGATGCACTTGAATGCTCCGTTGATTGCGTAGATCTCGTATCTTGTGCACAATCCAAGTATGATAGTGGATTGAACAAGAAAAAGCTAATTATAAGATGTTTTCTATTAATGATTTGTAAGTACAAAACCACGAAAACAATCTGACAGAGTTTCCCCACTCTTGTCACTCAAAGTTATATCCAACAAATGAACATGACAAACCTATATATACTAACACTAGATCCGTAGATAATCACGCATGGATATTTTGGTGCGGATCTACAAGTGCGGACGGACTCAAAGTGCGGATGAATACTTGCGCACGGATCAACTCATGAAATCCTAATATGTCACAGTTGGTTCGTGCGGACCTACACCCTTCATCCGTGCGAACCTGCTGTGTTCATATGAAAGTTATATTTCAGCACTTCTTAACCTGGTCTTGTCTCATCTGTTCAGCTACGATGCGTGATTGACGCAAGCAATAGACATATGCACTCACAGAATCCCCCTTGGATATTGTTGCGGTCAATCTCGTAGCTTCTCTTTATCTTCTTTCTGAGTCTTCAAGAAGCTTTGACAGATTCAGCACCACAGACTCCCCTTTGCGTCCTGGTTCCTCAGCTCCCCCTTTCGCCAGACTCTCTTTCCAGGCTCCCCCTTGCTTTAAGCTTTTAGGATCTAAACCTTACTCAACATATGGAAATTTGACAATTTAAACCACTTGAGAGAATTTCACTTTTAGAATCAGAAACCTAGCTCTCACAAAATTCATTTGACAGTTAAATATATTTGAGATCACCAAGATCTGGAACCTAGCTCTTAACATAAATCATTTAACAGCTGGATCAGAGAATTTGGAAACCCAAGATTAAACATCCTGGCTCAGAAACCTAGCTCTTAACAAAATTTATTTGACAGTTAAAAATCTCTAGGATAACCCGGCTTCAAACTCCCCCTTTAGGGCCACGCCCCAACCCAAGTCCACCCGGGGTGGTGGCTTGGGCGTTTTTAGCCAATCCATGCCCCAACCCAAGCCCCATACCCCACAGTCTAAAGTTACCCTGTATAATATCATCATATTTACATCCCATTAATATGTACTTGATAGCTTTAATAGACTTTTATAGTGACGTGACAGTATACATATAGGTGGCGTTTGTTTTTTGGCCAGAAGCACGTCTGGCCACTTATGTCTGCGCCGCGCAGACGCGCGCAGATGTTTGAAGTCTGCAGCTTGTTTGTTTTCCGGAAGATCTGCAGACCAAAAACGTCTGCCTCACCTCTTCCCCACGCAGACATGGCCTTAAGTCTGCGGACCTCTTCTCACCTCTTCTCCTGCCCACAGACCTACATCACCTCCACCACCACATATCCGCCACCATCTCCGCCACCATCTCCGCCACCACGTCTCCGCCGCCACCTCCACCACCACCGCCACCACATGCACCCCCACAAAACAAACACCACCCAAAACCCCCAAATCAAAACCACCACGTCTCCGCCACCACCTCCACCATCTCCGTCACCACGTCTCCGCCACCACCTCCACCTTCTTCCCTACCACCGCCGCCGGTGCGGCTCCCAAAACCCCCAAATCGAAACCCAAATCGATCGCTAACAAAACCCCCAAATCAAATCGTCATCATCTGTTATCATCATCATCGATCGCTAACAAAACCCCCAAATCGAAACCATCATCTGTTATCATCATCATCACCATCATCTTCATCGCATACCTGAGCTTAGTTCCAGTGGGTGTTTGGTGGAGGAGATGGAAGTGAGATGGTGGTGGTTGCGACGGGGGTGGTGCTGGTTGCGACGGTGGTAGATGACGGAGGAGGTGGAAGTGAGATGGTGGTGTTGAGTGTTAGGTGGTGGTGGTGGTGGTGGTTGCGACGGGGGTGATGGTGGGTGCGACGGTGGACGGTGGACGGTCGATGGTTGTGGTGGTGGTGGGTGGTTGTGGTGGTGGTGGTGGTGGGGAGATGAAGGCAGAGAGAGAGAGAAGTTCTGTGGTGTGTGTTGTGTGTGTAGAAGATGTTTTTGTAGAAGTAAAAAAACAAACCCTCTTCTCCTTGCAGACTGCAGACTTTTGGTCCACCTCTTCTCCTGCAAATGCCTGTAGATGTGGTCCGCAGACTGCAGACCTTTTCCCGCAGAAAAAACAAACACCACCATAGTCTAGGTTTCTATTTCTTGTACGTAAATAAAAATTCATAAATCCTATAATAATAATAATAATAACAAATAAGTATAATTGTGAAAAAAACTCTTAAATTTTTTTAACAGATTGAAAATCCTATTATTTAATATTTAAACAAACGTGTATTTCTTATAAAGGTACACACACACATTATGAATTTTAGAAAATATAGAAACTAAGTCCACTTTGGTTCATCGCAAGGAGCTGGGATTCTAGGTGTTGTCGCTAGGGATGGCAATCAAACCCGAACCCGATGGGTAAACCAGAAACCCGACACATTTGGGACGGGTTTGGGGTCGGTTAATCGGGTTTGAGACGGGTTTTGGAATAGTTTTTATTTTTTTCATGGGTTTGGGACAGGTTTGGGATTCAGTGATATACCCGTTTACCCGACCCAATTACCCGATAAAGTGTACCCGTTTACCCGATTGTATACCCGATATAATTTCTTTTATATTATTAATAATATGTATATATATGATACATCCATTTTTACACATATAGGTATTCTATTCCATATATATTGTAGTTATTTGATATATATTTTAAAAAGAACAATACAAAATGTAACCGGTTAGTAGTTACCCGATAGATACCCAATGATTTTTGAGATGAGTATACCCAACGAGTAATCTTTTTAAATTAACGGGTTTACCCGAAACCCGCGGGTATACCCGATACCCGATGGGTATTTACCCACTAGAAACCCGACGGGTTTTGGGACGGGTTTGGGACAAGCTTATCTAATTGGGTTTGGGTTGGGATTACCTAAACCCACCCCAAACCCGACCCATTGCCATCCCTAGTTGTCGCGTGTTACAAACATTCTTTGGTGTTTTCGATATTAAAGTGTTTTCAGAGGAATAAAAGTTCTCAAGGTTAATCAATTTTTGGAGTGCATTAGTTGTTTCTGATAAGAACGTTTTCGTGTAGGTGTTTGCGGGTTAATTCGTGTTCTCGA
The DNA here is from genome assembly GCA_030545235.1 of Helianthus tuberosus. Lineage (NCBI taxonomy): Eukaryota > Viridiplantae > Streptophyta > Magnoliopsida > Asterales > Asteraceae > Helianthus > Helianthus tuberosus. Next base: position 60,510,115 of record CM060429.1, on the reverse strand, counting down.
CTCCACAACTGATTATGGGATTATTACCTATTTTCGGGTTACAGTTTGTTTTTGTGTTCTAGGGGGAAACAGACAAAAAAGACAGACTTCAAACAAAGCATAACTTAGGCTAGTTACGGGGCACACAAGTAGGCGACGAAAAGGTCTCGACGAGCCGGATCACATGACAAATCACCATGCTATTGATGGTTTGCCCTAGCTGCCAGACTCAAAATCCTTCATTAAATTTAAAGGCTCCAATTTCAGCAAATAAGAATTTTCCTCAAATTTCACAATCTTTCGAACTTTCCAAAACATTTAATTGGACTAAATTACACTCATTATTTGTCATCGATTTTCAGAATTTTCAAATTAATTTTAAATTTCAAAAATTTTAACAAACCTGCCAAATTTAGATGCTCACGACATATCCCTCATTAGTGAATTGTTCTCTTAGTTCACAACATGCTTCTGATTCACGATCTTTGTTTCAAAATGTATTCTCAAGTGATATGCTCAAACAGAGATTCAACGGGTTCTAACACATTATGGGTGAAACCTTGGAAACACAGATCAACAGATTTGCCTAGCTGATTTCTGAAATGAAAGATGCTGGAATTGAGAGGTCAATTGGTGAAGTCAACAAGAAACTTTTGAATGCTCTATCACGAAACATCGACATGAGTGTTGCCACCATCAAGATAAAACATGACCCATAAAAAACAAACCTGGCAAATTTGATTTTAATCATCAAGTCATATGATCTGGATGACAAGAAGAGAGCTCTAAATCATACACACACATCGTCTTCTACATCCACATGTTAGAAGAAAAATGAATATGAATGTAAGGATTAGCTACAAGCTTTGGAGTTTGAATTCAATCATGCTTTAATGGTTGACCTTTCTTAACCTTCAACTCCAGAGACTTCTGCTGAGGTAAAGATTCTTTATGTTCTCAAGTCTACATTAATAGAGTAACAATGTACAGAAAACATAATGCAGATTCAATTAGGGAATTTGAAGATTTGGAAACCTCAAGTTACACCTGAGAGTGCGTTTTAGGATCGATTCCGATGCACTTGAATGCTCCGTTGATTGCGTAGATCTCGTATCTTGTGCACAATCCAAGTATGATAGTGGATTGAACAAGAAAAAGCTAATTATAAGATGTTTTCTATTAATGATTTGTAAGTACAAAACCACGAAAACAATCTGACAGAGTTTCCCCACTCTTGTCACTCAAAGTTATATCCAACAAATGAACATGACAAACCTATATATACTAACACTAGATCCGTAGATAATCACGCATGGATATTTTGGTGCGGATCTACAAGTGCGGACGGACTCAAAGTGCGGATGAATACTTGCGCACGGATCAACTCATGAAATCCTAATATGTCACAGTTGGTTCGTGCGGACCTACACCCTTCATCCGTGCGAACCTGCTGTGTTCATATGAAAGTTATATTTCAGCACTTCTTAACCTGGTCTTGTCTCATCTGTTCAGCTACGATGCGTGATTGACGCAAGCAATAGACATATGCACTCACAGAATCCCCCTTGGATATTGTTGCGGTCAATCTCGTAGCTTCTCTTTATCTTCTTTCTGAGTCTTCAAGAAGCTTTGACAGATTCAGCACCACAGACTCCCCTTTGCGTCCTGGTTCCTCAGCTCCCCCTTTCGCCAGACTCTCTTTCCAGGCTCCCCCTTGCTTTAAGCTTTTAGGATCTAAACCTTACTCAACATATGGAAATTTGACAATTTAAACCACTTGAGAGAATTTCACTTTTAGAATCAGAAACCTAGCTCTCACAAAATTCATTTGACAGTTAAACATATTTGAGATCACCAAGATCTGGAACCTAGCTCTTAACATAAATCATTTAACAGCTGGATCAGAGAATTTGGAAACCCAAGATTAAACCTCCTGGCTCAGAAACCTAGCTCTTAACAAAATTTATTTGACAGTTAAAAATCTCTAGGATAACCTGACTCTACTCCCCCTATCAAATAACTTCCATTTTAGCCAAACAATTTATATTTGACATTTAAGCATCCAACTTCACAAACCCTCTCAGATAATCAAGTTTAACTTAATGACCTTGATTTATCTGATTATCTACCAAGTCCAAATTAATGACCATGGAGATTCATAAACTGTTTTGATTTTTCATTACAAAACCTCAAGTTTCAAATTAATGAACTTGTTTATCTTCTGAGACATGTTGAGCGTACTTAGATTTTGAAAACTCAACTTTCCAACATCAGTTGTCGGAATATAAGACGAAAACAAAATATTTTTGTATTTTACAAAGTTTATGCAATTAACACTCTTTTTGGATTTTTCTAAGATTTTCCTATAATGAAATGCAATAAGGAAATATTTACAGACATATTTTTGTTTGAGTTCGCGTCAGAGGAACATATCAGTTTATGACACATCACAAGCACTGTTGATCTATATACACTTTAAGTTTTAAACGATTCACTTAGATTGTCAGTATATTGATGCACTTAAATTTTCACACAAACTTCAATTGATTCAAGATACAAGATTTAATGTTTTAAGAACTTAACTTATTCGCGTGTCCCACCTCAGAATATACTCCAGCATCAAGATTCCCTAGATCAGTCTTACAGGTGAATATACCTAAATGATATCTGTCTCTGGGTTAGTACGAGGCCTTGAGAGCTTAGGTTAGAACTTTCGTTCAGTTAAAGAGATGAAGGCTTGACTTAAGGTGTGCTCCACTTAGGAATCTTCTTTACAACTGCACTTGATATATATCTTTCGATATTTTCTTTTTATGCAGAGGGAAAGTTTTAAGCGCAAAAGCATTATACAAGGTCTAGGTCATTGCTGTCGCAAAATCAGAAGACCAAGTATAATACCCCAGATATCAATAAGTATAAAGACCTAATATCTCAGAATCAGGCAATTTCTCAAACGAAATTTTGGAGTACTACGTCCATATATCCGAGAGATGTTCCCCACGAAATAAGAAAGTTATTGATTTAGGTTTATATCTCGAAATTAATTTAATAAGTGTGTAAAAACCTACTGGCATATCATCTGTGAGACCGTTTATCACATTTTAACTTTCCATTTCTTTAACATGCTGTGATTGTCTTACTGATGTACTATCATTTCCTCATTATACACAAAACTCTTTTGATTTTTCTCATATTTTTAACATTTTCAAATTTTCAAATATTTTTATATTTTCAAAATTTTTACTCCCCCTAAAATCTAAAACATTTAATGAAAATTTGACAAACCGATGTAGATAGCTTCATCTCGCCATCCATTTTCTGCTTTACATTCTCCCCATGATTAACAAAACATTGATTTTGACATGTTTAAAGACCATTTTCAAAACAATTTTTGTTTAACCACTTGAAAGAAACTTGTTGTACCAAGTTTTGTTTGTTCAGCCGAGAGGGTTTCAGCATATTCCTTCAACATTTTTTTAAAAATTTTAATTCTTAACAATTTAAAAACAAACAATTTTTTATTTTTGTTGTTTTTCTAATTTTTTATTTTTGTTTTTGTCGTATGTTTTATTTATTATTATTAACAAAACAAACTTCCTATTTTCATCCACATGAATCTGCCTTCCGTGCCAGGTTGCTCCGTTGCTCTTGTTGAACTTTTGTTGGCTTCTGAAACACCTACATATGCAAACAACTCAAGTACTTGAATAAAGCAACCAAGGCATGTTTGACCTTGGGTATTGTGACACAATACGAATCATTCAGCTGCGGAAAATCTTTGTCATTTTTCACAAAAAACTTTTTCAATCTTATTTTCAACCTTCTTGGTCGAAACGATTTTCCGTTTCTCATTCAGAAAAGTCTTTTGTTTCTTGACCACCCAAATTTGTCTTTTAAAACATTTTTATAAAATCTTGAATCATTTTGAATGTTTTGTTTTGACAAATCAGCTTTTGGTTTCTAGATTTGTTTTGGTTTAAACTTGGATGTTTTTGGTTTCCAAATTTGTTTTGGATTTGATATATCAACCTTTGGTTTCCAAATCTGTTTCTCCTCAAATTTGGGTGTCTTTGGTTTCCAAGTTTGTTTTGACTCAAACTTGGTTGACTTCTGTTTCACAACATCAGATTTCTTTTTATTTTTTTCAACATCAACAAGCTTCAGATTTGGATATTTGCGACCAACATGTCCAATTTGTTGACATTTAAAACATGTTGTCTTTGAAACATCTTTGACCTGTTGTTGTTGTTGTTTCTTCTGAGCATAGAATTCCTCATTAGTCTGTCGACTAAATTGGATTTCTTTCTCTTCTTCCGAACTTGTTCCATGAACAAAGTTCATCTTTTTCTGAAATTTTATCTTTTCAACCCTTTTCTTTTGATTTTGTTTCATTTTATAACCCAACCTAAGCTTTATGTTTATCATTTTTTAACCAGGTTAGTTATAAAAAGATTTCTTGCTCGCTTTCCGGCAAATTTATCAATTTCAGACTTTTCAATTTCTACCGGTTTAAAAACATTGTCAATCTTTTCCGCAATCACATTTTGAATCGGAAATTCAATATCTGAGAACAATTTGTCCGATCCAACCATATAATATGCCAAAATTATTGGATCAACATTCGCATTTGTCTCATATTTTGAGTATTTCAAATAATTCTTATGAAAACTTTCTTCATCTTCAACCTGTGATTCAGACTTTTCATTTTTGGTAGAATCTTCTTTTAGAATGCTTTCAACAACCTTACCTACCACCTCCGAATCACCAACCTCATCAGATTTGGAATAAGTCACATCAATGTTATAAGACAATTGGTCAACTATGTTTATTGCTTTTGCCACCTTTTCATCATCATAGAATGTAAAATTTTTCTCAAATGGCGGTGGAACCTGATGATATTCTGAACCAATTCTCTTCTTGTTTTTCTCAGAATTATTATCATCCGGTTTAATGTTGAAAATACATTCAAGAATATATGAAGAAGCATGATAACTATGTAAATTATTATTTTCTTTTTCAACTTCAGCCCTTTTATGTTTAAGTTCAGCAACTTCATCAATATATTGGTTTACAACCTGTTGTTTTACTTTATATTTGGCTTCAAGAAGTTTTGTCGTTTCACAATATTGTGTAAGTCTTTCTTGAATATGTTTCATTTGACTTTTCAAAGTTTCATATGCTTCTTTTGTTGTATGGTATGAAATTTTCATTACATGATATTCCTTTTTCATTTCTTGAACAACATTTTCTATTTGTAAACATTCATTACTGTTTGCTGAACACTTTTGTTTCAAAATTTCATTTTCTTTTTCAAGAACCTTACATTTTCGTGTCAGCTCTTCTTCTTTTTGTTTCAAAATATTTTCATTTTCAAACATTTCTTTACATTTTTCTTTGAAAACTTTTTCTATTTTAGTAAATTCAACGTTTCTGGATCTTAAGTTTTCATCCTTCTCAATGCAGGCACTGCATGTTTCCATGCATTTCCTACACTGCACATCATTTTTATTATCGGATTGTTCATTATTTTCATCATTGTTACCCATTGATTCATCCTTGTTTGACGAATCAGAAGATTTAATTTGAATTTGTACCTCAACTTTTTCTGGCATCACAGCTTCTTCTGTTGTTTTCTTCTGATCCTCATCAATTTTCTGTTGACTTTCATCAATGGCTTCTTCTGCCGTCTTCTTCAGCTTCTCAACAATCTTCTCCACATTTTCTTCAATAGCTTCTTCCTCTTTCTTCTTCAAACTTGCAAGAATCACTTCTTTTATTCGCTTCTCCATGTTTGCAACATAATTTTTATCTTCAAATTTCTTCAAGTAAAGTTCTTCAGCAGTAGGAATAACATCAAGTAGTGCTTTAAAATCCACACTCTTTGAATCCACTACCGGATTTCTGTAACACCTCGGAAATTTACGTCCAATAATGTACTGACACGTGTCATAAGCCGTGATTATGTGAAAACAAACCTTAGAGGGACTAAAGTTGACAAACGGTGAAACTATGTGAATTCAAGGGTTCAAAGTGTCAACAATTGATAAATAGGCCCTACAATAACCCTACATGGTGTTTATAATCTAAAACGGGTAAATCATGGATCATACGAAGCGAAAAATGATAGAAAGCGAGAAATTACAAACTACAGGGGCTAAACGTGTCAACATGTTGAATTTATACATCTGAGTGATCTTTTGGCAAACCCGAAGCTTTGTAATGATAAAATATACTCACAAGAGTATGTGATAAAAATTTCATGAAGTTTCGTGAACGTATGAGAAAGTTATGATTAAAACCGTATACGAAAGGTTAAATACGTAATCGTGAATTTCGTGACTTTTCGGGTAAGCGCAAAGTGAACCAAGGACATACCCAAGCTTATAAAAGTCCTAAGGTTCCTACAAATCAGATTTGAGGGTCTAGAGTGCTAAATAAACGAACAAAACAACGTTTCAAAGATCAGGGACTGATTTGCAAAATGGCTAAAACTTGAAAAGCTGGTAAACCACTTGGTCGCGCCACGCGAGGAGGGGCTCGCGCCACGCGAGCGACTGCACAGCGACGAAAACGACTGGCAGTTGCCAGTTCTGACTGTTTTCGACTTGTATCCAGCTGTTTTCGACTCAGGCACTTCACCAATCAAATTACATGCATTCTAGGGCCTTTGTATTTATCTCACAACCTCTGAAAACATCTGCAACAGCCATAAATCTGATCCAACTTGCTATTAAAGTTCACCAAGTTGCAAACTTTTAAGAACACTTGAACTTGCAAAACTCACAAGACTTCTCCTGGAGCATTCTGATCGATAAGGCAGCCTCATAAGTGATCACTAAGCTTGTTAGGACCTTTGTAAGTGTTTATATCATCCTCTAATCCATTCTAGCTTAGTGTTTTTACTAAAAGTCAAACATATCGTAAATATAGTTTGACTTTGCAATTAAACGAAATGTGCTCAGTCATATCTCGAATCAAAAGTACCAACAGGTTGGTATATATGAGTATAACAAACCCCTAAAAGGGTATGATCAGATTCACACTCTAAGCATGCTAATTGTCGAGTCAAAGTTCTTCATAAAAAGTCAACAAAATATGTTTTTGCAAATTTAAGCTTGATTAACAATGTAGGCTACATGCAACCTGTTTGATCATCAAAATAACTTTATAAATAATGTAAGAACATGTTTCAACTTGATCAACTCGACAATTCTCTGTATTACACCCGAATCGGAACCGGAAGTCTCATAAATGGACTTTTTCTTTGACTATCGGTTCTGATCCGTACATGCATGTTAAGATCTGCATTAGAGCATATTTTGGACCAACTTTTATATAAGATTAACTCTCTGGAATTTTACAAATTGATTCCATGATTAACCGATTCATATGCATGTTACCGGTTTATGCTTAAAGTTGACTATTTTGCCCTTTTTAATATAAAACGCGATTTTTGAAAAAGTGAAAGAGAAAAATCAATTGTTACTGATTTATAAACATGCACCGAAATTTTGATATCAGTTTGAGGTCTAGATTAACGGTTATGCTCATTATCGTAAATTACAAGCCTTATGTTACATAAATAGCGTAATTAGCGCATAGCCTATTTTAACCCATTTTTGGTATCAAACCGTTTCTACACTGATGTTATATAATATTTTGAGATTTTTAAAGATTTTTATTTAATTTTTGGCTGATCGTATCATGGGTCTCTAAGCTTAATTCGGTAAATACCGATTTTGCCCTTTTAAGCTATAAAACGAGTTTTATAAATCCGATTGACCCCAAACCTTTTCCTACTGATTTTATTTATTAAATAAGGTATTTTGAGCTTTCTGGAAATATAAAAATCTCAGCTTTCTTTTACAAACCCGGAAACGGCTCCAAATCGTCTTTTTAGGCATTTTTAACGCATAGTATATACTATAACCATGTCAAGCATATAAGACTTATACCTACTGATGTAATTAGCATATTTTCATATAAAAACAGTAAGTACAACTTTATAAACTCAGATTTCCAGTTTTGGCATTTTTAGCCCTTGTGAAATTACCAAAATGCCCCTAGGGTGCATAGTTTGATTTTAAATGATAAGTTTTACATACGGGTCATATCACACTGTTATAACATAATAAGTTAAGTATATTTTCTGTATAAATCAGACCCGTAACTCAGATTAACAAATAAACTCTTTTATAACCTTTTAAATGACCAAAATGCCCTTATGAGGCGTAAGTTGAGTTTAAATACATTCCGGGCATAATAGAAAATATCTTGCTGATATTATAACATATTTGGAGCATATTAACTCAGGGAACTTGCATATGTCTCTTGTGGTCACCCGTAACGCTCTTTTCGCGTTCGGTTCGGTTTATGTAACTAGTTTGCATAAATTGGCCGAAACGGGTCAAACATTATCATTTTCGTCTCAAAATCCAGAATGTGTTTAGTAAACCCATATTATACAAGTCTTCAAACTTGTCGAGTCAAATTCACATTCCATCCGGTCTTCGCTTAATCGTGCGTGAACCGTATCGTCATTAAAACTAACCGGTCTAGGCTTAGGCTTAAATAAAGACCCGTTAGAAGTCTAATAGGTTATTATAAACCTTTGTTCCAGATTAGGAGCACCAGTAAAAGCTACTTGCATTTGTCTTGATTGTGATTGATACTTATTCAGGTAAATACTCTTTGGCTTATTTTCCCTATACGGGCTTGGGTTACGGTATATAGAATAACGCTTGATCGGGCATTAAATCCTCCACCGTTGCGTGGGTAGTTGGAATAATTTAATCGGCTCGTTTAAACAGTCTTGTTCACTTAAGGCCTTTGGGGGGTTAATTGACCATGTCCCGGATATCCTTGGCATTATCCTACGAGATGGCCACGGCCTGAGCACGGGGTGTAGGCATACACCTTTCCGTGTATAACTCTTTAATGTGGTGGGTCCATTGATCTTTAGCCCGGACTAGATCCGGGCCACTGAACGCAAGTAACATGTAATTCGTTCACATGATTATTATATTAAATAATTGACCCAAGTTAATAAAAATGTTTTGTGCCTTGTGCATTTAAATCAATTTTCAACCTTTTCAAAATGAGTCAGTCGAATTGTATTTACCAGTGTAAACTGACGTATTTTTCCCAAAAAGATTAAGTGCAGGTACTACACGTAATAGGCTGGCAGGCTTCTAGAGCGTCCACAATAGGTCTCGCAGCTTGGACGACAAATAAACTGTTGAACAATTATCCTATTTTATTTTCGATCCGCCTGTGGATCCGTTTCAACTACTTGTGATAATTAATATTACAATTTTTATTTAAAGTTGAAATGTATCTATCTTTTGCTTCCGCTGTGCATTATTATATTGTGTTGCTTGTCTATGATGATACCAACGACGTCACGATACCCCCACCGGGCCCACCGGTGACACGTGGAAATTAGGGGTGTGACAGGTTGGTATCAGAGCCAACTCTGAGTGAATTAAACACTAGCCTTTTGTGTTTAATCTCAGTTACACAATTGCACAATTCTCGATTCTCGAGTCTAGACAAAGAACTTAGGAAATTTCCAAATTTTTGTTTACATTTTCTAATTTTGTCTTATAAATATTTTGTTGTATCACTTGTTTGTTTTTGACAGATAGCTAAACATGCCGCCAAGAATGAGAGGACGAGGAAGAGGACGAGGAGGATACGCAGCTCCAAATGATCACGAAGCCGGGCCTTCGCACCGGCGAACACCTTCGGGCTCTCATAACACAGATGCCCAAAATCTATGGAGGTCCTTCACTGAACCAGCCTCCACACCATCCATTCCCCACTCATTTGGGCCTCATTCGGAGAATGAGCCCCATCACTCACAGCAGTCCTACATTCCTCTAGGACCCTCATCACCTTTTGACAACACGTCACCCGTCTTTCAGGGCCTGTACGACCCTGACGATTACCTTCAAGAACCAGTGGGTTTTAACCCACTGGGACCGGAAGACCATTTTTCGGGTGGCAACCCGATGGATGTCGACGAGGATAATGATCCTGTCATGCCACCCTCTGGAACACCAAACCACCCCATCGAGATATCTGATGGGTCACCATTTTTGGGATCACCTTACAATGGTCCCGATAGTTTCGAGGAGAACTTCAGGCAGCACAACTGGGTGTACACTCCCAGTTACCACAACTCTCCTCTCCACCCGTCCTACCACAGCTCTCCCCTGCACCACCAGCAGCAGCAGAATCCATCTACGGATTCTCGATTTGTGGCGGTTACTCCACCGCCACCACCACCTCCGACTCATCCTCCCTCGCCCCCGAGGCGAAGGAGAGGAACGAACGCGAGGATGTCCTCGCGAGGAGGAGTGCGTATCCGCACCCCTCCACAGTCAAGCAGCAGCTGGTACTCGCCAGTTGAAGAAGAAGAAGAGATGGGGGAATCCTCACACCCCGTCTCAGAGGTAACTACTGCGCCAGTCGCACCACCACCACCACCACCACAGGGTTTTGGAGACCCAATCCCTGCTTATACTAGTGCCGCAGCATTTAACCCCTTCGAGCCGCAGTTTCCCCCCGGCTACAACTTTTCTGAGGATCCATACTGGTTGGCCTCAAGCTTCAACGTTCCCCAATCGGGAGGTTCATATGGAGGTCCCTGGGCCACAGGACCCTCGACCTATGGGTATCCATCATATGGGTATCAACAGTCGCAGCCTCTTCAACCTCCACAGTATCAGCAGCCGCAACCGCCCCAACCTCCGCTTTATCAGCCTCCTCAGCCATCGTACTACCAGCAACCACCTCAGGCGCCGACGATGTCGCCACCCCAAGTTCAAGAAATCATACAGGAGATTCAAGGGGTGCGTCAGGAATTTCGGCAGGAGTTGGAAAATAATCAGAGGCGTAACCGGGGGATGATTCAGAAGGTGGTGGACTTGCTCAAGGGTAAGAGCAAGAAGGATTACTAAATCCTTTATTTATTTTAGTGATAGTCATGTCCCTGCGTGGACATATCTTTATGTACTCTACCCCTACGTGGGTAATTTTTCTTCTGTTTCGCCCCTGCGTGGGCATATCTTTTATTTCGACCCCTGCGAGGGTTTGTTATTTGTTTAGCCCCTGTGTGGGCATGATATTTATGAAAAGTCCCGTTTAGGGCAATTTTGTACTCATTAATTTTAAATTAGAATGGTAATTTCAGCTTTTCATTTTAAATTATATGCATAAATATAATAAATGAATAAATGGAAAATAGCACTATTATTGTAATTCACCATTTTAATAAGGATCTTAAAAGGTAAAACCTAGCTGTTATGTTGTCATAAACCTAGCCAAGACGGTATAACCTGTTTAAAAAGATTCCAATCTCTGTTAACATCTGTAAATATGTTAACATTCTTGACTAATGTGGTTCGCAAAATCACACATGTCACCCTTTTTAATAAATTATCCAAGATTATATTTTTATATAATTGAAAGTGACATAAAGCCTACGGGTTATAATAAATGTCATATAAAACAAAAGGCAGCCGTAGCTTATAGACTCCCTGCCAAAGGAAGGATTGATTCGTTTTGATTATTCAAACCTTAATCCTATAAAAATCTAAATTTATAATTTAGAAACTGTCTACGTGACTAGGTCTATTGTGCCTATATATATATTTCATTTTAGGATAAAATTATTGATAAAAAGTCCTAAATGAAACTACTTAACAAATTAACTAATATGGCTTTTAATTACCATGGTTAATAAATCGTCAAGAACGATAATACTGGTTAGATTTCTAAATAGACTTTGTCCTTGTTTTATGTAGCATTTAATACTACATGACTAAGTCTGAAGAAATGAATAGTCATCCAGCAAACGACCCTGATAACACGAAGATACTAGTAACTGGTGCCGAATTGAAAGCATTAGTAAATGAAGCTGTTGTCGAAGCAATGAATAGACAGTATAGTGAATCTAACGGGACCTATAGTAGGACCCGATCTGCAACTCATCCCAAGTCAAAACCCAAGGTTCAGTCAGAGGCTCATAGTAAGCCACCCTCTATGAAAGTTATACCTAAGAAAGAGGAACCCAAGAAAGACAATGACATGCACTCTTCCAACCAGAACAGTGCCCCCTCTAAGAAAATTGTGAGAAATGATGCGCCTCCTGCTAGAGGATGCACGTACAAGTACTTTGTTTCGTGTAAGCCCCGAGACTTTACTGGGGAGAAAGGGGCAGTCGACTGCATAACCTGGTTGGATGAGATTGATACAGTGGTAGACATAAGTGGATGTGCAGAAAAGGATGTTGTGAAATTCGTATCCCAGTCCTTTAAGGGTGAAGCCCTAGCATGGTGGAGATCACTGATCCAGGCCACCGGAAAGGTGCATTTGTATAGCATAACCTGGGAGCAGTTCGTTGCTCTTATCAAGGAAAATTTCTGCCCGCAGCATGAGGTGGAGAAGATAGAGTCCGATTTTGTATCATTGGTGATGACAAACCTGGACTGCCAAGCCTACTTAACGAGCTTCAACACGATGTCTCGATTGGTTCCATATCTTGTAACCCTTGAACCAAGGAGAATCGCTCGTTTTATCGGGGGGTTAGAACCCGCAATAAAGGCAAGTGTGAAGGCCTCTCGGCCAACGACTTTCAGGTCAGTAACCGACCTCTCTTTGTCCCTCACAATGGACGCGGTCCGACTAAGATCGCTGAGGAACAAAGAGGCCGAGAACAAGAGAAAGCGTGAGGATGATACCTCACGAAGGTCAGAGAAGAGACACAGAGGGAATGACGACCACAGGAAAGGGTCGGGATTTAAGAAGAATGGGCAACAAACGGGGGAAAAGCCCAAGTGTAAAACTTGTAGGAGGTACCATTTTGGGAAATGTCGACTTGAGTCGAAATCCCAGTCTCTCGCGAGACCTTGTGGAATCTGTAAGTCCACAGAACACAAGACTTTGGAGTGTAGGAAGTTGAAGGATGCAACCTGTTATGGTTGCAACGAGAAGGGGCACATTAAGTCTAATTGCCCAAAGAATGCCAAGAAAGCCGAAGATGGGAAGAAGACCAATGCAAGGGTCTTCAGGATGGACGCTAAAGAGGCTATCCAGGACGACAACGTGATTACTGGTACGTTTCTTGTAAATGATATTTTTGCTAGAGTCCTGTTTGATTCTGGAGCAGATAAATCCTTTGTAGACAATAAGTTTTGTGAGTTGTTGAAATTGCCTGTAAAACCCTTAAGTGTGAAGTATGAAGTGGAGTTAGCTGATGGAACCATAGAAACCGCCTCGACTGTTCTAGATGGATGTGTTATATCCATTAGGAATCACTCGTTTCCATTATCCTTACTTCCCTTTAAACTAGCTGGTTTTGACATAGTAATAGGCATGGATTGGTTATCACACAACCAAGCCCAGATTGTGTGCAATAGAAAGCAAGTGGTAGTTAAAACTCCGTCAGGTGAGCCACTCACTATTCAAGGAGATACCCAGCATGGATTGCCTGAGCAAGTGTCCATGCTCAAGGCATCCAGATGTATGCAGAAGGGTTGTGTCATTTATATGGCACAAGTTACTGTTGATGAACGTAAGCCGAAGATTGAAGACATCCCTGTCATTTCGGAATACCCCGAAGTTTTCCCAGAAGAACTACCTGGGTTACCACCAGATAGGCAAGTGGAATTCCGAATCGACATCATTCCGGGTGCAGCACCAGTGGCAAGAGCACCATATAGGTTGGCTCCAACGGAGATGAAGGAGTTAAGAACGCAGTTAGACGATCTGTTAGCAAAAGGTTTCATTAGACCTAGCTCGTCTCCCTGGGGAGCGCCTATTTTGTTTGTTAAGAAGAAGGATGGATCGATGCGTCTGTGCATCGATTATCGTGAGCTCAATAAAGTCACCATCAAGAATAGGTATCCTTTGCCCAGGATCGACGATCTGTTCGATCAGTTACAAGGGGCAAGCTACTTCTCAAAGATCGACTTAAGGTCAGGCTATCATCAGTTGAAAGTCAAGGATGAAGATGTACACAAGACAGTGTTTAGGACTCGTTATGGACATTACGAGTTCCTAGTGATGCCTTTTGGGCTCACTAACGCACCAGCCGCATTCATGGATCTCATGAATCACGTCTGCAAGCCTTATCTGGATAAATTCGTCATCGTCTTTATTGACGACATCCTTATCTACTCAAAGAACAGGGCTGACCACGAGAAACACCTTCGTTGTATTCTCAAACTTCTACATCAAGAGAAACTCTACGCCAAATTCTCTAAGTGCGAATTTTGGCTTCGAGAAGTCCAATTCCTTGGACATGTAGTAAGCGAGCGTGGTATCCAAGTGGATCCTGCTAAAGTAGAAGCAGTGATGAACTGGCAAGAGCCAAAGACGCCTACTGAAATTCGTAGCTTCCTGGGTTTAGCAGGATACTATAGGCGATTCATCGAAAACTTTTCAAGGATTGCTGCGCCCCTTACTTCATTGACACGCAAGAAGGTTAAGTTTGATTGGGGCCCTAAGCAGCAGGAATCCTTCGATATTCTGAAGAACAAGTTGAGCAATGCACCAGTACTAACACTGCCCGATGGTATAGAAGAATTCGTAGTGTACTGTGATGCATCACACACTGGTATGGGCTGTGTACTCATGCAGAGAGGCAAGGTCATTGCCTACGCTTCACGACAACTAAAGATTCACGAGAAGAACTACACCACCCACGACTTGGAGTTGGGTTCTGTTGTATTTGCATTGAAGCTATGGAGGCATTACCTGTATGGAACCAAGTGTGTGATCTATTCAGATCACAAGAGCCTTCAACATTTGTTTAATCAGAAGGACTTAAACATGCGACAAAGGCGATGGATGGAAACTCTGAATGATTATGACTGTGAAATAAAATACCATCTAGGCAAGGCAAATGTAGTTGCTGACGCCTTGAGTAGGAAGGAAAGAGTTAAGCCAATAAGAATCAATGCCAAGCGCATTGAAATAAGGAATAGTTTGAACGAGAGGGTATTAGCTGCACAGAAGGAAGCTGTGTTGGAAGCTAATTATCCTGAAGAAAAGCTGGGAGTAACTGAGGAGCAGTTATCCCGTGACAAAGATGGAATGCTTAGATTGAATGGACGAATATGGGTTCCTGTTTTTGGAGGTCTCCGAGATGTTATCCTCCAGGAAGCCCACAGTTCCAAATATTCTGTCCATCCTGGAGCTGATAAGATGTACCAGGACTTAAAAGCAAACTACTGGTGGATTGGTTTGAAAAAGTCCGTAGCTGCTTATGTAGCTAAATGTTTGACTTGTGCGCAAGTCAAAGCTGAGCATCAGAAGCCGTCAGGTTTGTTACAACAACCTGAAATTCCCACATGGAAATGGGAAATGGTGACGATGGATTTTATCACCAAGTTGCCAAAGACGAGAAAGGGAAATGATACCATATGGGTCATAGTGGATAGACTAACGAAGTCAGCACACTTCCTACCCATTAAGGAAACCTACAGCTCAGATATGTTAGCCCAGTTATATGTTGATAAGATTGTAGCTTTGCACGGTATACCTGTGTCCATTATCTCGGATAGAGATACTAGATACACGTCACATTTTTGGAAGAGTTTCCAACAATCTTTGGGCACTCGTTTGAATTTTAGTACGGCTTATCATCCACAGACTGACGGTCAGAGTGAGCGTACTATTCAAACATTGGAAGACATGCTACGTGCATGTGCGATCGATTTGGGTGGTAGTTGGGATAAGAACCTACCACTAATTGAATTCTCCTACAACAATAGCTACCACACCAGCATAAAAGCTGCGCCTTTTGAGGCCTTATACGGTAGAAAGTGTAGATCGCCTATTTGTAGGGCAGAAGTTGGAGAGGTCCAACTATCAGGACCAGAAATTGTTTTTGAGACGACGGATAAGATTGTCCAGATTCGCGATCGTTTGAAAGCTGCCAGGGATAGGCAGAAAAGTTATGCGGATCCAAGTCGTAAAGATTTTCACTTCGAAGTAGGTGATAGAGTGTTACTTAAAGTATCACCCTGGAAGGGGGTGATGAGGTTTGGTAAGAAAGGCAAGCTAAGCCCGAGATACATAGGACCTTTCGAGGTTATCGAACGTGTCGGGTCAGTTGCCTATAAGTTAAACCTGCCTGAAGAGCTTAGTGCTATCCATAATGTGTTCCACATCTGTAATTTGAAGAAGGGTTCTGCTAATGAACCACTGGCTATACCGTATACGGATGTACATATAGATGAAGGCTTGAAATTTGTGGAAAAGCCGTTATCAATTGAAGACCGAAAGGTAAAGAAGCTTCGAAGGAAGCACATACCTATTGTTAAGGTCAAATGGGATGCCCGTAGAGGTCCCGAATACACATGGGAGGTAGAATCCACGATGAAAGATAAATACCCTCATTTGTTTCAGTAAATCTCGAGGTCGAGATTTCTTTTAAGGGGGTGAGGATGTAACACCTCGGAAATTTACGTCCAATAATGTACTGACACGTGTCATAAGCCGTGATTATGTGAAAACAAACCTTAGAGGGACTAAAGTTGACAAACGGTGAAACTATGTGAATTCAAGGGTTCAAAGTGTCAACAATTGATAAATAGGCCCTACAATAACCCTACGTGGTGTTTATAATCTAAAACGGGTAAATCATGGATCATACGAAGCGAAAAATGATAGAAAGCGAGAAATTACAAACTACAGGGGCTAAACGTGTCAACATGTTGAATTTATACCTCTGAGTGATCTTTTGGCAAACCCGAAGCTTTGTAATGATAAAATATACTCACAAGAGTATGTGATAAAAATTTCATGAAGTTTCGTGAACGTATGAGAAAGTTATGATTAAAACCGTATACGAAAGGTTAAATACGTAATCGTGAATTTCGTGACTTTTCGGGTAAGCGCAAAGTGAACCGAGGACATACCCAAGCTTATAAAAGTCCTAAGGTTCCTACAAATCAGATTTGAGGGTCTAGAGTGCTAAATAAACGAACAAAACAACGTTTCAAAGATCAGGGACTGATTTGCAAAATGGCTAAAACTTGAAAAGCTGGTAAACCACTTGGTCGCGCCACGCGAGGAGGGGCTCGCGCCACGCGAGCGACTGCCCAGCGACGAAAACGACTGGCAGTTGCCAGTTCTGACTGTTTTCGACTTGTATCCAGCTGTTTTCGACTCAGGCACTTCACCAATCAAATTACATGCATTCTAGGGCCTTTGTATTTATCTCACAACCTCTGAAAACATCTGCAACAGCCATAAATCTGATCCAACTTGCTATTAAAGTTCACCAAGTTGCAAACTTTTAAGAACACTTGAACTTGCAAAACTCACAAGACTTCTCCTGGAGCATTCTGATCGATAAGGCAGCCTCATAAGTGATCACTAAGCTTGTTAGGACCTTTGTGTGTTTATATCATCCTCTAATCCATTCTAGCTTAGTGTTTTTACTAAAAGTCAAACATATCGTAAATATAGTTTGACTTTGCAATTAAACGAAATGTGCTCAGTCATATCTCGAATCAAAAGTACCAACAAGTTGGTATATATGAGTATAACAAACCCCTAAAAGGGTATGATCAGATTCACACTCTAAGCATGCTAATTGTCGAGTCAAAGTTCTTCATAAAAAGTCAACAGAATATGTTTTTGCAAATTTAAGCTTGATTAACAATGTAGGCTACATGCAACCTGTTTGATCATCAAAATAACTTTATAAATAATGTAAGAACATGTTTCAACTTGATCAACTCGACAATTCTCTGTATTACACCCGAATCGGAACCGGAAGTCTCATAAATGGACTTTTTCTTTGACTATCGGTTCTGATCCGTACATGCATGTTAAGATCTACATTAGAGCATATTTTGGACCAACTTTTATATAAGATTAACTCTCTGGAATTTTACAAATTGATTCCATGATTAACCGATTCATATGCATGTTACCGGTTTATGCTTAAAGTTGACTAATTTGCCCTTTTTAATATAAAACACGATTATTGAAAAAGTGAAAGAGAAAAATCAATTGTTACTGATTTATAAACATGCACCGAAATTTTGATATCAGTTTGAGGTCTAGATTAACGGTTATGCTCATTATCGTAAATTACAAGCCTTATGTTACATAAATAGCGTAATTAGAGCATAGCCTATTTTAACCCATTTTTGGTATCAAACCTTTTCTACACTGATGTTATATAATATTTTGAGATTTTTAAAGATTTTTATTTATTTTTTGGCTGATCGTATCATGGGTCTCTAAGCTTAATTCGGTAAATACCGATTTTGCCCTTTTAAGCTATAAAACGAGTTTTATAAATCCGATTGACCCCAAACCTTTTCCTACTGATTTTATTTATTAAATAAGGTATTTTGAGCTTTCTGGAAATATAAAAATCTCAGCTTTCTTTTACAAACCTGGAAACGGCTCCAAATCGTCTTTTTAGGCATTTTTAACGCATAGTATATACTATAACCATGTCAAGCATATAAGACTTATACCTACTGATGTAATTAGCATATTTTCATATAAAAACAGTAAGTACAACTTTATAAACTCAGATTTCCAGTTTTGGCATTTTTAGCCCTTGTGAAATTACCAAAATGCCCCTAGGGTGCATAGTTTGATTTTAAATGATAAGTTTTACATACGGGTCATATCACACTGTTATAACATAATAAGTTAATTATATTTTCTGTATAAATCAGACCCGTAACTCAGATTAACAAATAAACTCTTTTATAACCTTTTAAATGACCAAAATGCCCTTATGAGGCGTAAGTTGAGTTTAAATACATTCCGGGCATAATAGAAAATATCTTGCTGATATTATAACATATTTGGAGCATATTAAATCAGGGAACTTGCATATGTCTCTTGTGGTCACCCGTAACGCTCTTTTCGCGTTCGGTTCGGTTTATGTAACTAGTTTGCATAAATTGGCCGAAACGGGTCAAACATTATCATTTTCGTCTCAAAATCCAGAATGTGTTTAGTAAACCCATATTATACAAGTCTTCAAACTTGTCGGGTCAAATTCACATTCCATCCGGTCTTCGCTTAATCGTGCGTGAACCGTATCGTCATTAAAACTAACCGGTCTAGGCTTAGGCTTAAATAAAGACCCGTTAGAAGTCTAATAGGTTATTATAAACCTTTGTTCCAGATTAGGAGCACCAGTAAAAGCTACTTGCATTTGTCTTGATTGTGATTGATACTTATTCAGGTAAATACTCTTTGGCTTATTTTCCCTATACGGGCTTGAGTTACGGTATATAGAATACCGCTTGATCGGGCATTAAATCCTCCACCGTTGCGTGGGTAGTTGGAATAATTTAATCGGCTCGTTTAAACAGTCTTGTTCACTTAAGGCCTTTGGGGGGTTAATTGACCATGTCCCGGATATCCTTGGCATTATCCTACGAGATGGCCACGACCTGAGCACGGGGTGTAGGCATACACCTTTCCGTGTATAACTCTTTAATGTGGTGGGTCCATTGGTCTTTAGCCCGGACTAGATCCGGGCCACTGAACGCAAGTAACATGTAATTCGTTCACATGATTATTATATTAAATAATTGACCCAAGTTAATAAAAATGTTTTGTGCCTTGTGCATTTAAATCAATTTTCAACCTTTTCAAAATGAGTCAGTCGAATTGTATTTACCAGTGTAAACTGACGTATTTTTCCCAAAAAGATTAAGTGCAGGTACTACACGTAATAGGCTGGCAGGCTTCTAGAGCGTCCACAATAGGTCTCGCAGCTTGGACGACAAATAAACTGTTGAACAATTATCCTATTTTATTTTCGATCCGCCTGTGGATCCGTTTCAACTACTTGTGATAATTAATATTACAATTTTTATTTAAAGTTGAAATGTATCTATCTTTTGCTTCCGCTGTGCATTATTATATTGTGTTGCTTGTCTATGATGATACCAACGACGTCACGATACCCCCACCGGTGACACGTGGAAATTAGGGGTGTGACAATTTCCTTGAGGATCTATGTAACATTTTCTCTTCTCATCCCATCTACCTGCTCGTTTAGCTTCTTCGAAAGCTGCAGACATTTCATCCAATATGATACCTACAATGCGTCTTTCTCTCATAGTTTTCTCTCTGACTTGATCAGATTTCACTTCAGCAACTAATGCATGATTTTCTTTTGGAATGTATTTATTCCAGTTGAATCCCTCGTCTTCTTGAGTAACCACCAAAGCTTTCTTTCTTTCTTTTAAAGATCCCTCATCAATTTGTTTTTGGTTCATCTTTGGCGGTTGTTCATTGGTGTGATCGTAAATTTCCTTTTGATAGTAATCATCATGGAATGGATTGACATTTTCATTCACCTCCCGGTTTGAGCACACTCTCTTGAAGTGTCCTTTCTGCTTGCATTTGAAGCATGTAACCTTGGATTTATCAAATCCTAATTTTGTGTTTGGACCTTCAAGACATTTCCTGCCGATAATCTCCATAAACCTTTGAGCCCTCCTGATAACACTGGCCATACACCATCTGATATCTATCATCTCCATCTCCTCTGGATCTATCTGGTCGTAATCTTCCTTAGTCATGTTAGGGTTTCCTATTCTACCCGCCACCAGACTTTCATATGATTCCAGAATTGAAGCTAAAAAATCATTTGTTGCTTGGCAGAGTCAGCATTCATACTCTGAGAATTTTTTAGATTCAGGGCGATGTTGCATTAAATTGTGACACCCGGCTTTTCAGGCCGTACCGTACAATTGTGACACGTGTTGTGAATAGGTAACAGGGCTGTATTTGACTAGTTATGATGTTTATATGTGAAATTTAATGAGTTGGTAAAATTAAACTTTGATAAAAAAATTATGTTGGCAACAGTAAGATAAAAGCTTATCGCGTAACGGTTAAAATGCGAAACGAATGTCGGTGACCACCCGGTTAGTGTTAAAATCCTAAAAATAGTCTGTAATGATTAGAATAATAATTTTAATCATATTCGTGAGGAAAAATAAATTAAAACGCTAAGAAACTCTATTTCTCGAGTTTAAGCGTGTACCGCGCGATGCAGCGCGTGTACCGACAAAATTCTGACAACTGGCACAAAACCGGTAATTTCCGTACAATTTAATTAATACTTAATGACTGCAATTATGTGCTTAAATGTCAACATTATCTAAATTACATGCTATACATGTGAATTCATGCACGTTTTATACTACAAATATTGCTTTATGCATTAATGATAGCGTTGCGTCAGAAATACTAGTAAACTCACCGGTAAGACACACTGTGTCAACAATTCTGTAGAAAGCAGTTAGACAATAGAATTGGGGCATAGGTGTAGGTCCAACATCAAAAATACATTAAAACCCAAGAGTATATACAAGGGTTAACATATAGACTTTCCGGAAGCTAGAATATGCACTAAAAAGCACCCGAAACGCACTTTAAATGCAGAATCCTGCACAAATCAGCTATAATCAGCATTTTAACATATAATTATCATGCAGAATTCATGTTTTATTTTCCAGAATACCCTCCTAAGTGTTGGGAATTAAAAGCGTCACAAAAGGGTACATAAAGGACACTAAACGGTGCAATTTAGCACTTTAACGAACCGGTATCTAACCGAACAACCGGACATTACCCGAAACATCAAAATATTCAAGTGTTCTTCCCTAGCCCTTGTGCTAGTAGTAAGCTCCTTGTAACTTGTTACTTCATATTTTGATGAATGAAAGATGATGAATATTGTTAATCTTGAAGAACACAAAAGAACATGATCATGATACTTTAACATAAGCTTAAAAATATAAGAATACATGTTGAATATGTTGATTTGCTTCTTGTTGATTGATTTTTAGTGTTAGTGATATTAGACATCATAAGAAACCTACTAGATTGTGATTAAACACATGATCTAGTAAGTTAAAGTGGTGATCTTGTGAAAGACCAAAATCATCATACTTTATGTCTCCATGAACTTGAATAATGAAGTTGGTTTTCATATGTAAAAATACAAATCTTGTAAATGGATCATTACAAAAATAATTTTCTCAAGAAACCAAGTTTATTTACAAGATTTACAAATTATGATTTCTAAATAAACTAGTCATATTTTTAGTGTTTAAACAAGACTAGAAACATGTTTGTAACAAGAAAAATACAAAAGAAATATTTTTAGAAAAATCATCCTACAAGTTGTAAATGACTAGATCTTTCAAGAATGTGATTTACAAACAAATAACCATGTTTTTAAGGATAACTAAACCTCCTAAATAACATGGTAAGTTACTACAAGTTTTTACAAAACTTTAAATTCGTGATGTAGTATAATTTACTTGATTTTGACACTCGGTGAGTGTTAAATGAGTTGTTGATTGTTGTGATGATTTTAAAAGAAAATAAACACATGTTTTGAAAACATGGGAAAACCTACATTTTTAGGGGAAACCATGTCAAAATTTCTATAAATTTTGACACTTAGAAAAATATAAGTTTTGGTGAAACTTATTCTCTAAAAAGATTTACCAAGGTTTCCCTAATTTTTATGTAAACTTCAAGTTAAGAAATGATGATTTCTTCATGATAAAAATTGTTATTAAGTATGTATATTTTTTAAGAAAATATATATATTTATTGAACACTAAATTTTGTGCTAAGTGTATGTAATAGGTATTATATGTAATAGTGTATTAAGACTTGAAAATACACTAAATACTCCTAAGGAGTAAAAATACAAAACACACATACAACATGCTTAGACAAATACAAGAGAATATATTTATGAAAATATATTACTTGATAAAATATGTAACTCGGATAAGTTACGAACTTAAAATGAGGTTTTGGACAAAATAATATAAGTAAGATACATAGTTAAAAATATAAATTATTTTTAACACACAAAGAACAAATACATAAAAGATGGTGACTTGTACTTGTGCGATACAAGTCTAGTGACTAACGTTAATAAAATACGTATAGGTCACGACGCTATATAAGCAAACCCGGTGAAGTTTACGGCGCAAGAAACGCAAAGTTGTGAGTTCATGCTCCCCCTTTTCTTTTAACTGTTTTCAGTTTTATAACTTCGGGGGTGAAGTGCATGTTACTAAATGTTTACAGAAAGATACAAAATACATGTGTTATGGTATGATGGGTACAAGAAATAAGGAATGATACTTGAAATTGTGTCGCGTATAGGGTACCATAAGCACCATTAATCGTGTACATACTAAGACCGCAGAACAAAAGGTTAGATCTAATGGGTTTTCGGCAGCCACACTCTTGCTGAAAACTAGTACCAAGTAGTGCTTTTGTGTCTCCGTCGTGAATCGACAACTAGAAAAATGCCTATGGTTTGGGATGCTTCCTATGTCGTGTCACATGTTAATGGCCTTGCAACCCATTAACAAACTTGATACATACAGAAATACTTGATACATACAAAATTACATACCATGTTTTCATACAAAGTATACAAACGTTCAATACAAAAATTGCATGAATTCACACCAACATTATGTTGACGATTTTACAAAAACTCACATGTATTTCAGGTAACTAAAGTGGATGTGCGCGCGGTCTTACTCTTGCTCCTGGATGTCGTTTATGTTTATCTTTGAATAAAGTTGTAAACTTATCAAACAAAATGCTGTCTTGTGATGTAAATACTTAAACTATGTTTTCAGTTATGTAATGTTATTGGCATTTGAAGTTATTTTTACGAGCATGTAGTATGTTTACCATTCGTATGCAATGAGAACCTTTCATGATCACACCTCGTGCTTCCGCCTTAGAAAGGGGTGTGACAAAAATACTGTCAACACAGCCTGTCAAGGATACTGACAATCATTTTAATAATAATTTGATGACTTTATTACTATAGAATGATAAAAATAAATAAAAACGCTTAAATCCCTATTTTTGCGATTTTAAGCGCGTACCGCGCAGCACAGCGCGCATACTGCCAAATACCGGCAACGTCGCCAGTCCTGGCAAACAAAATATTGTCCAGTATTATTTTGGTGAGTTTATTTTTATAGAGTGTTAAAAATAATTTAAAACGCACTAAAACGGGGTTAAAACACTAGGTAAAATACCCGGTATCCAGTAAAATACCCGGTATCCAGTAAAATACCAGTTTTTAACCAAAACTACATATATATGTATATGTATACATATAAAACTCGAATTATGAGTGAAATAGGAGACAAGAATTATTAGTTGGCACACATGCAAGCCCACTCTCTCTCCTCTCTCTCCCCCCTATTGGATAAAGAAAAGGTGGAATTATGATTATGTTCCATATAACACTTCTCATATCTTTCAATATCCAAGAACTCATTTCACAACACTCTAACTCACTCTCTCTCTCTACTCTTGGCTGAATACACACACATACACACACTACAAAAATTCAAATTTTGAAGATCTTGAATGTTCATGTTCATATAAACCCATTACAAGTTAGTTTGAAGATCCAAGAGAGTTTTAAGGGTGATTTCAAGTAGGTGCAAACTTCATATCATCAAAAATCATGTCAAAACCCACTTGAATCTTGAAGGTATAAAAACTAGCCTTTTAAAAATGTTCTTGATTATTTTTGTGGAGAAGGAGATAGTAAAAAGTTTCTCTTGTTCTTGGATTTAAACATAAACTTGGAAACTAAAACAAATGGGTTTTTAAGGAAAAATAAAATGGATAAATTTGTATGTATATGTGTGGCCGTATGTGTATATATATATGTATGGAGTTTGAGTTTTAATTTCTTGATGTACTTGATTGATAAAAATCAAAAAGATGTATGCATGCATGTTTAAAAGGTGTCGTATGAAAGCATGAAATGATGATTTGAACATGATTTGATAAAAATGATACTTGATCAGATTATAAACATTAAAATATGGTTATTTTGAAGTATTTAATGATATAAAACTTTGTCATAAGGTTTCCTAGCTTTGCATGTTATACATGAAGCTTAGAAACTTGTAAAATAGGTGAAATAATGTGTTTTGTGTATGATTTAGTAAAAATCAGTTTTGAGCAGGTTATAAACACTAAAATAAAGTTATTTTAAAGTGTTTAGTGACATATAACTTTGTTATAATGTTTGCTAGCTTTGCATGTTGTACTTGGTGCATTAAAAGTTGTAAAATACGTGAAATCGCATGATTTATATGACTTACACAAAAACTGCACTAATCTGATCATAACCACTATTTTAATCAATAAATTACATTTATTGTGTTAAAATATCAAGTCGTTTTGAGTTGGGATGATTATAGTAACGTTTAACGCAAAACTATGCGTTAAAACGGTCAAATATCGGATTTTCGAGTGATTTTTTGTAAAACTGATTTAGATCAGTAAATAAACTGATGTTTTTTGTTTAAAAATAATTATTTTAACTAATTTTAAGTTTACTTGGTGTTTGGTTGGTCATACGTGACTTCCGACGCCCGAAATCGTTACCGAATTGCTAAAATACGCATTTTTCAATGTACACTAATATAGGTAAAATTTTGAATGAACCTTATGTGTTAAAATGTGTTATGTGATTTAAACATGAGAATATGAAAATATTTTAAGTTTTTAACATGATATTAGAAATCTAGCTTACGCATGTATGCTTGTACGTTTTGTGCGGTAGAACCGGTAAAAATTGCGTTAAATGTGTAACTTGTTTGTCGAGCATGAAATTTGATACATATAAGATATTCTATGTATATTTGCTTTAAAAATGACAAAATAGATAAGTTAACAATATTTCGCATGTTTCGGTGTTAAATTATGTGAACGTTTATGTATATATATTATGACGCGCAAACCGTAGATATATTGCGTATAAACGGGAGAGTTAACGAATTTACACAATAATGGTCACCAATAAAATCGTTCAAGTCGCAAAATCATAAATATATATATATATATGGACTCATATATATATATATTAACGTGCCAACATAATAAAAAATAATATCTTTTCAAGAAAATCTCAAAGTTATGTGACAATTCTAAGAAACAGAGAAACTTAGGATTTTTGTGATGTTATATTGATTTAGAATCGTTCCTATATATATATATATATATATATGTTAGGACTTGTAGAAATCAATCTCTGGGATTGCACTATTTAAAATACGCACCCAAAGGTGAGTGTCACTAAACCCCTCTTTTTACTGCTTTGTATATATTTTGGGGGTAGAACACGTAAATAAAAGGGTTTAATAATGTTTTCGAAATAAAACATACCTTTTAATATAAAATATATATTTTCGATGAAAATATATGAAATTTGATAAGTCATACGTTTCGAAGTAAAAACGTTTTTGATGAATAAATGTTGGACATTGGGATGATACGGTATTTCCTAGGCGAAACATGACCGTATAGTTGGGACGGATGCCGGCCTGGGTCTCGAATGATGGAGATTCAGGGGATTCGTACAACATCGTGTATTAAATTGTCATATTAGTAGGATATATATATTGTACGTGAGGCAGACATCATATTGTCCTTCAAGAGGACCCTGCGCCCATGATGTCGTTTAATCATTTAAGTATTGCACGCGAGGAATTGTTGGTAGATCTATCGGGTTGACAACCCCGTCGTGACCGGTCGCCCCGTGTCAAGTCAAACGAAGAATTGATATTCTGTT
The DNA here is from genome assembly GCA_030545235.1 of Helianthus tuberosus. Taxonomy (NCBI): domain Eukaryota; kingdom Viridiplantae; phylum Streptophyta; class Magnoliopsida; order Asterales; family Asteraceae; genus Helianthus; species Helianthus tuberosus. The sequence goes on along the minus strand of CM060429.1, from coordinate 60,483,477 downwards.
TATTGTCTAGCTTTGATTATCCCTGCGTGGTTAATATATAGTTCATATCGTCTAGCTAACATACGAGTCTGAAAATTGACGCAATAATTTAATATACAAAACCTGGGCAAGAATGCTGTTGTTGGATCGATGAACCGACCGAAGCCATGGATTTTATTAAGGAAGCAAAATGGACCTTCTAAAATTATATGGATGTTTTCAAATAAACACCTAATCAGAAAGTTTTCCTTTGGAATAATTTATTTGTATGTGAATATGTGAACTCACCTTCCTTTGTGTTGACACTTGATTTTTAATGTGTTCTACAGGTACTTGAGTTCGGCTTCGGGAATCATGGCGTATCTTGTTGTTGTTGATGCATGTTTTATCACTTAATATGTTGGGCTAACTTTTTAAACTTTCTGGGACAAATGTAATAATATCTGCAAGGATCAAAGACAATTTAACTATGTCATGATTGTGTCATGTTTTGGGACGTTTTGTTTAAAAACTTAAGTTTTAATTAAGTTAATATGTCCAACAATTAAATGCATCAAACATCAAGATAGAAATGGGCACCAACTTCCGTCTCCACTACGTTTTATATTCCACTGCGACGTTTTTGGGGTGTGACATGAATCACATCGGGATTTGCTTTGTTTGATGCTGAAGGGGAATAATATCCAGAATCACAACTTGAAGAACTACCTTTTGGTGAATCTTTTGAGCTTTCACCACTATAAGCTCTTCGACGACTGATTGTTTGATAACATGTTTCCTCTGTAATAAAGATTCACATTTTGCTGATAGTTTGAGCTGTTCATTTTATTCTGTTTTTGAAGCTCCAGCTCATGTCCTTCAAGCTTCTCAATCAACGTGTCCAAGGTGAATTCCTCAAACTTAGTATCGGTTTTCAGAATCATGACAAATGTTTGCCAATCATCTACACACGGTAACGCTTCAATAAGTTTGTCGATGATTTCTTCTCTGTCCTTTTTGATACCGAATCTTTCTAGCTCAATTTTCAGATGACAAAAACGTTCTATCATCTGTCAGACATTCTCTCCCTTTCCAGATGACAACAAAGATATTTTATTTTTCTTGATTTCCTTTCCACCTTCAGCTTTTACTCTCAGTGCCTCCCAAATGGATTTTAACGATTCATTATGTTGGAGCAACGAAAAAAAATATCATCACTAACTGACTGTTATATCAATGCAATCATTCTTTGTTCATCAGAGAATACCTTTTTATCTTCCTTTTCTAACTGTTCAAGTGGAATTTCTTCTTGTTTATCATGTTTAGGTTTTTTATATCCGAATTCTAACAAGAACCAATACTCATGAGCATATGTTTTCACCCAATTAATAAATATGTCCTTCCACCAGTTATAATCTTCTATATTCATAAGTTTCGGTGGTCTTTGATTAGTTCCGTACACATTATCATTTTTCAAACTTTCCGAAATAGCATTAGATATATTCTTCAAAGTGGGTGTCATTTCGGATGTGAAAGCATTGTAAAATTCATTGTAAAATTCCTCTTCCATGATTTAGAGATGCTCGTGAATCACCTGCAAACAATCAACAAACACTTGAACAAACTTTGAAACTTAAACACTTGAAAACCCTAGATTCGCGCGGATATGGAATCTTGTTGATTCACGCGGATGGAGGAACCTTGATCCGTGCGAACCTAACACTGATTTTGTGGAAATTGTTTTTAAGTTGATTCATGCGAATATGAATTCGTGCGAACCTACAATTTCAATTCCTGATCCGTGCGTACTTCGCTGAATACATGTTGTCAAATATTTTGATGATTTTTCAAAAATTTTCAATGTTTTAGCTTGAATTTGGATCTGAAACTTTAAACACTGATTTCTCACAACATGTTGAAAAATCAGCCGTTTTTAGCCATGGATTCAACGTGAATCTGAGATTTAAACTTGAAAAAGGAGTGTAGAAGATGAGTAGAAGAACAATGATGAAATTTAGCTCTAATTTGGATGAATTCAGCTTGAATCTTGTATCTTCAGTCCTTGCAATCAATCTCCCGCTCTGATACCACTTGAGAGTGCGTTTTAGGATCGATTCCGATGCACTTGAATGATCCGTTGATTGCGTAGATCTCGTATCTTGTGCCGAATCCAAGTACGAGAGTGGATTGAACAAGAACAAGCTAATTATAAGATGTTTTCTATTAATAATTTGTAAGTACAAAACCACGAAAACAAACTGACAGAGTTTCCCCACTCTTGTCACTCAAAGTTATATCCAACAAATGAACAAGACTAACCTATATATACTAACACTTGATCCGCAGATAATCATGCATGGACATTTTGGTGCGGATCTACAAGTGCGTACAGACTCAAAGTGCGGATGAACACCTGCACACAAATCAACTCATGAAACCCTAATATGGCACTGTTGGTTCGTGCGAACCTACACCCTTCATCCATGCAAATCTGCTGTGTTCATATGAAAGTTATATTTCAGCACTTCTTAACCTGGTCTTGTCTCATCCGTTCAGCTACGATACGTGATTGGCGCAAGTGATAGACATATGCACTCACAACACCTTATCCAAAATAAAAAAATCTAGAAAAGGCAGAAGCACAGAAAAGTGATATAACCAATTTGCAAAACGGTTTAAGTTAAACAACTTCTGTATATCAGGATGCCAAAGAACGAATAGAAGAATTAACAAATGAGCTAAAGAAAGCTAAGGCTAAATTTGAAACTGCTAAGTTTACTTCAATAAATTTGAGGTGTCTAGTCAAGGGTTAGGATAAAATGAGAACCACCTTGAGTTGTGAGAACCATGAGAACTAGGCCTTCCAAAAGGTTTTTCCAAAATTTTTTTTTCTCAAAATCTTAAAAAATCACTTGTTTCAGCGCATTTTTTAAAAAAAAAATGCCGCATTCACAAATTTACATGAGGTGTAAAAAAATTCATCGTCGTAACAAAATTTACATCAGCGGGTAAAAAAAACTTACATCAGGCAAAACTACCGACTCGACAATTTTTTTACAGATGTGTTTATAATACTTTCATCTACGTTTGTGCAACAAATTGTGGCCCAACTCGCGCGGGAAGTTGGAATTCTCATGGTTCTCACAACTCGTGGTGATTCTTAATTGAACCGAAGCCCAAATTAGCTAAATATATTGTTGATAGGTAGATTGTTGATAACAAAAAAACTAGGGGTTGTTTATACTCAAGTTCCACCACCATTCAATAACAACTATCCTTGCATGCCTCTTTCTGAAGAAGATGATGCAGACTTAGATTATTCAAGGTTTGCAAGACGAGCTGAGGTTGAAACATATGTTGGGATGAGAACCTTGAAAAAAATTACTCATGATTTTAAATGTGTGAATGATTCTAATGCTTCTACTTCATGTGCATAGCAAGTAATCATAGAGGATTGGGAGAATGAAGATGATGAGTGTGAAAAAAAATTGATCACAATTTAATTGTCACTGCTGGTTCATTAAGAGAATTTTCTGATGATAAAACAAATTTATTTGCGAACCTTGTTTATGAGGGTAAAGAACTTTTTGTGACAGAGTGTGTTAAAACTAAAGGTCAAAGTTTAAGAATGTTAAGTCTTTTAAGTCTTCTAATGTTGTATGTAATGATTTGAATACTGGTTCATCTACAACCTTTGTTAAACCTGCTATCAGTGGCAAGTGTGGAAGATATGTTTTTAAATAACCAAAAGGGGAACTGTACATGTGTAACAACTCGACTTTCCGAAGTCAAAGTCAAAGTACAAGTCAAAGTCAAAGTCAAAGGAAGAGTCAGGTTGTTGTTCAGATCTGACATTTCTTGCTTAATTACTGCTTGTACTCTCAGACTCGATAATCGATACACTTTGGTTAACGCTATTTTATTTTAACAATTTGTTAATATGTGTAGTAACAATGCGATAAACGCAACTAAATGTTATTTTACTAAACGCGATCTCCCTGCTGTCACAACGCATCGCTAACTCGAAACGCAACAATTGGTATTGTTCTGTGTGTTATTATGTGCTTTACTAGTGTGTGTGCCTTATATATGTTTTGGGATGTTATTCACAAACGCAATCACAACTCTATCGCAACGCAATCTCATCGCAAACTCTAAACGCAAACTAACATACTATGCTTTTATGTGTTAGTTATGTTGTTTGTGTAACTATAGTTTAATACTATCGCATCACTTACTCGCAACTCACTTAAACGCAACGCCACGCTCAACGCGCGAAACGAAAGTTGGAAAACTAACCCGCACGAGCCAACCGATCAAACGACCATTCGATCGAATGGACATCCGACCGGATGACCATTCGATCGGATGGCCATCCGATCGAACGGCCGTCCGACCCACTTAACCTACACCGCCTTTCACCCTCTACCCTATAAATACCCCTCCTGTCACATCAACTGTTCATTGATGTGACATCTCCGTTCGACCCACGCACTCTCAAGCTCTTTTCTCTCGATTCCTTGCGATTCTTGTAAGTTTTCTTCCTAAATCTTGTATTTCCATCTTCATTACACACTTTCTCATCATCTTCTCCATCAAATCACTACTATTCACCGTGAAATCATCTGATTTGGGCTGCTTTAAGGTGACGTCACCTCGGGTTCTTATGAACACTGAAGTGTGACCTCATCTCATTAAGAACGGTTTGGATCTAAAGGATTTCCACATGTTTTTACACTGATTTCATCAAGATCTAAACAGTTAACAACTGGATTCAAACTTTTCTTCAACATCTTTCACTTTATACTCAAAACCGTTGGAATCTGGACTCGTTCGGGCTCTCTACTCATTCTCTAGTGGAGAACCTGTCTGAGAATGGACTTCTACCGGAGAGACGACCGATTCACGGGTTGAATAAGAAACTCCGTCAAGAACAGTTGATTCTAATCGAACGGGGTGATTCTGTCCGATCGAACGAGTTGGACTTGATGTGATTTCCGTTGTTTAACACGCCGTCATGCTGTCTCCGTCAAACCACAAACTTTCTAACTTAACTGATTTTTACAAAGTTTTCCAAACCAACAGTTGCTCGATCGAATAGCCATCCGATTGGATGACCATCCGATCGAATGACTGTTCGACCAGGTGACTTGTAATCTCAACACTTAAACAATTTTTTGAAAAACTTCAAAGAATATCAGTTTTCAATCGAATAGCCATCCGATCGAACGACCATCCGTCTGGATGACCATCCGATCGAATGACTTTATTTATACTATAACGAAAACTTCAAAAGTTCAAACATTTTACAAAGATACCCCTCCATCCGACCAAACGGTCATCCGTCCGGATAGTCATCCGATCGAACCACCATCCGATCGCTCATCACACTCGATGCACTGTTACACTTTGTTCAACGCTTATGCTGTCGTTCTATGATTAGGCTAATCTCTCAAGCGCTCCCTTCAATCCAAGACTCTGTTTATTTACTAAACACGCTCTGTGAGTATACTCGAACCGTTTTTGCTAAACGCACTTTTGGGGTGTTACATACGTTACCTATACCAAATCACAACTACACACAACGCAAACACTTTTATACGCTAACCGCTCTGCATGTTATACGTATTTCGATGAATGCTTGTATGTTATGTTTACACAGTGATTGTTGCCTGACACCTTAGCAACGATAGTACTATAGTTTTGACTCAGCACCTGTCGTGGACAGGGGCTGTTAAGGGTTTTACTTCACGTGTCATAGTGGAGATATGTGTTGCGCATTCTACAACTCGCAGTCATGTCTGTGCATATTTCATTGTCGATAGCTTACTTGATTCACATTTCTACATGTTACATGCTGGTTATGCGTAAATCGCTTTCGCTACTATATGCTATTAAACTTGTGTACTCACCTTTACACTATGTGTATTGACTTTATTTTAACGTATGTGACAGGTGTTTAGGATGCTATGCTATGCTCGCTTGATGGACGAAGTAGGTGGTCTAGTAACGTCATTCAATAAAATTTAAGTTATCGGAACAAGTATTTGTCTTTGAGAACAATGTTTGTAATAACTATTTATGCTTTATATGTTTATGGTATGGGACATGAACGTTAAATATATTGTCACTAATAGTGTTATGGATTCTCTTGGACAATCTGTTTCGCTCAGTGCCTCACCCCGATGTTTCCGCCATCGTTTGGGGTGTGACAGATTGGTATCAGAGCCATAACTATAGGGAATTAGGCAAGACACGACCTAGTCCGGGTCTGATGTCTTAGAAATGACCTAGTCTATAGTCTAAGTACCAACAGACCGCCTTGTACGAACCCATTAGGGGTTCTGCACGAGCCTATTTATGTTACTCTCTCGAACTCATTCTTGCGCGAACACCGCATACTATAGCTTCGCGCAAAGCCAGCCTTTCCTAAGGCTGGAACACTATATAGCCTTTCCTAAGGCTAGCACCACACACGTTTTTCGAAAACACTCGCATAACAACAAAAGAGCGATTTTATCGAGATTAAGTGTGAAAACAGTAAACACTCGCTTAGATTACTCATTCGACGCGCACTTTTTACTATAAACACGAGAATTTGCGTCGAGTCAGGAGTGAAATCCATATCTCGACGAAATTCTCCACCTCTCTCTTGTGGTTTTACCACCCAAATAGGAATAAAGTTGTTAAGTTAGGGGTGAAACCCGCATCTTAATAACTTGTTCCGCTCTCTATTTTGGATTTACAAAACTCTCACCAAAGTCTCGATGGATTCCAACGACTCAGTTCACGTAGTAACCAAAAAGATGCGTGTCGTTCACCGTATGTCGATGAGAGAGCACAGTCTATTAGGCCAAAGCGTGTACTCGAAGTCCTTGAGAATAGTCGAATCACTTTGGGTAGTCGATGTCTCACACTTGGACACTCAGTTTCGATTCTGAACTCGCAGCCGCTGACTCTGTGAATTGTCGCTTTTATGTGTGATTTTACGTGTTTTATGTGGTTACTTATTCATATGTTTCGATTTTGGAGACTCATTCGCTTTTCGCTCGCTGCTTTGTTAAACGCGCACAACTCGCATTGCACACATATCTCAACACGCTAACAAATCGCAGACTCTCGCACGCTTTGCTACTCGCTATCTATCATCACATTTACTGAAGTGTGGGAACCATACGCTGTGATACTCACACTCGCAACTCTCGAACGCGCTTGCGAAACTTGAATAATAGGTGAATACGTGCAAAATATATAGGTGAATACGTGCAAAATATAGTTGAATATGTGCTTACGTGCTTATGTGCTTACGTGCCTATGTGCCTATGTGAACTTTGTGACTATGTGCCTATGTGTTCGACATGTTACGCATCGCATCGCTAGTAGCCAAGGAAATGGCCAAGGTCATTCCGCAGATCATCAGCGAAATCAATGAAGTCGGTCGCAAGACCTCTGAGGAATCTAAGTGCGACTCCTCGAAAGCTACTTTTAGCTTTAAGCAATTCAAGGCCTGTGGCCCTAAAGACTTCACTGGTGAAGACGGGCCCAATGCCATGTTTCAGTGGTTTGACTCTATTGAAGTCACTCTTCGCCAAAGCGGATGCCCAGACCACCTCCGCACTGTTAACGCAACTAGCGTTTTTCAGTCCAGGGCTCTGGACTGGTGGACTGCCAAACGAAACAGGCGAGGCAACGACGCAGCCTATGGACTTTCTTGGGAGGAATTGAAGGAAGTCATGATGAAAGAATACTGCCCCCAAATGAGCTCCAGAAGCTGGAGAACGAGTTTTGGAATATCAAACAAGAAGGTGGAGACAATGCTGGTCTTACTGCTCGCTTTAAGCAGCTTAGTATCATCTGCCCTGGACAAGTCTCAACTCCCGACATCACAATCAAGAAATACATTCGCGCTCTACCCGATTGTGTTGCCGATTTTGTTCTAGAAGCCAAGACTACTACCATCGAAGAGAATTATCAACTCGCCACTGAAATCAATGATAAGCGAGTTTTGGCTGGTTACTTCAAGAACACCACCAAAAGTCTCCATCAAGCCACCGCTACCCCCGCTTCTGAAACCGCCGAATCTCAGGGATCGAAATCTTCACGCCGCAAGCGCAAGAGCAACAACATCAACAAGAACTGTGCTGTCACCGCCGCATCTCTCAACGCTGTTCCTGCCCAACCTCAGAACCAGAACCGCAAAGTAGCAGCACCTGTGACCAATGCACCGCCTGCAAAGCGTGCGTATACCGGTCCACACCCTCTGTGCCCTACTTGTACTTACCATCACCCAGTTGGGATCGCTTGCTGTTTTTGTGTCCACTGTAACCTCTACGGACACTTTACCACGAACTGTCGCGCTGGTCCTCGTCAGCAAGCTCAAGTTCAAGCTTCTCCTACACTGCTAGCTCCTCTTCCCGCTCCTCAAGGTAATCAAGCAGCTCCTGCTCTCGCTGCTCACGCACGAGCCTACTTCGCATGTGGTGATCCTAACCACTTTTCAAATGTCTGCCCGAATCGAGTGGTTAAACAAGAGCCGCAACAGCAACCAGCGCAGCAACAACATCAACAGCAGCAGCAGCAACCAGCATAACAAGCAGCCCATGGCAGAGCATTCAACATCAATGTCTGCCAGGCTCAAACCGATAACAATGTTGTCAATGGTACGTTTCTTGTCAACGGTATTTATGCTTCGTGTTTATTTGATATTGGAGCTGATAACTGCTTTATGTCGTTAGAATTCGAAAAGCTCCTAAACCGTAAACACGCTAACCTCCCAACGATGTTCGACGTAGAAATTACCACAGGAAGAACCGTCACTATTAATTCTGTTCTCTGTGATTGTACTCTTGAACTTAATAATCACGTCTTCCCGATCGATCTTATTCCGATGCAGCTTGGTAGTTTCGATATTATAGTAGGCATGGATTTTCTTCGTGAAAATCATACTGAAGTCATTTGTTTCGATAAGATGATTGTTTCTCTCTTGCTAATGGCGACCAACTCTGTGTCTATGGCGAAGTATCTTCGAAGGATCTTAAACTCATGTCGTGCAATCAGGCAAGCAAGTATCTCCGAAAGGAATACAAAGCTTTCTTGGCACACATCGTAGTAGTGGAGGAAAAAGAAAAGAAGCTGATGGAAAAGGTACTTGTGGTTCGTGATTTTCCTGCTGTCTTTCATGACGATTTACCTGTGTTGGACCGTGTCGTGTCTCTAAACGATCAGTCAAGGTAGTTCAACATCACGTATAAAGGCGGAATCAGAATACGTAACGTAACAAAAGCTTTCCTATTTAATTCCTTCACTTTATTGCTTTTCTGAATTCGTTTTGACAGAGTTTCAGTACCGTAACAATGACCTGATCTCGCTTCAATGGTTTCCACGAATGAACACAAGCTAGGTATATATACTATTGCTGATTTCGCTTCAATGGTCATGACCATATAAGCGAAATCACATGAATCTGATTTCTCTTTTATGTCATGTACATTGGAGCGAAATCAACATGTTCATCTAAGCGAAATCACCCTAACATTGTACATTAAAGCAAAATCAACTATAAAACCCTAATTTTGACTTTTAAGCTTCAATCTTGACTTTCAAGATTTAAGACTTGATGAAGATGCAGTCAACAGACATTCTTGTGCATCAACAGACTCCCCCTTGGATGTTGACGTAGTCTTCAGATCCTGAGCCTTCAGTCTTAGTCTTTTCTTTAACTCTGTCTTTTCATCAAAAGCACTTTATCTTCACAGGTTTTAGGATCTTGTCCTCTTAACTCTAACTTCTTTCTTCCCTTTGAATGTTGATCCAGACCCCCCCTTTCACAGACTCCCCCTCTCGATATGCTAGAATCTGAGATATCTGGTTCAAGCCTTGACATTTAGCTTCCATTGGGAATAATGAAGTCCAAACCTGTTACTCAAACATCATTCATTACAAACTTATCTTTTCACATATAACTCATAAACTTAATCAGTTTTAGAAATCCACTCAAGTATTCAGGTTCAAGTTAATGACCCTAATTACTTGATTAATCTACCAAGTCCAATTTAATGACCTTGGTTGATCATTTGACGAATCAAACTAATTTTAAAAACAACAATTTCAAACATTTTCTGAAAATAACAAGTATCAAATTAATGAACTTGTGTTTGACTTTTCAAACAATTCAAACTTCTTCAAAGTTAGCTCTTCTCATTCTTCAGTCCAGAATCTCCTGCATCTGCTTCAAACATCTGAGAATCCAACAATCAACTCTCCACTTTGGTTTGTCGGAAAATAAAGCAGAAATAAAATCTTTTTGGATTTTATAAAATGTTCTAAACTAAGAAATGAAATACAGAAAACTTAAATTTCAGAAAGTAAACAAAGTAAACTATTTACAAACATATTTTTGGTGAGCGTGTCAGGGAATCATATCAGCTTTTCAGACAAATCACAAGTACCGTTAAGCTACATTTCATACTCAGACTTAAACAATTCACCTTGATTGTCGATATACTGATCCATCTTAAATTCTCATACAAATTTCAACTTACTCAGGATACGATTTAGATGAATTAAGAACTTAGATCATTCATGTGTCCCACCTCTTGAATATACTCCCGTATCCAGAATCCCAATAATCAGTCTTACAGGTGAGAATACTACAATGATATCTGTATATAACTTAGGTGTGCGAGGGCCGAGGGATCTCAGATCGATACTTCCGTATACGCAGAGAGATATCAGCTTCGACTTTTCAGTGTGTCCCCTTTAGAGGATCTTTTTGCTTACAACAGCAGCATATATCAATTTTATTGTTTCAGCATGCTGAGGGTTTAATGCTGTGTTTCAAGCATTGCAGCAAGTATTAGCCAGGGACTAGGTCAGAACTACCGTTCAGCAGAAGTCCCGGAATAATACCCCAGACATCATTGAGTATAAAGACCTAGTATATCAGATTAAGAGACCTTTCAAACGAGATTTCAGGGGTTACCTATATATCCAAGTAGTGTTCCCCACGAATTCACAAGTTTGAATTTTAGGTTTATATCCCGAATAAATCTACTAAATGTGTGAAAACCTATCGACACATCATCAGTAAGATTGTTTAACTCTTTTATACTTTTCAAATCTTTAGCATACTGTAATCGTCTAGCTGATGTACTATCATTTTCCCATATACACAAGCTCTTTTTCAGATTTTATCATGTTTTTGTATTTTTGCATTTTTTACTGTTTTTGTATTTTCTGAAAAATAAACTATGTACAAACATCTACTCCCCCTAAATACCAAAACAAGTAAAAATTCGACAAACCATTGCAGATTGTTTCTCGTCTTCATCTGCAACAGTACTTTCATCAACGCCAATTACGCCATCCGACACCGACAGAAGCTTCATACCATTCAGTTTTAACAAATATTTAAACCGATTTTTATCAAAAGCTTTGGTATGTAAATCAGCTTTCTGTTCGTCAGTGTGGATTTTCTCAATTCGTATCAACTTTTTCTCAAAGCAATCACGAATAAAGTGATGACGAATTTCTATGTGTTTAGTTTTAGCGTGATGTACTGGATTTTTAGTTATATTTATTGCGGCCTCATTATCAACAAAAAGAGGTGTGTTAAGAAACTGCAAACCGTAGTCGCGCATCTGTTGCTGTATCCACAAGATCTGAGAGCAGCAACTGCTAGCAGAAACGTACTCCGCTTCACAAGTAGATAACGCCACAGACGTTTGTTTCTTACACTGCCAGGTAACCAATCTAGGACCAAAGAACTGGCATCCTGCAGTTGTTGATTTTAAATTTACTTTGCAGCATCCGAAATCCGAATCGGAATACCCTTCAAGCGTAAAATCGCCTTTCCTAGGATACCACAACCCCAATGAAGGAGTTCCTTTCAGGTAGCGCAATATCCTCTTCACAATGATCATATGCGATGCTCTCGGGTTAGACTGAAATCTTGCTGCGAGGCACGTTGGGTACATAATATCAGGACGTGAAGCAGTTAGGTACATTAAAGAACCTATCATGGATCGGTAAAACGTTTCATCAGCCCTGTCTCCAGTGAGATCTGGGTGAATCCCATGATTTGTTGCAAGTGGGGTAGCAGCTGGAGTAGAACTTGACATCCCAAATTTCTCTAGAATATCATGAACGTACTTTGACTGATGAATGAAAATTCCCTCAGGAAGTTGTTCAACTTGTAATCCCAGAAAGAATTTCATTCCCCCATTGATGACATTTCAAACTTCTGCTTCATCACTGATTCAAAATCTTTGCATAGATTTTCATTTGTCGACCCAAAGATTATATCGTCCACATAAATCTGAACTATCAGAAGATGACCATCGACCTCTTTAGTGAAGAGAGTAGCATCCACTTTTCCACGAATGAACTTGTTGGCTAGTAGGTGTTGAGACAAAGTCTCGTACCAAGCTCTCGGGGCCTGGTGTAAACCATACAGCGCTTTGTCCAATAAGTAGACCTTGTTTTTGTGGATTGGATCGGTAAAGCCCGGTGGCTGACCGACATAAACCTCCTCTTTAACCTTCCCGTAGAGAAAAGCCGATTTAACATCTAACTGATAAACTTTGAAGTTCTTCCAAGACGCAAATGCTAGGAAAATTCTGATCGCCTCTAGTCGTGCTACAGGAGCATAGACTTCGGTAAAATTAATTCCCTCCTGTTGACTAAATCCCTGAACAACGAGTCGAGCTTTGTTCCTTACAACAACTCCTCTATCGTCCCTCTTACACTTAAACACCCACTTAGTGTTAATCTTTCTTTGACCATCCGGGAAATCAACTAACTTCCACACTCCCAATTTCTCGAATTGACTAAGTTCCTCCTGCATAGCATTGACCCAAGAGTCTTCAGTAAGCGCCTCTTTGTAAGTTCTTGGCTCAACCTGTGAGATAAAACAACTCAATGAGAATTCAGTTTGCAAAGGAGAAACTTTTGTATAAAAACATGTAAGCCCTTTATCAATCTGATTTCGAGTGCGAACGCCTTTCTGCAAATCTCCTATGATCAACTCCTCTGGATGATATGAAAAAGTTCGCGGCATCACTTCGCTTGGAACATCTACATTTCCCTCCAGATTAGTAACATTCTGCTCTGCATCTTGTTCACCAACTTGGTTTGTTTGACTTGAAATCTGAATTTGCTCCCCCTCAGAATCTGAATCTGAATCACCATGATCAAATACTGGCATATTTTCAACTTCTAGATTATCATTCTGAGCCGACTGATTATCTTGAGCAACTTCATTCTGTTGGACATCATCATGTTCACCAGCATTACTTGGACCTGCTTCATCGTCATTTGAAGTTTCCCGTGGTCTCCTCGAATACTCAGCTGGGAACCTTAACTGCGACTCATATTCACGCAAAATATCCAACTCATCAAAGAAATCTTCACCATCCTCTGATTCTTCTCTCATGTCAAACGAATCCCAAAGTTTGTCATAATGATAACGCCATGAATCACCAGGATTCTGCGGCGGCATAGTATAACCTTGACATTCAACATTTGCAGCTTCAATAATTCGCTTCTCACTTGGAACGAAGACACGTCGCAACGGATTTGCATAACCAACAAATATTCCCTCAATGCACTTCGGACCAAATTTTCCAAAAGGCTCTATAACCGTACAAGGTGACCCGAACGGTTCTAGATACTTCAAATTCGGTTTGCGATTATTGATTAACTCAAAGCATGTTTTGTTGAACTTCTTGACAGTAAGAACCCTGTTGAGCGTATAGCATGCGGCAGAAACAGCTTCAGCCCAAAAATTAATCGGTAACTTTGAATCTGCGAGCATAGTTCTAGCCGTCTCGATTAGTGTCCGGTTTTTACGTTCTGCGACTCCATTCTGTTGTGGAGTGTACGGAGCACTAAACTCATGCAAAATACCTCTTTCATCACAAAATTCTTCCATCTTGCTGTTTTTGAATTCAGTACCATTATCACTTCGAATTCTCTTAATACGCCTTTGGTACAAATTCTCAATTTTTCTGAACAGCCCCATCAAACTGTCAAATGTTTCATCTTTCGTCTTCAAGAAAGATACCCACGAAAATCTGGAATAATCATCAGTAACGACCAAGCAATAATAATCTCCTGTAAGACTTTTGACATTCACCGGACCAAACAAATCCATGTGAAGTCTTTCCAGAGGTCTCGAAACTGAATTGACTTGCTTTGTAGGGTGTGACTTTTTCTTCTGCTTGCCTTTGATGCAGCTAATGCACTCCCCTTCCAGATGAAAACCTTTAATATTAACTCCCAATACCAAATCATTGTGCACCAAGTGATTCATCTTCCTTAGATGTATATGCCCCATCTTTCGGTGCCACAATCTAGATTCTTTCTCAGTTGCTCTAGACACAAAGCAATGTGCTTGACCAGTAGTTGTAGTTGCTACAGACATATCTAACACATATAAATCATTCACTCTCGGTGCCCTCATGATAATCCATTCTTCAGGGATAACAAAACCAGGTTTCAGAATCAGACATTCTTTATCAGTGAAGTGAGTAGTATACTGATTGTCACAAATCTGCGAGATACTAAGCAGATTGTTCTCCAGCTCAGTGATGTAGTTAACTCTCTCAAACGTCACAATCCCATTGGATAACGTTCCTTCACCAACAATTCTACCACCTTCATGACCAGCAAATCCCACATAACCACCATTAATGTTTCTTACATCATACAGCAACGCGGTTTTTCCTGTCATATGTCGAGATGCTCCACTATCCATGATCCATCTGGATATCAGTTGTGGAAGATCCTGCACAAAACAAACTACGACTTAAACAACTTCAAGAAAGATGCCGATTCATGCTTCGCGATCAAGGAAGCTCCGGCAATTCAAACTGCTTATTCGAACATGGTGTCCACCCAGGCCTCATCAGCCTTAGGTGTAACCTTGACTCTAGCAATTTGAATTTTGAAATTTTCAGCCTTCAAAGGTGGAAAATTTGCATCATAATCAACCGAAATTGATTCTTCAGCCTTTTTCACTTCAGAAGTTGAAATTTTCATTTCAGTTTTTGGTTTCCAAACTTGTTGAGATAATGCAACCCGTTTGTAAAATTTGTCATTTTTAGTTACCACTTTCTTTACGGGTTTATTTTTCACTTTGATGTTGTCATTTTTCACATTCTTTTTCTCAACAACGATTGGTGCTTTACCCTTCACATCAACTTTCTTTTGTTGAATCTTCACATTTTCAGTCTTAGGCTTCACATTGGTACACTTTCGTGCAATGTGACCAACTTGATTACATCTAAAACATGTTTGAGTATCAACACCTCGACTTGTGCCTTCAGACTGATAATGTGAAGCTCTTTTCTCAAAGAACTCTTTATTTGTTTTTGAAAAAAATTCATTTTCCTCATCAGAAAGTGAACTCGAACTATTTACAAACACCTTCTTTTCAACAAACCTTTTGTTTTGAAAACTCTTTTTCTGATAACTCTTACCATCCCTATAACCACCCGACCAATTGTTTCGATTGTTATTATAAAACCTTGGTGAAACAACAGGCTTTTTATAGTAAGCTTTATCTTTCTCAAAATTCATTTGCCTTCTTGTTTGTTTCAAACTGTTCACTTCTGACAACTCAACTTCAACCAATTTGAAAACATTTGTCAACTTTTTCACATTAACATTCTCAATTGGAAATTCAGAATCCGAATACAACTTATCAGATCCAGCCATCTTGTACATCACAAGACCCGGTTCATCACTTAAGTTGTTGTTGGACTTTGATTTCTGAATGTATTTATCTAAGAAACACCCATCATCTTCAGTTGAATCAGACATCAAAACACTTTCAGCTGTGCTCTTAACAATCTCTGTCTGAACACTATCATCAGATGATGTAAAAGTAACATCAATGTTTTCAGGAAGTTTAACTACACTTTCTTCCTCAATTTCAACCAAACCAGATTGCTTTTTCGTGTAGTTAGCCAAAACAGGTGGTGGAACTTGATGAAAACCCACCCCAGTTCCATCAGAATACACATCTTCGCCCGCTTTGTCTTTCCCAATGGGTTTGGGAATGATATGTTGTAAAACAAAGCTTGCGGAGCTGTAACTGTTAAGCTTCAACTGGATTCGTTCGTTTTCAATTACAGCCTCTTGAACTTTAAGTTTCAATTTAGCTATTTCATCCAGTTGTTTATTGATTGATTCTTCTTTAACTCTAAGCACTGCTTTCAAATGTTCATTTTCTTTAAAAGTTTTACCATTTCGATCATCACAATCTTTCATTGTGCTTTTGAGTTTTTCAAATTTTTCAGAAATCTGACGGTTTTCAAGAATCAACTTTTCATTTTCTTGTTTAACTTTGTCATGATCAATTTTATCATTTTCCATTTGTTTAGTTAATTCTTTTATCCGTTCAGTTGAAGCTCTAACCGTTTTGTCACGATCAAGAATCTGATTCTCAACATTTCTGACCTTAGCTGTCAGATCTTCAACTTTCTTAATGTTGAGATATGTGACAGTATTACAAAATTTGCAATCTTTGTTGCAATTTTTGCAATCAGCATTTCCTTCAACTTTCTTACCTGATGCATTGGTTGACACGTTTGAACTGACCTGGCTTTTTGACTCAGACACGGAGTTAGAGTCTACCTCAAGTGCCTTGGCAGCTAGCACTTTGTCAGCCATTTTTCCCAGGTTCTCTGCAGTCAACTCCTGCGATGTATCGATAACTCCAGTATCAATCTTCTTTGATTTTTCGATTTCTTTTATCTCTTTTCTCTCTTTCTCCTCTTTCTCTTTCTCTTCTTCAATCATTTTTGAAGTTGGAGTTCCCCACCATTTGTGTTGCCAATATTCATCATTTTCTTTCATTTCCTTGATTAAGACTTCCAGATCAAGAGTTTTGTGATCAACTGCAATATTTCCATACTCATCAAGATAACACTCTCTGTCTGGATCCCAACTGTTGGCTCTCTTTGCATCCAAAAAGATTCTAGAAAGTCTAGTAATTTTGTTTTCTGAAATCATTTTTCTGTATTTATACTTCTGCTCTTCAGTTCTCTCATCTTTCCATGGAATTGGTTCATTTTTCGCCATGAATGCGTAACCAACCGCATCTTCTTCTGGTAGAACCTCTTGACTCCAATCATACCCCTCATCATCATAAATCACTGCAAGAGCTCTAGATTTCTCTTTGTTGTCTTCAACCTGCTTCAATCTAGGCGGCTCGTATTTATTCTGGTGATAAATTGCCTTCTTGTAGTAATCATCTCTGAAAGGATTCTCTGATTCATCAGCATAAGCGTTTCTGCATTCTCGCTTGAAATGACCCTTCTGCTTACACTTGAAGCAAGTCACCTTCGATTTATCGAATCCCAGCTTAGTAGAAGCACCACCAATTGTTTTTCTGCCAGTAATTTCCATGAATCTTTGTGCACGACGAACAGCACTTGCCATAGCCCAACGAATATCGATCAGTTCCATTTCCTCCGGATCAATCTGATCGTAATCTTCTTTCGTCAGATTTGTATTGCCAATCTTCCCAGCTACCAATCCTTCATACGATTCCAACACCGATGCTAGAAAGATCATTTGCTGCTTTGCCGACTCTTCATCAAGATTTTGAGCATTCTTCAAATCTATTGCGATGTTACATTGAAAACGATTCTTTGCATCAGCATTTCCAGAAAATGAAGATCCACTGTGAAAACCATTGTGACTTCCACTGCTATGACCACTTTGACTTTCTTTGCCGGCTGTCGACACATTTTCAGCAGAAAATGCAGTTTTTGGTGAAGTAGCTTTCGGCATCATACTCTTTGGATAGTATAGATCCAGATTCTGTTGATAAGATGAATGATTAACTTTGTACGTCTTTTTCAACTCCAACTCATGACTTTCAAGTTTCTCAATCACCAAATCTGGTTTCAATAATGAAGAAGGAATAGTGTTCTTAAGCATGAGAGCATAATATCTCCACTCCATCTCGTCTGGCAATGAATCGAACAACTTGTCTACTTGTTCATCATCAGAATATGTGATATCATGTCTTGCTAATTCCAGCTTCAGATGACCGAACCTCTCTATCATTTTACACACTGACTCATTTTTAAGACAACCAAACATATCAAACTCTTTCCTAAGAAGTTTCTTTTTGTTTTTCACGATTTCAGTACTTCCTAAACATTTCTGTTTTAACTTTGCCCAGAGGTCTTTAGCGTTTGAGTAGTCTATCAGTGAGATGATATCCTCCCGAACAGATTGAAATAACAATGCTACACACTTTTGTTCGGCTACAAAAGATTCAATCTCATCTGATGCTGTTAAGACTTCACCATTCTTGTTTCCTTGATCATAACCGTTCTTCAAACTTTTCCAACTTGGAAATGCAAATGCCATCATCCAATCTTCAAACTTTCTGGACCAACGACTGTACTCCTCGATAGCCATTAGCTTTGGGGGTTTATTGAACGTTCCGAAAGCACTTTCCGATTCCCAAGCTTCCTTTTTCTTTTCTTTTGGTGGATTCTCGTTCTCATTGCTTGTAGATGAAACGTCTCCCGAGTTTCCAGCAAAAGCGTACATATCACTGAACGGGTTCAAGAAAATATCATCCATCATGAATGTACCTATAACAAACAATCAGCAAACACTTAGACAAATTTTCGAAATTTTGACAAAAACTGACACTGAAGCGAAATCAGTCTCAATGACTGATAAGCGAAATAACAACTGTTCAATCAAGCGAAATCAGAAGTTTGACTTATGAGCGAAATCAAACTTTGTCCCTTGGAGCGAAATCACTTATGACACATAAGCGAAATTAGACTTTATACGTTGGAGCAAAATTAACTTGTTCGTTGGAGCGAAATTAACTTTTGTCCTTATGAGCGAAATTAACTAAGTCCGGATGTACACAAAAGCGGAATCAAGTGATGTAATCAGCTGATGTACGTAAAAGCGGAATCAGCTAATAACCAATTTTCACCATGTTTTAATTTGAATTACAATCTGAAACTTTCAAGGGTTGTAATACTCTTAAAACCGATCACAATGATATGATTTTTGTTCAATTTTGACCGCTATTTTGTTCCAGATCTGAAGATGAAGTTCCGGTTCGAAAACACAACGAAATTTTGTTAAAATTGATTGAGTTTTAGTATGTTTTAAGATCTGATATTGTTAAGGATTGATTATATACTAGTTTCGCTCAATATACTTGTCTTTCAAGTCATTTTGTCCTTGTTTAATCCGAAAAATAAAAGAGAAATATGAGTAGAAAAGAGATAAGAGTGTCGAATCGGCTGATGTAGTATGAACTTCCTCGTCCTGAAGCTCTGATACCACTTGTTGGACCATGTCGTGTCTCTAAACGATCAGTCAAGGTAGTTCAACATCACGTATAAAGGCGGAATCAGAATACGTAACGTAACAACAGCTTTCCTATTTAATTCCTTCACTTTATTGCTTTTCTGAATTCGTTTTGACAGAGTTTCAGTACCGTAACAATGACCTGATCTCGCTTCAATGGTTTCCACGAATGAACACAAGCTAGGTATATATACTATTGCTGATTTCGCTTCAATGGTCATGACCATATAAGCGAAATCACATGAATCTGATTTCGCTTTTATGTCATGTACATTGGAGCGAAATCAACATGTTCATCTAAGCGAAATCACCCTAACATTGTACATTAAAGCGAAATCAACTATAAAACCCTAATTTTGACTTTTAAGCTTCAATCTTGACTTTCAAGATTTAAGACTTGATGAAGATGCAGTCAACAGACATTCTTGTGCATCAACAACCTGGTTTACCCCCGAGTCATGATATTGATTTCCATATCGACCTCATTCCTGGAACAAATCTTGTTGCTAAAGCTCCTTATCGCCTCGCTCCGTTTGAAATGCGTGAACTTTCGAGTCAACTCCAGGAATTTCTTGATAAAGGCTTCATACACCCAAGCACATCTCCATGGGGCGCACTTGTCCTTTTCATAAAAAAGAAGGACGGATCGTTCCGAATGTGCATCGATTATAGGGAACTCAATAAGCTTACCATCAAGAATCGTTATCCCTTACCCCGAATCGATGATTTGTTTGATTAATTACAAGGCGCAACATGTCTTTCTAAGATCGATTTACGCTCAGGCTATCATCAGTTACGAATCCAGAAGGAAAATATCCTGAAATACCGCTTTTCGTACCCGCTACGGCCATTATGAATTCGTCGTTATGCCCTTTGGTCTTACCAACGCACCCGCGGTTTTAATGGATTTGATGGATCGTGTATGTAAGCCCTTTCTCGACCGCTTCATCATCGTGTTTATCGATGATATCCTTATCTACTCAAAGTCGAAAACCAAACATGCGCAGCATCTTCGTTTGGTTCTCGAATTACTCCAAGGGAATCGCCTCTACGCCAAGTTCTCCAAGTGTGAATTTTGGCTTGAGGAGGTTCAATTCCTCGGTCACATCATCAATAGTCAAGGTATTCACGTTGACCCCGTGAAGATTGAAGCAGTTAGGAGTTGGATTACACCGAAATCCCCGTCCGAAGTTCGTTCCTTTCTCGGATTGGCGGGTTACTACCGTCGATTCATCACTGATTTCTCTAAAATCTGCGTTCCGCTTACCTCTCTGATGCATAAAGACAAGCCTTTTGTTTGGCGAACCAAACAATAGGAAGCCTTTCAAACTCTCAAGCGTATGCTTTGCAACTCTCCTATCCTCGTGTTACCCGACGGAAACGACGATTTCGTTGTCTACTGCGATGCCTCTAACCTCGGTCTCGGTTGTGTTCTTATGCAATGAGATAAGGTTATCGCGTACGCCTCTCTTCAGCTCAAAATCCACGAGAAGAACTATACAACCCATGATCTCGAGCTAGGTGCAGTTGTTTTTGCGTTAAAGATTTGGCGACACTACCTTTATGGTACCAAGTGTACGGTCTTCACCGACCATAAGAGCCTACAACACATCCTGAACCAGAAGGAATTGAACATGCGCCAACGCAGATGGGCTGAACTTCTCAACGATTACGACTGTGAGATCCGTTACCACCCAGGCAAGGCAAATGTCGTTGCCAACGCTCTCAGCCGACGAAGCTATTTGCATAGCGTTCATAATATTCAACCCCAGCACGACATCGAAGCTCTAGTTCGTGACGCTCAGCACACATGCTTCATTGAGAATACCTTGAAAGAGGAAATGAAGAAGTGCGGTGCTGAAACCCAACTTGTCACCAAAATCGAACGGTATCTATTACTATCTCGATCGCATCTGGATACCCAGTCGCAATAACATTCGGGAGATATTGTTGACTGAAGCCCACAAATCCCGATATTCCATTCATCCCGGTGCCGACTAGATGTACCATGACCTTCGTCTGCGGTATTGGTGGCCTGGAATGAAGAACGATATCGCTCTCTATGTTTCGAAATGACTGACTTGTTCCAAAGTCAAGGCTAAGCAACAACGACCCTCTGGATTACTCGTATAACCCGAGATCCCGATGTGGAAATGGGAGAGTATAACTATGGACTTCATTACGAAAACTTCCGCGCACGCCATTAGGTCATGATAGCATTTGGGTTATCGTTGATCGTCTTACGAAATCTGCTCATTTTCTGCTGATACGAGAAGACTATAAGGTGGAATGATTAGCACGAATCTATACCGACGAAGTCATTTGTCGACATGGGACACCTCGTGATATCATCTCTGACCACGATGGTCGATTTACCTCGCGCCTTTGGGAAACTTTTCAATTCGCTCTCGGTACTACTCTTAATCTCAGTACCATTTTCCATCCCCAAACAAACGGTCAGACTGAACGCACGATCTTCACCCTTGAAGGCATGCTTCGTTCGTGTGTTATAGACTTTGGTGGTAATTGGGATTCGCATTTACCTTTAGCCGAATTCCTGTACAACAACAGTTATCACTCTAGCATTCAAATGGCACCATTTGAGGCATTATATGGAAGAAAATGTCGATCGCCCATTGTATGGCACGAGATCGAAGATGCACAAATTACCGGTCCTGAGTTATTGCAAGAAACGACTAACAAGATCCTCCAGATATGAGACAATCTCTTGAAATCTCGGAGTCGTCAAAAGAGTTACGCCAATAAACGCCGCAAGCCCCTTGAGTTCGAAGTTGGGGATCACGTACTCCTAAAGGTTTCACCTTGGAAGAGGGTGATCCGATTCGGCAAGAAAGGAAAGCTCTCGCCTCGATACGTTGGACCCTTTAAGATTCTGGAAAGAATTGGCAAAGTGTCCTACAGACTCGAATTACCGGAGGAACTCAGCAACGTACATCCAACTTTCCACGTCTCGAACCTCAAAAAGTGTCTAGCCGAGCAGAATTTACATGTTCCTCTTGAGGATCTACAAGTGGACGAAACATTACACTTCGTGGAAAAGCCAGTTGAGATCATGGACCGAGAGACCAAAAAGCTTCGACGCTCATGGATTCCTATAGTGAAGGTTTGCTGGGAAGGCAAACGCGATGCTGAGTTCACTTAGGAACTCGAAAGCGATATGAAGGCTAAATACCCACAACTATTCGTTACGCCTGCGCCTTAATTTTGGGACGAAATTCCCTAAAGTAGGGGAGGCTGTAACAACCCGACTTTCCGAAGTCAAATTTAAAGTAAAAGTCAAAAGTCAAAGTCAAAGGAAGAGTCAGGTTGTTATTCAGATCTGACATTTCTTGCTTAATTATTGCTTGTACTCTCAGACACGATAGTCGATACACTTTGGTTAACGCTATTTTATTTTTACGATTTGTTAATATGTGGAGTAACAATGCGATAAACGCAACTAAATGCTATTTTACTAAACGCTATCTCCCCGCTATCACAACGCATCACTAACTCGAAACGCAACTATTGGTATTGTTCTGTGTGTTATTATGTGCTTTACTTGTGTGTGTGCCTTATATATGTTTTGGGATGTTATTCACAAACGCAATCGCAACTCTATCGCAATGCAATCTCATCGCAAACTCTAAACGCAAATTTACTTACTATGATTTTATGTGTTAGTTATGTTGTTTGTGTAACTATAGTTTCATACTATCTCATCGCTTACTCGCAACTCTCTTAAATGCAACGCAACGCTCAACGCACGAAACAAAAGTTGGAAAACTAACCCGCACGAGCCAACCGATCGAACAACCATTCGATCGAATGGACATCCGACCGGATGACCATCCGACCAGATGACCATCCGATCGGATAGACATCCGACTGGATGACCATCCGATCGGACGAGCGTCCGATCCACGTAACCTACACCGCCTTTCACCCTCTCACCTATAAATACCCCTCCTATCACATCAATTGTTCATTGATGTGACATCTCTGTTCGACCCATGCACTCTCAAGCTCTTTTCTCTCGATTCCTCGCGATTCTTGTAAGTTTTCTTCCTAAATCTTGTACTTCCATCTTCATTACACACTTTCTCATCATCTTCTCCAACAAATCACTACTTTTCACCGTGAAATCATCTGATTTGGATTGTTTTAAGGTGACGTCACCTCGGCTTCTTATGAACACTTAAGTGTGACCTCATCTCATCAAGAACGGTTCGGATCTAAAGGATTTCCACATGTTTTTACACTGATTTTGTCAAGATCTAAACATTTAACAACTGGATTCAAACTTTTCTTCAACATCTTTCACTTTTTACTTAAAACCGTTGGAATCTGGACTCGTTCGGGATCTTTACTCATTCTCTAGTGGAGAACCGGTCTGAGAATGGACTTCTACCGGAGAGACGACCGATTCACGGGTTGAATATGAAACTCCGTCAAGAACAGTTGAGTCTGATCGAACAGGGTGATTCCCTTTTGATCGAACGAGTTGGACTTGATGTGATTTTTCGTTGTTTAACACGCCGTCATGTCGTCTCCGTCAAACCACAAACTTTCTAACTTATCTGATTTTTACAAAGTTTTCCAAACCAACAGTTGCTCGATCGAATAGCTATCCGATCGGATGACCATCCGATCGAATGACTATTCGACCATGTGACTTGTAATCTCAACACTTAAACAATTTTTGCCAAACTTCAAAGAATATCAGTTTTCAATCGAATATCCATCCGATCGAACGGCCATCCGTCCGGATGACCATCCGATCGAATGAATTTATTTATACTACAATGAAAAATTCAAAAGTTCAAACATTTTACAAACACACCCCTCCAATCGAATAACCATCCAACCGAAAGGTCATCCGTCCAGATAGTCATCCGATCGAACCACCATTCGATCACTCATCACACTCGACGCACTATTACACGCTGTTCAACGCTTACGCTGTCGTTCTATGATCAGGCTAATCTCTCAAGCGCTCCCTTCAATCCAAGATTGTGTTTATTTACTAAACATGCTCTGTGAGTATACTCGAACCCTTTTTGCTTAACGTACTTTTGGGTGTTACATATGTTATCTATACCAAATCACAACTACACACAACGCAAACACTTTTATACGCTAACCGCTCTGCATGTTATACGTATTTTGATGAATGCTTGTATGTTATGATTACACAGTAATTGTTGCCTGACACCTTAGCAACGATAGTACTATAGTTTGGACTCAGCACCTGTCGTGGACAGGGGTTGTTAAGGGTTTTACTTCACGTGTCACAGTGGTGATATGTGTTGCGCATTCTACAACTTACCACATGTCTATGCATATTTCATTGTCGATAGCTTACTTGCTAACATTTCTACGTGTTACATGCTGGTTATGCGTAAATCGTTTTCGCTACTATATGCTATTAAACTTGTGTACTCACCTTTACACTATGTGTATTGACTTTATTTTAACGTATGTGACAGGTGTTTAGGATGCTATGCTATGCTTGCTTGATGAACGAAGTATGTGGTCTAGAAACGTCATTCAATAAAATTTGAGTTGTTGGAACAAGTATTTGTCTTTGAGAACAATGTCTTTAATAACTATTTATGCTTTATATGTTTATGGTATGGGACATGAACGTTAAATATATTGTCACTAATAGTGTTATGGATTCTCTTGGACAATCTGTTTCGCTCAGTGCCTCACCCCGATGTTTCCTCCATCGGTTGGGGTGTGACAACATGTTTAACAAGACCAACAAATAGGTTCTGAGACAAGGTAAAAAGTTTGAACAAAACCATGCTCAGAAGAACAGAAAGTATGAAAATCCTTTAAACAGAAGATGTGAAAATCATTCCAGGAATGATAAACTTTATCACTCATATTCATCATCATTTTTGTGGTCAGAATGTTAAGGATATGCTTCCTACTCAGAGAAGCAAACATGCTAGAATTGTGGAAATCCTGGACACATTGCAAGAAATTGCATCCTCGTCCTTATGAGCCCTATTACATGAAAATCAGAGGGTTACACCAAAGGATACATACCATTCTAAGTCTGTGAAGGTTTTAGTACCTATGAGTATGACAATGAAGAGTGTGAATGCCAAGGTTAAACCATCTGATGGTAATTGGAATGCTGGTAAAAACACAAGTGAGGCCGTTCAGGAACATAATTCTATTTCTAAAATGGAGAAAGCTGAAATATCTAAAGTTGCTCAACCAAACATTACTAACACGTTTCTTTAAACTAAAACATGTTTGGACACAAAAAAAGAAGCAGTATCCACAATTTTTGAAAATGACAAGGACATGTGTTTGTAGGAAGTGTCTTATATTGATGCTTCAGGAATGCCTAGGACCACTATGGCCTGGTTACCGATGTCTAACTAATCTCCTTATTCGTGCATGTACAAGTAAGGAGGATTATCAACAACATTTGGCTTGTCGATAGTGGTTGTTCCAAGAATATTTTGGGTGACATTACTCTGTTGCATAACGTTAAACTGTAACACCTGTGTCATTTCAACCATCAAACAAATGCCCAACCAGTGAAATATTGTATTTCATACTTGGGATTTGTAAAAATATGTGTATCGTTTACACATATCAATTCTTGTTCGATTTCAAACACTATATCGCTTTCTGGAAGGTTATACGCGCACTGATGCGTAAATATAACCAGTTTAATGCAACGAACACTCCGGAATAGTGAAATAGGCTTAACATACCTTAAATAACCTATACATAACTTAGATATAAGTTTTGGAAGGTTTGGTGTGGTGAAATCAAAGTTAAATCGCTTACAGGGACTAAAGTTGACAAACTGCGAAAGTATGCCAATTTGAACTGTAACAGACCTTCCGAAACATGACCATAAGTTAAACATACCATAAATATCCTTTACATAGCTTAGAAATAGGCTTTGAGGGGTTCGGTGTGCTAAAATAAACTTTTGGGTCATTCAGGGACTAAAAGTGTCAAAAAGTGCACAAGTTTGCATTTTCGCGCATAACTTACGTTCTGAATACATCCGGACATCCAAAAATTTATGTGAGCATGACTACATTATATTTTAGTGTTCGCCTTAAGAAAAATCCATTCGTCGCGTCATTTGGATCGTTTTTCGCACTTATGCGCATTCCGTCGTAATTAAGCGAACATCGCGTTCGTACGGCTAAACGAACCGACATCCGAGATATTTTTGAGCATGTTTTAAGTTCCCTATACTTTAACTTCA
The DNA here is from genome assembly GCA_030545235.1 of Helianthus tuberosus. NCBI lineage: Eukaryota > Viridiplantae > Streptophyta > Magnoliopsida > Asterales > Asteraceae > Helianthus > Helianthus tuberosus. Next base: position 60,456,911 of record CM060429.1, on the reverse strand, counting down.
TTTTAGAGCTTTGAAATGGGGTTAACGGGCCTTAAACGTGTCAAAAATGGGCTGATTGCATTGCAGGGACCAAAACTGTAAATCTGCCAAAGTTGTTACCTTACGGACCTCAACATTGGCAGCTTTGAGGTCCGTAAAGCAAGTTCAGACCAGATGCAGAGTACTTAACAGCCTGTTTTCAGCAGATTTAACCACAACCACATGTTTGCAACTTGCTTAATCACTAAGAGTAGGAGCATATGTGGCTCCATAACCTTTGTGACAAGTGTACGGCTCGGATCATGGCACGATATTCAAGAAACGATCCTAGCGGCTCTACTTTATCTATAAATACCCACCCCCCTTTGGCTTAAAAACCCACAAATCTGATTGAAAAGACTCTAAGTTGGAACCTTCGTTTCATACCTGAGCTATTTTGATCTGGGTTAGCATTCGGGGACCCTGGGTAAGTATTCTTTCGTTCTTTTCCTTATTTTACTGCTTTTCGAGTCAGAAAGTCAAACTTTGTTTGACTTTCAGCATTGACCAGTAATGGTCAATGCGAAGTTCGTTTGAACTTCGCAACGTGATTGTAATCACGATGGTCATAGTCCCTTGGGACTATGCCTACTGATTACCACGTTGTCTAGGGTCGTAGGGTAAGCGATCTGATAAATCGCTTATACCTCGAACCCGACCCAGTTTGGTCGATCATTAGGATCCGACCAAACACATTAGGTGACCATAGTAGGTAGGGAATAACCTTCCGAGGTTATACCCTATGGTCACATCGTTTAAGTAGTTGTATGATAGGTAGTTTATATGCCTTAGGTAAATTACCAGAATACCCTTTTCATGTATAATTGGTAATTAAGCATATGTAACCTAAACCTTTGTCACATAACTGATTATGTAACATGTTTAAGGCATATAACACTTGTCATAGGACTAGTTAGGCGGTCCGAACGCGTTTCACGCGAACGATGCGTTAAAGTAGCATAAGCTACCTAAACGTGTCGTAATGGGTCGAAATCACTCAGGTTAAGTTTCATTTAGTATGTAGGCTTTGTTAAACCAAATGACACGAGTCTCTACACTCGTTTGGTTTACAAACCCTAATGCTACTCAATCTTCCGATCTAGGTCCGGTTTATTAACATAGTTACCTATACTAGGTGCCGTTTGATATCCGCGATCTCTAGCATTGTTTAGTTGTTACTCAAGGACTACTAAGCAATCTCAGGTGAGTACATAGACCCCTCTTTTACTGTTTTCCAAACTGTTTTGGGGTGGAACACATGTGCCTACTTGTTACTTTCATGCTTTCCTGTTTTCACATCATATACCGACTATGTTTGTTAGTACATTATAGTACATGATTTCATTACATTTCATGCTATGTATGCCCATTGTGTGCGTACTTAGTACATTGTTTTACATTACATTTTATGCTATGTATGCCCATTGTGTGCATACTTAGTACATCGTTCTACATTACATTTCATGCTATGTATGCCCATTGTGTGCGTACTTAGTACATTGTTTTACGTTGCTTTTCTGTTGCATATGCTTATCCAGCATATGAACACATTATACTACATATTGAACCGTTGTAATCATTTGACTGTGATCCGTTGATATCTGTGAACCGTTTGTATCTGTGAACCGTGTGAACCGTATTTGACATAGACATTTCGGCATAGACATTTTAACATGATTGACATTTGATCATGCATTTCCCACAAAACATAACTTTGATTTAAACCAAGTTTTACTTCAATACTTTGTTTTTGTGCATATGGTTTAGTTGAGACATTTCACTTGCCATACATGACATTTTGACATAGACATTTGACATGGATATTTGACATAGACATTTGACATGGATATTTTGACATAGACATTTGACATGGATATTTGACATAGACATTTGACATGGATATTTGACATAGACATTTTGACATTGTTTGGTTTGATTAAGTGATTAAGTAACGATGCGTGTGTAATATGATACAAGCATGGTGGATACGCCGCTGGTACTTCCTATATATAAGTGTTTGTATGGTATTACATATTGTAGCGTTATTTGAATCATTTCAGTTTGATACATATAACATTTTATACAAATAACATACTTTTCACAAGACATTGTTTTACAAACAACTTATCTTATACAAACCCATTTTACTATGGTTATTCATTTAACCATACATTATTCATTTATTTATACATATCATCTGAACTCATTGTTTTTCAAATGATTTACAAAACAAAGCAAATTACAAGGTTCATGACTAAACATTTTCTCAAACATAAGTCATGGAACCTATTTTCACAAAACCTATGTATCTCACAGGCATTTTTATGCTGACGTACCTATTTTCACATGTGTTTTTCAGGAACTGTTGCATAAGATGATCAAGATACACATAGGCAGACTTGGGCTTTAGTGACAATAAAAGATGCAAGACTAGTTAATTATGTTGTATTTCATAGTTTGATAAGACATTGTAACACTTTTAATCAATAAAACGAAACTTCAATTGCCATGGATTTGAAACAATTAATTCTGTTACAACACTCCCCGATGTTTCCGCCACATTTTGTATGTTCCACGTGGTCGGGGTGTGACAGAAAAGATGGTATCAGAGCCAATGGTTATAGGGAATTAGGTTATTAGTAATGCTTTGACCTAGTCTATAACTTTCTTAGGACCCTAACGCGAGTTTACTTGCGTTTAGTCATGAAACAATACCGTCACCTATCCTTAGGCGACGACCACAACAAGAACATAAATTTCAAAACCGCTTTGAAAACTAATCATCTGTTCTAAGATGATTGATTACTAGGTTTTGAACCCTCTGTTATATGGTTTTGAACCCCTTTGAGTTTTCAAAATCTCGTCAAGGTTTTGGGTTTTAAATAATGTGAACACATGCAAACTGGAAGGGTGAATGCCTGTATTCTGGGTTTTCTGTCTAGGCAAGCACTTCGTATACATCTCATCAGACGCGAGACCAGTTGTGCTTACCTGGGAATTCTTGGGATGAGTGTTCACTTATAGGCGAGCATATCTTCGCAATACATTATTTTTGACCTATTTACCTTTCACCGGGTCGTTTGTTGCTTTGTAGTAACAAACAAATGACCACTATCCTTGCTTCCATCATATTTGTTTCATCTCATTCTTTTCGTCTAATCCTCTCACTCGTTTCATTTCATGTTTCCTCTTTTAGAATGCCTCCTCGACGCGAAAGCCAGATAGCGACTGCCGAATTGGCAGAAATCATTGCGCAGCAAATGGCTGCTCAATTCCCAAACCTCTTTGCTCAATGGAATCAAGCCAACAACAACAACAATGGTCCATGCAATTTCAAGAGTTTTAACTCGGCGAAACCACTCAAGTTTAGTGGTTCTGAGGGAGCGACTGGGCTTCTTCAATGGTTCGAGAGCATTGAGAATACTTTCCGCCATGTGCAGTGTCCTGACAATCGCAAGGTCGAGTTTGCTTCGAGTGTGTTCCAGAAGAGAGCCCTTACGTGGTGGAATGGGGTTATGAGAGATCGTGGTGCAGAAGTTGCTCTAGCACAGACATGGGCCGAACTTAGGGCTCTCATGATGAAGGAGTTTTGTCCTCGTCATGAGATCAGGGCTTTGGAAAGGGAATTTGATGATCTTAAGCAAGACAGCGGTGAGCATCGAGCCTACACGGACCGTTATGAGGAGTTAAGTCTGTTATGCCCAAACATGGTCACGCCTTTGGATAAGGCGATCGAAAAGTACATTGATGGCCTTCCCGACTCAATACAAGACATTTTGACTGGTAGCAACCCTACTACTATTAGGCAGGCCATTGAGTTATCTGCAACCTTGACTGAATCGCAGATCAGGAAACGTAAGCTTTTCCGAAAGGGTGACAAGAAACTGGTCGAGGAATCGAAACCAATCGAGGAATCAAAGACCATGGATGAACAGACTGGATCCTCTAAGAAGTCAAAGAAGCGAAAGGCTTCTCAGAACTTCGCCGTGGTCGCTCACAATGATCAAGCCGTCCCCAACCAACCAGCTCAACCCCCTGCCAGGAAACCCTACAAAGGAACTGCACCCATGTGCAACCAATGTGGCCTACATCATCGTGATGGTGTGAAGTGCCGCACATGCCAAGTTTGCGGACTTATAGGTCATACAGCGAGGGTTTGCCCAACAGCAGCAGCACCAAATCAGATTAACGACAATCCTGCTCAAGCTCGTCTCCCACTGGGATCTTGCTACAACTGTGGCGAGATGGGCCATTTTAGTAGAAATTGCCCAAGACTTGCTGATGCAAATCCAGCGCAGGGATGAGTATCTGACCGACAGAAGATAACGCTGTTTAGAAAATAATCGAGCCTTGTGTATTATTTTCTTTTATCACAATCTATGAAACAGTTGTTGTTATTGTTGTTTATAAATAAATCTTTCATTTACATTTCAATATGTTTATGTGGTTGTATGTATAAACATATCCCATACAATACCGACAATCAAGGAACCGCATTCCTTGAAGAACAGACTACTTCCAAATTTCTTCCCTTGTATAATCTCTTGCGTTTCCACGAAAATCCTAAGTACCCGTTTCTTCCAAGAGAAACGATGTACGAGGTGCCAAGTTAATTGCAATCAATAACAAGATAATAACAATTAAACAATTATGTGGTTATGTGCTTATGTGTTATCCTTTATGTGTCATGTGATCCAATTTATGTTATTCAAATCCTCGTAAAATCTTACATATCTTTGTGCAAGAGATTCATAGTAGGATACCCAAAGGTACTACTTAAATCCTTAATGGACTTCGACGTTGTAGTTAAAGTCCCTTGGATTATAATGTACTACTTCATAATTAGACCCCTTTAGTGGTCTAGTTAAACAGATTGATCCAAAAATCTGGTTAGGGATATCATGTGATGATATAGCTGAAAGGACTCCTTAGTGGCCTAATTAAGAAGATCCTCTGTTGATCTAATTAAAAGGACCCTATGGTAGTCTAGTCACTCTCATCTCAGGTTTGATATCTTTCCCCACAACATTTCAAAACAAACTGTGCGGACTGTGCAAGGAATTACGTAATTATGGATGCATACATAATTATGGAATTTAGTGCACAGAAATCACAGCAAGTTCTATCATGTATCAAGAGTTAACCCTATTCATTTCCAATTCTGATGAAGCATCCGTTGAGGAAAAATGAACTAGCTATTCATTTTTCACTTCTGAAGAATATCCGTTGAGGAAATGAATATCCGTTGTTTATCTTTTCATTTCCATTCTGAAGAATAACCGTTGAGGAAAATGAATTATCCATTCATTTTCGTTCTAAAGAATATCCGTTGAGGAAATGAATATCCGTTGTATAATCCTTCATTTCCAACTCTGAGGAAGCAACCGTTGAAAATGACTCCGTTAGTTCATTTTCGTTTCTGAAGATTTATCCGTTGAGGAAATGAATATCCGTTGTGTAATCCTTCATTTCCAACTCTGAGGAAGCAACCGTTGAAAATGACTCCGTTAGTTCATTTTCGTTTCTGAAGATTTATCCGTTGAGGAAATGAATATCCGTTGTGTAATCCTTCATTTCCAACTCTGAGGAAGCAACCGTTGAAAATGACTCCGTTAGTTCATTTTCGTTTCTGAAGATTTATCCGTTGAGGAAATGAATATCCGTTGTGTAATTCTTCATTTCCAACTCTGAGGAAATAACCGTTGAAAATGACTCCGTTAGTTCATTTTCGTTTCTGAAGATTTATCCGTTGAGGAGATGAATATCCGTTGATTTTTCTTTCATTTCAAATTCTGAAGAACAAACCGTTGAGGAAAATGACCCCGTTTGTTCATTTTCGTTCTGAAGAATATCCGTTGAGGGAAATGTATATCCGTTTAGTTAATTCCTTTATTTTCCATTTCCGAAGAACCCGTTGAAGAAAGTGACTCTGCTCGTTCATTTTCGCTTCTGAAAAATATCCGTTGAGGAAAATAATCAGATTATGCTTTACATATCTTTGATGACTATTTGAAACAAAGTCATAGACAGACTCCTACGAATTAATTTCGGGACGGAATTTCCTAAAGTAGGGGAGACTGTAACACCTGTGTCATTTCAACCATCAAACAAATGCCCAACCAGTGAAATATTGTATTTCATACTTGGGATTTGTAAAAATATGTGTATCGTTTACACATATCAATTCTTGTTCGATTTCAAACACTATATCGCTTTCTGGAAGGTTATACGCGCACTGATGCGTAAATATAACCAGTTTAATGCAACGAACACTCCGGAATAGTGAAATAGGCTTAACATACCTTAAATAACCTATACATAACTTAGATATAAGTTTTGGAAGGTTTGGTGTGGTGAAATCAAAGTTAAATCGCTTACAGGGACTAAAGTTGACAAACTGCGAAAGTATGCCAATTTGAACTGTAACAGACCTTCCGGAACATGACCATAAGTTAAACATACCATAAATATCCTTTACATAGCTTAGAAATAGGCTTTGAGGGGTTCGGTGTGCTAAAATAAACTTTTGGGTCATTCAGGGACTAAAAGTGTCAAAAAGTGCACAAGTTTGCATTTTCGCGCATAACTTACGTTCTGAATACATCCGGACATCCAAAAATTTATGTGAGCATGACTACATTATATTTTAGTGTTCGCCTTAAGAAAAATCCATTCGTCGCGTCATTTGGATCGTTTTTCGCACTTATGCGCATTCCGTCGTAATTAAGCGAACATCGCGTTCGTACGGCTAAACGAACCGACATCCGAGATATTTTTGAGCATGTTTTAAGTTCCCTATACTTTAACTTCATTTTAGAGCTTTGAAATGGGGTTAACGGGCCTTAAACGTGTCAAAAATGGGCTGATTGCATTGCAGGGACCAAAACTGTAAATCTGCCAAAGTTGTTACCTTACGGACCTCAACATTGGCAGCTTTGAGGTCCGTAAAGCAAGTTCAGACCAGATGCAGAGTACTTAACAGCCTGTTTTCAGCAGATTTAACCACAACCACATGTTTGCAACTTGCTTAATCACTAAGAGTAGGAGCATATGTGGCTCCATAACCTTTGTGACAAGTGTACGGCTCGGATCATGGCACGATATTCAAGAAACGATCCTAGCGGCTCTACTTTATCTATAAATACCCACCCCCCTTTGGCTTAAAAACCCACAAATCTGATTGAAAAGACTCTAAGTTGGAACCTTCGTTTCATACCTGAGCTATTTTGATCTGGGTTAGCATTCGGGGACCCTGGGTAAGTATTCTTTCGTTCTTTTCCTTATTTTACTGCTTTTCGAGTCAGAAAGTCAAACTTTGTTTGACTTTCAGCATTGACCAGTAATGGTCAATGCGAAGTTCGTTTGAACTTCGCAACGTGATTGTAATCACGATGGTCATAGTCCCTTGGGACTATGCCTACTGATTACCACGTTGTCTAGGGTCGTAGGGTAAGCGATCTGATAAATCGCTTATACCTCGAACCCGACCCAGTTTGGTCGATCATTAGGATCCGACCAAACACATTAGGTGACCATAGTAGGTAGGGAATAACCTTCCGAGGTTATACCCTATGGTCACATCGTTTAAGTAGTTGTATGATAGGTAGTTTATATGCCTTAGGTAAATTACCAGAATACCCTTTTCATGTATAATTGGTAATTAAGCATATGTAACCTAAACCTTTGTCACATAACTGATTATGTAACATGTTTAAGGCATATAACACTTGTCATAGGACTAGTTAGGCGGTCCGAACGCGTTTCACGCGAACGATGCGTTAAAGTAGCATAAGCTACCTAAACGTGTCGTAATGGGTCGAAATCACTCAGGTTAAGTTTCATTTAGTATGTAGGCTTTGTTAAACCAAATGACACGAGTCTCTACACTCGTTTGGTTTACAAACCCTAATGCTACTCAATCTTCCGATCTAGGTCCGGTTTATTAACATAGTTACCTATACTAGGTGCCGTTTGATATCCGCGATCTCTAGCATTGTTTAGTTGTTACTCAAGGACTACTAAGCAATCTCAGGTGAGTACATAGACCCCTCTTTTACTGTTTTCCAAACTGTTTTGGGGTGGAACACATGTGCCTACTTGTTACTTTCATGCTTTCCTGTTTTCACATCATATACCGACTATGTTTGTTAGTACATTATAGTACATGATTTCATTACATTTCATGCTATGTATGCCCATTGTGTGCGTACTTAGTACATTGTTTTACATTACATTTTATGCTATGTATGCCCATTGTGTGCATACTTAGTACATCGTTCTACATTACATTTCATGCTATGTATGCCCATTGTGTGCGTACTTAGTACATTGTTTTACGTTGCTTTTCTGTTGCATATGCTTATCCAGCATATGAACACATTATACTACATATTGAACCGTTGTAATCATTTGACTGTGATCCGTTGATATCTGTGAACCGTTTGTATCTGTGAACCGTGTGAACCGTATTTGACATAGACATTTCGGCATAGACATTTTAACATGATTGACATTTGATCATGCATTTCCCACAAAACATAACTTTGATTTAAACCAAGTTTTACTTCAATACTTTGTTTTTGTGCATATGGTTTAGTTGAGACATTTCACTTGCCATACATGACATTTTGACATAGACATTTGACATGGATATTTGACATAGACATTTGACATGGATATTTTGACATAGACATTTGACATGGATATTTGACATAGACATTTGACATGGATATTTGACATAGACATTTTGACATTGTTTGGTTTGATTAAGTGATTAAGTAACGATGCGTGTGTAATATGATACAAGCATGGTGGATACGCCGCTGGTACTTCCTATATATAAGTGTTTGTATGGTATTACATATTGTAGCGTTATTTGAATCATTTCAGTTTGATACATATAACATTTTATACAAATAACATACTTTTCACAAGACATTGTTTTACAAACAACTTATCTTATACAAACCCATTTTACTATGGTTATTCATTTAACCATACATTATTCATTTATTTATACATATCATCTGAACTCATTGTTTTTCAAATGATTTACAAAACAAAGCAAATTACAAGGTTCATGACTAAACATTTTCTCAAACATAAGTCATGGAACCTATTTTCACAAAACCTATGTATCTCACAGGCATTTTTATGCTGACGTACCTATTTTCACATGTGTTTTTCAGGAACTGTTGCATAAGATGATCAAGATACACATAGGCAGACTTGGGCTTTAGTGACAATAAAAGATGCAAGACTAGTTAATTATGTTGTATTTCATAGTTTGATAAGACATTGTAACACTTTTAATCAATAAAAAGAAACTTCAATTGCCATGGATTTGAAACAATTAATTCTGTTACAACACTCCCCGATGTTTCCGCCACATTTTGTATGTTCCACGTGGTCGGGGTGTGACATAAACCTTTCTAACAGATTATATGTTTCCTTTGAAGGAGATAAGGGAGGTAAGATCAGCAAGAAATGTAAAAATAAAATTTTGGTACACTGATTTTTAAAATGATTGGTTTTAAATATTGAGGATGGTTAAAGGAAACAACAAAAATATTTTTTCTTAATTCTTAAATTTGTGTATACAGTTTTCATTCATAGGTAGATTTTTCATTATGCACAAATTTAGGGGGAGAAATCAGAAAAATACAAAAAGATTTTCTTTATTTATTTTATGCATAGCTTTAGGGGGAGAAATAAGATTGCATCATACGGGAAATGACATAAACTCCCATTTATGGGTGAAACTGACACATGTAAGGCCTTAAACTAAAATGACTAGGATCTAAAGTGACATGTTGATAGGCTTCGTTTTGACTTGAAAAATAAGTTGTCTTGTGATAAATTTGAATCTAAATGCATGAATCTAGTTGGGAGCATCACTCAGAATTAGTATAACTTCTATTTGACTGCTTGTGTGATGTCCCGATACACACTGTGTTCTAGCGTCCGAAATCAAATCTAAAAAACTTCCGGTATCTTCTCTGTTTTGTAAAAACAAAGACTTGAAGATGCTTAACACATCAAATTTTGTTTCGTAAAATGGAGATCTAGTTGTTTATTGTTCATAGCCAATGTGCTTTTAGATCAATCAAAACGCCAAAAGAGACCATATGAGTCTAACACAATGCCAATGGGCACAACAAAAGAGACCCTCTAATGTCTAAATCCCTCAAACCCAAATCCTACCCAAATCCTATGAGAAACCATTTGATATGTATATTATACCCATCTCTAAATATGATTTATTATTTTCTTTTCTCAACCTACTACCAAATAAGATTTCAGATTCGAAGGCAGATCATGTGACAATAAATGGTAGGGAAACTACTTAAATGATAGAATGTACTGAATATGCTCTAGTATCTATGTGGTAACAACTTTGGATCATAATTAATGTATAAAACAAGATAAAAGTTCATAGATAATTGTACAAGAAAGGTTTAAAGTAAGAATTTAAGTGGATAAACATATTAGCAATCACATAGTGTAAGTGCATCTCTTGCTGGGTAACCGTGCTTTATCAGTTTTGGTAAACAAAATCAAAAGTCAAAGAAGTCAAAGGTCACTTAGGAGTCCGAATTTGTTATGTTGTAAAGGAGTCCGAATATGATATAAATTTGGACCTCCTGGTTACTTTATGTTATCCGAATTTATTAGGGTTCCTTATATGTAGTGTCCAAATTTATTAGGTTACAAATTCGGACTAGGCCTTGTAAATTCGGACTAGGTATCTTTGTCAGGACTTAGTGTCCGAGTTTGTTGAGTTTGTTGCTATGAGGACCGGGAATTCGGTTTGATTGAACTCGCTCAGGTCAGATCTGCAATCACCACGATTGTGCGAAATCCAATTGTGATGTAGGAGTAAGATCAACAACGTAGACACCATTCAAAGTATTCATTCTCACTGAAATAGTTGAATCGTACAAGGTTCTAGAGAAATTTTGCAAGAGCTCTGCCAGAGGTGTCAAAATAGATGTCTCAAATGAGAACCAGCATCCTCTATTTATAGGCGCACTCCATCTGGGAGAAACCACAAGCCGTTCGGATGATCATCCAGGATGATCATCCGTCCGGATGACTATGTCCATCCGATCGGATGGACTCCATCCGTCCGGATGGACTTTACAAAACGTTCCTAACTTCGTTTCGTCCCGGATTATATATAAAACATATACAAAACTATACAAAGACAACAACCAGGTAAATATAGACTAAATACAGATGAAAGCTACAGATATATGCATCTACAGTTGCCCTAGCCTATATATATGTGTGTATAGATTAGGTTAAATCAATCAACTCTCAAAAACTCCTGAATCCTTCAACAGTGTATGCATATTCTAGAGAGACTATGTGTTAGTAAGAGAAAGCTAGGTTTAGATCTTTGTGATCTAAACCAGCTTGTAGATGATGTGTACTCTTTCGGTTTGTAGATCTGTGATAATTAATTCAATAATAAAGAGATTCATCTTCTACATCATTCTAAGTTCATAGTTTGATGTTTCACGTCTTGATCGAGGGCAGTGGATGTTGTTCGTCATCGATCCAGGGGTCCCGGGGACTTTCACATAGACTAGTCTAAGTAAACTGTGCTGAAAAATGTTCTTCGATTCGCTCCACAATGATTTAATCCCAATGTAAATAGGTAGTTATGTTTATTTTTAGCTTTGTTTTTAGTTTTATAAAAAATAACCATTCTTGAAGATTTTACTAATCATTAAATGTAGAAAGAAATTTAAATTTTGAAAATTTTGAGTATAATTACTTGGATGTACTTAGATGTTTATATGAATACTGCATCATATGTTGTGTATAAATGTTGGCTGACAAAATTCTTAGAATTTGCATTTTTTTTTTCAAATCAAGAAACAAGGGTTGATGAAGAATGAAATGTTGTTAGTTGTTGACAAGCATAAAGCACCACAATGAAAAGATGTACCAGAGTTAGAAGAACCTCATGTGAATCATCGTCTGGCAGTGAAAGTGCATGTGAATAAGTACCTGTGAATATGGTTGAAAGAGAAAGATTGAAAAAGAAAAGAGTTGCTGAGAATCATCCTCTCACACCCTTTTTAGCAAGATGATTGGCAAATGCTGATTATGATCCAAATGTATATCTAACTCTAGGAGAAGAAGAGGCCCAAGTTGGAGAGTTCATAAATGGACCTCAACAACACCAACACCAACACCGACTCCACAACAACGACCACATATTTTGAAGAACATATCGTATGCTGGAAGTGGTGGCACAGTGCTACATTCGAATTTTGAAGATCATTTGATAGCATCAGCCTAAGTGGAGATTGTAGGGTCAATAAATGTGAGGTGGATGTATCAAATACATGTCGGTGATATCTGCATGAACCTATCACTGGTCAGTGTATAATCTAGGGATCACATGTTCACGGGTTAGGTGTCTGGGCCATGTGGGCCATAGGATAATCTTGACTATATAAGCATGTTTTATCACAAAGTCTAGGGTAAGCCATTCTAGAGAGAGTTAGATGTTTCAGCCAGAGTTAAACATTTAGAGCAGTGTTCATTACTTTACTTATATTTGACGATTTACCAAGGTAATATTATAATTTTATGCAAGTTTAATCTTTTATTCTCCGTGTTCTTGATTTTGGTCAGCAGTTTGATACCGCCAAACTGTTGGTTTTATTTGATATATGTCTTTTTGGGACTTATAAAGAGGGAGGATGGTGATGGTGGTTCACGGCAATGGAGAGAGAGAGAGAGAAAGGAGAAAGTCTTGAATGTGAAAATGCTGAGAATGAAATGCTTTGGTTATAGTCTTCAATGGATAAAACATGGAATTAAAAGAGGTAGTTTTAGAATTTGAATAAGAGATAGGGGCGGGTTCTCCATTATTTTTTATTAAAAAGATTTTCAGAACCATAATTATTAGTGGTGGGTGAAGCTTTTTTGGGTCATCAAAATGTGGTAAAACCTAATTATTTCAAAAGAGTTTTTTGAAAGTCAAACAAGTCAAGGTTTAGTAAAATGGAAGGACGATCGAGGATTGACAACCATAGTAAGAAGGTCTTAAGAGAAGTTTTATTTTTTATGAATCCAGCCGACCCAAGAATTAAATGGCCTAGGTCTCCCTAACCAACTGATGTTTTTGTTGGATGTGTAGGGGCACCAAGAGGGGTCTGTCAGCAACACTTGGTATATTGATAATGGTTGTATAGACACTTGACACGGAACTTAGTTCTCCTAAAAGATGTAAAATCAATCAAAGGAGGCTATCCGACATTTGCAGGAAACAAAGGAGGATATGTAACTTGTCAAGAAAATTTATAATTGAGAAAATAAGTCTTGAGAAAGTCAACTTGTGAGGACCGTTTTTGTCGACGTTATGCTCAGGTAATATCTATGTAACCTAGTCAATATGAACGGTATTCATTTGATTAGGTGACAATAATAAGATTACTTAATTTCCTGTTTTCATTAATCAGCCAAACGTTTACAAGCTCCTGAAAACAAATGGACAGGGCTTCGCCGTCTAGTTCACAAAATTGATACTAAGCTCTCAATCTGCATGGCTATGTATAGACACGACATAACCTACCTTCGTGCGGATGAGGCATACTACATTCGTACGGACTAACATACCTTTGTACAAATGAACAGGATCTCTTCGTATGGATTAACATGAAGTACGTTCGTGCGAATCAAACTACCTTTGCATGAATGATTACTTCCATACGAATGAGTATTACAACACAAAAACTGAATAATCTAACATTCAACCTATTACAAACATGACACAACTTGATGACGCAGGCAGCAGACATTATGTATCAACAAACTCCCCCTTGGATGTTGCTGTAGTCTCGATCGGTCTTCAAAATCTTCATAACTTTACTTGTCGAAGAAATACTTTCTAAATGGCTTCATTCTTCTCTTTTCACTTGGAATAGGAGTCTGATCGGTAGGAATAGGCTTGTTCATAAACTGAAATCTTCTGATAGCCGCTTTCTTCAACATAGCCGTAATCCTTTCTTCTTTCCTTTGTTCTTTCAGAAACTCCCTTCTTTCAAGTTCCCTCCAATTGGTATCCCACATTCTTCCTGAGTGTATCTCGTATGCATAACATGTTCTGATCACACCCTGATATTATATAGCTTGTGTTTTATCTAACATATCATAACATATTTTGTTAATATACAAGCATTCAATATCTTTTTCTAATAAGTTTACCAACCACATTGGATCAAGAATTCGAATAGCCCTCCAAATTCTGTCTAATTTTAAAGCAATCACCGCTTCTCCTGTCTGGCTATCACAATACCACCCTTTAAAATCTGGATGAAAATCATATTCTAGCTTCATGAGTGGCATGTTCTTCATAGCTCGCGGTCGCTTTACCATCAAAGTAACATCTTTTTCTTTTGTAATAGGGTTGATCTTTGTTATCTTCTTAGGATAGTGGGGTTACCAGTTAGGAAAGTTGTGACAAACTTCGTATCAGATAAGCCTCCACAGTTTCTGATTGCCTGGTTTCATTTGAAAGTTTATATACTTCGTTTAACATAACTCTTGCACATCCCACCATGGTAGAGTTTTAATATCTGAAAGATATCAGAAGTATTGCACTCTGAATTCGCGCTTTATGCCAAATATATTTAATTTAGGAATCCAACCCCAGCTTAGAATATTCCCTAGAGAAACATCTGGATTACGAGTGAAGAATGCTAGAGGTCCTCTGAATTTTCTTTCTTTCGGTGCTGGCTTAAACCATGTCTTCCAAGCTTCTATAAGTTCTTCTCTACTAAGCCTTGGAGATACACCATCTTTGACTTTTTCTTCGATCTTTCTTTTCAATAACTCTTGAGTATCTTCATCAAACATTTCTTGAAAAGTCAGGAAGTCATTTGTTCCATCACCAGAATATTTAACAGTTCCATCGTTAGAATCATCCTCCATAACAACTTTATCATAATCATCAGCCTCAAGGATGTACTTAAAAACATAATAATCAGGCTAAGAAACGTTGATGTTGTTTAATTCTTCTTCAAAATCGAACTCAAACGAATTTTCATCAATTTCCATCATCTGTGCAATCTCTTCTTTCATGTAATTGTGGACAAACTCTCCCTGTTCTACATCATGACACAGATAAATGGTTTTGATTGTACTTTCGGGAACAACCGTTAGTGGGATAATGTCTGTGAAAATTCCTAAAGTATCTGCATCGTTAACAGGATCTAAACTATGCTCCCCCTTTCTAGTAGCATCTTCTTCATTCAGATTATCATTTAAGAACTCATTAAGATCATCATCATTCGTTGACTTTCCTTCATCTATCACCAATCCTGTTCCATCCATGTTGAGAGTGCGTGTTAGGATCGATTCCGATGTTTCATTGATTGCGTAGATCTCGTATCTTGTGCGAAATCCAAGTACAAGAGTGGATTGAAACAAGAACAAGTAATTATAATCTGGTTTCTATTGATTGATTTGTAAGTACAATACCACGAAAACACTTTGACAAAGTTTCCCCTCTCTAGTCAAAGATGTGTACAAATGAACAAGACTCAACCCCTATTTATAGGAAACCCAGATCCGCACCTATCTATATTCATGGATGGACTTGTATGCATGGACCAACATACATGCGGATGGATCATTTGGTACGGACTGACTTATGCGCGGATAGACATTACTCAAACCCTAAAAGTGCGCTTAATGTGGATCAACATATGTTGATCCGTGCAGACCTACTCCTCTTTTTAACACACACATACATTTCATAACATAGTCTTGTCTCATTTTTTTAGCTACGATACGTGATTGACGGGAGCGATAGACATATGCACTCACAGACTCCCCCTTAGATATTGTTTCACTCAATCTCGTAGCTAGTCTTCATCAACTCTGAGTCTTCACAAATCTATGACACTTCAGAAACACAGACTCCCCTTTACGTCTCTTACTCATCAGCTCCCCCTTTCATCAGATTCTTTCTCCAGGCTCCCCCTTGCTTTGAGCTTTTAGGATCTCAACCTGGCTCTCTAAAAATTTGACAATACAAACACTTGTAAGAATAAATTTCAATTTCAGAATCAGAAACCTGGCTATCTCTAAACTTGATATGTCAATTAAAACTTATTTGAGATTTCAAGGATTAAAAACTTGGCTTTGAGCACAGATATTTGACAGTTAAATTTCCAGGATTACCCGACTCTACTCCCCCTATCAAATAGCTTTATATTTGACGTTAAAGCATCCAATCTTCACAACCCTCGCAGATAATCAAGTTCAACTTAATGACCTTGATTTATCTGATAATCAGCCAAATCCAAATTAATGAATTTGGAGACAATTACAAACTGTTTTTGAATTTTCATTTAAAAACCTCAAGTTTCAAATTAATGAACTTGTTATTTTTCTGAGACATATTCAGCATACTTAGATTTTGAAACTTAGCTTTCCAATATCGGTTGTCGAAACATAAGGTGAAACAAAATCTTTTTGCATTTTACAAAGTTTATGCTAAAACACTATGAAAATCTTTTTGTAATTTTTCTGTAATGAAATGCAACAATGAAATATTTAAAGACATATTTCTGTTGAGTTTGTATCAGAGGATCATATCAGTTTATAACAAATCACAAGCACCGTTGATCTATATAAACTTTAAGTTTTAAACAATTCACTTAGATTGTTAGTATACTGATCCATTAAAATTTTTACTCAAACTTTAATTGATTCAAGATACGAGATTAGTGTTTTAAGAACTTAACTTATTCGTGTGTCCCACCTCAGAATATACTCACGTATCAAGATTCCCTAGATTCAGTCTTACAGGTGAATATACCTAAATGATATATGTCTCTGGGTTAGTGTGAGGCCTTGAGAGCTCATGTTAGAACTTCTGTTCAGTCAAAGAGATGAAGGCTCGACTTAAGGTGTGTTCCACTTAGGAATCTTCTTTACAACTGCATTTGATATATATCTTTCAATATTTTCTCAATTTTTATGCAAAGGGGAAGTTTTAAGCGCAAAAGCATTATATGAGGTCTAGGCCATTGCAGACGCAAAAATCAAAAGACCAAGTATAATACCCCAGATATCAATAAGTATAAAGACCTAATATCTCAGAATCAGGCAATCTCTCAAACAAAATTTCGAAGTAGTAAGTCCATATATCCGAGAGATGTTCCCCACGAGATAAGAAAGTTATTGATTTTAAGTTTATATCTCGAAATCAATTTACTACTTGTGTAAAAACCTACTGTCACATCATAAGTGAGACCGTTTATCACATTTAAACTTTCCAATATAGCATGATGTGACTGTTTTACTGATGTACTATCATTTCCTCTTTTACACAAAACTCTTTTTGAATTTTCTCATATTTTTTACGTTTTCAAATTTTCAAATGTTTTTGTATTTTTCAAATTCTTACTCCCCCCTTAAATCTAAAACATTTTAAAGAAAATTTGACAATTGATGTAGATAGGTTCATCTCGCCACCCATTTTCTGCTTCACGTTCTATGTTTTGTATAAGCACCCCCATTGATATTAAACATTTTGAACCAATTTTTTCAAACTGTTTTATTATGTTTTTTAGCCGTGAGGGTTTCGGCGTATTCCTTCAAAAAATTTTATTTTAACAATTGAAAAACAAACAATTTTTTTTTCATTCATCACTTTTTCATTTTTCATTTTTTTATTTATTATTATTAACCAACATTCACTGGATTCAATCACAGGGATCCTCCTCCTATGCCAGGCTACTCCGCTGTCCATGTAGATGTTCGGTTGAACTCTGTGTAACACTCCGATCGCGTAGTACAACAAACCACGGCGGAAACATCGGGGAGTCACGTTACAGGAATTGTTTCACAACACATGGTATTTAAAGTTTTGTATTATCAGGATAATTGTTACATTGTCTGGGATCAAATAGAGAACAGAATACACATAAATTGTCTCTCATGTTTTGAAGTCACTAAGGCCCACATCCACCTTATGTGAAGTAAGCAATCAATCATCAAAGAAAGCTGGTGAGTACATAGGTTTTGCGTGTCAAATTCATGGCCTTGAATTCATATTGCAATACCTCGTCCAACCTTGAGAGTCGACGAGTGTGAACCTTGAAATCAAAAAGTGTTTGATATTGCAATAACGTTTTACCAACTTTACAAGTTGGTATTAGTAAAACAAAACCTTTTTGCCATGAATCTTGACTGAAAACTTTTGTTTTGTAAAACCGAGTGATAAGTCGATTTAAAGGAAAACAATATATGGTTTATATCTTTAAGTGAAAATCATTGCGTGACATTGTTAAAAACCATTTGTCCTTGTTATAAACCAATCGTCCATTGTACGTGTCATAAATCATTGTACGTGTTATAAACCATTGTACGTGTCATCAAACAATCGTCCGTGTCATGAATAAATCGTCTGTGTTTTAATTGTGAAAAACTTTTGGTCGTTCTTTAATGAATACATTCAAACCTGTGTGACTCGACTATACTACTCATGGGGTGTCTTTAATAGACCCTGAAAGGTCTCTTTAACAAGACTAACAAATCAACAAATGATTTGTTAATCGAAAACAGTTTATGTCGTTCCCCAAACTACCCACCAAATCCAGTGAATAGCCTAGTAACGGGATTGCCGGTCCTATGGTACCATAACATACTACTGGTCGGCTTGATCAAAGCTAATGAATGTTATTCATGTTATGGATAACGTACCAACAATATCGTTCACATTATTGAAATCTTCGTGTTTTATATAAACCATAAAATTTCTATTTTGAAAACTTGAAAACATTTTAGCATATACAAGTCACCCCAAAACATTTAGAAAGCATAAAAGAGGAGAGCTATGTACTCACTTGGGATTGCAAAGAGTCCTCGAATCAAGTGAAATAACAAGGCTTCAAACGTGTCCTAATGTGTCGGATACTATGTTAGAGTAATGGTACATAAATCGGGGAAATCGGATAGAATGAGGTCTTGTAAACCAAATGAGTGTTGGAACTCATATGAAATGGTTTAACAAACTCAACATTCTGATTTGGAAAGAATCCTAAGTGTTTTTGACCTGTTATGACTCCTTAAGTTAGTTTATGCTACTTTTACGTGTCATTTGCGTAAACGCGTGTTCATATGGTTAAACATGTCCTATGATAAGTCTTAAATGCCCAAACATGTTTGAAAATGTTATAACATCAGTTTGTATGTCAAAAAGTTGGTTACATATGCTTAAAATGGATTTATGCGCAAAAGGGCATTTTGGTCATTTTTAGGCATATAATAATCGACTTATCATAACACTAACCAAACGACGTGACCATAAGGTATAACCACAGAAGGTTATTCCCTATACAACTATGGTCACCTACATATGTTTGGTCGGATCCTAAGATCGACCAAACGGGTCGGATTCGAAAGTCAAAGCGGTGGTCAAACCGCTCGACTTACGACCCTAAATAAGCACTAAACTAGAAGTGACGAGTTAGACATGTCAAAAAATGTCTAACTAGGTTATAAAACTAATTTGGTATCAAAACTTAGTGTTTTGATACCCGAAAACGGTTTCGTCGTAAAATGCACAAAATGTGCATTTTTGACCGAAACTTCGACTCGTCACTTCGACTAGTAAACGTGGTAATTGATGTGTGCAAAATGTAACGTATAAATTACATCAAATGAGGCATAAAACTAACCATTTTTTAGTACTAATGTTAGAAAAAGCGTTTTTTTATCTTCCTTTTGAATTTACAGAACCAAATGAGCTTAAAAGAACAAAAGGAACAAATAAGCAGCCAAATACCAACATAATTACAAGAAGAGGGAATAACGTGACATGCCTGACCCCTCGACAGCATCTCCGAAAGCAAAAACAAGAAGGCAGAAGCTGACCATGGGGTTGTGCCCGGCTCACCATGGGGCGTGTCCAGCTCACCACGGGGCGTGGTCAGCTCACCACGGGGCGTGGTCAGCCCTGACACAAGAAGACAAAACCTGTAGAAGCTTCTAAGCCCACCACGAGGCCGTACCCAGCTCAGCACGGGGCGTGGTCAACGCAAAGATACGCAGAATCTTACCAAATCTTGATAGTACATATACGGTACGGACCACGGGGTCGTGCCTGCTGAACACGGGGTTGTGTTGGGCCCTCTGCTGACACTTGCAATGAATGAAGGAAGAGAAAATACTGACCACTGGGCTGTGCCCAGCGAACACGGGGCCATGGCCAGAGTTCTATATTGGCTATAAAGGGGGTGCTTAGTTCACTTCAAAGGCATCCCTTGGCAAACCACTGATCTCCTACTTTTCCACCACTACACCACCAACACCCAACACCCACCACCATCATCCATCATCCATCTTTAGAGTTTGTAGTAGTCTCGGGATCCAAGATTGATAGTAAGAGTTCTTGCCAATCAAAGGCCATGTTTGGCTAAGCCTCTTACATCACTTGGGGAACACAAGTCTTTTATGTATTACTTTTGATTTTTAATCTTTCGGCACTTTTCATTTGGTTTTGTATTAATGACTTTAATAACTAGTTTCTTATGTTGAAGGTGAATTTTCATTACCATTTGTCCGTTGTGTCTTGGCATTACTTTACTGTCTATATAAAGTAAAAGATTTACACCATTCATGTCTCTACGGTCTATATAAAGGCATGTTGGCTACCTGGTCGGGGGTTAAGGGAATGGTTTAGTAAGGTTCTTGCCTTGTTAAGTGTATAGATCCTGCAAGGACCTGAGTCAAGCTTACTAAGACCTCCTTCAATACCCACTGGTATTGGATGGCGGGGGTGCGAATAGCTTGATCCCCTCATATGTAAACAACTATTAATACATTAAACCGGCCTTGGGATTGTATCACTACTGACTCAAACCACTTAGCCGAAGGTAACGTCACCTTCAAAAGAGGAGCCTACCACTTTTCGCATTAATAACTTAATTAATTATCTTCAATATTCCGACCCTTTGGGATTGTATCCTTGCTGACTCAAACCAATGGGTTGAGGGTAACGTCACCTTCAAAAGAGGGGCCTACTACTATAACTAAGATAATCTCTTAAAAAGTCCGAAAGTGAAAAAATCATCAAAGTATACATTAAAGGCGAGTCGGATCCAAGTGATTCATCTTGTCTATCTGTTTTTATTTTATTTTTATTTCTGCATTTTTAGTTTTTAATTTTCATGTTTAAAATCTTTTCTCAAAAATTTTAGATTGATTAGACGTTGAGGATAAACCGGTACTAAAAGCTCTTGTGTCCTTGGACGACCTCGGTATCTTCCCAACGCTATACTACGCTCACGATGGGTGCACTTGCCCAAGTGTATGTCTAGTGTTAGTAGAATATCTTGTTTTATAAATTTAAAACTTGATTAATGTGTAAAACGGGCTTAAAATATCAATAAAAACATATCACGCTTTGCACACACCAAGTTTTTGGCGCCGCTGCCGGGGACACAATGATTTTAAGAAAGTTTAAAATCGACGGCCTAATCATTTTTCAAAAACCTTTTTAAAACTGCGCGCACATTTTTACATTTTTAGGAACTTTTTGCATTACAGTAGTCTGAACACGGGGCCGTGCTCACTGAACACGCCCCCATGCTAAACTAAACCAGTAATAAATTTTTAAAACGCCCAGTTACAGATCCTGACCATGGGTCGTGCTCGCTGAACACGGGGTCGTGGTGAGTATCTGTTTCCTTTTTTATTTTGTTTTCTGGTCCCGAGACTCTTTTGTGGTCTGCTGAGTGATTTTTATGGATCAATACTCAGGAGGTTACAATTACAACTATGAAGAGGATGATTATGAAGAAGAGTATTGTACCATTTGCGGTAATCCTCATTCGGTTATTGTGACCTCTTCGAACCATCTACTTCATATACATACCATGAAACTTCTCCCTCATACTCATATCTTGAAGAACCAAGGTATGAATCGTCTCCATCATATACTTACTATGAGGAACAATGGTGTAAACCACCTACCTCATATGGGTATTATGAAGAACCAAGGTATGAACCTTCTCCATCATATACTTACTATGAGGAACAATGGTGTGAACCACCTACCTCATATGAGTATTATGAGGGACCAAGGATCGAACTTCCACACTCAAGCTTTTGGGATACTTATCCCGCTCACTTTGACGAACCACCAACTATCCTCCCCGTAGCCGAAAAAGTAATAGAACACCTCAAAACTATCGAACGCTATATAAAAGAATCCCACGCATGGGAAGAGGAATCCCGCGCAAGGGAAGAGGTAGTTTGCACTAAAGAGGTAATAGTAAGTGAAAAACCGACGCATGAACCAAACAACGAAAAAGGTAAGTCCGACAACGCAAATTTTCAAAAAGAGTCTAATTTTCAAGAAATTAATCTCTTAACACCTTCATTCGAAAACCATTGTTTGGTACCTACTCATGCTAAGTTTTTAAAAGAGTTAAACACTAACACTAAAATTGACGAAACGGTAAGCATTAAGTTAACAAATGATCAAACTATGCTAATAAAAGATGATCCTTTTGAAATTAACATTACACCGGTTCCATGTTTTTTTTCAAAACACCTTTATTAGTAATATTACAATCGATAAAGATCTTTGTGTTAATATAATGCCAAACTACATTTTCGAAAAATTATGTATTAGTGATTTTTCTCCACTTCAAATACCCATTTTTCTTTCTAATCGGAAAATAATAAAATCAATGGGAGTAGTTGAGGATGTGTTAGTGCAAACAAATCAAACGGTAGTCCCAACCGACTTCGTCATTCTTGATGACGCTCCACTTGTGTTGGGACAACCTTTTCTAAAAACCCATAAAACATTGATCAATCAGAAGCAAAACAACCTACCCATTCAATTAGGGGCCTATAAAAGGTATGTCGATCTTGAACACTCAATGAAATATCCAATTGGCAATGACGACCCCCTAATTGAAGATGAGCCAGAACCACCCGATAAGGTGGGTCTATCCAAGGACCCTTATAAACGTGGTGCACCAGGGAGGCATTACGCGGAACTATCCTTAGTTTTAGATTACTTTAACTTTTATGTTTTCTAGTTTAGTCTTACTTTTCAGGAATAAATCACACTCAAAAAGGTGGATATTGCCAAAGGGACGTTAAAACCGCACCCCATGCATGAAAACAGAGCCTTCCGTCAACTTTTCCATCATTTCAGCATGCGCAGCATGGGGCCGTGGCCACCCAACACGCCCCTGTGCCCAGGGTTCTACAGAAAAATTTTCTAACAGGTAACTGACCACGGGCCGTGTCCACTGGGCACACCCCGTGGTCAACCTTCTATAACTTTTTGTTACTGGTAGTCTGACCACGGGGTCGTGCTCAGCCCACCACACCCCGTGTTCAGCTGCCCAGTAACATAAAATCTTGTTTTTAACCCACTTTTACACATTTTAATCAACCGAAAAACTTATTTTTGGACAC
The DNA here is from genome assembly GCA_030545235.1 of Helianthus tuberosus. NCBI lineage: Eukaryota > Viridiplantae > Streptophyta > Magnoliopsida > Asterales > Asteraceae > Helianthus > Helianthus tuberosus. Next base: position 60,433,421 of record CM060429.1, on the reverse strand, counting down.
ATTGAGGACAATGTGTAATTTAAGTGTGGGGGGATGCTAAAACCTTGAATCTTGCAAGTCCTAATAACAAGCCTTACACAAAACTCTATTGGAACCGCTAATCACCCAAAAAATTTTCAAAAATTTTTCATTTTTTCTTACTTGTCTTGGTTTAATTCGGGAATAAAAGTTCTAAAAGGGTTATATTTTTATAAATTTAAAACCGATTGCATCGTGATAAAAAGAACCAAATAAGAAAATTATGAAAATGCATGACAAATCTAACTAAAATTTGATTATATATACTTGATCACATTATAAACCCATTCCCACAACAAGTGAGTTTTGTGCCTTTATTGAGTATACATGCATATATCTTTAAACTAAATGCTCATTTTTTGTGTCTTGTATGAATAACCGCTTGGTTCTTACGACTCTAGAACTTGCCACGATGATACATTCCCGGTCCTAACCAACTTGAAACCAAGTAAGTAAATGATGGAGGCATTAGGACTAACCCATTTTCCTTTCAAAACCATTGTTTTTCATCTTTTTATCACCTACCCAAAATCCCCCTAGTTAACCCCTTTGAGCCTAAACCTTTTCGTTTAAAAACCCACAAAACAAACACCCTTTACCCACCAAAACCTTTTTCTTTTCAAACCCCTTTTGTTTTAGTAAAAAGCTCGGTAATCTTGTGACCAAAAAAGAGAGAGAGAATTTTGCAATAACCAAACAAGTTCCTTAAAAATCTTGTTTGAATATGCTTAGTTTGAATAAATGTCAAAAAATAAATAAAAAGGTTCACGACAACCAACACTTTTTACGCTTTTCACCATTTTACTAACCACCAACCAAAAACCACCTACCCTTAGCCCAAGCCTAACCCTTCCTCAAGTCCTCTTGATATTTACGAAGGTTTTTAGTTAAAAAGGAGGAGGTTTGATCGCTTGGCAAGCATATGGTAGAAGTAAATTCCATGCCGATCTCGAGTGCTTCACAAAAATACATCTTTGCCCAAGTGTTGAGTGATCTCCCGTGAAGTATGTGAACTTGTATATAAATGGAATTATAAAAAGGCATGTTATGCCCAAATAAGTAATTTTTCTTATAAATCATTCTACATAAATCATGACGAATAGGATTGTAAATAAAATAAAAATAAAACTCAATAAAGATCTTGGATTCCCGACACTCAAGATGAGCCAAAAAACTTCTCCTCTACCTCTTCCATTTGGGTGTGTAACCCACATATTAAAGAGTTTTGCTTGAGGACAAGCAAAAATTCAAGTGTGGGGGTATTTGATGTGTGCAAAATGTAACATATAAATTACATCAAATGACCCATAAAACTAACCCTTTTTAGTACTAATGTTGGAAAAAACGTGTTTTTGTCTTCCTTTTGAACTTAAAGGACCAAAGGAGCTTAAAAGAACAAAAGGAACAATTAAGCAGCCAAATACCAAAATAATTACAAGAAGAAGGAATAACGTGACATGTCTGACCCCTCGACAGCATCTCCCAAAGCAAAAACAAGAAGGCAGAAGCTGACCACGGGGTTGTGCCCAGCTCACCACGGGGTGTGCCTAGTTCACCACGGGGCATGGTCAGCTCACCACGAGGCGTGGTCAGCTCTCCACGGGGCGTGGTCAACCCTGACACAAGAAGACAAAACCTGTAGAAGCTTCTACGCCTACCACGGGGTCGTGCCCAGCTCAGGACGGGGCGTGGTCAATGCAAAGAAACGCAGAATCTTGCCAAATCTTGATAGTATAGATACGATACTGACCACGGGGCCGTGTTGGGCCCTCTGCTGACACTTGCAATTAATGAACGAAGAGAAAATGCTGACCACGAGGCCGTGACCAGCTGGCATGGGGCTGTGGCCAAAGTTCTGTACTGGCTATAAAATGGGGTGCTTGGTTCACTTCAAAGGCATCACTTGGCAAACCACTACTCTCCCACTTTGCCACCACTCCACCACCACTACACCACCAACACCCACCACCATCATCCATCTTTAGAGTGTGTATTAGTCTCGGGATCCAAGATTGATAGTAAGAGTTCTTGCCAATCAAAGGCCATGTTTGTCTAAGCCTCTTACATCACTTGGTGAAGACAAGTCTTTTATGTATTACTTTTGATTTTTAATCTTTCGGCACTTTTTTTTTAGTTTTGTATTAATGACTTTAATAACTAGTTTCTTACGTTGAATGTGAACTTTATTTATCATTTGTCCATGGTGTCTTGGCATTACTTTACTGTCTATATAAAGTAAAAGATTTACATCATTCATGTCTCTACGGTCCATATAGAGGCATGTTGGCCACCTGGTTGGGGGTTAAGGAAATGGTTTAGTAAGGTTCTTGCCTTGTATAGATCCTGCAAGGACCTGGGTTAAGCTTACTATGACATCCTTCAATACCCACTGGTATTGGATTGTGGGGGTGCGAATAGCTTGATCCCCTCATATGTAAACTACTATATAATACATTAAACCGGCTACTTGGGATTGTATCCCTGCTGACTCGAACCACTTAGCCGAGGGTAACGTCACCTTCAAAAGAGGGGCCTACCACTTTTCGCATTAATAACTTAATTAATTATCTTTCAATATTCCGACCCTTTGGGATTGTATCCTTGCTGACTCAAACCACTGGGTTGAGGGTAACGTCACCTTCAAAAGAGAGACCTATTACTATAACTAAGATAATCTCTTAAAAAGTCCGAAAGTGCAAAAATCATCAAAGGATACATTAAAGGAGAGTCGAATCTAAGTGATTCATCTTGTCTATCTTTTTTATTTTATTTTTATTTCTGCATTTTTAGTTTTTAATTTTCATGTTTAAAATCTTTTCTCAAAAATTTTAGATTGATTAGACGTTGAGAATAAACTGGTACTAAAAGCTCTTGTGTCCTTGACGACCTCGGTATCTTACCAACGCTATACTACGCTCACGATGGGTGCACTTGCCCAAGTGTGTGTCTAGTGTTAGTAGAATATCGTGTTTTATAAATTTAAAACTTGATTAATGTGTAAAATGGATATAAAATATCAATATAAACATATCACGCTTTACACACACCAGTAATCAGTAGGTATAATCGCAAGGGATTATAACCTTCGTGATTACGATCACGTTACAAAGTTTGATTGAACTTTGACTTGACCAATTATGGTCAAAACCGAAAGTCAAACAGTAAGTCAAATTGTTTGACTTTTAGCTTAAAATAGCTAAAATAGTTGAAATAGACTAGGATGAGAACTTACTTGTGTTTGGGAACACTTAAGATCTCAGGTAGGAGGCCTCCAAAGTATGGAAGCAAGCTCCAAGAATGTGGGAGATGAGAAGAGAATGAAATGATCAATTTGGTGAAGTGAATGAGGTTGGTTTTTATACTACTCTTGGATTTGTAGGATCATGACATGTGTTTTGAGTGTTGTGCAAGGATTTACAAGATCATTACAAGTGTTAGGATCAGGTTCAAGGCTTGGAGAACACACATCTTGGCCCCCAAGTATGCAAAACAATCAAAACAATCCAATGTGCAATAGTTGTTGCTGAAAAACAACTTTCTGCCCAGCTCACTCTCTCGCACCCCTCAAACCATATGGGCCTGTTCTGTCGCGCCCCGCCACCTGGTTCACATCAGGTTTCAAGTTTCGGCGAAACAGGCCCCTGCACATGAATTTATTTGTTTTTTGACGCATTTATCCCTCGTTAACCCATATTTTAGGCTTTATAAGGACGTTAAAGCATATGGGACTTGAATTATGCCCGAAAATGTCGTGGATGTTGGTTCGTTCGGCTGTACGGTCTCGTTTTTTGCTTAATTACGACGAACGCTTTAACGAACTCGAAAACAACCGAAATTGCGTAACGAATGATATTTTTGCATTCTCATCACTAAGATACAAGATTTTAATGATTACAAAAATTTTGGATGTGCGTACGTGTTCCGTATTAAGAAATTCGTGAATCAGCAGACTTTCACAGTTTGACGCAAATAGTCCCTGAGCACGAATAAACATGTTTTTGCCATACCAAACCCTTCAAAACTTATTTCTAAGTTATGAAAGGGTATTTTGGGTATGTTTTTTTCTAGAGTGTACGTTGTGTTAAACTGATTATGTTTGCGTAACAGTTTACGTATAACTTCCAGAAAAGCTTTGAGGGGTTGAAATTGTACATGGACTGAAATGTTTGAATGTCACATGTAATTATACAAATCCCGGGAATGAAACACAAGATTTCATTGGATTCGAAATTGTTCGGAATGGTATACTGGTTGTAAAGGCACAAATGTCACAGTCTCCCCTACTTTAGGAAATTTCGTCCCGAAATTTAATGTAGAGGAAATTAGTGAAAACAGATGTGGATGTTTCACTTTCAAATAAATCCTCCGTTCCCTAAGTAAAACTCTGGGCCACGCTTGGATTCCTAGCGAACTTTGTTAATTGTACTCGTTTGTTGTCCATAGGAATGAGTTCAGATTCGAATATCTAAACTTCATTCCAATAGGTAGGTGTATGACATCTTCGATTGTACCGAGCCTCAGAAGAGAGCCATGTAAATGTCAAAGTTGTATTTTTGTTTGTAGAAAAATTCGAAGAGGGTGTGAACATTGGAGTTTCGAACAACAGATGGAAGAATGTTTCCTACGAAGACTATTATAGGAAACTTGTGTGTGCTCGAAGTTGGAGTCGGAGAGTGTAAGATAAAACAACATTGGTCAAGGTCCAGAGCTTCTAGTAACTTGAATAACGACACGTTTGCAATGTAATAAGGAACACTTATATATAGGAAGTACCAGTGGCGTATCCACCATGCCCTTATTACATTGTTCCCGTTTCGTTATTCTTATCACTATAGGTTCTTATACATGACAAAACTTGTTGTGGTTTCCATGCACTGAATTTTATAATTATGTCTGCATCCATAATTACATAATTCCTTGCATAGTCCGCACAGTTCATTTTATGATGTGTAGGAGAAAAATCAAATGAGTAACATGTGATGACTTGACTAGACCACCAAAGGGTCTCTTTAACTAGATCAAGAAATGATCTCTTTAATTAGACCACCAAAGGGTCTATTTAACTAGATCACCGAATGATATCTTTAAATAGATCAACACATGATCGCTTTAACTAGATCGACGAACGATCTCTTTAACTAGACCACCATAGGGTCTCTTTAACTAGATCAACGCATGATCTCTTTAACTAGATTGACGTACAATATCTTTAACTAGACCACCAAATGGTGTCTTTAACTAGATCAACACATTATCTCTTTAACTAGATTGACGAACAATCTCTTTAACTAGACCACCAAAGGGTCTCTTTAACTAGATCAACACATGATCTCTTTAACTAGATTGACGAGCAATCTCTTTAACTAGACCACCAAAGGGTCTCTTTAACTAGATCAACACATGATCTTTTTAACTAGATCAACACATGATCTCTTTAACTAGATTGACGAACAATCTCTTTAACTAGATCAACACATGATCTCTTTAATTAGATTGACGAACAATCTCTTTAACTAGACCACCAAAGGGTCTCTTTAACTAGATCAACACATGATCTCTTTAACTTTGGAATAGTACTTTGGAATCCAAGGGTCTTAACAATTTGTATAGGAAAGCCCATTAAGGATTTAAGATGTACTTTTGGATATCCTTCTAAGAATCTAACATATGAAAATATGGAAGATTCTACAAGGATTTGGATAGTGAGCATTTGAATCCTTTGTACATAATAATCCTAAAGTGACTCGGATAAAGCTACAAGGGTAATACAATAAGAACACTTATATATAGGAAGTACCATCACCGTATCACCATGTTCTTATGGTATTACACTCATTTCGTTATCTAAGTAACCACTAATCACATAAACACATAATCATCAACTTGTTCATCAACTTGTACACACGCATTAAAGTACACAAAGAATCCAATCAATGACTTCAATTAGTACTTTAAACATCCTCAAGAATCTAACTATGAAGATAGGAAGATCTTTTAAGGATTTGGTTTAGTCACATCGACTTGCACATTGTCATATTGCATAAGTCCAATTAAGGACTTTTGAAAAGTACCCTTAGGTATCCATGCAAGGATTTAAAGTGGTACTTCGAGTATCTGTTAAGAGATATAACTTGTACCTTGTACTTTGTTTCTTAGAAGAAACAAGTACTTAGGATTTTTTGGAAATCGCGAGCGATCACAAAATGGATGAACTACGAGAGTAGTTTGATTTACAAGGAATCATATCCTTGGTGTTGGTATTGTAGGGGTATGTCATACATACACGTAATCACATTGGTTTTGTAAATAAAATTGGAATAACAAGTTTATTTATAAACCAACTGAATTGTTTCAAGATCATTGGATAACAAAAGGAAAATGTAAAAGTTTAAATGTTCTAAGCTGCATCGTCTTTAGCGCGTGCCTCATTAGAATTTATGTTAAATGCTCATCCATGGGTTGGATTTGCATTAACGAGCTTTGGGAAATTGTTTCTGAAATGACCCATCTCGCCACAGTTGTAGCAAGAACCTGGTGGAAAGTGAGCTTGTGCTAGATCTGCTTGAGGTTGAACACCTTGGTTCGGGACAGATCGACAAGCATTTGCTAAATGACCAAGTCGCCCACAGGAAGTGCATTGACGACACTGTAAGTGAGCTTGGTGGTGAGCATTGCACCTGTTACACAACGATGCTGTACCGGCATAAGGTTTCCTCGCAGGAGGTTGAGCTGGTTGGTTGTGAGTGTTTTGGTTGGGTTGAGCAACAACCGCAAAGTTCTGTGAAGCCGTACGCTTATTCGCTTCCTTGGCTTTGTTTTCCTTATTTTCCTCTTGAGTGGTCTTAGCTGCTTGTTTCTTGACGCCTTTGCGAAATAGTTTCCCTTTCTGACTTGGGATTCATTTAGGGTAGCAGCTAATTCGATAGCCTGTCTGACAGTGGTAAGGTTGCTACCAGTAACAATGTCCTGAACAGGGTCAGGAAGGCCATCTATGTATTTCTCAATTGCCTTATCCAAAGGCGTAACCATGGTTGGAAACAACAAGCTCAACTTGTCACACCCCGACCGTGTAAAACAATAAACCACGGCGGAAACGTCGGGGAGTCGAGTAACAGAATTATTGTTTCACAACACATGGTACTTAAAGGTAGTGTCTCCAGATTTTGAGAGCAAAAACTACTGCGCCTAACTTAAGATCATGAGTTGTGTAGTTTTTCTCGTGTACCTTTAGCTATCTTGATGCGTAGGCTATGACTTTGTTTCTTTGCATGAGAACACTGCCAAGGCCTAAGTTGGATGCATCACAATATACGATAAAATTGCCGTTGCCCTCAGGTAAAGATAAGATAGGTGCATCACTGTTTCAAGGTCTGAAAAGCTTCTTTCTTTTTGGGTCCCCACTCAAAAGATTTATTCTTTTGAGTTAAAGCTGTGAGAGGAACCGCAATCTAGGAGAAGTTTGCAATAAAACAGAGCTAATAACCAGCGAGACCAAGAAATGAACGAACCTCGGTAGGAGTAGTAGGTGCATCCCAATCCTTAATCGCGGTGATTTTGGCAGGATCTACATGTATACCTTGTTTGTTGACAATGTGTCCCAAAAAATGAACTTCTTTAAGCCAAAATTCGCATTTGGAGAACTTGGCGAAAAGCTGTTCTTACTTTAGGAGTTCCATTGTAAGACGGAGATGTTGTTCATTGTTGGTTCATGTCTTTGAATAGATCAAAATGTCATCAATGAAAACAATGATGAACTTGTCCAAATAAGGCTTACAAACCCTATTCATCAAGTCCATGCAAACAGCAGGAGCATTCGTTAGACCAAAGGGCATAACAGTAAACTCATAGTGACCATATCTTGTGCGAAAAGCTGTCTTGGGAATATCTTCTTCGAGTACACGAAGCTGATGATACCCAGAACGTAGATCAATCTTTGAAAAGCAAGTAGTACCTTGTAACTGATCAAAGAGTTCATCAATGCGAGGTAGGGGATATCGATTCTTGATTATGAGTTTGTTGAGGTCACGATAATCGATACACATTCGGAAAGATCGATCTTTCTTTTTCAAAAATAGGATAGGAGCTCCCCAAGGTGAAAAGCTCGGACGGATGAATCCTTTGTCAGAAAGCTCCTGAAGCTGTTTAGATAACTCTTGCATCTCAAATGGTGCAAGACGATACGGGGATTTAGCAACATGATTTGCACCAGGTATAAGATCAATACGAAACTCAACTTGGCGTGCTGGGATAAACCAGGTAATTCTTCAGGAAATACCTCAGGATAATCCCGAACAACAGGGATATCTTGAACAGTCTTACCTTTGCCTTTCTCCTCTACGACATGTGCCAAGAAGGCAACATAATTCTTTCGTAGGTATTTTTGGGCTTGGGTACAACTCATGAGTTTAAGACTACTAACGGTTTCTCACCATGAACCTCTAGGATCTCACCAGTCGAGAGCGGTATATGAACAATCTTTTCAAAACAATACACCTTTGTGTGGCATTTGGCTAACCAATCCATTCCTACTATAACATCAAAGCTCCCAAGTTGCATTGGTGTGAGGTCAATAGGAAAAAGATGGTTATTACGGTTCAGCTGACAATTTCAAAGGACAGAATCGAGTACAACGGGTTCACCACTAGCTACTTCTACTGTCAAGGGCTTTCCTAGTTTTGTTCTAGTCATGGAAAGCAAAGGCTCAAAAGCTAAGGATACAAAACTTTTATCGGCGCCTGAATCAAAAAGAACAAAAGCAGGTTGGTTGTTAACAATACACGTACCGTTTGTCACACCTAGACTTTTGCGGAAGCGTGATTATGGTGTGACTTTCTTAATATCATTGCATTCAATCATAATAACAGCTATATGATAAAACCAAAGGTTTGTCATCCATTATATAAGTTTAAAACATAACAACATTGTTTTAAAAATGTAGATTTCAAATTCAAGTTTTACAATCATTCAAAATGTTTATGAGTTCACTAAGGACTCATCAAAAGACCTTAAATAGCACCAAGGTTTGGGAGACGTGTCTCGTCCAGGAATAAGACACACTAACCAAACCCAAAGACCATGGATGACATCTTTATTCTTATCGCAGCATAAAACTTCCGACGCCCGCCAGATCACTAATTCCCTTAAATACATGCAGTTTGAAAACATCAACAAAAGTTGAGCGAGTTCATGTGTTCGTTTGTGTATATGTATAAACCTTTGAAGCCTTTGTAAATATGTTTGTATGTAATTAAAATCCCGGTATGAAAGCAACAAGGAAACAGATCAATTAATGTGTAGCTAATACATTAATATACGTGACATGGTGCAGGAAGACTCAAACCTAGCAGACTTTGTACCGGGCTTCCGGCTGTAAGACATAGTCACCTCATGGTCCATTCAGCGGTCTCATGGGTGGGGCTTGCTACACTCGAATAGATCTATCACTCATGTCCCTCGGTCCTTATACGAGGATTAATGGTCTCAAGTATCCGCCTACCCATCCACATGATCTATGGTTCTTTCCTAGGCTAACCATACCAATTGTATTTGTAGTAATCCTTTTATAGCACGTATTTCACCCCCGAAGTAAATAAACAAAACAGTTTAAAGAAATGGGGGACATGAACTCACAGTTTTGCGTTCCTTGTATCCGATGTAACTCTAAGCTTCCTCTAGAACGCACGACTACCTACATGCGTATTAAGGTCCATTAGACGAGCGGGTCGTGCCTTGACTCGGTATTGATTAGTGCCTTTGAGTTACGTTTTGAAAGCGTCTTCGTTATTATTCCAAGTGTATAATTATTTGTTAAAATAATTAATATCTTAACTTTAAATTATATTTAGTTTTGGAATAATTGTTTAAACAATAGTTTGCAACAATACTTCTCAAGTATTTGTATTCGTATTTCCTTCCCAAGGATGGGTATATTTCTTACATGTATCTTCGTATTCTTGTATTTGTATTATCTTGCCATGTATTGGCGTCATATTTCGGTGTATTAATCCAAATGAATATATATTTTTAAGTCTCACTTAGAAATATATATATATATATATATATATATATATATATATAAACCTTATTTTTATTCAAAACAATACATTCCAAGAAAATATATATTTTTTCCAAAAATACTATATTTCTTAATAAACCCAAGTAAATATATTTTTACTTTCCAAAAATAATACATTTTCTTCTTGTCCAAAAATATGATATAACTTGGTAAAAAAAATCATACTTTCATTCTTTCATATCCAAAATAGTATTTACCAAAATGAGTGCATTTTCCAGAATATTTTGTAAGTTACGTTCTTGCGTTCGGTTTCACAATATAAGCGTTAACTTGTGTATTTATTCCGTATGATTCTTGGTAATATTTTGGATCGTATTTCCTTGGTGTTTCGTTAAGTTATATTATTTTAAATCCTTAAATAATATAAGTAGTTCACAAAATTATACAAACAATCACACATGTGTCTTGAATGTAAATATATATTCTAAATATATATTTATCCATTTTTATTCATAAAAACCAACCTCCAATGTTTGTATTTTTATAACAAAATCTATGGCAAGGTTTACATTGAAAACCATAGTTAAAACACCCCTGTAAATACTTGTTAGAAAATATTTTTCTAAGTGTTTACATTTTTAGAAAATTTTGCCATAGTTTCCCCTAAAAATGGAGGTGTCCATGCTATCAAAGCATATCATTTTCTTTTCAAAATCATCACAAACAATCAACAATCAACCTTAAACAACTTTTACTTACCAAGTGTAAAAACAATGCTATTTACATAACAAACATGAACTTGAGCTTTCATAAAAATTTGTAGTAACTTGGTAAAGTGTTTAGTAGGTCTAGTTACCCCTTAAAGTGTGTTTACTTCTTTTAAAATCTCATTCTTAAAGAATTTAGGTGTTTACAACTTGTAAACATATTTCACAAAAACGTTTCTTTATGGCATCTTCTTGTTTCATAAGTGTTTATACACTTGTTTTACCACTAAAATTAGTGTTTGTTTAAGTAAGAACCAAGATCTTCTAGAAATCACATTTTGAACTTGGTTCTTTTGGAAAACCATTCATAAATCTTAGATCCATAAGATTACTAACTCACTTTGTTTATTATTTTTCAAGACATCACTTTATTTTTCAAGTTCATGCTTATATATGAGGATGATCATCTTGTTATATCACATAATCATCCTCTTACTTGCTAGATCATGTGTCTAATCACAATCTAGCAAGCTCCTTATGATGATCAACATCATAATTTCAAGAAAATAACAATCAAGTATCATACATATACCAATCAACATAGTTTCATCAAGATTTCATCATATGTTAAGCTTATGTTCAAGATTCTTGATTATGTTCTTTAGTGTTCTTGTGATACTACATCTTTTAACCAACAATATATGAAGTAAATAAGGATTATGAGAGTCTTACAACTAGCACAAGCTAGGGAAGAACATAAGAGATTGAAGATGACAAAAGTGGAGGATAAAAGCAATCGGGTGAGGTCTTTCAAGATCCACAAGCACCAAGCTTCCTTAAACACCTTCTTACACCTTAGGATAACCTTGAAATGGATGGAAGTGAGTTGGAAATGGTGGTGGTGTTTGGATGGGGGTTCTGCCGAGAATGGAAGGGAGAGGGAGGAGGTGAGTGGTGAAGGTGAAGTGTGGTGAGAATGAGAGTTCTAGATCATCTTATAACCATCTAATGTCTTTATCCATTGTGTCATGTGTTCCCTCAAGTACTTAACAAATCTTACCACAATCTTGGTGAATCCAAGGTAGATCAAGGGAAGATCAAGATGATCTTGGTGGGGCCGTCCCCATAACCGTCCATATGGATGGGGGTCTAAGTGTAAATTTGATGGTTAAATTAAATAATTAGTTGAAAGTTAAGTGTATTAGTTTAGTGTTTAAGTGTTTGATGCATTATACAGTGTGTTAGGGTGTTCGAGAACCATAACTAGCTCATAAATAATAAAACAATGTCTCTAGTATAATTTTGATGTTTCGGGTAGTGTCCGGTTGTTCGGTTAGATACTGATTCGTTAAAGCGTCAAACTATTCCATTTATTGATTGTTATGTACCCTTTTGTGACACTTTTAATTCCCGACACTTAGGTGAGCATTCAGGACCATTTTGCCATATTTTTGCATGTTACTAGTTTGTTAAATTGCTTAATTTTGCTGAAATATGCAAAATTCTACACTTCATGTGAGTTTTAGGCACTTTCCGGCACTTTAACTATCACCTAGTAAAGCAGTTTTATGGTCCTTACTTCCTTACACACCATACTAGTGTAGTACCTTGTCTCTGGCCCATACTGGGTCTCAAAACACTGTTGGTCTATGTACTGACATCGTCAGCATTTTTCTGAGTTATCCGCTAACTGTGCTAGCTGTGCTTTGTGCATCGTTTATGTCACTAAGAGTTTGTATGTAAAGATAATGTGACAGTATGAAATGTGATGCACATGTAAGTATGATACAGTAATCAGAAAGCAATTCAAGTCATAAATTGTAAATCCGCACAGTCATTAAGCACTAATCATCATTTAATAATTGTACGGATGCATGCAAATTTGACCGTTGTCACATTTTCCCCCTGTTAAGAAAATTTTGTCCTCGAAATTTGTACTACCTTAACTCCTTAGGGTTTCATTATGCGTGTATGTATATGAATGATATTGGGGTAACTACAAAACCGCGTCTAACCTTATTCACATCAGGTGAATTCCATGGATATATTTTAACAACAAGAACCCCGTGGTTAAAAGGTATGTGTTCTAGCATTTGATGTCAAAGGATACGAGACGTATAGATGTATAATCTAGCATAACTTAGTTGACAGAGGTGTAACAAAGGAGTTTTGACCAAAGGATTCTCAAACAATTGGTCACAATATACAAACGAGTTTTCGCAAACCATAGCTTCCGCTATAAGAACTCAAAATCAACAACTTGAATATGAAAATGATCTGTTAACTTTCGAATGACTAAATGGTAAGAATTAGCGTGTGACATTCTTGAATTGCGAAAATACGCCGAATGTAATACAAGCGAATCTGGTGTATTATTGTCTTAACTCGTAGTTGCATCAGAAATGTTTCAATGACCAGCCAAACAAAAGTGTATGTAGTTTTGTGTGAAACAGTTGACCACGATTAGCACAAGCTACAAATTTGCAATGACACCACAAGGTGTCGTAATGACATAATTCAAATTTAGCGGTGACTGAACAAGTTCACCGTGTCTGAAATCAAATGAAAGTGTACTGAAACAATCTGAAGATTTGATTTACACAATGTCATAGAGTCTTCAATTGGATACGGAGCATCAAAGAACCACTGTTTCCGATCGAAGATGAAAAAGTAACAAGTACCGCAAAGCATTCGATTGATAATGAAAGAATCGTTAGGAGGTACACCGTGATATAAAATGAATCTATGTACCATCGTCTTAACACACAACTGTGTTGAGACCGCTCTAATCGATAAACAAAACGGATTTAGGGCAAGTCAATGAATAAACAATTAAATCCGTGTATGAGGTGCGTAACCAAATTAGCGCAAACTTCAATTCTGTGAAAGTATCACCGCAAGGTATCGAAATCAACAAACGATTTAGTGGAGTCGTAGACCAACCAAGTCTACTACGACTCGAAACGAAGGAATCTTTGCAAAAATTTTTGAATATGATGCTCTCAATACATCATATGGTATCTTAAATTGAATATGCGAAATGGATAAGTTCAAGCCATTGAACTTGTTTTCAGCGTAACCCGACAATAAACGTAGGTATCGATAAGGGAATCTCAGCATGGTTACAAAGATAAACCATGAATGTTAGTTGAAAAAAAGGGAGTTTCAAGAAAGTGTGTTGACTTGATAGTAAAGGAGCCAACAATTACAATAATGTAGGTCATTCGAATCATAAATCAATAGTTAGCTTTAGCAAAATAATATTTGAACTTCAATGAAGCGTTTATTCGAAATAAATCCACATGCGTAGCAAAAGGTGCATGTGTAACATATAAGTTTCCAAGTAATGAAGCAATGAGTATCTGCTAAATGAAGAAATGACCAAGTATTCGAAGCAAATGTGTGTTCGCTCTCAGCGAAGAAAATTAACGCGATGCAACTACCATTAAGGGGAATAGAGATGCAAACCTCTACTCGCTAGAAGCAATTGTGGAGATTTCAATCAAAAGAAATTCGAGTGCTTTCCGTTTGGTTAACTAAAATAGCATATATGTCGGGATAATGGGGTTTGCTTGTATTAACAGGTGTGGTTCCTAAGCAATCCTTACGAGTTTGGACCTGGGTTCCCGAAGGCCCTAAGTATATGTTTTCTAGATTCTCAAAGTTTCGTATACTGTGTAAAACTGTTTTGTGCATTGTGTAGGAAACACAATTTTTTTGTATGTTTAAAGCAAGTTATTGTCCCACAATTTCCCGGTATACTTTCTTCCTGAATTCACATCTAACGATACCCGATCCTCGATCAGTCGTGAAATAGTAGTTGGATCCTCACAGTTAGTTAAATAAATAATTCGTTAATCCTCAGCAGGAGTTACGGACTCTTGTTGGTTAGCTCGTTCGGCTCCTGGTAGTTGATGTTCATTTGAAAATCATCGTCCTTCTTCTTGACGAGCAGAACTGGGGTTACCCAAAACGGGAATCTTGGTCTGTTATCTTCCTTCTCTATCAACTATTGAAGCTACACTGACAATCCTTGCATCTCCGAAAGTATAAGTCGCTAAGGTGCATTGTCTGCAGGCGCGGCGCCTGGAATCAAATCGATGCGAGATTTGACTTGTCATTAAGGAGATAATTCTGGCAAGTCTTCGGGGAAGACTTCAGGATATTCCCTTGTCACAGGGATATCTTCGAGTTTTGGTTCTTCGGCTCCCTTATCCACGACATGAGCCAAGAAAACAACATATCCCTTTACGCAGCAACTTTCGTGCCTTTAAGCCATTAGTAGTTTGTAGAGGCGTATCCTGCTTCATGAGTCATGATTGTTTCTTCGTTCGCCATCGGGATGTGGATATAAATCTTCGCTTGATCGCTCGACAACCAATCCATCCCAATTATCTCGTCGAAGCTTCCCAACTCAACTGGCAGTAGATCAAGCGTAAACTCACGCTCTCCGGGTTCTATCTTGCTGTTTCCAATTACTTCGTTGGCCTCCACTAGCTTCCCATTAGCTACTTCTATCGAGTACGGGTTACCTAATTTACTTGCTACTAAACCAAGTATACTCTCAACTCTAGAGATGCGAAGCTAAGATCTGCAACAGTATCTAGCAGCACAGATGCATAATGTTGACTAATATGGGACGTACCGATATCCACGCTTGGATTCCTGGTGTGTCTCCCTAGCTCCGATGTTGAGCTTTCATCCTTGTGCCTGATTGTTGTTAGGACAATATTTTCTGAAATGCTTTCTGCTCCCACAGTTTGAACAACCTTGAGCACGCTTTCGTCTGTCACTCTTCCTGCCTTGATTGTCGTTGTTGTCATTGTTGTCGTTGTTTCCTTCGAGATTCTTTCTACCATCTTGATTTCCATTTCCACGTTCAGTACCTTGCCTACAAGTCTCCTTAGCATGCCCCACTTTGCTGCAGTTTTCACATTTTCCATACCTGCATCGCCCGATATGATAACGTCAACAATTGTCGCACTTAGGTAGGATACCCATGTATTCTTTCCCCTTTTTGGCCCTGTTCTTGCTATTCGCCCGAGTACCCTTCTTGAAGTTTGCAAATTTTCTCTTGTTGTCTCCAGATGACTCCACATGAGTCTCTTTTTTCTCTTCCGAAGTGGAAAATTTTCCTAGTCTAACCGCTTCTTCAGTGAGCGCCACACTTATGTCGATGGCTTCGGTGATAGTTGGAGGTTTAGATGTTGTCACCAGGCTTAGAATCTGAGGTGCCAATCCCCCGATGAAGCGTTCGATTCACTTATACTCTGGTTCCACCAGATGCGAAGCAACTTGTGATAAATCGTGAAATCTTTGCACATACTCAGATATCTTTGAACCTTCCATTTTTAAGTTCCATAATTCAGTCTCCAACTTCTGGACTTCTGCTCTTGAGCAAAATCTCTTACGCATTAGTTCTTTCAGTTCATCCCACGTCATAGCATACGCAGCAGTCTTACCCAGCGTCCGGATCTGAAGGTTCCACCATGACAGAGCCCCGTCTAGAAACAGTCCAGATATGTACATGACTAGTTGTGTTAGACCCAGTTCAAGCTCAAAACAACTTCTTTTCACGTAATATGGCAAGTGATTTCAGTAGATGTGAAAAAGATGTGCGGAAATGGAAATCAGACTTTCAAGAAACAAGACCTACAGAATTATCAAGTTTATATCACTTTGAAACAAAAATGGTTTACAAGGTGATTGTAAGATTATTATCTAATACAAACGAATCTTGAATTCTGTGGGGGAGAGAGCAATGGAGTTTAGATGTATGTGTGAATGCTAAGCTTCAAACTCACTTTGCTTCTCCTGGTTGAGCCTTCTATTTATAGACGGCTTGTATGAATAAACAATAGTTTATTCATACAATAATTCCTGCAAAAAGTAGCCAATTGACATATTCATTGATTCCAATGTTCAAGTTGCCTTTTTCATCATGATATCATTAAATGTCAACTTGCTTCGGTAAGTGTGGCAGGACAGAGCCAATTTCAGACAAGTGGGTTATTTCATCAGAAATTCTGATAAACCACTTCATCAGAAATTCTAATGAACAAATCATCAGAAAATCCTTGATGATCAGAATCGTCAGATACTGATGATATTTCATCAGAAATATCATCAGATCCATCAGAAATGACCTCTTCTGATAATCCAATTCAGCTCTTGATCAACTTGTGATTCTTTGAAGTAGATGCTATGTATTCAGGTTGTCCCATCTGATCTTCTTTTTCTAGTTCGTGATCTTCAGGACTGTGATCTCTTCATAGATCCAGTTGATTGTGTTTTTTTTCTTCAATACTTACAAATAAAGTTTCCTAACAGTTTCCCCCTAAGTATTGTAAGAAAATGAACTACCTCATAAACAGAAAAATTTCCAAACAGTGGAAATATAATACTTGAAAATATAAACCAGTTACTGAAGTTAAAACAAATTACATAAAAGATGAGAAGTTAAATAAATAGTTTTTTTTCAGTTAAGTTTCACTCTCTTATGCGTATCTCCTGTCTTTAGCTTCTTTTTGTAGGAGATATATTTGTTGCAGCTGACATACATGTCTTTATACCATTCTCTTGCTTGAATCCATTCTTCAATCATCTGCTCAATTTCTTTTTTGCTTCCCTCCATGTTCTTTTCTATCTTCTGAAGATGTTCTTGTCTTTTGTTCATGGTTTTCAAGATATACCTCAGAGTTTGATTTGAGTACTTGCAGATGTCAACACCTCTGAACATAGCTTTGTTTTCATCCTGATCTATGAAGATTACACCATAATCTTGTTCTTTATTTGCGTTTGTCAGTATGATGATGTCTCCAGATCTTGCATCTTCTACTATGTCTGAAGGAACTTTTGTCTTTGGTGATCTGACATATACCTTTTTGTTGTGTACATGCTCAAAATTTATGCATAGAACAAAGTCTGAAAAAGCTATTCTTTCAAACAGCAGTATTCCAGCCTTTGATATGCCATTTAATGCTCTTCTGACTTCTTGATTATTTTTCTTTTCCTTTTCATAATGATCCTTCATAAACAGAATGTCTAAAGGATGCAACTGGTAAGCTATTTCTTCATCAGTCACCTTCTGTTCTTCTCCATTCTCCCTCTGAAGTGTGTATCTATTTTGCACATGAGTTCCTCCAATATCATCAATTGCACTCATTACTTCACTCACGTTTAGAATTCTTTTTACTGGATTCCAATTATGTTTGTGAATGCTGCTTGGTCCTCTTTTTATTCTTTCTTCTCTTAAGTCCAGTCTGGTAGGAGATAGTGATCTTGGTGCTTTATCTTCTTTTGTTAGATAGTAACTCACCAGATTGGTCTCGGGAAATATCATTACATCTCGGGCAATCTCTTTAACCATGATAGACTTGGTTTCAGAGATTTTTCTCTTAACAGTCTCTGATTTTGTTGCTGACTCTCCTTCTTGTTCCCATTCATTCATTGTTTGTTTATTCATATACTTACTTATTGCTGAGTCATCAGATATTGTTGGATTTGGAACAGATGCTAGCAATTTCAAATTTGTAATAACTTGAGGTTTTGCAGTTGCTAACCTTTTCAGTATTTCGTCTTTTGGAACATTCGGAGGAGGACCCATCACTGTAGTTCCAGCTTTTGTGATTGGTGAGATTGATGATTGTTGAGGAGTTGACTTTGGAGCTTCTTGATGTGAGCTTTCAGCAGGAATTTCTTTCATGAGTTCTTGTGGATTCACTTTGGCTAGTTTTGCAATATTGAATTGCATCTTCTCTACCAGTTGTTGCACTTCTTTTACCTGTTTTGAGTTGCTGTGTATGTTTTTCTGAATATTTGTGAATTCTGTTTGAGCTTTTGTTTGAATTTCAGCCCATTCTTTTGACAGCTTCTCAAGGGCATCTGTGATACTATTATTACTTGCCCTTAGTATGGTAACTTCTTCCAAAACTCTGTTTGTACTACTTGACTGCCTTGATTCAATCACTTTTGCAACTTGTG
This sequence comes from Helianthus tuberosus, assembly GCA_030545235.1. Classification (NCBI taxonomy): domain Eukaryota; kingdom Viridiplantae; phylum Streptophyta; class Magnoliopsida; order Asterales; family Asteraceae; genus Helianthus; species Helianthus tuberosus. Next base: position 60,414,698 of record CM060429.1, on the reverse strand, counting down.
CTTTGATTTTTTCTATTTCTGTGAGAATCGTTTGGATTTCTGATGCAGAGATGTTGGATTCTGGTGCCTTTTCTTTCATCTTTTGAAGAGACTTTAGTGCTTCAGTGTTTTCTTCAGTTTGTTTCTTCATTTCCTTCACTGACTCTGACAAAGTCTTCATATCATCCTTTTGACCTTGCATTTCTGATAGCAACATATCAAGTTTTTCTTCTACTGGATTTCTTTTGCAAACTTTGTAAACATTTTCCAGTATTGCTTCTATATTTTCTTGGTTCATGGGTTTTTCAGGGATAATTGGAACAAAAGATGTTCCTTCTAACATTCCAGTTGCAAACACATTTGCTGCTGTTTTAGAGATGATAGGGTCATTCTTGGCCAACACACTTGGTGCAGCTTCGAATTTACCAGAATTATCTCCACCAGTGATGAAAAACTCATTCTCATTCTGGGTTTCCTTATTTCCTTGAATCATATCAATATATGATCCTCCATAAGTTTTTGAGGTAAACAAATTACCTTTAGCCAGATTTCCTTGATCAGTTTCCTGGTCTCCATCTGTTGGGATCTCATCATCTTCCTCATTTTCTGATTCAGAGTTGAGATTTATGGAACTAGTAACCTCTTGATTAACATTCGTTGTTCTGTATTCTATTTTGTAAGAAACGTTAACAGAACTTTCTGATTTTGTTTCTTCTCTGTGAGTTTCTACTAGAACAGTGTTTAAAAGGGATGTACCAGCAATGTAAGATTCATCATGATGAATGACTTCAGTGGCTTCAATTTCAACATCGTGTGTTTCCCCAGCAATGTGTGATCCTGCATCATGTGTTTGATGGATTTCAAATTCATGATGAATTCCTGCTTCATGAATCTGTTGACTTTCAGCATGCTTTTCTTCGTTTTCTGGTGATTTAGCTATCTCCAAGTTAGCTTTTTCCAGAATTCTTCTTTCTTCTACACCCTCATTTTCTGATGGTGAGGACTTCTCATCGTCTCCTTTTTCTGTTGATGAAGAGCAGTTCACAATTTCTCTGCTTGGTTCTTCTGTGGGAGAGGTTGATTTTGTCAGAAGTTTTTCATGTTGTATTCTGTATTGTGAGTCAGGTGCAATGAAACATAACATGCTTTCTGGTAACACAGGGATATCTTTTTCTGATTCCCATCCATGATTTGAACTCCAGGCCTTCATTGTTTTTGATCTCCAGATGTCTTCTAAGATTGGAATCTCCATGTTTCTTTCAATAAATGCTTCAGAAATGAAAATTGAGATTAACCTTGGATATAGCAGATGAGATGTTATTCTTCCATTTCTGGTGATGATTGATCTTTTGAGAAGATTAAAGATTTCTGACCCATAATCAATCTTGAACCCATTTATGAGTCCAAACATGATTGTCAGAATAACTTGATTGATTTGATCAGTTCCTCCTATCTTTGAGGTGAGACATTTGTTTAACACTTCCATCATCACTTGCCAGATGGCTGGCAATTCACTTCTTCTTATTGCTCCAATTTTGTTGATATCTCTTTTCTTGTATCCAAGCCCAATGACGAAGTCTAATAAATCTTCTTTGCTTGGGGCTTCAGTGTAACTGCCAAGAATAGGCAATCCAAGCCATTCTCTTACTCTTGCTGGAGTTAATTCTACATAGACACTTCCCCATACATGAGCAGACACCCAATTTTCTTCAACTTCTTTAAAAGTGTAAACAAATTGTTGTAGCATCCTTTCTGGTATTTCTCTTTCTTTTGTCAGTGCTCCTGAGATTGGGCATTTTGTAAGATATTCTACCAGAAGTTGACATCTTTATCATACTCTGAATACTCTGTATTCATCAGCAGATTGTTTTCCTTTATTGGTAGAAATTCTGCTTCCTCAACAAAAGGTACTTCATGTTGAATAATTGGAATATTGAGGTTAACTTCTGCCATTCTTGGTCTCTGTGACTTAGGGTTTGAAATTTAGGGATTTTTGATTTGTGAGAAAAATAACAGGGGTTTTTAGGATATGAGAGAATTGAGAGTATTGTAGGTGTATGAAGTAGAAGGAGTTGAAGGAGTATAAATCGTGGTATGAGATAGTGATAAAGAGATCATTAATTGTCTTTATAACCGTTAGATCGTGTATGCTGAGTTTTTGGTTCAAAAAATAACCGTTGGATCGTGGGTGTTAAGACATTAATGAAATTGTTTATCATGGAATCGTGGTTAAGTCCTTTCAACTTGACTCTTCAATTTGTAGTTTCTTCAGTCATTTCTTGAAAGTGTTGCACTGATTTTTTATTGGAGAAAACTATCGGTTCTATGACACCTTTTCTTCTTTGTGGACCCCCTTTGATAAAAGGTCCAATTATATTTCTTCATATGTACCTTCTTTTCTTCATAAGTCAGAAAGTCCCATTCTGATAAAATCATCAGAAATTCTGTTGACCATATGTATTCTTTTGTTTTGACTTTTGTTGACTTTTTGAGATGTAGCTAACAGAAATAATTAGTCTTTTTATCAGAATTTCTGATATTTCCCCCTAAACTTATGAGTGCTTTTTTTTTTAAGATGAGAGGGAATAAGGAAAGATCAGAAGACTTACATTTGTTTTTCTGGTAGCATCCAAGTTTCTTTGACTTTTCTGATATTTTCTAAAAACATTTTGTTATCATTGAAGTTTTATCAGAAAATTTTGAATAACAAGATTTTGTCCCATTTTATCAGAAAATGTTGAGTTTGATTTCTGATGTTCATTTTATCTTTACCTATTTCTCAAAACCACAAACCAGAAGATTAGTAAGCAAAAAATATTAACAAAAAAAAACTTTTACAAGCAAAACAGATAAAACCTAATCAATATCTACTCCTTCACCATGTTCCATTTCCAACAATAATAATAGATCAGTTATCATCCCAGAGTTGTTGTTAGTGGGTACAAGCACGCTGAGACCCATGTTTTCTTGAAGTCTCATATCAGCCCTTGGATAACTTGCAGGAATGCCTGCAAAGTCTAGCTGACTAGTAATTATCTTTGTTAGAAAACGAGGATACATCAAGAATGGCTTTGCAACCCACATGTTACTTACAAAATCACTCATCAGATAATGAGAGAAGTTGTAAGGTACCTTAAGTACCAGTGCTAGTATAGGCTCCATCAATTTCAGAGATATTTCATGATGATTGATGACCTTCTTTGAAAAACATGCACCCATCTGGGTGACCAGATATTGCCATGGCTTTTTAAAGCCATTTTTGTTGATTGCCCGTTGTTGGTTTGGTGTGTGATAACCCATTTCCCTCAAGACATTTTCCTTTTGATACCTTGTGAACATCAGAACATCATTATCATCATTTAGTTAAAGAGCAGTCCTGATGGTGGCTTCATTTAACAGAATTTGCTGATTTAGCACCTCACTCTTGATGGTCATCTGCTCCCTGTTATGAAACTCAGATAGTGTTGCATTTTTCCAGAAGATTTGAAGAATCTCTGGATGAACACTTATGTGAGCAGTGAGGGCATAGCTCAAGTTGCTATTCATCAGCATTTTGAATACAACTTGACACCCTTCCCACTGAGGACCTTCCAGATTTGTCCTCAATCTTAGGTTATGATATGGATAAAGAACAACTGGAAAACATTCATCTTTGATGGAGTTCATTTTGTGAGTGTGTGTGAATATGTGATGAAGAAGAGAAGTGAAGATGACAGATTTTAGCTCAAAGTGGTGACTATTTATAGTAAATTTAATATTTGCTATAAATGGAAGCTACCAACTTATGGATTTTCCTCACCGCAATCTTTGTTATTTTAATGATTATCAGAGAACAGAAAAAAAACAGAGATATGTTCCTTCTCCACTACATATGCATTGATTTATCTAGGTGGCTAATTTCTGGTAATGTATCATTGTAGCCTACCAATATGTCACTTCAACCTTTTTAAACATGATGGGGTGTAATAAATGAAGGAGAGAGAAATATCTATTTTAACGAGTTCCCAGAAATTTTTTGTTTGAATGACGTTATCAGCACTATCATGGGGAAAAATTAAAAAATTCAAACACACAAAATAAAAAAAATTAAACAAGAAATATGAATGTGGATGTTGTCATGCAGTACTTTGTTTTAATGAACTATAATATTTCTGATTATCAGCATTTTTACTTATGGTTCACCAGAATTCTGATAACTTATCAGAAATTCTGATGAAGTTGTCAGAATTTGACAGATTTTCTGGTGATTTATCAGACCAAAGCAAATTATGTGATAAGCCTTTTAACAAAGACTACTCTCTTTTATGGTTAGACATCCATACCTTTAATGCATCCATATCCCATGATCCTTCCTTTCACTTCATTTAAAAAATTTACCATTCTACCCAGCTTTGAAACAAAGTTGCTGAGTAAGCTCCTGTCCCCAGTCATGTGCTTAGAGCTTCCTGAGTCTGCTGCACATGATGGTCCTGAAATGAAATGATTAAAGGTACTGTTTCTGATGAAATTTGAAACATTTTATTTTTATTTCTTCTTGGTTTTGCATCAGAAACTCTGTTATATGCTGAGCCATTAACAGATTTTACATTTTTCTTTTGAAGATGGTGTTGGACAAGCTTCAGTATGTCAACACACATACAAGAGTTATCAGAATTTTCTGATAGTTCCTCTTGTGATGGAATGATTGGATAATTTTGAAAAGATGAGTGAACTGCTTCTGGAATTTTTACAGATTCTTGACTGCATTCACTCTTGTTTGTTTTGAAGTTTGGTTTGTCAAAAGAATATTCAGAACATATTGATTTGCAAGATTCAGATTCAGATTCTGATACTAAATTATCAGAAATCTGATGAGTTGCTTTTACAAAGATAGTGGGTTTATTTCTATTTGATCTTGTGGAACTTGTATAGCCTAAACCCTCTCCTTTGTTCTTTGGTGTGGACTCAATAAAATTTATGAATTCTTTAGCCTGTTGAAAACCTCTTACGTTGATTTCTTTGTCATTGATTTTCTTGTAAAGATCTTTTCTTTCATTTTCATAAAACTCAATTTTTGCTCTTTGATCTAAACTGTCCTCTATAAGATGTTGGTTTTCAAGAATGATTTTATTCAAAGTCCTTTGCAACTCATCAGATTTTCTAATATCTGATTGATGTTTTTCTTGCAGATTTAGAAAATCTGACATGAGCTTGTTTAGTTTGTGTTCAAGATCAAGATTGTCTAATTTTACCTTTTGTTCTGAAGTTTCTGGTAGTCCTTCAGAGAGTGCCATGAGGCAAAAATTTGCCAATTCTTCTTCTTCATCATCAGAAGAATCATCAGATAACCATGTATCTGTTCCAGCAATTAAGCTTACTTGTTGCTGCTTCTTTGCTTCTTCAAGCTTTTTCTCATAATAGGCAACATCCTTCAGCTTTTTGGTCTTGCATTCTGATGCATAGTGACCTCTTTGCTTGCACTTGTAACACACAACTTCAGCCTTCCCTTTATCCTTAGATCTAAACCCTTCTTTAGATCTTCCATCCATCCTTCCTTTGTCACTCCTCTGGTATCTCTGGTTACTTCCCCTCAACCTCTGCTCAAATGTTTTGGTGAGCAGTGCTATTGCTTTAGCAAAAGCTGAAAAGTCTGATGATGCATCAGAAGTTTCAAGATTTTGGCTGTTTGATGGTTGTGGATCATTTGTTGTTGTTGATCTTTGTGAGTTTGAGATTAGAGCTAAAGATCCCCCTCTTTGAATGGTTTCTTCAAATATTTCTTCCTCTCTGGGGATCAAGATGCTGTATAAGTCATGAAGACTCATGTTTCCTAGTTCTAAGGTTGATGATAAAGTCATGGTTAGACTTCTCCATTCTCTAGGAAGGGCATCAAGAAATTTTATGTTTCTTTCATCGTTTGATTTTGTTATACCAAATTTCTTTAGCTCGTTTAAAAGTTTTGTAAATCTTTGATATGTATCATTTAACCTTTCATTGGGCAAACTTTTAAACCTTTCATAAGATGAGACATTATTTGTTCTCTTGTTTCTTCTCATCCTTCACAAAGGTTTTCCAACTGATCCCATATTTCCTTAGCTGATGCACATGCATCAACTTGTGAAAATATGTCATTGGGGATGGCCATAATTAAAAGTGACTTAGCCCTTTCATCCCCAGCCACCAGTTCCTTGTCTTCCGCACTCCAGTTTATTTCACTTTTAGGAGCGCGGGAGGCAGGGATTGCTGGTGATTGGTCAGTTGCTGGAATAGCAGGTATATCAGTCATTGGTGTATGTGGACCCCTTTCAATGGATTGAAACAGAGCTCGGTCATGACCATTAAGGAAATTGACCATCCTGATTTTCCACTAGGGGTATTCTTCTCTGACCAGAGTCGGAGATTTAGACATAGAACCAATGTTAAAAGCATTATTCCAGGATTGAAAGTTGGCCATATTTAGAGAAAAGAAGATGAGCAATTGATCGTTTGAAAATAGTTTATTCAATCTGCTCTGATACCAATTGTTAGACCCAGTTCAGGCTCAAAACAACTTCTTTTCCCGTAATATGGCAAGTGATTTCAGTAGATGTGAAAAAGATGTGCGGAAATGGAAATCAGACTTTCAAGAAACAAGACCTACAGAATTATCAAGTTTATATCACTTTGAAACAAAAATGGTTTACAAGGTGATTGTAAGATTATTATCTAATACAAACGAATCTTGAATTCTGTGGGGGAGAGAGCAATGGAGTTTAGATGTATGTGTGAATGCTAAGCTTCAAACTCACTTTGCTTCTCCTGGTTGAGCCTTCTATTTATAGACGGCTTGTATGAATAAACAATAGTTTATTCATACAAAAATTCCTGCAAAAAGTAGCCAATTGACATATTCATTGATTCCAACGTTCAAGTTGCCTTTTTCATCATGATATCATTAAATGTCAACTTGCTTCGGTAAGTGTGGCAGGACAGAGCCAATTTCAGACAAGTGGGTTATTTCATCAGAAATTCTGATAAACCACTTCATCAGAAATTCTGATGAACAAATCATCAGAAAATCCTTGATGATCAGAATCGTCAGATACTGATGATATTTCATCAGAAATATCATCAGATCCATCAGAAATGACCTCTTCTGATAATCCAATTCAGCTCTTGATCAACTTGTGATTCTTTGAAGTAGATGCTATGTATTCCGGTTGTCCCATCTGATCTTCTTTTTCTAGTTCGTGATCTTCAGGACTGTGATCTCTTCATAGATCCAGTTGATTGTGTTTTTTTTCTTCAATACTTACAAATAAAGTTTCCTAACATGTTGCTCTGGAGTACATTTGCTCAAACTCAAAACAGATTCCGTCTTCTCAACCCAACGCACAAAAGCTATGGCACCCCCGGTGCCGTCGAAATCTCGGGGCTTGCAGCTCAAGAACTGCTTGTAGGTGCAGCCTGCTACATCATTCACACAAAGCATTAGCTAAGCACCTTTGGAAATGTCCAAACGTTTTGCAATGTGTCTTAAGTGACTAAACATTACCGTTGGGTGGGTTATTTCCTGAGGTACATCCGCTATGTTCGGAGCGAAGGGCCTCGTGCTATACAATGGCCCGTGAGATGCGCTCTTGTAGTTCTGTCGCTGTCGCTGGCAGAGGTTTGTTGGTATCGATGTTCCCTTGTATCGACATCTTCTAAGAAGAAGCTCAGTTAGGTCAGGTCTTATTTGTTCAGGGAGTGCATATAGTTGCTTAAAGGTCATATGTACATACACATAATAGATTATCATATCAACCAATCAAGCAATAGCATAATCATAGCATAACCAAGTAATTTGGGAAATTTGTTTAATGAGAGCCTAGCAAGCAGGCACATAGCATTATAATTATAGCACACACATGCAGATCTACAACGTGCTTAGTGAGGGCATGGCGACTGGGCTTTCATTGGTTATTGGCCACAAGGTATTGTTGCATGTTTAGTGGTGATTAGGCTTCTAATATTCTCCGACCACAATTACGTTGTCTTACAAAATGTTTCACATCAAAAGGGACACAGGGTCACCCTACCCTTGTCCAATAAATCTATCAGCGTATCAAAATCACGTGGTTAAAAGTAGTCTTCAAAGTTTCCGCAATCTCGGCTCATTAGTAGTGTCTTTCCCCAAAGTAATGCAATCCGCATAAAACCAGAAACCAACTATACTGGTGACTGAGGTGGGGGAGGGAAGAAAAGTAAACTGCTAACATGCGCGAACTCCTCCTCGGGCTTGTATATACGTCGAATTAATTGGCTGATCTGCTGCTCGATAGTAAAGAGACGAGCTTCGCAACCTGGGTAAGATGTAAGAGCAGCGGGTAAGAGTGCAGAAAGAGACAGTGATGAATGTGGAGGATCAAAGTATACTGACAATAGACAGGGTGGAGGACGTGGTGTCAGCTCAAGCTCCAAAACTCTGCGACTCATATCCTTAAACTGTAGCTGATGTGATAGGAGCAACTCATTCTATGTATAGCCTCCATAAGGTGAGGGATGGTAGGGGTCTGAAATCAGCATAGTGTATGGCAGGAACCATCGGAATGGCTCGTCCAGTATTTGAAAGGAGCAAACGGTGCGGCCTGTGAGGTTGGGGAAAATGCTGCTGTAGCAAAAGGATCGTCATGCGGGTGTTGACCTGGAGTACCTTTCCGGGGTGCGGGTATGTCTTGATAGGCATGTCGGTGCAATGGACGTCGGTCTCCATAGGGGAAGAGGAGCAACATCAGCAGGTGCGGGTACAGGAACAAATGTCTCAACAAAAGAGGAGATCATCAGGTGCAGGTACTGGGTCAGGTATAAGGGGTGCAATGTCTGGTAAACCAAAAGAAACAGGGTCATGATCAAGAAAGGGTGCAGGACCAGCAGGTGCCACATCAAGCTGCCCCAAAAGGAATAGGAGCTAGCTCAGGAGCGGGGCCTGGGTCGTGTAAAGGTGTGGGTTCTCGAGCAGGTGATAGTGCAGCAGTCATAGAGGTGTCGTCGTCCGAGTCAGTAGCAAAAAGCGGTAACCTGACCGTCTGTAAAGCTGAAAATGCGGCAGACTCAAAGGAGTCTGAAATCGAGTGTATACTAGAATCAGAGGATAGCTTGATAACAGGGGTCTCAGAAAGTGAAATTAGTAACAACGTTCTCATCTAACTTTACATCATCATGGGCGTCATCAGGAGGACCATTAATAAACATGTCAACGTCATCATCAACTACTCATCGAGTAGCCAACCGTCGGAAGGAATGTCCACCGGAGGCGCATCATTGAGGATCGGAGCCATGGTGTGCTCACTATCGGGATGACCAGTGATGAGGTGGTCATGGACTGAAACAAGGATGACAAAAGATCCTTGTCGGGGAAGCCATCAGCAAGGGTAAATCGTTACCAAAGTCTAGTAGCGCGGACGGTTGGAAGTTGTCCTCGTCCTCGGTCTACATATCAGGATCACTCTCAGTGTCTGACGTAAATATCTCTGGCGCAGGTGTAATCTCATTATCTGTGGCGGTGGCCGCAGGGTTGTCAATGTCTGATAACTCGCTTTCTAAAGAAGGTGACATGTGTGTCGGTACATAATAATCATAGCATGTGTATTCATAGTAATCACTTAGTATTTTGCAAACACGGACAATTCATCATGTAATCATGTATTCATATTATTTTTCATGAAACTTTCTATCCTTCCAAGTCTCCCAGACTAAACCACCTAGTCTCCCAGACTAAACCAACCAGTCTCCCAGACTAAACCAACCAGTCTCCCAGACTAAACACCCAGTCTCCCAGACTGAAACACCCAGCCTCTCAGACTGAAACACCCAGTCTCTCAGACTGAAACACCCCAGTTTCTCAAACTGTCCCAACTAGTCTCTCAGACTGAACTACCCAGTCTCTCAGACTGAATTATAAACATTAACTTTAAAATGTGTTTCATGTCTTTTATTTGTAAAAATGTTTGTTTTTCCTGGATCTGGGCGTTTCGTGTATGCAATGAAAGTATGTTATGAAATCATTTTCGTGAGAGCCCTAATGATCGTAGTCTAGACTCGAGAAAGAATCCTAGTTCGCTACGATCGAAGCTCTGATACCAAGCTGTCACACCCTGACTTTTGCGGAAGCGTGATTATGGTGTGACTTTCTTAATATCATTGCATTCAATCATAACAACAGCTATATGAGAAAACCAAAGGTTTGTCATCCATTAAATAAGTTTAAAACATAACAACATTGTTTTAAAAATGTAGATTTCAAATTCAAGTTTTACAATCATTCAAAATGTTTATGAGTTCACTAAGGACTCATCAAAAGACCTTAAATAGCACTAAGGTTTGGGAGATGTGTCTCTTCCAGGAATAAGACACACTAACCAAACCCAAAGACCATGGATTACATCTTTATTCTTATCGCAGCATAAAACTTCCGACCCCCGCCAGATCCATTTACTAATTCCCTGAAATACATGCAGTTTGAAAACATCAACAAAAGTTGAGCGAGTTCATGTGTTCGTTTGTGTATATGTATAAACCTTTGAAGCCTTTGTAAATATATTTGTATGTAATTGAAATCCCGGTATGAAAGCAACAAGGAAACAGATCAATTAATGTGTAGCTAATACATTAATATACGTGACATGGTGCAGGAAGACTCAAACCTAGCAGACTTTGTACCGGGCTTCCGGCTGTAAGACATAGTCACCTCATGGTCCATTCAGCGGTCTCATGGGTGGGGCTTGCTACACCTGAATAGATCTATCACTCATGCCCCTCGGTCCTTATACGAGGATTAATGGTCTCAAGTATCCGCCTACCCATCCACATGATCTATGGCTCTTTCCTAGGCTAACCATACCAATTGTATTTGTAGTAATCCTTTTGTAACACGTATTTCACCCCCGAAGTAAATAAACAAAACAGTTTAAAGAAAGGGGGGACATGAACTCACAGTTTTGCGTTCCTTGTATCCGATGTAACTCTAAGCTTCCTCTAGAACGCACGACTACCTACATGCGTATTACGGTCCATTAGACGAGCGGGTCGTGCCTTGACTCGGTATTGATTAGTGCCTTTGAGTTACGTTTTGAAAGCGTCTTCGTTATTATTCCAAGTGTATAATTATTTGTTAAAATAATTAATATCTTAACTTTAAATTATATTTAGTTTTGGAATAATTGTTTAAACAATAGTTTGCAACAATACTTCTCAAGTATTTGTATTTGTATTTCCTTCCCAATGATGGGTATATTTCTTACATGTATCTTCGTATTCTTGTATTTGTATTATCTTGCCATGTATTGGCGTCGTATTTCGGTGTATTAATCCAAATGAATATATATTTTTAAGTCTCACTTAGAAAAAATATATATATATATATATATATATATATAAACCTTATTTTTATTCAAAACAATACATTCCAAGAAAATATATATTTTTTCCCAAAAATACTATATTTCTTAATAAACCCAAGTAAATATATTTTTACTTTCCAAAAATAATACATTTTCTCCTTGTCCAAAAATATGATATAACTTGGTAAAAAAAAATCATACTTTCATTCTTTCATATCCAAAATAGTATTTACCAAAATGAGTGCATTTTCTGGAATATTTTGTAAGTTACGTTCTTGCGTTCGGTTTCACAATATAAGCGTGTAACTTGTGTATTTATTCCGTATGATTCTTGGTAATATTTTGGATCGTATTTCCTTGGTGTTTTGTTAAGTTATATTATTTTAAATCCTTAAATAATATAAGTAGTTCACAAAATTATACAAACAATCACACATGTGTCTTGAATGTAAATATATATTCTAAATATATATTTATCCATTTTTATTCATAAAAACCAACCTCCAATGTTTGTATTTTTATAACAAAATCTATGGCAAGGTTTACATTGAAAACCATAGTTAAAACACCCCTGTAAATACTTGTTAGAAAATATTTTTCTAAGTGTTTACATTTTTAGAAAATTTTGCCATAGTTTCCCCTAAAAATGGAGGTATCCATGCTATCAAAGCATATCATTTTCTTTTCAAAATCATCACAAACAATCAACAATCAACCTTAAACAACTTTTACTTACCAAGTGTAAAAACAATGCTATTTACATAACAAACATGAACTTGAGATTTCATAAAAATTTGTAGTAGCTTGGTAAAGTGTTTAGTAGGTCTAGTTACCCCTTAAAGTGTGTTTACTTCTTTTAAAATCTCATTCTTAAAGAATTTAGGTGTTTACAACTTGTAAACATATTTCACAAAAACGTTTCTTTATGGCATCTTCTTGTTTCATAAGTGTTTATACACTTGTTTTACCACTAAAATTAGTGTTTGTTTAAGTAAGAACCAAGATCTTCTAGAAATCACATTTTGAACTTGGTTCTTTTGGAAAACCATTCATAAATCTTAGATCCATAAGATTACTAACTCACTTTGTTTATTATTTTTCAATACATCACTTTATTTTTCAAGTTCATGCTTATATATGAGGATGATAATCTTGTTATATCACATAATCATCCTCTTACTTGCTAGATCATGTGTTTAATCACAATCTAGCAAGCTCCTTATGATGATCAACATCATAATTTCAAGAAAATAACAATCAAGTATCATACATATACCAATCAACATAGTTTCATCAAGATTTCATCATATGTTAAGCTTATGTTCAAGATTCTTGATTATGTTCTTTAGTGTTCTTGTGATACTACATCTTTTAACCAACAATATATGAAGTAAATAAGGATTATGAGAGTCTTACAACTAGCACAAGCTAGGGAAGAACACAAGAGATTGAAGATGATAAAAGTGGAGGATAAAAGCAATCGGGTGAGGTCCTTCAAGATCCACAAGCACCAAGCTTCCTTAAACACCTTCTTACACCTTAGGATAACCTTGAAATGGATAGAAGTGAGTTGGAAATGGTGGTGGTGTTTGGATGGGGGTTTGGCCGAGAATGGAAGGGAGAGGGAGGAGGTGAGTGGTGAAGGTGAAGTGTGGTGAGAATGAGAGTTCTAGATCATCTTATAACCATCTAATGTCTTTATCCATTGTGTCATGTGTTCCCTCAAGTACTTAACAAATCTTACCACAATCTTGGTGAATCCAAGGTAGATCAAGATGATCTTGGTGGGGCCATCCCCATAACCGTCCATATGGATGGGGGGTCTAAGTGTAAATTTGATGGTTAAATTAAATAATTAGTTGAAAGTTAAGTGTATTAGTTTAGTGTTTAAGTGTTTGATGCATTATACAGTGTGTTAGGGTGTTCGGGAACCATAACTAGCTCAGAAATAATAAAACAATGTCTCTAGTATAATTTTGATGTTACGGGTAGTGTCCGGTTGTTCGGTTAGATACTGATTCGTTAAAGCATCAAACTATTCCATTTAGTGATCTTTATGTACCCTTTTGTGACACTTTTAATTCCCGACACTTAGGAGAGCATTCAGGACCCTTTTGCCATATTTTTGCATGTTACTAGTTTGTTAAATTGCTGAATTTTGCTAAAATATGCAGAATTCTGCACTTCATGTGAGTTTTAGGCACTTTCCGGCACTTTAACTATCACCTAGTAAAGCAGTTTTATGGTCCTTACTTCCCTACACACCATACTAGTGTAGTACCTTGTCTCTGGCCCATACTGGGTCTCAAAACACTGTGGTCTATGTACTGACATCGTCAGCATTTTTCTGAGTTATCCGCTAACTGTGCTAGCTGTGCTTTGTGCATCATTTATGTCACTAAGAGTTTGTATGTAAAGATGATGTGACAGTATGAAATGTGATGCACATGTAAGTATGATACAGTAATCAGAAAGCAATTCAAGTCATAAATTGTAAATCAGCACAGTCATTAAGCACTAATCATCATTTAATAATTGTACGGATGCATGCAAATTTGACAGTTGTCACACCGTTCACCACCTCGTTGTCTGCACGTGCCTCGCTGGCATTCATATTAAAGACTCGTCCACGACCCTGGGCCTGGTTTGCATTTGCCAACTTCGGGCATTGGTTCCTGTAGTGGGTCAGAACCCCACAATTATAACAAGAACCAGGCGGGTAATGAGGTCGTGCAGGTTGTTGAGCAGGTTGTTGTGCAGAGTTTTGTGCTGCCTGATTCTGGGTAGGAGCATATCGACAAGTATTGGCAAGATGACCAGATTTCCCACAGTTAGTGCATATGTGGCACTGTACATGTGGTTGATGGTGGCTGTTACATTTGTTGCACAAGGGTGCATTGCCAGTGTATTGTCTTTTGGCTTGTGGTTGTGAGGGCTGATTAGGAGCTACCTGATTAGTCTGTGCCACCACAGTGAAGTTCTTGGAAGCCTTTCGCTTCCTTGACTTCTTAGAAGACTCACCCTTCTTGCCTTTCCGGTTTCTCATTCTTGTCAGACGGTTTCTTGTCACCCTTTCTATGGAGTTTACCTTACTTGACCTGAGAGTCAGTCAAGGTAGCAGCGAGCTTGATGGCCTGGCAGACAGTAGTAGGGTTGCTACCAGTGACAATATCCTGAACAGGATTTGGTAGACCGTTAATGTACTTTTCAATCGCCTTGTCCAAGGGCGTGACCATCATTGGGCAAAGCAAGCTCAACTCCTCGTATCTGTCGGTATATGCACGGTGTTCACCATTGTCTTGCTTAAGGTCATGGAACTCATTTTCAAGCGCCCTCTGCTCGTGACGGGCAGAACTCTTTCATTATCAGAGACCTGAGTTCCTACCATGTTTAACCCAAAGCAACATCAGCTCCTCGATCTCTCATCACTCCGTTCCACCACGTGAGTGCCCTCTTTTGAAACACGCTAGAAGCAAACTCGACCTTACGATTGTTTGGACACTGAATATGGCGAAATGTACTCTCAAGACTCTCAAACCACTGGAGGAGCCTAGTTACTCCTTCAGAACCACTAAACTTGAGTGGTTTAGCCGAATTAAACTGTTTAAAGTTGCACGGAGCAGGTGCATTAACATTGTTGTTGGCTTGGTTAATTTGAGTAATGAGATTTGGTAGTACAACAGCCATCTGTTGTGCTATAATACTTGCCAGTTGAGCATCAGGTTGTTGTATGTTTCGTCGAGGAGGCATTCTAAAAGAGGAAACATGAGAGAAAACGAGTGAGATGATATGATGAAAATTGAGATGTCATAAATATCGAAAAAATGTAAGGATGGTGGTCATTTGTTCGTTACCTCAAAACAAACAAACGACACACAATGACTAATCAAAGTAAATGGGTCATAATAATGTATTGCGAAGAGATGCTTTAGCCTATAAGTGGACACTCACCCCAAGAGTTCCCAGGTAAGAGTGACTGGTCCGATGCTGCAGATTTGTACGAACACTCTAGTCTTAAACAGAAAACTCAGGGTACAGGCACCCACCCTTCCGGATTGCACATGTTCACATTATTTAGACCCAAACTTTGACGAGATTTTGAAAATTTGGAAGGCACAAGGCCAAAAGAAATCATCCAAGAATGGATGATTGATTTCAAAATCGTTTTGAAATTTGTGTTCTTGTTTTGGTAATCACCTAAAGATAGGTGATGTGTATTGTTTTAAGATCTAAACACAAGATAACTTGCGTTAGAGTCCTTGAAAGGTTATAGTCTAGGTCAAAGCATTACTAATAACCTAATTCCCTATAACCATGAGCTCTGATACCAACTCTTTTGTCACACCCTGACCGCGTAAAACAACAAACCGCAGCGGAAACGTCGGGGAGTCGAGTAACAGAATTATTGTTTCACAACACATGGTACTTAAAGTTTGGTTTTATTAGAATAGATGTTTACATTGTCTTAGAATTAAACTAAAAGCATAACGTAAATTAAACTGTCTTTGCTTCATTTTAAGTCACTAAGGCCCAAGTCCGCTTAAGTGTAGCATAATCATCCTCATACATTAGCTCCTGAAACACTTGTGAAAATAGGTACGTCAGCATAAAAATTCCTGTGAGATACATAGGTTTTGTTGATGAAGGATTCATGACTTATAAGTTAAAAGAAATGTTTAACGAAAAGTAGTCATCAACCTTATAAAAATGTTTTCTTTTATAAATTCATATAAAAATCAGAATGAAAATCAGATGATAATAAAAGAATGATGTATGATTAAATAAATAACCAAGTGAAAATAAATTTGTATAAAATATGTCATTTGTAAAACAATGTCTTGTGAAAATATGTCATTTGTATAAAATGTGTCATGTCTTTGTCTTTGTCGAAGTGGTTTAAATAACGCTACGATATGTAATATCATAAAAGCACTTATATATAGGAAGTACCAGCGGCGTATCCACCATGCTTTTATCATATTACACACGCCTTGTTATTTAAATCACTTATCAATAACCACCAAAATTGTCTTGTTTAAACCAATGTCAAAATGTTATGTGTAAACAATGTCCAATGTCAAGTGTAAACCATGTCTTATATAATTAAATGTCTTGTATGGCAAGTAAAAATATTTACTCAAACTATATGTATGATATCAATGTGTAACCAAATGTCATGTATGATGAATAAAGAGTATTTACTCAAACAATATGTATAATGTACAAAACAATGTCTTTGAATAAACCTAAGTTCAAATCAAAAGTTATGTTTTGCAAAAACCAATGCTTTATTGTTACAAACATTTATGTGGATATGTTCATCGTATACATTTAAGCCTTGAGACTGTCGGATAAACCCTTAACAAGTCAAAGGTTTATCAAAAATGTTTTCGGATTCTGTCATTCCCTACTTCCAAACAAATCTAGGAAGCCGGGAACGGGATTTGTCAAGTCCTATGGTACCATTACATACTATCGGGCGGCGTGATCAATTTTAATGAATGTATTATTGTCCAGTTAAACATACCAAATGTCATAACCAATGTAAGCATGCTATGTGAAAACCATGTACTAAGTATGCTAAGTAAACATACGAAGTAGAAATGTCCATAAAATCAATGTGCTAGCATGCTCAGTCAACATACATAGATCACGTTGCAAAGTTCAAACGAACTTTGTCTTGACCAATCAATGGTCAAAGTCAAAAGTCAAACACTGTTTGAATTTTTGCTTAAAATAGCTAAAATAAATAAACAAGACTAGGAAGAACACTTACAAGTGTTATAGGAAGAAGATGAACTCAGGTAAGAGGCCTCCAACAAGGTGGTAGCCTCTAATTACAGTAGGAGATGAAGAAAATATGAAATGGGCAAGTTGTGAAGTGAAATGGATGGGATATTTATAGTTTTTCTTGAAGATTTAAGATCATGACAAGTGTTTGTATGGGCTTCAAGGAAAGATCTCAACCACACACTTGTTAGGACCTGATTAGAAGCCTTGTAGAACACTTAAAATGCCCACAAGATCACTAAACAAGCAAAGGAAACCAAGGTGCAATAGCTGGGAAGCAAACAAGAAGGTTCTGCTGGTTCTGGGCACTGCTTACAGACCGTATGGTGTCTTGCTTACGGGCCGTATGGGTTCTGCAGGGGCCTAAGTTTGAAAATTGACAGCTTTGGTTTCTGAACTTGTTTTGTCGCGTTTCGGCACTTCTAACACCCGTTAAGCCCATTTTCAAACTCCATGATGAATTTGAAGTATATTTAACTTGAATTATGCTAAAAAAGTCATGGATGTCGGTTCGTTTGACTGTACGGTTGCGTTTTTCGGTTAATTATGACGGAAATCGTATCGGACGCGAAAACGAGCCAAATTGCGGAACGAAAGGTATTTTTGCATTCCTATCACTAAATACAATATTTTAGTGATTAAAAATTTTTTTGGATGTCCGGATATGGTCAGAACGCAAGATATGCACGTATATGCATACTTTCGCGGTTTTGACGCTTTTAGTCCTTGTGATCAAATAAGCGTATTTTCGCATACCGAACCCCTCAAAACTTATTTCTAAGTTATGTAAAGATTGTTTAAGGTATGTTAAGCTTATGTCACTGTTCTGGAGTGTTTGTCGTGTTAAACTGATTACGTTTACGCATCAGTTTGCGTATAACTTTCCAGAAAACGTTTAAGAGTTTGAAATCGAACAAAAATCAAAATGTGCAAATGTCAAACATAAATAAAAAATATTGGGATCAAAACTCATTGTTTTATTGATATTTTAATCGTTCAGAGTTGTACAATGATTACACAAGAACAGTTGTCACACAACTCCTCGTACCGGTCGGTGTAGGCATGATGTTCCCCACTATCCTGTTTCAGGTCGTGGAACTCGTTCTCAAGTGCCATTTGCTCGTGACGTGAGAAGAACTCCTTCATCATAAGAGCTCGAAGCTCTTCCCACGTTTGTGCCATTGCCACATTGGTACCCCTATCCCTCATCACACCGTTCCACCACGTGAGTGCCCTTTTCTGGAATACACTTCAATGCAAACTCAACCTTTCGCCCGTTCAGGCATTGAACATGAAAAATGTGCTTTTGAGACTCTGAAGCCACTGTAGGAGCCCAGTAGCTCCTTCAGACCTAGTAAACGTAAGTGGCTTTGCCGAGTTGAACTATTTATAGTTGCACAGAGCAGGTGCGTTGTTGTAATTGTTGTTGTTCGCTTGGTTTAACTGGGTTATAAGGTTCGGGAGCACAACAGCGATTTGCTGAGCGAGCATGGCTACCATAGTGGCATCTTGAGTTTGATCGCGTCGAGGAGGCATAAGTATTGTGACCATTTGTTTGTTACCTAAAACAAACAAACAACACAGTGACTAATCAAAGTAAATGGGTCTTTATAAAGTATCGTGAATATATCCTTTAGCCTATAAGTGGACACTCACCCCAAGAGTTCCCATGTAAGAGTGACTGGTCCGGTGATGTAGATTTGTACGAACACTCTAGCCTTAGACAGAAAACTCAGGGTACAGGCATCCACCCTTCCGGATTGCACATGTTCACATTATTAAAGCCCAACCTTTGACGAGATTTTGAAAACTTTCAAGGCGTAAAGCCCAAAAACAAATCATCTAAGGAAAGATGATTTGTTGTGAAGTTTTGGAAAATTTTTGACTCCAGAAAATGAATTATTTTTTTTTTTGGTAATCACCTAAAGATAGGTGATGGTATTGTATTAAGAATCTAAACGCAAGAAAACTCGCGTTAGGGTCCTAGGAAGGTTATAGACTAGGACAAGAGTATTACTAATAACCTAATTCCCTATAACCATGGCTCTGATGCCAATCTCTATAACACCCCGATCGCGTAATACTACAAACCGCGGCGGAAACATCGGGGAGTCACGTTACAGGAACTGTTTCACAACACATGGTATTTAAAGTTTTGTATTATTAGGATAATTGTTACATTGTCTTGGATCAAACAGAGAACAAAATACACATAAATTGTCTCTCATGTTTTAAAGTTACTAAGGCCCATGTCCATCTTATGTGAAGTAAGCAATCAATCATCAAACAATAATTCCTGAAACATATGTGAAAAAACAGTCAGCAAAGAAAGCTGGTGAGTACGTAGGTTTTGCGTGTCAAATTCATGGCCATGAATTCATATTGCAATACCTCGTCCAACCTTGAGTGTCGACGATTGTGAACCTTGAAATCAAAAAGTGTTTGATATTGCAATAATGTTTTACCAACTTTACAAGTTGGTAAAAGTAAAACAAAACCTTGTAGCCATGAATCTTGACTGAAAACATTTGTTTTGTAACACCGAGTGATAAGTCGATTTAAAGGAAAACAATATATGGTTTATATCTTTAAGTGAAAATAATTGCGTGACATTGTTCAAAACCATTTGTCCTTGTTATAAACCAATCGTCCATTGTACGTTTCATAAATCATTATACGTGTTATAAACCATTGTACGTGTCATCAATCAATCGTCCGTGTCTTGAATAAATTGTCCGTGTTTTAATTGTGAAAAACTTTTGGTCGTTCTTTAATGAATACATTCAAACCTGTGTGACTCGACTATACCACCCATGGGGTATCTTTAATAGACCCTGAAAGGTCTCTTTAACAAGACTAACAAATCAACAAATGATTTGTTAATCGGAAACAGTTTATGTCGTTCCCCAAACTACCCACCGAATCTAGTGAATAGCCTATTAACGGGATTGTCAGTCCTATGGTACCATAACATATTACTGGTGGCTTGATCAAAGCTAATGAATGTCATTCGTGTTATGGATAAAACACCAACAAGTTCGTTCACATTATTGAAATCGTCGTGTTTTATATAAACCATAAACTTTGTATTTTGGAAACTTGAAAAAGATTTAGCACATATGAGTCACCCCAAAACATTAAGAAAGCATAAAAGAGGGGAGCTATGTACTCACTTGGGATTGCAAAGAGTCCTCGAATCAAGTGAAATAACAAGGCTTCAAACGTGTCCTAATGTGTCGGATACTATTTTAGAGTAACGGCACATAAATCGGGGAAACTGGATAGAATGAGGTCTTGTAAACCAAATGAGTGTTGGAACTCATATGAAATGGTTTAACAAACTCAATATTCTGATTTGGAAAGAATCCTAAGTGCTTTTGACCCGTTATGACTCGTTAAGGTAGTTTATGAGTCACCCCAAAACATTGTATTTTGGAAACTTGAAAAAGATTTAGTACATATGAGTCACCCCAAAACATTAAGAAAGCATAAAAGAGGGGAGCTATGTACTCACTTGGGATTGCAAAGAGTCCTCGAATCAAGTGAAATAACAAGGCTTCAAACGTGTCCTAATGTGTCGGATACTATTTTAGAGTAACGGCACATAAATCGGGGAAACTGGATAGAATGAGGTCTTGTAAACCAAATGAGTGTTGGAACTCATATGAAATGGTTTAACAAACTCAATATTCTGATTTGGAAAGAATCCTAAGTGCTTTTGACCCGTTATGACTCGTTAAGGTAGTTTATGCTACTTTAACGTGTCATTTACGTAAACGCATGTTTGGATGATTAAACATGTACTATGATAAGTCTTAAATGCCCAAACATGTTTGAAATTGTTATAACACCAGTTTGTATGTCAAAAAGTTGGTTACATATGCTTAAAATGGATTTATGCGCAAAAAGGGCATTTTAGTCATTTTTAGGCATATAACAATCGACTTATCATAACACTAACCAAACGACGTGACCATAAGGTATAACCTCAGGAGGTTATTCTCTATACAACTATGGTCACCTACATGTGTTTGGTCGGATCCTAAGATCGACCAAACGGGTCGGATTCGAAAGCCAAAGAGGTGGTCAAACCGTTCAACTTACGACCCTAAATAAGCACTAAACTTGAAGTGACGAGTTAGACATGTCAAAACATGTCTAACTAGGTTATAAAACTAATTTGTATCAAAACTTAGTGTTTTGATACCCGAAAACGGTTTCGTCGTAAAATGCACAAAATGTGCATTTTTTACCAAAACTTTGACTCGTCACTTCCACTAGTAAACCAGGTAATCAGTAGGTATAATCGCAAGGAATTATAACCATCGTGATTACGATCATGTTGCAAAGTTCGATTGAACTTTGACTTGATCAATTATGGTCAAAACCGAAAGTCAAACAGTAAGTCAAACTGCTTGACTTTTAGCTTAAAATAGCTAAAATAATTGAAATAGACTAGGATGAGAACTTACTTGTGTTTAGGAACACTTAAGATCTCAGGTGGGAGGCCTCCAAAGTATGGAAGCAAGCTCCAAGAATGTGGGAGATGAGAAGAGAATGAAATGAGCAATTTGGTGAAGTGAATGAGGTTGGTATTTATACTACTCTTAGATTTGTAGGATCATGACATGTGTTTTGAGTGTTGTGCAAGGATTTACAAGATCATTACAGGTGGTAGGATCAGGTTCAAGGCTTGGAAAACACACATCTTGGCCCCCAAGTATGCAAAACAATCAAAACAATCCAATGTGCAACCAGATGTTGCTGAAAAACAACTTTCTGCCCAGCTCGCTCTCTCACGCCCCGCGACCCAGATGGGTCTATTCTGTTGCGCCCCGCCACCTGGTTCACATCAGGTTTCAAGTTTTGGCAAAACAGGCCCCTGCACATGAATTTATGTGTTTTTGTCGCATTTAACCCCCGTTAACCCACATTTTAGGCTTTATAAGGATGTTAAAGCATATGGGACTTGAATTATGCCCATAAATGTCATGGAAGTTGGTTCGTTCGGCTGTACGGTCGCGTTTTTTGCTTAATTACGACGAACGCTTTAACGAACGCAAAAACGACCGAAATTGCCTAACGAATGATATTTTTGCATTCTCATCACTAAAATACAAGATTTTAATGATTAAAAAATTTTTGGATGTGCGTATGTGTTCCGTATTAAGAAATATGCGAATCGGCAGACTTTCGTAGTTTGACGCAAATAGTCCCTGAGCACGAATAAACATGTTTTTGCCATACCGAACCCTCCAAAACTTATTTCTAAGTTATGGAAAGGGTATTTAGGGTATGTTTTGCTTATGTCATTGTTTCGGAGTGTACGTTGCGTTAAACTGATTACGTTTGCGTAACAGTTTACGTATAACTTCCAGAAAACCTTTGAGGGGTTGAAATTGTACATGGACTAAAATGTGTGATTGTCACATGTAATTATACAAATCCCGGGAATGAAACACAAGATTTCATTGGATTCAAAATTGTTCGGAATTGAATACTGGTTGTAAAGGCACAAATGTCACACTCTGGAACACATGCACATTCAAACAACTCAATTACTTGAATAATGTAACCCATGCATGTTTGACCTTGGTTATTTTGACACAATAAGAATCATTCAATTTTCGGAAAATCTTTGATGTTTTTCACAAAACCTTTTCATTCTTGATAACAATCTTCTTGGTTGAATCGATTTTCCTTTTCTCATCAACACAAGTACTTTGTTTCTTTACCACCCAAATTTGTCCTTTTAAAATATTCCATTTATAAAATCTTGAATCATTTTGAATGTTTTGTTTTGACAAATCAACTTTTTGTTTCCAGATTTGTTTTGACTTTGATATTGTGGATTCGCTCTGAGGATCGATTCCTTGACCGTTGAGTGCGATGAACACGTATCTTGTGCGGAATCCAAGTACGTGTGTAGATCAGACACAAAGAAGTAATTATAAGCTGTTTTCTATTGATATTTGACAAGTACAAAACCACGAAAACAAACGAGCAGAGCTTCGCCTCTCTAATGCTCAAAATTACCAAATGATAAGACCATATACCTCTATATATAGGCATAGCCAGTTCGTACCAAACCAGCCTACGAAGGGACCAGCTTCGTACGAACTGACTCCCTTCATACAAAGCAACAAGTCAAGCTCCCTTCGTATTAACCTGCATACGTAGCTTCGTACGAATGCACATTTTAACATATGAACGTTATCTTTGAACCATGTCTTGATCATTTGATTCAGCTACGATACGTGATTGACGGAAGTGATAGACATACTGCACTCACATACTCCCCCTTGGATATTACTGCTGTCAATCTCGTAGCTTTCTATCTCTCTCTGAGTCTTCACGAAGTGTTGACATCTTCAGCACCACAGACTCTCCTTTTTTCTCTAACAGACTCCCCTTGGATCTGCTTACAGCTTCAGCTGCTCCCCTGTTACACCCTAATTCGTAACTGACTAAAGTCGCAGCGGAAAAATCGTACCATAAAAATTTCTTTCGTTACAAACACCATGACGCACTTAAATTCATTTTTAAGATTAATTCTTTCACAATAAATACATTTATTATACTCATTTTCAATAAGAAGCCATAACCTAGCTTCACTCCATTACGTACTCAACACTCCCGTACAATCTATCTTGTGACTCGATCCTCGATCTCCAATCCTTGGATATCCTCATGACTGGGACTACCTGCGTTCACCACATAAAATTCACAACATTAGTACGCATTATAAACCTACAAGGTTTTCACGTTTACTTCTCGTTTCGTTAACTCTTTACATCCCAGCTTTTCCATCTTGTCATACCATCCGTGATGAGACTTCTTTGTTATTCCTGCATTTCACTTATAACTCCAGGTACACGAATAAACAACGTAAACACTTAATCATACCAAACGACTTACATACATACCTAAACTTCATACATATTATCTCCATATATACATACGTACACACATGCATACATACCTACTTGCATACATACTCACACACATACATGCCAATCTACATGCATACTTACATATACACACATCTACATCATTAAATACGTATCTACATGTACACATACCAACATCATTACGTACACTCATGACATTATACATATTTACATACATACAACCCTACGTGCATCATACCAAACTCATACATGCCTACGCTCATACATACCATCGTATATCCGCTTATTCCTGCTCACATACTTATAAACATACCCACGTAGATACATACATGCTTTCATACATTTCTACATACGTGTATAGAGATATACAAACATACCTACATACCTATCTACATGTGCGCTTACCCTAATGGTCATAAAACATAAGTTAAATTAGTCATACGCAACTTAAAACGCGTTTAAACGAGTTCCCAAGCCAAAACGGAGCAAACGAACAATTTTCGCCAAACAAGGGGGGCCTCGCGTGACGCCAAGGGCCTTGGCATCACGCTAAGCCCCTGTTTTCACAGAACTTTTGCAGCTGAATGCTGCATATTCCCAGCACGACCGCATTTCACGGAAACGGTCATAACTTCTTCGTTATTGGTCCGTTTTACCCGATTCTTTTTCCTACGCGTCCGTAATTTAATTCTCCATCTTATGGAGTTAAGATCCGACATCCGGATTAACAAAATTTCAGACTTTTAAGTCCTCGGCTTACTACCCTTTTTACCAAGAATTGACCCGTTCATGCATTCATCAACATAACTTGTTTGTTTTACCATAATTCCTTATGAACCTAATAATATCAGTGACGTCTATCATAAAAGACTAAATTCTTGGATGTATTGCATCCTCTTAGCCCATTTTCATTCATAAGCTTATTTTGACCCGTTAAGGGTATTCGCGGACTAATTGGTCTTGTGACTAACAAAACCATACTTCCCACTTTCATACTTGACCAAAACATTACATTACTCGAATAACTTGTTTTTAAACTACTTTTAAGATCGTTTGCCCAAAATACCCATCAAGGGAATTTTGGTCAACTTTAATCCCATCAATTACGACGAAAGCCTACAACACATATTTGACCTCAAACATCGTGTTTAGATAATTAAAACACCATATTACTTAATCGAACTAAGAAGTGATTACGGAAATCACTTGCCTTATGCGTCCGTGCTCGTATCCGATTCCTTGCCTCTTCTTGACCCGTTAACACCTCATGCTTGAGCCCGTCTCGACGTGATTCCTATACTTTCATTTCATCGAAATCACGCTCTTATTAGCATACTCATTTGTATACGTTAACAATCATATCAATCACATATTTCACACTTAACTTTCCTTAGTCATTTCTAACAAGCATAAAACATATAATCAACTTCATATCCTTTCCAACACATGTACTTCATCTTGTAATCACAATTAACGCATATTAACATAACATGCCCAAACGACTTCCTATAATCCTGCTTTTACAACAGCGAGTCAAATCATGTTACTTATGCTTAGTTGACTTTTGAGAGTCAACTATTAACCATATTTAACTATCGACTTATCATCATATACCCGTAACATCATAATCGACTATACGGACGATACTATATACATTTATCATACGCTTGGTGTGAGTACCACCTTCTAAGCATAACGTACAACTAATTTATGCATAAATCTTCTAAGTTCATATATAATTCATCAAATCCTACTACTAATCAACATATAACATTCACACATAAACATCAAACATAACACCACCACATTTCTTTCAATTCAACTCACAAGAATTCATCATATCCATCATAATTCATCAACAATCAACAAGAATTGAACATGGATGATCATTCAAGTCATCATCCTTACCAAAACAAGTGGGTTTCACCTCTAAACATCAAATTAACACAAACCATACATAACCTATGTTCTATATGATGATTCTAACACTTATACATGATCAATTTCACATTAACTTACGGATTAGAACATAACCCACTTCACACATGATCACCAATCTTTGATTTAAGACATACCTTACGATCCCCTTGTGAAGGTGATCACTAATTCATGCTCGGTTGTGAATTTGGGCCTTGATTCATTCTTCAATTTGAAGCTTTTGATGAACTAGGGTTTGGGGCTCTTAAGAGCCCCTGCTCGATCCATCCAGAACACACACGAAGATGTGTGTGTGTGTGTGTGTGATCTTTTTCTTTTAATAACTCAACTTTTATTTATCCCACTTTGATCCCTCGTGTTTGCCAAATACACATGATTGGCACTACTTATCCCTTTTACTAGTTTTTACTATAAACTTTAACTAGGTAAAATAGCCCAGATATTTATTTCATAATATAACGCATAAGAACATATTTCGAATATATAACATCTGGATTTTGGGGCGTTACAAGTCTACCCACCTTAAATGAGGTTTCGTCCCCGAAACCTTTCTTAGCTTTATTTAACACTAATTAATTCTTCTCTATGTCCATCAACACCACCGCTAGCCCATCACAACGACTATCTTCTTTCTTAAAGAACCCGCTTCGGAGTTCTTATTAGTGTCGCTTTCACTAATAATGCTAATTCCTAACAGCCTTCATAGCTAATGGTTCAATCATCATTCTAATACTCGTATATCATATGCATTATATACCTTCTTACTTACTTGCAACCGTTCCAACATCCCATTACTAACATTTCCTCATGTTTATTTCAACATTCATATAATTTCCGTCAACTATACAATCTTACTTAGTAATTTATACATACACCCATATGTTTAACTCTAACTGGTACATCATAATAATAGGTAACTATTCATTCTCTATTCATAGACTATTCAAATAATTGAATTCTTCCTAACTAGTCCATACTTTCCTTATTATACTTTCATATATCATTTTCATTTCCTTGACCTGTCAATAACGGGCCCATACACATACTCCTTCAACCTGTAGTCATATTTACATTCGTATGATCCGTTCTCAACAGATCTACTATCTTCCTCTCTTTTATTTTTAAAGTTACATTCTCTACATGCACTGTATAACATTTACTTTTGTTTTGTCATCACAACAAAACTACTATTACATAATCACATCTACGTGCTTAACTCTAACGTTAACCTTATTCTACGTTTTCTATAATTACCTGTTACTTGCATACCTTTACATTACCTTTAAATCCTTTCGTTCATTCCACATTACTATTGCTTTCACTTCATGCATTAATTAATTTACATATATAAATGTGCCATACTAGTTCATATCTATCCAATCATGAGTTAAACATTTTACTAACCTCTTTTCCATTTCTCAAACCAACGACCCGCAACCCAGATCGACCATCTTCTCCTCGAGTTCTAGCCGTACAGGCCAGGTTTCATTCCTCCATGTAATGAGCTTCCGCTCGTGCACATCCTTTCACCAATACGATTGGTTTCATCACATCACTAGTTCTAGCATTATCATCAACAACATCGGCGGTTAGCATAAGTCATTTAAACATTCATTACACTAGGTGATTACCCACCTATAACTCTTCTACAATTTCCTACGTACCTACTATAACGTACCACACATTCTAACTCTTACATGCAATCCTTTCATTCTATTAATCATTTCGCCAACTGAAGTACACGCTCGTACTTCCTTCCATTCATGCTTACTTGCCAAGACCTTATTACATCGTTTCTATATTTCTTACTAAACTTACCATTCCCGCCCATACTCAAGTTATTGTCCGGGTCACAGCCCATCATCATTCTGACTTCTAAGAGTCAATTACTAACACATCTAACACGTAACTTATACAAAACTTCGTCTATTATACTATCACCTTTTACTTTGTACTTATTTCTATGACCCGTTCGACTCAATCATGGTCAAACTGTCGACATCTTCTTATGCGGATTAATTTCATCTTTTTATATTTTTAAATCCGTCTCACGGATTCAGACGCATCATTCATGCTTTTCATTCATTGAATCCGCCTTTCGGATTCAAACATTACATTCATGCCTTTCATTACTTCTGTGTTTTGAATCCTTCTCGCGGATTCAAACATATTATCCATGCCTCTCATCCTTGAATCCGTCTTTCGGATTCAAACATATCATCCATGCCTTTCATCCTTGAATCCATCTCACGGATTCAAACATTGCATTCATGCCTTTCATCCTTGAATCCGTCTCACGGATTCAAACATTACATTCATGCCTTTCATCCTTGAATCCATCTCACGGATTCAAACATTACATTCATACCTTTCATTCCCTGAATCCGTCTCCCGGATTCAGACATATTATTCATATCTTGTTGATCCGTACTTAATTACAGATTCAACATTCTTCATTCTTATCAGGCATGTTTTTCATTCTTACATAGTACTCTCAATTTCCCGAGAGTCTTACTTCCCATTTCACCCACACGCCCGCCTGCTACCCAACTCTACCGGACATACCTGTAACAATTATCATGATCTCACGAAAGTCATACGTTTCTCGTGTACTGGCCAGGTACACAATCCACATAGTAGTTTCGTGCCTTCATGTAATTGTCACCTTATGTCCGTAGACTTAGGTTTCGGCGCGTGTATCCCTTTCAGTACTTCATTACTATACTATCATTATCCTTCATTTAACATTTTCCTTCCCTTGATGAGTTTTACTATTACATATACCCACATATCGAATTTACGTACCTGGGCTCATTTGCCTATTTGTCTTATTACCTCTTTTGCCTGCCTTAGTATTCATCCTAGACTGCATTCACAGATCATCCTCTTCAAACACTTATGCTTACCTTGCACATACAAAACCGTCAGTTTCTTTATACGTATACATAAGTACATACTTACATTAGCCTTTACCTTTGGATCTTGATCGAGTCTTAGATTGTACGGGTTCCTTATCTCAAGAGCACACAAGTTTGAGTTCAAGTACTTAC
The DNA here is from genome assembly GCA_030545235.1 of Helianthus tuberosus. NCBI lineage: Eukaryota > Viridiplantae > Streptophyta > Magnoliopsida > Asterales > Asteraceae > Helianthus > Helianthus tuberosus. Next base: position 60,385,691 of record CM060429.1, on the reverse strand, counting down.
CTTCTCGTACTTGATTCCCTCAAACCAGGGCTCTGATACCAACTTGTTACACCCTAATTCGTAACTGACTAAAGTCACAGCGGAAAAATCGTACCATAAAAATTTCTTTCGTTACAAACACCTTGACGCACTTAAATTCATTTTTAAGATTAATTCTTTCATAATAAATACATTTATTATACTCATTTTCAATAAGAAGCCATAACCTAGCTTCACTCCATTACGTACTCAACACTCCCGTACAATCTATCTTGTGACTCGATCCTCGATCTCCAATCCTTGGATATCCTCATGACTGGTACTACCTGCATTCACCACATAAAATTCACAACATTAGTACGCATTATAAACCTACAAGGTTTTCACGTTTACTTCTCGTTTCGTTAACTCTTTACATCCCAGCTTTTCCATCCTGCCATACCATCCGTGATGAGACTTCTTTGTTATTCATGCATTTCACTTGTAACTCCAGGTACACGAATAAACAACGTAAACACTTAATCATACCGAAAGACTTACATACATACCTAAACTTCATACATATTATCTCCATATATACATACGTACACACATGCATACATACCTACTTGCATACACACTCACACACATACATGCCAATCTACATGCATACTTACATATACACACATCTACATCATTAAATACGTATCTACATGTACACATACCAACATCATTACGTACACTCATGACATTATACATATTTACATACATACAACCCTACGTGCATCATACCAAACTCATAATGCCTACGCTCATACATACCATCGTATATCCGCTTATTCCTGCTCACATACTTATAAACATACCCACGTAGATACATACATGCTTTCATACATTTCTACATACGTGTATAGAGATATACAAACATACCTACATACCTATCTACATGTGCGCTTACCCTAATGGTCATAAAACATAAGTTAAATTAGTCATACGCAACTTAAAACGCGTTTAAAAGAGTTCCCAAGCCAAAACGGAGCAAACAAACAATTTTCGCCAAACAAGGGGGGCCTCGCGTGACGCCAAGGGCCTTGGCGTCACGCTAAGCCCCTGTTTTCACAGAACTTTTGCAGCTGAATGCTGCATATTCCCAGCACGACCGCATTTCACGGAAACGGTCATAACTTCTTCGTTATTGGTCCGTTTTACCCGATTCTTTTTCCTACGCGTCCGTAATTTAATTCTCTATCTTATGGAGTTAAGATCCGACATCCGGATTAACAAAATTTCAGACTTTTAAGTCCTCGGCTTACTACCCTTTTTACCAAGAATTGACCCGTTCATGCATTCATCAACATAACTTGTTTGTTTTACCATAATTCCTTATGAACCTAATAATATCAGTGACGTCTATCATAAAAGACTAAATTCTTGGATGTATTGCATCCTCTTAACCCATTTTCATTCATAAGCTTATTTTGACCCGTTAAGGGTATTCGCGGATTAATTGGTCTTGTGACTAACAAAACCATACTTCCCACTTTCATACTTGACCAAAACATTACATTACTCGAATAACTTGTTTTTATACTACTTTTAAGATCGTTTGCCCAAAATACCCATCAAGGGCATTTTGGTCAACTTTAATCCCATCAATTACGACGAAAGCCTACAACACATATTTGACCTCAAACATCGTGTTTAGATAATTAAAACACCATATTACTTAATCGAACTAAGAAGTGATTATGGAAATCACTTACCTTATGCATCCGTGCTCGTATCCGATTCCTTGCCTCTTCTTGACCCGTTAACACCTCATGCTTGAGCCCGTCTCGACGTGATTCCTATACTTTCATTTCATCGAAATCACGCTCTTATTAGCATACTCATTTGTATACGTTAACAATCATATCAATCACATATTTCACACTTAACTTTCCTTAGTCATTTCTAACAAGCATAAAATATATAATCAACTTCATATCCTTTCCAACACATGTACTTCATCTTGTAATCACAATTAACGCATATTAACATAACATGCCTAAACGACTTCCTATAATCCTGCTTTTACAACAGCGAGTCAAATCATGTTACTTATGCTTAGTTGACTTTTGAGAGTCAACTATTAACCATATTTAACTATCGACTTATCATCATATACCCGTAACATCATAATCGACTATACGGACGATACTATATACATTTATCATACGCTTGGTGTGAGTACCACCTTCTAAGCATAACGTACAACTAATTTATGCATAAATCTTCTAAGTTCATATATAATTCATCAAATCCTACTACTAATCAACATATAACATTCACACATAAACATCAAACATAACACCACCACATTTCTTTCAATTCAACTCACAAGAATTCATCATATCCATCATAATTCATCAACAATCAACAAGAATTGAACATGGATGATCATTCAAGTCATCATCCTTACCAAAACAAGTGGGTTTCACCTCTAAACATCAAATTAACACAAACCATACATAACCTATGTTCTATATGATGATTCTAACACTTATACATGATCAATTTCACATTAACTTACGGATTAGAACATAACCCACTTCACACATGATCACCAATCTTTGATTTAAGACATACCTTACGATCCCCTTGTGAAGGTGATCACTAATTCATGCTCGGTTGTGAATTTGGGCCTTGATTCATTCTTCAATTTGAAGCTTTTGATGAACTAGGGTTTGGGGCTCTTGAGAGCCCCTGCTCGATCCATCCAGAACACACACGAAGATGTGTGTGTGTGTGTGTGATCTTTTTCTTTTAATAACTCAACTTTTATTTATCCCACTTTAATCCCTCGTGTTTGCCAAATACACATGATTGGCACTACTTATCCCTTTTACTAGTTTTAATATAAACTTTAACTAGGTAAAATAGCCCAGATATTTATTTCATAATATAACGCATAAGAACATATTTCGAATATATAACATCTGGATTTTGGGGCGTTACATCCCCCTTTCAGCAAAGTCTCTCTTCAGGCTCCCCTTGCTTTAAGCTTCCGGGCTTTTAGCTTCTAGGATCGACACCTGGCTCTTCGATTACAAGCTCCCCTTTGCTTTGAGCTCGTCTTCAGACTCCCCCTTAGCCTCAGCTATCAGGATCGTAATCTGGTTCAACGTCTGAAAACCTAACAATTTTAAACCATTTGTAAAATATTTGACAATTTAGATCCAAGATTGTGAACCTAGCTCTAAACACAAGTATTTAACAATGAAAGCTTTTAGAACTTCCAGAATCGGTTACCTGGCTCTAAGCATAGATGTAACAATATGTAAATTCCCAGAATTACCCGACTCTACTCCCCCTATCAAATAACTAAATATCTGACAGTTCAGCATCTAAAACCCTCTCAGTTAATCATCCGAGTCCAAGTTAATAACCTTGGAGATTTTACAAACTGTTTTTGAATTTCCATTTAAAAACCTCAAGTTTCAAATTAATGAACTTGTTTATTTTCAGAAACATGTTTAGCATACTCAGATTTTGAAACTCGGCTTTCAGACGTCGATTGTCGAAAATAAAGCAGAATCAAAACCTTTTTGAATTTTCGGTAATATAAACCAATAAAGAAATATTTATAGACAATATTATTGTTTGAGTTCGTGTCAAAGGATCATATCAGTTTATGACAAATCACTAGCACCATTGAGCTATAACCAATTTAAGTTCTAAACGATTCACTTAGATTGTCAGTATACAGATCCACTTAAATTTTCACACAATCTTCAACCGATTTGAGATACGAGATTAATGTTTTAAGAACTTAACTTATTCACATGTCCCACCTCAGAAATACTCCCGTATCAAGATTCCCTAGATTCAGTCTTACGGGTGAATATACTATATTGATATCTGTACTCTGGGTTAGTGCGAGACCTTGAGAGCTCAGGTATGAACTACCGTTCAGTCAAAGAGATGAAGGCTCGACTTTGAGGTGTGTCCCACTTAGAGATCTTCTTTACAACTGCACTTGATTTATAAATTTTGATATTTTTCAATTTTAATGCAGAGGGAAAGCTTTTTAAAGCACGCAAAGTATTATACAGGGTCTAGGCCATTGCTGATGCAAAATCAGAAGACCAAGTATAATACCCCAGATATCAAACAGTATAAAGACCTAGTATCTCAAAATTAGGCAACCTCTCAAATGAAATTTCGAAGGTTATCCATATATCCGAGAGATGTTGTCACACCCTCAAATTCCACATGTAGAGTACTACTGCGAGGCGTGTGACTGACAAGGATCCAGCCACCAATCATACTGAACAATTAAGATAATAATAATAATATAGTTCACCAACCAACGTGATTAGTGACTACTGAAGTTTAAGTCCAAGAGTTTTCAAGTTCAAAGCAACAGTTTAAGTAGGTAGCGGAAGCATAAGTAACATAGTTTAAACATAAGTTCATAGCTCACGATTATTAAAGAACCCAACACACGGGTTAAGACGACCACTACACATCCCCAAGCTGCAAGCTCCAAAGTCATTGTCTACCTGCAAAGCATGTAGTAGGGTGTCAACATAAAGTTGGCGAGTTCACGAGTTTGTCTAGTTTTAATTCCAAAAACTTGTTTAAGTAGTTAATTTACTCATTTATATCATGCCATGGGGAGCTACCCCATATGTAAGCTACTAAACTGCGTAATACCGAATACTTTGCGACAACACATTATGTGATTTGCCTCATTTTTCAATGTTCTATCATCATTGACGGTTTTCCAGAGTCCATTAGTTCACGCACGATCCTATCCAGGCATGGTGTGAGGTTGGTGAGACCTAATAGCGCTATCAACTAATAACCCGTTCGCCAGGCCAGGCGACTAATCGGTATAGTAAGTGGGGACTTCCGTGATAGAGTTTTGTTTAGTCCGCTTGTTGCATCTAATATAAATATTAATTAACTGAGCGTCCCCCACAAGGGGAGAAAAGTAGATTGTGTCCCTCACAAGGAGATAGCGTTGTTTGTATCCCACACAAGGGGATAGCGTTGTTTTCAGTTCCATTTCCCAACCACCGGGAACGCATGCTTTTATTAAAAGTTGTGAACTCACCTTGGTTTGCTCGGCAGACAGTTTACTTGATCAGGTATGCTGGTCAACCACGTCCTATTATGGTTACCAGTATAGGTCAGTTTGGGTGCAATTAATTTACGTATATCCTACACATAGCTAACACATAGCATGCATGTCACACTAGCACTCTATACGTTATTTGGCCTGTCCTAACATACGAACAGTTAAACAGTAACAGTAACACACAGTCCAAAACATGACGTCACATAGTGCGGCCCAATAACTAAGTAATTCAGTCAAGTCGAAACCACTAGTCTCGAGTCAAAACCGCTGATGAAGCCACTGATGGGTGGTCTCGAGTCGAAACCTCTATTCTCGACTCGCAATCTCTGTGGAAATCCTTGTAGAACCTTACCCAGATAGTACGAACCAATTAGGTTTTCTTAACATGTTTTATTACACCGTACAATCACCAATTCAGATCAAATCAGCAATTTTCAAATATTCATCATCATTCATACTATTCTTCATCAGGGTTTTCAATATTTAACATGCAGATTCATCCTATTACTAGAATTGTTTCATCATCATCTACTAAGAACAATCATAGCCCTCAATCAACTTTCATATCACACACAGAACAACAATGAATCGTCAAGCATAGCACACAATCGGTTGGTCATAAGCACACCTAGCTACTTGTTTGCATTTTGTTTAGCAAGAAAACCTTATAACCAAATACTCATCTTGTTCATACATTATCATCAAATAGTTTACATATCAACATAGCAAGGAAACATCTACAGTTACACCTCATCATTCATCCGAATCATTCAAATCAAGTAACACCCAATATGCATCTATAATCACCTAAAGATCTTAGCAAACAATATTGCACTAACCGGTTCGTGATCGTAAGTGTGAAGGTGTGCAGGATTGATGAAAGGAATCCTCGAGTGATGATCACGAGCTGATCCGAGAGTCCTTGTTGCTTCCGGTTGAATCCGAGAGGAGGAGAGGAGATGATGTTGTTAGGGTTTAGGGTTTTCTAGAGAGAAAGGATGAGAGGAGAGAGTGTGGATAAGGAATGTTTAGGGATTGGTGAGGTGATGATTGTTGTCCTAAAAAGGGTATATCGGCTGACTTGAAGGGTTTTATACCTCCTTGAATGCAGCACACACCTAGGGCTTTGGTGGTTTCGAGTGGGCTTGGAGTGTTGGGCCAAGATAAGCGGATCTGGGACTCATTAGTCCATCTCGAGGGGAGTCGGAACCAGGGAAGCCCAATCCGAGAGTGAGAGGTTTCGAGTCGAACCGAGAGATGATTTAAACAGGTGTATAAATATATAAATTACACATAACACATGTGACACAAATAAGAACTCACAAAATACACAGACTTTCATTTAATGATTTTGGCATATTCAATCAAAACATATTTTTGTAAAATTTTTGATTTTTTTAACAAACATATTTTTTCATTTTTCATTTTTGACAAAATAGATACATATTTTTTGTTTTTAAATTTTTCTATTTTTAGGGTTTTTTTATTTATGGTTTATTTATATACAAAAACGAATAAACTCCCTGTTTTTCACTTACAGGGACCTGCCACCTCCCGTGCCAGGCTGCTCCATTCTCCGTGTAGACATTCAGTCTTCTTCAGGAGCACCTGCACATTCAATTCACTAGTTACTTGAATAAGGCAACCTAGGCCTGTTTGACCTTGGGTATTGTAACACAATAAGAATTGTTCAACTTCGGAAAATCTTTATCATTTTTCAAAAAGAATTTTTCGTTCTTCTTTTCAACTTTCTTAGTTGAATCGATTTTCCTTTTATCACTTACAGAAGTCTGTTTCTTGACCACCCAGATTTGTCCTTTAGAAACATTTCTTTGATAAAACCTTGAATCACTTTGAATGTTTCTTTTTGACAAATCATTCTTAGGTTTCCAGATTTGTTTTGGTTCAAACTTGGATGTTTTTGGCTTCCAAGTTTGTTTTGATTTTGGTAAATCAACCTTTTATTTCCAAATCTGTTGTGGCACAACTTTAGGTGTCTTTGATTTGGTTTCCAAGTTTGTTGTGATTCAAACTTGGTTGACTGCTGTTTAACAGCTTCAGTTTGCTGTTCCTTTTGTTTAACACCAACAGGTTTCAGATTTGGACATTTGCGAACAACATGCACAATTTGATCACATTTAAAGCATGTTTTCTTGGAAAAATCTTTAACCTGTTGTTGTTTTTTCTTTTGAGCATAGGACTCTTCGTTAGACTGTCTTCTAAATTGGAGTTCTTTCTCTTCTTCGGAACTTGTTCCATGAACAAAGTTCATCTTTTTCTAAAAGTTTGTTTTTTCAGCTCGTTTTCTTTGATTTTGTTTCTTTTTATAACCCAACTCAGCCTTCATGTTTTTCTACTTGTAGTTAGGTTTGTTATAAAAAGTTTTCTTGCTCTTACCAGCAAATTTTTCAATTTCAACTTTCTCGATTTCTACCAATTTAAAAACTTTGTCAATCTTGTCTGTCAACACATTTTGAATCGGAAACTCAACTCCTGAAAATAATTTGTCCAATCCAATCATGGTATATGCCAATCCTATTTGGATCATCATTCGCTTTTTTCTCAGATTTTGAATTTTTCAAATAATTTTTGTGAAAACTTCCCTCATTTTCAACATATGATTCAGACTTATCTGTTTTGGTAGATTCCTTTTTCAGAATGCTTTCAACAACCTTACCTACCACCTCTGAATCACCAAGATCATCAGATTTGGAGTAAGTCACCTCAATGTTGTCAGGTAATTGGTCAACCATGTTAATTGCTTTTTCCACCTTTTCGTTATCATAGAATGTATAATTATTCTCTAAGGGTTGTGGAACCTGATGATACTCTGACCCAATTCCCTTTTTGTTCTTTTCACACTGTTTACCATCTGGTGTGATGTTGAAAATGCGTTCCAAAATTTATGAAGAAACATGATAAATTTTAAGTTTATTAACCAACTTTTCTTTTTTAGCCGGTTCTTGTTTAAGTTTAGCAAGCTCATCAATATATTGATTTAAAACCAGTTGTTTTCCTTCATATTTGGCTTTAACCAATTTAGTTGTTTTTTGACATGCTGACAATCTATCATCCAAACTTTTAACTTTACTATTCAAAGTTTCATAAGCTTCTTTTAAAGTATGATATGACAATTTCATTCCATCATATTCTTTTTGCAACCCTTGAATGTTTTTTTTTCTTTTTGAACACATTCGTTGCCATCAGCTAAACACTTTTGTTTTAAAACTTTGTTTTCTTTTTCAAGACTATCACACTTTTGTGTCAGCTCTTCTTCTTTTTGTTTCAATTTTTTTTTTTGTTTTCAAGCATTTCAATACATTTTTCTTTGAAAATATGTTCTATTTTAGTAAATTCCATATCTCTAATTTTAAATTTTTCATCCTTTTCAGTACAAGCACTGCATGTTTCCATGCATTTCTTGCACTGTTCATCAGTTTTATTATCAATTTTATTTGATGATTCAGAAGACTCAGTTTGAATTATTATCTCTATTGTTGGCACCTCGGCTTCTTGTGTCGTCTGCTTCTAACTTTCTTCAATCACTTGCTGTTTCTCAGCAACAGCTTCCTCTGCTGAACTTTTCAGCTTCTCATCACCATCTTTTTCTACTGTTTTCTTCAACTCATCCACCATCTTCTGACTTTCGTCAACAATTTCCTTGACAATCTTCTTCTTCTTCTTCTTCTTCTTCTTCTTCTTCTTCTTCTTCTTCTTCTTCTCGACACTGGCATATATCACCTTTCTTATGCCCTCCTCCACTTCTTTCCTGTAGTTAGGATTCTCTTCGAGCCCTGCAGCCCAAACTCCATCACTACGAGAATATCTTCAAGCTTTGGTTTTTCGACCTTCTTATCTACCACATGTGCCAAAAAGGCAACGCGTCCTTTTCGCAAGCATTTATGGGCCTTCATAACCAATGTGGGATGTCACAATCCACTGCCTTATAGGGCCCAGCGTCCTTGCATCAACTGCTTGAAGGCCGTGTACTATAAGTGTTTCATCATTCGCAAGAGGGACGCGGATGATTTTCTCATGACAAACCACTTCGGCTCTATTCTTGGATAGCAAATCTATGTCGACTACAACCTCAAAACTACCCAATTGGACAGGCAAAAGATCGATGCTAAATCTTCGTTCACCATGTTCCAATGTACATTCTCTAACAACTTCGCCCGATTCAACAAGTTTACCATCGGCTAATTCTATGGAATAAGGAATATCTAATCTACTAGATTCAACTCCAAGCATATGTTTACATTCCGCAGACATGAAACTAAAATCGGAACCAGTGTCAAATAGTATGGATGCAAAGTGATCGTTAACAAGAAACGTACCGGTGACCACATTAGGGTCTTCACGGGCGTTCCTTGCTCCTATGACAAATGCTCGTGCTTAAGCGTTATTCTCCTTCGGGCAATCTTTCTTGAAGTGTTCATTACTACCACAACCATAACATCCTTGATTTTTCCCGTTTCCATTTCCATTTCGAGTACCAGTACCAGTACCATTGCCATTTCCATTACCGTTTCCATTACCAGCACCATTACCATTCCGGTTCCCATTTCCATTTCTATTACCGCCTCCATTTCCTCTTCCCCAACAGTCTTCGGTAAGGTGACCCAATTTTCCACATTTATCACACTTCAGAATGCGACAAGCTCCCTCATGGTGACGCTTGCACTTGTTACATTTGGGCAGGGTGCCCTGGTATCCTCTAGTCGCAGCGTCATTCGCCACTGCAAATGTTTTCATCTCCTTGGGCTGGTTAGTGTCACGTTTCTTGTTGTTAGAGCCTTTGTTGTTGTTGCGGGTCGCTTGATTCAGATTCGAATGTTTCCTCTTTTTATCACCAAACGATTCAGCATGTGTTTCAGTTTTCTCAGTGGCCTTCAACGACAACTTCTTTATACAAACAACATCCTCGGTAAGGCTGACAACCAGAGTTACAGCCTGAGTAATGGTTGTAGGTTTCGCCGTAGTCACCATACTACGAATCTCTGGAGCCAATCCCCAGATGTAGCGCTCGATGCGCTTAATTTTAGGAGTTACGAGGTAGGGGATCACTCGTGAGGGATCATGAAACCTTGGACAGATTCCAAAACTCAGTCTCCAGCTTTTGAAGTTCGGCACATGAACAGTATTTCTCCCTCATCCATTCCTTCAAATCATCCCATGACATACCATAAGCTGCATCATCACCCAGAGTCTGAACTTGTAAATTCCACCAAGTCAGAGCTTCATCAACAAACAACCCAGTAACAAAAGTAACTTGTTGATCCGTGGTGCACTTGCTCATTCGGATTGTGGAATCAGTTTTCTCTGTCCAGCGCACGAAAGCCACTGCACCTCGGATGCCCATAATTCAGTAGCTTGTAGTCTATGCTTGTAGGTGCATCCTGGAAATTACACAACCGATTCATAAATGAGCAATCAATGAAACAATGATCGTTCATAAGTTTCATTAAATTGTAGCAAATCAACTCAATGTTACCTTGGTTAGGGTTTCCTCCAGATGAATCTCCATAACCGTTTTGGCAGTACCTCCTGAGTCGCCGCTGTGCTCAGCACGGTTCGCGTCATACTGGGCGATGGGTTCAGAAATCCTTTCCTCGAGAAGAGAGTTCAACTCCTCAGCAGTCCTCGGTATCGGTGGGGTGGAGTGGATTTACCTATCGTGTGTGAATCATCCTTCCTTTTGGTGTCGTGTTCTTCTAAACAATAACACGAAAGTGATTAGGGTGGTATGATGGGAATAAGAGGTGTGAGTGAGTGTAGGGGTAGGAGTTGGAGTAGGTGTAGTTGGGACCGTAGTGGAGACATCATCAGCAGGATATGCGTCGAGGCCAACGGTCCGAAGTGAAGTTGAAGTAACTGACTCCTTAGGGTCGGAATCAGAAGGGATATCGACAACCGCCACCATAGATAGATCAACCTCCACCATAGGAATATCGAAGACCTCACCATTGCCAAGAACCTCATCAGGGTGGTCGACCTCAAACGCTGGAACCTCAACATCGTCATCTAAGTCAACAACAAAGGGCCAATCCTCAGCAGGGATGGCAGCGAGTGGAATAGCATGGATAGGAATAGGCTTGACGATATGCTCACCATCGGGATGCCCAATGATGAGCTGGTCGTGAATGGGTAAGGGAAGGGCTAGAACATCGTCTACAAAAGGGATATTGTCTCCAAAATCAGGTAGGGCAAAAGGCTGAAAATCATCTAGATCCTCGTCATCAGACATTATCTCAGGATAGGTCTCGGAGTCGGAAGTGAGGATCTCCGAAGCTGGGGCAATCTCATCCTCAGAGACAATCACCATCGGGTCGTGCTCCTCGGACAAACCACTGCTCTCTGAGGACGACATGGGTACCTGTAACATAATAATCATGGCATACGTACATATATTAATTATTATTACTTAATTAATATATACATATAGTTATACACATTGTTGCAAGTAGTCCCTAGTTGAGTATACATGCTACTTTTGTACACCCTAAGTCACGTAGTGTCCTTGCTTTGTTTTTGGAAAACAAGTTTATGTAGTGGATGTCGCGGAATGTTTTATGAAATGAAAACTTTTTGTAAAAATTGTTTTCGTGAGAGGATCCTAAGGATTGTAGAGTAGACTCGAGAAGGAATCCTGGTTCACTTCAATCGAAGCTCTGATACCAATCTGTCACACCCCTTTCTAAGGCGGAAGCACAAGGTGTGATCCTGAAAGGTTCTCATTGCATACGATAAGTAAACATTCTACATGATTATAAAATAACTCCGAATTGCCATTCATAGTTTAACATCCAAAACAAAAGTTAAGTTTAAAGTTTACAACACAACATCTGATAATTGTTTGAAAAGTTTACAACTTTATTTCATAACAAAGATCAAGGTTTTGTTCGCTAAATCTCCGCAAGGAGGCGGAATATAACCAACAAATCCAGCAAAAGTGGCAACGGAGCAAAGACACATGATAACTTGAAACATAAACAACATTCTTGAGCAAAGAGACCTCGCGTACATCCACTTAGTTCCCTAAAATACATGTAAGTTTTGAAAATCGTCAACAAAAGTTGGTGTGAATTCATACAGTTTGTGTAAAACAAATGAGTAATTGTTGTAAGAATCATGGTATGTCATTGTACTTGAAAACTTGTATTCTATAAATGTAAGGAAATCGAGATCGCAAATGGTTTGCAAGGCCATTAACATATGTACCGCCATAGAAAACATCCAAACCATAGGCATTTTTATGTCGGTTTACGACTAGAGACACAAAAGCACTCATGGGTAATTGACACGATATTGGTATCATTTTTGTTATTGTTTTCTTCATCCTCTTTATTTTTTCCTTTTTCTAACTCTTTAATTTGTAATTTTATTTCTCGAATTTCCTCTATAATATTTTTTAATTCTATTTGTAATTCAGTTATTGTAACGGGATTTTCTTTTATTTGTTTTGTTTGAAATCTTTGACATATTTCATTAAAATTATATGCTTTTGTTTCTTTTTCTATTGGTAGTTTATACTTTTCTTTTAATTGTTTTAAATATACTTGTTTTACTTCTTTATCTTCAATTTTTTCTAATAATTCAAATAAGTCTTTATTATCTGATGTTAGAGAATTTATTATACCATCAATTTCACAAATACAAGGGCCACTACATTCACATAAATTTTCTTCTGAACTACTCTCTGAATTAGAATCTTCAATATAATTTAAATCATTATCACTATAGTCTGAAATACTATTATCACTTGAATTATCATAAATGAGTATTTTATTTATTTGTTCCTTTAATTCATCAGAAATATTTAACTCATTTATCTTTTTCTTAGTATAACAATCCTTAGAATAATGTCCATGTCTTCCACATTTATAACAAATAACAATATCTTGTTTACCTTGTTTGTTCTTTTGAAAATCAATTTTACCTTTATAATATTTTTGTTTATTTTTAATATATGGCTTTCTTTTATAATTCTTTTTGATAAATTGTTTAGGAATTTTCCTTTTAGATTTAGAAGGAGTTTTAAATGGTTCAAATCCATATTGTTGACAAAAACTTCCTAATTCCTTATGGCCTTGGATTCCATCCTTTTTAATCTTTTCTTTTAATCTTAAATCATTACATATTTTTAATCCTTTTTTATTTATATAATTTATTATTTGACCATAGGCTAGATCTCTATAAGGAATACTATTATTAAAGTCTTTTTTAATTTTTTTCTCTAATTCTTTCTGCAAATAATTTTGGTAACCCAGCTATAAATCTTTCTTTCTAATAAGCCTCTTTACAATCGTCTCTAGTCATAACTTTTGAAAGAAAAACGTCTTTATACTATCTAAAATCTTGTAATTTTCTACATGTCAAGTTTAATAATATTAAAGAATTTCTTTCTTGATAATCTGTTGGATTATAGCAAAAACTAGAGTATTAATTATATCAGGTATTTCAGTTGGTGTTTGAACATTATTCTGCATTTTTAATTATATGTTTTTCTTCTTCTGTGAGATACTTATCCCACCAGCCTTTTAAAATTCCAGTAAAACCAGAAACTATCATATTAAGAGTTGCAATATCATCATTTCCATTTGCTTTATATGCATTAGCTGCCATTATCATTTCTTGCATTAAACTAATAATTTGATGTTCTGTTTGGCCTTATATACTCCATTCATATAGAGAACTTCCATCATATTTAGCTTGAACTAAAGTATGTCGTTCTTCAAATTGTAAATCAGGTGGAGTAGGTCTAGGATAATAATTTCTTGTTTCAGGCCTAGTAGTATAAGTATTATTTTTTGAAAAATGATAATTTCTTCTAATTTTATTTATAGAATCTTCTAATTGAAAATCATTAAATTGCTCTTCAATATTTTGAATTTTTTGTTCTGAAATAACATTTATATTTAATTTTGAGAGTTTTGAGTTAATATCTTGTAGCATGTCTTGTTGTTTGTTTAGACGTATTGGGATATCTATATTATATGGTTTAAATATTGGATTTTCAATAGTTTCATTTAATATTTTAGTATTTGAAGTACTAGGTTGATCTAAAGTTTTATTATTATTAATTTCTATTCTTTCTAATTGTTCTCCTATGGTATTTAATTTTTCATTAGTATAATTATTTTGAAAAATAATTGCCTTTACATTTTTATCTATATCTTCCTTAATGTTTGCTAAAGGTTTTGCAATATATTCTTTATTTTCATTTTTTATTTTTATATCCATATGTGGAGGGTGTATACTAGTAATATTTTCATCTTTATTTATAATTGTATAGGTTTTGGTTATAGTATTACTAACAGATATATTTTCAAAAAATGGATACTCAATTTTATTTTCTATATAGTATAGAGAAAACCAGGAGAAAAATGGAATATTTTCATCATTTTCATACATATATAATTGCCAATCAATTTCATGTAAAAATCTTCCATCTTCATTAAATGTAGAAAAATACCATATTAAAATTTTATTATTATAATCATTGAACATTTCATCTTTTAAATATTTTAACATTTCTTTATCCATGATTAACAAGTTGTGCTTGAAATCCTTTCTATAAGCTTTTTTCTATGATTATTTTCTTCTCTTGATTTTTCTTCTATAAATAATATATATCTAGGGGAAAGAAAATACTGGTTTATATAGTTAGAGGGATGATATGGGTCGGATGGAGGCATAATACTTGAATTGCATGACTTATAATCTTCTATTCTTTGTCTTAAATCTTTTATTCTTCTATTACAATTTTTCAAAAACCAAATATAGCAATTTCTTTGAGCTTGAACCTTTGAATCACTCATTGTATATCTTCATAATCTCCCATATCAGACTTAGTTGGAACATAAGTATTATTATCACTATCATTTTCTTCATATAACGGTTTTGGAATAGTATTTGAAAAATCAACGCCTTTTATTTTCATTGATAAACTTCTTCTGAATAGACTTTCATCTAAAGTATTTCTAGAAGTACTTGCTCCTATAGAATGCCTTGGTGGTATATTACTAAAAGAAATATCTATTGAACCATCAGAATGTTCTACTATGCTAGATGTTTGATTATCTATCTCTATAGGTTTTGGCGGGTTTATATCTTGTAAATTCCATGTTAATGATTGAGTTATTTCATTCCATTTTAATTTTTTAGGTGTTCTTATTTTTGTATGCGTAGTATTAGCTTCAAAAATAATAGTTTCATCTTTTGGAGATACTAATTTTGTTTTAGGTTCTATAGTGGTAGTCATAGTCTTATAATATATTCTATATATAACTACTGCAGCATTAGTTTTTTCTTTAAATTCTAAGTTTTTAGTTTTAATTGTTAATGTTAAAGTATCTAAAATATGTGGATCAAATAAACCAATTGAAAATTTTAGATAGCAATTAAAGTAAATAGGACAATTTGAAATATTAGACTCAGCCATAGCTAGCAAAGAATTATTAAAATTTGTATGTCTTGCATCTCTTAGAATTAGTAAAACAGGAGCATCAATTCCTAATCTAAACATAGGTTTAATGGCGACTTGAACTAATCCTATGTGTAGAAATTTATATAATTTTCTATGTCTTTTAATAGCTTCTACTGATAATAATTGCATGTTTTGATACTCTTTATTAATAGGTATAGTTTGTTCATGAGTTTTTATAGAATAATCTTGTAAAAAATCAAAAGTACCAACTTTGTAAATACTTTTAACATCTTGTCTTGGTATACTCCAATTTAAAAGATTGTTTTCAATTTGAGAAATATTAATTTCAACAGAATTCATATGTAAAGAGTTCATGTTTAAGTCTTCTTCATCATTATCATTAGTATTTGAGCTATAATCTCGTTTAGAAAAGAATTTTGATAACTGATTCATTATAATTATTAGTCTTTAAATTTTTAAAGTAGAGCTTATACTGAGGGAACACCCCCATATCGTCGTGGTCCGGCTACCCATTTATTGGGCATAATGCTAACCTAACCGACAATCGACAGGGCTTACCAACACAGTTCTACCCCCCTTTAAAAATTCAGGGCTAATAATCATAATAAATTAATTATTAAAACAGCTTCTAAACAGAGTCATGGCTCTGATACCAAAACATATATATATATTGGGGAAGGTTCATTGGGGAACACTAAAAAAGTGGGGAACAGCGGGGAACCGACTCAAACGAACTCCAATTGGACTCATTCCAGCGGCGTTGGAACCGGCTCGTTGAACCCTAACTAGGATCTCTGAACCCTAAATCCTAAAACCTAACTCCTAAACTCTAAACCCTAAAACTAAAAAATAAGTCTAAAACCTAAGCTAAACCGTAAAATCTAAACTATAAACCCTAAAGGCTAAACCTAAAGCTAAACCCTAAACCTAAACCCTAAACCCTAAGGCTAAACCCTAAAGTTAAACCCTAAAAGTCAAACCCTAATATATTTAGGGTTTAGGGGTTATGATTTAGGATTTAGGGTTAAGGGATCCTAGTTAGGGTTAGACGAGCCGGTTCCAACGCCGCTGGAATGAGTCCAATCGGAGTTCGTTTGAATCGGTTCCCCATTGTTCCTCACTTTTTTAGTGTTCCCCAATGAACCTCACTATATATATATATATATATATATATATATATATATATATATATATTCACTAAAAATATACATACTTAATATTGATTTTAGACTTGAAGAAAACCTTATTTCTTGACTTGTAATTTTGTATAAAAATTAGGAAACCTTAGTAAATATTTTCAGGTGAATTTTTGGGGAATAAGTTTCACCAAAACTTATATTTTTCTAAGTGTCAAAATTTTATAAAAATTTTGACATAGTTTCCCCTAAAAATGGAGGTTTCTCATGTTTTCAAAACATGTGTTTATTTTCTTTTCATCACCAAAAATCAATTTTCAACAATATCACAAGTTACATACACTAATATCCTCAAGTTAAACACTAGGATGAACTTGATTATTTTGTAAAAACATGTAGTCTTTGAGTTTTACACTTAACATACATGGTTCTTTTAAAAATAAGCTTCTTGATGACTTTTTCATGAACTTTTTATGAAGCTAAATCTCATAACTTAACCATCCATAAACTTCAAGATCATAAGAACCATACCTTAAAAACCATTTTTCATGTTTACATAAAGACTTTTCAAGTTCATCTTCAAGTTTAACCATGGATCTTTCAAGATCCATGCTTAAACTTGTTAGATCTAAGCTTCTAACAAGCTTTCACATGATGGATCTAAACATAATCACAAGATTCAACATTCACAACTTCATAACATACATCAAACAACTTCAAAACAACTCATTTTCACTTAGATTATGTTAGATCTTCATGTTACCATCTTTTAAAGTTTAGGTTCTTTGATGATGATGTGACTTGTACATAAGCTTAACAATGAAGAAAAATAGAGATTATGGTGCTTACTACTAGCTCTAGTGGCTAGGGAAATGGCAAAAACAAGAAGGAGATGAAGAATGATGAAGATGAGTGGTTAAAAGCTCCACAAGGTGGTCCTTTCACTTCCTTTGCTCCAAAACTTCTTAGATCATCCTTGTGCACCCTTTTATTCCCTTAGATTGTCTTGTTTTGAAGTGAAAATGAAGATGTATGGAGGAGTGGTGGTGGCCGTGAGTGTGTAGAGAGAAGAGGAAGGAGATGGTGTTTAAAATGATGAAGATGATAATGTTTGTTAACCTTATGGTTTTCTTTATAACTTTCCAACACTAGATTATCCAAGGGTCTTTATGTTCAATATCTAGCACACACATGGATTATTTTAATGGGGATTGTTTATGGGTCCACTTGGGGCCGGTTACCAAAGAGGGGGGGGGGGGTAAATTGTAAAATTTGAAAGTCTAGGGTAGAAATATGTAAAATGGGAGGTTAAATGTAAGGTTAAGTGTGTTTAAGTGTTTTTATGATTTTTAATGTGTTTTATCATCATAACTAGCTTTAAATTATAAAAACAATGCTTCTAGTCTATTTTTGGTGTTCTGGGTAGTGTCTGGTTAATCGTTCGGTTATCCGTTCGTTAAAGTGCCAAATAGTGCATTTTTACAAGGTATGAAGTACCTTTTGTGACAGTTTTTATTCCCGACACTTTGCAAGTTATTCTGGATGTTTTCTGTCACTTTCTGCATGTTATTTTGAAGTTTAAATGCTGATTTTTGTTGAATTCTGCATTTAAAGTGCGTTTCGAACAGTTTTTAGTGCTTATTTTAGCTTCCGGAAAGTGTTTATGTTAACCCTTGTTCACACACTTGGTTTTCAATGTATTTTTGATGCTGGACCTACATCTAAGTCCTAAATCTATCGTTTAACTACATGCTGAAGCTGTGCTGAGACAACTTGTCTAACCGGTGAGTTTACTAGTTGTTTCGACGCAACGCTTAATGTATTGCACAATGCGATAAATGAAGTATGAAACATGCATGAATTCATATGTAAAACAGGTAAGCATATAACGTTGACGTTTAAACACATAAATGCAAGAAATAAATAATTATTAAAATAGTATGGAAATTACCGGTTTCGTGCCAGTCGTCACAAAAACTGCTTAAATTCGTTGGTTAATCTCAGTTTCTCGCCCAGGAAGGATAGATGGAAGTGGACGGCTGACAGTTCAGGTATGTACACTACTGCATCTTTTAAAAAGCTGGCTTTGGAGGAATTGAACCACAAGCAGAATTACGTTATGAGAAGATGTGCTTGGGTGCCTAATAAATGCAATATCTTTGTTTGGCGGGCGGACCTTGATCGTATTCCGACAAGACAAGCACTGATGAGAAGAAATATCGTTGTTGAGACGGACGTTTGTGCTCTCTGCGGATATGTTCTAGAATCTTTGGACCATATTTTTAAGGCTTGTGAGATTGCGTTACGGGTGTGGAATCAGGTGAGCGCTTGCTTCCTCCTATTTTCACCTTTTCTATCAGGGATTTGCTTGAGTTTCATAAAGGATGTGGCGGGGATAAAAATGCTAAAGATATCGTTCATGGGCTCATTATTGTGACATGTTGGTGCATTTGGAAAGCTAGAAACGCGAAGATTTTTTCTAACGGTAGAGACGATAGTGATGAGATTTTCAGGGATGTTAGGACCTTGGGTTTTTTATGGTTAAAATGTAGATCCAAACATCGTAATATTGTTTGGAAAGATTGGTGTAAATCTCCTTTGTATATGTTGTAGTTGGTGTGGTCCGGTTCTGCGTTTTTGTGCCAGGCCGGCCGGTTTTTGCTAATGACGTTTATCTTTAAAAAAAATAATTTGAGTAGTCTCATTGACAAGATTATTGAGTTGACATCATGGTATTAGAAGTCACTATTTAATGTTTAGAGACATAATTAGGTTAGTGACTTGTGTTGAGCCCCAATTATTGATCACATATTACCCAAGTGTGATTGAGTTAATGAAGTGACAGAAATGATGAAACCATGAGGGACCATTTCTGCCTACACCCACAAGATGAAGGGGTAGCTTTTAAAACAGTCATCTTGAAACCTTCCACGCGCATGAAGTAAGAAGGTGCGAATAGTTTGTTTTGTAAACAGAAGGGGGCACAGAAGTAGTAGTAGACTAGCAGTAGTAGTAGCCTAAATAATTACAAAAAACCAGAGAACAAAAGTCTTTATACCCTTTTCTTGGTGTGATTATTGGAGAGAGAGAGAACCCAAAACCCACCTCTCATTTTCCATTTTCCAAGAACTCAACACACAAGATTTAAGCAACCACAAGCCCAAGGTGGTTGTGATCATCACCATCATCATCAGTATCTTCTTGTTCCTTCAAGTGTTGTGGTAATACATACATACACCGTCAAGATAAGATCACCAATCTTCTTTTTCTGGCTCAGAAAAGTCAAGAATCCAATTTTTTCCATTTTATGTCTTTGGGAGTTTATAGCAGTGTTCTCTGCAAATCTTTGTTTCAGAGCAGTAATTGTGTTGTGTCTCTCTCTGGTTTCTCTCTCTATATCTATTGTCGTAGCTGTCTGCAAAATCTCTTATGTGTTAAAGAGAATTTCAGAGACCCCACCATCTATCTATCTATACACAGACTGGTAGATCTTCTCAGATCTTGTATCTTCTTCAACCCTATATTCGAATTTGGTAGAAGAGATTTGAAACAAGACATTAGCAGTTGTGGCTACTAGCAGGAGTAGTAGGCTGCCTTCAGATTCAGGTGCTTTTGCTGACTGGGTTTCTTCCTCGTCAGCTCTCAGAGGTTCTGATCAAGATCTTTCGTTAGGTTTTAATGCCAGCGGTGGCGGTGGTGGAACTACCGCCACCGCTGGCATGTGGTCGTCCACACAGTCGGCACGGCAAATCAACTACGGGATTCCGGAGATGGGCATGCTGGGCCTTCGTGATGTTTTTGTGGTGGCGGACCACCCACATTCGGCGAATGTTAACGCGGCGACACCATTAGGTATGGGAGTTGGTGTTATACCTCTTCTCACCGCCACTCCCTTGGAAGAAAATATGCTGAGCACCCGCGGTGGAGGTGGGAGAGGTGGCAACACCAACACTAGTAGCATTCAGTTTTGGCAGCAGCAGCAACCACAAGCACATAATTATCTGAGCAAACCCATGATCGATCATGGGTTTCTCCAAGCCGGTGGTGGATCTACGTCTACGTCAGGATCAACCATGACTTGCCAAGACTGCGGCAACCAGGCGAAGAAAGATTGCAGCCACCGGCGTTGTAGAACTTGCTGCAAGAGTAGAGGCTTTGATTGTGCTACTCACGTGAAGAGCACGTGGGTTCCCGCCGCTCGTCGGCGGGAACGTCAACTTATGACACCCACCTCCGTCTCCTCCGCCTCGACTTCTGGACCAAAGAAACCTCGCTTGACTTCACATACCACCACCACCTCACACACCTCCACCTCCAACACCACACCGCCTAGAAGCTTTGACACTAGTTCCAGTCATCACAAACAAGGTAGGTATCAACTCGATAAGCTGTTTTTCTTACGTATAAGATGAGTTGGACTCATGAAATCATGTTTTTCTATAATTATACAGATGCGAGTTTCAAGGAATCATTGCCGGGACAGGTGCGGGCACCGGCGGTGTTCAAATGCGTGCGGGTGACGGCGGTAGAAGACGGAGACGACGAGTACGCGTACCAAGCGAGTGCAACAATAGGTGGACATGTCTTCAAAGGCTTTCTCTACGACCAAGGAGTTGAAACAAGAGATAGCTTCCCCAACTTCTCGGAACTTCACCTGGGCGCCACCGGAAGTGGGAGGAACGTCGGTGGTTCTTCATCCTCGCCGCTGCTCGACACGGCCGATGTTTTTGGATCATCCGCTGGTGGTGGATTGCTTACAGGTTCAACCTACGGTAACCCAATAAATTGATTCTAGTTTTTCTTTTTACAAAAAGTGTCGTCTCAGAAACTTCATGGAACCTGATTGGCTGCGTGGCATTGTGTTGTCCATTGAAATTCAAATTAGGGTTTATCTTTTGGTCTCTCGGAATATTGCCCTAATCCGGTAACAATTCTTTCATGTGATGCTCACTTTTGCTTCTAAATGCACTAATAAATATAATTGTTAAAATAAATTACTTTTGTTGTTTTTTAAGGAGAATATAAATATAATTGTTAAAATATATAATTGGTTACTAGAGGATTAATTAATAGCGGTTATGGACTTGCTAATTAAATATGTAAAGCTTAAATTTTGTAAAATTAAAATAAGGGGACGAAGAATTTAAATAATTGTTTTCTTATTATTGGAAGATTATTAGACAAATAAGTTTCAATTTGGTGATTAAATAATATTTTGATGACTAAAATAAATAGTCACGTTGAATTGACGCGTGTTGTACAATATAAATTCGTTAACATATGTAAAAATTAGTTTTAAAAATATCTTTTTTTTTAAATCTGAGAAGTTTTTTTTTTTTTTTTTTTTACTTTTTTATAAATTCACGGTCATTTTATCGTATGTTTGTTTACATTAATTGCACTAAAATTCATCTAACATTATTCGAGTTGTTATTGTGTCCCAAAAATCTTTGTTTTTAATGTATCGGGTATCTGTAAATTTATACAAGTAAAAATGAAATGGTCATTTTTTTTACTTATTTGTATCTGGGATCTGTAAATTTATATCAACTGAAAATGAAATCGTCATTTTTTTTACTTATTTTAAAAATCCTAAAATCTAAATTTATTGCTATTGTTTTTGACATTGTGTCAACCCCATTCAACCCGATGTATATCAGGGATTTTATCATGAACCATGTTGAAGGATTTTTTAAACCTAATAAAAGCTTATCAAAGCCGAAAGATTAATATTTTCTTATAATATAGCAATTATTACAAGTTGGTTAAAGTT
Source organism: Helianthus tuberosus (assembly GCA_030545235.1). Taxonomy (NCBI): domain Eukaryota; kingdom Viridiplantae; phylum Streptophyta; class Magnoliopsida; order Asterales; family Asteraceae; genus Helianthus; species Helianthus tuberosus. The sequence continues at coordinate 60,363,249 of CM060429.1, read as the reverse complement.
TCATATTACTTGCTATATTTTATTTTAGATTATATTAAAGTTTCAATTACATTTACATTATATTTACGTATTATATATAATATTACATTATTAAGTTACTTGCTATATTTTATATTATACTTAGACCATGTGTAGTGGTAAATCAAAATAATGCCTCCACCATGGGGCATTATTCGACACGTGTCATCCCAGTCAGCATGGGGCATTATAGCATAAAGTGGTGTAATGGGGCATTATTCCACGCCCCACTACGGTGGTGTTATAGATTATAGATGTGCTGCTGCTCATTAATCATTATTTAGACAATTGACTTATCCGGTTAAATTAATCTGTTGAACTAAATGGTATGATTCATGTTTCATTTTTTTCTTTATCAGTTTGGACAAAATTCAAACTATCAATTTGAATTCCAGATTGTTTTGGTTCTCTATATATATATTTGTGAGTTAAATGTTATTTTAGTCCATGTGGTTTGTTCCATTTTGCTAGTTTAGTCCAAAGGTTTCATTATTCGCATGTGGGTCCAAAAAGATTTCACCGTTGCGATTTTAGTCCACTAGGCTAACTTCATCCATTTTTTCTGTTAACGAGAAGGGCAAATAGGTCATTTTATATGTAATTCTATTAACTAGAAGTGAAATCGGCCATATAAAATGACCGAATTGTCATTCTCGTTTACAGAAATAATGGATTAAGTTGACCCATTGGACTAAAACGGCAACAGTGAAACCTTTTTGGACCTACCGGCGAAAAATAAAACTTTTGGACTAAACTGACAAAGTGGCCCAAACCACAGGGACTAAAATGACATTAAACTCTATATTTTTATTTGAATGGCAAACAAAATTTTTGGTTCTATATTAATGTTAAAATTATATGACTTTTAAGTTTTTTTTAATCAATTTGGAGAAAATTCAAGCTATCAATTTGAATTCCAGGTTGTTTTGGTACGATAATATGTAGTGTTGTAATTTGTAACTGAACTAAGGGTGTCCGGAGTGGTAATCGGTAAAGGGTGTTTAAACACTTTACCGAGTGGTAAACACCACCGCAAACATAGTTTACCTCTCTCAAGTATACCAATTCGGTGGTGGCTTGACGATTCGGTGAGGGGAGGAAGGAGAGAGAGAGAGAGAGAGGGTGTGTGGGTGGGGTCCATGCCATCTCTCAACCAATCACACCTTTTCCTTTTTTTTTTAAAGTTTACCACTTCACCAAGTTTCTAAACCATTGTCAACACTTTTCACCAAAGTTTAAACACTTTTGCCTGATTGACATGGCGCGCTCTGATTGGTCGGTTTTAGTTTACCACTCCAAAGTGTTTAACCACTCCTTACACCCTAAATGAGAACTTAAATGTAGTTTATGAGCACTTGAATTCCAGGTTGTTTTGGTACGATAATATGTTTGGTTGTTTATTTATGAAGGTTTTATTAGATAAAACAGACGGTTTATGAGCACTTAAACGAATGATATTTCCGTGTTCGAGCTTTAAAGGAATGAATTTGTTTGTGTTGTGTCTTGTACGTTCGTATTTTTTTTATGATCAGATTCAAGCAAACAAAAATGAACCTAAACATAATTATCAGAAAATAAAAATCAACATTCTTAATCCTAAACATAAAAAAAATATTAATCCTAAAAATAGTCAGAAAAAAGTTGGACATAATAATCACAAACATAATTTTTCCAAGATAATATCCCAAAATCTAAGTTTCAAACGACTAAATGTTGAACGGGATACAAACTTCGTTCTTTAATGAACAAACATATCCTTCTATACTCTAATATATAATTTTTTTTACACGTGTCACTTACTCATGCTTTCTTAACTTATTTTCCTATTTATCTTTCGTATTAAACTAGGTTAGAACCTCGTGTAATATACGGGTTGAATAAATGTAATTTTATATACCAAATAATAAAAAATATATCTTTAAAAACCTCGTTTATTACACCGGTTGAATAAATATAATTTTATATACCAAATAATAAAACAATATATCTTTAAAAATTTTGTTTATTACATGGGTTGAATAAATGTAATTTTATATATTAAAGAACCTCATGTATTGTATGGGTTGAGCAAATGTAAATTTATGTATCAATCAATAAAAAGTTATATCTTGTTATATTTTTAAAAACCATGTGTATTATACGGATTGAATAAATCTAATTTTATATACCACATAATAAAAAAATTATATTTTTAACAACCCGGTGTATTACACGAGATGCATAAATGTAATTTTGTATAATAAATAATAAAAACTTTAGATCTTTAAAAAAACCTCGTTTATTACACGGGTTGAATAAATCTAATAAAAAATTATATCTTTAAAAACACAAACGGATATACTCGATATATGATAGATGGGGTGATTGCGGTGATGGTTCTTATAAATTTCACGTAAACATAGTGAATATCGTATTTGAGTTGAGAGTTGAACACGAAAATAAAAGTATAGAACCAATAAACATTGATTAATGTTTTTGTTTACCCCTTATAAACATTTTTGAAATAAGTTTTACCCTTAACTACGTTAGTTTAATAAAATAAACAAATCATTTACATAATTATATTATTTTATAGAGTAAATTATAATTTGGGCTTCTGCGGTTATATCACTTTTACCATTTTAGCCCCAAAAGGAATCTTTTAACATTTGAGCCCTCAACGTCTTTTTTTCTAACTCTTTTGGCCACCAACGTATTTTTTCTAACCCTTTTGGCCCCTAAAAGTAAATGGATGAGGTTAGTGTTAGGGGCCAAAAGGGTTAGAAAAAAAGACGTTAGGGGCTCAGATGTTAAAAGATTCTTTTTTGGGCTAAAAGGGTAAAAGTGATATAACCACAGGAGCCAAAATCATAATTTACTTTAATTTATATTTAGTGTACGTCTTTTGTTAATTTCAGGATAAATAACTTTGAAATCTAATAAATATTTTAAAATAATATATTATCTTCTATACGAATTGTTTAAATTTATATTAAATTTAATTTTATAATTATCTTTTAATTAATATTAATTATCTATAATTAAGTAGGGAAGAATGGGAAAAAAAACTAAAAAAATAGATAGCTCAAATGAATGACATATGTCCACTCATTGGTTTTTTTTATTATATAGTATAGATAATAATAATAATAATAATAATAATAATAATAATAATAATAATAATAATAATTTTAAACTAAAATATCAGATAAGAATAAATAGTTAGATAAGGATAAATATTTGTTTTATTATTATCATATTAAATAATAATAATAATAATTTAAAAAAATCAGATAAGAATATAAACGCTTATTTTTATTATGATCATAATAATAAATAATAATAATAATAATAATAATAATAATAATTTTAAGCAAAAAATTAGTTAAGAATACATATTTAACAAAGTAACATGGTATAATAAGTAAATAGTACATTAAAGTTCATTTTTAAAAGATAAATCTTGACGACTATATGTGTTAACATATGACATTATATTGTATTAAACACGTGCAAAGGGTTCTCAACTTGAGAAAAAACACAATGGTAAATAACATTCACTACTCGAATAGATATACTCTGCTTACTATAAAAGAGCAATAATCTGAGTAAAAAGAAACGAAAACCCTTGTAATCAGGCTCGTTAATCCTCTGAGGCGATCCAGGTGACAGCAAAACCGGTTTAGTAAGAAATATATTATTAGAATTTATCTACATAAACCACTATTAAGCAAGCTGACCGCATCAAACTTTCAGTTTTAAACATCAATGAAGTAATAACGAAAAACAATATAGATACAAGCTAAAGTGAACAATTGTAATACCTCATCATTCAACACCACATGCGCAAAGGGTACCGAGAATGGAAAAAACAACAGAACCCTAAATCCCCAAATCTTCATTGCAGGAATCCATAGCCATCGTCGTGTCAACCACCGCTAAACCCTAACCATACATGTGTCGCCAGAACCTAAAACCGTCGACCTTCTAGTGCCTAATCGAACCACCACCGTCAAACACCCTTCTTCTCCTCGCCGGTTCTTGATTTGATTTAATGATTTGTGCCTGATTTCAATGACGACTTCTTAATACAGTGGATTGCTAGAAACGGACGGGCCATTGAAGCAAAACGATTGGATTGCATAAACTGATGATCGCATTTAATAGAGAATGGCTGAATTGTAAGAATCATTGCAACCTCATTAAATGGGGGAATGAGGGGCAAATATGGGAGCAGAGGATGAAAATTGAGAAAATTAGCCCTGACTTTTGATATGGCATCTCACAAATTGTGTGAGAAATTACAATTTAAAGATGAAAAATGCTTTATATAGTATTATAGATTAAATACATTCCAAATTATAAATTATATGCTTTCATTTTCAAAATAGAAGTAATCATGACGAATTATTTACACTTTCATTACCCTCTAATAATTTTTACTATAAATAACTTCTACATGTTTGTATCATCCCATGCTTTACAATACAAACTAGAAGCTTTATGTGGCAGATCGCAGATGTAGGACTCGTTATGTGACAGTGTGACACCGGGGAAAAAAAGTCACGTGTTATGTTTCTATCCGCCATTTAAACAATAGAGATATATTCAGATCATAATAACACAACAAACCCTAAATAAAGAGAAGTGAATTGCCATTATATTATAGTCTAGTGACATTTTAGGGGTGGGATAAAACTTTAGAACCATTAGGTCCTGGGTTCGATTCTCACAAAATTTTTGGGGGGGGGGGGGGGTCCCAGATTTATTGGGTTTCATCCTGAATTGGTGTATAGACATTATAGCCTAGTGGAGATGGATATGATCGGATGGTTCTACTGATGGCACGATGATACTCCAGTGGTCCGTCAGTTATCCTAATTTGCCGTTCAAAAAAATAAATAAATAAAGAGAAGTGAATGGATTTTGAAGTTAATTTACGATTCTAACATGAGTTAAATAGGAACATTCTTTATACAATTGTAACTGTTTTATATGTTGACCTTAAAATGTATATTAGCTTTGAAGTTTCCAATAAAAAGATCTTCAAGTTAGTTGATAGACAATTAAATTTGAAACATGATAACACCATTGTCACAATTTGTTTTGTTGCATATAATGAAACACTTTTTTTGTATAGAGCGTACGAAGAAGTGTATTAGCATGTATATTCAGCAACTAGGTAACCGGCAGTGTTGGTTTAGTTAGATTGTAACTAGCTAGTTAGCTTTTTTAGTTGAATGTGAAGGCAGGAGAGTGATGGGTTAAGTATGGGACAGTAGATGTAAAGTCACCATCATTCATTACTTGGAGGGGGAGTTGAAAGAGATCATTTTGTCCTTTTTACTTCGCAACAAAAATACTTGGCTTCTTCTTTAGAGTTTTGACACCTCCCCTCGTCACATGCAACATAGCACCACCAGATTTACTCATCGACAATAACGAATTGAAAAAGAGAAAGTCAATAACTACTAGTTTTTCTAGTTATAAAACAACTTACGGGTATAGACATGTGATACCCAAATTGATAATTTTTTTTGAAAGGCCAACTAAATCACCGGATTAGCTTCATACTGGGATGCCCTCAATCGAGCAAATGCATCCACTCCTCCATAACGGTCAGAGTTAGATGTATACCTAAGCCACCAAACCACCAGTTCCAGTGAAAAGCCGTCCGCCCAAAGGCCCACTGCGGTAAAACCCGGTTCGACTCGGTTTCGAACTGACGACTTCCAGAGAGGCTTAGTTCTCAATTTTTGCCACACCAATATCGTTCAAATTGATGCCACTAGAAGTTGAACTTGAAACCACAAAAACAAGTGACTAAATAATAGATAAACTTGTACTCAAACATTAGACATTCTCATTATATAGAAGTACAGTAATAAATATACATTAGTGAGATATTTGCGTACATACATGAATTTATACTTAGATGTCACGTTTCATATTAGTTGAAGTCATTAATGATAGAAAAAAAGAATTCTTATTGAAGTAAAAGTGGATAAAAGTCGTGTGTCTCATTGATTAACAAGTTAGGGTAAATTACGTTTTGAGTCCATGTGTTTTATATGTTTTAGCCATTTAAATCCAAAATCAAAATGTTTAACGTCTTGAGTCCCTATAACCACTTTTCTTAACCATTTGAGTACAAATTTCTAACACCATCCCCAAAGTCTATTAACTATGAGGGTAATTTGGTCATTTACACACAAAGTACAAGTCTTATATGCATACGAGTACAAAGAACAAGTCTTTAATGCATTCACTTTTAATATATATATATAAATTACCTACCTTTCTCCCGCTACCACCACCACCGTCTCTCTCTACCTTTCTCCAGCCACCACCAATAACCATCCCCAGCCACCACCCTCAACCACCAACAACTTCCCCAGCCACAAACAACATAACATAACCAATACACACCCAAAAACTCAGACAAGAAAAGAATAAACACCCTACAAAGACCCAACCCCAACAGACAACAAACACTACTCAAACTCAATTCTTCCTCTGAACACGACCAGTAAAAAAACCCACATCAACAAACACCCATCATCTCAAACTTTGACTAAATTCAATTAAACCCAAAATCAGAAACCAATTGATCAAACAAAACCCTAATTCAATTTTGATAGGGAGAGACTACAGTTTTTGGGTGTGACACATAGCAGATGAAATTAGTTATTGTTGTATTATTTTATAACCAAGTCATGTAACCGAAGTCCCGAACTCTTGACCTTTTCTATTTGAAGCTTCATTTGACACATCTCAAACTTTGACCTAATTCAATTAAATCCTATCAAATATGTGGCGGTGGTGAGACTGCAATTTGCGGTGGTGATAAAGAAGTGACGGAGCTGTTGACGACGGATGTGGTGGAATCGGTGGTCAAAGAGAAGGTTCTAGAGAGTTCCGGAGAGTAGGTGGTGTCGGGGGAGAAGTGTTTGACGGCGAAGAAGAAGGCGAGTGAGAGGAATGAGATGACTAGGATCTTGATGAAGGTGTTGGGGTTTGTGATGTAGTCTGCTGAGAAGTAGCTCGTGGTGGTTCTCATGGCGGTGCCGTTGGGACGATTAGTGGTGGATTTGGGATGTCCGTACCGTACCGGTGACTCTACGGTAGTGGCGACGGTATAGTGTTGATGGTGTGGCGACGATGGTGTTGATGGTGGAGGTGTGGTGGTAGGATGGAGGTGAGAGAAAGATTGGGTTGAGAATGAAAGATGAGAGAGGTTACAAGAGAGAGAAAGAGAAAATTAAAAATATATTAGTTATTTATTTATTTTTTAATTATAGCGTAATTTGGCCATTTAATAAAATTTAACAAAAAATTCTAACAGTGTTAGAAATTTGAACTCAAACGGTTAAAAAAAAGTGGTTACAGGGATTCAGGGCGTTAAACATTTTAATTTTGAACTCAAGTGGTTAAAACTACTAAAACATAGACACTCAAAAAGTAATTTACCCCAAGTTATTTACTATAGCATTTTTATATAGATACAACACATTTAAAAATGAATGTTCTCTTGATTTTCTCACTGACGTATAAAGTTAATTACACAGTGGTTTGAAAAAGGCTGATTCTAAACAACCCCCCCTTCCTGATTATACCCCCCTTGTGAGAGGAAAACTGCCGGTCCCACGTGGGCCCCACCTGTAAGTATGTGAGAGGAGGGGGTGTAAAAAGTAAGTAGGGGGTGTAGAAAGTATATATGTTGAATTAATCGACACAGTCGAGGGTAAAAGACACAGTCAAGATTTACAAGAATTACGATATACAAACAAGACGCATGAAACTCGCTCAACTTTATGTTGATGTTTTCCAAAATTACATGTATTTCAGGTAACATGATGGATCTTGGGTGCAGGTGTTGTAACTAGAAGTAAACTCCAAGTTTGGATGTCATCCACTTTTGTTGATTTGTAACCTAGACGGAGGTTGTGTTTTAAAACTTAAATAACAAGTGTTTGTAATACTTAAATTTTTTGAATGGATGAACATCGTTTTGATCATGTAGTTGTTTATTACGATTGAATGCAATGATATTAAACCAGTCACACATCATACGCTTCCGCAAAAGACAGGGTGTGACAGTTTGGTATCAGAGCTTCGATTGTAGTGAACTAAGATTCCTTCTCGAATCTAGACTACAATCACTAGAGTTCTCTCACAAAAACATTTTACAAAAAGGTTTTCATTGCATTCACGTAAGCGCCAAGATCCACGAGTCAAACACTTTTCAAAGAAGAGACAAGGCAAGGACATTAGTAGGGAATACCCTCAAGATAAGGTGCCAATTAAGGCATAGTCTACACGAGTTAGACTTGCCAAAGATAAAATACACTCTTGGTGATAACGAGTACCGAGTAGTGTTTTTGTCATAAATCGACAACCAGAAAAATGACCCCCCTAAAAACTAGAGTTATAAGTAATATGATGCATCGAAATGCCTGTGTATGCTAAGTAACATATTTGTTTATCGATACATACATACGAATAAGTGTACGGAATAAATATTGACATGAATACATACAAATAAGTGTACGGAATAATTATTGACGTGAATAAGATACTTTCGACTCCGACTCCTATTACTGCACGTGACTCGCACGATGAAGCTATCGACCTCGCGTCCTTTGCAAAGCTCATGGCTGGAAGTGATTACCAAACAAGATTCTGAGCTTGCTTCCGTAGGAAATGGCTGCTCTTCTCTCTCGATCGTGAAGGTGCCTGACTACGGCGATGATGACGAGGCAGAGGCGGCAACCTTGAACGAATTCTTAATCAACGGGACGAGATCCCTGCGGCTTATGTGCAGCAAGGCTAACGACACACTTGACCAGAAAAAGGAAGATGAAGTATACATCTTGAAGGTGCCCCTCCAACTACTGGGAATTCTCTTTATTCCTACTTCATTTAATCATCGTGCCTATTCGCGCGTGACGATAATGAGTGTTAGCGCGTGGACCATCGCAAAGGTCCTTTCCATGATAGAGGTATAAGGACAGAAGTGTCCCCTCATTGATTGATCATCTGCTTGGACGAGAGAAAACTGGGGTAACTGTGCAAGACAATTTATTATTACGGGGACCCACGTAATAACGACTTGTAGTGCATGGAAATCCTGGTGGACTCTGCGGGTCAAGTTGAAGACCACCATCCCTCCAAAAATAATCTATAGGTGTCCACACCTTCATATGGTAGAACAATACCCAGACAAGTGCCTTAGTACTTTATAAACTAGGAAACCTGTCTTGCCTACTTCATGTACGAGACGTGTGAGAAAAGACATTTAAGCAAGTGAAGATGGGTAACATTCAAAAGATTCAGCAACGTTACACTCTCTATCACCTCTACACGAACAACCCCATCACTGGGAAAATATACACATCAATAAAGCTAATATAGCAGGAAATAACTGAAACCTAAATGACCGAGGCGATGTAACCTCGAGTTCATTTTATTACAAACAATAAGCCAAGTTGGCAAGCCTATGTGAAGGCTCAGTAATTGTTTCCTCGCTCATACATTGATTATATGTACACGTGAAATTGGGTGATTACATGATGGCTTATGGTGCTATGTACCTCCTAGACAATCATGGAATATTGTCTAACCTACTTCATACCTTTTGACAGAAGAGAATGCCGCCCGGACGTGACATAAACACCAGTACGTTGCCAAGAACAGAAGCTGAGCTTCAAGAACGTATTGCACAGGCAATTGCACGACATGAAGCCCTCCGCTCTCAACACAGCGGTGGCACTACCGAAAATAACCCTCCAACTAGCTGCACCTATAAGCAGTTCCTGGACTGCAAACCATTAAACTTTGACGGAACAGGAGGCGCCGTTGCATTTGTTCGTTGGACAGAAAAGACTGAATCAGTTCTAAGAATGAGTAACTGTTCACCCCAGCAGAGGGTTACCTTTATCTCAGGGTTGTTTTTGGATGGCGCACTCTCCTGGTGGAACCTTCAGGTTCAGAACCTTGGAGCAGATGCTGCTTATGCACTGAGCTGGGACGAGCTCAAGGAAATGAGGGAAAAGAAATACTGTTCTAGGGCTGAAATCCAGAAGCTCGAGGTGGAGTTCTGGAACTTGAAAATGGACGGACCAAAGATTCCTGAATATGTCCAGCGATTTCACGACTTGTCTAGGGTCGTCCCCTACTTAGTCAAACCAGAATTCAAAAGGATTGAACGATTCATTTGGGGACTTGCACCTCAAATTTGGAGCTTGGTTACTACCTCAAGGCCTCCAACCATCGCAGAGGCTATCGAATTAAGCGTTACACTTACTGAAGAAGCTCTACGTGCGGGAAAATTTTTGGAATCTGAAGATAACAAGAAAGAGACTCATGTGGAGTCATCAGGCAATAAGAAAAGGAAGTCTTCGAACCTAAAGGTGGGCACCCAAGTCAGCTATGGAAGCTCTAAAGCAAACAAAAGAAAGAAAGTGAATCCGCCGCATGGCAGGAAAACTGATGGAGCCACTAATAAGGCCGGTGGTAAAGTTTACTCGGGGACTAAGCCGAGGTGCTGAGAATGCAATTTTCACCATGAAGGTCGATGTCTGAGGCCTAAGTGCGGAAAGTGTGGAAAAGAAGGGCACAACAAGGACGCCAGTTGGGCAAAGGACCCAGATGGAAGAGATAAGAGAGTACCAGGTTGCTACAAATGTGGTGAAGCATGGCACTTTAGGAAGGATTGCCCTAGGAAGAAACAAGCAAGGAAGGGTTTTCACGATCGAAATTCGTGAAACACGTCAGGATCCAGATGCGGTTGCGGGTACGTTCCCTATTAACCAACCTTATGCATCTATTTTTAATTAATACTGGCATCAACTTTAACCTTGCATGCTTAGAACATAAGAAACTGCTTGGCCTAGTTTCGAGTAAAATAGACGTCCCGCATTCTTTAGAAATGGGCATATAGAAGGCTAGTTTAAGCAGACGAAGCAATTAAGAATTGTATTTTAGGAACTCAGAAGGCCGAAACCTTCTGTTACCATTAACTTGAGAAGTCATAATATGATAGTCAGCATGGATTGGAAATCCAAGTATAAAGCCTGAAAACATCCCCGCATGGAAGACATTCCAGAAGCCTTTTCTAAAGACTTGCCACGAACGCCCCTCCACAGCGTCAAGAGGAGTCTAGGATAAATCTCGTGCCAGGAGCGACACCAGTACCGAATGACGCCTTACTGACTAACTTCGTCCGCGAAGCATGAGCTTCCGATACAACTGCTAGAGCTGCTAGACAGAAGGAATTAAGGACATGACATCCTTAGTAAGGACACGAGGAGAAAGTTGACAGTTCCATTTTGCATATAATCCAGAGAACTGGATATCAAGGATTGGTATCATTTGCCAAGGACTGATATCATGAACAGATATATCGTCAGGTTATAGTTGCCACTCAAAGACCAACTTGAGGATAAGATGTCCTCCACTGTGAATACAAGAAGGAAATATCCCTAAAACGACCTTTAGGACTCGCTTCGAGCATTACGAGTTCCTTGTCGTACCTTTTGGCTTAACACATGCATCGAAAATATTCATGGACCTCATGAATCGAACGTGTAAGCCATACCTGGACATATCATGAATACATTTATTGACTACATTCTTATATGGCCAACGACCAAGGGAGGTTGTGAGCAACAACTGCAATTTACCTTGCAACTCTTAGAGAAAGAACAGTTATATGCTATGATGAAGAAAATCGGATTTCGAATTCGCGAAGTGAGAACTTTAAGATACGTGGTGGATAAGAACAAGATTCATGCCAACCCTGCAACCAAGAGCTAAGGAGCTAGAGTTGCAATTATGTGACGCTCCCCGACAAAGTCTCGATTGTACGTCGATGCAACGAGACCACAACATTGCATACACGGCACATTGATTAAGGAATCATAAGAAGAAACCATGAGCTAGATACAGTAATTGCGCGCCACAAACTTGACGTCACTACCTGAAAGAAAACGCTGCACGACCTTTACTGAACACAAGGGTTGCAGCACACCGTTGATCGTAAAAACTTGAATATTAAACTAAGCTACTGAATGATGCAGACTGTATGAACACGATACGTGCTTGTGTGATAAACTTTGATAAAAAGTTGGAACACTCACTTGCCTTTAGTGGAGTCTTCCTACAACAGTATTTATCACACCGCCGTTTAAACCGCTTCGAGTGAAACTTTAGATGAAACATAATAAGTCGGTCCCCGCCGTATGATCAGAAACCGGGAACAAACAATCTACTGGCCCGAGTGGGTTCAGGAAAACTAGAGGCAACCCGTTTAGATATGTGAACATATCAAGGCAGCCCGCAGGATACAGAAAGATTGCGCCAATGAGCGGCAGAAATCGTAAGAATTTGAGACAAGAAGTATGACTAAAATGAGAGCCTCGCCTAGAGAAGGCGTAGTGTGATTTGGAAAACGAAAAGGTTGAATCCCCGGTGTAGGGATCAGAACCATTGTTCACAAGATGAAACTTCCAGAAAAAGATCAGCAGTGATCGGGACGCATTCATGTGTCTAGTCTTTAGGGGAGTCTGACTCATGGAACAGTCGTTGTTTCCATAACTAAGATTCACGTCAATGACAAACGACAAGAATTACTATAGAACCTGTTAAGGTTTTGGACCAAGAGTCCACAATACTATAGAAACCTGTTAAGGTTACAGACCAAGAGTCCACAAGACACAGAAAAGACATAATTGATTTACTTGAGTACGATAGAATACATGACATGAGAGCATGAAGACAAATTTTGAGTATAAGTGACCGTGTTTGATTTACAACTCCTCTGCGACCGATGGCATCGCTTGAATTTCGGGACGAAATTCTTTTAACGGGGGGAGACTGTGACAACTGTCACTTTACCGTACATTCCGTACACTAAATAAACAGTAATCTGTGCTTTAATGACTGTACATGATCTAGTTTACTAGACAAATAAATTTCTGAATTCCATGCAAGTGAATTCATGCACGTTTTATACTACAAGAATTACTTTGTGATAGCGTTGCGTCAAAAATATTAGTAAACTCACCGGTAAGACACACTGTGTCAACAAAACTGCAGACGGCAGTCAGACATCAGAATTGCGGCCTAGGTGTAGGTCCAACGACAAGGACACATTAAAACCCAAAGAGTACATACAAGGGTTAACATATAGACATTCCGAAAGCTAAAATACGCACTAAAAAGCACCCGAAACGCACTTTAAGTGCAAAATTTTATTAAATTCAGCTAAAATCAGCTTTTCAACGAATAAATATTATGCAGAAATCATGATTTATCATCCAGAATACTTCCCTAAGTGCCGGGAATTGAAAGTGTTACAAAAGGGTACATAAAAGACACTAAACAGTGCAATTTAGCACTTTAACGAATCAGTATTTAACCGAACGACCGGACATTACCCGGAACATCAAAATATTATTAGAAGCATTGTTTTAATGTTTCTGAGCTAGTTATGGTCCCTGAACACCATAACACATCTTATAACATAATAACACACTAAATCCCTAAACCTTGTATTTGGAGCTTAACTTATTAATGTAATTAGTGAATTAGAAGTTTCATTTTACCCCCCCCCCATTTGAGGCCGGTTACAACATGGGTCCACTTGGGATTTTACTTGCATATTTTATTAGATTGTGTTTTGGAATATGCCTACAATATGCCATATACTCTCCTTAATGGTATAAGTAATCTCAATCTAACCAAGGTCCTTAACTTATCATTAGAATCCAACCCATACACCCCCCCAACCTATGGTTCATCAAGGGGGCCCCACCCCTTGATTTTATGTTAATATTTTATTAGATTTGTTACTAACTTTGGAAGCATAAGACCCACTAGACAATTAGATGTTGGAAGAACTTACTTAAAAACCACAAGTCATATGCAAGATCATCTCACAACTTCAACCAACACTTCTCCTTCCTTCCTCCTCTTCCCATTCTCGGCTCACACACCACCACATACCACTTTCATTTTCATCCCATTAACAAGCAATTTAAGACGAGTTTAAGGTGTAAGAAGCCTATCTAAGGAGGCTTGAAGCATTGAAACTTGAAGGACCTTCATCAAGAGCTTTTATCCACCATTTACATCTTCATCTTCATCATAGTTCCTTCCCTAGCCATAGTGCTAGTAGTAAGCTTCTTTGATCCTATTTTTACTTCTTATTTTGATGGTTAAAAGATTATGTAAGTGGTTAAACTCAAAAATCACAAGGAAATAAGAAGAAGATCACTAACATAAAGCTAAATAACATGAAATATAAGATGATTAAGTGTATGTAAGAAACTTGTTTGTGGATTTCTTGTGTTTATGATGTTGATCATAATAAGAACCTTGCTAGATGATGATTAAACACATGATCTAGCAAGTATAAGGATAGATCTTGAGAAAATCATAATGATCATCCTTTATGTAAACATGAACTTGAAAAATGAAGTTATTTTTATGTATGATGAAGTATGAAACATGTTATGGATCTTGTAAATGGGTGATTACAAAACTAGTTTTCTCAAGAAACTAAGTTAAATTACAAGATTTACATAAACTTGGTTCTTAAAGAAACCAATCACATTTTTAGTGGTTAATCAAGTGTATAAACATGTATTTAACAAGAAAAATGCAAGAAGAAATATTTTTAGAAAAATATTTTACAAAGTTGTAAAGATCTAAATTCTTCAAAAATGATGTTTTTAAATAAACAACCATACTTTAAAGGGTAACTAAACCCACTAAACACCCCACTAAGTTACTACGCGTTTGTATGAAAAAAAACCAAGTTCATGTTGTTATGTAAAATGCATTATTTTTGCACTTGACTAGTGTAATATGGTTTAGAGATTTGTTGTTGATTGTTAATGATGTTTTAAAAGAAAATAAACACATGTTTTGAAAACGTGGGAAACCTCCATTTTTAGGGGAAACTCTGTCAAAATTTCTATAAATTTTGACACTTAGAAAAATATAAGTTTTTGTGAAACTTATTCCCTAAAAATGAACCTAAAAATATTTACCAAGGTTTCCCAATTTTTATGAAAACTTCAAGATAAGAAACGATGATTTCTTCAAGATTAAAATTGATATTAAGCAGTGTTGTAGAAGGCGCTAGGCGCTAGTCGGGCGGTGAGGTACCGCCTAGGGATTAATCGGATTGGGATTTTTATATGTATTTTTTCAAAATTATATATATATACCCAATAATATAAAAATAATACTTCAAAATTCACATAAATACTTCAAGTTTCAGATAGTATGGTTCGATTTTGACCGATTTTGACTGATTCTGACCAATTTTGACCGCCTAGGACCGCCTGGGACCGCCTGGGACCGATTTTGACCGATTTTAACCGATAAATATAGGCCGATTAATCCGATTTTTGACCGCCTAGGACCGATTTTGACCGACTTTGACCGACTCCGATTAATTGGCCGACTAGCTCAAAATTAGTCAGTAACTAGCCGCCTAGCGCCTAGGCGCCGATTAATCGGCCGCCTAGGCCGATTTTTGCAACACTGATATTAAGTATGTATATTTTTGAGGAAAAATATATGTATTTATTGATCACTAAATTTTGTGATAAGTGTATGTAGTATGTATTATACATGAATAGTGTATTAGGACTTGAAAATACACTAAATACTCATAAGAGTAAGAATACAAAAATACACATACAACATAATTAGACAAATACAAGATACTTATATTTATTTTCGAGAAAATAATATAAGTAAGACACATAGTTAAAAATATAAATTATTTTTAACACAAGAACACATATGCAAAAGATAGTGACTTGTACTTGTGCGATACAAGTCTAGTGACTAACGTTAATAAAACACGTTTAGGTCACGACGCTAGATAAGCAAAAATCGGTGAAGTTTACGACGCAGGAACGCAAAGTTGTGAGTTCATGCTCCCCCTTTTCTTTAACTATTTTTGGTTTTATAACTCTCGGGGGTAAAATACATGTACAAATACTTAAACGGTATGAAATGCCTATGAAATACTAGATCATGTGAGCATAGACTAAATACTAAAAATGCCATAAACTCTTGGTGAAGACTAGTACCAAGCAGTGTTAAAGATGCCATAAATTCTTGGTGAAAACTAGTACCAAGAAATGCTAAAAATGCCATAAAGGCTTGGTGAAAACTAGTACCAAGCCATTAAAAACATTCATTAATTAGGGACGAGGGTTAGATCTAACGGGTACGGCCGAACCCCACTCATGGTCACAACTAGTACCTAGTAGTGCTTCGGAGTCCCAATCGAGGTTAATCGACACAGTCGAGGTTAATGGACACAGTCGAGGGAAATCGGCACAGTCGAGGGTAATCGACACAGTTAAGGAGTCATAACAAGTACTCCCCACGTCCTCAAGGAGTCATAACAAGTACTCCCCATGTCCTCCAGGAGTCATAACAAGTACTCCCTATGTCCTCACATGCCTTTAAGGAGCCATTACGAGTGCTCCCTGTGCCTTAAAGTCCTTGTAAAACATTTATGTTCATACACACTTTTCATACCTGTTTACAAAGGAGTCTCTTAAATATTTACAAGAATTACGATATACAAACAAGACGCATGAAACTCGCTCAACTTTATGTTGATGTTTTCCAAAATTACATGTATTTCAGGTAACAGGATGGATCTTGGGCTCAAGTGTTGTAACTAGAAGTAAACTCCAAGTTTGGATGTCATCCACTTTTGTTGATTTGCAACCTAGACGGAGGTTGTGTTTTAAAACTTAAATAACAAGTGTTTGTAATACTTAAATTTTTATGAATGGATGAACATCGTTTTGATCATGTAGTTGTTTATTACGATTGAATGCAATGATATTAAACCAGTCACACATCATACGCTTCCGCAAAAGCCAGGGTGTGACACGCGACTGCCTTTGTTTGTCGGACAAGGCAGACTGCCACGTGGCAGATAACTCGGCGAAGCTAGGCTGGTGACTCGACCAAGCTATATTCGACACCTAGTCTCTTGCGGGCCATGAAGACCTTCCTTGTCTTCTTCGCGGGGCGCTAGCCACCTCTGATCTGGCCTATATATAGAGGTCGTCGAGTTCATTTCAACTCGTTCATTTCTGAAAATCTCTCTCAATTTCTGTAGGCTATTATTATACCCAGGCATAATACCCACTATAAAACGAAGCTCTGCCTCGTTGTAAGTACTATAACCCTGGTATTACCCTACACGATTGATTTAGGGCTCCGTAACGCATGTCAAGGCTCTGCCTGACTCAGTCGTTGAAGTTCTGTCTCGTGTTACACTCGATTGATCTAGGATTCCGTAATGCATGTTGGCCCTGCCTGACTCAGTCATTGGAATTCTGTCTCGAGTTGTAAGGTTAAGGTGATTTGGGTTATTTTACTAACACGTGTGCATTGTTTAATTTTAATAGATAATAACCAGGAGATTCCCATGAAGCTTTACTTTTACCTAAGTAAACATTGTGAGAACATCTTACTTTTTTTCACCTTTTTGTAAACTGTTTTTATAAAACCACAAATGTTTTAAAATATAATTAACAGTGATTGAGTCTATGTATTCTACAATTACGGCCGGTATGTTAAGGTTTTGTATACAAAATGTGAAAGACGTTACCATTGGACAAAGAGTTAGCCAATGAGTAATATGACCCACAAGTCAGGTGTTGATAATACTGAATGAGTAATTGTGTAGATATAAACATTGTAATCGCTCTCAATACTGTGAAATTATAAAAGCTGTTTTGATTAAACTAGGATGCACTAGCCAGTATTTATTGCTGATAAAATGTTTTTAAACGCGTTTCAGGTAACAAAATGTGAAAGCCAATAGAAGCCAGCTGGAGAGCACTGAAGACTTGGAAAAGTGGCTATAAAAGTTACCTAAATAAAAAGGAGTTTTTGTTTTCAATAATTAGGGTTTATCCCTACAAATGTATTGTCAAATGAACTTGGGTTTTACCCCAATGATTTATTATTATAAAAAGTTTGGTGTTTAACCCTGATAAACATATTTCCTAACTACGGTCCTGATGTATTCCGCTGCTAAATTAATAAACACCGATACCACTGATCTGGATGCCTCGTGGCGCCCGCTCCCTGGGTAGGGGTCGGGGGCTGCGACAGAGAGTGGTATCAGAGCTACAACCACTTGTTTAAGCCAAAGAAGTGTTATGCTGACACCTAAATTCTGTGTTAGGAAATAACTTATGTGTAAATACTGTTTTGTGTTATTTGACTATTTGTTAGTTTACAGTATGAGTGAGCAAGGAACTTCGGACGCTTATCGTCACTTAGGTGCTGTTTGTTTTTTCTGCACGAAAACCTCTTCTGCTGCAGGCCACATCTGCAGGCATCTGCAGGAGAAGAGGTGGACCAAATGTCTTCAGTCTGCAAGGAGAAGAGGGTTTGTTTTTTTTTTATATAAAACCTCTTCTTCTAGGTTTAGAACACACACCACACAACAATCTGCACCTCCACTCTCTCTCTACTCTCTCTCTAGTCTACAATCTGCACCACCGCCAGCACTTCACCAACGCCATCATCACCACCGCCATCATCACAACCACCGTCACCACCTCCGCCTTCACACCTCCACCTCCACCGCCATCATCACAACCACCGAGCCTGCAACGAATCGAACAAAACGACCGTCACCACCTCCGCCTTCACACCTGGCCGGAGCCTGCAACGAATCGATTTAGGGTTTTCGATTTTAGGGTTTTCGATTTGGGGGTTTTGTTTGTGATGTTGTTGATGATGATGATTTGGGGTTCGATTTGATGATTTGGGGGTTCGATTTGATGATTTGGGGTTCGATTTGATGATTTGGGGGTTCGATTTGGGGTCGGAGCAGGGGTTCCGAGGTGGAGGTGGTGGCGGAGCAGTGGCGGAGCAGTGTCGGAGGTGGAGGTGGTGGCGGAGCAGTGGCGGAGCAGTGTCGGAGGTGGAGGTGGTGCCAAGAAGAGGTAAACCTCTGCTTGGAGAAGCTTACCTCTCATCACTTCCCCAAGAAGAGGTTGGGGAGAGGTAAAAAGCACTTCTCGAAAAAAAAAAACAAACACTCTTCTGAGGCTAAACCTCTTCCCGCGTCTGCACGGTGCAGACAGAAGAGGCCAGGAAGCTATTCTTCCAAAAAACAAACACCACCTTAGATAGTTCACCAAAAGACGAGGTAACATCATCTCAACCTAATCCCTCAGGATACTCAGCCGATACAGAGGAAGGGATATTTATATTTAAGGCACAGTCTGAGGAACCCTTTACTACTAAAAATAGAGGTTGGTTTAATAGAGGAGCACATGAGAGAAGAAAGAGAATGAAGAAGTTGCAACAACAGAGGGCAATAGTCAGAGCTAATAGGGAAGCAAATGCACAGACTCAGGAAACAGTCAATAGGCCACCTTGGAAAGAGGAACTAGATAGACAGTTGGACGATTTCCATATGTTAGCCACTACAGCAGTAGATGCTAACCTAAACCAAATAGCTGAACCGCCACTATTACCTTTATTTCTAGACCAACAAATGCTAGAACCCGACCAGGAAGACCCGTTTCCAATTCCAGATGTAGATCCCTTTGAGATTCCAAGAATTCCCCCACCGAACCCTATAGCTCAGTACACTGATCTTAACCCTTTAGATCCCTTTTGGAGTAGCGAATGGTGGACGCAGAGTGTAATAAGAAACCCATACCCTTATGGACAACCTATCCCTCAATACCCTGATCCAGTACCAGCACCCATGCCACCTATGTGCCAGGAAAATTTGGAGGAACTTCGCTCATTGGGTGACTACTTGTATATTCATTTCCAGTTGTAGTATGTAACCGATGCATATATGTATATATAGAAAAGAGTAAAAGTCGCAATGATCGACGTTTTTGATCAAATTGTTTGTGTGATTGTGTATATATATTTGTACCAAATTTATTCTGTGATAATTAATACCTGATAAATATTCCCAATTTAGATGGACAACGAAGTAAATCAGGAAAACCAGAATAATGAGAATAACGGAAACCAAATAGATAACAGTGCCATCCAACATATAGTAGCATAAGTAATTATAGATGCTATGCCTTATAATATCAAGACTGTTAAGGAAGCAGAAAATAATAAATCTGCAAATGGAAGTAAACGCCAACACACTGAACCAAGTCACAATATGAACGATAATAACATACCTATTATCCAAGTTCCAATTCCTAAAAGAAGAAGAACTGTCTCTTACGGTTGTTCTTATAAAGAATTCTTGGCCTGCAAACCAATAGAATTATCAGGTAATGAAGGAGCCATTGCAGCCTTACATTGGATAGAAAAGACAGAAGAAGTCATAAAAATAAGTAAATGTGCAGATGTAGATAAGATTATGTTTGCTTCTAATCTTTTAAAAAATGTAGCCTTAGAATGGTGGAATACTATTCTCCAGTCAAGGGGAAGTGACATAGTTTATAATATGGAATGGATCAACTTTAAGGAAATGGTTGAAAGAAAATTATGTCCTCCTAATGAGAAGGAACAAATGTTAGTGCATTATGTCTTTAGCTTCCGTCTGTATCGAGTCTATGTATTTTGTCCTGTATGTGTCATTGTACAGTTTTGTATGTATGTATTTTGTATCTAGACAAAACGGGAGACGGTACGTTAACGTTTACATGTGATCCGATCGGATGACCATCCGACCGGACGACACCACCTCTCCCAAGTTTGCCTATAAATAGATGTGTAGGGGTCATTTGTCTAGAACCTTTTGCCAGTTTGTGAAGCGAATCTCTGTCTAATTGTCATCAGAATCTGTGTACTTTCATATCAGCTAATGAGATTGGACATGTTTATCAGTGATATCGTTGTTGATTACTCTCTGACGATGCCGAGGGATTCCGCACCTCGTCATTGATCGATTCTACCACGTTCTTCATCGTTTAGAACTATTCCTGCATTGCACTCACAAGTGGTATCAGAGCCACAGGAGGTCGAATCGGAGATAGCTACAACGATTTCACAGAGATTTTAGCTGTTTTCTGTCAAATCTCACCGGAGATTTTGACCATTTCATCATCTTCTTCTACATTTCCAGCCGTTTTCTACATTTTCATACCTAAAAATCAGAAAAACTCAAAATTAACCTAGATTTTACGGACAAAATGGACTAAAATTGGTATCAAACTGATCGGAATCTGAAATAGCATAATCCTACAAAGTTTCAATCCAAAATTCAAGCTAAAACACCTTCAAATTGATAAAAAAACATGAACTGTTCTTCGTACTTGATGACGTCACTCATCCGATCGGATTGCACTAGATATTGTTCTATTTTCACTTGCTGACGTCATACTTATCCGATCGGATCGCCATCCGACCGGATAAGTATTGTGGTTTAAAGGTTCAAGCTTCATAAATAACGAACGACCATCCGATATCGGATTGCCATCTGATCGGATCGCCATTCATCACTTGTGTCATCCATCACTTGGGCATTTATTACTTTTTGCACTTGAGTCATCCGACTGGACGACCCTCCAATCGGACGACCATCCGATCCAAGTATTCAAATTTGAAAATTTTGAAATTTGACTAAGTGTTTGATTTTTCAGGATCTCAAAGACAGGAGACGACTTTTTGAAACCTTTCGGTGACATTTTCGCGTATAACACAGGAGATACATCTACAAACACAAATACCAACACGAACCCGAAAAATGCTTCAAAGGCGATCTCAGACTCGCTAAGCGTTGATAATGCGTACGGAACGTACAATAAGCCCCCAAAGCTGATGGCAATCGAGGATTACAACAGATGCGCTAATAGGTTCGATGGATGGTTAAAGGAATTCACGTATGATAGCTTCAGGTGCATGAAAAATGGTTACAAAGCTTCAAGAGAAGATCATGAGAACTTGATTGATACTGAACAGGAAGATTTTGTTGCTGAATAGAAGTGTATTGCCCTACTTCATCAGTCAGTCCGAGATGACATCATATCTCTGATTGACTATGATAACTCAAAAGATTTATGGGGTAAACTGGAAAAGAAATGTATTGGGGGTGAGGAAATTGTGAAAAATAAGAAAAGGTTGTTGAAAAAGGAATTCGATTTATTCACATGTATGAAAAACGAGAGTTTACGACAGATGATCGAAAGGTTCTGTCATCTGAAGGCAGAACTAATCAGATATGGAATCAAGAAAGACGAAGATGAAATGGTTGACAAAATGTTTGAAGCTCTGCCAGATGAGCAAGACTGGCAATATTTCAGTCTGGTACTCAAAAATACTAAACCAATGGCAGATATGACGATTGATTGGTTGATTGAGAGACTCGAAAGTCACGAATTGGAGATAAAGAAGATGAACAAAGTGAGCAGCACACCATATCAACAGAACATTGATCTATACTATCGGGGCATTATGATTCCAAAAGCTACTTCACCAAGAACTGCCTTTAGTGCTGAAAGTTCAAACGCTGTGACTCAAGAAAAGAACAACAACAGTTCTTCGCCAAGCAGCGGTTACCATGAAACTGGTTCTTCTTCATCTACTTCAAACAATCAGCAGCAACAAAATGCTCCTAAGAATGTTTTTCAGTGCAACATTACTGTTAATCTGAACAACGCTCAGAATTTCAACGAAGAGACAACAAAACAGCAGATGGTATTCCTTGCATCTATTCTAGAGCCGTACAAAAGCCTGGTAGCTGGAAAGATTGGGAACACCAATCTTACAAAAGAGGACTACGACCAAATAAATCCAGAGGAGATGGAGTTGATTGATATTCGTTGGTGCATGGCGAGTGTGAACCGCAGAGCACAACGATTCATTGAAATCACTGGGAGAAATTCTATTAGAGGTCCTTCGACGAAGCTCGGCTTTGACAAATCCAAGGTGACGTGCTTCAAATGCAAGCAGAAGGGACACTTCAAGCGTGAATGTAGAAACTCTACAGCAGATGAAACAGCAAATCCTTTTCACGACGATTATTACAAGAAAGTTGTTTATCATCGAAACCGTGAGGAGCCACCGAGGATGAAACAGATTGAGGAGACTCTAAAGGAAAAATCAAGAGCGTTGGCAGTAATTCAGTATGATGAAGGTTTTGATTGGAGTGAATTTTTGACGGATGAAGATGCAGTTAGCTTTGCACTTATGGCAACTACAACAGAGTCAACATACAATCGAGAAAGGTCTATGGCACAAAGAATGAAGAAAAGAATCTATGAAGCCTACAAGGAAGCGAAAAAGGCGAGAAGATGGGATCCGGATCGTGAATGTTACTTAGATCCAAAAGTCAACATTTGCGTTGACCCGTCAACAATTGATGTCGAAACTCTCATGAAATCAATCTCGCCAGCTGAAGAACAAATCAAAATCGATGATGCAAAAAGAGCCGAGAAAGAAAGACTCAAAGAAGAGAGTCGACAAAGATATCTGAAGTCCCTGAAACAAAAGAAAGACGAAGGGATCATCAACACTACTAAGGAGATGACAACCAAGAATCTGAAAAAGATGGTTGACCAAGTTCTTATGGAAAAAGCACTCGAGGTAGATTCCAAGTCTGCTTCTAGTTTTGAGTCATCAAGAAAGGTCAGTAGTAGTGGTTCGGAAAACGAATCAGGTAAGGCTGATAGTGCTAAAACAGAAAGTGTTTGCAAAGGTATGAAAGAGTGCAATGTCTGCAACACACACACGTATCTCGCAAACACAAGAATCAAGGAGCTGATTGAAAAAATGGTTTTAATCGATAAAGAAGTTCTAAATCATGATAAACTTGTTAAGGCTTCAAGTGAAAGAATAAAAGAATTAACAGAAAATATTGAAAAAGATAAAAGTGATGTTGAACATTTTCAAAAGGAAAATGAGAAATTGATTCTTGAAAACCGGAAAATTTCAGAAAATTTTGATAAACTCAAAAGATCGGTAAAAGATTCTGATGATCGAAACGGTAAAACTCACAAAGAAAATACTCATTTATCAGGAGTTCTTCAGGCAAAAGAAAAACAAATCAATCAGCAACTGGATGAGATCGCAAGTCTCAAGCTTCAATTCCAAGAAGCTAAGATCGAAAATGAGAGAATAAATTTGAAATTGAACAACTATAACTCCGCTAGCTTTGTTCTTCAGCACATCGTTCCCAAACCAATTGGGAAGAACAAAGCTGGTGAGGATGTTTACTCAGATGGAACAGGGGTGGGTTATCATCAAGTTCCACCACCTGTGCTCAACAATTTTACAAAGAAACAATCCAGGTTGGCTAATGAATCCGAAACAAGTGAGAAAACAAATGTTGAAAACTTACCTGAGAACATTGACGTCACATTCACTTCACAATCTGATGAGGATAGTGTTCAATCTGAAGTTGTAAAAAATGTTGTTGAAAATGTGTTAAAATCAGACAGTGATTCCACTAAAGAGAATGAATGTTTTCTGAACAATTACATTCCAAAACTTAAGTCCCAGGACAACTTAAGTGACGAACCGACTCTTGTCATGTACAAGATGTGTGGTTCTGATAAGTTGTACTCGGATACTGAGTTTCCGATTGAGAATGTGAATATGGATAAGCTGAAGAAAGTTTTCAAACTTGTTGAGATTGATGTTTCTGAGATTGAAGGGTTAAAGAGTTCCAAAAGGTTTTTGAACTTTAAACGTGATAAATCTTACTATAAGAAACCTGTTTTGCCACCACGGTTTAACAATAACAATCAAAGCAGATGGTTGGGTGGTTATCAGGGTGGTAAGAATTACCCAAAAAGGAACTTTCAGAAACAAAATTTTGTTGAAAAGAAAGGGTTTGTGAAGAGTTCAAGCTCAATTTCCGAACAGGAATCGGAAATCTTTTCAAACACGAATGAAGAATATTTTGCTAAGAAGGCCTCACAGCCTCAGACTGAAGGTAAAAGTCGGGAAGTTGACACCCGCACTTGCTTTAAATGCAACAAAGTTGATCACATTGCATGAAAGTGTACCAACTCAAAACCTAAGTCTGCGGTTGTTGAGAATCCGAGAAAGAAAAATGATGTCAAAGGCAAAGCGCCGATGTTTGTTGAGAAGAAGATTTCAAAATCTGAAAACATTAAAATCAAAACTAAACCCGTTAAACAGTCGGTAAAGAACAATGATCAATTTTACAAACGGGTTACTTCTCCACAACAAACATGGAAGCCTAAATCTCAAGCAGTGACATCAAGTGATCCAAAACCAAAGGTTTCTGACAGTACTACAAAATAATCGTCTTCAACCAAACCGGTTAAGATGAATGTACCTTTGGATTTTTACGAAAAACTTGAAAAACAAACTTCTTTGACCCCACCGGGCAAGAAGTATGTTCCAAAGAAAGATCAACCATCTGGACAACCTCTGAAAGACGAATTATTTTTATATAAAGAGGTTGATGTTGGATCTGAGGAGAGTCTGAAAGTGAACGACAAAAACTTCCCACCATTGTACACTGCAACAACCCACATTAACGTCAAGCTACCCGAGTCAAAGGAGGCTTGGGTTGCTTCAACTTCTAACTAAGTGTTTGTGAAATGTGCAGGAGCTCCCGAGATCTATCTCAAAGTGGATTATGGATAGTGGAGCGTCCCGACACATGACAGGGAGAAAGACCCTGTTATACGATGTTAGAGGTTTCAACGGTGGATATGTTGGTTTTGCAGGAAATCAATGGGGACGTATTATCGGGGAGGGCATGTTATCAAACGGTGTCGTTACATTTGAAAGAGTCAACTACATACCAGAGCTGGAGAACAACTTGCTCAGCATTTCTCAAATTTGTGACAGAATGTATACAACTCACTTTACTGACAAGGAATGTCTGATTTTGAAGCCGGGATTTGTTATTCCCGAGGAGTGGATCATCATGCGAGCACCAAGGGTTAATGATCTGTACGTGTTGGACATGAGCGTTGCTAGGACTACCACAGGTCACCCTCAGTGTTTCGTATCAAAAGCTACTGAAAAGGAGTCAGTGCTGTGGCATCGTAAAATGGGCCACATTCACCTACGTAAGATGAACTATCTGGTGCATAATGATCTTGTAAAAGGTGTTCATCTGAAAAATTTCACCTGGAGGGAGAGTGTATCAGCTGTATGAAGGGAAAGCAACACAAGAAATCCCATCCGAGAAAAATGGTGAATTCAGTCTCGAAACCACTTGAAAGACTTCACATGGATCTCTTCGGTCCTGTGAATGTTAAGAGCATTACTAGTGATCTTTATTGTCTAGTGGTCACTGATGATTATTCGAGATTTCGTGGGTGATGTTCCTGAAGTCGAAAGATGAAAGTTTTGAGAGTTTGCTGAAGTTGTTCAGAAAGATAGAGAATCTGTACCAAATACGCATTTGCAGACTTCGAAGCGACAATGGTACGGAGTTCAAAAACAGCAGAATGGAGGAATTCTGTGATCGACGAGGTATATTGCAAGAGTTCAGTGCACCATACACTCCACAACAGAATGGAGTTGCAGAAAGAAAGAATCGAACGCTGATCAAAACGGTACGAACGATGCTAGATGATTCAAAGTTACCAATCAATTTTTGGGGAGAAGCTATATCTACCGCTTGCTATACACTCAACGGGGTACTCACTGTGAAGAAGCATAATAAAACATGTTTCGAGCTCCTCAACAATCGCAAGCCTAATCTTGAGTATCTAGAGCCGTTCGGATCTCCCTGCACAGTTCTAGATCCTGACGGAAAGTTTGGATCAAGGAGTTTGGAAGGTATCTTTGTGGGGTATTCCCGTCCACTAAGACGCGTCTTTATTCCAAGTCTCGGGAGGATAATCGAAGCACAACACGTGGAATGTCAAGGTTACACAATGCCTCCACAGAAGCCCGCAGACTCATGGCGATTCAACTATGATGCCTTATGGGATTCATTCGATCTAGAGGAAGAGCCAAAGTACTTTAATGATTTAGACATATTCCGGGATTATGAAGCATCTAAGGATAGATTGCCAGCCAGGTCTTCTAAAGGTCAACAACATATTTCCAATGATAATGAAGCTGGTCCAAGTCATGCTGGTGAAAATGATGATGTTCAGCAAACTCCAACTACTTCGGAACGCGAGCCTGCTCGAGAAAATCAGACGACAGTCAATGATGATGATTCAGAATCTGATATTATCCCGACCTTTGATCGTGGTGATTCAGAATCTGAGGGGGAGCAGATCCAATCTTCCGATCAGACAGTTCATGTTGATGAGTAAGTTATGGACCAAAATGTCACAAATTTGGAAGGCGAGGTAAACGTTCCCGATGAAGTTATGCCGAGGACTCTTTCATACCACCCCGAGGAGTTGATAATAGGAGAACTGCAATCAGGAGTTCGAACAAGAAGCCAAATTGACCATGGCCTTACATGTTTCTATACTAAAATTGCTCCATTACAAACTGAATTCTCACTCAGTTGATTTATTTCGCAGATTGAACCGCGAACATATAAGGAAGCACTGACGGAGGAGTCAGGGTAAATGCAATGCAAGAGGAGCTGGGTCAATTTGAGAAGTTAGGAGTGTGGAAACTTGTCGATCTATCTGACGGACACAGAAAGATAAACACAAAATGGGTGTTCAAATGCAAGAGAGACGATCGAGGAGTGATAGTCAGAAACAAAGCTCGACTCGTTGTCTAGGGTTTTAGTCAGCAAGAAGGGATAGACTTCACTGAGGTTTACACTCCAGTTGCTCGACTAGAAGCCATTAGAATATTTCTTGCTTTTGCTTCATGGAAAGGTTTTAAAGTATACCAGTTAGATGTCAAGTCGGCGTTCCTTTATGGAAAGGTGAAAGAGCAGGTCTACGTCGGTCAGCCACCGGGCTTTACCGACCCAATACACAAAGACAAGGTCTACCTCCTGGACAAAGCGTTGTATGGTTTGCATCAGGCCCCGAGAGCCTGGTACGAGACACTCTCTCAACACTTGCTTGCCAAGGGCTTTATCCGAGGAAAGGTGGATGCTACACTCTTCACTAAGGAAGTCGCTGGTCATCTTCTGATCATTCAGATATATGTTGATGACATTATTTTTGGGTCAACGAACGAAGAACTCTGCAAAGCTTTCGAACAAGTGATGAAGCAGAAGTTCGAGATGTCGTCAATGGGTGAGATGAAGTTCTTCCTAGGGCTACAAGTTGATCAGATTCCTGAGGGAACTTTTATACATCAAACAAAGTATGTTTACGACGTTCTGAGAAATTTGGGATGTCCGAGACGGCGCCAATGTCCACCCCATTAGCAACAAATCATGGTATCTACCGTGATCTCACTGGAGAGAAGGTCGACGAGACACTATACCGCTCAATGATTGGTTCGCTGATGTACTTGACAGCATCCAGACCTGATATAATGTACCCGACATGCCTCGCGGCCCGATATTAGTCGAGTCCTAGAGCATCGCACATGTCTATCGTCAAAAGGATCCTACGCTACCTGAAAGGAACTCCAAGCTTGGGGTTGTGGTATCCCAAAGATGGTGACTTCAAGCTCGAAGGATATTCAGACTCATACTTGGATGCTGCAAAATCAACGCAAAATCAACAACTGCAGGATGCCAATTCTTCGGACCCCGCTTGGTCACTTGGCAGTGTAAGAAGCAAACCTCTATTGCTCTTTCGACATGTGAAGCAGAGTACGTATCTGCCAGTAGCTACTGTTCGCAAATCCTGTGGATTCAGCAATAAATGCGCGATCACGGTTTGCAATTTCTTACCTCTCCTATATTTGTTGATAATGAGGTTGCAATCAACATAACGAAAAATCCGGTACATCACGCTAAAACTAAACACATAGAAATTCGACATCACTTCATCCGAGATTGTTTCGAGAAGAAGTTGATTCAAATAGATAAAATCCACACCGACGAACAAAAGGCAGACTTACATACCAAAACTTTTGATAAATCACGTTTTCAGTATCTATTAAAATTGAATGGTATGAAGCTGTTGTCGGCGGCGGAGGAATTACTTGGCGTTGATGAGAAAACCATTGAAGAGGATGTTGAAAAGCAGAATGCTTTGGTTTGTCAACTTTTTAGTTGTTTTCGTATTTAGGGGGAGATAGATATATTTCAGAAAATACAAAAAACAATAAAAATGCAAAAATACAAAAACACAAAAACATGAGAAAATTTTCAAAATCCAAAAACAATAGAAAACCCAAAAAGAGTTTTGTGTAAAAAGGGGAAATGATAGTACATCAGCTAGACAGTTATGGTATGCTAAAGAAATGTAATGTCTTAAAGCGTTAAACGTTCTCACTGATGATATGCCGATAGGTTTTTACACTCTTAGTAGACTTGTTCGGGATATAAACATAAAAATCATTTCTTGCTTAATTCGTGGGGAACATCTCTCGGATATATAGGTAACCCCTGAAATCTTGTTTGAAAAATTTTCTATTTCTGACATACTAGGTCTATGTACTTGATGATATCTGGGATATTATACCAGGACTTCTGATTTTGCGGAAGCCATAGCCTAGTCCTCGTATAATACTCTTGATGTGTGTAAAATGCAACATATAAATTACATCAAATAAGGCATAAAACTAACCCTTTTTTAGTACTAATGTTGGAAAAAGTGTGCTTTTCTCTTCCTTTTGTATTTTCAGGATTAAATGAGCGTAAACGAACAAAAGAAGCAAAAATGCAGCCAAATCTAACATAAATACAAGAAAAGGAATAAACGTGGCATGCCCGACCCCTCGACAGCATCTTCCCAAGCAAAAACAAGAGATCAGAAGGATGAACACGGCCCCGTGTCCAACGGACACGGGGGCGTGCTCACGTGTCTGCAGAAAAGACATAGTGTAGAAGCTTCTATTTCCCAACACAGGGGCGTGCCCAGCTCAACACGGCCGTGGTCAACGTTAAGATTCGCAGAATCTAAGCAATTCTTGATAGTACAGATACGCTTTTGCACACGGGGCCGTGCCCAGCGGACACGGGGGCGCGTGGAGCAAATACAGACAAACTGCAATTAATGAAGAAAGAGAAAGTGGATGGACACGGGGCCGTGTCCGGGCTTCTGTGCAGGCTATAAATAGAGGTGCTTGGTTCACATCAAAGGCATCCCTTAGCAAACCACCTCTCTCCCACTTCACCCACACTCCACCACCATCACAACACCCACATCCACCACCATCAGCCATCATAGAGTGTGTGTAGTAGTCTCGGGATCCAAGATTGATAGTAAGAGTTCTTGACAATCAAAGGCCATGTTTGCCTAAGTCTCTTACATCACTTGGTGAAGACAAGTATTTAGTGTAATACTTTTGTTTTTTACTCTTTTCGCACTTTTTATTTGGTTTTGTATTAATGACTTTAATAACTAGTTTCTTATGTTGAAGGTGAAACTTCCTTATCATTTGTCCGTGGTGTCTTGGCGTTATTTTACTGTCTATATAAAATAAAAGATTTACACCATTCATATCTCTACGGTCTATATAGAGATATGTTGGCTACCTGGTCGGGGGTTAAGGGAATGGTTTGGTAAGGTTCTTGCCTTGTTCAGTGTATAGATCCTGCAAGGACCTGGGTCAAGCTTACTAGGACCTCCTTCAATACCCAATGGTATTGGATGGCGGGGGTGTGAATGGCTTGATCCCCTCATATATAAACTACTATTAATACATTAACCCGGCTACTTGGGATTGTATCCCTGCTGACTCAAACCACTTAGCCGAGGGTAACGTCACCTTCAAAAGAGGGGCCTACCACATTACGGATTAATAACTTAATTAATTATCTTTCAATATTCCAACCCTTTAGGATTGTATCCTTGCTGACTCAAACAACTGGGTTGAGGGTAACGTCACCTTCAAAAGAGGGGCCTACTACTATAACTAAGATAATCTCTTAAAAAGTGCAAAAGTGCGGAAATCATCAAAGGTTACACTAAAGGCGAGTCGGATCCAAGTGATTCATCTTGTCTATCTATTTTTATTTTATTTTTATTTTCAGCATTTTTAGTCTTTATTTTCATGTTAAAAACATTTTTCCAAACTTTTGATTTGATTAGACGTTGAGGATAACCCGGTACTAAAAGCTGTTGTGTCCTTGGACGACCTCGGTATCTTATCAACGCTATACTACGCTCACGATGGGTGCACTTGCCCATATGTGTGTTTAGTGTTAGTAAAATATCATGTTTTATAAATTTAAAACTTGACTAAAGTGTTAAAAAGGGCTTAAAATATAATAAAAAACATATAACGCTACACACGCATCAAGTTTTTGGCGCCGTTGCCGGGGACACAAGGATTTTAAGAAAGTTAGGAATCAACGGCCTAATCGTTTTTCTTATTTTTCTGTTTTTTTAGGATTTTTCTTAAATTTTCAGCTTCTGCAGAGCTCAGCACAGGCCGTGCCCGCTGAACACGCCCCGTGCCCAATCTTTGGTACTGGCAATCCTGTTTTAAGTCAGACAGTAGCAGAACATGGGGCCGTGCCCAATAAACACGCCCCGTGCTCAAGTATCAGATACTGAAAACAGAACCGTAAGATCCCGACGGTTGGTAATTTCTGACACAAACATGAGCGATACTGATTTTTTTTACTTCCGCTCCTCTTATAGTACGTGGTGTCAAATATGTGGCGGAACTCATGAAGATTTAAAATGTTATTTTTTAAATTACACTCCCCGCTATATAGACCCATCGTTTTCCTGTAGCCATAAGAGGAGCGAGAATAAAAATAATCCCTATCTCTCCCTAGAATGCTCTCAATCATCTATTCTAAATGAAATGATTCTTGATGAACGATTTCAAATGGAAGATCTAATTCTTAATTGGATAAAAGAGCTTGAGATGGACATAACTAATTCATCTCAAGACAACGCCCAAGAAGAATTATTGAGATCGCATTGGGATAAAAACAACATCGTCGTTCCCAAAATCACCTCTGACTCTTGCGAAGACTTGAGCGATAGTCGTCCCTGTGTCGATTGTGCCATGAAGGACTCCCCATCGACTTCCATCGATGCATACATAGACCTGAGCGATTCGACATACACCTTCTTTAATGAGAGCCCGGAAAAGGGTTGGACTTGTCCACCTACATTTAGCATAGGAATCACCCATTCCGATAACCTCTTGCGTTCTCGTCTAAAACTAGGGCAACTAAGGTATCTCAGGCACTTCGGTGTTGTTCCGTCCAGTAAAGAACCACCCGATCCGGATAAATTCCTTAAAATAGACAAAACTTCATAAACAGCTTCTAGGCACGGGGTCGTGTCCAGGTCAGCACGCCCCCGTGTCCACCAAAAGATTCTCGTCTGACTTTCGGTCAGAATACGGACAAAAAGTGTCAGAATCTCGTCTGCACACGGGGCCGTGTCCAGTGTGCTGTCGTTTTCTATAAATGCAGCAAGATTCCTGCACTCTTGGACCACTCCAAAGACAGAGATTTGGTGGGATCTTCACACATACCATACTAGGTATATTCTAAAGAAGGTTCTCAACAACCATCTTGTCTTTTCTACTTATGTCCATTGCCTTCTTCATTCTCTCCTCAAAACCTCCATTAAAGCTTGAAACCTCCATGTTTTCAAGCTTTATTGTGATATTTGTTAGGTTTTTATTCAAGGGATCTTGTCAAAAATAAGTTTTACAACAATGTTTTAAGTTATTTCTGCTTAAAAATGCTTCAAAAGTAAGAAAATTAATTTAAAACTCCGAGATTCCTTGATTTAAAAACCTGCAGAGAGGTGAACACGGGGCCGTGCTCGGTGAGCACGGGGCCGTGTTCGAGGTACTGTTTCATTAAAATGAACTCTTTTCAGTTTATTTTCGTAGAATGTCAAGCCAAAATAGTGGAACCTCTTCAGCACATTCCAGAAACAGTCGTAGGGAACGAAGGCCTTCAATCGAAGCAACTCTTGTACGCTATGTGATGGCACTACGAGAAGCTCTCGACGAAATGACATCCGTAGAAGAGGTCCTGATCGACCGTATAACTTATCTGACGGTGGGGCTGGAAAATAGTTTCCAAGAAATCAACCTCTTGCATCAGAGGTTGAACATTCTTGTGACACCTCCCATGGAACCAATCCTTCCCCAAGAGGATTGGAACTTAGCACTTGGAGTCATTAACCCCACCGGGTGGGATGACATCCCCGCAGAACCTCCTCTTGACAATTTGCAAGAAGTTCCGGTGGAAGTTACACCCCCTCAAAATGATGATGCCAATGAGCCCGCATTTCTTCTCCATCGGGAGATAGAAGAATGGCTCAACGACGTGTGAGGGACCATACCCGGAGAAGAAGTTCTTCAAGACTCATTCAACCGAGAAAATTATCTTTGTCGGAAATTTTGGTCTTAAAATAAACTATAGGCTAGGACTTCTTTGCGGTTTTAGATTTCTTGACCTACTTATCTAGTTTTAGTTTATGCTTTTATTAGGAACCTTATGTAACTCTCTCTTTAATGAATGATGGTTTTCAAATTATTTGGTGTTTGGATGATGCTGTAATGGGTAAAACACACTCGGGATGGTGAAGGATACTAAGGGAAGCTTGAACCAACACCCCCTGCACAAAAACAGAGCCTCGTGACAATTTTTCTTCATTACATCAAGTTGAGCACGGGAAGTGCTCAGCCAACACGCCCCATGCTCAAGGGTCTGCAGAAAAACGCCCAGTTCAGGTACCTGGACACGGGGCGTGCTCACTGAACACGCCCCCATGCCCAGCCTTCTGTTACTCTCTGTTACTGGCAATCTGAACACAGGGCCGTGCCCGGTCACCACGGGCCCGTGTCCAGACGCCCAGTAACATAAATTTTGTTTTTAACACCCTTTTTACACATTCAATCAACCTAAAAACTTATTTTTGGGACACATTGAGGACAATGTGTAATTTAAGTGTGGGGGGGATGCTAAAACCTTGAATTATGCAAGTCCTAATTACAAGCCTTACACAAAACTCTATTGGAACCGCTAATCACCCCAATTTTTTTTTCAAAAATTTTCATTTTTCACTTGTCTTGATTTAAGTTGGGAATAACAAGTTCTAAAAAATGCTATATTTTTACAACTTTACAACCGATAGCGTCGTGATAAAAAAGAACCAACATAAGAAAATTATGAAACGACATGACAAATCTAATTTTAATTTGATTATATATACTTGATCACGTTATAAATCCATTCCCACAAAAGTGAGTTTTGAGCCTTTAATTGAGCATATAAATACACATCTTTAAACTAAATGCTCATTTTTCGTTTCTTGTGTGAATAGCCGCTTGGTTTCTTACGACTCTAGAACTTGCCATGACGATACATTCCCGGTCCTTATCAACTCAAACCCAAGTAAGTAAATGATGGAGGCATTAGGACTAACCCCTTTTTCTTTCAACACCATTATTTTTTTTTTACCACCTACCCAAAATCCCCCTAGTTAACCCCTTTGAGCCTAAACTTTTTCATTTCTAAACCCACAAAACAAACACCCTTTACCCACCAAAAACCCTTTTTTTTATTTTAGACCCTTTATTTTAGTAAAAAGCTCGGTCTTCAAGTGACTTACGTATAAAAAAAATGAAGTCTAGCAATAAACAAACAAGTTCATCAAAAGAAACTTTGTTTGAAAATGCTTCGTATGAATAAAAAGTCACAAAAATAAAAAGTTTTACGAAAACCGACGCTTTTTACGCCTTTCTCACTTTTCTACTAACCACTAACCCAAAACCACCTACCTTTAACCCAAGCCTAACCCTTCCCTGAGTCCTCTTGATATTTACAAAGGTTTTTAGTTAAAAAGGAGGAGGATTGATTGCTTGGCAAGCATATGGTAGAAATAAGTTCCATTCCGGTCTCGAGTGTTTCACAAAAATACATCTTCGGCCGAGTGTTGAGTGATCTCACGTGAGGTATGTGAACTTGTATATAAATGGAATTTTAAAGAGGCATGTTATGCGCAAATAAGTAATTTCTCTAATGAGACATTCTAAATAAATCATAACGAATAGGATTGTAAAAAGCATAAAAATAAAGCCTAATAAAGATCTTGGAATCCCGACACTCAAGACAAGCCCAAAAACTTCTCTTCTACCCATTCCATTTGGGTGTGTAAGCCACATTATAAAGAGTTTTGCTTGAGGACAAGCAAAGATTCAAGTGTGGGGGTATTTGATGTGTGTAAAATGCAACATATAAATTACATCAAATAAGGCATAAAACTAACATTTATTTAGTACTAATGTTGGAAAAAGTGTGCTTTTGTCTTCATTTTGTATTTTCAGGATTAAATGAGCATAAATGAACAAAAGAAGCAAAAATGCAGCCAAATCTAACACAAATACAAGAAAAGGAATAAACGTTGCATGCCCGACCCCTCGATTGCATCTTCCCAAGCAAAAACAAGAGATCAGAAGGATGAACACGGCCCCGTGTCCAACGGACACGGGGGCATGCTCACGTGTCTGCAGAAAAGACAAAGTGTAGAAGCTTTTATTTCCCAACACGGGGGCGTGCCCAGCTCAACACGCCCGTGGTTAACGCTAAGATTCGCAGAATCTAAGCAAATCTTGGTAGTACAGATACGCTTCTGCACACGGGGCGTGCCCAGCGGACACGGGGCGTGTGGAGCTAATACAGACAAACTGCAATTAATGAAGAAAGAGAAAGTGGATGGACACGGGGCCGTGTCCAATGGACACGGGGCCGTGTCCGGGCTTCTATGCAGGCTATAAATAGAGGTGCTTGGTTCACTTCAAAGGCATCCCTTAGCAAACCACCTCTCTCCCACTTCACCCACACTCCACCACCATCACAACACCCACATCCACCACCATTATCCATCATCCATCATAGAGTGTGTGTAGTAGTCTCGGGATCCAAGATTGATAGTAAGAGTTCTTGACAATCAAAGGCCATGTTTGCCTAAGTCTCTTACATCACTTGGTGAAGACAAGCATTTAGTTTAATACTTTTGTTTTTTAATCTTTTCGCACTTTTTATTTGGTTTTGTATTAATGACTTTAATAACTAGTTTCTTATGTTGAAGGTGAAACTTCCTTATCATTTGTCTGTGGTGTCTTGGCGTTATTTTACTGTCTATATAAAATAAAAGATTTACACCATTCATATCTCTACGGTCTATATAGAGATATGTTGGCTACCTGGTCGGGGGTTAAGGGAATGGTTTGGTAAGGTTCTTGCCTTGTTCAGTGTATAGATCCTGCAAGGACCTAGGTCAAGCATACTAGGACCTCCTTCAATACCCAATGGTATTGGATGGCGGGGGTGCGAATGGCTTGATCCCCTCATATGTAAACTACTATTAATACATTAACCTGGCTACTTGGGATTGTATCCCTGCTGACTCAAACCACTTAGCCGAGGGTAACGTCACCTTCAAAAGAGGGGCCTACCACATTACGCATTAATAACTTAATTAATTGTCTTTCAATATTCCAACCCTTTAGGATTGTATCCTTGCTGACTCAAACTACTGGGTTGAGGGTAACGTCACCTTCAAAAGAGGGGCCTACTACTATAGCTAAGATAATCTCTTAAAAAGTGCAAAAGTGCGGAAATCATCAAAGGTTACACTAAAGGCGAGTCGGATCCAAGTGATTCATCTTGTCTATCTGTTTTTATTTTATTTTTATTTTCAGCATTTTTAGTCTTTATTTTCATGTTAAAAACCTTTTTCCAAACTTTTGATTTGATTAGACGTTGAGGATAAACCGGTACTAAAAGATCTTGTGTCCTTGGACGACCTCGGTGTCTTACCAACGCTATACTACGCTCACGATGGGTGCACTTGCCCATATGTGTGTTTAGTGTTAGTAAAATATCGTGTTTTATAAATTTAAAACTTGACTAAAGTGTTAAAAAGGGCTTAAAATATAATCAAAAACATATAACGCTACGCACGCATCAACTTTGCACAGCTTTAATCTTTAAAGCCTCCCCTCAGCATAAAAAATGATAAACATTGCAAAATGCGAATCATGTGATGTTGAAGAAAAGATCCCCAAGAGGGACACACTGAAAGTCGAGCCATCATCTCTTTGTCTGAACGAAAGTTCTAACCTGAGCTCTCATGGCCTCGCACTACCTTTTACAGATATCATTTGAGTACGTTCACCTGTAAGACTGAATATAGAGATCTGGATACGAGAGTATATTCTGAGGTGGGACACGCGAATAAGTTAAGTACTTAAAACATGTAATTCGTATCCTGAATAAGTTGAAGTTTGTGTAAAAATTTAAAAGGATCAGTATATCAACAATCTAATTGAACTGTTTAATACTTTGTGTGAAATTAAGCTTAACGGTACCTGTATCTAGTCGGTAGCTGATATGATCCTCTAACACGACTCGCAAAAATATGTTTGTAAATAGTTTACTGTTTACTTTACTGTATTTTATTTTAGTCTAGCTTAAAAATCCCAAAAAGATTTTATCTTCTGCTTTAGTTTTTTGACAAACCAAGGTGGAAAGCTGATCTTCAGAATCTCAGAAGTGAAGCAAAGCAGGAAGTTTCTGGACTGAACAACAGGGTTGGGAGCTAATCTTGAAAGTTTGAGAAATTCAAAGTCAAAACAAGATCATTAACTTGATACTTGTACAATTTTTAAGAAAAATGTTTGAAAAAGTTTGATCAAAATGTCAGTTGTTTTGTTTCGGGTCAACCAAGGTCATTAACTTGGACTTGGTAGACAATTTGAGTACCTAGGGTCATTAATTTGGACCTAGATACTTGAGTGGATATATAAAACTGACCAAACCAGATAAAAGTTGAAAAATGGGAAAAAATTAAAAATTTGAAAATGACTGAGTTTGGATCGGATGACAATCCGATCAGATGTCAATCCGATCTGATGGCCATCCGAGTGGTGGTCAACTGTATATAAGGGTCAAAGGACTTGGTCAACCTCCTTTGATCGAACCGCCCTTCGTTCACTCTCACATTTTCTCTCAACTTGATTTTGATCTTGATCTCACATTCTTGCTTTCCAAGTTACATAGGATTGTTGGCACACTCAACCTTCACTATGGAAATGTAAGTTTCCTAATTTTAACCGTTAAATTTGATGAATTTGAGGTTTGAACATAGTGTCGGCGTCTGTTCTTGATGAATCTTAGATCTAGGCTTTGTTAGAGATTTTTGTTAAAATCTGAACATAGGGTATTGTTCATCGGCCTTAGATCTATAGGTTTACCGTGCCAATTTGATCGAAAACACAATAGATTTAAATCTAGGATGTTTCAAGGTGTCGGCGGGCCGAAGGACTAAAAGCCAAATTAAACCCAAACCATTGAGTTTTAAGAGAATCTGAACATAGGGTTTTGATAGTCGGCCAAATCTTTAAGAGAAATTGTGATCAATTTTTGCAAAATGTTAGAAATTTTTTAATGTTCATATGAGATTCAAACTGTTCTTCATGGTACCTTGGATCGAAGGGCAATCCGATCGGATGAGAATCCGATCGGAGGGCCATTCGATACATGACACATTATAGGTTTGAAAATATTCTAAGTATTTGTGTTGCAAATGGTTCAACTGATTCATGCTTAACTGATATATTGTTTCCATCGAATGGCAATCCGATCGGATGACCATCTGATCGGAGGGCCATCCGATCCAAAACACACTCTCACATGTTTGATCTTCATTGTACTGACTTGTCTTGGAATGAATGACAATCCGATCGGATGACCATCCGATCGAAGGGCCATCCGATCCAAAAGCATTCACATTGATGTTTTCATTCTTGGTCATTAATTGTTTGATAGAATGTCAATCCGATCGGATGACCATCCGATCGGATAAGCCATCCGATCCAAATGCACATGTCTTGTCTGTTGATGTTCTTTATTGGATAAGCTCATCCGATCGGATGACCATCTGATCGGATGGCCATCCGATCCATCAGTACTGTATAGAGTGAAAAGTTCAAGTGTTAGAAAATTTTTGAAAATTTTGAAACTTGTAACTTTCTCTATTATGTCTCGAAGTTTATGCAAACTCTAATGCTTATATTTTTTTTTGCAGACAAGAGTAACTGATTGGCATCCAAATCTTAACATCTACTACATATTGGATGAAAGTTACCCGAATATGGAGCCTTTTAAAGTTATAATACCTTTTATGAAAGAGAGTAGAATCGCTAAGGCATTAACGGAAAAGAAGATATGTTATGAGTCACATCTTAGGAGATTTTGGAAGTCTGTGAGATATGATGAGAATGAAAAGACAATATATTCAGCAATTAGATTGAAGGATGAGAAAAATAAGGACATTGATGTAGAAATTAAGTTTACAGTGGCAGACGTGAGAGGATTTTAGATCTAAAAGACAGTGATGATGATCCTATAATTATCCCGGAAAGGTTGAGCAAGGGATTCTGGTTTAGGATGGGATATGCTGGTCATGTGAACGATAAAGGTTACATAAAGTCAAGATTTTGCAGACCTTACCAGTTCTTAGTGCATTGTGTGGTTCATGCTTTCTCTCATAGGAAAGGAGCCTATGATGAGACATCTGATTACATTATGAACATTGTCACATGTTTGGTACTCAACAGGCCCTATAACATCTCACAGGTGTTATTTTCTCACATGGTTGATAATGTAAAAGGCGAGAAATACATCATGTATCCAAGGTTTATACAGATGATATTAGATGATCTTGTACCAAATCTTTCAAAGGATCCAGCAGATGAGCTGAAATTGCATCACATGAATACTGAAACATTGAATAGGTTAAACAAGTATAAAGGTTTGACAGCTGATCAGGAACCAAGGGTGACAAGAATGTTTGGAAAAATTGCAAACTTGAACTATGTAGCACCTGAGAATGATGCATGGAGGCATGAGAATAGTAATTCTGAAGATGAGACGGATAGCTTGAGGGGCATGCATGAAAAGAAGCTATGGTTTTGGTTCGTGAAAGATGGAAAGAGAAAAAGGACTCCAAAACTATCACCTAAAGTGGAGACACCGAAGATTGTTATTAAGGGTAAAGTTGGAAAGGGGGAGTCACATGAAAGGTTGATAGATTATTCTTTGTTATATCATACTAATAAGTGTTGATGTTTGTTTTGCAGAGCCATTAAAGAAGAAATCTCCACCGAGACTTGTTGATGAGCCAGTAGTTGATCCAACAGAGTTGATAAAGCAAGGAGCAGATCTTTTGAATATGACATTTGATCAATATATCAAGCATACTGCTGATGAAGCTGCTAAAGCTGCTGCAAAGGTTCAAAGTTCTCATGTTGAAAAAGTAGCTGAAACTTCTACAAAGAACGTTGAAGCTGAAAGTGTCAAAGAAAAAGAAGTCGAAGGAGTTGTTGAAACAGATTCAAGTGCAACAGAAAGTGAACCTGAATATGATACATCAAAGTTGGGCGTTGGAAAGATAAAGTTGAAAGTGAAGCCTCCAAAGAAGAAAAAGGATTCTCATAAAGAGGATTATACTTACATTCCAACACCCGAGGAAAAGAAGAAACTCAGGAAAAAGCGTAAAGCTCATCCATCAGGTGTTATTCCAAGGAATGTTAGAGCTAGAAAGGGAGCAGCAACAATGCCTGAGATGCAAAGTGGTAACGCTCTAGAAGTGCAACAAGCTCAAAGTATTCCAGAGGTTGAAGTTCAAAGTGTTAAAGCACCTGAGGTTGAAACGACAGAGGGTCTAGAAGCTGAAAAGAAAAAGCCTGAAAGTCCAGAGTAGGTAGAGTTGAAAAGAATGTTGAAGCTGAGAAATGTGATGATGAACTTCAGTATATGGGTGAGAGAAAGTCTACGCCGCCTGCATCACCAATCAATCCTACAATCCACATTCAAGACGATCCGAAGAAGTCACCTGAAAAGAAAGATACGTCGTCTGGTTCATATGATGGTTTTCCAAAGGTTCATGGTGAATTTCCATTTGATCTTCCCGAAGGTGATTATGATATGTTTCATGATGGAAAGATCAAAGTTCTCACAAAGAAAGTAAGTAGTCTTGAGAAGGGAAAAGCAAAAGTTGAAGCTGAGCTCAAAGCAGTCAAAGCAAGGAATGAAGAGTTGAAGAAAGCCTACAACAATCATGCTGAAATCATAGATGATTTGAATGACACTATTGCAGAACAGGCTAAAGTGATTGACAGAATAACTGAAGAGTTTGTTGAAGTCAACACTAAGTATGAGAACATGAATGAAGTGAACAAGACGCTGCATTAGATGATAGATGATCTTCATGAAATGTCTTCTAATGAAAACAAAGTGTTAAGGCAGGAGATTGAAGCCCTGAGGGCAGACAAAGTTGTGAAAGACGAGCAGCTATACATGTTGTATACTGTGATGGAACACAAGCTTGGAATCAACGTCCAAGCTGTGTATAATGATTTGGAGATACAAAGGGTTGAACAGAGAAGAACTCAGAGAAAAAAAGAGTTGGCTGAGGAAGCGACACAGAAGAAGAAAAGTGTTGTGGTTGATAGTGAAGAGATACTTGGGTCTTCAAGCCAACAAGTTCAACCAGAAGCTGAAGGTACTGATGTTGAAATGATAGAAGCAAAGGTGAATGCTACTGAAGTTGATCCAGAAAAAGGTTTTCTCCTTATTGGTGAAGCTTTTTCATTACCTTATAGTTTAAAAGAGGTTATCCGTTTAGTGAAAGTTGATCAACGAAAACGGAAGGTGAGAAAAGCTGATACAAAATTACTATGTTATAAAGAAGAGAAAGATGAAGAGGAAGAAGAAAAGTTAAAGGATGAGGAGTTGAAGCAGTTGTTTGATGACATCGACAACTATGATCCCATGTATGATAATGATGATGATGATGATGATGATCAAGGAGCTACGAGATTACTAGTGTGAAGCCGACCACTCAACATACTCTTGACGACTTCCTGAATGATCAACTGAATGAGCAACAAGATGATCAACAGTAGGAGTCTTCTTCTTCTGGCAAACAACATGCTGATCAGGTATTCCTAACACAACCCAAAGTTATTTACTTCCATTCTACATTTGAGGGGGAGTTAGAGGTGCCTAGGACGAGAGAAGAAATGTTAGAAGAGTTGGGTATGGATGACGGGAATTTGAAGTTTGATATAGAGGATGATATTCCTTCATCGCCCGAAAGAGAATATTCTTTCAGCTTTCCCAATGAAGCAGACAACTTTAACGATGTGATTATAGAGGAAGCATCAGATATTTCTGAAGAAGACACACCCTTTCACTATTCGGGTGAAGATGATACATTTCCAACATTCGCTGAAATGTTCAAAACACACAATGAAGAGGAAGTTAGGAGAAAGGTAGTGGAGAGGATATCAACTGAAGGTATTCCTGATGTAGTTCCACAAGAAGAGTTATTAGAAGGAAGGAAGAATTGGTTCAAAGTGATGCCAAAGGAGAGAAAGTACAAGAGACCACTCCAGTATTTCACGGATCATCCAGATAAATCTCTGGGTGATATTCTTTCTTGGGGTTATCTTGAGGATCTTAAGGTGTATGCTATCAGAAGGGAGCACGGGGTACAATATTTTGTATCTGTGCACATATTCAAGTGTTCCCTCATCAGTGATTAACGGAAAACCATGGTCCTTGCCAGTCTCTTCTTCATGTGAAGACATTGAATGACTGCGTCAATTTAACGACCTTTGAGACTTTAGAGACATTGCAGACGTAGACGGTATCAGGGAATCTTGTGGCGGTACATAAGAGTTGTGTCAAGGAGGGTCACACCTTCTTTGTTGTCTGGGAGGCCCAACTGAGCTATCTCTAGCAGGTTGTTCTTTTCTTTGTTGTTGGACCTTGGACGTTGGCCGCCCGCGAGTGTTTTCTTGTACGACATGCGGTTTTTTGTCGCTCATATATGGGTTTACCACCGCCATGATCTTCGATAAGACGCTTTTCCTCACTTGCAGGGGTTGGGTAGTGTCACACCCCGATATTTACAGCTCACCTAGGTGGGCCTGGTGGGGAGTATCGTGACGTAAGATTGATATAGTCATAGTCAAACATACACAGAATAGCACAACAGAAGTCTTGGAATATAAAATATTATCACTAACTCAAATATCAGAAAATACAAATGATAATTACGTACGAGCTTGTAATATTAAATCCACAGGCGGATCTAAAATCAAATACACAACATGTTCAACAGACATAAGGCATTACGGACTTGCAAGATCCTCTACTTAACGCCCAGAAGCTTCCAGCCAATTACGTGTATACCTGTCACTTAGTCTTTTGAAAATACGTTAGTTTACACTGGTAAATACAATTAACCGACTCATTTGAAAGTTTTTATAAAATTGGTTTGGATGCACAAGGCATAAAATCTTTTGTCACTTGGGATAATTATATAAAAAAATAATCTTGTATACAGATTTACATGTTTGTCGTACGTTCAGGGCCCAGGATAGAAGCCGAGTCATGATTAATAGACACACCACTAATATAGTCCACAAGGAGTTATCCTCACGTGTGGTTATATCTTATATCTTAATTCCATTTTTGGGGAAAAGAACCCGTATCGCAACTGTCAGGTGTATGCCTACACCCCGTGCTTAGGTCGTGGCCATTTGCATTTAAATGATGCCAAGGATATCCAGGACACGGTCATTAACCCCAAAATGTTTTTTATATCAAACAACACATATTAAAAGG
Organism: Helianthus tuberosus; assembly: GCA_030545235.1. Lineage (NCBI taxonomy): Eukaryota > Viridiplantae > Streptophyta > Magnoliopsida > Asterales > Asteraceae > Helianthus > Helianthus tuberosus. The sequence continues at coordinate 60,319,601 of CM060429.1, read as the reverse complement.
GGTTATGTCAATGAATTAACCACTAATCGATTAAATATTCCACACCCGACCAAGCGGTAATAATTTACCGTATCCCAAGCCCGTATAAGGGAAAATAAGTTAAAAGTATTTACCTGAGCTTAAAATGCAAGATTTGTATACTCAGCCGTATAATCTACTCAAACAAGTGCAAGTATCTTTTATCGGGGCTCCTAATATGGAACGAAGGTTATATTAACCTATTTGATTACTAACGGGTCTTATTTAGTTTGTAAACGTAGACCGGTTAGTTTAAAGAAAGGTTTACGGCACGAAACCCTAGATTAAGCGATGACCGGATTGGAATGTGATTTAGACCCAACAAGTATGAATACTTGTATAAAATGGGTAAACTAAATACATTCTGGATTTTGAAGTAAAAATGATAAGGTTTGACCCGTTTCGGCTAATTTATGCAAACTAGTTACATAAACCGTACCGAACGCGTATATGCATAACGGGTAACCGGATAAGTCATGTACAAGTTCCAAAAGTTATTATGCTTTAAACATGTTATAATATCAGTAGGATATCAACAATTATCCCCAAAAAGATCTCTAAACCAAATTAAGTCCCGTAAGGGCATTTTTGTCATTTTGAGATTTATAAAAGAGGTTTAAACATAAACTGATGTTCTGGTCTAAAACATTATGTAAAAATATTTATTTTACAATGTTATAACAGTAGGATATTATACATATGTGTGGTTTACCATTTATGGCCAAACTATGCACCGTAGGGGCATTTTGGTCATTTCACATATGTTTTTAGGGACAAAATTGGAAGTCTGAGTTCATGACTTATACCTACTATAAAAGTATTAAAATTTATTTATAAATTCAGTAGGTAACAATTCTTGGGTGCTAAATATGGTTTTAAACCATACTATGCACCTAATTAGCGTAAAAGTCGACAATTGACGATATTTGCGACATTTATGAAATTCTGAGATTTTGATCAGCCTTGAATGTTTAAAATATTTTATTTTTCATATAAAATCAATAGAAAAAGGTTTGGCATGATAATCATATGTAAATCTCATTTTATTAACAAAAAGGGCATTATCGTCTTTTGTCGAATTTATACAAGAACTCAATGATATGGTCAGTTTATAATCTGACCCAACATTCCAAAAATCCCTAAAAATAATATCATAACAGTAGGTAATGAGTTTGGTGCCAAAATTTGGGTTTAAACATGATTTATGCACCAAAGCGTAATTTAATTAATAAAAAAGTTCAATTTTACGATATCTTGCATAACTTTGATTTGAGACCAGAAAATATCGTCAAAATAATTTTGACATGTTTATATATCAGTAACAAAGCTATTTGCATGCTTACATATTCAAAAATCTTGTTTTTATACTATAAGGGCATAATGGTTAAAGTTAAGCATAATAACGGGTTATGTGCAAAAACTCAGATTTCTAATATGACTGTGTGATATAACCTTATAGGGTTATGCTACATTAAATTACGATCATAACGGAACCTAAAATCAGTAGCAAACTAATCTAGTTCGGTTCATAATCGAAAGTCAACGCAGAAGTCAAACTTAGCGACTTTCGGTTGCGAACCGACCCTAAAACTGGAATTGACGAGCCGAGCATGTTTACACATGTTCTAATAATTATTACCAAGTTGTTTAAATGATAAAACGTATTTTAGAATACTTCTAAATGTATATCGCAGTTATTTCGAAAACTGACCCGTTGACTTTTTAAAACAATGTTACGTTGACTCGTCAATTGACCAAGCAAACGTGATTCTTAGGAGGTTCCCTTTTGAGGGTTTAACACCTACCTAAATACGATCACGTAGCCATGTTCATTGCAAACAATGGCTCAACCGTTTACGGTCTTACTAAAAGTGAAAGCGTTTATCGAAAACGCTTGACTATTCGGCTTTAAAAGCCAAATAAAATAAACTAGTCACGAACGGACACTTACAAATGGTCCTATGGACTGAATAGAACTCAAAAGAGGTTCCAAAATGTTCAGGATCCTCTAGGATTGAGAGAAATAGCAAGATTGCATAGAAAGTGTGAGTTTTGAAATGAATTCAACACCCCTTTTATAGAGTTTGGAGGATGTTTGGATGATCAACAAGTGTTAGGGGATTGCTTAGGATCATTACATGTGTATACCAGCTATAAAAATCAGTTAGCAAGCCCCTAGAATGATCAAATGGTTTTAAAAATCATGTGTGGGAAACAAGTATGAAGAACCTGCAGCTGCCATGATCTTTCTGTCGAAGTGATGTCGTCGCGTCGCGCGACGGTATAGGGGACACAAAGTCGTGCAGCGCGACGCCTTACATGACCAGCTAAACAAGTTTAAAACTTGTCATGTTTAGTCCCTGCACCTTTAAATGCAATGTAACTTTCATTTTAGGCACATTTAATCCTTGAAATTAGTTTGTAGATGATCTAGGGAGTATAACCAAATACCGTTAGGTCCGGTTTCGTTAAACGATCACCGAAAACACTAGTTTCTTCCCGATGACGCTTTTAACCCTTTAATTTGCGAACTTGTGCGTTTTAACGCGAAATGGCATAAAATCCTTTCAAGATCAATAATAAGCATTCCCTAGAGTATGATGGGATATTACGCCACTCCAGTTTATTCCAGTTCGCTTAAAAGGTCGCTCAAAAGTGCAGTTTCGCTTGTTGTCATTTCTAGTCCTTTTAACGCACATAAATGTGCGTAATATCGTTTAACGATATCCAAGCCTTACGTAACCCATGATAGGCATTCCCGAGTGTATGCTCAAATATTAGGATGCTTCGGGTTTGTTAAAAGGTCACTCAGAGGTAAGAAGTAACATGTTGACGCTTTTAACCCTTCGACGGAGAAACTTTCAAATAATTATGCAAACGGCTCCTCTCGACCAACAAGTGGCTCATTTGTGAATATGAATACCGTGTATTGTTATTCAGAGGCTTAGTTTAAGCATGTTAACACTTTTAGTCCTTTCGCATTCAAAGTTTTTGATTTTTCGCAAAATTAGTCCTTAATAGTCAACGTTTGACTTCATTAGGGTTTAGTACACATGTCAACACATCATTGGACGTGATTTTACGAGGTGTTACATCCTCACCCCCTTAAAAGAAATCTCGACCTCGAGATTTGCTCAAAAAGAATGGAAGTACTTTCTGTCGTATAATGGACTTAACCTCCTCAGCATATTAGGGGCCTCTACGGGCATCTCAATTGTTCTATACAATAGGTACATGCTTTCTTTCGAAGCTTCTTAACCTGTCGTTCCTTAATCGATACGGGTTTCTCAATAGACCATAAGTTCTCATTAATCTGCATATCATTATGTGATAATGCTATTGACTTAACGACTAGACATATCCTTAAATCACAAGTGTGGATCAAGTTCCTTAGGTAAGTTTTAGTCTATAGGCTACCGATCTTGACATATCCGATTTTCTCTAATATTCCTATATATTTAGAGTTTAACTTGCCCGTTACATCAAAATGCAGCACACATTTCTAGGGTGGTACTTTCTGTAGAATCTTGTTCCTTATTGAGAACTTAAGAGGTTTGCGACTCTCATTAACATTGATTTTCTGCTGATTACTGGCAGCTTTCAGACGATCACGAATTCGTATGATCTTATCCGCTGTCTCCAGGGTAATTTCAGGTCTTGATAATCGGACTTACCAAACTTCTGTCCAACAAACAGACGTTTGACATTCTTTCTATACAAGGCCTTCAAAGGAGCAGCCTTGATACTTATATAATAACTATTTGTCGTAGGAGAACTCAATTAGGGTGAGACAGTCATTCTAAATACTACTTTAATCAGTCTTAAGGAATAGCTAACCTCATGGTTAGTCGAACAAATCGACGATCCTGGGCAGCTTATAGCAAATTTTCAATCGTTACCTAGTTAGGGTTGCGGTAGTCAATGCATCAGCATAATGAACCGTCTTTCTTAATTAATAATACTGGAGCTCTCAGAATTATGAGTTAGGCTTTATGAAACCTTCTCTAAAAGCTTATCTAATTGGCTCTTAGTTCTTCCATTTCCGTCGGTACTAACCGATATGGAGATTTTTCAGTAGATGCAGCCCTAGGTGGGATATTAATCTTAACTCTACTCGCCTCTCAAGAGGTAAACAGGGTAGTTCTACGAAGAGGACAATCGAGATTCACAAAGATGTCAGAGATATTATGAAGCTCAGGCTTCAGTTCATCTATCGTTATCCGTGCCATATAAATGACACATTTTCTTTATGAATGCATAGATTCCTTAACTAATGACACTTATTTGGACATTTCTATACTGGATATCTTCTTTGAATACCATTAGCTGACTTTAGTACAATATGAACATTGGGATATCTTAGTGGTTCCATGCATTAAACCTCCATACTGATCAGGCATGGAAACAATCTATGGGACATATTAGGATACGCCAATTCTTATATGGCGCTTTTATCATACAGTTTGGCATTCGTAGTTGATAGAAATCAATGAGAAAATGAAATAATATAACATATATTGTCGTACTCCATCTGAAGAAAGAGTACTTTAGATTTTTAAACGAAGATTCTCCGACAGGAATAGAAGAAATGGCTCATATGATTTTTCGTTGGTAAGTTTTACCTTACACTTAATACCTGGAGTTCTTATGGGAAAATTCTTAAAAGTTTGCTAAGCTTATGATCTATGGAAGACTTAGTAGTACCCGAATCAAAACAGAATTCTTAGCAATTGATTTACGATAAGGGATGTACCCGGTGTCATTATTGATATGAACTGCCTCAGGCATTCATCAGGAGGGTTTAAGCACCTCCATTCTTAGTCTCTCTATACTTAGCTATACCATCTTTGATAGTTTTAGGGCAGTTAGTTCTGATGTGGCCCTTAATGCCACAGCCGAAACAGACTGCATTTATATGTTTCTACATTCAGGGAACTTCAGATGCCACACAGCTTTGACGTTCAGTCTGATAAACACTGTCCCAGTGCCTTTTGTTGCAAGTCTTGCATACAGGTTTCTTATTGGACTTTTGTTGGTTCTATTTAATCCTGACTTGTCCTTCTTCTTAGATTTCTGGGTGTTATCCTTCTCCCTTTTCCCTTTTACAGCAGTCTCAGCTTTGACTTATTCACTTCCTAACCCATCTAATGTGAGTGGCTGAGATAGATTCATAGTGGACTAATAAGAAGCAAGCTTTGAAGCCTTAGTATGCCCTCTTATTTCCGATGCTAAACCACCAATATATAGTGCATTATGCTTTGATTCTGGGTTAACCGAATAGGGCACTATCCCAGACAATGAATTAAAGTCTGTGACATACTGTCGACAGTCTAGAACTTTTGTGGTGAGAGTCAGAATATTCTGATTTCACCTTTTCCATTTTGTGTCATGTCGTGTCGCGGACAATAGGTTTTTCTGATAAGGTCCAGAAACTTGGACCATCCCATATTGTATAAGAGTATCTTTCCTGTGACTTTATTAATGTCTTCCACCAACTAAGGGCATCGCCCTTGAATGACTGTGATACATACCTAAAAATGTCTTTCTTAGCACAAATGCTGATATACACAATGGTTTCCATTTCAGCCATCTATTTTATGCAATCAATGGCTCCCTTTTTCGCCATTGAAGTCTCCTGGCTTGCAAGAGACAAAGTACTTTTAAGTACATCCTTTAGAGGAATGGAGCTCCTTGCTATATATCATCTTATTTGGTTTATTCTTCGCATTCGAAGTATGAACAAAGCTCTTCTCGTGAGGAGAGGAATGTTATTTAGAGCAAGTAGCATTCGGCTCCTTGAACTTTTTCATGACCTTTCTCATAGCTTTTCCAACAGCTGCGTCAATCATAGCTTGGAGATTAACTCCATTAACCTTGAGGTTCACATTTGTTGCATCATTAGCGTTTGTCGCATCATTAGTATCGCGACTGTTATTTGTCTGATCCGAGTTTGCCATACTCGAAACTTGGTACTAAACATCAAATTAAACAATTGCTTAGTTGCATTACAATAGCCTGTCATCACCCTGACGACCTAAAATTCATTAGCCATGGTATTATCAAACCATGTAAGCTAATAGGTTATGAACATTCCTAATGAATGTTATTTGAATGTATATCAATTACATTTAGCCTAAGTCACAAAAGGACCATCAATGGCATTTAGGGTTTGGACCAAGTCCATTATCTTTTTTATAGGGAATCAAAATGTCACAACTGTCTTTGTCTTATTGACGATTCTGGATTGCTGGAAAGCTCGTCTCAAGGACTTCGAAAATATGGAACATAAGTCCGTTATGAAGGACGTATAAATGTAGCACATAGGCTTGTCACAAAGGACATTAATAGTCATATGGCATGAAGGCCTTGTCGCATAGGACATATAGGATATGGCACAAAAGGCCTGTCACGGAGGACATTTTTAATATATAAGTCACAATCTTATTTGATCAGAGACTATAAGGTTTGAACATAGTTCATCACCTTTGGGCAGATAGTCATAGACTACATCTGTCATTGCTTTGAAAGACGATTTATCTTGCCACATAGACCAATCAATGGACATCACTAATGGATGTTTATACATATATATATATATATATATATATAATCGTAATTTAGGATATTAGTCATGATCTTATCGATCTTATAGACTATAAGGCTTGAGCAATTGCCCATTATCTTGGACAGTAAACCATAACGGTCACATTTGTCAATGTCACTATTGGACAATATGGTATAGAGCCCGTAGGCGAAACATCACTAAGGGAAGTTAAATAATGTGATCATCGTATTAGATGATATTTGTACAGCATGCGCACAAAAGACTTTGCTGAACAGATGCCCTCACAGGGACTTAAATTAAAAATATGTTCATTAGGGAATTATAATAAACCATCGTCCGCACAGGGACTATACAGAAAAGATAGGTCCTAACATGGACTTTGAGGCGATACTAGTACATGTGGGAACTGAAAGGAAAATTTAAGTCCATATAGGGACTATAAGATATGTCAACACTGGGACTATATGTCACACCCCGACCACGTAAAACAACAAACCGTGGCGGAAACGTCGGGGAGTGTTGTAACAGAATTATTGTTTCAAACCATGGATACAAGAGTTTCGTTTTATTAAATATTAAACATCGTTTTAAATTTAAACAAACAAGTCAGACATAGTCTATAATCTTTATTAAATCACTAAGGCCTCGTCCAGTCCTAAGTGAGCATGCATCCTACTCGCAATCAACATTAAGCAACATCACCTGAAACATATGTAAAAACAAAGTCAGCAAAGAAATGCTGGCGAGTACATAGTTTTTGTGTGAGTGTCAGATTCATGGCTCATTGAAATATCACGTACAACTTTGTTAATTGATATATGAAACCTTGTTTTGTGAAATGTTTGTATTGTAAAATGAATAACCAAGTCAAAACAGATTTGGTTATAATTTATAAACCTCGATGCCATGAATCTTACCCCAAAACATTTGTTTTCGTAAACCAAATCGGAAATCGTTCTCGTAGTAAAACTCGTATGGTTTATATAGTATCCTAAACATCGTTGTGTGACATCGTTCAACTCGCTCTCGTTATAGATCAATGCTAATGAATGTCATTCGTTATGTAACTACAACCAACAAGCTCGTTCACATTATCGAAATCATTTTTAGTTTAGTATAAACCATCTTACTCATTTTGAAACCATCGTTAAAACATCGAAATCGTTTTGATACATATGAATCACCCCAAAACAATCGAAAACAGTAAAAGAGGGGATCTATGTACTCACCTTTGGGTGCGTTTTTATATGTTAACACATTCCCTCAAATTGTTTATTCATCCTAAATTAAATAAGAATGATTTAATAATCAAAAACCCACAAAAAACACCGAAGTTTCTCCGATACTTAGAATTTTCACATAACTTTGAGATTTCTCGAAAAGTTATTATTTTTTATTATCTTGGTGTATTTGTATATATGTACTCAAGCGTAAAACACATAATCTTGTCAGCACTAACACATGATCATACACATATTGTAAAACACATAGCACATTGTAACACATAAAATAACCCATGAACAACCCATTCTAGTGTATGTTGAAAAACACTTATTTTAGTGAAAATCCCAAGATTCAAGAGAAACTTCAAATCATCAAGAACAACCAAGAATCAAAGTATGATTTAAACATAAGTGTTATACCTTCAAGATTCAAGTGGGTTGTGGGATGAGATTTTGATGATAGGAAGCTTGAAATTACTTGAATGCACCTTGGAAACCCCTTTAGATCTTCACACCAACTTGAAGGTTGCTAGAAATGAGCTTGAATATGAAGAACAAGATTGAAGAAAGGATGAAGATGGTGAGAGAGAGAGGGGACGGTTTGGGGAGAGAGGAGAGAGTGAGGGATGTTGAGTGTGAATGAAGATGTTGTGATCTTGCAAGATTGTGTAAGATATATAAAAAGATATGGGAAGATATGAAAGATTACTTGCATCAACAAGTGGCAAGTTGAATGAGAAGTGGCAACGGAAGGCACATGGGGCCGCCATCTCCACCCTCCACTCTCATATTCATGCATTCTTGTATGTAGATATATAATATATAGGCTAAAACGGGTGTTTAACTGGATACCGGGTATTTTATCTAGTGTTTAAATCCCGGTTTATGGCGTTCTAAATTATTTTTATTATTCTATAAAAATAAACTCGCCAAAATATTACTGAAATAAATTTCAGTTGCCAAGACTGGCTGCGTTGTCTGCGTTTTGCAGTAGAAGCACTGTGTCGCGCAGAAACACACGGTACGCGCTTAAACTTGAAAAATAACGTTTTTAAGCGTTTTAATTTATTTTTCAACCTGAACCTGATTAAAAATAAAATTTTAATCATAACAGAATATTTTTGGGATTTAAATATTATCCGGGCGGTCACCAACGTTCGTTTCGCAGTTTTGTCGTAAATAGCTCTAAAGTTCGAATAAACATGTTTTTGTCATACCGAATCCTTCGAAACTTATTTCTAAGTTATGTAAAGGATATTTAGGGTATGTTTAGCTTATGTCACAGTTCCGAAGTGCACGTCGCGTTAAACTGATTGTGTTTATGCACCAGTTTGCGTATAACCTTCCAGAAAGTGATTTAAAGCTTGAAATCGGAATCGAATCAAATTGTAAAATCATCAAACACAATAACACATATAATAACACCAAAGCACATTGTTTTATTGATAACTAACATTGTTTTATATTGTACATCGATTACTGAGCACAGTTGTCACAGTCTCCCCTACTTCAGGAAATTTCATCCCGAAATTTTAACTAGAGGAAGCTTGTGAAAACAAATTGCGAATATTTTGCCTTTATCTGGTCCTCACGTTCCCAAGTAAACTTGGGGCCACGTTTGGATTCCCAGCGAACTTTGACCAATCGAATCCGTTTGTTCTTCAACTGTTTGAATGTACGGTCCACTATCTCCACATGTTTTTCGACAAAGTGCATTGTTTCATCGATTTGAATCTCGTCGAGAGGAATGTGAAGATCAGCATCAGCTAAACACTTTCGCAAATTGGACACGTGAAAAGTCGGATGAATATTTCCAAGCTCTGGAGGTAGCTCTAGTCGATAGGCAACCTTTCCAACTCTTTCAACAATCTTAAATGGTCCAACATATCGTGGTGCAAGTTTTCCTTTCTTTCCAAATCTCACCACTCCCTTCCAAGGTGACACCTTGAGTAGGACACGGTCTCCGATTTGAAATTCTAAGGGCTTGCGTCGCATATCCGCATAACTCTTTTGACGGCTTCTAGCTGTCACATGATTATCGCGGATCTTCTTGATTTTGTCTGTTGTTTCCAGAATGAGCTCAGGTCCAGTAAGCTGAGCTTCACCGATCTCATTCCAACATACAGGTGAACGACATTTTCGACCGTAGAGAGCTTCGAATGGTGCAATATTAATACTAGCATGATAACTGTTTTTGTAAGAGAACTCGATCAGTGGAAGATGAGAATCCCAATTACCACCAAAGTCTATCACGCATGCTCTAAGCATATCCTCCAAAGTTTGAATCGTCCTCTCAGATTGTCCATCTGTTTGGGGATGATAAGCAGTGCTTAGATTCAGTTGTGTTCCCAAAGCAGATTGCATGGCTTTCCAAAAATGAGATGAAAACCGAGCATCACGATCAGAAATGATATCCAAAGGAACGCCATGTCGTGATACAATCTCATCAACAAAAATCTTTGCAAGTTTATCAGCAGATAGATCCTCGTGAATCGGAATAAAATGAGCTGATTTCGTTAATCGATCAATAATAACCCAAATTGCATCGTGACCTTTAGATGTACGCGGTAACTTAGTGATGAGATCCATTGCAATGTTCTCCCACTTCCAAACCGGTATCTCTGGTTGTACAAGCAAACCAGAAGGTCGTTGATGTTCAGCCTTGACTTTGAGACAAGTTAGGCATTTCGATACATACAAGGCAACATCCTTCTTCATACCAGGACACCAGAACTGAGTACGAAGATCCTTGTACATTTTATCAGCACCATGATGGATAGAATATCGAGACTTGTGAAATTCGTCCATTACCAAGGTGCGAAGATCGTCTTGTTTCGGAATCCACAAACGATCCTTGAAATAGAGTAAACCATCGCCTTTCGTTTCGAGTTTAAGCTCAAGTTGAAGCGGTAGCTCATTTTTCAATAAGCTTTGATCACACAAGATCGTTGAGCTTGGAGGACACAAGATTGAATATCAGATAGAGTTCGAACAGAATGAAGCTTGACTCGTTCCTTTCGACTAAGCGCATCGGCTACGACATTCGCCTTACCAGGATGGTAGCGGATCTCGCAATCATAGTCGTTTAAGAGTTCAACCCAACGTCGTTGCCTCATGTTCAGCTCCTTTTGATTGAGAATATGCTGGAGACTTTTGTGGTCTGTGAAAACCACACACTACGTTCCATAGAGGTAGTGTCTCCAGATTTTTAGTGCGAAAACCACAGCTCCTAACTCAAGATCATGAGTCGTATAGTTCTTCTCATGAACTTTCAACTGTCTAGACGCATAAGCTATGACTTTACCTCGTTGCATAAGAACGCAACCAAGTCCTAGATTCGACGCGTCACAATAGACAACAAAATCATCGTTTCCCTCAGGTAGAGATAAAACAGGAGCATCACAGAGCTTTCGTTTCAGCGTTTGGAACGCTTCTTCTTGCTTAGGTCCCCACTCAAAAGGCATATTTTTCAGAGTCAAAGCAGTGAGTGGAACCGCGATCTTTGAGAAATTAGAAATGAATCGACGATAATAACCAGCAAGACCAAGAAATGATCGAATCTCTGTAGGTGTCGTCGGTGTATTCCAATCCTTAATAGCAGCTATTTTGCAAGGATCCACATGGATACCCTGCTCTAAGCCAGAATTCACACTTGGAGAATTTAGCGAAAAGTTGTTCCTTCTTCAGAAGTTCTAATGTCAAACGAAGATGTTGCTCGTGATCGGCTCGAGACTTCGAATAAATGAGAATATCGTCGATGAACACAATGATGAACTTGTCTAAATATGGTTTACAAACCCAATTCATTAAGTCCATGAAAATAGCTGGGGCATTTGTCAAACCAAAAGGCATGACAGTGAACTCGTAGTGCCCATATCTCGTACGGAATGCAGTTTTGGGAATATCTTCTTCGAGTACACGAAGTTGATGATACCCAGATCGCAGATCGATCTTGGAAAAGCATGAAGCACCTTGCAGCTGGTCGAAGAGATCATCAATTCTAGGTAGGGGATATCGATTCTTGATGGTAAGCTTATTAAGCTCACGATAATCGATACACATTCGAAAAGATCCATCTTTCTTTTTCACAAAGAGAACAGGATCTCCCCAAGGCGAAAAGCTCGGACGGATGAATCCTTTATCAGACAACTCTTGAAGCTGTTTCGATAACTCTTGCATCTCCGATGGTGCAAGACGATAAGGTGATTTCGCAATCAGGTTGGCATTGGGTACAAGGTCAATATGAAACTCGACATGACGAACTGGAGGCAAACCATGCAGTTCATCGGGAAACACCTCTGGATAATCCCGAACAATCAGAATATCCTGAATACTCTTGCTCTTGCCTTTCTCCTCGGTGACATGTGCCAGGAAAGCAACATATCCTTTTCGCAAATAACTTTGGGCTTTTGTACACGACATAAGTTTCAATCCACCAGATGGTTTCTCGCCACGAACTTCTAAAACCTCACCAGAAGACAAAGGAATACGAACAATCTTATCGAAACAAACCACCTCAGCATGATGTTTGGTTAACCAATCTATCCCCACGATAATATCGAAGCTCCCAAGTTGCATCGGCGTGAGGTCAATGGGAAAAAGATGGTTATCAAGGTTTAACTGGCAATCACGAATAACAGAATCGAGAACAAGAGGTTTACCAGTAGCAACTTCAACAGATAAGGGTTTCCTCAGTTTAGTTCAAGGTATCGCAAGCAAAGGTTCAAAAGATAATGAAAAAAAACTTCTATCGACACCAGAATCAAAAAGAATAGATGCAGGTCGATTGTTAACGAGAAACGTACCATTAACCACCTCGTTGTCAGCCCTCGCTTCGTTAGTATTCAGATTGTACACTCGTCCACGAGCGGGATTCACATTTGCGTTGACATTCACGTTCGGATTTGCATTAGCATTCGCGTTTGCATTCACTAGCCTCGGACAGTTGTTGTGGAAGTGACCAAACTCTCCACAATTGAAACATGAACCCGGTGGGAATCTAGCAGCATTCCCCTGAACTGGAGCTTGATTCTGAACAATCTGATTCTGATCCAAACGACAAATGTTGGCCAGATGCCCAAGCTTACCACACGTTGTGCATTGCTACAAGCTTGTTGTGTAACATGATGACCGTTGCAGCGAGCACAATGAGGTGCGGTACCAGCATACGCTTTCTTCGCAGGTGGTTGAGCTGGCGGGTTCTGAGGGTTCTGAGCAGTAACTGCGAAGTTCTGAGCACCCTTTCGCTTTCTCGACTTCTTTGATGACTCACCTTTCTTACCCTTACCCTTTTCCTTGACAGATTCGGTAGACTTCTTCTTATCACCCTTGCAGGTAAGTTTACCCTTCCTGACTTGCGACTCAGTCAGGGTAGCAGATAACTCGATTGCTTTACGAACAGTAGTAGGATTGACGCCAGTCACAATATCCTGTATGGAATCGGGTAACCCATCGATATACCTCTCTATCGCTTTCTCCAACGGGGTAACCATAGTAGGACACAAAAGACTGAGCTCCTCAAATCGACTCGTGTACGCACGGTGTTCTCCCCCATCTTGTTTTAGGTCATCAAACTCTCGTTCCAAAGCTCGAATTTCGTGACGGGGACAGAACTCTCTCATCATGAGAGCTCGAAGCTCTTCCCATGTTTGTGCCAATGCCACTTCGGCACCCCTATCGCGCATCACTCCGTTCCACCATGTAAGAGCACGCTTTTCAAACACACTTGATGCAAATTCAACCTTACGCCCATTCGGACATTGCACATGTCAGAATGTGCTCTCGATACTTTCGAACCATTGGAGGAGCGCAGTTGCTCCTTGCGACCCAGAAAACTTCAACGGCTTAGCGGAATTGAAACTCTTGAAATTACATTGTGCATTGTTATTATTGTTGCTGTATAGCTCGTGGATTTGGGTCACAACGCCTGGAAGCACAGCAGCCATTTGCTGAGAGACAAGGGCTGTGACTTCTTCAGCAGTAAAAGATTGTGCATCACGTCGAGGAGGCATTGTCTAACAAGGAAATATGAGAAACGAGTGAGGTCAATAGTTAGGAAAAACAAAAGAGGTATTGAAAATATTGACGAAACATAAGGAAGGCGATCATTTGTTCGTTACCTCGAACAAACAAACGACACGCGGTGACTAATCAAAGTAATGAATCAAAATAATGTATCACGAAGACATGCTCGCCTATAAGTGAACACTCACCCCAAGAGTTCCCAGGTAAGAGTGACTGGTCCGATTATGTGGATTTGTACGAACACTCTAGCCTTAGACAGAAAACTCAGGGTACAGGCATTCACTCTTCCAGTTTGCACGTGTTCACATTATTTAAACCCAAACTTTGACGAGATTTTGAAAACTCAGAAGGCACTAAGCCAAAAATGAGTCAAACTTGGAAGGGTTCAAAACCTTACAATAGAGGGTTCAAAACCTAGTAATCAATCATCCTAGAATGGATGATTAATTTTCGAAGCAGATTCGGATTTTGTTTTCTTAAAAATCTAAACGCAAATCAACTTGCGTTGGGGTCCTAGAAAGTTATAGTCTAGGTCAAATTATTACTAATAACCTAATTCCCTATAACCATTGGCTCTGATACCAACTTCTTCTGTCACACCCCGACCACGTAAAACAACAAACCGTGGCGGAAACGTCGGGGAGTGTTGTAACATAATTATTGTTTCAAACCATGGATACAAGAGTTTCGTTTTATTAAATATTAAACATCGTTTTAAAGTTAAACAAACAAGTTAGACATAGTCTATCATCGTTATTAAATCACTAAGGCCTCGTCCAGTCCTAAGTGAGCATGCATCCTACTCGCAATCAACATTAAGCAACATCACCTGAAACATATGTAAAAACAAAGTCAGCAAAGAAATGCTGGCGAGTACATAGTTTTTGTGTGAGTGTCAGATTCATGGCTCGTTGAAATATCTCGTACAACTTTGTTAATTGATATTTGAAACCTTGTTTTGTGAAATGTTTGTATTGTAAAATGAATAACCAAGTCAAAACAGATTTGGTTATAATTTATAAACCTCGATGCCATGAATCTTACCCCAAAACATTTGTTTTCATAAACCAAATCGGAAATCGTTCTCGTAGTAAAACTCGTATGGTTTATATAGTTTCGTAAACATCGTTGTGTGACATCGTTTAACTCGTTCTCGTTATAGACCATTATTCACTTGTTTAAATCGTTCGTAATCATTCAATCATTCAAAATCGTTCTCGTACAAATCGTTCTCGTACAAATCGTTCTTTTTTTAATTGTGAAAACTACTTTTGGTCGCCTCGCTAATAACATTCAAACCTTTGTGACTCGTTCATCGTTCAACTCGTTCAACTCGTATTAACAAACCACCAAAGGGTAAGTTAACAATCATCAGATTCAGTCGTTATCCACCTAACCCACACATAACCATGGGTGCGGTCTGATAACGGGATTTGTCAGATCCTATGGTACCATAACCTAATACTGGTCGGCTTGATCAATGCTAATGAATGTCATTCGTTATGTAACTACAACCAACAAGCTCGTTCACATTATCGAAATCGTTATTAGTTTAGTATAAACCATATTACTCATTTTGAAACCATCGTTAAAACATCGAAATCGTTTTGATAGATATGAATCACCCCAAAACAATCGAAAACAGTAAAAAAGGGGATCTATGTACTCACCTTTGGGTGCGTTTTTATATGTTAACACAATCCCTCAAATTGTTTATTCGTCCTAAATTAAATAAGAATGATTTAATAATCAAAAACCCACAAAAAACACCGAAGTTTCTCCGATACTTAGAATTTTCACATAACTTTGAGATTTCTCGAAAAGTTATTATTTTTTATTATCTTGGTGTATTTGTATATATGTACTCAAGCGTAACACACATAATCTTGTCAACACTAACACATGATCATACACATATTGTAAAACACATAGCACATTGTAACACATAAAATAACCCATGAACAACCCATTCTAGTGTATGTTGAAAAACACTTATTTTAGCGTTTCGGTAACATTTTTGGGCGTCGGAAGTCTCGTATGACTAACCAAACACCAAGTAAAATTAATATAAGTTAAAATACTTGTTTTTATATCAAAAATATCAGTTTGGTTACTGATCTAAAACAGTTTTATAAAAATCCTCCGAAAAGGCGATTTTCAACCGTTTTACCGCATAGTTTTGCATCAAACGTTACCCGAACCATCCCAAATCAAAACGACTTGAAATTTTAACATAACCCATGTTATTTACTGAATAAAATAATGGTTATACTCATGATAGTGCAGGTCTTAAACAAAGCACATAAATCATGCAAATTTCACATAGTTTACCACTTTTTAAGCTATATGTACAACATGCAAAGCTATCAAACCTATGTCAAAGTTTCATGCCATTATAATGTACCAAATAATAATATTTTTAGTGTTTATAACCTGTTCAAAAATAATTTTGTCATACAATCACTTTTTATCACTTCTTGAGCTTTAAACCAACATATATTCACATGTACAAGTGCCTAAAGCATACTATCATAACATCATCATTTTATGTTAATCTAAATGCATCAAATATGTGATATATTCAGATTTATTTGCTGATGTAATTTACATTTAACATATCATACATAAATCACCAAATACTTGCATTTTTACCACCATTCAAGAACATGTAACACTTAAACAAGCACTTTATCAAAATAAAGCTCAAAACTCAAACACATATGTATATGTGTACGGTTATACATATACATATACATCACCATTTTTTTTGTATCATGACCCATTTCATTTTAGATTTCAAGTTTAGTGAAAATCCCAAGATTCAAGAGAAACTTCAAATCATCAAGAACAACCAAGAATCAAAGTATGATTTAAACATAAGTGTTATACCTTCAAGATTCAAGTGGGTTGTGGGATGAGATTTTGATGATAGGAAGCTTGAAATTACTTGAATGCACCTTGGAAACCCCTTTAGATCTTCACACCAACTTGAAGGTTGCTAGAAATGAGCTTGAATATGAAGAACAAGATTGAAGAAAGGATGAAGATGGTGAGAGAGAGAGGGGACGGTTTGGGGAGAGAGGAGAGAGTGAGGGATGTTGAGTGTGAATGAAGATGTTGTGATCTTGCCAGATTGTGTAAGATATATAAAAAGATATGGGAAGATATGAAAGATTACTTGCATCAACAAGTGGCAAGTTGAATGAGAAGTGGCAAGGGAAGGCACATGGGGCCGCCACCTCCACCCTCCACTCTCATATTCATGCATTCTTGTATGTAGATATATAATATATATAGGCTAAAACGGGTGTTTAACTGGATACCGGGTATTTTATCTAGTGTTTAAATCCCGGTTTATGGCGTTCTAAATTATTTTTATTATTCTATAAAAATAAACTCGCCAAAATATTACTGAAATAAATTTCAGTTGCCAAGAATGGCTGCGTTGTCTGCGTTTTGCAGTAGAAGCACTGTGTCGCGCAGAAACACACGGTACGCGCTTAAACTTGAAAAATAACGTTTTTAAGCGTTTTAATTTATTTTTCAACCCGAACCTGATTAAAAATAAAATTTTAATCATAACAGAATATTTTTGGGATTTAAATATTATCCGGGCGGTCACCAACGTTCGTTTCGCAGTTTTGTCGTAAATAGCTCTAAAGTTCGAATAAACATGTTTTTGCCATACCGAATCCTTCGAAACTTATTTCTAAGTTATGTAAAGGATATTTAGGGTATGTTTAACTTATGTCACTGTTCCGGAGTGTACGTCGCGTTAAACTGATTGCGTTTATGCACCAGTTTGCGTATAACCTTCCAGAAAGTGATTTAAAGCTTGAAATCGGAATCGAATCAAATTGTAAAATCATCAAACACAATAACACATATAATAACACCAAAGCACATTGTTTTATTGATAACTAACATTGTTTTATATTGTACGTCGATTACTGAGCACAGTTGTCACACTATAGTGAAACGATATGTCCTCGAGAGGACTATGATTAATTATTATATTCGCCAGGGGACTTTGATGACATAACATGTCTACAAAAGATTTTTAATGAAATAACATGTTTACAAAAAGATATTTTTTTTGAAATAACACTTCCATGTAAGGACTATAATGGAGTATAAAGTCCATGAATGACTATTTTGAAGTATGTTGTCCACGAAAGAACTATATAAAAATATGACGTCCACTAAGGGATTTTATTGTAATATAATGTCCACAAAGGGACTATTTTGAAATATAATGTCCTCGTAGGGACTATGATAAACATACGTATATACAGATTCTTATCAGGAGACGTAGGTCCACAAGGACTACAATTAATCAAATGCCCATACAGGGACTTAAAGGAAAATGAAATACAATGAAAGATCGATTTTTCTAATGCCTTCCTTGCTCCACTCCAATTGTTTCTCTTCCTTGTTTGTCGTATGCTATAGCGACGCCGAAGATTTCAGTGAATTAAATAAGCATCCCAGTCCAGGATTTGTTGCTAGGAGTAGGATCCAAAGATTCAATGAGTAGAAAATTTTAAGTTAGATCACGGATTTGAAGTTTAATAAGTATAGTCCAAGTTTGGAATTCCGAAACTTAGAGATAAGAATCTATTGATCAATGGCATTTATTGGTATTATCTTCAATACGGGAGCCTCGAGGATCTCCTAGTATGGACTCCACTGGTACAGACTCCAAAATTTGAGCCTCAAGGACCTTTGGTATGGACTCCAGAGTTTGGTTAAAAATTTCAATAAGTTTGGTTTTGGAAATATCTCCATAAAGGTCTTCCTCCAACCGGTTGCACGCTTATCCTAGCCGTGGTACGAAGCTTGGCATTACTAGGCTTCGGATGTGGAGAATTTGCATCAACGGCTTCTTTGCTTGGCGACAAAATTTAAAACACATAAAATCGAAAACAATGTTTACTTAATAGGGATGAGAGCATTCCTATGTTAAGTCTAGACTCAAAAGGTCTAAGGAATATGCTACTATGTCATTTGAGAATAAACACTAAATGTTAGTGTTTAATTCACTCAAACGTTGGCTCTGATACCAACCTGTCACACCCCGATATTTACAGCTCACCCAGGTGGGCCCGGTGGGGAGTATCGTGACGTAAGATTGATATCGTCATAATCAAACATACACAGAATAGCACAGCGGAAGTCTTGGAATATAAAATATTATTACTAACTCAAATGTCAGAAAATACAGAAATGGTAATTACATACGAGCTTGTAATATTAAATCCACAGGCGGATCTAAAATCAAATACACAACTTGTTCAACAGACATAAGGCATTACGGACTTGCAAGATCCTTTACTTAACGCCTAGAAGCTTCCAGCCAATTACGTGTAGTACCTGTCACTTAGTCTTTTGAAAATACGTCAGCTTACACTGGTAAATAAAATTAACCGAATCATTTGAAAGTGTTTATAAAATTGGTTTGGATGCACAAGGCATAAAATCTTTTATCACTTGGGACAATTATATAAAAAATAATCTTGTATACAGATTTACATGTTTGTCGTACGTTCAGGGCCCGGGATAGAAGTCGAGTCATGAGTAATAGACACACCACTAATATAGTCCACAAGGAGTTATCCTCACGTGCGGTTATATCTTATATCTTAATTCCCTTTTTGGGGAAAAGAACCCGTATCGCAACTGTCAGGTGTATGCCTACACCCCGTGCTTAGGTCATTGCCATTTGCATTTAAATGATGCCAAGGATATCCAGGACATGGTCATTAACCCCCAAATGTTTATATATCAAACAACACAGATTAAAACGGGTTATGTCAATGAATTAACCACTAATCGATTAAATATTCAACACCCGACCAAGCGGTAATAATTTACCGTATCCCAAGCCCGTATAAGGGAAAATAAGTTAAAAGTATTTACCTGAGCTTAAAATGCAAGATTTGTATACTCAGTCGTATAATCTACTCAAACAAGTGCAAGTATCTTTTACCGGGGCTCCTAATCTGGAAGGAAGGTTATATTAACCTATTTGATTACTAACGGGTCTTATTTAGTTTGTAAACTTAGACCGGTTAGTTTAAAGAAAGGTTTACGGCACGAAACGCTAGATTAAGCGATGGCCGGATTGGAATGTGATTTAGACCCAACAAGTATGAAGACTTGTATAAAATGGGTAAACTAAATACATTCTGGATTTTGAAGTAAAAATGATAAGGTTTGACCCGTTTCGGCTAATTTATGCAAACTAGTTACATAAACCGTACCGAACGCGTGTATGCATAACGGGTAACCAGATAAGTCATGTACAAGTTCCAAAAGTTATTATGCTTTAAATATGTTTTGATATCATTAGGATATCAACAATTATGCCCAAAAAGATCTCTAAACCAAATTAAGTCCCGTAAGGGCATTTTGGTCATTTTGAGATTTATAAAAGAGGTTTAAACATAAACTGATGTTCTGGTCTAAAACATTCTGTAAAAGTATTTATTTTACAATGTTATAACAGTAGGATATCATACATATGTGTGGTTTACCATTTATGGCCAAACTATGCACCGTAGGGGCATTTTGGTCATTTCAGATATGTTTTTAGGGACAAAATTGGAAGTCTGAGTTCATGACTTATAACTACTGTAAAAGTATTAAAATTTATTTATAAATTCAATAGGTAACAAGTCTTGGGTGCTAAATATGGTTTTAAACCATACTATGCACCTAATTAGTGTAAAAGTCGACAATTGATGATATTTACGATGTTTATAAATTCTAAGATTTTATTCAGCCTTGAATGTTTAAAATATTTTATTTTTTCATATAAAATCAGTAGGAAAAGGTTTGGCATGCTAATCATATGTAAATCTCATTTTATTAACAAAAAGGGCATTATCATCTTTTGTCGAATTTATACAAGAACTCAATTATATGGCCAGTTTATAATCTGACCCAAGATTCCAGAAATCCCTAAAAATAATATCATAATAGTAGGTAATGAGTTTGGTGCCAACATTTGGGTTTAAACATGATTTATGCACCAAAGCGTAATTTAATTAATAAAAAGTTCAATTTTACGATATCTTGCATAACTTTGATTTGAGACCATAAAATATCGTAAAAATAATTTTAACATGTTTATATATCAGTAACAAAGCTATTTGCATGCTTACATATTCAAAAATCTCGTTTTTATACTATAAGGGCATAATGGTCAAAGTTAATCATAATAACGGGTTATGTGCAAAAACTCAGATTTCTAATATGATCGTGTAATATAACCTTACAAGGTTATGATACATTAAATTACGATCATAACGGAACCTAGAATCAGTAGCAAACTAATTTAATTCGGTTCATAATCGAAAGTCAACGCAGAAGTCAAACTTCGCGACTTTCGGTTGCGAACCGACCCTAAAACTGGATTTTACGAGCCGAACTTGTTTACACATGTTCTAATAATTATTACCAAGTTGTTTAAATGATAAAACGTATTTTAGAATACTTCTAAACGTATATCGCAATTATTTCGAAAACTGACCCGTTGACTTTTTAAAACAATGTTACGTTGACTAGTCAATTGACCAAGCAAACGTGATTCTTAGGAGGTGCCCTTTTGAGGGTTTAACACCTACCTAATTACGATCACGTAGCCATGTTCGTTGTGAACAATGGCTCGAGCGTTTACGGTCTTACTAAAAGTCAAAGCGTTTATCGAAAACGCTTGACTTTTCGGCTTTAAAAGCCAAATAAAATAAACTAGTAACGAAAGGACACTTACAAATGGTCCTATGGACTGAATAGAACTCAAAAGAGGTTCCAAAATGTTCAGGATCCTCTAGGATTGAGAGAAATAGCAAGATTGAAAAGAAAGTGTGAGTTTTGAAATGAATTCAACACCCCTTTTATAGAGTTTGGAGGATGTTTGGATGATCAACAAGTGTTAGGGGATTGCTTAGGATCATTACATGTGTATACCAGCTATAAAAATCAGTTAGCAAGCTCCTAGAATGATCAAATGGTTTTAAAAATCATGTGTGGGAAACAAGTATGAAGAACCTGCAGCTGCCATGATCTTTCTGTCGAAGTGATGCCGTCGCGTCGTGCGACGGCATAGGGGACACAAGGTCGTGCAGCGCGACGCCTTACATGACTAGCCAAACAAGGTTAAAACCTGTCATGTTTAGTCCCTGCACCTTTAAATGCAATGTAACTTTCATTTTAGGCACATTTAATCCTTGAAATTAGTTTGTAGATGATCTAGGGAGTATAACCAAACACCATTAGGTCCGGTTTCGTTAAACGATCACCGAAAACACGAGTTTCTTCCTGATGACGCTTTTAACCCTTTAATTTGCGAACTTGTGCGTTTTAATGCGAAATGGCATAAAAGCCTTTCAAGATCAATAATAAGCATTCCCTAGAGTATGACGGGATATTATGACACTCCAGTTTATTCCAGTTCGCTTAAAAGGTCGCTCAAAAGTGCAGTTTCGCTTGTTGTCATTTCTAGTCCTTTTAACGCACATAAATGTGCGTAATATCGTTTAACGATATCCAAGCCTTACGTAACCCATGATAGGCATTCCCGAGTGTATGCTCAAATATTACGATGCTTCGGGTTTGTTAAAAGGTCACTCGGAGGTAAGAATTAACATGTTGACGCTTTTAACCCTTCGACGCGAAAACTTTCAAATAATTATGCAAACGGCTCCTCTCGATCAACAAGTGGCTCATTTGTGAATATGAATACCGTGTATTGTTATTCAGAGGCTTAGTTTAAGCATGTTAACACTTTTAGTACTTTCGCATTCAAAGTTTTTATTTTTCGCAAAATTAGTCCTTAATAGTCAACGTTTGACTTCATTAGAGTTTAGTACACGTGTCAACACATCATTGGACGTGATTTTACGAGGTGTTACAGGTAGACAACTCCTGTTTCACATATTCTAATTGTTTGTCTACATCAACATCTTTCTCATCAAAATTTGATGGGTTCAGGTTAAGTTTTCTCAAGAAAATGTCTATATCTTCGAGCTGAATAACGCAGTCTGCAAAACAAAAAAGAGCATTAGCAAGCATATTAAATTAACACAACAAAACATTTTTATAAGTCTATAAGTACCTATATTGTCACACCCCCAAAATCCACCTGCGGAATACCACCGCTTGGAGGCGTGACTGACCAGGATCCAGCCACCAATCATATTGAACAAGCTTGTAAGTAGTTATAAAATCCAACCAATACAATTGGTGTCCAAGCAAAAACATAATCAAGTTGCAAGCGGAAGCATAACGCTTAAAAACAAAACATAAGTTTAATTGTTTCAAAGTTTAACATGGCACACAGCTGTCCATGTCCCACAACGACTCTCTTCCATGCAAGCTCCAGCTAAATACCTATAGACCTGCAAAGCATGTAGTAACGAGTCAACAACAAGTTGAGTGAGTTCACGGTTGGGTGTTCATTTTAAGTTGTTCCAAAAACAGTTTCCTTTAGCTGGCGTCCTGCCGTGGGGGTTACCCCATAGTTGAAAACGTGATTTGTTTACCCATTTACTCTGGCAATACAACCGTGGGGGCTACCCCATGTTAGTTATCTGGCCTCTCGGCCGTGGGGGCTACCCCATGTATACACTAGACTCGTTACCATATCGACTGCTGACTGTAGTCATGTTTATGTGCCCTTAGCGTCGGTGTCTATCATCACCGACGTGCCATAGTCCATTAGTTCACGCCCGTCCTCTGCGGCACGGTGTGAGGCTTGTCAAACCTAAATAGCGCTATCTAACTAATGACCCGCTCGCCATTGGCCCGGCGATTAAGTCGATATCAAAAGGAGGGACTTCGTGATAGAGTTTTGGTCTAGTACGAGTTATCTGTCCATGAGGACGAGGAATTACATTCCTGAACCAATACTGTCCCACCCAAGAAAGGACGAGGAAGCCATGTTCCTTAACCCCATTCCCTACCCCTGGGAATCCCATGCTTTGTAGAGGGTGTGAACTCACCTTGGTTTGCTCGGCAGTTTAATTTACTTGATTAAATAAGCTGGTCACCGTGTCCTAATATGATTACCAGTATAGGTCAGGTACCCTACACGTATCTAACACATAGCACACAGGTATTATTCATGGCATACACGTATAAACATGGCGGTTTACATCAGTACGTACGAGTTGAACAGTAACATGTATGTAAATAACAAAACCCAAAAGTCCGGCCCAATAACTTGGCTTGTAACAGTATGCAAGTCCAAACAGAAGGTGTGTGTACGTGGTCTCGAGTCGAGACTAGAGATCTCGAGTCGAGACTGTGCGATCTCGGGTTAAAGCCTACGAGTTCTCGAGTCATGCATGAACTAGTCGAGACTAGATGGTCTCGAGTCGCAACCGGACTCGCAACCGTGGTCTCGAGTTATGCTGCTTGTGCTGGCATTGTATGGTCTCGAGTCGAGACTAGAGAGTTCTCGACTCGTAACCTGTGTCGCAATCTGCGGTCTCGAGTTG
This sequence comes from Helianthus tuberosus, assembly GCA_030545235.1. Lineage (NCBI taxonomy): Eukaryota > Viridiplantae > Streptophyta > Magnoliopsida > Asterales > Asteraceae > Helianthus > Helianthus tuberosus. The sequence goes on along the minus strand of CM060429.1, from coordinate 60,295,269 downwards.
TCATGTGGTGATCTCGAGTCGAGACCAAGGGTCTCGACTGGCATCCCTGCTAACAGCCGGCATTTGTACTAACCAATGGGATTTCGATTTCATGCAACAGTGTGTACTATCAATACAAACATGTTTTCTTGTCTAATACTCAATTAAAATGGATCAAACAAGCATTTTTCAAATATTCAAGTCACCTTCAAACATGTCTGCATATATTTATCATGTTCTTCATTAGAGTTCTCATCTAGCACACTTGATTAATCAAACAAGCATAAACCGCAATAGTTACACAACCTAGTTATTCTCATTAGTTTCTATATCTAACATATCCGATCAATACATGCGTCTATATAAGATTTATCATCAACATTCAACCATTTTTATGCTATCTAGTACACATCCTACATATCAAACATGAACATGTGCACTCCTAATCAAACAAACACCTTTGTCATGGATAACAACAATCTTAATACCGATTTCTCAAGAAGGATATATTCATCATGCATAAAACTTAACAAGCAAACATATTATCAAATAACTTCATCATACATCATCATTAACCGAAACACATCATCATCAACTGAAATACAATACATGACATGAATCACTAACCGGTTAGAGAAGTAGTGGTGAAGAATGAAGCTTTACTTGGTGTGCACAAGCTAATCCGAGAACCCTCTTGTGGTCGACCGGTTTGATCCGAGAGAGAGAAAGAAGGTTTGTGCTTCTAGGGTTTTAGTGAGAGAGTGTAGGAGTGTGTGTGTAGGAGAGTGTGTGTAGATTGCCCAAAGAATGGCAAGGTTGGCTATCCACCAAGGTTATATACTTGTTCTAAGCTGGTGCACCCTAATGGGCTTTCGGGTAGACTAAAGGGGTGCATGGCCCAACCGGCCCAACTGTTGCACTGTTCACTCGAGACCGCATGGTCTCGAGTCGGGTCCTTGTGTCTTGGTTCCGACTCACTACATAACTACTTGTATAAAACTATATTCTATACGTACACATTGATAACACATAGCACGTCAAGGTAATCATGGACTTTTATTTACTAATATATAAACACATAACATTTAACCATGTTACATCGAGATACAAGAAAGGGTTTTAAATTACGAGTTGTCACATTATCCCCACGTTGAAAGAAATTTCGTCCCGAAATTTGGTAAGTACTCACTGAGGAAGCTAGTTAAGTTGTATGGTTTTCACTGGTTTTCCTGGGGTGTCACATCCTCCCCCCGTTGATCTGGAATTTTGTCCCGAAATTCCGTAGCTTCAGCCTCAGTAGTGGTTGTACCGTTTGCGAATAGTTGGGGATACTTTTGTTTCATCTGATCTTCGCGTTCCCAGGTGAACTCTGGGCCGCGACGTGAGTTCCAACGAACTCGAACGAGAGGTATTCTAGTGTTCTTGAGGACCTTAACATCCCGGTCCGTGATTTCAACTGGCTCTTCGACGAATCGTAACTGCTCGTCGATGGTGAGTTCCTTCAAAGGAACTATGTGGGTCTCATCTGACAGACACTTCTTCAGATTCGACATGAGGAAAACGTTGTGAACTGCACTGAGTTCCGCTGGTAAGTTCAGTTTGTAGGCCACCTTGCCTATTTTCTCGATGATTTCAAAAGGTCCGACGTATCGTGGGTTAAGTTTGCCTTGTTTACCAAAACGAACCACACCCTTCCAGGGTGAAACTGTGAGTAGTACCCGCTCCCCAACCTGGAGCTCAAGTGGTTTCCTGCCCTTATCGGCGTAGACTTTCTGACGGTCACGAGCTGCCGCCATGCATTGTCGTATTTGAGAAATTCGTTCAGTTGTGTCTACCACATGTTCTGGACCAGTGATCTGACTATCCCCCACCTCTGCCCAACAAAGAGGTGACCGGCATTTACGCCCGTACAATGCCTCAAACGGAGCAGCTTTAATGCGGGTGTGGTAGCTGTTATTGTACGAGAATTCCACAAGTGGCAGATGCTTCTCCCAGTTGTTGCCAAAGTCGATTACACATGCACGAAGCATGTCTTCTAAGGTTTGAATAGTGCGCTCGGACTGCCCGTCCGTCTGAGGGTGATACGCTGTGCTCATGTCTAATCGTGAGCCAAAGGATTTGTGCATCGCCTGCCACAGCTCTGAAGTAAAACGCGCATCTCGATCCGAGATAATAGAGGTGGGCACCCCGTGCCTCGAAACAACTTCCTTGAGGTATACTTCTGCTAGAGTGGAGAATTTATCCGTCTCCTTGATAGCCAGGAAGTGCGCAGACTTTGTGAGTCGATCCACGATCACCCAAATAGTATCATTTCTGCGCTGGGATCTAGGTAGGCCAGTAACGAAATCCATGGAAATTTGCTACCATTTCCATTGTGGTATCTCTGGTTGTTGGAGTAGGCCTGAGGGTTTCTGGTATTCCGTCTTGACTCTCGCACAAGTCAAACACTTGCTGACGTAAGTTGCTATGTGGGCCTTCATGCTAGGCCACCAATACGTAGTTTTGATATCGTGGTACATCTTATCTGAACCAGGATGTACCGAGTAGCGAGACTTGTGTGCTTCGTCCATCACAAGCTCTCGTAGGTTGCCATAGAGTGGGATCCAAATGCGTCCCGTTACGTAGTAAGCACAGTCTTCCTTTTGTTCTAAGCGTTGCCTTGAGCCGCGTAGGGCTTCAGCCCTGACGTTTTCTGATTTCAATGCTTCTATCTGAGCAGCTCGTATTTGGGAAGGAAGACTAGAATGTATAGTGAGTTGTAAAGCTCGCACGCGCTTAGGCGCGGTGTCCTTTCGACTGAGGGCGTCGGCCACAACATTGGCCTTGCCCGGGTGATACCTGATCGAGCACTCGTAGTCATTCAGTAGTTCGACCCATCGTCGTTGTCGCATATTCAGTTCTTTCTGTTTGAAGATGTGCTCGAGGCTCCTGTGGTCGGTGTAGATGGCACACTTGGTACCGTACAGGTAATGTCGCCATATCTTAAGTGCAAAAACAACAGCTCCCAGTTCTAAGTCGTGCGTAGTGTAGTTCCTTTCATGAACTTTGAGTTGGCGTGAAGCGTAAGCTATGACTTTATCTCGTTGCATCAATACGCAACCAAGACCCTGAATTGATGCGTCGCAGTAGACCACGTTGTTGATTGATAAGGTGTCTCTAAAGGTTGAGGAGGTTATAATCAAATAACCCCTCGTTAGCGGAGTCACACACTGTTCTCCACTGACAAAGAAAGCCCTCCCAATCTTTCTGAGTAAACGAATTCTTGCAGTGCTTCACAATATTTTGTAAGATGTGGAACCTGCAGAGATATCTGTGAGCGCCAGGGAATATTTTTCTACACGTGTTTATCAGTGCCTGGTCCCTGTCCGTTAGAATTACACGCGGCTCCATGCACTCGTGCAGCATAGACTTGACCCTCTCCATGACCCAGATGTACGTTACCTCCTGCTCGTTTGAAAGAAATGCATGCGCAACACAGAAGGTTTGGTTTGTCGACGTCATACCCACAACTTGAAAAAATGGAAGATTGTACACGTTAGTCTTGTAGGTAGCGTTGACCATAAGCACATGCGGGAATGCCTTCCATATTTCAAAGGACTTTTCGTGAAAGAAAAATACATGCTGAACGACGTTGGTGAAAGGTTCCGTCTGTATGTAATAGGTCATCTTTTTTCCCTGGAGGATTTGTTCCAGCCGCTGCATGGGAGACGGTTTTTTATCGAACTTTGCGGCCCTAATCTTTTGGTGAGCGTTGTGTATGTCTTTCAGAACACATTTTTTTCTCAGGGTTCTGTTCGGTTACGGCCTTCCAGATTGTATGGGGTTGTATGTCTTGATCTGTCAGCTCTTGCACCAGCCTAAACTCATTAGGAGTAAGCCTCCTGCATATACATAACCTTCCAGATGTTCAGCAGGGCCGTGGTTGTGGGTCTTGTTAAAATTTTTGTTCAGATAATCTTTCCGCCAAGCTCGACGACTTTGGTCGAGACGACCTATCACCATAAAAGGGCACGCGCATTTTTTGTTGTCGGTTTTCATAACCGTGGCCTTACTCTCATGCTCGCCGCTACGACAACATTGGAGCCACACCCGATGATCCTTGGACCGTCTGGTAACAATAACGTATCCGTTGGCTAAACCCCTTCGTTTTACCCAACCTTCCAAATCATCGCGGGATAAAAAAATCCTAAAAATATAACAAGTAATTTAAAAAAATATAACAATTTTGAATGTACTTTTTTTTTAATTCTTATAAAAATATAACAATTTTAATTAATGTTATAAAAATATAACATTTTTTAATTAATTTTTTTATCCTATTTACAAAATATAACAATTTTGAATGTATTTTCTCTTTACAATTTAACGTGCAAATTATTATTGTGCAAATTATTATTGTTTTTTATTGCGAGGAACGTGCGAATTGTGCATCGGTTTTGAAATGAACGAGGTAACAAGTATTAAAACACATAGAAATTGAGATAATGTAAAAGAGAGGCTTGAAAAAACATTGGATTGTTTCGGGTTTAGAAACTTTGACTATTCCAAAGTGAATAGAAAGTCCTTTCAAATTAGGGAAACGTGCTTTGGCCTATAGGTAAAATACTCTCGTCGAGAAGCGATGAACGGTACTTTACCCTTACAGTTAGTACACGTCCCTAATCGATTGAAAAATCAAAACTTTGGCGGGATTGAAAATCGAGGAACGGGACTAGTCGACAAGATGCGGGTTTCACCCCTACCAGCAAAATGTTGATCTGTACTACCGGCGAAGTATGTTGCTAAATAATCAGTTACCAAAAATTGGTACAACTTTTAGTACTGATAATGTTGGTGATTCATCAAAGAACAAATCTCCAAGTTATGATTCGGGATATCTTTCATCATCTTCATCATCCAAATCCAATCAGAGTCAGAGCTGGAAAGATTCTCCGCATTTGAATATTGATTTCGCTAAACAACACATGAGTTTCTTAACGTCTGTTCTGGAGTCATATGAAGGTCTAATTGCAGGAAAGATTGGAAATCCAAACATGACGAAGGAGGATTATGATCAAGTAGACCCAGAGGAGATGGAGCTCATGGATATTCGTTGGTGCATGGCAAGCGTCATCAGGGGCTCAACGGTTCATGGAGATCACTGGAAGGAAGTGTTTGGAAGGTCCTGATATGAAGATGGGATTTGATAAAGCAAAAGTCACTTGTTTCAAATGCAAACAAAAGGGGCACTTCAAAAGAGAGTGCACTAATCCCCAAGCTGATGATAGTGTGAATCCGTTTCACGAAGACTATTACAAGAAAGCTATCTATTATCGCAACAACGAGCAACATTCAAGAAAGCAGATTGAAGAAGGGTCATCTAAGGAGAAGAAACAAGCTCTATTGACGATTCATGATGTTAGTGATAGACCCAAGACATTTCATGAAGACGAAGGATTTGACTGGAGTAAATACATAAAGGAAGAGAAAAGAGAGAAAAAGGCATTGGTGGCTGAAATTAAAGAGAGTCGAGAAGAAAATCATGCCCGGGCATATTTGAGCATAGAGTGAAAGAAGTACAGGGAAGCAAAATGGGCAAATAGATGGGATGCTGATAAAGAATGTTATGTTGATCCTAAAGGAAACCCAACAGTTGATCCAGACGAGGTAGATTTTGAAGCACTTGTTGCTGCGATACCAACTGTGGGAGTTTGGTGCAAAGGGCTTGAAGAAATTCCAAGATACAGAGAAAAGGTTGAGGAAGGCATAAGGAATGTGTTATATGCCAGTCTGGAAAAGAAGAAGACGACGATAGAGGAAATCATTGATGAGAGCCAGAAGTTGGTGAATGAGGTGAAGAAAGCTGGTGAGAGAGCTAATGAAGCTGTTGCTGAGAAACAACAGGTGGTTGAAGAAGAACAAGATCAGAAAAAGGCGGCAAAAGAAGCCGAGATGCCAAACACTGAGGTAACAACTCAAACTGATTCTTCTGATCCATCAATTAAAATTGATAATAAAGCTGAACAACAGTGCAAGAAATGCATGGAAACGTGCAATGCTTGTACTGAAAAAGATGAAAATCTAAAATCAAGTACATTGAGTTTACTAAATAGAAAAAAATTTCAAAGAAAACTGTAATGAAATGCTTGAAAATGAGAAATTTTTTAAAGAAAAAGAAAAGGAGTTGATACAGAAATGTGAAGATCTTGAAAACGAAAACAAAATTTTGAAAGAAAAGTGTCCAGCTGTTTGCAACGAATGTGTTCCAAAAGATAAAACTATTCAAGAATTGCAAAAAGAATATGATGTAATGAAATTGTCATATCACACGGTAAAAGAAGCTTATGAAACTTTGAAAAGTAGAGTCAAATGTCTGGATGATCGATTGTCAGCATGTCAGGAAACAACCAAATTCCTTGAAGCTAGATAAGAAGGAAAACAAATGGTTTTAAATAATTACATAGATGATGTTGCTAAACTCAAACAAGAACTGGCTGAAAAGGAAAAGTTGATCAATAAACTTCAAAGTTATCATGCCTCTTCATACATTTTAGAACGTATTTTCAACATCACACCCAATGGTAAAGAATCTGAAAAGAACAAAAAGGGAATTGGGTCAGAATATCATCTGGTTCCACCACCGTTGGAGAATATTTAATATTCATTCAATGATGGCGAAAAGGTGGAAAAAGAAATAAATATGGTTGACCAATTACCTGATAACATCGATGTGACTTACGACAAATCTGATGATCTTGATGATTCAGAGGTGGTAGGTAAGGTTGTTGAAAGCGTTTTGACAGAGGAGTCTACTAAAACAGATAAGTCTGAGTCACATGATGAGAATGAGGGAAGTTTTCATGATAGTTATCTTAAAAATTCAAAATCGGAGAAAAATGCGAATGATGATCCGATAGGATTGGCATACACCATGATTGGATCGGACAAATTATTCTTAGATATTGATGTCTAGATTCAGAATGTGATTTCGTAAAAGATTGATAAAGTGTTTAAATTGGTAGAAATTGAAAAATCTGAAATTTCAAAATTTGCTGGAAAGAGCAAGAAGTCTTTTTATAACAAACCTGGTTACAAAAAGAAAAATATGAAGGCTGGGTTGGGTTATAAGAAGAAACAAAATCACAAATGGTTTGACAAGAGACATCATCACAACAAGACGAACTTTGTTCATGGAACAAGTTCTGAGGATGAGAAAGAATTCCAATTTAGACGACAGTCTAATGAAAAGTTCTATGCTCAAAAGAAACAACAACAACGGGCTAAAGATGTTTCAAAGACAACATGCTTTAAGTGTGGTCAAAGTGGACATCTTGGTCGCAAGTGTCAAAATCTGAAGCCTGTTGGTGTTGATAAAAAGAAAGTTTGGATTGAAATAGAAGTCAACCAAGTTTTAATAAAAGCAAACTTGGAAACCGAAGCCAAAGACACCCAAATTTGAACCTAAACAAATTTGGAAACAAAAGGTTGATTTTTCAAAATCAGACCAAACTTGGAAGCCAAAAACATCCAAGTTTGAATCAAAACAAATCTGGAAACCTAAAGTTGATTTGTCAAAAAGTAACATTCAAACAGATTCAAGATTTTATCGAAGAAGTGTTTCAAAATGACAAGTTTGGGTGGAAAAGAAACAAAAGACTTCTGTGAGTGATAATCAAAGTAAAAATGCATTTGTGAAAAATGATAAAGATTTTCCGAAGTTGAATAATTTTCATTGTGTCACAAATACCCAAGGTCAAACAAGCCTGGGTTGCATTGTTCAAGTAAATGAATGAGTTGAATATGCAGTTGCTCTCGAAGACAACTGACTGTCAACAAGAAGAGTATCGGAGTAGCCTAGCACAAGAGAAGGAGGCTGCTGATCCCTGCAACAGAGAAACAGGGAGTTTGTTCACTTTTGTACATAAATAAACCATATTTCAAAACTCTAAAAATCGAAAAATTTAAAAACCAAAACTATTTTTTTCTTGTGTCAAAAATTGAAAAATGAAAAAATATGTTTGAGTTTTATATTTTGTTAAAAAAATTCAAAAATTTGAAAAATATGTTGAGTGAATACGCCGAAACCCTCACAGCTGAACAAACCTGATTATTTCACAAATGATTAAATGGTTTTAACATTATTAAAAATCAGTGTGTTGTAAATCATGGGGGTACTTTCTGCAAAACAGAGCATGTAATGCAGAAAATGGATGGCGAGATAAAGCTATCTGCATTGGGTCGTCAAATTTTCTTAGATGTTTTGGAATTTAGGGGTAGTAAAAATTCAGAAAATACAAAAAACATTTGAAAATTTGAAAAAGCCAAAAACAATAGAAAATGAAAAAGAGTTTTTGTGTAGAAAGAGGAAATGATAGTACATCAGTAAGACAATCACAGTACGCTAAAGAAATGGAAAGTCAAATGTTATAAACGATCTCGCTGATGATGTGCCAGTAGGTTTTTACACATTTAGTAGAGTGAATTTGAGATATAAACCTAAATATCAATAAACTTACTTATCCCGTGGGGAACATCTCTCGGATATATGGGTAACCCCCGAAATCTTGATTGAGAGATTGTCTGATTCTGAGATACTAGGTCTTTATGTTGTTTGATATCTGGGGTATTATACCCGATCTTCTGATATTGCGGAAGCAATGGCCTAGACTTCGTATAATACTTTACGCGTTTTAAAAGTTTACCCTCTGCATAAAAATTGAGAAAATATCGAAAGATATAAATCACATGCAGTTGTAAAGAAGATCCCCAAGGGGGACACACCTAAAGTCGAGCCTTCATCTCTTTGACTGAACGGTAGTTCATACCTGAGCTCTCAAGGTCTCGCACTAACCCATAGTACATATATCAATATAGTATATTCACCTGTAAGATTGAATCTAGGGAATCTTGATACGGGAGTATATTCTGAGGTGGGACACGCGAATAAGTTAAGTGCTTAAAACATTAATATCGTATCTCGAATCAATTGAACTTTGTGTGAAAATTTAAGTGGATCAATATACTAACAATCTAAGTGAATCGTTTAGAACTTAAAGTGTTTATAGCTCAACGGTGCTATTGATTTGTCATAAACTGATATGATCCTCTGACACGGACTCAAACAAAAATATTGTCTGTAAATATTTCTTTACTGCTTTATGTTAAAGAAAAATTAAAAAAAAAGATTTTGTTTCTACTTTATTTTCAACAATCGTTGTTTGAAGGCTAAGTTTCAAAATCTAAGTATGCTGAACATGTTTCTGAAAATAAACAAGTTCGTTAATTTGAAACTTGAAGTTTTAAATCGAAAAATAAAAAAAAGTTTGTAATATCTCCAAGGTCATTAATTTGGACTTGGATGATTATCTGTGAGGTTTTGGATGCTAAAATTGTCAAATTTTATAAAGTCATTTGATAGCAGGAGTAGAGTCGGGTAATCTTGGATAAATAAATGTCACACCCCGACCACGTAAAACAACAAACCGTGGCGGAAACGTCGGGGAGTGTTGTGGCAGAATTATTGTTTCACAACCATGGATAAAAAAAGTTTCGTTTTATTGATTTGTTAAGTAATTTACATTGTTTTAACACAAAACAAACGAGTTACATATCGACTATCACTGTTATTATGTCACTAAGGCCTCGTCCAGATCCTATGTGACGCATGCATCCTAGAAATCAATCATCACGCAACAACACCTGAAACATATGTAAAAACAAAGTCAGCAACGAAATGCTGGCGAGCACATAGGTTTTATAAGAGTGTTGGATTCATGGCTCGTTTATATGTTGCAGTACTTTATTAGACTACAAGAGTCAAAATACAAACCTCGTTTTGAAAAGTGTATTGCAACATAATTAACCAACTCAAATCAAGTTGGTTATAGTTTATAAAAATTCGTAGCCATGATTCTTAACCCCAAAAACATTTGATTTAGTAAACCAATTCGTAAAACATCTCGTAAAACTCGTTAATAAAACTCGTATGGTTTATATCTTCTCGAAAACATCGTTATGTGACATCGTGATAACCTCATTTACCCAGGTGAACTAAATAACGCCACGGTATGTAATATGAGGAAAACACTTATATATAAGAAGTACCAGCGGCCTATCTACCATGTTTTCATCACATTACACCCGTCCCATTATCTAATCACTAACCAAAAACCAATCGTTCACCCAATTCGTTTAAGTCGTTTCGAAATCGTTTAACTCGTTTAAATAATCCTCGTTTTAATTGTGAAAACTACTTTTTGGTCGTCTCGCTAGTAACATTTAAACCTTCGTGACTCGACTATCTCGCTTCTCGCTTTTACAAACCACCAAAGGGTAAGTTAACTATCATCAGATTCAGTCGTTACCCACAACCCCCACACATAACCATGGGTGCAGTATGATAACGGGATTTGTCAGATCCTATGGTACCATAACCTAATACTGGTCGGCTTGATCAATGCTAATGAATGTCATTCGTTATGTAACTACAACCAACAAGTTTGTTCACTTTATCAAAATCGTTATTAATTTAATATAAACCATTTTAATCGCTTTTGAAACCATTGTTTAAACCTCGAAAATCGTTTAACATATGAATCACCCCAAAACAATTGAAAACAGTAAAATAGGGGAACTATGTACTCACATAGTTACCACAAAACATGTAAAAAGAGGGAATCTATGTACTCACATGAAGTGCAAAGTATCCTCAAACAAAAGAACTTCAACAACTCAAGTAAACAAGAGAAATCAAGCGGCACCTAGTAATCGAATCACTAGTCAAACAATCGACATCTAAATCGGAAGATCGGATAGAATGAGGTCTTGTAAACCAAATGAGTGTTGGAACTCATGTGATATGGTTTAACAAAGCCTACATCCTAAATCAGTACCTAACCTAAGTGCTTTCGACCCATTGCGACCCATTAAGGTAGCTTACGCTACTTTAACGCGTCGTTCGCGCAAAGCGCGTTCGAGACATCTAACTAGTCCTATGACAAGTATTATATGCCTAAACATGTTGCATAATCAATTAAGTGACAAAATTTTATGTTACATATGCTTAATTACCAATTATGCATGAAAAGGGCATTTTGGTGTGAATCCGTTTCACGAAGACTATTACAAGAAAGCTATCTATTATCGCAACAAGGAGCAACATTCAAGAAAGCAGATTGAAGAAGGGTCATCTAAGGAGAAGAAACAAGCTCTATTGACGATTCATGATGTTAGTGATAGACCCAAGACGTTTCATGAAGACAAAGGATTTGACTGGAGTAAATACATAAAGGAAGAGAAAAGAGAGAAAAAGGCATTGGTGGCTGAAATTAAAGAGAGTCGAGAAGAAAATCATGCCCGAGCATATTTGAGCATAGAGTGTAAGAAGTACAGGGAAGAAAAATGGGCAAATAGATGGGATGCTGATAAAGAATGTTATGTTGATCCTAAAGGAAACCCAACAGTTAATCCAGACGAGGTAGATTTTGAAGCACTTGTTGCGGCGATACCAATTGTGGGAGTTTGGTGCAAAGGGCTTGAAGAAATTCCTAGATATAGAGAAAAGGTTGAGGAAGGCATAAGGAAGGTGTTATATGCCAGTCTGGAAAAGAAGAAGAAAACGATAGAGGAAATCATTGATGAGAGCCAGAAGTTGGTGAATGAGGTGAAGAAAGCTGATGAGAGAGCTAATGAAGCTGTTGCTGAGAAACAACAGGTGGTTGAAGAAGAACAATATCAGAAAAAGGCGGCAAAAGAAGCCGAGATGCCAAACACTGAGTTAACAACTCAAACTGATTCTTCTGATCCATCAATTAAAATTGATAATAAAGCTGAACAACAGTGCAAGAAATGCATGGGAACGTGTAGTGCTAGTACTGAAAAAGATGAAAATCTAAAATCAGGTACATTGAGTTTACTAAATAGAAAAAATTTTCAAAGAAAACTGTATTGAAATGCTTGAAAATGAGAAATTTTTTAAAGAAAAAGAAAAGGAGTTGATACAGAAATGTGAAGATCTTGAAAACGAAAACAAAATTTTGAAAGAAAAGTGTCCAGCTGTTTGCAACGAATGTGTTCCAAAAGATAAAACTATCCAAGAATTTCAAAAAGAATATGAAGTAATGAAATTGTCATATCACACGGTAAAAGAAGCTTATGAAACTTTGAAAAGTAGAGTCAAATGTTTGGATGATCGATTGTCAGCATGTTAGGAAACAACCAAATTCCTTGAAGCTAGATAAGAAGGAAAACAAATGGTTTTAAATAATTACATAGATGATGTTGCTAAACTCAAACAAGAACTGGCTGAAAAGGAAAAGATGATCAATAAACTTCAAAGTTATCATGCCTCTTCATACATTTTAGAACGTATTTTCAACATCACACCCAATGGTAAAGAATCTGAAAAGAACAAAAAGGGAATTGGGTCAGAATATCATCTGGTTCCACCACCGTTGGAGAATAATTAATATTCATTCTATGATGGCGAAAAGGTGGAAAAAGAAATAAATATGGTTGACCAATTACCTGATAACATCGATGTGACTTACGACAAATCTGATGATCTTGATGATTCAGAGGTGGTAGGTAAGGTTGTTGAAAGCGTTTTGACAGAGGAGTCTACTAAAACAGATAAGTCTGAGTCACATGATGAGAATGAGGGAAGTTTTCATGATAGTTATCTTAAAAATTCAAAATCCGAGAAAAAAGCGAATGATGATGCGATAGGATTGGCATACACCATGATTGGATCGGACAAATTATTCTTAGATATTGATGTCTAGATTCAGAATGTGATTTCGTAAAAGATTGATAAAGTGTTTAAATTGGTAGAAATTGAAAAATCTGAAATTTCAAAATTTGCTGGAAAGAGCAAGAAGTCTTTTTATAACAAACCTGGTTACAAAAAGAAAAATATGAAGGCTGGGTTGGGTTATAAGAAGAAACAAAATCACAAATGGTTTGACAAGAGACATCATCACAACAAGACGAACTTTGTTCATGGAACAAGTTCTGAGGAAGAGAAAGAATTCCAATTTAGACGAAAGTCTAATGAAAAGTTCTATGCTCAAAAGAAACAACAACAACGGGCTAAAGATGTTTCAAAGACAACATGCTTTAAGTGTGGTCAAAGTGGACATCTTGGTCGCAAGTGTCAAAATCTGAAACCTGTTGGTGTTGATAAAAAGAAAGTTTGGATTGAAATAGAAGTCAACCAAGTTTGAATCAAAGCAAACTTGGAAACCGAAGCCAAAGACACCCAAAGTTGAACCTAAACAGATTTGGAAACAAAAGGTTGATTTTTCAAAATCAGACCAAACTTGGACGCCAAAAACATCCAAGTTTGAATCAAAACAAATCTGGAAACCTAAAGTTGATTTGTCAAAAAGTAACATTCAAACAGATTCAAGATTTTATCAAAGAAGTGTTTCAAAATGACAAGTTTGGGTGGAAAAGAAACAAAAGACTTCTGTGAGTTATAATCAAAGTAAAAATGCATTTGTGAAAAATGATAAAGATTTTCTGAAGTTGAATAATTTTCATTGTGTCACAAATACCCAAGGTCAAACAAGCCTGGGTTGCATTGTTCAAGTAAATGAATGAGTTGAATGTGCAGTTGCTCTCGAAGACAACTGACTGTCAACAAGAAGAGTATCGGAGTAGCCTAGCACAAGAGAAGGAGGCTGCTGATCCCTGCAACAGAGAAACAGGGAGTTTGTTCATTTTTGTACATAAATAAACCATATTTCAAAACTCTAAAAATCGAAAAAGTTAAAAACTAAAACAATTTTTTTATTGTGTCAAAAATTGAAAAATGAAAAAATATGTTTGAGTTTTATATTTTGTTAAAAAAATTCAAAAATTTGAAAAATATGTTGAGTGAATACGCCGAAACCCTCACGGCTGAACAAACATGATTATTTCACAAATGATTAAATGGTTTTAACATTATTAAAAATCAGTGTGTTGTAAATCATGGGGGTACTTTCTGCAAAACAGAGCATGTAAAGCAGAAAATGGATGGCGAGATAAAGCTATCTGCAATGGGTGGTCAAATTTTCTTAGATGTTTTGGAATTTAGGGGTAGTAAAAATTCAGAAAATACAAAAAACATTTGAAAATTTGAAAAAGTCAAAAACAATAGAAAATGAAAAAGTGTTTTTGTGTAGAAAGAGGAAATGATAGTACATCAGTAAGACAATCACAGTACGCTAAAGAAATGGAAAGTCAAATGTGATAAACGATCTCGCTGATGATGTGCCAGTAGGTTTTTACACATTTAGTAGAGTGAATTTTAGATATAAACCTAAATATCAATAAACTTACTTATCCCGTGGGGAACATCTCTCGGATATATGGGTAACCCCCGAAATCTTGATTGAGAGATTGTCTGATTCTGAGATACTAGGTCTTTATATTGTTTGATATCTAGGGTATTATACCCGATCTTCTGATATTGCGGAAGCAATGGCCTAGACTTCGTATAATACTTTCCGCGTTTTAAAAGTTTACCCTATGCATAAAAATTGAGAAAATATCGAAAGATATAAATCACATGCAGTTGTAAAGAAGATCCCCAAGGGGGACATACCTAAAGTCGAGCCTTCATCTCTTTGACTGAACGGTAGTTCATACCTGAGCTCTCAAGGTCTCGCACTAACCCAGAGTACATATATCAATATAGTATATTCACCTGTAAGATTGAATCTAGGGAATCTTGATACGGGAGTATATTCTGAGGTGGGACACGCGAATAAGTTAAGTGCTTAAAACATTAATATCGTATCTCGAATCAATTGAACTTTGTGTGAAAATTTAAGTGGATCAATATACTAACAATCTAAGTGAATCGTTTAGAACTTAAAGTGTTTATAGCTCAACGGTGCTATTGATTTGTCATAAACTGATATGATCCTCTGACACGGACTCAAACAAAAATATTGCCTGTAAATATTTCTTAACTGCTTTATGTTAAAGAAAAATTTAAAAAAAAAAGATTTTGATTCTACTTTATTTTCAACAACTGATGTTTGAAGGCTAAATTTCAAAATCTAAGTATGCTGAACATGTTTCTGAAAATAAACAAGTTCGTTAATTTGAAACTTGAAGTTTTAAATCGAAAAATAAAAAACAGTTTGTAATATCTCCAAGGTCATTAATTTGGACTTGGATGATTATCTGTGAGGTTTTGGATGCTAAAATTGTCAAATTTTATAAAGTCATTTGATAGAAGGAGTAGAGTCGGGTAATCTTGGATAAATACATGTCACACCCCGACCACGTAAAACAACAAACCGTGGCGGAAACGTCGGGGAGTGTTGTGGCAGAATTATTGTTTCACAACCATGGATACAAAAAGTTTCGTTTTATTTAGTTATAGTCGAAATACTACAATTAACACACACGGATCACTAATCGACGCCGCAATCAGGGTATTAACTCGATCGCTATTACGATTCATTGTCCGATCGATCAATGTACTCAATGGATGTTTAAGTGCTGCCCACATTAGGGTGATGCTTTGTCATTAGTCGTTAATTCGATGGATGTTTAAGCATAGCACTTTGTCATTCGTTGTGAGGGTTGATCTCGTGAGTTATCGTAAAAGCTGTATTAAGTTACTTACCTAGTTTCGTGTGAAAATTAGGTTATTAAGCTTATCAGTAGGCTAAACTCTACTTCATACCAAAGTAGATGCTAATTCTCAAAAGAGTTAGAATCAGGAAGCTTGTTAAATCAAGGTGAGTTCACAGACTTTCTACAAGGCACGGGCATCCTCAGTAGGTAGGATGCCACTCCACTAATCTTCGCACACATGTCTGGGAGACCGCGATACATACGAATTCTCCAGAGTGCAGAATAACGTACGTTTGTCCTGGGTAGGACAACAAAACAAAACTTCGGGATAATCCTACGAGCTAGTAAGCCAGAGAACAGAAACCGTGAATTCACTCAACTTTGTTGTTGACTCGTTGTTACATGCCTTGCAGGTCGTTAGATCCCTAGCTTAAGGAGCTTGCACGAGGAGGCGTGGTCGTTGTGGGAAAACATTTCAATTAATATTAAACTTATGTTTTGTGCTTCCGCTGTAAACTCAAACTATGTTTTGACACCAATTGTATTGTGTTGGATTTTATAAAAATTACTTACATGCTTTGTTCAATATGGTTGGTGGCTATGATCCTGGGCATGTCACGCCTCCAAGGCGGGGTGGGGTTTTTGGAGGGTGTGACAGAGTGGTATCAGAGCCATTGGTTATAGAGAACTTGGTTTTAATAAAGGGAAAAAGTTTTTGATGAAAACCAGACTATAACCGGTAAAGTGTTCAATGATCCACAACGATGCTTCATTCCAAGTGCAAGACTCAATACTTTACGGTGTTCTATAATATTTATTTTAAGTGCTATGGGTTAAGGTTAAGTCATCCCTAAGTATTTCATGTATACAACCTTAAGAAATGTCTATCTGAAAAATTTCTGGTAGTATTTCTTTAAGACATAGAGATAAATGAAAAGTTTAAAGATTTGTGACTTTAGATATAAAACAGAAAGGTTAAGTTTCTCGAACATAAAAGATTAGTACTAGTATCCTTACTTATTTGAGTAAATCTCGAGGACGAGATTTCTATAAGGAGGGGAGAATGTAGCAACTCTCACTAAAAGTCCTATTTATTATTTTAATTAGTCTAATAGAAAACCCAAATTGAGAAACCCAAGTGATTCTGCAGAAACCCTAAGATTTCCAGAACAATCAGAATCAGGATTAGGGCCCCTAAAACTCAGGGGGGGTATTTTCTAGTTACGATTATCCACAAAACAAGCTGTCAAATTCGAATTTATCCATTTTGTCGACTCAGCTAGGCTAGTCCCACGCGTGGCAACACTATAAGAATGAGGTGTCCCTTACGGACCGTAAGGGAGAATGCTTACGGTCCGTAAGCGGTTCAAAATCGGTGTATAAATACAGAACATTGGCACTCGATTTTTGGTTCTGAAACGTCGTAGAAATTCCAATTCTACGCTGAGTTATAGTCGAAATACTACAATTAACACACACGGATCACTAATCGACGCCACAATCAGGGTATTAACTCGATCGCTATTACGATTCATTGTCCGATCGATCAATGTACTCAATGGATGTTTAAGTGCTGCCCACATTAGGGTGATGCTTTGTCATTAGTCGTTAATTCGATGGATGTTTAAGCATAGCACTTTGTCATTCGTTGTGAGGGTTGATCTCGTGAGTTATCGTAAAAGCTGTATTAAGTTACTTACCTAGTTTCGTGTGCAAATTAGGTTATTAAGCTTATCAGTAGGCTAAACTCTTCCTCATACCAAAGTAGATGTTAATTCTCAGAAGAGTTAGAATCAGGAAGCTTGTTAAATCAAGGTGAGTTCACAGACTTTCTACAAGGCACGGCCATCCTCAGTAGGTAGGATGCCACTCCACTAATCTTCGCACACATGTCTGGGAGACCGCGATACATATGAATTCTCCAGAGTGCAGAATAACGTACGTTCGTCCTGGGTAGGACAACAAAACAAAACTTCGGGATAATCCTACGGGCTAGTAAGCCAGAGAACAGAAACCGTGAATTCACTCAACTTTTTTATTGACTCGTTGTTACATGCCTTGCAGGTCGTTAGATCCCTAGCTTAATGAGCTTGCACGAGGAGGCGTGGTCGTTGTGGGAAAACATTTCAATTAATATTAAACTTATGTTTTGTGCTTCCGCTGTAAACTCAAACTATGTTTTCACACCAATTGTATTGTGTTGGATTTTATAAAAATTACTTACATGCTTTGTTCAATATGGTTGGTGGCTATGATCCTGGGCATGTCACGCCTCCAAGGCGGGGTGGGGTTTTTGGAGGGTGTGACAGAGTGGTATCAGAGCCATTGGTTATAGAGAACTTGGTTTTAATAAAGGGAAAAAGTTTTTGATGAAAACCAGACTATAACCGGTAAAGTGTTCAATGATCCACAACGATGCTTCATTCCAAGTGCAAGACTCAATACTTTACGGTGTTCTATAATATTTATTTTAAGTGCTATGGGTTAAGGTTAAGTCATCCCTAAGTATTTCATGTATACAACCTTAAGAAATGTCTATCTGACAAATTTCTGGTAGTATTTCTTTAAGACATAGAGATAAATGAAAAGTTTAAAGATTTGTGACTTTAGATATAAAACAGAAAGGTTAAGTTTCTCGAACATAAAAGATTAGTACTAGTATCCTTACTTATTTGAGTAAATCTCGAGGACGAGATTTCTATAAGGAGGGGAGAATGTAGCAACTCTCACTAAAAGTCCTATTTATTATTTTAATTAGTCTAATAGAAAACCCAAATTGAGAAACCCAAGTGATTCTGCAGAAACCCTAAGATTTCCAGAACAATCAGAATCAGGATTAGGGCCCCTAAAACTCAGGGGGGGTATTTTCTAGTTACGATTATCCACAAAATAAGCTGTCAAATTCGAATTTATCCATTTTGTCGACTCAGCTAGGCTAGTCCCACGCGTGGCAACACTATAAGAATGAGGTGTCCCTTACGGACCGTAAGGGAGAATGCTTACGGTCCGTAAGCGGTTCAAAATCGGTGTATAAATACAGAACATTGGCACTCGATTTTTGGTTCTGAAACGTCGTAGAAATTCCAATTCTACGCTGAGTTATAGTCGAAATACTACAATTAACACACACGGATCACTAATCGACGCCACAATCAGGGTATTAACTCGATCGCTATTACGATTCATTGTCCGATCGATCAATGTACTCAATGGATGTTTAAGTACTGCCCACATTAGGGTGATGCTTTGTCATTAGTCGTTAATTCGATGGATGTTTAAGCATAGCACTTTGTCATTCGTTGTGAGGGTTGATCTCGTGAGTTATCGTAAAAGCGGTATTAAGTTACTTACCTAGTTTCGTGTGCAAATTAGGTTATTAAGCTTATCAGTAGGCTAAACTCTTCCTCATACCAAAGTAGATGCTAATTCTCAGAAGAGTTAGAATCAGGAAGCTTGTTAAATCAAGGTGAGTTCACAGACTTTCTACAAGGCACGGCCATCCTCAGTAGGTAGGATGCCACTCCACTAATCTTCGCACACATGTCTGGGAGACCGCGATACATATGAATTCACCAGAATGCAGAATAACGTACGTTCGTCCTGGGTAGGACAACAAAACAAAACTTCGGGATAATCCTACGGGCTAGTAAGCCAGAGAACAGAAACCGTGAATTCACTCAACTTTTTTGTTGACTCGTTGTTACATGCCTTGCAGGTCGTTAGATCCCTAGCTTAATGAGCTTGCACGAGGAGGCGTGGTCGTTGTGGGAAAACATTTCAATTAATATTAAACTTATGTTTTGTGCTTCCGCTGTAAACTCAAACTATGTTTTCACACCAATTGTATTGTGTTGGATTTTATAAAAATTACTTACATGCTTTGTTCAATATGGTTGGTAGCTATGATCCTGGGCATGTCACGCCTCCAAGGCGGGGTGGGGTTTTTGGAGGGTGTGACAGAGTGGTATCATAGCCATTGGTTATAGAGAACTTGGTTTTAATAAAGGGAAAAAGTTTTTGATGAAAACCAGACTATAACCGGTAAAGTGTTCAATGATCCACAACGATACTTCATTCCAAGTGCAAGACTCAATACTTTACGGTGTTCTATAATATTTATTTTAAGTGCTATGGGTTAAGGTTAAGTCATCCCTAAGTATTTCATGTATACAACCTTAAGAAATGTCTATCTGACAAATTTCTGGTAGTATTTCTTTAAGACATAGAGATAAATGAAAAGTTTAAAGATTTGTGACTTTAGATATAAAACAGAAAGGTTAAGTTTCTCGAACATAAAAGATTAGTACTAGTATCCTTACTTATTTGAGTAAATCTCGAGGACGAGATTTCTATAAGGAGGGGAGAATGTAGCAACTCTCACTAAAAGTCCTATTTATTATTTTAATTAGTCTAATAGAAAACCCAAATTGAGAAACCCAAGTGATTCTGCAGAAACCCTAAGATTTCCAGAACAATCAGAATCAGGATTAGGGCCCCTAAAACTCAGGGGGGGTATTTTCTAGTTACGATTATCCACAAAATAAGCTGTCAAATTCGAATTTATCCATTTTGTCGACTCAGCTAGGCTAGTCCCACGCGTGGCAACACTATAAGAATGAGGTGTCCCTTACGGACCGTAAGGGAGAATGCTTACGGTCCGTAAGCGGTTCAAAATCGGTGTATAAATACAGAACATTGGCACTCGATTTTTGGTTCTGAAACGTCGTAGAAATTCCAATTCTACGCTGAGTTATAGTCGAAATACTACAATTAACACACACGGATCACTAATCGACGCCACAATCAGGGTATTAACTCGATCGCTATTACGATTCATTGTCCGATCGATCAATGTACTCAATGGATGTTTAAGTGCTGCCCACATTAGGGTGATGCTTTGTCATTAGTCGTTAATTCGATGGATGTTTAAGCATAGCACTTTGTCATTCGTTGTGAGGGTTGATCTCGTGAGTTATCGTAAAAGCTGTATTAAGTTACTTACCTAGTTTCGTGTGCAAATTAGGTTATTAAGCTTATCAGTAGGCTAAACTCTTCCTCATACCAAAGTAGATGCTAATTCTCAGAAGAGTTAGAATCAGGAAGCTTGTTAAATCAAGGTGAGTTCACAGACTTTCTACAAGGCACGGCCATCCTCAGTAGGTAGGATGCCACTCCACTAATCTTCGCACACATGTCTGGGAGACCGCGATACATATGAATTCTCCAGAGTGCAGAATAACGTACGTTCGTCCTGGGTAGGACAACAAAACAAAACTTCGGGATAATCCAACGGGCTAGTAAGCCAGAGAACAGAAACCGTGAATTCACTCAACTTTGTTGTTGACTCGTTGTTACATGCCTTGCAGGTCGTTAGATCCCTAGCTTAATGAGCTTGCACGAGGAGGCGTGGTCGTTGTGGGAAAACATTTCAATTAATATTAAACTTATGTTTTGTGCTTCCGCTGTAAACTCAAACTATGTTTTCACACCAATTGTATTGTGTTGGATTTTATAAAAATTACTTACATGCTTTGTTCAATATGGTTGGTGGCTATGATCCTGGGCATGTCACGCCTCCAAGGCGGGGTGGGGTTTTTGGAGGGTGTGACAGAGTGGTATCATAGCCATTGGTTATAGAGAACTTGGTTTTAATAAAGGGAAAAAGTTTTTGATGAAAACCAGCCTATAACCGGTAAAGTGTTCAATGATCCACAACGATGCTTCAGTCCAAGTGCAAGACTCAATACTTTACGGTGTTCTATAATATTTATTTTAAGTGCTATGGGTTAAGGTTAAGTCATCCCTAAGTATTTCATGTATACAACCTTAAGAAATGTCTATCTGACAAATTTCTGGTAGTATTTCTTTAAGACATAGAGATAAATGAAAAGTTTAAAGATTTGTGACTTTAGATATAAAACAGAAAGGTTAAGTTTCTCGAACATAAAAGATTAGTACTAGTATCCTTACTTATTTGAGTAAATCTCGAGGACGAGATTTCTATAAGGAGGGGAGAATGTAGCAACTCTTACTAAAAGTCCTATTTATTATTTTAATTAGTCTAATAGAAAACCCAAATTGAGAAACCCAAGTGATTCTGCAGAAACCCTAAGATTTCCAGAACAATCAGAATCAGGATTAGGGCCCCTAAAACTCAGGGGGGGTATTTTCTAGTTACGATTATCCACAAAATAAGCTGTCAAATTCGAATTTATCCATTTTGTCGACTCAGCTAGGCTAGTCCCACGCGTGGCAACACTATAAGAATGAGGTGTCCCTTACGGACCGTAAGGGAGAATGCTTACGGTCCGTAAGCGGTTCAAAATCGGTGTATAAATACAGAACATTGGCACTCGATTTCTGGCTCTGAAACGTCGTAGAAATTCCAATTCTACGCTGAGTTATAGTCGAAATACTACAATTAACACACACGGATCACTAATCGACGCCGCAATCAGGGTATTAACTCGATCGCTATTACGATTCATTGTCCGATCGATCAATGTACTCAATGGATGTTTAAGTGCTGCCCACATTAAGGTGATGCTTTGTCATTAGTCGTTAATTCAATGGATGTTTAAGCATAGCACTTTGTCATTCGTTGTGAGGGTTGATCTCGTGAGTTATCGTAAAAGCTGTATTAAGTTACTTACCTAGTTTCGTGTGAAAATTAGGTTATTAAGCTTATCAGTAGGCTAAACTCTACCTCATACCAAAGTAGATGCTAATTCTCAGAAGAGTTAGAATCAGGAAGCTTGTTAAATCAAGGTGAGTTCACAGACTTTCTACAAGGCACGGCCATCCTCAGTAGGTAGGATGCCACTCCACTAATCTTCGCACACATGTCTGGGAGACCGCGATACATACGAATTCTACAGAGTGCAGAATAACGTACGTTCGTCCTGGGTAGGACAACAAAACAAAACTTCGGGATAATCCTACGGGCTAGTAAGCCAGAGAACAGAAACCGTGAATTCACTCAACTTTGTTGTTGACTCGTTGTTACATGCCTTGCAGGTCGTTAGATCCCTAGCTTAAGGAGCTTGCACGAGGAGGCGTGGTCGTTGTGGGAAAAGATTTCAATTAATATTAAACTTATGTTTTGTGCTTCCGCTGTAAACTCAAACTATGTTTTGACACCAATTGTATTGTGTTGGATTTTATAAAAATTACTTACATGCTTTGTTCAATATGATTGGTGGCTATGATCCTGGGCATGTCACGCCTCCAAGGCGGGGTGGGGTTTTCGGAGGGTGTGACAGAGTGGTATCAGAGCCATTGGTTATAGAGAACTTGGTTTTAATAAAGGGAAATAGTTTTTGATGAAAACCAGACTATAACCGGTAAAGTGTTTAATGATCCACAACGATGCTTCATTCCAAGTGCAAGACTCAATACTTTACGGTGTTCTATAATATTTATTTTAAGTGCTATGGGTTAAGGTTAAGTCATCCCTAAGTATTTCATGTATACAACCTTAAGAAATGTCTATCTGACAAATTTCTGGTAGTATTTCTTTAAGACATAGAGATAAATGAAAAGTTTAAAGATTTGTGACTTTAGATATAAAACAGAAAGGTTAAGTTTCTCGAACATAAAAGATTAGTACTAGTATCCTTACTTATTTGAGTAAATCTCGAGGACGAGATTTCTATAAGGAGGGGAGAATGTAGCAACTCTCACTAAAAGTCCTATTTATTATTTTAATTAGTCTAATAGAAAACCCAAATTGAGAAACCCAAGTGATTCTGCAGAAACCCTAAGATTTCCAGAACAATCAGAATCAGGATTAGGGCCCCTAAAACTCAGGGGGGGTGTATTTTCTAGTTACGATTATCCACAAAATAAGCTGTCAAATTCGAATTTATCCATTTTGTCGACTCAGCTAGGCTAGTCCCACGCGTGGCAACACTATAAGAATGAGGTGTCCCTTACGGACCGTAAGGGAGAATGCTTACGGTCCGTAAGCGGTTCAAAATCGGTGTATAAATACAGAACATTGGCACTCGATTTTTGGTTCTGAAACGTCGTAGAAATTCCAATTCTACGCTGAGTTATAGTCGAAATACTACAATTAACACACACGGATCACTAATCGACGCCACAATCAGGGTATTAACTCGATCGCTATTACGATTCATTGTCCGATCGATCAATGTACTCAATGGATGTTTAAGTGCTGCCCACATTAGGGTGATGCTTTGTCATTAGACGTTAATTCGATGGATGTTTAAGCATAGCACTTTGTCATTCGTTGTGAGGGTTGATCTCGTGAGTTATCGTAAAAGCTGTATTAAGTTACTTACCTAGTTTCGTGTGCAAATTAGGTTATTAAGCATGAAGGAGACTTACAAGGGGTCCAAGCAAGGATGTTTGATTCAAAATTACTCAGGTATGAGGTGTTAAACCTCAACTTAGAGCAGAAATTGAATCAAAGTGTGAAGAACCCAAATGAGAAGCCTTGCTATTTATAGGAAGCATGGAGTTCTAAGATCATTGCATGTGTTTATAGGGATTAATCCTAGCCATACACTTGGGCACAAGGTTTAGAATACCAGGGGAATTCAAATACCAGTCCATAGAATGCAAAAACAAGGATTAAAACTAGTTGCAACAGCTGGAATGGAAGATTCTGAATTCTGAGGTGCTGGCACTAGCTTACGGACCGTAAGCTATAGTCCATACGGTCCGTAAGGACCCTGCAGATCAGCTACTTTCATAAAATGACAGTTTAGTCCCTGCACCTTGTTTCGTCGCGTTTTGGCACTTCTAACACCCGTCAAGCCCATTTTCAAGCTCCACAATGATGTTAAAGCATAGGGAACATGAAATATGCTTGAAAACATCTCAGGTGTCGGTTCGTTTGGCCGTACGGTTGCGTTGTTCGGTTAATTACGACGAAAATCGTAACGAACGCGTGTACGATCCAAATTGCGAAACGAATGAAGTTTTGTCATGCCAATCACTAAAATATAATATTTTAATGATTACATAAATTTTTGGACGTCCGGATATATTCAGAACGTAAGATATGCGCGAAAATGCAAACTTATGCACTTTTTGACGCTTTTAGTCCCTATTGATCAATAAAGTTTGTTTTAGCATACCGAACCCCTCAAAGCCTATTTCTAAGCTATGTAAAGGATATTTAGGGTATGTTTAACTTATGATCAAGTTCCGGAATGTTCGTTTCTATACAAATCAGTATAGTTTCACAGTTTGACACAAATAGTCCCTGCGATCGAACAAACTTGATTTTGACACACCAACCCATCCAAAACTTATTTCTAAGTTATGTGGAGGTTATTTAAGGTATTTTAAGCCTATGTCACTATTCCGGAGTTTTTTTCGCGTTATACTGACTGCGTTTACGCACCAGTTTACGTATAACCTTCCAGAAAGCGATTTAAAGCTTGAAATCGGAATCGAATCAAATCGTAAAATCATCAAACACAAATACACACGTAATAACACCAAAACACATTTAATAAAACCAAAGCACATTTTTTTTATTGATAATTAACATTGTTTTACATTGCACATCGATTACAAAACACAATTGTCACAGTCTCCCCTACTTTAGGAAATTTCATCCCGAAATTTTAACTAGAGTAAGCTTGTGAAAGCAAATGAGGATATTTCGCCTTCATTTGGTCCTCATGTTCCCAAGTAAACTCTGGGCCACGTTTGGACTCCCAGCGAACTTTGACCAATCGAATCCGTTTGTTCTTCAACTGTTTGAATGCACGGTCCACGATCTCCACGGGTTTCTCGACAAAGTGCATCGTTTCATCAACTTGAATCTCATCGAGAGGAATGTGAAGATCAGCATCAGCTAAACACTTTCGCAAATTGGACACGTGAAAAGTCGGATGAATTTTTCCAAGCTCTGGAGGTAACTCTAGTCGGTAGGCAACCTTTCCAACTCTTTCAACAATCTTAAATGGTCCAACATATCGAGGTGCAAGTTTTCCTTTCTTTCCAAATCTCACCACTCCCTTCCAAGGTGACACCTTGAGTAGGACACGGTCTCCGACTTGAAATTCTAAGGGCTTGCGTCGCATATCCGCGTAACTCTTTTGACGGGTTCTAGCTGTCACAAGATTATCACGAATTTTCTTGATTTTGTCTGTTGTTTCTAGAATGAGCTCAGGTCCAGCAAGCTGAGTTTCATCGATCTCATTCCAACAGACAGGTGAACGCCATTTTCGACCGTAGAGAGCTTCGAATGGTGCCATATTGATAATAGCATGATAACTATTGTTGTAAGAGAACTCGATCAGTGGAAGATGAGAATCCCAATTACCACCAAAGTCTATCACGCATGCTCTAAGCATATCCTCCAAAGTTTGAATCGTCCTCTCAGATTGTCCATCTGTTTGGGGATGATAAGCAGTACTTAGATTTAGTTGGGTTCCCAAAGCAGATTGCATGGTCTTCCAAAAATGAGATGAAAACCGAGCATCATGATCGGAAATGATATCCAATGGAACACCATGTCGTGATACAATCTCATCAACATAAATCTTTGCAAGTTTATCAGCAGATAGATCCTCGCGAATCGGAATAAAATGAGCTGATTTCGTTAAACGATCAATAACAACCCAAATCGCATCGTGACCTTTAGATGTACGCGGTAATTTAGTGATGAGATCCATCGCAATGTTCTCCCACTTCCAAACCGGTATCTCTGGTTGTACAAGCAAACCAGATGGTCGTTGATGTTCAGCCTTGACTTTGAGACAAGTTCGTCATTTCGATACATACAAGGCAACATCCTTCTTCATACCAGGCTACCAGTACTGAGTACGAAGATCCTTGTACATTTTATCAGCACTAGGATGGACAGAATATCGAGACTTGTGAGATTCGTCCATTACCAAAGTGCAAAGATCGTCTTGTTTCGGAATCCACAAACGAACCTTAAAATAGAGCAAACTATCGCCCTTCGCTTCGAGTTTAAGCTCAAGTTGACGTGGTAATTCCTTACCTATCAAATTTTGTGAAACGCAAAATTGTTGAGCTTGAAGGACACGAGATTGAAGATCAGATAAAGTGCGAACAGAATGAAGCTTGACTCGCTCCTTTCGACTAAGCGCATCAGCTACGACATTCGCCTTACCAGGATGGTAGCGAATCTCGCAATCATTATCGTTTAAGAGCTCAACCCAACGTCGTTGCCACATGTTCAGCTCCTTCTGATTGAGAATATGCTGGAGACTTTTGTGGTCTGTGAAAACCACACACTTCGTGCCATAAAGATAGTGTCTCCAGATTTTGAGAATGTCTTCTTCGAGAACACGAAGTTAATGATACCCAGAACGCAGATCGATCTTGGAAAAACAGGTAGCACCTTACAGCTGGTCAAAGAGATCATCGATTCGAGGTAGGGGATATCGATTCTTGATGGTAAGCTTATTAAGCTCACGATAACCAATACACATTCGAAAAGATCCATCTTTCTTTTTCACAAAAAGGGCAGGAGCTCCCCAGGGAGAAAAGCTTGGACGGATGAATCCTTTATCAGATAATTCTTGAAGCTGTTTCGATAACTCTTGCATCTCCGACGGTGCAAGACGATAAGGCACTTTCGTAATCGGGTTGGCATTGGGTACAAGGTCAATATGAAACTCGACTTGACGAACTGGAGGCAAACCAGGCAGTTCATCAGGAAACACCTCTGGATAATCCCGAACAATCGGAATATCCTGAATACTCTTACTCTTTTCCTCGGTGACATGTGCTAGAAAAGCAACATATCCTTTTCGTAAATACCTTTGGGCTTCCATACACGACATGAGTTTCAAGCCACCTGAAGGTTTCTCGCCATGAACTTCCAGAACATCGCCAGATGAAAGAGGAATACGAACGATCTTATCGATACAAACCATCTCAGCATGATGTTTAGTCAACCAATCCATCCCCACGATAATATCGAAACTCCCAAGTTACATCGGTGTGAGGTCAATAGGAAAAAGATGGTTATCAAGGTTCAACTGACAATCGCGAATAACAGAATCGAGAACAAGAGGTTTACCAGTAGAAACTTCGACAGATAAGGGTTTCCTCAGTTTAGTTCTAGGTATCACAAGTAAAGGCTCAAAAGATAACGAAACAAAACTTCTATCGGCACCAGAATAAAAAAGAACAGATGCAGGCCGATTGTTAACAAGAAACGTACCATTAACCACCTCGTTGTCAGCCCTCGCTTCGTTAGCATTCAGATTGTACACTCACCCACGAGCGGGATTCACATTCGCATTGACATTTGCGTTCGCATTCGCATTCGAATTTGCATTCACCAACCTCGGGCAGTTGTTGTGGAAGTGACCAAACTCTCCACAATTGAAACATGAACCAGGTGGGAATCTCACAGCATTCCCCTGAACCTGTGCTGGAACCTGAGCAACCTGATTCTGACCCAGACGACAAATGTTGGCCAGATGTCTAAGTTTTCCACATGTTGTGCATTGCTTGCAAGCTTGTTGTGCAACATGATGACCGTTGCAGCGAGCACAGTGGGGTGCGGTACCAGCATACACTTTCTTCGCAGGCGGTTGAGTTGGTGGGTTCTGAGTAGTAACTACAAAATTCTGGGAAGCCTTATGCTTCCTTGACTTCTTCGACGACTCACCTTTCTTACCCTTACCCTTATCCTTCTCTTTAACAGAATCGGCCGACTTCTTCTTGTCCCCCTTGCTGGTAAGTTTACCCTTCCTGACTTGAGACTCAGTCAGGGTAGCAGACAACTCGATCGCTTGACGAACAGTAGTAGGATTACTGCCAGTCACAATGTCTTGCACAGAATCGGGTAAACCATCGATATACCTCTCAATCGCTTTTTCTAGCGGGGTAACCATAGTAGGACACAAAAGACTGAGCTCCTCAAAACGATCCGTATACGCACGGTGTTCTCCCCCATCTTGCTTTAGATCGTCAAACTCTCGTTCCAATGCTCGAATCTCGTGATGGGGACAAAACTCTTTCATCATGAGAGCTCGAAGCTCTTCCCATGTTTGTGCCAATGCCACTTCGGCACCCCTATCACGCATCACTCCGTTCCACCACGTAAGAGCACGCTTCTCGAACACACTTGATGCAAATTCAACCTTACGCTCATTTGGACATTGCACATGTCTGAATGTGCTCTCGATACTCTCGAACCACTGTAGGAGCGCAGTTGCTCCTTGCGACCCAGAAAACTTTAGCGGCTTATCAGAATTGAAATTCTTGAAATTACACGGTGCATTATTGTTGTTATTATTGTTGTTGTATAACTCATGGATCTGGGTTACTACGCCAGGAAGTACTGCAGCCATTTGCTAAGCGACAAGGGCTGCGACTTCTTCAGCAGTAAATGATTGTGCATCACGTCGAGGAGGCATTGTCTAAAAGAACAAGGAAACATGAGAAACGAGTGAGGTCGATAATTGGGAAAAACAACAGAGGTATGGAAAACAATGACAAAACACAGGGAAGGCGATCATTCGTTCGTTACCTCGAACAAACAAACGACACGCAGTGACTAATTAAAGTAAATGAGTCAAAATAGTGTATCGCGAAGACATGCTCGCCTATAAGTGAACACTCACCCCAAGAGTTCTCAGGTAAGAGTGACTGGTCCGATTATGTGGATTTGTACGAACACTCTAGCCTTAGACAAAAAACTCAGGGTACATGCATTCACTCTTCCAGTTTGCACGAGTTCACATTATTTTGACCCAAACTTTGACGAGATTTTGTAAAATTAGAAGGCACTAAGCCAAATATGAGTCAAACTGGAAGGGTTCAAAACCTAGTAATCAACCATCCTAGAACGGATGATTAATTTTCGAAGCAGATTCGAAATCTGTGTTCTCGTTGTGGTTATCACCTATAGGTAGGTGATGGTTTTGTTTTAAAAATCTAAACACAAGTTTCCTTGCGTTAGGGTCCTAAAGGTTATAGTCTAGGTCAAAGCATTACTAATAACCTAATTCCCTATAACTATTGGCTCTGATACCAACTCTTCTGTCACACCCCGACCACGTAAAACAAAAAACCGTGGCGGAAACGTCGGGGAGTGTTGTGGCAGAATTATTGTTTCACAACCATGGATACAAAAAGTTTCTTTTTATTGATTCGTTAAGTATTTTACATTGTTTAAACATAAAACAAACGAGTTACATATCGACTATCACTGTAATTATGTCACTAGGCCTCGTCCAGATCCTATGTGACGCATGCATCCTAGAAATCAATCATCACGCAACAACACCTGAAACATATGTAAAAACAAAGTCAGCAAAGAAATAATGGCGAGCACATAGGTTTTATAAGAGTGTTGGATTCATGGCTTGTTTATATGTTGCAGTACTTTATTAGACTACAAGAGTCAAAATACAAACCTCGTTTTGAAAAGTGTATTGCAACATAATTAACCAACTCAAATCAAGTTGGTTATAGTTTATAAAAATTCGTAGCCATGATTCTTAACCCCAAAAACATTTGATTTAGTAAACCAATTCGTAAAACATCTCGTAAAACTCGCTAATAAAACTCGTATGGTTTATATCTTCTCGAAAACATCGTTATGTGACATTGTGATAACCTCGTTTACCTAAGTGAACTAAATAACACCACGGTATGTAATATGAAGAAAACACTTATATATCAGAAGTAGCAGCGGCGTATCTACCATGTTTTCATCACATTACACCCATCCCGTTATCTAATCACTAACCAAAAAACAATCATTTACCCAATTCGTTTAACTCGTTTAAGTCGTTTCGAAATCGTTTAACTCGTTTAAATCATCCTCGTTTTAATTGTGAAAACTACTTTTTGGTCGTCTCGCTAATAACATTCAAACTGTAGGTCCCGTAATCTGAGGATCGATAACGAACCAAATCACTTGTTTATAGCAAACACGGTTACGCGTGCGGAATCCACGTAACTATGCCAAATCAAACACGTAAAACAATAATAACAACGGATTAATCAATGAAACACACTCGATTGATTAACGGGATGAGAACCAATTACAAACTGATACAAACACAGTTCAGACAGAATTTCGGCAGAGTTTTGTTACTATGGTTATTATCTCATCTCTCAGTTCAAATGAACACAAGATGTTGTTTATATAGTCCCTGGCCACTGATATCGACGAAACACACAAAGTGTTTGACGAATCTGAACATGGGCCAGACATTGGGCCTGGAACAGCCCAGTACATGACGAATCAAGGTCTGATTCGTCAGTACATGACGAATCAAGGTCTGATTCGTCATGACCTTCAACGAAACAGAAGTTTGAACACTGGTCTGTTTCGCCATGAAGTGTTCCGACGAAACAGGTCTGTTTCGTCGAGGACTGCAACTGTTGTGGTTGTTTCTGTTAACAGACAGCAACAAACAGCAACATATAAACATAGTAATGACTAAACTACCCTTTAATGCAACATGCATTGTTCATAATACTTTACATATCAAAAGAGACAAATAAGTTGAACACAAGTAGATAGGAGGATATCTGACTTGGTCAACATAACATACAGACTCGATAATTAATAAAAGACCATACAAAATACATCGTTAAACAAGACTAGTTACAGACACTAAAAATGCATCAACAAACTCCCCCTTGTCTGTTACTCGTCTTTGGTCTTCTAATCTTCCATCAGTGTTGTTCGGACCACGAACTGCCCGAATGTATACCCCTGTAGTAGCAAAAACATGCTACTCGCTGAAACTTTAACGCTTGACGTGCATCTTGGTCTTCATAGAAAATATCATGACGATATAATCTGCTAATATCAGCTTCAGACATGTTGACGATCCACATCGGATCCAACATCCGGTAATTAGCACGACCATCTCTAAACACAATTACAGCTTCATGAGAATCCGAGTCGTAGCACCACAATGCCATGTCTTCAAGAAAATCCTGCTTCATAGGCATCAATGGGATTTTATCTACTACCCTCGGAGGCTGATACACCAGTTTATATCTGCAAGTGTTGGTGTCCGGATCAAGAGTAAACTTGATCGGTTGATAAACAGGAAATTGTGGCTTGTAGAATTCATCCTTCCAGCCTGACTTCTTGTTTACTTTCACCAGACGCTCAAATAACGTAGCACCATCGTATTTTGCACGATTGATAAGTTCAAGCCTTGTCAACGCAGAGACATCATAAAATGGCAAGGAAAGAATGCTCAGCAGTGAATTGAAATACAGAATTCCATATTCACGTTTAATAGCAATGCAGTGAATATCTTGAACAAACATCCAGCATAAAATCCTTCCACTTGGCTTCTTTTCAAATTGCAAATAGTCTACTTGAGCTTTTTCAGGTAACGGCTTGGACACTTTAGATAAAAACTGTTTTCTCCATTCAGAAAAAGCATTTGTGTCTTTTTCAGACGAATTCCTATTCTTCAAGTGCTCGTCTATGTCATCAATGTTTTCTTTCATCCAATTTTCATCAAATGATGCAAATTCAGTACCATCTTCTCTGACATATGTTGATTTTGGTGCTTCACCTTCAAACACAATTTCATCAATCTCTTCAACATTCGTTGTATCAGTCTCAGTAGACATTTTGTCTATCTCAGCATCATCTATTTCTCTCATAGACTGTAAAATACTCAATTGCTCCGGAGAAAGATCTTCTATTAACTCCCCTTCTTCAAGCAACTCTCCTGTAAATGGATGAATAGCTTGTAGAGCAATATCAGCACTGCTAACTATAGAAGAAGTACCTTCTATCTGTTGTACTTTTCCAGTAGAAGTTCCCTGAGATGATTCAACAACGGTAGGTTGAACTGTAATAACTTCAGAAGCAAGTGTGGTTGGCTGTTTCTGTGATGTACCAGAGGTATCAGGATTTCCTTGATCTTTCGTATCATCATCCTTTTTCTTTAGTACCTCTTGTTGTTTACAATGATAGTCCCACAGAATGGCAAGCCTTCTCTCTTTCTCTTCATCAAGAGCCTTCAAGCGAGCATTTTCAGCTTTAAGCAAGTCAATTTCACCTTGTTGTCGCTCTATAACTGTTTGCTGTTGACCAACCATTGACTTCAATTTGTTAAGTTCCACCGATTGTTTAAGTTGATCATGCTTCGTGAGATTTCCAAAATGAGATTGCCTTTGAAGACGATCAGCAGCCGCTTCAAGTGTAGAAAACAGGTATGTGATCTTTTCATCTTGAGAAAATCCGGAAAATGTTCTATGACGTTCAGCACTGATCCCAGAAGTGGTTGCTCTAATTGCTGAGGCCATAGTTCTTTCAGGAACTGCCTGAGGAGTCACAGATGGAGTAGCAGCAGCTGTTGTAACAACTGGAGGTTCTGTAGCTGAAGTAACTACAGTAGGAGTTTCTTGCACAGGCTCCTGAGGTACAGATTGTACAGGCTCCTGAGGAATAGATGAAGACTCCTGAGGCACAGATTTCCGAGTATAAGTACTCAGATATCTCCTAGCTTTCTTCTTTTGTACTTCAACAGCTTTCTCTGCTCTTCTTTTTGTTCTCCTTTCACCTTCAGGATCCTCTGGAACATACTCTGGATCATCCTCTGTTCTAATCTTTCTATACCTTCTTACTCCACGTATATCGATATACATTTCGTAACCAGGTTCAACTATATGATCACTAGAACTCGAATCAGTTCCATCATCACCACTTGCTGACGAACTACTATCTGATGTACCAGAAACTGCACCCTTGCTTGATGTACCAACAGCACCTGCATCACCTGCATCACTATCTCCACCACTTTCATCATCATCACTACCAGATTCATCTGAATCAACTGGGCCAGGACCAAATTTTTCTATCCTTAACCTTTCCAACTCAGGTTCTTCATTGTCTGATTGGCTATCTTCATGACGCCATTTGTCATTTGCAGGAGCAACATAATCAGTATTCACTAGAGCGCCAAAAAGCTTCCTTGGAGGAACACTTTCTGTGTATCTTTTGGCCGCCATCGTCTTGATTAGCCGTAAAGAGTTGAAATTCATCGCCTCTATTTTCAAAAGATCATTTTCAGCTTTAGGAAGGTCTGGATGCTGAACATTCATTATCATTTGCAGAAACCGTGGATACATCCAAAACTTGTTCCCGGTGGTTCTACTACCAGTCCTTGTCATATTCTCTTTCATGTTGCTGAAAATATACTTCGAGATGCTAAACGGTTTGTTTAACACCAAAGCAACCATGAAACCAACAAGATCATCTCCAGCCATATCATATCCAGCTCGTCTATTGCTGAGACACTGAATAAGAACATGTAATAAAAACTTGTATCTTAATGGAAGATCACCTTTGTTGATTTGTTTGACGAAAAGATCTCCTTTACACTTCATCCTTAGTAAACAGCCTCGCGAACACATGATTGGAATTGAATAAAGAGCATTCGGTTGATCTTGTAATTGAAGAACTTCATTCAATATCTCCGGAGTAACAACGACAAACTGATCATTCACACGACCTCTGATAATATCCTTTCCATCGATTTGAACGACGCTTGCAGAATCCCAGAACGCTTTAATTAGAGATTTGTAGACGGGTGTCGAGTATGTAACAGCATAATTGATACGTGACTCCCTGATCCACTTCGTCATATCTTTAAATTCAATGAGCTTGTCTTCCGGATCCAAATATGCAACTTGATTATGGCGTTTTTCTGACATAATCTCCTCTTCAGTTTTGTTTTCTTTCTTTATCGCCTTCTTTCGTTTTCCTTTTTCTTGCTGTGCTTTCGGAGCCATCTGTACATGAAAATGTCCAGAATAAGTCACAATTTATATAACATAGCATTTAGACATGTATGAATACACTTTCATATATTCACATAACAGATAACCTATTTAAACATGTCTACTGTGACAAACAGCAACATCAGAAAACTGCTAAGGCATTTACGACGAAACAGAGGATCAACGACGAAACAGAACTTTGAACGACGAAACAGAGGGTTGACCATTGACTGGTTTGATTCGTCGACTTTTTGATTCGTCGAGTCTATTTCGTTCCATTTCTGATTCGTCATCTTTGATTCGTCGTCTGATTCGTCGAATGTTTGATTCGCCGGAATTAGGGTTAAATCAGATTCGTCAAATTGGGGGTTTTATCAGTTTCGCCGTATTGGGTTTAAACAAACATCAGATATAAACATTAACACATTCAATCAACATTATTTATACCCAACCCATTTATAAACACCCATAAATGATTTTCCGAACAAAAACCCTTGTATAAACAGATAATACCATTATCAAATACAAACCCCTGTTTTTGTTATAAAAACCCACTAACAAATCAAAGCAAAACAAACATTGATAAACCTAAATCTATCAGATTAAGAAGTAAAACACAAGAACATGCAACAACAACATATATATAATCAAAGAAAACAAGGTTTCAAAGGGTTTCGGATGAAAAACCGAACGGTTCAAAGTGTTCGGAATGTGAATCAGAACATGTTAC
Source organism: Helianthus tuberosus (assembly GCA_030545235.1). Lineage (NCBI taxonomy): Eukaryota > Viridiplantae > Streptophyta > Magnoliopsida > Asterales > Asteraceae > Helianthus > Helianthus tuberosus. Next base: position 60,260,267 of record CM060429.1, on the reverse strand, counting down.
TACCTTTGAAGTTTGTAAAATTTTGATTAAAAACTGATGTTTTGAGCGATTTTGACGAGAAACCGTAGGTTTGGGTTTTTGGTTGTGTGAAGAAGATGAGAACAGATGATTTGAAAAAGTGACCAAGTGGGACCTTATATATACTCCGCCCTGTCTCGACGAATCTGAGAACTCGACGAAACTGAAATGGGCTCGGCGAAACAGAAACTTGGGCTTGAACTTGGGCCTAAACTTTAGCCCATGACGAAACAGATTTGGGCTCCTGTGATTCGTCGTCTGTTATGACGAATCAGATTTGATTCGCCGACTAAGGTCTGATTCGTCGACACTTGTGATTCGTCGACCAGTCTGTTTCACCAACAGATTTTTCAAAACAGCAACACCCAGGCTGGAAATATTTTGCAGTCAAAACAGTGGTAAGATTTTGCAGTTTAAACAGATTATGAACACAATTCCATTCAGTTTGAATTTTCAAATGCAAGAACGTTTTTATGAAGAAGGTTTCAGGCTTCCGGTAGAAAACACCAAGCAACAACTTCGGCTTAATCAAAAACGAACTTTACACAAATATACTAAAAACAAATTTAAAGCACGGTAAACTAAATGAAAATGCGGAAAACTGTTAAAAACACTAAACAACTGTACAAGTGCAATCTTTTTGCGAATCTCAAGGACAAGGAATCATACCAGCTTACGGTCTTAGTCAACATGATTTTGATTCTGTTTAAAGCTCTGGATAAGTATACTACCTCGATTATCGGTATTGTGGTCCACATAAGCTCAAACTGATCAGACGTAATCATAATTTAAGAGATACGATTAACGGTAAGGATTATACTTACAAGTCGATGTAAATCCACTCACGACACATTCCCGTATCAAGGTATGCACGAGAATTCATCTTACCGGTGAGTATACCGATTATCATCTGTTTGACCGTATAAAAATGTGAGAAACTCACTTATTTTGATTGAAAACAAGCCCTATGTGATAGAATCACTTATTGATGAGGAACTTGATTTTCAGATGCATGAGGGCACAGGAGCAAGTCCGTGAACAGGTCAGTACTTCCGTACAGCAGAGAGACGAACTTGACTCCCGCAAAGAATCTGTGATATAAAATCACTTATTTTGTTTGGACATGTGATTGTTGATCACTTATTGAGGTCGAATGCAGTATGTACACGTTTGTATAGTATCATGGAAGATCTTAGACTTCGTCTCCGTTATTTTTACGGTTTGATACAACCATGATACCCAGATGATAAGCAGCATAAAGACCGAATATTTCAGATCTCGGCAATCTCTCAAACGAGATTTCGGTACTAAGACCATATGCCAATGAATGGTTCCCACCTGACTTGAAGTCTGTTAGGTTTGTATCATCCTGCACATTTTAGTCTGATTGTGAGCCTACCGATACATCGTTAGTAGAGATACTTATCATTTTTCTTTTTATTTTGCATTTTGTGCACATTGACCGACCACACCAGTGAATTTCATCATTTTCCTTTATCCAAGAAACTCATTTTTGGTTTTTCTATTGTTTTTGAATTTTTTTTGAATTTTTCAAACGAAACGACAGAAAGTAAAAACATCTTTTTGGATTTTGAACTTTTGCAATGTTTTTTTGTATTTTCTTGAAATATCTCCCCCTAAAATTCGCAAAGTTTACGAAAACTAAAATCTTTTTGAATTTTCAAAGTTTATAAAGAAAATATTTACAAAAACGATTAGCCAAAGAAGTTTACTCAGGTATCACCTTAATGCCATTGACCAAAAGTAGATAATCAAAACGTGATTTATCAAAAGCTTTTGTAAACAGGTCGGCACGTTGGTGATCAGTGGGGACATGAACGACATCGATTAACTTCTTATCAAAACAATCACGGATAAAGTGATATTTAATGTCGATGTGTTTAGTCTTAGAATGTTGCACATGATTTCTAGTGATTTGCAAGGCAGCATTATTATCAACAAAAATACGAGTAGATAGGAATTCTAAACCGTAGTCGCGCATTTGTTGTTGTATCCAAAGAACTTGGGAGCAACAACTCGAGGCAGCAATATATTCTGCTTCACATGTTGATGTAGCAACACACGTTTGCTTCTTGCACTGCCACGTGACCAGGCGATTTCCTAGGAACTGACATCCTGCTGTTGTCGATTTGCCATCGATTTTGCATCCACCAAAATCAGAATCACTGTATGCAATTAATTCAAAGCTATCATCCCTAGGGTACCAAAGACCAAGGTCCGGGCATCCCTTCAAATAGCGAAAAATCCTTTTGATAGCTGACAGATGAGAGGCCTTCGGGTTTGCTTGATATCTTGCAAGCAGGCATGTTGGATACATTATATCAGGCCTCGAAGCGGTGAGATACATGAGAGAACCGATCATGGCGCGATAGTATGAGGAGTTGATGCTTTCACCCTTCAAATCCGGAGTAATCCCGTGATTCTGCGGAAGAGGGGTACCAATGGGCGTTGCATCTGACATTTGGAATCGGTTCAAAATGTCACCAACATATTTAGTCTGATGGATGAATATCCCAGACTCTGTTTGTTGAACTTGTAGGCCCAAGAAGAAAGTCATCTCCCCCATTGCGCTCATTTCGAATTTTTCTTGCATAACTCGTTCGAATTGCCTGCACAAAGAATCATTAGTGGAACCAAATATTATATCATCAACATATACCTGCACCAGCAGAAGATCTCCATTTTGTTCCTTGATAAAGAGTGTGCAATCAATAAGACCTCGTCGAAATCCATTCTCCAGAAGATAGTTGGATAAGGTTGCGTACCAAGCCCTAGGTGCTTTATGTAAACCATAAAGAGCTTTGTTTAGCAACCAAACCCGATCGGGGTGAATAGGATCTTCAAAACCTGGAGGCTGTTCGACGTGCACCTCTTCTTGAACTATACCATGAAGAAAAGCACTTTTGACGTCCATCTGGTAAACTTTGAATCCTTTGAAAGAAGCATAAGCTAAGAAGATCCTAATAGCTTCCAGACGTGCAACGGGTGCATAAACTTCATTGTAGTCAATGCCTTCTATCTGGCGAAAACCCTGAACAACCAGTCTCGCCTTGTTGCGAATAACAATTCCACGGTCGTCCTTCTTGCATTTGTAAACCCATCGTGTGCCAATTTTCTTGTAATTATCCGGCTTTTCAACAAGCTTCCAAACACCAAGCTTTTGAAATTGTTGCAGTTCGTCCTGCATGGCTTCAACCCAAGAATTATCTTTTAAAGCATCCTTCCAAGACTTTGGTTCTTCTTGTGAAACGTAACAAGCAAAGGACCAATCGTTTTGAAGACCAGATTCTCTAATGGCTGAATATAAACCAGCATTCGGGTTATTTCTAAGCTGATTACGCGTCTGCACACCGCTTTGGACATCTCCTATAATGTTCTGCTGTGGATGGGTATCGTGAATCCTCAATTCAGGATGTTCAGGAACACTTGTATCAATACCCAAATTGTTAAGATTAAGATCAGCAACCAACTCCGCACCGGGTATATGCGTGGAGGTGGAGTCATTCCCTTCAGCAGTATCATCATTCTGCACTTGAGGAGTTTCTAAAGAAGAGCCTTGAACAGGAGCAACCGGGGCAGAAGTGCCTTCAGTCGCATCTAGATGTTCATCATCTTCCGATGACTCAGTAGCATCTTCAAATACCTCATTTTGAACTGTATTGTTAACTGAATTAGAACCTTCAGGGCTAACAATAACAGGTCTTACCAATGGCGAGCCAGCAGCGTTGTCACTATCAAATAACATTTGAACAGCTGCAGATTCTTCATCAAAGGTAGGCAGATTAAAGGAGTCGAATATCCCATCGTAATCGAACATCCAAGGATCACCCGGAGCTCTAACAGGACTTGTATACCTTTGAACCCTTACTTCATTCCAAAGCTCAATCTTTTTGGTGGTCAGATTCCATACACGACAATTTGGAGTTGCATATCCAAGGAAGAAACCTTCGATAGCTTTTGCGCCAAACTTACCATCTGGGTCAATCATGGTACATGCACCGCCAAAGGGTTCAAGGAAAGAAAGATCCGGTTTCCTTTTCTGTAGAAGTTCGAAACAAGTTTTGCCATGCCTTTTAACTGTAAGAACTCTGTTCAAAGTGTAGCATGCAGTCGACACAGCTTCTGCCCAGAATTGAACAGGAAGCTCCGACTCTACTAACATAGTTCTTGCAGTCTCAATAATCGTACGATTCTTCCTCTCAGCGACACCGTTTTGTTGTGGAGTATAGCGAGAACTGTATTCATGAAGAATGCCTTTAGAAGTACAGAACTCATCCATCACACGGTTCTTGAATTCAGTTCCATTGTCGCTTCGAATCCTCTTCACTTTCAAAGTGTATAAATTCTCCAACATTGTGAGAAGATCCTTGAGAATTCCAGGAGTATCACTCTTGTGTGCCATGAAAGCTACCCAAGAAAATCTAGAATAATCATCAGTAACAACCAGACAGTAAGCATCTCCGAATGTTGTCTTGTGCTTCATAGGTCCAAAGAGGTCCATATGAAGACGTTCGAGAGGCATGCTAACAGAATTGATTTTCTTCAGAGGGTGAGATTTCTTTGTTTGTTTCCCTTTCTGGCACGAAACACAGATATCTTGTAGATGAAAACTTCTCACAGGCACACCATTCACAAGATTGTTTTTCACCAAATGGTTCATTTTCCTCAAGTGAATGTGCCCCATTCTTCTGTGCCAAGAAATAGACTCCTTCTCTGTGGCTTTTGAGACAAAACATTGTACTTGCGCAGATGTCGTAATGGCTTGGCTCATGTCAAGAATATAAAGATCATTAATTCTTGGAGCCGATAAGAGAATCCATTCATCAGGAATCTTGAATCCAGGTTTAAGCACATAACAACCGGCATCATCAAAATGCACGGTGAATTTTTTATCGCAGATTTGCGACACACTGAGAAGATTATGATCAAGTTGACGAACATAATTAATCTTTTCGAAGCATACCACACTATTGGAGATCATTCATTCTCCGGTGATATATCCGCCTTTGTCTCCTGCGAACGCGACATAGCCTCCTCTAATATTTCTCACATCGTACAGAAGCCGTAAGTCGCCCATCATGTGCCTGGATGCCCCACTATCAACAATCCAATGACTACTGATAGTTCCTCCTGGAACATCCTGCACGAATCATCCAATGATTAGTTAAGGATGGGGACCCAAGCCACAGTGGTCTTGGGTCGTCCCTGAGAATCACGAATAGTGATCTCGATCTGGTGATGATTTTCCAAACTAACAAATCCCCCTGAACCTTCACCCTTCCTAGGTTTCCAAGTTTGTTTTTGTTTACCAGATTGAGTTTTGAAAACAGATTTTGAAACTTCTGGTTTTAAAGGTGAACTTGGTTCCTTTGGAACAGATTTGACCTCAGATTTTAAAGCCTTTTCTATTTTCTTCACATTTTGATGTCGTTGTTTCGTTTCCTGTTCTTTAACCGTTCTTTTATCATGTTTTAACGAAACAGTACGACATTGAGGGCGAATCATTTCAGGTGGTGCTTTCTCAACAAATTTATCTTTTGGAGTGTTAACACAATCTTTGATGATGTGTCCAAACTCTCCACATTTAAAACACGTTCTCCTCTCAACAAACTTAGGAGAAACGGATCGAGGCACATATGTCAAACCTGTAGAACCTGAGGTACTAGCCTTTTCATTACACCCGTTTGAATGTTGAGTGTAATTATTCTGATTGTTACGCTTTAAAATCTTGACTTTTTGTACAAAATCAGTGTTTGATTTGTTAGCAAAAATCTCAATTTTATCAGTACCCTCAGATGCCACAAATTTGACATCATTGTTTTTCTTTTGATAACGAGCTCCATTTGTTTCAGATTTTGATTTAGAAACATCTGGCCTTTGAGCTCGTTGATATGGTTGTTTACCCTTAGGAGCAAACGGTTGTTGCTTTGTTGGGAAGTTTTGATTTCCAAATTTCTTTTTGATTTCAGCTTTAGGAATTTGATCACATTGAGTTACAGTAACTCCCGGAATCGACCTTCCCAAAAACTTACTTGTGTTATTTTCAAAAACGTTATCAATCGATGATGGATTGACATTTTTAATTGGGAAATCATTATCTGAATAGATTTTAGAATCACCAACCAAAGTATACAACACATTGTTACTCTTAACGGTAGACACAGGTTTCTTGTCATTTATGACAGGATTAATCACATTTTTGACAACTTGTTGCACAAAAGGAATAGGAGGATCACAAAGAATATGATTCTCAATTGGAATTTCTATTCCCTTTTTCTTATCACGTGATTCATCCTGGTCATTTGCATCTGTTTCATCATCAGATGAATCATAATCCTCAACAATTGGAGGACTTTGGCTCACTGATGTTGAAGTTCCTGTTTCATCAGATAAAGTTCCCGAGGAGCTGTCTGGTTTGAACCCTAATCCAGTAGTAAATTCCTCATAATTGAGAGGCACACTGGGTTCAAAACGAGGCATATCCTCTTCATCAGGTGGTGCTGCATAATTGTGTCTCAAAGGGGGCGGACATTTCTTATACCCAACACCACTCTTGTTTTTCTTCAGTTGTTGAACGTCAATTATGTGATCGAGCACAAATCGGGAGTTAGAATAACTCTCCAATTTTTGCTTGATCGCATCGTGCGCCAATTTTGCAATGGCTAATTCCGTTCTGGTTTCCTCAACGAGATTTATGTATTTGTTAATACTAACTTGTTTGTGATAAACAACTTTAGTAGTTTCGGAAACACTTTTCTTTAAATTTTCAATTAAAGATTTAAAGTCCTTTTCATTTCTTGTTAAAGCCATATTTGCTTCTTTGCACTTTGACATATCAACAACCAAATGTTGATAGTGACTATGAATTGTGTCACATTCATGTTTCACTCTATCAAATTCCTGTTTCAAATAAGCACAGTCATTACAAATTCTAGGAGTTTCAGATGTTACCTGACTCGAAGAGGCTGAAACATTTGCCATGAAGGCAGTTTGAAAAGAAAAAGATCCGTCTTCAGAGAAGAACTTCTCCATTTCTTTAGATGCTATCCCAGCCTTCTCGATAAGAACAGATTTCTGAGACTTCAAGTCCTCTGCTTCACTCAACAAATCATCAATAGAACTTGCTTCTTCTTTCACATCACCCGAAATAGAACTTTCTTCATCAGAACTCCCGGTATAACCCGAACTGTCGTCACTTTCAGAAAATTCTTCCCTACGAACGTGCTTGATGTGATTGATGATCTTTGCGTAGCATGCGGTTCCTCCTCCTTCATTATCACCTTCCCCCAATTGTAAAGACCAATTACACCCTTCATCTATTTGAACAACCAATGCACGAGTGTTGTTTGATGGCCCAGACTGGTTCTGGTTGGTGGTGTTGTTCACAGCTACTATCCCTCTTCCACGATTGTCTTGATTGCCTTGATTGGCATTTGAAGAACCTGTCTGATTTCTGAAAGGGTTCTGATTGCCTTGCTTTGGTGGTCGAGTGCATTCACGTTTAAAGTGACCCTTCTCGCCACAATTGAAGCATGTAACAGTTTCTTTATCAAACCCGTACTTCGTATCCTGCTTACTTTCCAAGGAACTTCTTCCCGTTCGAGCCATGAAGTCCTTTGCCCTTCTAACTGCACTCGCAAACGCCCACTTTATATCCATCAACTCCATTTCATCACGGTCGATTTGTTGATAATCTTCGTTGGTCATACTGATGTTCCCAATTTGACCTGCAACCAAACCGCAGTAAGCACTGACCATCGTATTAATGAGTTCCGAATGCTCCTTTGCAACCTCAATGCTAACTTTTGATAGGTTCGAAGTATCAACTTTGATAGTATTCGTGTCTTGGGATGGAGGATTGCTGGTATAATTTACTTGTTGTGGTGGTGGTTGTGCTTTTGATAAGGATTTCGAAAGATAAGCGCCTAAATCAAACTCTGGTTGTGGTGGTGGTTTGAATGGAAACGGAGATGAGTTTGTGTTGGAAACAAACGCCGTTTGAAGCTTAGGCTGCTGAACAGAACTAGAACTGGCAGAAGGAGCAAAACCAGGCAAATAAATTTCTGTGTTTTGAGGAGCTCCAATCCGTTTAGCTTTCCGATTTTCTTCTTCGTACTTGTGCTCCAACTTCTGAACAAATCCATATATAGTGACAGTTTCCCCATCCAGAGCACCAGTATGCTTTAGAAGTTCAATGAATGGACTCCATATAGGAGGTAGAGCATCAGCTAAACGTGCAATCATTTCCACATGACTTACAACAACCTTATAAGAACTCATTTCACTTATCAAATGATAGAAACGAGAAGTCAAATCATTTAGATTTTCATTTTCCAAAGATTGAAATGACTCAAATTCTTTCTTTAAAAGATCATGGCGAATTTTTCTAGAAGCTTCATTTCCTTCTCCTCTTGTTTCCAATGCATCCCATAAAGCTTTTGTGCTCTTACTATAAGAAAATTGATGATAGATGTCTTTATGAAGAGCTTGTGTTAGATAAGCAAACGCCTTCTTCTCTAATTCATAGGCTTTCTTGTCTTGTTCAAGCATATTAGAAATACCAGCGGCAGTTGATGCTGCTTCTTCGAGTTCCGGGCTGCATTCAGTAGTGAAACACGTCCAAAGTTCAACGTTTTGTCCTTGAATGTATGTGTGAAAACGACCCTTCCAAGATGGATAGTCGTTCATGTGATTTAGCTTTGGCGGACGATTGTTGCTTCCCGTCTCACTTTCACTGAGCAATAGATTCTGTATGTTTTGATTTTGATTAGAGACCATTGCCCATTGACTTGCATTTGCTGCTTGTTGTTTTTGAGGCAATTGGTTCATCAAATCGGCAAGTGAAGGCTGATTTTCACTTGGTCTTGCTTCCGAACTCCAATCCCACAGACCTTTGCTACCCATGATTTGTGTATGTATGTTAGTACCTGCACACACACTTGAAAACACAATGTTATGACAGATTTGCAAGTCCTCTGTGTAAAACAGAAGTGTTCTCGACGAAACACTTTCCACGAAACAGGTTTGTTTCATCGAAATGAATAATGACGAAACAGACTTGTTTCGTCGAAGATATTATGACGAAACAGACTTTGTTTCGTCGAAGATATTATTGACGAAACACAAGTGATTCGTCGACTGTTTGTTTCGTCGATGCTGAGTCTCAGACAGCTGTTTAAGATATTTACAGCTGTTTAAGATATTTAAAATATCTAAACTGACACAAGGTATGTTTTTCTGAGTTAGAGTTCCAATGTTACAAACACAAAAGTCCACTTAATGTATTTTAATGAGTAACACTTTGATTTAAACACAATAAGATCAAATGAACAATTTTATAATGAACTCTATGAAGATATGAAGAACACACACAAGAACAAAGAGTTTCCCGGTAAACTTATGAGTTTTCCGGTGACCGGACAAATTTTCGAAAACACGATAATGCACAAGACTTTCACTAAAAACCCGGTTCAAAGTATAAGCAATAAATCTAACAAGGTTTTTGATAAAACTCTTAGCAAATAACAACAAACAAACAGATTTTATGAATATTTTTCAGAAAAATGATTTTTCAAGAATAAATTTTCAGAAAAACACACACAAAAACTTGATAAAAACCGAACAATGTTTGATTTTAAACAAGGATTAGAGCCAAACGCTCTGATACCAATTGTAGGTCCCGTAATCTGAGGATCGATAACGAACCAAATCACTTGTTTATAGCAAACACGGTTACGCGTGCGGAATCCACGTAACTATGCCAAATCAAACACGTAAAACAATAATAACAACGGATTAATCAATGAAACACACTCGATTGATTAAACGGGATGAAAACCGAGAACAAACATATACAAACAATGTTTAAAGACTCTCTCTCAAAGTCTCACAGCTCATCAGTTTCACACAGAAACTGAGTGGGGTATTTATACTAAGACAGACACATATATGACGAAACTCAATTAACTCTCGGCGAAACACATAAAGTCGACGAAACACATTATGTTTCGTCGACATACATATTGATCTAATATCTTGTTTCGTCGACATGTTATGAGCCCAAGTAGAAGTCAAAGCCCAGAACAAGGTATCGGCCCACATGTGAAGTTGAAGCCCAGAAGTATTAATTTCAATTGTTACGGTTCTTGTGAAGATTTTTTAGGCTAAAGATAAACTCCATGACATCATCATGACATCACATTGATGATGTCATGGTGATGTGTCATTGGGACAGATTTGTGGCGCTCCGTGCTTCGCGTGTCGAACTCTGGGGCGCACGACGGAGGAATGTCGTGACGTCGGGCTTGAGCCGGACCTAACCGAGTCGACCAAGTCGAACTGAGCCGAGTCGAACCGAGCCGAGCCGAGTCGCGTCCACATAAAGTGTACCAACAATCTCCCCCTTGGACGCTACTCGTGAGGTTCGTCTTCCGTGATGGTTCGTCTTCTGTGTCTTTCATGTCGGAAGATCTTCAAAGTCTTCACGCGTCGTAAGAAGAAAGTGTATCAACAAACTCCCTTTATCATTCAGGTAGTGTGTTAACAAACTCCCCCTTAAATTGAACTCTCCATTGAGTTATGCTCGTGAATCTTTTGACTTGTCAATTCTTCAGATCCTTGTGGTGTTGATGAAGGGTCAGCGGCAACTCGATCATTTTATCCTTTGAGTGCCTCCACTTCGTGTCTTCATTCCAAAGCTTGTCATCGAACATGTTCTCCTCGCCTTTAGCATCTGCACAGGCAAGAAAGCTAAACGCATAATGAGAACAACCGCTTGGAATATAGTTAACATAAACAAACGACACAAATGAGATCAATTCTCAAACAAACACCGACCGACAACAGTTTGAAAGTTTAGAAAATGATCAACTTTAGTCCTTTAACTTTCAAAACTCGTTAACTTCGACAGTTTATGAAGAGGCAATTGTTTTCCGGCTTACGATCAGGATTTTGGGTAGGATAGACTCGAGTTCCAACATCGGTCAATCAAAAATAAACTAGAAGCAAAATCTTTTTGGATTTTATAAAGTTTATTTTAAAACACACCTAAAATCTTTTTGGAAATTTCCAAATTTTTTTTTTTTAAATGTAAAGACGGAAAGCAATAAATAGAAATATATACAGAGATGTAGAAACTGAAAGCAGTAAACAAATATTTACAGACATTCTTTATGCGAGTTTCGAGGGTAAGAGAACCAAATCACTTGTTTATAGCAAACACGGTTACGCGTGCGGAATCCACGTAACTATGCCAAATCAAACACGTAAAACAATAATAACAACGGATTAATCAATGAAACACACTCGATTGATTAACGGGATGAGAACCAATTACAAACTGATACAAACACAGTTCAGACAGAATTTCGGCAGAGTTTTGTTACTATGGTTATTATCTCATCTCTCAGTTCAAATGAACACAAGATGTTGTTTATATAGTCCCTGGCCACTGATACCGACGAAACACACAAAGTGTTTGACGAATCTGAACATGGGCCAGACATTGGGCCTGGAACAGCCCAGTACATGACGAATCAAGGTCTGATTCGTCAGTACATGACGAATCAAGGTCTGATTCGTCATGACCTTCAACGAAACAGAAGTTTGAACACTGGTCTGTTTCGCCATGAAGTGTTTCGACGAAACAGGTCTGTTTCGTCGAGGACTGCAACTGTTGTGGTTGTTTCTGTTAACAGACAGCAACAAACAGCAACATATAAACATAGTAATGACTAAACTACCCTTTAATGCAACATGCATTGTTCATAATACTTTACATATCAAAAGAGACAAATAAGTTGAACACAAGTAGATAGGAGGATATCTGACTTGGTCAACATAACATACAGACTCGATAATTAATAAAAGACCATACAAAATACATCGTTAAACAAGACTAGTTACAGACACTAAAAATGCATCAACACAAACCTTCATGACTCGACTATCTCGCTTCTCCCATTAACAAACCAGCAAAGGGTAAGTTAACTATCATCAGATTCAGTCATTACCCACAACCCCCACACATAACCATGGGTGTAGTATGATAACGGGATTTGTCAGATCCTATGGTACCATAACCTAATACTGGTCGGCTTGATCAATGCTAATGAATGTCATTCATTATGTAACTACAACCAACAAGTTTGTTCACTTTATCGAAATCGTTATTAATTTAATATAAACCATTTTAATCGCTTTTGAAACCATCGTTTAAACCTCGAAAATCGTTTAACATATGAATCACCCCAAAACAATTGAAAACAGTAAAATAGGGGAACTATGTACTCACATAGTTACCACAAAACATGTAAAAAGAGGGGATCTATGTACTCACATGAAGTGCAAAGTATCCTCAAACAAAAGAACTTCAACAACTCAAGTAAACCTGGGAAATCAAGCGGCACCTAGTAATCGAATCACTAGTCAAACAATCGACACCTAAATCGGAAGATCGGATAGAATGAGGTCTTGTAAACCAAATGAGTGTTGGAACTCATGTGATATGGTTTAATAAAGCCTACATCCTAAATCGAAACCTAACCTAAGTGCTTTCGACCCATTGCGACCCATTAAGGTAGCTTACGCTACTTTAACGCGTCGTTCGCGCAAAGCGCGTTCAAGACGTCTAACTAGTCCTATGACAAGTATTATATGCCTAAACATGTTGCATAATCAATTAAGTGACAAAATTTTATGTTACATATGCTTAATTACCAATTATGCATGAAAAGGGCATTTTGGTCATTAACCTGAGGCATATAAACTACCTATCATACAACTAATTAAAACTAAGTGACCATAAGGTATAACCTCGGAAGGTTATTCCCTATGCAACTATGGTCACTAAACATGTTTGGTCGGATCCTAATGATCGACCAAATGGGTCGAGTTCGAAAGTCTAAGCGGTTGTTTAGACCGCTTGACTTACGACTCTACACAAGCACAAAACTAAAAGTGACGAGCTAAACATGTTGAAACATGTTTAGTTAAGTTAGAAAAACAGGTTTTGATATCAAAACAAACGGTTTTGATACCCAAGAATAGTTTGGTTACAAAATACGCTTAAATACGCATTTTGGCCGAAACTATGACTCGTCACTACACCTAATCAACGTGGTAATCAGTAGGTATAGTCAGTAGAGACTATAACCATCGTGATTACGCTCACATTGCGAAGTTCAAACGAACTTCGTGTTAACCATTGACTGGTCAAAGCTGAAAGTCAAACACTGTTTGACTTTCATGCTTGAAATACATGAACAAGCATGAAGGAGACTTACAAAGGGTCCAAGCAAGGATGTTTGATGCAAAATTACTCAGGTATGAGGTGTTAAACCTCAACTTAGAGCAGAAATTGAATCAAAGTGTGAAGAACCCAAATGAGAAGCCTTGCTATTTATAGGAAGCATGGAGTTCTAAGATCATTCCATGTGTTTAGAGGGATTAATCCTAGCCATACACTTGGGCACAAGGTTTAGAATACCAGGGGAATTCAAATACCAGTCCATAGAATGCAAAAACAAGGATTAAAACTAGTTGCAACAGCTGGAATGGAAGATTCTGAATTCTGATGTGCTGGCACTAGCTTACGGACCGTAAGCTATAGTCCATACGGTCCGTAAGGACCCTGCAGATCAGCTACTTTCATAAAATGACAGTTTAGTCCCTGCACCTTGTTTCGTCGCGTTTTGGCACTTCTAACACCCGTCAAGCCCATTTTCAAGGTCCATAATGATGTTAAAGCATAGGGAACATGAAATATGCTTGAAAACATCTCGGGTGTCGGTTCGTTTGGCCGTACGGTTGCGTTGTTCGGTTAATTACGACGGAAATCGTAACGAACGCGTGTACGATCCAAATTACGAAAAGAATGAAGTTTTATCATGCCAATCACTAAAATATAATATTTTAATGATTACATAAATTTTTGGATGTCCGGATATATTCAGAACGTAAGATATGCGCGAAAATGCAAACTTATGCACTTTTTGACGCTTTTAGTCCCTATTGATCAATAAAGTTTGTTTTAGCATACCGAACCCCTCAAAGCCTATTTCTAATCTATGTAAAGGATATTTAGGGTATGTTTAACTTATGATCAAGTTCCGGAATGTTCGTTTCTATACAAATCGGTATAGTTTCGCAGTTTGACACAAATAGTCCCTGCGATCGAACAAACTTGATTTTGACACACCAACCCATCCAAAACTTATTTCTAAGTTATGTGGAGGTTATTTAAGGTATGTTAAGCCTATGTCACTATTCCGGAGTGTTTGTCGTGTTATACTGACTGCGTTTACGCACCAGTTTGCGTATAACCTTCCATAAAGCGATTTAAAGCTTGAAATCGGAATCGAATCAAATCGTAAAATCATCAAACACAAATACACACGTAATAACACCAAAACACATTTAATAACACCAAAGCACATTGTTTTATTGATAATTAACATTGTTTTACATTGCACATCGATTACAAAACACAGTTGTCACAATACATATTGTTACATTTGTGCAATAGAGCCAGGTTCTCGATCCTAGGATATATTGAGATTTTAAATTGTCATATTTCTTTCAAAAGTTTGAGATTTGCAGATGAAAAATCCGGACAACGATCCTGATAGCTAAGGCTAAGGGGGAGTCTGAAGACGAGCTCGACGCAAGGGGGAGCTTGTAATCGAAGAGTCAGGTGTCGATCCTAAAAGCATGAATGCTTAACGAAAGGGGGAGCCTGAAGAAAAGAGTCAACCGAAAGGGGGAGCTAATTCATAACGCAAAATCTATAGGAGCTTATAGAGGGAGTCTATGGTTGCTGAAAATTGTTAAAGCTTCGTGAAGACTCAGAGAGAGAGAGAGAAAAGACAGAAAGCTACGAGATTGACTACGGTAATATCCAAGGGGGAATCTGAGAGTGCATAATGTCTATCGCCTCCGTCAATCATACATCGTGCAAGAAATGGAACACAACAAGGTTTTAGAATGTCAAATATAGGGTAATTGCATTTTTGTAAATAAGGAAACTTTCCTTATTAGAGCCCTGTATATAGAAGTCTTATGTTTTAATTTGAGCACTTTTGCCATTTATTACTTTTGGAGAACTTTGGAGCCTAGAGAGAGAAAGTAGCAAAGGAGAAGATTCAAGGTGTAAAACATTGTCACATCTATAATCGAATCTTTGTTAATTATGTTCTTATGTTCGGTCCACACACGTGCACGGATTCCGCACGTCATACGTGTTCTTCGCAATCGTTCGGGAGTTGAAATTGATCATCATACGCATTCACATAGATTAACTTAGAATTTTAACTAGGTTAGTATTAAAGGACCTAGGGTGTAATGGTTTTAACAAAGAAATGATTATTACTGTAATTATTGAAGTTAAAGGGCATGTATTGCAATCCGATACAAACATAAATGACAAAAAGTGTAATTTACCCTATGTATTAAGATTAGTATCAACGTAAATATTTATAAATTCCAAATTAAAATAATAACATTAAATAATCTTAATCCATAAAAATAAAAATAATAACAAATTCAATTATGTTTTACAGTGTCAGTAATAACTTTTTTGTTTTAGTTTTGAATATCAGTTATTACAAAATTTCATCTAATCCAACACTTAGAAGGATTTAAAAATCACACTAATTTTATGATGGAAAAACACCACCAATTCTTATGATGATTCATGAAAAAAAGTCAGAACATAAATCTAGGGTGAGGATCAAATAGAAAGTTTATTTTGGCTAGAAAGGATAGGAAGCAATAGGATTATGACATGTGACAAAATTTAAAATAAAGAAAAAGTGTATTTTAGTCAATTTTAACCAATCTTCTCCCTTCTTCTTTTCTCTGTAACTTCAAAACCCACCATTTTCAAAACCCACCATCTTCAACATTTTCTTCACTTTCTATCTCAATAATCACTACATTATAGTGCAATTTTCGTCACCGATCAATGATTCAAACACCCAATCAACGCGTTCTTCAACTTTTCTCAAGAAACCCAGTTTAATTTCATACAATATCTCATTTTTTCCTGTGATTTTGAAGCGAGTCACTCTATTCGTTCGATTCGATCGCTGATAAATGCTTCTAACATTCAAATTTCGTCAATCGGTGAAGAAATCTGAAGAAATCGGCTTCGATCTATGTAAGAAAATTTTTAATTGCATTTTTACGATCTGGATTTTTGAATTGAGTCATTGCGTTTTACAAAGTAATCTTGGCGGGGGTCTGGGGGCAGCGCCCCTGGGAGCAGGGTCCAAGGGGCAAAGCCCCTGGCTAGGGTCGAGCTGCCAGGTCAGCTTGGAAATTTTTTTTATTAAATTGTTTTAATAAAACTGCATCAGAAAATTTAATTTTCTGGAAATTGCCTCATTTCGTAGACAAAAATTTGTAGACAGTTTTTGATCTCCTACTTCATGGTTCTGACAATTCACAGACAAAACATACACTGGTTCAATGCGTTTTAGAGAAAACACTTTTTTTTATTTTTAGGCCATTGCGTTTTAGAAATAAGACATTTTTGAAGTGTTTTTAGTCCATTGCATTTTTTGGTAAAATGCATTTTTATGTGTTTTCAGCCCATTGCGTTTTAGAAAGAACACTTTCTTTTGTGTTTTTAGGCCATTGCGTTTTAGAAATAAGACATTTTTATGTGTTTTCTGGCCATTGCGTTTTAGAAGAACACATTTTTGAAGTGTTTTTAGTCCATTGCGTTTTAGGTAAAACACATTTTTATGCGTTTTCAGTCCATTGCGTTTTAGAAAATACACTTTCTTTTATGTTTTTAGGCCATTGCGTTTTAGAAAAAAAAAACATTTTAAGTGTTTTCTGGCCATTGCATTTTAGCTATAAGACATTTCTTTGTGTTTTCTGGTCATTGCATTTTAAAAATAAGACATTTCTTTGTGTTTTTTGTGCATTGCGTTTTAGAAAAAAAAAGTCATTTTTTACGTTTTTTTGTCTATTGCGTTTTACGCAACTGTGTTTTCGAAAAAAATCGAGAATATAGGAATAGTATACTCTTTTTAAAGATAAAAAAACGCTCGTTTTTTTGGTGTAATTTTTATAAAAAAATAATGTCGTATGAAAAAAAATATTAACGTTTAAAAAATGGGGGGGAAATTGGAGGAGAGAGAAACTATTGTCATGTATTGACTAGAATGCCCTTACACAAACCCACGTGCCTCTTTTTTTCTCTTCAATTGCACTCATTTAATCTTAGCTCTTGATTAAATCAATTGATGTTCAAGATTACTTCCAAGCCTTCTTAGCAAAAAAAAACTTCCTGTTATATCCTAACCCCATAAATCTAATATAAATTAAAGAGTAAATTATGATTTTGGCCCCTCCTGTAGTTATATCACTTTTACCCTTTTAGTTCAATTTCTTTTTTTAACATTTGAGCCCTTAACGTCTTTTTTCTAACATTTTTGTCCTCTAACGTCTTTTTTTCTAACTCTTTTGGCCCCTAACATTTACTGGATGTGGTTAGTGTTAGGGGCCAAAAGTGTTAGAAAAAAAAGACGTTGAGGGCTCAGATGTTAAAAAAATTGGACTAAAAGGATAAAATGATATAAACACAGGGGCCAAAATCGTAATTTACTCTAAATTAAATGAAATTTTAATACACTAATATATTTTAGTCACGTTGTCTTAACCTATAAGTGAGTCTCTCCTCTGTACATATACATGATCTAATTCTTAGAATTTTCTGACATAACGGCGTCAATTTTTGAGGCCACATGAGAATCATATTTTGGATAGTTTTTTTAATGGGTAAACGTTACATTATGGTTAGCTTCTATAAACATGTAGAGTGTTTTCACTCTACTAGTGAACCAAAGCCTTGTTGGGCATCATGTTATGGATCGTATCAATAATTTTGTTTTATTTAACGCACTAACTGTTATGGGTGGTTTTCTGAGCGCATATTCTGGAATTATATCCAGACTTTATTATTTCTGATTGTGACCAGGATACCGGATCTGGATATTGGTAACATCCTGATGCAGTATCCTGGCAGTTACTAATTATTCACGTGCAGGTCATGACTGCAGGATCATAACGTTCATGTGGACTCATTCTCTTGAAGACTCGCTCTAATTAGTTGGGAAATGGACGTTGAAGCCGGAAGAACAGGTCTCTAACGTTCAAAAGGGATATTACGGAGCATCCCTAGTTTATAGGAGAGTTGGTTCTATATTTGTAACTATAAATAGAAGGCCAGATCATAGGAACACACACTTCACACTCTCTGCTCTCGAACTCACACTTCTTTCCTTGTAATCACGCACTAACACTCTACACTTACAATCATTGTACCACTTTAACATCGATCTGAGCCTTATCCTGCATTGTATCCTGAACATTCAAGTAATAAGAAGAAAAAGGCAACCGACTATTGTCAGCTCCCGAGGTTTTATGCCAGAGATCTAGATTGATCAAGGGCTTTCCTCGTATATCCTGTGTCCATTTTTTATTGTTGATATAGTTTCATATCCTGAGACTATATCCTGAAACTGGTTTTGCAAACGAACAAACCAACATATTTTTCACAAGCATTGCTAGCACACTACCTCACAAACTAATTTGATCACTTAATTGCTTCGGTAATTTTTTACCAGAACAATTTGGCACCCACCGTGGGGCAAGTGGTGCTATATCTACTAAAAGCTTTGTTAAAATCACTACTTGGCTTTTTATTTTCAAAACTTTTTGCACAACTATTTTCAATGGCCTCGAAGTCAAACATGAGCTCTTCATCCATACCTGCTACAACCTCTGCCACAACCGGTCCAGTGCTTCCACCACCTCCACAGATGCAAGCTTCTTCACAGACTCAAGCTCCTCCAAGGAGGGTTGAGACTCACACATCCCGAGACACTGTTCCTGCTCAAAATGTCCACAGATCTGGTGTTCCATCGAGAACTCCTATTATGGCTTCTAATGATGAAATTCTAACTTTGATTGGTAGTATACAGGATCAGATAAAGCAACAGCAGGAAACTAACCAGATGTTAATAAGAGAAATACAACTCTTGAAGTCTAACTCCAAGAGACCTACTGAGGATACCGTCACTCCCTTGCATCCCAAAACGCTGAACTTTAGTTCAGTAGTGTATACTGAGGATAGTCAGGGCAATGTTGTGCCAAGTCATTCCCAGGGCAAGATGTTAAGAAAGTCCCAAGCAGGATAGCAATTAAAGATACGAGCCCAGGATATCGTGGAAGCCTCAGAGCAAGATGTTAAGAAAATTATCCTGGATCAGGATAATCTAGATGTCTCGGTGCTTGTAGGAGCTAATATCCCTCAGGATATTGAGAGTCAGCTAACTAATTTTCTAAAATGCAGGATGTCCACGTTCGCATGGAAGCATGGGGACATGACAGGTATTTGAAAAGATTTTATAACTCACAAGCTTGGGATTGACAGGTCTTTCAAGCCCGTTCAGCAAAAGAGAAGGAAATTTGCTCCTGAAAGAAACGCAATCATACAGGAAGAGGTTGAAAGACTATTGAAGTCCAAGATGATTAGGGAAGTCAAATTCCCCAAATGGGTAGCAAACGTGGCCGTGGTTCAAAAGAAGAATGGGAAATTGAGAGTTTGTGTAGATTACACAGACCTCAACAAAGCATGTCCCAAAGACCCATTTCCCTTGCCTCATATAGATTGAATGGTAGATGCAACCGCCGGTCATGAAATGCTGACCTTTATGGATGCATCCTCAGGATTCCAACAAATCCAAATGGAGCCATCCGATCAAGAAGATACAACTTTCATGACACCAACAGGTATTTGTTGTTATACTGCCATGCCTTTCGGTTTAAAAAATGCAGGTGCCACGTATCAGAGATTGGTGAATATGATGTTTAAAGACAAACTGGGGGACATCATGGAGGTGTATATTGATGACATGGTGGTAAAGTCCAAGAAGGCGGAGGATCATCTTCAGGATCTTGAATGTGCATTCAATATCCTGGACCAGTACAACATGAAGTTGAATCCTACTAAGTGCCATTTCGGAGTGGGGGCAGGAAAATTTCTAGGATATATAGTGACTAAGAGGGGAATAGAAGCAAGCCCAGAACAGATTAAGGCTATCCTGGACATCAAATCACCATACAACATGAAAGATGTGCAAAGGTTAACAGGACGAGTAGCGACATTGAACAGGTTTATATCAAGATCTTTAGAGAAATGCAAGGAATTCTACGATATCCTGAAGAAGAATAAGCAATTCGAGTGGGGAGAAAAACATGAAGCAGCCCTACAAAGATTGAAGCAATATCTTTCAAGTGCACCTCTGCTGATGAAGCCCGAGGATGGTGATCCCTTATCCCTGTATCTTGTAGTATCAGGAAGTGTAGTAAGTGATGTTCTGGTAAAGAATCATGAAGGTCAGCAGTATCCTGTTTATTATGTCAGTAAAAGTTTGCTAGATGCTGAAACTAGATATTCACATTTAGAAAAATTGATATTAGCCCTAGTTATGGCATCGACTAAGCTTAGACATTATTTTGAGACACATAGGATTCATGTTAAAACTAATTATCCTGTTAAAGATGTGCTTAGGAAACCTGAGATGTCGGGTATGATGGCTAAATGGTCCGTAAAGTTAAGTGCATATGATTTAGTATATGAACCTAGAAATGCTATAAAGTCTCAGGCTTTAGCAGACTTTGTGGCTGATTTCAGTAGTGACATTCAAAATGAAGTAGACCTAGAAGTACTACAACTAGCTGAAAATTCAGAATCTTGGACATTGTATACTGATGGCGCATCTAATGTAAGAGGTGTAGGATTAGATATACTACAAAAATCGCCACAGGGGGGCATATTACCCCAGGCTATTAGATGTGAATTTCCTGCTACCAATAATGAAGCAGAGTATGAAGCCCTGATTGCAGGATTGGAATTGGCTAAGAATATGAATATTAAATGTCTGCAAGTGTAAGTTGATTCCTTGATGATCGCTAACCGTTTCAATGGATCCTATGCAGTCAAAGGTGAAAGTTTAATTGAATATCTTGAAATTGTCAAAAAATTAGCAGGATATTTCGATGTTTTTACACTTGAACAGGTACCAAGAGAGGATAATGCTGAGGCAGATGCTCTGGCAAATCTAGGATCTACAGTCAGGATACCGGAAGGAACTCAGATACCAATACTACATATCATGTATCCTACGGTAGAACTCTTCAAGTCTCAGGATAAGGAAGTAGCATGTGTTCGGGATCCTGGTGATGAATATCCTGAAGAGAATCCTGAATTCTGGACGGCTCCAATTATGAAATACCTCAAAGAAGGACATATCCCAAAGGATGAGAATCCTAAGGCTTTCAGGATGAAGGTATCTCATTTCACTATTATAAATAATGTTTTGTATAAGAAGTCTCTTGCAGGTCCATACCTTAGGTGCTTGGAGGATCCTGAAACCAAGGAAGTACTTCAGGATATACATGAAGGGGATTGTGGCAACCACACTAGGGGCAGATCGTTGTTCTCAAAGATGTTAAGAATGGGATACTACTGGCCGACTATGAGAAAGGATGCTGCAGAATATGCTAGGAAATGTGATGCATGTCAAAGGCACAACAATATACTACATCAGCCTACTCAGCCATTATATCCTATCGTATCCGTTTGGCCATTCATGAAATGGGGTATGGATATAGTGGGGAAACTCCTAAAAGCTCCGGGAGGAAAAGTTTTTATGCTGGCAATGAGAGATTATTTCTCTAAGTGGGTCGAAGCCGAAGCCTTTGTTGTGATACCCCAGGAAAACGAACAACACAACTAGCTTCCTCAGTGACCATGTGCTAAATTTCGGGACGAAATTTCTTTCAACTTAGGGATGATGTGACAACCCGTAACTTTAAGGTAGAAACCTGTTTGTTTCACTTTTATAAATCAAACCGCACACTTTTATTATTTGATGAACTAATCATATTTTATTTTATTCATATCACATTTAACCGACCCGAACCGTTTGAACCAAAACACTTGTCTCGCGTGTCGATTTACCCCACTCGCGTAACTCGAAACTTAGAACCATAGCATAAATCTTATACATTCATTATTGTTGATTTATTATGCAGGGTTAGGATATAATAGGAAGTTTATTTGGCTAAGAAGGCTAGGAAGTAATCTTGACCATCCATTTACTTAATCAAGGGCTAAGATTAAATGAGGGAAATTGAAAGGAAGAAAAGAGGCGCGTGGGTTTGTTTAGGGGCATTCTAGTCAATCCAAGGCAATAGTTTCTCTCTCCTCCAATTTCCCCCCATTTTTTAAACGTTAATAACTCTTTCATACGACATTATTTTTTTATAAAAATTGCACAAAAAACGAGCGTTTTTTTATCTTTAAAACGAGTATACTATTGCTATATTTTCGAAAAAAAAATTGAAAACCGAGTTGCGTAAAACGCAATGGAAAAAACCCAGTTGCGTAAAACGCAATGGAAAAAAAAACATAAAAAATGACATTTTTCTAAAACGCAATGCACAAAAAACACAAAGAAATGTCTTATTTGTAAAACGCAATTGCCAAAAAACACAAAGAAATGTCTTAATTCTAAAACGCAATAGCCTAAAAACTCAAAAGAAAGTGTAGTTTCTAAAACGCAATGGACTGAAAACACATAAAAATGAATTTTACCTAAAACGCAATGCACCAAAAACACAAACACATGTCTTATTTCTAAAACGCAATGGCAAGAAAACACTTAAAATGTATGTTTTCTAAAACGCAATGGACTGAAAACACATAAAAATGTGTTTTACCTAAAACGCAATGCACCAAAAACACAAAGAAATGTCTTATTTATAAAACGTAATGGCCAGAAAACACTTAAAAATGTCTCATTTCTAAAACGCAATGGCCTAAAAAAACAAAAGAAAGTGTTCTCTGTAAAACGCAATGGACTGAAAACACCTAAAAATGTGTTTTACCTAAAACGCAATGACTAAAAACACTTCAAAAATGTGTTTTTCTAAAACGCAATGACCAGAAAACGCATAAAAATGTCTTAGTTTTAAAACGCAATGGCATAAAAACACCAAAGAAAGTGTTCTCTCTAAAACGCATTGAACCAGAACAATAGTTGTTTGTGAATTGTCTGAACCAGGAATGCAGTTCTAAAACGCAATGGCATAAAACTATCTAC
The DNA here is from genome assembly GCA_030545235.1 of Helianthus tuberosus. Classification (NCBI taxonomy): domain Eukaryota; kingdom Viridiplantae; phylum Streptophyta; class Magnoliopsida; order Asterales; family Asteraceae; genus Helianthus; species Helianthus tuberosus. Next base: position 60,237,048 of record CM060429.1, on the reverse strand, counting down.
GAATGCAGTTTTCCAGAGGCAAATTTACAGAAAATTAATTTTTCTCATGCATTTTTATTAAAGCAATTTAATCGAAAAAAAATTTCCGAGCTGACCCCAGCTCAACCCCAGCCAGGGGCTCTGCCCCTTGGACCCCACCAGGGGCTGCCGCCCCTGGGACCCTGCTACCAGGAGCGCTGCCCCCGGACCCCCGCAAAGATCGTAAAACGCAATGACTAAATCAAAAACCCAGATCGTAAAAATGAAATTAAAGAATTTCTTACATGGATCGAAGCCGATTTCTTCTTTGATTGATGAAATTTGAATGATAGAAACAATTATCAGGGATTGAATCGAACAAATCGAGTGATTATCTTCAAAATCATGGGAAAAAACGAGATTTTGAATGAAATTAAACTGGGTTTTCTTCAAAAAAAAGCTGAAGAACACGTTGATCGGGTGTTTGAATCATTGATTGATGATGAAAATCGCACTATAATGTAGTGGTTATTGAGATAGTAAGTGAAGAAAAGGTTGAAGATGGTGGGTTTTGAAGTTACTGGGGAGAAGAAGAATGAAGAAGAAAGGATGAGATTGACTAAAATACCCTTTCTCTTTATTTTAAAATTTGCCACATGTCATAATCCTATTGCTTCCTATCCTTCCTAGCCAAAATAAACTTCCTATTTGATCCCCACCCTTATTATGCATTTATAATTAAGTTGGTAAAAAAAACTAAAGTATACAAACAACAAATTTACGGCCCAAACCCCTATAGTAGCCCATAATTCCCCGTTCCTTTATTTCTTTTGATTGGTTACCATCCCACCCCAACCTTTGCAAAATTATAATACGTAAAGTGCATGATTTATAATAACATTCCAATAACCCTAACCTACCCTAACTGCGATCATGCTCTCCCTCTTCCTCACTTCTGTCGACGATAACAAAAGTCCAAGAGGATTCCAAGTTCTGGCTCCAAGATCATACCAAATCTCCATAGCCGCTAGGTACGCACGTCATGCGTTAAAATTTTTGGTTGTAATAGTTCTTGTATGATCTAGGTTATTATTTTGTCTCATTATATTGGTTGTGTTCTTGATATTAATTACATGCTCTGGTCGATTTTGATGCTACTTTTATTATGGGGTTACTAAAAATCTTGTGGTTAGAGTTATAGCGGATTGTGTGTTTTGTTAAGTCTCTTGAGTTTTGGCTGATGGGATAAATCTATTTAGTAATAATAATTAGTGATAAATGATCTAATTTGATGATAACCTACTGTTAGTTGTTATTAGGAAGTGTCGGGATCGTTTACACGCGTTTTGGTATCGTTTAAACGAAAAACAGGATGCTGATTAACGAAAACAGCCAACTTCAGTTGGCTGTAAACGGGTCATTATAAATCGAAAAATTGATTTTCTAAGTCTAAATTATACGTTTTCAGAAAACACTTCAAATGACGCTAGAATCACATTTTTCTGAGGTCGTTTGCTATTTTTAAAGGGTCGTTTTTCATAGCAGCAAAAGCTGCGTTTTTTCTGCAAAAAATGCGTGTTATGGTTTTTGTCATAGCTTGAAATCTGTATAGAGTCAGGTGACGAAATTTGTACTGTAGATGGCCGCTGATGTCGTTGTAATTCTCCAACTGGAACTTCGTCAATCGGACTTACGATGAATTTTAAATGAATTTTTCCGTGGACTGCAGTCAGAAAGTGACGAATCTGATTGCAGCCCGGTAAATGAATTTTATAAAATAATTGGTGATGAATTGGATCCCGAGAATTTGACACAATAATATTTGGATCGTTTAAATATTCTGTAATTTTTTTGGGAATTTTGTTGTACACGAACTATTCCGGATAACAATCTGAAAACTGCCGAAAATGCACTATATTGCTAAAAAATTTATTGAAGAGTATTTTAAGTCTTTCGTGACATTTGTGTTGTCGCTAAGCTACGTCGTGATAAATGCATGCATGATATTTAGTATTGTATGATATAATGTGCTACGTGCTAGATACGTGTAGGATTCGTGTTTCCGCGTGAGCACACCCACTAACCCTTAAACGGTAATCATGTTAGGACGTGATTGACCAGTTCCACCTCACATATTTCTTTCCATAACTTAATCTGCCGAGCTAATCTAAGGTGAGTTCACACTTCCTATAAAGCATGGGATTCCCAGTGGTTTGGGAATAGGTTAAGGAATAATATTGAAACATGCATGTCCTCCATGGGTAGGATACGGACCTCCATCCTCCTTGGGAAGGATGACGACATTGAAACCTGCGTATTCTCCTTGGGTAGAATTCGTACCTCCATCCTCCTTGGGAAGGATGACAACATAGAACTTACTAGACAAAACTCTATCATGAAGTCCCTAATTTTTATATCGACTTAATCGCCGGGCCATTGGCGAACGGGTCATTAGTTAAATAACACTATTAGGTCTGACAAGCCTCACACCGTGCCGCAGAGGACGGGAGTGGACTAATGTACTTGGGCACTTAGTCAATGATGATAGGCATTGACGTAGGGCACATAAACATGACTCCAGTCAGTAGTCGATATGGTAACGGGTCTAGTGGTTTACAACATGGGGTAGCCCCCACGGTATATGGTTTGGGAAACAAGGAAACTGGGTAACTTATGGTTTTCAGAACATCTTATGGTTTTTGGAACAACTTTAAAACAGACAACCAACTGTGAACTCGCTCAACATTTTTGTTGATTCATTACTAAATGCTTTGCAGGTCGTTAGGTACTTAGCTGGAGCTTGCATAGGGAAGGAGTCGTTGTGGAACATGGACCGTTGTGTGTTCATGATAAACTTATGAACTTTAAATTTATAATTTTGGGTTTTGAACTTAATGCTTCCGCTGATAACTTATACTTTGTTAAGTTGTTTTGACACCAATTATATTGTTTGGTTTGGATTTTATTTATTTATTTATAATGTTCAATATGATTGGTGGCTTGATCCTGGTCGGTCACACGCCTCGCGGTAATACTCCGCTTGTGGATTTTGAGGGTGTGACATTTGTCCAAGTCAAGGATCAAGAAGTGGTATCCTTCATAAAGAGGAATATCCTGACAAGATTTGGGGTACCAGCTGAGATAATTTGTGATAATGGCTCTCATTTCATCATAAAAAGAACTACTGATTTTTGCAAAAGTTGGGGAATCAAGATGATCACATCAACTCCAGTACATCCTCAAGCAAATGGACAGGCAGAATCCTCAAACAAGATAATTGTCAACAACTTAAAGAAGAGGTTAGGTGCTAAAAAAGGAAGATCGACAGAAGAACTACCATTTGTACTATAGGCTGATAGGAAAACTGTGAAGAATGCTACTGGGCAAACCCCATTTTCTTTGGTGTTTGGGGCAGAAGTAGTGATCCCGACAGAGATGGTGATACCTACATCCAGATCGAGCCTCTGGGATCCTGAGACAAATCCTGAAGCCTTATGTCAAGACTTGGATACTGTTGATGAAACAAGAGATGCAGCAAAGCTAAGGATGGCAGCATATCAACAGAGGTTATCCAAATCATATAACAAGAATTTGAGGACTAGAAGATTTCAAGTTGGAGATTGGGTGTTGAGGAAAGCTTTTCAGAATACAACCAACCTTGCCGATGGAAAATTAGCTCCAAAATGGGAAGAACCCTATTAAATTGAATCAGAATCTGGGAAAGGAGCATACCGACTCAAGAATGTGGAAGGGGATATGTTGCCAAGATCCTGGAATGCTATACACCTTAAAGCTTATTTCAAGTGAGTTTAGAATTTAATTTCTAACTCAGGATGGTATGAATTCCAATTCCTTTTTATGATTACTTAATTTATTATTTGAAACCCAATACTAACTTAAGCATCGGAAGGGTGTTAGCCAAGCTAACACCCACCTTAGTTTAACAATGTTTTTGAAGAATATGCTTCGGGATGTTACTCCAGGATATATACTCAAGATGAATCGAAAGATTAGAAGATTGGCCCCCTCTCTCACGTTTAAGGGATTCTAATCCCTTCAAAGGTTTAAAGGTATTCACCTTTCTCTCAAATTGGGTTTAAACACCCCGCCTGGAGCGCCAGTCATCCAGAATAGTTCAAGATAGCGGGACTATTTCATGTAAAAGTGGCTGACAATTTCGTTATTATTAGCTATATCCTGGATCCTAAAGGTACATGAGGATTGATCACCCTCTCTCACGAAAGGGTATTTTCATACTCTCTGAGGTTTAAAGGTATTCACATTTCTAAGTCTTGGAGTTTATACACTCCCGCCTGTAGCGCACGAAAACAAGGGTTTATCCCCAGAATGTTAAGGATCTACCTCCAGGATACTTAGGGTTTATCCCCAGTAACACTAAAGTTGTTTACAAAAGTGACATCAATCGTGATTGTGTTTACACACATTCTTTGCTGGATAAAAAAGTTACTAAACACTCAAGTATGTTGTGTACTGATGCAATTCCCTGTACAAACAGGAGACATCCATCTTGGATACATTACAAATGGTTCGAGGAATGAAATTGAGGTCAATTTCCTAAGTGTTCCTGACAGGGGACATCCATGATGGAAATATTGCAAAAGGTTCAAAGGTTGGAAGTTGGAATCTATTCCCTAAGTGTTTCTGGTATGGTTTCTCTTTTTCAAAGTTTTAAAGGCCTTATCTAAATGACCTAAGTTTTTGAAGTCATATTTAATAAAATTTTAATGGAACGTTTTTAAAGGTACTAAGCATAATATCAGTATCCTGACCAGGATATTTGGTCAGAATATTCAAAATATGGTATTCGAAATAAAGAAGAGAACAATTTATGAAAGTTTGAGCCAAACACATACAATGTAACTTTCAAAAATAAATATATAACAACAATGGATAAGGCTAGAAAGTTAGTTTATTGTTAACATACCAAAAGATTGCATTTTTGGCTTCATCTCAAAACGAGACCCATCCAACAAAAATGCAATTAAGTTTCAAAAGCATATTAACAGTGATGACCAACGGCTTCGTCCTGAAACTCAGGATCCCTCCACCTTTGGCCATCATATTGTCTAAGTGCAGGAAAGTAAATTGTTCAGTATACGGAAAAGTAAATTGTTCAACGATTACAAATCATCAAATATAAAAAGTGGGCTCCGGCCAAGGCATCAACATCCATCATCACCCACTTCGCTGCCTTTAAGCAGCAACACCTTCTTCAACCATAGCTTCATCGCCAGCACCCGGTCCAGGATCAGCCCCAACATCCTTGTCAGCATCACCACTAGCATTAACCGCCATCTCAGTCGCCTTGGAAGACTCTTCAACCACGGGTTTAGCAGGATATTCTACAGGATTACCACCAAGATCCTTTAACTTCGTCTCCCAAGCTTTGACATTCTAAGAAGGGCATTCGAAGCCCGTGGCTCTGGCTTCATAAGCCATGTTTAGCCTGGCTTGGAGGTGGGAAATTACAACGGATCCTTTGAGGCCTTCTCGGTAGGAGTTCATATCCTGTTCGTGTTGAAGTTGGGCAACATCCAGCTTGGCCTGAGCATCCTGGTTGGCCTTTTTTATGGCGGTCGGGGCTTCTTGAGTCATTGCTTTGAATTTATCTTCACAGTGTTGTGACTTGGCGACAGCAATCATCCCCTGGTCAGCGATGGTGACTTCAGCCTTCTTCAACTTGGACTCCATCATCTTGTTGTGTCACACCCCGACCACGTAGAACATACAAACGTGGCGGAAATGTCGGGGAGTGTTGTAACAGAATTAATTGTTTCAAATCCATGGCAATTGAAGTTTCGTTTTATTGATTACAAGTGTTACAATGTCTTAACAAACAAAGAAATACAACATAATTAACTAGTCTTGCATCTTTTATTGTCACTAAAGCCCAAGTCTGCCTATGTGTATCTTGATCATCTTATGCAACAGTTCCTGAAAAACACATGTGAAAATAGGTACGTCAGCATAAAAATGCCTGTGAGATACATAGGTTTTGTGAAAATAGGTTTCATGACTTATGTTTGAGAAAATGTTTAGTCATGAACCTTGTAATTTGCTTTGTCTTGTAAATCATTTGAAAAACAATGAGTTCAGATGATATGTATAAATAAGTGAATAATGTATGATTAAATGAATAACCATGTAAAATGAGTTTGTATAAGATAAGTTGTTTGTAAATAAATGTCTTGTGAAAAGTATGTTACTTGTATAAAATGTTCTATGCCTCAAACTGAAATGATTCAAATAACGCTACAATATGTAATACCATACAAACACTTATATATAGGAAGTACCAGCGGCGTATCCACCATGCTTGTATCATATTACACACGCATCGTTACTTAATCACTTAATCAAACCAAAACACCAAAGTAATGTTTAACAGTTGTAGAAATGTTTATGTATGGCCAAATACGGTTCACACGGTTCACCGATACAAACGGTTCACAGATACAGACGGTTCACAGAGTACAAATGGTTCACAGATACAAACGGTTCACAGATACAAACGGTTCACAGATACAAATGGTTCACGGATACAAACGGTTCACAGAGTCAAATGATTACAACGGTTCACATAGTCAAATAGTTATAAACGGTTCAAAATGTAATATAATGTGTTCATATACTGGATGAGCATATGCAACAAAATGTAATGTAAAACAATGTACTAAGTATGCACACAATGGACATACATAGCATAAAATGTAATGAAATCATGTACTATAATGTACTAACGAACATAGCAGGTATATGATGTGAAAACAGGAAAGCATGAATGTAACAAGTAGGCACATGTGTTTCACCCCAAAACAGTTTGGAAAACAGTAAAAGAGGGGTCTATGTACTCACCTGAGATTGCTCAGTAGTCCTTGAGTAACAACTAAACAATGCTAGAGATCGCGGATATCAAACGGCACCTAGTATAGGTAACTATGTTAATAAACCGGACCTAGATCGGAAGATTGGGTAGCATTAGGGTTTGTAAACCAAACGAGTGTAGAGACTCGTGTCATTTGGTTTAACAAAGCCTACATACTAAATGAAACTTAACCTGAGTGATTTCGACCCATTACGACCCGTTTAGGTAGCTTATGCTACTTTAACGCGTCGTTCGCGTGAAACGCGTTCGGACTGCCTAACTAGCCCTATGACAAGTGTTATATGCCTAAACATATTACATAATCAGTTATGTGACAAAGGTTTAGGTTACATATGCTTAATTACCAATTATACATGAAAAGGGTATTCTGGTAATTTACCTAAGGCATATAAACTACCTATCATACAACTACTTAAACGATGTGACCATAGGGTATAACCTCGGAAGGTTATTCCCTACCTACTATGGTCACCTAATGTGTTTGGTCGGATCCTAATGATCGACCAAACTGGGTCGGGTTCGAAGGTATAGGCGATTTATTAGATCGCCTACCCTACGACCCTAGACAACGTGGTAATCAGTGGGCATAGTCCCAAGGGACTATGACCAACGTGATTACACTCACGTTGCGAAGTTCAAACGAACTTCGTATTGACCATTACTGGTCAACGCTGAAAGTCAAACAAAGTTTGACTTTCTGACTCGAAAAGCAGTAAAAAAAGGAAAAGAACGAAAGAATACTTACGAAGGGTCCCCGAATGCTAAACTCGATTCAAAAATCTCAGGTATGAAACAAATGTTTCAACTTAGAGTTTCTCAAATCAAGTTTCTAGTGATTTTAGCAATGGGGGGTATGGGGTATTTATAGGAATACCCGAACCGTTAAGATCGTTTCATGGAAAACGTGCCTTAATCCCATCCGTACATGTGTTGAAAAGTTATGGTGTTTAGGTGTTTAAATTCCATCCATACATGTGTTGCAAAGTTATGGTGTTTAGGTGTTTAAATTCCATCCATACATGTGTTGCAAAGTTATGGTGTTTAGGTGTTTAAATTCCATCCATACATGTGTTGCAAAGTTATGGTGTTTAGGTGTTTAAATTCCATCCATACATGTGTTGCAAAGTCATGGTGTTTAGGTGTTTAAATTCCATCCATACATGTGTTGCAAAGTCATGGTGTTTAGGTGTTTAAATTCCATCCTTATCCGCTGACTAAGCAAGTTTAGAATGTGTGGTTGTGAATTAAACAACGACTAATACATCGAATCTGGTCCCGAATGCGAAAAACGAACCAAATGACGCGACGAATGGATTTTTCTTATGGCGAACACTAAAATAAAATATTTTAGTGCTTACATAAATTTTTGGATGTCCGGATGTATTCAGAACGTAAGTTATGCGCGAAAATGCAAACTTGTGCACTTTTTGACACTTTTAGTCCCTGAATGACCCAAAAGTTTATTTTAGCACACCGAACCCCTCAAAGCCTATTTCTAAGCTATGTAAAGGATATTTATGGTATGTTTAAATTATGGTCATGTTCCGGAATGTCTGTTACAGTTCAAATTGGCATACTTTCGCAGTTTGTCAAATTTAGTCCCTGTAAGCGATTAAACTTTGATTTCACCACACCAAACCTTCCAAAACTTATATCTAAGTTATGTAAAGGTTATTTAAGGTATGTTAAGCCTATTTCACTATTCCGGAGTGTTCGTTGCATTAAACTGGTTATATTTACGCATCAGTGCGTGTATAACCTTCCAGAAAGCGATTTAGAGCTTGAAAATCGAACATGAGTTGATATGTGCAAAAGATACACATATTTATACAAGTCCAAAGTATGAAATACATTATTTCATTGGTTAGGCATTTTTTTGATGGTTGAAATGACACAGGTGTTACAGTCTCCCCTACTTTAGGAAATTTCGTCCCGAAATTAGTTCGTAGGAGTCTATTTGTGACTTTGTGTCAGATAACCACCAGAGATATGTAAGGCATAATCCTGTCATTTCCTTAACGGACATTCTACAGAACGAAAATGAACAAACGGAGTCATTTTCCTCAACAAGTATTCTTCAGAAACGGAAATGAAGGAATAATCAAACGGAGATTCATTTCCTTAACGGAGAATCTTTAGAAACGAAAATGAATAACGGAGTCATTTTCAATGGTTGCTTCCTTAGAAACAGAAATGAAAATGATAGACAAATGGATATTCATTTCCTCAACGGACAAATCTTCAGAAACGAAAATGAACAAACAGAGTCATTTTCAACGGTTGCTTCCTCAGAAATGGAAATGAAAATGATAGACAAACGGATATTCATTTCCTCAATGGATAATCTTCAGAAACGAAAATGAACAAACAGAGTCATTTTCAACGGTTGCTTCCTCAGAAACGGAAATGAAAATGATAGACAAACGGATATTCATTTTCTCAACGGATAATCTTCAGAAACGAAAATGAACAAACAGAGTCATTTTCAACGGTTGCTTCCTCAGAAACGGAAATGAAAATGATAGACAAACGGATATTCATTTCCTCAATGGATAATCTTCAGAAACGAAAATGAACAAACAGAGTCATTTTCAACGGTTGCTTCCTCAGAAACGGAAATGAAAATGATAGACAAACGGATATTCATTTCCTCAACGGATAATCTTCAGAAACGAAAATGAACTAACGGAGTCATTTTCAACGGTTGCTTCCTCAGAAACGGAAATGAAAATGATAGACAAACGGATATTCATTTCCTCAACGGATAATCTTCAGAAACGAAAATGAACTAACGGAGTCATTTTCAACGGTTGTTTCCTCAGGTTCGGAAATGAAGGATTAAATAAACGGATATTCATTTCCCTCGACGGATACTCTTCAGAACGAAAATGCACAAACGGAGTCATTTTCCTCAACAGTTATTCTTCAGAATTGGAAATGAAGGATAAACGGATATTCATTTCCCTCGACGGATACTCTTCAGAACGAAAATGCACAAACGGAGTCATTTTCCTCAACGGTTATTCTTCAGAATTGGAAATGAAGGATAAACGGATATTCATTTCCTCAACGGATACTCTTCAGAAGTGAAAAATGAATAGCTAGTTCATTTTTCCTCAACGGATATGTAACGCCCCGCGTTTTCATACTTTCTATATTTAGTAACCATCGTTTGTAAAACTATTTTTGGAAACTTCGTAAGTCTTGTAATCGTCCTTTATTTAAAAACGTTGTAAAATCCGAGACTTGGATTATGACTTAAACTCGTATTTTGTTAATTACATGTTACACATACTTTATATATGCTCATACATTCAATTTCGTAGAACAATTGAGGCTTATTCGTAATTCTTGGAAACTATGTGCTAAACTTGTAAACACATGAAACTTATGCATAAAACGTGTTTCGATCATAAACGATACTTGAATACGACTTCCATATGCTTAATTATACTTGATTATGTTCCTCATACTTTATTTAGCCTTAAACTATGCTTAAATGGCAAAACTAGTCCTTAGAACACCTTAAAAGCCCAAATTGACAAACTGCAGGGACTAAAATGAAAATAAGTGAAAGATGTTAGCTTACGGACCGTAACACTCCCAGTGTTGAGGTCCGTAAGCATGTCTGGGCGGGCAGAAAACACAGCAGCTCGTTTCTTCCGCGTTTTTGCACGAAATCCCATCAAACCTCCTCCCCCAATCACCTCTAAACACCTCCAATCACCACCAAACTTCACCATTATAAATACAACCCTCCTTCACACCATTTTACACTTTCACAACACTCAAAACTCTCCAAAATACTCTCTAGTTCTTGCAAGAATCTGCATTTTCGGGTAAACACATACCCTTGCACTAAAGTGAGCATATCTTGCTCATTTCTTAACCAAATCACTTGATTCTTCTTCCTACTTGTTTGGATAATCATAGGGTATGATTCCTTGACTTTTCCTTGGAGAAATCAGACCCGGAAATCCCCTGAAATCATCCACAAACTTTCTGTTTTGGTTTATGTTCTTCAAAGTTTACTTAAACTCATACAACTTGTGTCAAACACATCTCATACCTATGTCCCAATGCTTACAACCTCTCCCATGGTTGGTTAGGCTTAAAAACAAGGTTGAGACACTATAAATCAGAGGTTAAAACCTCAAATAATTCTGTTTTGTTTAGGGTACTTAACCCACAAATCATGTTCAAGCTTGTGCTTTGATGTAGAGTGATTATGGAGCAACTTGGGTTGTTCCAACATAAAATCCTCACATGGTTTGATGATTTCTCTTAGTATAGCTTGTTATATTATTGTATGTACCTTAGTTCATGACCCTCCTTGGTTGTTCTTACATCAAGTGTAGTGGTGAACATACAAGGGGTTCCTAAATGGAAGCTTGTTCTTCCTACCCCATACGTGACTTATATGATAAACTTGAGGTGCCTAAATGGAGATTTAATCTCCTACCTCCTACTTGAATTATTGGACTAAAGAATATGTAATACTTAACCTAAATATGTATATATACTCATTCGAACCTTTGATGTTGAACTTGTGTTTATATGTTAAAGTAGTAGAACACCATCTAAAACCAAAACCTTGTTGTGATTCTTATGGGTGTTCAACTCATGAAAACATTATCATAACCCTTGTGGTTACCAAGTGTCATACAAGTGTTAAGTGTTGAAGATAATTAATTACACATGTTAGACTCATATCTTATTTTTATGATGTTTTAAATACCGAATCTCGACCCTAGACCTACTTGAACCTTAACCCTTACGCATTCAATCTTTTAACCTCATCAACTCGTCAATAATCGGATAATCGGAAAGCATATGCAACCTTTGTGAGTATACTCGTATTTCCCCCTTTTTACCTTTATCACTTTTTGGGGTGTAACATGTTACCTTATTTAAACACACTTACACTTATTCTTTTTGCAACATACAAAACAATCCTTATACATGAATACAATGCTATGATACTTGATGCTTTCATGGGTGATACTTATGTAATATGTTTTAGTCATTAGCTTCACAAGCCTCCATTTGACATGTATAGCTGCTATAGGAGTAACGCACCGCCCCCTTTATACTCGGGTCATGTTGAATGTAACTTTGCGTAAACATTGGTTTGGCTAGAAATATTGCATGCCATGTTAGATCTTGTATTAACAAAGTTGCCATGTGGATTCGTTTTAAACATTTTTATGCTTGTACATATGCTTAAACTTGTATACTCGCCTTTGCTTTTGCATTGAATTGTATTTTTAAACATGTTACAGGTTGATGATGACGATGCTATGAAAAGAAGTAGCGTTGATGCCTAGATACACATATAGACGTTTAGGTTTAATATGTCGTATCAACTTTGCTTATGTTATGTATTTCTTTTGAACTTATTGTTATTTGAATTTCTTGTAACGTTGACAACTACTTTATGCAATGAAATCGGTTTATTAAATATTGTCACAATTAGCGTTATGATGTCTCGAGCAATCTTCACACTTCGTCTCATCCCGATGTTTCCGCCATTGGTTGGGGTGTGACAGATTGGTATCAGAGCCATAACTATAGGGAATTAGGAAAAGTAGGAATGCTTTTACCTAGTCTATAGTTTTAGAGTCTTATTCGTATATTTTGCTCGAACTACTACATGATACTTTATTTGCTTCTTAGTTATGCTATTTTAGACATGTACATCACTCGTGGGTAATATTCGACATGATATCCTTATGCAATAATGCTTGTCTTATTATGTGGTAATACTAGTTTCGTTGTTCGATTCTTTATGTGTTACTCTAAACATATTTCTCTATGTGCTAATACATGCCTTATCATTTCGTTATACAAGCACCATTCTTGATATGTTTTCTTATGTGCTTATACTTGCTTATGTATTTCCTTTGACATACACTTCCCTCATACATTTTTCTCGGTATTTCTAAATCCGAAAACACTCATTATACACAAACGAGACGACCTCACCAAAATAGGCGTGAAACCCACAATTTGGTGAATGACACTTAATCCTTCTACTTTTTCTTTTTACACGAAATTCACCACCAAGTTAGGAGTGAAATCCTCACCTTGATGGAGAAATTCGAATTTCAAATTCTAGTGGACCCTTGTCAAAGTGTCAAAATTAACTTTTGACCCGACGAGTACCAACCACACTTAGGATACTAAATCGCCGAGTTAGGGGTGAAACCCGCACCTTGTCGACTAGTTCCACTCCTTGATTTTCATTAATCCCGCCAAGTCTCGAAATTTCAATTGAATTGGGGACATGTAGTAACTGGAAGGGTAAATACCGTCAACCGACTTGTCGGCGAGAGTATTTCACCTATTAGGCCAAAGCATGCTCCTCAAGTTCGAAAGACTTTTCGACTACTTTGGTTAGTCAAAGGTTCCGTTTTGGGACCATCCGAATTTTGATCAAACGTGTTTTACTATTTATTTTACGTAATGCAATCTTTCGAATTCGAATTTAGTTTCGATATTTTCTCCTTACGCACACAACATATTGAATCTTTTCCATACATTTATACGTATGCATGACTTTATATAATTTAAATTCATATTTCTTGTAACGAAAGGTGGAGACATATCATCAAGATAGGAGTGATTTCCTTACCTTGACGATTAACTCCACTCCCCTTTTCCTTAAAACGACCTCACCAACAAGTTCGGGGTGATTCCCTTACCTAGGTGATCGTTACCAAAACGCCTCTTCAAAATATCCTATTATGCAAACTCGATCATGTTTTATACCTAAATTATTTATCATTATTCAAAATACATACGTATACGATTTCGAAATACATTGTTTTATCAAGCATACTTTCTATCCTACAACCTATTTTTTTTTACCTAACTCACATACACGGATTCTTAACTTATCTTAAACGTTTTACTACACAAATGTCCAAACCTTACGAAATGCTACTTATCAACTTAAGCGGTCCAAGGAATCTTGTGCCCACGAACTCTATATTCGACTTAATCACTAAAACGCACTCATGATATATATCACCAAACTAAAGACTTTCATTCTCAATCGGAGGATCAAACCAACCTTCTTTTACGCCTTAAGATCTTATGGATGCTATATGATCGTTTTACCAAAGATTCTTCTCACATCAACAAATCATTTGTTAGAACTTTTAACAATCACAAAGTCCTTTGCTAAAAAAAAAAAAAATTCTTTTCTAAAGGATCCTCGTTTTCGCAAGAACCTCCTAAATGCATAACTTCTTGCCTAATGAAATGAAATTACTTTTGATTGAAAACCTTCTTACACCAATTTACAAAACATGTGGGCAAGAAGACTTCTTGGAGACCGACCATCTTCGGATTACGTAAACTCTTTTAAAACAAAAGTAGCATTTCCATTCTTTATAAAACGCATTATGGTTAACCAATGAGTACCTTATCTCCTTTTACATATGCAATTATGTGCTATATTTCAAACCAAGCTCAACCTAAATTTGAATACGATAAACTCAACGTTTTGTTTAAACAACTATACATGCATATTATCATACACGTTTTAGTCGTTGCATCGCGACAATTTCATTTATATCGTTCGTATTTACATGCTCAACCTCTTAAGCACTTTTACTTGCTTAACTTTGGTATGTTTCAATTAATACTATATACGCAACCATTAGTATTCGTACTCACACTCACACTCGTACTCATAACAATACATTTTATACTTATAATCGTATCCATACTCATACTCATACGTTTCATGTTTTTACTTATACTCATACGTTTCATGTTTTACCTATACTCCTACATTTCATGATTTTACCTATACTCATATATTTCATGATTTCACTTATATTCATACATTGCGTGCTTATACATATACACATACTACTCGTACGTGTTATGTCGATACACATACTTGCGTGCTTATTCACACCCAAACTTATACTCATGCTCACACTTTCATTCATACTCATGATCCATACATTCGTACCCATACGCGAACGTAATCCGAGTGATTCGCTTGCGTAGGTCCTATACATACTTAAGCATGGACTTGCTTACATACTACATTCTTACACGTGCACATTCTTAATTTTTAAATTATGGATACCCTAATTCATACACAACTAGTACAAGCTATGCGGATCAGGCGTCGATCAATATAATCACGGGTGCACACGGGATTATAGTGATAGGCGTATGAGAACCATAGAGTGTACTACTGTGTATGGTAAGACACGGGACGTAACATGACACCGGATACGGACAGATGTATTGTGGTCAAAACATGGTGGATACGCCGCTGGTACTTCCTATATATAAGTGTTTTCACCATGTTACCAAATTTCGTAAAACGTGCCATGAGAAATTCAGTGCTTTATAGACCTTTGGACCTTATACAAACTTCATACAACTCTCAAATGCATTATATCCGATTATCCAATGACGAGACTTCATTCTTAACACCCTACGTTCAACTATCCAACACTTATGCCATTCTCATACTTGTACTCTTTAAGAGTCATTCGTTCATTCTATACTAATATTATTCTCCTTATCCTTTTAATTCATGCAAACCTCGTTCGCCATTAAGCTTGTTTAAACATTCTGGTCCTAACTTGCCACGTCACCTATAAAATAGTCTTCCTATTCTGGAAACTTGTGTAACTATACTTAGCATACCTTTAATGCTTTAACTAAAGTACCAAACCTTCTCGTTTCACTCAATAAACAACTTTTTACAAATGTGATTTCATCACCACGTCCCATCAAAATACAAAACGTTTGTCAACGTCTTCTTTCTTAATACGTCACCTTTTAATTACGTCGCCAATTTAAGTTACTCAAGGTTGTCAGACTCACTTCGCCTGTATACGCACCTACATGTTTTCAAATATGTCAGACACCTCAAAGTATTTTAAGCAATAAACCCACTCGCAAATTACCTTGTCAAAGTTTTGTGCCTTTCAAAATATTTCGAAATTTTCAAGTCTCAAATTTTTACTAAAACTCTTCAAGTCTAACTCTTGAATAAATTTCGGGACAAAATTTCCTAAAGGAGGGGAGACTGTAACGCCCCGCGTTTTCATACTTTCTATATTTAGTAACCATCGTTTGTAAAACTATTTTTGGAAACTTCGTAAGTCTTGTAATCGTCCTTTATTTAAAAACGTTGTAAAATCCGAGACTTGGATTATGACTTAAACTCGTATTTTGTTAATTACATGTTACACATACTTTATATATGCTCATACATTCAATTTCGTAGAACAATTGAGGCTTATTCGTAATTCTTGGAAACTATGTGCTAAACTTGTAAACACATGAAACTTATGCATAAAACGTGTTTCGATCATAAACGATACTTGAATACGACTTCCATATGCTTAATTATACTTGATTATGTTCCTCATACTTTATTTAGCCTTAAACTATGCTTAAATGGCAAAACTAGTCCTTAGAACACCTTAAAAGCCCAAATTGACAAACTGCAGGGACTAAAATGAAAATAAGTGAAAGATGTTAGCTTACGGACCGTAACACTCCCAGTGTTGAGGTCCGTAAGCATGTCTGGGCGGGCAGAAAACACAGCAGCTCGTTTCTTCCGCGTTTTTGCACGAAATCCCATCAAACCTCCTCCCCCAATCACCTCTAAACACCTCCAATCACCACCAAACTTCACCATTATAAATACAACCCTCCTTCACACCATTTTACACTTTCACAACACTCAAAACTCTCCAAAATACTCTCTAGTTCTTGCAAGAATCTGCATTTTCGGGTAAACACATACCCTTGCACTAAAGTGAGCATATCTTGCTCATTTCTTAACCAAATCACTTGATTCTTCTTCCTACTTGTTTGGATAATCATAGGGTATGATTCCTTGACTTCTCCTTGGAGAAATCAGACCCGAAAATCCCCTGAAATCATCCACAAACTTTCTGTTTTGGTTTATGTTCTTCAAAGTTTACTTAAACTCATACAACTTGTGTCAAACACATCTCATACCTATGTCCCAATGCTTACAACCTCTCCCATGGTTGGTTAGGCTTAAAAACAAGGTTGAGACACTATAAATCAGAGGTTAAAACCTCAAATAATTCTGTTTTGTTTAGGGTACTTAACCCACAAATCATGTTCAAGCTTGTGCTTTGATGTAGAGTGATTATGGAGCAACTTGGGTTGTTCCAACATAAAATCCTCACATGGTTTGATGATTTCTCTTAGTATAGCTTGTTATATTATTGTATGTACCTTAGTTCATGACCCTCCTTGGTTGTTCTTACATCAAGTGTAGTGGTGAACATACAAGGGGTTCCTAAATGGAAGCTTGTTCTTCCTACCCCATACGTGACTTATATGATAAACTTGAGGTGCCTAAATGGAGATTTAATCTCCTACCTCCTACTTGAATTATTGGACTAAAGAATATGTAATACTTAACCTAAATATGTATATATACTCATTCGAACCTTTGATGTTGAACTTGTGTTTATATGTTAAAGTAGTAGAACACCATCTAAAACCAAAACCTTGTTGTGATTCTTATGGGTGTTCAACTCATGAAAACATTATCATAACCCTTGTGGTTACCAAGTGTCATACAAGTGTTAAGTGTTGAAGATAATTAATTACACATGTTAGACTCATATCTTATTTTTATGATGTTTTAAATACCGAATCTCGACCCTAAACCTACTTGAACCTTAACCCTTACGCATTCAATCTTTTAACCTCATCAACTCGTCAATAATCGGATAATCGGAAAGCATATGCAACCTTTGTGAGTATACTCGTATTTCCCCCTTTTTACCTTTATCACTTTTTGGGGTGTAACATGTTACCTTATTTAAACACACTTACACTTATTCTTTTTGCAACATACAAAACAATCCTTATACATGAATACAATGCTATGATACTTGATGCTTTCATGGGTGATACTTATGTAATATGTTTTAGTCATTAGCTTCACAAGCCTCCATTTGACATGTATAGCTGCTATAGGAGTAACGCACCGCCCCCTTTATACTCGGGTCATGTTGAATGTAACTTTGCGTAAACATTGGTTTGGCTAGAAATATTGCATGCCATGTTAGATCTTGTATTAACAAAGTTGCCATGTGGATTCGTTTTAAACATTTTTATGCTTGTACATATGCTTAAACTTGTATACTCGCCTTTGCTTTTGCATTGAATTGTATTTTTAAACATGTTACAGGTTGATGATGACGATGCTATGAAAAGAAGTAGCGTTGATGCCTAGATACACATATAGACGTTTAGGTTTAATATGTCGTATCAACTTTGCTTATGTTATGTATTTCTTTTGAACTTATTGTTATTTGAATTTCTTGTAACGTTGACAACTACTTTATGCAATGAAATCGGTTTATTAAATATTGTCACAATTAGCGTTATGATGTCTCGAGCAATCTTCACACTTCGTCTCATCCCGATGTTTCCGCCATTGGTTGGGGTGTGACAGGATACTTCATCAGAATTGGAAATGAATAGGGTTAACTTCTAGGTACATGACAAAGCTCGCTGTGGTTTCTGTGCACTAAATTCCATAATTATGTATGCATCCATAATTACGTAATTCCTTGCATAGTCCGCACAGTTTGTCTTGTAATGTTCATAAGCACATAATCACATAGTTGTTTAATTGTTATTGTCTTGTTATTGATTGCAATTAACTTGGCACCTCGTACTTCGTTTCTCTTGGAAGAAACGGGTACTTAGGATTTTCGTGAAAAACGCAAGAGATCATACAATGAAAGAAATTTGGGAGTAGTCTGTTCTTCAAGGAATACGGTTCCTTGATTGTCGGTATTGTAGGGGATATGTTGTTTATACATACAATCACATAAATACATTGCAATGTAAATAAAAGATTTATTTATAAACAACGATAACAACTGTTTCTTGGATCTTGACAACAAAAGAAAATAATACATAAGACGTGATTATTTCTAAACGATGTTGTCTTCTGGTTGATCATATGCTCATCCCTGCGCTGGATTTGCATTAGCAAGCCTTGGGCAATTCCTACGAAAATGGCCCATCTCGCCACAGTTGTAGCAAGATCCCGGTGGAAAACGAGCTTGAGCAGGATTGTTGCCAGCTTGATTTGGTGCAGGTGCGGTTGGGCAAACCCTAGCTGTATGACCTATAAGTCCGCAAACTTGGCATGTGCGGCACTTCACCCCAGCATGATGATGTAGGCCACATTGGTTGCACAAGGGTGCAGTTCCGTTGTAGGGTTTCCTGGCAGTGGGTTGAGCTGGTTGGTTGAGGACGGCTTGATCATTTTGAGCTACCACAGCGTAGTTCTGAGAAGCCTTTCGCTTCTTTGACCTCTTAGGGGATCCAGTCTGTTCATCCATGATCTTTGATTCTTCGATTGGTTCCGATTCTTCGACCGGCTTCTTGTCACCTTTTCGGAAAAGTTTACCTTTCCTGATCTTTGATTCAGTCAAGGTTGCAGATAGCTCAATGGCCTGTCTAACTGTAGTAGGGTTGCTACCAGTCAAAATGTCTTGTATTGAATCAGGGAGGCCATCAATGTACTTTTCGATTGCCTTATCCAAAGGCGTGACCATGTTTGGGCACAACAGACTTAACTCCTCATAACGGTCCGTGTAGGCTCGATGCTCACCGCTGTCTTGCTCCAGATTGTCGAATTCCCTTTCCAAGGCCCTGATCTCGTGACGAGGACAGAATTCCTTCATCATAAGGGCCCTAAGTTCAGCCCATGTCTGTGCTAGAGCAACTTCTGCACCACGATCTCTCATAACCCCATTCCACCACGTAAGGGCTCTCTTCTGGAACACACTCGAAGCAAACTCGACCTTGCGATTGTCAGGACACTGCACATGGCGGAAAGTATTCTCAATGCTCTCGAACCATTGAAGAAGCCCAGTCGCTCCCTCAGAACCGCTAAACTTGAGTGGTTTTGCCGAGTTAAAACTCTTGAAATTGCATGGACCATTGTTGTTGTTGTTGGCTTGATTCCATTGAGCAAAGAGGTTTGGGAATTGAGCAGCCATTTGCTGCGCAATAATTTCTGCCAGTTCGGCAGTCGCTATCTGGTTTTCGCGTCGAGGAGGCATTCTAAAAGAGGAAACATGAAAGGAAACGAGTGAGAGAATTAGATGAAAAGAATGAGATGAAACAAATTTGATGAAAGCAATGGATAGTGGTCATTTGTTTGTTACTACAAAGCAACAAACGACCTCGGTGAAATAATCAAAGTAAATAGGTCAAAAATAATGTATCGCGAAGACATGCTCGCCTATAAGTGAACACTCATCCCAAGAATTCCCAGGTAAGCACAACTGGTCTCGCGTCTAGTTGAGATGTATACGAAGTGCTTGCCTAGACAGAAAACTCAGAATACAGGCATTCACCCTTCCAGTTTGCACGTGTTCACATTATTTAAAACCCAAAACCTTGACGAGATTTTGAAAACTCAAAGGGTTCAAAACCTTATAATATAGGGTTCAAAACCTAGTAATAAATCATCCTAGAACAGATGATTAGTTTTCAAAGCGGTTTTGAAATTTATGTTCTTGTTGTGGTCGTCGCCTAAGGATAGGTGACGGTATTGTTTTATGACTAAACGCAAGTAAACTCGCGTTAGGGTCCTAAGAAGGTTATAGACTAGGTCAAAGCATTACTAATAACCTAATTCCCTATAACCATTGGCTCTGATACCATCTTTTCTGTCACACCCCGACCACGTAGAACATACAAACGTGGCGGAAATGTCGGGGAGTGTTGTAACAGAATTAATTGTTTCAAATCCATGGCAATTGAAGTTTCGTTTTATTGATTACAAGTGTTACAATGTCTTAACAAACAAAGAAATACAACATAATTAACTAGTCTTGCATCTTTTATTGTCACTAAAGCCCAAGTCTGCCTATGTGTATCTTGATCATCTTATGCAACAGTTCCTGAAAAACACATGTGAAAATAGGTACGTCAGCATAAAAATGCCTGTGAGATACATAGGTTTTGTGAAAATAGGTTTCATGACTTATGTTTGAGAAAATGTTTAGTCATGAACCTTGTAATTTGCTTTGTCTTGTAAATCATTTGAAAAACAATGAGTTCAGATGATATGTATAAATAAGTGAATAATGTATGATTAAATGAATAACCATGTAAAATGAGTTTGTATAAGATAAGTTGTTTGTAAATAAATGTCTTGTGAAAAGTATGTTACTTGTATAAAATGTTCTATGCCTCAAACTGAAATGATTCAAATAACGCTACAATATGTAATACCATACAAACACTTATATATAGGAAGTACCAGCGGCGTATCCACCATGCTTGTATCATATTACACACGCATCGTTACTTAATCACTTAATCAAACCAAAACACCAAAGTAATGTTTAACAGTTGTAGAAATGTTTATGTATGGCCAAATACGGTTCACACGGTTCACCGATACAAACGGTTCACAGATACAGATGGTTCACAGATACAAACGGTTCACAGATACAAACGGTTCACAGATACAAACGGTTCACAGATACAAACGGTTCACGGATACAAACGGTTCACAGAGTCAAATGATTACAACGGTTCACATAGTCAAATAGTTATAAACGGTTCAAAATGTAATATAATGTGTTCATATACTGGATGAGCATATGCAACAAAATGTAATGTAAAACAATGTACTAAGTATGCACACAATGGACATACATAGCATAAAATGTAATGAAATCATGTACTATAATGTACTAACGAACATAGCAGGTATATGATGTGAAAACAGGAAAGCATGAATGTAACAAGTAGGCACATGTGTTTCACCCCAAAACAGTTTGGAAAACAGTAAAAGAGGGGTCTATGTACTCACCTGAGATTGCTCAGTAGTCCTTGAGTAACAACTAAACAATGCTAGAGATCGCGGATATCAAACGGCACCTAGTATAGGTAACTATGTTAATAAACCGGACCTAGATCGGAAGATTGGGTAGCATTAGGGTTTGTAAACCAAACGAGTGTAGAGACTCGTGTCATTTGGTTTAACAAAGCCTACATACTAAATGAAACTTAACCTGAGTGATTTCGACCCATTACGACCCGTTTAGGTAGCTTATGCTACTTTAACGCGTCGTTCGCGTGAAACGCGTTCGGACCGCCTAACTAGCCCTATGACAAGTGTTATATGCCTAAACATATTACATAATCAGTTATGTGACAAAGGTTTAGGTTACATATGCTTAATTACCAATTATACATGAAAAGGGTATTCTGGTAATTTACCTAAGGCATATAAACTACCTATCATACAACTACTTAAACGATGTGACCATAGGGTATAACCTCGGAAGGTTATTCCCTACCTACTATGGTCACCTAATGTGTTTGGTCGGATCCTAATGATCGACCAAACTGGGTCGGGTTCGAAGGTATAGGCGATTTATTAGATCGCCTACCCTACGACCCTAGACAACGTGGTAATCAGTGGGCATAGTCCCAAGGGACTATGACCAACGTGATTACACTCACGTTGCGAAGTTCAAACGAACTTCGCATTGACCATTACTGGTCAACGCTGAAAGTCAAACAAAGTTTGACTTTCTGACTCGAAAAGCAGTAAAAAAAGGAAAAGAACGAAAGAATACTTACGAAGGGTCCCCGAATGCTAAACTAGATTCAAAAATCTCAGGTATGAAACAAATGTTTCAACTTAGAGTTTCTCAAATCAAGTTTCTAGTGATTTTAGCAATGGGGGGTATGGGGTATTTATAGGAATACCCGAACCGTTAAGATCGTTTCATGGAAAACGTGCCTTAATCCCATCCGTACATGTGTTGAAAAGTTATGGTGTTTAGGTGTTTAAATTCCATCCATACATGTGTTGCAAAGTTATGGTGTTTAGGTGTTTAAATTCCATCCATACATGTGTTGCAAAGTTATGGTGTTTAGGTGTTTAAATTCCATCCATACATGTGTTGCAAAGTTATGGTGTTTAGGTGTTTAAATTCCATCCATACATGTGTTGCAAAGTCATGGTGTTTAGGTGTTTAAATTCCATCCATACATGTGTTGCAAAGTCATGGTGTTTAGGTGTTTAAATTCCATCCTTATCCGCTGACTAAGCAAGTTTAGAATGTGTGGTTGTGAATTAAACAACGGCTAATACATCGAATCTGGTCCCGAATGAGAAAAACGAACCAAATGACGCGACAAATGGATTTTTCTTATGGTGAACACTAAAATAAAATATTTTAGTGCTTACATAAATTTTTGGATGTCCGGATGTATTCAGAACGTAAGTTATGCGCGAAAATGCAAACTTGTGCACTTTTTGACACTTTTAGTCCCTGAATGACCCAAAAGTTTATTTTAGCACACCGAACCCCTCAAAGCCTATTTCTAAGCTATGTAAAGGATATTTATGGTATGTTTAACTTATGGTCATGTTCCGGAATGTCTGTTACAGTTCAAATTGGCATACTTTCGCAGTTTGTCAAATTTAGTCCCTGTAAGCGATTAAACTTTGATTTCACCACACCAAACCTTCCAAAACTTATATCTAAGTTATGTAAAGGTTATTTAAGGTATGTTAAGCCTATTTCACTATTCCGGAGTGTTCGTTGCATTAAACTGGTTATATTTACGCATCAGTGCGTGTATAACCTTCCAGAAAGCGATTTAGAGCTTGAAAATCGAACATGAGTTGATATGTGCAAAAGATACACATATTTATACAAGTCCAAAGTATGAAATACATTATTTCATTGGTTAGGCATTTGTTTGATGGTTGAAATGACACAGGTGTTACATGTTGAGCCCGAAGCTTCCTCGTATAAATGCATCAGACGCTTAAGGCCCTACAATCAAGAACACAGGTATTAATATGTGCAAACTAACCAGGATATCAGTGTAGAATATAGGTGCAGGATACAGCACAAGGATTTTTACCTAGTTAATAAAGGAAGTCATGAATCCACTGGATTCGTTGAATCCATGATTTTCTTAAGGAAAGGTTACAGGGGTAGCAGGAGAGTCTGTTTCCTTCCTCTTTCGGGTACTGGAAGCACGAGTCTTGGTAGCCGGAAAAGGCTTAGGGATGACAAAAGCTTTTGAACTGGTGGGCTTGGATGAAGTGGCAGCTTTAGGGCTTGGCTCCTTCTTCACTTGGACAGGACCAGAGTAACTGTCCAACTCTTCGAGATCGAAGGCTTCTGGAATCTTGGTTGGTGCTGCACAAAGGGAGAAATTCTAAATTTTTACTTTTATTTTATATTTAACTAACTAAGCAAATGCAGAAATGTATAATCCTTACCAGACATATCGGATGAGGAATATTGGATTGAGCTTGGAAGGTGTGATGAAAAACTTCTGTCACTTTCTGGCAATCGGTAAACTGCTTTGATTTTTTCTTCAGACTCTTCGGTAGGAGGAGCTAATTCTCTAAAGGTCGCTGCATAAAAACAAAAAAGGAGGATATCAGTCCAGGATACAGTTTCAAGATACATTTGTGGATATTCCTAAAACCCTAAACCCTACCGGTGGTTAACCACTTCACCGGAAGGCTATCGCCCTCAGCGATGGTGTCTCGCCTAACAAAGAAAAATTTACGTTGCCACCCGTCCTCATTTTTGGTTAATTTGAGGATGAGGGGGTTGTTGGAAGTAGAAAAAAGTAAGAAACGGCTAGAACCGTGAGATCGAACACGATAAGGTATGGGGATGTCCTCGATGCAGAGGTCAGGAATGTGAAGAGCTTTGATCTGATTGAGCACTATCAACACCCTCCAAACCATGGGCATCGTTTGAGAAAAACTAAGACCTGTTTTGCGAAAGAACTGCATCATGAACTCGGGAAAGGGGTATCGAAGACCTAGGAAGAAAGGGTATGCCGGAAAGCAAATCCATTCACCAGGCGACACGTCTGACCGGAGAGTCCGATCAAACAGTCTGATGACTGCCTTGTCCAAGAAGGCGCCGGAGGCCCTCAACGCCGCGATGTCCGCATTGTCGAAGGAACAGATCTCTTTCTCAGGGTTTTTGAGAAGGTTTTGGTTAACGAAGGTTAAGGTTGATTCGCCGGTTTGAAAGCGAGTCCTAGTAGCCATCGAAAGAAAAGAACAGAGAGAATCACAAGGAAGAAAGAAAGAGAAGTGGTTACCTGGAAATTCTGAGGAGGATGGCTGATTATCAAACGAGAAGAGAGAATATATAGGATCTTGATAGATAGGCATTGAGTGATTTTCGCATGGGAAGTTGCACATTGTCACATCAACCACCGTATCCTATTAATTGCCTCGGTCTACGCTTAAAGATAAAAATATATCCGTTTGAATTTGGGGATTCCAACGATATATTTTGGGGACAATTGTTATGGGTGGTTTTCTGAGCCCATATCCTGGAATTATATCTTGACTTTATTATTTCTGATTGTGACCAGGATACTGAATCAGGATATTGGTAACATCCTGATGCAGTATCCTGGCAGTTACAAATTATTCACGTGCAGGTCATGGCTGCAGGATCATAACATTCATGTGGACTCGTTCTCCTGAAGACTCGCTCTAATTAGTTGGGAAATGGACGTTGAAGCCGGAAGAACAGGTCTCTAACATTCAAAAGGGAATATTCTGGAGCATCCCTAGTTTATAGGAGAGTTGTGACTGTATTTGTAACTATAAATAGAAGGCCATATCATAGGAACACACACTTCACACTCTCTTCTCTCGAATTCACACTTCTTTCCTTGTAATCACGCACTAACACTCTACACTTACAATCATTGTACCACTTTAGCATCGATCTGAGCCTTATCCTGCACTGTATCCTAAACATTCAAGTTATAAGAATAACAAGGCAGCCGACGATTGTCAGCTCCCGAGGTTTTATGCCGGAGATCTAGATTGATCAAGGGCTTTCCTTGTATATCATGTGTCCATTTTTACTTTTTCAGCTCATTGTTTGATTGTTGATATAGTTTCATATCCTGAGACTATATCCTGAAACTGTTTTTGCAAACGAACAAACCAACATATTTTTCACAAGCATTGCTAGCATACTACCTCACAAACTAATTTGATCACTTAATTGATTCGGTAATTTTTGACCAAAACACTAACCATAACACAATTCTTACCCATTATAAAAAAGATTTAGAGTAAATTGCCAAAATGTCCCTAAGGTTTGAGCATGTTTGCGAATTTCATCCAAAACAACTTTCTTGTACAATATTGTCCTTCACTTTTGAGACTTTTTGTCATTTTCATCCAAACGTCTAATTTGGGTTATTTTTTCTATCAGATATTTGGATGAAAATGACAAAAAAAATCCCAAACCTTAAGGATGATTTTGGCAAAAAAAAAAGTTAGAAGTTTGGATGAAAATGGCAAAAAAAATCCTAAAAGCGAAGGGTAATATGGTACAAAAAATTGTTTTGGATGAAACTGCAAAACGTAACCAAACCTCAGGGACGATTTTGGCAATTTACTCAAAGGTTTATTATACAAGTATTAATATTTAATGTTTAAAAATCCGATTCTTAACTTTTACAAAAACGAAATTAGTTTTGTTTAGAAATTTTTATCACCACAATTTTTTAACAACTTTGTTTATTAGTTATAATTAGGGTGAATTACTTTTTGAGTCCTTGTGTTTTATAGGTTTTAACCACTTGAGTCCAAAAGGCAAAAAGTTTAATGACCTGAGTCTCCATAAGCATTTTCTTTAAACATTTGAGTCCAAATTTCTAACACTGTTAGAATTTTTTGGCAAAAATACTCATATAATTAAAAAATTAAAAAACTTGTCTCTCTTGTATCTCCCTTATCTCTTTCTCTCTCTAAATTCTCACCTTCATATCTCCCTCAAATTTTTCTTTCTCTATCTAGACCACCATCAACACCACCACCGTCACCGCCACCCCCACAGCCACAGCCACAACCACCACCGTCTCCAACACACCTGCACACAAACATTTCTTACTCTATACCCCTCTCTCGATTACACAGATCTACACAAAGATCTCTTCATCAATCCGCACTCATACACACCAATCCAATCATCTGAAGAAATAATATTTTAATGTTTGATTTTAGCTTCAAGTAGACGGTGGTTTTACTCAGAATCAGAATCTGAACTCCAAAGTTTTATCGGCTCCAAATCTTGAGCTTCACCACGCATCTCAGAGTAGATATTTGCTGTGATACAGGAAGGTGCTGAACGGTTTGAACTCCGGTTAGTTAACCGATCTCCATGACTCATCCTTCCATGACCACTGTTATAAGAGTTGGCTAAAACATGAGAAATTCTACTTGATCCAACGGTGGTATCTTGATTAGGGTCTCTATTATATTTCCATATGCTCGAGTCCTGTGTAACACCTCGTAAAATCATGTCCAATGATGTGTTAACACGTGTACTAAACCCTAGTAAAGTCAAACGATGACTATGAGGGACTAATTTTGTGAAAAAACAAAAACTTTGAATATAGAAGGACTAGAAGTGTTAACATGCTTAAACTAAGCCTCTGAATGACGTTACACGGTATTCACATTTATAATTAAGCCACTCGTTGGTCTAGAGGAGTCGTTTGCATAATTATTTGAAAGTTGCGCGTCGAAGGGTTAAAAGCATCAACATGTTAATTCTTACCTCTGAGTGACCTTTTAACAAACCGAGAGCTTCATGATGTGTGATTATACTCTCTCGAATACCCTATATTGGCCATCTAAGGCTTTTATGCCTATAAGTGACGTTACGCACAACTTTGCAAGTTAAAGGGGTTAAAAGCATCAATATGTTTAATTATACCTCTGAATGACCTTTTAACGAACCCAAAGTATTATGAAGTGCAATCATACTCTTGAGAATGCTTAGTATGGATTACACAGGGCTTGGATGCTATTAAACGATGATACGCGCAAGTTTGCGCGTTAGAGGGACCAAAAGCGTCAACTTCTAAAACTGCACCTTTTGGTGACCAATTAGGAAAACGGGAGTGTTGTAATATTTAAGCAAATGATCGGGAATACTTAATATGGGCCACGATAGGCTTAGACATCGTTAAACGATGTTACGCGCTACCTTGTGCGATTAAAGGACTAAAAGCGGCAACAAGCGAAACTACGCCTTTGAGAGGCCTTTTGAACAAACCGGGAACTCCGTACTACTGGGTCGCACTCCTGAGCGTACCTAAGGTTGACCGTTAGAGGTTTTGAACCTTGTATTAACATGTTTTGAGAGTTTAAAAACTTTTGTGCCAAAAGCGCTAATATATGAAAGTTGAATAATAAGTATTGGTGAGAGGGACTGTTCGTGTTGAACCTTCAAAAGTTGTTTTTGAACTTGTATCCATCTGATTCAGAATTCAGAGGGACCAAATATGTCATTTTTATAAGATAAACAAGTTTAAAAATGTTGATCTGCCAAACTTATTTTTGGGCCGGACCTCGCTGGCGGGCCGCGACCGCCAGGCCTGAGGCCTACGCGAGCCGCGAGCTACCCAAACAGCAGCACAGTTTGTTGTTTTCTTTTATTTTGATGGTTTTTCCATTCTAGTTTCTTCACAAAACCACTTTTAATCATTCTATAGACATGTTAACTGTTTTATTAACTGGTTTTACACCTGGAATAAGCCTAGCAAACATCTAGACACATGGCAAGATCATAACAAATCTAGAAATCTATAAATAGGCTCAAATTTTTCACATTTAAACTTGCATCTCATTTCAATCTGCTATCTCTCTCAATTCTAAGAGGATCCTGATCATTTTGGGAACCTCCTGATCATTATAAAAACGAGATTTTTGAAAATTTAAAAGGACTATGTCCAAGAAGTTTGACTTCAGTTTCTGGTCTAAAACAAAAGTTATGCAAGATATCGTAAAACAAAACTTTTTGTTAATTAAATTGCATTTTTAGCATAAATCGTATTTAAACCCAATTTTTGGCACCAAACTTATTACCTACTGTTATGATATAATTTTTAGGAGTAAATTACGTTTTTGGCCCCTGTGGTTATGTCAGTTTTACTATATTAGCCCAAAATAAGAATTTTTAACGTATCTGCCCCCATGGTCCCTATATATAACCATTTTGGCCCCTAATTCTAACCAAACCCCAACTCTGGTTAACTTCTTGGTCACATGGGTTGCACATGATGGGTAAAATTGAAATTTCCCCTCCACTTTCTAAATAAGGTCTTCAACAAAACATCATCATCTTCATCTCTTTCCTTCCCCTCCACTTTCTCAAAACCCTAACCCCAACTTCATATTTTTTTTCTACAACACTCACACCTTATCTCCATTTTCACCCCACATAACACACACTTGAGTGTGTAGTTACCAGAGAGATCGAGAGATAAAGATGAAACAAGTGGATTTCTAGCCACCCATGGCAACCGCAGGTGGCGGCGCACGCTGGTGCACAGCGGTGGCCCCACCCTTCTTCTTTCCCTTCGTATCTCCGATTCAGTATCAATTAGTGGCAGTCCAAGGTGGATTTGGGTGGTTATCACGAAAGTAAAGGGCAGCAGCACATCAAAATCGAAACCGATAATCGGATCTTTGTTATTTACTGTAACATCTGTGCTTGTAATCTTTGTGAACAGTACCATTATCAATAAAACAATGTTATTTGATCCCAATGTTTGTTTTGCTATGTTTTACATTTTTCATGTTTTAACTTTTGTTCAATTTCAAACTCTATATCGCTTTCTTGAGAGTTATACGCAAACTGGTGCGTAAACGTAACCAGTTTAATGCGAAAAATACTCCGGAACATCAACATATACTTAACATACCTTAAATAACCTTTACATAACTTAGAAATAAGTTTTGAAGTCTTTGGTATGGCAAAAACAAGTTAATTCGCTTACAGGGACTAAACCTGACAAACTGCGAAAGTATGCCAATTTGAACAGTAACGAAAATTTCGGAACATGACCATAAGTTAAACACACCTTAAATATCCTTTATATATCTTAGAAATAGGCTTTGAGGGGTTCGATGTGCTAAAATAAACTTTTGGGTCATTCAGGGACTAAAAGTGTCAAAAAGTGCACAAGTTTGCACTTTCGCGCATAACTTACGTTCTGAATACATCCGGACATCCAAAAATTTATGTAAGCACTAAAATATTTTATTTTAGTGTTTGGCATAAGAAAAATCCATTCGTCATGCCATTTGGATCGTTTTTCGCGCTTATGCGCATTCCGTCGTAATTAACCGAACAACGTAACCGTACGGCTAAACGAACTGACATCCGAGATATTTTTGAGCATATTTTGAGTTTCCTATACTTTAACTTCATTTTAGAGCCTTGAAATGAGGTTAACGGGGTTCAAACGCATCGAAAATAGCTTAAACGGGCTGCAGGGACCATTTCTGCCATTTTTGAAACTTTTCTGAATCTGGTGCATGGTGGCGTAGCGCGAGCCCTAAGGCCTATGCAGTCGCGCTACGCGAGCGCCTTGTCTGGGCAGAAACATCATTTTTTCACTTTCAGGACCAGATTCAGTGTATTAACAGCTACAAACAGCCTTTCAAATACTCCAAAGGCCAAGGCCAAGTGTCAAACTCTTATGGTGGATGGCAAAATGAGTTACCACAACATTTCGACAAGTGTACGGGCTAGATCATTCCCTCTTCTCCAAGAAACGATCCTAACGGTGAACCGAAATCTATAAATACCCATCACATTTTCACTCATTCCTCACAAGAATCTGATCTAATGTGCTCTAAGTTGAAACCTTTGTTTCATACCTGAGCTATTTTGATCTAGATTAGCATTCGGGGACCCTTTGTAAGTGTTCCTTCGTTCTTTTATTGCTTTTCGAGTCCGAAAGTCAAACTTTGTTTAACTTTCTGCATTGACCAGTTTATGGTCAATGCAAAGTTCGTTTGAACTTCGCAACGTGATTGTAATCACGATGGTTATAGTCCTTTGTGACTATGCCTACTGATTACCACGTTGTCTAGGGTCGTAAGGGTAAGCGATCTAATAAATCGCTTATACCTTCGAACCCGACCCATTTGGTCGATCATTAGGATCCGACCAAACACATTAGGTGACCATAGCATATAGGGAATAACCTTTCAAGGTTATACCTTATGGTCACTTCGTTTAAGTAGTTGTATAATAGGTAGTTTATATGCCTTAGGTAAATTACCAAAATGCCCTTTTTACGCCAAAATTCATTTTAAGCATATGTAACATAACTTTTGGTATCTAAACTGATTTGGTAACAATATTAGATATGTTAAGGCATATTTTGCTTGTCATAGGACTAGTTAGGCATTCTGAACGCGTCTTACGCGAACGACGCGTTAAAGTAGCATAAGCTACCTAAGCGGGCCGTAATGGGTCGTAAGCACTTAGGCTAGGTTTCATTTAGTATGTAGGCTTTGTTAAACCATATGACACGATTCTCCATACTCGTTTGGTTTACGAACCCTCATTCTATCTAAATCTTCTGATTTAGGTCCGGTTTATTAACATAGTTACCTATATTAGGTGCCGTTTGATTCCGTGATCTCTAGCATTGCTTGGTGGTTATCTTAGGACTTCTGAGCAATCTCAAGTGAGTACATAGACCCCTCTTTTACTGTTTTCCAAACTGTTTTGGGGTGAAACACATGTGCCTACTTGTTACTTTCATGCTTTCCATGTTTTCACATCATATACCTGCTATGTTTGTTAGTACATTATAGTACATGATTTCATTACATTTCATGCTATGTATGCCCATTGTGAGCGTATTTAGTACATCGTTTTACATTACATTTCATGCTATGTATGCCCATTGTGTGCATACTTAGTACATTGTTTTACTTTACATTTCTGCTATGTATGTTGACTGATAGCATGCTAGCACATTGATTCACATGACTTTCTGCTTTGTATGTTAACTTAGCATACTTAGTACATTGTTTTCATATAACATGTTCACTTTTGCTATGACATTTGGTTTGCACAAACGAGACTATTATACGTTCATTAACATTAGCTACGCCGCTCGGTAGTAAGTACTGGTACCATAGGACTTGACAAATCCCATTCCTGACATCCCGGGTTTGTTTGGATGTAAGGAATGACTGAATCCGAAAACATTTCTTTTGATAACCTTGACTGAAAGGGTTATCCGACTGTCTCAAGGCTTGAATGTATGCGTTAACTTACCACATAAATGTTTGTATCAATGTAACATGCATTACTTTGCAAAACATAACTTTTTGATATATTCAAAATACTTTGTTTTGTACATTTCTACATTTGGATTATGTGACAATACTTTACTTACAATACATAACATTTGATACACATTACTTGACTACTTTTGGACTTATAAACATTTGACATGGTTTATACAAGGACTTTTGACTATTGGTTTAAACATAGACTTTATACATTGTTGGTTTGTTTAAATGACTTAAGTAACGAGATGTGAGTAATATGATACAAGCATGGTGGATACGCCGTTGGTACTTCCTATATATAAGTGTTTGTATTATATTACATATCATAGCGTTATTTAAATCATTCAATTTGGACTTATACATTTTACACAAATAACATATTTTTCACAAGACTTTGGTTTACAAATAATTTACTTTATACAACTCATTTTACTTGGTTAGACATTTAACCACACATTATTCTTTTATTTATACATATCATTCGATCTTATCGCTTTTTAAACGATTTACAAAACAAAACAATTTACAAGGTTCATGACTGACTTTTGATAAACAACTTTTTCTAAACTTATAAGTCATGAATCCTATTTTCACAAACCTATGTATCTCACAGGCATTTTTATGCTGACGTACCTATTTTCACATGTGTTTTCAGGAGCTTTTTGCATAGGATGATGATCGTGACACTAGGGCGGACCTGTGCCTTAGAGACTTAAAATGAAGATAGAACTAGTTTAATTATGTTATAAACTCTTTATTTCCTGTATTGACAATGTAACACGCTTGTTGATAAATAAAATACAACTTTTAATGCCATGGTTATGAAACAATTAATTCTGTTACAACACTCCCCGACGTTTTCCGCCACGTTTTGTATGTTCTACGTGGTCGGGGTGTGACATTTACCTCCTTCCATGATTTCAATTCTGTTGAGCAACAAGATGATCAAGCTGCATTTGCTCATCGATTTGGTCAATCTGCATGTTTGACTTCTCACCACCTCTGAAATGTGGGTTTTGGTTTGTTCTTCTTTAATCTTTTTGTTGGAATCCCTTTTTATTTTTAATTTTTGGTTGGATTTTAGTAAAGATTCAATTAGGGTTAGATCAGATCAGATCTGAAGAGGGGTTTCTGTGTTTTGAGCAGAGAAAATGCAGAGAAAGTTTATGGAGAAAAGGGGATTAGATCCCAGTAGTAGTGAAGAGAAAGTTTAATATTTTTTTGTGGTTTTTTTTTTTGAAGTGCTTGTTAATGTTGTTAGTGGGTATTGCTAGTTTTATTTATTCTAGGAATTATTTATTTATATCATGGCAATCTTTCAGTTATTTTGCTATTTTTAGTCAAATTCAGGGAATGATGATGATGGTTATGTTTTTGAAGATCTGGGTTTGATGATGATATGTTCTTGAAGATTTGGGTAAGAAGACGAAGATGTTCTTAAAGATTTGGGTTTGAAAGTGGTTTGAAGATCTAATGTGCAGATGATAATTATTGTTTCTTTCACTTTTTATAAAGTCAGTAAAAGTAAAGGGGGAGGGGAAATTACAATTTTACCCATCACGTGCAACCCATGTGACCAAGAAGTTAACCAGAGTTGGGGTTTGGTTATGACTATAACCTTTCTAGGACCCTAACACAAGTTATCTTGTGTTTAGATCTTAAAACATGCACATCACCTATCCTTAGGTGATTATCAAAAAAAACAAAAAAAAACAAATTTTTTTCCGAAACGATTTTGAAAAAAACAATCTTCTGTTTTTGAATGATTTATTACAAGGTTTTGAACCCTCTATTGTAAGGTTTTGAACCCTCTGTTATATGGTTTTGAACCCTTCCAGTTTGGTTTTTGGCCTTGTGCCTTCAAATTTTCAAAATCTCGTCAAGGTTTTGGGTTTTAAATAATGTGAACACGTGCAAACTGGAAGGGTGAATGCCTGTATTCTGGGTTTTCTGTCTAGGCAAGCACTTCGTATATATCTCATCAGACGCGAGACCAGTTGTGCTTACCTGGGAATTCTTGGGATGAGTGTTCACTTATAGGCGAGCACGTCTTCGCGATACATTATTTTTCACCCATTTACTTTGATTAGTCACTGTGTGTCGTTTGTTTACTTGGTAATGTGGACAAATGACCACCATCTTTTCTTTTGTTAATTTTGTTTCATCTCATTCTCTTCATCCAATCATTTCACTCATTTCCTTTCATGTTTTCCTCTTTTAGAATGCCTTCTCGACGCGAAAACCAGATAGCGACTGCCGAACTGGCAGAAATTATTGCGCAGCAGATGGCTGCTCAATTCCCAAATCTCTTTGCTCAATGGCACCAAGCCAACAACAACAACAATGCTCCATGCAAATACAAGGATTTTAACTCGGCTAAACCACTCAAGTTTAGTGGTTCTGAGGGAGCGACTGGGCTTCTTCAATGGTTCGAGAGCATTGAGAATACTTTTCGCCACGTGCAGTGTCCTGACAATCGCAAGGTCGAGTTTTCTTCGAGTGTGTTTCAGAAGAGGGCTCTCACATGGTGGAATGGGGTAATGAGAGACCGTGGTGCAGAAGTTGCTCTAGCACAAACTTGGGCTGAACTTAGGGCCCTTATGATGAGGGAGTTCTGTCCTCGTCATGAACAGCGAGCGTTGGAGAAAGAGTTTGAGGACTTGAAACAAGACAGTGGCGAGCACAGGGCATATACTGATAGATTTGAGGAGTTGAGTCTGCTTTGCCCGACTATGGTTACCCCACTCGACAAGGCTATCGAAAGGTACATCGACGGCCTACCTGACTCAGTACAAGACATCATTACTGGTAGTAACCCTGCCACACTCCGTCAGGCGATCAAATTAGCAGCGACATTGACTGAGTCGCAGGTTCGAAAGGGAAAGCTGCATAAAAAGGGTGACAAGGGTAAGAAGCAGGCATCTGACAAGGGAGATAGCAAGAAAGGTCAAAATAAGAAGGGAAAGAATTCTGGAGGGTCTAGGAAGCGGAAGGCTTCCCAAAACTATGCCGTTACTGCACAGGCCCAAGCTGCGCCAAATCAGCGTGCGCAGCCACTAGCCAAGAAGCCTTATCTTGGCAATGCACCCTTATGCAACAGGTGTAACAGCCATCATCCACCACACCTCCAGTGTCGTCAGTGCACCAACTGCGGAAGATCTGGTCATCTTGCCGCTACTTGTCGCATTCCTGTTAACCAGAACCAGGCAGTTCAGAACCAAGCCCAACAAGTTGCTCAGCCTCTTGCTCAGCAACAAGGTCAAGCTGCACGACCTCATTTTCCTCCCGGTTCGTGCTACAATTGTGGGGATCTGACCCACTACAGGAACCGGTGCCCAAGGCTAGCCAACCAGAACCAGAATCCAAATCAGAATCAAGCTCCGGCTCGAGGTCGAGTCTTCAACATGAATGCTTAAGAGGCACAAGCAGACAATGAAGTCGTGAACGGTACGTTCTTTATTAATAATCAGCCTGCATCTGTTCTCTTTGATTCGGGTGCCGATAAGAGTTTTGTGTCATTGTCTTTTGAGCCAATGCTTCGCGTGTCTAGAACAAAACTAGGAAAACCTTTGACAGTAGAAGTTGCTAGTGGTGAACCCATTGTTCTTGATTCTATTCTTCGCAACTGCCAGTTGAACCTTAACGACCATCTTTTTCCTATTGACCTCACGCCTATGCAACTTGGAAGCTTCGACGTTATAGTGGGTATGGATTGGTTATCTAAGCATCGCGCAGAGATAGTTTGTTCTGAGAAGGTTGTTCGTGTGCCGCTTTCGATAGGCGAGATCCTACAGGTTCAAGGTGAGAAACCGTCTGGTGGTCTCAAGTTCATGTCTTGTTTTAAAGCTCGGAAGTATTTGCGAAAGAATTATGTGGCCTTCTTAGCACATGTTACAGCAGATAAAGGCAAGGGTAAGTCTATTTCAGATATTCCTGTCGTTCGGGATTATTCCGAAGTTTTTCCTGAAGATTTACCTGGTCTACCCCCAGCACGCCAAGTAGAGTTCCGTATTGATCTCGTACCTGGTGCAAATCCTATTGCCAGAGCTCCATATCGTCTTGCACCATCTGAGATGCAAGAGTTATCTAAGCAGCTTCAGGAGCTCTCTGACAAAGGTTTTATACGTCCTATCTTTTCACCTTGGGGTGCTCCCGTTCTTTTTGTCAAGAAGAAGGATGGATCTTTTAGGATGTGTATCGATTATCGTGAGCTTAACAAGCTTACCATCAAGAATCGATATCCCCTACCGCGCATAGACGATCTCTTTGATCAGTTGCAGGGCGCTTCTTATTTTTCGAAGATTGATCTGCGTTCCGGGTATCATCAACTTCGTGTGCATGAAGAAGATATTCCCAAAACAGCGTTCCGCACTCATTATGGGCATTATGAGTTCACAGTCATGCCATTCGGTTTGACTAATGCTCCTGCTGTTTTTATGGACTTAATGAATAGGGTCTGCAAGCCTTATTTGGATCAGTTCGTCATTGTTTTTATTGACGACATCTTGATTTACTCTAAGACGCGAGCTGATCACGAGCAACATCTTCGTCTTACTTTGGAACTCCTAAAGAAAGAGCAACTTTTCGCCAAATTCTCCAAGTGTGAATTTTGGCTTAAAGAAGTTCAATTTTTAGGACATATTGTCAACAAACAAGGTATTCATGTAGATCCCTCCAAGATCAGTGCGATCAAGGATTGGGATACGCCTACTACTCCTACTGAGGTTCGTTCTTTTCTTGGTCTAGCGGGTTATTACCGCCACTTCATTGAGAACATCTCAAAGATTGCAGTTCCTCTAACTGCTCTAACTCAGAAGAACAAGCCCTTTGAGTGGGGATTCAAACAAGAGGAAGCTTTTCAAAACTTGAAGCAGAAGCTTTGCGACGCGCCTATTCTGACTTTGCCTGAGGGCAATGATGATTTCGTCGTTTATTGTGATGCATCTAAATTAGGTCTTGGCCGTGTTCTGATGCAAAGGAACAAAGTCATAGCATACGCATCGAGGCAGTTGAAGATACATGAGAAGAACTACACCACTCATGATCTTGAGTTGGGTGCAGTTGTTTTCGCTCTAAAGATCTGGAGACACTATTTGTACGGTACAAAATGTGTGGTTTTCATGGACCACAAAAGTCTTCAGCATATCTTCAACCAGAAAGAACTCAACATGAGGCAACGATGTTGGGTTGAGCTTCTAAACGACTATGACTGCGAAATTCGCTACCATCCTGGTAAGGCGAATGTCGTAGCTGATGCATTGAGTCGTAAGGAACGTACTAAGCTTCATTGTGTACGTGTTCAATCTGTTATTCAAGCTCGATCCGATATCCAAGCACGCATTTCTCAGGCTCAACAATCTTGTGTTTCACAAGGTTTGATGGATAAGGAATTTCCCTATCACATAACTCCTGATCTGGAACTGAAGGACAATGGATCGTATTACTTCATGGACCGTTTATGGGTCCCAAGCCAAGATAACCTTCGCACTTTGCTTATGGATGAAGCCCATAAGTCGCGTTATTCTGTCCATCCTGGCTCAGATAAGATGTATAAGGA
This sequence comes from Helianthus tuberosus, assembly GCA_030545235.1. NCBI lineage: Eukaryota > Viridiplantae > Streptophyta > Magnoliopsida > Asterales > Asteraceae > Helianthus > Helianthus tuberosus. Next base: position 60,199,425 of record CM060429.1, on the reverse strand, counting down.
TCTTCGTATTCACTATTGGTGGCCTGGTATGAAGAAAGACATTGCCTTATACGTATCAAAATGCCTTACTTGTCTTAAGGTCAAGGCCGAACATCAACGTCCTTCGGGTTTATTGGTGCAACCAGAGATCCCAGTTTGGAAATGGGAAAACATTACTATGGATCTTGTTACCAAACTTCCACGCACAAAGAAAGGTCATGATGCCATCTGGGTAGTTGTTGATCGTCTTACAAAGTCAGCGCATTTCTTGCCAATCCGTGAGGATTTTCCTCCTGACAAACTTGCTAAAATCTATGTGGATGAAATTGTAGCTCGACATGGTGTTCCTTTGAACATCATTTCTGACAGAGATGCTCGTTTCACTTCTCATTTTTGGAGAACCATGCAATCTGCTATGGGGACCCAACTTAATCTGAGCACAGCTTATCATCCGCAAACGGATGGTCAATCTGAAAGAACAATCCAGACTCTGGAGGACATGCTTAGAGCTTGTGTGATCGATTTTGGTGGTAGTTGGGATTCACATCTTTCGTTAATTGAATTCTCCTACAACAACAGCTATCACACCAGCATCAAAATGGCTCCTTTCGAGGCTCTCTATGGTCGAAAATGTCGTTCACCAGTCTGCTGGAATGAGATCGGCGAGGCTCAACTTACTGGACCTGCCCTCATTTTAGAGACAACTGACAAGATTAAGAACGTTCGTGATAACCTTCAGACAGCTAGAAGCCGTCAAAAGAGTTACGCGGATCCAAAACGCAAGCCCTTGGAATTTCAAGTCGGTGATCGAGTATTACTTAAGGTCTCACCTTGGAAAGGTGTGATCAGATTTGGAAAGAAAGGAAAACTTGCACCTAGATACGTTGGACCATTCAAGATCGTCGAAAGAATCGGAAAGGTAGCCTACAGACTTGAGTTACCTCCTGAACTTGGAAATGTTCATCCAACTTTTCACGTGTCCAATCTCAAAAGGTGTTTAGCTGATGAGAACCTCCACATACCGCTTGACGAAATTCGTGTTGACAAAACACTGAAATTTGTTGAGAAGCCAGTGGAAATCATGGAACGTGAAGTTAAGTGGCTTAAACGCAAGCGCATTCCTTTGGTCAAAGTTCGCTGGGAAGCTAAACGTGGACCCGAGTTTACTTGGGAATGCGAAGATCAAATGAAGGCGAAATATCCGCATCTTTTTCCACGAGTTTCCTCTAAATAAATTTCGGGATGAAATTTCCACAACTAGGGGAGACTGTAACATTTGTGCTTGTAATCTTTGTGAACAGTACCGTTATCAATAAAACAATGTTATTTGATCCCAATGTTTGTTTTGTTATGTTTTACATTTTTCATGTTTTGACTTTTGTTCGATTTCAAACTCTATATCGCTTTCTGGAGAGTTATACGCAAACTGGTGCGTAAACGTACCCAGTTTAATGCGACAAATACTCCGGAACATCAACATATACTTAACATACCTTAAATAACCTTTACATAACTTAGAAATAAGTTTTGAAGGCTTTGGTATGGCAAAAACAAGTTAATTCGCTTACAGGGACTAAACCTGACAAACTGCGAAAGTATGCCAATTTGAACAGTAACGAACATTTCGGAACATGACCATAAGTTAAACACACCTTAAATATCCTTTATATAGCTTAGAAATAGGCTTTGAGGGGTTCGGTGTGCTAAAATAAACTTTTGGGTCATTCAGGGACTAAAAGTGTCAAAAAGTGCACAAGTTTGCACTTTCGCGCATAACTTACGTTCTGAATACATCCGGACATCCAAAAATTTATGTAAGCACTAAAATATTTTATTTTAGTGTTTGGCATAAGAAAAATCCATTCGTCACGCCATTTGGATCGTTTTTCGCGCTTATGCGCATTCCGTCGTAATTAACCGAACAACGTAACCGTACGGCTAAACGAACCGACATCCGAGATATTTTTGAGCATATTTTGAGTTTCCTATACTTTAACTTCATTTTAGAGCCTTGAAATGAGGTTAACGGGGTTCAAACGCATCGAAAATAGCTTAAACGGGCTGCAGGGACCATTTCTGCCATTTTTGAAACTTTTCTGAATCTGGTGCATGGTGGCGTAGCGCGAGCCCTAAGGCCTATAAATTCGCGCTACGCGAGCACCTTGTCTGGGCAGAAACATCATTTTTGCACTTTCAGGACCAGATTCAGTGTATTAACAGCTACAAACAGCCTTTCAAACACTCCAAAGGCCAAGGCCAAGTGTCAAACTCTTATGGTGGATGGAAAAATGAGTTACCACAACATTTCAACAAGTGTACGGGCTAGATCATTCCCTCTTCTCCAAGAAACGATCCTAACGGTGAACCGAAATCTATAAATACCCATCACATTTTCACTCATTCCTCACAAGAATCTGATCTAATGTGCTCTAAGTTGAAACCTTTGTTTCATACCTGAGCTATTTTGATCTAGATTAGCATTCGGGGACCCTTTGTAAGTGTTCCTTCATTCTTTTATTGCTTTTCGAGTCCGAAAGTCAAACTTTGTTTGACTTTCTGCATTGACCAGTTTATGGTCAATGCGAAGTTCGTTTGAACTTCGCAACGTGATTGTAATCACGATGGTTATAGTCCTTTGTGACTATGCCTACTGATTACCACGTTGTCTAGGGTCGTAAGGGTAAGCGATCTAATAAATCGCTTATACCTTCGAACCCGACCCATTTGGTCGATCATTAGGATCCGACCAAACACATTAGGTAACCATAGCATATAGGGAATAACCTTTCAAGGTTATACCATATGGTCACTTCGTTTAAGTAGTTGTATAATAGGTAGTTTATATGCCTTAGGTAAATTACCAAAATGCCCTTTTTACACCAAAATTCATTTTAAGCATATGTAACATAACTTTTGGTATCTAAACTGATTTGGTAACAATATTAGATATGTTAAGGCATATTTTACTTGTCATAGGACTAGTTAGGCATTCCGAACGCGTCTTACACGAACGACGCGTTAAAGTAGCATAAGCTACCTAAGCGAGCCGTAATGGGTCGTAAGCACTTAGGCTAGGTTTCATTTAGTATGCAGGCTTTGTTAAACCATATGACACGAGTCTTCATACTCGTTTGGTTTACGAACCCTCATTCTATCTAAATCTTCCGATTTAGGTCCGGTTTGTTAACATAGTTACCTATATTAGGTGCCGTTTGATTCCGTGATCTCTAGCATTGCTTGGTGGTTATCTTAGGACTTCTGAGCAATCTCAAGTGAGTACATAGACCCCTCTTTTACTGTTTTCCAAACTGTTTTGGGGTGAAACACATGTGCCTACTTGTTACTTTCATGCTTTCCATGTTTTCACATCATATACCTGCTATGTTTGTTAGTACATTATAGTACATGATTTCATTACATTTCATGCTATGTATGCCCATTGTGAGCGTATTTAGTACATCGTTTTACATTACATTTCATGCTATGTATGCCCATTGTGTGCATACTTAGTACATTGTTTTACTTTACATTTCTGCTATGTATGTTGACTGATAGCATGCTAGCACAATGATTCACATGACTTTCTGCTTTGTATGTTAACTTAGCATACTTAGTACATTGTTTTCATATAACATGTTCACTTTTGCTATGACATTTGGTTTGCACAAACGAGACTATTATACGTTCATTAACATTAGCTACGCCGCTCGGTAGTAAGTACTGGTACCATAGGACTTGACAAATCCCATTCCTGACATCCCGGGTTTGTTTCGATGTAAGGAATGACTGAATCCGAAAACATTTCTTTTGATAACCTTGACTGAAAGGGTTATCCGACTGTCTCAACGCTTGAATGTATGCGTTAAACTTACCACATAAATGTTTGTATCAATGTAACATGCATTACTTTGCAAAACATAACTTTTTGATATATTCAAAATACTTTGTTTTGTACATTTCTACATTTGGATTATGTGACAATACTTTACTTACAATACATAACATTTGATACAAATTACTTGACTACTTTTGGACTTATAAACATTTGACATGGTTTATACAAGGACTTTTGACTATTGGTTTAAACATAGACTTTATACATTGTTGGTTTGTTTAAATGACTTAAGTAACGAGATGTGAGTAATATGATACAAGCATGGTGGATACGCCGCTGGTACTTCCTATATATAAGTGTTTGTATTATATTACATATCATAGCGTTATTTAAATCATTCAATTTGGACTTATACATTTTACACAAATAACATATTTTTCACAAGACTTTGGTTTACAAACAATTTACTTTATACAACTCATTTTACTTGGTTATACATTTAACCACGCATTATTCTTTTATTTATACATATCATTCGATCTTATCGCTTTTTAAACGATTTACAAAACAAAACAATTTACAAGGTTCATGACTGACTTTTGATAAACAACTTTTTCTAAACTTATAAGTCATGAATCCTATTTTCACAAACCTATGTATCTCACAGGCATTTTTATGCTGACGTACCTATTTTCACATGTGTTTTCAGGAGCTTTTTGCATAGGATGATGATCGTGACACTAGGGCGGACCTGTGCCTTAGAGACTTAAAATGAAGATAGAACTAGTTTAATTATGTTATAAACTCTTTATTTCCTGTATTGACAATGTAACACGCTTGTTGATAAATAAAATACAACTTTTAATGCCATGGTTATGAAACAATTAATTCTGTTACAACACTCCCCGACGTTTTCCGCCACGTTTTGTATGTTCTACGTGGTCGGGGTGTGACATTTACCTCCTTCCATGATTTCAATTATGTTGAGCAACAAGATGATCAAGCTGCATTTGCTCATCGATTTGGTCAATCTGCATGTTTGACTTCTCACCACCTCTGAAATGTGGGTTTTGGTTTGTTCTTCTTTAATCTTTTTGTTGGAATCCCTTTTTATTTTTAATTTTTGGTTGGATTTTAGTAAAGATTCAATTAGGGTTAGATCAGATCAGATCTGAAGAGGGGTTTCTGTGTTTTGAGCAGAGAAAATGCAGAGAAAGTTTATGGAGAAAAGGGGATTAGATCCCAGTAGTAGTGAAGAGAAAGTTTAATATTTTTTTGTGGTTTTTTTTTTTTTTTTTGAAGTGCTTGTTAATGTTGTTAGTGGGTATTGCTAGTTTTATTTATTCTAGGAATTATTTATTTATATCATGGCAATCTTTCAGTTATTTTGCTATTTTTAGTCAAATTCAGGGAATGATGATGATGGTTATGTTTTTGAAGATCTGGGTTTGATGATGATATGTTCTTGAAGATTTGGGTAAGAAGACGAAGATGTTCTTAAAGATTTGGGTTTGAAAGTGGTTTGAAGATCTAATGTGCAGATGATAATTATTGTTTCTTTCATTTTTTATAAAGTCAGTAAAAGTAAAGGGGGAGGGGAAATTACAATTTTACCCATCACGTGCAACCCATGTGACCAAGAAGTTAACCAGAGTTGGGGTTTGGCTAGAATTAGGGGCCAAAATGGTTAGATATAGGGACCATGGGGGCAGATACGTTAAAAATTCTTATTTTGGGCTAATATAGTAAAACTGACATAACCACAGGGGCCAAAAACGTAATTTACTCAATTTTTAGGGATTTTTTGAAATTTTTGTCAGATTTTATACTAACCATAACATAGAGTTCTTGCATGAATTCGGTAATTAACGATAATGCCCTTTTCATTAATAAAATGAGATTTACATATCATTTACATGCCAAACCTTTTCCTACTGATGTTATATATTAAATAAAATATTTTAAGCATTCAAGACTGATAAAAATCTCAGATTTCCATAAACATCTCAAATATCGTCAATTATCGACTTTTACGCAAATTAGGCGCATAGTATGGTTTAAAGCCATATTTAGCACCTAAGACAAGATACCTACTGATTTTATAAATGAATTTTAATACTTTAAGAGTAAGTATAAGTCTTGAACTCAGACTTCCAATTTGGTCCTTAAAACATATGTGAAATGACCAAAATGCCCCTACGGTGCATAGTTTGGCCATAAATGTGACAACTGTTAAATTTGCATGCTTACGTACAATTAATTAATATTAAATTTGTGCTTAATGACTGTGCTTAATTACAACTGATGATTAAACTGCTTTCTGTTTTCTGATACATACATACTCATGCATCACACTTTATACTGTCACTCTATTATTTACACACAAACATTAGTGACAAACTTGATGCACAAAGCACAGTTAGCACAGTGAGCGGATAACCCAGAGACATGCTGAAAATGCCAGCACCTAGACAGACAATGTTTTTGAGGCCAGTATGAGCCAGAAATTGAGTACTACACTAGTAGGGAGTGTAGGGAGGTGAGAACCAAAAAACTGCGTCACTAGGTGATAGTTATAGTGCCCGGAAGTGCCTAAAACATACTTTAAGTGCAGAATTCTGCACTAAATAACCAAAATTCAGCATTTAACAATGCTAGTAAAGTGCAAAAATTTGGCAAAATAATCCTAGATACTTTCCAAAGCGTTGGGAATTTAATGTGTCACTAAAAATAATATTAAAGACATTTTACGGAACAATTAAACACTCTAATGGAACAGTATCAAATCGAACAACCAGACTTTACCCGAAACACAAAAATATTGCTAAACACATTGTTTCTACTTTTCTGAGTTAGTTAGGGTCCCCGCATGTAACAACTCTCATCAAAAGTCATAATTATTAAAATAATTAGTCCAATATGAAACCCTAATTGAGACACCCAAGTGATTCTGAACAAACCCTAAAATTTTCATAATTTTCAGAATCAGGATTAGGGCCCCTAAAACTCAGGGGGGGTTAAACCCTATGGACGATTATCCATCTAAAACGTTGGCAGCAAGTAATTTTCGAAAATTATCAACTCAGCAAAGCTAGTGCCAAACGTGGCAACCCTAGGCCTAAAATTAGGTGTCTCGCGGGCCGCGTATGTGACAACCCGCACTAAACCAGGTATCCGTACAACTTAATTAATGATTAATTACTGCTTAATTACTGTGCTTGTTGAAACTAGCTGATAAACTGCTACCTGCATACTGATACATGAACTTACTTGCATCATACTTTACTTATCGTCACTACATTATTTACATGCTGAACCTTGGTGACAAACATGATGCACAAAAAGCACAGTAGCACTAAACGGATACACAGTGAACATGCTGATATAACCAGCATCAGGCAGACACTGCCTCTAAGGCCTGTTAAGAGCCTCATATATTTTGGCTACACTGGTAGTGAGTGTAGGGATATAAGGGTTGTGGTACTGCGTCTCTAGGAATAAGATACACTGATTCGGATGTGCCTAAAACGTACTTTAAGTACCAAACACAGCACTTTAATAAATAAACCAGCTTCTAGCTGACTAGCAAAGTGCCAGAAAATGAGAAAATAATACTAGACACTTTTTAAAGTGTCGGGAAAACAAATTGTGTCACTAAAAATGTTAATAACGACACTTTAAAGCTTTTGTAACGCTTTAACGGATTACTATCCAACCGGACACCCGGACTTTACCCGGAACATGAAAATATTAATATTTTCACTAATTATATTTTTCTGAGCCAGTTAGGGTCTCTGATTACCCTAACACCCGTCATAACACATAACATACAACTAACTAAGTTACATACTTAGTTAACCTATTTAACTAAACTAAACCTCCTAATATCTAGTTTATATCGAACCAACCCCCCACCCCTTTCATAACCGGCCCCCTAACTAGGGGAACACACATGGTACTTGTGATTTGGTTAATCTAGATTTGCCTAATATCTTAGAGACATATTAACCATTGGGTAATAACACTCTAATTTGCTTATAAATACTAGAGATTACACACATTAATCTTTCATCACAAATCACCAACTTAATCACTCTCCCTCTTGCTCTCTACCTCTCGGCCGAACATCCCAGCCCCCATACACCTACCTTCGGCTCTTGATCACTACATTCCAACATCATTCACACTTCAAGGATCACGTATTAGGAGCCTCGGAGCAAGCGGAACACGAAGGACCTCTACCGTTAGCTTTTATCCACCACTTTTTCGTCAGGATTCTTCCCTAGCCTTGAGCTAGAGGTATAACACTTAAAACTTGTTTTTAAGCTTATTTAAGGTGGTTAAAAGGAATATTGTCGGTTAAAAATCGATAACATACATTTTGATGCGTTAAAGTCTAGTAAAAACTATAAAGATGGTGGTTAATAGCTCATAACTTGTGTAAAAGTTGTAGTATTTGAGATTTGTGATTTTTGAGACCCGATCTATGATGTGGTAGCTCGGATCACCGTTTAACCCGACTTTGTAAGATCATGGATCTTCACATAAGCTCGTTTTTGTTTAACACGAGGGTTAAAAAGTGAAACTCTACCACACAAGATACATGAACTTGTGTAGAAATATTTTACTTGTGTAAAAGTGATTTAACCGGTACAATGGTGTTTAAAACTAGCGGATCTACGTATCTGCAAGTGGTATTTTTGAAGAACCACACATTAAAGAAACCATGTATTTTAAAGAAAGGATCTTACACTAACAAATGTGATATTTTTATAAACCACAAGTGTGTAAACACTTGTGAAACGAAAAGATCCGACAAATAACTGTTTTTGGGAAAAATGACTAGAAGTTGTAAAGACGGATTTCTCTAAACACGGGGTTTTTACGAGGTCAAAGTTACTTTATATAAAGATCTACATATAAAGGGGATTTACACTACAGATTCGGAAAAACTGCAAGTTCATGCGATTATGCGATTTACATACTTATCGACTATTTTGTTGTGTCGGAAATTGTTTGATTGAATAAAGAAAGTTGTTGAATTGATTTGTTAAAAGAAAATGATACGCTTGAAAGCGTGGCCACCTCCAGTTACAGAGGAAACTCTGGCGAAATTTTCTAAAAACCTAACACTTAGGCTTATTTACACAACAAGTGTTAGAACTACTTTTGGACATATTTCGCAACATAAATTTCGCCAGCACTATATTTTACTAAATATTCGGAGGTGGGATTTTCACAAAGACTAACGTGATAAATATATTTGTCACAACACTGTTTATGATTATTTTGTGAAAATACATAAATATTATTTTAGGGTAAAAATAATATTTACAAGCGTTATGATTCCAAAACTTTACGAACGCTTCCACAAACATATAATTTACACCGGTAATTACATTACCACACGACTAATAAAACGTAACTTACGCACATGTATTGTATCCCCCATCCTTGGGAAGAAGTTTAACTACCAAGTGTATACTGAACATAAACACGAAATAGTTGTCTAACTATTTCCCAAAGACTTAAACTATAAAGCTAAAGCACGGCCGTCCGTCTAATAGAATTAGCACTTGTAGGTCGTTGCACAGTTTACTGTATTGGAGACACTTGGTAGACACGCGCATTCACTGTGAGTTCATGTCCCCCTTTTCTCTAACTGTTTTCAGTTTTCTTAACTGCGGGGGTGAAATACATGTTACTTTGTTTACAAGTACTATTATACACGGTATGATTAACGTAAGGAGGTTTTAGATCATGTGAATGGGTAGTTAGAACACCGAGGGACTCGAGCGGTAGATCTATCTGGGTGTAGCGAGCCCAGCTCTAGGCCCACCAGAACGGACCTCTCGGAGGACCAACAGAACGGACCTGGAGTGACTTGGTACCCAACGCAAAAATCGGCTAGGGTTGTGTCTACCTACTTGCATTTCACAACATGCTAATGGCCTTGCAAACCATTGGTGATCACAAGTCCTCTTACACTGCTACATACCAGGAAACTTTTATACTTACAAGTGTTTTACTTACTCACTTGCACATGAACTCGCTCAACATTATTGTTGATTTTTCAACTCACATGTATTTCAGGAAATTAAACGGATCTGGCACGGTATGGAACGTTTTCCGCTGCACTTGTCATGGAGTCATCAGGGTTTAGGGGATGTGTCTCTTTCCTGGACAAGACACAGTCCTTAAACCACGTTTATGTTATGTTATAAGTTGTAATGTCTACTGAATAAGGTTATGGTTGTATGTTAAAACAATGGTATTGTGTTTGATTTTCAAAAACTTAATGGATGACTTGCATGGTTTTAATTCATATAGCTTGTTATGGTTAAGCTATGGTATTAAGAAGTCACACCAAAATTAACCACGCTTCCGCAAAGCCAGGGTGTGACAGCTTGGTATCAGAGCTCTGATCATAGCGAACTAGGATTCTTTCTCGAGTCTAGACTATGATCACTAGGGCTCTCACGAAAACATTTTTTTCTGCATACCACTTAAGTCCAGATCCAAAACTTTTTACAAACAAATGTTGAGCACATTTTATTTATTTAAAGGCTCAGCTTGGAGGGCTGAGGATCGGTCTGGAGGACCGAGGTGATCGAGGTAGTTAAGCACGTTGGTTTGTTATAGGATCGATCTGGAGGATCGAGGCTCGGTCTAGGTGACCGAGGTAGTGGGCTAGCAAGGCTAGGAAGAAAAGGCTCAGCTTGGAGGGCTGAGGATCGGTCTGGAGGATCAAGGTTTGGTTTAAGTGAAGGATAGAGCAGTCCTGTAGACTGGATGAAATTGGCTAGTAAGACTAGGAGGATTATGTGATGCCATACTTGATGACTTATGTGATTACTTGATTTGTGATTGACTATTTGTGCATGTTTGTGTATATGTTACAGACACATGGATTCTGCAGACACTGGTGGTTCAGGCACCACAGGCCCGAGGCCTATAGTTTCAGACGACATTGAGTCATCGGAGCACGAGGTTTACACGTCCGACTTCACTAGCACAGATGAGGACGATTTCCAGCCTTTTGCACTACCTGACGGTGCTGGCGAGCTCGCAGATGGTCCTATCGCAGGGGATCTACCATTGGCACTGATCCCTGCTCCTATACCGCTGGCTGCGTACCCAGCTTACGATTTACCCATCGACGATGAGGAGGATGATATCGATATGTTTGATGAGGAGCCTTTCGAGGAGGATGCTCAGGGCGAGGCCCTTCCTGCTGCCGATCCCTTATTGATCGCAGACGCACCCGTCCCGGAGTCACCTATTCACTCCCCAGTCGCGGACTCCTTTGAGTCTGTGGCTTCTGTACCCTCACATGTCCAGAGTGCGCAGCACTTCCCTCATGAGTCAGAGCCTGATCAGGCATCTTCTGTTGCTCCTATCCCCAGTTTCGCTTTTGACCATGATGATGAGGGGGATTCCGATCCTATGTTTCCCCCAGGGTTCGACCCAGATCGTGACTTAGAGTTTGTTCCCATGGACCAGTTTATGGAGGATCCAGTAGACGCTGTTGACCCATTTGATCCTATTGACCCAGATTTTGAGTTTGAGATGGCTTTTGATGACTTCGAGCCTGCCGTTGCTCCTGAGCAGGCAGCCGCTCTAGACCCTATACCCGAGCATGACCCAGTACATGCTGATATCCCTTTTGAGCCTGTTGTTGCTGATCTCCCTGTAGATGTTCCTGTGATTGAGGGCGATCATGTTGCTGTTGATCCCATTGTTCCTTTGCCTGTTGGTGATGTACCTGCTGACCACCCTATAGAGCACTTTGCACCCGTTCACCCTGTTATTGCTCCCTTATTTGATCCCGTTCCCCTAGAGCCCGGACATGCACTGTTCGCGGCTCATATGGATCCACCGGATGAGTCCGCACAGCACGGTTGGATACCGGCTGATGAGGATGTTCCACCTTTCCCTCCACAGATTCCTGTTGCACCACATGTTGACTTATCATTTCAGGTTCCTATGTTTATACCTCCAGCAGGGCCTGGAGAGGGTTCTTCAGCTCACCCTGATGGGCATGTACCGATGCCTATCCCTTTTATGCCTCAGACGTCATTTGTTCCACCCGCTGTTGCACCGTTTCATGTGGCTCCTTTCGACCCCACTAGCGAGCCATTTCTTTGGGCACCTGACTCTGGTATGCCACCCACTGACCCCTACCATGCTTTTCACAGGGGACACACTATTGAGGACGTCTTGATGTCCTTTGTCGCACAGCATGAGTCCCACACACAGCGTATCCAGGAGCTCGAGAGAGCTCGGTTGTCACCTTGTCAGTGTCATGGTCAGACACACTCTCCCCTACAGCCGTTTCGACCATTACCTCCAGATATTGCTGCTCGTCTTTTTACACTGGAGCAGCAGGTTGCCTCTATTATTCGTACTCAGCGAGCCCAGGAGGAGGACTGGCTCCAGTTACGCCGGTTGTTTTATACTCACTTTCCCCCTCCTCCACCACCATCTGCATAGAGCTCACCAGTCACTGATTAGATAGACGAGGATGAGAAGACGGCGATTGTTGGATTGCGCAGCATTTTGGAGACCACTTTATGATTTTGACTTTTGACATGTACTTGATGTTGTATCTGACACTGATCTGTTATGATTTTTGGACAGGGGTGATGTAGCCCCTAGTTGATGGATGATTGTATGACACTATGATGTACTGATACACTTACTCTGTGGTCTTGATGTATGGCAATCGCAGTATTCTCATCATATTTGTTTCGCTTGATTACTTATTTGCATTGTTATGGTATGAGATGTGGATGATTGATATATGTGATGTATTGATGACATGAGATATTACGTGCTATTACTATTACTATATACGTACTTTTCGCTATGGCCTGACCAACGTGAACCATCATTTAGAAAATGCCGCCAAGACGCGAGCCAAACATGCCGACCAATGAGGCAGAACTCCAGCAGATTATTGCTGCTGCCATAGCACAGTATGCAGCTTCTCAGCCAGGGGCAAGCGGAAGTGTTAACCAAGGCAATAACAATCCACCTCACGGTAATACCACGCCATTCGGACCTACCATGAACTAGTTGGAGATTTTAGCGATGATGCTAATGCCAACCACATGTTTTAACATACGTGCAGGATGCACCTACAAGCAGTTCTTAGACTGCAAACCAGTTAACTTCGATGGCACAGGAGGTGCAGTTGCCTTTACCCGCTGGGCTGAGAAAACCGATTCTGTTTTACGCATGAGCAAGTGTGCAGAGGATCAGCAAGTCACATACATTTCAGGGCTGTTTCTAGATGGAGCCCTATCCTGGTGGAACCTACAAGTACAAACACTAGGCGAAGCTGCCGCCTACGCCCTGACTTGGGCCGAATTGAAAGAACTAATGCGCAAAAAGTACTGTTCACGCGCAGAAATTCAAAGGTTGGAGACTGAATTTTGGCACTTAAAGATGGATGGACCAAAGATTGCAGAATACGTCCAGAGGTTTCACGACTTATCTCAAGTGGTTCCTTACATGGTTACGCCAGAATACAAGCGAATCGAGCGCTTCATTTGGGGTTTGGCTCCCCAAATAATAAGCATGGTAACCTCCTCCAAACCAGCGACTATCACTGAAGCCATCGATTTGAGCGTGGCTCTCACCGAGGAGGCGATTCGTCTAAACAGGTTTGGTGATGTTAAGGCAAAGGAGAAAGAGACTCATGTTGAGTCGTCAGGAAGTAACAAAAGAAAGTTTTCGAACTTCAAACAAAGTGTTAGCGGTGATGGTAAGAGAGGAGCACCAAACACGCCAGCTCAGGTTACGACTGGCAGTGAAAGGAAAGGAAGGGGATATATGGGCACCCAGCCCAAGTGTAATGCCTGCCAGCGTCACCATTCCGGTCAATGTGGACTGAAAACATGTGAAGCATGTGGGAAACGTGGACACTCGAAGGATACTTGTTGGGTCCCTGCCGGTCGCGGAGGCCAGGGAGGATATGGAAATCGGAATGATAACCGTGGTGGAAACGGAAACCGCCCACAAGGAAACTACGGGGGTAACAGAAATCAAGGCAACAATGCTAACCAAGCGGGCGCAGTGAATCGTAATCAGGGGAATGATCAAGCTGGTGGTAATGGACAGAGGCTCGGATGCTATAACTGCGGGGAAATCGGGCATTTTAAGAAGAACTGCCCAACGCTGAATCAGGCCCGTGGTAGAGTGTTCCAACTCGAAGCTAGGGAAGCACGCCAAGATCCAAATGTTGTTACCGGTACGTTCCCTATCAATCAACGCTATGCATCCGTTTTATTTGACACTGGTGCCGATTATAGCTTCGTATCGCTAGAATTTAAGAATATGCTTGGGTTAGCCGCTAATAAGTTAGACATTCCCTACTCGATCGAATTAGCTAATGGGAAATTAGTTGAAGCCAACGAAGTAATCAGAGGTTGTGTGATAGAATTGGGAGAACGTGAGTTTACTTTGGATCTACTACCAGTCCAATTGGGAAGCTTCGACGTGGTGGTAGGAATGGATTGGTTATCCGGAAACAAGGCTGAGATAGTATGTCACGAGAAAGTTGTTCGTATCCCAACTGATGATGGTGAGACAATTGTGGTTCACGGGGAGAAGCGTGACACGCCGCTAAGATTTATCAGCTGCTTGAAAGCAAGGAAGTGTTTACAGAAAGGATGTGTTGCTTTTCTGGCACACATCGTGGATAAGAAGGCTGCCGAGCCAAGGATCAAAGACATCCCTGTCGTAAGGGAGTATCCAGAAGTCTTCCCAGAAGACTTACCCGGACTGCCACCTCAGAGGCAAGTGGAGTTTCACATCGACTTAGTTCCAGGCTCAGCGCCTGTGGCTAAGGCACCGTACAGACTTGCTCCGTCTGAGATGCAGGAACTGTCAACACAACTTCAAGAGTTGTTAGACAAGGGTTTTATCCGACCAAGCTTCTCTCCTTGGGGAGCTCCGGTCTTGTTTGTCAAGAAGAAGGATGGAAGTTTCCGCATGTGTATTGACTACAGAGAATTGAACAAGCTGACGATCAAGAACAGGTATCCTCTGCCAAGAATCGACGATCTGTTCGACCAACTTCAAGGTTCAAGCTTTTACTCTAAGATCGATCTTCGATCTGGATACCATCAATTAAGGATACAGGAGGAAAGTATCCCGAAAACAGCCTTCCGAACTCGCTATGGACACTACGAGTTCCTCGTTATGCCATTTGGTTTGATAAACGCACCTGCGGTATTCATGGATCTAATGAATAGGGTTTGCAAGCCATACCTGGACAAGTTCGTGATTGTATTCATCGACGACATCTTGATTTACTCAAAGACGAAGGCTGAACACGAACAACATCTTAGAACCATATTGGAGCTGCTAAAGAAGGAACAGCTGTACGCCAAATTCTCCAAGTGCGAATTTTGGCTACGTGAAGTCCAGTTTCTTGGACATGTGGTTAATGGGGATGGAATTCATGTTGATCCCACAAAGATCGAGGCGATCAAGGATTGGGAAACGCCAAGGACGCCAACCGAGATTCGGCAATTCTTGGGTTTGGCTGGCTACTATCGAAGGTTCATCGAGGATTTCTCGAAAATCGCTCAACCTTTGACGCTCCTCACGCAGAAGGATAAGATGTTTGATTGGGGAATCAAACAGGAGGAAGCATTTCAGATATTGAAGGATAAGCTTTGTAACGCGCCAATCTTAGCTCTACCAGAAGGTACTGATGACTTTGTGGTATACTGCGACGCATCGCGTCAAGGTTTGGGTTGTGTGTTGATGCAACGCCAAAAGGTTATTGCTTACGCATCACGTCAACTGAAAGTGCACGAAAAGAACTATACCACGCATGATCTAGAGCTTGGCGCAGTGGTTTTTGCACTAAAGATCTGGAGACACTACCTATATGGTACGAAGTGCACAATCTTCACAGATCACAAGAGCCTACAGCATATATTCAACCAGAAGGAGTTGAATATGAGGCAAAGACGATGGGCTGAATTGTTAAACGACTACGACTGCGAGATAAAGTATCATCCAGGGAAGGCGAATGTAGTCGCCGACGCCCTAAGTCGTAAAGAAAGAATCAAGCCCATAAGGGTTAGGGCCTTGGAAATGATCATACGAACCGATCTTTCCTTGCGCATTCGTGCTGCACAAAAGGAAGCTCTCAAGGAGGGAAACCTTGAGGAAGAACATCTCCGTGGAATGGAAAAGCTTTTGGTACCAAACGAGGAAGGAACATTATGTTTTGAGAAAAGGATTTGGGTTCCTCTGTTTGGTGGACTAAGGGAAGTTATTTTCGACGAAGCGCACAAGTCACGGTACTCTATCCACCCTGGATCGGATAAGATGTACCAGGATCTCAAGGATTATTATTGGTGGCCTAGGATGAAAGGCGACGTTGCTGTTTACGTGAGCAAATGTTTAACATGCGCTAAGGTCAAGGCAGAATACCAGAAGCCTTCGGGACTTCTGCAACAACCTGAGATTCCCAAGTGGAAATGGGAACAAATCTCAATGGATTTTGTTACAAAATTACCAAGAACGCCAAGAGGCCACGATATGATTTGGGTGATTGTTGACCGCCTAAAAAAATCCGCACACTTTCTGCCAATCAAGGAGAAAGACAGTACTAGTAAACTTGCGGAAATTTACATGAGAGAGATCGTAGCACGCCATGGAGTACCTCTCTCGATTATCTCTGATAGAGACGGAAGGTTTGTGTCGAGGATATGGCAATCCTTCCAAGAAGCTTTTGGCTCACAGTTGAATCTGAGCACTGCATTCCATCCGCAAACTGACGGCCAGAGCGAGCGAACGATACAAACTTTGGAAGACATGCTGAGGGCATGTGTTATGGATTTGGGCGGTAGCTGGGATAAACACTTACCTTTGGTCGAATTTTCATACAACAACAGCTACCACACCAGTATTGGTGTCGCGCCATTTGAGGCCCTATACGGACGCAAGTGCCGATCACCACTATGTTGGTCTGACGCAGGTGATAGGCAGCTTGCTGGTCCCGAGATCGTCCAAGAGACGACAGACAAGATCGCGCAAATTCTTAAACGCATCGAAGCCGCTCGCCACAGACAAAAGGCCTACGCGGATCCAAACCGGAAGCATGTGGATTTCCAAGTTGGAGAAATGGTGTTATTGAAAGTTTCACCCTGGAAGGGGGTGGCACGCTTTGGAAAGCGTGGGAAGTTAAATCCGCGCTACATTGGTCCTTTCAGAATTCTGGAAAGAATTGGGACAGTAGCATACAAGTTGGACCTACCTGCTGAACTAAATGGTGTTCACGATACATTTCATGTATCCAATCTAAAGAAAAGTCCAACTCAAGTTGACGTTGCCATTCCTATCGACGAGATTCATATTGACGACACGCTCCACTTCGTTGAAGAACCTGTTGAGGTCACGGATTGGAAAGTTAACAAGACCCGCCGGAGCAGTGTCAAACTCGTCAAAGTACGTTGGAATGCCAGACATGGTCCTGAATTTACCTGGGAACGTGAGGACCGGATGAAAGAGAAATACCCCCACCTATTTCCTAAGAACTCTGCATCTACAAGCAGGACTTAAATTTCGGGACGAAATTTATTTAACGGGGGGAGAATGTGACAACCCGCACTAAACCAGGTATCCGTACAACTTAATTAATGATTAATTACTGCTTAATTACTGTGCTTGTTGAAACTAGCTGATAAACTGCTACCTGCATACTGATACATGAACTTACTTGCATCATACTTTACTTATCGTCACTACATTATTTACATGCTGAACCTTGGTGACAAACATGATGCACAAAAAGCACAGTAGCACTAAACGGATACACAGTGAACATGCTGATATAACCAGCATCAGGCAGACACTGCCTCTAAGGCCTGTTAAGAGCCTCATATATTTTGGCTACACTGGTAGTGAGTGTAGGGATATAAGGGTTGTGGTACTGCGTCTCTAGGAATAAGATACACTGATTCGGATGTGCCTAAAACGTACTTTAAGTACCAAACACAGCACTTTAATAAATAAACCAGCTTCTAGCTGACTAGCAAAGTGCCAGAAAATGAGAAAATAATACTAGACACTTTTTAAAGTGTCGGGAAAACAAATTGTGTCACTAAAAATGTTAATAACGACACTTTAAAGCTTTTGTAACGCTTTAACGGATTACTATCCAACCGGACACCCGGACTTTACCCGGAACATGAAAATATTAATATTTTCACTAATTATATTTTTCTGAGCCAGTTAGGGTCTCTGATTACCCTAACACCCGTCATAACACATAACATACAACTAACTAAGTTAGATACTTAGTTAACCTATTTAACTAAACTAAACCTCCTAATATCTAGTTTATATCGAACCAACCCCCCACCCCTTTCATAACCGGCCCCCTAACTAGGGGAACACACATGGTACTTGTGATTTGGTTAATCTAGATTTGCCTAATATCTTAGAGACATATTAACCATTGGGTAATAACACTCTAATTTGCTTATAAATACTAGAGATTACACACATTAATCTTTCATCACAAATCACCAACTTAATCACTCTCCCTCTTGCTCTCTACCTCTCGGCCGAACATCCCAGCCCCCATACACCTACCTTCGGCTCTTGATCACTACATTCCAACATCATTCACACTTCAAGGATCACGTATTAGGAGCCTCGGAGCAAGCGGAACACGAAGGACCTCTACCGTTAGCTTTTATCCACCACTTTTTCGTCAGGATTCTTCCCTAGCCTTGAGCTAGAGGTATAACACTTAAAACTTGTTTTTAAGCTTATTTAAGGTGGTTAAAAGGAATATTGTCGGTTAAAAATCGATAACATACATTTTGATGCGTTAAAGTCTAGTAAAAACTATAAAGATGGTGGTTAATAGCTCATAACTTGTGTAAAAGTTGTAGTATTTGAGATTTGTGATTTTTGAGACCCGATCTATGATGTGGTAGCTCGGATCACCGTTTAACCCGACTTTGTAAGATCATGGATCTTCACATAAGCTCGTTTTTGTTTAACACGAGGGTTAAAAAGTGAAACTCTACCACACAAGATACATGAACTTGTGTAGAAATATTTTACTTGTGTAAAAGTGATTTAACCGGTACAATGGTGTTTAAAACTAGCGGATCTACGTATCTGCAAGTGGTATTTTTGAAGAACCACACATTAAAGAAACCATGTATTTTAAAGAAAGGATCTTACACTAACAAATGTGATATTTTTATAAACCACAAGTGTGTAAACACTTGTGAAACGAAAAGATCCGACAAATAACTGTTTTTGGGAAAAATGACTAGAAGTTGTAAAGACGGATTTCTCTAAACACGGGGTTTTTACGAGGTCAAAGTTACTTTATATAAAGATCTACATATAAAGGGGATTTACACTACAGATTCGGAAAAACTGCAAGTTCATGCGATTATGCGATTTACATACTTATCGACTATTTTGTTGTGTCGGAAATTGTTTGATTGAATAAAGAAAGTTGTTGAATTGATTTGTTAAAAGAAAATGATACGCTTGAAAGCGTGGCCACCTCCAGTTACAGAGGAAACTCTGGCGAAATTTTCTAAAAACCTAACACTTAGGCTTATTTACACAACAAGTGTTAGAACTACTTTTGGACATATTTCGCAACATAAATTTCGCCAGCACTATATTTTACTAAATATTCGGAGGTGGGATTTTCACAAAGACTAACGTGATAAATATATTTGTCACAACACTGTTTATGATTATTTTGTGAAAATACATAAATATTATTTTAGGGTAAAAATAATATTTACAAGCGTTATGATTCCAAAACTTTACGAACGCTTCCACAAACATATAAGTTACACCGGTAATTACATTACCACACGACTAATAAAACGTAACTTACGCACATGTATTGTATCCCCCATCCTTGGGAAGAAGTTTAACTACCAAGTGTATACTGAACATAAACACGAAATAGTTGTCTAACTATTTCCCAAAGACTTAAACTATAAAGCTAAAGCACGGCCGTCCGTCTAATAGAATTAGCACTTGTAGGTCGTTGCACAGCTTACTGTATTGGAGACACTTGGTAGAGACGCGCATTCACTGTGAGTTCATGTCCCCCTTTTCTCTAACTGTTTTCAGTTTTCTTAACTGCGGGGGTGAAATACATGTTACTTTGTTTACAAGTACTATTATACACGGTATGATTAACGTAAGGAGGTTTTAGATCATGTGAATGGGTAGTTAGAACACCGAGGGACTCGAGCGGTAGATCTATCTGGGTGTAGCGAGCCCAGCTCTAGGCCCAACAGAACGGACCTCTCGGAGGACCAACAGAACGGACCTGGAGTTACTTGGTACCCAACGCAAAAATCGGCTAGGGTTGTGTCTACCTACTTGCATTTCACAACATGCTAATGGCCTTGCAAACCATTGGTGATCACAAGTCCTCTTACACTGCTACATACCAGGAAACTTTTATACTTACAAGTGTTTTACTTACTCACTTGCACATGAACTCGCTCAACATTATTGTTGATTTTTCAACTCACATGTATTTCAGGAAATTAAACGGATCTGGCACGGTATGGAACGTTTTCCGCTGCACTTGTCATGGAGTCATCAGGGTTTAGGGGATGTGTCTCTTTCCTGGACAAGACACAGTCCTTAAACCACGTTTATGTTATGTTATAAGTTGTAATGTCTACTGAATAAGGTTATGGTTGTATGTTAAAACAATGGTATTGTGTTTGATTTTCAAAAACTTAATGGATGACTTGCATGGTTTTAATTCATATAGCTTGTTATGGTTAAGCTATGGTATTAAGAAGTCACACCAAAATTAACCACGCTTCCGCAAAGCCAGGGTGTGACAGCGTAAGGATAAGCTTAAACCTCACGCGGGCCGCGTAGGGGTCAAAAGTTACCTATAAATAGTGGGGTTTGGGACTGGAATCTGGGCACTGAAACGACGTTCAAACTCCAATTCTACACTGAGTTACGTTCGAATTACTATACAAACACACACGGGTCTCGAAATTCTGCTACAAAACAGGGTATTAGCACAATCGCTGCTACGATTCATTTTTCCGACGATCAATATATCCAATGGATGTTTAAGTGCCGCCCACATTAGGGTCATACTTTATCATTCGTCATTAATTTGACGGATCATCGTTAATTCGATGGATAAAGTATTATACTTTGTCATTCGTCATTAATTTGACGGATCATCGTTAATTCGATGGATGAAGTATTGCACTTTGTCGTTCATTGTGAAAATTTGATCTCGTGAATTATCGTAATTGCTGGATTGATTACTAACCCAGTTTTGTGTACATTGTTATTAAATTAGGTTAACAAGGCTAATTCATAAACTAGATTCTGTCCGTATTAAATCAGCAATGTGAGTCATTCTCTCTTTTTATCAAAATTGTTTACAAAAGCATGTTTATTTCAAAGTTATAATTACGGGGATTAAGTCTTTGTAATCACCAAGTTACAGCCGGTATGTGGGGTTTTGTATACATTACTTGATAATCGTCACCATTGGGGCAGCCAATGGGGGATATGACCATAGTCACAGACACCATTGGACGAATCGGCCAATGGGTCGAGTGACAAATACCGTGGGTAGTTGGCTTGATATCAGAAACATTGTAATCGCTCTTAATACTGTATATTATAACAAATGTGTCATTTTAGTAAATAGAATGATTCACTCAGTATTTTCCGCTGACAAAACCTTTTTCAAACATGTTTCAGGTGATCTGTTGTAATTCAGGAAAAGTGCTGGGGGAGCATTTCAAGCTTAAGATAGTGGCTCATTATAAAATAAAGAAATAATTTTGTAATATCACGATTTCATAGTAAAAACATAATATTGTAAATTATCGGGGTTTTATCCCGAATTGTGAAATAAAATAATCGGGGAAAATTTTAGCTTTAAACGATCCTGTTAAATAAACTTCCGCTGTTAAACTTAATCAATTAAATACCGCAGTATTTCTGTCCCGCGGCTCCTGAAACGGGTAAAACCGGGTCGGGGGTCGTGACAGAAAAAGGTGGTATCAGAGCCACTGGGTTAAGCTAATTAAGTATTTAGAAATACTTAATTTTCCTGATTACTATTATGTGATTATTTGTGATATTAACTGATTATTTGTTAGTTACAGTATGGGTAAGCAAAAGCTGTCAAGTATCTATCTTAAATTAGATAGATCATCCAATGAGAAGGGAAGTTCATCCCAAACAAAATCCTCGAATCAGGCTGAAATTCCTGAAGAAGGAATATTTGTGCGAAAGGCACAATACGAGGAATCACTTTCTCCTAGAAAGAGGGAAATAATTATTAAGAAAAGTAAAGAGAAAATTCGAGAAAAGAAGATTAAACGGGAAACTCAGGAATTAATTGATAAATCACCTTGGGAAGATAAACTAGATGAGAAATGGGCAAATTTATATATGCTAGCCACAGTAGCAGAAAATATAAATTTTTAAATACTTAAAGTTTTAGCACTTTACCTTTATAATCTAGAAACCCTGTGCAATAAATAAAATTCAAAATCTAAGTGTGTTTTCCAGTTATCTTTGTAATAAATTAGGACACAGTATGTAATAAATGAAACGGTTATTTATGAATTTTAACTTAGTATTTTATGCATTTTGCATATATGCTACATCAGCATGAGTGGGATATCTGAAGCTTTTCAGAACCTTAATCTTTACCCAGTAAATATAGAAGCTTCCAAAGAATATACTAGCTACTTTCCCGATATAGAACAACCGGTAGAATTCAAGGTTCCACCTGTGAACAAGCCAAAACAAAAGAAAAGAAGTTATGTAGGATGGAGGAAGATACGTAAGAAAAAGCCAGCTCCAAAACTTCCCAAAATAAACAATCCTTTGAAAAAGGGAAAAGGAATTATAACCGGAGAAAGTTCCAAACAACCGGAAATGGAAACTGAAGACAAGGAGGAGGTTAAGGAGATAGGAATACAGATGAAGGAAGGTACAAAAGAAATTGTAACCAGGAAAAGTTCTAGACTCCAAAAGATGGAGACTGAAGCTAAAGAAGTTTCTAGACAAATGGAGAGGCAGTTTGAGGAATACTCTAAGGACATAGAAATGGAAGTTGTGCAAGGCTCTAGACCAACTCAGATAGAAATCGGAGAAAGCTCCAATCAAAACCAGGAAAGGACTTTTCAAGATGAGATAGATTTCCTATTGGAAAGCTGTGAAACAATTCAGCCTGTCAATAATAATAATAATAATAATAATAATAATAATAATAATAATAATAATAATAATAATAATAATAATAATATTTTTACTTATTCTCTTGAAAACCAACTCCCTATGAATTGGGAACCAGCAATTTCAGACCCAATAGTTCACTCCCAAACGATAGGAATGGACGAATGGTGGACAAACGATTGGCAATTTCAAAATATTGTCAACGATCCTTACTCTTTTCTTCCACAATTCGATCCAGAACCACTACCTAATCCACCCATGAGTAATGAAAACATGGCTGAACTTCGCCACTTTGGTGAAGAGTTGTTTGATGCTGGAACTAGAATCAGGGAAATAGGGGGACAGATTGCCTGGAAGTACGATGAGAGGGAACTGCGTTTTTAGAACAGCAAGTGACGAGAGATAGTAGGATGGTAAAACGGTGTTTGTATAATAGTAATAGTAAAGTTAGTCTGTAAATAACAAATAAAACTCTGTATGATATTTGTGAGTAATGATGCATACTATAATATATATAAAATGAAATCGAGAAATCGATTGTTTTAACTATATCTGTATTATAAAATTTTCTGATTATTTGTATGTAATTATTATTTAGCAGATA
This sequence comes from Helianthus tuberosus, assembly GCA_030545235.1. Classification (NCBI taxonomy): domain Eukaryota; kingdom Viridiplantae; phylum Streptophyta; class Magnoliopsida; order Asterales; family Asteraceae; genus Helianthus; species Helianthus tuberosus. The sequence continues at coordinate 60,175,747 of CM060429.1, read as the reverse complement.
CTAATAAAATTTATATATATATTATCAGATGGCAAACAGTGGTAATGAACCTATAAATGAGGTTAATCAGTCTGAACAACATTCAAGAGATCAATATATGACTCGGCAAGATATCGAAAACATTGTTGCTCAAGGGATAGCCAATGCTATTCCAGCATTCGTCGCTGCTATAAAGAATCCGATCGAACCGCAACAAATTGTCCCTAGTAAACAGATTACTGAAGATAACTTCAGTAATAGTGTAAATGGAGGCAATAATCATGTTAATCATAATAGGGAACCATATCAAGCTCCATTACCCAAGAAAATGAAAACTGCAACGCCTGGTTGCACTTTCAAAGAATTCCTTGCTTGTAAACCCATTGAATTTGCAGGCAATGAAGGAGCAACTGCATCACTACGTTGGTTAGAGAAAACTGAAGCAGTCATTGCAATAAGTAAATGTGGTAAAAATGATCAGGTCATGTATGCATCCAATCTGTTCAAAGAAAGTGCACTTGAATGGTGGAACACTGTGTTACAATCAAAAGGAAGAATAATAGCTTATGCTAAGACTTGGGAAGAATTTAAAGGTTTTGTGGAAAGAAAATTCTGTCCCGAGTATGAAAAGGAACAAATGGCGAATAAGTTTCTAAATCATCGGATGATGGGTGTGGATTGTCGCGGTTATACCTCGACATTCTTTGAATATGCTAGAGTGGTACCAACACTGGCTTCGCCAGAACCGGTACTCATTTCTCGCTATATTTGGGGGCTAATTAGTGAAATCCGCAATATTGTTAAAGCTGCGAGACCTCGCACTATTGATGATGCGGTAGAATTAGCCAATACTCTAACTGATGAATTGGTGCGCACAAGAGATGAAGATAGGAAAAAGGCATTAGCCCAGAAAATTACCCAAGGATTTCGTGTGGGTAATAATAACAACTTCAAGAGAAAAGGAACAGGGCAAGCTTCAGCCCCGTCATTCTGCAGGAAATGCAAAAAGAAGCATTATGGAAGATGCGATATCGCTTGCAATTTTTGCAAGGGTATAGGACATCGTGAAGAAAACTGCAAAAAGAAGACCGTAATCTGTTTTAACTGTGGAGAAGCAGGGCATTATAAAACAGAATGTCATAAATTGATCAAGCCAGTAGATAACAAACCCAAGACAACCGAAGGAACTACAAAGAAGAATGCTAGGGCATTTCAACTGACCACTTAAGAAGCAGAACTCATTCCGGATGTGATAGCGGGTACGTTCTTAGTTCACAATGTGTACGCAAAAGTATTATTTGACTCTGGTGCAAACCAAAGTTTTATAAATACTTCATTTTGCCAAGCTCTTAGTTTACCTTTAACCAATATTAGGCAGATTTTTACAGTTGAAACAGCAGACGGAAATTCAGTTAAAATAGATAAAGTTTTGCAAGAAGGAAACATAGAACTTTTAGGACATAAATTCTCTGCAAAACTATTGCCGATGAAGTTATCTGAATTTGATGTTGTATTAGGAATGGATTGGTTAGTAGCCAACCATGCTAGAATCCTTTGTGATCAGAATTCTATAGAAATTCAATCACCTACCGGAGAAATGATTAGGATTACAGGAGATAAACCATGTAAGCCCATGAAGTTCATATCAGTAATGAAAGTTGCTAATTATGAACGAAAACAAGGAATAGTGTATATGATTTCGGTAATCATTAGCACTAAGGGAAAAGATCTTAAGGAAATACCAGTAGTCTCAGCATATCCTGATGTATTTCCAGAAGATTTACCGGGATTACCTCCAGACAGGGAAGTAGAATTTAGAATTCATCTAATTCCAGGAACTACACCGATAGCCAAGGCACCTTATCGGTTAGCACCCACAGAAATGTTAGAACTGAAAAAGCAATTAGATGAATTACTAAGTAAAGGATTCATACAACCTAGCTCATCCCCTTGGGGAGCGCCAGTGTTGTTTGTCAAGAAAAAGGATGGTTCAATGAGAATGTGTATCGATTATAGGGAATTGAATAAGGTTACAATTAAGAATCGATATCCATTACCTAGGATTGATGATCTTTTTGATCAACTTCAGGGGGCTAGATATTTTTCTAAGATAGATTTACGCTCCGGATATCATCAATTGAAGGTACAAGAAGAAGACATACCTAAAACTGCTTTCAGAACTAGGTATGGTCATTATGAGTTTACAGTCATGCCCTTTGGGTTAACGAATGCACCTGCAGCATTTATGGACATGATGAATAGGATCTGTAAACCGTACTTGGATAAATTTGTAATTGTCTTCATAGACGATATACTTATTTATTCCAAAAGTCAGACAGAGCATTGTGAACATCTTCATGCACTCTTAACTTTGTTAAGAAAAGAAAAGTTGTACGCCAAATTCTCGAAATGTGAATTTTGGTTACAAGAAGTGCATTTTTTAGGACACTTGGTGAATCACGAAGGTATTCATGTAGATCCTGCTAAGATCGAGGCAATTACCAAATGGAAGGTTCCACAAACAGCAATGGAAATTAGAAGTTTTATAGGTTTAGTTGGGTATTATAGACGGTTTATTAAGGATTTTTCCAAGATAGTTGTACCATTAACTAAGCTAACTTGTAAAGCTACTAAGTTTGAATGGGGACCTAAACAAGAAGAAGCTTTTAGGATTTTGAAACAGAAATTAACCCATGCACCAATCTTAGCCTTACCAGAAGGAACTGAAGATTTTGAAGTATATTGTGATGCTTCAAAACTAGGATTTGGATGTGTGCTTATGCAATGCAAGAAGGTAATTACGTACGCATCAAGGCAATTGAAAAAGCACGAAGAAAACTATACGACTCATGATTTAGAATTAGGAGCCGTAATTTTTGCCCTTAAGATTTGGAGACATTATCTGTACGGAAGTAAGTTTACTATCTATACAGATCATAAGAGTTTAAGATATATCTTTGGGCAAAAAGAGTTAAACATGAGGCAAAGGAGATGGATGGAAATCCTAAGTGACTACGACTGTGATATTCAGTATCACGAAGGAAAGGCGAATGTAGTTGCAGATGCCTTAAGTCGTAAGTATTATGAGAAACAACGACGGGTTCGTGCTCTCAGATTAAATCTACAAATAGATTTAATGGAACAATTGAAGAAAATTCAAGCTACAGCAATCAAGGATGATGCTGAAGGAATGAAAGGACGAATCAAGGAATTAGAACAAGGAGAAGATAGAATTTGGAGATTCCACAAAAGTAGAATTTGGGTACCTAAGCAGGGAGACTTAAGATCTAAGATTTTAGAAGAAGCTCATAAATCTAGGTATACTATACACCCAGGAAACAATAAGATGTACCAAGATTTAAGAAAGAACTTTTGGTGGATAGGAATGAAAAAGGACATAGCCAGCTATGTTTCTAAATGTCTTACTTGTTCACAAGTTAAGGCAGAACATCAGAAACCTTCAGGTCTATTACAACAGTTAGAGATGCCAGTGTGGAAATGGGAACTTATAACAATGGATTTTGTTACCAAGTTACCCAAAACCAGAAAAGGTAATGATGCGATTTGGGTAATTGTGGATCGATTAACCAAATCAGCTCACTTCTTACCAATGAAAGAAACCTTTAGCATGGAAAGACTGGCTAAATTGTATGTAGATGAAGTTGTATCCTTACATGGAGTTCCACTCTCCATTGTTTCGGATAGAGATAGTCGTTTTACTTCCCATTTCTGGAAAAGTTTCCAGCAAGCTATGGGAACTCGACTAAATTTGAGCACTGCATATCATCCCCAAACAGATGGGCAAAGTGAAAGAATGATCCAAACTCTAGAAGACATGCGCCGAGCATGTGTAATAGACTTTGGTGGAAGTTGGGATGATCACTTACCATTAATTGAATTCTCCTATAACAATAGTTATCACTCAAGCATTGATACTGCTCCATTTGAAGCATTATATGGAAGAAAGTGCAGAACTCCAGTTTGTTGGGCAGAAATAGGAGAAAGTCAATTATCAGGTCCGGAGATTGTGCAAGAAACAACTGATAAGATTACTCAAATCAAAGAAAGGCTGAAGACAGCTCGAGATCGCCAGAAGAGTTATGCAGACAATAGAAGCAAGCCGTTAGAATTCCAAATTGGAGACAGAGTATTGATAAAAATTCTCCTTGGAAAGGAGTTGTTAGATTCGGTAAGAAAGGGAAGCTAAGTCCCAGATACGTAGGACCATTTCCAGTGATCCAACGTATAGGACCAGTAGCTTATCGTTTACAATTACCAGAAGAATTATCTGGAGTACATGATGTATTTCATGTATCCAATCTCAAGAAATGCTTATCAGATGAATCACTGGTAGTACCTCTTCGAGATATAGAGGTAAATGAAAAGTTGAAATTCGTTGAGAGACCTCTTCAAATTGAGGATCGAAAGATCAAGTTTCTCAAGCACAAACGACTAGTTCTAGTCAAAGTTAGATGGGATTCAAAGAGAGGAGCTGAGTACACTTGGGAACTGGAATCAGAAATGAAGAAAAAGTATCCTCACTTATTCCAGTAAATCTCGAGGACGAGATTTTTATTAAGGTGGGGAGAATGTAACAACTCTCATCAAAAGTCATAATTATTAAAATAATTAGTCCAATAGGAAACCCTAATTGAGACACCCAAGTGATTCTGAACAAACCCTAAAATTTTCATAATTTTCAGAATCAGGATTAGGGCCCCTAAAACTCAGGGGGGGTTAAACCCTATGGACGATTATCCATCTAAAACGTTGGCAGCAAGTAATTTTCGAAAATTATCAACTCAGCAAAGCTAGTGCCAAACGTGGCAACCCTAGGCCTAAAATTAGGTGTCTCGCGGGCCGCGTAAGGATAAGCTTAAACCTCACGCGGGCCGCGTAGGGGTCAAAAGTTACCTATAAATAGTGGGGTTTGGGACTGGAATCTGGGCACTGAAACGACGTTCAAACTCCAATTCTACACTGAGTTACGTTCGAATTACTATACAAACACACACGGGTCTCGAAATTCTGCTACAAAACAGGGTATTAGCACAATCGCTGCTACGATTCATTTTTCCGACGATCAATATATCCAATGGATGTTTAAGTGCCGCCCACATTAGGGTCATACTTTATCATTCGTCATTAATTTGACGGATCATCGTTAATTCGATGGATAAAGTATTATACTTTGTCATTCGTCATTAATTTGACGGATCATCGTTAATTCGATGGATGAAGTATTGCACTTTGTCGTTCATTGTGAAAATTTGATCTCGTGAATTATCGTAATTGCTGGATTGATTACTAACCCAGTTTTGTGTACATTGTTATTAAATTAGGTTAACAAGGCTAATTCATAAACTAGATTCTGTCCGTATTAAATCAGCAATGTGAGTCATTCTCTCTTTTTATCAAAATTGTTTACAAAAGCATGTTTATTTCAAAGTTATAATTACGGGGATTAAGTCTTTGTAATCACCAAGTTACAGCCGGTATGTGGGGTTTTGTATACATTACTTGATAATCGTCACCATTGGGGCAGCCAATGGGGGATATGACCATAGTCACAGACACCATTGGACGAATCGGCCAATGGGTCGAGTGACAAATACCGTGGGTAGTTGGCTTGATATCAGAAACATTGTAATCGCTCTTAATACTGTATATTATAACAAATGTGTCATTTTAGTAAATAGAATGATTCACTCAGTATTTTCCGCTGACAAAACCTTTTTCAAACATGTTTCAGGTGATCTGTTGTAATTCAGGAAAAGTGCTGGGGGAGCATTTCAAGCTTAAGATAGTGGCTCATTATAAAATAAAGAAATAATTTTGTAATATCACAATTTCATAGTAAAAACATAATATTGTAAATTATCGGGGTTTTATCCCGAATTGTGAAATAAAATAATCGGGGAAAATTTTAGCTTTAAACGATCATGTTAAATAAACTTCCGCTGTTAAACTTAATCAATTAAATACCGCAGTATTTCTGTCCCGCGGCTCCTGAAACGGGTAAAACCGGGTCAGGGGTCGTGACACCGCACACCCTAACACAACTTATATTACATAACACACACTAATATACTAACTAAACACCTTAAAGCCTAGCTAGATCCTAACTAAGAATTGTAACCATTACATTACAACCCAACCCCCCTACCCCCCCCCCCCCATTCGACGGTCACCAAGGGGTGACCCACTCTTGTTTTCTTTTGATTATTTTATTGGCACATGTTGGAAGATTAGAAACACATTGTATGATGGATAAAGAATGGAATTGGTTTATAAATTAACACATTAGTTTAACACTTCATTTTCACCAAACAACAAACTTCAAGCTTTCTCTCTTCCTCCTTCCCCACCTACGGCCGCCGCCACTAACCACCATATTACCACCATCAAGCTCTTGTTCAAACAATTTCCATACATCCAAGGGTGCAAGAGGTCCAACAAGCAAGCTTGGTGCACTCGGAAGCTCAAGGACCGCTGTAGTTTTCTTTTATCCACTACTTTTACGCTTTGTTTCTCCCCTAGCCTTGTGCTAGTAGTAAGTGCTTCAAATCTTCATCTTGTTCTTATTTTTGGTGGTTAATAGTTGATTGAATGGTAAAATATTAAGAAACACTAAAGAACTTAAACAAGTCTTGAACATAAAGGATGAAGAATGGATAAAAGAATAAAGAAGTGTTATAATGATGATAGAATCATGTTGTTTTTGTGTTGTTATGATTATTGAATGTTATTTGTTAGTAAAAATGAGATGATTCATCACATGGACTTGCTAGATCATGTTTAAAGACATGAACTAGCAAGATGTGAAGGATAAAGATGTTGTGGATGATGTAATCATCCACACATGAACTTTGAACTTCAACAAATAAGTGATTTCTTGGAAAATAAAGTTATGAACTTGTAGATCTAAAGGTCTATAAGTGGTTTTTCGAAAGAACCAAGAGAAAAATAGTAGTTTTGTTAAAAACTTGGATCTTATATGAAATAAACACATTTTTAGTAAGTGAACAAGTGTATAAACACTTGTGTAACAAGAAAATTTCACAAAGAAATATTTTTTGTAAATCATAACTAGAAGTTGTAAATCTTCAAATCCTTTAAAAATAAAGTTTTTAAGAAACTAATCACATTTTTAAAGGTAAGAAGACTCACTAAGTCTACTAGTAGGTTACTACATGTTTTCATAAATATTCAAGTTCATAAGTTTATGGTTTATGCTTGATTTTGATAAATTTGGGTTGTATAATGATGATTGAAAATTGATTGAATGATTTTACAAAAGAAAATGATACGCTAGTAAGCGTGGACGCCTCCATTTACAAAGGAAACTCTGGCGAAATTTTTCTAGAATTTCAACCCTTAGAAATATTTTTCTAACAAGTGTTTACAAATATATTTTTAACTTGGTTTTCAAAATAAACTTCGCCATGATTTTTATTACAATAATACCAAGTACCGGAGGTGGAGTTTCATAGATAAAATTTATTAAATATATATTTAGAATATATATTTTAGAATAAAACGCTTGTGTGATTGTTTGTTATTTTGTATACTAGATATATTATTTTTAGGGTAAAAATAATATAACTTGAAAATACCATGAAAGTACGATTCCAAAATAATACCAACGCTCTCACAAAATGATTATTTAAGTTACACAAGTAATGTTATATTACGAAACGCTGGAACGTAACTTACGTAGTATTTCGGAAGAATACTCTTATACGTATATTTTTGGTAGAATATTATTTTGGAAATGAAAGAAGTGAAAATATGATTTCGTAAAAATTTCTAAGTATATCATATTTTTGACAACGAGAAAATATATTATTTTTGGGAGATAAAAATATATTTTCCTAGTATATTTAGAAGATATATATTTTTTGAGAAAATATATATTTTCCGGGACAATACATGATTAAACAAAATAAGGTTTATTTATACATTTTTAAGTGAGACTTGAAATATATGGTATTGGAAATATATATTGGGAATATATTAACATATTTATATTTAAAACAATACACCGAAATACGACGCCATTACTTGGCAAGATATACAAATACAAATACGAAAATACATGTATGAGATACCCCCACCCTTGGGAAGGAAATACGAAGTTAAAATACTTGAGAAGTATTAATACAGAAACACTGCATAAACAATTATTCCAAAACTAAATATAATTATTATAACTTGGAATAATATCAGAAACGTAACCCGAAGACACAAATACTAAGACAAGGCACGACCCGTTCGTCTAATAGACGTTAGTACACTGTAGGTAGTCGTGTTGGCTGAAGAGACTTGGGTTACACATACTGAAGACGCAATACAGTGAGTTCATGTCCCCCTTTTCTCTTAACTGTTTTCAGTTTTTATACTTCAGGGGTGGAATACATGTTACAGTAATTACAGACACTTTTATACATGGTATGGTTAGCTTAAGGAGTGTATATACTACTTAGATCATGTGAGTGGGTAGGTGGTACTTGGGGCCATTAATCCTCATTGTAGGACCGAGGGTCATGAGTGATAGATCTATTTGGGTGTAGCGAGCCCAACTCCTGAGTCCACTGTACGGACCATGGGGTAACTTTGAGCCCGACGCAAAAATCTGCTAAGTTTGAGTCTTCCTGCATCACTTCACACATATCATTGGCTTTGCAACCCAGTGGTGATCTCTTTTTCCTTAATTGCTACATACCAGGGATTTTCATACTTACAGACATATTACAAAGGTTTATACATACTCACTTACACATGAACTCGCTCAACTTTTGTTGATTTTTCAAACTACATGTATTTCAGGAAACTAATGGATCTGGCACGGTATGCATGTCTTTCAAGCTGCGTTTGAATAAAGAAGTCATCCAGGGTTGTAGGGTTTAGAAGGTGTAATCTCTACCTGGATGGGTTACATATCTCTAAACCTAGTTTGTTTACGGTCTTTTGCTAAGTTTTTATGACTCAATTAAACAAATCATGGTTTGTAACTTATTTTGGGAAATTGATGTTTTAAGACAAGTATAATATGGTATGTTTCTAAACTTTATTAATGAATGAACATCTCATATTTTTATCATATAGCATTGTTATGATTGTTGCTATGGTATTAAGAAGTCACACCAAATAAACCCACGCTTCCGTAAAAGTCAGGGTGTGACAGCTTGGTATCAGAGCCTCGATCATAGCGAACTAGGATTCCTTCTCGAGTCTAGACTATGATCATCAGGGCTCTCACGAAAACATTTTCAAACGTTTTTACATTGCATACACTAAGCGTCCAGATCCGGGGAACAAACATTTTTACAAACAAAAGGCACACATACACATTTCAAAATTCATATTTATAGATCAGTCTTAGAGACTGAGGGAGGATCAGTCTTAGAGACTGGGAGGTTGGTCTTAGAGACCAGGGATTTAGTCTTAGAGACTGGGAGGTTGGTCTTAGAGACCAGGGATTTTGTTTTAGAGACTGGGAGGTTGGTCTTAGAGACCAGGGATTTAGTCCTAGAGGCTGGGAAAGTTGGTCTTAGAGACCAGGGAGTTGGTCTTAGAGACCCGGGGAGTTAGTCTGAGAGACTAGGGAGTTTAGTCTGAGAGACTGGGTAGGATAGTCTGGGGAAGACTAGGATGATTACATGCTTACATTGTTATTACTTACACGCTTAATTGCTGATTATTGATATACGTGTATATGTGGTGAATATTTGCATACACTCATTGTTAATAATTACTATGGGTATACATGCTATGACTATTATGAACCGGCACACACGTCACACTATTTAGAAAGCGAGTTATCAGACATTGATAACCCTACGGCCGCTGTCACAGATGATGAGACTGCATCTGCGCCAGAGACATTTACGTCAGACCATGAGAGTGATCCAGATATGCTGACCAAGGACGAGGACGACTTCCAACAGTCCGCGCTACCAGATTTTGGTGATACTTTACCTTTGCGGGTGGGTTCTCTGACAAGAATCCTTCTGTCACTCTTATTTCAGTCCATGACCCCTTCGTCACTAGACATCCCGATGATGAGCACACCATGGCTCCGATCCTCGACAATGCGCCTCCTGTGGACATTCCTTCCGACGGTTGGCTACTCAACGGACAATTGACGATGACGTTGACATTTTTATTGATGGTCCCCCTACTGACACCCATTATAATAGAAAGTTAGACGAGAACATTATTACACATTTCACTTTTGAGACCCCTGTTGTCAAGCTACCCTCTTATTCTAGTATACTCCCGATTTCAGACTCCTTTGAGTCTGTGACATTTACAGCCTTATAGATGGCCGGATTACATCTTTCTACTACGGACACAGACGACGACGCCGTTATGACTGCTGCACTAACACCTGCTTGAGGCACCACACCGTTACACGACCCCGGGGCCTGCTCCTGAGCTAGCTTCTGCACCTTTTGGGTCAGCTTGATGTTGCACTTACTGCTCCTGCACCCTTACTTGGACATAACCCTGTTTCTTTTGGTTTACTAGACATTGCACCCCTAATATCTGACCCAGTGCCAGCACCTGACAATCTCCTTATTGATTGAAACGTTTGTTTTTGCACCCACCACCGCTGATGTTGCTCCTTTTCCCCTATGGAGACCGACGCCCATTGCACTGGCATACTTATCGTTTCCTTTCCGGACTTGCCCGCACCCCGGAAGAGTACTCCATGTCAGCACCCGCATAACGATTCCTTTGCTACAGCAGCATTTTCTACGACCTCGCAAGCCGCACCATTTGCTACTTTCACCTCTACGACGCTGGACGAGCCATTTTGATGGTTCCTATAATACACTATGCTAATTTTAGACCCTTACCATCCCTCACATTATGGAGGCCACACACGAGATGAGTTGCTCCCGTAAAATCAACTGCAGTTTGAGGATATGAGTCGCAGAATGTTGGAGCTTGAGCTGACACCACATTTGGTAACTTCAAATGCAAAACATTACATAGCCGAAAACATGATTTAAGTGTCTACATCACAAGACAGCATATTGTCTGAAAGGTTTATGTAAGACACCCCGTCCTCCACCCTGTCTATTGCCAGCATACTTTGATCCGCCACGTACATCAAGGTTCCTTTTTGTGCTCTTGACCATTGCTATTACACCGTTCCCAGAATTCTGATGCTCATTTCTTTACTATCAAGCAGCAGATCAGCTAATTGTTTCGACGTATATACAAGCTCGAGGAGGAGTTCATGCATGTTAACAGTTTATCTTTCTTTCCTCCTCCACCTCAGTCACCAGTATAGTTGATTTCTGGAGTACGCGGATTGCATTACATTTGGGTAAGGACACTAATGATAAGCCGAGATTGTGGAGAATTTTGAAGACCACCTCTGACTACGTAATTTTGATACACTAATATACTTGTTGGGCAAGGGTAGAGTGACCCTGTACCCCCTTTCGATGTAATACAGTTTGTTAGATAATGTAATTGTGGTTGGTAAATAATGAAGACTCAATCACAACATTCTCGTTATATACGTTATTGGAATTACTTGTTTGTGTTATGACATGGGATGTTATGTGTTTACTTGCGATTGATGAATGTTAGTACATACGCGAACTACATACTTATATGCATAAGGACCTGACCTAACCTATCTTCTTTTAAAAGATGTCGATACAAGGGAACCTCAAGACCAACAACCCTCTGCCAGCAACAGCTGCAGAACTACAAGAACGCATCTCACAGGCCATTGCACAGCTCGAGGCCCTTCGCCCCAAGCATAGCGGAAGTGCCTCTGGAAGCAACCCACCTCATGGTTGTACCTATAAGCAGTTCCTCGACTGCGAGCCTCCGAACTTTGACGGCACTGGAGATGCCATAACCTTTGTGAAATGGACCAAAAATATGGATTTTGTTTTGCGAGTGAGCGGATGTAAGCCAGAACAACAAGTCCCATATGCGTCAGGGTCGCTTCGAGATGAGGCCTGGTCATGGTGGAACTCTCAGATTCGAATGATGGGCATAGCTGCTACGAACACTCTAACATGGGATGAGCTGAAGGAAATGATGCGTACGGAGTATTGTTATCAGATGGTGATCCAGAAGCTGGAATTCGAATTCTGGAAGCTAAGGATGGAGGGACCAAATGTGGCGGAGTACGTGCAAAAACTTCACGATTTATCACGGGTTGTTTCGTACCTAGTAGAACCAGAGTTGAAAAGGATGGAGCCATTCATCTGGGGATTAGTGCCTCAGGTGCTGCGCTTAATGACGGTATCAGCTCCGCCAACAACCATCGATGCAATCAAGTTAAGTGTGGCACTCAGTAAAGAAGCAGTTAGACTGGAAGAGCTTTCAAACCCTGATAAGAAGGAGGAAACTCAGGTGGAGTCATCCGGAAAGAACAAAAGAAAGCCCACTGACTTCCAGGAGAATACCCGAACAAATAGCAAGGACAAAGCCAAAAAGAGGAAAGAGTACATGGGGACCCTACCTAAGTGCGGTAACTGCTTACTTCATCATGTCGGGCCATGTAGGGATGGAAGAAGTGATGACTGGGACAAAGTAGGGCATGTCAAGGAGACGTGTCGGATTGGAATGGAACACAGAAACGAAGGTCAAGTTGATAACGAGGATCACGAAGGAAGCAACGACAACAACGACTATCAAATTAGGACCATTAAAGAACAAATACCCGTTCGAGGTTGTTTTGACGGTGGGGACAAAGGGCATTTTAAGAAGGATTGCCCTAACAACGATCAAGCCAATGTTGAGATTTGCGTGGAAGCAAATCCGAGAGGTGCTGGGTGCAAGTACCACCACAAATGTCAATGTCAAAAGCCTAAGTGCGGTAGGTGTGGAAAGAAAGGACATAACAAGGATGCCTGTTGGGCGAGGAGTCCCAGACAAGGAGGGAATGATGACGACAACCAGGACAGAAGTAATAATAATAATAAATTTCCAGGCTGCTACCGATGTGGGAACATGGGGCACTTTAGGAAAAATTTCCCAAGGAGGATTTACCAAGACCGTGAAGGGACATCCAACATCGGAGCTCGTGAAGCACGCGGGGGTCCAAACGTGGCCATCGGTACGTCTCATAGTAGTCAATATTGTGCGTCTGTGCTATTTGATAATATTGTCGAATTTTAGCTTCAGAATATACTTATTTTAGTAGTAAGTAAGATAGATACCCAGTACTCGATGGAACTAGCGGAGGGGAAGCTAGTGGAAGCCAACGTAGTAATTGAATCGGCAAGATAGAAACCGGAGAGCGTGAACCTACGCTTGATCTACTGCCAGTTGAATTGGGAAGCTTGGACAAGGTAATTGGATGGATTAGTTGCCGAGCGATCGAGCGGAGATTGATATCCGCACCCCGATGACGAATGAAGGAACAATTGTGACTCACGAACCAGGATACGCCTCTACAGATCACAAATGGCTTGAAGGCACGAAAGTTGTTGCGGAAAGGATGTGTGTTTCTGGCTCATGTCGGGGACAAGGGAGCCGAAGAACTAAAACTCGAAGATACCCCCGTGATCAGAGAATATCCTGAAGTCTTCCTCGAAGACTTGCCGGAATCATCTCCTCAACGATTAGTCGAATCTCGCATCGATTTAATTCCAGGCACCACACCTGTAGTCGATGCACCGTAGCGACTTACATTTTCGAAGATGCAAGGATTGACAGTGCAACCTCAGTGGTTGATAGAGAAGGAAGATAACAGACCAAAATTTCCTTTTAGGTAACCCCAATTCTGCTCGTCAAGAAGAAGGACGTGATTTTCCAATACGCATCAACTACCAGGATCCGAACGAGCTAACCAACAAGAGTCGGTGACTCTTGCTAAGGACTAACGAATTACTTATTTTACTAACTGTGAGGATCCATCTACTATTACCCGACTGATCGATGATCGAGCGTCAATAGCGATGAATTCAGGAAGAAAGGATACCGGGGAAATTATGGGACAATAATTGGTTTTAAACGTACACAAGAATGGTGTTTCCTACACGATGCACAGAACGATTCTACACCGAATACGAAACTCTGAGAATCTAGGAAACATATACTTAGGACCATCGGGAACCCAGGTCCAAATTCACAAAGGTTGTTATTTAGGGACCACATCTGCTAACTCACGTAGACACCATTAACCTGACACATATGCCAGTTCCGTTGACCACACAAAGAGCACTTGAATTTCTTTTACTTCTAACGAGTAGTTGTTTGCATATCTACTCCCCTTAATGATAGTTGCATCATAATAATTTTCTTCGCTGAGAGCGAGTACACATTTGCTTCGATATCTGGTCATTTCTTCACTTTAGCAGATATTCATTAATTCTTTTCTTAGGAAACTTATCTGACATACATGCATCATTTGCTACGCATGTGGTTTCGTTTCGAACAAACACTTCATTGAAATTTAAATATCATTTTGCTAAACCTAATTACTGATTCATGATTCGAGTGACCTACATTATTGTTATTGTTGGCTCTTTTGTTACCAAGTCGACACACTGTCTTAAGACTTCTCTTCTTTCAAGTTACACTCATGGCTTATTTTCGTAACCATGATGAGATTCCTTTGTTGATACATACGTTTACTGCCGGGTTACGCTAAAACCAAGTTCAATTGCTTGCACTTATTCATTTCGCATGTTCAGTTTAAGACGTCATATGATGTATTGAGAGCATCATATTCAAATCATTGGCAAAGATTCTTTCGTTTCGAGTCGTGGTAGACTTGCCTGGTCTACGATTTCACTAAATCATTTGTTGGTTACGACACCTTGTGGGGATATTTTCACAAAATTGAAACTTGCGCTTATTGGGTTACTCACTTCATACACGAATTTAATTGATTATTTGATAACTTGCCCTAAATCCGTCTTGTTTATCACGATTAAATCAGTCTCAACATAGTTGTGTGTTGAGGAAAAAGTACATAGATTCATTTCATATCACAGTGTACCTCCTAACGATTCATTTATGATCGATCGAATGCCTTGCGGTACTTATTGCTTTCTCACCTTCGATCAAAAGCAGTGGCTCTTTGATGTTCCGTATTCAACCAAAAACTCTATGACGCTATGTAAACCAATCTTCTGGCTTGATTCACTCTTATTTGATTCCTAACACAGTGAACTGGTTCAGTCACCACTATACTTGAATTATGTCGGTACGGCACCTTGTGGTGTCGTTACAAACTTGTAGCTTGTGCTAATCAGGGTCAACCGTTTCACACGAAACTGCATATACTTTCGTTTGATTTGTCATTTAAACATTTCTGATGCAACTACGAATCAAGACAGTGATACACCAGATTCGCTTGTACTTCATTCGGCGTACTTTCGAAACACTAAACCTTACCGATCATTTATTCAGGAGATGACAGATCATTTTACTATTACATTTGAGTTGTTGATTTTAAATTCATATAGCGGATGCTATGGGCTGTGAAAACTCGTCTGCATGTTACTATCGATCGTTTAAGGATCTTATTAGTCAAATCTCCTCTTTTGTTGAACCCCTGCTAACTGGATTACACTAGACTATACATTAAATACGTCTTGTACCTTTGGCATCGAATGCTAAAAACACATACCTTTTTAACCATAGGATTCGAGCTATTATATATTCTTGGACTCACCCGATGTGAGTAAGGTTTAATACGGTTTTTCTGTGATTAACTACCTTAGTATTATCCACATACATACATGCATAATGTAACCCTAAGGAGTTAAGGTAGTACAAATTTCGAGGACGAAATTTTCTTATCGGGGGGAGAATGTGACAACTGTCAAATTTGCATACTTCCGTACAATTAATTAATATTAAATTTGTGCTTAATGACTGTGCTTAATTACAACTGATGATTAAACTGCTTTCTGTTTTCTGATACATACATACTCATGCATCACACTTTATACTGTCACTCTATTATTTACACACAAACATTAGTGACAAACTTGATGCACAAAGCACAGTTAGCACAGTGAGCAGATAACCCAGAGACATGCTGATAATGCCAGCACCTAGACAGACAATGTTTTTGAGGCCAGTATGAGCCAGAAATTGAGTACTACACTAGTAGGGAGTGTAGGGAGGTGAGGACCATAAAACTGCGTCACTAGGTGATGGTTATAGTGCCCGGAAGTGCCTAAAACGTACTTTAAGTGTAGAATTCTGCACTAAATAACCAAAATTCAGCATTTAACAATGCTAGTAAAGTGCAAAAATTTGGCAAAATAATCCTAGATACTTTCCAAAGTGTTGGGAATTTAATGTGTCACTAAAAATAATATTAAAGACATTTTACGGAACAATTAAACACTCTAACGGAACAGTATCAAATCGAACAACCAGACTTTACCCGAAACACAAAAATATTGCCAAACACATTGTTTCTACTTTTCTGAGCTAGTTAGGGTCCCCGCACACCCTAACACATCTTATATTACATAACACACACTAATATACTAACTAAACACCTTAAAGCCTAGCTAGATCCTAACTAAGAATTGTAACCATTACATTACAACCCAACCCCCCTACCCCCTACCCCCCATTCGACGGTCACCAAGGGGTGACCCACTCTTGTTTTCTTTTGATTATTTTATTGGCACATGTTGGAAGATTAGAAACACTTTGTATGATGGATAAAGAATGGAATTGGTTTATAAATTAACACATTAGTTTAACACTTCATTTTCACCAAACAACAAACTTCAAGCTTTCTCTCTTCCTCCTTCCCCACCTACGGCCGCCACCATATTACCACCATCAAGCTCTTGTTCAAACAATTTCCATGCATCCAAGGGTGCAAGAGGTCCAACAAGCAAGCTTGGTGCACTCGGAAGCTCAATGTAACATCCCTAAAATATAAATTCTTTATTTTAATCTGACGTTGCAGTTAAACGGGATAAACTAATTAGTTATAAGATCTAACCCAGTTAGATAAGAGCCAAGAAATACCAAGTTAGAGTGTTAAAACAATTAAACTATAAACCTCATGAAAGTAGGAGGGTTAATTGTGCACATTGTGAAACAAGATTCATTAAAACAAAAAAAAAAAAATCCAACACATGTGTGGATCGACTGGAACATAGGGGGCGCGACCAGGGTTCTCCCACAAACCCTAACTTGCACAAAATTCATAAATTGAAGGCTCAAATCAATTCCAAAACGAAATCTGAGCTTAGATTGGTGATCCCCATTGCAAGGAGATCATAAGGTATGTAAATTTTGTAGAAAATTTCCATCTAAATTTCTGGATAAACTTAGAGAAATCGAATTAGATGGTTGCATGTTCGTTATATGATGAAATAGGAACATTGTAGTGTCTAGGAGTAAACCCTAGACAAGCATATGATGAAATTAGGTCTAAATCTTGTGAATTCATGATCACCATTGAAGGTGATAAGTGTGATGATGCTAAATTCGAGTAATGTGATGTTTTTAGGGTTTTTGATGGCTAAAAATAGTGCTATAATGTCATAAACATGTTTTGATTGAAAGCTGAATTCAAACAGCTTCTGATCAGAATTTACAGCCGACTTGTATTGGCTGTAACGTGGACAAAACGTGACAAAAACGTGTTTTTCTTGAGTCTAAAATGTAATTCCAGGAAATATCTTTAAAACCCCACTGGAATCGCATTTTTTCGACGAAAATTGAGCGTTTTATGAATTTTTCCGTATCAAAGGTTCAAGCTGCGTTTTCTGGCAAAATTTGCAGCCCATTACGAATGTCATAACTCAATTTAGGAATTAAGTTATGATCTCAAATTCTTACTGTAGAAAGTTTTAAGTGATTAAAAGAATCGCCAATTGGAATTTCGTCAATCGGATAAACGAGGATTTTTTAATGAATTTTTCCGTAAGCTGCAGTCAGAAGTGACGAATCTGATTACAGCTTAGTGGATGAATTTTTACGAATTTTTGGTAAAGAGTTAGATCTTGAAATTTTAACACAAGGCCTAACCCTCCGAGAGGTACGCCACATAAAAAATCATAATTTTTGAAGACTTGTAAACAGGTTAAACAGGTCACCAAAAACAACTTATTTTCAGTGATACGAAACTTGATTGTTGATGTTATAAATTATGCCCACAATATTCATATGTTGAAACTATGAATCAAACGCGTAATTTCCTAGTTCGACTAATTACGTGTGATGTAGGGTAATACAAATTTTAATTATGAAGTCAATTTAGCTTATATGCACATATCATATAATTAAGGGTAGTTAACTTTTGAAAAGTTAAACTAACCATGGACGGAGTCGAATAGTAGTTTTGACATAGAAAATACGTATGTTGGAATAGTCATGGTTATAATGACTAATCTAACCACCTTGTGAATTATGATGATAGTTTGACTCTTGACAAGCTAGATGGAGGCTTGGGGATGAAGCGGGTCAAACGGAGCAAGTACGAAAAGGAAAGCGTAATTTGGATACGAGGTAAGTTAAACTTACACCCGCTTTTTAATTACTATACACTTACTAGCGAAAATTGATCGTGAATAATGTTAAGTAATTTAAATACGATGATCCGGCATGATACAATGCAAGTCGGAATGAATAAAAAGGTAGGAAATCATAAATTATGGTAAAAGGGGTAAAAAGGTAAATTAGTCATGTAATGACGAACAAATAAAAATGGTTTTGAGTAAAATGAGTTTAAGGGAAAACCGGGATAGGTTTAAAGGGATGAAATGGTAACTAAATACCATCTCATACGGATAAATGGTCAATTAGGCTAAATAGGTCAAATGGTGTTGTTAACACCATTTGACAATTGCTTGTTGAGTGTTGTAATCACAGGAAACAACATAAACGTGCGTTGCTTTAACTAGAAAGATTTAAAGCAAAAAGTTATGTAAACGAGTCAATACCTTGACCCGAGCCAGGTACGCATAGTTAAGTTGCTATTTAAACATGCAAATATGAGTCAAATAATTAGCGAGAGTCCTTCGTCGTAAATGAGGGACTAAAAATGACCAAAACGCCCATGATTTGTAAATCGGGCAAATGACCCTTAGAGGTCGTTTAGATACTAGTATTATGATTATGCAACTCTTAGATATATGTAAGAGTTGTAAGTATAAACCTTGAGAGTCAAATGCCTAAGAACGGGTCAATTACGTAGAATGACTATCCAAAGGGTAAAATTAAGAATAACGGTCCGTTATGTTAAATCCACTACAAAATAGTTGTTGTGGAATATAAGAGGCTATTTAAAAAATGGAAATACGAAGTGTACAAAGAGAAATGCGAGTTTGATGCTTAAATGCATGAAAACTTCTAAACGGATCAAAATAAAGTAGGTGGTAAAATGTTGGCTTAAGTGTAATAAAGAAAAACGTAAACCGGGTAACGGGAGCGTAAACTATATGAATAATGGATCCGGGTAATGGATGATAGCTTAGACATGTTAAGAAACGAACCCCAAGCAATTAAAATGAGTTTGGATAGGTTTGGATACAAATTTGATGAAAAATAAACGTGCAGAGTTGACACGGGCGGGTGAACTTTTGACACGGCCGGGTGAAGGGGCTGTGAAAAATATATGTTAAACTGACACGGCCGGGTGATCTTTTGACACGGCCGAGTGAAGGGGCTGGAAACAAAATATATAATTTCTTGTATTTAATTATTTTGTTCAAATGCCTTGATTTCTAATCTTTTAAATGAAATTGTATGATAGGTAAAGATGTTCTTTAGACCCCGGAGGATGATCAAGCCATGTCAAGAACCGAACACACCGAACAAAGCTTCCGCATTTTGTCTATTTTGTTTTAGTGACATGTAAACACTTGAAATTATGTTTTGAAAGTTTATCTAGCATGATGTAGGCTTGAATGTTATGATCAAGTATGATCTTAAAACCATGAAGTTTTTGTAAACTCGAAAAATTTTGTACTAAATGCAAGATAAATGTCATAAATCCTGTTATTTTAAGTTGGGTCTTACACTCAAGGACCGCTCTAGTTTTCTTTTATCCACTACTTTTACGCTTTGTTTCTCCCCTAGCCTTGTGCTAGTAGTAAGTGCTTCAAATCTTCATCTTGTTCTTATTTTTGGTGGTTAATAGTTGATTGAATGGTAAAATATTAAGAAACACTAAAGAACTTAAACAAGTCTTGAACATAAAGGATGAAGAATGGATAAAAGAATAAAGAAGTGTTATAATGATGATAGAATCATGTTGTTCTTGTGTTGTTATGATTATTGAATGTTATTTGTTAGTAAAAATGAGATGATTCATCACATGGACTTGCTAGATCATGTTTAAAGACATGAACTAGCAAGATGTGAAGGATAAAGATGTTGTGGATGATGTAATCATCCACACATGAACTTTGAACTTCAACAAATAAGTGATTTCTTGGAAAATAAAGTTATGAACTTGTAGATCTAAAGGTCTATAAGTGGTTTTTCGAAGGAACCAAGAGATAAATAGTAGTTTTGTTAAAAACTTGGATCTTATATGAAATAAACACATTTTTAGTAAGTGAACAAGTGTATAAACACTTGTGTAACAAGAAAATTTCACAAAGAAATATTTTTTGTAAATCATGACTAGAAGTTGTAAATCTTCAAATCCTTTAAAAATAAAGTTTTTAAGAAACTAATCACATTTTTAAAGGTAAGAAGACTCGCTAAGTCTACTAGTAGGTTACTACATGTTTTCATAAATATTCAAGTTCATAAGTTTATGGTTTATGCTTGATTTTGATAAATTTGGGTTGTATAATGATGATTGAGAATTGATTTAATGATTTTACAAAAGAAAATGATACGCTAGTAAGCGTGGACGCCTCCATTTACAAAGGAAACTCTGGCGAAATTTTTCTAGAATTTCAACCCTTAGAAATATTTTTCTAACAAGCGTTTACAAATATATTTTTAACTTGGTTTTCAAAATAAACTTCGCCATGATTTTTATTACAAGAATACCAAGTACCGGAGGTGGATTTTCATAGATAAAATTTATTAAATATATATTTAGAATATATATTTTAGAATAAAACGCTTGTGTGATTGTTTGTTATTTTGTATACTAGATATATTATTTTTAGGGTAAAAATAATATAACTTGAAAATACCATGAAAGTACGATTCCAAAATAATACCAACGCTCTCACAAAATGATTATTTAAGTTACACAAGTAATGTTATATTACGAAACGCTGGAATGTAACTTACGTAGTATTTCGGAAGAATACTCTTATACGTATATTTTTGGTAGAATATTATTTTGGAAATGAAAGAAGTGAAAATATGATTTCGTAAAAATTACTAAGTATATCATATTTTCGACAACGAGAAAATATATTATTTTTGGGAGATAAAAATATATTTTCCTAGTATATTTAGAAGATATATAATTTTTGAGAAAAATATATATTTTCCGGGACAATACATGATTAAACAAAATAAGGTTTATTTATACATTTTTAAGTGAGACTTGAAATATATGGTATTGGAAATATATATTGGGAATATATTAACATATTTATATTTAAAACAATACACCGAAATACGACGCCATTACTTGGCAAGATATACAAATACAAATACGAAAATACATGTATGAGATACCCCCACCCTTGGGAAGGAAATACGAAGTTAAAATACTTGAGAAGTATTAATACAGAAACACTGCATAAACAATTATTCCAAAACTAAATATAATTATTATAACTTGGAATAATATCAGAAACGTAACCCGAAGACACAAATACTAAGACAAGGCACGACCCGTTCGTCTAATAGACGTTAGTACACTGTAGGTAGTCGTGTTGGCTGAAGAGACTTGGGTTACACATACTGAAGACGCAATACAGTGAGTTCATGTCCCCCTTTTCTCTTAACTGTTTTCAGTTTTTATACTTCGGGGGTGGAATACATGTTACAGTAATTACAGAAACTTTTATACATGGTATGGTTAGCTTAAGGAGGGTATACTACTTAGATCATGTGAGTGGGTAGGTGGTACTTAGGGCCATTAATCCTCATTGTAGGACCGAGGGTCATAAGTGATAGATCTATTTGGGTGTAGCGAGCCCAACTCCTGAGTCCACTATACGGACCATGGGGTAACTTTGAGCCCGACGCAAAAATTTGCTAGGTTTGAGTCTTCCTGCATCACTTCACACATATCATTGGCTTTGCAACCCAGTGGTGATCTCTTTTTCCTTAATTGCTACATACCAGGGATTTTCATACTTACAGACATATTACAAAGGTTTATATATACTCACTTACACATGAACTCGCTCAACTTTTGTTGATTTTTCAAACTACATGTAATTCAGGAAACTAATGGATCTGGCACGGTATGCATGTCTTTCAAGCTGCGTTTGAATAAAGAAGTCATCCAGGGTTGTAGGGTTTAGAAGGTGTAATCTCTACCTGGACGGGTTACATATCTCTAAACCTAGTTTGTTTAAGGTCTTTTGCTAAGTTTTTATGACTCATTTAAACAAATCATGGTTTGTAACTTATTTTGGGAAATTGATGTTTTAAGACAAGTATAATATGGTATGTTTCTAAACTTTATTAATGAATGAACATCTCATATTTTTATCATATAGCATTGTTATGATTGTTGCTATGGTATTAAGAAGTCACACCAAATAAACCCACGCTTCCGCAAAAGTCAGGGTGTGACAATAAATGGTAAACCTCACATATGGGGGGTTAATAACCATGTCCTGGATATCCTTGGCATCATTTAAATACATATGGCCACGACCTAAGCACGGGGTGTAGGCATACACCTGACAGTTGCGATATGGATTCTTTTCCCCCAAAAAGGGAATTAAGATATAAGGTACTAGGTTATAACCCGCGAATACTCGCGGATCGGAAATTTAATTTGCATTAATCGAATTGTCATTAAATAAAATAAAAACACATGCTTTCAAAGGTTTTTGATGAACACGTTTGAGAGATAGAGAGAGAATGAACGAATTCGTGAGTTGTTAATGTTATTGTTATTAAGTGTTTAAATAAATAAGTTAAAATTTGGTGTTGATACTATGCGGTACCAATGTTGAAATTAAAAGACATGTTTTCAGACGTTATTTGCCGTAAAATAACACTTTTTTTTTTCAATGGGTGCCTCCTTCCTTTTCTTTACATGTGCACCCCTATGCTACGCGATACGGTACCGATTAAGCCAAAGCACTTATGAAGAAATGAGTTGAGCCAAACCACTTTTTTTACCATAATCCCAAAGAAATAAAGGCACTTATGTTTTTACCTTTTTTAACCGAAACCCGATTACCAAACCTAACCCAATGCTACCTAAACCGAGTATTTAACACAATTATACATGAAGCCACACATGACCTAAGTAAAAACATAACAAAAACTTTCCACATCAAACGTACATGAAGCCCCACATGACCTAAGTAAAAACACAACAAAAACTATCCACATCAAACAAAATATAAATACAAAAATAAAAACTAAACATAAACATCTCAAAAAAACATAAGACAATTTTCATTCTTCAATCTTTTCCCGGTAGCCATCCTTCTCTGATCAGCATTCATCCAAACTCAACATCTTTCAAAACATCAAACCTCAACCAAATTTATCTTCCTAAAATGCCACCACAAACCTTGATTAATCTCAAAAAATTAAAACATTAATAATAGTAATTAATGCTTAATAACCTTATAAGAAAATAAGTAACTTCTAAATATTTTTAAAAGTACAATAAAAAAAAGTATTTAATAACCTTACAAGAAAATAAGTAACTTCTAAATATTTTTAAAAACTATAATAAAAAAAGTATGACAGACGTCTACAGCTTAAAATCCGTCACTTTTAAATTACAAAAAAAAATGGAAAAAAAAACTAAACTCTATAGCAAATTTACCAATTTCATAGGCTTGGCTTCTAAGTTAGCTACTTGTTTATACCTTCATTGGAATTAGTACTTCAATTTGAGCAGATTCATGAAATAACTTGTAGATAAATTAAAGAAGACATAGTAAACGACTCCGTAAACTAAACTACTTAAAGAAAAACATGTAACATAAAAAACATTTGTGGGTGTCGATTTGCATTTCCCATTCATCTCCATTGATAACTTTAATAACAATTTTGAACTTCACGATTGTATTGTAGATGAGATAAATTTAAAAGTCACCAAAGTTCTAAATCAAATGAACAAACATACGGACAAACAATTATAGCAAACGATGTTTGTTCACATAGTAAACGACACTAACAAAATAAAAGAGCAATTAAAAAGTGTTAAAAAGATATCCAACCCAACTTGAACCAATTTGATTCGACCCATAGTAAAATATGACCCATTTTCACATAAACACATTTGACTTGTTTCCTAAGCCACCCACAACCTACTTATCTAGCCACCTCTATAAAAGATTAATCGATTAGAACTTGATCTATACAACTGGTCTCGGTTCGCTTTAATCATAGTAGATCACCCACATACCACAACCATGGCACACTCAGTTATTAGAAAGACAGAACATGGAAATAAAAAAAGTAAGTGTTAAAGAAAGCCAACGCAACCTCAAACAGTTTGGTTCAACCAACACTAAAAATGACCCGTTTTAACGAACTCATTTTGACGCATTTCCTACGCCATATAGGATTAATCGATTAAAAGTTGACCCATAAAAATAGTAACGGGTCAA
The DNA here is from genome assembly GCA_030545235.1 of Helianthus tuberosus. Taxonomy (NCBI): domain Eukaryota; kingdom Viridiplantae; phylum Streptophyta; class Magnoliopsida; order Asterales; family Asteraceae; genus Helianthus; species Helianthus tuberosus. The sequence goes on along the minus strand of CM060429.1, from coordinate 60,151,067 downwards.
AACGAATTCGAGTTAAAGCATATTTATAAAAACATGTCCAATTGTTTAGTCTTATCTCGTTCTATTCGGTGCATGCACAGAAAATTAATAAAAAAAGATGGATAAAAACAAATGAAAAAGAGAACTTATTTTAGAGGGCTTAATACATAAAAATATTATAAACGTTTAACATTATTGCTACAATTGTGTGATGTTGAAGTCAAAGTGTAGAAACATTACTTTCACTAAACCAAAATGGAACCGATTAAAAATTTAAGGATGCTTTCATGTGGACGAATAACTTCAATTTTAACTACACAAAAATATCCCCTCATACTTTGCACATGGCAATCTAATAATGTGACTTTTAAATTAGTTACCCTTAACTTTCAAACTAAATTTGTGTATAGCTTGTCTTTGTGTCATGAAAACATGGTATATCTTCAAAACATTTAACACCTTCCGGTCACTTCGTATGCTTTTAAGCCTTTAGATAGTTTCTTGTTTTAGAGACTTGAATTTTGACCGAACTATAGATTCTAAGGCACCTCTTATGCTTTCAAGCCTCTACGTTGAAGTGATGAACAACAATACAAGATGTTCCCCAAAATATAATATCGAAATTTAGATTACAAAAAATAATAATTATATCTAAAAATGATAACCGGTCCTTAAGAATAAAAATCATTTTATTACAATAGAGATAAGAGTAGTAATCAACCAAACACCAATAGGTTGGTATCTATTGGAAGATTAATAGATGCATTCAGTTTTTCATCCAAAACTTAGGCAAGATCAGCATGACGTCATCCAAAATAATAATAAGTATATTAGCCGGTTTAATACATACAACTTTATCTACTTTACGAACATTATCTAATTTACAACAAATAAAAGTATAAAAATAACACTTTTAACATCTAAAGTATCATCTTTCTATTTTCTCTACCATAAATTTTTAATTCGGTTTCTTAAACTTTTTCTTGTTGTAAAGAGCCATAAAAACATACAAAAGCATGAATGTATATTAATCATGTATATTTTTTTAGTATAACGGATTATTTTTTTAAAATTTGTATACACGTATAGACAATACCTCACTGTCATTCTACACTCTAAATCAAACTATTTTGACCCGACTCATACCTATTCCCAACCTTGCCCCACCCACATCAGCTACAACAAAAAACATCAACAAAAAAATACATGTTTGGATTCTTATATTATGATACAATGACACCTACATCAGCTACAACAAAAAACAAAACCAACTAACACTAATATATAAACATGGAATAAAGTAAACTACAAATCCAACCCAGATGGCTCAGTTCGTTAAAAAAAATAATCCGTGAAACATTAATATACATTACTCAATGGAAAATACATGAAAATATGTTGGTGGAGGTAAGATAGTTGGTGACTATATAAGTTAACAATCTAATACGAATAGTAATTAAATTTAACAAAATAAGAAAAAAAAAACAAAGACAAAAAAATAATTAGAAAACAAATAAACATACCAAAAATAATGGGTCATCTTCCCAATAAGCTTTAAAAATGAAGGATAGTTGTTACTCTGATCCATATCTGGAAATTAAATATGAAGGCTTTTTAAAAATTAAAACGGTAACTATTTATAGAAACAAACTTATAATATCGGGAGAAACTTCTAAAACAAATAATTAAAAATGAACTGTTTCAAAAAAATTTAAAACCTATTTATTTTTAGAAACACAATCAATATTCCGTAAAAACATATCACACACTAAAAATTTACATAATCTTAAATGGATTCAAAATTAACACAATATAAAATTTATTAGTTAATCATGAAAAAAGAAAAACAGAAATAAAAAAACCAAAACAAAAGAATCATTAATACATATTAATACAATACAAAATTTATTAGTAAAAAAACAAAGATTTTCAAATTTCAAAAAAAAATATCATAGTTAGATTTGCCAAAAAAAATAAACAAAATAACTTAAAAATTATAATTAACTAAGTGAACAAAAACCTTTAAAGTTAGATTTTCATCAACAACAACATTTGATTTCCTCTTCGGATCATCCTAAGAAACATAAAACATTAACCTTTGAAAATGAAAAAATAAAGGTAAAACAATTAAGTTAATTACAAACTCCTATAATTTAGTAAATGAACACAAATCTTTGAACTTTGATTTTCAACACAAAAGAACATTTGCTTTCCCTTTCGGTTCAGTTTTTTTATCCCAATCATCTTTGAACTACATATAAAGGAAAAAATGTTTAACAATCTAATACGAATAATAATTAAATTTAACAAAATACGAAAAAAAACAATGACAAAAAAATATAATTAGAAAACAAATAAACATACCAAAAATAATGGGTCATCTTCCTCAATAAGCTTTAAAAATGAAGGACAGTTGTTACTCTGATCCATATCTGAAAATTAAATATGAAGGCTTTTTAAAAATTAAAACGGTTAACTATTTATAGAAACAAACTTATAATATCGGGAGAAAATTCTAAAACAAATAATTAAAAAGAAACGGTTTCAAAAAAATTTAAATCCTATTTATTTTTAGAAACACAATCAATATTTCGTAAAAACATATCACACACTAAAAATTTACATAATCTTTAATGGATTCAAAATTAGCACAATATAAAATTTATTAGTTAATCATGAAAAAAGAAAAACAGAAATAAAAAACCAAAACAAAAGAATCATTAATACATATTAATACAATACAAAATTTATTAGTAAAAAAACAAAGATTTTCAAATTTCAAAAAATATCATAGTTAGATTTGCCAAAAAAATAAACAAAATAACTTAAAAATTATAGAGATTAGCATAAACGATGAAAACTATCATTATACCAGATTAAAAAACACCAAAAAACGATAAAATTAAACTAAGTGAAAAAAACCTTTAAAGTTAGATTTTCATCAACAACAACATTTGATTTCCCCTTCGGATCATCCTAAGAAACATAAAACTTTAACCTTTGAAAATGAAAAAATAAAGGTAAAACAATTCAGTTAATTACAAACTCATATAATTTAGTAAATGAACACAAACCTTTGAACTTTGATTTTCATCACAAAGAACACTTGCTTTCCCTTTCGGTTCAGTTTTTTTATCCCAATCATCTTTAAACTACATATAAGGGAAAAAAATGTTTAAAAATCTAATACGAATAGTAATTAAATTTAACAAAATAAGAAAAAAAAACAATGACAAAAAAAATAATTAGAAAACAAATAAACATATAAAAAATAATGGGTCATCTTCCTCAATAAGCTTTCAAAAAGAAGGACAGTTGTTACTCTGATCCATATCTGGAAATTAAATATGAAGGTTTTTTAAAAATTAAAACGGTAAACTATTTATAGAAACAAACTTATAATATCGGGAGAAACTTTTATAACAAATAATTAAAAAGGAACGGTTTAAAAAAAAATTAAAACCTATTTATTTTTAGAAACACAATCAATATTCCGTAAAAACATATCACACACTAAAAATTTACATAATCTTTAATGGATTCAAAATTAACACAATATAAAATTTATTAGTTAATCATGAAAAAAGAAAAACAGAAATAAAAAACCAAAACAAAAGAATCGTTAATACATATTAATACAATACAAAATTTATTAGTAAAAAACAAAGATTTTCAAATTTCAAAAAAATATCATAGTTAGATTTGCCAAAAAAAAAAAAAACAAAATAACTTAAAAATTATAGAGATTAGAATAAACGATGAAAACTATCATTATACCGGATCAAAAAACACCAAAAAAAACGATAAAATTAAACTAAGTGAACAAAAACCTTTAAAGTTAGATTTTCATCAACAACAACATTTGATTTCCCCTTCGGATCATCCTAAGAAACATAAAACATTAACCTTTGAAAATGAAAAAATAAAGGTAAAACAATTCAGTTAATTACAAACTCCTATAATTTAGTAAATGAACACAAACTTTTGAACTTTGATTTTCATCACAAATAACACTTGCTTTCCTTTTCGGTTCAGTTTTTTTTATCCCAATCATCTTTGAACTACATATAAGGGAAAAAATGTTTAACAATCTAATACGAATAGTAATTAATTTAACAAAATAAGAAAAAAAAAACAATGACAAAAAAATAATAATTAGAAAACAAATAAACATATAAAAAATAATGGGTCATCTTCCTCAATAAGCTTTAAAAATGAAGGACAGTTGTTACTCTGATCCATATCTGGAAATTAAATATGAAGGCTTTTTAAAAATTAAAACGGTAAACTATTTATAGAAACAAACTTATAATATCGGGAGAAACTTCTAAAACAAATAATTAAAAAGGAACGGTTTCAAAAAAAATTAAATCCTATTTATTTTTAGAAACACAATCAATATTCCGTAAAAACATATCACACACTAAAAATTTACTTAATCTTTAATGGATTCAAAATTAACACAATATAAAATTTATTAGTTAATCATGAAAAAAGAAAAACAGAAATAAAAAACCAAAACAAAAGAATCATTAATACATATTAATACAATATAAAATTTATTAGTAAAATAACAAAGATTTTCAAATTTCAAAAAATATCATAGTTAGATTTGCCAAAAAAAAAAAACAAAATAACTTAAAAATTATAGAGATTAGCATAAACGATGAAAACTATCATTATACCGGATCAAATAACACCAAAAAACGATAAAATTAAACTTACATCTTGTGTTCGAAGAAGATTCAGACTCCTGCAGTTGCATAAGTCATCATCAATAAGTTCAAGACATTGACCATATGGAACTTTTCCTCCCCACAATAAGCTTGCAAAATCATACGGTATTTCCTATGTATCGAAACAAAAAACATATAAGCTTAAATAACTTATTGTCTGTTGATAAAATGAAAACCAAAGAAACATACAAAAAAATATAGGATCATAGTCATCAATCAACTTTAAAAACGATTGGAGCGTTGTTTTTAGGATCCATAACTGCAAAGGAATAAATGAATTTAAAAAAAAATATAACGGTAACTTATTTATAGAAATAATGTCTAATTACAGAAACAGAGTTATAATTGAGAATAGAAAATTTAACCTTAAAAACAGTAATGTGTTTATGGAAACAAAAACATCTTTAGAAAGAAATTAAAGGTATCTTTAAACCTAAATAGAAAAACTCATAACTGACAAAACTAACAATATGAACTTCAAAAGATAATGACATAAAGTTTCAAAATTATGCCTAAACAGAAAATTTAATAAGAAATAAGAAAGAGTATACATATCAAAAAACAAACAATACCAACAACATGTAACTAACCTGTTTTGGTAGATGAACATTCCGAGTCCGAATTTCAAAAGAGATTGAGGATTCACCATGGGAAAATACAAACAATCAATCATTCAGAACATATATTACTAATTTAAAAAAAAATCTGTAAACTAAAGAAACATACAAAAAATATAGGATCATAGTCATCAATCAACTTTAACAACGAATGAGCGTTGTTTTTAGGATCCATAACTGCAAAGGAAGTAAGCAATGTTTTTAAAAAATATAACGGTAATCTATTTATATAAACAATGTCTATTTACAGAAACCGAATAATAATTTCGAATACAAAAAATTAACCTTAAAAACAGTAATCTGTTTATAGAAACAAAAACAACTTTAAAAGAAATTAAAGATATCCTTAAATAATTAACAACTAACTAAATAGAAAAAAAAATATAACTGACAAAACAAACCATATGAACTTCAAAAGATAATCACATAAACTCTCAAAATAAAGCATAAAGACAAAATTTAAAACCAAAGACTATAGATATCAAAAAACAAACAACACCAAGAAAATTGAACTAACCTGTTTTGGTCGCCGAACAGTCCGAGTTCGATTGTCACGAAAGATTGAGGGTTCACCATGAGAAAAACAAACCATAAATCATTCAGAACATATATTATTAATTTTTGAAAAAAAATACCGAACATAACTGATATAATCAAATATTACAAACTTAAAAAAGAGAAAACAACTATAACATTCAGCTAACCTCTGTTGCTTGTTGAATGATCGGAGTCCGATTGTTATCCAAGATTTAGGGATTCACATGAAAATCAAAATAAACAAAAATTAGTAAGTTTGATAAATGTCCAATCTATGATTAACGTTCATAAACACTACATAAATCAGAGAATGTAGATGATGATAACAAAACCTCCGATCTTGATATTGTTTGCAAAAAAATATAAATGTTCTATCGCTTAGATTAAAGATGCACAATAGATAAACAACAAACTAAAACAACATACCTTCAATTTTATGACCGGATCTACAAAATTCCAAACAACATAACCTGTTTTGGTAGACGAACAATCCGAGTCCGAATTTCAAAAAAGATTGAGGGTTCACCATGGGAAAATACAAACCATAAATCATTCAGAACATATATTAATAAGTAAAAAAAATTAATGAACAGAAAGGATAAAATTACATATTACAAACTTAAAAAAGATAAAACAACTATAACACTTAACTAACCTCTTTTGTTTGACGAAGTATCGGAGTCCGAAATCAGATCTACAGAAATCAGAACAAAGAAAAAGTTATTACAAATCAGAACAAAGAAAAAGTTATTAGAAATCCAAAGAAAGAAAAAGATAAAGTTTGATCGGATCTACAGAAATCAGAATAAAGAAAAAGTTATTAGAAATCGAAAGAATCTTTATAAAATGAACTTTATATACAATCGAACAACATAAATAACAACATACCTTTAATTTCTTTGATCGGATCTACAGAAATCAGAACAAAAATGGTTTTTAGCAATCGAAACAATATTCATAAAAACAACTTTGTATAATACAATCGAATAACATAAATAAAAACATACCTTTAATTTCTTTGATCGGATCTACAGAAATGAGAAAACAAATGGTTTTTAGCAATCAAAACAATCTTTATAAAAACAACTTTGTATATACAATAACATAAATAACGCAGATCTAGGTTCGATTAGGTATATTTACCTTTGATCTTGATAAAATCTTGAAGATCCGATGAGATGATGAACAATTGTAGAAGAAAAAGAAGATAGAGAAGGGAGATTCGGTAGGTATGATTTCGGTGACAATGATTTACCTAATTTATGTGATCCGAATAACAAACCAAATTGTATTTGAAAACCATAAACCCGACCCATGTGGAAACGGATCCCGCGTCCATTTTAAAGAAATTAGTCAACTTATTAGTCTATTCTCAATTCCCTCCTAAACTCAAAATCCACCTCCACCATATCTTGCCACATCATCAAAAATGGCCAAAATCACATGCCACCTAGCCCAAATCCATCTCATTTATATATATATATATATATATAGATAACCACACGTGAGGATAACTCCTTGTGGGACTATATTAGTGGTGTGTCTATTAATCATGATTCGGCTTCTATCTCGGGCCCTGAACGTACGACAAACATGTGAATCTCTATACAAGATTATTTTATATAATTGTCCCAAGTTATAAAAGAATATTTGTGCCTTGTGCATTTAAATCAATTTTCATAAAAGTTTTCAAAAGAGTCAGTTAATTGTATTTATCAGTGTAAACTGACGTATTTTCAAAAGGCTAAGTGACATGTACTACTCGTAATTGGCTGGGAGCTTCTTGGTGTTAATAAAGGATCTTGCAAATCCTTAGGATGCCCTAAAGTCTGCTAAACTTCATTTTGTACATTTTATAAAGATCCGCATGTGGATTTAATATTGCAAGCTCGTATGTAATTAACCTTTCGGTATTTTCAGACATTTGGGTTTGTAATAATATTTTATATTCCAAGACTTCCGATATGCTAATTTGTGTATGTTTGACTATGACGATATCAATCTTACGTCACGATACTCCCCACCAGGCTGAGCTGTAAATATCGGGGTGTGACATCCTGTGACGCCATTTTCTTAAGAGCAGAAGCAAAATTGGTAGCACCACCAGATGGTGCGGTGGAGGAAGACTTAAACATGAGCAAGATCTCATTTTCCAATGGACCGTACCGATCAATACGTTGTTGATGATCATCACCGTTTTGACCATCTGCAGGAGAGAGTACAGGGAAATCAAGAGCACTAAGTTTTGGAGCCGATAAAACTTTGTAGTTCAGATTCTGATTTTGGATGATTGAGTTAGGGATTTTGATAATAATTTCTTTAGATGATTGGATTGGTGTGTGTGAGTGTGGATCGATGAAGAGATCTTCGTGTAGATTTGTGTAATCGAGAGAGGGGTATAGAGTAAGAAATGTTTGTGTGCAGGTGTGTTGGTGACGGTAGTGGTTGTGGCTGTGGTGGTGACGGTGGTTGTGTTGATGGTGGTCTAGAGAGAGAGAAAAATGAGAGGGAGATATGAAGGTGAGAATTTAGAGAGAGAAAGAGATAAGGGGAATATAAGAGAGAGTTTTTTTTATTTTTTAATTATAAGGATATTTTGGTTATTTAACAATACTTAACCAAAAAATTTCTATCAGCGTTAGATATTTGGACTCAAATGGTTAAAGAAAATGCTTATAGGGACTCAGATCGTTAAACTTTTTGCTTTTGTACCCAAGTGGTTAAAACTCATAAAACACAGAGACTCAAAAAATAATTTACATTTATAACTAATCATTCTCTAATCCTTTATTTGGTCCCTCTAGTTTAAAACTAAACTTATAAAACTACTCATATTCGGCACGAAATAAGTATTGAATTAAAAATTTCAACCCACCAATCCAAACCACACGTTAACCCAACATGCTTCATACCTACAACTATAATCTCTTTGATTTTAAAAAACATTTGTTAACCTGTTTTCATACATCAATATTCATGCTTCAAGGAAAACCATTTTGGTAAATATTTTTTCCACCAACACTAGTTTAGGAAAAAACTCCTTCAAATTGAGTTTTTTCCCAAACTACTGTTGGTGGAATAAATATTTACTAAAATGGTGTTTCTTGAAAAGTATTTACCAAAATAGTGTTCTTTGTTAATTTGGTATTTATTAATCAAGTATCTATTTTTATTCTTTAATGATTTATATTTTTTCAATCAATCCAATGTTTTTTTTTTTAAATCTTTGATTTCTTTAATTTGAAAACTATTTACCAAAATAGTGTTTTTTTGTTAAATTTGTATTTATTAATAAGTATCTATAGTGCCCAGTATATAGTAAGTTTTATTTTAATATTGTTAGTAATACTAACTTGGATTAATCTTAAAATACTGTTAAAGATGAAGATAAATAAAAAATCAATTTCTTATTTCTTAAAAAAAATAAATAAATAAAAAGAATTATGGATCAAAAATATAAAGAGTTTTTTTTTAAAGAGTTATTGCTAAAAAATATATAAAGAGTTAATCGGAGAAATTGAAGAAATCAAAGAACTAAAAAAATATTGGATTAGTTGAAAAAAATATAAATCATTAAAGAATAAAAAATAGATACCTGATTTATTTAAAAAAAAATATTATAAACGTTTAATATGTTGTTTAAAAAGAAAAGCAAATAAAAAATAAGCAATAAACACCATTTTGGTAAATACTTTTTAAGGAACACCATTTTGGTAAATATTTTTTCCACCAACACTAGTTTAGGAAAAAACTCCTTCAAAATTTACAAAATTACTTTTGAAAAAATAATGTGTTGCATGACAGCGAAGATTTAGGTGGCAGCAAAACTATTAATTTAACAAGACAAAAAACAATGGAAGGAAGGAAGGAAGGAAGGAGGGAGGGAGCATGTCGAGGTGCATTGAGCCCTGTGCTTCATGTCCTCCGCCGTACCTTTACCTCTTTTTTACTTTTCCACTTTTTATGAACCCTCTTACTTTTATTCGGTTTTCATTTTACTCCCTTTCACTAATGTTTCTACCTTTTTTAACCTTTGCTTTTGTACAAAATACTTCCATAACACTGGTTTGTTTTTACGTACGTATTTTTTAACCTTTACTTTTTGCCAAGAATTGCATCAATTTAACGGTTATTATTAGCGTGATAACATTTGTAAGTTTATAAGGTTAAGTATTCCTCACATGTTAAAAGATGAAATGCGGGTCAGGATCATTAATGAATAACCCTTTTGATGTCAACATTAGTGAAGTAATCATAGCTTTTGATTATCAATACATAAGTGTATATACAAGTGTAAATCAATTGTCAGGATTTGATGATATAAATCAATTGTCAGTATTTGTTCACTTACTTCACAAATACACTAGTGTTCACTTTAGAACCTCACCCGTTGGATGTTTAGAGTTTTTTTTTCTAAACTAGTTTTGTTGAAAAAATATTTACTATTTTAGTGTTTTTTTGAAAGCTATTTACCTAAATGGTGTTTTTTATTTGTTTTTCATTACCTTTTCTTTTATTAGCATATTAGACTTGTTATATTTGTTTTTTTTGTATTCAGTCAATCCATTTCTTATTCTTTTTTAGGTTTAAATCATTAAATTCGGTATTTATATCAATCAATCCATTATAGTGCCAAATCGATATAATTCTTTCTTTTTTCAGCCAAGTCATGTAAAAGTTCGACTATACAAATAAAACCGAAAATAAAAATGTCAAATAAAGTCGAGTCGTTAAAGGTCTCAATATCATATACAAGCAAAGCGAAAATAAAAATATCAAATAGAAGCGAGTCACTACCAGTTTTAATATCAAACAAAATAAAAAGTTATAATCTGATTCATATTAAAGACACGTTTGTTGAGCAAGAACAACCATTTTTATCTTGTTTTGATGCGTATGTAATATTACACTAATTTGGGTTCATTGCGTCACAAACCTTATTTATTTAAAAAAAGTTATGAAATCCTTCTGTTCACTGTTTGTTCCACTTTGTGTTCCTTCAAAAAAGAATTATAAAATCACAAACAAAGTCCACAAAGTCAATATGAATGCTATGTAATCATTCGTTCCATATTACAAATTAATTTTAAAATTCCGATATTTTTGTTCGATCATGAAACCATCATATGTTAAGGTGGGCAAAGGTTTTGGCACTCGGCTCTGGACGGACGCATGGGCATCAAACACCTCCTTTCAGGTTACGTTTCCCTCCTTTTCCAGCTTGAACGACATAAATGTGCCTAGTTCGTGATCGCGTGTTGGTAAACGATGGAGGCCTTCCTCATGCATCATGGAATTGGTTCCGAGAACCATCAATTGTGCAGAAATCCTAGATTAATTTTAAAAATTTCGATATGGATTCTAGAAATAGAATGCATTGGGTAAATTGGGAGAATGTCACAAAACCCGTCAAAAATGGAGGTCTCGGTTTGGGGTCTCTTCGACACATGAATTTTAGACTTGTAGTCTCTTGATGAACTGGGCGTGGCGATAGAAAACGGAACCATCACGACTTTGGAGAGCGGTAATCTCTAGTATCCATTACAATTCGAGGCATGGAAACTTTTTACCAACAAAGAGAGGCTTATCGGGTGTCTGGAACGATATCATTAAGAAAGAATCCGATCCCAGGAAAAATAACATTTTCCTCAACCATCATATGTTATGTAAGGTGGGCAATGGTTTTGGCACTCAGTTCTGGACAGACGCATGGGCATCAGACACCTCCTTTCAGGTTATGTTTCCCTCCCTTTTCCAGTTTGAACGAAACAAAGGGTGCCTAGTTCGTGATCGTGTGTTGGTAAACGATGGGGGCCTTCCTCAAGCATCGTGGAATTGGTTTCGAGAACCTTCTACTATGCAGGAAATCCTAGACTTCGGTACGTTGACACAAGCTATCACAGGTGCAGTTTTCACAGTAGCAAATAATAAATGGGTATGGGCTTCAGACTCCACTGGGATCTTCCCGGTTAAAGCCGTAAAAAGCCTTCTGAGTGCTCCGACAACACAATCAGACGGTAATCACTTTCTTTGGAACAAATGGGTGCCTCGCAAGGTCAATATTTTCGGGTGGAGATTATATCTAGATCGTCTTTCGACTAGGTGTGCACTAGAAAGAAGAAATATTGTTATGCCTTCGAACTTATGTCCTTTCTGTGGTGAATTTGAGGAATCAGTTGAGCACTTGTTCACATCATGCTATGTATGTTAGGTCGTATGGAAAATGGTATCCAGTTGGGTGTCGGTGCCTCCCATATATGCTTTCTCCATCTCTGATTTACTACAGATTCATCGGCACTCCGGTGGATCAGAAGCGAGGAAACAATTTGTGCACGCAATCATCCTCACTACATGCTGGGGTTTTTGGAAATTACGGAATGATGTGGTATTCTCCAGCAAGCGGGTTATCCTCTCCAGGCTCGTGGCAGACATCAAAAGTACAAGCTTCCTTTGGGTGAAAAACAGAGCAAAAAGGGTGTCGTTAGAATGGTCAGATTGGCGCACCTTTAATGTATTGTAATCTTTTTCTTGTATCTATACTGTCCTAGCAGCTCGCTAGTTGCTTTCTGGGTTTAATGAAATCAGTCGTTCAAAATAAAAAAAAGGAAAATGATGAAAAACCCAAACGAAGTCAACGTTAACACTCTTTAATCTTTTTTTCATACTAAAAGCTAATTTAAATTGTTTTATTTAAAAAAAAAAGCTAATTTAAATATTTCAATATAATCTTTCTGTTCGATTGAGTCAAACATCAATATCACTAGGTTTAAAAAAGTTCGCCGCGTTGCGGCGAATTTCTTTTGTTATTTAGTCTGTTTTTACATGTGTTTTGAAATCACTACCAGCATGTTGCGAACATAACTGCTGACAAGAATAAAAAGAAAATGTAGAAAAAAACACTAAAAGATAACTGAAAGAAAATCAACAAAAAAAGTTGTATGGTAACGATGTTGTTCGTATGAAACCTGTGGTCGGAGATGAGCTAATTGTTCTGGGTACCGGTACCAAATTTGCCGAATCGAAAGATCTTAAGTACCAATTCGGTACCGACTTTTGGCGTTCCTGGTACCGGTTCACTACCGTTTTTTACCTTCATATACCGGTACCGTAACTGGTATTTTCGGTATCAGTACCGATTCTGTATTGGTTAGCAACGAGCTCATCCCTACCCCTGAAACTAAAAAAAGAAAAAAAATTAAAAGATGAAGAAAATCAACAAAAAAAAGTTGTATAATATCGTTGTTCGTATGGTAACCGTGACCAGGGATGAGCAAATGGTACCGGGTAGGAGCACTGAATTTCACGAACAAAAAGATTTCCAATATCAATTCGGCACCAACTTTTGGCTTTTTCTGTATTAGTGTCGGTTTTTACCTTTATGTACTGATACCGAACAGGACCGTCCCGATATTTTCGATACCAGTACTGGTTCGATACCGGTTGACACAAAGCTTATCTCAACCTCTGATATTAAAAAAAGAATTAAAGTTAAAAAGTAAAGAAAATAATAATTATTATAATATTAAAATAATTAAAGTATTAAAAAACTATATATTATTATAATATTAAAATCACTATTCATTTCAATTCCTTTATTAATATATAGTAAAATATATTTTTTTTGGAAGGTGACTTTCTCTGTACTGGACCTATTGGTCACCGGGTTCATGTCGAAGACAATCCCCCGTCAGCCCCACACTCTCGGACGCGATGTTCGATTGGGCCCCGGCCGCCGCGCAAGCTGACTTCCGCCCGAAAACCATACTGCCCCCACACGAGAGACTCGCTGGGGTAACAGCTGGGTAAAACCGGGTTGCCCTCAAGACCGCACCATGCCTCGGTAGGATACGATCCATCATTGGGACGTCCCACCCCCCGTATGCTAAAATATATAGTAATAATAGTAATAATATATAGTAATAATAATATTAAAATCACTATTCATTTCAATTTCTTTATTAATATATAGTAATATATAGTAATAATAATATGAATAAGTATCAAACTGAAACGTTGGTTTACCACATGTCTATTTTTTTCTATGATTTTTAACAAATAAAAAATAAACTCAATAGAAATAACGAGAAAACACCACTTTAGTAAATAGTTTTTTGGGAACATTAAAATGGTAAATTTTTTTTCACCCACACTAGTTTAGAAAAAATATCTGGATATCATTCGATATAAAACCTAATGTTTTTGAAGGGCATGTTTTTTTTGCCAGCAAAATGGACTGATATATTAAAAGAAACAGAAAAAATTACCCTTAAAAAGATACTAAGGGCACTTTACAAAGCTCGACCCTCTAATCCCTAATATAAAGATATTAACCGCAAACTTTGAACTCACTCCAATTCTCCCACGTAACCCCCTGTAATCTGGACCTATATTTAACCCAAAGAAAAGATAACGTCTTGATGTCTTTTATGATGTTATGAATTTGTGCCTCCTTTTGGTTTAAACGCTGTCATTTCTTTTTCTCCATAGCACCCATGTTGTCGTCATTGAAATAGTTGAGATGCATCTTTTTTGTATCTGATTGGAACCCACGGAGTCACCCAAGTTAAACGCACTCGAAAGGTTGTGAGGCGCCGGATGGTTTTGAGCTCTTATCCACAATATGATATTTCACCAGATGATTTTGGAAATCTGGCAATTAACCATAATGTGCTTAAGCTCGTCTTTGCCGATATTGCACCATATACAACCGTCCTCAAGTGTGCTCATGCCTCTTTTCTTTAGAGCTAGTTTAGTGGGAATTTTATCCATTAAATCCCTCCAAGAGAATAAGTTGATTTTTCTAGGGACCCAAGGGTTCCATAACTTGTTCAGAATTACTAATGGAGCTGACGCATTTTGAGTCCGAGCAGAATTGAGTTCTTCCAGTTTTTTATTTAAGATTTTTATCGTGAACATTTCGTCTTTAGTTCCACACTAGAACCATTTGTCTTCAGCTTCCGTGATGGATCTTTGATCGAGCAGAGCATACAATTGTGTCTTTTGTTGTAACTGTTGGATTGTCATCGCATGGTTCTTCTATCTAATGTTCCAGCAAGCTTATTGAGTGTCCCACCTGGAATAAACGGTACACCTTTTGTTTGAAGTTGCATCGAAAAGTTATGGGAAAACGTCAGAAAGGATGCCTTCTTTAGTCCAATTGTCGAGCCAAAATCTAGTTATTTCCCGTTTCCTATCTGAACCTTTAAAAG
This sequence comes from Helianthus tuberosus, assembly GCA_030545235.1. Classification (NCBI taxonomy): domain Eukaryota; kingdom Viridiplantae; phylum Streptophyta; class Magnoliopsida; order Asterales; family Asteraceae; genus Helianthus; species Helianthus tuberosus. The sequence continues at coordinate 60,135,989 of CM060429.1, read as the reverse complement.
GAGTGAATATCCAAACCCAGCCTCTAGTAATTCTGATTGGATACCCACTATTCTTCTCCACGGCCTGTTTAACGATTTGCAAAGAGGAATTGTCTTATTTTCCTTTCCTTTACAGTGTAATGCAAATTTGACTTTTGCCCATAAGTGATCATTTTCTTTCTTTAGCCGCCACCACCATTTTGTGAGTAATGCTATGTTCGTGTCCTTGATTCTCCCCACTCCTAGCCCACCTTTGTCTTGAGCCTTTGTGATTTTTCCCATGCGATCCCCCTAATTCTTTTTGTTGAGTCTTTTGTGCCCCATAAGAAGTTCCTTCTAATCTTTTCCAACTTTGTTGGTGTATGTTATGTGACAACAACTTTGGCTTGGTCTTTGGATATTAAACAAGACTTGGATGTGAAGACTTGAAGAGAGTTTGAGTTTATTGTCGCAACCCCCGTCCCCTAATTACCCGGGAACGGGCGACCGCGAGACCAGTTTTGGTGGTATCGGTGTTTATCATTTTGGCAGCGGAAATTACATCAGGACCGTAGTTAGGAAATACTTTATCAGAGTAAAATACCACACTTTCATAATATTAAATACGTGAGAAAATCCCAAGTTTTAAGTACACACATTTTCATAGGAATAACTCCTATTTTATTTAATAAAACATCTCTTTATTTAGGTAACTTTTATATCCACTTTTCCAAGCCTTCAGTGCTGTCCAGCTGGATTCTAGTTGGCTTTCACATTTTGTTACCTGAAACGCGTTAAATTCATTTTGTCAGTGGGAAATACTGGTGAGTGAATCCCAGTTTAATCAAGAAGAGTTTTATCATTTAACAGTATTGAGAGTGATTACAATGTTTACATCTACACAATTACTCATTCAGTACTGTCAATCCTGACTGGTGGGTCATATTACACATTGGCTAGCTCTTTGTCCAATGGTAACGTGTTTCACATTTTGTATACAAAACCCCAACATACTGGCAGTAATTGAAGAATTACAAAGACTCAATCACTGCTAATTATAATTTAAATAAATAAAGGTTTCGTAAAAACAGTTTGCAAAAAGGAGATTACTCACATTGCTGTCTTAGGTTTTTCTTTAGGGTTTCATGGTGATTATCTATAAATTACACAAATGCACATGTGTTAGTATAATAACCCAATATTTACATTAGTAATACCCTCCCCGAGACGGCATTCCAACGACTACGTCGGGCAGAACCTCGACAGCCGTTACGGAACCCTGGATCAATCGGGCAGCGTATCTAATACGTAACCGGGGTTATGATACTTACAACTAGGCAGAACTTCGTTATTTAGGGGGTATTATGCCCGAGAATAACTTATACTATAAGAAAATTTCGAGAGAGAAAAGTGTGTGAGCGAATTTGAATGAACGACCGAAGTCTGCTATTTATAGGGCCTGATTCTGGTTTTGTCGCGCCCCGCGTAGGTGTTCTCCAGGGTCTTCATGAACTGCGAGGCCAGCTAGGGTAGGGCCTAGCTTGGCTGACTCGCCACTAGGCTTGACACGAGTGGTGACACATGGCGGCTCAGGGGCTCGCCCTGACTCCGAGCTGTCGTGGCCCGCGTAGGAGTTCAAGGGGGTCTTCGCGCCCCGCGACCAACCCTATTTTATTGTTATTATTTTATTTTTAATTATATAATGCATCCGGGGCCCGGTTTTAGCATACGGGGTATATTTTAGGACGTATTGGGATATTTTAATTATTTTTAGGGTGTCGAAAATTTTAGGAGGGTTGTTATATCCTCCCCACCTTGTTTAAGAGCTCGTCCTCGAGATCTACTGGAACATGTGTTGATATTTCCTTTGCATTTCTGATTCAAGCTCCCAAGCATACTCTGGTCCTCTCTTGGAGTCCCATTTCACTTTGACCAGAACTAATCTCTTATGTTTGAGATTTTTGACCTTTCTGTCTTCAATCTGTAGAGGCCTCTCTACAAATTTAAGTTGTTCATTTACCTCTATATCCTTAAGAGGTATTACCAGTGATTCATCAGCTAAGAATTTCTTAAGATTAGATACATGAAATACATCATGTATTCCTGCCATTTCCTCTGGCAGTTGTAGCTGATAGGCTACAGGTCCTATTCTTCTAATAATCTCAAAAGGTCCAACATACATGGGGCTTAGCTTTCCCCTTTTGATGAATCTTACCACTCATTTCCAAGGAGAAACTTTCAATAGCACTTTGTCTCCTACCTGAAATTCTAACGGCTTGCGTCTGTTATCTGCATAGCTCTTTTGTCGATCACGTGCTGCTTTCAGTCGTTCCTTGACTTGAACAATCTTGTCTGTCGTTTCTTGTACTATCTCTGGTCCAGAGAGTTGTTTTTCTCTAATTTCTGCCCAATAGACTGGCGTTCGGCACTTTCGTCCATAAAGTGCTTCGAATGGTGCAGCATTGATGCTGGTATGATAGCTGTTTGTTAGTTCATATGTCTGTAGCTTCCGTCAGCATTGAGTCTTATTTTGTACTGTGTATGTATTTTGTGTATTTGTATGTAATTGTATGTATATGTGTGTAAACGACAACTCAGGGATCGGTGCATAATGTAAAAGTGAAGTCCGAAGGTTGGCTGATGTCATCCGATCGGATGACCACCCGATCGGATCACCACCCGATCGGACAACACTTACATCTCCCTGATGTTTCCTATAAATACCCAGCTTGGGTTAGTCATTTAAAACTTTTTTGGCTCAACATTGTAAGGAACCTCTGCCAGTCTGAGACTCTACCGGAGCTATTGTATTTTCACATCAATCTAATAGATATCAGAAGGAATTAATCGTTGAATGAACTATTGTATTCTTTGACTTAATCAATGGATTCCGCACATTGATTGAGATCGATCCAACCACGTTCCAGACGAACAGATCCTGATCAAACCGGCCTAACAAGTGGTATCAGAGCCACAGGAGGTTGAATCGGAGTCTACAACAGCGATTTCACCGGAGTTTCAGCGATTCTTTGCCGATTTCAGTCGAATTTCACCGGAATTTTGACCAATTTCTCATCTTCTACTCATTTCTTGCTGTGTTTTACACTTTTACACCTTTAAAACGAGAAAAATCTAAAATTGAACGGGATTTTACGGACAAAATTTGACGAAATTCATATCATTAGATTCACAATTGAACAGAGATCATTCCTTCAAATTTTCACAGAAAAATTCAAACTAAAACTAGATCAAATCTATCAAAAACCATGTTGTGTGTTTCGTGTTTGCTGACGTCATCCACTCGATCGGACAGCTGTTCGATTGGGTTAGCATAGACTGTTCTTGATTTTTGCTTGCTGACGTCACTATTCTCACTCGATCGGATCACCATCCGATTGGTGAAGCATTGTTGATAAATTTCATTTACTTACGTCATCTTGTCACTCGATCGGATCACCACCCGATCGGTGAAAGGTTGAAGTTTGAAGTTTCAAAGTCTTGTGTGACACTCGATTGGACGACAACTCGATCGGATCACCACCCGATCGAGTCGCCATTCGATTCTTACTTGACTGATACTTGTTACCTGACTGTGTCACTCGATCGGATCACCATCCGATCCAATTGCACCAGTTTGAAAATTGTGAAACTTGTGAAAAATTTTCTAAGTGTTTGAAACTTTTTCAGGTACTCAACAATGGGAGACGAATTCATGAATCCATTCAGCGATGTATTTGCCTACAACACCACAGAAGAAACATCGACGAATACAACTACCAACACTAGTCAAACTTCAAAGAAAGCGATTGCTGATTCTTTCAGTATTGATAACGCTTATGGTACTTACAACAAACCGCCAAAGCTCATGGCAATAGAAGACTATAACAGATGGTCCAGGAGGTTTGAAGACTGGTTGAAAGATTCGCCTATCAAAGCTGGAAGTGTATGAAAAATGGGTTCGATATCGGTAGAAAGGATTATGAAAATTTGAATGAGGGTGAACAAGAGATATTTGCACATGAACAAAAATGTATTGCATTATTGCATCAGTCTGTTAGGGATGATATCATTTCGTTAATTAGTTATGAAAATGCAAAAGACTTGTGGGGCAAGTTAAAACAAAAATGCATTGGAGGGGCTGAGATAGTCAAGAACAAGAAGCGGTTACTGAAGAAAGAGTTCGATTTGTATACGTCATGAGAAATGAGTCAGTGTTGAAAATGATTGAGCGTTTCTACCACTTGAAGTTGGAGCTTGTTAGGTATGGAATAACATACACAGAAGAAGAATTGGTTGAAAAGTTGCTAGAATCCTTACCAGATGAAAAGGATTGGCAGTATTATGCACTGGTGCTGAAAAACACAATGAAGATGTCCGATATGACTGTTGATTGGCTGATTGAAAGGTTTGAAAGTCATGAACTTGAGATCAAGAAGATGAATAAAGTCAACAGCACCCCGTACCAACAAAACGTTGATCTATACTATAGAGGTAGCATGTTACCCAAAACTGCTTCGCTAAAAACTGCGTTCTCAGCTGAGAATTCAAGCACGTCGAATTAGGAGAAACAAAGCAGCAGTATTGTTCCGAGCAGCGGTTATTATGGAGGGTCGTCTTCATCGGGTTCAGGAAGTCAGCAGCAGCAAAACATTCCCAAAAATGTCTTCCAGTGCAACATAGCTGTAAATCTCAACAATGCTCAAAATTTTAACGAAGAAAGAGCTAAGCAGCAGATGGTATTTCTTGCTTTAATCCTGGAATCTTATGAAATCTTGGTAGCTAGGAAGATTGGAAACACAAACTTGACCAAAGAAGACTATGATCAAATTGACCCGGAAGAAATGGAGTTGATTGACATACCCTGGTGTATGGCAAGTGTTATCCGACGAGCGCAGAGATTCATGGAGATAACCAGGAGAAATTCAATTGGTGGACCTTCAACGAAGCTGGGCTTCGATAAGTCAAAAGTAACTTGTTTTAAGTGCAAGCAGAAAGGGCACTTTAAGAGGGAATGTAGGAATGCAACTTCAGATGAAACAGCCAATCCGTTCCATGATGATTATTATAAAAAGGCTGTCTATCATCGCAACAAGGAAGAACCGCCAAGAGTGAAACAAATTGAAGAAACTCCTAAAGAAAAGTCGAGAGCCTTAGCCGTAATACATGATGATGAAGGATTCGAATGGAGTGAATTTCTACCAGAGGATGATGCTGTAGGATATGGGTTCATGGCAAAGGTTGAACCATACAAAGACACTCAAACTGAAGAGCAGAAATACAATTATAGGAAGTTGCTTGCTCAAACCATAAAGGATATAAGCTATCGAGCTTGGAAAGAGGCCAAGAAAGCAAACCGATGGGATCCAGATCGAGAGTGTTATTTGGACCCAAAAGGAAATATAATTGCTGAACCATCAACACTCATAGTTGAAACACTCATAGAACAGTTGAAGCTAGAGGATGAAGAGAGAGAGAGAGAGAGAGAGAGAGAGAGAGAGAGAACAGGCAAGGAAAGCTGAAGAGGAGGAATTAAAGTCGAAGAAAGTCGATGATGGCATGATCGACACAACAAAGGAAATAACCGCAAATAACCTAACGAAGATGGCAGATAAAGTGCTGATGGCAAAAGAATTAGAGGTAGGTTCCAAGTCTGCGTCTAAGTCAACAAATGAGGTCAGTGGTAGTAGTTCAACAGATGAGTCAGGTAAGACTGAAAAGGGCAAAAAGGAAAGTGATTGCAAAAATTGCATGAAAAAATGCAACGTTTGTATCACAAATGCATATCTCGCAGTCAAAAAGACTGAAGAGCTGGCTACAAAAGTTAAAACTGTTGAAGATCAAATTTTAAGTCGTGATAAACTTGTGAGAGCTTCAAATGAGAGAACTAAAGAATTAAATGAGAAAATTGAAAAAGATAAAAGTGATGTAGAAATATTTAGGAAAGAAAATGAGAAGTTAATTCATGAAAACCGACAACTTTCTGAAAATCATGAGAAACTGAAGAGAACAATTAAAGATTCTGATGAGAGAAACAGTAAAACTTCTAAAGAGAATTTTCAATTGTCTGGAGTTCTTCAGACAAAAGAAAAGCAAATCAACCAGCAGCTTGATGAGATTGCAAATCTAAAGCTTCAGTTTCAGGAAGCTAAGATTGAGAACGAGAGAATCAATCTGAAACTGAACAGTTACAGCTCCGCATGCTTTGTTCTTCAACATATAGTTCCCAAACCAATTGGGAAAAATAAAGCTGGCGAAGATATATATTCAGATGGAACTGGGGTTGGTTACCATCAAGCTCCACCACCAGTATTGAACAATTTTTCAAAGAAAAAATCTGGGTTGGATAATGATGATGAATCAAATGATATAAAACTTCCAGAAACAATCGATGTCACATTCACTTCATCGTCTGATGAAGAGAGTGTTCAGTCTGAAGTCATAAAAAATGTGGTTGAAAACGTTTTAAAATCAGACAGTGACTCAGCTGAAGATGAAGAATGTTTTCTAAACAACTATCTTCCGAAATCAAAATCCCAAAACAACTCAAGTGACGAACCTAATCTTGTCATGTACAAGATGTATGGTTCTGATAAGTTGTATTTGGATGATGAATTCCACTCGAGAATGTGAATATTGACAAATTAAAGAAAGTTTTCAAGTTGGTTGAGATTGACATTTCTGAAGTTGAGGTTTTGAAAAGTTTGAAAAGAATGTTGAATTTTGATAAAGACAATGCTTACTACAAGAAACTTGTTGTTCCACGACGTTTTAACAATAACAACCAAAACAAATGGTCGGGAGGTTATCAGGGTGGTAAGAACAATATGAAAAGGAACTTTCAAAACAAGAAGTTTGTCGAAAAGAAGGTGTTTGTCAAAAGTTCAAGTTCAATTTCTAAACAAGAATCGGAGATATTTTCAAAATCAAACAGAGAGTTCTTTGAGAAAAAGGCCTCACAGCCCCAGACTGAAGGCAAAAGTCAAGAAGTTGACACCCGGACGTGCTTTAAATGCAACGAAGTTGGACACATTGCACGAAAGTGCACCAACTCGAAGCCTAAGTTGTCACACCCTGACTTTTGCGGAAGCGTGGGTTTATTGGTGTGACTTCTTAATATCATAGCAACAATCATAACAATGCTATATGATAAAAACATGAGATATTCATCCATTAATAAAGTTTAGAAAAATTACCATATTATACTTGTCTTAAAACAACATTCACAAAATAAGTTACAACCTTGGCTTGATTTAACTGAGTTTATAAAAACTTAGCAAAAGACTTTAAACAATACTAGGTTTAGAGATATGTAACCCGTCCAGGAAGAGGTTACACCTTCTAAACCCTACAACTCTGGATGACTTCTTTATTCAAACGCAACTTGAAAAATATGCATACCGTGCTAGATCCATTAGTTTCCTGAAATACATGTAGTTTGAAAAAAATCAACATAAAGTTGAGCGAGTTCATGTGTAAGTGAGTATGTATAAACCTTTGTAAATATGTCTGTGTGTATGAAAATCCCTGGTATGTAGCAATTAAGGAAAAAGAGATCACCATTGGGTTGCAAAGCCAATGATATGTGTGAAGTGCTGTAGGAAGACTCAAACCTAGCAGATTTTTGCGTCGGGCTCAAAGTCACCACCTGGTTCATTCAGCGGACTCAGGGGTTGGGCTCACTACACCCAGATAGATCTACCGCTAATGACCCTCGGTCCTACAATGAGGATTAATGGCCTCTAGTTTCAGCCTACCCACTCACATGATCTAAGTAGTAACCCTCCTTATGCTAACCATACCATGTATAAAAGTATCCGTAAACATTGTAACATGTATTTCACCCCTGGAGTATAAAAACTGAAAACAGTTAAGAGAAAAGGGGGACATGAACTCACAGTATTGCGTCTTCAGTATGTGTAACCCAAGTCTCTTCAGCCAACACGACTACCTACAGTGTACTAACGTCTATTAGACGAACGGGTCGTGCCTGGTCTTAGTATTTGCGTCTTTGGGTTACGTTTCTGTCATTATTCCAAGTTATAGTAATTATGTTTAGTTTTGGAATAATTGTTTATGCAGTGATTCTGTATTAATACTTCTCAAGCATTTTAACTTTGTATTTCCTTCCCAAGGGTGGGGGTATCTCATTCATGTATTTTCGTATTTGTATTTGTATTTGTGTATCTTGCCAAGTAATGGCGTCGTATTTCGGTGTATTGTTCCAAATTAAATATATGTTAATATATTCCCAACACGTATTTCCAAAACCATATATTTCAAGTCTCACTTAAATATATACAAATAGACCTTATTTCGTTTAATCAAGTATCGTTCCAGAAAATATATATTTTTCTCAAAAATTATATATCTTCTAAGTATACTAGGAAAATATATTTTTATTTCCCACTTGGAAAAATATATTCAACTCATTTGTCCAAAAATAATGTATTTCCAAAATATATGTATTTTTCCCAAAAATAATATATTTTTATTTCTATAGTTTCCAAAATAATATTTTACCAAGGCATACGTATAAGACTAGTTTCCCGAAAAATACATAAGTTACATTTTGAAATTTTGCGTTGTAATAACAATACCGGTGTAACTTAAATATTTATTTGTGAGAGCGTTGGTAATATTTTAGAGTCGTGATTTCATAGTATCATCAAGTTATATTATTTTTATCCTAAAAATAATATATCTAGTTCACAAAATAATCACGTCATCACACAAGCGGTTTATTATGAAATATATATTCCAAATATCTATTTAACAAGTTTTATTTACGAAAATCCACCTCCGACACTTGGTTATTTTGTAATAAAAATCTTGGCGAAGTTTATTTGGAAAAACAAGTTAAAAATATATTTATAAACACTTGTCACAAAATATTTCTAAGTGTTATATTTCTGGAAAAACTTCGCCAGAGTTTCCTCTGTAACTGGAGGTGGCCACGCTTACTAGCGTATCATTTTCTTTTCAAATTCAGTCAATCAATTTTCAAATCATCAATATACAATATTCAAACATCAAACTAGTCAAAGTAAGTATAAATCGCAAACTCATGAACTTGTAAGTTGCGTAAAAATATGTAGCAACCTTTTAACATTTTTAGTGGATCTCGTCATCTTTTAAAAATAAAATTTGTTTCTTGAAAACATTATTCTTAAAGAATATGTAGTCTTACAACTTCAAACCGATATTTACGAAAATATTTCTTTGTTAAATCTTTTGTTACACAAGTGTTCGCATACTTGCTTTTTCACTAAAAAGCTTGTAGTTTATGCAAGATCCGGGTTTTAAACAAGACTTGTATATTTTACTTGGTTTTTCTGAAAAACCACTTGTAGATCTTTAGATCTACTAGTTTAGAACTCTATTTTACAAGAAAAATCACCTTTACACAAGTTCATGTTCTGTTAGTGGAAGAGTTCATCATCTTGTAACTTTCACACTTAACAAACTACTAGTTCATGTTCCATGAACATGATCTAGCATGGTTAGATGATGATCTATCCCACTACTAGCATCAAACAACATAAAATAATCACAACTAAACGAGTTTCATAAGATTTACACCACTAGTTATTCTTTAACCAACTTATTTATCATTCCTTCAAGACTTTATGTTTTGATCTTGTGTGTTCTTGGATTTTAACCGTTAAATCTCTTATTAACCACTTTAAACAAGAACAAGAAGATGTTTGGAAGCACTTACTACTAGCTCGAGGCTAGGAAAGAATCAAAGCGTAAACAAGGTGGATAAAAGCAACGTAGTGAGGTTCTTGAGATTCCGAAAGCACCGAGCCTCCTTGTATGTCACCTTTCACCCTTGTGTGTATGTAGAATGAGTGAACAAGACTTGAATGATGGGTGGATGTGGGATGATGGTTTCGGCCGTAGGTATCAAAGGGAGGGAGAGAGAGCAACTTGTGAAGTGTTAGATGCAAATGAAAGTCTTATCCTTCAAGTATTCTTATAGACCATTCATCTCTATTACCCATTATATAAAGTGTCATTAAGATATTAGACAAGCCTCATTATAATAATCAAAAATTGGTGGAGGGTGTCCCCTTGGGGAACCGATCGGTTAAGGGGGGGGGGGGGGTTTATTGGTTAGATTTCAACCAAATAGTTAAGTGTCAAGTTATGTTAATTAGGAATTCAAGTTAGTTACTAGTGTGTTATGTAATATAACGGGTGTTAGGGTGTTCGGGGACCCTAACTAGCTCAGAAAAGCAAAAACAATGTCATTGACAATATTTTTATGTTCCGGGTAAAGTCCGGTTGTTCGGTTGGATATTAATCCGTTAAAGTGCTAATTAAGCATTTAGAGTGTCTTTCATATTATTTTTAGTGACACAATGAATTCCCGACACTTTGGGAAGTGTCTAGTGTTATTTTCCCATGCTTTTGCACCTTACTAGTTAAGTAAAATGCTGAATTTTGTAATAAAGTGCAGAATTTTATAGTTAGAGCATGTTTTAAGCACATCCGGTCACTATAACTATCACCTAGTGACGCAGTTTTACAATTCTCACCTCCCTACACTCCCTACTAGTGTAGTAATCTATTCCCGGCTCACACTGGCCTCAGAGACAGTGTCTGTCTAGTGCTGGCTATGTCAGCATGTTTACTGGGTTATCCTTTTATTGTGCTAACTGTGCTTTTGTGCATCAAGTTTGTCACTATAGTTCTGTGTAAGTAATGGAGTGACAGTAATAAAGTATGATGCATGTACATGTATGTATCAGAAATCACGTAGCAGTTTAACCACAATTGTAAGCAAGCACAGTAATTAAGCATTAATTAAATATTAATTAATTCGTACGGATACCTGGTTTGGTGAGGGTTGTCACATTCTCCCCCCGTTAAAGAAATTTCGTCCTCGAAATTTGTACTACCTTAACTCCTTATGGTTATGTCACACATGTATGTATATGAATAATATCGAAGTAGATAATCATTAAACCGAATCAAACCTTACTCACATTTGGTGAGTCCAAGAATATATAACAACCCGAATCCTAGGGTTGAAAGGTGTGTGCTTTTAGCATTTGTTGTCAAGGTACAAGACGTACTTGACGTATAGTCTAGCGTAATCCAGCTAGCAGGGGGGGGGGTTCCACAAAAGAGGGGTTTTGTCTAATAAGATTTTCATACGATCGATTGCAATATGCAAGCGAGTTTTCACGAAACATAGCATTCGTTATATGAATTCAAAATCAACAACTCAAATGGAATAGTAAAATGATCTGTCAACTCCCGAGTAGATGAATGGTAAAATTTATTGTGTTGAAAACTTGAATTGCGATGATACGCCGAGTGAATACAAGCGAATCTGGTGTATCCTTGCCTTGATTTGTAGTTGCATCAGAAATGTCTAAATGACAAGTTAACAAAAGTACATGTAGTTTTGCGTGAAATGGTTGACCATGGTTAGCACAAGCTATAAGTTTGTAATGACGCCACAGGGTGTCGCAATGACATAATTCAATAATAGTGGTGATAGAACAAGTTCACCGTGTTTTAGACCAAACGAAAGTGTACTGAAACAAGCCTGAAAATTTGATTTACGCAACGTCATAGAGTTTCCAATTAAATACGGAATATCAAAGAACCACTGTTTTTGATCGAAGAATGAAAGATGATAAGTATCGCAAGGCATTCGATTGATTATGAAAGAATCGTTAGGAGGTACATTGTGCTTATGAAATGAATATACGTACCATTGTCTTAACAGACAATTGTGTTAAGACTGCTTTGATTGTGAATATCAAAATAGATTGTTAGCAAATAATTAGGCAATTAAATCCGTGTATGAAGTGAGTAACCAATTAGCACAAGCTTCAATTTTGGTGAAAGTATCACCGCAAGGTATCGAAACAAATTAGACGATTTAGTGGAGTCGTGGATCAATCGAACCTGCTATGACTCGAAATGAAAGAATCTTTGCAAAAATATTTGAATATGATGCTCCCAATACATCATATGACGTCTGAAACTGAATATGCAAAGTGGACAAGTTCAAGCAATCGAACTTAATTTCAGTGTAGCCCGGCAATAAACGTATCTATCAACAAAAGGAATATCGGCATGGTAACAAAATAAACCATGAGTGTAATTTGTAATAAAAGAAGTTTCAAGAGAGTGTGTTGACTTGATAGAAAAAGAGCCAACAATTTCAATAATAATGAAACAACAGCAGAAGCAGTAATCTCATTGTTTGACAAGTCCACTGGGAAATCTTGAAGGATCAGCATATTGGATCATATGTGGTTTGTTAACTGCTCAAAGAAAGATATATATTGCTTGTTCTATAACAAGATAGTGTATGAGAAGCGAGACAAAGTACAAGCGATGCAGTATCAAAAGATTGTGGATGTATGCTTCACAAAAGAAATCAACTCTGGGAGGTATTGGAAGACACAATGGAGAGACCTTGAGATTGACGAATTCTTGAAAATATATATGCAAAGTCAGAGGTTCAAAGCGATTGCTGAGAAAGCTGCAAGGCTTGGAAGGTACAAATTGATGAAACCACCTCCAACGGACCAGACACCGATCGAAAAGGAAGAGAACAAGATTCCTAAGTGGGATAGAAAGCGCGATGGCGATCCAGCATACAGAAAATGGTGGATTGAAGAAGGAAGACTTCTGAGGCGAAAGATGTTAGAAGAAAAAGCTGAACAAAGGAGGCAGAGGGCAAAGGAACGAAGACGCAAGAGGAAAGACTGAAGACTATGCTGGAAGGAACTACAGCTACATCCAAGGGGGAGTCTGTTAGTTCATATGTCTGTAGCTTCCGTCAGCATTGAGTCTTATTTTGTACTGTGTATGTCTTTTGTGTATTTGTATGTAAAAGAAAGATGGATCTTTTCGAATGTGTATTGATTATCGTGAGCTTAATAAGCTTACCATCAAAAATCGATATCCCCTACCTTGAATTGATGATCTCTTTGATCAGCTGCAAGGTGCTTCACGCTTTTCCAAGATCGATCTGCGTTCTGGGTATCATCAACTTCGTGTTCTCGAAGAAGATATTCCCAAAACTGCTTTCCGTACAAGATATGGGCATTACGAGTTCACTGTCATGCCTTTTGGTTTGACGAATGCCCCAGCTATCTTCATGGACTTAATGAATAGAATAGGGTCTGTAAACCTTATTTAGACAAGTTCATCATTGTGTTCATCGATGATATTCTCATTTATTCAAAGTCTCGAGCCGAGCACGAGCAACACCTTCGCTTAACATTGGAACTCCTTAAGAAGGAACAACTTTTTGCTAAATTCTCCAAGTGTGAATTTTGGCTTAAAGAAGTTCGGTTCTTGGGTCATATAGTCAACGAGCAGGGTATTCATGTGGATCCATCCAAGATTGTTGCAATTAAGGATTGGAATACACCGACGACACCTATAGAAATCCGATCATTTCTTGGTCTCGCTGGTTATTATCATCGATTCATTTCTAATTTCTCAAAGATCGCGGTTCCACTCACTGCTTTGACTAAGAAGAATAAGCCTTTTAAGTGGGTACCTAAGCAAGAAGAAGCGTTCCAAACGCCGAAAAGGAAGCTCTGTGATGCTCCTGTTTTATCTCTACCTGAGGGAAACGATGATTTTGTTTTCTATTGTGACGCGTCGAATCTAGGACTTGGTTGCGTTCTTATGCAACGAGGTAAAGTCATAGCTTATGCATCTAGACAGCTGAAAATTCACGAGAAGAACTATACGACTCATGATCTTGAGTTAGGAGCTGTGGTTTTCGCGCTTAAAATCTGGAGACATTATCTTTATGGCACGAAGTGTGTGGTTTTCACAGACCACAAAAGTCTCCAGCATATTCTTAATCAGAAGGAGCTGAACATGAGGCAACGACGCTGGGTTGAACTCTTGAATGACTACGATTGTGAGATTCGCTACCATCCTGGTAAGGCGAATGTCGTAGCCGATGCGTTTAGTCAAAAGGAACGAGTCAAGCTTCATTCTATACAGACTTTAACTGATATTCAATCTCGTGTCCTTCAAGCTCAACGATCTTGTGTGATCAAAGGCTTATTGAAAAATGAGCTACCGCTTCAACTTGAGCTTAAACTCGAAAGGAAAGACGATGGTTTACTCTACTTCAAGGATCGTTTATGGATTCCGAAACAAGACGATCTTCGCACCATGGTAATGGATGAATCTCACAAATCTCGATATTCTATCCATCCTGGTGCTGATAAAATGTACAAGGATCTTCGTACTCAGTACTGGTGGCCTGGTATGAAGAAGGATGTTGCCTTGTATGTATCGAAATTCCTGACTTGTCTAAAGTCAAGGCTGAACATCAACGACCTTCTGGTTTGCTTGTACAACCAGAGATATCGGTTTGGAAGTGGGAGAACATTGCGATGGATCTCATCACTAAATTACCGCGTACATCTAAAGGTCACGATGCGATTTGGGTTGTTATCGATCGTTTAACGAAATCAGCTCATTTTATTTCGATTCGCGAGGATCTATCTGCTGATAAACTTGCAAAGATTTATGTTGATGAGATTGTATCACGACATGGTGTTCCTTTGGATATCATTTCCGATCGTGATGCTCGGTTTTCATCTCATTTTTGGAAGACCATGCAATCTGCTTTGGGAACCCAACTGAATCTAAGCACTGCTTATCATCCCCAAACATATGGTCAATCTGAGAGAACGATTCAAACTTTGGAGGATATGCTTAGAGCATGCATGATAGACTTTGGTGGTAATTGGGATTCTCATCTTCCACTGATCGAGTTCTCCTACAACAATAGTTATCATGCTAGTATTAATATGGCACCATTCGAAGCTCTCTACGGTCGAAAATGTCGTTCACCTGTCTGTTGGAATGAGATTGGTGAAGCTCAGCTTACTGGACCTGAGCTCATTCTGGAAACAACAGACAAAATCAATAAAATCCGCGATAATCTTATGACAGCTCGAAGCCGTCAAAAGAGTTATGTGGATATGCGACGCAAGCCCTTAGAATTTCAAGTCGGCGACCGAGTCCTACTCAAGGTGTCACCTTGGAAGGGAGTGGTGAGATTTGGAAAGAAAGGAAAACTTGCACCTCGATATGTTGGACCATTTAAGATTGTGGAAAGAATTGGAAAGGTTGCCTATCGACTAGAGCTACCTCCAGAGCTTGGAAATATTCATCTGACTTTTCATGTGTCCAATTTGTGAAAGTGTTTAGCTGACGTTGATCTTCACATTCCACTAGACGAAATCCAAATCGATGAAACGATGCACTTTGTCGAGAAACCTGTGGAGATAACGGACAGTGCATTCAAACAGTTGAAGAACAAACGGATTCGATTGGTCAAGGTTTGCTGGGATTCCAAACGTGGCCCAGAGTTTACTTGGGAATGTGAGGACCAGATGAAGGCGAAATATCCGCATTTGTTTTCACAAGCTTCCTCTAGTTAAAATTTCGGGACGAAATTTCCTAAAGTAGGGGAGACTGTGACAACTGAGTTCTGTAATCGATCTACATTGTAAAACAATGTTAATTATCAATAAAACAATGTTCTTTGGTGTTATTATATGTGTTTTGGTGTTATTATGTGTGTAATTGTGTTTGATGATTTTACAATTTGATTCGATTCCGATTTCAAGCTTTAAATCGCTTTCTGGAAGGTTATACGCAAACTGGTGCGTAAACGCAGTCAGTTTAATGCAACAAACACTCCAGAATAGTGACATAGGCTTAACATACCTTAAATAACCTCCACATGACTTAGAAATAAGCTTTGGATGGTTTGGTGTGTTGAAATCAAGTTTGTTCGATCGTAGGGACTATTTGTGTCAAATTGCGAAACTATACCGATTTGTATAGTAACGAACATTCCGGAACTTGATCATAAGTTAAACATACCCTAAATATCCTTTACATAGCTTAGAAATAGGCTTTGAGGAGTTCGGTATGCTAAAACAAACTTTATTGGTCATTCAGGGACTAAAAGCGTCAAAAAGTGCATAAGTTTGCATTTTCGCGCATATCTTACGTTCTGAATATATCCGGACATCCAAAAATTTATGTAATCATTAAAATATTTTATTTTAGTGATTGGCTTGATAAAATTCCATTCGTCGCGTAAATTGGATCGTTTTTGCGTCCGTTACGACTTCCGTCGTAATTAACCAAACAACGCAACCGTACGACCAAACGAGCCGACATCCGAGATATTTTTGAGCATGTTTTGAGTTCCTTATACTTTAACTTCATTTTAGAGCCTTGAAATTGGGTTAACGGGGTTTAAACGCATCGAAAAAGGCCTTAAACATGTGCAGGGACCAAAACTGTAAATAATTGAAACTTTTCTGACCTGGCACCTGGTGGCGCTGCGCGAGCACCAACTGCCTCTCCCCGTGGCATGGCGCGAGCACCTGATCTGGACAGAAACTTGATTTTGAGCATTTTTCAGCAATGGGGTTGAACTTGGGGGTCTATTTTGTAACTTTTTCAATACCATTTGCTGGTATTGGGGCACCCCTAGTATTGCAAATCAATGGGCATGAGGTGTACGGCCATGATCGAAGCTCATTTCCCGATAAACGATCCTAACGGTTGTGCCAAATCTATAAATACTCCCACCATTCTTTCTCAAAACCCACTTGATTTTTCTGAGATTTCTCTAAGTTGAAGTGTTAACCACTTCATACCTGAGAATACTTGGAAAATCAAACTTGCTTGGACCCGTTGTAAGTATTCCTTCGTTCTTTTTATGCGTTTTTAGCTTAAAAGTCAAACTGCATTTGACTTTCTGGATTGACCAATTTATGGTCAATGCGAAGTTCGTTTGAACTTCATAACGTGAGCGTAATCACGATGGTTGTAGTCCCTAGTGACTATACCTACTGATTACCACGTTATCTAGGCTTAGTGACGAGTCGTAGTTTCGGCCAAAATGCGTATTCTCGCGTATTTTGTAACCAAACTACTTTTAGGTATCAAAACCGTTTGTTTTGATACCAAACCTGTTTTCTAAATTCGTTAAACATGTTTTAACATGTTTAACTCGTCACTTTTAGTTTAGTGCTTGTGTAGAGTCGTAAGTCAAGCGGACTAAACACCCGCTTAGACTTTTGAACACGACCCGTTTGGTCGATCACTACGATCCGACCAAACATGTTTAGTGACCATAGTTGCATAGGGAATAACCTTCCGAGGTTATACCTTATGGTCACTTAGGTTTAATTAGTTGTATGATAGGTAGTTTATATGCCTTAGGTAAATGACCAAAATGCCCTTTTCATGCATAATTGGTAATTAAGCATATGTAACACAAACTTTTGTCACGTAACTGATTATGCAACATATTTAAACATGTTTAGGCATATAACACTTGTCATAGGACTAGTTTGACGTCTCGAACGCGCTTATGCGCGCACGACGCGTTAAAGTAGCGTAAGCTACCTTAATGGGTCGTGACGGGTCGAAAGCACTTAGGTTAGGTTCCGATCTAGAATGTAGACTTTGTTAAACCATATCACATGAGTTCCAACATTGATTTGCTTTACAAGACCTCATTCTATCCGATCTTCCGATTTAGGCGTCTATTGTTTGACTAGTGATTCGATTACTAGGTGCTGCTTGATTTCTCTGGTTTACTTGAGTTTGTTGAAGTTCTATTGATTGAGGATACTTTGCACTTCATGTGAGTACATAGTTCCCCTATTTTACTGTTTTCAATTGTTTTGGGGTGATTCATATGTATCAAAACGATTTTCGATATTATAACGATGATTTCAAAAACGATTAAGATGGTTTATACTAAACTAATAACGATTTCGATAATGTGAACGAACTTGTTGGTTGTAGTTACATAACGAATGCATTCATTAGCATTGATCAAGCCGACCAGTATTAGGTTATGGTACCATAGGATCTGACAAATCCCATTATCAGATTGCACCCATGGTTATGTGTGGGTTAGGTGGGTAACGACTGAATCTGTGATAGTTAACTTACCCTTTGGTGGTTTATTAATGCGAGAAGCGAGATAGTCGAGTCACGAAGGTTTGAATGTTATTAGCGAGACGACCAAAAATAGTTTTCACAATTAAAATGAGGATGATTTAAACGAGTTAAACGATTTGGAAACGATTTGAACAAGATTAAATGAATTGGATAAACGATTGGTTTTGGTTAAGTGTTTAGATAACGGGACGGGTGTAATATGGTGAAAGCATGGTAGATACGCCGCTGGTACTTCTTATATATAAGTGTTTTCAACACATTACATACCGTTGTGTTATTTAATTCACTTGGGTAAACGATTTTAAAACGATATCACATAACGATGTTTTCGAAAGGATATGAACCATACGAGATTTATTAAACGAGTTAATACGAAATGTTTTACAATTCGGTTTACTAAAACAAATGTTTTTGGGTTAAGAATCATGGCTACGAGGTTTTATAAATTATAACCCGCTTGATTTGAGTTGGTTAATTAAGTTGCAATGTTATACTCTTTTCAAAACAAAGCTTTTAATAAGGTATTGCAACATGTAAACTAGCCATAAATCCGACACTCTTATAAAACCTATGTGCTCGCCAGCATTTCTTTGCTGACTTTGTTTTTACATATGTTTCAGGTGATGTTGCTTGATGTTGATTGCTAGGATGCATGAGTCACATAGGATCTGGACGAGGCCTTAGTGACATAATAACAATGATAGTCGATATATAACTTGTTTGTTTCGTGTTAAAAAATGTAAATTACTTATCGAATAAATAAAACGAAACTCTTTTTGTATCCATGGTTGTGAAACGATAATTCTGCCATGACACTCCCCAACGTTTCCGCCACGTTTTGTTGTTTTAACGTGGTCGGGGTGTGACACTTGGGAACCTCCAGTTGTTAAGCTTCTTTGGGAATGGGGGCTTTGAGCTCATCAATGTCTACTTTTGCTAGTCTGGCAACATTGTAGTGCGTTCTTTTCATGAGTGATTGAACATCACTCATGAGCTGAGCATTCTTCATCTCTTCCTCACGCACTTTAGCAAATTCAGCTCTGTTCTACTCTTTTTGTGCAGCCCATTCTTACACAAACTTCTCCAGGGCATCTGTTAAACTGTTGTTGTTGGCCTTTAGGTTGCTGATTTCCTCCAGAACTCTACGAGAGCTTGATGTTTCTCTTGTTTCCACAACATCTTTCAACTGAGACTTTATTTTCTCCATTTCTGTAAACATTCTTTGAAAGTCTGATGCTTTCTGGTGACTTTTCTGGTTGCTGTTGTAGGTTCTTTAGAAATTCAGTATTTCTTTATGTTTGTCTTCTGATGGATTCCACTGATTCTGACAGAACCTTCATGTCAGATCTTTGACTCTTTATCTCCTCCAACAGCACATCCAGCTTTGCTTCAACTAGGGTTTTTGTTTGCTTTGTTGTTGTATCTTTACAAACTTTAATCACATCATCTAACACTTGGTGAAGCTGTTCAGTTGATATGATTGGTGTTTCTGGTAAAATTGGAACAACAAATGTTCCTTCTAACCCACCAGCAGCAGACATACTTGATGCTGCTGTTGTAAAGGGTTCTGGTGGATCCATGGATCTACCAGAAGTTCTTTCACCAGGTATGTGAAACATATTCTCATCCTGGATTTCCTTATTTCCTTGAATCATTTCAGTAAATGATTCTCCATAAGTTGTTTCGAAAAGCAGATTTTCCTTTACCAGATTTCCTTGATCAGTTTCCTGACCTCCATCTGTTGCTGTCTCAGCCTCCTCCTTACCAATTTATTTGGAGTCAAGACGAATGGAACTAGTAATCTCTTCATTAGCAGCAAGATCTCTAAAAGACATTCTATAACTTCAATAGATTTTTCAGAATTGGAATTTGTTGATTTTTTTGCAAAAAGTAAAGAAGTGTTAACTGGTGAACATGTTCCTGCTACATGAGATTCTGCTTCATGATGAATCTCTGTCTCTTGATTATTGTGACCTTGATTATCTACCTCCATCGCTTCTAGTGAGTTACTGATGTGTAGGTACTGGTCCTCCTCAGCTTCATCAGATTCTGGTGAGTTTGACCTTTGATCTTCCTCATCTGGTGAAGAAGTACTCTCAAATACTTCTACATTCACTAATGCTTCATGTACCTTTGACCTGTTTAGAATTTCCTAATGCAATCTCCTGTAAGGTGAGTCTGCTGCAATTAAGCACATCATGCTCTCAGGAAAAATTGGCGCATCTGTGTTGGAAGTCCACCACTGAGTTGTACACCAGTGCTTCATTGTAGATGATCTCCATATGATTTCCGATGCTGGTAGTTCCAAGTTTCTTTCTTCAAACGTCTCAGCAACAAAAATTGACAGAAATCTGGGGTATGGTAGATGAGAAGAAATTTTACTAGTCTCTGTGAGAACTGATCTCTTCATCACATTGAAAATTTCAGTTCCATAGTCAATGCTGAACCCAGTGATGAGTCCATACATTATGGTAAGAACGGACTGGTTAATCTGATCAGCTTCCCCAATTTTTGAAGTTAGGCACTTGTTCAGAGTCTCTATCATGACTTGCAAGAAAGCTGGCAACTCATTCCTTTTGAATTCACCAATCTTTGTGATTGTCCTTTTGTATCCCAGCTCCAAGAAGAGTTTTATCAGATCCTCCTTCTTAGAAGCTTCAATGTAAGCATCAAGAATAGGTAGTTCCAGCCATTCCCTGATTCTTGCTAGAGTGATTATCACAGAGATATTCCCCCATAAATGAGAACTGACATGGTTTATTCTGGTATCATTGAATGTTTTGACACATTGTTGCAGAATCTTCTCCGACACTTCTCTGGTTATAGTCATTGCTTGAGAGATTGGACATCTCAGCGGAAATTCAACTAAAAGGTGACACTTTTATTTATACTCAGAGTGGTCATTGTTCATCAGTAGGGTTCTCTTTCATTGGTAAGAATTCGTTATCTTGGATAAGGCAACATCATGTTTGATGATTGGGATGTTCAAGTTGACTTCAGCCATGGTGTATTTGGAAGTGAGAATTTGGGAGTGAATTTTTTACTTTTAAAAAACAAAAGGGTTTTTAGGGTTTAAGGTTGTGAGGTTGAAGGTGAAGTCTCCAATTGCTAAAATTAGGTATTTATAGGTGTAGTTTGAGCAGAGATCATGGGGTGGTTAGTGTGTATGGGAGTGGAGGGGGCATAGATCGTGGGATGTTATGACAGGTTAATGGTCATTAATTACCTTTTTAACCGTTAGATCATGGGATTCAGGAGTGGTGCAGATATAACCGTTGGATCATGGGTGTCAAGGTGGATTAATAGAGGTTATCCTTGCATAAACCGTTTTAATATGTCTTCTCAACTATTCTTTAACACTCAAACATTCTTTAGAAGAATGAATTTGATTGGAGAATACTAACAGCCATGTGATACCTTTTGCCTCTTGTGGGACCTATTTCAGCAAATGGTCCAGTAATATACCTTTTAGAAGCTGACATTCTTCCCCCTTTTGGCAAGTCAAAAATCCCTTCTGATGACGTCATCAGAAACTATGTCCAATTTTCTGATGGATTGAAACATGATTTTCAGATTTTATCTTCAGTGGAAAATCCTTAGAATTGATTGTTCCCCCTTGATAGAGTGTCCATTTTTTATGATGAGTGGGAATGAGTAGAAGTTCAGAGATATTCCTTACACATGCTTTTCTGGTAGAAGTCCAAGTCCTTTGTTCTTTTCTTCAAGGAATACTTCGTGAAAATTTTCAAAGGATGATAGTGTTGGTGCATATGTCTGTCGACTTCGTCTTGTATCGAGTCTTGTAAATAGAATGATAGATCAGGACACGTAGATCGAGAAAAATGAGAAACATATAGGGTTGAGCCATTTCGCACGAAATGGGTCTGATCCATTCCGCACAGAATGGCTTGCCTATAAATAACTGCCTTGTTCAAATCATTTGTAACTTTTCTTATTCCGGTGCCGAGGTGCTGCCGAAGTGTCTCCAGGCTGTAAAACGTTGTTATATCAATAAACAAGACAATTAAAGTGATTCTGTGTGTAAATCAAGCTGATTCAAAGTTGATACGTTGGTTTCCTCCTCTCGTATTGATTAGAACTCTTCTGAACGACTCGTTTTGGTCGTGCAAATGATCCTACATGTGGTATCAGAGCTCAGGAGGAAGAGTTCTTACCGATTCAGCTTGATTTCATCAAAATTCTGACTTCTACACCTTCTTTTACAACATTTTTCAAAATTAACGGAGATTTCATGGTTAAAATGGACTAATTTTCACATATAACGTGCGAAACACTGTTTTAATCAATCCTTGAAAGAATTAGACCTAAAATCGACCTAAAACCTGATCAATTTGACAAAAATCTAGCCGGGAGTATGACATCAGCACCATTTCGCACGGATTGAACCTTCATTTCGCTTGAAACAACACTTCATTTCGCACGAAGTGGGTACAGAGGTCCATTTCGTTTGAAAGTTTGTCATTTCATACGAAATCATCCATTTCGCATCAAGTGATCTCATTTCGTTTGAAAGTGAACCATTTCGTATCAAGAGGTCCATTTCATTTGAATAAGTCCATTTCGTTTGAAGAAGTTCATTTCGCTTGAAAGGTCCATTTCGTTTGAAGAGGTCCATTCCGCACCAAATCCAATTCGTGTGAATAGTGCCATTTCGTTTGAAAACTGAGTTTGTGAAACATTTTATCGAAACATGGAAGAAGAGTAACGCGTTTGTTGCCCCGGGTACTCCTGTTACCATTGCTCAGAGCGTGAACATGGAAAATGAAACAGGAACATTGCAAAAAACTCCCAAAACTGATGGGCATTGAAGAATACTATTGTTGGTAAGACAGATTCGAAAATTGGATTCAAGCAAATCATTTGATGTCTTGGGAGTGTATTGAAAATAAGTATGTTAAACCTCGTACGGATGTGGGAGTTATCAAAACTATTTCTGAATTATCGGATAAAGAGAGAGACATGTACAAGGCAGAAAAAATGATGATCAGTCTACTTCAGCAAGTTGTGAAAGAAGACATCTTCATATTACTTCAACACGATAATACTTCACGTTCGATTTGGGAAGCTCTTCGAATTAAGTTTGAGGGAAGTACAGAGATGATCAGGAGTAAGAAATCATTGTTAAAGAAAGAATTTGATTTGTTTACTAGCTTGCAGGGTGAATCTACAAAGAAGCTTATTGAGAGATATTGTCATTTAGTGCGTTCAATGTCACTGTTAGATATAAACAAAGATCGAGAAGAATGGGTTGAAAAATTAGCTGATGCTTTACCTCAGAAAGAATGGGGTACATATCTGATGATCTTAAAGAACACTGGAGAATATGATAAATTGACAATTTCTCAGTTCATTGAAAAACTTGAAGGACAAGATCTTGAACAACAAAAGATTGCTAGAATGAACAATCCGAGTGGTCAACAAGACATCAAGATGTATTACAAAGGAAATGTTCAGAATGTTGAAGCAAGTCCGAAGGTCCAAACCGCTTTCAGTGTAGAACACTCATCCGGATCAGTTAATCAAAGTCCATCAGCAACAGTGGTTTTTCTTCATACTCGAATGTTAATCCAAATGTTTCAACCTTAAGTTATCAGTCTCAAAGCTCAAACAATGGTAATGGTCATGTGTTACACTGCAACATTGCGTTCCATCTTCAGAATGGTCAAAATTTCTCCGAAGAAGTCGCTAAATGTCATATGGCATTACTAGCTACAGTGTTAGAATCATATGAGGGTTTGGTTGCAGGAAGAATCGGAAATCCTATGCTAACAAAAGAGGATTACGATCAGATTGATGCTGAGGAAATGAAGCTTATGGATATTAAGTGGTGTTTAGTGTGACACCTGTGCCTTCACGGCCGTTAAACAAATACCAAACCAATGAAATATTGTATTTCATATTTGGGATTTGTATAAATATGTGTATCATTTGCACATATCAATTCTTGTTCAATTTCGGGCTCTAAATCGCTTTCTGGAAGGTTATACGCGCACTGATGCGTAAATATAACCAGTTTAATGCAACAAACACTCCGGAATAGTGACATAGGCTTAACATACCTTAAATAACCTTTAAATAACTTAGAAATAAGTTTTGGAAGGTTTGGTGTGCCGAAATCAAGTTTATTCGCTTACAGGGACTAAATTTGACAAACTGCAAAAGTTTGCCGATTTGAACTGTAACGGACTTTCCGGAACATGATCATAAGTTAAATACACCATAAATATCCTTTACATAGCTTAGAAATAGGCTTTGAGGGGTTCGGTGTGTTAAAATAAACTTTACGCTCATTCAGGGACTAAAAGCGTCAAAAAGTGCACAAGTTTGCATTTTCGCGCATAACTTACGTTCTGAATATATCCGGACATCCAAAAATTTATGTAATCATTAAAATATTTTATTTTAGTGATTGGCTTGATAAAATTCCATTCGTCGCGTAATTTGGATCGTTTTTCGCGTTCGTGCGCATTTCGTCGTAATTAAGCGAATATCGCGATCGTACGACCAAACGAACCGACATCCGACATATTTTTGAGCATTTTTCATGTCCCTCATACTTAGGCATCATTTTAGAGCCTTAAAAATGGTTTAACGGGCCTTTAACGTGACGAAAAAGGCCTTAAACACATGCAGGGACTAAAACTGCAATTTCTGAAACTTGATGTGCAGACCTGAGGCCCAGGCGGCCCGCGTAAGCTCCCATTAAACCTTACGCGGCCCGTGTGAGAACATCAGATGTGCAGAAACCAGTTTCCAGCTGTTTACAGCCTGTTCCAGCTTGATCCAGCACTTGCAAATGGTTTTTATACAAACTATGGGCTATTTTCATGTGCCCATGGTATTCTAAAACTATGGGTACATGTGTACGGCTCAGATTTAAGCTTGGGAATCGAGGAACGCTCTTAACGGTCCTAAGAAATCTATAAATACCCAACCCCTTTGCACTTGAAACCCACAATTGATCAGATTTTTCCCTAAGTTGAAGGATAAAACCTTCATACCTGGGAATTATTAGATCAAGCTTCCATTCTTGGACCCTTGGTAAGTCCTCTTTCGTTCTTTTACATTTCTTTCGCTTAAAAGTCAAACTTTGTTTGACTTTCTGCTTTGACCAGTTTATGGTCAACATGAAGTTCGTTTGAACTTCATAACGTGAGCGTAATCACGATGGTTTTAGTCCCTAGTGACTATACCTACTGATTACCACGTTATCTAGGCTTAGTGACGAGTCGTAGTTTCGGCCAAAATGCGTATTCTTGCGTATTTTGTAACCAAACTACTTTTTGGTATCAAAACCATTTGTTTTGATACCAAACCTGTTTTCTAAATTCGTTAAACATGTTTTAACATGTTTAACTCGTCACTTTTAGATTTAGTGCTTATATAGGGTCGTAAGGTAAGCGATCTAAACAATCGCTTATACTTTCGAACCCGACCCTTTTGGTCGATCATTAGGATCCGACCAAACAAATTAGGTGACCATAGTTGTATAGGGAATAACCTTCCGAGGTTATACCTTATGGTCACGACGTTTACATAGTTGTATGATAGGTAGTTTATATGCCTTAGGAAAATTACCAAAATGCCCTTTTTGCGCATAAATTCATTTTAAGCATATGTAACCTAAAATTTTCACATCTAAACTAATTAAGTAACATTATTTGACATGTTAAGGCATATAATACTTGTCATAGGACTAGTGAGGCGGTCCGAACGCGTTTTACGCAAACAACGCGTTAAAGTAGCATAAGCTGTCACACCCCCAAAATCCTCATGCGGAGTATCGCCGCTTGGAGGCGTGACTGACCAGGATCAAGCCACCAATCATATTGAACATAACAAGTAAGTAAACTTCAACCACACAATATGAAAGGTGTTTCAAATCAAAAACGTAGTTAAGTGTTTAGCGGAAGCATAATTGTAAAACCCAATGTAAGTATTAAGTACGAAATAAAGTAATGCTTTAGCATGGCATACACTTCCATGTCCCACAACAACCGCGCCTCCCTGTGCAAGCTCCATGAGTACCTAACGACCTGCAAGGCATGTAACAACGAGTCAACAACAAAGTTGAGCGAGTTCACAGTTGGTTGTTTAGTTATAGCATTCGTTTCGTAAATCATATGTTCGTTTTGTAAACCATGTGTCGTATTAATTCGTATCGCGGTCTCCCAGACATGTTTGCGAAAATCAGTGGGGGTTTCCCATGTGTTACTAGACCGTGCGTATCGACTACTACGAAAATATAAGTGGTGCCCTAAATCAATGTCTATCAGCATTGACCCTTTGCCCATAGTCCATTAGTACACGCCCGTCCGACTGGCACGGTGTGAGGTTTGTTAAACCTAATAGTGCTATTAACTAATGACCCGCTCGCCATAGGCCTCGGCGATTAAGTCGATATAAATGAGGGACTTCATGATAGAGTTTTGGTCCAGTGTGTAATCTTGGCATCCTACCTATAGAGGATGTCCGTATGTATCCTACCCAAGGAGAATACGCGAGGTTGTAGTTACCGTTTAATTCATTAACCCATTCCCAACCCTTGGGAATCCCATGCCTTGGAAAGAGTGTGAACTCACCTTGGTTTGCTCGGTATGCTAAACTATGTGCTCACAAGAAATCAGTGAAGTCCAAAAGTTAAGCACGTATACACAATCAGTTTTCGTCCGTAACGAATCACATGCAATCTATGTCACAAAGTGTGCTTAGGAAATCATTAACAAGTAGTACATAACAGTTATTTCATGTTCATACAATTCGTGTTTCACGTAATTGAGTTTTCAGTCTATTCTAACATGGATTATCAATTAACAGATTTAACAGAGTCAACATATTTTAACAGAGTTATCATACTAACCAAATTGTCATGCCAACAGATTCATCATATTAGTAGCGTAACAGGCATAACAGAGTTTTCATACTTAAATTAACAACGTTAAATACATAACAGAGGACACTTGATGAAACTATATGCGGCGAAATCGTCTAGTGGCGAAAACCCTTCAGGTGACGAAATCCCATGGGATTTCGTCGAGATGTATTTTCATCGGGGTGGGGGTTTTCGTCGGGTGCA
Organism: Helianthus tuberosus; assembly: GCA_030545235.1. Classification (NCBI taxonomy): domain Eukaryota; kingdom Viridiplantae; phylum Streptophyta; class Magnoliopsida; order Asterales; family Asteraceae; genus Helianthus; species Helianthus tuberosus. The sequence goes on along the minus strand of CM060429.1, from coordinate 60,108,931 downwards.
TCAATCATTAACAGTAGTTCAACTCGATCCATTCATAAAATCATTCAATCATCATGCGCTCACTAACAAGTTGGTGTGATTATCAAGAACCCTAGTCATCATTAACTGTTACGTGATTAAATTTTCATGTTTATCACACAGGAGCATCAACCATAATCCAAAGATTAAATACTAATCATGAATTTATAGATAACCCTAATTATTAAACAACAGTTGCCAAAAGTCAGTTCATTCACACCTAACAATTTCGACATCATCATTCAATTATCAATCATCATGTCAACCGACAAATCTGTGCCATCGAACTAACCTATATTATATAATACCATCCCATGTTTCATCAAGTTATAAATTCAGTATGCGTGGAAACCCTAGTCATTGACTAATGATAGCACTTAGCATATTATCCAATTTAAAAACACATATAGCAAACACATGACTTCTGACAATCACATGCAAATATGAGTACAATGGCCAACAATCATGAAGGATCCTTATCCGATTGACAGCATTTTCAAGACATCACACTTGCATTGTTATAGGTTATTGGTCAACATGAATAAAATAAGCAATGATATTACTGACCGAGGTGTATTGTGAATGGAAAAAGGATCCGAATGATTGAATGATGATGTTAATTACCGTCGGTTTGCAGGGAAGGAGAGATCTAGGGTTTGCCGAATGATAGTCTCTCGTAAAGGTTGGAAATAAAAAATATATAACAGACCGTCACTGGGCCCAAAGCCCATTCTTATTTTCATCGATCAGTTAGTGGACAAAAACACCACAGTGTTTTCGCCACAAGGGGTGTTTTCGGCTAGGGATAGGGGTGTTCGAACAGGGAGTGTTTTCGTGTGGATGTTTCATGTGTTAGGCAACAAGTTTCATTTTAATAATTATACAAAACATAAATTAACAATACAAGATATGCATAACCCATACACATATAATATACACACCACGAATTTACAGGCAACACGTATATTACACAACAAACAAGTTAAGTCGAAAGAGACCTTGAAAACTCGGGTTGTCACATTATCCCCAACTTGAAAGAAATTTCGTCCCGAAATTTAACACGTGGTTACTGAGGAAGCTAGTTGTGTTGTGTTGTTGTTTCCTGGTTCTCTTGGGGTGTCACATCATCCCCCCGTTGATTTGGAATCTTGTCCTGAAATTCACCAGTAGCTTCATCCTCAGTAGTGGTTGCATTGTTCCCGAACAACTGGGGATACTTGAGTTTCATTTGGTCTTCTCGTTCCCAGGTGAACTTTGGGCCACGACGGGAGTTCCAACGAACTCGAACAAGAGGTATTCTGGTGTGCTTGAGGACCTTAACGTCCCGGTCCGTGATTTCAACTGGTTCCTCGATGAATCGCAACTGATCGTCGATAGTGAGCTCCTTCAAAGGAACTATGAGGGTCTCATCTGACAGACACTTCTTCATATTTGACACGTGAAAAACATTGTGAACTGCGCTGAGTTCCGTTGGTAGATTTAGTTTGTAAGCCACTTTGCCTATCTTCTCAATGACTTCAAACGGTCCGACGTATCGCAGATTAACTTTTCCCCTTTTTCTAAAGCGAACCACACCCTTCCAGGGTGAAATCTTGAGTAGCACTCGATCCCCAACTTGGAACTCGAGTGGTTTCCTGCGCTTGTCCGCGTAGGCTTTCTGATGGTCGCGAGCTGCCGCCATGCGTTGTCGTATCTAGGCAATCCTTTCAGTAGTATCGACTACGAGTTCTGGGCCAGGGATTTCGCTGTCGCCAACTTCTGCCCAACAAAGAGGTGATCGGAACTTACGCCCGTACAGTGCCTCAAATGGAGCGGCTTGAATGCTGGTGTGGTAGCTGTTGTTGTACGAAAACTCCACCAAAGGAAGATGTTTCTCCCAGCCGTTGCCAAAATCAATTACACATGCCCGAAGCATGTCTTCTAAAGTTTGAATAGTGCGCTCAGACTGCCCATCCGTCTGAGGGTGATAAGCTGTGCTCATGTCTAATCGTGAGCCAAAGGATTTGTGCATCGCTTGCCACAGTTCTGAAGTAAAACGCGCATCACGATCGGAGATAATGGAGGTTGGCACCCCGTGCCTCGAGACAACTTCCTTATGGTAGACGTCTGCTAGAGTAGAGAACTTGTCTGTTTCTTTGATAGCCAAGAAGTGTGCAGACTTAGTGAGTCGATCCACGATCACCCAAATAGTATCATTCCCACGTTGAGATCTAGGCAGGCCAGAAACAAAATCCATGGAAATTTGCTACCATTTCCGTTGTGGAATCTCTGGTTGTTGGAGTAGGCCTGATGGTTTCTGGTATTCGGTCTTGACTCTCGCACAAGTCAAACATTTGCTAACGTAAGTTGCTGTGTGAGCTTTCATGCTAGGCCACCAATACGTAGTTCTGAGATCGTGGTACATCTTATCCGAACCAGGGTGTACCGAGTAACGAGACTTATGTGCTTCATCCATTACAAGTTCTCGTAAGGTGCCATAGAGTGGGACCCAAATGAGTCCTGTTACGTAGTAGGTGCCATCTTCCTTTTGTTCTAACCGTTGCCTTGAGTCACGTAGGGCTTCAGCCCTGACGTTTTCTGGTTTCAATGCTTCTACCTGAGCATCTCGTATATGTGCAGGAAGACTAGATTGGATAGTGAGTTGTAAGGCTCGCACGCGCCTAGGTGTAGTATCCTTTCGACTGAGGGCGTCAGCCACAACATTGGCTTTGCCCGGATGGTACTTGATGGCACATTCGTAATCATTCAATAGTTCGACCCATCGACGTTGTCGTATGTTCAACTCCTTCTATTTGAAGATATGCTCGAGACTCCTGTGATCGGTATAAATGGTTCACTTGGTACCGTACAGGTAATGTCTCCATATCTTGAGTGCGAAAACAACAGCTCCCAGCTCCAAATCGTGTGTAGTGTAATTCCTTTCGTGAATCTTAAGTTGGCGCGAGGCGTAAGCGATGACTTTATCCCGTTGCATCAACACACAACCAAGACCCTGAATTGACGCGTCGCAATAAACCACAAAATCGTCTGTGCCCTCTGGCAATGAAAGAATAGGTGCGCTACAAAGTCTATCCTTTAAGTGCTGGAATGCTGATTCCTGTGTATTACCCCAACGGTAGATAACGCCTTTCTGAGTTAGTGAGGTGAGGGGTTGTGCAATCTTAGAGAAGTCCTTGATGAACCTTCTATAGTAGCCCGCCAAACCCAAGAATTAGCGGATTTCTGTTGGTGTACGGGGTTGCAGGCCAGTTCTTGATCGAGTCAACTTTTGATGGATCAACATGAATCCCATCCTTGTTTACCACGTGGCCTAGGAAATGAACTTCATGAAGCCAGAAGTCGCATTTTGAAAACTTGGCGTACAGCTGTTCTGCTCGAAGGAGTTCCAAAATGAGCCGTAAATGCTGCTCGTGTTCCTCCCGACTCTTAGAGTAGATCAGAATGTCGTCGATGAATACAATCTCAAACTTATCCAAGTAGGGCTTGCACACTCTGTTCATAAGATCCATGAAGACTGCAGGCGCGTTTGTTAACACGAATGGCATGACTAGAAACTCGTAATGGCCGTAGCGTGTTCTGAATGCTGTTTTGGAGACGTCCTCGTCCCGGACTCTCAGTTGATGGTAGCCTGATCTCAGATCAATCTTTGAATAGTAGCTCGACCCTTGCAGCTGGTCAAACAAGTCGTCAATGCGTGGAAGTGGATAGCGATTCTTTACGGTCACCTTGTTTAGATCGCGATAATCTATGCACATACGGAAGGTACCGTCTTTCTTCTTCACAAAGAACACGGGAGCTCCCCAGGGCGAAGAGCTAGGACGAATGAAACCCTTATTCAAGAGTTCTTGCAATTGCTTGGACAGTTCTTCCAGTTCGGTTGGAGCTAAGCGGTAAGGTGCTCGAGCTATGGGTGCTGCTCCAGGAGTTAGCTCGATTTGAAATTCGACCTGGCGATGAGGCGGTAGCCCAGGTAAATCTTCAGGAAACACTTGAGGAAAGTCGCGTACTACTGGAATATCCTCTATTCTCTTCTCTCTCGTTAATGCGTCAGTAACAAGTGCTAAGATAGCGGTGTGGCCCTTTCGCAAACACTTCTGGGCCTTAAGGAAGGAGATGATGCCCACTACAGCACCACTCTTGTCGCCTTGAATTTCGTGAGGTTCTTTGCCAGAACGGGGAATACGAACAATCTTCTCTTTGCATAGGATCTCTGCTTGCTGTTGTGATAAACAATCCATCCCAATGACGATGTCGAAACTACCCAGAACTATAGGAATGAGATCGATAGAGAAAGTCTGACCAGCTAAGACGAGATTACAACCCTTAACTATGTGTGTGGCTTCTACACTCTTACCGTTTGCTAACTCTACGACATGCTTGGTGTTTAAAGGAGTTGGTGTGCGTTTTAACATTTGACTAACTTTTAGAGACACATAACTGGTATCGGCACCCGAATCAAATAAAACAGTAACATAAAAGTCATCCAGTAGAAACTTACCCATCACGACGTTGGGGTCATTCCTAGCATCACCCTGACCAAGCACGAACACGCGGCCCCGAGCGCCATTGTTTCCATTGTTTCCCCCGTTGTTATCCCCATTGTTGTTCCTATTGCCCTGATTATTGTTGTTGTTGTTCTGATTCTGGTTTAACTGAGGGCAGTTCCGCTTGAAGTGGCCTTCAGCACCACACTGAAAGCATTCCCTGTTGCCCCGCTGTTGCTGCTGGTTCTGTGGAGCTGGTGGTTGTTGTTGTTGGTTCTGATTCGCAGGTCGTGAGCTCCTGCAATCCTTAGCTTCATGACCCATCTTGAGACACCGCTGACAACGACCCTTGTTGCACTGACCATTGTGGTGTCTGTTGCATTTGTTGCACTTTGGGAGGTTTCCTCGATATCCACCCTGCCCTTGACTACCAGAAGATTGCTGACCAGGGATTTGATAGTCATCAGTCCTTCGCTGCTGTGCCTGGGACTGAACTGAATTCGAACCTTTGCTGGAGGCTCCATCCCATTTTCGCTTGTTATCACTGGGAGTAGCAGGAGTAGTAGTAGTAGTAGTAGTAGTAGTAGCACCAATACGCTTAGGCAGCCTGTTCTGTTCCACTGCCTGGTCTGTGAGACGATGAGCAAGACGAGTAACATCCTGGATGGTAGCAAGGTTAGCCGAAGTCACATGGCTTTGAATTTCTGGTACAAGACCCCTGAGATACAGCTCGATACGCTTGATGGGAGGATCCACCATAGTTGGACACAAGATGGCCAGCTCGTTTGACCTTTTCGTATACGCCTCTATCTCTGACCCTGTCATCTTTAGGTTAAAGAACTCCACCTCCAACTTGTGGATGTCATCATGACTACAGTATTCCCGCTTGATCAGTTCCTTAAAGTCGTTCCATGGGGTGGCATTAGCAGCTACCAGCCCTAACATTTGGACTTGTGCGTTCCACCAAGTCAACGCAACGCCTTCGAGAGTACCAGTGGCATACTTCACCCTACGAGCCTCGGGGCATTCACACATTTCGAAGACTGACTCGAGCTTCTCAAACCAATGGAAGAGTCCAATGGCCCCTTCAGTGCCACTGAAAGTACCAGGACGACAGTCCATGAAAGTTTTGAACGTGCATGCAGGCGGCTGAGCATGCTGGCCTGTTGTGTAAACAAGAATAGGACAAAGTTAAACACAAGAGTTGGTTTAGGAGTGTAGGATCTAAAGATCCTAGAGTGAGTTGCGACTACAGGATATACCTCCTGCTTGGGCGGCTGCAAGTACCGCAGCAACTTGTTGGTTAATCAGAGCCATCAACTGGGCTTGAGTCATGTTAACGCGTCCAACCATCATCTTCATATCAAAGGAAACAGGAGTGAGAGGGGTTCGCGAAAGTTCGATGACAGAAGAGAGTAAGCACACACGTGTTTTCAAACAATAGTTGTTACGTTTATCTAAGCATACCATGAGCAAAGTTCTATTGTAATCTAGCAAGTAGGCAATGTAAACATAAATCATATCACCTAGAATGTCGAGTCTTGCACGTGGAGCGAAGCGTCATTGTGGATCGTTGAGCACTGTTCAGGTTATAGTATGGTTTTAACAAAAACTTTTTCCCTTATTAAAACAAAGTTCACTATAACCAATGGCTCTGATACCAATCTGTCACACCCCCAAAATCCTCATGCGGAGTATCGCCGCTTGGAGGCGTGGCTGACCAGGATCAACCCACCAATCATATTGAACATAACAAGTAAGTAAACTTCAACTACACAATATGAAAGGTGTTTCAAATCAAAAACGTAGTTAAGTGTTTAGCGGAAGCATAATTGTAAAACCCAATGTAAGTATTAAGTACGAAATAAAGTAATGTCTTTAGCATGGCATACACTGCCATGTCCCACAACGACCGCGCCTCCCTGTGCAAGCTCCATGAGTACCTAACGACCTGCAAGGCATGTAACAACGAGTCAACAACAAAGTTGAGCGAGTTCACAGTTGGTTGTTTAGTTATAGCATTCGTTTCGTAAATCATATATTCGTTTTGTAAACCATGTATCGTATTAATTCGTATCGAGGTCTCCCAGACATGTTTGCGAAGATTAGTGGGGGCTTCCCATGTGTTACTAGACCGTGCGTATCGACTACTACGAAAATATAAATGGTGCCCTAAATCAATGTCTATCAGCATTGACCCTTTGCCCATAGTCCATTAGTATACGCCCGTCCGACTGGCACGGTGTGAGGTTTGTTAAACCTAATAGCGCTATTAACTAATGACCCGCTCGCCATAGGCCTCGGCGATTAAGTCGATATAAATAAGGGACTTCATGATAGAATTTTGGTCCAGTGTGTAATCTTGGCATCCTACCTATGGAGGATGTCCGTACGTATCCTACCCAAGGAGAATACGCGAGGTTGTAGTTACCGTTTAATTCATTAACCCATTCCCAACCCTTGGGAATCCCATGCCTTGGAAAGAGTATGAACTCACGATGGTTTGCTCGGTATGCTAAACTATTTGCTCACAAGAAATCAGTCAAGTCCTAAAGTTAAGCACATATACACAATCAGTTTTCGTCCGTAACGATTCACATGCAATCTATGTCACAAAGTGTGCTTAGGCAATCATTAACAAGTAGTACATAACAGTTATTTCACGTTCGTACAATTCGTGTTTCTTGTAATTGAGTTTTCAGTCTATTCTAACATGGATTATCAATTAACAGATTTAACAGAGTTATCAAACTAACCAAATTGTCATGCTAACAGATTCATCATATTAGTAGAGTAACAGGCATAACAGAGTTTTCATACTTAACTTAACAACGTTAAATACATAACAGAGGACACTTGATGAAACTATATGCGGCGAAATCGTCTAGTGGCAAAAACCCTTCAGGTGACGAAATCCCTTGGGCGACGAAATCCCTTGGGATTTCGTCGAGATGTATTTTCGTCGGGGTGGGGGTTTTCGTCAGGTGCATCAATCATCAACAGCAGTTTAACTCAATCCATTCATAAAATCATTCAATCATCATGCGCTCACTAACAAGTTGGTGTGATTATAAAGAACCCTAGTCATCATTAACTGTTACGTGATTAAATTATCATGTCTATCACACTGGAGCATCAACCATAATCCAAAGATTAAATACTAATCATGAATTTATAGATAACCCTAATTATTAAACAACAATTGCCAAAAGTCAGTTCATTCACACCTAACAATTTCGACATCATCATTCAATTATCAATCATCATGTCAACCGACAAATCTGTGCCATCGAACTAACCTATATTATATAATACCATCCCATGTTTCATCAAGTTATAAATTCAGTATGCGTGGAAACCCTAGTCATTGACTAATGATAGCACTTAGCATATTATCCAATTTAAAAACACATATAGCAAACACATGACTTCTGACAATCACATGCAAATATGAGTACAATGGCCAACAATCATGAAGGATCCTTATCCGATTGACAGCATTTTCAAGACATCACACTTGCATTGTTATAGGTTATTGGTCAACATGAATAAAATAAGCAATGATATTACTGACCGAGGTGTATTGTGAATGGAAAAAGGATCCGAATAATTGAATGACGATGTTAATTGACGTCGGTTTGCAGGGAAGGAGAGATCTAGGGTTTGCCGAATGATAGTCTCTCGTAAAGGTTGGAAATAAAAAATATATAACAGACCGTCACTGGGCCCAAAGCCCATTCTTATTTTCGTCGATCAGTTAGTGGACGAAAACACCAAAGTGTTTTCGCCACAAGGGGTGTTTTCGGCTAGGGATATGGGTGTTCGAACAGGGAGTGTTTTCGTGTGGATGTTTCATGTGTTAGGCAACAGGTTCCATTTTAATAATTATACAAAACATAAATTAATAATACAAGATATGCATAACCCATACACATATAATATACACACCACGAATTTACAAGCAACACGTATATTACACAATAAACAAGTTAAGTCGAAAGAGACCTTGAAAACTCGGGTTGTCACATAAGCTACCTAAACGAGTCATAATGGGTCATAAGCACTTAGGATAGGTTTCATTTTAGAATGTAGGCTTTGTTAAACCATATTACATGAGTTCCTATACTCATTTGGTTTACGAAACCTCATTCGATCCAATCTTCTGATTTAGGTCCGGTTATTTATGTAGTTATCTATATAGGGTGCCGTTTGATTCCGTGATCCCTCTAGCTTTGCTTGGTTGTTGTTCAAGACTTCTAAGCATCCTCAAGTGAGTACATAGTCCCCTCTTTTACTATTTTCAAACTGTTTTGGGGTGAGACACATGTGCCTACTTGTTACTTTCGTGCTTTCCATGTTTTCATATCATATACTTGCTATGTTCGTTAGTACACTATTAGTACATGATTTCATTATGTTTTGCTATGTATGTTTACTTGGCATGCTAGCACATTGTTTTAAATTACATATTCTTTTGCTATGTATGTTTACTTAGCATGCTAGCACATTGTTTTACATTCATTTCTTTTGCTATGTATGTTCCCTTAGCATACTTAGTACATTGTTTTACATTACATTTCTGCTATGTATGTTTACTGAGCATGCTAGCACATTGATTTACATGACTTTTCTGCTTTGTATGTTTACTTAGCATACTTAGTACATTGTTTTACATTGCATCTCTGTTGCATATGTTCTCGTAACATATGGACACATTGTTTTATATCTCTACCTTGTATGTTCACTTAGCATACTAGGTACATTATTTTCATAAAACATGCTTACATTTGGTTTGTTTAACGGAACTAAATTAAATTCATTAACACCGATCATGCCGCTCGGTAGTAGGTAGTGGTACCATAGGACTTGACATCTCCCGTTCCTAAAACCCAAGGTTTGTTTGGGTGGAAGGAATGACCGAATCCGAAAACATTTTTTGATAACCTTCACTCTAAGGTTATCTTACTGTCTCAAGGCTTGGATGTAGGTGTCACACCCCGACCACGTAAAGCAACTAGACGTGGCGGAAACGTCGGGGAGTGTTGTAACAGAATTATTGTTTCATAACCATGGCATAAATAAATTCTGTTTTATTGAATAAATGAACTCATTGTTTTAATACAATCAAATAAATACAACTATGATCTTCCAAGTTTTAAAGTTGCTAAGGCACGAGTCCATCCTAAATGTAGCATGTATCAACAATCATTGCAAAGCAGTACCTGAAACATGTGTAAAAATAGGTACGTCAGCATAAAAATGCCTGTGAGATACATAGGTTTTGTGAATATAGGATTCATGACTTATGTTTAAGAAAATGTTTAGTCATGAACCTTGTAATTTGTTTTGTCTTGTAAATCGTTAAAAAAACAATAAGTTCAAATGATATGTATAAATAAGAGAATAATGTATGGTTAAATGAATAACCATATAAAATGAGTTTGTATAAGAAAAGTTGTTTGTAAATAAATGTCTTGTGAAAAGTATGTTATTTGTATAAAATGTTATATGTCTCAAATTGAAATGATTCAGATAACGATACAATATGTAATACCATACAAACACTTATATATAGGAAGTACCAGCGGCGTATCCACCATGTTTGTATCATATTACACACGCCTCGTTACTTAATCACTTACTTAAACCAAACCAGCAATGTAAGATGTCTATGTTTAACCCAATTGCCAAACGTATTGAATAATGTGTCAAAATGTTTATGTCAAGATGTAAATCATGTAATGTGTAACCAATGTGATTTGTTTAAATAAATGTAAGGTTAAACGAATAACCCTATATTAGCATATTAAAAGTATACTTTGGATTTGTAAGTAACATGTTTAACTATGTTTTGGTTTCATAAATAACATATCAAAATATGCTTTAGATGTGATAAATAACATATTAAACTATGTTTTTGGTTTTGTAAATATATGTTGGTTTTGTACAATACCACACATGAGAGTATATTAAACTATACTTTAATAGTGTGATTTGAGAATTCATTCAGACCTGGTGCATCAAAATACACCTTTGAGACTATAGAAATACCACAAAGGCAATCCCTATTTGGATGGAGCAACAAATTGGTTTCAGACATTCCATGACAACAGGAATGGGGTGTCAAATCCTATAGCGCTATATCATACTAACAATCGGTCTGGTGAACATAAAATAAGTACAATTCAACATTTTTATTTTATGTTCTTTGAGAAATCAGTGTTTAAACCACAGATAGTCATTTAGTTTGTCAAAAGATAAGTAATAACATGTATAATCAATTATACTTTGAAATCATGAAAATAACAGATAGGTACACATGCTTCACCCCAAAACAGTTTGAAAACAGTAAAAGAGGGGAACTATGTACTCACCTGAGAGTGCTTAGGAGTCTTGCACAACTACCAAGCAAGCTAGAGGAGTCCCGGAAATTAAACGGTACCTAATATAGGTAACTACATAAATAACCCAGACGTAAATCGGAGGATCGGATAGAATGAGGGCTCGTAAACCAGATGAGTATTGGAACTCATGTAGTATGGTTTACAAAAGCCTACATACTAAATGAAACCTAGTCTAAGCGCTTACGACCCATTACAACCCGTTTAGGTAGCTTATGATACTTTAACGCGTCGTTCGCGTGAAACGCGTTCGGACCGCCTAACTAGTCCTATGACAAGTAATATATGCCTTAACATGTCTAATATGGTTAAAACGAATTTTGGCATCAAAGGGGTATTTTGGTAATTTACCTAAGGCATATAAACTACCTATCATACAACTACTTAAACGATGTGACCATAGGGTATAACCTCGGAAGGTTATTCCCTACCTACTATGGTCACCTAATGTGTTTGGTCGGATCCTAATGATCGACCAAATGGGTCGGGTCCGAGGTATAAGCGATTTATTAGATCGCTTACCCTACGCCCCTAGACAACGTGGTAATCAGTAGGCATAGCCCCAAGGGACTATAACCAACGTGATTACACTCACGTTGCGAAGTTCAAACGAACTTCGCATTGACCATTACTGGTCAACGCTGAAAGTCAAACTAAGTTTGACTTTCGGACTCGAAAAGCAATAAAATAAGGAAAAGAACGAAAGAATACTTACGAAGGGTCCCCGAATGCTAACTTCGATTCAAAAATCTCAGGTATGAAACAATAGTTTCAACTTAGAGTTTCTCAAATCAAAGTTCTTGTAATTTTGAAGCATGGGGGGGTGGGGTATTTATAGGATTTCCCGAACCGTTAGGATCGTTTCTTGGAAAAAGTGCTTCAATCTTGGCCATACACTAGCACCCATGGTATTGTAATACCATGTGCCCAAAATACCAGCCCATAGATTCCCAAAACCATGTGCAACAAGTGGGAAGGACTAGATTCGATGTATAAGCAAACATCTTTCAGAAATGACAGTTTTGGTCCCTGTTATGTGTTTATGCCATTTCCGACTCTTCTAAGGCCCGTAAAGCCAACTTTAAGGCCCTAAAATGATGTCTAAACATTGTGGACATGAAACATACTCAAAAATATGCCGGGTGTTGGTTCGTTTGGTCGTACGAACGCGATGTTCGCTTAATTACGACGGAATGCGCATAAGCGCGAAAAACGATCCAAATGACGTAACGAATGGATTTTTGGTAATCCAAACACTAAAGCATAATATAGTCATGCTTACATAAATTTTTGGATGTCCGGATGTATTCAGAACGTAAGGTATGCGCGAAAATGCAAACTTGTGCACTTTTTGACGCTTTTAGTCCCTGAATGACACAAACGTTTATTTTAGCATACCGAACACCTCAAAGCCTATTTATAAGCTATGTGAAGGGTATTTATGGTATGTTTAACTTATGCTCATGCTCCGGAATGTCTGTTACAGTTCAAATTGGCATACTTTCGCAGTTTGTCAAGTTTAGTCCCTGTAAGCGAATTAACTTGTTTTTGCCATACCAAAGCCTTTAAAACTTATTTCTAAGTTATGTAAAGGTTATTTAAGGTATGTTAAGCCTACTTCACTATTCCGGAGTGTTCGTTGGATTAAACTGGTTATATTTACGCATCTGAGCGCGTATAACCCTCCAGAAAACGATTTAAAGCTTAAAATCGAACAAGAGTTGTTATGTGTAAAAGATACACATAATTTTACAAATCCCAAATATGAAATACAATATTTCATTGGTTTGGCATTTGTTTGACGGTTGAAGTGACACAGGTGTTACAGTCTCCCCTACTTTAGGAAATTTCGTCCCGAAATTTAATTCTAGAGGAAACTTGTGAAGACAGCTGTGACGGTTTCGCCTTCTAATAGATCCATTGAACCCTTAAGTAAAACTCTGGGCCATGTTAGGATTCTTAGCGAATTTGTTAACCCTCAATGTGAATTCCTTGTAGCAGTAAAACATGGAATTTTTGAACTATGGATAGAAAAACGTTTCTTATGAAGACTTATCATAGGAAACTTGTGTGTGCTTGAAATCAGAATTGGGGAGTGTGAGAATAAATGACATTGGTTAAGGTCCAAGACTTCTCCCGTATCATTATTCTTGTCACTATGGGTCTTAACACATGACAAAATTCTCTGTGGTTTCTGTGCACTGAATTCCATAATTATGTAGGCCTCCATAATTACTTAATTCCTTGCACAGTCCGCACAGTTCATTTCAGAATGCGTAGAGGAAAAATCAATTGAATGAACATGAAGCGACTAGACTAGACCACCAAAGGGTCCTTTTAATTAGATCAACGAACGATCTTTTTAACTAGACCGTCATACGATCTCCTTAAATAGACCGCTTAAGGGATCTTTTTAATTATATCATCACATGATATTTCTAATCAGATTTTCAAAAATCAATTTGTTTAACTAGACCACCCAAGGGGTCCAATTATAGAATAGTACTTTAAAATCCAAGGGACTTGACTACAACGTAAAAGTCCATTATGGATTTAAGATAGTAACTTTGGATATCCTACTATGAATCCTTCATATAAAATAGGGAAGATTCTACGAGGATTTGGATGGATCATATATAACCACAAAGCATGTAAGAAAACACATAAGCACAAAATTAGTTAACTTGATTCTTTAATTCGTTGTCTTTGAGCATGGATAATTAAAGCACACTAGAAATCCAATCCATGAATTTCATTTGATACTTTAATCATTTTCAAGGATCCATCTATAAAGATAGAAGGATTCTCAATAAAAGTTTGGCTTTGTTTCTTAAAAGAAACGAGTGTTTAAGGTTCTTGGGGAGATCACAGATATTCATAAAATGACAGAACCATACGAGTAGTTTGTCTTTGAGTTGACATCATAAGATTGTATCCAACGTTCACACGATCGTATCAGTTTTGCAAAAATAAAAACGACGAATTTTTATTTATATAACAACTGACTTGTCTTTAAACATCATAAGATAACAACCAAGGAAATAACAAAACACTAATTGTTCACTGCCGCATCATTGTTCATGTTTGCCTCATTGATGTTAAACATTCGTCCACGTGCTGGAGGTGCGTTAACAAGTCTTGGGCAATTGTTCCTGTAGTGGGTAAGGTCACCACAATTATAACATGACCCCGGAGGGAACCGTGCTTGAACAGCAGCAGGGTTTGCAGCAGCTTGATTTGCATAGCGACACACATTGATCAAATGTCCCAACCGCCCACAGTGGGTACATTTGTGACACTGCTCTTGCTCTAGATGATGACGGTTGCACTTGTTGCACAAAGGTGCAGTACCAACATAGTTTTGCCTTTTGCGAGGTTGTGCTGGTTGGTTTGGTGCAACCTGTTTGTCTTGAGCAGTTACAGCGCAGTTCTGAGAGGCTTTGCGCTTCTTCTTCTTGGACACCTCAGCATTTTCTTCCTTTGGTTCAACTTGAGCAGTCTTGTCAGTTGGTCTTGAGTCGCCCTTTCGAAACAGCTTATGCTTCCTGATGTGGGATTCAGTTAGGGTGGCAGACAGTTCAATGGCTTGTCTGACAGTAGTAGGGTTACTGCCAGTAACAATATCCTGAACTAGGTCAGGAAGACCATCCGTATATTTCTCGATCGCCTTATCCACAGGAGTAACCATAGCAGGACACAACAGGCTCAATTCTTCAAAACGGTCAGTATAGGCTCGATGTTCACCACTGTCTTGCTTCAAATCATCAAACTCCCTCTCCAAAGCTCGCAGTTCATGACGAGGGCAAAACTCCTTCATCATAAGAGCCCTAAGCTCAGCCCAAGTCTGTGCTAATGCAACCTCAGTGCCTCGGTCTCTCATAACCCCGTTCCACCATGTAAGAGCCCTCTTCTGAAACACACTTGAAGAAAACTCGACCTTACGATTTTCAGGACACAGAACATGACGGAAGGTATTCTCAATGCTCTCGAACCACTGAAGAAGCCCAGTTGCTCCCTCAGAACCACTAAACTTGAGCGGTTTAGCCGAGTTGAAACTCTTGAAATTGCATGGAGCATTGTTGTTGTTGATGGCTTGCATCATTTGAGCATAAAGATTTGGGAAGGCAACAGCCATTTGCTGCGCGATGATTTTCGCCAGTTCGGCATTTGCCATCTGATTGTCGCGTCGAGGAGGCATTCTAAAAGAGGAAACATGAAAGGAAACGAGTGAGAGAAATAGACGAAAAGAATGAGATGAAACAAATTTGATGAAGGCAAGGATAGTGGTCATTTGTTCGCTTTACAAAGCAAACAAACTACACACAGTGACTAATCAAAGTAAATGGGTCAAAAATAATGTATCGCGAAGACATGCTCGCCTATAAGTGAACACTCATCCCAAGAATTCCCAGGTAAGCACAACTGGTCTCGCGTCTGATGAGATATATACGAAGTGCTTGCCTAGACAGAAAACCCAGAATACAGGCATTCACCCTTCCAGTTTGCACGTGTTCACATTATTTAAAACCCAAAACCTTGACGAGATTTTTGAAAATTCAAAGGGGTTCAAAACCATAAAACAGAGGGTTCAAAACCTTACAATAGAGGGTTCAAAACCTAGTAAGCAATCATCCTAGAACAGATGATTAGTTTTCAAAGCGGTTTTGAAATTTATGTTCTTATTGTGGTCGTCGCCTAAGGATAGGTGACGGTATCGTTTTATGACTAAACGCAAGTAAACTCGCGTTAGGGTCCTAAGAAGGTTATAGACTAGGTCAAAGCATTACTAATAACCTAATTCCCTATAACCATTGGCTCTGATACCACTTTTCTGTCACACCCCGACCACGTAAAGCAACTAGACGTGGCGGAAACGTCGGGGAGTGTTGTAACAGAATTATTGTTTCATAACCATGGCATAAATAAATTCTGTTTTATTGAATAAATGAACTCATTGTTTTAATACAATCAAATAAATACAACTATGATCTTCCAAGTTTTAAAGTTGCTAAGGCACGAGTCCATCCTAAATGTAGCATGTATCAACAATCATTGCAAAGCAGTACCTGAAACATGTGTAAAAATAGGTACGTCAGCATAAAAATGCCTGTGAGATACATAGGTTGTGTGAATATAGGATTCATGACTTATGTTTAAGAAAATGTTTAGTCATGAACCTTGTAATTTGTTTTGTCTTGTAAATCGTTAAAAAAACAATAAGTTCAAATGATATGTATAAATAAGAGAATAATGTATGGTTAAATGAATAACCATATAAAATGAGTTTGTATAAGAAAAGTTGTTTGTAAATAAATGTCTTGTGAAAAGTATGTTATTTGTATAAAATGTTATATGTCTCAAATTGAAATGATTCAGATAACGATACAATATGTAATACCATACAAACACTTATATATAGGAAGTACCAGCGGCGTATCCACCATGTTTGTATCATATTACACACGCCTCGTTACTTAATCACTTACTTAAACCAAACCAGCAATGTAAGATGTCTATGTTTAACCCAATTGCCAAACGTATTGAATAATGTGTCAAAATGTTTATGTCAAGATGTAAATCATGTAATGTGTAACCAATGTGATTTGTATAAATAAATGTAAGGTTAAACGAATAACCCTATATTAGCATATTAAAAGTATACTTTGGATTTGTAAGTAACATGTTTAACTATGTTTTGGTTTCATAAATAACATATCAAAATATGCTTTAGATGTGATAAATAACATATTAAACTATGTTTTTGGTTTTGTAAATATATGTTGGTTTTGTACAATACCACACATGAGAGTATATCAAACTATACTTTAATAGTGTGATTTGAGAATTCATTCAGACCTGGTGCATCAAAATACACCTTTGAGACTATAGAAATACCACAAAGGCAATCCCTATTTGGATGGAGCAACAAATTGGTTTCAGACATTCCATGACAACAGGAATGGGGTGTCAAATCCTATAGCGCTATATCATACTAACAATCGGTCTGGTGAACATAAAATAAGTACAATTCAACATTTTTATTTTATGTTCTTTGAGAAATCAGTGTTTAAACCACAGATAGTCATTTAGTTTGTCAAAAGATAAGTAATAACATGTATAATCAATTATACTTTGAAATCATGAAAATAACAGATAGGTACACATGCTTCACCCCAAAACAGTTTGAAAACAGTAAAAGAGGGGAACTATGTACTCACCTGAGAGTGCTTAGGAGTCTTGCACAACTACCAAGCAAGCTAGAGGAGTCCCGGAAATTAAACGGTACCTAATATAGGTAACTACATAAATAACCCGGACGTAAATCGGAGGATCGGATAGAATGAGGGCTCGTAAACCAGATGAGTATTGGAACTCATGTAGTATGGTTTACAAAAGCCTACATACTAAATGAAACCTAGTCTAAGCGCTTACGACCCATTACAACCCGTTTAGGTAGCTTATGATACTTTAACGCGTCGTTCGCGTGAAACGCGTTCGGACCGCCTAACTAGTCCTATGACAAGTAATATATGCCTTAACATGTCTAATATGGTTGTCAAATCAGTTTAGATGTCAAAAGTTATGTTACATATGATTAAAACGAATTTTGGCATCAAAGGGGTATTTTGGTAATTTACCTAAGGCATATAAACTACCTATCATACAACTACTTAAACGATGTGACCATAGGGTATAACCTCGGAAGGTTATTCCCTACCTACTATGGTCACCTAATGTGTTTGGTCGGATCCTAATGATCGACCAAATGGGTCGGGTCCGAGGTATAAGCGATTTATTAGATCGCTTACCCTACGCCCCTAGACAACGTGGTAATCAGTAGGCATAGCCCCAAGGGACTATAACCAACGTGATTACACTCACGTTGCGAAGTTCAAACGAACTTCGCATTGACCATTACTGGTCAACGCTGAAAGTCAAACTAAGTTTGACTTTCGGACTCGAAAAGCAATAAAATAAGGAAAAGAACGAAAGAATACTTACGAAGGGTCCCCGAATGCTAACTTCGATTCAAAAATCTCAGGTATGAAACAATATTTTCAACTTAGAGTTTCTCAAATCAAAGTTCTTGTAATTTTGAAGCATGGGGGGGTGGGGTATTTATAGGATTTCCCGAACCGTTAGGATCGTTTCTTGGAAAAAGTGCTTCAATCTTGGCCATACACTAGCACCCATGGTATTGTAATACCATGTGCCCAAAATACCAGCCCATAGATTCCCAAAACCATGTGCAACAAGTGGGAAGGACTAGATTCGATGTATAAGCAAACATCTTTCAGAAATGACAGTTTTGGTCCCTGTTATGTGTTTATGCCATTTCCGACTCTTCTAAGGCCCGTAAAGCCAACTTTAAGGCCCTAAAATGATGTCTAAACATTGTGGACATGAAAAATACTCAAAAATATGCCGGGTGTTGGTTCGTTTGGTCGTACGAACGCGATGTTCGCTTAATTACGACGGAATGCGCATAAGCGCGAAAAACGATCCAAATGACGTAACGAATGGATTTTTGGTAATCCAAACACTAAAGCATAATATAGTCATGCTTACATAAATTTTTGGATGTCCGGATGTATTCAGAACGTAAGGTATGCGCGAAAATGCAAACTTGTGCACTTTTTGACGCTTTTAGTCCCTGAATGACACAAACGTTTATTTTAGCATACCGAACACCTCAAAGCCTATTTATAAGCTATGTGAAGGGTATTTATGGTATGTTTAACTTATGCTCATGCTCCGGAATGTCTGTTACAGTTCAAATTGGCATACTTTCGCAGTTTGTCAAGTTTAGTCCCTGTAAGCGAATTAACTTGTTTTTGCCATACCAAAGCCTTTAAAACTTATTTCTAAGTTATGTAAAGGTTATTTAAGGTATGTTAAGCCTACTTCACTATTCCAGAGTGTTCGTTGGATTAAACTGGTTATATTTACGCATCTAAGCGCGTATAACCCTCCAGAAAACGATTTAAAGCTTAAAATCGAACAAGAGTTGTTATGTGTAAAAGATACACATAATTTTACAAATCCCAAATATGAAATACAATATTTCATTGGTTTGGAATTTGTTTGACGGTTGAAGTGACACAGGTGTTACAGTAGGCGTTTAACATTTC
This sequence comes from Helianthus tuberosus, assembly GCA_030545235.1. Lineage (NCBI taxonomy): Eukaryota > Viridiplantae > Streptophyta > Magnoliopsida > Asterales > Asteraceae > Helianthus > Helianthus tuberosus. The sequence goes on along the minus strand of CM060429.1, from coordinate 60,089,896 downwards.
CGCATAGATGTTTGTATCAGTAAAGCATGCATCATCTTACAAAACATAACTTTTGATTACATTTTTATCAAATGCATTGTTTTGTACATTTCTTACCTATAGGGTTGAATAAATGCTTTTAATTAATAAATGCTTTTATTCACTCTACATTACATTTGTTTACACAATAACATTTCAACATTTGCTTGAGCATTTCATTTGGTTATACATGAACATTTTTACATTGGTGGTTTGTTTTGGTAAGTGATTTAAATAACGAGGCGTGTGTAATAAGATAAAAGCATGGTGGATACGCCGCTGGTACTTCCTATATATAAGTGCTTTTATAGTATTACATATCGTAGCGTTATTTAAACAATTTCAACATTTGACATATTACATTTTACACAAATAACATATTCTCACTAAACATTTGATTTACAAAACAACTTATTTTATACAACTCATTTTACTTGGTTATTCATATAACCTTACATTTTCTTTACATATCATCTATTTTATCATCGCTTTTCAAATGACTTACAAAAGAAAACATTTTACAAGGATCATCACTAACTTTTCTTAAACAATTTTCTTTAAACTTATAAGTCATGAATCCTAAATCAATAAAACCTATGTATCTCACAGGCATTTTTATGCTGACGTACCTATTTTCACATGTGTTTCAGGAATTGACGCATAGGATTGATCAAGATACACTTAGGTGGACTTGGGCCTTAGTGACATTAAAAGATGCAAGACTAGTTAATTATGTTATGTTTCTTTGTTGTTAAGACATTGTAACTCTTTTAATCAATAAAACAAAATTTCAAATTTCCATGTGTTATGAAACAATGATTCTGTTACAACACTCCCCGACGTTTCCGCCACGATTTGTTGTTTTACGTGGTCGGGGTGTGACAGAAAAGTTGGTATCAGAACTCATGGTTATAGGGAATTAGGTTATCAGTAATGCTTTGACCTAGTCTATAACCTTCCTAGGACCCCAACGCGAGTTCACTTGCGTTTAGTCATAAAACAATACTGTCACCTATCCTTAGGCGACAACCACAACAAGAACATAAATTTGAAATCTGCTTTGAAAACCAATCATCTGTTCTAGGATGATTTATTATAAGGTTTTGAACCCTCTAAGTTTTCAAAATCTCGTCAAAGTTTGGGTCTTTTAATGTGAACACGTGCAAACTGGAAGGGTGAATGCCTGTACTCTGAGTTTTCTGTCTAAGGCTAGAGTGTTCGTACAAATCCGCAGAATCGGACCAGTCACTCTTACCTGGGAACTCTTGGGGTGAGTGTTCACTTATAGGCAAGCATGTCTTCAGTGATACATTAATATGACCCATTTACTTTGATTTGTCACCGTCTCATTTGTTTGCCTTAGGTAACAAACAAATGATCGCAATTTTATGCATTGCTATTCTGTTTTGATTATCCGATAGCATTTCACTTGTTTCTTCCTATGTCTTTCATTTTCTTCTAGAATGTCTCTTCATCGCGATGACGCCCAAATATCCGAGCAGACTGCCAAATTCGCTAAGCGAATAGGCGAAGTCCTCCTGAAGACTGTTGAATTAGCTACTGCCATGTACCATCTCCAGGAGGAAGCCACTCAAGAGTCACCAAAGGAAGCAAAAGCCAAGCCTTTACCAAAATCAAGGAAGCGTAAGGCTTCAAAGAAACCTGCAGCAGTTGCACCCAGTCAATCGGGACCTAGCCAAGTGGCAACGCCACCAGCTAGGAAGCCGTACTTAGGAGTTGCCCCATGGTGCAAACGATGCAACCGTCATCATTCAAACCTCATACCCTGCTTCAAATGTACCTACTGTGGACGGTGGGGACATTTGGTTAACATATGCCGCTTTGCTATCCAAAACAAAGCTATTGCAAATCTTGCTGCTACCCAACTCCAAGTCAACCCTACTCAAGCTTGTTTTCCGTCTGGCCTACAACTGTGGCGAGATGAGCCATTTCAGGAACAAATGCCCGAAGATTTTCAATGCAAATCCAACCCTTGGATGAGCATTTGGGTGATTAGAAGAAGCTGCTTCTTTAAATAATTTGTATCTGTTGCTTTTGTTTCTTTTGTTGAACTCGGAAACAATGTGTTCAGTTTATAAATAAATTGTTGTTCTCAATTCTGATGTACAAGTGTAGTTACATGTGTGTATGGCATTTCCCTATGATACCTACATCAAGGAACTATGTTCTTTACAAACTACTTTTGTGATTCTCCCTTTCCTGTGTTTGCTCATGATTTCCTTGAAAATTTCTAAGTACTCGTTTCATTCTAAGAAACAAAGTACAGAAAATAAAGTGACATTATGAGTAATCATGCTTTTACACATCTGTGCCTTTGAATCCTTGGTTAGATAACTAAGGGTATTTTCAAATCTCATACCCATCACGTTCTAATTTTTTTTACATGCATAGCATAAGTTTTCAAAACAACCTTCATGATTTCAAAAACATTTTATATATAGTTTGAAAACATTTTAATATAATGTATTTACTTAACATATCAAATGCATAATTTCAAAAGCATTGCCTATGTTTTCAGAAACAACCTCCATGATTTCAAAAGCATTGACTATGTTTTCAAAAAAAAAAAAACGACCTTCATGATTTCAAAATGTTCCATATAGTCTGAAAACATTTTTAACATAGTATATCTACTTAATATATCAAGTTCATGATTTCAAAAGCATCATTCATGTTTTCAAAAACCTTATACATAATTTCAAAATTTATCTCGCTTGATTTTAAAATATTTTATAAATATACTTATCTAGTACACCTACTTTATGACTTCAAAAAGTATTATGTAAGATTTCAGAAACATTAAACGCATTCTTTCTAAGAACTCCATGCATAACTTTCAAAAACATTTTTCTCATACATTGACTTAACTTTCAAATTCTGCTTCATATGTCGTCATGACATATCTAGCATCTCAACTTCATAAGCATTTTTACCTCATGTTTTGACTTACGCACATCCGGTGCGAGGTTTCAAAACATCTTCAACTTCTAAAATCCATATGGGATCTTTTTATCTTTACAATTAGATCCTTGTGGAAAATTATCATTCAAATCAGAGTCCTTAATTGAATTTCTTGTGTACCTAAATTTGAACATTTCGATTCCTAATAATCGAAATCAAATTTTCTTTTTAAAATCTTTCTATCTTTATAGTTAGATTCTTGGAAATATTTAAAGCACCAATCAAAATCCACTGTTTGGATACCTGGTGTGCTTTAAATACATGTGCACAGTTAGCAGAACAAATTAACAAAATGATAACAAATTTAAAATCAAGTTAAACAATTATGTGATTATGTGTTTATGCATTTTGTGTTTTCTTTTATGCATTTTGTGTTTTTGTATACTCTGGATATTCGTTATCCAAATCTTCGTAGAATCTTTCATATCTCCATATGAGGGATTCGTAGTAGGATATTCAAAAAGGTACTACCTTAAATCCTTATTGGGCTTCTACGTGATAGTCAAGACCCTTGGATTATACAGTACCATTCCATGATTCAAAAAGAGACCCCTTTAAGTGGTCTAAGTCAAAAGATTGATTCAGAATTTGGTTAAGAATGACATGTGATGCTATAGCTGAACAGACTCCTTGGTAGTCTATTTAAATCATTTATTGATTTTATTAAAAGGACCCTATGGTGGTCTAGTCACAATCATCACAAGTTTGTTCATTATTTTCTTCCCCTACACATTATAAGATGCACTACGTGACTATGCAAGGAATTACGTAATTATCGATGCATACATAATTACGAAGTTCAGTGCACGGAAACCACGGTAAGACTTATTATGTGTAAGAACCGATAGTGGCAACCATAACAAAATGTGAACAATGTAATAAGAGGTACGATGAAGCACCAATAACGCTTTATATACTTGTATATAAGTGTCCCTCTCACATTGCAAGCATGATGTTATTTAAAGTTACTAGAAGTTCAGGACTCTAACCAGTGTTGTTTGATCTTTTCAACTTCATGTTTCAAACTCTCACAAGTTTCCTCTAAAATAAATTTCGAGACGAAATTTCCTGAAGTAGGGGAGACTGTGACACCTGTGCCTTCACGACCGTCAAACAAATACCAAACCAATGAAATATTGTATTTCATATTTGGGATTTGTATAAATATGTGTATCATTTGCACATATCAATTCTTGATCGATTTCGGGCTCTAAATCGCTTTCTGGAAGGTTATACGCGCACTGATGCGTAAATAAAACCAGTTTAATGCAACAAACACTCCGGAATAGTGAAATAGGCTTAACATACCTTAAATAACCTTTAAATAACTTAGAAATAAGTTTTGGAAGGTTTGGTGTGCCGAAATCAAGTTTATTCGCTTACATGGACTAAATTCGACAAACTGCGAAATTTTGCCGATTTGAACTGTAACGGACTTTCCGGAACATGATCATAAGTTAAATACACCATAAATATCCTTTAAATAGCTTAGAAATAGGCTTTGAGGGGTTCGGTGTGCTAAAATAAACTTTATGCTCATCCAGGGACTAAAAGCGTCAAAAAGTGCACAAGTTTGCATTTTCGCGCATAACATACATTCTAAATACATCCGGACATCCAAAAATTTATGTAAGCATTAAAATATTTTATTTTAGTGTTCGGGATAAGAAAAATCCATTCGTCGCGTAATTTGGATCGTTTTTCGCGTTCGTGCGCATTTCGTCGTAATTAAGCGAAGATCGCGATCGTACGACCAAACGAACCAACATCCGACATATTTTTGAGCATGTTTCATGTCCCTCATACTTAGGCATCATTGTAGAGCCTTAAAAATGGTTTAACGGGCGTTAAACATGTCTAAAAAGGCCTTAAACACATGTAGGGACTAAAACTGCAATTTCTAAAACTTGATGTGCAGACCTGAGGCCCAGGCGGCCCGCGTAAGCTCCCATTAAACCTTACGCGGCCCATGTGAGAACATCAGATGTGCAGAAACCAGTTTCCAGTTGTTTACAGCCTGTTCCAGCTTGATCTAGCACTTGCAAATGGTTTTTATACAAACTATGGGCTATTTTCATGTGCCCATGGTATTCTAAAACTATGGGTACATGTGTACGGATCAGATTTAAGCTCAGGAATCGAGGAACGATCTTAACGGTCCTAAGAAATGTATAAATACCCAAACCCTTTGCACTTGAAACCCACAATTGATCAGATTTTTCCCTAAGTTGAAGGATAAAACCTTCATACCTGGGAATTATTAGATCAAGCTTCCATTCTTGGACCCTTGGTAAGTCCTCTTTCGTTCTTTTACGTTTCTTTCGCTTAAAAGTCAAACTTTGTTTGACTTTCTGCTTTGACCAGTTTATGGTCAACATGAAGTTCGTTTGAACTTCCTAACGTGAGCGTAATCACGATGATTTTATTCCCTAGTGACTATACTTACTGATTACCATGTTATCTAGGCTTAGTGACGAGTCGTAGTTTCGGCCAAAATGCGTATTCTTGCGTATTTTGTAACCAAACTACTTTTAGGTATCAAAACCGTTTGTTTTGATACCAAACCTGTTTTCTAAATTCGTTAAACATGTTTTAACAAGTTTAACTCGTCACTTTTAGATTTAGTGCTTATATAGGGTCGTAAGGTAAGCGATCTAAACAATCGTTTATACTTTCGAACCCGACCCGTTTGGTCGATCATTAGGATCCGACCAAACACATTAGGTGACCATAGTTGTATAGGGAATAACCTTCCGAGGTTATACCTTATGGTCACGACGTTTACTTAGTTGTATGATAGGTAGTTTATATGCCTTAGGAAAATTACCAAAATTCCCTTTTTGCGCATAAATTCATTTTAAGCATATGTAACCTAAAATTTTCACATCTAAACTAATTAAGTAAAATTATTAGACATGTTAAGGCATATAATACTTGTCATAGGACTAGTTAGGTGGTCCGAACGCGTTTTACGCGAACGACGCGTTAAAGTAGCATAAGCTACCTAAACGAGTCATAATGGTTCATAAGCACTTACGATAGGTTTCATTTTAGAATGTAGGCTTTGTTAAACCATATTACATGAGTTCCTATACTCATTTGGTTTACGAAACCTCATTCTATCCAATCTTCCGATTTAGGTCCGGTTATTTATGTAGTTATCTATATAGGGTGCCGTTTGATTCCGTGATCCCTCTAGCTTTGCTTGGTTGTTGTTCAAGACTTCTAAGCATCCTCAAGTGAGTACATATTCCCCTCTTTTACTATTTTCAAACTGTTTTGGGGTGAAACACATGTGCCTACTTGTTACTTTCGTGCTTACCATGTTTTCATATCATATACTTGCTATGTTCGTTAGTACACTATTAGTACATGATTTCATTATGTTTTGCTATGTATGTTTACTTGGCATGCTAGCACATTGTTTTACATTACATATTCTTTTGCTATGTATGTTTACTTAGCATGCTAGCACATTGTTTTACATTCATTTCTTTTGCTATGTATGTTCCCTTAGCATACTTAGTACATTGTTTTACATTACATTTCTGCTATTTATGTTTACTGAGCATGCTAGCACATTGATTTACATGACTTTTTTGCTTTGTATGTTTACTTAGCATACTTAGTTCATTGTTTTACATTGCATCTCTGTTGCATATGTTCTCGTAACATATGGACACATTGTTTTATATCTCTACCTTGTATGTTCACTTAGCATACTAGGTACATTATTTTCATAAAACATGCTTACATTTGGTATAACATTTGGTTTGTTTAACGGAACTATATTACATTCATTAACACCGATCATGCCGCTCGGTAGTAAGTAGTGGTACCATAGGACTTGACATCTCCCGTTTCTAAAACCCTAGGTTTGTTTGGGTGGAAGGAATGACCGAATCCGAAAACATTTTTTGATAACCTTCACCCTAAGGTTATCTTACTGTCTCAAGGCTTGGATGTAGGCGTTTAACATTTCCGCATAGATGTTTGTATCAGTAAAGCATGCATTGTCTTACAAAACATAACTTTTGATTACATTTTTATCAAATGCATTGTTTTGTACATTTCTTACCTATAGGGTTGAATAAATGCTTTTAATCAATAAATGCTTTTATTCACTCTACATTACATTTGTTTACACAATAACATTTCAACATTTGCTTGAGCATTTCATTTGGTTATACATGAACATTTTTACATTGGTGGTTTGTTTTGATAAGTGATTTAAATAACGAGGCGTGTGTAATAAGATAAAAGCATGGTGGATACGCCGCTGGTACTTCCTATATATAAGTGATTTTATAGTATTACATATCGTAGCTTTATTTAAACCATTTCAACATTTGACATATTACATTTTACACAAATAACATATTCTCACTAAACATTTGTTTTACAAAACAACTTATTTTATACAACTCATTTTACTTAGTTATTCATATAACCTTACATTTTCTTTACATATCATCTATTTTATCATCGCTTTTCAAATGAATTACAAAAGAAAACATTTTACAAGGATCATGACTAACTTTTCTTAAACATTTTTCTTTAAACTTATAAGTCATGAATCCTAAATCAATAAACCTATGTATCTCACAGGCATTTTTATGCTGACGTACCTATTTTCACATGTGTTTCAGGAATTGACGCATAGGATTGATCAAGATACACTTAGGTGGACTTGGGCCTTAGTGACATTAAAAGATGCAAGACTAGTTAATTATGTTATGTTTCTTTGTTGTTAAGACATTGTAACTCTTTTAATCAATAAAACAAAATTTCAAATTTCCATGTGTTATGAAACAATGATTCTGTTACAACACTCCCCGACGTTTCCGCCACGATTTGTTGTTTTACGTGGTCGGGGTGTGACATTTAGCGAGCGTGTTGAGGAGAGCTGAGAAATTTAAGCAGATTACAGGAATAGATGACTTCCGTGATGCTATTGTTTCTACTTTAGGTTTTGATAAATCTAAAGTTACTTGTTTTCGATGCAGGGAAAAGGACATTTCAAGAGGGAATGTACCAATCGAGAAGCAGGAGGAGCTCAGAATCCGTTTAGGAATAATGATTATTATCGGAAAGCTATATATCAACAAGTTTCTCAACAACCATCATCATCTAATGCTATTGAAGATGGAAAGAAGAAAGCTTATCTGGTTAATCAAGATGATGAAAAAATGCCAGAAGGTTTTAGCCGGGACAAATACATTCCGGCTGATTCCAAGTTTGGAGCATTCATTGCACAAATCGTTCAAGAACCAGATTTGATGAAGGAATGGATGGATGTGGTTGTCAATAATGAGAAAAGTCAAGATGGAGAGTCTGTCTCTTCAGAAGAAAGCTCAGAAAAGACAACAGTCTTTGATCAATCATCAACTGATAGCAGTGATGATGAAGAAGAAATACAAATAAACATTGGAAAAACTCAATTATCTCCTGAAAGTTTTAAATTTTATTTTGGAGATAGATTGGAGAAACTAAAGGAGAAGTGAGCAGCAAAGAATCAGAAAAAAGGTAAAATGTGAGAATGTTGCACAGGAAGAGAAGTCTGAACAGAGTGAAGAAGTTAAAGTTGCTGAGAAGGTGGTTGAAGTTGAGAAGGTGGTTGAAACTGAAAAGATAGTCGAAGTTGAAAAGATTATCGAAGTTGAAAAGATTGTTGAAGTCGCAAAACCTTGTCAAAAATGTTTGGAACCATGCAAACATTGTGAAGAAAAAGATGAGAAGTATAGTGAGCTTGACAAAATGAAAGAAAAGTTATTGTTTGATGTGAAAGATGTGAAAGAATCGTATGATGTGTTGAACAGAACGGTGAATAGTTTGCAAAAGACAAACTCAGAAAGAGAAGATGCATTAACCATGATGAATGCAGTGATGATGTCTAAGCAGAAGGCTATCAACCACTATATTGAAGAATGTGTAAAGTTGAAGCAGGAGTTGGAGACAGAAAAGATAGAAAATGAAAGAATCGGACGATTGCTGCAAAGTTATTCAAGTTCTGATTATTTGATTGATATAATTTATCCAACTGTTGTAGGTTTTGAAGCCTTTCAGGACAAGAAGTCGGAAGAGAAGGATACTTGTAAGAAACAAAGTGCAAATTATAACAAGTGTCCGCCTTCGATCTGGGAAGGTTATTCTCCCAGAAAACCAAATGAGGAACAAGTCAAAAAGGCAGTCAATATAAAGTTAAAGTCCGAAACAACTGATGAGTTACCAGAAAACATTGACGTAACGTTCACATCGTCTGACACTGATCATGAGTCTGAGTTAATAAAGAAAGTGGTCGATCAAGTGTTGGATAAAGATGATGAGTCAGAGTCAAAATCCGAATCTGAGAGTTCGAGTTCATCATCAGTTGATAGTCCAAAATCATCGGTCAAAAGGGTTTATAATAAAGAATTTCTGTTATCAAAATCTTATTTGAATGATGAACCAATCAAAGTGGCATATACTTTGAATGATTCCGACAAATTATATTCTGATGAGGAATTTCCGATAAGAGGTGTTAAAACTGATATGATTAACAAGGTTTTCAAATTAACAGAAATTAAAATTTCTGAAATAAAAGATGTAAATCTTGCTGAAAAACCTAAACCTTACACCGCAAGGGTTCAACAAAGATTAAACAAGAAAAAGGGTTACAGTTCTGGTTCAGGTTATCGAAAGAAACCAAACCATAACAGTAATTTCAAAAAGAAAGGATTGGGTTTTACTTTACCAGAAAATCATAAAAATGAGAAAAATTTAAAAAAAAAAACAATATTTGTTTCAGGGTCCAGTTTTGAAGAAGAGAAGAAAAGCTCATTTTGGAAGCAATCGAACAAAGCGTTCTTTGCAGAAAAGCAAAAGTTTAAAAAGATTGAAGCTAATCAGAAAAGGGAGACAAGAACCTGTTACCAATGTCAAGAAGTTGGTCATATTGCCTTGAATTGTCCAAAGGCAACCAACACAAAACAGGGAGTCTCTTATAAACTTAAAGAGAAAGTTGTTGACAAAACTGAATCACCAACTGAAAAATTCAAAGTGTTTAAAAACTCAACATATGAAGTTGGTGAATGTTCAAAAAGATTTTACAAAAGAAGAGTAAATCTTAACAACCAAACATAGGTTGTTAAGAAATAAGATGTGAAATCTGGCAATGAATCTGACTCGTCAATGTCAGAGTAGCCACAAGTTGAGGTAAAAAGAGAAACTTCAGTTCCGCCAATGGATGATGTTAATTTTCCACCATTGAGGGCTGAAAATTTTAAATCAAAAGTTAGAAAAGTGGAAATTTCGAATCAATTCTATTCTGAAAAGAAAGAATTTGATGTCGAAAAGGCTTTTAACGACAAAGTGAAAAATATTTTTGGAAAAATGGTCGAGGGAAGGGCCAAAGAGGTAAAAGATTTTTATGAATCAAAAAGAAATGTTGAAACCCCAAGTGAAACTGAAAAGGTCACACCTAAAGCTAGTTAGGCTTGGGTGTCTGTTTTTCATATGTAAAAATCCTGACTTGCCAGAGTTCCCAAGTTGGTAATCGTGGAGCATGAATCGGCATCTTTCTCAAAATCTCAAAAATTGTCAAATTTCGATTTACAAGTGGTATTGATTGATGAGAACATACAAGTGTATGTACCTACATGTGGTTAATCAAGGTCATTAAGTTGAACTTGATTTAACTTTCATTCAAGTGTTTGAAAAAACAATGTGATGAAACCCCTAACCTACAAGTGGTTTGTGAAATTCAACAAAACTAATTTTCCGGAAAAACCATTTTGATTAAAACAAACTTAAGTGTTTTGAAATCATAATGGGAAAATAGTTTATTGTCTGGGGGAGTTCTTTTTGTTTATGCCAAGTGGATGGCGAATTGAAGCAATTCACAACAGTTGTCACTTTACTTGTACAGTTTGTTTTCAAATTTTCCTTGAAAATATAAAATTGAAACATATTTTTGATTTTAGGGGGAGTATAATTTTTTTAGAAATTTTGAAAATTTGAAAAAGCTAAAAACATGAAAAAATGAAAATGAGTTTTGTTGTGAAAAAGAGGAAATGATAGTACATGTAACACCCTTACTATTATTTTACAGTTTTCGTTCACTTTACGAAAATACACATGTAATTATAGTTTTATATACATTGTAAATACAGGTTAATTATAACTTTTCTAGATTTTAATATGTTACAACATAATGTAATTGAGTTCGTCGTTTAAAAGTTACGACGTAACGCCGTGCGGAAGTTTTAATCTCGTGTGTTCGGTTCTTCGTTGAGCTTGATCTTCACCCGGAAATCCCTTGACAATCACCTATGACCAAAACCACCATAAAAGTTAGCTTTGGTAGTTAAATAACATGTTTAAACAAGTCATATGGGTCAAAACAACAAAATTCAACAATTTTCGTAATTCAGGGCGCCGCCGTACGCTAAGGGGCGTCGCGCTACGCCTAGGTCTATTTTAGGGCGCCGCCGTACGCTAAGGGGCGTCGCGCTATGCCTAGCTCTATTTTAGGGCGTCGCCGTATGCTAAGGGGCGTCGCGCTACACCTAGCCCTGTATTCGACAGAAAGATCACTTAGCTGGTGCTGCAGATGCCCAGCTCAAATTTTCACCAACTTACAAATTTATAATTGCCATAACTTTTGTTCTACTTATCCGATTCGCGTGATTCTTTTTCCTACGCGTCCGTAATTTAATTCTCCATCATATGGAGTTAAAATCCAACATCTAACATAATAAATTTTGATACTTCTAAGCCTTCGACTCGTTACCTTTTTACCGAATTTTAACCCGTTTATGCATTTTATCAAACAAACATATTTGTTTGATCCTTATATCATATACACTTCTTCAAATTAATGTTATCTACCATTTTAGTTTCTAATCACAGGTTTATTACACAACTTAAACTCGTTTTCGCTCGTATGCTTATTTTGACCCGTTAAGGGTATTTAAGCACTTTAAAGCTTGAAATCACTTTCATTCATTTCTAGCATCTTATTCCTACATTTCTTATCAAGTAATCTTCCACCACAACTATATGTGCGTTGGATTTAATGTGGATATCTATATGTTCCGATTTTTTACCCCTCGGATTATCATTTTACGGCAAAGACTCATATAAAGTCTTTCGACCCAAGAATTTACATCTTTCACTACCTATACTCATTCTAAGTATTTATTTAATCATAAAACTTGTTTCCGAACCACCTTTAAGGGCCATTCGTTCGAATTAGCTTACAAGGGCAATTTGGTCAATTTTCATCCTTCTTTTACTACAAGGACCTTTAAATACTTGTTTGACTCAATATCCGATCTTTTAACTATAATTCTTGTTTGTAAACCCATGTGCTTCTAAAACACTATAATCATAACTCCATTTATTCGGTTTACCTAAAAGATAACCGAATATCGATATTTTAATCTTTTCTAACTCTTATAGAACTCCAAATTCTACATGATGAGTTGTGTTATTATACATACCTGGCTCGGATCAATATATTGACCCGTTTCAATACCTTGCCTTAGTGGCTGCTAAGTGATAGCGCTGTAAACATCCATGTGCTATTTATTCCCTAAAATTATACAACTCGACAACCCATTAGTCGATATTGTCAAAGGGTGATAATTTCACCTTTTGACCCATTTGGTCTAAATGACCAATTATATTAGCGAGATAACATTTATTACCACCTCGTATATATGACTCGCTCCGATTTACACCTTGCGGTCATTTTACTTATAATTCCATTTCTTAACACTTTTTGGCCAATTATGGCTTATGTCATAATTGTCTTTCAAAACTAACGGTTATGGTCAACGTGTGACCAAATTACCATTTTGCCCTTATTGGTTATTATGATTTACCTTATATGGTAACCATTAAAAGTACACGTTTCATTCGTCATAAGATGATCGAATTACCGATTTAACTCATTTTTAGCCATCACTATGGTTTCTCATCATATTTGATTATCTTGTTCCGTACGACTACACGCTGGAACACCATATCTCAATTAGGTATTTGTGTTTTTCGTAATTAACACGACAAAAGGATATTCTAAAATATATGACTAGTGTAAGATATACTTACCTTGCATCCGAATTATGCTTTTCCTCCATTCTTGATTTGTTTGACCCGCTTCCTTTCCCAAGCCTCCACCTAGCTCGTTAGGCGTCAAACTATTTTCAATCATTTACACGACGGTTAAATTAGTCATAAAAATCACGACTACTCCACCTCACTTATTTTCTATGCCGAAGCTACTATTCGACTTCATGATTAGTTAACTTAGCTTATCTAAAGTTAACTACTTTTTGATCACATGGGTTACAACATTAAGTCTAAATCAACATAATATTTAGAACCCTTATCACTTCATATTACGCGTAATTGCCATATCATTCAAATACACATTATCACTCTAATTTCAACACTTTAGTTCTCATTTAGGCATTTTAACAAACACCTAATGTGCATAAATTTTTACACATTTACAACTAGTTCATAACTAGTTATTTCTACTAAACATAAACATAATTTCAATTCCATTATGTTTAGCATGCATACTATTCTCAGATTCATCTCATGGAAATCAGTTAATCACCATTTTAATAGTCATAATTCTAGGGTTCATCTTATTTCTACAAAACCCATTTAACACATAAATGGATAATCATGAAATTCACAATTATGAACCTCAATTCAACAAGTAAATGACTAGGGTTTACTCCTAGACATAAAAATCATTCCTAATTTCATCCTTGGATCATAATCCATCAATTTATTTGCAAGTAACCTACTTGTCTCAAATTTCAACTTCAACCAATCTAGGTTTTGTGACATACCTTGTGATCCCCATGACTTGGTGATCGTTTCTACGCGTTCATGCATTGATTTGGATCTTGATTCGAGCTTCAATTTGACCAATTTGTTGAACTAGGGTTTTGAGCTCCTTGCTCTTGCTCCTGGTCATACGCACACACACACACTAAGTGTGTGTTGTGTTTTGATTTTTAGTTTTTATAAATCAAGTCCCTTTTTTGGCAACTTAAGTCCCTCTAGTTTGGTTAGTTATTAAGTAGGCCATAACCTACTTATTTCTAGTAACATTCCCTCTTATTAACTAGGTTAAACATTCCTAGTTAACTTAGTGGGTTCGGGGAAGTTACGACTAAGTTTATTTTACGTCCTGTTATCTCGGGCTTCTATAAACTTTATTTCTTCAAAAACTTTCATTTAACTTTTATTTTAATAATAGGTTTGTTTATTTAAGAATCCTAATATTCACCGGGTTACTTTTACCACTAAAGGTAAATTACCCGTCTTTTAGTATAAACGTGGTTTAATTACCAAACCCGTTTTCGGGGTGTTACAGTACATCAGTGGACAATCACAGCATGCTAAAGAATTGGAAAGTCTAATGTGATAAACGGTCTCATTGATGATATGCCAGTAGGTTTTCGCACGCTTAGTAGATTGTATTCGAGATATAAATCTAAATATCAAACTTGCTTATTTCGTGGGGAACATCTCTCGGATATATAGGTAACCCCTGAAATCTTGCTTGAAGGGCTTTCTACATCTGACATACTAGGTCTTTGTGCGTGGTGATATCTGGGGTATTATACCTTGACTTCTGATTTTGCGGGAGCAATAGCCTAGTCCTCATATAATACTTTTCATTGCTTTAATCTTAAAGCCCACCCTCAGCATAAAAAATGATGAAACATTGAAAAATGCTAATCATGTGCTGTTGAAGAAAAGATTCTCTAAAGGGAACACACCGAAAGTCGAACCATCATCTCTCTGATTTTGCGGAAGAAATAGCCAGAGCTCTCATGGTCTCGCATTTAACCCTTTTACAGATATCATTAGTGTACATTCACCTGTAAGACTGAATATAGGAGTCTGGATACGGGAGTATATTCTGAGGTGGGATACGCGAATAAGTTTAAGTCTCTAAAACATTAATCTCGTATCTCGAAACAATTGAACTTTGTATGAAAATTTAAGTGGATCAGTATACTGACAATCTAAGTGAATTGTTTAGAACTTAAAATGTTTAAAGCTTAACGGTGTTAGTGATTTGTCTCAAAAACTGATATGATCCTCTTACACAAACTCACAAAAAATATTTTCTGTAAATATTTCTTTATTGCATTTTCTTTAAAAATCAAAAATCCAAAAAGACTTTTGGAGTGTTTTAGCATAAATTTTTGAAAAATACAAAAACATTTTCGACAACTGATGTTGAAAAGCTAATTTTCAAAATTCTGAGTGTTAAACATGAAGAATAGTTGGTTTGGGAAGTTTGTTTGAAAAAAGAAAAAATGTTATTCTTTCAAGTGGTCATCAAAGTTTTTAAAATGTTAAATCATTTTGAACGATATCTGCAAGTGTTATATAAATTTGTCAAATTGTTAAATTTGTGAAATTTATTTTGAGGTAGAGTCTGTGCAGGTTAGCCAGGCTTCGACTTCTGAAAATGTGCAGATTTGAGCCAGGTTCCTGATCCTGTTGCTACGGTGAGCCAGAAGACGACCTGAACCTGTGGAAAAGCTAAGTCAGATTGCGATCCCGGAATAATTTAAGGGGAAGTCTGCTAGCAAAGGGGAGTCTGTAGATGTATGAGCCAGTTTCTGAGCCTGAATCTGTGATCAATACAGAAGCTGCTAATGCTGATGAGTGAGAGAAAGAAGAGATTGAAGATTAGATCAACATTCAAGGGGGAGTTTGAATGGTATAGAGCCAGGTTGAGAACCTGGAGAAGAGAAAAATATTGAAGGATGCTTACACTGTCAGATACTTTGGGAAGAGCATGAAGACTGATCAAGACTGAAGATGTGACATACCAAAGACTCGACACTGAAGACTTCGTCAACATCCAAGGAGGAGTCTGTTGGTGCATATGTTTGTCGACTTTGTCTTGTATCGAGTCTTGTAAATAGAATGATAGATCAGGACACGTAGATCGAGAAAAACGAGAAACATATAGGGTTGAGCCATTTTGCACGAAATGGAAAAGGCCATTTCGCACGGAATGGCTTGCCTATAAATACCTGCCTTGTTTAAATCATTTGTAACTTTTCTGATTCCGGTGCCGAGGTGCTGCCGAAGTGTCTCCAGGCTGTAAAACGTTGTTATATCAATAAACAAGACAATTAAAGTGATTCTGTGTGTAAATCAAGCTGATTCAAAGTCAATACGTTTGTTTCCGCCTCTCGTATTGATTAGAACTCTTCTGAACGACTCGTTTTGGTCGTGCAAACGATCCTACAGATAGTCATGAGTATTGTTTTCTAAAATTTCACACAATTTTTATCTCATTTAATCATTTGAGCAAAATTATTTATCAGATTTAGGAGTTATTTCATCAGATTTTATCAGAAATGAACTTTCTTTTATCAGAAACTTTGTTTTGGATGTCAAAATCTTTTTCTTTCTGATAAATATAAGTTCCTTTATTTTAACCCCCCTTTTTGTTGTGTGTTTATACACTTTTCCTTCCCCCTTAAAGAACAACAAAATGCATATATACAACTAAGTTATCAAAACAAAATAAACAAACAAAGCAAGAAAAATCCAATCTACTCCAAAGATTAGCTCAGTAAACAACCAAAGGTGTGTCATAAGTCCTGTGTTGTTGGCAGTTGGTACAAGAAGAGAGTTTTGAACACTCTCTTGTAGCACCATCTCAGCTTTGGGTTACCATGTTGGAACACCTCCAAACCCTAGCTTTCTAGTTATTACCCTCATCATAAAATGAGGGTAGACTAAGAATCGACTGCTAGACCATAGGTGTGACATTTGTGCCCCCACGACCATCTTAAAATTACGAATGTAATGAAATCTTGTATTTCATTCCCAGGATTTGTATAATTACATGTGACATTTTCGCATATCAAATTTTGTATGATTTCGAACTCTCGAGAAGCTTTTATGGAAGTTTTACGTAAACTATTACGCAAACGTAATCCAACGTACACTCCAAAATAGTGACATAAGCTAAACATACCCCAAATATCCTTTGCATAACTTAGAAATAAGTTTTGAAGGTTGGTATGTCAAAAACAAGTTTATTCGATCATAGGGACTATTTGTGACACACTGCAAAAGTCTACCGGAACAAGGTTATAAGCTAAACATACCCTAAATATCCTTTACCTATCTTAGAAATAAGTTTTAAGGGGGTTCGGTATGCAAAAATACGCTTATTTGACAATAGGAGCTAAAAGCGTCAAAACTGCGAAAGTATGCAAATTCGTGCATATCTTGCGTTCTGACCTTATCCGGACATCCAAAAATTTTTGTAATCACTAAAATATTGTATTTTAGTGATGGGAATGCAAAAATACCATTCGTCGCGTAATTTGGATCGTTTTCACGTCCGTTCAAGTTTCGTCGTAAAAAACCGAAAAACGCGATCGTACGACCAAACGAACTGACATCCACAATATTTCCAAGCATATTTCAAGTCCCCTATGCTTTAACATCATTATAAAGCCTTGAAAATGGGTTAACAAGGGTTAAATACGTCGAAAACATGGTTAAGTGTGTGCAGGGACTAAATCTGTCATTTACTGAAAGTTGGCAGCAGGGGGTCGCGTCACGCGACAACCCTGGGCTGTTGTTGCGCGCAGCTCGACAACATCATTTCGATAGAACCTTCCTACCAGCTACCAACTCATGTATTTTCTTCATGGTTTCTCATCTTGTGGGCATTTTTGAGTGATAAACAAGGCTTTAAATCCTAACCAAACACTTGTTGCAATCCTATATATGCTTGGGCAATACTTAAACCACTTGTCATGATATTATGGCTTCTCAAAAACTATATAAATGTCGCACCCCCAAAATACCACATGCGGAAACACCACGAGACGTGTGACGTACCAGGATCCAGCCACCAATCACATTGAACTATAACAATATATTAAATATAAATTTCCATTTATTTCATAAAGTAATTTCAAATCACAACTTAAACAAATACGTTCAGCGGAAGCATAATGTCAATCGTTATTCAAGCGTTTCAAAACAAACGTGCAAAAACAATGAACATATATCTAAGAGCCACGATCCATGACCACTCCAGCACTCCCAGATAGCAAGTTCCATAACCATGAATCTAACGACCTGCAAGCATGCAGACAAGTGTATCAGACAACGCTGGTGAGTTCAAAGTTTGTTAACACGTTTAGTTACCAGTTATCAGTTTAAAACAATTTCAAAGATTCGATTTTGTTAATAACTCGATTACCGCAGATGGCTCCAGATTATTTGCCCTTCCCCAATGCTCTATCAAACTGTTAGGTCCTGTTTGTACCGGATCTGATTTATACAACCGTAGATGAACCGATCTTGATCAAAGTGCGGAATCCTTTTATCAAGTCATAGAAATACAACACGCAATTCAACGTTTAAACACTGTCTGAATCTTTCTATTACGATATTATGAAAGTACAAGAACCAGAAGAAAGTTCAGATGAAGACAGAGTACACTAATGCGTCAGCAGCTCTAGAGATGCAAAAAGTTCTAAGTGAGATACCCGGACAGGGTATTTATAGACATCTCAGGAAAGCGATAGATGCTGTCCGAACGAGTGGTTATCCGCTCGGATGGCTATCCGGTACCGGATGACACAAGCCAACCATCGGACATCATCTTTAACAAACCAAGTCCATTTCCTGAGCTGTCGTCCTATCTAACACACATACATTACATAATACATTACAAAGGACACACATATACAAAACATGACTAAATGCTGACGGAAGCTACAGACGTATACACTAACAGACTCCCCCTCGGATGTAGCTGCAGTTCCTTTCAGCATAGTCTTTAATTCCTCCTGTTGCGCCTTCGTTCTTTCGCTTTCTGTCTTCTCTTCTCTGCCCTTTCATCTAACATTTTTTCCTTATATGCCTTCCTTCAATCATCCACCATTTCCTATAGACCGGATCACCATCACGCTTCCGATCCCATTTGGGAATCTTGTTCTCTTCTGATTCAATCGGCATTTGATCCGTTGGTATTGACTTTCCAAACTTACGTTTGCCCAGCTCGGCTGCCCTTTTAGCAATAGCTTTTGATCTTTGTTCACGTTTTTTCTTTTTTCTGAAATTCATCAATCTCGAGATCTCTCCATTTTGTCTTCCAGTATCTTCCCGAGTTGATGTCTTGAGCAAAGCACACATCCACTATTGTTTGATATTGCATTGCTTGCTCTTTATCAGGCCTTTCGTAGACTATCTTGTTGTAGAATAGGCAGGCTATGTCTTTCTTTGAACAATTTACAAGCCACATAGGATCTAACACACAAATCCTTCTTGCTTCTTTAGTGGACTTGTTGTATAAATAAATGATAGCTTCGGCCGTCGTTTGATTGTATAACCACTCTTCAAACTCTTCGTGGAAATCTTGCTCCATTGCCCGTAAAGGCATATTCTTCAAACAACTAGGAGGCTTGATATCCAGAGTAATATCTTTTTGACCATTTTCTAAGATTCTAACAATTTGATCTGGGTAGTGTGGTTTCCAATCAGGATACCTTGCTTTTGCTTGCAGCTTCACATAGTTCCATAAATGTTGATCATGTTGCTTCACATCCAAACCATAGTAAAATTCTTTAATGTTCTTCGTTTTCACCAACTCATCTACACCCCACCACGGAAGGGTTTTAATATCTGATAAAAACTCGAAGTACTGCACCCCTTGTTCCCGTCTGATGGCATAAACTTGTAAATCTTCCAGATATCCCCAAGAAAGAATGTCACCCCAAGAAAGATCTTTGTTGTGAGTGAAGAACTGAAGTGCCCTAAGTTTCTTTCTCTCATTCGGCATAACTTTGAACCATTTCTTCCTCTCTTCAGCAAGATTTTCTCTGGGTATGGTTTCTGGAATTCCTTCAGTAGACACCTTTTCCTCAATCTTTCTCCTGATTTCATCTTCATTTCAGTCTTTGAACATTTCCGCCAAAGAGGGAAATGTCTCATCAAGTCCAGAATAGTGGAAATCAACTTCATCATCAGATGAGTCTGAAGCATCTTCAACAATTACATCATTGTAGTGATCAGCTTCATAAGCATACCTAGGCTCAAATATATCTTCGGATGTCTGAGGTATCTCATCTTCAATATCAAATTTAAATTTCCCATCTTCTAAACCCAATTCCTCCAACATCTCTTCTCTTGACCTTCTAACCTCAATCTCCTCCTTATGACTAGCATGTACTTAAATAACAGTAGGATTTGTGAGGAATACCTGGTCAACGTGCTGTTTTCCAGATGTAGAAGTTTCTTGCTGATCATCATCTTCTTGTTCGTTGATTTGATCATTTAGAAACTCCTCAATTTTCTGTTCATCAATAGGATTCTCTACCAGCAATCCCGAAGCACCTTGATCATCATCATCTTTCTTCTTATTATCATCATCATCTTTCTGATTAGACTCGCCATTATCATTATTTTCATCTTTGTCTTCTTCTTCATCACCACCAAGGATCTCCAAATCAGAATCGCTATCCACAACTTCTCCACGAGATCTTTTTGCTGCTTTTCTCCTTTCTTCAATTTTCACTTGGCGAACAATCTCTGGTATGCTGTAAGGCACTGAGGAAGCTTTACCGACAAGAACAAACTGTTGTGTCTTCCATTCTAGCAGCAACATTTCTTTTGCCTTTCTTTTCTTTTGAATAGCAGCAACTCGACGGATAACTTCATCAATATCAATGGATAGAGAAGACTCACCAACCAGCATGAAGCTTTGATCTTGTTCAATGTTAACATCTTCAGCAACTTGTTCTTGAACATCATCAATAACTTGTTCTTGAACATTTTCAACATCAATCATTTCAATGTCAACTTGACTAGAAGACCCTCCAGCTTCTTGAACTTCTTCAATAACACTTTTGTTCTTTTGAGTGGCTTCTTCAGCTAGTCGTCTTTCTCGTTCGATTCTTCTTTCCTCGACTCTTTTTACTTCAATCTCATTGAATGCAGCATGAACATCCATCTTTAGGTGACTTTCCAAGACATAGTATAACATATGTAGTTGTTCATCCTTCACCACTTTATCTGCTTTCATGGCTTCCATTTCTAACTTTATTGCCTTCATTTCGTTTGATGAAGCTTCACTCATTTCACTGAGAAGCTGATTCAGTGTTTGATTCACATTTTGAAGATTCTTTATCTTCACATTTAATGAAGAAATTTCTGCTGTCAATAGATCAAACATTTTATAATTATCATTGCTATCATCCTTCATTTCGTTTATCGTCTTCTCTTGATCTATCAACACCATTCTGATTTAATCATGAGCTTTCATCAGCTGTTCAACATGTTTCTTTAAGACATCACGTTCTGCTTCAGCTTTCATCTTTTCTTTCTCAAGCTCAGCAACTTTCTTTGCCAATATTTTTACGGCTTCATTGTTGAATACATCAAAGTCATCTCCAAAGTTCAAATCTTCTAAAGGATCCCCTGAGGCAGGTGGAAGATTTCCGAACAAATCATCTGTAGATTTGGGGCGTGAAGACTCTGGAATCTCAACACTTTCTGGTATTGTTGGAAATCTAGAAGTAAAATCTCCACCTTCAGTCACTTCAACATAATCATCGTGACCAATTTTCTTTTGAACTTCAACTTTCGGTACTTTAACATTCTGCACCTCTGGTTCCTGAACCTTTGATGTTTCATGTTTTTTACCTTTGCTGCCTTGATCCTCTTGTACTTTAGCATTACCTTTCTTTGCTCGTACTTTTCTTGGAATAACTCCAGCTTGTACAGCTTTACGCTTCTTTATTTGTTTCTTTGGCTCATCAGGTTTATAAGAAGAATCTTCTTCATCCGATGTTTTCTGATTCTTAGAAGGCTTTTTCTTCAGTTGAGCTTTTCCTCTGCCAAGTGTTGTTGGATCAAGCTCAGACTCAGACTTAGTATCTTCAGAATCTTCTTCACTTGAATCATCTAGTACAACACCCCAGGCTTTGTAACTTTAGTACCTTCAGCTTGAATACTAGATCTTTGTTCTTTCTGGGCAACAACTTCCTCATTCTTTTTCAGAAAGCTTTCAAGTGAATGCTTCAATAAACTGGCTCCTTGTTGAATGACTACCGATGGTTCCAATACTGTTTCATCAATTAACTTCTGTTGAGGTTCTGCAGATGTCCCTGCAAAACAGACATTGGAATTATTATTAGAATAATATAACAGATTAATGTTCTAACTTTTCTTATGACTCCCCCTCTCACTGTACCCTTTATCACAATCTTAGGAACTGGTTCCTTTGGAATAGGAACTGCAGGGGATGTCTTGGGAGTTCTCTTCCTTTTCCCATCTTTTTCACACCACCATCTAGAATTCTTTTCAATTAACAAACTCATCTTCTCATTTTCATTATCAGAATCACTGTTTTGGTGTCTCCATTCATCGTTCTCTGGAGCAATATATCCTGGTGTTTTAATCTTGCATACCATTCCTTTTGCTCCTGTATCAGGACCCTTAATAAGTCTGCTTATGGTATCTACTGACATGTGTCTCAGACCTAGAATATCATCATCACTCTTCTCAAGATCCTTGAACTGATCATCAATCAACATTTGTACAAATCGAGGATACATGATGTACTTCTTGTTTTCAGCCTTTGCATTCTCAGTCATGTAGTGGAATATCACTTGAGAAACATTATATGGCCTGTTCAAAATGAGACAAGTGATAATGTTCATGATGTAGTCTGATGTTTCATCATATGCACCCTTCCTGTGCGATAATGCATGAACAACACAATGTACTAAAAACTTGTAAGCATGACTGAGATTTGTTTTTAAAATCTTTCCATTAATGAACCCTGTGAATCCCATTTTGCACCATAATCCTTTTGCTAGACGTTCAGAGATAATGGTTGGATCATCATCAGAATCACCTAATTCTAACACACGTCTCACATCACCAACTTTTATCTTAATTTCCATATCCACATTCTTTCCATTTTTATCTTTCTTTGTTACAGCAGAGTAGATTGTTTTATCTTTTTCTTCATATCTTGTAGAATTCCAAAATCGTCTGACATGTGATTCGTAGACTATAGTTTTGTCAGTTAGAGCCTTAGCAATCCTGCTTTCTCTCAAGAATTTTGCAATTTCTTCAATTACTGATTTTTCTGTATATTCTTTTTCTAACAGACAGTAGATGTTATGCGTTTTCTCCCAGTCCTGCAGAAAAATTTGATTTAAGAAAAATCTTGGAATTTCTTAAAATTTTTCTAACTCAGAAAATCTCTCTCTACATAGTGCATAGACTCGGATTGCTATCTGACCGGATTGTCATCCGACCAGATTGCCTTTTGAAAATTTAATCCTCATTAGTCAACAGTCTGATGGCTTGTCCGACCGGATTTCCATGACATGAATGCACAAATTTTCAAGATATGGAAATGTGAATGACTTTGTTGTCCGGTCGAATTGCTATCCGATCGGATCACCACACTAGTTAAGTAAATGAATTGGTTGTCCGACCGGATTACCACTCCAAGTAATGTGAATGAGTTGATTGTCCAGTCGGATGGTCATCCGGCCGGATTGTCATCCGAGTCATGATAATGAATTGGTTGTCCGGTCGGATGGTCATCCGACCGGATTGTCATCCGAGTCATGAGAATGAATTGGTTGTCCGGTCGGTCGGAGTCATCCGAGTCATGACATGAGATGTACAAATGAAGAAGTGTATTTT
This sequence comes from Helianthus tuberosus, assembly GCA_030545235.1. Taxonomy (NCBI): domain Eukaryota; kingdom Viridiplantae; phylum Streptophyta; class Magnoliopsida; order Asterales; family Asteraceae; genus Helianthus; species Helianthus tuberosus. Next base: position 60,066,166 of record CM060429.1, on the reverse strand, counting down.
GAAATGAGTTGCCACTCAGTCGGATTGCAATCCGACCGAATAGCACAAATCCCCAAGCAAAATATTATGAAAAACTATGAAACGGATTGCAATCCGATCGGATAGCACAAATCAATTCAAAGCAATTTTGACAGTTAACAGAGGCACAATTTTCAAGAATCAAGTTATGGAACAAATTGCTATCCGACCGGATTGCTGTCCGACCGGATATCCATACACATGAATAACAGTTAAGGAACATTCAAGAACATCAAAATTTTTTTCTAAAGCAAAACCTCTAATTGAACATAGATCTATGTAGATAATCTAATTGCGAGCAAAACCCTATGTTCAAAGTTGTCTAATTTGTCTTAATCAGGGTTTAATTCGACAAAAACTCTACCGAAAGCCGTAACCGTTCAATCATCAGATCTACTCAAATAAAACATGTTTTGACACAAATTAATCCGGTGAATCTCTAGATCTGAACCTTGCAAACAAAACCCTATGCTTGAATCTCATCAAAACTGTCTAAAACTACCTAGATCTGACTTAAAGACTCCGACAGTGACGTCATCGGCCAAGAACAATCAATAAACATCAATTTTTCATCAGATTTAAGCAAGAAAGACATACCGTTGCCATTGTAAAAGTTGTGCTAACCAACGTTTCAACAATTTGTGCAAAGAAGTGTGAAGAAAGTAAGATTAGAAAATCAAATTGTGAGGGAGAATGAAGGTTGTTCGAGCGAGTAACCTTTTGACTGACCATTGACCCTCTATATATCGTGACACATGAGTTGGATGGTCATCCGACCGGATTGTCATTCGATTGGATTACTATCCGAGCGAGGCACACTTTTGACTTTTAAAACTTTGACATTTTGACCTTTTGACGTTTTCTCCAATTTTGTCAGTTTTTAGAAATCCACTTAAGTATCTAGGTCCAACTTAATGAGCTTGGTTGACCTGATACAAAGCGTACTGACATTTTTCTTTATTCTTGTACAACCATTTTCTGAAAAATTACAAGTTTCAATTTAATGAACTTGTTTTTGACTTTTCATTTTCAACAAGATTAACATGATTAGCTCCCAACTTATTTGTCCAGCTCAGAAACTTCCATCATCTTTCTCAAACTGCGAGTCTGAAGATCAGCTTTCCACTTTGGTTTGTCGAAAAAAATAAAGTAGAAATGGAAAATCTTTTTGGATTTTAAGAAATTTTCTAGACTAGAAAGGTAAGAAATCTTTTTGATTTTAGAATGTTTAAACAGAAATGAAATGCAGTAAATGTAAACTATTTACAAACATATTTTTGGTGAGCGTGTTAGGGAATCATATCAGCTACCGACAAGTTACAAGTATCGTTAAGCTTGATTTCATACTCAGCATTAAACAATTCGCTTAGATTGTCGATATACTGATCCACTTAAATTCTCACACAAATTTCAATCTGTCCAGGATACGGATTAGGTGCATTAAGAACTTAAACTCATTCATGTGTCCCACCTCTTGAATATACTCCCGTATCCAGATCCCAATATTCAGTCTTACAAGTGAGTATACCACAGATGATATCTGTAAAGGGTTAAATTGCGAGGGCCGTGAGAGCTCAGGTCAGCACTTTCGTTCAGCAGAGAGATGACGGCTTCGACTTTTGGTGGGTCCCGTTTAGAGGATCTTTTTTTACAACAGCACATGATTAGCATTTTTCAATGTTTCATCATTTTTTTATGCTGAGGGCAGGCTTTTATTTCAACCAGCAGTAAAGTATTATACGGGGACTAGGCCATTGCTTCCGCAAAATCAGAAGTCCTGGGATAATACCCCAGATATCACTGAGTATAAAGACCTAGTATCTCAGAAAGAGGGATCTTTCAAACAAGATTTCAGGGGTTACCTATATATCCAAGTAGTGTTCCCCACGAAAATAAGCAAGTTTGAATTTAAGTTTATATCCCGAACAAACCTACTAAATGTGTAAAAACCTATCGGCATATCATCAGCGAGACTGTTTAATACTATTAAATTTTCCATATCTTTAGCATACTGTAACTGTCTAGCTGATGTACTATCATTTTCCCTTTATACACAAACTCTTTTTCGGTTTTCTATTGTTTTTGTATTTTTTTCAATTTTATAGTGTTTTTGTATTTTCTGAAAATATAACCTATCTCCCCCTAAATACCAAAACATCTAAAAATTCGACAAACCATTGCAGATTGCTTTTCAACATCATCTACAGTGGTACCTTCATCAACGCCAATAATCCCTTCCGACACCGATAAAAGCTTCATGCCGTTCAGTTTTAATAGATATTGAAAACGAGTTTTATCAAACGCTTTGGTATGTAACTCAGCTTTTTGTTCGTCAGTGTGGATTTTTTCTATTCGTATCAACTTCTTCTCGAAACAGTCTCGGATGAAGTGATGACGAATTTCAATGTGTTTGGTTTTAGCGTGATGAACAAGATTTTTTGTTATGTTTATAGCTGCCTCGTTATCAACAAAGATAGGGGAGTTAAGAAGTTGCAAACCGTAGTCTCGCATCTGTTGCTGGATCCACCAGATCTGAGAGCAGCAGCTACTAGCAGATACATATTCGGCTTCACATGTGGATAAAGCAACAGAGGTCTACTTCTTGCATTGCCAGGTGACCAATCGTGGTCCAAAAAAATGGCACCCCGCTGTTGTTGATTTAGCGTTCACTTTGCATGAAATCGCCTTATTTTGGATACCACAACCCCAGTGATGGAGTTCCTTTCAGGTAGCGTAGAATCCTTTTCACAATTACCATATGCGAGGCTCTGGGACTTGACTGAAACCGTGCTGCGAGGCAGGTTGGATACATAATATCTGGTCTTGATGCCGTCAAATACATCAGCGATCCGATCATGGAACGATACAACGTTTCATCTACCTTATCTCCGGTGAGATCAGGGTTTATCCCATGGTTCGTCGCTAATGGGGTGGACATTGGTGACATTCCTGACATCCCGAATTTCTCCAGAACATCATGAGCATGCTTTGTTTGATGTATGAACGTTCCCTCGGGTAGTTGATCAACCTGAAGCCCCAAGAAGAACTTCATCTCACCCATTGATGACATTTCAAACTTCTGCTTCATAACATTTTCAAAATCTTTGCAGAGTTGTTCATTTGTAGACCCGAAAATTATGTCGTCCACGTAAATTTGGACTATCAGAAGATGGCCGTCAACTTCTTTTGTGAATAGAGTGGCGTCTACCTTTCCTCGGATGAAGTTGTTGGCTAACAGATGTTGAGACAGGGTCTCATACCAGGCTCTCGGGGCCTGATGTAAGCCGTATAACGCCTGATCCAAGAGATAAACTTTATCTTTGTGGATTGGGTCGGTAAAGCTCGGTGGCTGTCCGACATATACCTCCTCTTTCACCTTCCCATAGAGAAATGCCGACTTCACATCTAGCTGAAAAACTTTAAATCCTTTCCAAGATGCAAATGCTAGGAAGATTCTGATCGCTTCAAGTCTAGCAACCGGAGCATATACTTCAGTGAAATCTATCCCCTCCTGCTAACTGAAGCCTTGGACAATGAGTCGAGCTTTGTTGCGAATAATAACTCCTCGATCATCCCTCTTGCACTTGAACACCCACTTGGTGTTTATCTTCCTGTGACCATCAGGCAGGTCCACCAGTTTCCAGACACCCAACTTCTCAAGCTGACTCAGCTCCTCCTGCATCGCGTTGACCCAAGAATCTTCAGTTAGTGCTTCCTTGTATGTTCGCGGCTCGATCTGCGAAATAAAACAACTAAGTGAAAACTGTGTTTGTAAAGGAGCAAATGTAGAGTAAAAACCAGTAAGGCCTTGGTCAATTTGTCGTCTGGTGCGGACACCTGATTGCAATTCTCCAATGATTAGCTCTTCAGGATGATATGAAAGAGTTATCGGCATCACCTCGCCTGGAACATCTACTTCGCTTTCCAAATTCGTAATGTTCTGGTTTGCGATTTGTTCACTGACTGGAATAGTTTGATCTTGAGTCTGGATTTGCTCTACCTCAGATTCCGAATCACCATGGTCGAATGTTGGCCTTCCATCAGAATCTGAATTATCATTGATTCCCGTCTGATTGTTAGGAGTTTGTTCGCGTTCTGGAGATGAAGGAGTTTGCTGAATATCATCATGTTCACCAGCATTGCTTGGACCGGCTTCATCATCATTTGAAGTTTGCCGTTGATTTCTAGAAGACTCAGCTGGGAACCTTTCTTGTGATGACTCATACTCTCTTAGAATATCCAACTCATCAAAGAACTCTGATTCTTCTTCTTTCATGTCAAACGAATCCCACAGAGTATCGTAGTTAAAACGCCATGAGTCGCCTGGGTTCTGCGGTGGCATTGTGTAACCTTGGCATTCAACATTACGTGCTTCAAAAATCCGCTTCAAGCTTGGAACAAAGATTCGCTTTAATGGACTTGAGTAACCCACAAATATTCCTTCAATACTCTTTGCACCAAACTTTCCAAAAGGCTCTAGAACTGTGCAGGGAGACCCAAACGGTTCTAAATACTTCAGGTTCGGTTTGCGGTTGTTGATCAACTCAAAACACATCTTGTTGAATTTCTTCACAGTGAGAACCCGGTTGAGTGTATAGCAAGCGGCTGATACTGCTTCTGCCCAAAAGTTGACTGGTAATTTCGAATCAGCAAGCATCATCCTGGCCGTTTCAATTAGCGTCCTGTTCTTTCTTTCAGCTACTCCATTTTGCTGCGGAGTGTAAGGAGCACTAAATTCTTGCAATATACCTCTCTCATCACAATACTCTTCCATCTTGTTGTTCTTAAACTCAATACCGTTGTCACTCCTAATTCTTCTGATACGGATTTGGTACAGGTTTTCAATTTTTCTGAACAACGTCATCAAGCTCTGAAAAGTCTCATCTTTGTTCTTCAGAAAGTTACCCACGAAAATCTCGAATAGTCGTCTGTAACTACTAGATAATAGAGATCACCAGTTATGCTTTTAACATTCACTGGACCAAAAAGATCCATGTGAAGTCTCTCTAATTGTCTTAAGACTGAATTCATCTTCTTTCCAGGGTGAGATTTCTTTCGTTGTTTACCTTTGATGCAACTAATGCACTCCCCCTCAAGATGAAAACCTTTTAGATGAATTCCATCTACTAATTTGTTATGTACTAAGTAGTTCATTTTTCACAGATGAATATGGCCCATTTTTCTATGCCATAATTGTGACTCCTTCTCAGTGGCTCTTGACATGAAGCAGTGAGCCTGACCCGTGGTAGTAGTTGCTATACTCATATCTAATATGTACAGATCGTTGACTCTTGGTGCTCTCATGATAACCCATTCTTCGGGAACAACAAATCCTGGCTTCAATATCAAACATTCTTTGTTTGTGATACGATCACAAATCTGGGAGATGCCCAGAAGATTGTTTTACAGCTCTTCGATATAATTCACTCTTTCAAACGTGACAATTCCATTTGATAAAGTACCCTCACCAATTATACGACCACCTTGATTGCCTGCAAATCCCACATATCCTCCATTAAACCCTCGAACATCATACAGTAGGGTTTTCTTTCCTGTCATGTGCCGAGAAGCTCCACTATCCATTATCCAACGTGAGATGGATCTTGGAAGCTCCTGCACATTTCAAAAAACATTTAGTGAGATTTTGAAGCAACCCAAGCCTCTTTCGACTCAGGTAGCTTAATGTTTAGAATTGTGGTCTTGGTATACAATGGCGGAAAATTTTTGTCATTCATCTTTAAACTCTCTTCAGTTCCAACCTCAACCTCTTTGTATAGAATAGATTCTTCTTTTTGAGGTTGACCAGTTGGTTGGTTTTTCTTCGGAACATACTTCTTCCCTGGTGGGGTAGAAGTTTGTTTCACAAGTTTCTCATAGTGATCCAAAGGAACATTCATCTTTACCGTTGTGGTATAAGATGATTGTTTTGCAGACTCTGAAACTTTTGGTTTTGGAGAACTTGTTTTCTTTTCAACAGATTTTGGCTTCCATGCTTGTTGAGATGACGCAACCCGTTTGTAAAATTTGTCATTTTTAGTTACCAGCTTCTTTACAGGTTCGGTTTTCTTAACTGACTCTTTTGCAGATTCAGTTTTAATTTCGACATCTTCCTTCTTTAAAAACTTTTTCTCAACAATCATTGGAGCTTTTCCCTTTACATCATCTTTTCTTTTCAGATTCTCGACAACCATAGACTTAGGCTTCGAGTTGGTGCACTTTCGTGCAATGTATCCAACTTGATTGCATTTGAAACATGTTCGGGTGTTAATTACCCGACTTGTGCCTTCGGTCTGGGGTTTCGAGGCTTTCATCTCAAAGAATTCTTCATTGGTTTTTGAAAAAATCTCAGATTCCTGCTCAGAGTGTGAACTGGAGCTTTTCACAAACACCTTTTTCTCAACAAACTTCTTGTTTTGAAAGTTCCTTCTTTGGTTATTTTTACCACCCTGGTATCCACCCGACCATTTGTTTTGATTGTTTTTAGAAAAACGTGGTGGTACTACGGGTTTTTTGAAGTAAGATTTATCCTTTTCGAAGTTCAATTGTCTTTCAGACCGTTTCAAACCTTCAATTTCACAAAAATTAATCTCAACCAGTTTAAAAACATTTTTCAATTTGTCGACATTCACATTTTCTAACGGAAACTCAAGATCCGAAAACAACTTATCCGAGCCCGACATCTTGTACATTACAAGCGTAGATTCTTCACTTAAGTTGTTTTTGGAATTTGATTTCGGAATATATTTATCCAAAAAGCATTCTTCATCCTCAGTTGAATCATTGTCAGATTTCAAAACATTTTCAACTACATTTTTAACAACTTCAGACTGAACGTTGTCATCATCAGATGATGAAGTGAATATGATGTCAATTGTTTCTGGTAGTTTGATTTCATTTGTTTTTGTCATTGTTAACCAACCCATAATTTTTCTTTGAAAAGTTATTCAGCACAGGAGGTGGAACTTGATGATACCCAACCCCTGTTCCATCAGCATATACATCTTCGCCAGCTTTGTTCTTCCCAATGGGTTTGGGAACTATGTGTTGAAGAACAAAACTTGCGGAGTTGTAACTGTTGAGTTTTAGATTGATGCGTTCATTTTCTATCTTAGTTTCCTGAAACTGAAGCTTCAGATTAGCAATCTCATCCAACAGTTGGTTGATTTGCTTTTCTTTCGACTGAAGGACTCCTGACAATTGCATATTTTCTTTGCTTGTTTTACTGTTTCTCTCATCAGAGTCTTTAATCGTTCTTTTTAACTTCTCATGATTTTCAAAAAGTTGACGGTTTTCATGGATTAACTTTTCGTTTTCTTTCCTGATTCGTTCTACGTCAATTTTATAATTTTATAATTTTCAATTTTCTCAATTAATTCTTTAATTCGATCTTTTGAAGCTTTTACTAGTTTGTCACGGCTTAAGATTTGATTTTCAACTTCTCTGACTCTTTCTGTCAGTTCTTCAGTCTTTTTACCTTTAAGGTAAGCAAGTGTACTACAAACCTTGCAGTTTTTCATGCAATTTTTGCAGTCGTTCTCAATTTTAGCTTTCTTACCTGACTCGTTGATTGAATCATTAAAACTGACCTTGCTTTTAGACTCAGTTCCAGACTTAGAAACTACCTCTAACTCTTTTGCTGCGAACACTTTGTCAGCCATTTTCTTCAGGTTATCTGCAGTGAACTCTTTGGTCGTGTCGATTATCCCATCGTCGACCTTCTTTGACTGCAACTCCTTCTCTTTTTCTTTTTCTTCATTTCCCCACCACAATCTCTGTCTTTCTTCTTCCTCTTCTGCTAGTTGCTCAATGAGAGTTTCAACAGTAACTGATGAAGGTTCAACAACTATGTTTCCTTTGGGATCCAAATAACATTCCCGAGTTGCATCCCATCTTTTTGCATTCTTTGCCTCTTTCCACGTTCGATAAATTTTATCTTTCATGTTTTGGGCTAACATTTTCCTGTTGACATATTTTTCTTCTTCAGTTCTGGTATCCTTGAAAGGAACAATCTTTGCCATGAATGCAAAACCCACAGCATCTTCTTCTGGTAGTACATCACTCCAATCATATCCCTCATCATCATACATAACTGCTAATGCTCTTGACTTTTCTTTGGGAGCATCTTCTAGCTGCTTTATTCTTGGAGATTCTGCTTTGTTTTGATGATAGATAGCCCTTATATAATAATCTTCACGGAAAGGATTGGCAGTTTCATCAGCAGGAGCATTTCGACATTCTCATTTAAAATTCCCCTTTTGTTTGCATTTAAAACATGTAACTTTAGATTTGTCGAACCCTAATTTAGTTGATGGTCCACCAATGGAGTGTCTACCTGTTATCTCCATGAACCTCTGAGCCCTTCTGACTGCACTCGCCATACACCATCTAATATCGATCAACTCCATCTCCTCAGGGTCGATTTGATCATAATCTTCCTTGGTGAGATTGGTGTTACCGATCTTTCCTGCAACAAGACTCTCGTATGATTCTAAGACAGATGCCAAAAACACCATTTGTTGTTTGACGGATTCTTCGCTGAAGTTTTGAGTATTTTTGTGGTCTATAGCAATATTGCACTGAAACTTTTTCTTCGGAACAGATTGTTGCTGTTGACTTGGAGTCGATGAAGACGATCCTCCATGATATCCGCTGCTTGGAGCAGGACTGCTGTTTTGATTCTCTTGATTTGGCACACTTGGATTTTCTGCTTAGAATGTAGTCTTTGGTGATACTGTTTTTGGAATCATACTTCCTCGATAATACAAATCAACATTCTGTTGATACTGAGTACTGTTGACTTTGTTTGTCTTCCTGATTTCCAACTCGTGACTTTCAAGCCTCTCGATTAGGAAATCAACTGTCAGATCCTTCTTCTCCACAGTGTTTTTCAGCAACAGAGCAAAGTACATCCAATCTTTTTCATCCGGTAGTGAATCCATCATCTTATCAACTAATTCTTCTTCTGTGAATGTAAACCCATGCCTAGTCAGCTCGATCTTCAAATGACAAAATCTTTCTATCATCTTTGAAACCGATTCATTTTTCATACATCCAAATAAATTGAATTCCTTTTTTAACAATTTTTTCTTGTTTCTAACAATTTCTGCTCCACCCACGCACTTTTTCTCTAATTTTGTCCATAATTCTTTGGAGTCTTTGTAGTCAATTAGAGATATGATATCATCCCTTACTGACTGGTGTAGCAATGCAATACATTTTTGCTCAGAAATAAAATTTTCTTGTTCATTTTCAACTAAGTTCTCATAGTCACTTCTACCAATGTTAAACCCACTCTTCAAGCATTTCCAACTCTGATATGCAAAGGCCTTTAAGCAGTCTTCAAACCTAGGTGCCCATCTGTTATATTATTCTATGGCCATCAGCTTTGGTGGTTTGTTGTAGGTGCCATAGGCGTTATCAACGCTCAGAGAGTCAACAAAGGTCTTTTTGGGATTTGGGTTCGGAGCCGTTTCATTTGTATTGCTTGATGTAGCGCCTCCAGTGTTGCTGGTATAAGCAAAGCTGAAAGGATTGATAAAATCGTCTCCCATTTTATAATACCTGAGACCATTTTCAAACACTTAGACAATTACTATAAGTTTCAAAAATTTCAAACAAAAGCACCTGGATCGGATGGTGATCTGGTCGAGTCACAATCCGAACGAGTGACACAAGTAGTCAACTATACTGATGTGAAAAAGGCTATCCGACCGGATGGTGATACGCTCGGATGGTCGTTCGTTCGGGTGACACTCTTACATTTGAAAAGTTTGACTTTTAACCTTTCTCCGCTCGGATGGTAATCCGACCGGATGACAGGTTAATTGTGTAAATGAAATCAAGAACTTCCAAATCCTATCCGACCGGATTGCTGTCCGACCGGATGAGATGAAGAAGTATATAAGCAAACTTGAACAATCTAAATCACACCACTCGGATGGTAATCCGAGCGAGTAACACTGATGATGTCAGCAAGATGTCAGCAAGCAACCAAAAGGTACTGTCTAATCCAATCCGTTCGGACAGCTGTCCGAGCGGGTGGATGACGTCAGCCAACATGAACAACTCAACATGGTTTTTGATGAATTTGACCTAGTTTTTGATTGAATTTGATTATGAAACTTGGTAGGATTAAACTTTGATTGATTGCGAATCGAATGATATCAATTTTATCAACTTTTAACCGTAGATTCACATTCAATTTTGTGTTTTCCTGAATTTATGGTGACAAACTGAAACACAATGTAAGAAATGAGTAGAAAGTGAGAGAAAATGTCAAATTTCCGGTGAAATTTGACTCCAATCAGCAAGAAAAGCTCGAATTCCGGTGAATTCGTTGTTGTAGATCTCGATTCAGCTCCCTGGATGCTCTGATACCACTTGTTAGGTCCTGTTTGTACCGGATCTGATTTATACAACCGTAGATGAACCGATCTTGATCATAGTGCGGAATCCTTTGATCAAGTCATAGAATACAACACACAATTCAACGTTTAAACACTGTCTGAATCTTTCTATTATGATATTGTGAAAGTACAAGAACCAGAAGAAAGATCAGACGAAGACAGAGTACACTAATGCGTTAGCAGCTCTAGAGATGCAAAAAGTTCTAACTAAGATACCCGGACGGGGTATTTATAGACATCTCAGGAAAGTGATAGATGCTGTCCGAACGAGTGGTTATCTGCTCGGATGGCCATCCGACCGGATGTCACAAGCCAACCGTCGGACATCATCTTTAACAAACCAAGTCCATTTCCTGAGCTGTCGTCCTATCTAACACACATACATTACATAATACATTACAAAGGACACAAATATACAAAACATGACTAAATGCTGACGGAAGCTACAGACGTATACACTAACACAAACATTGGTCAAGTGGTTAAGGTAATTAGTTCACGCCCGTCCTCCCCGGTACAGTGTGAGGGTGAAAAACCTAATAGCGCTATCAACTAATAACCCCGTTGCCTCCCCGACATCTAATTCGGTATATGATGGGACTTAAATGATAGATATGAGTGTATTAACCAACATCCCAGGTTTAACATACCAGTCAAACCCATTTACCTGACATTCCTCCCCGGAACGTTTACCAGATGTCCCTCCCCGGGTCGCATGCTTGGAAAAAGAGCAGTGAACTCACCTTAGATTTGCTCGGTATGTTACATTACCCATTCCAAGTTGGTCAACCATACCCTACCGTGGTTTCCAAGAATAGTCAGTATACCGTTCACATATATCACGTACCCATCGTACAGGTTACACACATAGCAAACAGGTAGCACGCATGTCCTTACACAAGTAATAACCATTAATCATGCAACCTATTGATCCGTAACGTTTGTCGTAAAGTCATATAACAAGTGTATGGGTTTCGCATGCAAATAAATCACTTAACGGTACATGTATTTTCACAGATTGCATCTAACACAAAGATCATTGTTCAACATGTAGCACACATCTAATTCTCATACAAGTCCACATCCCATGTGCATGTCACTTAACAATATATATAATAGGAGAGCGTTCTACTTACACAAGTCAAGTCAGACTTCTCATTCTAGTTAACATTATTATCATGCAGCAAATAGAATTTCACAACGCAAGTGTCCAATATCATAAACCTCATAACTGTTCCACTGTCCAGACCCCATTTCCTTCACGGCGAAGAATTCTTTTTGGTGAAGGTCTATTCTTCGCCGAGAATGATGACGACGAAGGATCTGAGTAGTTCGTCGAACACCTGTCGACGAAGAGTCTCCTTGACGAAGAATCATCCTTCGTCAGAAGTAGCTACGACGAAGAATCCTGATTGTTCGTCGACAGTCAAGTAACGAAGAATCATTCTTCGTCGCTGTTTCCCAACAGACGGTTACATCCCCCCCATAAGTCTCATAATGTGACAACTATGCTCTGTAATCGATGTATAATGTAAAACAATATCAATTATCAATAAAATAATGTGTTTTGGTGTTATTATGTGTGTATTTGTGTTTGATGATTTTACAATTTGATTCGAATTCGATTTCAAGCTTTAAATCGCCTTCTGGAAGGTTATACGCGAACTGGTGCGTAAACGTAATCATTTTAATGCAACAAACACTCCAGGATAGTGACATAGGCTTAGCATACCTTAAATAACCTCCACATAACTTAGAAATAAGTTTTGGATGGTTTGGTGTGTTAAAATCAAGTTTATTCGATCGCAGGGACTATTTGTGTCAAACTGCGAAAGTATGCCGATTTGTTCAGTAACGAACGTTCTGAAACTTGATCATAAGTTAAACATACCCTAAATATCCTTTACATAGCTTAGAAATAGGCTTTGAGTGGTTCGCTATGCTAAAATAAACTTTATTGATCAATAGGGACTAAAAGCGTCAAAAGGTGCATAAGTTTGCATTTTCGCACATATCTTACGTTCTGAATATATCAGGACATCCAAAAATTTATGTAATCATTAAAGTATTTAATTTTAGTACTCATTTGGTTTGCAAGACCTCATTCTATCTGATCTTCCGATTTATGTGTCGATTTATTAATTTAGCGATCTGATTACTAGGTACTACTTGATTTCCTTGGTTTGCCTGAGCTTCGCTAAGTTCTTTAGATAAGGGATATTTGCACTTCAATGTGAGTACATAGTTCCCCTATTTTTCTGTTTTCGATTGTTTTGGGGTGATTCATATGTGTTAAATGTTTTCGATGATTTTAACGATGGTTTCAAAAACGATTAAAATGGTTTATATTAAACAAAAACGATTTCGATAATGTGAACAAACTTGTTGGACGTAGTTACATAACGAATAACATTCATTAACATTGATCAAGCTGACCAGTATTAGGTTATGGTACCATAGGATCTGACAAATCCCGTTATCAGACTGCACCCATGGTTATGTGTGGGGGTTATGTGGGTAACGGCTGAATCTGTGATTGTTAACTTACCCTTTGGTGGTTTGTTAATTCATGTTGAACGATGGACGAGTTGCGAAGGTTTGGATGTTATTAGCGAGACGACCAAAAGTAGTTTTCACAATTAAAATGGAGCGATTTTGGGACGATTTAAACGATTTGAAATGATTTTAAACGAGTTAAACGATTTGAATTAACGATTGGTTTTGGGTTGTGATTAGATAATGGGACGGGTGTAACATGATAAAAGCATGGTAGATACGCCGCTGGTATTTCTTATATATAAGTGTTTTTATCATATTACATTCCGTGGCATTATTTAGTTCAATTGGGCAAACGATTTTGAAACGATGTCACATAACGATGTTTTCTAAATAATATAGACCATACGAGTTTTATTAACGAGATGATTTACAATTTGGTTTTTAATTAAACAAATGTTTTTGGGTTAAGAATCATGGCTACGAGATTTTATAAACTATAACCAACTTGTTTTTGAGTTGGTTAATCATGTTGCAATACCGTATGCGTTTCAAAACAAGGTTTTTAACTATTGACTCTTGTAGTCAATCGAGGTATTGCAATATGTAAACGAGCCATGAATCCGACACTCTCACAAAACCTATGTGCTCGCCAACGTTTCTTTGCTGACTTTGTTTTTACATATGTTTCAGGAGGTGATTGAATGATGTTGATTACTAGGATGCATGTTTACATAGGATCTGGACGAGGCCTTAGTGACATAATAATAATGATAGTCGATGTGTAACTTGTTTGTTTTGTTTTAAGACAATGTAAATTATCTAACGAATCAATAAAATGAAACTTTTGTATCCATGGTTGTGAAACAATGATTCTGCCACTCCACTCCCCGACGTTTCCGCCGCGGTTTCGTTGTTTTAACGCGGTCGGGGTGTTACAGAGAGCCAATGGTTATAGGGAATTAGGTTATTAGTAATGCTTTGACCTAGACTATAACTTTCTAGGACCCTAACGCAAGTTTTCTTACGTTTAGATTTTAAAAACAATACCGTCACCTATCCTTAGGAGAACACAAATTTCAAATCCGCTTTGAAAACCAATCACCTGTTCTAGGATGATTTCTTATAAGGTTTTGAACCCTCTAAGTATTCAAAATCTCGTCAAATTTTGGGTCGTATAATGTGAACACGTGCAATTTGGAAGGGAGGATGCCTGTATCCTGAGTTTTCTGTCTAAGGCTAGAGTGTTCGTACAAATCTACATAATCGGACCAGTCACTCTTACCTGAGAACTCTTGGGATGAGTGTCCACTTATAGGCTAAAGCAGGTCTTCGCGATACATTATATTGACCCATTTACTTTGATTTGTCACTGCATGTCATTTGTTTGTTCGAGGTAACGAACAAATGATCGCACTCCTTGTGTTTTGTCTGTGTTTCCAATACCTCTTTTGTTTTTCCAATTGTCAATCTCACTCGTTTCTCATGTTGCCTTGTTCTTTTTAGACAATGCCTCCTCGACGAGATGCATAACCTCTAACTAACGAAGAAATCACAGCCCTTGTCTCTCAGCAAATGGCTGCTGTACTTCCGAACATAGTAACCCAGATCCATCAATTATACAACAATAATAACAACAATGCTCAGTGTAGTTTCAAGAATTTCAATTCTGCTAAATCGTTGAAGTTTTCTGGGTCTCAAGGAGCAACTGCGCTCCTGCAGTGGTTCGAGAGTATCGAGAGCACATTCAGACATGTGCAATGTCCGAATGAGCGTAAGGTTGAGTTTGCATCAAGTGTGTTCGAGAAGCGTGCTCTTACATGGTGGAACGGTGTGATGCGTGATAGGGGTGTCGATGTGGCCATGGGACAAACATGGGAAGAGCTTCGAGCTCTCATGATGAAAGAATTATGTCCCCGTCACGAGATTCGAGCTTTGGAACGAGAATTTGATGATTTGAAACAAGATGGGGGAGAACATTGTTTGTGCCACGGATTGTTATGAAGAGTTGAGTTTGTTGTGTCCCACTATGGTTACCCCATTGGAGAAGGCGATTGAGAGGTACATTGATGGTTTTCCCGATTCTGTGCAAGATATTGTCACCGGTAGTAATCCTACTACAGTGCGTCAAGCGATTGAATTAGCTGCTACTCTGACCGAGTCTCAGGTCAGAAAGGGTAAACTAACCCTCAAGGATGACAAGAAGAAGTCAGCTGATTCTACACAAGACAAGGGTAAGGGTAAGAAGAGTGAGTCTTCTAAGAAGTCGAGGAAGCGCAAGGCTTCCCAGAACTTTGCAGTCACTGCACAGAATCCTCAGAATCAGGAATGTTTCAAATGAAAACACAAGACACCTATTTATAGGCACGCCACTTCCTATGAACTGGACACACCCACTTCGCACGAACTGGTCAGTTCGTGTGGACTGGCTTGTTTTAACCTTTTTCCCGTTTTTTTCTCGTACTACGTGTCTTGTTCTATCTAACCTATTACAAGACTCGATACAAGACGAAGTCGACAGACATATGCACCAACATAATCCCCCTGATGTTGACAAAGTCTTCGGTACGAGTCTTCAGTATGTCAAGTCTTCAGTCTTTATCAGTCTTCTCGCTCTCTCCAAAGTATTTGACATTGTAAGCATCCTTAATCTCTATCTTTCTCTCGCTTATCAGCATCAGCAACTTCTATCTTGAACATAGTTCCATGATCAGAAACTGGCTCTTTACATATTCAGACTCCCTCTTGGATGTTGATCCAAAATCTTCAGTATTAGCATACAAGATTCGAACCTGGCTTTAATGTCATCAGACTCCCCCTTTCGATAAGCTGGGATCGCAGTCTGGAATTCACAATCTACAGGCTTTGGATCGGAAACCTGGCTCAAACTCTGCTCACGCTTTGCAGCTTTCACAGGTTCAGGACCGTTTCCTGGCTCTCCGTAGCAACAGGATCTGGAACCTGGCTTGAATTTGCATATCCTTAGGAGTCGAAACCTAGCTGCTTCTACCTGCACAAACTCTACCCAAAAGTAAGTTTTTCAATTATTTAAAAGTTTAACAATTTAGACACCACTTGATAGGATTGTATAATCAATTTTAATCTCTGCTTACTACTTGTAAAATCAAACTCAAACCATCACTTGTAGATATTATTCAAAATGATTTAACATTTATAATCTCTGATGACCACTTGTAAGAATACCATTTTTCTTATTTCTAAATAAACTCTCCCAAACCTGTTGTTCATCATGTTTAGCACTTGGAATTTTGAAAATTAGCCTTTCAACATTAGTTGTCGAAAATAAGATGAAATAGAATCTTTTTGAATTTTTCAAAAACTTTATACTAAAACACATTCTTTTTGGATTTTGTTTTTAAAGAAAAGCAGTAAAGAAATATTTACAGACAATATTTTTGTGAGTTTGTGTAAGAGGATCATATCAGTTTATGACAAATCACTAGCACCGTTAAGCTTTAAACATTTTAAGTTCTAAACGATTCACTTAGATTATCAGTATACTGATCCACTTAAATTTTCACACAAAGTTCAATTGTTTCGAGATACGAGAATTAGTGTTTTAAGGACTTAAACTTATTCGCGTGTCCCACCTCAGAATATACTCCCGTATCCAGACTCCTGGATTTAGTCTTCTAGGTGAATGTACACTAATGATATCTGTAAACGGGTAATGCGAGACCATGAGAGCTCAGGCTAGAACTTCCGTTCAATCAGAGAGATGATGGCTCGTCTTTAGGTGTGTCCCGTTTGGGGATATTTTCTTCAACAGCACATGATTAGCATTTTTCAATGTTTCATCATTTTTTATGCTAAGGGTGGGCTTTATGATTAAAGCTGTGCAGGGCATTATACGAGGACTAGGCTATTGCTTCCGCAAAATCAGAAGTCCTGGTATATTACCCTAGATATCATCACGCACAAAGACCTAGTATGTCAGAAATAGAAAATCTTTCAAACAAGATTTCGGGGGTTACCCATATATCCGAGAGATGTTCCCCACAAAATAAGTAAGCTATTTGAATTTAGGTTTATATCTCGACAACAATCTACTAAGCGTGTAAAAACCTACTGGCATATCATCAGTGAGACCGTTTATCACATTTTACTTTCCAAATCTTTAGCGTGTTGTGATAGTCCACTGATGTACTATCATTTCCTCTTTTTCACAACAAAACTCATTTTTGATTTTTTCAATGTTTTTGGCTTTTTCAAATTTTCTAATGTTTTTAGATTTTTTGAAATTTCTTACTCCCCCTAAAATTCAAAACCATTTAAAGAAAATTTGACAAACCAATGTGAATTTTTTTGGCATAAACAATCAGAACTCCCCCTGACAACAAACTATTTTCCCATTATGATTTCAAAACACTTAAGTTTGTTTTAATCAAAATTGTTTTTCCGGAAAATTAGTTTTGTTGAAACCACTTGTAAGATTGGGGTTTTCATCACATTGTTTTCTCAACCACTTGTATGAAAGTTAAATCAAGTTCAACTTAATGACCTTGATTAACCACTTGTAGGTTCTTATCAACAATACCATTTGTAAGTTGAAATATGACAATTTTGAGATTCTTAAGAAAGATGCCGATTCATGCTCCACGATTACCAACTTGGGAGCTCCGACAAGTCAGGTTTTTCAGATATAAAGATTCTCCCAAGCTTGACGGTCCTTGGGAGATTCCGAGTCATCAACACTCGGTTTCTTTCCTTTCTTTTTCTTTTCATAAAATTCCTTTACCCCTTTGACCTTTTTGTCAACCATTTTTCCGAAAATATTTTGAACTGTAGGGTTAAAGGCTTTTTCAACATCAAATTCTTTCTTTTCAGAAAAAAATTGATTTGAAATCTCAACTTTTCCAACTTTTTGTTTAAAATTTTCAGTTCGCAATGGTGGAAAGTTGACGTCATCCATTGGCGGAACTGAATTTTCTTCTTTTTGCTCAACTTATGGCTCCTCTGACTTTGACGAGTTAGATTCATCGCCAGAACTAACATCTGATTTCTTAACAACCCATTTTTGGTTGTTAAGCTTCATTTTTCTTTTATGAACACTTTTTGAACTCTCACCAACCTCAAATTTTGAATTTTTGAACACTTTAAATTGTTTGGTTGGTGGTTTATTATCAACCATCTTTTATTTCAGTTTTTCAGAAACTCCCTGTTTTGTTTGGGCTGCCTTTGGACAAGTCAATGCAATGTGCCCAACTTTTTAACATTGATAACAGGTTCTCATTTCCTTCTTCTGAGCAACTTCATTCTTCATTCCTCCTTGCTTCTTAGCAAAGAATTATTTGTTTGTCTGTTTCTTGAACAAAGTCTCTTTTTCTTCTTCAGAAGATGTTCCTGAAACAAAAACAGTTTTTGGTTTATAAATTTTCTCATTTTTATGATTTTCTGGTGGAATAAAACCTAGAACTTTCTTTTTGAAATTACCGTTATGGTTTGGTTTCTTTTGAAAACTCGAACCAGAACTGTAACCTTTTTTCTTGTTTAACCTTTGTTGAACTCTTGAGGTGTACTTTTTAGGTTTTTCAGTAAGATTTACATCTTTTATTTCAGAAATATTAATTTCTGTTAATTTGAAAACCTTTTTAATCATTTCTGTTTTAACACCTCTTATTGGAAATTCTTCATCAGAAAATAATTTGTCAGAATCATTCAAAGTATATGCTACTTTAAATGTTTCATCATTCAAATTATTCTTTGATATCAGAAAATATTTATTGTAAACCCTTTTGCCCATTTTGACTGTTGGACTTGAAGTGTCGGACTTTGACTCTGACATTGACTCCTTGGTTTCATCTTTATCCAACACCTGATCGACTACTTTCTTTATTAACTCAGACTCATGATCAGTGTCAGACGATGTGAATGTGACGTCAATGTTATCTGGCAATCAATCTGAAGGTTCATTTTCCCACTTTAAATTGGTTGCCTTTTTGACTCTTTCTGAATTAGGATTTCGTGGAGAATATCCATTTTCAAGCGGCGGTGGACACTTGGTATAATCAGTACTATGTTTCTTACCAGTATCCTTTACTTCAGTATCCTTTTCTTCAAACGCTTTCATACCTTCTACTGTAGGATAAATCCTGTCAATCACATAAGAAGCACATGAGTAACTTCTCAATAACCTGTTTACCCTTTCAGTTTCTATCCTCTGGGTTTCCAATTTTTGTTCAAGTACAGCACATTTCTCAATGTAATTATTGATGATTTTCTGCTATGTCATGAACGCTCCATTGAGTGTCTTCATAGCTAACGCTTGTTCACTGCTTGACTTGTTGTATTGATTCATAGCTTTGTTTCAAACATCATAAGATTCTTTCAGTCTTTTCATGTTATGAATCAATTTGTTGTTGTGCCTTTTCACAGTATCACAATTTTCACATTTTTTAGGTATCTTTTCTGCATCAGCTTCCTTCTCAACCTTGAAAGCTGGAATTTCTTTAATCTGCTTCTTTATCACTCGAACATCTTCATCATCACTGTCATTTTGTTTTTTAACCTGTTTTTTTTATCACTCGAACATTTTCATCATCACTGTCATCTTTCGCAACTTGTATTTTTTTGTTCTCTTTCATTTTACCTGCATAATACGAATTATCATCATCACTATCATCTTTTTCTTTAACAGTTGCTGCTTTATGATTCTTCTTTTTCGCAGCTTTTTTTTCTTTGATCTTTTCTGTTTTACCTGCAAAAAACAAACTATTCTTATCAGTTGAAAATTTTTTACTATAATATTTAAGTTTTTGAAGTTCTTCACTATCATCATCACTCTCTTCATCTGATGAGTGATCAAAGATTGGTGCTCTTTCTGAAGCTTCTTTTGTTGCAACTGGTTCTTCTTCGATCTTTTTTAGGACTGTACTGCTGAGATTGATAGTAATAATAGGCTATTTTCTCTTCAAAATCCATGTTTCGGTGTCGAAAATTTTCAATAACAGATTGTTCAAACGAGCTGAGGATTGATTCACACGACCTGATGATTGTTACACACGACCTGAATATGCTTTCAAACGAACTGGTGACTTTCACACGACCTGAAGTCAAATCTCAAACGAACTGGGACAATTTGGTGCGAAGTGGAACAATTTGGTGCGAAGTGGGATAATTTGGTGTGAAGTGGGACAATTTGGTGCGAAGTGGAGCAACTTGGTGCGAAGTGGGGGTCGACTTCGTGCGAAGTGGCAAGATTTCAAACGAATTGGACCATCTTCGAACGATCTGATGATATTTTTCTCAAAATTAATCATGTTTTAGGTTGAATTAGGTGCTGAGTTTTTCAAGGATTGATTAAAACAGTATTTCGCTTGTTATATGTAAAAATCAGGCCATTTTATATGTAAAATCTTGATAATTTGATGAAAAAGTTTAAAAGAATGAGTAGAAGTGAGAATTTTCGGTGAAAACAAGCTGAAATGGTAAGAATTCTTCCTCCTGAGCTCTGGTACCACTTGTAGGATCGTTGTGACGACCAAACGAGTCGTTTAGAAGAGATCTCGTTCAATACGAAAGACGGAAACAGATGTATCGAAGTTATTTCAGCTGGATACACACTAGAATCACTTTAACCATCTCCTGTATTGATTTCACAACGTTTTACAGGCTGGAGATACTTCGGCAGAGCTTCGCTATCGGAATCAGGAATGTTTCAAATGAAAACACAAGACACCTATTTATAGGCACGCCACTTCCTATGAACTGGACACACCCACTTCCCACGAACTTGCCTTGTCCAGTTCGCACGAACTGGTCAGTTCGTGTTGACTGGCTTGTTTTGACCTTTTCCCGTTTTTCTCGTACTACGTGTCTTGTTCTATCTAACCTATTACAAGACTCGATACAAGACGAAGTCGACAAACATATGCACCAACATACTATGTGTGGTAAAATTGGGCATCTGGCCAACATCTGTCGTTTGGGTCAGAATCAAGCTGCGCAGAATCCATCACAAGTTCAAGGGAATGCTGCTAGATTCCTACCTGGTTCGTGTTACAACTGCGGAGAAATGAGTCACTTCCGCAACAACTGCCTAAGGTTAGTGAATGCGAATTCAAATCAGAACGCGAACGCGAATGTGAATCCCGCTCGTGGACGAGCGTACAATCTGAATGCCAACGAGGCTCGTGCTGACAACGAGGTTGTTAACGATACGTTCCTTGTTAACCATCAACCTGCTTCTGTTCTTTTCGATTTTGGTGCCGATAGAAGTTTTGTTTCGTTATCTTTTGAGCCTTTACCTGCGATACCTAGAACTAAACTGAGGAAACCCTTATCTGTCAAAGTTGCTACTGGTAAACCTCTTGTACTCGACTCTGTTATTGGTGATTGTCAGTTGAACCTTGATAACCATCTTTTTCCTATTAACCACACACCGATGCAACTTGGGAGTTTCGACATTATCGTTGGGATGGATTGGTTGACTAAACATCATGCCGAGGTGATTTGTTTCGATAAGATCGTTCGTATTCCTCTTACTTCTGGTGAAGTCCTAGAAGTTCGTGGCGAGAAACCTCCAGAAGGTTTGAAACTTATGTCGTGTACGAAAGCCCAAAGTTATTTACGAAAAGGTTATGTTGCCTTTCTGGCACATGTCACTGAGGAGAAAGGCAAGAGCAAGTGTATTCAAGATATCCCGATTGTTCGAAATTATCCTGAGGTGTTTCCTGATGAACTGCCTGGTTTGCCTTCAGTTCGTCAAGTCGAATTTCATATTGATCTTTTTCCCAATGCCAACCCGACTGCGAAAGCACCGTATCGTCTTGCACCGTCTGAGATGCAAGAATTATCAAAACAGCTTCAAGAGTTATCTGATAAAGGATTCATCCGACTGAGTTATTCACCGGGGGGTGCTCCTGTCCTGTTTGTGAAAAATAAAGATGGGTCTTTTCGAATGTGTATCGATTATCGTGAGCTTAACAAGCTTATCATCAAGAATCGATATCCCCTACCTCGAATTGATGATCTCTTCGATCAGCTGCAAGGTGCTTCTTGTTTTTCCAACATCGATCTGCGTTCTGGGTATCATCAGCTTCGTGTTCTCGAAGAAGATATTCCCAAAACTGTCTTCCGTACGAGATATGGGCATTACGAGTTCATTCTCATGCCTTTTGGTTTGACTAATGCTCTAGCCATCTTCATGGACTTAATGAATAGGGTCTGTAAACCTTATTTAGACAAGTTCATCATTGTCTTCATTGACGATATTCTCATCTATTCGAAGTCTCGAGCCGATCACGAGCAACACCTTCGTTTGACACTGGAACTCTTGAAGAAGGAACAACTTTTTGCTAAATTTTCCAAGTGTGAATTCTGGCTTAAAGAAGTTCAGTTCTTGGGTCATATAGTGAACGAGCAGGGTATTCATGTGCATCCATCCAAAATTGCTGCAATTAAGGATTGGAATACACCAACGACACCTACAGAAATTCATTCTTTTCTTGGTCTCGCTGGTTATTATCGATGTTTCATTTCGAACTTCTCGAAGATTGCGGTTCCACTCACTGCTTTGACTCAGAAGAATAATCCTTTTGAGTGGGGACCCAAACAAGAAGAGGCGTTCCAAACGCTGAAACGGAAGCTATGTGATGCTCCTGTTTTGTCTTTGCCCGATGGAAACGATGATTTCATTGTCTACTGTGATGCGTCCAACTTAGGCCTTGGTTGTGTTCTCATGCAACGAGGCAAAGTTATAGCATATGCGTCTAGACAATTGAAAGTTCACGAGAAGAACTACACAACTTATGATCTTGAGTTAGGTGTTGTGGTTTTCGCTCTCAAAATCTGGAGACACTATCTTTATGGCACGAAGTGTGTGGTTTTTACAGACCACAAAAGTCTCCAGCATATTCTCAATCAGAAGGAGCTGAACATGAGGCAACGATGATGGGTTGAGCTCCTGAACGATTACGATTGCGAGTTTCGCTACCATCCTGGTAAGGCGAATGTCGTAGCCGATGCTCTTAGTCGGAAGGAACGAGTCAATCTTCATTATGTTCGAACTCTATCTGATATCAAATCTCGTGTCCTTCAAGCTCAACAAACTTGTGCTACACAAAATTTGATGGGTAACGAATTACCACATCAACTTGAGCTTAAACTCGAAACGAAGGACGATGGTTTGCTCTATTTCAAGGATCGTTTGTGGATTCCGAAACAACATGATCTTCGCACTTTGGTAAAGGACAAATCTCATAAGTCTCGATATTCTATCAATCCTGGTGCTGATAAAATGTACAAGAATCTTCGTACTCAGTACTGGTGGCCTGGTATGAAGAAGGATATTGCCTTGTATGTATCGAAATGCCTAACTTGTCTCAAAGTCAAGGCTGAACATCAACGACCATCTGGTTTGCTTGTACAACCAGAAATACCGGTTTGGAAGTGGGAGAACGTTGCGATGGATCTCATCACTAAATTACCGCGTACATCTAAGGGTCACGATGCTATTTGGGTTGTTATCGATCGATTAACGAAGTCAGCTCATTTTATTCTGATTCACGAGGATCTATCTGCTGATAAACTTGCAAAGATTTATGTTGATGAGATTGTATCTCGACATTGTGTTCCTTTAGATATCATATCTGATCGTGATGCTCGATTTTCATCTCATTTCTGGAAGACCATGCAATCTGCTATGGGAAACCAACTAAATCTAAGCACTGCTTATCATCCCCAAATAGATGGACAATCTGAGAGGACGATTCAAACTTTGGAGGATATGCTTAGAGCATGTGTGATAGACTTTGGTGGTAATTGGGATTCTCATCTTCCGTTGATCGAGTTCTCTTACAACAATAGTTATCATGCTAGCATCAATATGGCACCATTTGAAGCTTTATACGGTTGAAAATACCGTTCACCAGTTTGTTGGAATGAGATCGGTGAAGCTCATCTTACTGGACCTGAGTTCATTCTGGAAACAATAGACAAAATCAAGAAAATTCGCGATAATCTGGTGACAGCTAGAAGCCGTCAAAAGAGTTATGTGGATATGCGACGCAAGCCCTTAGAATTTCAAGTCGGAGACCGTGTCCTACTCAAGGTGTCACCTTGGAAGGGAGTGGTGAGATTTGGAAAGAAAGGAAAACTTGCACCTCGATATGTTGGACCATTTAAGATTGTTGAAAGAATTGGAAAGGTTGCCTATCGACTAGAGCTACCTCCAGAGCTTGGATATATTCACCCGACTTTCCATGTGTCCAATTTACGAAAGTGTTTAGCCGATGCTGACCTTCACATTCCACTCGACGAGATTCAAGTTGATGAAATCATGCACTTTGTCGAGAAACCTGTGGAAATAATGGACCGTGAAGTCAGACAGTTGAAGAACAAACGGATTCAATTGGTCAAGGTTCGCTGGGAGTCCAAACGTGGCCCAGAGTTTACTTGGGAACGTGAGGACCAAAGGAAAGAGAAATATCCGCATTTGTTTTCACAAGTTTCCTCTAGTTAAAATTTCGGGACGAAATTTCCTAAAGTAGGGGAGACTGTGACAACTGTGCTTTGTAATCGATGTATAATGTGAAACAATATCAATTATCAATAAAATAATGTGTTTTGGTGTTATTATGTGTGTATTTGTGTTTGATGATTTTACAATTTGATTCGAATTCGATTTCAAGCTTTAAATCGCCTTCTGGAAGGTTATACGCGAACTGATGCGTAAATGTAATCAGTTTAACGCGACAAA
The DNA here is from genome assembly GCA_030545235.1 of Helianthus tuberosus. Lineage (NCBI taxonomy): Eukaryota > Viridiplantae > Streptophyta > Magnoliopsida > Asterales > Asteraceae > Helianthus > Helianthus tuberosus. The sequence goes on along the minus strand of CM060429.1, from coordinate 60,041,527 downwards.
CACTCTGGGATAGTGACATAGGCTTAATATACCTTAAATAACCTCCACATAACTTAGAAATAAGTTTTGGATGGTTTGGTGTGTTAAAATCAAGTTTATTCGATCGCAGAGACTATTTGTGTCAAACTGCGAAAGTGTGCCGATTTGTTCAGTACATAACGTTTCGGAACTGGATCATAAGTTAAACATACCCTAAATATCCTTTACATAGCTTAGAAATAGGCTTTGAGGGGTTCGGTATGCTAAAATAAAATTTATTGATCAATAGGGACTAAAAGCATCAAAAAGTGCATAAGTTTGCATTTTCGCGCATATCTTACGTTCTGAATATATCCGGACATCCAAAAATTTATGTAGTTATTAAAATATTTTATTTTAGTGATTGGAATGCAAAAATTCCATTCGTCGCGTAATTTGGGTCGTTTTTGCGTCCGTTACGATTTCCGTCGTAATTAACCGAATAACGCAACCGTACGACCATACGAACCGACATCCGAGATGTTTTTGAGCACATTTCAAGTTCCCTATACTTTAACTTCATTTTAGAGCCTTGAAATGGGGTTAACGGGGCTTAAACGTGCCGAAAACTGACTTTTTAGCATGCAAGGACCATTACTGTCAATCTGTGAAACTGGGCTCTCGCGGGCCGCGTAAGAGAGGTCTCTCTCTCTCACGGGCGTGACAGACAACCAGACAGAATCATTGAATTTGGTCCATTTTTGATATTTTGATGGTTTTTAACCCCAAGTTTTGCACTCTATGGGCTGGTATTTGATTGTTTTTAATGTCCCCTTGTATTGCAAAACCATGTGCCCAAGTGTAAGGCCTAGATCGAAGCACGAATTGCGAGGAACGATCCTAACGGTTCTAGGAAATCTATAAATACCCAACACTTTCATTCCTTTCAACTCACAATCTGATTCAATTTGCTCTAAGTTGGGGTTTACCACTTCATACCTGAGCAATTTGAATCAAGATCTTCCTAGCTTGGACCCTTTGTAAGTCTCTTTCGTGCTTTTTATGCGTTTTTAAGCATGAAAGTCAAATTGTGTTTGACTTTCTTCTTTGACCACGAATTGGTCAACACAAAGTTTGTTCGAACTTTGTAACGTGAGCATAATCACGATGGTTATAGTCTCTTGTGACTATACCTACTGATTACCACGTTGATTAGGCGTAGTGACGAGTCATAGTTTCGGTCAAAATGCGTATTTATGCGTATTTTGCAATCAAACTATTCTTGGGTATCAAAACCCTTTGTTTTGATATCAAAGCCTGTTTTCTAACTTCGTTAAACATGTTTTAACATGTTTAACTCGCCACCTTTAGTTTAGTGCTTGTATAGAGTCGTAAGTCAAGCGGTCTAAACCACCGCTTAGACTTTCGAACTAGACCCGTTTGGTTGATATTAGGATCCGACCAAGCATGTTTAGTGACCATAGTTGTATAGGGAATAACCTTCCGAGGTTATACCTTATGGTCACTTAGTTTAATTAGTTGTATGATAGGTAGTTTATATGCCTTAGGAAAATGACCAAAATGCCCTTTTCATGCATAATTGGTATTTAAGCATATGTAACTTAAACTTTTGTCACTTAACTGATTATGCGACATGTTTAGGCATATAATACTTGTCATAGGACTAGTTAGGCGTCTCGAACGCGTTTTACGCGAACGACGCGTTAAAGTAGCGTAAGCTACCTAAACGGGTCGTAATGGGTCGAAAGCACTTCGGATAGGTTCCGATTTAGGATGTAGGCTTTGTTAAACCATATCACACGAGTTCCAACACTCATTTGGTTTACAAGACCTCATTCTATCCGATCTTCCGATTTAGGTGTCGATTTATTAATTTAGCGATCCGATTACTAGGTACTACTTGATTTCCTTGGTTTGCCTGAGCTTCACTAAGTTCTTTAGATCAGGGATATTTGCACTTCAATGTGAGTACATAGTTCCCCTATTTTACTGTTTTTGGTTGTTTTGGGGTGATTCATATGTGTTAAATGTTTTCGATGATTTTAACGATTATTTCAAAAACGATTAAAATGGTTTATATTAAACAAATAACGATTTTGATAATGTGAACAAACTTGTTGGACGTAGTTACATAACGAATAACATTCATTAACATTGATCAAGCCGACCAGTATTAGGTTATGGTACCATAGGATCTGACAAATCCCGTTATCAGACTGCACCCATGGTTATGTGTGGGGGTTATGTGGGTAACAACTGAATCTGTGATTGTTAACTTGCCCTTTGGTGGTTTGTTAATTCAAGTTGAATGATGGACGAGTTGCAAAGGTTTGGATGTTATTCGCGAGACGACCAAAAGTAGTTTTCACAATTAAAACGAGAGCGATTTTGGGACGATTTAGACGATTTGAAACGATTTTAAACGAGTTAAACGATTTGAATTAACGATTGGTTTTGGGTTGTGATTAGATAATGGGACGGGTGTAACATGATAAAAGCAAGGTAGATACCCCGCTGGTACTTCTTATATATAAGTGTTTTTATCATATTACATTTCGTGGCATTATTTAGTTCACTTGGGCAAACGATTTTGAAACGATGTCACATAACGATATTTTCTAAATAATATAGACCATACGAGTTTTATTAACGAGATGATTTACAATTTGGTTTAATTAAACAATTGTTTTTGGGTTAAGAATCATGGTTACGAGATTTTATAAACTATAACCAACTTGTTTTTGAGTTGGTTAATCATGTTGCAATACCTTATACGTTTCAAAACAAGGTTTTTAACTATTGACTCTTGTAGTCAATCGAGGTATTGCAATATGTAAACGAGCCATGAATCCGACACTCTCACAAAACCTATGTGCTCACCAGTATTTCTTTGCTGACTTTGTTTTTACATATGTTTCAGGAGGTGATTGAATGATGTTGATTGCTAGGATGCATGTTCACATAGGATCTGGACGAGGCCTTAGTGACATAATAATAATGATAGTCGATGTGTAACTTGTTTGTTTTGTTTTAAGACAATGTAAATTATATAACGAATCAATAAAACGAAACTTTCGTATCCATGGTTGTGAAACAATAATTCTGCCACTCCACTCCCCGACGTTTCCGTCGTGGTTTTGTTGTTTTAACGCGGTCGGGGTGTGACACGTAACAACAGTTTTAACAAATCTTTAGCATGATTAACGGATCAAACAACAGTTATTTACAAGTTCCATCCAAACCCTAGTTACTGTTCATCATCAAACTAACAACACCACAATATTAACATCGAATACGTGCCCTAAATCCTTTAATAACCATATACGATCAGGATACTTAACGTGTATTCTCAATAATCAATTCAGACCAACACAAGATTCGGCTACCCGGACTGTTTTGAGAGCATTCAATAACGATCGTTCCTTTAGATTAGATTCAAGTAGTTTTATTGATAATTCCAATGAGCATACAACCCTAAATGCAAATCATCATGCAAGTATATGTTTTAACACAATAACCTGTAACCATACAATCACATAACACCAGGGAATCGAGTAAAACAATGGTATCGATAAACTAACCGAGGGAAACAAGGTGTAGGTCACGCGAATCTTCGAGAGAGAACTAAGGCAGCCGTCGAGTATGTTTAGGGTTTGATGTTTTCGTTTTGCAGGTTATGAAGAGTTATAAAATAACAGCAGACCAAACTGGGCCTCAAACAACCTGGGCCGAAGGCCCTTTTGATGAAGATCCTCTGGGCGAAGAATATTCATCGCCGTGCTGAGTGTGTGACGAAGTTCTACTCTTCGTCGAGAAGTGAGAGGGACGAAGAATCAACCTTCGTCGAGTCTCAATCGAGGTTAAACATAACTATGAACATTACACAATAAACATTATGTGACAATTGGCACCCAACCGGTAATTTCCGTACAATTTAATTATTATTTAATATCTGCAATTATGCGCTTAAATGTGAACATTGTCTGATTACATACTATACATGTGAATTCATGCACGTTTTATACTTCAAATATTTCTTTATGCATTACTGTTAGCGTGGCGTCAAAAAGACTAGTAAACTCACCTGTAAGACACACTGTGTCAGCAACTCTGCAGAAAGCAGTCCGATAATGGAATTAGGGCCTAGGAGTAGGTCCAATGTCTAAAATACATTAAAACCCAAGTGTGGATACAAGGGTTAACATATAGACTTTCCGGAAGCTAAAATATGCACTAAAAAGCACCCGAAACACACTTAAAATGCTGAATTTTACATATTTCAGCAATAATTCAGCTCTAATCAGCATTTTAACATTGAAATATCATGCATAATTCATGTTTATTTATCCAGAATACCTTCCAAAGTGTCGGGAATTGAAAGTTTCACAAAGGGGTACATAAAGGACACTAAACGGTGTAATTTAGCACTTTAACGAACCGGTATGTAACCGAGCAACCGGACACTACCCGAAACACCAAAATTATTCTAGAAGTATCGTTTTAATATTTCTGAGCTAGTTATGATCCCCAAACACCCTAACACACTATATAACACATCATATGCATAACACCCTAATTATTACACTTAGAGTTCTAACTAATTAACTTAACCATCCATTAAATCACAACTAATACTCCCCCCCCCTAAAGTGGACAGTCACAAGGTGTGGCCCCACCATAATCTTCCCATGATCTTGCTTGATCTCCTAAGATTTGAGAAGATTTGTTAGAGATTTTGCCTTGTACTTTGGAAACACACTAACCTTTGGATAAACACTTAAACTTGCATATAAGATAAACATGAAGGATCATTATCATCACCCACATTTCCCACACAACTTTCTCTCCCTCACGGCCGTAGCCAACCACCAACACCACCACCATCTTCAATTCAAGTTCAACCAATCTCAAGTGTACACAAGGTGCAAGAACGTTTACAAGCAAGCTTGGTGGTCTTGGAGATTGAAGGACCTCCCTCATTTGCTTTTAGCCAACACATTTATCACCTCCATCATCTTGTGTTCATCCCTAGCCATAGAGCTAGTAGTAAGGCTCTTATAATCCCTTGATACTTGATATTTTGATGGTTAAAAGATGATGAACATTGTTAATATTGAAGAACACTAAAGAACATAATCATGAATCTTTAACATAAGCTTATTAACATATGAATAGATGTTGAATAGTGTTTATTTGCTTCTTGATGATTGATGATTTATGTTAGTAATGTTAGACATCATAAGAAACCTACTAGATTGTGATTAAACACATGATCTAGTAAGTTAAGGTGATGATCTTGTGAAAGACCAAGATAATCATACTTTATATACATGAACTTGAATGATGAAATTTGTTTTCATATGTAAAGATGATTTAAACAAAATACAAATCTTGTAAATATATGATTACAAAAATAATTTTCTCAAGAAACCAAGTTTATTTATAAGATTTACAAAGTCGTGGTTTCTAAGTAAACTAATCATATTTTTAGTGTTAAAACAAGACTAGAAACATGTGTGTAACAAGAAAAATACAAAAGAAATATTTTTAGAAAAATCATCTTACAAGTTGTAAATGACCAAATCGTTTAATAGTGTGATTTACAAACAAATAAATATGTTTTAAAGGGTAACTAAACCTACTAAATAACATGGTAAGTTACTACACGTTTTTACAAAAACTTCAAGTTCATGACGTAGTGTAATTTACATGATTTTGGCTTATGGTAAGTCTTGATTGTGTTGTTGATGATTGATGATGATTTTAAAAGAAAATAAACACATGTTTTGAAAACATGGGAAACCTCCATTTTTTGGGGAAACCATGTCAAAATTTTATAAAATTTTGACACTTAGAAAAATATAAGTTTTAATGAAACTTATTCCCTAAAAAAATTCACCTAAAAATATTTACCAAGGTTTCCCTAATTTTTGTGTAAATTCCAAGTTAAGGAATGATGATTTCTTCAAGATAAAACTGATATTAAGTATGTACATTTTTGAGGAAAATATATATATATTTATTGGTCACCAAATTTTGTGCTAAAGTGTATGTAATATGTATTATATGTGATAGTGTATTAGGACTTGAAAATACACTAAATACTCCTAAGGAGTAAAAATACAAAAATATACATACAACATGCATAGACAAATACAAGAGAATATATTTATGAAAATATATTTCTTAATAGATTATATAACTTGGACAAGTTATGAACTTAAAAATGTATTATTGGACGAAAATATACAACTCAGGTGAAAAATACAAGAAACTTATATTTATTTTTGGGAAAATGATATAAGTAAAATACATAGTTAAAAATATAAATTATTTTTAACAACAAAGAACACATACATAAAAGATGGTGACTTGTACTGGTGCGATACAAGTCTAGTGACTGACGTTAACAAAACACGTATAGGTCACAAAGCTATAAAAACCAACTGGTGAAGTTTACGGCGCAGGATACGCAAAGTTGTGAGTTCATGTCCCCACTTTAAACTTTTACTTGTTTTCTAAACTTGGGGAAAATACATGTGTTATGGTATGTTGAATACAAAAACTAAGGAATGATACTTTAGATCATGTCACGAATAGGGTGCCATAAGCCCCATTAATCAGTTCCATACCAAGACCGCGGAACAAAAGGTTAGATCTAATGGGTTTCAGGCATCCACACTCTTGGTCACTCTAGTACCAAGCAATGCTTTTGTGTCTCTAGTCGTGAATCGACAGTCGTGGATTCGACAGCTAAAAATGCCTATGGTTTGGATGCTTGCTTTGTCGTGTCACATGTTAATGGCCTTGCAAACCATTAGCGATCTCGATTTCCTTATATTTACAGAAATACTTGTTTTATACAAATTACATACCCTGTTTTCATTCAAGTATACAAACGTTCAATACAAAAACTGCATGAATTCACACGAACGTTATGTTGACGATTTGCCAAAAACTCACATGGATTTCAGGCAACTAAAGTGGATGTGCGCGCGGTCATACTCTTGCTCTTGGATGTTGTTTATGTTTTTAGCTATCCTGTGTCAAGACTCCGATGCCGGTTTTTGTGGGAATTGGTTATTATATCCCATCCTATGTGGGATATAAGAACCAAGTTCTCGATGATCGCCTTTTAAATAAAGTTGTAAACTTGTTAGACAATATTGTATTTGTGTTGTAAACACTTAACTTATGTTTTGTTAATGGCATTTGGAGTTATTTTACGAGCATGTAGTATGTTTACCTTTCGTATGCAATGAGAACCTTTCAAGATCACACCTCGTGCTTCCGCCTTAGAAAGGGGTGTGACAGATTGGTATCAGAGCTGCGATTGTAGTGAACTAGGATTCTTTCTCGAGTCTAGACTACAATCTTTAGGTTCCTCCCACGAAAACAATTTTTCAAAAAGATTTTCATTGCATAAAACTTTCCGCGACATCCACTACCTGAAACTGTTTTCAAAGAGTCAAGTAAGGACACTACGAGAATCAGGGTGCACTGGAGTAGCACTTGTCTTTGACTAAGAATTACTTGCAACTATGTGTAATAAATAGTATATACATATACTAGGAATAGAATATCAGGTACTCATGATTTCGTCTAAAAGCAGTGGCCTATCTGAAGGAAGTGACCCGATGATGAAACAAACTGTGCGGACTGTGCAAGGAATTACGTAATTATGGATGCATACATAATTATGGAATTCAGTGCACAGAAAGCACATCAAGTCTTGTCATGTGTCAAACGAGATTTCTTCACCACAAGAGAAGGTCAGATGTGAACACCCCACCCCCCTCCCCTAGCCTATTAAATACTCTGTTGGAGTAATGATTTAGGGTATAAAGACAAGAACCGCCAATGTGAAGAAAGATATTTTGTCCTTTACATATAATAAACTATGGGGTGATCTAACCCTTATGCATTTTGTTTACCTCGTAAACAATGATGTAACAAGTTGTCCTGATATGTATAAAGGCTCGGTGAATATCTTATGACACATCAGTATTTATCTATTTATGCATGCTTGTTGCTGTATGAATTGATTTATATGTTTGGCGGATTGTTTGATGTCACTTATGTGGGTATATGCTTGTGTATATATACTAATACTGTCTCGCATGACGATATCAAACAAATGTCTAACCCTGTTGTGTTGTGTTCTGTCAGAACATGGCACCCAAGAGAGCTGTGAACGCTCATGATCAACCTCCTCCTCCCCCACTGCCGAGGACTGCTGAAGAACTGAACTCCCTACTGGAAGAAAGAATTTCCGAAGCTATCGCCCAGTACGAGGCGAACCGCACTAAAAACAGTGGAGGACCAAGCAATACTAGACGTAACGGGAATGGAGATTCATCTGGAGGAAACACAGCTCAAGGCTGCACCTTCAAGCAGTTTCTCGACTGCAAGCCACTGAATTACGACGGCACTGGAGGTGCAGTGGCTTTCGTGCGCTGGACATAGAAGACTGAGTCCACTATCCACATGAGCAAGTGCACCGCGGACCAGCAAGTCACCTTTATTTCTGGGTTGTTTGTTGATGAGGCTTTGACTTGGTGGAATTTGCAAGTCCAAACCCTGGGAGATGATGCAGCGTATGGCATGTCTTGGGACGAGTTGAAGGAAAGACTGAGAGAGAAGTATTGCTCTTGTGCTGAACTCCAAAGGTTGGAGACTGAGTTCTGGCACTTGACCATGGAAGGTGCGGACATTACTGGTTATACCCGAAGGTTCCATGATTTGTCAAGAGTGATTCCCTATATGGTGACTCCCGAATTTAAGCATGTCGAGAGCTACATCTGGGGATTGGCTCCATAATTTCGCAGCTTGGTAACTTCGGCTAAACGTGAAACGATCACTCAGGCTGTAACTCTGGCTGTCAGCTTTACTGAAGATGCTGTCCGTATGAAGAGGCTATCGCTGAACCCAACTGAGAAGACCGAGACGCATGCTGAGTCATCCGGTAACAAGAAAAGGAAACATTTGAATCTAAATCAAGCAACCCGCAGCAACAACAAGGGTTCGAACAATAAGAAGCGCGACCCCAACCCGCCTCAGGAAACAAAAGCTCTTGCAGCCATGAATGACGCTCCTGCCAGAGGATACCAGGGCACTCTGCCCATCTGCAACCAGTGCAAGCGTCATCACGAAGGAGTTTGTCGCATTCCAAAATGCGACAAGTGTGGAAAACTGGGTCACCACACCGAGAACTGTTGGGGAAAAGGAAATGGAAGTGGTAATAGGAACGGGAATGGAAACTGTAACAGTGCTGGTAATAGAAACGTTGGTGGAAATGGCAATGGCAATGGTAACCGGAATCGTAATGGAGCTGGGCAGAACCAAGGATGCTTTGGTTGTGGAAGCAAGGACCATTTCAAGAAAGATTGCCCAAGGGAGAACAATGCTCAGGCTCGAGCATTCGTGATTGGAGCAAGGAACGCACGCGAGGACCCTAATGTGGTCACCGGTACGTTTCTCGTTAACAATCACTTTGCATCCATACTATTTGACACTGGTGCCGATTATAGCTTCATGTCTGTGGAATTTAAACGTATACTTGGAATAGAATCTAGTAGATTAGATATTCCTTATTCCATAGAACTAGCCGATGGTAAACTTGTTGAATCGGGCGAAGTTGTTAGGGGTTGCACATTAGAACTTGGTGAGCAAAGTTTTAGCATCGACCTCTTACCTATTCAATTGGGTAGATTCGATGTAGTGGTTGGAATGGACTGGTTGTCCAAGAACAAGGCTGATGTTGTTTATCACGAGAAAATCATTCGCATCCCTCTTGCGAATGATGAAACACTCATCGTGCATGGAGAGAAACGAGAGACGCCTCTGCGCATCATCAAATGTATGAAGGCGCATAAATGCTTAAGGAAAGGATGTGTTGCATTCCTGGCGCACGTTGTAGATAAGAAGGCTGAGGAGCTGAAACTCGAAGGCATTCCTGTGGTGAAGGAATTCCCTGATGTTTTTCCCGAAGATCTGCCAGGACTACCTCTGCAAAGACAAGTCGAATTCCATATTGACTTGGTTCCAGGAGCCGCTCCTGTAGCCAAGGCACCATATCGACTTGCGCCATCCGAGATGCAAGAATTATCTACACAACTCCAGGAGTTGTTAGATAAAGGATTCATAAGGCCAAGCTTCTCGCCCTGGGGAGCTCCAGTTTTGTTTGTGAAGAAGAAAGATGGTACACTGCGAATGTGTATCGATTATAGAGAACTGAACAAGCTCACTGTCAAGAATCGGTACCCACTACCGAGGATTGACGACTTATTTGATCAGTTGCAAGGATCGAACTACAATTCCAAGATCGACCTTCGATCGAGATACCATCAGTTAAGGATCCAGGAAAAGAGCGTACCAAAGACTGCATTTAGGACGCGTTATGGACATTACGAGTTCCTTGTGATGCCATTCGGATTGACGAACGCGCCAGCAATATTTATGGATCTGATGAACCGCGTTTGCAAACCATATCTCGATAAATTCATGATAGTATTTATCGATGATATCCTGATTTACTCGCGAACGAAAGAAGAGCACGAGCAACACCTCAGGACCATTTTGGAACTACTGAAGAAAGAGAAACTTTATGCAAAATTCTCAAAATGCGAATTCTGGATTTGCGAAGTACAGTTCCTTGGTCATGTTGTGAACGAGAAGGGCATTCATGTGGACCCAGCCAAGATAGAAGCAATAAAGAATTGGGAAGCCCCCAAAACCCCAACCGAAGTTCGACAATTTTTGCGCTTAGCGGGCTATTACCGACGATTTATCGAGAATTTCTCCAAGATAGCTCAACCGCTGACTACCCTTACGCAGAAAGACAAGAAGTACAACTGGGGTAATAAGCAGGAAGAGGCCTTCCAACTCCTTAAAAACAAAAGACAAGAAGTACGATAGGGGTAATAAGCAGGAAGAAGCCTTCCAACTCCTCAAAAACAAGCTATGCGATGCACCGATACTATCCTTACCCGAAGGCACCGAGGACTTCATGGTATACTGCGATGCTTCGCGTCAAGGGTTGGGTTGCGTGCTCATGCAACGCCAAAAGGTGATTGCTTACGCATCAAGACAGTTGAAGGTTCATGAGAAGAACTACACCACTGACGACCTGGTGCTACGCGCAGTGGTGTTTGCCTTGAAGATCTGGGGATATTATTTATATGGTACTCGATGTACAATCTTCACAGATCACAAAAGCCTACAACACATATTTGATCAGAAGGAATTAAATATGCGTCAACGACGGTGGGTCGAGCTGCTGAACGACTATGACTGTGAAATTAAGTACCATCCTGGAAAGGCTAACGTTGTAGCTGACATGTTAAGTCGAAAAGAAAGGGTTAAGACCCTCAGAGTTCGAGCATTGGAAATGACTATTCGGACGAACCTCACCACACGCATTCATGACGCACAACAAGAAGCCTTTAAGAAGGAGACACGTAGAGCTGAATATCTCCGAGGTATGGAGAAGAAGTTGGAGCCAAACGAAGATGGAACCTTATACTTTATGGGGCGTATTTGGGTTCCGCACTATGGCGATATTCGAGAGATCATCTTTGATGAAGCCCATAAGTCGAGATACTCGATCCACCCAGGATCAGACAAGATGTATCAAGACTTGAAGGAATACTATTGGTGGCCGAGGCTTATAAGCGATGTTGCTGTTTATGTTGGTAAGTGTCTAACCTGTGCTAAGGTTAAGGCTGAATATCAGAAACCGTCTGGTCTACTGCAGCAACTCGAGATACCCATGTGGAAGTGGGAGCAAATCTTAATGGACTTCATAATGAAATTACCCAGGACCCCTAGAGGGCATGATATGATATGGGTGATAGTCGATCGGTTAATAAAGTCTGCGCATTTCCTACCAATCCGAGAGAAGGATAGCACGGGAAAGCTTGCTGTTTTGTTAAAGGTCTCACCTTGGAAGGGCGTAGTAAGATTCGGAAAAAGTGGAAAGTTGTATCCACGATACATCGGACCATTCAAGATCTTGGAAAGAATTGGTATCATAGCGTACAAGTTGGAATTACCGGAAGAACTCAACGGAGTACATGATACATTTCATGTGTCCAACCTCAAGAAGAGTCCATCCCAAGAAACAGTGATCATCCCTGCGGATGAAGTGCATATCGACGACACACTCCGATTTACAGAACAACCCGTTGAGGTTACAGACTGGAAAGTCAACAAGACCAGGAGGAGTAGTGTCAAACTTGTCAAAGTACGTTGGAACTCTAAGCACGGACCCGAGTACACGTGAGAATGTGAAGACCAGTTTAAAGCCAAGTACCCCCATCTGTTTGAGAAAGCTCCTGCGGGAGATAACTCAGCCAGAATTTCGGGATGAAATTCTTTTAACGGGGGGAGACTGTGACAACTGGCACCCAACCGGTAATTTTCGTAGAATTTAATTATTATTTAATATCTGCAATTAGGTGCTTAAATGTCAACATTGTCTGATTACATACTATACATGTGAATTCATGCACGTTTTATACTTCAAATATTCCTTTATGCATTACTGTTAGCGTGGCGTCAAAAAGACTAGTAAACTCACCGGTCAGACACACTGTGTCAGCAACTCTGTAGAAAGCAGTTTGATAATGGAATTAAGGCCTAGGAGTAGGTCTAATGTCTAAAATACATTAAAACCCAAGTGTGGATACAAGGGTTAACATATAGACTTTCCGGAAGCCAAAATATGCACTAAAAAGCACCCGAAACACACTTAAAATGCTGAATTTTACATATTTCAGCAATAATTCAGCTCTAAACAGCATTTTAACATTGAAATATCATGCAGAATTCATGTTTATTTATCCAGAATACCTTCCTAAGTGTCAGGAATTTAAAGTGTCACAAAGGGGTACATAAAGGACACTAAACGGTGCAATTTAGCACTTTAACGAACCGGTATCTAAACGAACAACCGGACACTACCCGAAACATCAAAATTATGCTACAAGCATCGTTTTAATATTTCTGAGCTAGTTATGATCCCCGAACACCCTAACATATTATATAACACATCATATGCATAACACCCTAATCATTACACTTAGAGTTCTAACTAATTAACTTAACCATCCATTAAATCACAACTAATACCCCCCCCCCTAAGTGGACGATCACAAGGTGTGGCCCCACCATAATCTTCCCATGATCTTGCTTGATCTCCTAAGATTTGTGAAGATTTGTTAGAGATTTTGCCTTGTACTTTGGTAACACACTAACCTTTGGATAAACACTTAAACTTGCATATAAGATAAACATGAAGGATCATTATCATCACCCACATTTCCCACACAACTCTCTCTCCCTATCTTCTCCCTCACGGCCGTAGCCAACCACCAACACCACCACCATCATCAATTCAAGTTCAACCAATATCAAGTGTACACAAGGTGCAAGAAGGTTTACAAGCAAGCTTGGTGGTCTTGTAGATTGAAGGACCTCCCTCATTTGCCTTTATCCAACACATTTATCATCTCTGTCATCTTGTGTTCATCCCTAGCCATAGAGCTAGTAGTAAGGCTCTTATAATCCCTTGATACTTGATATTTTGATGGTTAAAAGATGATGAACATTGTTAGTATTGAAGAACACTAAAGAACATAATCATGAATCTTTAACATAAGCTTATTAACATATGAATACATGTTGAATAGTGTTTATTTGCTTCTTGATGATTGATGATTTGTGTTTGTAATGTTAGACATCATAAGAAACCTACTAGATTGTGATTAAACACATGATCTAGTAAGTTAAGGTGATGATCTTGTGAAAGACCAAGATGATCATACTTTATATACATGAACTTGAATGATGAAATTTGTTTTCATATGTAAAGATGATTTAAACAAAATACAAATCTTGTAAATAGATGATTACAAAAATAATTTTCTCAAGAAACCAAGTTTATTTATAAGATTTACAAAGTCGTGGTTTCTAAGTAAACTAATCATATTTTTAGTGTTTAAACAAGACTAGAAACATGTGTGTAACAAGAAAAATACAAAAGAAATATTTTTAGAAAAATCATCTTACAAGTTGTAAATGACCAAATCTTTTAATAGTGTGATTTACAAACAAATAAATATGTTTTAAAGGGTAACTAAACCTACTAAATAACATGGTAAGTTACTACAAGTTTTTACAAAAACTTCAAGTTCATGACGTAGTGTAATTTACATGATTTTGGCTTATGGTAAGTCTTGATTGTGTTGTTGATGATTGATGACGATTTTAAAAGAAAATAAACACATGTTTTGAAAACATGGGAAACCTCCATTTTTAGGGGAAACCATGTCAAAATTTTATTAAATTTTGACACTTAGAAAAATATAAGTTTTAATGAAACTTATTCCCTAAAAAAAATTCACCTAAAAATATTTACCAAGGTTTCCCTAATTTTTGTGTAAATTCCAAGTTAAGGAATGATGATTTCTTCAAGATAAAACTGATATTAAGTATGTATATTTTTGAGGAAAATATATATATATTTATTGGTCACCAATTTTTGTGCTAAAGTGTAGTAATATGTATTATATGTAATAGTGTATTAGGACTTGAAAATACACTAAATACACCTAAGGAGTAAAAATACAAAAATACACATACAACATGCATAGACAAATACCAGAGAATATATTTATGAAAATATATTTCTTAATAGATTGTATAACTTGGACAAGTTATGAACTTAAAAATGTATTAATGGACGAAAATATACAATTCGGGTGAAAAATACAAGAAACTTATGTTTATTTTTGGGAAAATGATATAAGTAAAATACATAGTTAAAGATATAAATTATTTTTAACAACAAAGAACACATACATAAAAGATGGTGACTTGTACTGGTGCGATACAAGTCTAGTGACTGACGTTAACAAAACACGTATAGGTCACGAAGCTATAAAAACCAACCGGTGAAGTTTACGGCGCAGGATACGCAAAGTTGCGAGTTCATGTCCCCACTTTAAACTTTTACTTGTTTTCTAAACTTGGGGAAAATACATGTGTTATGGTATGTTGAATACAAAAACTAAGGAATGATACTTTAGATCATGTCACGAATAGGGTGCCATAAGCACCATTAATCAGTTACATACCAAGACCGCGGAACAAAAGGTTAGATCTAATGGGTTTCAGGCAGCCACACTCTTGGTCACTCTAGTACCAAGCAATGCTTTTGTGTCTTTTGTCTTGAATCGACAGTCGTGGATTCGACAGCTAAAAATGCCTATCGTTTGGATGCTTCCTATGTCGTGTCACATGTTAATGGCCTTGCAAACCATTAGCGATCTCGATTTCCTTATATTTACAGAAATACTTGTTTCATACAAATTACATACCCTGTTTTCATTCAAGTGTACAAACGTTCAATACAAAAACTGCATGAATTCACACCAACATTATGTTGATGATTTTCCAAAAACTCACATGTATTTCAGGTAACTAAAGTGGATGTGCGCGCGGTCATACTCTTGCTCTTGGATGTTGTTTATGTTTTTAGCTATCTTGTGTCAAGACTCTGATGCCGGTTTTTGTGGGAATTGGTTATTATATCCCATCCTATGTGGGATATAAGAACCAAGTTCTCGATGATCGCCTTTTAAATAAAGTTGTAAACTTGTTAGACAATATTGTATTTGTGTTGTAAACACTTAACTTATGTTTTGTTAATGGCATTTGGAGTTATTTTACGAGCATGTAGTATGTTTATCTTTCGTATGCAATGAGAACCTTTCATACATCGTGCTTTCGCCTTAGAAAGGGGTGTGACACGTTACACAATACTCAAGCTTGTCATGTAACACTCCAACGTAACAATACTTTTAATCATTCAAATAAACTACACACGACGCGACGTAAAAAAAATTGTAAGATCAGAGTTGTGAAACAAGTGATGTATAGGAAAGACCTTGAAATCTCGGGTTGTCACAATAAACCCCTCAAATCTGCCCAAATTCTTTGCTCATTCTTATCTCATGAACTCTAAGTGGAGGTTACCATCTTTTGGATGCCTCCTACTTGAGTTTTCTAGTTCTTTTTGCATCCTAAGAACACAAGTAAGTGTTCTATCCAGTCTTGTTCATTTATTTCAACAGTTACAGGCTGAAAGTCAAATAGTTTGACTACCGTTTGACTTTCGGTTTTGACCATGAATTGGTCACGTCAAAGTTCTATTGAACTTTGCAACGTGATCGTAATCACGATGGTTATAGTTCCTTGCTACTATGCCTACTGATTACCACGTTGACTAGTCGAAGTGACGAGTCAAAGTTTCGGTCAACATGCACGATTATGTGCATTTTGCGACGAAACTATTTTCGGGTATCAAAACACTTAGTTTTGATATCAAATCAGTTTTCTAACTTAGTTAAACATGTTTTGACATGTTTAACTCGTCACTTCTAGTTTAGTGCTTGTTTAGGGTCGTAAGTCAAGCGGTCTCGACAACCGCTTAGACTTTCGAACCTGACCCGTTTGGTCGATAATTAGGATCCGACCAAACATATATTGTGACCATAGTTGTATAGGGAATAACCTTCCAAGGTTTTACCTTATGGTCATTTCTTTTGATTATGTCACACCCCGACCGCGTTAAAACAACGAAACCGCGGCGGAAACGTCCGGGAGTGGAGTAACATAATCATTGTTTCACAACACATGGATTAAAGTTTCGTTTTATTGAATTAAGTTATGTACATTGTCTTGAAATTTAAAAGCAAAACACAAACATATTGTCTATCATTGTTATTAAGTCACTAAGGCCTCGTCCGATCCTAAGTGAGCATGCATCCTAGTCATCATCAACATCATCAAACACCACCTGAAACATTTGTGAAAATAATGTCAGCATAAAAATGCCGGGGAGCACATAGGTTTTGTGAATGTGTCAAATTCGTGGCTTGTATAAGTATTGCAGAATCTCGTACGACTACTAGAGTCGATAATTGAAAACCTTGTTTTGTAAAATGTTTTGTATTGCAATATGATTAACCAACTTAAAATAAGTTGGTTATAGTTTATAAAACCTCGTTGCCATGAATTTTGACTAAAACATTTGTTTTTGTAAACCAAATTGTAAATCGTTCTTGTAATAAAACTCGTATGGTTTATATCATTTAGTAAACATCGTTGCGTGTCATCGTTTGAAATCAATCGTTCAAGTGAACTAAATAACGCCACGGAATGTAATATGATAAAAGCACTTATATATAAGAAGTACCAGCGACGTATCTACCATGCTTTTATCACATTACACCTGTCCCGTTATCTAATCACATAACAAAAACCAATCGTTCAATTGTACTTGTTCTCAAATCGTTCGTGTTATCAAAACCAATGGTTCAAATCATTCAACTCGTTCTTGTTATATACGATCATTCTAATCGTTCAAATCGTTCGTGTTTTAATTGTGAAAACTAACTTTTGGTCGTTCTCGTTGAATACATTCAAACCTGTGTTCTGACTCGACTATACCACCAAAGGGTATCTTTAACTCGACTAACAAACCACCAAAAGGTTTGTTAAAATTCATCAGGTTCCGTCGTTACCCACATTACCCCATAACCATGGCGATAGTCCGATAACGGGATTTGTCAGATCCTATGGTACCATAACATACTACTGGTCGGCTCGGCCAAAGCTAATGAATGTCATTCGTGTTATGTATTAACGCACCAATAAGTTCGTCCACATTATTTAAATCGTTGTGTTTAATATAAACCATAGTATTTGTTTTTGAAAACTCGAAATCGTTTAGCACATATGAATTACCCCAAAACAATTGAAAGCAGTAAAAGAGGAGAACTATGTACTCACTTGAGATTGCAAGGTATCCTCGATTAAAGTGAACTAATAAGCTCGGGAAATCAAGGAATCAAGTGGCACCTAGTATCGGATCACTATGTTAATAATCGGGGCCTAAATCGGGAGATCGGGTAGAATGAGGTCTTGTAAACCAAATGAGTATTGGAATTCATGTGATATGGTTTAACAAATCCTACATTTTGATTCGGAACCTACTCTAAGTGCTTATGACCCGTTATGACCCGTTAAGGTAGTCTACGCTACGTTAACGCGTCATTTGCGCAAAAGCGCATTCGGATATCCTAACTAGTCCTATGACAAGTATTATATGCCCTAACATGTTTAATATTGTTTCATAATTAGTTTAAGTGTCAAAATTTAAGTTACATAGGCTTAAATCCAAATTATGCATGAAAAGGGCATTTTGGTCATTTTTCCTAAGGCATATAAACTACCCATCATACAACTAATTAAACTAAGTGACTATAAGGTATAACCTCGGAAGGTTATTCCCTATATAACTATGGTCACAAAATATGTTTGATCGGATCCTAATGATCGACCAAGCGGGTCGGGTTCGAAAGTATAAGCGGTTGTCGAGACCGCTTGACTTACGACCCTAAACAAGCACCAAACTAAAAGTGACGAGTTAAAATGTAAAAAAATGTTTAACTAAGTTAGAAAACTGATTTGATATCAAAACAAAGTGTTTTGATACCCAAAAATAGTTTTGTCGCAAAAAGCACATAATCGTACATTTTGACCGAAACTTTGACTCGTCACTTCGACTGGTCAATGTGGTAATCAGTAGGTATAGTCGCAAGGGACTATAACCATCTTGATTACGCTCACGTTACAAAGTTCAAATGAACTTTGTCTTGACCAATTCATGGTCAAAACTGAAAGTCAAACGATAGTCAAACTGTTTAACTTTCAGCTTGTAATTGCTGAAATAAATGAACTAGCCATGAAAGAACACTTACAAGTGCTCAAAGGCAGAAAGATCAACTAGAAAACTCAGTTGGGAGGCCTCCTAAGAAGGTAGAAACTCCACTTGAGTGTTAGAGAAGAAGAAAATGGAATGAGCAAAGAAATGAGCAGAATTTGGGGGTTTATATAGGATTTCTGGAACCCTTGGATCATTGCCATGTGTCTTGTGTGGTCTCCAAACAAGTATAGGATGATTACAAGTGTGTGGACAAGATTAAAACCTTAATTACAATTGAAATCACCCACAAGTTTGCTAAACAATGGCCAAAAACAAGTGCAGCAGCTGAAATAGAACATTCTATCCAGATATAGGCATCGTCCCTACACACATTTTATGGTATTTTTGATGCGTTTAACCCCCGTTAACCCATTTTCAAGGCTCTACAAGGACGTTAAAGCATAGGTGACTTGAAATATGATTGGAAATATCACGGATGTCGGTTTATTTGGTCGTACGGTCGTGTTTTTCGGTTAATTATGACGAACTCGAACGGAAGCGAAAACGATCCAAATTAAGCAAAGAATGCTATTTTTGGATTCCTAACACTAAAATACAATATTTTAGTGTTTAAAAAAATTTTTGGATCTTCGGATATGGTCAGAACGCAAGATATGCACGTAAATGCAAACTTACGCCGTTTTTGACGCTTTTAGTCCCTGTGATCAAACAAGCGTGTTTTTTGCATACCGAACCCCTCAAAACTTAATTCTAAGCTATGTTAAGGGTATTTAGGGTATGTTTATCTTATGATCACATTGCTATACGAATCGGAAGACTTTTGCTGTTTGTCGCAAATAGTCCCTGTGATCGAATAAACTTGTTTTTGACACACCAAACCCTTCAAAACTTATTCCTAAGATATGTAAAGGTTATTTAAGGTATGTTTAAGCTTATGTGACTATTCCGGAGTGTTTGTAGCATTAAACTAATCACGTTTACGTAACACTTTGCGTTTAACTTTCCAGAAAGCGATTTAGAGCTTGAAATCGAACTAGAATCAAAACGTGAAATCGTCAACATAATTAAACAAATATTGATACCAAAACACATTGTTTCATTGATAACTGATATTTTTCTACATCGTACAGTGTTTACAGAGCACAAATGTCACAATCTCCCCTACTTTAGGAAATTTCGTCCGGAAATTTTAACTAGAGGAAACTTGTGAAAACAAATGTGGGTATTTCGCCTTCATTTTGTCCTCAAGTTCCCAAGTAAACTCTGGGCCATGCTTGGACTCCCAGTGAACTTTGACTATTGGTATACGCTTGTTCTTTAGTCTTTTGACTTCAAGGTCCATTATATCCACAGGTTTCTCGACAAAGCGCATTGTGTCATCAACTTGTATTTCATCGAGGGGGATGTGAACATCAGTATCATTTAAAAAATTTCGTAAATTGGACAGATGGAATGTTGGGTGAATATTCCCAAGTTCAAGAGGTAGCTCCAGTCGATAGGCAACCTTTCCGATTCTTTCAACAATCTTAAATGGTCCAACGTATCGTGGTGCAAGTTTTCCTTTCTTTCCAAATCTCACCACTCCCTTCCAAGGGGATACCTTGAGTAGGACATGGTTTCCGACTTGAAATTCCAAGGGCTTGCATCGCATATCCGCATAACTCTTTTGACGGCTTCTAGCTGTCAGAAGATTATCGTGAATTTTCATGACTTTATCTGTTGTTTCCAGAATGAGTTCAGGTCCAGTAAGCTGAGCTTCACCGACCTCATTCCAATAGACAGGTGAACGACATGTTCGACCGTATAAAGCTTCAAAAGGTGCCATATTGATGCTAGAGTGATAACTATTGTTGTAAGAGAACTCGATCAACGGTAGATGCGAATCCCAGTTACCACCAAAGTCTATCATACATGCTCTAAGCATATCCTCCAATGTTTGTATCGTCTTCTCAGATTGTCCATCCGTTTGGGGATGATAAGCAGTGCTTAGATTTAGTTGGGTTCCCATAGCAGATTGCATGGTCTTCCAAAAGTGAGATGAGAATCGAGCATCACGGTTAGATATGATGTTCAAAGGAACACCATGTCGAGATACAATCTCATCAACATAGATCTTGGCGAGTTTATCAGCAGATAGATCCTCGCGAATTGGTAAAAAGTGTGCTGATTTTGTAGGACGATCAATGACTACCCAAATGGCATCATGACCTCTAGATGTTCGCAGTAACTTAGTGATGAGATCCATCGCAATGTTCTCCCACTTCCATACCGGTACCTCTGGTTGTACAAGCAAACCAGATGGACGTTGATGTTCAGCCTTGACTTTGAGACAAATTAGGCATTTCGACACCTACAAGGCAACATCCTTTTTCATACAAGGCCACCAGTACTGAGTACGAAGATCTTTGTACATTTTGTCAGCACCGGGATGGATAGAATAACGAGACTTATGAGATTCGTCCATCACTAAAGTGTGAAGATTGTCTTGTTTCGGAATCCACAAACGATCCTTGAAATAAAGTAACCCATTGTCTTTCGTTTCGAGTCTAAGCTCAAGTTGACATGGTAATTCCTTACCCATCATGTCTTGTGTAACACAAGTACGTTGAGCTCGAGAAATGCGGGCTTGGATATCAGATTGAGTTTGAATGCAATGAAGCTTGACTCGTTCCTTTCGAATTAGTGCATCGGCTACAACATTCGCCTTACCAGGATGGTAGCGAATCTCACAGTCGTAATCGTTCAAGAGTTCAACCCAACGTCATTGTCTCATGTTTAGATCCTTCTGATTGAAAATGTGTTGGAGACTTTTGTGGTTTGTGAAAACCACACATTTCGTGCCATAGAGATAGTGTCTCCAAATTTTCAGAGCAAAAACCACAGCGCCTAACTCAAGATCATGAGCTGTGTAGTTTTTCTCGTGAATTTTCAATTGTCTTGACGCATATGCTATAACTTTACCTCGTTGCATGAGAATGCAACCAAGGCCTAGATTTGATGCATCACAATAGACAATGAAATCATCATTGCCATCGGGTAAAGATAAGATAGGAGCATCACAGAGTTTTTGTTTCAGTGTTTGGAAAGCTTCCTCTTGTTTAAGTCCCCACTCAAAAGGCTTATTCTTTTGAGTCAAAGTAGTAAGAGGAACCGCGATCTTTGAGAAGTTCGCAATAAATCGACGATAGTATCCAGCAAGACCAAGAAAATAGCGAACTTCTGTGGGTGTAGTAGGTGTGTTCCAATCCTTAATAGCTGCGATTTTGGATGGATCCACATGAATACCCTGTTCGTTGACAATATGACCCAAAAACTGAACTTCTTTAAGCCAAAATTCACACTTGGAGAATTTAGCAAAGAGTTGTTCCTTTTTCAGGAGTTCCATTGTCAGACGAAGGTGTTGTTCGTGATCGGCTCGAGACTTAGAATAAATAAGAATGTCGTCAATGAACACAATGATGAACTTGTCTAAATAAGGTTTACAAACCCTATTCATCAAGTCCATGAAACCAGCTGGAGCATTCGTCAAACCAAAAGGCATGATAGTAACTCATAGAGACCATATCTCGTGCGGAAAGCAGTTTTGGGAATATCTTCTTCGAATACAAGAAGCTGATGATACCCAGAACACAAATCGATCTTGGAAAAACATGTAGCACCTTGCAGCTGACCAAAGAGATTATCAATTCATGGTAGGGGATATCGATTCTTGATGGTGAGCTTATTGAGCTCACGATAATCGATAAATATACGGAAATATCCATCTTTCTTTTTCACAAACAGGACTCCAACGCCCCAAGGTGAATAGCTTGGACAGATGAATCCTTTGTCAGATAACTCTTGAAGCTGTTTTGATAACTCTTGCATCTCAGATGGTGCAAGACGATAAGTTGCTTTAGCAATCGGGTTAGCGTTAGGTACAAGATCGATATGAAACTCGACTTGACGAACTGGAGGCAAACCAGGCAGTTCATCAGGAAACACCTCTGGATAATTGCAAACAATGATTTATTTATAAACAAAACAGATTGTTTCACATTACAAGGAAAACAAAAGAAACAAAAGCATAAGATAGCAACATCTTGTAATCAGCCAAATGCTCATCCATGGGTCAGATTTGCATTAGCAGGCTTTGATCACTTGTTCCTGAAATAGCTCGTCTCGCCGTAGTTGTACCAAGTACCAGACGGTAAACGAGCTTGAGCAGGGTAGACTTGGGGTTGGTTTGGACCACCTTGGATTGGGTTGAATTGACAAGCATTTTCCAGGTGACCGAGTCGTCCACATGATGCACACAGACGACACTGCAGGTAAGCTTGGTGAGGTGCATTACACTTGTTGCACATCGGTGCAATACTGGCATAGGGTTTCCTGGCAGGAGGTTGAGCAGCAGCAAGATTTGCAACAGCTTTGTTTTGGATAGCAAAGCGGCATATGTCAACCAAATGTCCCCATCGTCCACAGTGGGTACATATGAATCAGGGTATGAGATTTGAATGATGACGGTTACATCGATTGCACCATGGGGCAGCTCCCAAGTACGGCTTCCTGGCTGGTGGTGTTGCCACTTGGCTAGGTCCCGCTTGATTTGGTGCAACTGCTGCGGGTTTCTTTAAAGCCTTACGCTTCCTTGATTTTGGTGAAGGCTTGGTTTCTACTTCCTTTGGTGACTCTTGAGTGGCTTCCTCCTGGAGATGATATATGGCAGTAGCTAATTCAACAGTCTTCAGGACTACTTCGCCTATTCGCTGGGCAAATTTGGCAGTCTGCTCGGATATCTGGGCTTCATTGCTATGAAGAGACATTTTAGAGAAAATGAAAGACATAGGAAGAAAGAAGTGAAATGCTATCGAATAATCAAAACAGAATGATAACGCATAGAAATTATGATCATTTGTTTCTTACCTATGGCAAACAAATGAGATGATGACGAATCAAAGTAATCGGGCCATATTAATGTATCGCGAAGACATGCTTTAGCCTATAAGTGGACACTCATGTGACACCCCAGGAAAACCAGGAAACAACGCAACACAACTAGCATCCTCAGTAACCACGTGCTAAATTTCGGGACCAAATTTCTTTCAAGTTGGGGATGATGTGACAACCCGAGTTTTCAAGGTCTTTCCTCGCAACTGCGTTTTCTTAATTTGTTGCATTCTTTTATGTGCACCTTGTTATTTAATTGTAAATTACTGTTTAGTGTTAGTTGGTAAAATATTAATCATGGACTTTGTGAAATTTGTGATGTGCTGTTATATGTACATGACGAAATCCAAGGAAGGGATTTCGCTACAAGTCTGCTCGACGAAATCAAGGGATTTCGCCAGCCCCGATTTCGCCGAAGCCCAGTATGGGCCCAACACGGTACATATTACGTATATAAGGGTGTAGGTTACGTAAGATGTTATTTTGAAAACCCTAAGGTCTCTCTCTTCCTCTCCTCTGTGTGACAACAATCCCTAGCTCTCTCGAAACCTTTGCTAGTTCGCCTCGTAACCGGTAAGTGTATAGATATTAATTAACTGATTCAACTTCCTATCATATTTGATTTCTTGATGCCATGATAGAATGCTTTGGTTGTTACTGTCTAACGATTTCTATATAGGATTGTATGGTTAGATAGTTATGATAGTTATGATGGTTTGTATGTTGAGATTCAATTGTTTGATTAGTATGATACTAGTAAATTGCGGATCTAATATCTGTATGAGATGAGTTAAAGATGAAATTGTTCATAGTTAGGGTTTGCTATATGGTTTTTAATCTTTTGGATTGGATCTAATGTTGTGAATATGTTCATCCATGAATCACTGCTCGGAAGTTTATGTTACGGATTTATGTTCTGTTGTATGTTGTTGTGTATATTAATGAATCAGTATTAGGGTTAGATGCATGATGATGATGACTTTGTTAATAGATCATTAGATCCATGATGATTGTATCGAAACTGCTACTGATGATTAGGGTTCTAGGAAGGTGTGATGATGTAACTAATTGAATATGTTAATGCCATGTTGAATCCGTAACTGTTGTTGATGATCATGCCTTACCCGACGAAAACCCAATACCCGACGAAAAACCTGTGTCGACGAAGACACTGCCCCGACGAAGACACAATCACGACGAAAACCCTTTAGGATTTCGTCGCCCAAGGGATTTCGTCGCCTGGGGGTTTTCGCCGAAGGGTTTTCGCCGAGTGTCTTGTCAAGTTGGGAAACAGACACAGTAACTCAGTTAAGTCTGTTAGATCTGTTAATGGATAGCTATGTTAGAATAAACTGAGAAATCAACTATGTGAAGCATGAATTGTATGAACTTGATTAACTGTTTATGTGTTACATGATGTTAACTGCCAAGCAAACTTTGTGATATAGATTGCATGTGAGTCATTACGAACATAAACTGATTGTGCATACGTACATACTATAGGCTTTGACTGAATTGTTTGTGCAAGTAGATAAGCATACCGAGCAAACCGAGGTGAGTTCACACACTTTCTAAGGCATGGGATTCCCGGTGGTTGGGAATGGGTTAAAGAATTAAAACGGAACCTACATATCCTCCTTGGGTAGGATATGTACCACCATCCTCCATGGGTAGGATGCCAATATTAATCCTGCGTATTCTCCTTGGGTAGAATACGTACGTTCGTCCTCCTTGGGTAGGACAACAACCTTAACCTACTAGACAAAACTCTATGATGAAGTCTCTCATTTTTATATCGACTTAATCGTCGGGCCAATGGCGAGCAGGTCATTAGTTAATAGCGCTATTAGGGTTGACAAGCCTCACACCGTGCCGGTAGGACGAGCGTGTACTAATGGATCTGGGCACTTAGTCAATGATGATAGACATTGACGTAGGGCACAACTTATTTTTGTCAGTTGTCGATATGGTAACGGTCTAGTGGTTCACATGGGGAAGCCCCCACTGATTATGGATATGGTTTGGGAAACAAGGATACTGGTTAACTCGTGGTTTACGAAACAACTTATGGCTTTCAAAACAAACTTATAAAACTGAACAACCAACTGTGAAGTCACTCAACTTTCTTGTTGACTCGTTGTTACATGCCTTGCAGGTCGTTAGGTGCTTATGGAGCTTGCACAGGGAGGAGTGGTCGTTGTGGGACATGGACTGTTGAGTTCCATGTTAAACATTTAAACTTTATGAACTTATTACTTATGTTTGGGTTTTATATTTTATGCTTCCGCTGTTAACTTAAAGTTGGTTACTTTCTTTTGGACACCAATTATATTGTGGTTGGTTTTATTTACTTAATTACGTTGTTCAATATGATTGGTGGCTTGATCCTGGTGAGTCACGCCTCCATGCGGTGATACTCTGCTGGTGGATTTTGGGGGTGTGACAGATTGGTATCAGAGCTATTGGTTTTAGTGAACTTGGTTTTAAAAAGGGAAAAGCTTTTTGACAAAACCAGACTATAACCTGTACAGTGCTCAACGATCCATAATGACGCTTCGCTCCACGTGCAAGGCTCAACACTATAGGTGATATGATTTATGTTTATATTGCCTACTTGTTAGTTACATAGTACATTGTTCATGGTATGCTTTGGTTAACGTAGCAACTATTGTTAGATGCTCATTGTGTGCTTACTCTCTTCTGTCACTCCACACTTACGCATTGTCACGACACTTTTCTCACCTATGCTATCTTATTGTGAAGATCATGAGTGGACGTACCAACCTAACTCAAGCCCAGCTGACGCCTTTAATCAATGAACAAGTTGC
This sequence comes from Helianthus tuberosus, assembly GCA_030545235.1. Lineage (NCBI taxonomy): Eukaryota > Viridiplantae > Streptophyta > Magnoliopsida > Asterales > Asteraceae > Helianthus > Helianthus tuberosus. The sequence goes on along the minus strand of CM060429.1, from coordinate 60,014,998 downwards.
TGCAGCACTCGCAGCCGCTCAGGCAGGAGGTATAACCTGCCATTGCAACTTACTCTAGGATCTTTAGATCCTACTCTCGTGAACTAACACTTGTGCTTAACTTTGTCTCTTCTTACTCGCACGACAGGTCAACATGCTCAGCCTCCTGTGTGTACTTTCAAAACTTTTATGGACTGCCGACCTACTACTTTCAGTGGCACTGAAGGAGCTGTAGGCCTCCTCCACTGGTTTGAGAAGCTCAAGTCTATTTTCGAGATGTGTGAATGCCCTGAGGCTCGTAGGGTGAAGTATACTACTGGTACTCTGGAAGGTGTAGCGCTCACGTGGTGGAACGCTCAGGTTCAGATGCTGGGATTGGCGGCTGCTAATGCCACCCCATGGAACGATTTCAAGGAATTGATCAAGGAAGAGTACTGTAATCATGATGACATCCACAAGCTGGAAGTAGAGTACTACAACTTAAAGATGACGGGGTCAGAAATTGAAGCGTACACGAAAAGATCGAACGAGCTGGCTATCTTGTGTCCTACTATGGTGGATCCTCCTATCAAGCGTATCGAGCTGTACCTCAAAGGTTTAGTGCCAGAGATCCAGAGTCATGTGACTGCAGCAAACCTCGCCACTATCCAGCAAGTTATTCGTTTGGCTCATCGTCTCACTGATCAGGCAGTTGAGCAGAACAGGCTGCCCAAGCGTATTGGTACTCTTACTACTACTTCCGATGCCCCCAGCGACAACAAGCGTAAATGGGATGGAGTCTCAAGCAAGGGTTCAACATCAGCTCAGTCTCAGTCTCAGCAGCGAAAGACTGATGACTACAAGAGCCCTGGTCAGCAATCTTCGGGTAGTCAGGGGCAGGGTGGATACAGAGGAAATCACCCTAAGTGCAACCGATGCAACATGCATCATAGTAGGCCGTGCAATAAGGGTCGTTGTCTGAGGTGTAACAAGCTTGGTCATGAAGCAAAGGATTGCAGGGGCGCACGACCGGCAAATCAGAATCGTCAACAACAGCCACCAGCTCCACAGAATCAGCAGCAGGGTAACAGGGGATGCTATCAGTGTGGTGCTGAGGGTCACTTCAAGAGGAACTGCCCCCAGTTGAACCAGAATCAGAACAACAACAATAATCAGGGGAACGGGAACAATAACGAGGGTAAGAATGATGGCAATGGTGCTAGGGGACGTGTTTTCGTGCTGGGTCTGGGTGACGCGAGGAACGAACCAAATGTTGTGATGGGTAAGTTTCTTCTGGATGACTTCTTTGTTACTGTTTTATTTGATTCGGGTGCCGATACTAGTTATGTGTCCTTAAAATTTAGCCAAATGCTTAAGCACACTCCAACACTTTTGAACACCAAACACATGGTAGAACTAGCAAACGGTAAAAGTCTTGAAGCCACACACATAGTTAAGGGTTGTAATCTCGTTCTAGCTGGTCAGACCTTCTCTATCGATCTTATTCCTATCGTTCTTGGTAGTTTCGACATCGTTATTGGGATGGATTGGCTATCTCAACATCAAGCGGAGATTATTTTCAAGGAGAAAATTGTCCGTATTCCTCGTTCTAGTGAAGAACCTCTCGTGATTCATGGCGATAAGAGTGGTGCTGTTGTGGGCATCATCTCTTTTCTTAAGGCCCAAAAGTGTTTGCGAAAGGGCCACACTGCTATTCTAGCCCTCGTTTCTGATACATCCTCGAAAGAAAAGAAGATAGAAGACATTCTTATTGTGTGCAACTTTCCTGAGGAATTACCTAGTCTTCCGCCTCATCGAGAAGTCGAGTTTCAAATCGAGCTAGCTCCTGGAGCAGCACCAATAGCTCGTGCACCTTATCGTCTAGCTCCATCTGAACTAGAAGAACTATCCGCACAGTTACAAGAACTCTTGGAAAAGGGTCTCATACGTCCTAGCTCTTCTCCTTGGGGAGCTCCAGTGTTATTCGTGAAGAAGAAAGACGGTACCTTCAGAATGTGTATTGACTACCGCGAACTCAACAAGGTGACCGTGAAGAATCGTTATCCTCTTCCACGCATTGATGACTTGTTCGACCAGTTGCAAGGGTCGAGTTTCTACTCCAAGATTGACCTGAGGTCAGGCTACCATCAACTGAGAGTCCGAGATGAGGATATCTTTAAAACAACATTCAGGACTCGCTACGGGCATTACGAGTTTCTGGTTATGCCTTTCAGATTGACGAATGCACCTGCGGTCTTTGTTGGACCGTTGTTTGACCCTATTGAGTCTTTCAGAAGAGTTTTACATCCAGTTTAAAGGCGGAATCTGTAAACTGGACACAAATACAGCTTGTACTCTTTAATCTGTTGCTTGTATTGATAATAACAATGTTTACAACCTGAACAGAAATTGGCAGCACTTCGTTACACCTTCAGAAGTTACGTCCCAAGTGAAATGACAACCACCCTATATATAGACAAGTAGATTTCGCTTGAACTGGCTTGAAGCGAAATTCCTGAAGCGAAATCAACTGCCTGAAGCGAAATCAAGTTATGTTGATTTCGCTTGAACTGATTTCAAGCGAAATCTTCATGTTCAAAATGTCTAAACCCTAATTAACACCCTGTTGTGTATACAATCAACCTATCTAGACACAAGACTTGATTATGACGTAATAAACAGACATATAGTGCATCAACAGACTCCCCCTTGGATGTTGATGAAGTCTTTGGCTTCAAGTCTTTGTCTTCATCATTCTGCAAACATTCTGTCTTTTCATCAAAAGCACTCTATCTTCACACTTCCCTTTGACTGTTGATCCAGACTCCCCCTTTCACAAACTCCCCCTCTCGATATGCTAGAATCTGATATGTCTGGTTCAAACTTTGACATTTAACCTCCGTGGAAATTCCTGAAACCTGCAATCACTCATCCAAATATAAGTAACAAAATTTTCATGAAATCAATCAATCTTCTTTAATCTACTCCCCCTATCAACAAACTTTACTGATATGGCAGTGTTAAAGAATCCAACTCCCTCACAGTTTATCATCCAAGTTCAAACTAATGACCTTGGAGATATCACAAACAGTTTTTGAAATTTTTAAATTTAAATCAAGTTTCAAATTAATGAACTTGTTTTATTTTCAGAAACACAATCAGCATACTTAGATTTTGAAACTCAACACTCAGACATTGGTTGTCGAAAATAAAGCAGAATCAAAATCTTTTTGTATTTTCTGAAAACATAAAGCAGTAAAGAAATATGTACAAACATATTTACATACAATATTTTTGTTTTGAGAATGCGACAGAAGATCATATCAGTTAATTACAAGTCACAAGTACCGTTAAGCTACATTTCATACTCAGACTTAAACAATTTACTTCGATTGTCGATATACTGATCCATCTTAAATTCTCACACAAATTTCAATTTACTCAGGATACAATTTAGATGTTTTAAGAACTTAGATCATTCATGTGTCCCACCTCTTGAATATACTCCCGTATCCAGAATCTCAATAATCAGTCTTACAGGTGAGAATACTACAATGATATCTGTATATAATTTAGGTGTGCGAGGGCCGAGGGATCTCAGATCGATACTTCCGTATACGTAGAGAGATATCAGCTTCGACTTTTCGGTGTGTCCCCTTTAGAGGATCTTTTTGCTTACAACAGCAGCATATATCAATTTAATTGTTTCAGCATGCTGAGGGTGTAATGCTGTGTTTCAAGCATTTCAGCAAGTATTAGCCAGGGACTAGGTCAGAACCACCATTCAGCAGAAGTCCCGGAATAATACCCCAGACATCATAGAGTATAAAGACCTAGTATATCAGATTACGAGACCTTTCAAACAAGATTTCAGGGGTTACCTATATATCCAAGTAGTGTTCCCCACGAATTCACAAGTTTGAATTTAGGTTTATATCCCGAATAAATCTACTAAATATGTGAAAACCTATCGACACATCATCAGTAAGATTGTTTAACTCTTTTATACTTTCCATTTCTTTAGCGTACTGTAACTGTATACTGATGTACTATCATTTCCTCCTTTTACGCAAAAACTCAATTTTTAATTTTATCATGTTTTTGACTTTTTCAAATTTTCAAATGTTTTTGTATTTTCTAATGACAATTTTTCTCCCCCTAAAATGCAAAACCATATAAAGAAAATTTGACAACCAACACTGATAGCCTTGTCTCGCCATCAATTTTCTGCTAATGTGCACTGAATTGCAGAAAATATAATGTACCCCCATGATTTACAACCCATTGATCTTAACAGTTTGAAAACCGTTTTTTCAATCTGATAAAAGTAATCATGTTTGTTCAGCCGTGAGGGTTTCGGCATATTCAATCAACATACATTCAAACTAAAATTAAAAAAACATAATTTTGGTTTTTCAAATTTTAACAAACTAAAAACATATTTTTGGTTTTTAATTTTTCAAATTTTTTAGGATTTTGAAAATATTGTTTATTTATATACAGAAAATAAACTAAACTCCCTGTTCAACCAAACCAGGGTCCTGCAACCTCTTCCTGTGCCAGGTTGCTCCAACTACCATTCTCACAGTCTTCAGCTCCTTTGAGCACCTGCACATTCAAACTTTATCAATCATTTGAACAACTTAGCCCAGGTCTGTTGGACCTTAGGTATTTCAATACAATAATGTTCATTCAATTTCGGAAACTCTTTGTCATTTAAAACTTGTTCAACTTTGACTTCAATTTTCTCATCTTTTACCATCATCACTTGTTTCTTAGCACTCCACACTTGACCTTTCGGAGTACCTCTTTTGTAAAAATTTGTCTCTTTTTGAACCTTTTGTTTTTGAATAACATTTTTAGGTTTCCAAAACTCTTGAGGTTTTGTCATATCAACAGATTTTCTCCAACTCTGTGTTGTTCTTAATTTGGGTGTGTGAGAATTCCAGGTCTGTCTTGAATCGAACCTGTTCGGGTTTGATTTCCAATTTTGATTTGAAGCAAACTTGTTTGTATTGTACCTCCAAGTTTGTTTCGAATCAAATCTGGTTGACCTTGATTTCACATCCTCAGATTTCTGTTTTTCAACATCAACAGGCTTTGGATTTGGACACTTTCGTGCAACATGTCCAATTTGATCACATTTAAAACACATTTTCTTTGAAACATCCTTGGCCTGTTGTTGTTTCTTTTTCATAGCATCAAACTCTTCATTAGACTGTTGTCCAAATTTGAGTTTTTCCTCTTCTTTCAAGCTTTTTCCTTGAACAAAACTCATCTTTTGTTGCACATTTGGTTTTTTACTTTGATTCCAATTCTGTTTCTTTTTATAACCCAAACCAGCCTTCATGTTTTTCTTCTTAAAACCAGGTTTGTTATAAAAAGATTTATGACCTTTACCAGCAAACTTTGGAATCTCAGACTTCTCAATCTCAACCATTTTGAAAACTTGATTGACCTTTTCTGACATCACATTCTGAATCGGGAAAACAACATCTAAGAATTGTTTGTCCGATCCAATCATGGTATAAACCAGTCCTTTTGAATCATCATTCAAACTTTTCTCGGATTTTGTGTTTTTCGAATAACCATCATAAAAATTTCCTTCATCTTCATCCTGTGATTCAGACTTACCTTTTGTAGACTCATCTTTCAAAACACTTTCAACAACCTTACTTACCACCTCTGAATCATTAGCATCATCAGATTTGGAGTAAGTCACATCGATACTTTCAGGTAACTGGTCAGCTATGTTCAAACCCTTTGCCACCTTTTCCTCATCATAAAAAGTATAATTGTTTCTCAATGGTGGTGGTACCTGATGAAATTCTGAACCAATACCCTTTTTGCAATTTTCAGTATCTTTGTCATCTGGTGTGATGTTGAAAATGCGTTCAAGAATGTACGAAGAGTTATGATAACTTTGAAGTTTTGTAACAATCTTTTCTTTTTCAGCCAAGACTTGTTTAAGATTTGCAATTTCATCAACACATTTGTTTAATTCAATTTGTTTTCCTTTAAACTGTCTTTCATACATTTCTTTAGTTGTTAAAGTTTCAGACAGTCTTTGATCAAAACTTTTGACTTGGCTCTTCAAAGTATCATAAGCTTCTTGTACCCTCTGACTCGACCACTTTAAAGAATCATACTGTTTTTGTAAATCTTGAAATTTAGATTCTTTTTCAACACAATCAACACATTTTGTAGAACACAGTTGTTTATAAACATCATTATCCTTTTCAAGACCTTGACATTTCTGTGTCAAATTTTCAACTTTTAGTTTCAAAATTTCTTCTTTCTCAATCATTTCTTTACATTTTATTTTGAAAACATTTTCAAGTTTGCTTGTTTCAATATCTTTTGTTTTAATGATGTCATCTTTTTCAGTACAGGCTTTGCACATTTCTATGCAATTCCTGCACTTGTTTTCTTTTTCATCAACCATTTCAACATTAGATAGATCAGAAGATTTTCTAACCTCTTTCTGAGCTTCTTCATTCTTCTGCACTTCTTCAGCTTTCTGTTCCTCTCCAGCAAGCTTTGCAACAGTCTTCACTTCTTCAATCATCTTCTTCAGTTCTTCTTCTTTTCTCTTCTTCATCTCTACCACCTTCGGTAGACTTGCTTCAAAAACTTCTCTTAACTTGATCATCAAATTTGGCAAATAGCTTTTATCAGAAAGCCTTCTTGTGTTAAAAGTGCCTTCACTTGGAAACACATTGGTTACAGCATCAAAATCCACTTTTGATGGATCAACTACTGGATTACCCTGTGGATCCATGTAACACTCTAACTCTTCATTCCATCTTTTAGCTCTCTGGGCTTCTTTGAATGGTTCATTCAATTTGCCAATCTCCCATCTTGCACTGTCTCTTCTCCACCATCTATCATGATCATCATTTGCAACAAATGCATAACCAACTGCATCTTCTTCAGGTAGAACCTCTTGACTCCAGTCATACCCTTCATCATCATATATAACTGCAAGAGCCCTTGATTTTTCTTCTGGTTGCTTTAATCTTGGTGGCTCAGACTTGTTCTGATGGTAAATCGCCTTTCTGTAGTAATCTTCATTGAATGGATTTTCAGAATCATCAGCAGCATACGCATTTCTGCACTCGCGCTTAAAGTGACCTCTTTGTTTGCATTTGAAACATGTCACCTTGGATTTATCAAATCCCAATTTGGTAGATGGTCCACCAATTGACTTTCTCCCCGTGATCTCCATGAACCGCTGTGCCCGACGAACCGCACTGGCCATGCACCATCTAATATCCATTAGTTCCATCTCCTCGGGGTCTAATTGATCATAATCTTCTTTAGTCAAATTGGTATTACCAATCTTCCCTGCAACGAGGCTTTCATACGATTCAAGTACAGATGCTAAGAAAACCATCTGTTGTTTTGCCGATTCTTCGTTGAAATTCTGCCCATTCTTCAAATCCACTGCGATATTACACTGGAATAAATTCTTTGAAACAGATTGATTTGAAGTGTTTGAAGAAAATCCACTGTGAAAACCACTGTGAAGACTTTCATTGTTCACTGAACTTGAACTTTCTGCAGAAAATGCTGTTCTTGGAGACCCAGCCTGCGGTACTCTGTAGTAAAGCTCTACATTCTGCTGATAAGCTGGATTGTTGACTTTAGATCTCTTTATCTCCAGCTCATGACTTTCAAGTTTTTCAATCAGCATATCCAATTTCAAATCTTCAGGCTTGATTGTATTTTTCACCATTAGAGCGAAGTATTTCCACTCTTGATCATCTGGCAATGAATCAAACAGTTTATCCACCAGCTCCTCTTCAGAAGGTAAGATTTGATGTCTTATCAGCTCCACTTTCAGATGTCCGAATCTCTCAATCATTTTACAAACAGATTCATTTTTCATACAATTGAATAAATCAAACTCTTTACGCAACAATTTCTTTTTGTTTTTAACAATTTCATTACTTCCTACACATTTTCTCTCTAACGCTTCCCACAAACTCTTTGAAGTCTTTTCTTGTTCGAGCAATGAAATAATATCCTCTCTTACTGACTGTTTGATCAATGTTATCATTCTATGTTCAGCTACAACATTTTTTATATCTTTTTCTGAAAAATCTTTTGCATCTATTAACTCTCCTCCTTCTTTTACTGGTGCAACATATTCATCTGTCAGTTTTAACCAGCTTTCAGTAGCAAAAGCTTTTACCCAACCCTCAAATCTATTTTTCCACCAGTGATAATCTTCCACTTTCATTAGCTTTGGTGGCTTTTGTTGGCTCCCGTACATGTTCTCAAACTTTAAATTCTCTGAAATCTCTTTTGAATATTCTTTCATCTCAGATCTTCTATCTGACGATTCGGAAGTGAACGCGTACATATCGCTAAACGGGTTTATGAAATTATCATCCATCGTGAGCGTACCTGAACAGAATTAATCAAACACTTAGAAATTTTCAAAGTTTTGAAAGTTCAGCAATTTCAAGTGAAATCAGCTTAATAAAACTATTCAAGCGAAATCCACTATTTCGCTTCAATTACACAAATTTTAAAACAAAACGTCTCAAGCGAAATCAACTATTTCGCTTCAAAAGTTTTCAAGCGAAATCCATCAACAACTATTTCGCTTCAGCAGTTTTCAAGCGAACCAAGAACACAACACCATTTCGCTTCAAAGATTCAAGCGAAATAGTCCAAAAAGTCAGATCTGAAGCGAAATCAACCTGTTATCTTCGAACACTTTCAAGCGAAACCCTGTTTTAGGTTAATTTTATCATGTTTTAATCTGAATTTAAGTCCGAAACTTTGTAGGCTTTGTTAAAACTCAGTTTTACACGATATACTCAAAAATCAGATCATTTCGACCGTTGGAACTAGTTCAGAACTGAAAAACGTAATAAGAAATGAGTAGAAAGAAGATAATCCGGTAGAATCAAGCTGTAGTAGTATGAACTCCCCGTCCTGAGCTCTGATACCACTTGTTGGACCGTTGTTTGACCCTATTGAGTCTTTCAGAAGAGTTTTACATCCAGTTTAAAGGCGGAATCAGTAAACTGGACACAAATACAGCTTGTACTCTTTAATCTGTTGCTTGTATTGATAATAACAATGTTTACAACCTGAACAGAAATTGGCAGCACTTCGTTACACCTTCAGAAGTTACGTCCCAAGTGAAATGACAACCACCCTATATATAGACAAGTAGATTTCGCTTGAACTGGCTTGAAGCGAAATTCCTGAAGCGAAATCAACTGCCTGAAGCGAAATCAAGTTATGTTGATTTCGCTTGAACTGATTTCAAGCGAAATCTTCATGTTCAAAATGTCTAAACCCTAATTAACACCCTGTTGTGTATACAATCAACCTATCTAGACACAAGACTTGATTATGACGTAATCAACAGACATATAGTGCACCAACAGTCTTCATGGATCTCATGAACCAAGTGTGCAAACCTTACCTGGATAAGTTTGTCATTGTTTTCATCGACGACATCCTGATCTATTCGAAGAGTCAGGAGGAACACGAGCAACACCTATGACTTATTTTGGAACTCCTTCGAACAGAGCAGTTGTATGCCAAATTTTTGAAATGTGACTTCTGGCTTCACGAAGTCCATTTTCTAGGCCACGTGGTAAACAAGGATGGGCTTCATGTCGATCCATCTAAGGTAGACTCGATCAAGAACTGGCCTGCACCCCGCACACCAACAGAAATCTGCCAATTCTTGGGTTTGGCGGGCTACTACAAAACGTTTATCAAGGATTTCTCAAAGATTGCGCAACCTCTCACATAACTAACTCAAAAGGGTGTCACCTATCGTTGGGGCGATGCACAGGAATCTGCATTTCAGCACTTAAAAGATAGACTTTGTAGCGCACCAATTCTCTCATTGCCTGAAGGCACAGTTGATTTTGTGGTTTATTGCGATGCTTCCATCCAAGGACTTGGTTGCGTGTTGATGCAACGTGACAAGGTCATTGCCTACGCATCGCGCCAACTTAAAGTTCACGAAAGGAACTACACTACGCATGACTTGGAGTTGGGAGCAGTGGTTTTCGCACTTAAGATATGGAGACATTACCTATACGGTACGAAGTGCACCATTTACACCGATCACAGGAGTCTCAAGCATATCTTCAAGCAAAAGGAGTTAAACATGCGACAACGTCGATGGGTCGAGCTCTTGAATGATTACGAATGCGCGATCAAGTACCATCCGGGCAAGGCCAATGTTGTGGCTGACGCCCTCAGTCGAAAGGATACTACACCTAAGCGCGTGCAAGCGTTACAACTTACCATCCAATCTAGTCTTCCTACTCAGATACGAGATGCTCGGGTTGAAGCATTGAAAGCAGAGAACATCAGGGCGGAGTCCCTACGAGGATCAAGGAAGTGGTTTCGAGGCACGGGGTGCCAACCTCTATCATATCTGATCATGACGCGTGTTTTACCTCTGAATTGTGGCAAGCGATGAACAAGTCTTTTGGCTCTCGATTAGACATGAGCACAGCACATCACCCGCAAACGGATGGGCAGTCTGAATGCACCATCTAAACCCTTGAAGACATGCTTAGGGCATGTGTGATTGATTTTGGTAACGGCTGGGAACGACGTCTACCTTTAGTGGAATTTTCGTATTATAACAGCTACCACACCAGTATCCAGGCCGCTCCGTTTGAGGCATTGTACGGACGTAAATGCCGATCACCTCTTTGCTGGGCAGAAGTTGGTGACAGCCAAATCACTGGCCTAGAACTTGTGGTAGACACAACTAAGAAGATTGCTCAGATACGAAAACGAATGGCGGCAGCTCGTGACTGTCAGAAAAGCTACGCTGATAAGCGCAGGAAACCACTCGAATTCTAGGTTGGGGATCGAGTGCTACTCAAAGTCTCACCTTGGAAAGGTGTAGTTCGTTTTGGCAAACGAGGCAAACTCAATCCGCGTTATGTCAGACCGTTCGAAATCATTGAGAAAATTGGCAAAGTGGCTTACAAGTTGAATCTACCTGAAGAACTCAGTGGATTTCACAACGTATTCCACGTGTCAAATCTAAAGAAGTGTCTGTCAGATGAGTCCCTCATAGTTCCTTTGAAGGAGCTCACAATCGACGATCAGTTGCGATTCGTCGAGGAACCAGTAAAAATCACAGACCGAGACGTTAAGGTTCTCAAGCGCACCAGAATACCTCTTGTTAGAGTTCGTTGGAACTCTCGTTGTGGCCCAGAGTTCACCTGGGAACGAGAAGACCAAATGAAACTCAAGTATCCCCAGTTGTTCGAGAACAGTGCAACCACTACTGAGGCTGAAGCTACTGCCAAATTTTGGGACGAAATTTCTTTCAAGTTGGGGATGATGTGACAACCCGAGTTTTCAAGGTCTTTCCTCGTAACTGCGTTTTCTTAATTTGTTGCATTCTTTTATGTGCACCTTGTTATTTAATTGTAAATTACTGTTTAGTGTTAATTGGTTAAATATTAATCAAGGACTTTGTGAAATTTGTGATGTGATGTTATATGTACATGACGAAATCCAAGGAAGGGATTTTGCCACAAGCCTGCTCGACGAAATCAAGGGATTTCGCCGGCCCCGATTTCGCCGAAGCCCAGTAAGGGCCCAACACGGTACAACTTACGTATATAAGGGTGTAGGTTACGTAAGATGTTATTTTGAAAACCCTAAGGTCTCTCACTTCTTCTCCTCTGTGTGACGAAAATCCCTAGCTCTCTCGAAACCTTTGCTAGTTCGCCTCGTAACCGGTTAGTGTATAGATATTAATTGACTGATTCAACTTCCTATCATATTTGATTTCATGATGCCATGATAGAATGCTTTGGTTGTTACTGTCTAACGATTTCTATATAGGATTGTATGGTTAGATAGTTATGATGGTTTGTATGTTGAGATTCAATCGTTTGATTAGTATGATACTAGTAAATTGCGGATCTAATATCTGTATGAGATGAGTTAAAGATGAAATTGTTCATAGTTAAGGTTTGCTATATGGTTGTTAATCTTTTGGATTGGATCTAATGTTGTGAATATGTTCATCCATGAATCTCTGCTCGGAAGTTTATGTTACGGATTTAGGTTCTGTTGTATGTTGTTGTGTATATTAATGAATCAGCATTAGGGTTAGATGCATGATGATGATGACTTTGTTAATAGATCATTAGATCCATGATCAGTGATGATTAGGGTTTTATGAAGGTGTGATAATGTAACTAATTGAATCTGTTAATGCCATGTTGAATCTGTAACTGTTGTTGATGATCATGCCTTACCCGACGAAAACCCATTACCCAACGAAAACCCTGTGTCGACGAAGACACTGCCCCGACGAAGACACAATCACGACGAAAACCCTTTGGGATTTCGTCGCCCAAGGGATTTCGTCGCCTGGGGGGTTTTCGCCGAAGGGTTTTTGCCGAGTGTCTTGTCAAGTTGGGAAACAGACACAGTAACTCAGTTAAGTCTGTTAGATCTGTTAATGGATAGCTATGTTAGAATAAACTGAGAAATCAACTATGTGAAGCATGAATTGTATGAACTTGATTAACTGTTTATGTGTTACATGATGTTAACTGCCAAGCACACTTTGTGATATAGATTGCATGTGAGTCATTACGAACCTAAACTGATTGTGTATACGTACATACTATAGGCTTTGACTGAATTGTTTGTGCAAGTAGATAAGCATACCGAGCAAACCGAGGTGAGTTGACACACTTTCTAAGGCATGGGATTCCCGGTGGTTGGGAATGGGTTAAAGAATTAAAACGAAACCTACATATCCTCCTTGGGTAGGATATGTACCGCCATCCTCCATGGGTAGGATGCCAATCTTAATCATGCGTATTCTCCTTGGGTAGAATACGTACGTTCGTCCTCCTTGGGTAGGACAACAACCTTAACCTACTAGACAAAACTCTATCATGGAGTCCCTCATTTTTATATCGACTTAATCGCCGGGCCAATGGCGAGCGGGTCATTAGTTAATAGCGCTATTAGGGTTGACAAGCCTCACACCGTGCCGGTAGGACGGGCGTGTACTAATGGATCTGGGCACTTAGTCAATGATGATAGACATTGACGTAGGGCACAACTTATTTTCGTCATTTGTCGATATGGTAACGGTCTAGTGGTTCACATGGGGAAGCCCCCACTGATTATGGATATGGTTTGGGAAACAAGGATACTGGTTAACTCGTGGTTTACGAAACAACTTATTGCTTTTAAAACAAACTTATAAAACTGAACAACCAACTGTGAACTCGCTCAACTTTGTTGTTGACTCGTTCTTACATGCCTTGCAGGTCATTAGGTGCTTATGGAGCTTGCACAGGGAGGAGTGGTCGTTGTGGGACATGGACTGTTGAGTTCCATGTTAAACATTTAAACTTTATGAACTTATTACTTATGTTTGGGATTTATATTTTATGCTTCCGCTGTTAACTTAAAGTTGGTTACTTTCTTTTGGACACCAATTATATTGTGGTTGGTTTTATTTACTTAATTACGTTGTTCAATATGATTGGTGGCTTGATCCTGGTCAGTCATGCCTCCATGCGGTGATACTCTGCTGGTGGATTTTGGGGGTGTGGCAACTCACCCCAAGAGTTCCCAGGTAAGAGTGATTGTTCCGATTATGTGGATTTGTACGAACACTCTAGCCTTAGATAGAAAACTCAGAGTACAGGCATCCACTCTTCCAGATTGCATGTGTTCACACTATATGACCCAAACTTTGATGAGATTTTTAAAATTCGGATGGTACTAAGCCAAAAACAAATCATCCGAAAGGGTGGGTGATTGTTTTCAAAATCGTTTTGAAAACTAAGAGGGTTCAAAACCTTATAATAAATCATCCTAGAACAGATGATTGGTTTTCAAAGCGGATTTGAAATTTATGTTCTTGTTGTGGTTGTCACCTAAGGATTAGTGACGGTATTGTTTTAAGATCTAAACACAAGGATCTTGTGTTAGAGTCCTAGGAAGGTTATAGACTAGGTCAAAGCATTACTAATAACCTAATTCCCTATAACCATGAGCTTTGATACCAACTTTTCTGTCACACCCCGACCACGTAAAACAACAAATCGTGGCGGAATCGTCGGGGAGTGTTGTAACAGAATCATTGTTTCATAACACATGGAAAATTTAAATGTTATTTTATTGATTAAATGAAGTTACAATGTCTTAACAACAAGGAAGTTTAACATAATTAGCAAGTCTTGCATCTTTTATTGTCACTAATGCCCAAGTCCGCCTAAGTGTATCTTGATTAATCCTATGCATCATTTCCTGAAACACATGTGAAAATAGGTACGTCAGCATAAAAATGCCTGTGAGATACATAGGTTTTATTATAATAGGATTCATGACTTATAAGTTTAGAGAAAAATATGTTTTACAAAAGTTATTCATGATCCTTGTAAAATGTTTTCTTTTATAAATCATACAAAAGTGATAAGAAATCAGATAATATAAAAGAACAATGTAAAATGAAATGAATAACCAAGTAAAAATGAGTTTGTACAAAATATGTTGTTTATAAAACAATGTTTCATGAAGATATGATATAAGTGTAAAATGTGTTATGTCTAACCTGAAATGGTTTAAATAACGCTACGATATGTAATACCATAAAAGCACTTATATATAGGAAGTACCAGCGGCGTATCCACCATGTTTTTATCATATTACACATGCCTCGTTATTTAAATCACTTACCAAACAAACCACCAATGTTAAAATGTTCATGTATTAAACCAATGTAATGTATAGTGAATAAAAGCCTTTATTGAATTAAAAGCATTTACTCAACCCTATAAGAAATAAATGTACAAAACAATGCATTTGATAAATTATAATCAAAAGTTATGTTCTGTAAAATAATGCATGCTTTACTGATACAAACATCTATGCAGTATTGTAAAACGTCTACATCCAAGCCTTGCGAATGTAGAATAAACCCTAGAAGAAAGTCAAAGGTCTACCTAGAAATGTATTCGGATTCGGTCATTCCTTCCACCCAAACAAACCTAGGATTTCAGGAATGGGAGTTGTCAAGTCCTATGGTACCACTACCTACTATCGAGCGGCATGATCGGTGTTAATGAATGTATTAGTCTCGTAAAACAAACCAAATGTTATACCAAATGTAAGCATGTTTTATGAAAACAATGTGTCCATATGCTACTGGAACATATGCAACATAAATGCAATGTAAAACAATGTACTAAGTATGCAACAAATGAACATACATAGCATAAAATGTAATGTAAAACGATGTACTAAGTATGCACTAACGGACATACATAGCAAAAACATAATGAAATCATGTACTATAAGTGTACTAATGAACATAACAAGCGTATGATGTAAAAGCATGAAAAACACGAAAGTAATAAGTAGGCACATGTGTTTCACCCCAAAACATTTGAAAAACAGTAAAAGAAGGGACTATGTACTCACTTGAGGGTGCTTAGAAGTCTTGAATAATAACCAAGCAAAGCTAGAAGAATCACGGAAATCAAACGGCACCTAATATAGATAACTACATAAATAACCGGACCTAAATCGGGAGATCGGATAGAATGAGGTTTCGTAAACCAAATGAGTATATAAACTCATGTAATATGGTTTTAACAAAGCCTACATTCTAAAAGGAAACCTATCCTAAGTGCTTACGACCCGTTACGACCATTTTAGGTAGCTTACGCTACTTTAACGCGTCGTTCACGTAAAACGCGTTCGGAACGCCTAACTAGTCCTATGACAAGTATTATATGCCTTAATATGTCTAATAATGTTACCTAATCAGTTTAGATGTCAAAATGTAGGTTACATATGCTTAAAATGAATTTATGCGTAAAAAGGGCATTTTGGTCATTTACCTAAGGCATATAAACTACCTATCATACAACTACTTAAACGAAGTGACCATAAGGTATAACCTCGGAAGGTTATTCCCTATACAACTATGGTCACTATATGTGTTTGGTCGGATCCTAATGATCGACCAAACGGGTCAGGTTCGAAAGTCTAAGCGGTTGTTTAGACCGCTTACCTTACGACCCTATATAAGCACTTAACCTAAAGTGACGAGCTAAACATGTTAAAACATGTTTAACAAGGTTTGAAAACAGGTTTGGTATCAAAACAAAGGGTCTTGATACTTAGAAGTAGTTTGGTTACAAAATACGCAAGAATACGCATTCTGGCCGAAACTACGACTCGTCACTATCCTAGATAACGTGGTAATCAGTAGGTATAGTCACAAGAGACTAAAACCATCATGATTACGCTCACGTTATGAAGTTCAAATGAACTTCATGTTGACCATAAACTGGTCAATGCAGAAAGTCAAACAAAGTTTGACTTTCACGCTTAAAACGCGAAAAAGAACGAAAGAATACTTACAAAAGCTCCAAGAATGGAAGTTTGATCTAATAATTCCCAGGTATGAAGGTTTTATCCTTCAACTTAGGGAAAAATCTGATCAAATGTGGGTTTTAAAGGCAAATGGGTTGGGTATTTATAGATTTCATAGAACCGTTAGGATCGTTTCTTGAAACCCGAGCTTCGATCTAAGCCGTACACATGCACCCCCTGATTTCTAAAACCATGGGCACTCCTAAACAAGCCCATAATAAGCTTTAAACTATGTGCAATTGAGGGGAACAGCTGGAACAAACTGGAAAACACTTTCTGCTGATCTGGGGGGTCCTTACGGACCATATGGGTTTGTGCTTACGGTCCGTAAGCCTTGTGCATGTCAGCAACTTTCACAAGTTGACAGAACAGGCCCCTGTGACCCCAAACTTGATTTTTGATGCGATTTGACACGTTTAAGCCCCATTAACCTCATTTTAAGGCTCTGAAATGATGTTAAAGTATAGGGAACTCAAAACATGCTCAAAAATATTTCGGATGTCGGTTCGTTTGGCCGTACGGTTGCGTTATTCGGTTAATTACGACGGAACACGAACGGACGTGAAAAACGATCCAAATTACGCGACGAATGGATTTTTATCAAGCCAATTACTAAAACATAATATTTTAATGATTACATAGATTTTTGGGTGTCCGGATGTATTCAGAACGTAAGTTATGCGTGAAAATGCAAACTTATGCGCTTTTTGACGCTTTTAGTCCCTGAATGACCAAAAAGTTTATTTTAGCACACCAAACTCCTCAAAGCCTATTTCTAGGCTATGTAAAGGATATTTAGATCCAAAATACTCAGGTATGAAGTTTTGAACTTCAACTTAGAGCAAATTCAGACCAAAAGTGTGAGAAATGAGAGAAATCAAGTGGGTATTTATAGATTTTCAACAACAGTTAGGATCGTTTCTCGTAATTCGGGCTTCAATCTGAGCCATCCAAGTGTTACCCACTGATTTACAATACTAGGGGTGTCCAAAACTAGCTCAAGGTTTGATTAAACCATGTCCAAAAACTAGAAAACTAGCTGCTGAACTGAAAAACTGATTTGCTGAACTGGTTGCCTATCGTGCCCACGAGAGAGACAACTCTCTCTGACGCGGCCCGCGAGGGATGAGTTTGGCAGAATGTCAAATTTGGTCCCTTCATGTTAAAAAGTCAGATTTTGACACGTTTAAGCCCCGTTAACCCCATTTCAAGGCTCCACACTGAATTTAAAGCACAGGGAACATGAAATGTGCTTGAAAACATCTCGGATGTCGGTTCGTTTGGTCGTACGGTTGCGTTATTCGGTTAATTACGACGAAAACTCGAACGGACGCAAAAACGATCCAAATTACGCGACGAATGGTATTTTTGCATTCCAATCACTAAAATAAAATATTTTAATGATTACAAAAATTTTGGATGTCCGGATATGTTCAGAACGTAAGATATGCGCGAAAATGCAAACTTATGCACTTTTTGACGCTTTTAGTCCCTATTAATCAAATAAGCGTATTTTCGCATAACGAATCCCTCAAAGCCTATTTCTAAGCTATGTAAAGGATATTTAGGGGCTGTTTGGTAGCCTCTGAATGGTCATTAAGAGGCTACCTCTTAATGGAACCATTAAGAATTTTACCAATGAGAAGTTAGAAGAATGTGACTTGTGATGATTTACCATTCAGAGGTTACCTCTTAACCATTCAGACTTGAGGTTACTTCTTATTCATTCAGAGGTTTTAAACCATTAAGAGGTAGCATCTGAATGGTCATTAAGAGGCTACCAAACAGCCCCTTAGGTTATGTTTAGCTTATGATCAAGTTCCGGAATGTTCGTTACTATACAAATCGGCATAGTTTCGCAGTTTGACGCACATTGTCCCTGCGATCGAATAAACTTGTTTTCGACACACCAAACCATCCAAAACTTATTTCTAAGTTATGTAAGGGTTATTTAAGGTATGTTAAGCCTATGTCACTCTTCCGGAGTGTTTGTCGCATTAAACTGATTACGTTTACGCATCGGTTCGCGTATAACTTTCCAGAAAGCGATTTGAAGCTCGAAATTGAACAAGAATTGATATGTGCAAATGATACACATAATTATACAAATCCCAAGTATGAAACACAATATTTTATTGGTTTTGTATTCGTATGATGGCCGTGGAGGCATAGGTGTCACAGTCTCCCCTACTTTAGGAAATTTCGTCCTGAAATTTATTCGTAGGAATCTGTCTGTAACGTTGTGTTAAACCATTGTCTTGCATGGAATTTAGGGTCTTTGTCTATTTGCATAGAGTAACCCATCAAATATTTCCATGTAAGGCATAACTTAATCATTCCCTAAAAGGGTGCTTCCTTAGATAAGGTAGGAAGTGGGAACGAGAGATTTGATTAAATGATAAGTCCAAATTAAACAATAGTGTCAAGAGTATCCTTTAAGAGTCTAACTTTTAAACAGAAAGATCTTGTAAGGATTTGTACTTCATTTCTCCAGTGGATATACTTTGAAGCGAAAATGAATGGATGATTCATTTTCTTCAATGGATTCTTCGTCAGATGTGGAAATGAAGAATGAATAGGTTATTTAATTCCAATGGGTATTTCTTCAAAAGCGAAAATGAATGGATAATTCATTTTCTCCAATGGATACTTTTATCAGAAATGGAAAAGAAGGAATGGATAAGCTGATTATTTCTCAATGGATTTTTCTTCAGAAGCGAAAATAAATGGATGGTTCATTTTCCGTAGTGGATACTTCTTCAGAAGTAGAAAAGAAGGATTATCGCAAGGAACATCCATTTGTTCAGAAGTGAAAATGAATGGATGATTCATTTTCCTCAGTGGGTAGTTCGTCAGAAGTAGAAATGAAGGAATTGATACAGGATTATTCATTCCCCAATGGATTTTTCTTTAGAAGCGAAAATGAATGGATAATTCATTTTCCTCAATGGATACTTCATCAGAAGTGGAATGGATTTATTTATTTTCCTCAGTGGATATTTCCTCAGAAGTGAAAATGAACGGGTGGTTCATATTCCTCAGTGGGTACTTCATTAGAAACAAAGGTGACAGAATTAACGCAGGATTATTCATTCCCTCAGCAAGTATTTCTTTAGAAGTGAAAATGAATGATCAATTCATTTTCCTCAGTGGGTAATTCGTCAAGAATGGAATGAATTTATTCATTTTCCTCAGTCGGTATTTCTTCAAAAGTGAAAATGAAAGGATGGTTTATCTTCCTTAGTGGGTACTTTATCAGAAATGAAAATGAATTTGTTCATTTTCCTCAGTGGGTATTTCTTAGAAGCAAAAATGAATGGATAATTCATTTTCCTTAGGGGGGTACTTCATACGAAATGAAAATGAACACGGTTCATGAATGGATTATTCATTCCCCTCAGCGTGTATTTCTTTCAGAAGTGAAAAATGAATAGCTAGTTCATTTTTCCTTAGCGGGTACTTCATCAGAAATGGAAATGAATAGAGTTAACTTTAGATACATGACAAAACTTGATGTGGTTTCTGTGCACTAAATTCCATAATTATGTATGCATCCATAATTACGTAATTCATTGCACAGTCCGCACAGTTTGTTTTATAATGTGTAGGGGATAGATTAATTCTTGAGATGACTTTGATTAGGTCAACACTTAAACACATAAGCATATAATTGTTCATTTAGTTATTAATTCGTTATCAGTTTGTTATTAATTTTTATTAACTTGTTTGTCGATTTGTACATGGGTATTCAAAGTACACCAGGAATCCAGCCAATGGACTTCAACATCCTCGTGAATCTATCTATAAAGATAGGATGATCTTATAAGAATTTGATTTCGTTTACAAAGAATCATAACATTTGAATTAAAACACACAAAGAATCCAATTAAGGACTTTGATTTTGCGCTTTGAATATCCACGAGGATCTGATTATAAAGAAGATCCTACAAGGATTTGGAATTCGTAGCGAGAAGTTTAGGAACCTTGCACTAAGTATGCTAAGTCCACATACGAAGTATAGTGTTTATGGAAATCGCATACCACGTATGCTAAGACAACATACAGACAGATTGTTTTTGAAAGCTATGCTTGGAATCGTTAAAAATATGATTTTGAAAAACCTTTTTGTAATGCTTTTGAAATCATGTACTAAATATATTAGATAAACATTTTTATAAAATGTTTTAAAACCATATGAGATGATTTTGAGAACATGTATGAGGTTTTTGAAATCATGCATAATCTTTTGGAATCGTATGTTGTGTAAAATATCGTGAAGTCAGGAAGATATTATATGTAAGACCAAATCAAGAGCTTACGGAAGTACCCTTGGGTATCCTATTAATGATTTAAAGTGGTACTTTGGGTATTCGTCCAGAGTTGTAACTTGCGCCTTGTACTTCGTTTCCTTAGAAGAAACGGGTACTTAGGACTTTTGTGGAGATCACAAGCTATCACAAAATGGAAGAATTTCGAGAGTAATTTGTTTTACAAGGAACACGGTTCCTTGATCGTCAGTATCGTAGGGGATATGTCGTACATACGTGTAACCACATTTATACATCATAATTTAAATAAAAGATTTATTTCCAAACCAAAATAATTGTTTCATAGACTTTGATAACAAAAGAAAATAATACATAAAGTTTGATTGTTTCTAGACAGCATCGTCTTCCAGTCAGTCGTGTAACACCCCAATCGCGTAATATAACAACACGCGGCAGAAATATCGGGGAGTCACGTTACAAATTGCTCATAACTACTGGTACTAAATTCTTTCATTATCATTAACATTGTTTTACAAACAAAGAATACATGTAATTGTTCTTTTGTTTTAGAAGTCTAAGGCCCGTATGCAGTCCTATGCATTGCATGCTTGAACAGTCGAAAATCCTGAAACATATGCGAAAACAGTCAGCATAAAAATGCCGGCGAATACATAGGTTTTATTGGTCAAATAAATGGCAAAAACATTTGGTATTATAATCTTAATTGTGAAAACTTGTGACAAAAATAGGTTTGTATATGGCATTATGATATTTACTAAGTCATTTTATGTCTTACATTGAAATCCCGATTAAACCATCATGAAAACTTGTGAATATGTTATTAGGAATCCAATCAAGGATTAATAATAACTGTTTTGAAATAAATCAAAACTTATATAAGTATTACATATGTCACACCCCGACCACGTAAAACATCAAATCGTGGCGGAAACGTCGGGGAGTGTTGTAACAGAATTATTGTTTCACAACCATGGCATACAAAGTTATATTTTATTTATCAAACAAGAGTGTTACATTGTCTTGAAACAGGAAATAAAGAGTTCAGAACATAATTAAACTAGTTCTATCTTTATTTTAAGTCTCTAAGGCACAGGTCCGCCCTAGTGTCACGATCAACATCCTAAGCAACAGCTCCTGAAAACACATGTGAAAGTAGGTACGTCAGCATAAAAATGCCTGTGAGATACATAGGTTTTGTGAAAATAGGATTCATGACTTGGGTTTTTAGAAGAAAGGTTTAATAAAAATTAGTCATGAATCTTGTTAAGTGTTTTCTTTTATAAATCATATGAAAACTCGATAAGAAATCCGATTATATAAAAGAAAGGTGTATGGTTAATGAAATAACCCAGTAAAATGAGTTGTATAAAACAATGTCTTGAAAAATATGTTATTTGTGTAAAATGTAATATGTCTATACTGAAATGATTTAAATAACGCTACGATATGTAATATTATACCAACACTTATATATAGGAAGTACCAGCGGCGTATCCACCATGTTTGTATCATATTACACACGCCTCGTTACTCAAATCATTTACCCAAACCAACCACCAATGTAAATTGTTCATGTATAAATCAATCGTCAAGTGTTATTGTGTAAACCATATCAAAATGTCCATGTCTAATGTAAATCACCAAATGTGTATATCAATGTCAAAATGTTTATGCTTAATGTAAATCATATAATGTGTATCCAAAAATATCATGTATGGCATGTGAAATATATCAACTAAACCATAGGTAAGATGCACAAAAACAGGGTATTGAATTAAACATAGTTTAAGTCAAAGTTATGTTTTGTGGAACAAACGCATGCTATACTGATACAAACATCTATGCGGTATTGTGAAAATGCATACATCCAAGCCTTGTGACTGTGGTGATAGACCTTTAAACAAATTAAAGGTCTATCTGTGTTATATTTATCGAATTCGGTCATTCCTTCCACCCAAACAAACCTAGGGTTCAGGAATGGGAGTTGTCAAGTCCTATGGTACCACTACCTACTAACGAACGGCGTGATCAATGTTAATGAATGTATATTGTCCCATTTGAATAAACCAAATGTCATACAAAAAATGTAAGCATGTGAAAACAATGCACTAAGTATGTAATCAAATGAACATACATAGCGTGAAATGTGAGGTAAAACGATGTACTAAGTATGCACACAATGGACATACATAGCATAAAATGTAATAAAATCATGTACTATAATGTACTAATGAACATAACAAGCATATGATGTGAAAACAGAAAAGCATGAAAGTAACAAGTAGGCACATGTGTTTCACCCCAAAACAGTTTGAAAACAGTAAAAGAGGGGTCTATGTACTCACTTGAGATTGCTTAGTAGTCCTTGAGTAACAACCAAACAATGCTAGAGATCACGTATATCAAACGGCACCTAATATAGGTAACTATGTTAATATACCGGACCTAAATCGGAGGATTGGATAGAATGAGGGTTCGTAAACCAAACGAGTATGGAGACTCGTGTAATATGGTTTAACAAAGCCTACATACTAAAATGAAACCTAACCTAAGTGCTTATGACCCATTACGACCCGTTTAGGTAGCTTATGCTACTTTAACGCGTCGTTCGCGTAAAACGCGTTCGGACTGCCTAACTAGTCCTATGACAAGTAAAATATGCCTTAACATGTCTAATATTGTTACCAAATCAGTTTAGATGTTAAAAGTTATGTTACATATGCTTAAAATGAATTTTGGCGTCAAAAGGGCATTTTGGTAATTTACCTAAGGCATATATACTACCTATCATACAACTACTCAAACGATGTGACCATAAGGTATAACCTCGGAAGGTTATTCCCTATATATTATGGTCACCTAATGTGTTTGGTCGTGTGACACCTGGGTCACTGCGACCATCAAACAAATACCAAGCCAATGAAATATTGTATTTCATACTTGGGATCTGTATAAATATGTGTATCTTTTGCACATATCAACCCTTGTTCGATTTCAAGCTCTAAATCGCTTTCTGGAAGGTTATACGCGCACTGATGCGTAAAAATAACCTGTTTAATGCAACGAACACTCCGGAACAACATATACTTAACATACCTTAAATAACCTTTACATAACTTAGAAATAAGTTTTGAAGGCTTTGGTATGGCAAAAACAAGTTAATTCGCTTACAGGGACTAAACTTGACAAACTGCGAAAGTATGCCAGTTTGAACTATAACGAACATTCCGGAACATGACCATAAGTTAAACACACCTTAAAGATCCTTTATATAGATTAGAAATAGGCTTTGAGGGGTTCGGTGTGCTAAAATAAACTTTTGGGTCATTCAGGGACTAAAAGCGTCAAAAAGTGCACAAGTTTGCATTTTCGCACATAACTTACGTTCTGAATACCTTCGGACATCCAAAAATTTATGTAAGCACTAAAATATTTTATTTTAGTGTTCGGCTTGAGAAAAATCCATTCTTCGCGCAATTTAGATCGTTTTTCGCGCTTATGCGCATTCCGTCGTAATTAAGCGAACATCGCGATCGTACGACCAAACGAACTGACATCCGGCATATTTTTGAGCATGTTTCATGCCCACAATGTTTAGGCATCCTTGTGGAGCCTTGAAAATGATTTAACGAGCCTTAAACATTTCGGAAATGGCCTTAATACGCAACGGGGACTGAAAGGTGAACATTAGAAAGTGTTTGCTGATCAGGGGGACCCTAGTGTGACACCTAGCCCCCTAGGCGTCACGCGAGGCCCCTTCTGATCAGCAAAAGCCATTTTAATGACATGCTAACATCCCCTAACACCCTCCAAAGGTCAAGTGCCACATGTTAATCTCTTATGGTGGCCAAAATCAGCTACCATAACTTTCCAACAAGTGTAGGGATGTGATCATTCCCTCTTCTCCAAGAAACGATCCTAACGGTGGACCGAAAACTATAAATACCCACCTCTACCCTTCACTTTTCCTCACAAGAATCTGATCTAATGTGCTCTAAGTTGAAACCTTTGTTTCATACCTGAGCTATTTTGATCTAGATTAGCATTCGGGGACCCTTTGCAAGTGTTCCTTCGTTCTTTTATTGCTTTTCGAGTCCGAAAGTCAAACTTTGTTTGACTTTCTGCATTGACCAGTTTATGGTCAATGCGAAGTTCGTTTGAACTTCACAACGTGATTGTAATCACGATGGTTATAGTCCCTTGTGACTATGCCTACTGATTACCACGTTGTCTAGGGTCGTAAGGGTAAGCGATCTGATAAATCGCTTATACCTTCGAACCCGACCCATTTGGTCGATCATTAGGATCCGACCAAACACATTAGGTGACCATAGCATATAGGGAATAACCTTCCGAGGTTATACCTTATGGTCGCTTCGTTTAAGTAGTTGTATGATAGGTAGTTTATATGCCTTAGGTAAATTACCAAAATACCCCTTTGAGGCCAAAATTCATTTTTAGCCTATGTAACATAACTTTTGACATCTAAACTGATTTGACAACAATATTAGACATGTTAAGGCATATGTTACTTGTCATAGGACTAGTTAAGCGGTCCGAACGCGTTTTACGCGAACGACGCGTTAAAGTAGCATAAGCTACCTAAACGGGTCGTAAGCCTTAAGGTTAGGTTTCATTTAGTATGTAGGCTTTGTTAAACCATACTACATGAGTTCCCATACTCATTTGGTTTACGAGCCCTCATTCTATCCGATCTTCCAATCTAGGTCCGGTTTATTAACATAGTTACCTATATTAGGTGCCGTTTGATTCCGAGATCTCTAGCATTGCTTGGTGGTTATCTTAGGACTTCTGAGCAATCTCAAGTGAGTACATAGAACCCCCTCTTTAACTATTTTCAAACTGTTTTGGGGTGAAACACATGTGCCTACTTGTTACTTTCATGCTTTCCTGTTTTCACATCATATACCTGCTATGTTCGTTAGTACATTATAGTACATGATTTCATTACATTTCCTGCTATGTATGCCCATTGTGTGCGTACTTAGTACATCGTTTTACAATACATTTCATGCTATGTATGTCCATTGTGTGCATACTTAGTACATTGTTTTACTTTACATTTCTGCTATGTTTGTTGACTGATAGCATGCTAGCACATTGATTTACATGACTTTTCTGCTTTGTATGTTAACTTAGCATACTCAGTACATTGTTTTCATATGACATGTATACAACTGCTATAACATTTTGTTTGCACAAACGAGACTTATATACGTTCATTAACATTAGCTACGCCGCTCGGTAGTAAGTACTGGTACCATAGGACTTGACAAATCCCATTCCTGACATCCCGGGTTTGTTTGGATGTAAGGAATGACTGAATCCGAAAACATTTCTTTTGATAACCTTGACTGAAAGGGTTATCCGACTGTCTCAAGGCTTGAATGTATGCGTTAACTTACCACATAAATGTTTGTATCAATGTAACATGCCTTACTTTGCAAAACATAACTTTTTGATATATTCAAAATACTTTGTTTTGTACATTTCTACATTTGGATTATGTGACAATACTTTACTTACAATACATAACATTTGTTACACATTACTTGACTACATTTGGACTGTTAAACATTTGACATGGCTTATACAAGGACTTTTGACTATTGGTTTAAACATAGACTTTATACATTGGTGGTTTGTTTAAGTGACTTAAGTAACGAGATGTGAGTAATATGATACAAGCATGGTGGATACGCCGCTGGTACTTCCTATATATAAGTGTTTGTATTATATTACATATCATAGCGTTATTTAAATCATTCAATTTGGACTTATACATTTTACACAAATAACACAATTTTCACAAGACTTTGGTTTACAAACAATTTACTTTATACAACTCATTTTACTTGGTTATAAATTTAAACCATACATTATTCTCTTATTTATACATATCATCTGATCTTATCGTTTTTCAAATGATTTACAAGATAAAGCAAATTACAAGGTTCATGACTAAACATTTTCTCAAACATAAGTCATGAATCCTATTTTCACAAAACCTATGTATCTCACAGGCATTTTTATGCTGACGTACCTATTTTCACATGTGTTTTCAAGAGTTTTTGCATAGGATGATGATCGTGACACTAGGGCGGACCTGTGCCTTAGAGACAAACGAAGATAGACTTAGTTTAATTATGTTATGTACTCTTTGTTTCCTGTTTAAGACAATGTAACTCTTATGTTGATTAATAAAACGAAACTTCAATTGCCATGGATTTGAAACAATTAATTCTGTTACAACACTCCCCGATGTTTCCGCCACGTTTCGTATGTTCTACGTGGTCGGGGTATGACAGGTCGGATCCTAATGATCGACCAAACGGGTCGGGTTCGAAAGTATAAGCGATTGTTTAGATCGCTTACCTTACGACCCTATATAAGCACTAAACTAAAAGTGACGAGCTAAGCATGTTAAAACATGCTTAACTAAGTTTAGATAACAGGTTTGGTATCAAAACAAACGGTTTTGATACCTAAGAGTAGTTTGGTTACAAAATACGCATTCTGGCCGAAACTACGACTCGTCACTGAGCCTTGATAACGTGGTAATCAGTAGGTATAGTCACTAGGGACTATAACCATCGTGATTACGCTTACGTTATGAAGTTCAAACGAACTTCGCATTGACCATAAACTGGTCAACGCAGAAAGTCAAACAAAGTTTGACTTTTAACGCTAAAAGAATAAAAGAACGAAGGAACACTTACAAAGGGTCCTCGAAAGGTTTGATTTCCAAATATTTCTCAGATATCAAGCGTTTGTACACCTCAACTTAGAGAAGTTCTCAGAAATTAAGTGGGTTTTGAGTTGTGATGGGTTGGGTATTTATAGGATTTGGACCACCGTTAGGATCGTTTCTTGAAAACCGTGATTGTATCTCATCCGTACACTTGTTGGAATGTTATGGAACCCAAATTGGCCCCCCACCATCAGAGATCAACATGTGGAATTGAGATTGGGAGTGGGTAACAGCTGTAAACAGCTGGTTGGAAGTTTCTGAGGTTCTGGGGATCCCTTATGGACCATAAGGGTGATGGCTTACGGTCCGTAAGCCATTAACTTTGGCAGAATTACAGTTTCAGTCCCTGCACCTTGTTTCGTTGCGTAACGGCACTTCTAACACCCGTCAATCCCAATTTCAAGCTCCAAAATGATGTTAAGACATAGGGAACATGAAATATGCTTGAAAACATCTCGGATGTCGGTTCGTTTGGCCGTACGGTTGCGATGTTCGCTTAATTACGACGGAATGCGCATAAGCGCGAAAAACGATCCAAATTGCGTGACGAATGGATTTTTCTTATGCCAAACACTAAAATAAAATATTTTAGTGCTTACATAAATTTTTGGATGTCCGGATGTATTCAGAACGTAAGTTATGCGTGAAAATGCAAACTTGTGCACTTTTTGACGCTTTTAGTCCCTGAATGACCCAAAAGTTTATTTTAGCACACCGAACCCCTCAAAGCCTATTTCTAAGCTTTGTAAAGGATATTTATGGTATGTTTAACTTATGGTCATGTTCCGGAATGTCTGTTACAGTTCAAATTGGCATGCTTTCGCAGTTTGTCAAATTTAGTCCCTGTAGGCGAATTAACTTGTTTTTGCCATACCAAAGCCTTCAAAACTTATTTCTAAGTTATGTAAAGGTTATTTAAGGTATGTTAAGTATATGTTGATGTTACGGAGTATTTTTCGCATTAAACTGATTGCGTTTACGCACCAGTTTGCGTATAACTCTCCAGAAAGTGATATAGAGTTTGAAATTGAACAAAAGTCAAAACATGAAAAATGTAAAACATAACCAAACAAACATTGGGATCAAATAACTTTGTTTTATTGATAATTAAACTGTTCACAATGATTACAAGCACAGATGTTACAGTCTCCCCTACTTGTGGAAATTTCGTCCCGAAATTTATTTAGAGGAAACTCGTGGGAATAGATGTGGGTACTTCGCCTTCATTTGATCTTTGCGTTCCCAAGTTAACTCGGGTCCACGTTTAGATTCCCAGTGAACTTTTACCAATGGAATGCGCTTGCGTTTGAGCCACTTGACTTCACGTTCCATGATTTCCACTGGCTTCTCAACAAATTTCAGTGTTTTATCAACACGAATTTCGTCAAGTGGTATGTTGTCACACCCTGGCTTTGCGGAAGCGTGGTTAATTTTGGTGTGACTTCTTAATACTATAGCTTAATCATAACAAAGCTATATGAAATAAAATCATGCAAGATCATCCATTTGATTAAGTTTTAAAACCAGAGTAACATACCATTGTCTTAGAGACTTACAACATCATAATATAAAACATTGTCTTGAAAAACATAAACATCGACATGAGATAAACGCAGTTTAAGATTTGTGACTTGTCCAGGAAAGAGTCACATTTCCTAAACTGGGATGACCTTGGAACCCTGATGCAGCGGGAAAACATAACATACCGTGCTAGATCTTTAATTTCCTGAAATACATGTAAGTTGAAAAATCAACAATAATGTTGAGCGAGTTCATGTGTAAGTGAGTATGTAAAACACTTGTAAGTATAAAAATTTCCTGGTATGTAGCAGTGTAAGGAAAAGAGATCACCAATGGTTTGCAAGGCCATTAGCATGTGTGAAGTGTATGTAGGAAGACTCAACCTAGCAGATTTTGCGTCGGGTACAAAGTCACTCCAAGGTCCGTTCTGTTGGGCCTCTTAGAGGTCCGTTCTGTTGGGCCTAGAGTTGGGCTCGCTACACCCAGATAGATCTACCGCTTACGTCCCTCGGTGTTTATGCCTACCCATTCACATGATCTAAGTAGTAAACCTCCTTACGCTAACCATACCGTGTATAAAGTACTTGTAATCAAAGTAACATGTATTTCACCCCCGCAGTTAAGAAAACTGAAAACAGTTAGAGAAAAGGGGGACATGAACTCACAGTGAAGCGTCTCTACCAAGTATCTCCTGCTCACGCAGCTGTGCGACGACCTACAGGTGCTAATTGCTATTAGACGGACGGCCGTGCCTTAGCTTTATAGTTTAAGTCTTTGGGAAATAGTTAGACAACTATTTCGTGTTTATATTCTGTATATACTTGGTAGTTAATCTCCTTCCCAAGGATGGGGGATTCAATACATGTGCGTTCAAATTAAATCATTAAGTCTCACTTAATATATATATATTTCCAATTCCAAAATATAAGTATTTTTCTCAAAAATATTATATTTTCATTTCACATAATTTTTCTCCAATAATACGTTGTTAGAATACGCGTTCGTAAATATTTTCGTAAGTGCGTAAGTTACGTTTTAACAATCGAGTGGTAATATAATTACCGGTGTAACTTGTATATTTATGGTGAAAGCGTTCGTATTATTTTGGATTCGTTAATGTTCGTAAATATTATTTTTACTCTAAAAATAATATTTATGTATTCTCACAAAATAATCATAAACAGTGTGTGAAAAATATATATTTGTCACGTTAAATTTTGTGAAAATCCCACATCTGAATATTTAGCAAATAAAGTCATGGCGAAATTTATGTTTCGAAAACATGCCAAAAATAATTCTAACACTTGTAGTGTAAATAGTTCTAAGTGTTAGGTTTTTAGAAAAATTTCGCCAGAGTTTCCTCTGTAACTGGAGGTGGCCACGCTTTCAAGCGTATCATTTTCTTTTACAATTCAAACCAACAATTTTCTTTATTTGATCAGAACAACTTTTCTCACAACAACAATTCAACATATGTGTAGATTACCAAAAATTACATGAACTTGCAGTTTTTCCCAAAACTGTGGTGTAAACCCCTTAAATTTAGTAGATCTCCATATAAGGTAACTTGATCTTGTAAAAACCTCGTTCTTAGAGAAAATCCGTCTTTACAACTTCTGGTAACATTTGACAAAACTAGTTCCTTTGTCGGATCTTTTTATTTCACAAGTGTTTACACACTTGTGGTTTATAAAAATTATGCGTGTTAGTGTAAAATCCATCTTTTAAAATACATGATTTCTTTGATACGTGGTTCTTTGAAAATACCACTTGCAGATACGTAGATCTGCTAGTTTTAAACACAATGTCACAAGTAAAACTCTTTTACACAAGTTCATGATTCGCGTGTGGTAGAGTTTCACCTTTTAACCCTTGTATCATTCAAAACAAGCTTATGTTAAGATCCATGATCTTACTAAACCGGGTTAAACGATGATCCGAGCTACCACATCATAGATCGGGCCTAAATAATCACAACTTTCAATTACTACTACATTTACACAACACATAAGCTATTAACCACCATTTTAAGTGTTTTTAGTAGACTTTAAAGCATCAACTTGTAAGATTTCGAGTTTTAACCGATAAAAATCCTTTTAACCACCTTAGAATAGTTCAAATACGAGTTTTAAGTATTATACCTCTAGCTCAAGGCTAGGGAAGGATCTTGACGAAAATGGCGTGGATAAAAGCAAAGTAGAGAGGTCCTTCGCGTTCCGCTTGCTCCAAGACTCCTAGTATACGACCCTCGATACTTGTATGGACTTGGAATGTGATGAACAAGAACCGAAAAATTGATGGATGGATAGGGGATGTTCGGCCGAAAGCTTGAAGGGAGAGAGAGAGAGTTGTGAAATGTTGTGTTGAGTTTGGATGATTATGTGTGTAATTAGATGATCTTATAGGCAAGGTTATAGAGTTATTATCCAATGGTTCTTGTGTCATGTAGATATTAGGCAAACTTAGATTATGGAAATCTTGCAAGGACAAGATATGTCCCCTTGGGGACGGTTTCGGTTAGGGGGGGGGGGTACCTAGTTCGAATCCAACTAGATAGTAAGTATTAGTTAGGTTAAGTTAAGTAGTTAACTCGGTTACTTGTGTGTAGTGTGTTATGACGGGTGTTAGGGTAGTCGGGGACCCTAACTGGCTCAGAAAAAGATAAATAAGGAAAATAACAATATTTTCATGTTCCGGGTAAAGTCCGGTTGTTTGGTTGGATAGTAATCCGTTAAAGCGTTACTAAAGCTTTAAAGTGTCGTTAATACTCTTTTTAGTGACACAGCTTATTCCTGACACTTTGGAAAGTGTCTAGTGTTATTTTTCTCATATATTGGCACTTTATTAGTTAGCTAAAAGCTGAATTATTATGTAAAGTGCTGAATTTTGTACTTAGAGTACGTTTTAGGCACATCCAGTCATTGTAACTTATTCCTAGAGACGCAGTTCTACAACCCTTGTATCCCTACACTCACCATTAGTGTAGCAATTATCTCAGGCTCTTACAGGCCTTAGAGGCAGTGTCTGCCTGATGCTGGCTTTATCAGCATGTTCAATAGGTTATCCGCTATTGTGCTACTGTGCTTTTTGTGCATCATGTTTGTCACTAAGGTTCAGTATGTAAATAATGTAGTGACGATAATTAAAGTATGATGCAAGTAAGTACATGTATCAGATATCAAGTAGCAGTTCATCAGCTAGTTCAAACAAGCACAGTAATTAAGCAGTAATTAATTACTAATTAAGTCGTACGGATACCTGGTTTAGTGCGGGTTGTCACATATGTGGAGGTTCTCATCAGCTAAACACTTCTTGAGATTGGACACGTGAAAGGTTGGATTAACATTTCCAAGTTCAGGAGGTAACTCAAGTCTGTAGGCTACCTTACCGATTCTTTCGACGATCTTGAATGGTCCAACGTATCTAGGTGCAAGTTTTCCTTTCTTTCCAAATCTGATCACACCTTTCCAAGGTGAGACCTTAAGTAATACTCGATCACCGACTTGAAAACCCAAGGGCTTGCGTTTTGGGTCCGCGTAACTCTTTTGACGGCTTCTAGCTGTCTGAAGGTTATCACGAACTTTCTTAATCTTATCAGTTGTCTCTAAAATAAGGGCAGCTCCAGTAAGCCGAGCCTCACCGATCTCATTCCAACAGACTGGTGAATGACATTTTCGACCATAGAGAGCCTCGAAAGGAGCCATGTTGATGCTGGAGTGATAACTGTTGTTGTAGGAGATTCAATCAACGGAAGATGTGAATCCCAACTACCACCAAAATCGATCACACAAGCTCTAAGCATATCCTCCAGAGTCTGGATTGTTCTTTCAGATTGAGCATCCGTTTGCGGATGATAAGCTGTGCTCAGATTAAGTTGGGTCCCCATAGCAGATTGCATGGTTCTCCAAAAATGAGAAGTGAAACGAGCATCTCTGTCAGAAATGATGTTCAAAGGAACACCATGTCGAGCTACAATTTCATCCACATAGATTTTAGCAAGTTTGTCAGCAGAAAAATCCTCACGGATTGGCAAGAAATGCGCTGACTTAGTAAGACGATCAACAACTACCCAGATGGCATCATGACCTTTCTTTGTGCGCGGGAGTTTAGTAATGAGATCCATAGTAATGTTTTACCATTTCCAAACTGGGATCTCTGGTTGCACCAATAAACCAGAAGGGCGTTGATGTTCAGCCTTAACCTTAAGACAAGTAAGGCATTTTGATACATATAAGGCAATGTCTTTCTTCATACCAGGCCACCAATACTGAATACGAAGATCCTTATACATCTTATCTGAGCCAGGATGAACAGAATAACGAGACTTATGGGCTTCATCCATAAGCAAGGTGCGAAGGTTATCTTGGCTTGGGACCCACAAACGGTCCATGAAGTAATACGATCCATTGTCCTTTAGTTCCAGATCAGGTGTTATGTGATAGGGAAATTCCTTATCCATCAAACCTTGTGAAACACAAGTGTGTTGAGCCTGAGAAATGCGGGTTTGGATATCGGATCGAGCTTGAATGTCAGATTGAACACGAACACAAAGAAGCTTAGTACGTTCCTTACGACTCAATGCGTCGGCTACGACATTCGCCTTACAGGATGGTAGCGAATTTCGCAGTCATAGTCGTTTAGAAGCTCAACCCAACGTCGTTGCCTCATGTTGAGTTCTTTCTGATTGAAGATATGCTGAAGACTTTTGTGGTCCGTGAAAACCACACATTTTGTACCATACAAATAGTGTCTCCAGATCTTAAGAGCGAAGACAACTGCACCCAACTCAAGATCATGAGTGGTGTAGTTCTTCTCATGTATCTTCAACTGCCTCGATGCATATGCTATGACTTTGTTCCTTTGCATCAGAACACAGCCAAGACCCAATTTAGATGCATCACAATAAACGACGAAATCATCATTGCCCTCAGGCAAAGTCAGAACAGGCGCGTCGCAAAGTTTCTGCTTCAAAGTCAGAAACGCTTCCTCTTGCTTGAATCCCCAATCAAAGGGAGTGTTCTTCTGAGTTAGAGCAGTTAGAGGAACTGCAATCTTTGAGAAGTTTTCAATGAAGCGGCGGTAATAACCCGCAAGACCAAGAAAAGAACGAACTTCATTAGGAGTAGTAGGCGTATCCCAATCCTTGGTCACACTAATCTTGGAGGGACCTACATGAATACCTTGTTCGTTGACAATATGTCCTAAGAATTGAACCTCTTTAAGCCAGAATTCACACTTGGAGAATTTGGCGAAAAGTCGTTCTTTCTTTAGGAGTTCCAGAGTAAGACGAAGATGTTGCTCGTGATCAGCTCGCGTCTTAAAGTATATCAAGATGTCATCAATAAAAACAATGACGAACTGATCCAAATAAGGCTTGCAGACCCTATTCATTAAGTCCATGAAAACAGCAGGAGCATTAGTCAAACCAAATGGCATGAGTGTGAACTCATAATGCCCATAACGAGTGCGGAACGCTGTCTTGGGAATATCTTCTTCATGCACAAGAAGTTGATGATATCCAGATCGCAGATCGATCTTTGAAAAGTAAGAAGCACCTTGTAACTGATCAAAGAGATCATCGATGCGAGGTAGGGGATATCGATTCTTGATGGTAAGCTTGTTAAGCTCACGATAATCGATACACATCCTAAAAGATCCATCCTTCTTCTTGACAAAAAGAACGGGAGCACCCCAAGGTGAAAAGCTACGACGGATAAAACCTTTGTCAGAGAGTTCCTGAAGCTGCTTAGACAACTCTTGCATCTCAGACGGTGCAAGACGATATGGAGCTCTGGCAATGGGATTTGCACCAGGTACGAGATCAATACGGAACTCGACTTGGCGTGCTGGGGGTAGACCAGGTAACTCTTCCGGGAATACTTCAGAATAATCCCGAACAACAAGAATATCTTGAATAGACTTACCCTTACCCTTATCTGCTACAACATGTGCCAAAAAGGCCACATAGTTCTTTCGCAGATACTTCTGAGCTTTAAAACAAGACATGAGTTTGAGACCACCAGCAGGTTTCTCACCACGAACCTGTAGGATCTCGCCTGTCGAAAGTGGCACACGAACGATCTTCTCAAAACAAACTACCTATGCGTGATGCTTGGCTAACCAATCCATACCCACAATAACGTCGAAGCTACCAAGTTGCATAGGCGTGAGGTCAATAGGAAAAAGATGGTCGTTGAGGTTCAACTGGCAGTTGCGAAGAACAGAATCAAGAACAATGGGTTCACCATTAGCAACCTCTACTGTCAAAGGTTTACCTAGTTTCATTCTAGACACCCGAAGCAATGGCTCAAAAGATAATGACACAAAACTCTTATCGGCACCCGAATAAAAAAGAACAGATGCAGGTTGATTATTAATAAAGTACGTACCGTTCACCACTTCATTGTCTGCTTGTGCCTTTTGTGCATTCATGTTGAAGACTTGACCTCGAGCCTGAGCCTGATTTTGATTTGGATTAGCATTCACCAATCTTGGACACTGATTACGGTAGTGGGTCAGATCCCCACAGTTGTAACAAGAACCTGGCGGGTAGTGTGGTCGTGCAGCTTGACCCTGTTGCTGAGTAGGAGGCTGAGATGGGTTCTGAACTGCCTGATTCTGAGCAAAACGACA
This sequence comes from Helianthus tuberosus, assembly GCA_030545235.1. Lineage (NCBI taxonomy): Eukaryota > Viridiplantae > Streptophyta > Magnoliopsida > Asterales > Asteraceae > Helianthus > Helianthus tuberosus. The sequence continues at coordinate 59,979,397 of CM060429.1, read as the reverse complement.
AACACCAGTAAGATGACCTGACTTCCCACAGTTAGTACAGAAACGGCACGGAAATTGCGGCTGATGGTGACTGTTGCATCTATTGCACAAAGGTGCATTTCCTGCATAAGGTTTCTTCGCTAGAGGCTGTGCGGGTTGGTTGGGAGCTGCCTGGTTAGCTTGGGCAGTGACAGCAAAATTTTGGGAAGCCTTACGCTTCCTTGACCCCCTTGAGGAACAAGAATCCTTTCCCTTCTTGTTTTGACCTTTCTTGCAATCTTCTTTGTCAGACGACTGCTTCTTACCTTTGTCACCCTTTTTATGCAGCTTTCCCTTTCGAACCTGCGACTCAGTCAATGTCGTTGCTAACTCGATCGCCTGACGGAGTGTGGTAGGGTTACTACCAGTAATGATGTCTTGTACTGAGTCAGGTAGACCATCGATGTACCTTTCGATAGCCTTGTCGAGTGGGGTAACCATTGTTGGGCAAAGCAGACTCAACTCCTCAAACCTATCAGTATACGCCCGATGTTCGCCACTATCTTATTTCAAATCATCAAACTCTCTTTCCAATGCTCGCAGTTCATGACGAGGACAGAACTCCCTCATCATAAGGGCCCTAAGTTCAGCCCATGTCTGTGCCAGAGCAACTTCTGCACCATGATCTCTCATAACCCTGTTCCACAACGTAAGAGCCCTCTTCTGAAACACACTCGAAGAAAACTCGACCTTGCGATTGTCAGGACACTGGACATGACGGAAAGTATTCTCAATGCTCTCGAACCATTGAAGAAGCCCAGTCGCTACCTCAGAACCACTAAACTTGACTGGTTTAGCCGAGTTAAAATTCTTGAAATTGCATGGAGCATTGTTTTTGTTGTTGGCTTGGTTCCATTGAGCAAAGAGGTTTGGGAATGCAGCAGCCATTTGCTGCGCAATAATTTCTGCCAGTTCGGCAGTCGCTATCTGGTTTTCGCGTCGAGGAGGCATTCTAAAAGAGGAAACATGAAACGAATGAGTGAGATGATTGGATGAAAAGAATGAGATGAAACAAAATCAACAAAAGCAAAGATGGTGGTCATTTGTTCGCATTGCAAAGCAAACAAGCGACACACAGTGACTAATCAAAGTAAATGGGTCAAAAATAATGTATCGCGAAGACATGCTCGCCTATAAGTGAACACTCACCCCAAGAGTTCCCAGGTAAGAGTGACTGGTCCGATTATGTGGATTTGGACGAACACTCTGGACTTAGACAGAAAACCCAGGGTACAGGCATTCACTCTTCCAGTTTGCACGTGTTCACACTATTTAGAACCCAAAACTTTGACGAGATTTTGAAAATTTGGAAGGCAGAAGGCCAAAAATCAAACTGGAAGGGTTCAAAACCTTACAACAGAGGGTTCAAAACCTAGTAATCAATCATCGTAGAACAGATGATTAGTTTTCAAAGCGGATTCAAACTGGATGTTCCCGTTGTGGTTATCACCTAAGGATAGGTGAAGTGCATGTTTTAAAATCTAAACACAAGATAACTTGTGTTGGGGTCCTAGAAAGTTATAGTCTAGGTCAAAGCATTACTAATAACCAAATTCCCTATAACCATTGGCTCTGATACCAAGTCTTCTGTCACACCCCGACCACGTAAAACATCAAATCATGGCGGAAACGTCGGGGAGTGTTGTAACAGAATTATTGTTTCACAACCATGGCATACAAAGTTATATTTTATTTATCAAACAAGAGTGTTACATTGTCTTGAAACAGGAAATAAAGAGTTCAGAACATAATTAAACTAGTTCTATCTTTATTTTAAGTCTCTAAGGCACAGGTCCGCCCTAGTGTCACGATCATCATCCTAAGCAACAGCTCCTGAAAACACATGTGAAAATAGGTACGTCAGCATAAAAATGCCTGTGAGATACATAGGTTTTGTGAAAATAGGATTCATGACTTGGGTTTTTAGAAGAAAGGTTTAATAAAAATTAGTCACGAATCTTGTTAAGTGTTTTCTTTTATAAATCATATGAAAACTCGATAAGAAATCCGATTATATAAAAGAAAGGTGTATGGTTAAGGAAATAACCCAGTAAAATGAGTTGTATAAAACAATGTCTTGAAAAATATGTTATTTGTGTAAAATGTAATATGTCTATACTGAAATGATTTAAATAACGCTACGATATGTAATATTATACCAACACTTATATATAGGAAGTACCAGCGGCGTATCCACCATGTTTGTATCATATTACACACGCCTCGTTACTCAAATCATTTACCCAAACCAACCACCAATGTAAATTGTTCATGTATAAATCAATCGTCAAGTGTTATTGTGTAAACCATATCAAAATGTCCATGTCTAATGTAAATCACCAAATGTGTATATCAATGTCAAAATGTTTCTGTTTAATGTAAATCATATAATGTGTATCCAAAAATATCATGTATGGCATGTGAAATATATCAACTAAACCATAGGTAAGATGCACAAAAACAGGGTATTGAATTAAACATAGTTTAAGTCAAAGTTATGTTTTGTGGAACAAATGCATGCTATACTGATACAAACATCTATGCGGTATTGTGAAAATGCATACATCCAAGCGTTGTGACTGTGGTGATAGACCTTTAAACAAATTAAAGGTCTATCTGTGTTATGTTTATCGAATTCGGTCATTCTTTCCACCCAAACAAACCTAGGGTTCAGGAATGGGAGTTGTCAAGTCCTATGGTACCACTACCTACTAACGAACGGCATGATCAATGTTAATGAATGTATATTGTCCCATTTGAACAAACCAAATGTCATACCAAAAATGTAAGCATGTGAAAACAATGCACTAAGTATGTAATCAAATGAACATACATAGCATGAAATGTGAGGTAAAACGATGTACTAAGTATGCACACAATGGACACACATAGCATAAAATGTAATGAAATCATGTACTATAATGTACTAATGAACATAACAAGCATATGATGTGAAAACAGAAAAGCATGAAAGTAACAAGTAGGCACATGTGTTCACCCCAAAACAGTTTGAAAACAGTAAAAGAGGGGTCTATGTACTCACTTGAGATTGCTTAGTAGTCCTTGAGTAACAACCAAACAATGCTAGAGATCACGGATATCAAACGGCACCTAATATAGGTAACTATGTTAATATACCGGACCTAAATCGGAGTATTGGATAGAATGAGGGTTCGTAAACCAAACGAGTATGGAGACTCATGTAATATGGTTTAACAAAGCCTACATACTAAAATGAAACCTAACCTAAGTGCTTATGACCCATTACGACCCGTTTAGGTAGCTTATGCTACTTTAACGCGTCGTTCGCGTAAAACGCGTTCGGACTGCCTAACTAGTCCTATGACAAGTAAACTATGCCTTAACATGTCTAATATTGTTACCAAATCAGTGTAGATGTTAAAAGTTATGTTACATATGCTTAAAATGAATTTTGGCGTCAAAAGGGCATTTTGGTAATTTACCTAAGGCATATATACTACCTATCATACAACTACTCAAACGATGTGACCATAAGGTATAACCTCGGAAGGTTATTCCCTATATACTATGGTCACCTAATGTGTTTGGTCGGATCCTAATGATCGACCAAACGGGTCGGGTTCGAAAGTATAAGCGATTGTTTAGATCGCTTACCTTACGACCCTATATAAGCACTAAACTAAAAGTGACGAGCTAAGCATGCTAAAACATGCTTAACTAAGTTTAGAAAACAGGTTTGGTGTTAAAACAAATGGTTTTGATACCTAAGAGTAGTTTGGTTACAAAATACGCAAGAATACGCATTCTGGCCGAAACTATGACTCGTCACTAAGCCTTGATAACGTGGTAATCAGTAGGTATAGTCACGAGGGACTATAACCATCGTGATTACGCTCACGTTATGAAGTTCAAACGAACTTCGCATTGACCATAAACTGGTCAACGCAGAAAGTCAAACAAAGTTTGACTTTTAACGCTAAAAGAATAAAAGAACGAAGGAACACTTACAAAGGGTCCCCGAAAGGTTTGATTTCCAAATATTTCTCAGGTATGAAGCGTTTTTACACCTCAACTTAGAGAAGTTTTCAGAAATTAAGTGGGTTTTGAGTTGTGATGGGTTGGGTATTTATAGGATTTGGACCACCGTTAGGATCGTTTCTTGAAAACCGTGATCGAATCTCATCCGTACACTTGTTGGAATGTTATGGAACCCAAATTGGCCCCCCACCATCAGAGATCAACATGTGGAATTGAGATTGGGAGTGGGTAACAGCTGTAAACAGCTAGCTGGAAGTTTATGAGGTTATGGAGATCCCTTACGGACCGTAAGGGTGAGGGCTTACGGTCCGTAAGCCATTAACTTTGGCAGAATTACAGTTTCAGTCCCTGCACCTTGTTTCATTGCGTAACGGCACTTCTAACACCCGTCAATCCCAATTTCAAGCTCCACAATGATGTTAAGACATAGGGAACATGAAATATGCTTGAAAACATCTCGGATGTCGGTTCGTTTGGCCGTACGGTTGCGATGTTCGTTTAATTACGACGGAATGCGCATAAGCACGAAAAACGATCCAAATTGCATGATGAATGGATTTTTCTTATGCCAAACACTAAAATAAAATATTTTTGTGCTTACATAAATTTTTGGATGTCCGGATGTATTTAGAACGTAAGTTATGCGCGAAAATGCAAACTTGTGCACTTTTTGACGCTTTTCGTCCCTGAATGACCCAAAAGTTTATTTTAGCACACCGAACCCCTCAAAGCCTATTTCTAAGTTGTGTAAATGATATTTATGGTATGTTTAACTTATGGTCATGTTTCGGAATGTCTGTTACAGTTCAAATTGGCATACTTTCGCAGTTTGTCAAATTTAGTCCCTGTAGGCGAATTAACTTGTTTTTGCCATACCAAAGCCTTCAAAACTTATTTCTAAGTTATGTAAAAGTTATTTAAGGTATGTTAAGTATATGTTGATGTTCCGGAGTATTTGTCGCATTAAACTGATTGCGTTTACGCACCAGTTTGCGTATAACTCTCCAGAAAGTGATATAGAGTTTGAAATTGAACAAAAGTCAAAACATGAAAAATGTAAAACATAACCAAACAAACATTGGGATCAAATAACTTTGTTTTATTGATAATTAAACTGTTCACAATGATTACAAGCACAAATGTTACAGTCTCCCCTACCATGTGCTTATTGTATTATCTAGTTTCGTTATCTAAATCACCAACAATCTACACAAAAACCAACCATTGATTTGCAAAGTACTTCTTAAAAATCTCACTATGAATATAGGAAGATCTAAGACTGTACTTCAAATATCCTACATGAATCTAACTATGAAGATAGGTAGATCACTTAAGGATAATGTCACACCCCCAAAATCCACATGCGGAGTACCACCGCTTGGAGGCGTGACTGACCAGGATCCAGCCACCCATTATACTGAGCATTGGTTAATAGTAAAAATGTTCACCAACCACAATAGTTAGTAAACATTATAGTTCGAAATTTTAAAAGTTTAAGTTCAAATAACATTTTAAGTAAACAGCGGAAGCATAAACCAAACAGTTTCAAAACAAGGTTCACGGTTCAAGATTATTTAAAACCCAACACATGGGCTAGACGACCACTACACATTCCCAAACTGCAAGCTCCTGAGTCACTGGGTACCTGCAAAGCATGCAGTAGGGTATCAACAAAAATGTTGGCGAGTTCACGAGTTGTCCAGTTTTTAATTACCAAAAACTTGTTTCACCAGTTAATTTGTCCGTTTATACATGCGATGGGGAGCTACCCCATAACTAAGCGACTAAACTATTTTTCCAATACCGAATACTTACTTAACCGTACGTTTCCGCAGTGCCCCGTTTGTCAATGTTCTATCATCATTGACGGTTTGCCAGAGTACATTAGTTCACTCCCGTTCCCAGTAACAAGGGTCGGTGTGAGGATGGTTACACCTAAATAGCGCTATAAACTAATAACCCGTTCGCCAGGCCCCGGCGATTAATCGGTATTAAATGGTAGGGACTTAAGTGATAGAGTTTCGTTTAGTGTTGCTTGTTGCATTTCCGTATAAACAATAATTAACTAAGAGTCCCATTTAAGGGGAAGAAAGTAGGTTTGTATCCCTTACGAGGGGATAGCGTTGTTTAAGTTTCCGTTTCCCAAAACCACCGGGAACGCATGCTTTAATAGTTGTGAACTCACCTTGGGTTGCTCGGCAGATTATTTACTTGGTAAAACACGCTGGTCACCACGCCCTAGCATGGTTACCGGTATAGGTCAGGTTGGGTACAAAGAAAGTCACGTATATTCTACACGTATCTAACACATAGCATACATATCATACGATTATCCTCTAAGTGATTTGGGCCTGCTCTAACATTTAATCTGCAGTTAGCACATTGTCTAGTTAAACAGTAGCAGAAATCACGCAGCCCAAACAGGTCATTACTAAAAGCGGCCCAATAACTAAGGTAGGCAGTCCAGTCGAGACAAGGTGGTCTCAACTCGAGATCACGCGGTCTCGAGTCGCAACCAGGAGGTCTCGAGTAGTGCATGCATGGGTCGTAACCTCTGAGGTCTCGAGTCCAGTCTCGAGTCGAGACCATGGAATCTCAAGTCGAGACCTTGCTGATCTCGAGTTCCTGAAGTCTGTTTTGAGTTGTTTGGTCAAAGTCTCGAGTCGTAATCACTGCGGTCTCGAATTGTAACTCGATGGTCTCGAGTCGAGATCATGGGTTTCGACTCTAACATCTGCTGTTTCTAGAATGTTTGCACACATAGTACTATCCAATAGAATTCTGATGTCATAAACCTTTATACTATCCAATGAAAATGCACAAACATGTTTCTTTGTCTAACAATTAACCAAAAAGGATCAAACAACAAGTTTTTCAAATATTCAAAGCACCTTCAACTCATATTCATGTTGTTCATCATATATTCAAGCTATTCATCATGCATATACATTCAAATCGGACCCAATAATATGTTATCCTAGTATCTACGCTTGCAACTTTGAAAGTATTTTCAGCAAACATTTACCATCATTAATACATAAATCATGATTGCATCATATAACACCCTAGTTATGTATCAAACCTCATTAAACAACCTTAACACATCATTTCTCTATCATACTTCTACCAAACCGTTCACATATCATCATGAAGGAACATTGTTAATCACTTAAATCAAGTAAAACATACTACTCATATCATCAAGCAAGCACCTTCATCATAAATAAACAACAACTTTTATGTATTTAACTAAAAGAGACACTAACCGGCTAGATTCAAGGTGTGAGAGTATGAAGAAGTCGATGAATAAGCTTCAAAACGAGATCCCAAGCTTGAACCGTTGTTCTTGGTTTGAATCCGAGAGATGGGGGAAGAGGTGGTGCTTGGTTGTTAGGGTTTAAGGCTTTCTAAAGAGAGAGAGAGAGAGAGAGAGAGAGAGAGAGGATGAGGTGAGATAGAGTGTAGAGGAGAGTGTGTGAGGGTTTTTAGGTTCTTATAAAGGTGGTGCACCCTAAGTGGGTTTCCGAGTGGGCTTCAAGGGGATTGCGACCCAACCGACTTGGGTCACTCGAGACCGAATAGTCTCGAGTCAGGTTCTTGTGTTTTGAGTTTCGAGAAGTGCAAGGCCCAACCGGCCCTCTACTTTATTGTTCACTCGAGACCGAGTTCACTAGTGCTTATATACATATATACATATTTATCGTTATTACGTACACGTAATCTATTGGACGTATCACATAGTGTGTCACGATAATCCAATGAATTTTTATTTAATATATTATGTATACGCATAGTTAATATACACAGATTCCTCGGGAAAACCCGAAGTGTCACATTATCCCCAAGTTTTAGGAACTTTCGTCCCGAAAGTTAAGGCAGCCACTGTCAAGCTAGTGAGAACGGTTCAACGGGGTGTCACATCATTCCCCCGTTAGTTTGGAATTTCGTCCCGAAATTCGGTTGTAGCTTCAGTGCTGGAAGTTTTGTTAGGGAACAACTAGGGATACTTGCGCTTCATCTGGCCTTCCCGCTCCCAGATAAACTCTGGGCCACGACGCGTGTTCCAACGAACTCGTACGAGAGGTATCTGGCTACATTTGAGGGTTTTGATCTCTCGATCCGCGATCTCAATCGGTTCCTCAGTAAAGTGTAGCTGTTCGTCAAAAGTGAGTTCCTTGAAAGGAATTATGAGTGTCTCATCTGACAGACACTTCTTCAGATTAGACACGTGAAAGATGTTGTGCACTGCACTCAGTTCTTTCGGCAGATTCAATCTATAAGCAACCTTACCGATATTTTCGGTAATTTCGAATGGTCCAACATGTCACGGATTTAGCTTGCCCCATTTACCAAAACGAACCACACCCTTCCAGGGTGAGACTTTAAGTAGAACCCGGTCACTGACCTGGAATTCTAACGGTTTCCTACGCTTATCAGCGTAACTTTTCTAACGGTCACGAGCTGCCGCCATGCGTTGTCTGATCCGGGCGATCCTTTCCGTTGTCTCGACCATGAGTTCCGGACCAGTAATTTGGCCTTCGCCATCTTCCGCCCAACATAAGGGTGACCGGCATTTACGACCGTACAATGCCTCAAAGGGGGCCGCCTGAACGCTGGTGTGGTAACTATTGTTGTAGGAGAACTCCACCAATGGTAAGTGTCGTTCCCGTTCTGAGATCTTGGTAAGCCTGTGACGAAATCCATAGGGATGCGCTCCCATTACCACTTTGGCAGTTCTGGTTGTTGTAATAAGCCTGACGGTAGGTGGCTAGGTGGGCCTTCATAACAGGCTACCAATACGTAGTCTTGAAATCGTGGTACGTCTTATCCGAACCAGGATGTACCGAGTAACGAGATTTGTGTGCTTCGTCCATCACAAGTTCACGCAGATTTCCAAAAAGTGGGACCCATATACGCCCTGTCACGTAGTAAGCGTCGTCTTCCTTTTTGTTCTATACTTTTCCTTGATCCTCGTAGGGTCTCAGCCCTGATGTTTTCTTCTTTCAATGCTTCAACCTGAGCATTTCAAATCCGATTAGGGAGGTTCGAGTGGATAGTGAGCTGTAAAGCACGAACACGCTTAGGTTTGGTTTCCTTCCTGTTGAGGGCATCAGCCACCACATTGGCGTTGCCGGGATGATACTTAATTGCGCATTCGTAGTCGTTAAGGAGTCCTACCCATCTGCGTTGCCTCATGTTCAACTCCTTCTGATCCAAGATATGCTGGAGACTCCTGTGATCGGTGTAAATCATGCACTTGGTACCGTACAAGTAATGTCTCCATATCTTGAGTGCAAAGATGACTGCTCCGAGTTCCAAGTCGTGCGTCGTGTAGTTCCTTTCATGAATCTTAAGTTGTCGAGAAGCATAGGCGATAACTTTCTCACGTTGCATCAACATGCAACCGATCCCATGAATAGACGCGTCACAATAAACCACAAAGTCATCCGTACCTTTAGGTAAGGATAGGAGCATTACAAAGGTTTTCCATTAGCTTCTGAAAGGCAGACTCTTGGGCATCATTCCACTTGTAAGCAATGCCCTTCGGGGTGAGAGTCGCGAGGGGTTGATCCCTTGATGAATCTACGATGGTATCCTGCCAATCCCAAGAATTGGCGAACTTCGGTCGGTGTCTTAGGGGTAGGCCAATTCTTTATAGAGTCGATCTTAGCTGGATCGACGTGAATTCCGTCCTTATTGGCCACGTGTGCAAGGAAGTGGACTTCTCGAAGCCATAAGTCGCATTTCGAGAACTTGGCGTACAGTTGTTCATTGCGAATGAGCTCGAGAGTAACCCAATCACGAACTTGTCGAGGTAGGGTTTGCACACTCGGTTCATGAGATCCATAAAAACCGCAGGCGCGCCGATCTTTCCAAAAGTCATGACGAGAAATTCATAGTGGCCATAGCGGGTTTTGAACGCAGTTTTGGAGATGTCTTCATCACAGACTCTCAGCTGATGATAACCTGATCGCATGTCAATCTTAGAATAGTATCTTGATCCTTGCAACTGATCGAATGGGTCGTCGATACGTGGGAGTGGGTAACGGTTCTTGATGGTAGCCATGTTCAGCTCACGATAGTCGATGCACATACGGAATGTGCCATCCTTCTTCTTAACAAAGAGCACTGGTGCTTCCCCTAGGGTGACGAATTAGGACGGATAAATCCTTTATCCAACAATTCTCATAGCTGCGTAGAAAGTTCCTCCAGTTCTACGGGAGCTGGTCGGTAAGGCACATGAGCCATCGGTGCTGCTCCGGGGGCTGGCTCGATTTGGAATTTGACCTGACGGTGAGGAGGGTGTCCAGGTACTCCCTCAGGAATTGTCTCGGGGTAGTCGCGTACAACTGGAAAATTCTCGATCCTCTTTTCCCTTTCCTGGGTGTCGGTGACAAATGCTAAGATAGCAGTGTGCCCCTTTCGTAAACACTTCTGGGCTTTTAAGTACGAAATGATTTCGGTGACTTCTCCGCCTTTGTCACCTTGAATGAGGGGGGGGGGGGGTTTGCCCGAAGGACGTGGGATACAAACAACTTCCTCTCAGCAAAGGATTCCAGCCCGATGTTTGGATAACCTATCCATACCAATGACGACATCGAAGCTTCCGAGAGCGATGGGGAAGAGGTCGACAGAAAAGGTCTGCCCGGCAAAGTGAGTTTGCAGTTTCTGGTAACGTGTGAGGCCTCGATGTTTCTACCATTAGCTAGCTCGACAATATGCTTAGAACTTAATAACGTAGACGTACGCTTAAGCTTTTTACTAATACGTAGGGATACATAACTAGCATTGGCTCCAGAATCAAACAATACAGAAACACAAGGATCATCGAGTAGGAACTTACCCGCTACGACGTTGGGGTCATTCCTCGCTTCTCCAGCTCCAATCACAAAGGCTCTTCCTCTTGCACCCTTTCCAGCATTGTTGGTGTTGTTGTTGTTGTTCCCCGCACCCTGGTTGTTGTTCTGGTTTAACTGGGGACAATTCTTCTTAATGTGCCCCTCAGCTCCGCACTGGTAACAACCCTTGATGTTTCCATGATGCTGCTGCTGCTGTGGTTGGTTCTGCCTTGCGGGATGAGGGCTCCTACAATCCTTGGCCTCATGCCCCATCTTTTTGAATCGCTGACACTTGTTCTTCGCACCGAGCCCGTTGTGATGTCGGCCACACTTGTTACACTTGGGTAGTTTTATTTGGTAACCACCCGTTCGCGGGTCAGGGCCCTCGCTCCCAACGACCCTCCTTTGTTGAGCTTGAGGTGGCATAGTGCTGGGACTCCCACTTTGGTAGTCATTCCACTTGCGTTTGCTGAAATCAAAAGCATTAGCTGTAGCAGTTAAACGCCTGGGCAACCTGCCCTCTTCCACCGCTTGGTTTGTGAAATGGTGTGCTAGACGGATGACTTGCTGGATTGTAGGGGGTTTGGTGGCAATCACTGAACCCTGGATTTCTGGGACTAAGCCCCTAAGGTAGAGTGCGATTCGCTTGTAGGGAGGTTGTGATAAGTTAGGACACAAGGCCGCCAAGTCATTGGACCTTTTCGTGTATGCTTCGATTTCCGAGCCAACCATCTTTAACCCATAGTATTCCAATTCCAGCTTCTGCATGTCATCCCTGTGACAGAATTCTTCCCTGATTAGATCCTTGAAATCATCCCTGGGGGTGGCATTTGCATCTGCCAATCCGAGCATCTGGACTTGCGCGTTCCACCACGAAAACGCCTTTCCTTGAAACATGCTAGTGGCGTACTCTACTCGTTTGCTACATGGGCTTTCACCTTCTTCGAACGCAGACTCGATCCTCCTGAACCAATGTAAAAGACCTACTGCTCCTTCTGTGCCATCGAAGGGGTGTGGTTTGCATTCCAAGAACGCCCTGAGGGTGCCAACTCGGGGTTGGGTGTATGTGGATGGTCCTTCTGGGTTGGTTGCCAAGGCTTCAGCGACCCGAGCATCTATCAGGGCCGCCAGCTGGTCCCTTGTCAGGGTTATGCTATCTCCATCGAGTCCGGTCATTATCTTGATGTTCAGAAGACACAGAGTGAGAAATGACGTCGTAGTGAAACAAGAATGTGGGGGAGGATTGTGTATACGTCTAGCTAGGCACACTAATATGTATATTAGCACATAAGCATTTAAACAAACAGCAAGTAAACATAAGTGAGAGCTATGAGGTCTAATGCGTTGAGTCTTGCACTTGGAGTGTAGTGTCGTCACGAGTCATGGGTTATAGTCTGGTTTTTCTCAAAAAGACTTCCTTTTTAAAACCAAGTTCACTATAACCAATGGATCTGATACCAATCTGTCACACCCCCAAAATCCACATGCGGAGTACCACCGCTTGGAGGCGTGACTAACCAGGATCCAGCCACCCATTATACTGAGCATTGGTCAATAGTAAAAATGTTCACCAACCACAATAGTTAGTAAACATTATAGTTCGAAATTTTAAAAGTTTAAGTTCAAATAACAGTTTAAGTAAACAGCGGAAGCATAAACCAAACAGTTTCAAAACAAGGTTCATGGTTCAAGATTATTTAAAACCCAACACATGGGCTAGACGACCACTACACATTCCCAAGCTGCAAGCTCCTGAGTCACTGGGTACCTGCAAAGCATGCAGTAGGGTATCAACAAAAATGTTGGCGAGTTCACGAGTTGTCCAGTTTTTAATTATCAAAAACTTGTTTCACCAGTTAATTTGTCCGTTTATACATGTGATGGGGAGCTACCCCATAAGTAAGCGACTAATCTGTTTTTCCAATACCGAATACTTACTTAACCGTACGTTTCCGCAGTGCCCCGTTTGTCAATGTTCTATCATCATTGACGGTTTGCCAGAGTACATTAGTTCACTCCCGTTCCCAGTAACAAGGGTCGGTGTGAGGATGGTTACACCTAAATAGCGCTATAAACTAATAACCCATTCGCCAGGCCCCGGCGATTAATCGGTATTAAATGGTAGGGACTTAAGTGATAGAGTTTCGTTTAGTGTTGCTTGTTGCATTTCCGCATAAACAATAATTAACTAAGAGTCCCATTTAAGGGGAAGAAAGTAGGTTTGTATCCCTTACGGGGGGATAGCGTTGTTTAAGTTTCCGTTTCCCAAAACCACCGAGAACGCATGCTTTAATAGTTGTGAACTCACCTTGGGTTGCTCGGCAGATTATTTACTTGGTAAAACACGCTGGTCACCACGCCCTAGCATGGTTACCGGTATAGGTCAGGTTGGGTACAGAGAAAGTCACGTATATTCTACACGTATCTAACACATAGCATACATATCATACGATTATCCTCTAAGTGATTTGGGCCTGCTCTAACATTTAATCTGCAGTTATCACATAGTCCAGTTAAACAGTAGCAGAAATCACGCAGCCCAAACAGGTCATTACTAAAAGCGGCCCAATAACTAAGGTAGGCAGTCCAGTCGAGACAAGGTGGTCTCGACTCGAGATCACGCGGTCTCGAGTCGCAACCAGGAGGTCTCGAGTAGTGCATGCATGGGTCGTAACCTCTGAGGTCTCGAGTCCAGTCTCGAGTCGAGACCATGGAATCTCAAGTCGAGACCTTGCTGATCTCGAGTCCCTGAAGTCTGTTTTGAGTTGTTTGGTCAAAGTCTCGAGTCGTAATCACTGCGGTCTCGAATTATAACTCGATGGTCTCGAGTCGAGATCATGGGTTTCGACTCCAACATCTGTTGTTTCTAGAATGTTTGCACACATAGTACTATCCAATAGAATTCTGATTTCATGAACCTTTGTAATATCCAATGAAAATGCACAAACATGTTTCTTTGTCTAACAATTAACCAAAAAGGATCAAACAACAAGTTTTTCAAATATTCAAAGCACCTTCAACTCATATTCATGTTGTTCATCATATACTCAAGCTATTCATCATGCATATAGATTCAAATCGGACCCAATAATATGTTATCCTAGTATCTTCGCTTGCAACTTTGAAAGTATTTTCAGCAAACATTTACCATCATTAATACATAAATCATGATTGCATCATATAACACCCTAGTCATGTATCAAACCTCATTAAACAACCTTAACACATCATTTCTCTATCATACTTCTACCAAACCGTTCACATATCATCATGAAGGAACATTGTTAATCACTTAAATCAAGTAAAACATACTACTCATATCATCAAGCAAGCACCTTCATCATAAATAAACAACAACTTTTATGTATATAACTAAAAGAGACACTAACCGGCTAGATTCAAGGTGTGAGAGTATGAAGAAGTCGATGAATAAGCTTCAAAACGAGATCCCAAGCTTGAACCGTTGTTCTTGGTTTGAATCCGAGAGATGGGGGAAGAGGTGGTGCTTGGTTGTTAGGGTTTAAGGCTTTCTAGAGAGAGAGAGAGAGAGAGAGAGAGAGAGAGAGAGAGAGGATGAGGTGAGATAGAGTGTAGAGGAGAGTGTGTGAGGGTTTTTAGGTTCTTATAAAAGGTGGTGCACCCTAAGTGGGTTTCCGAGTGGGCTTCAAGGGGATTGCGACCCAACCGACTTGGGTCACTCGAGACCGAATAGTCTCGAGTCAGGTTCTTGTGTTTTGGGTTTCGAGAAGTGCAAGGCCCAACCGGCCCTCTACTTTATTGTTCACTCGAGACCGAGTTCACTAGTGCTTATATACATATATACATATTTATAGTTATTACGTACACGTAATCTAATTCACGTATCACATAGTGTGTCACGATAATCCAATGAATTTTTATTTAATATAATATGTACACGCATAGTTAATATACACAGATTGCTCGGGAAAACCCGAAGTGTCACAGATAAAACATTACATTTGCATAATCGGAATAATACACATAAAAGCACTTAGTGAACACACATATGCCATACATTTGGAAAACAGATCGATTACACATATGAATCACCCCAAAACATTTGAAAACGGTAAAAGAAGGGAACTATGTACTCTCCTGGGGTTGCGTATAGTCCCGATTCAAAGGGTATAACAAAGCTCAAAAGACCAAGAGTTCAAGTGTTGAAGCGGTTCCTAGGGTAACAGATACTATGTTAGGGAATCAACACCTATATCGGAAGATCGGGTAGAATGAGGTCTTGTAAACCAAATGAGTGTTGGAACTCATGTGATATGGTTTAACAAATACTACATTCTAAAATGGAACCTATCCTAAGTGCTTACGACCCATTACGACCCGTTATGGTAGCTTATGACACTTTAACGCGTCGTTCGCGCGAATGCGCGTTCGAGACGCCTAACTAGTCCTATGACAAGTATTATATGCCTTAAAATATCTAATTATGTTATATAATCAGTTTAGATGTCGAAACATGTGTTACATATGCTTAAAATGAAATTATGTGCAAAAAGGGTATTTTGGTCATTTTCCTAAGGCATATAAACTACCTATCATACAACTAACTAAACGAAGTGACCATAAGGTATAACCTCGGAAGGTTATTCCCTATACAACTATGGTCACATTATATGTTTGGTCGGATCCTAATGATCGACCAAACGGGTCGGGTTCGGAAGTCTAAGCGGTTATCAAGACCGCTTGACTTACGACTCTACACAAGCACTAGACTAATAGTGACGAGCTAAACATGTTAGAACATGTTTAACTAAGTTAGAAAACAGGTTTTGATACCAAAACAAACGGTTTTGATACCTAAGAATAGTTTGGTTGCAAAATACGCATAGACGCGTATTTTGACCGAAACTATGACTCGTCACTACACCTAATCAACGTGGTAATCAGAAGGTATAGTCACTAGGGACTATAACTATCGTGATTACGCTCACGTTGCGAAGTTCAAATGAACTTCGTGTTGACCATTGACTGGTCAAAGTATAAAGTCAAACACTGTTTGACTTTCACGCTTGAAATGCATAAAAGAATGAAAGAGGACTTACAAAGGGTCCAAGCAAGGTAATCTTGATCCAAATTGCTCAGGTATGAGGTGCCAAGCCCCAACTTAGAGCAAAAAGTATCAGATTTGTGAGGAATGAGCAAGACGGGCCTTGCTATTTATAGGAAATCTTGATCCATTGGATCAATGACATGTGTTTTGAGTGGATCAAGACATAATCTAGGCCCTACACTTGTCATACTCTGATTGGGCACCTTGATGGGCACACAAAACCAGCCCATAGAATGCTAAAACAAGCAAAGGAAACAAGTGCAAGCAGCTGGGTTTTTGAAAAATGGTTTCTGCTATGCTGGGCTTGGCTTACGGACCGTAAGCAATCCCATACGGTCCGTAAGGACCCTTGTTGCTGGCAGAAACTTTGCAAACTTGGCAGAACAGGCCCCTGCATCTCCAAACTTGATTTTTGATGCATTTTGGCACGTTTAAGCCCCGTTAACCCCACTTCAAGGCTCTAAAATGAATTTAAACTATAGGGAACTTAAAACGTGCTAAAAAATATCTCGGATGTCGGTTCGTTTGGTCGTACGATCGCATTGTTCGGTTAATTACGACGAAACACGAACGGTTGCGAAAAACGATCCAAATTACACGACGAATGGGATTTTATCATGCCAATCACTAAAATAAAATATTTTAATGATGACATAAATTTTTGGAGGTCCGGATATATTCAGAACGTAAGATATACGCGAAAATGCAAACTTATGCACTTTTTGACGCTTTTAGTCCCTATTGATCATGAAAGTTTATTTTTGCGCACCAAACACCTTAAAGCCTATTTCTAAGCCCTGTAAAGAATATTTAGGGCATATTTAACTTATGATCAAGTTCCAGAATGTGCGATACTAGGTGAATCAGCAGACTTTCACAGTTTGACGCAAATAGTCCCTGAGTGTGCATAAACTTGTTTTTGACCCACCAAAGCTTTCAAAACTTATTTCTAAGTTATATAAAAGTTATTTAAGGTATGTTAAGCCTATGTCACTGTTCCGGAGTGTTTGCCGCATTAAACTGAGTACGTTTATGCATCAGTTCGCGTTTAACTTTCCAGAAAGCGATTTAAAGCTTGAAAATGAACTAGAATCAAAATGTGAAATTATAAAACCAAAATAAACAAATTTTTGAGACCAAAACACATTGTTTCTTTGATAAAAGATAGTGTCCTACATTGTGCGTGTTTACAGAGCACAAGTGTCACAGTCTCCCCTACTTCAGGAAATTTCGTCCCGAAATTTATTCGAAGGAGACCGTAGAGTATAATTGAAACAACTGATGGATAAGCAGATTGCTAGATCCCAAAGATGCAGAGCATCATTTGGAAATTTTAAGGAATTCAAAATGTGATTTGGGGTATTCAAAGCCTCTCAAGGTATTCAATCCTTGAAACTTGTGATAGTCGACTAGTGTTCAAAAATCATTTAAGTAAGGTACTATGTTATACTAAGCTCCTAGTGTAATTCCTAGCAAACGAAGGGGGTGTACATTCAAGCCCTACACGTACGCGGTTTCTCTCGTCCCACGAGGTATATCCAATGCACCATGAGCATCTCATGCATAGGAGACGGGTCATCATACCTATGGCGTCAAGATCGTCACCTTTAACACCATAATATACTCCCGGTCGGCTCGATTTGAGTTAATAAATGTACTTGCTGTAGTCCATTGAAAACAACCACACAACTTACACTTAAACACATAATCACATAATGGTCCAAGATAACATAAAATCACCAAATGATTTCAGCAACGTTCTGAAGAATAACACAATAAGAACACTTATATATAGGAAGTACCATCGGCGTATCCACCATGTTCTTATCGCATCATACTCCTCCCGTTACCTTAATCATTCTAGATTTTATGTCACCATACTTAACAAGGCTTACTATGATTCTCATGTGTCGAAACTCATAATTAAGTGTGCACCCATAATTACTCGTTTCGTCACATGGTCCACATAGCTCCTCTTGTTAAGCAAGGGTAAACAAATAATAAGGTCGAACTATCGTCTAAATCAAATAAACATCGTTACATCATAACATCTGTCAAATCGAATTATATTCTATACTAGCAATGATAACACTACTTATTTTGCATATAACAAATTTAGTAGTAGGTATTTTATTCTAGTACAAATATTTATATATGTTTCATACTTAACCAAACAGGTAAAATGCAACATATGCAAATCATACATTGTCATCATAATAGAAGCATATCGAGGAAAATATTTTCAAATCATGCGCTAGGTATGCTAAGTTAACACACTAGTCAAAATGCATTTGAAAATTAAGGTACTAAGTACGTTAAATCAACATACGAAATAAATTGTATTTATAATCATGTACTATACATATTAGGTAAACAAATCATGCATGTAATGTTATGATCATAAAACAGTATTAACTTATTCATAGTATTCGTATCGATCGTGTCACCACGTTCGTACGAAGGCACCAGAGTGCAATTTATATTATGCTAATATTATAAGATTTAGTTCCTACAGAACGGAATCCTCAAACTCAGGATGAAATTTTAAACCACACATAGTGTAATCACATTAGAGTTTGAAATTTGGAAAATGGATAGAGATAAACTTCTTGAAATTTACATTGTTTAACAGAAATATAGAGGTTCTAATGACCATAAAGGCTTGATCATTAGCATGAGCCTCATTGATGATGAACACTCGTCCATTAGCATTGGCAAGCTTGGGGCAGTTTCGCTTGAAATGATTTAAATCACCACAATTGAAACATGCTCTTGGGCGAGTCTAAGTAGGGGTTGCTCGACTCTGGCTACGGCAGGTTGCAGCTAGATGTCCAAATAAACCACCGATTGTGCACTGGCGAAAAGGAGAATTTGTTACATGATGATAATCGCAAAGATTGCGCTGAGGTCGCTTCCCATGATAAACTCCTTTAAAGGGTACTGAATTTAGGGGAACAGGTGCAGGAATTGCAAAACTCTTTGAAGTCCTGCGCTTCCTAGAATTTTTAGAAGATTCGGCCTTTGTTCTTTTCGAGTTCTCATTAGTAGTTTTGGCATTTCGTTTCTTGTACTTAGAAAATTTAGCGTTAACTTTGATTTAGTCAAATCTTGTTTATAAGTCTCGTTTTTTTGTATTTAGATTATACAGTGTTGCGGATTTTGTTTTGAAATAAGAATTGTTCGAAAATAAACTTTTGTAATATTTTTGGATGAGAGAATACAAACCAGGTTAATGGTTTGTATTATAAAATTCTTTACCTATTAAAAAAATTTAATGCTTTTAAGACAAATGTTTTTAATTTAAAAATTTTAAAATAAAGAAACTTTGTGTTGAAATTTTGAAAATTCTCATTCAAATGGTAAAATTTGAAATTTTAAAAGACAAAGGTAGTATTTTAAAAATAAAATAGGATTTCGTAGAGTCGTGAAATGAAATGAGAATCATTTCAACGGTATCAAATCAAACATATCACCGAAGGTAATATGATGAAATGGTATTGGGAAAAGAAGGATGCTTCGATTGTCATAAAGAGCAAACACATTTCCGAGGGTAACATGAATGAGTAGGGTTACAAAGGTCATTTAAAAATAAATCGGTAGGGTTAGGATGGATAGGTTTTTCTAATGCTTCACGAAGACATGCTTTAGCCTATAAGTGGACACTCACCCTAAGAGTTCCCAGGTAAGAGTGACTGGTCCGAAAATGCGGATTTGTACGAACACTCTAGCCTTAGACAGAAAAATCGGGGTACAGGCATCCACCCTTCCAGATTGCATGTGTTCACATTATTAAAACCCAAGATTTCGATGAAAAACGTTTGAAGAAAACATTTGAGAAATCCTTTGATACAAATCGTTTAAGATAAAACATGTTGTGAAATATTTTGACAAAAACGTTTGAGAAAACATTTTGAAAAATATTTTAATGAAAATGCTTTGAGAAAAACATTTTGAGGAATACCCCAAGGCATAACGCCTAAGGTTCAGGATAAATCATCTAAGGTTAGATGATATGAAATCATAGAGTAGTTGTGGCACGAATAAAAATGAGGATTAGGAAAGAAGTCCTAAGTCTACTCATGATCGGGTCCTAGGAAGGTTATAGACTAGGTTTAAGGCATGGTAATAACCTAATTCCCTATAACCAGTGCTCTGATACCAATCTGTAACACCCCAATCGCGTAATATAACAAAACGCGGCGGAAATATCGGGGAGTCACGTTATAAATTGCTCACAACTACTGGTACTAAATTGTTTCATTATCATTAACATTGTTTTACAAACAAAGAATATATGTAATTATTCTTTTGTTTTAGAAGTCTAAGGCCCGTATGCAGTCCTATGCATTGCATGCTTGAACAGTCGAAAATCCTGAAACATATGCGTAAACAGTCAGCATAAAAATGCCGGCGAATACATAGGTTTCATTGGCCAAATAAATGGCAAAAACATTTGGTATTATAATCTTAATTGTGAAAACTTGTGACAAAAATAGGTTTGTATATGGCATTATGATATTTACTAAGTGATTTTATGTCTTACATTGAAATCCCGATTAAACCATCATGAAAACTTGTGAATATGTTATTAGGAATCCAATCAAGGATTAATAATAACTGTTTTGAAATAAATCAAAACTTATATAAGTATTACATAAATTAAATCAATGAGTCATGATAATAATTCATATATCTTTCTAAGAATCTACCACATAAAAATATGGGAGATTCTACAAAGATTTTGATAATGAACATTGAAACAATTGTACACAAAAATCCTAAAGTGATCCAGATAACGCTACAAGAATAATAAAATAAGAACACTTATATATAGGAAGTATCAGCGGCGTATCCACCATGTTCTTATTTTATTATACCCGTTTCGTTATTTAAATCACAACTACCACATAACACATAAACCAACCAACTTGTACCAACTTGTAAACACGCATTAAAGCACACAATGAATCCAATCAAGGACTCCAATATCAGTACTTTAAACATCCTACAAGAATCAACCTATGAAGATAGATAGATGCTATAAGGATTCGGGTTCTGTCACTTTGTCTAATCTAACATGCATTAAAGTACACAATGAATCCAACAAGGATTCCAATATCAGTACCCTAAACATCCCATATAAGTCTAACTATGAATATAGATAGATACTACAGGGATCCTGGGTTCTCATAACATTGTCTAACTTAACACGCATTAAAGCACACAATGAATCCAATCAAGGACTCCAATATTAGTACTTTAAACATCTTATAAGAATCAACCTATGAAGATAGATAGATGCTATAAGGATTTGGGTTCTATCATATTGAATCATTGAATCAAAACAATCCTAAATCCTAATGGTGATTCGGGATAACGCCATGAAAGGTAATACAATAAGCACACTTATACATAGGAAGTACCAGTGGCGTATCCACCATGTGCTTATTGTATTATCTAGTTTCGTTATCTAAATCACCAACAATCTACACAAAAGCCAACCATTGAGTTGCAAAGTACTTCTTAAAAATCTCACTATGAAGATAGGAAGATCTAAGACTGTTCTTCAAATATCCTACATGAATCTAACTATGAAGATAGGTAGATCACTTAAGGAAAAAACATTACATTTGCATAATCGGAATAATACACATAAAAGCACTTAGTGAACACACATATGCCATACATTTTGAAAACATATCGATTACACATATGAATCACCCCAAAACATTTGAAAACAGTAAAAGAGGGGAACTATGTACTCGCCTGGGGTTGCGTATAGTCCCGATTCAAAGGGTATAACAAAGCTCAAAAGACCAAGAGTTCAAGTGTTGAAGCGGTTCCTAGGGAACAGATACTATGTTAGTGAATCAACACCTATATCGGAAGATCGGGTAGAATGACGTCTTGTAAACCAAATGAGTGTTGGAACTCATGTGATATGGTTTAACAAAGCCTACATTCTAAAACGGAACCTATCCTAAGTGCTTACGACCCATTACGACCCGTTAACGTAGCTTATGCCACTTTAACGCGTCGTTCGCGCGAATGCGCATTCGAGACTCCTAACTAGTCCTATGACAAGTATTATATGCCTTAAAATATCTAATTATGCTATATAATCAGTTTAGATGTCAAAACATGTGTTACATATGCTTAAAATGAAATTATGTGCAAAAAGGGTATTTTGGTCATTTTCCTAAGGCATATAAACTACTTATCATACAACTAACTAAACGATGTGACCATAAGGTATAACCTCGGAAGGTTATTCCTTATACAACTATGGTCACATAATATGTTTGGTCGGATCCTAATGATTGACCAAACGGGTCGGGTTCGGAAGTCTAAGCGGTTGTCAAGACCACTTGACCTACGACTCTACACAAGCACTAGACTAATAGTGACGAGCTAAACATGTTAGAACATGTTTACCTAAGTTAGAAAACAGGTTTTGATATCAAAACAAACGGTTTTCATACCTAAGAATAGTTTGGTTGCAAAATACGCATAGACGCGTATTTTGACCGAAACTATGACTCGTCACTACACCTAATCAACGTGGTAATCAGTAGGTATAGTCACTAGGGACTATAACCATCGTGATTACGCTCACGTTGCGAAGTTTAAACGAACTTCGTGTTGACCATTGACTAGTCAAAGCAGAAAGTCAAACACTGTTTGACTTTCACGCTTAAAACGCATAAAAGAACGAAAGAGGACTTACAAAGGGTCCAAGCAAGGTAATCTTGATCCAAATTGCTCAGGTATGAGGTGCCATGCCCCAACTTAGAGCAAAAAGGATCAGATTTGTGAGGAATGAGCAAGAAGGGCCTTGCTATTTATAGGAAATCTTGATCCATTGGATCAATCACATGTGTTTTGAGTGGATCAAGACATAATCTAGGCCCTACACTTGTCATACTCTGATTGGGCACCTTGATGGGCACACAAACCAGCCCATAGAATGCTAAAACAAGCAAAGGAAACAAGTGCAAGCAGCTTGGCTTTTGAAAAATGGTTTCTGCTGTGCTGGGCTTGGCTTACGGACTGTAAGCAATCCCATACGGTCCGTAAGGACCCTTGTTGCTGGCTGAAACTTTTCAAACTTGGCAGAACATGCCCCTGCATCTCCAAACTTGCTTTTTGATGCATTTTGGCACGTTTAAGCCCCGTTAACCCCACTTCAAGGCTCTAAAATGAAGTTAAACTATAGGGAAGTTAAAATGTAATAAAAAATATCTCGGATGTCGGTTCGTTTGGTCGTACGATCGCATTGTTCGGTTAATTACGACGAAACACGAACGGTTGCGAAAAACCATCCAAATTACGCGACAAATGGGATTTTATCATGCCAATCACTAAAATAAAATATTTTAATAATGACATAAATTTTTGGAGGTCCGGATATATTCAGAACGTAAGATATGCGCGAAAATGCAAAATTATGCACTTTTTGACGCTTTTAGTCCCTATTGATCATGAAAGTTTATTTTTGCGCACCAAACACCTTAACGCCTATTTCTAAGCCATGTAAAGGATATTTAGGGCATATTTAACTTATGATCAAGTTCCGGAATGTGCGATACTAGGTGAATCAGCAGACTTTCACAGTTTGACGCAAATAGTCTCTAAGTGTGCATAAACTTGTTTTTTGACACACCAAAGCTTTCAAAACTTATTTCTAAGTTATATAAAAGTTATTTAAGGTATGTTAAGCCTATGTCACTGTTCCGGAGTGTTTTCCGCATTAAACTGAGTATGTTTACGCATCAGTTCGCGTTTAACTTTCCAGAAAGCGATTTAAAGCTTGAAAATGAACTAGAATCAAAATGTGAAATAATAAAACCAAAATAAACAAATTTTTTGAGAGCAAAACATATTTTTTCTTTGATAAAAGATAGTGTCCTACATTTTGTGTGTTTACGGAGCACAAGTGTCACAAGTCGAATGCTCATCCTTGTGCTGGATTTGCATTTAGCAAGTTTTGGGCAATTGTTTCGGAAATGGCCCATTTCGCCATAGTTGTAGCAAGAACCTGGTGGAAAATGAGCTTGAGTAGGATTGTTTTCAGCTTTATTTGGTGCAGTTGCAGCTCGACAAACCCTAGCTGTATGACCAGTAAGTCCTCAAATTAGGCATTTGCGGCATTTCACACTAGCATGATGATGAAGGTTACATTGGTTGCACATAGGTGCAGTCCCGTTGTATGGCTTCTTAGCAGGGGGTTGAGCTGGTTGGTTAGGGACAGCTTGATCATTTTGAGCAACCACGGCGAAGTTCTGGGAAGCCTTACGCTTCTTTGACTTCTTAGAGGACTCAGTCTGCTTATCCTTTGGTTTTGATTCATCGGTTGGTTTCTTGTCGCCTTTTCGGAAATGTTTACCTTTCCTGATATCATATTCAGTCAGGGTAGCGGATAGCTCAATGGCCTGTCTAACTATAGTAGGGTTGCTACCAGTAACAATGTCTTGTACTGAGTTAGGGAGGCCATCAATATACTTTTCAATTGACTTATCCAAAGGCGTAACCATGGTCGGGCATAATAGACTTAGCTCCTCATAACAGTCCGTGTAGTCTCGATGCTCACCGCTATCTTGTTTAAGATCATCGAATTCCCTTTCCAGTGCCCTGATTTCATGACGAGGACATAATTCCTTCATCATTAGAGCTCGAAGCTCTTCCCAAGTTTGAGCCAGTGCCACATCGGCACCCCTATCTCTCATCACACCATTCCACCATGTTAATGGTCGTTTCTCAAAGACACTAGATGCGAATTCAACCTTTCGCTCATTTGGACACTGAACATGTCTGAATGTGCTTTCTAGACTCTCGAACCATTGCAGGAGTGCAGTTACTCCTTGAGACCCAGAAAATTTCGATGGCTTAGCTGAATTGAATGTTTTGAAGTTACACGGAGCATTGTTATTGTTGTTATTGTTATTCGCATGGTTTATATGGGTAATGAGGTTCGGAAGCACAGCAACCATTTGCTGAACGATTGTGGCTGTGAGGGCAGCATCGTGTTCTGGATCACGTCTAGGTGGCATATTCTAAAAATAACTAGGAAACATGATAAACGAGTGAGATTGACGATTGGATAAACAAAAGAGGTATTGAAGATATCAACAGAACATAAGGAAGGCGATCATTTGTTTGTTATTTCGAACAAACAAACGACGCAAAATGGCTGAACAAAGTAAATAGGTCCTTATAATGTATCGCGAAGACATGCTTTAGCCTATAAGTGGACAATCATCCCAAGAGTTCCTACGTAAGAGTGACTGGTCCGATTATGTGGATTTGTACGAACACTCTAGCCTAAGACAGAAAACTCGGGATACAGGCACCCACCCTTCCAGATTGCACGTGTTCACATTAATAGGACCTACACTTTGACGAGATTTTTAAAACTTTAAAGGTACAAAACCGTATGATAAATCATCTAAGAGGAGATGATTAGTTTTCAAGTTGGATTCGTAATTCGTGTTCTTGTTGTGGTTGTCACCTAAAGGTAGGCAACGGTATTGTTTTAAGACTAAACGCAAGTAAACTCACGTTAGGGTCCTAGGAAGGTTATAGTCTAAGTCAAAGCATTACTAATAACCTAATGCCATATAACCATGAGCTCTGATACCAACTTTTCTGTCACACCCCGACCGTGTAAAACAACAAATCGCGGCGGAAACGTCGGGGAGTGTTGTAACAGAATCATTGTTTCACAACCATGGATTAAAAAGTTTTGTTTTATTTGATTATTGAACTCATTGTTTCATTACAAATCAGATAAATACAAATAATTGTCTCTCAAGTTTTAAAGTCGCTAAGGCACGAGTCCATCCAATGTGTAGCATGCATCAATAAACATCGCATAGCAGCACCTGAAACATATGTGAAAATAGGTACGTCAGCATAAAAATGCAGGCGAGTACATAGGTTTGGTGAGTATGTCAGATTCATGACTCGAATTCATACTGCAATACCTCGTCCAACTACGAGAGTTGTTGAGTGAGTACTTTGAAAACAAAAGAGTTTGATATTGCAGTATTTTTCTATCAACTTTTACAAGTTGATATATGTTTAAAACCAAAACTTTGTAGCCATGAATCTTAACTGAAAACATTTGTTTTTGTAAACCAAGTAGTAAATCGTCGTTTGAAAGTAATCATTGTATGGTTTATATCTTTAAGGAAACCTTGTAGTGTAACTTCGTTTTGAAAACATTTGCCCAAGTGATCTAGATAACGCAACGACATGTAATGTATTAAAATCACTTATATATAGGAAGTACCAGCGGCGTATCCACCATGCTTTTATCACATTACACATGTCCCGTTACCTAATCACTTCCCATAACCCAATCTTTCAATAGTTCAATTAGTTCACATAGATCAAATAGTTCAAATAGTTCTCATAGATCAAATAGTTCCAATGGTTCAAATAGTTCATACAGTTCACGTAGTTCCAGTGGTTCAAGTAGTTCAAATAGTACACATGGATCAATAGTTCATCCAAGTGATCTAGATAACGCAACG
Source organism: Helianthus tuberosus (assembly GCA_030545235.1). NCBI lineage: Eukaryota > Viridiplantae > Streptophyta > Magnoliopsida > Asterales > Asteraceae > Helianthus > Helianthus tuberosus. The sequence continues at coordinate 59,952,899 of CM060429.1, read as the reverse complement.
ACATGTAACGTATTAAAAGCAATTATATATAGGAAGTACCAGCGGCGTATCCACCATGCTTTTATCACATTACACATGTCCCGTTACCTAATTACTTACCATAACCTAATCGTTTAATAGTTCCAGTGTTTCAATAGTTCATATAGTTCACATAGTTCCAGTGGTCCAATAGTTCATATAGATCAATAGTACTAGTGGTTCAATAGTTCACGTAGTTCCAGTGGTTCAAATAGTTCACATAGTTTAATATAAACCATAACATTCGTTTTGAAATCTCGAAAATCGTTTAGCACATATGAATCACCCAAAAACATTCGAAAACAGTAAAAGAGGGGAACTATGTACTCACATCGAATTGCAAGGTATCCTCGATTAAAGTGAACTAACAAGCTCGGGAAATCAAGGAATCAAGTGGCACCTAGTATCAGATCACTATGTTAATCAATCGACACCTAAATCGGGAGATTGGGTAGAATGAGGTCTTGTAAACCAAATGAGTATTGGAACTCATGTGATATGGTTTAACAAAGCCTATATTCTAAATCGGAACCTATCTTAAGTGCTTACGACCCGTTACGACCCATTATGGTAGCTTACGCTACTTTAACGTGCCGTTCGCGCGAAAGCGCGTTTGAGATGCCTAACTAGTCCAATGACAAGTATTATATGCCCTAACATATTTAAATACATTGCATAATCAGTTTAAATGGCAAAAGTTAAGTTACATATGCTTAAAATCAAATTATGCATGAAAAGGGAATTTTGGTCATTTACCTAAGGCATATAAACTACTTATCATACAACTAACTAAACGAAGTGACCATAAGGTATAACCTCGGAAGGTTATTCCCTATACAACTATGGTCACAAAATATGTTTGGTTGGATCCTAATGATCGACCAAACGGGTCGGGTTCGAAAGTCTAAGCGCTGGTCAAGACCGCTTAACCCTATACAAGCACTAGACTAAAAGTGACGAGTTAAACATGTTAAAACATGTTTAACTAAGTTAGAAAATAGGTTTGATATCAAAACAAAGTGTGTTGATACCCGAAAATAGCTTTGATGAAAATACGCATAAACGCGTACTTTGACCAAAACTTTGACTCGTCACTTCGACTAATCGACGTGGTAATCAGTAGGTATAGTCACACGGGACTATAACCATCGTGATTACGGTCACGTTGCAAAGTTCGATTGAACTTTGACTTGACCAAATCGTGGTCAAAGCAGAAAGTCAAACACTGTTTGACTTTCATGCTTGAAAAGCATAAAAAGCATGAAAGAAACTTACAAAAGGTCCAAGAAATGAAGATTTTGATCCAAAATACACAGGTATGAAGTTTTGAACTTCAACTTAGAGCAAATTCAGACCAAAAGTGTGAGAAATGAGTGAAATCAAGTGGGTATTTATAGATTTTCAAGAACCGCTAGGATCGTTTCTCGTAATTCGGGCTTCAATCTGAGCCATCCAAGTGTTACCCACTGATTTACAATACTAGGGGTGTCCAAAACCAGCTCAAGGTTTGATTAAACCATGTCCAAAATCCAGAAAACCAGCTGCTGAACTGAAAAACTAATTTCCTGAACTGATTGCCTGTCACGCCCGCGAGAGAGACACCTCTCTCTTACGCGGCCCGCGAGGGATGAGTTTGGCAGAATGTCACATTTGGTCCCTGCACGTTAAAAAGTCAGATTTTGACACATTTAAGCCCCGTTTACCCCATTTCAAGGCTCCACAATGAAGTTAAAGCATAGAGAACATGAAATGTGCTTGAAAACATCTCAGATGTCGGTTCGTTTAGTCGTACGGTTGCACTATTCGGTTAATTACGACGAAAACTCGAACGGATGCAAAAACGATCCAAATTACGCGACGAATGGTATTTTTGCATTCCAATCACTAAAATAAAATATTTTAGTGATTAAAAAATTTTTTGGATGTCCGGATATGTTCAGAACGTAAGATATGCGCGAAAATGCAAACCTATGCACTTTTTTACGCTTTTAGTCCCTATTGATCAAATAAGCGTATTTTCGCGTAACGAATCCCTCAAAGCCTATTTCTAAGCTATGTAAAGGATATTTAGGGTATGTTTAGCTTATGATCAAGTTCCGGAATGTTCGTTACTATACAAATCGGCATAATTTCATAGTTTGATGCAAATAGTCCCTACGATCGAATAAACTTGTTTTCGACACACCAAACCATCCAAAACTTATTTCTAACTATGTAAGGGTTATTTAAGGTATGTTAAGCCTATGTCACTATTCGGGAGTGTTTGTCGCGTTAAACTGATTACGTTTACGCATCGGTTCGCGTATAACTTTCTAGAGAGCGATTTAAAGCTCGAAATTGAACAAGAATTGAAAACATAATTATACAAATCCCAAGTATGAAACACAATATTTTATTGGTTTTGTATTCGTATGATGGTCGTGGAGGCATATGTGTCACACCTATGACAAGTATTATATGCCCTAACATGTTTAATATTGTTGCATAATTAGTTTAAGTGACAAAATTTAATTTACATAGGCTTAAATCCAAATTATGCATGAAAAAGGCATTTTGGTCATTTTTCCTAAGGCATATAAACTACCAATCATACATATAATTAAACTAGGTGACCATAAGGTATAACCTCGGAAGGTTATTCCCTATATAACTATGGTTACAAAATATGTTTGATCGGATCCTAATGATCGACCAAACGGGTCGGGTTCGAAAGTTTAAGCGGTTGTCGAGACCGCCTGACTTACGACCCTAAACAAGCACTAAACTGAAAGTGACGAGTTAAACATTTTAAAACATGTTTAACTAAGTTAGAAAACTGATTTGATATCAAAACAAAGTGTTTTGATACCCGAAAATAGTTCTGTCGCAAAATGCACATAATCGTGCATTTTGACCGAAACTTTGACTCGTCACTTCGACTGGTCAACGTGGTAATCAGTAGGTATAGTCGCAAGGGACTATAACCATCGTGATTACGCTCACATTGCAAAGTTCAAACGAACTTTGTCTTGACCAATTCATGGTTAAAACTGAAAGTCAAACGGTAGTCAAACTATTTGACTTTCAGCTTGTAATTGCTGAAATAAATGAACTAGCCATGAAAGAACACTTACAAGTGCTCAAAGGCAGAAAGATCAACTAGAAAACTCAGTTAGGAGGCCTCCTAAGAAGGTAGCAACTCCACTTGAGTGTTAAAGATGAAGAAAATGGAATGAGCAAAGAAAGAGCAGAATTTTAGGGTTTATATAGGATTTCTTGAACCCTTGGATCATTGCCATGTGTCTTGTGTGGTCTCCAAGTAATTATAGGATGATTACAAGTGTGTGGACAAGATTAAAACCTTAATTACCATTGAAATCACCCACAAGTTTGCTAAACAATGGCCAAAAACAAGTGCAGCATCTGAAATAGAACATTATGTCCAGATATAGGCGTCACCGGACGCGACAACAAACACCCTCAGGCGTCGCCGGACGCGACCCCCTGCACCAGACTTTCAGAAATGTTCAACTTTGGCCCCTGCACACATTTTAAGGTATTTTTGACGCGTTTAACCCGCGTTAACCCATTTTCAAGGCTCTACAAGGATGTTAAAGCATAGGGGACTTGAAATATGCTTGGAAATATCACGGATGTCGGTTCGTTTAGTCGTACGGTCGCGTTTTTTCGGTTAATTACGACGAACTCGAACGGACGCGAAAACCATACAAATTAAGCTACGAATGCTATTTTTTCATTCCTAACACTAAAATACAATATTTTAGTGTTTACAAAAAAATTTGGATCTCCGGATATGGTCAGAACGCAAGATATGCACGTAAATGCAAACTTACGCCGTTTTTGACGCTTTTAGTCCCTGTGATCAAACAAGCATGTTTTTCGCATACCGAACCCCTCAAAACTTATTTCTAAGCTATGTTAAGGGTATTTAAGGTATGTTTAGCTTATGATCATGTTTCGGAATGTACATTGCTATACGAATTGGCAGACTTTTGCAATTTGTCGCAAATAGTCCCTGTGATCGAATAAACTTGTTTTTGACACACCAAACCCTTCAAAACTTATTCCTAAGATATGCAAAGGTTATTTAAGGTATGTTTAAGCTTATGTAACTATTCCGGAGTGTTTGTCGCATTAAACTGATCACGTTTACGTAACAGTTTACGTTTAACTTTCCAGAAAGCGATTTAGAGCTTGAAATTGAACTAGAATCAAAACGTGAAATCGTCAAACATAATTAAACAAATATTGAGACCAAAACACATTGTTTCATTGATAATTGATATTTTTATACATCGTAAAGTGTTTACAGAGCACAAATGTCACATATTAGTTGTATGATAGGTAGTTTATATGCGTTAGGAAAATGACCAAAATGCCCTTTTTGCGCATAAATTCAATTTTAGCACATGTAACCTAAATTTTGACACTTAAACTGATATTGAAACATTATTAAACATGTTTAGCCATATAAGACTTCTCATAGGACTAGTTTGACCATCCGAACGTGCATTTGCGCAAATGACGCGTTAAAGTAGCGTAAACTGCCTTAACGGGTCATAACGGGTCAAAAACACTTAGGATAGGTTTCAAATCAGAATGTAGGCTTTGTTAAACCATATTACAAGAGTTCCAACACTCATTTGGTTTACAAGACCCCATTCTACATGTTCTCCTGATTTAGGTCCTGATTATTTAACATAGTTACCGTTGTTAGGACACGTACAAAGCTTTGGTATTTTAGTTGATTCAAGGATACTTTGCAATCCCAAGTGAGTACATAGTCCCCTATTTTACTGCTTTTAAATATTTTGGGGTGATTCATATGTGCCTATTCACTATTTTCATGATTTCAATCTATATGTTTTCACATGCAAAGTACTTATCCTTTGACGAATTGAACTATTATCTAGGGCTTAAACACTGATTTTCAAAGTTTGTTAGACTATTTGTTGGTGCGTATTTTTACTTATACATTCATTAACAATGATCAAGTCGATTGGTAGTACGATATAGCGTTATAGGTTGACACCCTATTCCTGTTGTATGGAATGTTAGAAACCAAATTTTAAACCAAATAGATTTTGTCTTCGTGGTAAATCTATAGTCACCAAAGTGTAGTTTGATACACTAAGGTTTGAATGTATTGCCAAATCACGATTTAGGGTATATTTCGGTATACTACTAAGGCATATTTCGATATGCTGCCAACGTGATATTATATTAACCAATGTATAGACTGCAAATGTTTTCCAATTAAGCCATAAAAACTTATCTTATTTTGTTTCCAAAAACCAAAGCATAGTTTGATATGCTATTGTTTACTAAAGTATAGTTTGATATACTACTAAATCACGATTAAGTTATATTTCGATATACTACTAAAGCATATTTTGGTATGCTACCAACGTGATACTGTTTTGCTAAAGTATAGTTTGATATACTACTAAATCACAATTTGAATATATTTTGGTATACTTCCAAAGCATAGTTTGATATGCTCCCAATGTGATATTGTTTACCAAAGCATAGTTTGATATGCTATTTTCAAAACCAAAGTATAGTTTGATTTACTACCGACTCTGTTATTTCCTAAACAAAAGTATATTTTGATATACTACTAAAGCATAGTTTGATATGCTATTTTCAAAACCAAAGCATAATTTGATATGCTATTTGCAAACCAAAGCATAGTTTGATATGCTATTTTCAATCCAAAGTATAGTTTGATATACTACCAAATCTATTATTTCCAAAAACTAAAGCATATTTTGGTATACTTCTTATCCGATTATTTCAAAACCAAAGTATATTTTTGCATATACTACAAACCATTTTATCAAAGAAATGTGTTTTAGAAACCAAACTTTTCACAAGGATTCATGGCTATTTTTGTGAGCAAAAACCCTTATGTTATCTAAAGCCATGAATCTAATTCACAAAACCTATGTTACTCACAGGCATTTTTATGCTGACCTTTTATTTTCACATATGTTTCAGGTACTACTATGTGATGATTGTTGACGCATGCTACACATAGGATGGACACGTGCCTTAGTGACTTTAAAACTTGAAAGACAATTATTTGTATTTATCTAGTTTATATTAAAACAATAAGTCCATTAATGGAATAAAACAAAACTTCAATAAGCATGTGTTGTGAAACAATGATTCTGTGACATGACTCCCCGACGTTTCCGCCGCGGTTGGTTGTATTACGCGGTCGGGGTGTTACAGAAAAGTTGGTATCAGAGCTCATGGTTATAGACAATTAGGTTATTAGTAATGCTCTTGACCTAGTCTATAACCTTCCTAGGACCCTAACGCGAGATTTCTTGCGTTTAGATTCTTAATACAATACCAATCACCTATCCTTAGGTGATTAACAAAAACGAAACACACTTCATTCTCTCTCGTCAAAATTTTTACAAAACTTCACAAGAAATCATCTATCCTTAGATGGTTTGTTTTAGGCTTTTGAGCCTTTGGTGTTTTCAAAATCTCGTCAAAGTTTGGGCTTTAAAATGTGAACATGTGCAATCCGGAAGGGTGGGTTCCTGTACCTTGAGTTTTCTGTCTAAGGCTAGAGTGTTCGTACAAATCCACATCATCGGACCAATCACTTTTTCCTGGGAACTCTTGGGGTGAGTGTCCACCTATAGGCTAAAGCATATCTTCGTGATACATTATAAAGACCCATTTACTTTGATTAGTCACAGTGTCGTTTGTTTGTTTTAGGTAACGAACAAATGATCACAATCCTTATGCTTTGTCGATATTTTAAGCATTCAATTTTGACTATCCAATATCATCTCACTAGTTTCCTCTCATGTTCCTCTGCTCTTTTAGAATGCCTCCTCGACGTGATCAAACTCAGGATGCTGCTATGGCAGCCATAATCGCTCAGCAAATAGCTGTTGTGCTCCCAAACCTGGTAACCCAGTTAAATCAAGCAAACAATAATAACAACAATGCACCCGCTCCATGCAACTATAAACAGTTCAATTCAGCTAAGCCACTTACATTTATTGGGTCTGAAGGAGCTACTAGGCTCCTACAGTGGTTTGAGAGTCTTGAAAGCACGTTTCGTCATGTACAATGCCCAAACGAGCGAAAGGTTGAGTTTGCATCGAGTGTATTCCAGAAAAGAGCACTCACATGGTGGAACGGTGTAATGAGGGATAGGGGTGCCGATGTGGCAATGGCACAAACCAGGGAAGAGCTTCGAACTCTAATGATGAAGGAATTCTGTCCTCGTCATGAACTCAGGGCATTGGAAAGGGAATTCGACGATCTTAAACAAGATAGCAGGGAACATCGAACCTACACTGATCGTTATGAGGAATTAAGTCTGTTATGTCCTACCATGGTTACGCCTTTGGATAAGGCGATTGAAAAGTACATTGATGGCCTCCCTGACCCAGTTCAGGACATTGTTACTTGTAGTAACCCTACCGCAATTAGACACGCTATTGAGCTATCCGCTACCCTGACTGAATCTCAGATCAGGAAGGGTAAACTTTTCCGAAAGGCGAAAAGAAACCATCAGACAAGACTGCACAAGAAAAACCAAAGGATAAGAACACTGAGTCCTCCAAAAAGTCAAAGAAGCGTAAGGCTTCACAGAACTTCGCTGTAGTTGCTCAGAGTAATCAAGTTGTCCCCAACTAATCAGCACCGCCTTGTGCTAGGAAAACCTATACTGGCACTGCACCTTTGTGCAACAAATGCAACCGTCATCATCTCAATCAAACACCGTGTCACAAATGTACCCACTGTGGGCGATTGGGACATTTGGTCAATACATGCCGTCTTGCTATCCAAAACCAAACTGTTGCAAATCCTGCTGCTGCTCAGGCACCATATCCACTTGGATCGTGCTACAACTGTGGTGATCTTACTCACTATCGGAACAATTGCCCAAGACTTGTTAATGCAAATCCAGTGTGACAACTGGCACAAAACCGGTAATTTCTGTACAATTTAATTAATACTTAATGACTGCAATTATGTGCTTAAATGTCAACATTATCTAATTATATGCTATACATGTGAATTCATGCACGTTTTATACTACAAGAAATTGCTTTATGCATTAATGATAGCGTTGCGTCAGAAATACTAGGAAACTCACCGGTCAGACACATTGTGTCAACAATTCTGCAGAAAGTAGTCAGACAATAGAATTGGGCCAAGGTGTAGGTCCAACGTCAAAAATACATTAAAACCCAAAGAATATATACAAGGGGTTAACATATAGACTTTTCGGAAGCTAGAATATGCACTAAAAAGCACCCAAAACGCACTTTAAATGCATAATTCTGCACAAATCAGCTATAATCAGCTTTGTAACACATAAATATCGTGCAGAATTCATTTTTTATTATCCAGAATACCTTCCTAAGTGTTGGGAATTAAAAGCGTCACAAGAGGATACATAAAGGACACTAAACGGTGCAATTTAGCACTTTAACGAACCGGTATCTAACCGAACAACCAGACATTACCCGGAACATCAAAATATTACTAGAAACATTGTTTTAATATTTTTGAGCTAGTTATGGTCCCCGAACACCATGAAACCCCTTATAACATAATAACACATTAAATCCCTAAACTTTATACTTGAAAACTAACTTGTTTATGAAACTAGAGATTGGAAGTTACACATTACCCCCCCCCCCCCCTCTCTTGGACGGACACCATGGACCCCACCAAGATTTTTCCCAATCTTCCTTGATATTGCTTGGATTTGGAAAGATTTATTTAGATATTACAAGATTATGAAGATCTAGAAGATATGGCTTGGTTATAAAAGGACATCATCACCTACATCCATCACACTTCACACCACATTCACCTCCTCCTCTCCCGACGGCCGTGAGCCACCACCCACATCACCACCACCTTCAACCATTAATCATCCATTCCTTGTAGTCACAAGATGCAAGAAGGTGTTTAAGAAGGTTTAGAGCTTGTGGATCTTGAAGAACCTTCTCCATTTGCTTTTATCTAACCCATTTGTCATCTTCAACCTCTTGTGTTCTTCCCTAGCCCTTGTGCTAGTAGTAAGCTCCTTGTAACTTGTTACTTCATATTTTGATGGTTAAAAGATGATGAATATTGTTAATCACAAGAACACAAAAGAACACGATCATGATACTTTAACATAAGCTTAAATACATTAGAATACATGAAAATGATGATGATTTGCTTCTGGATGAATGATGATTTGTGTTAGTAATGTTAGATATCATAAGAAACCTACTAGGTTGTGATTAAACACATGATCTAGTAAGTTAAAGTGGTGACCTTGTGAAAGACCAAGATCTTCATGCTTTATGTCTTCATGAACTTGAATGGTGAAAGTGATTTTCATATGTAAAGATGATTTCAACAAAATACAAATCTTATAAATAGATGATTACAAAAAAAATAACTTTTCAAGAAACCAAGTTTATTTACAAGATTTACAAAGTCATGGTTTCTAAGTAAACTCATCATCTTTTTAGTGTTTAAACAAGACTAGGAACACGATTGTAACAAGAAAAATACAAAAGAAATATTTTTAGAAAAATCATCTTACAAGTTGTAAATGACTAAGTCTTTTAATAAAGTGATTTACAAACAAATAACCATGTTTTTAAGGGTAACTAAACCTACTAAATAACATGGTAAGTTACCACAAGTTTTTACAAGAACTTCAAGTTCATGATGTAGTGTAATTTACTTGATTTTGACACTCGGTAAGTGTTAAATGAGTTGATGATTGTTGTGATGATTTTAAAAGAAAATAAACACATATTTTGAAAACATGGGAAACCTCCATTTTTAGGGGAAACCATGTCAAAATTTCTATAAATTTTGACACTTAGAAAAATATAAGTTTTGGTGAAACTTATTCCCTAAAAATTCACCTAAAATATTTACCAAGGTTTCCCTAATTTTTATGTAAACTTCAAGTTAAGAAATGATGATTTCTTCAAGATAAAAATTGATATTAAGTATGTATATTTTTTAGGAAAGTATATATATTTATTGATCACCAAATTTTGTGCTAAGTGTATGTAATACGTATTGTATGTGATAGTGTATTAGGACTTGAAAATACACTAAATACTCCTAAGGAGTGAAAATACAAAAATACACATACAACATACTTAGACAAACAAAAGAGAATATATTTATGAAAATATATTCCTTAATAGATTATGTAACTTGGACAAGTTACGAACTTAAGATGAAGTTTTGAACAAAAATACATAACTCGGGTGAAAAATACAAGAAACTTATATTTATTTTTGAGAAAATAATATAAGTAAGATACATAGTTAAAAATATAAATTATTTTTAACACAAGAATACATACATAAAAGATGGTGACCTGTACTTGTGCGATACAAGTCTAGTGACTAACGTTAATAAAACACGTATAGGTCACGACGCTGTATAAACAAACCAGGTGAAGTTTACGGCGCAAGAAACGCAAAGTTGTGAGTTCATGCTCCCCCTTTTCTTTTAACTGTTTTCAGTTTTATAACTTCGGGGGTGAAGTACATGTTACTAAATGTTTACAGAAAAGTGTGATTATGCCCCCACTTTTAAACTTTTACACACTTTTTAAACTTCGGGAAAATACATGTGTTATGGTATGATGGATAAAAGAAATAAGGAATGATACTTGAAATCGTGTCACGAATAGGGTACCAGAAGCACCATTAATCGTGTACATACTAAGACCGCAGGACAAAAGGTTAGATCTAATGGGTTTTCGGGCAGCCACACTCTTGGTGATAACTAGTACCAAGTAGTGCTTTTGTGTCTCAGTCGTGAATCGACAACTAGAAAAATGCCTATGGTTTGGATGCTTCCTATGTCGTGTCACTTGTTAATGGCCTTGCAACCCATTAACAATCTCGATACATACAAGAATACTTGATTTATACAAATTACATACCATGTTTTCATACAAAGTATACAAACGTTCAATACAAAAACTGCATGAATTCACACCAACATTATGTTGACGATTTTCCAAAAACTCACATGTATTTCAGGTAACTAAAGTGGTTGTGCGCACGGTCTTACTCTTGCTCATGGATGTTGTTTATGTTTACCATTGAATAAAGTTGTAAACTTTTCAGACAAAATGTTGTCTTATGATGTAAACACTTAAATTATGATTTCAGTTATGTAATGTTATTGGCATTTGAAGTTATTTTTAGGAGCATGTAGTACGTTTACCATTCGTATGCAATGAGAACCTTTCATGATCACACCTCGTGCTTCCGCCTTAGAAAGGGGTGTGACAGATTGGTATCAGAGCTGCGATTGTAGTGAACCAGGATTCCGTCTCGAGTCTAGACTACAATCTTTAGGATCCTTTCACGAAAACAATTTTTTCAAAGAGTTATCATTGCATAAAACTTTCTGCGACATCCACTACCTGAAACTGTTTTCAAAGAGTCAAGAAGGGACACTACAAGAATTAGGGTGGACTGGAGTAGCACTTGTCTTTGACTAGAAATTTCTTGCAACTATGTGTGATAACTGATATTTACATATACTAGGAATAGAATATCTCTGGTACTCGTGACTTTACCTGAAAGTAATGGCCTATCTGAAAGAAGTGATACAAGGATGGAACGAACTGTGCGGACTGTGCAAGGAGTTACGTAATTATGGATGCATACATAATTATGGAATTCAGTGCACAGAAATCACAGCAAGTCTTGTCACGTATAGATTCCTTCAGTGTAAGAAAAGGGAAAACGTGAACACCCTCCCCCAGCCTATTAAATACTCGGTTGGAGTAATAATATAGGGTATAAAGACATGAACCGCCTATGTGGAATAAGATATTTGTCCTTTACATATATTAAACTTGTACCTTGGGGAGATGTAACCCTTATGCATTTTGCTTACAATGATGTAATAAGTTGCCCTGATATGTGTAAGGACATCAGTGAATATCTTATGACACACTAGTATTTATCTATTTATGCATGCTTGTTGCTGTATGAATTGATTTATATGTTTGGCGGATTGTTTGATGTCACTTATGTGGGTATATGTCTGTGTATATATACTACTACTGTCTCGTATGACGATATCAAACAAATGTCTAACCCTGTTGTGTTATGTTCCGACAGAACATGGCACCTAGAAGAGCCGTGAACAACCAAGATTCCGACCAACCCCCTCCTCCCCCACTGCCAAGGACTGCTGAAGAGCTGAACGCCCTACTGGAAGAAAGGATCTCCGCAGCTATCGCCCAATAAGAGGCGAACCGCACCGAACAAAGTGGAGGACCAAGCAATGCAAGACATAATGGGAATGGAGATTCATCTGGAGGAAACCCAGCTCAGGGCTGCACTTTCAAGCAGTTTATCGACTGCAAACCGCTGAACTACGACGGCACTGGAGGTGCAGTGGCGTTTGTACACTGGACGGAGAAGACTGATGCTACTATCCGTATGAGCAAGTGTACCGCGGATCAGCAAGTCACTTTTGCTACTAGGTTGTTTGTTAATGAAGCTTTAACTTGGTGGAATTTGCAAGTCCAGACTCTGGGTGATAATGCTGCGTACGGCATGACGTGGGATGAACTAAAGGAACGTATGAGAGAAAAGTATTGCTCACGTGCTGAACTCCAAAGGTTGGAGACTGAGTTTTGGCACTTAACCATGGAAGGTGCTGACATTACTGGTTATACCCGAAGGTTCCACAATTTGTCTAGAGTGATCCCTTATATGGTGACTCCTGAATTTAAGCGCGTTGAACGCTACATTTGGGGATTGGCCTCAGAATTTCGCATCATGGTAACTTCGGCCAAACCTCAAATGATCACTGAGGCTGTAACTCTGGTAGTCAGCCTTACTGAAGATGTTGTCCGTATGAAGAAGTTGTCATTGAACCCAACCAAAAAGACCGAGACGCATGCTGAGTCGTCTGGTGACAAGAAGAGGAAGCATGCGAACCTTAATCAAGCAACACGCAACAACAAGGGTTCCAACAACAAGAAGCATGACCCCAACCCGCCTCAGGAGGCGAAAACTCTTGCAACCATGAATGACGCTCCTACCAAAAGGTACCTGGGCACTCTGCCCACCTACAACCAGTGCAAGCGTCATCACGAAGGAGTTTGCCGCATTCCAAAATGCGACAAGTGTGGAAAACTGGGTCACCACACTGAGGATTGTTGGGGAAAAGGAAATAGGAACGGGAATGGAAACCGCAACGGTGCTGGTAATAGAAACGGGGGTGGGAATGGCAATGGCAATGGTAACCGGAATGGTAATGGAGCTGGGCAGAACCAAGGATGCTTTAGTTGTGGAAGCAAGGATCATTTCATAAAAGACTGCCTAAAGGGGAACAACGCTCAGGATCGAGCATTTGTGATTGGAGCAAGGAACGCACGCGAGGACCCTAATGTGGTCACCGGTACGTTTCTCGTTAACAATCACTTCGCATCCATATTATTTGACACTGGTGTCGATTATAGCTTCATGTCTTTGGAATTTAAACGTATGCTTGGAATAGAATCTAGTAGATTATATATTCCTTATTCCATAGAATTAGCCAATGGTAAACTTGTTGAATCGAGCGAAGTTATTAAAGGTTGCACATTAGAACTTAGTGAGCGAAGATTTAGCATCGACCTCTTACCTATTCAATTGGGTAGCTTTGATGTAGTGATCGGAATGGACTGGTTGTCCAAGAACAAAGCTGAAGTTATTTGTCATGAGAAAATCATTCGCATCCTTTCGGCGAATGATGAAACTCTCATCGTGCATGGAGTAAAGCGAGACGCGCCTCTGTGAATCATCAGTTGTATGAAGGCACAGAAGTGCTTAAGGAAAGGATGTGTTGCTTTCCTAGCGCACGTTGTAGATAAGAAGGCTGAGGAGCCAAAACTCGAAAACATTCCTGTGGTGAAGAAATTCCCTGATGTTTTTCCCAAAGATCTACCAGGACTACCTCCGCAACGACAAGTCGAATTCCATATAGACTTGGTTCCAGGAGCCACTCCTGTAGCCAAGGCACCCTATCGGCTTGCACCATCCGAGATGCAAGAATTATCTACACAACTCCAGGAGTTGTTGGATAAAGGATTCATAAGTCCAAGCTTCTCGCCTTGGGGAGCTCCAGTATTGTTTGTGAAGAAGACGGATGGAACACTGCGGATGTGTATCGATTACAGAGAACTGAATAAGCTCACTATCAAGAATCGGTACCCACTACCGAGGAATGATGACTTATTTGATCAATTGCAAGGATCGAGCTACTATTCCAAGATCGACCTTCGATCTGGATACCATCAGTTAAGAATCCAAGAGGAAAGCATACCAAAGACTGCATTTAGAACATGCTATGGGCGTTACGAGTTCCTTGTGATGCCATTCAGACTGACGAATGCCCCAGCGGTATTTATGGATCTGATGAACCACGTGTGCAAACCATATCTCGATAAATTCGTGATTGTATTTATCGATGATATCCTGATTTACTCGCAAAAAAGAGAAGAGCACGAGCAACACCTCAGAACCATTCTGGAACTACTGAAGAAAGAGAAACTTTATGCAAAGTTCTCAAAGTGCGAATTCTGGATTCGCAAAGTACAGTTCCTTGGTCACGTTGTGAACGAGAAGGGAATTCATGTAGACCCATCCAAGATTGAAGCAATAAAGAATTGGGAAGCCCCCAAAACCCCAACTGAAGTTCGACAATTTTTGGGCTTAGCGGGCTATTACCGACGATCTATCGAGAATATCTCCAAAATAGCTCAACCGCTGACTACCGTTATGCAGAAAGACAAGAAGTATGACTGGGGTGATAAGTAGGAAGAAGCCTTCCAACTGCTCAAGAATAAGCTATGCGATGCACCAATACTATCCTTATCCGAAGGCACTGAATACTTCGTGGTATACTGCGACGCTTCGCGTCAAGGGTTGGGTTGCGTGCTCATGCAACGCCAAAAAGTCATTGCTTATGCTTCAAGACAGTTGAAGGTGCATGAAAGGAATTATACCACGCATGACTTGGAGCTAGGTGCAGTGGTACTCGCCTTGAAGATCTGGCGACATTATTTATATGGTACTCGATGTACAATCTTCACAGATCACTAAAGCCTACAACACATATTTGATCAGAAGGAATTAAATATGCGTCAACGACGTTGGGTCGAGCTGCTGAACGATTATGACTGTGAGATTAAGTACCATCATGGAAAGGCTAACGTTGTAGCAGACGCGTTAAGCCGAAAAGAAAGAGTTAAGACCCTAAGGGTTCGAGCATTGGAAATGACTATTCAAACGAACCTCACTGCACGCATTCGTGACGCACAACAAGAAGCCCTGAAAGGGGAGAATCATAGAGCTGAATACCTCCGAGGTATGCTGAAGAATTTTGTGCCATACGAAGAGGGAACCTTGTACTTTAAGGGAAGTATTTGGGTTCCGCTCTATGGAGGTATTCGAGAAGTCATCCTTAATGAAGCTCACAAGTCAAGATACTCGATCCATCCAGGATCGGACAAAATGTATCAAGACTTGAAGGACTACTAATGGTGGCCGAGACTTAAAAGCGATGTTGCTATCTATGTTGGAAAGTGCCTAACCTGTGCTAAGGTTAAGGCTGAATATCAAAAACCGTCTAGCCTACTGCAACAACCAGAGATACCCATGTGGAAGTGGGAGCAAATCTCAATGGACTTCATAACAAAATTACCCAGGACCCCTAGGGGGCACGACATGATATGGGTGATAGTTGATCGATTGACAAAATCTGCGCATGTCCTACCAATCCGAGAGAAGGATAGCACTGGAAAGCTTGCTGAGTTGTACTTGAAAGAAATCGTGGCACGTCATGGAGTGCCTATCTCAATTATTTCAGACAGAGATGGACGTTTTGTCTCAAGGATCTGGCAATCCTTTCAGGAAGCCTTTGGATCTCAACTAGATCTAAGCACGGCCTTCCATCCGCAAACAGACTGCCAGAGCAAACGAACCATACAAACGCTGGAATATATGCTTCGCACATGTGTTATGGACCTAGGCGGCAGCTGGGATACTCATCTACCTTTAGTTGAGTTTTCCTACAATAACAGTTATCATACAAGCATAAAAGCCGCACCGTTCGAAGCTCTGTATGGCCGCAAGTGCCGCTCGCCATTATGTTGGGTAGACGCTGGAGACAAACGTATGGTTGGTCCCGAACTTGTGCAAGAGACAACCGACAAGATTATGCAGATCCGAGAGCGCATTAAGGCGGCTCGAGATCGACAAAAGAGCTATGCTGATCGAAGACGAAAACCATTAGAATTCGAGGTGGGAGACAAAGTTTTGTTAAAGGTCTCACCTTGGAAGGGCGTAGTAAGATTCGGAAAACGTGGAAAGTTGAATCCACGATACATCGGACCATTCAAGATTTTGGAAAGAATTGGTACCGTGGCTTATAAGTTGGAATTATCGGAAGAACTTAATGGAGTACATGATACGTTTCATGTATCCAACCTCAAGAAGAGTCCAACCCAAGAAATAGTGATCATCCCTGCGGATGAAGTGCATATTGACGACACCCTCCGATTTACAGAACAACCCATTAAGGTTACAGACTGGAAAGTCAACAAGACCCGAAGGAGTAGTGTCAAGCTTGTCAAAGTACTTTGGAACTCTAAGCACGGACCCAAGTACATGTGGGAACGTGAAGACCAGTTTAAAGAAAAGTACCCCCACCTGTTCAAGAAAACTCCTGCGAGAGTTAGCTCAGCCAGAATTTCAGGACGAAATTCTTTTAACGGGGGGAGACTGTGACAACTGGCACAAAACCGGTAATTTCCGTACAATTTAATTAATACTTAATGACTGCAATTATGTGCTTAAATGTCAACATTATCTAATTATATGCTATACATGTG
Organism: Helianthus tuberosus; assembly: GCA_030545235.1. Classification (NCBI taxonomy): domain Eukaryota; kingdom Viridiplantae; phylum Streptophyta; class Magnoliopsida; order Asterales; family Asteraceae; genus Helianthus; species Helianthus tuberosus. The sequence continues at coordinate 59,935,963 of CM060429.1, read as the reverse complement.
AATTCATGTATGTTTTATACCACAAGAAATTGCTTTATGCATTAATGATAGCGTTGCGTTAGAAATACTAGTAAACTCACCAGTAAGACACATTGTGTCAACAATTCTGCAGAAAGCAGTCAGACAATAAAAATGGGGCCTAGGTGTAGGTCCAATGTCATTACCCGGACATCAAAATATTACTAGAAACATTGTTTTAATATTTTTGAGCTAGTTATGGTCCCCGAACACCATGAAACCCCTTATAACATAATAACACATTAAATCCCTAAACTTTATACTTGAAAACTAACTTGTTTATGAAACTAGAGATTGGAAGTTACACATTACCCCCCCCCCTCTCTTGGACGGACACCATGGACCCCACCAAGATTTTTCCCAATCTTCCTTGATATTGCTTGGATTTGGAAAGATTTATTTAGATATTACAAGATTATGAAGATCTAGAAGATATGGCTTGGTTATAAAAGGACATCATCACCTACATCCATCACACTTCACACCACATTCACCTCCTCCTCTCCCGACGGCCGTGAGCCACCACCCACATCACCACCACCTTCAACCATTAATCATCCATTCCAAGTAGTCACAAGATGCAAGAAGGTGTTTAAGAAGGTTTAGAGCTTGTGGATCTTGAAGAACCTTCTCCATTTGCTTTTATCCAACCCATTTGTCATCTTCAACCTCTTGTGTTCTTCCCTAGCCCTTGTGCTAGTAGTAAGCTCCTTGTAACTTGTTACTTCATATTTTGATGGTTAAAAGATGATGAATATTGTTAATCACAAGAACACAAAAGAACATGATCATGATACTTTAACATAAGCTTAAATACATTAGAATACATGAAAATGATGATGATTTGCTTCTGGATGAATGATGATTTGTGTTAGTAATGTTAGATATCATAAGAAACCTACTAGGTTGTGATTAAACACATGATCTAGTAAGTTAAAGTGGTGACCTTGTGAAAGACCAAGATCTTCATGCTTTATGTCTTCATGAACTTGAATGGTGAAAGTGATTTTCATATGTAAAGATGATTTCAACAAAATACAAATCTTATAAATAGATGATTACAAAAAAAAATAACTTTTCAAGAAACCAAGTTTATTTACAAGATTTACAAAGTCATGGTTTCTAAGTAAACTCATCATCTTTTTAGTGTTTAAACAAGACTAGGAACACGATTGTAACAAGAAAAATACAAAAGAAATATTTTTAGAAAAATCATCTTACAAGTTGTAAATGACTAAGTCTTTTAATAAAGTGATTTACAAACAAATAACCATGTTTTTAAGGGTAACTAAACCTACTAAATAACATGGTAAGTTACCACAAGTTTTTACAAGAACTTCAAGTTAATGATGTAGTGTAATTTACTTGATTTTGACACTCGGTAAGTGTTAAATGAGTTGATGATTGTTGTGATGATTTTAAAAGAAAATAAACACATATTTTGAAAACATGGGAAACCTCCATTTTTAGGGGAAACCATGTCAAAATTTCTATAAATTTTGACACTTAGAAAAATATAAGTTTTGGTGAAACTTATTCCCTAAAAATTCACCTAAAATATTTACCAAGGTTTCCCTAATTTTTATGTAAACTTCAAGTTAAGAAATGATGATTTCTTCAAGATAAAAATTGATATTAAGTATGTATATTTTTTAGGAAAGTATATATATTTATTGATCACCAAATTTTGTGCTAAGTGTATGTAATACGTATTGTATGTGATAGTGTATTAGGACTTGAAAATACACTAAATACTCCTAAGGAGTGAAAATACAAAAATACACTTACAACATACTTAGACAAACAAAAGAGAATATATTTATGAAAATATATTCCTTAATAGATTATGTAACTTGGACAAGTTACGAACTTAAGATGAAGTTTTGAACAAAAATACATAACTCGGGTGAAAAATACAAGAAACTTATATTTATTTTTGAGAAAATAATATAAGTAAGATACATAGTTAAAAATATAAATTATTTTTAACACAAGAATACATACATAAAAGATGGTGACCTGTACTTGTGCGATACAAGTCTAGTGACTAACGTTAATAAAACACGTATAGGTCACGACGCTGTATAAACAAACCAGGTGAAGTTTACGGCGCAAGAAACGCAAAGTTGTGAGTTCATGCTCCCCATTTTCTTTTAACTGTTTTCAGTTTTATAACTTCGGGGGTGAAGTACATTTTACTAAATGTTTACAGAAAAGTGTGATTATGCCCCCACTTTTAAACTTTTACACACTTTTTAAACTTGGGGAAAATACATGTGTTATGGTATGATGGATAAAAGAAATAAGGAATGATACTTGAAATCGTGTCACGAATAGGGTACCAGAAGCACCATTAATCGTGTACATACTAAGACCGCAGGACAAAAGGTTAGATCTAATGGGTTTTCGGGCAGCCACACTCTTGGTGATAACTAGTACCAAGTAGTGCTTTTGTGTCTCAGTCGTGAATCGACAACTAGAAAAATGCCTATGGTTTGGATGCTTCCTATGTCGTGTCACTTGTTAATGGCCTTGCAACCCATTAACAATCTCGATACATACAAGAATACTTGATTTATACAAATTACATACCATGTTTTCATACAAAGTATACAAATGTTCAATACAAAAACTGCATGAATTCACACCAACATTATGTTGACGATTTTCCAAAAACTCACATGTATTTCAGGTAACTAAAGTGGTTGTGCGCACGGTCTTACTCTTGCTCATGGATGTTGTTTATGTTTACCATTGAATAAAGTTGTAAACTTTTCAGACAAAATGTTGTCTTGTGATGTAAACACTTAAATTATGATTTCAGTTATGTAATGTTATTGGCATTTGAAGTTATTTTTAGGAGCATGTAGTACGTTTACCATTCGTATGCAATGAGAACCTTTCATGATCACACCTCGTGCTTCCGCCTTAGAAAGGGGTGTGACAGATTGGTATCAGAGCTGCGATTGTAGTGAACCAGGATTCCGTCTCGAGTCTAGACTACAATCTTTAGGATCCTTTCACGAAAACAATTTTTTCAAAGAGTTATCATTGCATAAAACTTTCTGCGATATCCACTACCTGAAACTGTTTTCAAAGAGTCAAGAAGGGACACTACAAGAATTAGGGTGGACTGGAGTAGCACTTGTCTTTGACTAGAAATTTCTTGCAACTATGTGTGATAACTGATATTTACATATACTAGGAATAGAATATCTCAGGTACTCGTGACTTTACCTGAAAGTAATGGCCTATCTGAAAGAAGTGATACAAGGATGGAACGAACTGTGCGGACTGTGCAAGGAGTTACGTAATTATGGATGCATACATAATTATGGAATTCAGTGCACAGAAATCACAGCAAGTCTTGTCACGTATAGATTCCTTCAGTGTAAGAAAAGGGAAAACGTGAACACCCTCCCCCAGCCTATTAAATACTCGGTTGGAGTAATAATATAGGGTATAAAGACATGAACCGCCTATGTGGAATAAGATATTTGTCCTTTACATATATTAAACTTGTACCTTGGGGAGATGTAACCCTTATGCATTTTGCTTACAATGATGTAATAAGTTGCCCTGATATGTGTAAGGACATCAGTGAATATCTTATGACACACTAGTATTTATCTATTTATGCATGCTTGTTGCTGTATGAATTGATTTATATGTTTGGCGGATTGTTTGATGTCACTTATGTGGGTATATGTCTGTGTATATATACTACTACTGTCTCGTATGACGATATCAAACAAATGTCTAACCCTGTTGTGTTATGTTCCGACAGAACATGGCACCTAGAAGAGCCGTGAACAACCAAGATTCCGACCAACCCCCTCCTCCCCCACTGCCAAGGACTGCTGAAGAGCTGAACGCCCTACTGGAAGAAAGGATCTCCGCAGCTATCGCCCAATAAGAGGCGAACCGCACCGAACAAAGTGGAGGACCAAGCAATGCAAGACATAATGGGAATGGAGATTCATCTGGAGGAAACCCAGCTCAGGGCTGCACTTTCAAGCAGTTTATCGACTGCAAACCGCTGAACTACGACGGCACTGGAGGTGCAGTGGCGTTTGTACACTGGACGGAGAAGACTGATGCTACTATCCGTATGAGCAAGTGTACCGCGGATCAGCAAGTCACTTTTGCTACTAGGTTGTTTGTTAATGAAGCTTTAACTTGGTGGAATTTGCAAGTCCAGACTCTGGGTGATAATGCTGCGTACGGCATGACGTGGGATGAACTAAAGGAACGTATGAGAGAAAAGTATTGCTCACGTGCTGAACTCCAAAGGTTGGAGACTGAGTTTTGGCACTTAACCATGGAAGGTGCTGACATTACTGGTTATACCCGAAGGTTCCACAATTTGTCTAGAGTGATCCCTTATATGGTGACTCCTGAATTTAAGCGCGTTGAACGCTACATTTGGGGATTGGCCTCAGAATTTCGCATCATGGTAACTTCGGCCAAACCTCAAATGATCACTGAGGCTGTAACTCTGGTAGTCAGCCTTACTGAAGATGTTGTCCGTATGAAGAAGTTGTCATTGAACCCAACCGAAAAGACCGAGACGCATGCTGAGTCGTCTGGTGACAAGAAGAGGAAGCATGCGAACCTTAATCAAGCAACACGCAACAACAAGGGTTCCAACAACAAGAAGCATGACCCCAACCCGCCTCAGGAGGCGAAAACTCTTGCAACCATGAATGACGCTCCTACCAAAAGGTACCTGGGCACTCTGCCCACCTACAACCAGTGCAAGCGTCATCACGAAGGAGTTTGCCGCATTCCAAAATGCGACAAGTGTGGAAAACTGGGTCACCACACTGAGGATTGTTGGGGAAAAGGAAATAGGAACGGGAATGGAAACCGCAACGGTGCTGGTAATAGAAACGGGGGTGGGAATGGCAATGGCAATGGTAACCGGAATGGTAATGGAGCTGGGCAGAACCAAGGATGCTTTAGTTGTGGAAGCAAGGATCATTTCATAAAAGACTGCCTAAAGGGGAACAATGCTCAGGATCGAGCATTTGTGATTGGAGCAAGGAACGCACGCGAGGACCCTAATGTGGTCACCGGTACGTTTCTCGTTAACAATCACTTCGCATCCATATTATTTGACATTGGTGTCGATTATAGCTTCATGTCTTTGGAATTTAAACGTATGCTTGGAATAGAATCTAGTAGATTATATATTCCTTATTCCATAGAATTAGCCAATGGTAAACTTGTTGAATCGAGCGAAGTTATTAAAGGTTGCACATTAGAACTTGGTGAGTGAAGATTTAGCATCGACCTCTTACCTATTCAATTGGGTAGCTTTGATGTAGTGATCGGAATGGACTGGTTGTCCAAGAACAAAGCTGAAGTTATTTGTCATGAGAAAATCATTCGCATCCTTTCGGCGAATGATGAAACTCTCATCGTGCATGGAGTAAAGCGAGACGCGCCTCTGTGAATCATCAGTTGTATGAAGGCACAGAAGTGCTTAAGGAAAGGATGTGTTGCTTTCCTAGCGCACGTTGTAGATAAGAAGGCTGAGGAGCCAAAACTCGAAAACATTCCTGTGGTGAAGAAATTCCCTGATGTTTTTCCCAAAGATCTACCAGGACTACCTCCGCAACGACAAGTCGAATTCCATATAGACTTGGTTCCAGGAGCCACTCCTGTAGCCAAGGCACCCTATCGGCTTGCACCATCCGAGATGCAAGAATTATCTACACAACTCCAGGAGTTGTTGGATAAAGGATTCATAAGTCCAAGCTTCTCGCCTTGGGGAGCTCCAGTATTGTTTGTGAAGAAGACGGATGGAACACTGCGGATGTGTATCGATTACAGAGAACTGAATAAGCTCACTATCAAGAATCGGTACCCACTACCGAGGAATGATGACTTATTTGATCAATTGCAAGGATCGAGCTACTATTCCAAGATCGACCTTCGATCTGGATACCATCAGTTAAGAATCCAAGAGGAAAGCATACCAAAGACTGCATTTAGAACATGCTATGGGCGTTACGAGTTCCTTGTGATGCCATTCAGACTGACGAACGCCCCAGCGGTATTTATGGATCTGATGAACCACGTGTGCAAACCATATCTCGATAAATTCGTGATTGTATTTATCGATGATATCCTGATTTACTCGCAAAAAAGAGAAGAGCACGAGCAACACCTCAGAACCATTCTTGAACTACTGAAGAAAGAGAAACTTTATGCAAAGTTCTCAAAGTGCGAATTCTGGATTCGCAAAGTACAGTTCCTTGGTCACGTTGTGAACGAGAAGGGAATTCATGTAGACCCATCCAAGATTGAAGCAATAAAGAATTGGGAAGCCCCCAAAACCCCAACTGAAGTTCGACAATTTTTGGGCTTAGCGGGCTATTACCGACGATCTATCGAGAATATCTCCAAAATAGCTCAACCGCTGACTACCGTTATGCAGAAAGACAAGAAGTATGACTGGGGTGATAAGTAGGAAGAAGCCTTCCAACTGCTCAAGAATAAGCTATGCGATGCACCAATACTATCCTTATCCGAAGGCACTGAATACTTCGTGGTATACTGCGACGCTTCGCGTCAAGGGTTGGGTTGCGTGCTCATGCAACGCCAAAAAGTCATTGCTTATGCTTCAAGACAGTTGAAGGTGCATGAAAGGAATTATACCACGCACGACTTGGAGCTAGGTGCAGTGGTACTCGCCTTGAAGATCTGGCGACATTATTTATATGGTACTCGATGTACAATCTTCACAGATCACAAAAGCCTACAACACATATTTGATCAGAAGGAATTAAATATGCGTCAACGACGTTGGGTCGAGCTGCTGAACGATTATGACTGTGAGATTAAGTACCATCATGGAAAGGCTAACGTTGTAGCAGACGCGTTAAGCCGAAAAGAAAGAGTTAAGACCCTAAGGGTTCGAGCATTGGAAATGACTATTCAAACGAACCTCACTGCACGCATTCGTGACGCACAACAAGAAGCCCTGAAAGGGGAGAATCATAGAGCTGAATACCTCCGAGGTATGCTGAAGAATTTTGTGCCATACGAAGAGGGAACCTTGTACTTTAAGGGAAGTATTTGGGTTCCGCTCTATGGAGGTATTCGAGAAGTCATCCTTAATGAAGCTCACAAGTCAAGATACTCGATCCATCCAGGATCGGACAAAATGTAACAAGACTTGAAGGACTACTATTGGTGGCCGAGACTTAAAAGCGATGTTGCTATCTATGTTGGAAAGTGCCTAACCTGTGCTAAGGTTAAGGCTGAATATCAAAAACCGTCTGGCCTACTGCAACAACCAGAGATACCCATGTGGAAGTGGGAGCAAATCTCAATGGACTTCATAACAAAATTACCCAGGACCCCTAGGGGGCACGACATGATATGGGTGATAGTTGATCGATTGACAAAATCTGCGTATGTCCTACCAATCCGAGAGAAGGATAGCACTGGAAAGCTTGCTGAGTTGTACTTGAAAGAAATCGTGGCACGTCATGGAGTGCCTATCTCAATTATTTCAGACAGAGATGGACGTTTTATCTCAAGGATCTGGCAATCCTTTCAGGAAGCCTTTGGATCTCAACTAGATCTAAGCACGGCCTTCCATCCGCAAACAGACTGCCAGAGCAAACGAACCATACAAACGCTGGAATATATGCTTCGCACATGTGTTATGGACCTAGGCGGCAGCTGGGATACTCATCTACCTTTAGTTGAGTTTTCCTACAATAACAGTTATCATACAAGCATAAAAGCCGCACCGTTCGAAGCTCTGTATGGCCGCAAGTGCCGCTCGCCATTATGTTGGGTAGACGCTGGAGACAAACGTATGGTTGGTCCCGAACTTGTGCAAGAGACAACCGACAAGATTATGCAGATCCGAGAGCGCATTAAGGCGGCTCGAGATCGACAAAAGAGCTATGCGGATCGAAGACGAAAACCATTAGAATTCGAGGTGGGAGACAAAGTTTTGTTAAAGGTCTCACCTTGGAAGGGCGTAGTAAGATTCGGAAAACGTGGAAAGTTGAATCCACGATACATCGGACCATTCAAGATTTTGGAAAGAATTGGTACCGTGGCTTATAAGTTGGAATTATCGGAAGAACTTAATGGAGTACATGATACGTTTCATGTATCCAACCTCAAGAAGAGTCCAACCCAAGAAATAGTGATCATCCCTGCGGATGAAGTGCATATTGACGACACCCTCCGATTTACAGAACAACCCGTTGAGGTTACAGACTGGAAAGTCAACAAGACCCGAAGGAGTAGTGTCAAGCTTGTCAAAGTACTTTGGAACTCTAAGCACGGACCCAAGTACATGTGGGAACGTGAAGACCAGTTTAAAGAAAAGTACCCCCACCTATTCAAGAAAACTCCTGCGAGAGTTAGCTCAGCCAGAATTTCAGGACGAAATTCTTTTAACGGGGGGAGACTGTGACAACTGGCACAAAACCGGTAATTTCCGTACAATTTAATTAATACTTAATGACTGCAATTATGTGCTTAAATGTCAACATTATCTAATTATATGCTATACATGTGAATTCATGTATGTTTTATACCACAAGAAATTGCTTTATGCATTAATGATAGCGTTGCGTTAGAAATACTAGTAAACTCACCAGTAAGACACATTGTGTCAACAATTCTGCAGAAAGCAGCCAGACAATAAAAATGGGGCCTAGGTGTAGGTCCAATGTCAAAAATACATTAAAACCCAAAGAATATATATAAGGGTTAACATATAGACTTTCCGGAAGCTAGAATATGCACTAAAAAGCACCTGAAACGCACTTTAAATGCAGAATTCTGCACAAATCAGCTATAATCAGCTTTTTAACACATAAATATCGTGCAGAATTCATGTTTTATTATCCAGAATGCCTTCCTAAGTGTTGGGAATTAAAAGCGTCACAAGAGGATACATAAAGGACACTAAACGGTGCAATTTAGCACTTTAACGAACCGGTATCTAACCGAACAACCGGACATTACCCGGAACATCAAAATATTACTAGAAACATTGTTTTAATATTTCTGAGCTAGTTATGGTCCCCGAACACCATGACACCACTTATAACATAATAACACATTAAATCCCTAAACTTTATACTTGAAAACTAACTTGTTTATGAAACTAGAGATTGGAAGTTACACATTACCCCCGCCCTCTCTTGGACGGTCACCATGGACCCCACCAAGATTTTTCCCAATCTTCCATGATATTGCTTGGATTTGGAAAGATTTATTTAGATATTACAAGATTGTGAAGATCTAGAAGATATGGCTTGGTTATAAAAGGACATCATCACCTACATCCATCACACTTCACACCACATTCACCTCCTCCTCTCTCCTCTCCCTACGGCCGTGAGCCACCACCCACATCACCACCACCTTCAAGCATTAATCATCCATTCCAAGTAGTCACAAGATGCAAGAAGTTGTTTAAGAAGGTTTAGAGCTTGTGGATCTTGAAGAACCTTCTCCATTTGCTTTTATCCAACCCATTTGTCATCTTCAACCTCTTGTGTTCTTCCCTAGCCCTTGTGCTAGTAGTAAGCTCCTTATAACTTGTTACTTCATATTTTGATGGTTAAAAGATGATGAATATTGTTAATCACAAGAACACAAAAGAACATGATCATGATACTTTAACATAAGCTTAAATACATTAGAATACATGAAAATGATGATGATTTGCTTCTGGATGAATGATGATTTGTGTTAGTAATGTTAGATATCATAAGAAACCTACTAGGTTGTGATTAAACACATGATCTAGTAAGTTAAAGTGGTGACCTTGTGAAAGACCAAGATCTTCATGCTTTATGTCTTCATGAACTTGAATGGTGAAAGTGATTTTCATATGTAAAGATGATTTCAACAAAATACAAATCTTATAAATAGATGATTACAAAAAAAATAACTTTTCAAGAAACCAAGTTTATTTACAAGATTTACAAAGTCATGGTTTCTAAGTAAACTCATCATCTTTTTAGTGTTTAAACAAGACTAGGAACACGATTGTAACAAGAAAAATACAAAAGAAATATTTTTAGAAAAATCATCTTACAAGTTGTAAATGACTAAGTCTTTTAATAAAGTGATTTACAAACAAATAACCATGTTTTTAAGGGTAACTAAACCTACTAAATAACATGGTAAGTTACCACAAGTTTTTACAAGAACTTCAAGTTCATGATGTAGTGTAATTTACTTGATTTTGACACTCGGTAAGTGTTAAATGAGTTGATGATTGTTGTGATGATTTTAAAAGAAAATAAACACGTGTTTTGAAAACATGGGAAACCTCCATTTTTAGGGAAAACCATGTCAAAATTTCTATAAATTTTGACACTTAGAAAAATATAAGTTTTGGTGAAACTTATTCCCTAAAAATTCACCTAAAATATTTACCAAGGTTTCCATAATTTTTATGTAAACTTCTAGTTAAGAAATGATAATTTCTTCAAGATAAAATTTGATATTAAGTATGTATATTTTTGAAGAAAGTATATATATTTATTGATCAACAAATTTTGTGCTAAGTGTATGTAATACGTATTGTATGTGATAGTGTATTAGGACTTGAAAATACACTAAATACTCCAAAGGATTGAAAATACAAAAATACACATACAACATACTTAGACAAACACAAAAGAATATATTTATGAAAATATATTCCTTAATAGATTATGTAACTTGGACAAGTTACGAACTTAAGATGAAGTTTTGAACAAAAATACATAACTCGGGTGAAAAATACAAGAAACTTACATTTATTTTTGAGAAAATAATATAAGTAAGATACATAGTTAAAAGTATAAATTATTTTTAACACAAGAATACACACATAAAAGATGGTGACTTGTACTTGTGCGATACAAGTATAGTGACTAACGTTAATAAAACACGTATAGGTCACGACGCAATATAAACAAACCAGGTGAAGTTTACGGCGCAAGAAACGCAAAGTTGTGAGTTCATGCTCCCCCTTTTCTTTTAACTGTTTTCAGTTTTATAACTTCGGGGGTGAAGTACATGTTACTAAATGTTTACAGAAAAGTGAGATTATGTCCCCACTTTTAAACTTTTACACACTTTTTAAACTTGGGGAAAATACATGTGTTATGGTATGATGGATACAAGAAATAAGGAATGATACTTGAAATCGTGTCACGAATAGGTTACCAGAAGCACCATTAATCGTGTACATACTAAGACCGCAGGACAAAAGTTTAGATCTAATGGGTTTTCGGGCAGCCACACTCTTGGTGATAACTAGTACCAAGTAGTGCTTTTGTGTCTCAGTCGTGAATCGACAACTAGAAAATTGCCTATGGTTTGGATGCTTCCTATGTCGTGTCACATGTTAATGGCCTTGCAACCCATTAATAATCTCGATACATACAGGAATACTTGATTAATTCAAATTACATACCATGTTTTCATACAAAGTATACAAACGTTCAATACAAAAACTGCATGAATTCACACCAACATTATGTTGACGATTTTCCAAAAACTCACATGTATTTCAGGTAACTAAAGTGGATGTGCGCACGGTCTTACTCTTGCTCATGGATGTTGTTTATGTTTACCATTGAATAAAGTTGTAAACTTTTCAGACAAAATGTTGTCTTGTGATGTAAACACTTAAATTATGATTTCAGTTATGTAATGTTATTGGCATTTGAAGTTATTTTTACGAGCATGTAGTATGTTTACCATTCGTATGCAATGAGAACCTTTCATGATCACACCTCGTGATTCCGCCTTAGATAGGGGTGTAACATCCAGCACGTGGACGAGTATTTAACATAAACGAGGCAAATGCAAATGACAATGCAGCAGTGAATCTTTAAACTTTTATATTTTCCTTTTTATTATCTATGACACTTGAAACATTTCAGTTCGTACATAAATAAATTTGTTATTTCAATTTTATTTACGAAACAAATGTGATTGCGTGTATGTGTGACATACCCCTACAACACCGACACCAAGGAACCATATTCCTTGTAAATCAAACTACTCTCATAGTTTCATCCATGATCGCTCACAATCACCACACAAATCCTAAGTACTCGTTTCTTCTAAGAAACAAAGTACAAGGTACAAGTTACAAACTCTTAAACTGATACTCGAAGTACCACTTTAAATCCTTGATTGGATATCTAAAGGTACTTTCATAAGTCCTTAATTGGACTTATGCTATATGACTGTGTACACGATTATCAAGAACATTTTTGCTTCGTGTGTTGACTTAGCAAGCCTAGCATATTGATTTCAAGGATCCTTTTTGCTTCATATGTTGATTTAGCATATCTAGCACCTTGATTTCATGAACACTTCACAACGTATGTTGACATAGCATACCTAGTACATGGATTTCAAAACATTTTTGCCACACAAGATCCAAATCCTTATATGATCTTTCTATCTTCATATTTAGATCCTTGTGGATGATTAAAGCGCAAAATCAAGATCCTTACTTGGATTCTTTTTGTGCTTTAATACGTACGTTAGGATTCAACAAGACAAAACCAAATCCTTATAAGATCTTCCTATCTTCATAGTTAGATTCTTGAGGATGTTTAAAGTACTAATTGAAGTCCTTGATTGGATTCCTGATGTGCTTTAAATGCATATATACAAGTTAATGAACGAGCTAATAACCAAGTTGACGATTATGTGATTATATGTTTATGTGTGATTCTAATACTCGCTATCCAAATCCTGGAAGAATCTACCGTATTTCCATCAGAAGGATATCCAAAGTACTATCTTAAATCCTTAAGGGGCTTTTCTATGCAAATAGTCAGACCCTTGTATTCCAAAGTGCTATTCCAAAACTATTATTTGGATCAAAGTTAAAGAAACCCTTTGGTGATCTATTTAAAGAAATCATACGTTGATCTAGTTAAAGAGATCATGTGTTGATCTAGTTAAAGAGATCGTTCGTTGATCTAGTTAAAGAGACCCTTTGGTGGTCTAGTCAAGTCATTACATGTTTGTTCGATTCATTTTTCCCCTACACATCATAAAATGAACTATGCGGACTGTGCAAGGAATTACGTAATTATGGATGCATACATAATTATGGAATTCAGTGCACAGAAACCACATCAAGTTTTGTCATGTGTTAAGACCTATAGTGATAAGAATAACGAAACGGGAACAATGTAAAAAGGGCATTGTGGATACACCACTGGTACTTCCTATATATAAGTGTTCCTTATTACATTGCAAGCGTAGCGTTATTTAATTTACTAAAAGTCCTGTAGGATCGGTTTTGACTCTCGAACGATTGCTAAGAACACGTATGATGTGCGGAATCTATGCACGTGTGTGGACCGAACGCAAAAACGTAATTAAACGTGATTATATTCAATGATTTTACAAGTATTACACCACGAATCACCTTGACCACTAGTTTCTCTCTCTAGAATCTCTCTCTAACCCCCAAGCTCCAATTGTCACCAATGGCCAAAAAGTCACTAATGCCTAACATAAGGCTCCTATTTATAGGCCAAGGCATAAGGGATTTCCCCTTATTTACAAGTTTGCCACCTTGCCTTTTTCCCTACATATTTCACTATAAGATCATGTTTTCTTCTATTTTCTGCAACGAACTGGATTGACAGAGGTGATAGACATATCTGCACTCACATACTCCCCCTTGGATATTGCCGTAGTCAATCTCGTAGCATCTTATCTTTTCTTTCTCTCTGAGTCTTCTTGAATCTTAGATATCTTCAGCAACCACAGACTCCCTCTTGCTCTAACAGACTCCCCGTGGATCTGTCTTCAGCTTCAGTTACTCCCCCTTTCGTTAGAATCTTCCTTCAGGCTCCCCCTTTCGTTAAGCTTCCTTGCTTCTGGGATCGACACCTGGCTTTCCGAATACAAGCTCCCCCTTGCGTCGAGCTCGTCTTCAGACTCCCCCTTAGACTTGGCTATTGGGAGTGTAGTCTGGTACAACATCTGCAATTCTTAAAAAAATTTCAGTGAAAGCATTTTGAACATCCAGGATTAAAAACCTGGCTCTATTGAAAAAATATAACAATATATCCAGGATTAACTTGGCTCTTTCCCCCTATCAAATGACTTTATAGATATGAAACATTAAGAATCCAAAATCATCACAAATTATCATCCAAGTCCAACTTAATGACCTTGGAGATTTCACAATCTGTTTTTGATTTTTGATTTTTAAAACTACAAGTTTCAACTTAATGAACTTGTTTATTTTCAGAAACACGTTTAGCATACTTAGATTTTGAAACTCCGCTTTCAGACATCAGATGTTGAAAATAAAGTAGAAACAAAATCTTTTTGTATTTTTTCTGAAACATAAAGCAGTAAAGAAATATTTACAATCATATTTACAGACAATATTTTTGTTTGAGTTCGTGTCAGAGGATCATATCAGTTTATGACAAATCACTAGTACCGTTGAGCTTTAAACACTTTAAGTTCTAAACGATTCACTTAGATTGTCAGTATACTGATCCACTTAAATTTTCACACAAAGTTCAATTGATTCGAGATACGATATTTAGTGTTTTAAGGACTTAACTTATTCGCGTGTCCCACCTCAGAATATACTCCCATATCAAATCAGTCTTACAGGTGAGTATACCAATTTGATATATGTACTCTAGGTTAATGCGAGACCTTGAGAGCTCAGGTATGAACTTCCGTTCAGTCAAAGAGATGAAGGCTCGACTTTAGGTGTGTTCCCTTTAGGGAATCTTTTTTTTTTACAATTGCACTTGATATATATCTTTCAATATTTTCTCAATTTTTATGCAGAGGGTAAGCTTTTAAAGCGCGTAAAGTATTATACGAGGTCTAGGCCATTGCTTCCGCGATATTAGAGACCATGTATAATACCCCAGATATTAAACAGTATAAAGACCTAGTATCTCAGAATCAGGCAATCTCTCAAACAAGGTTTCGGGGGTTACCCATATATCCGAGAGATGTTCCCCACGAGATAAGTAAGTATTGATATTTAGGTTTATATCTCGAAACCAATCTACTAAGCGTGTAAAAACCTACTGGTATATCATCAGTGAGACCGCTTATCACATTTGACTTTTCATTTCTTTAGCGTACTGTGATTGTCTACTGATGTACTATCATTTCCTCTTTCTACACAAAAACTCATTTTTGATTTTCTATTGTTTTTGGTTTTTTCAAAATTTTCAAATGTTTTTGGATTTTCTGACAACGCTTACTCCCCCTAAAATTCAAAACATTAAAAGAAAATTTGACAACCTGATACTGATAGCTTTGTCTCGTCATCAACTTTCTGCTTTACATGCTCTGTTTTGCAGAAAATATAACATGTGATGCATAATGCACCCCCGTGATTTACAACACATTGATATTTGACAGTTTGAAAACCATTTTTCAATCTTGTGAAATTAATCATGTTTGTTCAGCCGTGAGGGTTTCGGCATATTCAATCAATATATTTTTGGTTTTTAAATTTTTCAATTTTTAGGGTTTTTGAAATATGGTTTATTTATGTACAGAAACAAACTAACTCCCTGTTTCTCAGTGGCAGGGACCAGCCTCCTCTCGTGCCAGGCTCCTCCGCTCTCCAACTTGACATTCAACCAACTTCGAGAGCACCTGCACATTCAAACAATTCAATCACTTGAATAATTCAGCCCAGGCCTGTTTGACCTTAGGTATTTCAACACAAAATTCATTCAATGATGGAAAATATTTGTCATTTTGTACAAAAACTTCTTCATCTTTGATTTCAACTTTTTCGACACTCACAGAAGTCACTTGTTTCTTAACCACCCAGTTTTGTCCTTTTGAAACATTTCTTTTGTAAAATCGTGACTCGTTTTGATTATTTTTATTTTGAACAACAACTTTTGATTTCCAAAACTGGTTTGGTTTTGTCATATCAAACGATATTTGCCAACTTTTTGTTGTTCTGAATCTGGGTGTGTGAGAATTCCAGGTTTGTCTTGAATCAAACCTAGTCTGGTTTGATTTCCAAGTTTGATTCAAAGCAAACTTGTTTGTGTTGTACCTCCAAGTTTGTTTTGAATCAAATCTGGTAGACCTTTGCAAGATGTCCAGTTTGATCACATTTAAAACAAGTTTTCCTCGAAACATCTTTAGCCTGTTGTTTTTGCTTTTTCTGAGCATAGAACTCTTCATTAGACTGTCGTCTAAATTGGAGTTCTTTCTCTTCTTCTAAACTTGTTCCATGAAAAAAGTTCAACTTTTTCTGAAAATTTGGGTTTTCAAACTTATTCTTTTGGTTTTGTTTCCTTTTATAACCCAACCCAGCCTTCATGTTCTTCTTTTTGTAACTAGATTTATTATAAAAATATTTCTTGCTCACTTTTCCGGCATATTTTTCAATTTCAGACTTTTCGATTTCTACTAGTTTGAAAAGTTTGTTAATCTTTTCCGAAATCACATTTTGAATCAGGACTTCAATATCTGAGAATAATTTGTCCGATCCAATCATGGTATAAACCAATCCTTTTGAATCATCATTCACAACTTTCTCAGATTTTGAATATTTAAGATAACTATCATGAAAACTTCCCTCATTTTCATCTTATGACTCAGACTTATCTGTTTTTATTGACTCCTCTGACAAAACGCTTTCAACAACCTTACCAACCACCTCTGAATCATCAAGATCATCAGCTTTGGTGTAAGTCACATTGATGTTATCGGGTAATTGGTCAACCATGTTCAAACCGTTTGCCACCTTTTCTTCATCATAAAACGTGTAATTACCTCTCAACTGTGGTGGCACTTGATAGTATTCTGAACCAATACCTTTTTTATTCTTTTCAGAATCTTTGTTATCTGGTGTGATGTTGAAAATACGTTCAAGAATGTACGAGGAACTATGATAACTTTGAAGTTTTGTAACAATCTTTTCCTTTTCAGCGAAAACTTGTTTGAGTTTAGCAACTTCATCAATACATTTGTTTAACTCCTGTTGCTTTTCTTCATACTTGTTCTCATAAAGTCTTGTTGTTTTTAAGTTTTCAAATAATCTTTCATCCATACATTTGACTTGTTTCTTCAAAGTATCATAAGCTTCTTGTACTCTATGACTTGACCATTTCATTTTATCATACTCTTTCTGTAAATCTTGAATATTATTATCCTTTTGAACACAATCATTAGATTTTGCTAAACACTTTTATTTTAACATTTCATTTTCTTTTTCAAAATCTTGACATTTCAGTGTCAGCTTTTCAATCTTTTGTTTCAAAACTTCTTCATTTTCAAGCATTTCTTTACATTTTGTTTTGAAAACAGTTTCAATTTTATTTAATTCAATATCTCTTTACTTTAACTTTTCATCTTTCTCAGTATAGGCTTTGCACGTTTCTATGCAATTCCTGCACTTGTCTTCAATTTTATCAACATTTTCATTATTATTTAATGTCTCCGAAGATTCAGTTAGAATTTTTACCTCAGTTTCATCTGATGCCATTGACTCTTCTGTTTTCAACTCCTGATCTTCATCATTCTTTTGTTGAGTCTCATCAGCATCTCCTATGGTTTTCTTTACTTCTTCAACCAGCTTCCCAATCTCTTCTTCTTTCTTTTTTTTCAACTCCATTACTTTTGGTAGACTTGCATAAAAAACTTCCTTTAAACGTTTAAACAGGTTAGCTTCATAATCTTTCTCTGATAACCTCCTCGTATGAAACGTTTCACAATTTGGAAATACGTTTGTCGTTGCATCGAAATCCACCTTCTTAGGATCAACCACTGGATTACCTTGGAAATACGTTTGTCGCTACAACTTTTTGATTTCAAATCGAGCATACTCTCTCTGCCATCGTTTATCATCTACAACTTCAGCTATGAAAGCGGATCCAACATAATCTTCTTCTGGTAGAATTTTGCTCCAGTCATAACCCTCGTCGTCCTGAATAACTACTAGAGCCCTCGACTTTTATTTTGATGATCCTTCATTTATTTGCCTTTGATTCACCTTTGATGACTCGTTGTTGCGATGATAGATTGCTTTCTGATAATTATCATCTTTAAATGGATTCACAACTTCATTAGTTTGCCTGTTTGTGCACTTTCTCTTGAAGTGCCTTTCTGTTTACACTTGAAACAGGTAACTTTCGACTTATCGAATCCCAGTTTTGTATCAGCAGTTCCCAAACAAGATCTTCCGGTGATTTCCATAAACCGTTGTGCTCTCCTCATACCGCTAGCCATGCACCATTTTATATCTATCAGCTCCATCTCCTCTGGATCGATCTGGTCATAATCTTCCTTTGCCATATTCGGGTTTCCAACCTTACCCATGATCAGGCTTTCGTACAATTCCAGGACAGATGCTAAAAACACCATTTGTTGCTTGGCAGCTTCTGCATTCAGACTTTGAGATTTTTCAGATCTATGGTGATATTGCATTGAACTATGTTTGGATTTAACGAATTTGAAGCAAATGAGTGATAACCCGAATCTTTTGAAAAACTGTATTAAGATGAATCCGTTGAACTTCCAACACTAAATGCCGTCTTTGACGCTTGATTAATCATGCTTCTTCTGTAGTATAGATCGACATTTTGCTGATACTGGTGATTTTCCATTTTTTCTGCTTTTGTATTTCGAATTCAGGGCCTTCAAGCTTCTCAATTAACCAATCAAGGGTCATTTTGTTCATATCATTGCTGTTTTTGAGTATCATGACATAGTTTGACCAATCGTTTTCATTTGGAAGTGCTTTGATCAACCTGTCAATGATCTCTTCATTATCTTTTGAAACACCAAACCTCTCCAGTTCAAGTATAAGATGGAAAAATCTTTCAATCATTTGATGGACGGTTTCATCTCTCATGCATGTAAACAAATTAAATTCTTTTTTCAATAACGATCGTTTGTTTTTGATAATTTCATCACCACCCGTACATTTTTTCTCTAAGGCTTCCCACAAACCTTTTGAAGTGTTTTCATCATCAAGTAGTGAAATAATATCATCTCGGACAGATTGATACAACAATTCAGTCATCTTTTGTTCAGCACACATGTTTTTTTACTTCTTTATCAGTGAATTCTTCAACTGTTAATAAAATTCCACCTTGTTTTGTTGGTTCTTTATATCCTAACTTCAACATTAACCAACTATCATAAGCGAATGCTTTTACCGAACCCTCAAATCGTTTTTTCCACCAATTATAGTCCTCGATATTCATTAATCTCGGTGGTTTCTGTTGGTTTCCGTACACGTTATCGTAATTCAGACTATCCGAAATCGTTTTCGAAATGCTTCTTGTCTCCGACTTTGTTTCGGAAGATTCGGTAGTGAATGCATTGTAGAATGTGTTGTAAAATTCTTCAGCCATGACGGTTGATTCTTTGCTTTTCTCCTTCGTGTCTTGAACCTTGATTTTTCACCTCATTTATCACGTGCGGACAAACAAACAAATGTTTAGTTTAAACAATCGGTCACTTGGATTGGATGAATAACCGATCGGATGAGGTCAACGAAAGTCAAACATATGGCTTTGATCGGATCGCTTCGATCGGATGAAGATCCGGACGGATCACTTTGTCAAATTCACACTTCATCCGAATATACGTTCGGCCGAATGACCATTCGTTAAATGGTTATGGATTTTCTGTGATCTGATCAGATAACTTTTTCACTTATCAATTAGGCTTGTGCGTGAAATGGATCGGATGTAAATCCGATCGAATGACTAGTGAATATAATGTGTCCACCGATCGAATGAAGATTCGTCTGAACGACTATTCGTTCAAATCAATTGTGCCGTCAAACTTGAATCACTTAATGATTTTGGACCACCAATTTGAAACAGTTATTGGGTCGAGAAATTTATGCAGTTTCACATGGGCTGCAAACATAGAACAACAGAAATCACTTGAACGCTGAGTATCTTGTTTCAATTCTCAATTTGTTATTAAATGGCCAACAATCTTCACATGTTTATTGGACCTCATGCAAACTGATAAATTATTTGAAATATGGACCGTGATGACTAATGGGCCGCCAACATTTAAAGCTGATGACTTAATTGAGCTGGGAATGATATTGATCAATAAAAATGGATCGGATTGTCATTCGGTCGAATGACCGTTCGACTGAAGTCAATGTACTTTTGAGTCCTCCGATCGGATCACTTTTTAGTCATCCGATCGGATCACTGGTTGAATAAATGGTTCGTCAAGCAATGTTCATCGCCATAAGAAATTTGTCACACAATGTTTGTCTCTAGAAGATAATGTTCGTCAACAAGTGTTCGTTGTAAGGAAGTTTTGTTGTTTTGAAAGGTTCGTCAATGTTCGTCAAGTACTAAAGGTTCGTCAAACAACTGAAATGTTAGTCAAAACTGAAAGGTTCATCAAAAAACATGTGTTTGGATTTAACGAATTTGAAGCAAATGAGTGATAACCCGAATCTTTTGAAAAACTGTATTGAGATGAATCCCTTGAACTTCCAACACTAAATGCCGTCTTTGACGCTTGATTAATCATGCTTCTTCTGTAGTATAGATCGACATTTTGCTGATACTGGTGATTTTCCATTTTTTCTGCTTTTGTATTTCGAATTCAGGGCCTTCAAGCTTCTCAATTAACCAATCAAGGGTCATTTTGTTCATATCATTGCTGTTTTTGAGTATCATGACATAGTTTGACCAATCGTTTTCATTTGGAAGTGCTTTGATCAACCTGTCAATGATCTCTTCATTATCTTTTGAAACACCAAACCTCTCCAGTTCAAGTATAAGATGGAAAAATCTTTCAATCATTTGATGGACGGTTTCATCTCTCATGCATGTAAACAAATTAAATTCTTTTTTCAATAACGATCGTTTGTTTTTGATAATTTCATCACCACCCGTACATTTTTTCTCTAAGGCTCCCCACAAACCTTTTGAAGTGTTTTCATCATCAAGTAGTGAAATAATATCATCTCGGACATATTGATACAACAATTCAGTCATCTTTTGTTCAGCACACATGTTTTTTTACTTCTTTATCAGTGAATTCTTCAACTGTTAATAAAATTCCACCTTGTTTTGTTGGTTCTTTATATCCTAACTTCAACATTAACCAACTATCATAAGCGAATGCTTTTACCGAACCCTCAAATCGTTTTTTCCACCAATTATAGTCCTCGATATTCATTAATCTCGGTGGTTTCTGTTGGTTTCCGTACACGTTATCGTAATTCAGACTATCCGAAATCGTTTTCGAAATGCTTCTTGTCTCCGACTTTGTTTCGGAAGATTCGGAAGTGAATGCATTGTAGAATGTGTTGTAAAATTCTTCAGCCATGACGGTTGATTCTTTGCTTTTCTCCTTCGTGTCTTGAACCTTGATTTTTCACCTCATTTATCACGTGCGGACAAACAAACAAATGTTTAGTTTAAACAATCGGTCACTTGGATTGGATGAATAACCGATCGGATGAGGTCAACGAAAGTCAAACATATGGCTTTGATCGGATCGCTTCGATCGGATGAAGATCCGGACGGATCACTTTGTCAAATTCATACTTCATCCGAATATACGTTCGGCCGAATGACCATTCGTTAAATGGTTATGGATTTTCTGTGATCTGATCGGATAACTTTTTCACTTATCAATTAGGCTTGTGCGTGAAATGGATCGGATGTAAATCCGATCGAATCACTAGTGAATATAATGTGTCCACCGATCGAATGAAGATTCGTCCGAACGACTATTCGTTCAAATCAATTGTGCCGTCAAACTTGAATCACTTAATGATTTTGGACCACCAATTTGAAACAGTTATTGGGTCGAGAAATTTATGCAGTTTCACATGGGCTGCAAACATAGAACAACAGAAATCACTTGAACGCTGAGTATCTTGTTTCAATTCTCAATTTGTTATTAAATGGCCAACAATCTTCACATGTTTATTGGACCTCATGCAAACTGATAAATTATTTGAAATATGGACCGTGATGACTAATGGGCCGCCAACATTTAAAGCTGATGACTTAATTGAGCTGGGAATGATATTGATCAATAAAAATGGATCGGATTGTCATTCGGTCGAATGACCGTTCGACTGAAGTCAATGTACTTTTGAGTCCTCCGATCGGATCACTTTTTAGTCATCCGATCGGATCACTGGTTGAATAAATGGTTCGTCAAGCAATGTTCATCGCCATAAGAAATTTGTCACACAATGTTTGTCTCTAGAAGATAATGTTCGTCAACAAGTGTTCGTTGTAAGGAAGTTTCGTTGTTTTGAAAGGTTCGTCAATGTTCGTCAAGTACTAAAGGTTCGTCAAACAACTGAAATGTTCGTCAAAACTGAAAGGTTCGTCAAAAATGTTTAAGGTTCGTCTGAAATGTTTAAGGTTCATCAGGGTTCGTCTTGAAATGTTCGTCGCTATTCAATTAGAGTTCACATGTGATGAATGTTGATCCGATCGAATCTCCTTTCAACTGAGTGGTTCACCCGAATTATCGTCCGGTCGGAGGACCTTCCGACTGAAATTGTGATAGTTAACGTCCTCCGATCAAATGACATGTCACACCCCGACCACGTAAAACATCAAATCGTGGCGGAAACGTCGGGGAGTGTTGTAACAGAATTATTGTTTCACAACCATGGCAATTAAAGTTATATTTTATTTATAAACAAAAGAGGGTTATATTGTCTTAAATGAAAGAAACAAGAGTACATAACATTATTAAACTAGTTCTAGCTTTGTTTTAATGTCACTAAGGCACATGTCCGCCTAAGTGTATCTCGATCATCCTATGCAACAGCTCCTGAAACACATGTGAAAATAGGTACGTCAGCATAAAAATGCCTGTGAGATACATAGGTTTTGTGAAAATAGGCTTCATGACTTGAGTTTAAAGAAATGTTTAATAAAAATTAGTCATGAACCTTGTTAAGTGTTTTCTTTTATAAATCATATGAAAATTTGATATGAAATCAGATTAAAAAGAAAGGTGTATGGTTAATTAAGTAACCAAGTAAAATGAGTTGTATAAAATAAACAGTTTGTAAAACAATGTCTTGTGAAAAATTATGTTATTTATGTAAAATGTTATATGTCTAAATTGAAATAATTTGAATAACGCTACGATATGTAATATCATACAAGCACTTATATATAGGAAGTACCAGCGGCGTATCCACCATGCTTGTATCATATTACACACGCCTCGTTACTTAAATCACTTACCCAAACAAACCACCAATGTAAAATGTTTATGTTTAAACCAATTGTCAAAATGTTATTGTGTAAATAACTGACTATTATCAACATGTAAATTGTGTAATGTGTAAACCAATATTAAATGTTTATGTCAAATGTAAATCATGTAATGTGTAAACAAATATAATGTATGGCATGTGAAATATATCAACTAAACCATAGGTAAAAATGCACAAAACAAGGTATTGAAGTAAAGCGTAGTTTAAATCAAAGTTATGTTTTGTGGAAATGCATGCTATACTGATACAAACATCCATGTGGTATTGTAAAAATGCATACATTCAAGCCTTGAGACTGTGGCGATAAACCCTTAAACAAAATAAAGGTTTATCTGAGTTATGTGTATTGAATTCGGTCATTCCTTCCATCCAAACATACCTAGGATGTTAGGAACGGGAGTTGTCAATTCCTATGGTACCACTACCTACTAACGAACGACGTGATCAATGTTAATGAATGCATTTTTGTCCCATTTAAACAAACGAAATGTCATACCAAAATGTTAGCATGTGATGTAAAACAATGTACTAAGTATGCAACAAATGGACATACATAGCATGTGATGAAAAACAATGTACTAAGTATGCACTAAATGGACATACATAGCATAAAATGTAATGTAAAACGATGTACTAAGTATGCACTAAATGGACATACATAGCATAAAATGTAATGTAAAACGATGTACTAAGTATGCAACAAAGGACATACATAGCAAAAACACAATGAAATCATGTACTATAAGTGTACTAATGAACATAACAAGCATATGATATGAAAACATGGAAAGCACGAAAGTAACAAGTAGGCACATGTGTGTCACCCCAAAATGTTTGAAAAACAGTAAAAGAGGGGACTATGTACTCACTTGAGATTGCTTAATAGTCTTTAGATAACCACCAAGCAATGCTAGAAAGATCACGGAATCCAACGGCACCTAATATAGGTAACTACGTTAATAAACGGACCTAAATCGGAGGATCGGATAAAATGTGGGTTCGTAAACCAAATGAGTATAGGAGCTCATGTAATATGGTTTAACAAAGCCTACATTCTAAAACGGAACCTATCCTAAGTGCTTACAACCCATTAAGACTGGTTTAGGTAGCTTACGCTACTTTAACGCTTCGTTCGTGTAAAACGCGTTTGGACCGCCTAACTAGTCCTATGACAAGTAAAATGTGCCTTAACATGTCTAATATTGTTGTCTAATCAGTTTAGATATAAAAAATTATGTTACATATGCTTAAAATGAATTTTGGAGCAAAAAGGGCATTTTGGTAATTTACCTAAGGCATACAAACTACCTATCATACAACTAACTAAACGATGTGACCATAAGGTATAACCTCGGAAGGTTATTCCCTATACAACTATGGTCACCTAATGTGTTTGGTCGGATCCTAATGATCGACCAAACGGGTCGGGTTCGAAAGTATAAGCGGTTGTTTAGACCGTTTACCTTACGACCCTATATAAGCACTAAACCTAAAGTGACGAGCTAAACATGTTAAAACATACTTGTTGATGCATGGAATATCTGTTGACTGCGTCTACAAAGAGTCTGAAGTCAAGATTGGTCAACAGGGGGTCAAAGTGTAAATATTGTATGAAATAGGGTCTGGATCGCTTATATGTCATTGTCTTAAGTCTGGACCGCTTATTAGTCATTAGTGTGGATCGCTTATATGTCAAGTAGTCTGGATCGCTTATACGGCATGTCGTATGAGTGGACCAGAAACTCTATATATAGGTTGAGCTGGTTCATTAGTCTATAACGTGTATGTGTGTGCTTGGGAGCCGAAACTCTGTCAAAATATCATCAGAAAGCAATAAAAAGATAAGAATTGAAAGGATAAGCTGTTGTTACATTACATATTCTGATTCCGCCTTTATATGTAATGATGAACTTTCTCAACTGATCGGTTAGAGTCACGACACGGTCCAACAAGTGGTATCAGAGCTTCAGGACGAGAAGTTCATACTACATCAGCTGATTCGACACTTTTCTCATCTTTCTACTCATCTTTCTCTTTTATTTTTCGGTTTATACAAGTTTATATGGACAGAATGGTTTGAAGTTCAAGTATATTGAGCGAAAACAGTTTTTAAACAATCCTTAACAGTTTCAGATCTTAAAACACAGTAAAAATCAATCAATTTTATCAAAAACACAATCGGTTCTCGGACAGAAATTTCAAACTCAGATCTGTAACGAATTAGCGGTCGGAATTGAACGATAATCATATCATTGTGTTCGGAATTCAGTGTAGATCATTCTTTGAAAGTATCAGATTGTAATTTGGACTAAAAATGTTCAAAATTGGTTAAAATCTGTGGTCCGCTTTTTCGGTCATCTGTTTTGGTTCGCTCTTTCAGACACTTTCTGGTCCGCTGTTACGGACAACATCAGGTCCGCTTATTTGATCATTACCTGGTTCGCTTATTTGATCATTACCTGGTCCGCTTATTTGATCATTACCTGGTCCGCTTATAAGGACATAAGCTTGGTTCGTTTATTTGGACATACAGACTTGATAGTTTCGCTCATAAGGACATTACGTGGATATTAATTGTAAAAACAAAAGCCTCGGCCCATGTGATAAGTATTAATAGTGGCCCAATCATATACATTTGTCAGTCAATAGTATTTGGCCCAATCTATTGCGATTCATGTGATATTGCAGTTCTTAATTGAATTGATCTAAAATTGTGGTCCAATCATATTCATAATTGACGACTCAGTTCTCGAACATCATTTCGTGCAGTCCATTCGTTTAGTGATTTCATTTAAACAACATTGAATCAAATTCGCAAAATCTTCGACACGAGTCTTAGATTGATTTTACAAACACACTATTGCGTATTCAGTTTGTTTGAACTGATAGTTTGTTTGTTTGTTTGTTTGTTTGCAGGAACGTACAAGATGGCAAATTCCGATCCTATTCCATGGAAAGATGATCGTACTGAGGAACAAAAGTATCAATACCGGAAGATGATTGCTGAAAACAAGATTATCAGACTTTCTGGTATCTTTCTGGAAGCTAGAAGAGCAAACAGATGGGATCCAGATAGAGAGTGCTATCTTGATAGGTATGGCAACATTGCGATTGATGACAAAACACTTGATATCGAGGCAATAATCCAGCAGTACAAAGAAGAAGATGATTATTGGCAAAAGAAATGGTGGGGAGATGAAGAAGAGAAAAAGAAAAAGAAAGAGATACTAGATGAAATTGAAAGAAACTCAGAAAATATGAGTTTGGTTGAGTTTAGTGAATTAATCAAAAGGATTAAAGAAGGAATGACAAAGAATGATGAATCAAAGAAGGATGAAACTTCGAAAAGTGAAGTTGTGTGCTCAAAATGCAAAAAATTAGAAGCAGAAACTTTCAATCTCTTGAAAGATGTGGAGAATTTGACAGTGGAAATCAAAAGCTTGAAGAATGAGAAAGAATCTGATAATAAACAGATTCTTGAAATGAGAGAAAATTGTGAAAAATTGACGTCAGAAAACGACAAACTGTTGAGTAGTTTGGACAGTTTGACATTGGAAATTAACAAGTTGAAAGAAAAAGAAAAAGATTTTGGAAAAATCAAAATTGAAAATGAAAACGTTTTTTGGATAAAATTGGAAAATGAAACGTTAAAAGAAAAAGAAAAAGATTTTCAAAATCAAATCAAGATTTTAGAAGATGAGAAAGATATTTTTGGTAAAGATAATTTTGAAAAACAAATTGAAATCAATTCTCATCTTGCTAAAATCATTCAGCTTGAAAAAGAAGCTAAAAAAGCTCGGATGAAAATCAAAGAGCTTGAAGTGAAATTGAAAGGTTTTGTGACTTCGGCACCATATGAGTGTCCAAAACCGATCAATTCAGATCCAATAAGTGACAATGTCACAAATTTTGACAAAGTCAAAATTGAAGATTGTGATGAAATATCTGATGACGAAAAAGAAAAGAAAAGAAAAATATTTTTAGATTTACAAGAAAAATTTAAAAATACTGTTTTGCAGTCTACTGAAATAGGTGAATGCTCTAAGCAAAAACCTGTTAAGAAGATTGTAGAACAGAAACAAAAAGATAAAAATTTGAAAAATCCTAAAATTGAAAATAAAAGCTCATCAGTTAAGTCATCCAATCATTTTGAAAAACTACAAAAATCTGAAAATAAAAACTCACAAAATGTTGGTAATAAGTGGTGCAGGTTTGACCACAGTGCTTCAAAGCCAAAACAAGTTTTCAAGAAGAGTGATGATTACCACAAAGCCAGACAATGTTATGATCTAAGCATATGGTGTGAAAGTGGTGAATGGTACGATAACAGAGTGTGCTACACTTGTGGTGTGAGAGGACACATTGCTGTTAACTGCCAGAATTGGAGTTATGAAACAAGAAGATGCTATAACTGTCATATCAGAGGACATATTGCCAGAGATTGCTCGAGGAGATCGATGGGAAGATCGAGGGTTGAATCTCAAAGAATGGCAAAGAAGCTAGTCAACGTCAAGCCCTATGAACAGAAGGTTCTAAAATCTAAAGTTCAGGATCAGACAATTCAAGAAAAGAAAGTTAAACTTTCTCAGGGGCAGAAAGACAGACTGCGAAAGAAAAGGAAGAAGGCGAGAGAGTATCTCGAGAAAATTTTGTCTTCGGGTTCACCGGACAGATTAAATAAAAGTTCTGATGAATCAACTCACTCAACTGCAAAGCCAGGTAAATTGAATTCTTCAGATGCAAATCTGAGGACAAAAGAGAAAAAGGAGAAGAAGAAAATGGTTGGCGATGAATCTGATGTGTCAAAGTCAGACAAGTCACCATCAGGCAATGAATCTGACAGGTCAAAGTCAGACAAGCCATGTGCAGGCAATGATTCTGGTTCATCAAAGCCAGAGGAGCCTAGTGTTGAGATAAAAACTGAGAATTCAGGTTTAACAATGGCTTATACAAACTTTCCACCATTGTTGAACAAGAATTCAAAATCACCCAAGGCTGGTCAGGCTTGGGTAAATCTTTTCAAATAGAAAAATCTGACTTGCCGGAGCTTCCAGGTTGGTAAGCGTGAAGCAGGTATCCGCATCATTCTTGAGAAATTCACAGGATGGTAACTGTGATATTTCGATTTACAAGTGGTAAATCAGGGACATTAAGTTGTACTTGATTTTCTACTAAGTGTTTGTTGTTGATAAGGGTCTTAATTGATAAATTCTTTAAAATGATTGAAAAAAAACAATGTGATGAAACCCCGAGTTTGTAAAAAGACAAACAAAACTAATTTTCCGGAAAAACCATTTGATTAAAACAAACTTAAGTGTTTTGAAATCTAAATGGGAAAATAGTTTGTTGTCAGGGGGAGTTCTGATTGTTAAGCCGAGTGAATGGCGAATTGAAGCGATTTGATATCAGTTTATCATTTTATTTGTACAAGTTTGTTTCAATTTTTCTCAGAAAATCAAAATTGAAACATATTTTGATTTTAGGGGGAGAAAAATTTTAAAAAAATTAGAAAATTTGAAAATTTGAAAAATTCAAAAACATTGAAAATTGAAAATGAGTTTTGTTGTGAAAAAGAGGAAATGATAGTAAATCAGTGAACTATCACAGCATGCTAAAGATATGAAATGTCAAATGTGATAAACGGTCTCACTGATGATGTGTCGATAGGTTTTTGCACATTTAGTAGATTTATTCGGGATATAAACCTAAAATTCAAACTTGTGAATTCGTGGGGAACACTACTTGGATATATAGGTAACCCCTGAAATCTCGTTTGAAAGGTCTCTTAATCTGATATACTAGGTCTTTATACTCAATGATGTCTGGGGTATTATTCCGGGACTTCTGCTGAACGGTAGTTCTGACCTAGTCCTTGGCTAATACTTGCTGCAATGCTTGAAACACAGCATTAAACCCTCAGCATGCTGAAACAATAAAATTGATAAATGCTGCTGTTGTAAGCAAAAAGATCCTCTAAAGGGGACACACCGAAAAGTCGAAGCTGATATCTCTCTGCGTATACGGAAGTATCGATCTGAGATCCCTCGGCCCTCGCATACCTAAATTATATACAGATATCATTGTAGTATACTCACCTGTAAGACTGATTATTGGGATTCTGGATACGGGAGTATATTCAAGAGGTGGGACACATGAATGATCTAAGTTCTTAATTCATCTAAATCGTATCCTGAATAAGTTGAAATTTGTGTGAGAATTTAAGATGGATCAGTATATCGACAATCGAGGTGAATCGTTTAGAGCTTAAAATGATTAAAGCTTAATGGTGCTAGTGATTGGTCTCATAAACTGATATGATCCTCTTACACAAACTCACAAAAATATTGTTTGTATATATTTGTTTACTGCTTTTCAGTCAAGATCAAAAATCCAAAAAGATTTTCGGAGTGTTTTAGCATAAAATGTTGAAAATTCAAAAAGATTTTCGACAACTGATGTTGAAGGACTGATATTCAAAATTCCAAGTGCTAAACATGATGAATTGGGTTGGAAGAATATATTGAAAACTTTGAATGTTATATACAAATGTTTTTGAAAAATTGAGGGGTTTAGTTAATCAAGGTCATTTATTTGAACTTGATGTAACTAGTATGATTGTTGTATATATGATTTCTACCAGTAAGTTTATTAAATTCAATTGTTATAAATTTGTGAAACTTATGTTGAGGTAGAGGATGTGCAGGGTAACAGGTTTTGAATTTCATTATTCCCATGGAAGCAAATTGTCAAAGCTTGAACCAGATATCTCAAGATTCCAGCATACTGAGAAGGGGAGTCTGTGAAAGGGGGAGTTTGGATCAACAGTTATTGGGAAGTTGAAATTAGAGCTAGGTGATGCTAAAACTTGTGAAGAATGCTTATGATGTGAAGACAGAGAGTTAGAGAAAAGACTAAGACTGAAGACTATGGATCTGAAGATGCTAAAAGACTACGTCAACATCCAAGGGGGAGTCTGTTGATGCATGGAATGTCTGTTGACTGCGTCTACAAAAAGTCTGAAGTCAAGATTGGTCAACAGGGGGTCAAAGTGTAAATATTGTATGAAATAGGGTCTGGATCGCTTATATGTCATTGTCTTAAGTCTGGACCGCTTATTAGTCATTAGTGTGGATCGCTTATATGTCAAGTAGTCTGGATCGCTTATACGGCATGTCGTATGAGTGGATCAGAAACTCTATATATAGGTTGAGCTGGTTCATTAGTCTATAACGTGTATGTGTGTGCTTGGGAGCCGAAACTCTGTCAAAATATCATCAGAAAGCAATAAAAAGATAAGAATTGAAAGGATAAGCTGCTGTTACATTTCATATTCTGATTCCGCCTTTATATGTAATGATGAACTTTCTCAACTGATCGGTTAGAGTCACGACACGGTCCAACAGAACTTCGTGTTGACCATAAACTGGTCAATGCATAAAGTCAAACAAAGTTTGACTTTCATGTTTAAAATGCGAAAAAGAACGAAAGAATACTTACAAAAGGTCCAAGAATGGAGGTTTGATTCCAAATATTCTCAGGTATGAAGTGATAAACACATCAACTTAGAGAAATTTCAGAATCAAGTGTGAGTTGGGAGTGAAATGGGTGGGGGTATTTATAGTTTTTGCACAACCGTTAAGATCGTTCATCGTAAAACGAGCTTCGATCACAACCGTACATGTGCACCCATGGTTTTGCAAAACCATGGGCACCTTAAAATGGCCCATAGAATGCTGAAAAACCATGTGCAAGAGTGGAAGATATCTGGAACAAGCTGGAAACAGCTGAAAACACAACTCTGCTGATCTGGGACATGCTTACGGACCGTAAGCAGACCCATACGGTCCGTAAGGACCCAGCAGACCAGCAAAGTTTGAGTTTTGGCAGTTTTGGTCCCTGTGCGCGTATTGTCGTGTTTTGGCACCTCTAACACCCGTCAAACCCATTTTTAAGCTCCATAAGGATGTTAAAGCACGGGGAACATGAAACATGCTAAAAAATATGTCAGATGTCAGTTCGTTTGGCCATACGGTTACGTTGTTCGGGTAATTACGACGGAAGTCGTAACGGACGCAAAAACGATCCAAATTACTCGACGAATGGATTTTTATCAAGCCAATCACTAAAACATAATATTTTAATGATTACATAAATTTTTGGATGTCCGGATGTATTCATAACGTAAGATATGCGCGAAAATGCAAACTTATGCACTATTTGACGCTTTTAGTCCCTGAATGACCAAAAAGTTTATTTTAGCACACCGAACCCCTCAAAGCCTATTTCTAAGCTATGTAAAGGATATTTAGGGTATGTTTAACTTATGGTCATGTTCCGGAATGTCCGTTACACTACGAATCGGCATACTTTCGCAGGTTGTCGAATTTAGTCCTTGTAAGCGAATAAACTTGATTTTGCCATACCAAATCCTTCAAAACTTATTTCTAAGTTATGTAAAGGATATTTATGGTATGTTAAGCATATGTTGATGTTCCAGAGTGTTTGTCGTGATAAACTGATTACGTTTACGCACCAGTTTGCGTATAACTTTCTAGAAAGCGATATAGAGTTTGAAATTGAACAAAAACCAAAACATGAAAAATGTCAAACATAAACAAACAGACATTGGGATCAAATTACATTGTTTCATTGATAACTGAACTGTTTACAATGATTACAAGCACATATGTCACAATCTCCCCTACTTGTGGAAATTTCGTCCCGAAATTTATTTAGAGGAAACTTGTGAGAATAGATGTGGATACTTCTCCTTCATTTGATCTTCACGTTCCCAAGTAAACTCTGGTCCATGTTTATATTCCCAGTGAACTTTGACCAATGGAATGCGCTTGTGTTTGAGCCACTTGACTTCACGATCCATGATTTCCATAGGTTTCTCGACAAAGTGCATTGTGTTATCAACACGACTTTCGTCAAGTGGTATATGGAGGTTCTCATCAGCCAAACACTTCTTGAGATTGGACACGTGGAAGGTTGGATGAACGTTTCCAAGTTCAGGAGGTAACTCAAGTCTGTAGGCTACCTTACCGATTCTTTCGACGATCTTGAATGGTCCAACGTATCTAGGTGCCAGTTTTCCTGTCTTTCCAAATCTGATCACACCTTTCCAAGGTGAGACCTTAAGTAATACACGATCACCGACTTGAAATTCAAAAGGCTTGCGTCATCGGTCCGCGTAACTCTTTTGACGGCTTCGAGCTGTCTGAAGGTTATCGCGAACTTTCTTAACCTTATCTGTCGTCTCTTGAATGAGGTCAGGTCCAGTAAGCTGAGCCTCACCGATCTTATTCCAGCATATTGGTGAATGACATTTTCGACCATAGAGAGCCTCGAAAGGAGCCATGTTGATGCTGGAGTGATAACTGTTGTTGTAGGAGAATTCAATCAATGGAAGATACGAATCCCAAGTACCCCCAAAATCGATCACACAAGCTCTAAGCATATCCTCCAAAGTCTGGATTGTTCTTTCAATTTGGCCATCAGATTACGGATGATAAGCTGTGCTCAAATTAAGTTGGGTCCCCATAGCAGATTGCATGGTTCTCCAAAAACGAGACGAGAATCGAGCATCTCTGTCAGAAATAATGTTCAAGGGAACACCATGTCGAGATATAATTTCATCCACATGAATTTTAGCAAGCTTGTCAGCAAATAGATCCTCACGGATTGGCAAGAAATGCGCTGACTTTGTATGACGATCAACAACTACCCAGATGGCATCATGCCCTTTCTTAGTGCACGAAAGTTTGGTAATAAGATCCATAGCAATGTTTTCCCATTTCCAAACTGGAATTTCTGGTTGCTCCAATAAACCAGAAGGATGTTGGTGTTCACCCTTAACCTTAAGATAAGTAAGGCATTTTGATACGTATAAGGCAATGTCTTTCTTCATACCAGGCCACCAATACTGAGTACGAAGATCCTTATACATTTTGTCTGAGCCAGGATGAATAGAATAACGAGACTTATGGGCTTCATCCATAAGGAAGGTGCGAAGATCATCTTGGCTTGGGACCCACAAATGGTCCATGAAATAATATGATCCATTGTCCTTTAGTTCAAGATCAGGCTTAATGTGATAAGGTAATTCTTTACCCATCAAACCCTATGAAACACAAGTATGTTGAGCTTGAGTAATGCGGGTTTAGATATCAGATCGGGATTGAATATCAGATTGAACACGAACACAATGAAGCTTGACACGTTCTTTACGACTCAAAGCGTCGGCCACGACATTCGCCTTACCAGGATGGTAGCGAATTTCGCAGTCATAGTCGTTTAGAAGTTCAACCTAATGTCGTTGCCTCGTGTTGAGTTCTTTCTGATTAAAGATATGCTGAAGACTTTTGTGGTCAGTGAAAACCACACATTTTGTACCGTACAAATAGTGTCTCCAGATTTTGAGAGCGAAGACAACTGCACCCAACTCAAGATCGTGAGTGGTGTAGTTCTTCTCATGTACCTTCAATTGCCTCGATTCATAAGCTATGACTTTGTTCCTTTGCATGAGAACACAGCCAAGACCCAAATTCGATGCATCACAATACACGACAAAATCATCATTGCCCTCTAGCAAAGATAGAATAGGCGCATCACAAAGCTTCTGCTTCAAAGTCTGAAACGCTTCTTCTTGTTTGGATCCCCATTCAAAGGGTTTGTTCTTCTGAGTTAGAGTAGTTAGAGGAACTGCAATCTTCTAGAAGTTCTCGATGAAGCGGCGGTAATAACCCGCGAGACCCAGAAAAGAACGAACCTCAGTAGGAGTCGTAGGCGTATCCCAATCCTTAATCGCACTGATCTTGGAGGGATCTACATGAATACCTTGTTCGTTGACAATATGTCCCAAAAATTGAACTTCCTTAAGACAAAATTCGTACTTGGAGAATTTGGCAAAAAGTTGCTCTTTCTTCAGGAGTTCCAGAGTAAGACGAAGATGTTGCTCGTGATCAGCTTGCGTCTTAGAATATATCAGAATGTCATCAATGAAAATGATGATGAACTTATCTAAATAAGGCTTACAGACCCTATTCATCAAGTCCATGAAAACAGCAGGGGCATTAGTCAAACCGAATGGCATAAATGTGAACTCATAATGCCCATAACGAGTGCGGAAAGCAATCTTGGGAATATCGTCTTCATGCACACGAAGCTGATGATACCCAGAACGCAGATCAATCTTTGAAAAATAAGAAGCACCTTGTAATTGATCAAATAGATCATCAATGCGAGGTAGGGGATATCGATTCTTGATGGTAATCTTGTTAAGCTCACGATAATCGATACACATCCTAAAAGATCCATCCTTTTTCTTGACAAAAAGAAAGGGAGCACCCCAAGGTGAAAAGCTAGGACGGATAAAACCTTTATCAGAAAGCTCTTGAAGCTGCTTAGATAACTCTTGCATCTCAGACGGTGCGAGACGATATGGAGATTTGGCAATGGGATTTGCACCAGGTACAAGATCAATACGGAACTCGACTTGGCGCGCTGGGGGTAAACCAGGTAACTCTTCTGGAAACAACTCTGGATAATCCTGAACAACAGGGATATCTTGAATAGACTTACCTTTGCCTTTATCTGCTACAACATGTGCCAAGAAGGCCACATAGTTCTTTCGCAGATACTTTCGAGCTTGAAAACAAGACATGAGCTTGAAGCTACTAGTAGGTTTCTTACCACGAACCTGTAGGATCTCACCTGTCAAAAGCGGAATACGAACAATCTTCTCAAAACAAACTACTTCTGCGTGATGCTTGGCTAACCAATCCATACCCACTATAACATCAAAACTCCCAAGTTGCATTGGCGTGAGGTCAACGGGAAAAAGATGGTTGTTAAGGTTCAACTGGCAGTTACGAAGAACGGACTCGAGAACAACGGGATCACCACTAGCAACTTCTACTGTCAAAGGCTTACCTAGTTTCGTTCTAGACACGCGAAGCAATGGCACAAAAGATAACGACACAAAACTCTTATCGGCACCTGAATAAAAAAGAAAAGAAGCAGACTGATTGTTAACAAAGAACGTACCGTTCACCACCTCGTTGCCTGCTTGCGCCTCAATAGCATTCATATTGAAAACTCGACCTCAAGCCTGAGCCTGATCCTGATTTGCGTTGACCAGCCTTGGACACTAGTTTCGATAATGGGTCAGGTCTCCACAATTATAGCATGAACCAGAAGGAAAATGAGGTCGTGCAGCTTGTGCTTGCTGTTGAGCAACCTGCTGAGTTGGGTTACGTGCAGCCAGATTGGGAGCAAAGCGACAAATATCAGCAAGATGACCTGACTTTCCACAGTTGGTACAGAAACGGCAAAGAACTTGCGGTTGATGGTAGCTATTGCATCTGTTGCACAACGGTGCATTCCCCGCATACCGTTTCTTCGCTGGTGGTTGTGCGGGTTGATTGGGAGCTGCCTGGTTAACTTGGGTAGTGATAGCAAAATTCTGGGAAGCCTTACGCTTCCTAGACCCCTTCGAGGAACCAGAATCCTTACCCTTCTTGTTCTTTCCTTTCTTGCTTTCACCCTTGTCAGACAACTGTTTCTTACCCTTGTCACCCTTCCTGTGTAACTTACCCTTTCAGACTTGTGACTCAGTCAATGTTGCAGCTAACTCAATTGCCTGACGAACTGTGGTAGAGTTACTACCAGTGACGATGTCTTGAACAGAGTCAGGTAAGCCATCAATATACCTCTCGATAGCTTTCTTAAGTGGGGTAACCATGGTAGGGCACAGTAAGCTCAACTCCTCATATCTGTTAGTGTATGCCCGATGCTCACCACTATCCTGTTTTAAATCATCAAACTCCCTTTCTAAAGCCCTCAGTTCATGACGAGGACAAAACTCCCTCATCATAAGAGCCCTAAGTTCAGCCCATGTCTATGCTAACGCAACCTCAGCACCACGGTCTCTCATAACCCCGTTCCACCATGTAAGAGCCGTTTTCTGGAATACGCTTGATGCAAACTCGACTTTGCGATTATCAGGACATTGAACGTGACGAAACGTACTCTCAATGCTCTCGAACCACTGTGGGAGCCCAGTTGCCCCTTCAGAACCACTAAACTTGTGTCACACCCGACCACGTAAAACAACAAATCGTGGCGGAAACGTCGGGGAGTGTTGCGACAGAATCATTGTTTCACAACACATGGAATTTAGAATATTGTTTTATTACATAAAAGTTACATTGTCTTGGAATTTGATCAACAAACAGTACAATTGTCGTTCATGTTTTTTTTTTTAATTACTAAGGCCCATGTCCATCCTATGTAAAGCAATCAATAGTCGTCACGAAATAAACCTGAAACATATGTGAAAGTAAATACGTCAGCATAAAAATGCCTGTGAGTAACATAGGTTTTGTGAATTAGATTCATGGCTTTGGATCATATAAGAAAAGATTATATGTTTATAAAAGTAGCCATGAATCCTTGATAAAAGTTTGGTTTCTAGAAAACTTTGCATTGATATAAAAGTTGTAGTATATATAAAAATATACCTTGGTTTTAAGAAAGTCGGATAAGTAATATATTACAATATATTTTAGTTTCAAAACAGTTAAACAGATAGTATATCAAATAATAGTTTTTGGTAAACATATCAACTATGTTTTAGTAAATACCAAAATATATGTTGGATTTGTACATAGTATATCAAATTATACTTTAGTAAATAATAGCATATCAAATTATGCTTTAGCAAACAGTATCACGTTGGTAGTATATCGAAATATATCATAAATCGCGATTTAGCAATACATTCAAACCTTAGTGCATCAAACTATACTTTAGAGACTATAGACATACCACAAAGGCAATTTCTATTTGGATAAAATTTGGTTTCTGACATTCCATACAACAGGAATAAGGTGTCTAGTCCTATAGCGCTATATCGTACTACCAATCGGCTTGATCATTGTTAATGGATGTATAAATAACAGTATAAATAAACAATTAGTTCTAACAAACCTTGGAAATCAGTCGTTTAAACCATAGATAATAGTTCAATTCATCAAAAGATAGTACTTATGCAAGTGAAATCATATAGTCGAAATCATGAAAATAATGAATAGGCACATATGAATCACCCCAAAACATTTGAAAACGTAAAAGAGGGGACTATGTA
Organism: Helianthus tuberosus; assembly: GCA_030545235.1. Lineage (NCBI taxonomy): Eukaryota > Viridiplantae > Streptophyta > Magnoliopsida > Asterales > Asteraceae > Helianthus > Helianthus tuberosus. Next base: position 59,898,521 of record CM060429.1, on the reverse strand, counting down.
CTCACCTTTGGGTGCGTTTTTTTATATGTTAACACAATCCCTCAAATTGTTTATTCGTCCTAAATTAAATAAGAACGATTTAATAATAAAAAACCCACAAAAATACATAAGTTTCTCCGATACTTAGAATTTTCACATAACTTTGAGATTTTCTCGAAAAGTTATTATTTTTTATTATATTGGTGTATTTATGTATATATGAGTTCGTATACATATTTTAAGAACTTTGTGACTTGAACGATTTTATTGGTGACCCTTATCATGTTATAAGCAATATATCTACGATTTGCGCGTCGTAATATATATACTCAAATGTAACATACTAATAATAGCGTAATACACATAATCTTGTCAAGTATTAACATGTCATCATACACCTATTTATAAACACATAACACATTGTAACACATAAAATTTACCCATGAACAACCCATTCTAGTGTACACTGAAAAACACGTATTTTAGCAATTCGGTAACGTTTTTGGGTGCCGGAAGTCACGTATGACTAACCCAACACCAAGTAAACTTAATATAAGTTAAAATACTTATTTTTATATCAAAAATATCAGTTTACTTACTGATCTAAGACATTTTTATAAAAATCCCCCGAAAAGCCGATTTTTTAACCGTTTTACCGCATAGTTTTGCATCAAACGTTACCCTAACCATCCCAAATCGAAACGACTTGATATTTTAACATAACCCATTTTATTTACCGAATAAAATAGTGGTTATACTCATGATAGTGCAGGTCTCACATAAAGCACATAAATCATGCAAATTTCACATATTTTACCACTTTTTAAGCTATATGTACAACATGCAAATGCTATCAAACCTATGTCAAAGTTTCATGCCATTATAATATACCAAATAATGTTATTTTTAGTGTTTATAATCTGTTCTAAAACATTTTTGTCATACAATCATTTTTTTATCTTTTCTTGAGCTTTAAATCAACATGTATTCTTATGTACAAGTGTCTAAAGCACACTATCATATTATCATCATTTCATGTGTATAAAAATGCATCAAATATGTAATTTATTCATGTTTATTTACTGATTTGTTTGAACATTTATCATGTCTTACACAAATCATCAAACACTTACATTTTAACTATCATTCAAGAACAAGCAACAACTTAAACATGTACTTATCAAAGATCAACCTCAAATCTCATACACACACACATATATATATATATATGTACGGTCATACATACACACATATGTACTACCATTTTTATTTGTATCAAGACCCATTTCTTTTTAGATTTCAAGTTTGTGAAAATTCCAAGATTCAAGAGAAACTTCAATTCATCAAGAACAACCAAGAATCAAGAGTATGATTTAAACATAAATGTTATACCTTCAAGATTCAAGTAAGTTTTTGGATGGGATTTTGATGATATGGAGCTTGAAATCACTTGAAAGCACCTTGGAAACTCCTTTGGATCTTCACACCAACTTGAAGTTTGCTTGAAATGGGGTTTGATCTTCAAGAACAAGGTTGAAGAGATGATAATGGTGATGAAGGTGGGGGTTACGGTTGGGGAAGAGAGAGAGAGAGAGTGGAAGATTGAGTGATCTTTGTTTGATTTGTTTATGATCTTGGGGGGATATGGAAGATATAAATAAGATTTGGAAGATTTACTAGAGATTTCATGTACCAACACTTGTCAAGTGGAAGGAGAAAAATGTGGGCACTTGTTACATACATACATACACGATATATATATATATATATATATATATATATATATATATATGCACAAAAATACACATAAATGATATATGTAGGTTAAAAACGAGTGTTTAACTGGATACCGGGTATTTTATCTAGCGTTTAAATCCCGGTTTATGGCGTTCTAAATTATTTTTATTATTCTATAAAAATAAACTCGCCAAAATATTACTGAAATAAATTTCAGTTGCCGAGACTGGCTGCGTTGTCTGCGTTTCGCAGTATAAGCACGGTGTTACGCAGTAACACGCGGTACGCGCTTAATCTTGAAAAATAACGTTTTTAAGTGTTTTAATTTATTTTTCAACACGAACATGATTAAAAATAAAATTGTAATTATAACAGAATATTTTTAGGATTTAAATATTATCCGGGCGGTCACCAACGTTCATTTCGCAGTTTTGTCGTAAATAGTTCTAAAGTTCGAATAAACATGTTTTTGCCATACCGAATCCTTCGAAACTTATTTCTAAGTTATGTAAAAGGGTATTTAGGCTATGTTTGGCTTATGTCACATTTTTGAAGTGTACGTCGCGTTAAATTGATTATGTTTACGTAACGGTTTATGGTTTCACTTCCAGAACAGGTTTGAGAGTTCGGAATTGAACAATGATTGAAAACGTTCTAATGTCACAAAATATTGAAATTAAAACACCATATTTTATTAAATACAAAGTTGTTTGGAACAGTACAAGGGTTAAAATACACAGATGTTACAACTTGAGTGGTTTAGCCGAATTGAAACTCTTGAAATTGTATGGAGCATTCTGGTTATTGTTGGCTTGGTTCACTTGAGCAATAATGTCTGGGAGTACAACAGCCATATGCTGCGCCATGATATCTGCCATTTCGGCATTAGATAGCGGATTTTCGCGTCGAGGAGGCATTCTAAAAGAGGAAACATGAGAGGAAACGAGTGAGATGATTAGATGAAAAGAATGAGATGAAACAAAAATAGACAAAAGAAAAGATGGTGGTCATTCGCTCGTTACCACAAAGCGAACGAACGACACACAGTGACTAATCAAAGTAAATGGGTCAAAAGTAATGTATCGCGAAGACATGCTCGCCTATAAGTGAACACTCACCCCAAGAGTTCCCAGGTAAGAGTGACTGGTCCGATTATGTGGATTTGTACCAACACTCTAGCCTTAGACAGAAAACCCAGGGTACAGGCATTCACTCTTCCAGTTTGCACGTGTTCACACTATTTAGAACCCAAAACATTGACGAGATTTTGAAAACTTGGAAGGCACAAGGCCAAAAATAAATCAAACTGGAAGGGTTCAAAACCTTATAACAAATTATTTAAAAACAGATGATTGATTTTCAAAAATCGTTTTGGAAAAATTGGGTTCTTGTTTTGGATAATCACCTAAGGATAGGTGAAGTGCATGTTTTAAGATCTAAACACAAGATAACTTGTTTTGGGGTCCTAGAAAGGTTATAGTCTAGGTCAAAGCATTACTAATAACCTAATTCCCAAAAACCATTGGCTCTGATACCAACTCTTCTGTCACACCCCGACCACGTAAAACATCAAATCGTGGCGGAAACGTCGGGGAGTGTTGTAACAGAATTATTGTGACAACCCTCAAAATCCCATGTATTCCGTACAATTCATTAATGATAATTAAAGTGCTTGACGACTATGTGGAAATATTTAACTGCTCTCTGATTTCTGTGTTATATTCACATATGCGTGTTAACATACTAGTAGTATGCAGAAAACCTGACTAAATGGTCCTGAATATTTTCCTATATGTTAGAAATTTATTTCATTACAAAAATATTTAAATAAGACACTTTACGGTACAATTAAACACTTTAACGGAACAGTATCCGACCGAACAACCGGACATTACCCGGGACACCAAATTTTTGTCAAACACATTGTGTAATTATTTTTAGCTAGTCGTGGTCCCCATTTGCCATAATACCCACTATAAATCAAATAACCAACATATATTATTAAGTTACTTACATGATAACTTACAATTCCATTCTAGTTACAATTTTTGCAAACATCCCCCCCCCCCCCCCAACGATTTTTGTTTTCTTGTGGACCCACCAAATGATCTTCACCATGCTTCATATATTCTACTTGATTTTATTTCATTTCTATAATGGATCCTTGCTTGTAGACATCACCATAAAATATGAAGCAATCTTATATGTAAGGAACTCTAAGATTCATCATAATTCACTTAGATCACTCTCTCTCATCACACCTCCCTCTCTCTCATTCGGTCACCCCCACAACCGAATCCACTCCCCACCCTTTTCATCTTCATCTTCTTCCATTACAAATCCATTCAAAGCTTACAAGGTGAATCTATGGAGGTCGCAACTTGAAGGACGTTCTAAGGAGCTTGTTCTAGTCTTTTTCACCATCATATTCTCAATAGATTCTACGCTAGCTATAAGCTAGTAGTAAGTCTCTTGTTACACTCTTGTTAATCTTGTTTCATCTCGTTTCTATGATCAAAAGGTGTAGTATGTTTTAAATCACTAAAGTGACAAGAACTAGTAGATGAACATAAAAGTTTATATGAAATTTTACATATAAAAAGTTTACTTATGATTGATGCATAAAGATGAAAACTTGTTGGTTTAAGGTTGGTTAATACATCTATGATGTTTGTTAGTCAAGCTTTTGATAAACCTGTTGTTCGGACGCTTGTTAATACGACTTAGTAACATTTAAACTTCAAAACAACATGCTGAGTCACTTTTTCAGCCGTCTTCATAGGGCTGTAAACAGACCTTAATAACTCGAAAAACAGAATTTCTGAAGCCTAAAATTTGTATTTTCGAAAAACTGATCAAATGGCACTGGAATCGTAATTTTTCGAGGTCGTTTACTATTTTTAAAGAACCGATTTGTAACAGCAGCTTAGGCTGAGTTTTTACAGCAATAAATGGGTGTTGTATTTTCTGTTGTAGCTTGTATTCTGTGTAGAATCGGATCATGAAATTTTTACTGTAAATGACAACTGAAGTATTTGTAATTACCCCACTGGAATTTCGTAAATCGGACACTCGATGAATTTTTAATAAATTGTTCCGTGGACTGTGGTCAGAAAATACATAAATCTGAGTTCAGTTCGGAATATGAATTTTTATAAAATATTGGTAATGAACCGGACCCCGATATTTTTACACAATAAAATATGGAACGTTTAAGACATCCTGTAAAAATTTGGGAATTTTTGGAATAATTTAACTATTTTATTTAAAGGTCCGAAAAACAGCCGGTTTTGAATATTAAAGCTGAATTGACATAAGTTGTGACTTGCGTGTCTAAATGTCGAGTATGCTATCAGTGAATTATTTAACATGTATTATGTGTTACGTGCAATATCGTATGTTTGTTTATGAGTGGGGAATGGATGAGAAGTTTATATGGGCATAAATCGTTAAAGTGTGTACCTGTTATGTGGACAAAGTCATGTGCAAATAAACCATACGTAGGATACGTGTTATGCATGAGAAACTGATTGTTATCCGTACCTTATTAGGACGTGATTGACCGACCTTGACTGTTAACTATATTTGAGAACCTAACCGAGCAAACCGAGGTGAGTTCACACTCTTTCTAAGGCATGGGATTCCCAGGGGTTGGGAATGGGATTGAATAACTACTTGTACTATCATTACTATTAAACTACTTTTTACTGTCATCGGATTGAAGGGCACGTACGTAAAACCTACGTACACTCATACTTACTACTGTCCTCGGATTGAAGGGCACGTACGTAAAACCTACGTACACGATCATAAGACCATCAACTCTATCACTTTAAGTCCCTCATTTATCGACTTAATCGCCGAGGCCTATGGCGAGCGGGTCATTAGTTAATAGCGCTATTAGGTTTAACAAACCTCACACCGTGCCAGTCGGACGAGCGTGTACTAATGGACTATGGGCAAAGAGTCAATGCTGATAGACATTGACTTAGGGCACCTCTTATATTTTTCGTAACAGTCGATACGCGTGGTCTAGTAACACATGGGAAACCCCCACTAATCTTCGCAAACATGTCAGAAAGACCGCGATGCAAACTTATACGATACATGGTTTTCAAAACGAACAGATGATTTACGAAACGAATGCTATAACTAAACAACCAACTGTGAATTCACTCAACTTTGTTGTTGACTCGTTGTTACATGCCTTACAGGTCGCTAAACATTTGGAGCTTGCACGAGGAAGGAGTCGTTGTGGTGTGCGGACGGTTATGTCCAGTGTTTAATGTTTAAAACATTATGAACTTATTAAACCTATGTGTTGGACTTTAAACTTATGAACTGCGAACTTATGTTTTGAACTTTACGTTTATGCTTCCGCTGTCTAAATTAAAAACTTGGTTAACTAGCTTTTAGTCACCAATCGTATTGTGGTTGTCTTTATTTACTTAAGTACGTTGTTCAGTATGATTGGTGGCTCGATCCTGGTCATGTCACACCTCCAAGCGGTGATACCCCGCATGGTGGATTTTGGGGGTGTGACAATTATTGTTTCACAACCATGGCAATTAAAGTTATATTTTATTTATAAACAAAGGAGGGTTATATTGTCTTAAACGAAAGAAACAAGAGTACATAACATTATTAAACTAGTTCTAGTTTTGTTTTAATGTCACTAAGGCATAGGTCCGCCTAAGTGTATCTCGATCATCCTATGCAACAGCTCCTGAAACACATGTGAAAATAGGTACGTCAGCATAAAAATGCCTGTGAGATACATAGGTTTTGTGAAAATAAGATCCATGACTTGAGTTTAAAGAAATGTTTAATAAAAATTAGTCATGAACCTTGTTAAGTGTTTTCTTTTATAAATCATATGAAAATTTGATATGAAATCAGATTAAAAAGAAAGGTGTATGGTTAATTAAGTAACCAAGTAAAATGAGTTGTATAAAATAAACAGTTTGTAAAACAATGTCTTGTGAAAAATTATGTTATTTATGTAAAATGTTATATGTCTAAATTGAAATAATTTAAATAACGCTACGATATGTAATATCATACAAGCACTTATATATAGGAAGTACCAGCGGCGTATCCACCATGCTTGTATCATATTACACACGCCTCGTTACTTAAATCACTTACCCAAACAAACCACCAGTGTAAAATGTTTATGTTTAAACCAATTGTTAAAATGTTATTGTGTAAATAATTGACTATTATCAACATGTAAATTGTGTAATGTGTAAACCAATATCAAATGTATATGTCAAATGTAAATCATGTAATGTGTAAACAAATATCATGTATGGCATGTGAAATATATCAACTAAACCATAGGTAAAAATGCACAAAGCAAGGTATTGAAGTAAAGCGTAGTTTAAATCAAAGTTATGTTTTATGGAAATGCATGCTATACTGATACAAACATCTATGCGGTATTGTAAAAATGCATACATTCAAGCCTTGAGACTGTGGCGATAAACCCTTAAACAAATTAAAGGTTTATCTAAGTTATGTGTATCGAATTCGGTCATTCCTTCCATCCAAACATACCTAGGATGTCAGGAACGAGAGTTGTCAATTCCTATGGTACCACTACCTACTAACGAATGGCGTGATCAATGTTAATGAATGTATTTTTGTCCCATTTAAACAAACCAAATGTCATACCAAAATGTAAGCATGTGATGTAAATCAATGTACTAAGTATGCAACAAATGGACATACATAGCATGTGATGAAAAACAATGTACTAAGTATACACTAAATGGACATACATAGCATAAAATGTAATGTAAAACGATGTACTAAGTATGCAATAAAGGACATACATAGCAAAAACACAATGAAATCATGTACTATAAGTGTACTAATGAACATAACAAGCATATGATATGAAAACATGGAAAGCATGAAAGTAACAAGTAGGCACATGTGTTTCACCCCAAAATGTTTGAAAAACATTACAAGAGGGGACTATGTACTCACTTGAGATTGCTTAATAGTCTTTAGATAACCACCAAGCAATGCTAGAAAGATCACGGAATCAAACGGCACCTAATATAGGTAACTACGTTAATAAACGGGCCTAAATCGGAGGATCGGATAAAATGTGGGTTCGTAAACCAAATGAGTATAGGAGCTCATGTAATATGTGTTGGTGCATATGTATGTCGACTTCGTCTTGTATCGAGTAATGTAATAGAATAGATAGTCCAGAAAGCACGAACTGCCAGAAAGCACGAAAATGCCAGAAAGCACGAAAGTTCGTGAGGACTGGCCAGAAAGCATGAGTTCGTGAGGACTGGTAAGAAAGCATGAAAGTTCATGAGGACTGGCATGCCTATAAATAGGAGAGTGTAGGTTTCATTTGTAACTTTGGATTCCGGTAGCGAAGCTCTGCCGAAGTGTCGCCAAGCCTGTAAAACGTTGTGATATCAATCTAATCGACATTTAATCTACTTCTTAGTGTGAATCAAGCTGCAAGAACATCAATACGTCTGTTTCCGCCTTTCGTATTGATCGAGAACTCTTCTGATTGTCTCGTTTGATCGATTCACCGAACGTACAAGTGGTATCAGAGCTCAGGAGGGAAAGTTCTTACCATTTCAGCTCGATTTCATCAAAAACTTCTGATTTCTACTCATTTCTTCTTACTTTTTACATTTTTTCTCAAAATATCCAAGATTTTACGGATAAAATGGACCGATTTTGTGATATAACACGTAAAACACTGTTTTAATCAATCCTTGAAAAAATCAGAACCTAATTCGATCTAAAACTTGATAAAATCATGAATTTTTGGTCCGAACCCGCGTGAAAAAACCCCAGTTTGTGTGAGATCTTGTCAGTTCGTGTGAAGTTATATTCAGGTCGCACGACGTTGTCTCCAGGTCGTGTGAAAACACTCAGTTCGCACGAATTGACTTCCAGTTCGCACGAAGAGACCTCCAACTCGCACGAAGTGATGTCAGTTCGCACAGTTTGAATATCACATCAGATCGCACGAAGTGACATGTTTGAAGATCACATCGTGCTGTTGACGAACACTTAGAGTTGACGAACCTTTAATCGATGAACACCTAGTGTCAGACACATTGATTACTTCACATGCTTTCTGAATACATCAGTTCACGTGATATACTCGGTCCACTTAAAATTCATTGAATATTTGATCTGCATGTGAAATTGATAATTGTGTTGCACACTGATCAACTTACTTGAAGGTCCAATCAAATACCTCTTAGTGGAATAACCCATGTGAAAATTGCAGTGTATATACATCGAAGGTCTAATTTTAGCTGAATTGAATTGATATTAATTGATCATCAAGACTTAGCCACTCAAAACAGTGAGGTCCAATTAAATTATTTGTTCGATCATTTGATATTCAAACTCAAGATCGTTTGATTTGTTCAAACGAAGTGTCCAGGTTGTTCGGAAAACAGTCAGATTGTTTGAGAGTTTCTCCAAGTCAGACAGTTTGAAATTTTATCCAAGTCGTACGAGGTGAGTGAAATCTCCAGATCGCGTGAAATATAGCTTTTAGTTCGTAAGGTGTGGTTAAAAGCATTCCAGGTCGTTTGAAACCGGGTTCCAGTTCGTGTGAAACCTCTCCAGGTCGCTTGAAAGTATCTAGTTTGTACAGTTTGAGGATTTCCAACTTGCGTGACATTCTAGACTGTTTGAATTTGATAAGTTTGTGAAATTTTTTGTACCAAAACATGGAAAACGAATTTTATAATGCCTTTGCTACTCCCTCGGGTACTCCTGTTAGTGTTGCTCAGAGTGTAACTATGGAAAATGAAACGGGAACGTTGCAGAAACCCCCAAAGTTGATGAGCATTGAAGAATATTACAGTTGGCAAGAACGTTTCGAAAACTAGGTTCAAGCAAATCATCTAAGATCGTGGGAGTGTATTGAAACAAAGTACGTTCGACCTCGTAACAATATGGGAGTTGTAAAGAACATTTCTGAATTTACGGATAAAGAGAGAGACATGTACAAAGCAGAAAAAATGATGATCAGTTTACTTCAACAAGCTGTGAAAGAAGACATTTTCATATTACTTCAACATGATGATAGTGCATATTCGATTTGGATAGCACTTCGTACAAAATTCGAAGGAAGTACGGAGATGATCAAGAATAAGAAGTCACTATTAAAGAAAGAATTTGATTTGTTCTCAAGTTTGCCGGGTGAAGCTACAAAAACTCTTATTGAGAGATATTGTCATCTGGTTCATTCAATGAGTCGGTTGGATATCAAGAAAGATCGTGAGGAATGGGTTCATAAATTAGCCGATGCTTTACCTCAAAAAGAATGGGGTACATATCTTATGATTTTGAAAAATACCGGAGAGTATGATAGGTTGACAATTGCTCAATTCATTGAAAAACTTGAAGGACAAGATCTTAAACAACAAAAGATTGCTAGAATGAACAATTCAAGTGGTCAACAAGATATCAAGATGTATTTCACAGGAAATGTTCAAAATGTTGAAGCAAGTCCGAAGATCCAAACCGCTTTCAGCGCAGAAAACTCATCCGGATCACTCAATCAAAGCTCAATCAACAACAGTGGATTTTCTTCATATCCAAGTGTTAATCCTAATGTATCAACTTCAAATCATCAGTTTCAAAGTTCAAACAATGGTAATGGCCAAGTGCTACAATGCAACATCGCGTTGCATCTTCAGAATGGTCAGAATTTCTCTGAAGAAGTCGCTAAAGGTCATATGGCATTATTAGTTACCGTGTTAGAATCATATGAGAGTTTGGTTGTGGGAAGAATCGGAAATCCTATGTTGACAAAAGAGGATTACGATCAGATTGATGCTGAGGAATTGGAGCTAATGGATATTAAGTGGTGTTTAGCGAGCGTATTGAGGAGAGCTGAGAAATTTAAGCAGATTACCGGAAGAGATGACTTTGGTGATGCTAATGTTTCTACTTTAGGTTTTGATAAGTCTAAAGTTACTTGTTTTCGATGCAGGGAAAAGGACATTTCAAGAGGGAATGTACCAACCGAGAAGCAGGTGGAGCTCAGAATCTGTTCAGGAACAATGATTATTATCGGAAAGCAATATATCATCAGGTAGCTCAACAACCGTCATCATCCCGTGCTACTCCAATTGAGGATGGAAAGAAGAGAGCTTGTATTACTATGCCTCCAGATCAAGAAGATGAAAGATTGCCAAAGGGATTTAGCTGGGACAAATATATTCCTGCTGATAGTAATTCAAAGTTTAGAGCATTTATTGCACAAATCGTTCAAGAACCAGAGTTGATGAAAGAATGGATGGATGTGTTTGCAAATGATGAGAAAAGTCAAGATGGAGAGTCTGTTACTTCAGAAGAAAGTTCAGAAAAGACACTAGTGTTTGATCAATCATCAATTGATAGTAGTGATGATGATGAAGAAGTTAAACAAATTAACATTGGTAAAACTTATCTACCTCCTGAAAGTTTCAAATTTTATTTTGCAGATAAATTGGAGAAGCTAAAGGAGAGACGGGCAGCAAAAGAAAAGAAAAAGGTAAAATGTGAGAATGTTGTTCAGGTAGAAGAGAAGAATAAACAAAGTGAAGTGGTTAAAGTTGCTGAGAAGATTGTGGAAATTGAAAAAATTGTAGAGGTCACTAAACCTTGTCTGAAATGTTTGGAACCATGTAAACATTGTGAAGAGAAAGATAAGAAGTATAGTGAGCTTGACGAGATGAAAGAAAAATTATTGTTCGATGTTAAGTATGTGAAAGAATCTTATGACGTGTTGAACAGAACAGTCAATAGTTTGGAAAAGACAAATTCAGAAAGGGAAGATGCTTTGACAATGATGAATGCAGTAATGATGTCTAAGCAGAAGGAGATCAATCACTATATTGAAGAGTGTGCAGAGTTGAAGCAGGAATTGGAGACTGAAAAGATTGAGAATGAAAGAATCAGACGATTGTTAATGAGTTACTCAGGTTCTGATTATTTGATTGATAGAGTTTATCCTACTGTTGCAGGTTTTGAAGCTTTTCAAGATAAGAAGTCGGGAGATATGGATACTGGTAAGAAACAAAGTGCAAATTATAAAAAGTGTCCGCCTTCGATCTGGGAAGGTTATTCTCCCAGAAAACCAAATTCGGAACAACTCAAAAAGGCTGTCAATATAAAGTTAAAGTCTGAAACAACTGATGAGTTACCAAACAACATTGATGTCACATTCACATCGTCTGACACTGATCATGAGTCTGAGTTAATAAAGAAAGTGGTCGATCAGGTGTTGGATAAGGATGAGGAGTCAGAGTCAAAGTCTGAATCTGAGAGCTCAAGTTCATCAGTTGACAGTTCGAAATCATCGGTCAAAAGGGTTTACAATAAAGATTTTCTGATGTCAAAAAATAATTTGAATCATGAAACATTCAAAGTAGCATATACTTTGAATGATTCAGACAAATTATATTCTGATGAGGATTTTCCAATTAAAAATGCGAAAACTGAAAATATTAAAATAGTTTTTAAATTGATAGAAATAAAGTTTTCAGAAATAAAAGATAAAATGGGATTTTCAAAACCTAAACATACTTCTAAAGTTCAACAACGTTTAAACAAGAAGAAAGGTTTCGGTCCAGGTCATCAAAAGAAACCGAATCATAAAAGCAATTTCAAAAAGAAGGGGTTGGGTTTTGATGTTGAAAATAATCAAGATATTAAAGATTCTAAAAAAAATACAGTATTTGTTTCAGGAGCAAGTTCTGAAGAAGAGAAAAAGAGCTCATTCTGGAAGCAATCAAACAAAGAGTTTCTTGCTGAAAAACAAAAGTTTGAGAAGATGGTGTTTGGAGTCAAAAAGGAGATAAGAACTTGTTATAGATGCAAAAAAGTTGGTCACATTGCCTGGAACTGTCCAAAGGGAACCAACACACAATAGGGAGTGTCTTCTAAACTAAAAGAAAAAGTTGTTGACAAAACTGAACCACCAACTAAAAAATTCATAGTGTTTAAAAATTTTACATTTGAAGTTGGTGAGTGTTCGAAAAGATTTTACAAAAGAAAAGTGAATCTTAACAACGAAAAGTGGGTTGTTAAGAAATCAGATGTTAAATCTGGCGATGAATCTGACTCGTCAAAGTCAGAGGAGCCACCAGTTGAACTAAACAGAGAAAATTCAGTTCCGCCAATGGATGACGCAAACTTTCCACCGTTGCGGACTGAAAATTTTAAACAAAAAGTTGGAAAAGTGGAAATTTCAAATCAATTCTATTCTGAAAAGAAAGAATTCGATGTCGAAAAAGCGTTTAATGGGAAAGTGAAGCATATCTTTGGTAAGATGGTCGATGGTAGGGCCAAAGGGGTAAAAGATTTCTATGAATCAAAAAGGAATGTTCAAACACCGAGTGACAATAACTCGGAAGCACCCAAAGCTGGTCAGGTTTGGGTGTCTGTATTTCATACTTAAAATCAATCCTGACTTGCCGGAACTCCCAGGTTGGTAATTGGGGAGTAGGAATCGGTATCTTTCTTGAAAAATGTTTGTTGTGAATTTCTCAAGCTCAAAACTGTGAGATTTCGACTTACAAGTGGTTTTGTTGATAAGAACCTAAAATTGTCATATTTCTTGAAAAATCTTTGTGTGAAAAACCTACAAATGGTTAATCAAGGTCATTAAATTGAACTTGATTTAACTTTCATTCAAGTGGATAAAGAAAAAGAAAAATGTTAGATTTTACAAGTGATTGGAGAAAACAAAGTGATGAATAAATCCCCGATCCAACAAGTGAAATCAACAAAAACTAATTTTCCAGAAAAACCATTTTAATTAAAATAAACTTAAGTGTTTTGAAATCATAATGGGAAAATAGTTTGTTGTCAGGGGGAGTTCTGATTGTTTACGCCAAGTGGATGGAGAATTGAAGCAATTCACATCAGTTTGTCAGTTTATTTGTACAGTTTATTGAGGTTTATTTTCAAATTTTCCTTGAAAATAAAAAATTGAAACATACTTTTGATTTTAGGGGGAGTAAAAATTTAGAAATTTCGAAAATTTGAAAAATCCAAAAACATGATAAAACCAGAAAAAGCCAAAAACATTGAAAAATCAAAATTGAGTTTTGTTGTGAAAAAGAGGAAATGATAGTACATCAGTGGACTATCACAAGACGCTAAAGATTTGGAAAGTCAAATGTGATAATCGGTCTCACTGATGATATGCCAGTAGGTTTTTACTCATTCAGTAGATTGTTTTCGAGATATAAACCTAAATATCGAATACTTACTTATCTCGTGGGGAACATCTCTCGGATATATGGGTAACCCCCGAAATCTTGTTTGAAAGATTACCTATTTCTGACATACTAGGTCTTTGTGCGTGATGATATCTGGGGTATTATACCAGGACTTCTGATTTTGCGGAAGCAATAGCCTAGTCCTCGTATAATACTCTGCACAACTTTAATCATAAAGGCCACCCTCAGCATAAAAAATGATGAAACATTGAAGAAAAGATCCCCAAACGGGACACACCTAAAGACGAGCCATCATCTCTTTGTCTGAACGGAAGTTCTAACCTGAGCTCTCATGGTCCCGCATTACCCGTTTACAGATATCGTTAGTGTACATTCACCTATAAGACTGAATATTGGAGTCTGGATACGGGAGTATATTCTGAGGTGGGACACGCGAATAAGTCTGGATCAATATACTGATAATCTAGTTGAATCGTTTAGAAATTAAAGTCTAAAAAGGTCAACGGTGTTAGTGATTTGTCTCATAAACTGATATGATCCTCTTACACAAACTCACAAAAATATTGTTTGTAAATATTTCCTTACTGCTTTTCATTAAAGACAAAATCCAAAAAGAATGTGTTTTAGCATAAAATTTTGAAAAAATCAAAAAGATTTTATTTCATCTTATTTTCGACAACTAATGTTGAAAAGCTGATTTTCAAAATTCCAAGTACTAAACATGATGGACAACAGGTTTGGGAGAGTTTGTTTGAAATGCGAAATGATTTTGAAATAATTGAATGGTTTCAAATTAATGATTAAATGGTCAAATTTGAGTGTCATGAATTCGAGTGGTTCAGCAGTGATTAAAATTGTTATAATATATTCTACAAGTGGTTTCTAAAATTGTTAAATCTTAAAATTTGTGAAATTTACTGTTGGGTAGAGATTTGTGCAGATCCCCGTATCTAAGCCTGAGCAGAGTTTGAGCCAGGGTACGATCCCGGAACAACTTAAGGGGGAGTCTGTTAGCAAACAAGAGAGAAGCTGATGATGCTGAAGAACCTAAGGAATCAAGAGACCTAATCAAGAGAATTAGAGAGAGAATAGAGCCAGGTTGAGATTCTGATAGAAGAAGATAGAGAAAGATTGAAGGATGCTTACAAGAGAAAGATACTTTGGAAGAGAGCGAGAAGACTGATCAAGACTGAAGACTTGTCATACTGAAGACTCGTACCGAAGACTCATCAACATCCAAGGGGGAGTTTGTTGGTGCATATGTCTATCGACTTCGTCTTGTATCGAGTCAGTAATAGAATAGATAGTCCAGAAAGCACGAAAATGCCAGAAAGCATGAAAGTTCGTGAGGACTGGCCAGAAAGCATGAGTTCGTGAGGACTGGCCAGAAAGCATGATAGTTCATGAGGACTGGCATGCCTATAAATAGGAGAGCGTAGGTTTCATTTGTAACGTTGGATTCCAATAGCGAAGCTCTGCCGAAGTGTCGCCAAGCCTGTAAAACGATGTGACCATAAGGTATAACTTCGGAAGGTTATTCCCTATACAACTATGGTCACCTAATGTGTTTAGTCGGATCCTAATGATCGACCAAACGGGTCGGGTTCAAAAGTATAAGCGGTTGTTTAGACCGCTTAACTTACGACCCTATATAAGCACTAAACCTAAAGTGACGAGCTAAACATGTTAAAACATGTTTAACGAAGTTTGAAAACAGGTTTGGTATCAAAACAAAGGGTCTTGATACCTAAAAGTAGTTTGGTTACAAAATACGCAAGAATACGTATTTTGGCCAAAACTACGACTCGTCACTATGCCTAAATAACGTGGTAATCAGTAGGTATAGTCAGAAGAGACTAAAACCATCGTGATTACACTCACGTTATGAAGTTCAAACGAACTTCGTGTTGACCATAAACTGGTCAATGTAGAAAGTCAAACAAAGTTTGACTTTCGTGTTTAAAATGCGAAAAAAAACGAAAGAATACTTACAAAAGGTCCAAGAATGGAGGTTTGATTCCAAATATTCTCAGGTATGAAAAAATAAACACATCAACTTAGATAAATTTCCGAATCAAGTGTGAGTTGGGAGTGAAATGGGTGGGGGTATTTATAGTTTTTGCACAACCGTTAAGATCGTTCATCATAAAACGAGCTTCGATCACAACCGTACATGTACACCCATGGTTTTGCAAAACCATGGGCACCTTAAAATGGCCCATAGAATGCTGAAAAACCATGTGCAAGAGTGGAAGATAGCTGGAACAAGCTGGAAACAGCTGGAAACACAACTCTGCTGATCTGGGACATTCTAACGGACCGTAAGCAGACCCATACGGTCCGTAAGGACCCTGCAGACCAGCAAAGTTTGAGTTTTGGCAGTTTTGGTCCCTGTGCGCGTATTGTCGTGTTTTGGCACTTCTAACACCCGTCAAACCCATTTTTAAGCTCCATAAGGATGTTAAAGCATGGGGAAAATGAAACATGCTCAAAAATATGTTGGATGTCGGTTCGTTTGCCCGTACGGTTACGTTGTTCGGTTAATTACGACGGAAGTCGTAACGGACGCAAAAACGATCCAAATTACGCGACGAATGGAATTTTATCAAGATAATCACTAAAACATAATATTTTAATGATTACATAAATTTTTGGATGTCCGGATGTATTCAGAACATAAGATATGCGCGAAAATGCAAACTTATGCACTTTTTGACGCTTTTAGTCCCTGAATGACCAAAAAGTTTATTTTAGCACACCGAACCCCTCAAAGCCTATTTCTAAGCTATGTAAAGGATATTTAGGGTATGTTTAACTTATGTTCATGTTTTGAAAAGTCTGTTACAGTACGAATCGGCATACTTTCATAGTTTGTCGAATTTAGTCCCTGTAAGCGAATAAACTTGATTTTGCCATACCTAAGCCTTCAAAACTTATTTCAAAGATATGTAAAGGATATTTATGGTATGTTAAGCATATGTTGATGTTTTGGAGTGTTTTTCGCGATAAACTGATTACGTTTACGCACCATTTTGCGTATAACTTTCCAGAAATCGATATAGAGTTTGAAATTGAACAAAAACCAAAACATGAAAAATGTCAAACATAAACAAACAAACATTGGGATCAAATTACATTGTTTCATTGATAACTGAACTGTTTACAATGATTACAAGCACAGATGTCACATGATACCTTTTATGATCTGTCACACCCCGACGGCGTTAAAACAACGAAACCGCGGCGGAAACGTCGGGGAAGTGGAGCAACATAATTATTGTTTCACAACCATGGATTCAAAAGTTTCATTTTATTTAGATATTAAAAATTTACATTGTCTTAAAATTTAAAAGCAAACAAGTTAAACATAGTCTATCATCGTTACTAAGTCACTAAGGCCTTGTCCAGTCCTAAGTGAGCATGCATCCTAGTCACAAACCCCATCATCAATCACCACCTGAAACATATGTAAAAATAAAGTCAGTAAAGAAATGCCGGCGAGCACATAGGTTTTGTGTGAGTGTCAGATTCATGGCTCGTTTATACGTTGAAATAACTCGTACAACTACATGAGTTGTTATTTGAAAACCTTGTTTTGTAAAACATTTGTATTGTAAAATGAATAACCAACTTGAAACAAATTAGTTATAGTTTATAAAAACATTGATGCCATGAATCTTAACCCCAAACATTTTTATATCGTAACCCAAATCGTAAATTGTTTTCGCAATAAAACTTGTATGGTTTATATCGTTTCGTAAACATCGTTTGCGTGACATCGTTTAAAATCGTTCGTCCAAGTGAACTAAATAACGCTACGGAATGTAATATGGTAACAGCACTTATATATAAGAAGTACAAGTGGCGTATCTACCATGCTTTTATCACATTAAACCCGTCCCATTATCTAATCACAAACCAAAAACCAATCGTTCGTTCAATTCGTTTAACTTGTTTAAATCGTTCCAATAGTTCAAATCGTTTATTTGTTTCAATCGTTCAATCGTTCCAAATCATTCTCCTTCAAATCATTCTCGTTTTAATTGTGAAAACTACTTTTGGTCGTCTCGTTTATAACATTCAAACCTTCGTAACTCATCCATCGTTTAACTCGTATTAACAAACCACCAAAGGGTAAGTTACCAATTAACAGGTTCAGTCGTTACCCACATAACCCCCATACATAACCATGGGTGCAGTCTGATAACGGGATTTGTCAGATTCTATGGTACCATAACCTAATACTGGTCGGTTCGGCCAAAATTAATGAATGTCATTCGTTATGTAAATACGTCCAACAAGTTCGTTCACATTATCGAAATGGTTATTGTTTAATATAAACCATCGTATTCGTTTTTGAAATCGTCATTTGAAAACATCGAAATCGTTTAACACATATGAATCACCCCAAAACAATTGAAAATAGTAAAATAGGGGAACTATGTACTCACATTGAATTGCAAGTATCCTCGATCTAAAGAACTTAACGAAGCTCAAGCAAACCAAGGAAATCAAGTAGTACCTAGTAATCGGATCGCTAAGTTAAATAATCGACACCTAAATCGGAAAATCGGGTAGAATGAGGTCTCATAAACCAAATGAGTATTGGAACTCATATGATATGGTTTAACAAAGCCTACATTCTAAATCAGAACCTATCCTAAGTGTTTTCGACCCGTTACGACCCATTAAGGTAGCTTACGCTACTTTAACGCGTCGTTCGTGCGAATGCGCGTTCGAGACGTCTAACTAGTCCTATGACAAGTATTATATGCCTAAACATGTTGCATAATCAGATTAAGTGACAAAAAATAAGTTACATATGCTTAAATACCAATTATGCATGAAAAGGGCATTTTGGTCATTTACCTAAGGCATATAAACTACCTATCATACAACTAACTAAACTAAGTGACCATAAGGTATAACCTCAGAAGGTTATTCCCTATACAACTATGGTCACAAAATATGCTTGGTCGGATCCTAACGATCGACCAAACGGGTCGGGTTAGGAAGTCTAAGCGGTTGTCAAGACCGCTTGACTTACGACCCTATACAAGCACTAGACTAAAAGTGACGAGTTAAACATGTTAAAACATGTTTAACTAAGTTAGAAAACAGGTTTGATATCAAAACAAAGTGTTTTGATGCCCAAAAATAGCTTCGTTGCAAAATACGCATAAACAAGTACTTTGACTGAAACTTTGACTCGTCACTTCGACTAATCAACGTGGTAATCAGTAGGTATAGTCACACGGGACTATAACCATCGTGATTACGCTCACGTTGCAAAGTTCAAATGAACTTTGTGTTGACCAAATCGTGGTCAAAGTAGAAAGTCAAACACAGTTTCACTTTCATGCTTAAAAAGCAATAACAAGCATGAAAGAAACTTACAAAAGGTCCAAGCAATGAATATTTGATCTAAAACACTCAGGTATGAAGCTAAGGCTTCAACTTAGAGCAGATTTAGAGCAAATGTGAGGAATGAAGTGAAAATCAAGTGGGTATTTATAGGAAGTTAGGATGAATGAGATCATTCCAAGTGTTTAGAAGGTTTAATCTTGGCCATACACTTGTGCACATGGTTTAGAATACCAGGGGAATTCAAATACCAGTCCATAGATTGCAAAAACAAGGATTAAAACTGGTTGCAACAGCTGGAATGGAAGCTTCTGATTTCTGTGGTGCTGGCAAGGGCTTACGGACTGTAAGCAAAACCCCATACGGTCCGTATGGTACCTGCAGACCAGGCATTTTCACAGTTTGGCAGTTTTAGTCCCTGAGCTTATTTCGTCGCGTTTTGGCACTTCTAACACTCGTCAAGCCCATTTTCAAGCTCCACGAGGATGTTAAAGTATAGGGAACATGAAATATGCTTGAAAACATCTCGGATGTTGGTTCGTTTGGCCGTACGGTTGCGTTATTCGGTTAATTACGACGGAAATCGTAATGTAAGCGTGTACGCTCCAAATTGCGAAATGAATGAAGTTTTTGCATTAAAATCACTAAAATAAAATATTTTAATGATTACAAAAATTTTTGGGTGTTTGGATATGTTCAGAACGTAAGATATGCGCGTAAATGCAAACTTATGCACTTTTTTGACGCTTTAAGTCCCCGTTTGATCAAAAGTTTATTTTCGCATACCGAACCCCTCAAAGCCTAATTCTAAGCTATGTAACGGATATTTAGGGTATGTTTAACTTATGATCAAGTTCTGGAATGTTCGTTACTATACAAATCGGCATAGTTTCGCAGTTTGACACAAATAGTCCCTGCGATCGAATAAACTTGTTTTCGACACACATAACCATCCAAAACTTATTTCTAAGTTATGTTTAGGTTATTTAAGGTATTTTAAGCCTATGTCACTATTCCGGAGTGTTTTTCGCATTAAACTGATTGCGTTTACGCATTAGTTTGCGTATAACTTTCTAGAAAGCGATTTAAAGCTTGAAATCGAACTCGAATCAAATCGTAAAATCATCAAACACAAATACACAAATACACAAATACACAAATATTAACACCAAAACACATTGTTTTATTGATAATTGATATTTTTTTACATCGTATATCGTTTACAGAGCACAGTTGTTACAGTCTCCCCTACTTTAGGAAATTCCGTCCCGAAATTTTAACTAGAGGAAACTTGTGAAAACAAATGTGGATATTTCGCTTTCATTTGGTCCTCATGTTCCCAAGTAAACTCTGGGCCATGTTTGGACTCCCAGCGAACTTTAATCAATCATATTCGCTTGTTCTTCAACTGTTTGACTGCACGGTCCACTATCTCCACATGTTTCTCGACAAAGTGCATCGTTTCATCAACTTGAATTTCATCGAGTGGAATGTGAATGTCACACCCTGGCTTTGCGGAAGCGTGGTTAGTTTTGGTGTGACTTCTTAATACCATAGCTTAATCATAACAAAGCTATATGAATTTAAAAACCATGCAAGTCATCATTAAGTTTAGAAATCAACATACAATACCATTGTTTTAAACATACGACCATAACCTTGTTCAGTAACATTACATCTAGAAACAAAACATAAATGAGGGTTAAGGATTGTGTCTTGTCCAGGTAAGAGAACACAACCCCTAATCCTTGATGACTTCATGAAGATTGCAGCGGAAAACGTTCATACCGTGCCAGAATCCGTTAATTTCCTGAAATACATGTGAGTTGAAAAATCAACAATAATGTTGAGCGAGTTCATGTGCAAGTGAGTAAGTAAAACACTTGTAAGTATAAAAGTTTCCTGGTATGTAGCAGTGTAAGAGGACTTGTGATCACCAATGGTTTGCAAGGCCATTAGCATGTTGTGAAATGCAAGTAAGTAAGACACACCCTAGCCGATTTTGCGTTGGGTACCAAGTCACTCCGGATCCGTTCTGTTAGTCCTCCGTGAGGCCTGTTCTGTTGGACCGGGAGCTGGGCTCGCTACACCCAAATAGATCTACCGCTCGAGTCCCTCGGGGTTCTAACTACCCATTCACATGATCTAAACCTCCTTACGTTATTCATACCGTGTATAAAGTACTTGTAAACAAAGTAACATGTATTTCACCCCCGCAGTTAAGAAAACTGAAAACAGTTAGAGAAAAGGGGGACATGAACTCACAGTGGATGCGTAAACTCTATCAAGCGTCTCTGAAGCAGTAATCTGTGCAACGACCTACAAGTGCTAATTCTATTAGACGGACGGCCGTGCTTTAGCTTTACAGTTTATGTTTGCGGGAAATAGTTAGACAACTATTTCGTGTTACATTTTGTATATGCTTGATAGTTATACATCTTCCCAAGGATGGGGGATTTAATACATGTGCGTAAGTTACGTTTTATCAAACTTGTGGTAATGTAATTACCGGTGTAACTTATATGTTAATGGAAGCGTTCGCAAAGTTTTGGAATCATTAACGCTTGTAAATATTATTTTCACTCTAAAATAATATTTATGTACTTCACAAAATAATCATAAACAGTGTTGTGACAAATATATTTATCACGTTAATCTTTGTGAAAATCCCACCTCCGAATGTTTAGTAAAATATAGTACTGGCGAAATTTATGTTTCAAAAGTATGCCCAAAAATAGTTCTAACACTTGTTGTGTAAAAAGTCTAAGTGTTAGGTTTTTAGAAAATTTCGCCAGAGTTTCCTCTGTAACTGGAGGTGGCCACGCTTTTAAGCGTATCATTTTCTTTTAACAAATCAACTCAATCAACTTCTTTATTCAATCAAACAATTTCCGACACATCAAACTAGTCAACAAGTATGTAAATTTTGCATAATCGCATGAACTTGCAGTTTTTCCGCATTAATAATGTAAATCATCCTTATATATGTAGATTTCTATATAAAGTAACTTTAATCTTGTAAAAACCTCGTGTTTAGAGAAAACCGTCTTTACAACTTCTAGTAACAAGTGACAAATACACTTCTTTGTCGGATCTCTTTATTTCACAAGTGTCTATACACCTGTGGTTTATAAAATCATATTTATTAGTGCAAGATCCATCTTTAGAAAAACATGATTTCTTTAAAGTGTGGTCTTTCAAAAATACCACTTGCGGATACGTAGATCCGCTAGTTTTAAACACCATTTTACCGGTTAAAATACTTTTACACAAGTAAAATGTTTCTCTACAAGTTCATGTCTCTAAAATGTGGTAGTGTTTCATTTTTAACCCTTGTATCTTTCAAAAACAAGCTTATGTGATGATACGTGATTTTACAAAGTCGGGTTAAACGAAGATTCGAGCTACCACATTATAGATCGGGTCACAATAAGCACAAATTTCAAGTCCTACGACTTTTACACAAGACATATGCTATTAACCTCCATTTTAGTGATTTTACTAGACTTTAAAGATTCAAAACGCGTGTTTACGATATTTAACCGACGAAAGTTCTTTTAACCACTTTAGATGAGTGTAAAAACAAGATTTAAAGGTTATACCTCTAGCTCAAGGCTAGGGAAGAGTTGTGACGAAAACCGCGTGGATAAAAGCCAACGAGAGTTGTCCTTCGTGTTCCGCTTGCACCAAACCTTCTAATACGCAACCCTTAGAACTTGTATGACCTTGGAATGAAGAGATCAAAACCGAAAATGTGATGTGTGTGTTTGGTGTGTTCGGCCGAGAGCCACAAGAGAGAAAGAGAGTGAAAGTTGTGGTGTGGATTAGTGATAATGATCTCTAGAGGTTAGTGAGGGTTTATATAGGCAAACTTAGTGTTAGTGTCCAATGGTTCATGTGTAGGGTGGATATTAAACATGGCAAGATCTTGACAAGATTTCAAGTACTAGTGTGTCCCCTAGTTAGAGGGGCCGGTTACGAGAGCAAGGGGGGGGGGTATCTAGTTCGATTTTAAGTGTTAGTTGGGGAGTTTAGTTATGTTAATGTAGGTTAGTTTAGCGTTAAACTCCGTTAGTTATAAATAGCGTGTTATGACGGGTGTTAGGGTAATCAGGGACCCTAACTGGCTCAGAAAAATAGTGATAGTGATAATAGTAAAGTTTTCATGTTCCGGGTAAAGTCCGGTTGTTCGGTTGGATCGTAATCCGTTAAAGTGTTACAAAAGACTTTAAAGTGTCGTTATTACATTTTTAGTGACGCATTTTGTTTTCCCGACACTTTAGAAAGTGTCTAGTGATATTTTCTCATTTTTGGCACTTTACTAGTCAGCTAGAAGCTGGTTAAATTATTTAAAGTGCTGTGTTTGGTACTTAAAGTACGTTTTGGCACATCCGAATCAGTGTATCTTATCCCCTAGAGACGCGGTAACACAACCCTTATATCCTACACTCACTACCAGTGTAGCCAAAATATATGAGGCTCTTAACAGGCCTTGAGGCAGTATTTGCCTGATGCTGGTTATATCAGCATGTTTACTGTGTATCCGTTTAGTGCTACTGTGCTTTTTGTGCATCATGTTTGTCACTAGGGTTCAGTATGTAAATAATGTAGTGACAGCATATAAAGTATGATGCAAGTAAGTGCATGTATTAGTATGCAGGTAGCAGTTTATCAGCTAGTTCAATCAAGCACAGTAATCAAGTAATAATTAATCATTAATTAAGTTGTACGGATACCTGGTTTTGTGCGGGTTGTCACATTCTCCCCCCGTTAAATAAATTTCGTCCCGAAATTTTAAGTTCTGCTTGTAGATGCAGTGTTCTTGGGAAATAAGTGGGGGTACTTTTCTTTCATTCGGTCCTCACGCTCCCATGTGAATTCAGGACCATGTCTGGCATTCCAACGTACCTTGACGAGTTTGACACTGCTCCGGCGGGTCTTGTTAACTTTCCAATCTGTGACCTCGACAGGTTCTTCAACGAAGTGGAGCGTGTCGTCAATATGAATCTCGTCGATAGGAATGGCAACGTCAACTTGAGTTGGACTTTTCTTTAAATTGGATACATGAAATGTATCGTGAACACCATTTAGTTCAGCAGGTAGGTCCAACTTGTATGCTACCGTCCCGATTCTTTCTAGAATTCTAAAGGGACCAATGTAGCGTGGATTTAACTTTCCTCGCTTTCCAAAGCGCGCTACCCCTTTCCAGGGTGAAACCTTCAATAATACCATCTCTCCGACTTGGAAGTCCACATGCTTCCGGTTTGGATCCGCGTAGGCCTTTTGCCTGTGGCGAGCGGCTTCGATGCGTTTAAGAATTTGTGCGATCTTATCTGTCGTTTCTTGGACGATCTCGGGACCAGCAAGCTGCCTATCACCTGCGTCAGACCAACATAGTGGGGATCGGCACTTGCGTCCGTATAGGGCCTCAAAAGGCGCAACACCAATACTGGTGTGGTAGCTGTTGTTATATGAAAATTCGACCAAGGGTAAGTGTTTATCCCAGCTACCTCCTAAATCCATAACACATGCCCTCAGCATGTCTTCCAATGTTTGTATTGTTCGCTCGCTCTGGCCATCAGTTTGCGGATGGAATGCAGTGCTCAGATTTAATTGTGAGCCAAAAGATTCTTGGAAAGATTGCCATATTCTTGACACAAATCTTCCGTCTCTATCAGAGATGATCGAGAGTGGTACTCCATGTCGTGCTACGATCTCTCTCATGTAAATTTCCGCAAGTTTACTAGTACTGTCTTTCTCCCTGATTGGCAGAAAATGTGCGGACTTTGTTAGGCGGTCAACAATCACCCAAATCATATCATGGCCTCTTGGCGTTCTTGGCAGTTTTGTAACAAAATCCATTGAGATTTGTTCCCATTTCCATTTGGGGATCTCAGGTTGTTGCAGAAATCCCGAAGGCTTCTGGTATTCTGCCTTGACCTTAGCGCACGTTAAACATTTGCTCACATAGACAGCAACGTCGCCTTTCATCCTAGGCCACCAATAGTAATCTTTAAGATCCTGGTACATCTTATCCGATCCAGGGTGGATAGAGTACCGTGACTTGTGCGCTTCGTCGAAAATAACTTCCCTTAATCCACCAAACAGAGGAACCCAAATCCTTTTCTCAAAATGTAACGTCCCTTCCTCGTTTGGTACCAAAAGCTTCTCCATTCCCCGGAGATATTCTTCCTCAAGGTTTCCCTTCTTGAGAGCTTCCTTTTGTGCAGCACGAATGCGCGAGGGAAGGTCGGTTCGTACAATCATTTCCAAAGCTCTAACCCTTATGGGCTTGATTCTTTCTTTACGACTTAGGGCATCGGCTACTACGTTCGCCTTTCCCGGGTGATACTTGATCTCGCAGTCGTAATCGTTTAGTAACTCAACCCATCGTCTTTGCCTCATATTTAACTCCTTCTGGTTAAATATATGTTGTAGGCTCTTGTGATCTGTGAAAATTGTGCACTTCGTACCATACAGGTAGTGCCTCCAGATCTTTAGTGCAAAAACCACTGCGCCAAGCTCTAAGTCATGTGTGGTATAATTCTTCTCGTGCACTTTCAGTTGGCGTGATGCGTAAGCAATGACCTTTTGGCGTTGCATCAACACACATCCCAATCCCTGACGCGATGCGTCGCAGTATACCACAAAATCGTCGGTACCTTCCGGTAGAGTTAAGATTGGCGCGTTGCAGAGCTTATCTTTCAATATCTGAAACGCTTCGTCCTGTTTGATTCCCCAATCAAACGTCTTATCCTTCTGGGTCAGGAGCGTCAACGGTTGAGCGATTTTCGAAAAATCCTCGATGAACCTTCGATAGTAGCCAGCCAAACCCAAGAATTGTCGAATCTCGGTTGGCGTTGTGGGCGTCTCCCAATTCTTGATTGCCTCGACCTTTGTGGGATCAACATGAATTCCATCCCCATTAACCACATGTCCAAGAAACTGGACTTCGCGTAGCCAAAACTCGCACTTGGAGAATTTGGCGTACAGTTGTTCCTTCTTTAGCAGCTCCAAAATGGTTCTAAGATGTTGTTCGTGTTCAGCCTTCGTCTTTGAGTAAATCAGGATGTCGTCGATGAATACAATCACGAACTTGTCTAAGTATGGCTTGCAAACTCTATTCATCAAGTCCATAAACACTGCAGGCGCATTGGTTAAACCAAATGGCATCACGAGGAACTCGTAGTGTCCATAACGAGTTCGGAAGGCTGTTTTCGGGATACTTTCCTCCTGTATCCTTAATTGATGGTATCCAGATCGAAGATCGATCTTAGAGTAACAGCTTGAACCTTGAAGTTGATCGAACAGATCGTCGATCCTTGGCAGTGGATACCTGTTCTTTATCGTCAGCTTGTTCAATTCTCTGTAGTCAATACACATACGGAAACTTCCGTCTTTCTTCTTGACAAACAAGACCGGAGCTCCCCAAGGCGAGAAGCTTGGTCGGATAAAACCTTTATCTAACAGCTCCTGAAGCTGTGTTGACAATTCCTGCATCTCTGATGGAGCAAGTCTGTATGGTGCCTTACCCACAGGCGCGGCGCCTGGAACTAAGTCAATGTGAAACTCCACTTGCCTCTGAGGTGGCAGTCCAGGTAAGTCTTCTGGGAAGACTTCTGGATACTCCCTTACGACAGGGATGTCTTCGATTGTTGGCTCGGCAGCCTTCTTGTCTACGATGTGTGCCAGAAAAGCAACACATCCTTTCCGTAAACACTTCCTTGCCTTCAAGCAGCTGATGAATCTTAGCGGTGTGTCACGCTTCTCTCCGTGAACCACAATTGTCTCACCATCGTCAGTTGGGATACGAACAACTTTCTCGTGACATACTATCTCCGCCTTGTTTCCGGATAGCCAATCCATTCCTACCACCACGTCGAAGCTCCCCAATTGGACTGGTAGTAGATCCAGGGTAAACTCGCGCTCTCCCAATTCTATCACACAACCTCTGATTACTTCGTCGGCTCCAACTAACTTCCCATTAGCTAATTCGATCGAGTAGGGTATGTCTAACTTATTAGCAGCTAACCCAAGCATATTCTTAAATTCTAGCGATACGAAGCTATAATCGGCACCAGTATCAAATAAAACAGATGCATAGCGTTGATTGATAGGGAACGTACCGGTAACAACATTTGGATCTTGACGTGCTTCTCTAGCTTCAAGTTGGAACACTCTACCACGGGCTTGATTCAGTGTTGGGCAATTCTTCTTAAAATGCCCGATTTCCCCGCAATTGTAGCATCCGAGCCTTTGCCCATTACCATCCCCATTTCCAGCTGGGGTGTTGTTCTGGTTGGCATTGCCAGCCTGGTTTGCATTGTTGCTTCGGTTTCTGTTTCCTCCAAGATTTCCTTGCTGGCGATTCCCATTTCCACCACGGTTATCATTCCTATTTCCATATCCTCCCTGGCCTCCACGGCCGGCAGAGACCCAACAAGTATCCTTAGAGTGACCACGTTTCCCACACGCTTCACATACTTTTAGCCCACATTGACCAGAATGGTGACGCTGGCAGGCATTACACCTGGGATGGGTGCCCATATATCCCTTTCCTCTCCTTCCACTGCCAGCTGCACCCTGAGCTGGCGTGCTTGGTGCTCCTCTCTTACCATCACCGCTAACACTTAACTTGAAGTTCGAAAACTTTCTTTTGTTACTTCCGGACGACTCAACATGCGTCTCTTTCTCCTTTGCCTTTACATCACCAAACTTGTTTAAACGAATCCCCTCCTCGGTGAGAGCCACGCTCAAATCGATGGCTTCAGTGATAGTCGCTGGTTTGGAGGAGGTTACCATGCTTATTATTTGGGGAGCCAAACCCCAAATGAAGCGCTCGATTCGTTTGTATTCAGGCGTAACCATGTAAGGAACCACTTGAGATAGGTCATGAAACCTCTGAACGTACTCTGCTACTTTCGGACCATCCATCTTTAAGTGCCAGAATTCAGTCTCCAACCTCTGAATTTCTGCGCGTGAACAGTACTTCTTGCGCATCAGTTCTTTCAATTCGGCCCAAGTCAGGGCGTAGGCGGCAGCTTCGCCTAAGGTTTGGACTTGTAAGTTCCACCAAGATAGGGCTCCGTCGAGAAATAGCCCTGAAATGTATGTGACTTGTTGATCCTCAGCACATTTGCTCATGCGTAAGACAGAATCGGTTTTCTCAGCCCAGCGGGTAAAGGCAACTGCACCTCCCATGCCATCGAAGTTAACTGGTTTGCAGTCTAAGAACTGCTTGTAGGTGCATCCTGCACGTATGTTAAAACATGTGGTTGGCATTAGCATCATCGCTAAAATCTCCAACTAGTTCATGGTAGGTTCGAATGGCGTGGTATTACCGTGGGGTGGATTGTTATTGCCTTGATTAACACTTCCGCTCCCTCCTGGCTGAGAAGCTGCGTACTGCGCTATGGCAGCAGCAATGACTTGTTGTAGCTCTTCCTGAGTGGTAGGCATAGGCTGCTGTTGTCGTCTTGGCGGCATCTTTCTAAAAGATGGTTTAAGTTGATTAGGCCATAGAAGGCTCCGATGTTATAATACGTAAATCAGTTCGTAATATAGCGTACGTATATAACGGTAGTAATAGTATAATCACATAACATCTCATGTTATCACACATCACAAATATCAATCACACAACATCCCATGTCATAAAATATAAACAAGTACTCGAGTGAATCCAAAATATGGTGAGAAAACTGCGATTGCTATATAAATGAGACCACATCGTAAGTGTATACATACAATCATCAATCACTGGGGCTACATCACCCCTGTCAAAAGCTACATCAGTATCAATACAACATCAAGTACATAACAAAAGTCAAATCATAATGTAGTCTCTCCAAAATGCCGTGCAAGTAAAAGCAATCGCCGACTTCTCACCTCGCCTACCCATGTGGCACCGATGAGCTCTAAGCAGATGGTGGTGGTGGAGGAGGAAAACGGGTATAAAACAAACGGCGCATCTCTAACCAATCTGCCTCCATCGCCTGCTGCGTGCGAATAACGGAGGCAATCTGCTGCTCCAAAGTAGCAAGACGAGCAGCATAGTCAGGGTGTAATGGTCGAAACGGCTGTAACGGAGAGGGTACCCGGCCATGGCACTGACATGGCTGCAGGCGGGCTCTCTCCAACTCCTGTAGTCGCTGCTCATGCGACTCATGCTGGTGTACAAATGACATCAATACATCCTCGATAGTGTGTCCCACGTGGAACCTGTGGTATGGATCAGTGGGTGGCATAGGGGAAAATGGTGACCACAGCAGTGGCTCACGTGTGGGGTCAAAGGGTGTCATCCCAAAAGGAGCAGTAATAGGTGGAACAAAAGGCATCTGTGGTAAGAAAGGCATGGGCATCGGTACATGCCCTGATGGGTGGGCTGAAGAGCCCTCTCCAGGCCCCGCTGGAGGTATGTATGTGGGAATCTGAAACGAAAAGTCAGTGTGTCTAGCGTCTGGAATCTGTGGGGGTAACGGTGGGACGTCCTCATCAGCCGGGATCCACCCGTGCTGTGCGGCCTCGTCCGGTGGATCCATCTGTGCCGCGAACGGTGCATGTCCGGGCTCTATGGGAACGGGATCAAGTAAAGGGGCTACAACAGGGTCAACGGGTGCCAAGTGCTCAAATGGTGGGTCAACAGGTACAGCAACTATGGGTAGAGGATCGATGGGATCAACAGCAATGGGCTCAAGGGGTATATCTGCATGCATAGGGTCATGCTCTGGTAACACATCAAGAGCAGCTGCCTGCTCAGGGGCAAGGGCAGGCTCAAAGTCATCAAATGCCATATCAAAATCAAAATCAGGATCGATCGGGTCGAAAGGATCAATAGGATCAGCAGGATCCTCCATCATCTCGTCCATAGGGACAAACTCCAAATCGCGGTCAGGATCAAAGCCTGGGGGAAACACAGGGTCAGAATCCCCCTCATCGTCAAGAGCATAATCAAGTCCAGGCACTGGAGTAACAGAAAGAGCCCGGTCAGAATCGGACTCGTGCGAAAAGTGCTGCGCACTAAGGGTATGTGTCGGTGCAGAAGCCACAGACTCAGAGGAGTCCTGGGCTGGGGAAAGTGCAGGTGCCTCCGCAGCCGGAGCATCTGCAATCAGTAGAGGGGCAACAGCGGGTAGGGCCTCGCCCTGAACGTCCTCCATAGGCTCCACCTCAAACAAGTCGACGTCGTCCTCGTCGTCGTCGAACGGTAACTCCTGAACAGGGTAAGCAGCGAGGGGTATGGGAGCAGGGATCACCGCTAGTGGCAAATCCCCGGCCGGAATATCAATAGGGAGCTCATCGTCGCCATCAGGTAGGGCGAATGATTGGAAGTCGTCATCGTCGGTACTGGTAAAGTCTGACGTGTACACCTCGTGCTCCGAGGACTCTAAATCATCTGACACAACACGCCTGGGGTTGGTGATGTCTGAACCACCTGAATCAGCCGGATCCATGTATCTGTAACATAAACACAAGTATGCACAAACAGTCAATCACATAATCAGATAATCACATAAGTCACCAAGTAGGGCATCACATAATTTCTCCTAGTCTTACTAGCCAAAACCATCTAGTCTACAAGACTGTTCTATCCTTCACTTAAACCAAACCTCGATCCTCCAGATCGATCCTATAACAAACCAACGTGCTCGACTACCTTATTCACCTCGATCCTCCAGATCGATCCTATAACAAACCAACGTGCTCAACTACCTTAACCATCTCGATCCTCCAGATCGATCCTCAGCCCTCCAAGCTGAACTTATAATTAATAAAATGTGCTCAACATTTGTTTGTAAAAAGTGTGGATCTGGACTTAAGTGGTATGCAGAAAAATGTTTTCGTGAGAGCCCTAGTGATCATAGTCTAGACTCGAGACAGAATCCTAGTTCGCTATGATCAGAGCTCTGATACCAAGCTGTCACACCCTGGCTTTGCGGAAGCGTGGTTAGTTTTGGTGTGACTTCTTAATACCATAGCTTAATCATAACAAAGCTATATGAATTTAAAAACCATGCAAGTCATCATTAAGTTTAGAAATCAACATACAATACCATTGTTTTAAACATACGACCATAACCTTGTTCAGTAACATTACATCTAGAAACAAAACATAAATGAGGGTTAAGGATTGTGTCTTGTCCAGGTAAGAGAACACAACCCCTAATCCTTGATGACTTCATGAAGATTGCAGCGGAAAACGTTCATACCGTGCCAGAATCCGTTAATTTCCTGAAATACATGTGAGTTGAAAAATCAACAATAATGTTGAGCGAGTTCATGTGCAAGTGAGTAAGTAAAACACTTGTAAGTATAAAAGTTTCCTGGTATGTAGCAGTGTAAGAGGACTTGTGATCACCAATGGTTTGCAAGGCCATTAGCATGTTGTGAAATGCAAGTAAGTAAGACACACCCTAGCCGATTTTGCGTTGGGTACCAAGTCACTCCGGATCCGTTCTGTTAGTCCTCCGTGAGGCCTGTTCTGTTGGACCGGGAGCTGGGCTCGCTACACCCAAATAGATCTACCGCTCGAGTCCCTCGGGGTTCTAACTACCCATTCACATGATCTAAACCTCCTTACGTTATTCATACCGTGTATAAAGTACTTGTAAACAAAGTAACATGTATTTCACCCCCGCAGTTAAGAAAACTGAAAACAGTTAGAGAAAAGGGGGACATGAACTCACAGTGGATGCGTAAACTCTATCAAGCGTCTCTGAAGCAGTAATCTGTGCAACGACCTACAAGTGCTAATTCTATTAGACGGACGGCCGTGCTTTAGCTTTACAGTTTATGTTTGCGGGAAATAGTTAGACAACTATTTCGTGTTACATTTTGTATATGCTTGATAGTTATACATCTTCCCAAGGATGGGGGATTTAATACATGTGCGTAAGTTACGTTTTATCAAACTTGTGGTAATGTAATTACCGGTGTAACTTATATGTTAATGGAAGCGTTCGCAAAGTTTTGGAATCATTAACGCTTGTAAATATTATTTTCACTCTAAAATAATATTTATGTACTTCACAAAATAATCATAAACAGTGTTGTGACAAATATATTTATCACGTTAATCTTTGTGAAAATCCCACCTCCGAATGTTTAGTAAAATATAGTACTGGCGAAATTTATGTTTCAAAAGTATGCCCAAAAATAGTTCTAACACTTGTTGTGTAAAAAGTCTAAGTGTTAGGTTTTTAGAAAATTTCGCCAGAGTTTCCTCTGTAACTGGAGGTGGCCACGCTTTTAAGCGTATCATTTTCTTTTAACAAATCAACTCAATCAACTTCTTTATTCAATCAAACAATTTCCGACACATCAAACTAGTCAACAAGTATGTAAATTTTGCATAATCGCATGAACTTGCAGTTTTTCCGCATTAATAATGTAAATCATCCTTATATATGTAGATTTCTATATAAAGTAACTTTAATCTTGTAAAAACCTCGTGTTTAGAGAAAACCGTCTTTACAACTTCTAGTAACAAGTGACAAATACACTTCTTTGTCGGATCTCTTTATTTCACAAGTGTCTATACACCTGTGGTTTATAAAATCATATTTATTAGTGCAAGATCCATCTTTAGAAAAACATGATTTCTTTAAAGTGTGGTCTTTCAAAAATACCACTTGCGGATACGTAGATCCGCTAGTTTTAAACACCATTTTACCGGTTAAAATACTTTTACACAAGTAAAATGTTTCTCTACAAGTTCATGTCTCTAAAATGTGGTAGTGTTTCATTTTTAACCCTTGTATCTTTCAAAAACAAGCTTATGTGATGATACGTGATTTTACAAAGTCGGGTTAAACGAAGATTCGAGCTACCACATTATAGATCGGGTCACAATAAGCACAAATTTCAAGTCCTACGACTTTTACACAAGACATATGCTATTAACCTCCATTTTAGTGATTTTACTAGACTTTAAAGATTCAAAACGCGTGTTTACGATATTTAACCGACGAAAGTTCTTTTAACCACTTTAGATGAGTGTAAAAACAAGATTTAAAGGTTATACCTCTAGCTCAAGGCTAGGGAAGAGTTGTGACGAAAACCGCGTGGATAAAAGCCAACGAGAGTGGTCCTTCGTGTTCCGCTTGCACCAAACCTTCTAATACGCAACCCTTAGAACTTGTATGACCTTGGAATGAAGAGATCAAAACCGAAAATGTGATGTGTGTGTTTGGTGTGTTCGGCCGAGAGCCACAAGAGAGAAAGAGAGTGAAAGTTGTGGTGTGGATTAGTGATAATGATCTCTAGAGGTTAGTGAGGGTTTATATAGGCAAACTTAGTGTTAGTGTCCAATGGTTCATGTGTAGGGTGGATATTAAACATGGCAAGATCTTGACAAGATTTCAAGTACTAGTGTGTCCCCTAGTTAGAGGGGCCGGTTACGAGAGCAAGGGGGGGGGGTATCTAGTTCGATTTTAAGTGTTAGTTGGGGAGTTTAGTTATGTTAATGTAGGTTAGTTTAGCGTTAAACTCCGTTAGTTATAAATAGCGTGTTATGACGGGTGTTAGGGTAATCAGGGACCCTAACTGGCTCAGAAAAATAGTGATAGTGAAAATAGTAAAGTTTTCATGTTCCGGGTAAAGTCCGGTTGTTCGGTTGGATCGTAATCCGTTAAAGTGTTACAAAAGACTTTAAAGTGTCGTTATTACATTTTTAGTGACGCATTTTGTTTTCCCGACACTTTAGAAAGTGTCTAGTGATATTTTCTCATTTTTGGCACTTTACTAGTCAGCTAGAAGCTGGTTAAATTATTTAAAGTGCTGTGTTTGGTACTTAAAGTACGTTTTGGCACATCCGAATCAGTGTATCTTATCCCCTAGAGACGCGGTAACACAACCCTTATATCCTACACTCACTACCAGTGTAGCCAAAATATATGAGGCTCTTAACAGGCCTTGAGGCAGTATTTGCCTGATACTGGTTATATCAGCATGTTTACTGTGTATCCGTTTAGTGCTACTGTGCTTTTTGTGCATCATGTTTGTCACTAGGGTTCAGTATGTAAATAATGTAGTGACAGCATATAAAGTATGATGCAAGTAAGTGCATGTATTAGTATGCAGGTAGCAGTTTATCAGCTAGTTCAATCAAGCACAGTAATCAAGTAATAATTAATCATTAATTAAGTTGTACGGATACCTGGTTTTGTGCGGGTTGTCACAGTGAAGATCAGTATCGGCTAAACACTTTCGTAAATTGGACACGTGGAATGTTGGGTGAATATTCCCAAGTTCAGGAGGTAGCTCAAGTCGATAGGCAACCTTTCCAATTCTTTCAAAAATCTTAAATGGTCCAACATATCGAGGTGCAAGTTTTCCTTTCTTTCCAAATCTCACCACTCCCTTCCAAGGGGATACCTTGAGTAGGACACGGTCTCTGACTTGAAATTCCAAGGGCTTGCATCGCATATCCGCATAACTCTTTTGACGGCCTTTAGCTGTCACAAGATTATCATGAATTTTCTTGATTTTATCTGTCGTTTCCAGAATGAGTTCAGGTCTAGTAAGCTGAGCTTCACCGATCTCATTTCAACAGACATGTGAACGACATTTTCGACCGTATAAAGCTTCGAATGGTGCCATATTGATACTAGCATGATAATTGTTGTTGTAAGAGAATTCGATCAACAGAAGATGAGAATCCCAATTACCTCCAAAGTCTATCACACATGCTCTAAGCATATCCTCCAATGTTTGTATCATCCTCTCAGATTGTCCATCTGTTTGGGGATGATAAGCAGTGCTTAGATTCAGTTGGGTTCCCATAGCAGATTGCATGGTCTTCCAAAAATGAGATGAAAATTGAGCATCACGGTCAGATATGATATCTAAAGGAACACCATGTCGAGACACAATCTCATCAACATAAATCTTAGCAAGCTTATCAGCAGATAGATCCTCAGAAATCGGTATAAAGTGAGTTGACTTCGTTAATCGATCGATAACAACCCAAATAGCATCGTGACCTCTAGATGTACGCGGTAACTTTGTGATGAGATCCATCGCAATGTTCTCCCACTTCCATACCGGTATCTCTGGTTGTACAAGCAAACCAGATGGTCGTTGATGTTCAGCCTTGACTTTGAGATAAGTTAAGCATTTCGATACATACAAGGCAACATCCTTTTTCATACCAGGCCACCAGTACTGTGTACGACGATCCTTGTACATTTTGTCAGCACCAGGTTGAATAGAATATCGAGACTTGTGAGATTCGTCCATCACTAAAGTGAGGAGATCGTCTTGTTTTGGAATCCACAAACGATTCTTGAAATAGAGTAACCCATCGTCCTTCGTTTCAAGCTTAAGCTCAAGCTGATGTGGTAATTCCTTACCTATCAGATTTTGTGTAACACAAGATTGTTGAGCTTGAGAGATGCGAGTTTGAATATCAGATAGAGTGCGAACATAATTAAGCTTGACTCGTTCCTTTCGACTTAACGCATTGGCTACAACATTCGCCTTACTAGGATGGTAGCGAATCTCGCAATCGTAATCGTTCAAGAGTTCAACCCAACGTCGTTATCTCATGTTCAGCTCCTTCTGATTAAGAATGTGCTGGAGACTTTTGTGGTTTGTGAAAACCACACATTTCGTGCCATAAAGATAGTGTCTCCAGATTTTAAGAGAAAAAACCACAGCACCCAACTCAAGATCATGAGTGGTGTAGTTCTTCTCGTGAATTTTCAATTGTCTTGACGCATAAGCTATAACTTTACCTCGTTGCATAAGGACACAACCAAGGCCTAGATTCGACGCGTCACAATAGATAAGAAAATCATCGTTTCCATCGGGAAAAGATAGAACAGGAGCATTACAGAGTTTTTGTTTAAGCGTTTGGAATGCTTCTTCTTGTTTAGGTCCCCACTCAAAAGGCTTATTCTTCTGAGTCAAAGCAGTGAGAGGAACCGCGATCTTTGAGAAGTTCGAAATAAATCGACGATAATAGCCAGCAAGACCAAGAAAAGAACGAACTTCTGTAGGTGTTGTCGGTGTGTTCCAATCCTTAATAGCATCTATTTTGGAAGGATCCACATGAATACCCTGCTCGTTAACAATATAACCCAAAAACTGAACTTCCTTAAGCCAGAATTCACACTTGGAGAATTTAGCGAAAATTTGTTCCTTTTTCAGAAGTTCCATCGTCAGACGAAGGTGTTGTTCGTGATCGGCTCGAGACTTTGAATAAATGAGGATATCGTCAATGAATACAATGATGAACTTATCTAAATAAGGTTTATAAACACTATTCATTAAGTCCATGAAGATAGCTGGAGCATTCGTCAAACCAAAAGGCATGATAGTGAACTCGTAATGACCATATCGTGTGCGGAAAGCAGTCTTGGGAATATCCTCTTCGAGTACATGAAGCTGATGATACCCAGAACGCAGATTGATCTTCAGAAAACATGTAGCACCTTGCAGCTAATCAAAGAGATCATCGATTCTTGGTAGGGGATATCGATTCTTGATGGTAAGCTTGTTAAGCTCACGATAATCGATACACATTCGAAAAGACTCATCTTTCTTTTTCATAAATAGGACAGGAGCACCCCACGATGAATAACTCGATCAGATGAATCCTTTATCAGATAACTCTTGAAGCTGTTTCGATAACTCTTGCATCTCAGACGGTGCAAGACGATAAGGTGCATTCGCAATCGGATTAGCATTGGGTATAAGATCAATATGAAATTTGACTTGACGAACTGGAGGCAAACCAGACAGTTCATCAGGAAACACCTCTGGATAATCTCGAACAATCGGAATATCTTGTATACTCTTGTTCATGCCTTTCTCCTCGGTGACATGTGCCAGAAAAGCCACATATCCTTTTCATAAATAACTTTGGGTTTTCGCACACGACATGAGTTTCAATCCACCAGATGGTTTCTCGCCATGAACCTCTAAAACTTCACCAGATGACAGAGGAATACGAACAATCTTATCGAAATAAACCATCTCAGCATGAAACTTAGTTAACCAATCCATCCCAATGATAATATCGAAACTCCCAAGTTGCATCGGCGTGAGGTCAATCGGAAAAAGATGGTTATCGAGGTTCAATTGACAATCGTGAATAACGGAATCGAGTACAAGAGGTTTACCAGTAGCAACTTCGACAGATAAGGGTTTCCTCAATTTAGTTCTAGGTTTCACAAGCAAAGGCTCAAATGATAATGAAACAAAACTTCTATCGGCACCAGAATCGAAAAGAACAGATGCAGGTTGATGGTTGACAAGGAACGTACCATTAACAACCTCGTTGTCAGCACGCGCCTCGTTTGCATTCAAGTTGTACGCTCGTCCATGAGCGGGATTCACATTGGCATTCGCGTTGACATTCGGATTTGCAAGTCTTGGACAGTTGTTGCGAAAATGACCCATTTCACCGCAGTTGTAACACCAGTCAGGTGGAAATCTAGCAGCATTCCCCTGAACTTGTGCTGGATTCTGAGCAGCTTGATTTTGGCCCAAACGACAAATGTTGGCCAAGTGCCCAAGTTTACCACAATTAGTACACTGTTTACAAGCCTGTTGTGCCACATGATGACCATTGCATCGAGTACAGTGAGGTGCAGTACCAGCATATTGTTTCTTGGCAGGAGGTTGTGCCGGTGGATTCTGAGCGTTTTGCGCCGTAACATCAAAATTTTGGGAAGCCTTTCGCTTCCTCGACCTCCTAGATGACTCGCCTTTCTTCTTCCCCTTACCTTGTCTTGAACGGAATCGGTCGACTGCTTCTTATCGCCCTTGCGGGTCAGTTTTCCTTTTCTGACTTGAGAATCAGTCAGAGTAGCAGCCAATTCAATCGCCTGACGCACAGTGGTAGGGTTACTACCAATCATAATGTCTTGTATAGTGTATGGCAAACCATCAATATACCTCTCAATCGCTTTCTCCAACGGGGTAACCATACTAGGACACAATAAACTCAGCTCCTCATAACGATCCGTATACACACGGTGTTCTCCCCCATCTTGTTTTAGATCATCGAATTCTAGTTCCAAAGCCCTAATCTCGTGACGGGGACATAACTCTTTCATCATGAGAGCTCGAAGCTCTTCCCACGTTTGTGCCATCGCCACATCAGCACCCCTATCACGCATCACACCATTCCACCATCTAAGAGCACGTTTCCCGAAAACACGTGATGCAAACTCAACCTTTTGCTCGTTCGGACATTGAACATGTCTGAAGGTGCTTTCCAGACTCTCGAACCATTGTAGGAGCGCAGTTGCTCCTTGTGACCCAGAAAACTTCAATGGTTTAGTCGAATTGAAATTCTTGAAACTACACTGAGCATTATTGTTATTGTTGTTCGCTTGATTAATCTGGGTTACTAGGTTCAGAAGCACAGCTGTGATTTGCTGAGCGACAAGGGCTGTGATTACAGCATCCTGTTCGGGATCACGTCTAGGTGGCATATTCTAAAAGAACAAGGAAACATGAGAAACGAGTGAGATCGAAAATTGGATAAACAAAAGAGGTATTGAAAACATCGACAAAACATACGGAAAGTGATGATTCGTTCGTTACCTCGAACAAACAAACGATACATAGTGACTAATCAAAGTAAATGGATCAATGTAATGTATCGCGAAGACATGCTTTAGCCTATAAGTGGACACTCACCCCAAGAGTTCCCAGGTAAGAGTGACTGGTCCGATTATGTGGATTTGTACGAACACTCTAGCCTTAGACAGAAAACTCAGGATACAGGCATCCACCCTTCCAGATTGCACGTGTTCACATTATAAGACCCAAACTTTGACGAGATTTTGAAAATTTGGAAGGCATTAAGCCAAAAATGAATCATCCAAAGGGTGGGTTGTAGGATCGATTTGACCGATCAAATGAGTCAATTTGAATGTGTTTACACTATTTAGATGGCGGAAACATCTAAACAGCTTAGAATCAGACAGAAAAGAGTAGAAAACAGAATAGATTCACTTTTAACACTTGTTCTCTGTTATATAATGACATGAAAATTTGGCAGCACTTCGTTACAACTTCTCGGAATTCGTACCAACTGAGAACTACACAAGCCTATTTATAGGCAACAAGATTTCGCTTCAACATGCCTCAAGCGAAATCTTATCACGTGATTTCGCTTGAGGCTTACATCATGAATCCTGAAGCGAAACCTTATCACTTGATTTCGCTTGAGACTTACATTACATACCTTCAAGCGAAATCTTTAAACATAACCTTAACTTTTACATTTAGACCCCTATACTTCACATACTTGACATAAACAGACCCTAGACTTATCTAACAAGACTAAGACGCAGGCTTTAGACATACTGCACCAACAAACTCCCCCTTGGATACAGCCGCAGTCTTTGTCTTGTCTTTGGATCTTCAAACAACTCTAAACTTCTCTTTCTCTTTCGCAGGCTCCCCCTTTCATCAAGCTTCTTTGTTTTTAGGATCAACGCCTGGTTTATCAGCAACAAACTTCCTTTTTCTTCAAAACTTGTCTTCAGACTCCCCCTAAGACTCTGCTATCGGGATCTTAATCTGGAACTATCACCTGCAAATCTCAAACATTTATAAGAATAGACATTTTAAATGTTCAGAATTAATGATCTGGTTCTATCACAATCCTATAAAGATTTGATTATATTAAGAATCCAACAACTAAACCTAACACTTTCAAAAAATTTGATTTTTAATATTTTTCTGATTAAACACCGTCACACTCAGTCAACCAAGTCCAAGTTAATGACCCTGGTTAACTGACTAGCCTGCCAAGTCCAACTCAATGACCCTGGCTGACCAAACTATGAAGATACCGGATTTCTTAAAAAAATTAAGTTCAAATTAATGAACTTTTGAATCATTTTGATATTTCAAACTCATTTTAATCAACAAACACTTGTACCAAACATTGTACTGCATCACAAGCTTACCCAATCCTCATCAATCTCAGACATGATCTGCACAAGACTTTGAACTTTCGATTCCCAATGTCAATTGTCGAAAATAAAATAAGAAACTAAAATCTTTTTGAATTTTAAACTGAATAAGCTGAAAATATGTACACACAATCTTTTTGTGAGCGTGTTAAGGGATCATATCAGCTGCCGACAAAATACAAGTACCGTTAAGCTGTTATTTCATTTTAAGCATTAAACAATTCACGTAGATTGCCGATATACTGATCCTCTTAAATTCTCACAAAACTTTCAATCTGCTCGGGATACAGAATTAGTGTTTTAGGACTTAAACATCTACATGTGTCCCACCTCAGTATATACTCCCGTATCCAGACCCCAGTATTCAGTCTTACAGGTGAATATACCTAGATGATATCTGTAAGGGGTTAATTGCGAGGGCCGTGAGAGCTCAGGTCGATCTTTCGATACGCAGAGAGATGACGGCTTCGACTTTTGGTGGGTCCCCTTTGGGGATCTTCTTTACAACAGCACATGATTAACAATTTTGCAATGTGTTATCATTTTTTATGCTGAGGGGAGGCTTATATTTCAAAGCAGCGTAAAGTATTCTCCGGGGACTAGGCCATTGCTTCCGCAAAATCAGAAGTCCCGGGATAATACCCCAGATATCACTAAGCATAAAGACCTAGTATCTCAGAATATGGGACCCTTCAAACAGGATTTCAGGGGTTACCTATATATCCTGGAGGTGTTCCCCACGTAGATGCAAGTAAATTTTAAGTTTATATCCCAAACTAATCTACTGATTTTGTGAAAACCTATCGGCACATCTTTAGTGAGACTGCTTAATTGCATTTTATACATTCCATTTCTTTAGCGTACTGCACCTGTCTAGCTGATGTACTATCATTTCCCTTTTATACACAAACTCATTTTTACTTTTTCAAATGTTTTTGGTTTTTATAGACTTTATCATGTTTTTGTATTTTTCTGCAAACTTTCTCCCCCTAAAAAGAAAAACATATTTTTGTGTTTTTGTTTTTATCGAAAAGCAGAAAAAAAATAAACTGTACAAACAAAATTGACAACACGACAAAGGTTCACGTCAGATCGCCGTCCAATTCGGCATCACATTCAATAACCCTCCCAGATTGCAGATTTTTCATTCCATTCAATTTTAAAAGATAATAAAATCTCTTTTTGTCAAATGATTTGGTATAGAAATCCGCTTTCTGTTCATCGGTGTGCACGTATTCAATCCGAATTAATTTTTTCTCGTGGCAATCACGAATAAAATGGTGACGGATCTCAATGTGTTTTGTTTTTGAATGATGAACCGGATTTTTAGTAATGTTAATGGCTGCTTCATTGTCCACAAATATTGAAGTATCTAAGAATTGCAAACCAAAGTCACGCATTTGCTGTTGGATCCAAAGGATCTGCGAACAACAGCTGGAAGCTGAAACGTATTCAGCTTCACAAGTAGAAAGCGCTACAGTGGTTTGTTTCTTACACTGCCAGGTAACGAGTCGAGTTCCTAAGAACTGACACCCGGCAGTGGTGGACTTAGCGTTCTGCTTGCAGCTTCCAAAATCTGAATCAGCGAAACCAGATAAAGTAAAGTCACCCAATCTAGGATACCACAAACCGATGTTTGGGCAGCCTTTCAAATACCGTAGTATACGTTTCACGATTGTCAGGTGTGACTGCTTCGGATTCGACTGATATCTGGCACATAAGCATGTCGGATACATGATGTCCGGACGGGAAGCTGTGAGATACATCAACGAACCAATGATTGATCGGTACAATGTTTCATCCATCTTCACTCCATTTTCACCTGGACAAATCCCATGATTCTGTGCAAGGGGAGTGGATGCTGGACTGCAATCTGCCATATCAAACTTGTCTAGCACATCCTTCACATACTTTGACTGATGAATGAAGATTCCGTCGGGCATTTGTTCTACCTGCAACCCGAGGAAAAACTTCATTTCGCCCATTGAGCTCATCTCAAACTTTTTCTTCATCACTAGCTCAAACTCTTTGCACATATCGTCGTTAGTGGATCCAAAAATGATATCGTCCACGTAAATCTGCACAATCAACAAATGGTTGTCTTTTTCTTTAATAAACAAAGTGCTATCTACTGTACCTCTTGTGAACCCGTTGTCCAGCAAGTATGTCGAGAGCGTTTCATACCAGGCTCTCGGGGCCTGATGAAGTCCGTATAATGACTTGTCAAGTAGAAACACCTTGTTTTTGTGCTGTGGGTCTGTGAAACCCGGCGGTTGCCCCACATACACTTCCTCTTTGATAGTTCCGTAGAGAAAAGCAGATTTCACGTCAAGTTGATATACTTTAAAGTTCTTCCATGATGCAAAGGCCAGAAAAATTCGAATTGCCTCTAGCCTTGCAACTGGTGCGTAGACTTCATCGTAATCAATTCCTTCTTGTTGACTGAATCCTTGAACAACCAGTCTTGCTTTGTTTCTCACCACGACTCCTCTATCATCTCTTTTGCATTTAAAAACCCACTTTGTTTAATCAACTTTTGATTCTCAGGCAAATCTACAAGTCTCCAGACGCCCAGCTTCTCGAACTGTTGCAACTCCTCCTGCATTGCATTAACCCAGCTCTCCTCGGTCAATGCTTCCCTGTACGTCTTGGGCTCTATCTGCGAAATAAAACATTTCAATGAGACTTCTTTTTGCATATCAGCAATAGATGAATAGAAACATGTAAGAGCTTGATCTATTTGATGTCGAGTTTTGACACCACTTTGCAAGTCGCCGATAATTTGTTCTGAAGGATGGTAAGATAGGGTCCGTGGCATCACAGTATCAGGCACTACAACTTCCGATTCCAGATTTGAAATGTCAAGATCAACGATTTGGTCAACAGCCTCTTCTGTTGTCTCATTTGGTTCCTCGTCAAAGGTAGGAGCGGGTTCCTCCTCTGAGTCGTCAGAAACATCAAATGACGGAGCTGGTTCCTCTGGTTCCTCTGGTTCCTCTGGTGATATATGAACGGTTCCACTTGGTCCGGCTTCATCATCATGAGTACCCACGTTGGGCGTAGGAACATCTAGCGGTCTAGATTCCGGCTCTGGCAAATGACTTTGTTGATACAAGTACATGAGAGCAAGTTCCTCCTCACTTGGCTTGGACGGCAGATGAAACGATTCCCATAGTTTATCGTAGTAAAAAAGGAATCTTTGTCCGGGAAGTTGTGGTGACGGAGTATGCTTCTGACAATCCACATGAAGGACCTGAATCACCTTGCTCAGACATGGTACGAACACCCTTTTTAGTGGGCTGGCGTATCCTACAAAGAAACCTTCATTTGATTTTGCCCCAAACTTTCCGTCTTCATCAATGAACGTACACGGTGATCCGAAAGGTTCCAAGAACTCAAGATTCGGCTTATACCGATGCAGTAACTCAAAACACGTTTTTCCATACTTCTTGACAGTAAGGACTCTATTCAGTGTATAGCACGCTGCAGATACTGCTTCACTCCAGAAGAAAATAGGTAGCTTGGAATCTGCTAACATTGTACGCGCTGTCTCGATTAGGGTTCTATTCTTTCTTTCAGCTACGCCGTTTTGTTGTGGAGTATACGGCGCACTGAATTCATGAAGAATTCCCTTTTCATTACAGAACT
Source organism: Helianthus tuberosus (assembly GCA_030545235.1). Classification (NCBI taxonomy): domain Eukaryota; kingdom Viridiplantae; phylum Streptophyta; class Magnoliopsida; order Asterales; family Asteraceae; genus Helianthus; species Helianthus tuberosus. Next base: position 59,854,615 of record CM060429.1, on the reverse strand, counting down.
CGTACATTCTGTTGTTTTTAAATTCAGTTCCATTGTCACTTCTAATTCTCCGGATAGGCAGTTTGTATACAGTTTCCATCTTTTTGAAAAGTATCATCAAAGACTCAAATGTTTGATCTTTCCGTTCTAAGCACACAACCCAAGAAAATCTTGAAAAATCATCTGTAACCACCAAGCAGTACAAATCCCGGCTGATGCTCTTAACGTTGACAGGCCCGAAGAGATCCATGTGCAATCTCTCAAGAGGTAACCTGATCGAATTCATGACCTTCAAAGGATGTGACTTTTGAACCTGCTTACCTTTCTTACATGCAATACAATCATCATTTAAATGAAAATTTTTCAAGTTTACACCTTCAACTAAATCATTATGAACCAAAAAGTTCATTTTGCGAACATGAATGTGGCCCATCTTACGATGCCACATGATTGAATCTTTTTCTGTTGCTTTGTTTTTAGACACAAAACACTGTTTCTGATGAGACGTTGGCGTTGCTGTGCTCATATCAAGATAATAAAGATCATACTCCCGTGGAGCACGCAACAACACCATCTCATCAGGGATTTTAAACCCTGGTTTCAAAACCACACATTCAGTTTTTGTAAAATGTACGCTGAAATCTTTATCACAAATCTGTGAAATACTGAGTAGATTGTTTGTTAATTCCACTATGTAGTTTACTTTGTCAAAGGATATCACACCATTTGTCAAAATTCCTTGACCAACAATTCTTCCACCTTGACTCCCAGCAAACCCTACATGACCTCCATTGATGGATTTTACATCATAGAGCAAAGCAAGCGTCCCAGTCATGTGCCTTGACGCACCACTATCCATGATCCATTTTGATAGAATTGACTTGGGCAGCCCCTGCACATATCATAACAAACTTATTCAAATAATGAACTCCATGACTTTTTGACTTCTGAAACACTTCCAAACACTACATCACACTTTTCATCAATCTTAGGAAAGTCAAATGTGACGTTCGAAGCAATAGGTTCCACTTTTGATTTTAACATATTTTCTTTGATTGGAGGAAACTCTGCAAGAAACTTATCAAGCTCAGATTCAAGTTCTTGTTTATCATTAGCACCCACTTTTGATGCATAAAATTCCTTTGTTCCTTTGACCTTTCTGTCAACCATTTTTCCAAAAATATTTTGAATAGTAGGATTAAAAGCTTTTGAATCAAACTTTAACTCATTCTCCATTTTCTTTACCTCAACTGATTGTGATTTGGTTTCAACAACTTTTGTTTCATATTTCAAAATGTTTTCCATCTTTTTCTCCTCAACCGATGGTTTTGACTTAGCAACCCATAATTGATTTTCAAAAATTTTCGTTTTTGGATAAATCTTTGAAGTCTTTTGAGACTTTGAAGATTCGCCAATCCCAAATGTCGATTTCGGCTTATCTTCTGACTTCAAAGATTCACCTCTTTTCAAAATGCGGATCGGAGAAACCATCGGCTTTTTGCCCTTTGTGTTAACTGGTGACTTAGGTTGAGATTTTTTAACAAATGGTTTAATTACAGATTTTTCAAAAACTTTCTTGCATTGTTTTGCCATGTGTCCGATTTCATTGCAGCGATAGCAAACTCTTTTATCATATTCGACAAAAGTTGATTTGAACGACTCTTCTTTCAGTTTCTTTGCTGCACTGAAATCGTCAACTGCTTTTTGACTAAAAATGTATTCCTTTTCTTCATCAACACTTGGACCAGCAACAAAAACATCATTCATTTTATCTTTAGGCTTGACAACCTTCTTATCCAACTTTTTCTCAAAACCAATTCCTTTGTTTTTAAAGTTGTTACCATTTTTCTTGTTACCATTACCTTCCCATTCCTTTTTCCCAAAGTTGTTGACACGTGTTGTAACAAATGATTTTTTAGGTTTCAAAAAGAATTCTTTGTTGTTTATCATATCAATGTCAATTTCAATCAATTTGAAAACTTTCTCAACATTCTCAATTTTCACATTCTGAAGAGGATACTCGAAATCGGAATAAAGTTTGTCTGTTCCAATCATAGTATATACTACCATAATTGGATCATCATTCGCACTCTTGTTCGATTTCGGTATGAACCGTTCCAAGAAATTACTCTCATCTTCAGAATCTGTAACACCTTTCTCAGATTGTAACTTCTCAGAGTTATCAATCTCTTCATCTAACACCTGATCAACAACGGTTTTGATAACCTGTGATTCATTGTCGGTGTCGGATGCAGAGAATGTAACATCGATGCTTTCAGGTAAATCATCCTCAATTGATCTCAATTTGAGATTCAAAGCAGCTTCCACCCCATCTGGATATTTCTGTGTGTAATGATTCCACATTGGGGGTGGAACACTGTTAAAGACCGGATCAGCATATGGTTGCTGTGGAACAATCTGTTCAAGGACATATGATGAAGCCACATAACTCATCAATTTTTTATCAATTCGATCATTTTCAATTTTAGCTAATTCCAATTCTTTCTTTAATGATGCTATGGTGTCAATATGAAAATTAACTTCCACTTGTTTATCAAAAAGTGTTGCTTTTGCTAATTTTGTGGCTTTATCATTTTCGACACTTTCCTCTTTAATCATTTTAACTGTTCTAGCTAGAGTATCATATGCTTCTTTGACTTGTCCTAGATCAAATTTTAACATGTCAGCATGTTTTTTCAATTCCTGAAACTTAGTGTCTTTTTCAAGACACTCCATGCACGGTTGTAAACACTTTTGGCATGGTGTTTCAGATATTGAATCTACTATCTCATCACATTCTGCTTCATGAACAGTTTCTACTTCTAGTTTACCGACATTTTTCGACTCTGACTCAGACAGTTTGACTGATTCGTTTCCCTGAACTCCAGATTCCTCTCGTTTGACAGACTCACTACTGACAGACTTAGACTCCTCAGATTCTGAGTCTACCTCTCTCAGTTTCGCCATGAGAGCCTTGTCAGCAATTTCTTTCAAAGTGTCTTCGTTCATTTCCTTTGTTACATCGATCATTTCTTCAACAAATTCTTTCTTTTCATCATATCTTGGACACAATCCGGTCCTTGGTTCTTCAAAGAAACCTGCAAAAGATTCAAAAATTTTAGGAGGCATGATAGATCTCAAAGAACTAGTTAATACCTCCTGCTCAGATTGAGATTGATGAACTTCAGCAGCTATTTCTTCAAAATTGTCTCCTTTTTCAACAGAAACCTCTTCAACAACTACAGAAACATCTTCAGTAACTGTTTCTGGTTCAGACACTATCTCAGAAATTTCCACAACTTCAGCCATCATTGCCTGTCCATCGCTACCGGGAATATATTTATCCCAGTTGAACCCTGCAGCTACCTTCTCATCATCTTGATTCACAATCATTGCCTTTTCTGGTTTATTCTCAATTTGTGGTCTTTGAACAGTAGGCTGTTGATTTGGTCGATGATAGATTGCTTGCTTGTAGTAGTCGTTGGTGAATGGGTTTTGATGATTGTTTACTTCACGATTCGGACATTCTCTCTTAAAATGACCACGTTCTTTACATTTGAAGCATGTAACTTTTGATTTGTCGAACCCTAACTTCTGATCAGGACCTGAGAGACTGTTTCTGCCTGTGATCTCCATAAACCGTTGTGCTCTTCTAACCAAACTTGCCATGCCCCATTTTATATCAATCAGTTCAAGTTCCTCCGGGTCAATCTGGTCGTAATCCTCTTTGGTCATATCAGGATTACCAATCCTACCCGCCACTAAGCCTTCATAAGCCTCTAGAACGGAAGCAAGTACTGCAATGTGTTGTCTCGCGGCAGTTTCAGTAATTTCATTTCCATTCTTAATATTCACAGCGATGTTGCACTGCACCCCAGAAACATAAGCCTGATTACTTGAACTTGTAGAGCTTTGAGTTGAAAACTGTTCTTGAGCTTTGAAGTTTGGGTCACAATTCGCGAATGGTGAAAAATTTCCAGATTGAGGAGTGTTTGAAGAAACACTTGAGATGTTATCAGCAATGAACCCTGTCTGTATTTTTGGACTTTGATTTGTTGAAGCTGTAGGGTTGTTTTTGTAATACAACGATACATCTTTGTAACACCTGTGTCACTTCAACCATCAAACCAATTCCAAACCAATGAAATTTTGTATTTCATACTTGGAAATTGTAAAAATATGTGTATCATTTTGCACATATCAATTCTTGTTCGATTTCAAACTCTAAATCGCTTTCTGGAAGGTTATACGCGCACTAATGCGTAAATATAACCAGTTTAATGCAACAAACACTCCGGAATAGTGAAATAGGTTTAACATACCTAAAATAACCTTTACATAACTTAGATATAAGTTTTGGAAGGTTTGGTGTGGTGAAATCAAAGTTAATTCGCTTACAGGGACTAAACTTGACAAACTACGAAAGTATGCCAATTTGAACTGTAACAGACATGCTGGAACATGACCATAAGTTAAACATACCATAAATATCCTTTACATAGCTTAGAAATAGGCTTTGAGGGGTTCGGTGTGCTAAAATAAACTTTTGTGTCATTCAGGGACTAAAAGTGTCAAAAAGTGCACAAGTTTGCATTTTCGCGCATAACTTACGTTCTGAATACATCTGGACATCCAAAAATTTATATAAGCATGACTACATTATATTTTAGTGTTCGCCTTAAGAAAAATCCATTCGTCGCGTCATTTGGATCGTTTTTCGCGCTTATGCGCATTCCGTCGTAATTAAGCGAACATCGCGTTCGTACGGCCAAACGAACCAACCTCCGGCATATTTTTGAGCATGTTTTGGGTTCCCTATACTTTAACTTCATTTTAGAGCCTTGAAATGAGGTTAACGGGGTTCAAACGCATCGAAAAAGGCCTTAAACACGTGCAGGGACCATTGCTGCCAAAAAATGAAACTTTCTGATTCAGATGAGGTGCTCGCGTAGCGCGACGCCTATGGGGCTACCTGTCGCGCTACGCGACTGACTTGCTGATCAGATTCAATGTTTCTAATTGCAAGTTGCAACTAATTGATTCTTAACCACATGTTTTAAGTTGATGTGTCACTAAGTTAAGGAGCATATGTGGCTCCATAACCTTTCCGACAAGTGTAGGCACGAGATTCGATCACGTTATTCAAGAAACGATCCTAACGGTTACCCGAAAACTATATATACCCCATGCCTTTCATTGTTTTAAGGCACAAGAATCTTATTAGTTGTGTTCTAAGTTGAAACCTTGTTTCATACCTGAACTATACTGATCTAGATTAGCATTCGGGGACCCTTGGTAAGTATTCTTTCATTCTTTTCATTATTTTTACTGCTTTTCGAGTCAGAAAGTCAAACTTTGTTTGACTTTCAGCGTTGACCAGTAATGGTCAATGCGAAGTTCGTTAGAACTTCGCAACGTGATTGTAATCACGATGGTCATAGTCCCTTGGGACTATGCCTACTGATTTCCACGTTGTCTAGGGTCGTAGGGTAGGCGATCTAATAAATCGCCTATACCTTCGAACCCGACCCAGTTTGGTCGATCATTAGGATCCGACCAAATACTTTAGGTGACCATAGTAGGTAGGGAATAACCTTCCGAGGTTATACCCTATGGTCACATCGTTTAAGTAGTTGTATGATAGGTAGTTTATATGCCTTAGGTAAATTACCAGAATACCCTTTTCATGTATAATTGGTAATTAAGCATATGTAACCTAAACTTTTGTCACGTAACTGATTATGTAACATGTTTAGGCATATAATACTTGTCATAGGACTAGTTAGGCGGTCCGAACGCGTTTCACGCGAACGACGCGTTAAAGTAGCATAAGCTACCTAAACGGGTCGTAATGGGTCGTAGACACTTAGGTTAAGTTTCATTTAGTATGTAGGCTTTGATTAACCATATCACATGAGTTCCTACACTCATTTGGTTTACAAACCCTCATGCTACCCAGTCTTCCGATTTAGGTCCGGTTTATTAATGTAGTTACCTATATTAGGTGCCGTTTGATATTCCGAGATCTCTAGCATTACTTGGTGATTATCTTTAGACATCTGAGCAATCTCAGGCGAGTACATTATTCCCCTATTTTACTGTTTTCCAAACTGTTTTGGGGTGAAGCATGTGTACCTATCTGTTACTTTCATGTTTTCCAAAAGTATAATTGATTATACATGTTATTACTTATCTATTAACCAATTGAATGACTATCTATGATTTAAACATTGTTTTCTCAAAGAACATAAAATAAATTGTTGAATTGTACTTATTTTATGTTCACCAGACCGATTGTTAGTATGATATAGCGCTATAGGATTTGACACCCCATTCCTGTTGGCATGGAATGTCTGAAACCAATTTATTGCTCCATCCAAATAGGAATTGCCTTTGTGGTATTTCTATAGTCTCAAAGGTGTATCTTGATGCACTAGGTCTGAATGAATTCTTAAATCACACTATTAAAGTGTAGTTGAATATACTCTCATGTGTGGTATTGTACAAACCAACATATATTTTGTTAACCATCCAAAGCATATTTTAATATGTTATTTACTAAACAAAAACATAGTTTAATATGTTATTTATCACACCCAAAGCATATTTTGATATGTTATCTATAAATCCGAAGTATACTTGTACTATACTATCTAAATCTATTCTTTTGAACAACGAAGGTATATTTAATGTACTATCTATCTATCGATTTGGTTTAGTTTGATTAAGTGATTAAGTAACGATGCGTGTGTAATATGATACAAGCATGGTGGATACGCCGCTGGTACTTCCTATATATAAGTGCTTGTATGGTATTACATACTGTAACGTTATTTGAATCATTTCAGTTTGAAATATATAACATTTATACAAATAACATACTTTTCACAAGACATTGTTTTACAAACAACATATCTTATACAAACTCATGTTACATGGTTATTCATTTAATCATGCATTATTCTCTTATTCATACATATCATCAGAACTTATCATTGTTTTTCAAATAATTTACTAAAACAAATGTTTATGGGTTAAGAGTCATGGCTACGAGGTTTTACAAATTATAAACAGCTTGATTTGAGTTGGTTAATTAAGTTGCAATATTATACTCTTTTCAAAACAAGGTTTTTAAATAAAGTATTGCAACGTCTAAACTAGCCATGATTTCGACACTCCTACAAAACCAATGTATTCGCCAGCATTTCTTTGCTGACCTCGTTTTTACACATGTTTCAGGTACTGCTTTGCAATGATTGTTGATACATGCTACATTTAGGATGGACTCGTGCCTTAGCGACTTAAAACGAGACAATAACTAGTTAACTTATGTTATGTACCCTTTGTTCTTGTTTAAACAATGTAAACTCTCATAATTGATTATTAAAACGAAACTTTAATTGCTATGGATTTGAAACGATTAATTTTGTTACAACACTCCCCGACATTTCCGCCACGTTTTGTATGTTCTACGTGGTCGGGGTGTGACAGAAAAGATGGTATCAGAGCCAATGGTTATAGGGAATTAGGTTATTAGTAATGCTTTGACCTAGTCTATAACCTTCTTAGGACCCTAACGCGAGTTTACTTGCGTTTAGTCATAAAACAATACCGTCACCTATCCTTAGGCGACTACCACAACAAGAACATAATTTTTCGAAACCGCTTTGAAAACTAATCATCTGTTCTAGGATGATTAATTACTAGGTTTTGAACCCTCTATTGTAAGGTTTTGAACCCTCTGTTATATGGTTTTGAACCCCTTTGAATTTTCAAAAATCTCGTCAAGGTTTTGGGTTTTAAATAATGTGAACATGTGCAAACTGGAAGGGTGAATGCCTGTATTCTGGCTAGGCAAGCACTTCGTATATATCTCATCAGACGCGAGACCAGTTGTGCTTACCTGGGAATTCTTGGGATGAGTGTTCACTTATAGGCGAGCATGTCTTCGCGATACATTATTTTTGACCCATTTACTTTGATTAGTCGCTGTGTGTAGTTTGTTTGCTTTGTAATGCGAGCAAATGACCACTATCCTTGCTTTCATCAGATTTGTTTCATCTCATTCTTTTCGTCTAAATTCTCTCACTCGTTTCCTTTCATGTTTCCTCTTTTAGAATGCCTCCTCGACGCGACAATCAGATGGATAATGCCGAACTGGCGGAAATCATCGCACAGCAAATGGCTGTTGCCTTCCCAAATCTTTATGCTCAAATGATGCAAACCATCAACAACAACAATGCTCCATGCAATTTCAAGAGTTTCAACTCGGCAAAACCGCTCAAGTTTAGTGGTTCTGAGGGAGCAACTGGGCTTCTTCAGTGGTTCGAGAGCATTGAGAATACCTTCCGTCATGTTCTGTGTCCTGAAAATCGTAAGGTCGAGTTTTCTTCGAGTGTGTTTCAGAAGAGGGCTCTTACATGGTGGAACGGGGTGATGAGAGATCGCGGTGCTGAGGTTGCATTAGCACAGACTTGGGCTGAGCTTAGGGCTCTTATGATGAAGGAGTTTTGCCCTCGTCATGAACTGCGAGCTTTGGAGAGGGAGTTTGATGATTTGAAGCAAGACAGTGGCGAGCATCGAGCCTATACTGACCGTTTTGAAAAATTGAGTCTGTTGTGTCCTGCTATGGTTACTCCTGTGGATAAGGCGATCGAGAAATATACAGATGGTCTTCCTGATCTAGTTCAGGATATCGTTACTGGCAGTAACCCTACTACTGTCAGACAAGCCATTGAACTGTCTGCCACCCTGACTGAATCCCACATCAGAAAGAAAAAGCTGTTTCGGAAGGGCGACCCAAGACCATCTGACAAGACTGCTCATGTGGAACCAAAGGAAGAAAATGCTGAGGTGTCCAAGAAGAAGAAGCGCAAAGCCTCTCAGAACTGCGCAGTAACTGCTCAAGACAAACAGGTTGCACCAAACCAACCAGCACAACCTCGCAAAAGGCAAAACTATGTTGGTACTGCACCTTTGTGCAACAAGTGCAACCGTCATCATCTAGCGCAAGAGCAGTGTCACAAATGTACCCACTGTGGGCGGTTGGGACATTTGATCAATGTTTGTCGTTATGCAAATCAAGCTGCTGCAAACCCTGCTGCCGTTCAAGCACGGTTCCCTCCGGGGTCATGTTATAATTGTGGTGACCTTACCCACTACAGGAACAATTGCCCAAGACTTGTTAACGCACCTCCAGCGCAGGGACGAGTGTTCAACATCAATGGGGCAAACATGAACAATGATGCGGCAGTGAACAACTAGTGTTTTGTTATTTTTCCTTGGCTGTTATCTTATGATGTTTAAAGACAAGTCAGTTGTTATATAAATAAAAAAATTCGTCGTTTTTATTTTTGCAAAACTGATACGATTGTGTGATCGTTGGATACAATCTTATGATGTCAACTCAAAGACAAACTATTCGTATGGTTCAGTTATTTTATGATCACTTGTGATCTCCCCAAGAACCTTAAACACTTGTTTCTTCTAAGAAACAAAGCCAAACTCTTATTGAGAATCCTTCTATCTTTTTAGATGAATCCTTGTAAATGATTAAAGTACCAAATGAAATTCATGGATTGGATTTCTAGTGTGCTTTAAATATCCATGCCCCAAAGACAACAAATTAAAGAATCAAGTTAACTAATTATGTGCTTATGTGTTTTCTTACATGTTTTGTGGTTGTATGTGATCCATCCAAATCCTCGTAGAGTCTTTTATATTTCATATGAGAGATTCATAATAGGATATCCAAAGTTACTATCTTAAATCCTTAATGGACTTCTACGTTGTAGTCAAGTCCCTTGGGTTTTAAAGTACTATTCTATAATTGGACCCTTGGGAGGACTAGTTAAACAGATTAATTTTTGAAAATCTGATTAGAAATATCATCTGATGATATAATTGAAAAGATCCCTTAAGTGGTCTATTTAAGGAGATCGTACGACGGTCTAGTTAAGAAGATCATGAGTTGATCTAGTTAAAAAGATCGTTCGTTGATTTAGTTAAAAAGATCCTTTGGTGATCTAGTCAAGTCGCTTCATGTTTATTCAATTGATTTTTCCTCTATGCATTATGAAATGGACTGTGCGGACTGTGCAAGAGATTACGTAATTATGGAGGCCTACATAATTATGGAATTCAGTGCACAGAAACCACAAGAAGTTTTGTCATGTGTTAAGACCTAAAGTGACAAGAATAATGATACGGGAGAAGTCTCGGACTTTGACCGATGTCATTTATTCTCACACTTCTCAATTCTGGTCTCAATCACACACACAGTTTCAAATGATAAGTCTTCATAAGAAACGTTCTTCTGTCCGTGGTTCAAAAATTCCATGTTTTACTGCTACAAGGAATTCACTTTGAGGGTTAACAAATTCGCTAAGAATCCTAACATGGCCCAGAGTTTTACTTAAGGGTTCAATGGAACTATTAGAAGGCGAAACGGTCACAGCTGTCTTCACAAGTTTCCTCTAGAATTAAATTTCGGGACGAAATTTCCTAAAGTAGGGGAGACTGTAACACCTGTGTCACTTCAACCATCAAACAAATGCCAAACCAATGAAATGTTGTATTTCATACTTGGAAATTGTAAAAATATGTGTATCATTTTGCACATATCAATTCTTGTTCGATTTCAAACTCTAAATCGCTTTCTGGAAGGTTATACGCGCACTAATGCGTAAATATAACCAGTTTAATGCAACAAACACTCCGGAATAGTGAAATAGGTTTAACTTACCTAAAATAACCTTTACATAACTTAGATATAAGTTTTGGAAGGTTTGGTGTGGTGAAATCAAAGTTAATTCGCTTACAGGGACTAAACTTGACAAACTGCGAAAGTATGCCAATTTGAACTGTAACAGACATGCTGGAACATGACCATAAGTTAAACATACCATAAATATCCTTTACATAGCTTAGAAATAGGCTTTGAGGGGTTCGGTGTGCTAAAATAAACTTTTGCATTTTCGCGCATAACTTACGTTCTGAATACATCTGGACATCCAAAAATTTATATAAGCATGACTACATTATATTTTAGTGTTCGCCTTAAGAAAAATCCATTCGTCGCGTCATTTGGATCGTTTTTCGCGCTTATGCGCATTCCGTCGTAATTAAGCGAACATCGCGTTCGTACGGCCAAACGAACCAACCTCCGGCATATTTTTGAGCATGTTTTGGGTTCCCTATACTTTAACTTCATTTTAGAGCCTTGAAATGAGGTTAACGGGGTTCAAACGCATCGAAAAAGGCCTTAAACACGTGCAGGGACCATTGCTGCCAAAAAATGAAACTTTCTGATTCAGATGAGGTGCTCGCGTAGCGCGACGCCTATGGGGCTACCTGTCGCGCTACGCGACTGACTTGCTGATCAGATTCAATGTTTCTAATTGCAAGTTGCAACTAATTGATTCTTAACCACATGTTTTAAGTTGATGTGTCACTAAGTTAAGGAGCATATGTGGCTCCATAACCTTTCCGACAAGTGTAGGCACGAGATTCGATCACGTTATTCAAGAAACGATCCTAACGGTTACCCGAAAACTATATATACCCCATGCCTTTCATTGTTTTAAGGCACAAGAATCTTATTAGTTGTGTTCTAAGTTGAAACCTTGTTTCATACCTGAACTATACTGATCTAGATTAGCATTCGGGGACCCTTGGTAAGTATTCTTTCATTCTTTTCATTATTTTTACTGCTTTTCGAGTCAGAAAGTCAAACTTTGTTTGACTTTCAGCGTTGACCAGTAATGGTCAATGCGAAGTTCGTTAGAACTTCGCAACGTGATTGTAATCACGATGGTCATAGTCCCTTGGGACTATGCCTACTGATTTCCACGTTGTCTAGGGTCGTAGGGTAGGCGATCTAATAAATCGCCTATACCTTCGAACCCGACCCAGTTTGGTCGATCATTAGGATCCGACCAAATACTTTAGGTGACCATAGTAGGTAGGGAATAACCTTCCGAGGTTATACCCTATGGTCACATCGTTTAAGTAGTTGTATGATAGGTAGTTTATATGCCTTAGGTAAATTACCAGAATACCCTTTTCATGTATAATTGGTAATTAAGCATATGTAACCTAAACTTTTGTCACGTAACTGATTATGTAACATGTTTAGGCATATAATACTTGTCATAGGACTAGTTAGGCGGTCCGAACGCGTTTCACGCGAACGACGCGTTAAAGTAGCATAAGCTACCTAAACGGGTCGTAATGGGTCGTAGACACTTAGGTTAAGTTTCATTTAGTATGTAGGCTTTGATTAACCATATCACATGAGTTCCTACACTCATTTGGTTTACAAACCCTCATGCTACCCAGTCTTCCGATTTAGGTCCGGTTTATTAATGTAGTTACCTATATTAGGTGCCGTTTGATATTCCGAGATCTCTAGCATTACTTGGTGATTATCTTTAGACATCTGAGCAATCTCAGGCGAGTACATTATTCCCCTATTTTACTGTTTTCCAAACTGTTTTGGGGTGAAGCATGTGTACCTATCTGTTACTTTCATGTTTTCCAAAAGTATAATTGATTATACATGTTATTACTTATCTATTGACCAATTGAATGACTATCTATGATTTAAACATTGTTTTCTCAAAGAAAATAAAATAAATTGTTGAATTGTACTTATTTTATGTTCACCAGACCGATTGTTAGTATGATATAGCGCTATAGGATTTGACACCCCATTCCTGTTGGCATGGAATGTCTGAAACCAATTTATTGCTCCATCCAAATAGGAATTGCCTTTGTGGTATTTCTATAGTCTCAAAGGTGTATCTTGATGCACTAGGTCTGAATGAATTCTTAAATCACACTATTAAAGTGTAGTTGAATATACTCTCATGTGTGGTATTGTACAAACCAACATATATTTTGTTAACCATCCAAAGCATATTTTAATATGTTATTTACTAAACAAAAACATAGTTTAATATGTTATTTATCACACCCAAAGCATATTTTGATATGTTATCTATAAATCCGAAGTATACTTGTACTATACTATCTAAATCTATTCTTTTGAACAACGAAGGTATATTTAATGTACTATCTATCTATCGATTTGGTTTAGTTTGATTAAGTGATTAAGTAACGATGCGTGTGTAATATGATACAAGCATGGTGGATACGCCGCTGGTACTTCCTATATATAAGTGCTTGTATGGTATTACATACTGTAACGTTATTTGAATCATTTCAGTTTGAAATATATAACATTTATACAAATAACATACTTTTCACAAGACATTGTTTTACAAACAACATATCTTATACAAACTCATGTTACATGGTTATTCATTTAATCATGCATTATTCTCTTATTCATACATATCATCAGAACTTATCATTGTTTTTCAAATAATTTACTAAAACAAATGTTTATGGGTTAAGAGTCATGGCTACGAGGTTTTACAAATTATAAACAGCTTGATTTGAGTTGGTTAATTAAGTTGCAATATTATACTCTTTTCAAAACAAGGTTTTTAAATAAAGTATTGCAACGTCTAAACTAGCCATGATTTCGACACTCCTACAAAACCAATGTATTCGCCAGCATTTCTTTGCTGACCTCGTTTTTACACATGTTTCAGGTACTGCTTTGCAATGATTGTTGATACATGCTACATTTAGGATGGACTCGTGCCTTAGCGACTTAAAACGAGACAATAACTAGTTAACTTATGTTATGTACCCTTTGTTCTTGTTTAAACAATGTAAACTCTCATAATTGATTATTAAAACGAAACTTTAATTGCTATGGATTTGAAACGATTAATTCTGTTACAACACTCCCCGACATTTCCGCCACGTTTTGTATGTTCTACGTGGTCGGGGTGTGACAATCTTGTTGAATATTAGCTGATTTCATCTTTTTGATCTTCAGCAATTCTAACTCATGAGCCTCAATCTTTTCTATGAATAGGCTAAGATTGTAATTTGCAAAGTCTGAATTGTTCTTTAGCATCATCAGGTATGTACCCCACTCGTCATAAGGTAACGCATCAGCTAGTTTGTCAATCCATTCTTCATCTCAAGTACCAAATGACAATATCTTTCAATTAGTTGCCTTGTAGTTTCACCCTTCATACTGGTAAAAATATCAAACTCTTTCTTGAACAATGCCTTCTTATTCTTGATCATGGAATCACTACCTTCAAACTTTGATTTCAATGCAAACCACATAGATTGAGCATTATCTTCATATTGCAACAATACTAGAATGTCTTCTTTGATAGCCTGCTGGAGAATACTAATCATCTTTTTCTCGGCTTTGAAATCATTCTGTTCTAATTCTGTCAGGCTCTGAATATTCTTCTTGTTATTTAAACCATCAACTGGTGGAACATACTTTCTCTCTATTTTCATCCAACATTCAAAATGATTAGCCTGAACCCAGTTCTTAAATCTGCCTGACCATCCAGCATATTCATCTATGTTCATCAGTTTGGGAGGCTTTTGCATTGTTCCCAATTCGTTTTCCATGTTGACGTTTTGTATAACACTACCCGAGGTTTGTCCTGCTACCATACCACTGCCCGAGAAGAAGTTATAAAACTCTTGGTTTTCCATTTTTAGAAATTTACCGAGTAGTTTTTAAAAATTTCACACACACACTTTTCACAAAATCAGACTATCGAACAAGTTCACGAACACTATGGACTATCAGTAATCTCAAGCGAAATCACTCAAACTTCAAGCGAAATTACAGAAGATTTCAAGCGAAACTCACAATTCAAACACAATAAGATTTCGCTTCAATCAGCAAGATCTCAAGCGAAATCTATGGTTTCGCTTCAAACCAAAATTTTTATCCAAACACAAACTTTTCAAGCGAAATATACGATATCGCTTCAAACAGTCAGAATATTTCAAGCGAAATCCACAGTTTCGCTTCAAAATACCAACAATCAATCTGCTCGCTCAAGCGAAATCAGGTTTTCAATTCATTTTTGTCAATTTTAGTCCGAGTTTTAATCTGAATTTCTCAAGGCTTTGTTAAAACACACTTTTACACACTCTGTGAAAATTTTAGTCCATTTTGTCCGTGTTTTCGTCCAGAAATCAATTTTTTTGTGAGTAAAAACCAACTGATTCAAGTGAACACACTCATAACTGGCTCTGATACCAATTGTAGGATCGATTTGACCGATCAAATGAGTCAATTTGAATGTGTTTACACTATTTAGATGGCGGAAACATCTAAACAGCTTAGAATCAGACAGAAAAGAGTAGAAAACAGAATAGATTCACTTTTAACACTTGTTCTCTGTTATATAATGACATGAAAATTTGGCAGCACTTCGTTACAACTTCTCGGAATTCGTACCAACTGAGAACTACACAAGCCTATTTATAGGCAACAAGATTTCTCTTCAACATGCCTCAAGCGAAATCTTATCACGTGATTTCGCTTGAGGCTTACATCATGAATCCTGAAGCGAAACCTTATCACTTGATTTCGCTTGAGACTTACATTACATACCTTCAAGCGAAATCTTTAAACATAACCTTAACTTTTACATTTAGACCCCTATACTTCACATACTTGACATAAACAGACCCTAGACTTATCTAACAAGACTAAGACGCAGGCTTTAGACATACTGCACCAACATGGGTGATTATTTTCAAAACAAATTTGTTATTCTGTTCTCGTTGTGGTTATCACCTAAAGATAGGTGACGGTATTGTTTTAAAAATCTAAACACAAGTAAACTTGCATTAGGTTCCTAGAAAAGTTATAGTCTAGGTCAAAGCATTACTAATAACCTAATTCCCTATAACCATTGGCTCTGATACCAACTCTTCTGCCACACCCCGACCATGTAAAAACAACGAAACCGCGGCGGAAACGTCGGGGAGTGGAGAAACAAAATTATTGTTTCACAACCATGGATTATGTTGGTGCATATGTCTGTTGACTTCGTCTTGTATCGAGTCATGTAATAGATTAGATAAACCAAGACGCGTAGTACGAGAGAAACGGGAAATAGGATTGAACCAGCCATTTCACACGAACTGGTTAGTTCGTGCGAACTGGACATGTCTAGTTCGTGCGAAGTGGGTTCCCTATAAATAGTAGTCTTGGGATTTCATTTGTAGAACTTTCTGATTCCGGTAGCGAAGCTCTGCCGAAGTGTCTCCAGCTCGTGTGAACTTGTTATATCAATACAAGCGACATATAATCTACTTCTAAGGGCATATCAAGCTGAATGAAGATCAAATCAATGAATTCCGCCTCTGATTTGGTCAAGAACTCTTCTGATCGACTCGTTTAGATCGATTCACCGATCCTACAAGTGGTATCAGAGCTCAGGAGGAAGAGTTCTTACCATTTCAGCTTGTTTTCTTCAACAAAATCTGATTTCTACTCATTTTCTACACCTTTTCTTCAAAATTTTAACGAATCCACGGATAAAATGATCTGATCTTCGCATATAACACGTAAAACTGAGTTTTAATCAATCCTTGAAAAAACCAGACCTAAAATCAACCTAAAACCTGATAAAATTGACCAAACCGCGTGAAAAACATGTCAGATCGTTCAAACTAGGGTCAGTTCGCTTGAAAGTTCATCAAGTCACACGAAGTGAACTTCCAGGTCGTTTAGATTTGCTCAGGTCGTGTGAAACTTTGTTCCATATCGTGCGAAGTGTAGTCAGGTCGCACGGTGTGGTCCAGATCGTGTGAAAATTTAGTTCAGTTCGTTTGAATTCCCTCCAGCTCGCACGGTTTGAGTGAAAACCTTATCAGATCGTTTGAAAGAAATCCAGTTCACACGGATTGAACTTCAGGTTGTTTGAAATCAGATCCAGGTCGTGCGAAGTGTCCAATTCGTTTGAAAATCAGGTTCAGGTCGTGTGAGATTGATCAGTTCGCACTAATTAGTCCAAATAACTTGAAAATTTAATCAGGTCATTTGAAGCTTGTGAATTTCGAGATCGTTTGAAATACCAGTTCGTTTGAAAAGATTGTTTTTTTGAAAAATCAATACCGAAACATGGATAACGAATTTTACAATGCCTTTGCTACTGCCCTGGGTACACCTGTTAGCGTTCCTCAGAGTGTAACTATGGAAAATGAAACGGGAACGTTGTAGAAACCCCCAAAGCTGATGAGCATTGAAGAATATTACAGTTGGCAAGAACGTTTCGAAAATTGGGTTCAAGCAAATCATCTAAGGTCTTGGGAGTGTATTGAAACAAAGTACGTTAGACCTCGTAATAATATGGGAGTTGTAAAGAATATTTCTGAATTTACGGAGAAAAAGTGAGACATGTACAAGGCATAAAAAATGATGATCAGTTTACTTCAACAAGCTGTGAAAGAAGACATTTTCATATTACTTCAACATGATGATAGTGCATATTCGATTTGGATAGCACTTCGTACAAAATTTGAAGGAAGTACGAAGATGATCAAGAATAAAAAGTCACTATTAAAGAAAGAATTTGATTTGTTCTCAAGTTTGCCAGGTGAAACTACAAAGACTCTCATTGAGATATATTGTCATCTAGTGCGTTCAATGTCCCGGTTGGATATCACCAAAGATCGCGAGGAATGGGTTGAGAAATTAGCCGATGCTTTACCTAAAAAAGAATGGGGTACATATCTTATGATTTTGAAGAATACCGGAGAGTATGATAGACTGATAATTGCTCAATTCATTGAAAAACTTGAAGGACAAGATCTTGAACAACAAAAGATTGCTAGAATGAACAATTCAAGTGGTCAAAAAGATATCAAGATATATTTCAAAGGTAAAGTTCAAAATGTTGAAGTAAGTCCTAAGATCCAAACAGCTTTCAGCGCAGAAAACTCATCCGGATCACTCAATCAAAGCTCAACCAACAACAGAGGATTTTCTTCATATCCGAGTGTTAATCCAAATGTTTCAACTTCAAGTTATCAGTCTGTTGGTGCATACGTCTGTCGACTTCGTCTTGTATCGAGTCTTGTACTAGAATTGTTAGATCAAGGCACGTTATACGAGAAAATAGGATTTAAGTGTTGAAGGGGTTAATTTCGCTTGAAATGGCATTTGCCACTTTCAAGCGAAATAACCTCTCTATATATACCCTTCACATGAAATCATTTGTAACTGTTCATGATTCCGGTACTGAAGTGCTGCCGTCGTGTTTACTGATCTGTAATCGTGTTATAATCAATATACAAGACATTTAGAAGTGAATCAAGCTGTTTTCCAAGTCAATTCATCTGTTTCCGCCTCTTGAATTGACTAGAACTCTTCTGATTGACTCGTTTGGGTCACAAAACGATCCTATAAGTGGTATCAGAGCTCAGGAGGAAGAGTTCTTGCCAAACCAATCATAAATTCTGTTTTCTACGTCTTCTTTTCAAAATTGACCGTAAAAACTTGGTCAAAATGATTTGAATTTCACATATTTTGTGCAAAACAGTGTTTTAAAAAATCCTTGAAAGAATTGGACCTTAATTCAGCTTAAAATTGGTAAAAATACGTAATTCCGCTTGAAAATCAGATCGACAAAGATGATGTCAGCAGCATTTCACACGGAATTAGCTATTGATTCCGCTTGAAATTGCTATTTCGCTTGAAAAGTACATCTAATTCCGCTCGAAATTACCTGATTCCACTTCAGAGTGTAATTCCGTTTGAGACATTTCACACAAAATTAGGTAATTTCGCTCCAAAGTGTAATTCCGTTTGAACATTCATCTGTTTCACACGAAATCAGGTGTTCCGTTTGTGAGAGTGATTCCGTTTGAGAGGTTATTCCGTTTGAGAGGTGATTCCGTTTGAGAGGTGATTCCGTGTGAAAAGTTTGATTCCGCACCAAGAGTTGATTCCGTTTGAGTTTGATATTTTGTGTAAAATTGTGTTTTTGAGACTTGTGTTTGTGAAACAATTTTCCTAATCATGGAAGAAGAATTTTACAACGCGTTTGCTACTCCAGTTGCACCAGTTACTGCTGCTGAAACATTGTACAGTGAGAATGAAACGGGAACTCATCAAAAACCACCAAAGCTTATGTACATTGAAGATTTTAAAGGATGGCAGCATCGATTTGAGAACTGGGTGCAAGCTTATAAGTTTGACGCATGGTGTTCATTGGAAAAAGATTACGAGAAACCGAAAAATGAACGTGGGCTTGAAAAAGCATTTTGTGATTTTTCAGAGAATGATAAATTGAAATATACAAGTGAAAAAATGATGATCAGTATTCTTCAACAAGCGATTAAAGAAGATATCTTTGTTTTACTTCAACATGAGGGTACTGCTAGGTCAATTTGGACGGCATTGATTCAAAAGTTTAAAGGAAGTGCAGATATGATCAAGAACAAAAAGGCTTTACTTAAGAAATCATTTGACATGTTTGTAGCCTTTGACCATGAAACAACAAAAATGACCATTGATAGATATTGTCATCTTGTTTTGGAAATGGGAAGATTGGACATAAAAAAAGACGACGATGAATGGGTTGATAAACTTGCTGATGCACTACCACAGCAGAAATGGGGAACTTATTTGATGATTCTTAAACACACGAGAAAATCTGAAAATATGAATCTGGCACAGTTTATTCAGAAGATTGAAGAGCATGAGTTGGATATTCAGAAAACAGCAATTATGAAGAATCCAAATGCTCAACAAGATGTCAGTTTATATTACAGAGGAAATAAATTTGAAGCTACTCCCAGCCCAAAGATCCAAACTGGTTTCAGTGCTGACAGTTCTTCTGGAACAAAGAGTAGTAATGTGACTCAATGTGGTGGATCTTCGTCTTCATATTCCAGCTTTGATCCAAATTACACAACACCAAGTTCTCAACAACAGAATTCAACAAATCTTCAATGCAATGTCACTTTGAACATTCAAAATGGTCAAAATTTGTCTCCAGAGATTACTAAGCAACACATGGCATCACTCGTTG
This sequence comes from Helianthus tuberosus, assembly GCA_030545235.1. Lineage (NCBI taxonomy): Eukaryota > Viridiplantae > Streptophyta > Magnoliopsida > Asterales > Asteraceae > Helianthus > Helianthus tuberosus. The sequence goes on along the minus strand of CM060429.1, from coordinate 59,834,693 downwards.
CTATGTTAGAATCATATGAAAGCTTGATTGGTGGCAAGATTGGAAATCCAATGCTTACTAAAGAGGATTATGACCAAATTGATGCAGAGGAACTTGAGTTGATGGATGTCAAATGGTGTATGGCTAGTGCTGTTAGAAGGGCAGAAAAATTTCAACAAATCACAGGTAGAGATGAGTTTCGGGGATTGGCTAATTCTCCATAAGGATATGACAAGTCAAAAGTTACCTGTTTTCGTTGCAAAGGAAAAGGACACTTTAAACAAGAGTGTAAAAATCAAGAAGCAACAAGAGGATCAGAAAAAAATGATTATTATCAGAAATCCATTTTTCATCAGATTGCTGAGCAACCACAAACGGCACATGCACGTGCTATTGAAGATAAAAAGAAAGCTTGTCTTGTTAATCAAGATGATGAAAAAGTTGCAGAGGGGTTTAGCTGGGATAAATACATTCCATCGGGTTCAGGATTTGTTGCTCAAATTTTGGAAGCAGAATCAGTCAAATCTCAGTCGAAAAGAATACCGATTTTTCCAGATTTAGGAAGTGATCTTGATACTGATGATCAAGAAGAATATCTTAATAAAACTAGAAAAGGTATAGATCCTGATATTTTTAATTTGTTTTTTGCAGATAAAGTTGAGATGCTGTATGAGAAGAAGATCGCAAGATTGAAGAAAGAGCTGGAAGAAATAAGAAAAATAACTAATGAAAAGGCAAAGATGAAAGCTGAAGAAGCAAATGTTGAACAAGTAATTGAGAAAGTGGTAGAAAAAATTGTTGAAGTTGAAAAGGTGATCGAGGTTGAAAAGATAGTTGAAGTCATTAAACCTTGTCTGAAATGTTCAGAATCTTGCAAAAATTGTGATGAGAAAGACAAAAAGATTTGTGAACTGGAAGAGATAAAAGAGAATTTGTTGTTTGATGTGAAGTATGTGAAGGAATCATATGATGTCCTGAACAACATAGTGAATGGTCTGAAAAAGACAAATTCAGAGACTGAGGCTGCTATGACAAAGATGAATTCAACATTAATGTCAAAGCAGAAGGTCATTAATGAGTACATTGAAGATTGTGCACAGTTGAAGAAAGAATTGGAACTCGAAAAGATTGAGAGTGAAAGAATCAAAAGGTTACTGTTGAGTTATACAGCATGTGATTATTTGATTGATCGAGTTTATCCAACTGTTGCAGGTCTTGAATCTTTCAAAGATAAAGAGACGGAAGAAACGGATGCTGGTAAGAAACAAAGTGTCAAGTATAACAAGTGTATGCCTCCAATCTATGAGAGTTATTCCCCCAGAAATCCAAATGAGGAGCGTTTAAAAAATGCAGTCAACATCAAGTTAAAGTCTGAAACCATTGATGAGTTACCAGATAATATTGATGTCACATTCACAGCGTCTGACACTGATCATGAGTCTGTATTGTTAAAGAAAGTGGTCGATCAGGTGTTGGATATGGATGAAGAGTCAAATTCGGAGTCTAAGTCAGATAGTTCGAGTTCGTCTGAGAAAAGTCTGAGTTCACCGGTCAAAAGGGTTTACAATAAAGAATTCCTGTTATCAAAATCTAATTTGAATGATGAACCAATCAAAGTGGCTTATACTTTGAATGATTCAGACAAATTATTTTCTGATGAAGATTTTCCAATAAGAAGTGTTAAAACTAAAATGATTAAACAGGTTTTCAAATTAACAGAAATTAATATTTCTAAAATAAAAGATTTAAATCTTCATGAAAAACCTAAAAAGTACACTTCAAGAGTTCAACAGAGATTGAACAAGAAAATGGGTTACGGTTGTGGTTATGGTTTTCAAAAGAGACCAAACCATAATGGTAATTTCAAAAAGAAAGGTCTTGGTTTCATTTCCTCGGAAAATTATAAAAATGAGAAAAATTATAAACCAAAAACAAAATTTGTTGCAGGTGGAAGTTCTGAAGAAGAACAGAAGAAACCATTCTGGAAACAATCAAACCAGGAGTTTCTTGCTGAGAAGAAGAAAAACATGAAGAAGTTTATTCCAAGAGTTGATAGAAGAACTTGTTTTAAATGTCAAGAAGTTGGACACATAGCTTGGAACTGCCCAAAGTCCAACAACACAAAACTGGGAGTGTCTTCTAACTCTGAATTGAGAAAGAAGTTTGTGGATAAAACAAAACAATCTGCAGAAAAGGTTAAATAGTTCAAAGATTCAACTTTTGAACTTGGTGAAAGTTCGAAAAGATTTTACAAAAGAAAAGCTGACTTGAACAAACAAAAGTGGATTGTAAAATCTGAAAGCAGTTCTGAAAATGAATCTGATTCCATAAAATCAGAGGAGTCATTGGTTGAGAAAATAAGTGAAAATTCCGTTCCTGAGTTGAACGATGAAAACTTTCCACCATTGTCAAAAGAAAGTTTAAAATTGAAAGTTGGGAAGGTTGAAATTTCAGATCAATTCTTTGCTGGTATGAAAGAATTTGATGCTGAAAAGGTGTTTAATGGAAAAGTTAAACATATTTTCGGGAAAATGGTGGATGGAAAGGTAAAGGGTGCAAAAGAATTTAACAAATCAAAATGTTGGTGGGATAGATGTGTACCAAATTCACTCAAGTCTGATCTGACTGGGGTGACTGGATTTTCTACTTAAAATCCGGACTTGCCGGAGCTCCCAAGTTGGTAATAGTGGAGGAGGAATCGGCACCTTTCTTGAAAAAATCACTCTGGTGATATTTCGACTTACAAGTGGTAAATCAGGTACATTAAGTTGTACTTGATTTTTCTACAAGTGGTGTTTGTTGATTGAATTTAAAATTGTTAAATTTTTAAATGGTGAAAGAACAAGGTGATGAATTGATTCCCGATTCTACAAGAGGTTTTTGTAAAATCAACAAAACTTATTTTCCGGAAAAACCATTTGATTAAAAAAAAATTACGTGTTTTGAAATCACAATGGGAAAATGTTTTGTTGTGAGGGGGAGTTCTGATTGTTTATGTCAAGTGGATGGCGAATTGAAGTGATTCGATATCAGTTGTCACTTTACTTTGTACAGTTTTGTTTTCAAATTTCCTTTAAATGATTTTGAATTTTAGGGGGAGTAAGAAATTTCAGAAAATCCAAAAACATTAGAAAATTTGAAAAACTCAAAAACATGATAAAATCAAAAATGAGTTTTGTTGTGAAAAAAAAAGGAGATGATAGTACATCAGTGGACTATCACAGCATGCTAAAGAAATGAAATGATAAATGTGATAAACGGTCTCACTAAAGATGTGACGATAGGCTCGGCTAGATTAGTATATTTGCGATAACGATACAAACTTAAAGCAAAAAGCCTAAGTCTAGTGGGAAACACGGTTGAAAGCATAGTACTTAGTTTTGTCCTTTTTGATTGTGTACCTGCTCGGTAATCGCTGATTGTCAAAAGACATAAAACTGGTTAAGTATGTGAACTTTCACAACTTTGCTGAAAAATCTCTGTGATTGTGCATTTCTTTTTGCAAAGATTTAAACTTGTTTTATTTCTTTATTTTGTTTAAGCATTGGACATCCTCTGCGTATACATGAGTATCGACCTAGATGTTATTGCCTAAACATTCTGCTTTATTTTCTTTGGTGTTTTGTTTAAGCTTTGGATCACCTCTGCGTATACGGAAGTATCGACCTGGTGGTTAAAGCCTAAACAACTTCAACTTGTTTTTATTTCTTATTTTGTTTAAACATTGGACTTTCTATGCGTATACGGAAGTATCGACCTGATTGTTAATGTTTAAACATTCTGTTTTGTTTTCGCACAAATCACAGTTGATTAAAGTTTAAAGGCATTACTTGAGTCAGTGTATTGCATGATGAGGGGATATGCTGAGATCGTGGGGTCCATAAGATTTTAGTGCAAAATCAATATACCTTAACGTATCGGTAAGCATTTCGAAAGTTTTTAGATTGAGTTTAAGAGGACAAATATATCGTCAATCAAAGTGAATCGTTTAGAACTTAAAATATCTAAAGCTTAACGGTGTTGGTGATTTGTCTCATAAACTGATATGATCTTCTTACACAAACTCACAAAAATATTGTCTGTATATATTTCTTTATTGCTTTTCATTACAGAAAAATCCAAAAAGATTTTCGGAGTGTTTTAGCATAATTTAAAAAAAAATTCAAAAAGATTTTTGACAATTGATGTTTGAAAAGCTGATTTTCAAAATTCCGAGTACTAAACATGATGAACAACAGGAATGGGAAAGTGTGTTTAGATTGAAGAAGATTGTTTGAAATGAAAAATTTGTATGTTTTGTATACAAGTGGTTCATCAGAGGTTAAAAATTGTAAAACTATTTTACATTGAAAAAGTTTAAATTTGTCAAATTAATAATTTGTGAAATTTACTTTGAGGTAGAGTATGTGCAGGTTACGGCTATGAGAGAGCCAGGTCTCGATCTTGAAACTTGTGAAAGTCAGACTACGATCCCAGCATAATTCAAGGGGGAGTCTGTAGATTCTAGAGCCAGTATCAGATACTAAAGTTCGCTTATTGCTGATGCTGATGAAATTTAGAAATCAAGAGATCTGATCAAGAGAAGATAGCCAGATCAAGATCCTGAAAAAGAAGAAAAGATGAAGGATGCTTTCATTGTCAGATATTTTGTAAGAAGCCCGAAGACTGATAAAGACTGAAGATTGTGAAGACTCGACACTTAAGACTCGTCAACATCCGAGGGGGAGTCTGTTGGTGCATACGTCTGTCGACTTCGTCTTGTATCGAGTCTTGTACTAGAATTGTTAGATCAGGGCACGTTATACGAGAAAATAGGATTTAAGTATTGAAGGGGTTAATTTCGCTTGAAAGTGGCAAGTGCACTTTCAAACGAAATTAGCATTGTTAATTTCGCTTGAAATGGCATTTGCCACTTTCAAGCGAAATCACCTCTCTATATATACCCTTCGCACGAAATCATTTGTAACTGTTCATGATTCCGGTACTGAAGAGCTGCCGACGTGTCTACTGATCTGTAATCGTGTTATAATCAATATACAAGACATTTAGAAGTGAATCAAGCTGTTTTCCAAGTTAATTCATCTGTTTCCGCCTCTTGAATTGACTAGAACTCTTCTGATTGACTCGTTTGGGTCACAAAACGATCCTACACAGTCTCAAAGCTCAAACAATGGTAATAGTCATGTGCTACAATGCAACATCGCGTTGCATCTTCAGAATGGTCAGAATTTCTCTGAAGAAGTCGCTAAAGGTCATATGGCATTACTAGTTACTGTGTTAGAATCATATGAGAGTTTGGTTGCGAGAAGAATCGGAAATCCTATGTTAACAAAAGAGGATTACGATCAGATTGATGCTGAGGAATTGGAGCTAATGGATACTAAGTGGTGTTTAGCGAGTGTGTTGAGGAGAGCGGAGAAATTTAAGCAGATTACTGGAAGAGATGACTTTCGGGATGCCAATGTTTCTACTTTAGGTTTTGATAAGTCTAAAGTTACTTGTTTTCGGTGCAGGGGAAAAAAGACATTTCAAGAGGGAATGTACCAACCGAGAAGTAGGTGGAGCTCAGAATCCTTTCGGGAACAATGATTATTATCGGAAAGCAATATACCATCAGGTAGCTCAACAACCGTCATCATCCCGTGCTATTCCGATTGAAGATGGAAAGAAGAAAGCTTGCATTACTATGCCTCCAGATCAAGAAGATGAAAGATTGCCAGAGGGGTTTAGCTGGGACAAATACATTCCAGCTGATAGTGATTCAAAGTTTAGAGGATTTATTGCACAAATCATTCAAGAACTAGAGTTGATGAAAGAATGGATGGATGTGTTTGCAAATGATGAGAAAAGTCAAGATGGAGAGTCTGTTTCTTCAGAAGATAGTTCAGAAAAGACACCAGTCTTTGATCAATCATCAATTGATAACAGTGATGATGATAAAGAAATTAATCAAATAAACATTGGTAAAACTCATATATCTCCTGAAAGTTTCAAATTTTATTTTGCAGATAAATTGGAGAAGCTAAAGGAGAGACGAGTAGCAAAAGAAAAGAAAAGGGTAAAATGTGAGAATGTTGCTCAGGAAGAGAAGAATGAACAGAGTGAAGAGATTAAAGTGATTGAAAAGATTGTAGAGGTCACTAAACCTTGTCTGAAATGTTTGGAACCATGCAAACATTGTGAAGAGAAAGATAAGAAGTATAGTGAGCTGGACGAGATGAAAGAAAAATTATTTTTCGATGTTAAGTACGTGAAAGAATCTTATGATGTGCTGAACAGAACAGTCAACCAGTTGGAAAAAACAAACTCAAAAAGAGAAGATGCTTTGACAATGATGAATGCAACGATGATGTCTAAACAGAAGGCCATCAATCACTATATTGATGAGTGTGCAGAGTTGAAGCAGGAATTGGAGACTGAAAAGATTGAGAATGAAAGAATCAGGCGATTGCTAATAGATTATTCAAGTTCTGATTATTTGATTGATAGAATCTATCCGACAGTTGCAGGTTTTGAAGCTTTTCAAGATAAGAAGTCGGAAGATACAGATACTGGTAAGAAACAAAGTGCAAATTATAACAAGTGTCCGCCTCCGACCTGGGAAGGTTATTCTCCCAGAAAACCAAATTTGGAACAACTCAAAAAGGCAGTCAATATAAAGTTAAAGTCTGAAACAACTGATGAGTTACCAGACAACATTGACGTCACATTCACATCGTCTGACACTGATCATGAGTCTGAGTTAATAAAGAAAGTGGTCGATCAGGTGTTGGATAAGGATGAGGAGTCAGAGTCAAAGTCTGAATCTGAGAGCTCAAGTTCATCAGTTGACAGTTCGAAAACATCGGTCAAAAGGGTTTACAATAAAGATTTTCTGATGTCAAAAAATAATTAGAATGACGAAACATTCAAAGTAGCATATACTTTGAATGATTCAGACAAATTATATTCTGATAAGGAATTTCCAATTAAAAATGTGAAAATTGAAAATATTAAAACAGTTTTTAAATTGATAAAAATAAAATTTTCAGAAATAAAAGAAAAAATGGGATTTTCAAAACCTAAACATACCTCTAGAGTTCAACAACGTCTAAACAAGAAGAAATGTTTCGGTCCAGGTCATCAAAAGAAACCGAATCATAAAAGCAATTTAAAAAAGAAGGGGTTGGGTTTTGATGTTGAAAATAATCAAAATATTAAAGATTCTAAATCAAAAACCGTTTTTGTTTCAGGGACAAGTTCTGAAGAAGAAAAGAAGAGCTCATTCTGGAAGCAATCAAACAAAGCGTTTCTTGCAGAAAAACAGAAACATGAGAAGAAGGAAGCTAATCAGAAAAAGGAGACAAGAACTTGTTACAGATGCATAAATGTTGGTCACATCGCCTAGAACTGTCAAATGGCAACCAACACAAAACAGGAAGTTGTTTTCAAACTCAAAGAAAAAGTTGTTGATAAACTGAACCACCAACTGAAAAAATTAAAGTATTCAAAAATTCAAAATTTGAAGTTTGTGAGAGTTCAAGACGATTTTACAAAAGAATAGTGAATCTTAACAACCAGACGTGGGTTGTTAAGAAAACTGATGTTAAATTTGGCGATGAATCTGACTCGTCAAAGTCAGAAGAGCCACAAGTTGAGCTTAACAGTGAAAATTCAGTTCCATCAATGGATGATGTAAACTTTCCACCATTGCGAACTGAAAATTTTAAACAAAAAGTTGGAAAAGTGGAGATTTCGAATCAATTCTATTCTGAAAAGAAAGAATTTGATGTCGAAAAAACGTTTAATGGCAAAGTGAAACATATCTTTGGTAGGATGGTGAATGGGAAGGAAAAAGGGGTAAAAGATTTTTATGAAGCAAAAAGAAACGTTCAAAGACCAAGTGAAATTGAAAAGGATGCACCCAAAGCTGGTCAGGCTAGGGTGTCTGTATTCCATGCTTAAAAATCCTGACTTACCGGAACTCCCAGGTTGGTAATTGGGGAGTAGGAATCGACATCTTTCTTGAGAAATTCACAACTGTCAAAGACTTACAAGTGGTATCATTTTTGAAAAATGTCTTGAAAATTGTCAAATGATAGTTTTTACAAGTTGGTTAAAGAAAAGGAAAAGTGAACTTACAAGTGGTAAAAGAAAAAAAGGGTTTCATTCATAAGTGGTTAATCAAGGTCATTAAGTTGAACTTGATTTAACTTTCATACAAAATGGTTGAAAGTACAAAATGATGAGTTTATCCCCATGTTTGTGAAATAACAAACAAACTAATTTTCCGAAAAACCCATTTTGATTAAAACAAACTTAAGTGTTTTGAAATCATAATGGGAAAATAGTTTGTTATCAGGGGGAGTTCTGATTGTTTAAGCCAAATGGATGGAGAATTGAAGCAATTCGCATCAGTTTGTCATTTTATTTGTACAGTTTATTGCGTTTATTTTCAAATTTTCTTTGAAAATAAAAAATTGAAACATATTTTTGATTTTAGGGGGAGTAAAAAATTTTAGAAATTTTGAAAAATTGAAAAATCAAAATGAGTTTTGTTGTGAAAAAGAGGAAATGATAGTACATCAGTGGACTATCACAACACGCTAAAGAAATGGAAAGTCAAAATGTTTTTAAACAAGTCTCACTGATGATGTGCCAGTAGACTTCGTACGACTAGTAGATTGAATTTGAGATATAAACTTAAATATAAATACTTACTTATCTCGTGGGGAACATCTCTCGGATATACGGGTAACCCCTGAAATCTTGTTTGAGAGATTGCCTGATTCTGAGATACTAGGTCTTTATACTGTTTAATATCTAGGGTATTATACCTAGTCTTCTGATATTGAGGAAGCAATGGCCTAGACTTCGTATAATACTTTATGCGTTTTTAAAGCTTACCCTCTGCATAAAAATTGAAAAAATATCGAAAGATATGAATCAACTGCAGTTGAAGAAAAGATTCTCTAAAGGGAACACACCTAAAGTCGAGCGTTCATCTCTTTGACTGAACGGAAGTTCATACCTGAGCTCTCAAGGTCTTGCACTAACCCAGATACAGATATCAAATTGGTATACTCACCTGTAAGACTGAATCTAGGGAATTTTGATACGGGAGTATATTCTGAGGTAGGACACGCGAATAAGTTTAAGTCCTTAAAACACTAATTCGTATCTCGAATAAATTGAAACTTGTGTAGAGGTTTAAGTGGACAACAATACTGACAATCAGAAGTGAATTTGTTTAAAACATAAAGTCTAAAAAGGTCAACGGTATTAGTGATTTGTCTCAAAAACTGATATGATCCACTTACACAAACTCACATAAAATATTGTCTGTAAATATTTCTTTACTGCTTTTCATTAAAGAATATGTTTTAGCATAAAATTTTGAAAAATCAAAAAGATTTTATTTCATCTTATTTTCGCAACTGATGTTGAAAAGCTGATTTTCAAAATTCCAAGTGCTAAACATGATGAACGACAACAGGGTTGGGAGAGTTTGTTTGAAATGTGAAATGATTTTGAAATAATCAAATGGTTCATTAATTCGAAACCAAATTTGTGTGTTATGAATACAAGTAGTTTAGCAGAGATGAAAAATGTTATATAATATCTACAAGTGGATTCTAAATTTGTTAAATCTTAAAAATTGGGAAATTTACTTTTGGGTAGAGTTTATGCAGGTCAAAAGCTTTGAAAGAGCTAGGTTTCGATTCATGAGGATTTTCGTATGCAGATTATAGCCAGATTTTTGATCTTGTTGCTATGGAGAGCCAGGAAACGTTCCTGAATCTGTGAAATCTGTAAAGCCAGGTTTTCGATCCAGAGCCTGTAGATAGAAGATATCATACCCGCTCATAGCGGAAGCGCGAGGTGTGATCTGATCGGTTCTCATTGCATAACAATATAAGTGAACATACTAAATGAATAAAAACAAGCTCCAATGACATTGTCATAATCGTTTCAAAAGAACGCAACATAAGTTAAATGTATTAGTTACAAACCATCAAATGAAAATAAGTTGTCATTGTTTTATACATCAAAATGTAAGTCTTAAAATGTCAAGGCTTTGACCACTATATCACCGCAAACTAGATTAATGGTGCTTAGATGTATGACCCTAACCGCACATGATCTAAGGTGTTTCATTCCATAACTTAACATACAATTGAACATGTATTTTCCCCGATAGTTGTAAAGCTGTAAAACATTTAAATGAATAGGGGACATGAACTCACAGAATTGCGTCCGTGAATGGTAAGTAACTGTGATCTGACGTACGGTCGTCTTGAATAGTGTCACGACCTACAAACGTTCTATATTTGTTAGACACTTCGGTCTTGTAATGACTTGAGTACAAGTCTTTTATCTTGAATATGTGTTAAGACTTGTATGTCTTTGTTATTCATTGAACTGTGTCTTAGATGTATTAACTGATAACTGTTTAGTGTATATATTTCGCCAAACACATATTCTTGTATCTCGTGAGTTGTATCATCGGGTCTTGTCCTCTTGATTTCATGTCTTGTATGAATAAATTGTATAATTGTATTTTCATCAATTATATGTCATTGGGCCGAGCCCATGTCTTAATGTTATTGGGCCTAGCCCATGAATTTATGTTATTGGGCCATAATATTATTGGGCCCTAATATTATTGGGCCAAAATGTTATTGGGCCTTAGCCCATATGTTTTGTCATTGGGCTTAGCCCATGTATTCATGTTATTGGGCTTAATGTTATTGGGCCTTAGCCCATATGTTTTGACATTGGGCTTAGCCCATGTATTCATGTTATTGGGCTTAATGTTATTGGGCCTTAGCCCATATGTTTTGACATTGGGCTTTGCCCATGTATTCATGTTATTGGGCTTAGCCCAAGTATTTTGATAAGCCCATTTATGAAGATAAGCCCAATTGTATATATAAGCCCATTTATAAAAATAAGTCCATTTGTAAATATAAGCTCATTTATAAAAATAAGCCCATTTGTAATTATAAGCCCATTTATAAAACATCTTTCATTTTATAAAAATCACCATACATGGAGTTTTTAGTTAAATAGAAGACATATAAGTTTTTATAAGTTTCTAAAATTTCGACTTTTGTTAACGATAATATATATATATATGTATCCGCGTCGAAAGATCGCGTAAGCGTCGTAGTAACTCCTCGGAATGGCGATATTTTTATAGATTCGCCCGTCGTCCGTTTTGACCATAAGTTGTGTCCGAAGGCTCGGAATGTCCGTAAGTTGTTTTTAAGGTGTATTTACATGTAGTCTTGTAAGACTTTAGTCGAAATGTACATTGTGTTTATTTGTACCATTGTATTCAAGTTCCTAGTTATCATACATATAACTAATACAAACAAATAACACATAGCACATAAGTTGTTAAGTTAACTAAATATATATTTATATCAAACTTTGCTTTTATAAAAACTATTCTTTAAAATCTTTTTAATCTAATAAAGATTTTGTCAAAAATAATAGTTTTTATAACTTATGATTTTTAAGAAAAATGGCCATATTTCCTTTGAAATATATACTTTGCCATGTTTATATAAAACATATCTTTTTCTTATAAATTCACCAATAATCTTCTCATATTTTTCTTAATAAAAACATATGAGATTTATATAAAAATCTTAACAAGATGAAATCAATAACATGTAGGGTTTTGGTATGATCATAACATAAGTTAACTAGTTCAAAATCCATGCTTTCCTTCTAGTTTTAACAAACTTTTTATAAAAACTCATCTTGTATGTTTCTTTTTATAACTTTGTAAAAGTATTATTTTTAGTGAAAAACCTTATATACTTTAACAAAATCAAAGATTATGATCATCCATCTAAACATTTATGTTTAACAAAACACTTAAACATTTTCATGTACACTTGTTAGATTATGTTTTTAAACATCATCTAACAAGTTATTTGTATGCTAATCATCAAAACTAGATCAAATATGCAAGTAATCATCTTTAAATCAAAACATAAACACACTTTTATATCATGATTATTATTTTGCTTCTTTGTATTTTCATATTATTTTGTATGATTATTTAGTTTATTACATGTTCTTTAAACAAATAATGCATAAATAAGTATGAAAAGGAGATTTTAGAAGCTTACTTCTAGCACTAGTGGCTAGGGATGATCTTGATGATGATTAAAGAAAAGAAAAAGTGTGGATCTTGGTGTTTGGAAGCTATGGAATGGATGGAATGGCATGCTTCTTCTTGTTGTTGCTTTAGATCACCTTAAGTAACTTTAAGCTCCATTTTGATCATCAAAAAGTGTTAAAATGGTGAACGATTTTGGTGGGTCTTCTTGACTAGAATATGGAGTTTGAGAGGATTTCTTAACTATGTGAAAGTGAAGGTGAAAAATGAGATGAAATGCTTGGAAGATTATGGTAACTAGTTGTTAAAGCCTTTCACTAACTTCACCACTTGGCCACTTGGTTAAACCACTTGCATCTAGCAAGATATTTGTGGAGACATGGTAAAAAGGGGGTCCCACACAAGTGTTGTGACCGTGAATAAGAGGGGGGGGGGTACCCTTGCTTTTGAACTTGGTTTCTTTGTTTAACTGTTAGAATTTTAGGTGAAATCTTAGGAAACTTGTATGTGTAAGTGTTTAAGTGTTAAGAAGGTGTTAAGTGACTATTACTAGACCATAATGATCCAAATAATATGTAACACCTCGAAAATTTACGTCCTATAATGTGTTGACACGTGTCATAGGTTTGAACGTGTGAAAGAATGTTCTTGAAGGACTAAAGTTGACAAACAATGAAACTATGTAAATATAAGGGTTCAAAGTGTCAACAATGAATAAATATGCTTTACAATAGCCCTACATGGTGTTTATAGCCCTAAATGAATAAATCATGGATCATACGAAGCGAATTGAGAAAGAAAGTGAGAGATTACAAACTACAGGGGTTAAATGTGTCAACATGTAAAGATATACCTCTGAGTGACCTTTTAGCAAACCCGAACCCTTGTAATAATTAATTATGCTCACTAGAATGCACCATAAAAATTTCACCAAGTTTCGTTACCGTATGAGAAAGTTGTGATAAAATTCGTGTGTGAGGGTTAGAATCGTCAACATTGAAAATTAGGGTTTTTCGGGTAATCACAAAGTTACCCGAGGACTTGACAAAGTGGGTATAAGTATTAAAGCCCCTATATGTAAATATTGAAGCCTCATAATGCAAGAAAACATGAGAAAGCGACCTTTCGGGGGACCAAGGACCAAATATGCAATAAAAGAAAACATGTTTACCTGATCCGGAGGTCCATGCGGCCCGCATAAGGATTGCCAATACCGTAGGCGGGCCGCGTCCGACTGCCAGTTGCAGAAAAAACAGGCAGGTGCCTGTTAAGCTGTGTAACCGACTTCAATTGCCATTTTGGCATACCATGGGCTTGCTATACCGGTTTTTAGACATTATAGGGCACATGTAAGGATCCAAGATCAGTTATAGCATTGTGTGTCAACAATCTATGATGGTTAAAAGCCTATATAAGAACCTCATGTTTTACAACATTTGTATGTTCATCTCATCTGCACTTTTTGAAGACCTCTGGAGCATAAGGACCTGATACAAGACTTCCTAATCATCCATTAGTCGCGAGTAAGTATGTTTAACCCTTCTAAATTAAGTCTTGCTTAGTTTATAGCCTAGAAGTCAAACCGTCGTAATTACGGTTTGACTTAACGATAAAACACAAACGGTCCAGTGTTTTTCCGAAATGAAAGTTGTTATAAGTTGGTAATTATGTGGGCTTTAAAGCCTTAAAAGGGCACCTACTGATTTCCATCCTAACTAGGTCGTTTGTCGAGTCAAACGTTGTTAGAAAAAGTCAACAGAATTGTGATTTTCGAATTAACACGTGATTAGCATTATAGAAGGCGTGTAACCTATTTAATCATTCATACAACTTGAAAATAAGTATAATAACTTGTCTAAGCTTGTTTGATTCGACAACTTTCTGTTTTGAACCGATTCGGAGCCGAAAGACGCAAAAGTTTGACTTTTGCTTTGACCTCGATTCTGACCCGGTTTAGATAGGTTTAGATAGGCCTTAAAGTTCCATTAGGACCTAGTTACATGTGTGTATAACCCTCTGCGTTTATACCACATAAATCCTTAATTGTCCGACGTTTCCGTTAATCGCCTAAATATTGACCGTAATGCCCTTATGACCATAAAACGAGAATTTTGGAAATATGAAAGTAAAATAATCTTAGTTACTGATTATTAAACATGTCCGTAAATTTTTACATCAGTTGGACATATAGATTAGGAGTTATGCTCAATGACGTATTTAGAACGCTTCTTAGTAATTAAACGGCGTCATTAGCGTAAAGCCTATCTAAACCCAATTTTTGGCACCAAACCTTTTACCCACGGATGTAATATAATATTTTGGGATTTTTGAAGATTTTTAATTATTTTTAAACTGATCATAAGCTAGGATTAGTGCCTTGATTCGGTAAATGCTGAATATACCCTTTTCGGCCATAAAATGAGTTTTACAAATCCTTTTGATGCCAATCCAATTGCTACTGATTTTAAATATTAAATGGAGTGTTTTGAACCTATTTAACTGATCAGGAAACTCAGAATCCTATTTTAACCCGTACGTCGCTTAAAACGGCTTTATACGCGTATTATACGCATATTTAGGGTTTAAAACTATTTTGGCATATAAGACTTATAACCAAATGTTATAACCTGTTAAAATAAACCATTTTACTGATTTAATCAGACCCGGATCACAGAAGATAAATTAATTCCTTTTATAATCTTTTATAATCTTTAATGAGATTAAACTCGTTTTGGGCATAATGGAAGGTATCCTACTGATATCACAACATATTTAAGGCATGTTAACTTAGGAAACCTGTTTAGGACTCTCATGGTTACCCGTTACGCTTCATACGCGTTCGGTTCGGTTTATGTAACTAGTTTACATAAATTAGCCGAAACGGGTCAAACCTTATCGGTTTTATCTCAAAATCTAGAATGTGTATAATATACCCATATTAAGCAAGTCTTCAAACTTGTCGGGTCTAAATCACATTCTATCCGGTCTTCGCTTAATCGTGCGTTCGAACCGTATCTTTAAAAACTAACTGGTCTAAGCTTAAGTAAAGACCGTTAGGATTCTAATAAGGTTATTATAAACCTTCGTTCCAGATTAGGAGAACCGGTAAAAGATACTTGCACTCGCTGATTTGATTTATACTTGCTCAGGTAAATACTTTTAACTTATTTTCCCTATACGGGCTTGGGGTACGGTATATAAAATACCGCTTGGTCGGGCATTGAATCTTTAATTGTATGATGGTTAAAGTATTGAGATGTCTCGTTTAAATTGTTTTGTTTGCTTAAAGCCTTTGGGGGGTTAATGACCATGTCCTGGATATCCCTGGCATCATTTTACGAAATGGCCACGACCTTAGCACACAGGTGTAGGCGTACACCTGTCAGTGTCTCATATACATAATGTGGTGTGTCTATTGATCTTTAACCCGGCTCGAACCGGGCTACTGAACGCATAAGAAACATGTAAATCCTTTACAAGCATTATATTCAAATAATTATCCCAAGTTATAAAATATTATTTGTGCCTTGTGCCTTAAATGCATTTTCTTAAACTCTTTTCAAAATGAGTCGGTTGATTGTATTTACCAGTGTAAACTGACGTATTTTCTCAAAAAGGTTAAGTGCAGGTACTACGCGTAATAGGCTGGCTTTTCTCCTAGCATCCACAATAAGTCTCGCAAGCTTGGATGTCATAGACTGTTGAACATTGTTTCCTTTTATTTTGATCTACCTGTGGATTTATATTCGACTACTTGTGATACTTAATATTACAATATTGTTTGGTTGAAATGAATCTATACTTTGCTTCCGCTGTGCATTTAAATATTGTGTTGTTTGACTATTATGTTGCCAACCACGTCACGATACTCCCCCACCGGGCCCACCGGTGATACGTGGAAATCTGGGGTTTGACAGGTTGGTATCAGAGCCAACGTTGAGTGAATTAAACACTAGCCTTTTGTGTTTAATCTCAATGACACAAATGCACATTCCTAAATCTTCGAGTCTAGATAAAGAACTTAGGAATAATCCAAATATGTTTTTATTTTACTTTTAACTTTGTCCTTTATTTTTCCTTGTTATTACCTTTGTTTATATGGACAGGTTTAAAAATGCCGCCAAGATTCAGGCGAGGAAGTCGAGGAAAGGAGCCAATGAGCGCCCCTAACGACCACGAGGCCGGGCCTTCGGGCCGGCGAGCTCCTTCTTCTACAAGGAGTGCAGATCCACAAGAACCTTGGAGGATTTACGAGGAGCCTTCCAGACGATCTACTTTCGTATAGCTCAACGCCTCCATATCATCACTCATATGGGCCTCAGTCCGAGAATGAGCCCAACAATCCGCCACCTTCATACATACCTTTACAACGATCTTCATCGCACCGTTCCTTCGACGACCCTACTCCTGTCTTTCGGGGCCAGTTTAACCCAGCGGACTACCTACCAGAACAAGGGTGAAGAAACACTAACTAAATGGTCGGAACCGAGATAGTTAGGGGGTTTGAATCCGCATAAAAGGTTAGCTCTCTCTCGGTTGATTCAGTTGTAATGGAATTCCTTCTCCGGTGATTCTGCAAAAAAGAACACCGTTAGCCTCGTCAAGGGGAGAAGAGGGTTCTCTCCTTGACCCGACTCCGGCGTGAGAATAAGTATTGGTATCGGAGAAGATAAGTATTTGAGGAGTGAGTGTAATCTGAGTTTATACCTGAACAGTTCTCTTATTTATAACCGGGAGTTTGGGAGGGAAAACCTGTTATTGAAAAGATGACGGAAGATGCTAACGCCGTAGCGGTTATCTTTTCTTCCGTTAAGTTCTTTGATCCTTTGTCAAGTTTTCTCGATCCGATGTGAGTGCACACGGATCGTGGTTTGATCTATGGCTGGGGATTTGCCACGTGGAAAGAGATTAAGTGGAGATTACTCTCCAATTGCATGCCTTTGTTGTGATTTTAGAATTGTTTATGGTGATGACACGTGTCCAGACGGTTATAACCGTCTGGGTGGTGCACGATTGTATTTCCTTCTAGATTATTGTTGTAATCCGGTGTGACACCTTACCGTGTGGACGCAGATGAATAACTCCCAGGTCTGGGCAATATAATATCCAAGTCTGGATACTTAGACGGAGGTATCTGAACAAAAGGTTTTGATCCTTTGTTATTTTGGGGAAGGCGCAAGGATTCATGTTATCCTTTGGGCGCGTGATTATAAGTTACTGATTGTTTTCTTCCTTTAATAAGACCCTTGCGCGGCCGCGCAAGGTTAAAAAGGTTGAAAAACCCAGTTTGTGGTATGGTCTCAAATCCTTTTTATGAGGTTTTTGGGACCTTACCCCTTCAAGTCCCCCCAGTCTAGTGTTGTACTTATGCAAGTAAGTGGAGCACTGGACTTATGAGAGGGAAAAAGTTTTTGGGCGCGAAAAGGGAAGAAAGCTTCTGTTAGAAGATTTGAATTTTGTAAAGATTTTTTTTTTATGGAAAATCTTTGACTTGATGCTAGCACAGTAAATTGATTTTGACAACCTGTCATTGTCAGTTGTTTTTTACTGCCCGTGTCTTACACGCGCGCGTATAAACGCGTGTATGTTCTGACATCTGCTTTTTCTGTTGCTTGGGGAACCGTGATACCCGGAACAGTGCTGTGACGGTTACCGATGCTATTTATTGCGATGGGTATATAATCGTTTGGGTAACCTCTTCTCTGTAATCATTGTTTTGTTTGAAAACTTTGCCCTGTTCCTTGTTCTTAAGAAAAACTTTCCATCATTCCCCTGCTTATGTCAACCGGAGAACGTCAAGAGGATCTTGTTGAAGAGATGTCGACTGAACTTCCACCATTGAAGTGGCCCAGGGCTTCTTTTGAGGGTTTGATTCAGAATCTTAAATTCCCGGAAAACTGGGGTGCCTTGTATCCTGAAGAAGGGCAAACGGCAGCGAATGCTCCGGCAAGGTATATTACCCTTTTTTGGGATTTTTTCTGCGATGGTAACTTTCGTTTGCCTGTTACGAGATTTTTCCTTGAAATTCTTGGATTCTATAATCTGCATATCTCCCAACTTCATCCTATTGGTATGGTTAGGGTTCGTCATTTCGAATTTGTATGTCGAACGATGCATGTGGAGCCAACCGTTCCCCGATTTAGGGTTTTTTATCAGATGCACTGTACCCAAGGGTTTTACTCATTTGTTCAGAGGGCTTCTGCAAAGAAAATTCTTCATCAGCCCCCAAAATCATTTCATGATTGGAAACAGAAATTTTTCTTCATCAAAACTGGAGTGATTCCGATGAAGATGATGCTAAGAGGGAAGGACGATGTTCCGATTGAATCAATTCAGACTCCTGTTGATGAGAACTGGTACCAAGATCTGAAGGATGTTCCCAATATTTCTTTGCCGGAGAAAGCCCTAGTCGGAGCTGGCATGAGTTTGAACTAGAAGATGGAACGTGATGATAAACCCGTGTACACTGAGGATGGTCATAGTAAGTATTGGGGATTTGTCACTGTTCTTCTTCTTGTTTTTTTTTTTTTTGACCTGCTTTCCCTTCAATGTAGTTGTTTCTCTATATATTGTTGCTTTTAAGAGGGAAGGCGGAAGAATGGGGACTATCAAGAAGAAACCTGAAGAGGAGCTCTGGTATCACCGTATTGTGAAGAATTTTGTGCTTCCGCAGGACGCGGACCTATCTGTTCAACCGGCAGCTGGTGCTGGTGAGTTTATATCTGTTTTTCTTTTCTTTTTTGCTTTGAGTAAATTTCTCTGTCTTGCACTTTTTTGTAGGTGAGTTGTTGAATTTGGGCATAGGCCCTGAGAAGAAAAAACGCGCAACTACGTCCACTTCTGCGCCGAAGAGGAGTGAAACTGTTAAGACTCAACCTTTGAAGGCGAAAAATGCTGGAGAGAAGAAAGGTACGCGCCGTTCTTCCGTTTCCAGGTGTGACTATGTGGTGGTTTCTGACTCGTTGGAGGGTCTTACTCCTGTAGTGACCATGCGGGAACCGAAGCCAGAACCGAAGGATTCTGCCGATATTCCTCCTTCCAACCCAAATGAGCCTATCGATCTGGATTCCAGTCCCGAGCGTTTGGTTCATAGGAAGGCCGGTAAGAGAAAGCCAGCTGATGCTGATGCGGAGGGTCAACCTCCCAAGAAAGTGCAGAGGAAGAAAATTACTAGAAAGGGAAACCTAGATGCTTTTGTTTCAGAATCCATTCCTGGTATGTATTGGTGTTCTTTGTTTTCTTTGAGCGGATAGGATTTTTATAGACTTTTGTTTTTCCAGAAATTCCTGTTTCTTCTGTTCCTGTGGACGTACCAACTGTGGTTGATAAAGAACTTCCCCCTTCCCCACCGCGCGCTACTGTTACACACCCGTTAGAGTCTTCAGAGATAGCTGGGGAAGGTGTTGAGAAAACTGTTGAGGCTGAGGAGCCTGTTGGTATTAACATAGAAACTGAACAGATTGTTGAGCCAAGTGTGGTAAATGATGATAATCAACCGACACCGGAAAAGGAGACTGCTGAGACAATTCAATCTTCTCCTCCCAGACCTTCTGAAACTGTTCCTGAGCGTGCTGAAAAGGCCGCTACTGAGGAGGCAGGTTCTTCTGCTGGTGTTGAGAAACAATCTCCAATTCGTCCAGAAGAAACTTTAGGAGAATATTATTACCGGATGTATGCGGAGAAAGATGCTGCTGATCCTCATATTCCTGTTTGGAATGTGAAGAAAGGAGATACTTTCTCGGATTGGCGTGTATGCCAAGATTGGTTGCAGGGGATACTTCCGCCTGGCGAGATTAAATTTCAGGAAAATCAGCCTTATGAACAGACCTATCAATCTTATCTTGCAAAAACTGCATCTCATGTTTCTACTACTCATCGCATAGTGCGTGAGTGGTATAGCATGCATAAAGAGCGAGCATCTTTTGTAGCATCACAAAGGAAGTTTGCAAAAGATGAAAAACATGTGGCTCAGTTGAAGGCTAAATTAGAGACTGAGCAAGCTAAATTTGAAGCGGAGCGCAAGACTGAAGAATGGTCAGTTTCTGGTTGGAAAAGAAAAGCTGAAGCTGAAGCTGCGCTTTTATCTGAGGAGCGCAAAAATTGGAGAAGAATTTGTGAGAAAGATAATGCCGAGAAGGCAAACCTTCGCAATATCATAAATAACCTCAAGGCTGAGGTTGAAAATCTGAAGAATCAAGATGCGGAGGTAGAAAGATTGAAGAAAGAAAAGGCTGATATGGGAGCTATGTTGATGGAGGCGCGTTCTCACAGGGAACGAAGTGAGCAACGGGAGGTACAAGCTTTAGCCATTCTTGCCGTTAGAGATAAAGAATTAGAGGAACTTACCGCTTTGGTTTCTGACCAGGAACAATTGAAGAAGGATCTGGAGCTTGCGCGTTCCGAAAATACTGAAACCTCCCGCCGTTTAACTGAGGCTGAAGAGAAACTGGAGAATTCAGAAATGGCGCGGGTTTCAGCGGAAAGCGAGCTTGAACCCTTGAAGAATGATATGGCCTGGTTGAAAGATCGCGGGATTGCATGTGTGAGTTCCTTTCTTCTTTTTTGTCTATGTATGCGCTTGTTTTGATGCTTATCTTTATTTGATTTCATAGGTTGCTGAGTCTGTTTTAAATTCTGAAGAACTGGACAAAAGTGTTGCTAATTTAATGGTTGCTGCGCAACGAGATGGTTATGCGCAAGGTTATGCGGAATGCTCCCAACATGTGAACAGCGCTTTGAAAGTTAACTGGGATGATAGCAAGTCCGCTACCTTTGGCGTTAATACTGCCAGCGCACTGGCTGCTATGAAGACAGAGTTTAATAACTTACAACTTCCAGTGATGGAGTTGATAAATGTGGCGCTGCAATTGGACGATCACGTTGCGCAACTTAAGGAAATCTTTCCGGATGGGGGAGAAGATTTTGAATAGGATTGTATTGAAATTTTTTTTTTTTGTGTAGGATGTAGATCCTTGTTTTGTTGGTGCGCTGTGGCGCGAGGATTTTAAACATTGCCGTGTCTAAACTCTCTAGGGCGTATTTGTACGCTCAAAAATAGCAGGTTTCTATTTGTTTTGTTGAATGACTTTACAATATCTTGCATGAGTACAATTTCTTTTTTTTTTTTTTTTGAGTAAGGCGAATAAAGTTGGTATGAAGCTCATGTATGAGTTTATGGTCGTTTGTGATGGGATCACTGACCGCACATGGAGCTTTGTGTTAAACTACCATAATGTTTTTGCTCTTACTAAAAAGAAATTGCATGCACTTTGTAAACACAAAAAATAATAGAAACTTTGTAATTTTATTCATGGATAATGCTCAGAGGCGTTACAAAGTTTTTTGGATAATTAAATGGGACTTAACTTACTCCCTGATAATTCCGCCGCTTTTGATAAGTCGTGTCTTTTCCGCGAAAAACGTACAGAGTTCTTTAAGTCTTAGCCCGTTTGCTTGAGCCTTCTTCTCCCCGAGTAATCTGTTTAATCTCCTTGCGCATATTCTGGAGCAAATGCGTAAGTTCTCCGTTTTTGAGAGCCTTTTCGATTTCCGTGCGCAGAGATATACAATTGTTCGTGGTGTGCCCGTTATCCTTATGATATTCGCAGTACTGCGTCGGGTCTTGACCACGTTTGCTCTTCATCGGAATCGGGGGTTTGAATTGGTGATCCTCGGTACTTAGTACCTCTGCTGGGGTTTTTGTTAGGGGAGTCCACTGTCTCTCCCTATTTTCATGTTTGTTTTCTCTTTGAGCAGAGAATTTGTTAGTTGTTGTGCGACCGTCTTCCGAGGATCGACTTCCTGATGCTTCACGCCATGACTTTTTGTACCTTTTTTCTCCATTTGCGCTTAAGTCTGCTGGCCTGTTGTGTGGTGGTGGTGGCCTGTTTGTAGTAAGGTTTTTCTCGGTCTGCGCATAAACCTTGGCCGCCGCCATTATCTTTTCCCAACTCGTGGGGAGGCCCTCTGTTCCCGATAACACCTTGACCATGTCGTCACACCTAACCACATACTTAAACTGAGCACGGATTAGTTGTTCGCTAACACCTCCAATTTCTAACACTTCCTTATTGTATCTGGTAATAAAATCTTCCAGATTCTCATCATCGCGGCGCCAGATGTTCATGACGTCGGATGTATCACGTTTTGACCGCCTTTGTTGGCTGAAGTGTGTTAAAAATTTTCTTCGCAGATCCTTCCACGACTCGATCTGTCCTGTTGGTAGGTTATCAAACCAGATTCGCGCTGGGCCAGTTAATGTTTGCACAAACAAATGACCCCACAGCGGAAGGGTCCAACCGCCGACCAACCCTGCGCTGGTGAATACTCTTAGATGATCATCAGGGTCAGTTAACCCATTGAATTTTCCAACATTAGATGGTAACTTGGCCCTTTCCAACGGAGCCAGAGCTATCTCTAATATGAACTTCGAGTTTTCTGCCGCTTCGTCCGGGCGATAAACTAAATCATAGTTATGCTCGGCCTCAGGGTTATAAACCGCTCGAGGCCTGCATTTGTTATACTTTGGCTGTAGTCTATTGAATACGCTGGTGTTTTCACTCAAACGATATGTTCGATCGGATTCATCGGTATGAATGTCTTGTTGGGAACCCAACCTGTCATAGACCGATTGTCTTCGACGAGGGTGTAGTTCATCATGATGTTGTCTTCGGTAACTGCTTGTATCATCATAAGTTGATTCTTCCCGTTGAGAGGCATGAGCTCTTGATCCCGGCCTTCGGGATTGGGTTATAGGAGCAGTTTGAGCACATAACTGTGAGTATACTGCGTTTAATGCTCCTTGGGACCGGACATACCATGATATCGGGGTTTCCCCTGGTGGTAAAATTGATTGTGTAGGATTTGCTGGTAACATTCCTGGGGTTACAGGATCATTTGCTCGATTGGATTGGACCTCATTATCGTCCGAGGCTTCCTCTACGATCCCTTCTATTGGTAAATTGTTTCCGATGTTTGGTCGAGGACCAGGTCGTCGGTGAGATGACGAATTTTCTGCCATGTGCAAAAACAGAAAATGGAATGAACTGAATCGAAACGAGATAGAAACTAGAAAAACTGAGAAAACGGTGGGCGCCAATGAAGAAACACTAACTAAATGGTCGGAACCGAGATAGTTAGGGGGTTTGAATCCGCATAAAAGGTTATCTCTCTCTCGGTTGATTCAGTTGTAATGGAATTCCTTCTCCGGTGATTCTGCAAAAAAGAACACCGTTAGCCTCGTCAAGGGGAGAAGAGGGTTCTCTCCTTGACCCGATTCCGGCGTGAGAATAAGTATTGGTATCGGAGAAGATAAGTATTTGAGGAGTGAGAGTAATCTGAGTTTATACCTGAACAGTTCTCTTATTTATAACCGGGAGTTTGGGAGGGAAAACCTGTTATTGAAAAGATGACGGAAGATGCTAACGCCGTAGCGGTTATCTTTTCTTCCGTTAAGTTCTTTGATCCTTTGTCAAGTTTTCTCGATCCGATGTGAGTGCACACGGATCGTGGTTTGATCTATGGCTGGGGATTTGCCACGTGGAAAGAGATTAAGTGGAGATTACTCTCCAATTGCATGCCTTTGTTGTGATTTTAGAATTGTTTATGGTGATGACACGTGTCCAGACGGTTATAACCGTCTGGGTGGTGCACGATTGTATTTCCTTCTAGATTATTGTTGTAATCCGGTGTGACACCTTACCGTGTGGACGCAGATGAATAACTCCCAGGTCTGGGCAATATAATATCCAAGTCTGGATACTTAGACGGAGGTATCTGAACAAAAGGTTTTGATCCTTTGTTATTTTGGGGAAGGCGCAAGGATTCATGTTATCCTTTGGGCGCGTGATTATAAGTTACTGATTGTTTTCTTCCTTTAATAAGACCCATGCGCGGCCGCGCAAGGTTAAAAAGGTTGAAAAACCCAGTTTGTGGTATGGTCTCAAATCCTTTTTATGAGGTTTTTGGGACCTTACCCCTTCAAAGGGGGTTTTAATCCTCTAGGACCAGAGGATCACTTTTCAGGTAATCAAGCAATGGATATGGACGCGGACACAGATCCCGTCGAGCCTGCAACCGGAACCCCGAACCATCCTGTGGAGATCTCTGATGGTTCGTCTTTTCACGGAACACCATACCAAGGTCCGGATAGTCACCAGGCACGGTTCGAACGGTGTGAGTGGTACTATACACCATCTTACCACTCATCGCCTCACCAGCAGCCGCAACAACAGCAGCGAGATCCCTCTGAGGATCCACGTTTCGTGGCAGTCACGCCACCGCCACCACCGCCGCTAATTCATCTAGAGCCTCCAGAACCACCAAGACGTAGGAGGACTGGCGCACGGATGTCAGCACGAGGAAGGGAGTTTCATTTCAGTACCCCTCAACACTCTAGCGGCAGCCACTACCCGCCAATATATGAAGACCCACAAATGGGTGGACCTTCAGTTCCAATATCAGAGGTGAATTCGGCACCTATAGCACCGTCACCATCGGGTTTTGGCAACCCTATCCCTGCTTATACTGCTCCAGCAGCATACAACCCATACGGACCGCCAGCATACCATAACTATAACTATGCTGAGGATCCTTACCAAGTAGCAGCAAACTACAATGCCTTTCACCCAGAAGGACCTTATGGAACCCCTTGGGGAATGGGACATACAGCTCGTGGGTATCAAGTACCTGCTTAGCTGCCGCCACAGTACCAGCCACCACGGTTTTCTCCACCAGAGCAGGAGGATCTCCGTCAAAGACTGGGCAGGGTTGAGCGAGACCTCCAGAAAGAGCGTAAGAAGAATGAGGGATTCATGAGTGCTTTGGCAAATTTGCTGAAGGGAAAGAAGAAACGGGATCGTTAAATCCCAATATGTATTATTGTATTTCATTGTTTAAAATTAAGTCCCTGCGTGGACATTTACTTATATATGTGAGTATGTAGTCCCTGCGTGGACATCTATCTTTGTACTTAGTCCCTACGAGGACTTGTCTCTATTAGTCCCTGCGTGGACATTTACTTTTGTAAACCGTCCCTGTGAGGACATGTATTATCTGTATAGCTCCTGCGTGGGCAAGTGTTAATGTGAAAAGTCCCGTTTAGGGCAAAGTGTACTACTTTTAAATTTTTATGGAATGTAAGTTTATAAATTTCATCTTTGCTATGTTATGCATAATTAAATTATATATGAAATAAATAAATCAGGATCATTCCTTTTAAAATCTATCTGCCTATGTTAATTTTTTTATTAAGGATCTTAAAGGTATAACCTAGCCTGCATGTCATTTTAAGACCTGGCCAAGATGGTAAAACCCGTTAAAAAGATTCAATTCCCAATTAACATCTGAAAATATGTTAACACTCCTGGCAGACATGTTTCGTTAAAAACACACGTGTTATTGTTATATAAGGATCTTTTCAAAGATTCCTAACCCAACTAAATGATCTCTGAATCATGGGTTAAATCATCAATAAGGATGATCAGTTCTTTTTACCAACCATTGGTAATAGAATGCCTACGGGCCCTTCTCATTTTCATATGAGACACAAGACAGTAATAGTCTGTGACCCTGTCTGATAAAGGTAATGAACTTTGTTCAAACCATCATGCCTTGATTCTCTAAAATCATGGCTTATAACTTAAAATTTGTCCCAGTGACTAGGCCTTATGTGCTAATAAAACTGTTATTGTTTTATAATTAGGATAAATTATGATTGAAATCCTAAATAAATGTGAGTAATAAATTAACCATATATGGTCAACGTTTACCACGGTTAGTAAATTGCCATAAAAGACAATTCTATAATAAACTCACCAATAAATTGATGTCAATATGTAATAGTTCAAGCTACATGGCAGACTCAAATGAGGTCAACAGCCACCCAGGGAGAGAACATGATAATGCCCGAGTAAATGTAGCGGGTGCAGAATTACAGGCAAGGATAGATAATGCCGTTAATCGAGCTATGGATAGACAGCTCCATGAATCCAGTGGTACCCGTGCAAGGACCCAATCTGCACCACACTCTAGAACACCCTCCAGGACCCACACTGCCCACAACAGTAATTCTCACCACTCATCAAACCAGAGGAGTGCTCCATCCCAAAGAGTCGTACAGAATCAGGAACCCCGTAATAAGGGTTGCTCCTATAAGTACTTCGTTTCGTGCAAACCCAGGGACTTCACTGGGGAAAAATGAGCAGTAGATTGCATGACTTGGTTGGAGGATGTCCCACCCCCAAAATCCACCATGCGGAGTACCACCGCTTGGAGGCTTGACGTGACCAGGATCAAGCCACCAATCAAGCATGTAAGTAGTTTGTAAAATCCAACACAATACAATTGGTGTCTAAACAAAACATAGTTTATGTTACAAGCGGAAGCATAAAGTTTAAAATCAAATCATAAGTTTAAACATTTCAAATGTTTAGCATGGTACACAGTTGTCCATGTCCCACAACGACTCTTCCCACTCCGATGCAAGCTCCATAGATACCTAACGACCTGCAAGGCATGTAACAACGAGTCAACAACAAAGTTAAGTGAATTCACAGTTGGTTGTTTAGTTATAGTGTTCGTGAATCATTTGTTTATTTCGTAAACCAAGAATCTTAGTTATCTGTATCGCGGTTTCCCAAACATGTTTGCGATGATTAGTGGCCGGATCGCGGTTTCCAAAACATGTGTGCGATGATTAGTGGCCGTATCGCGGTTTCCCAAACATGTGTGCGAAGATTAGTGGGGGCTTCCCATGTGTCGACTAGTCGTGTTTGTACGTGCCCTTCTTGATCCAAGGACCGTAGCGAGTGTGAGTGTACGTAGGTTTTACGTACGTGCCCTTCAATCCGAGGACGGTGAAAAGTAGTTTAATAGTAATGATAGTACGAGTAGTTATTCAATCTCATTCCTAACCCACCGGGAATCCCATGCCTTAAGAGTGTGAACTCACCTCGGTTGCTCGGTTTGACTCTCAAAAGTAGCTAACAGTCAAGGTCGGTCAATCACGTCCTAGTACGATTACCACTTAGTTTATTAGTGACTTCAAATAGAACACAAAGTTCCTACACGTATCTATCACATAACATGCATCACTTTAACGGTTTATGCCCATATAAACTTCCCATCCATTCCCCACTCATAAACAAACATACGATATTGCACGTAACACATATAACATGTTAGATCATTCACCGATAGCATACTCGACATTTAGACACGCAAGTCACAACTTATGTCAATTCAGCATTAATATTCAAAACCGGCTGTTTTCGGATTTAAATAAAATTGTTAAGTTATTCCAAAATTTCCCAAATTTTTACAGGATGTCTCAAACGTTCCATATTTTATTGTATAAAAATATCGGGGTCCTGTTCATTACCAATATTTTATAGAAAATCGTTTACCGAACTGTGATCAGATTTGTCACATTCTGATCATAGTTTACGGAATAATTCGTCTAAAATTCCTCGTAAGTCCGTTTGTCGAAATTCCAGTTGGGGGGTCACAAATACATCAGTGACCATCTTTGATAAAAATTTCAGGGGCTGGTTCGGTTTAGATTTCAAGTTGTGACTGAAAACGTATGACCCATTTTACTGCAGTTAAAATCAGCCTTAGCTGCTGTCACGAAAACAGACTGTTAAAATAGTAACCGACCTCAGAAAAATACAATTCCAGCTCCATTTTCTTCGTTTTTCTAAAAGACACGATTTAGGCTTCAGAAATTCCGTTTTTCGATTTATTAAAGTCCGTTTACAGCCTGTTGAAGGCGGCTGAAAAAGTACATCAGCATGTTATTTTAAAGTTTAAATGTTATTAATCGTGTTACAAGTGTCCGATTAACGGGTTTAATCAAGAAAACAACTTTTAAACATCAAGTATGATTTAACCAACCCTCAAACCAACAAGATTCCGCTTTATGATTCAGACGTAAGTAAACTTTTATGTAGCTTTTATGTTCATAACTCATGTTTCACATTTTCTAGTATTCTTGTAATTTAGTGATTTAAACAACAACACATCATACTACAAATCATAAATTTGAACAAGATGAACCAAGGCAAAATGAGACTTACTACTAGCCTCTAGCTAGGGATGAACTCTAGTGAAGAAATGTGATGAGAAAAGGTGAAAAACTAAGCAAGAACAATGCTCTTTTGAAACCCCTTCAAGTTGCACCTTCCATGGATGAACACTAAGCTTTGAATGGCACTTGTATCTTGGAAGAAGATGATGATGTTTAGTGGTGGTGATGGTTTTGGTTTGGGGTGAAACCGTGAGGGAGAGAGAGAGTGTGAAGAGTGAGATGAAAGATTGAGGAATGATGGTTATGATCTTGGAAGTTACTTATAATCTTACACCATATATTATGTTCACAATCTCAAGCAAGACATCACATAATATCTCATAAAATATACTAAGAGATCTAAGAAGTATGGAGTGGATCTTGTGGGTCCTCTTGGGACTAAAAATCGGTTGGGGGGGGGGGCTTTATGTAAAATTGTGACTAAAATGGTGAATGGATAGTTAGATTGTAAATAATTGATGTTATAAGTTAGTCATGGGGTTTTTAGTGGGTATTATGGCAAACGGGGATCATGACTAGCCACAAATAGTAAAACAATGTCCATGACAAAAGTTTAGTGTTCCGGGTAATGTCCGGTTGTACGGTCGGATACTGTTCTGTTAAAGTGTTTAATTGTACCGTAAAGTGTCTTATTTATATATTTTTGTAACGAAATAAATTCCTAACATATAGGAAAATATTCAGGCCCATTTAGTCAGGTTTTCTGCATACTACTAGTATGTTAACACGCACATGTGAATATAACCCAGAAATCAGAGAGCACTTAAATATTTCCACACAGTCGTCAAGCACTTTAATTATCATTAATGAATTGTACGGAATACATGGGATTTTGAGGGTTGTCACATTCTCCCCCTGTTAAGAGAATTTCGTCCCGAAATTTAGCGCGTGGTTACTGAGGAAGCTAGTTAAGTTGCGTTGTTTTCCTGATTTTCCTGGGGTGTCACATCATCCCCCCGTTGATTTGGAATTTCGTCCCGAAATTCTGAAGTAGCTTCAGCGTCAGTAGCGGTTGCGTTTTTCTTAAACAGTTGGGGATACTTGAGTTTCATTTGGTCTTCTCGTTCCCAGGTATACTCTGGGCCACGACGAGCATTCCAACGAACTCGGACCAGAGGTATCCTGGTATGCTTGAGGATCTTAACATCTCGATCCGTAATCTCTACTGGTTCCTCGACGAATCGCAGCTGGTCGTCGATAGTGAGTTCCTTAAGAGGAACTATGAGGGTCTCATCTGACAGACACTTCTTCAGATTTGACACGTGGAATACGTTGTGAACTCCGCTGAGTTCTTCAGGTAGATCCAACCTGTAAGCGACTTTGCCAATTTTCTCGGTGACTTCGAATGGTCCGACATAACGCGGATTGAGTTTGCCTCGTTTGCCAAAGCGGACTACACCTTTCCAAGGTGAGACTTTGAGTAGCACTCGATCCCCAACCTGGAGCTCGAGTGGTTTTCTTCCCTTCTCAGCATAGCTTTTCTGACGGTCACGAGCTGCCGCCATTCGCTGTCGTATCTGAGCAATTCTCTCGGTGGTATCTATCACAAGTTCTGGGCCAGTGATTTGGCTGTCACCAACTTCTGCCCAACAGAGAGGTGATCGGCATTTGCGTCCGTATAATGCCTCAAACGGAGCGGCTTGGATGCTGGTGTGGTAGCTGTTGTTGTACGAAAACTCCACTAGCGGGAGGTGCTTTTCCCAGCCATTACCAAAATCGATTACACATGCCCTAAGCATGTCTTCGAGGGTTTGGATGGTGCGTTCAGATTGCCCATCCGTCTGCGGGTGATAAGCGGTGCTCATATCTAAACGTGAGCCAAAGGACTTGTGCATTGCTTGCCACAGTTCAGAAGTAAAACGTGCGTCACGATCAGATATAATAGAGGTTGGCACTCCGTGCCTTGATACCACTTCCTTTAGATAAATGTCTGCAAGAGTAGAAAACTTATCCGTTTCTTTGATAGCCAGAAAATGTGCAGACTTGGTCAGTCGATCTACGATCACCCAAATGGTATCGTTTCCGCGTTGAGATCTGGGCAGGCCGGTCACAAAATCCATGGAAATTTGCTCCCATTTCCATTTCGGGATCTCCGGTTGTTGAAGTAGGCCTGATGGTTTCTGATATTCAGACTTGACTCTCGCACAAGTCAAGCACTTGCTGACGTAGGTTGCTATGTGGGCTTTCATTCCAGGCCACCAGTATGTGGTCATGAGGTCGTGGTACATCTTTTCCGAACCAGGGTGTACCGAATAACGAGACTTATGTGCTTCATCCATCACAAGCTCGCGTAGGTTTCCATACAGTGGGACCCAGATGCGCCCTGTTACATAGTAAGCGCCGTCTTCCTTTTGTTCTAGCCGCTGCCTCGATCCTCGTAGGGACCCAGCCCTGATGTTTTCTACTTTCAATGCTTCAACCTGAGCATCGCGAATCTGAGCGGGAAGGTTAGATTGGATGGTAAGCTGTAGAGCACGTACACGCTTAGGTAGGGTATCCTTTCGACTGAGGGCGTCAGCCACAACATTGGCTTTGCCCGGATGATACTTGATTGCGCATTCATAATCGTTCAAAAGCTCAACCCATCGGCGTTGACGCATGTTTAACTCCTTTTGCTTGAAGATATGCTCGAGACTCCTGTGATCGGTGTAAATGGTGCACTTGGTACCGTACAGGTAATGTCTCCATATCTTAAGCGCGAATACAACTGCTCCCAGCTCCAGATCGTGAGTAGTGTAATTTCTTTCGTGAAGCTTGAGTTGGCGTGATGCGTAGGCAATGACCTTGTCACGTTGCATCAACACGCAACCAAGTCCTTGAATGGAAGCATCGCAGTAAACCACGAAATCATTGGTGCCTTCGGGCAATGAGAGGATAGGCGCGCTACAAAGTCTATCCTTTAGATGTTGAAATGCGGACTCTTGTGCATCACCCCAACGATAGATGACACCCTTCTGAGTCAGTGAAGTGAGAGGTTGCGCAATCTTGGAGAAATCTTTGATAAACCTTCTGTAATATCATGCCAAACCCAAGAATTGGTGGATTTCTGTTGGTGTGCGGGGTGCAGGCCAGTTCTTGATTGAGTCAACCTTGGATGGATCAACATGAATCCCATCCTTGTTTATCACATGGCCTAGAAAGTGGACTTCGCGAAGCCAGAAGTCACATTTTGAAAACTTGGCATACAATTGCTCTTTTCGAAGTAGTTCCAACATAAGTTGTAGATGCTGCTCGTGTTCCTCCTGACTCTTAGAATAGATCAGGATATCGTCGATGAACACAATAACGAACTTATCCAGGTAAGACTTGCACACTCGGTTCATGAGATCCATGAAGACCGCTGGTGCATTCGTCAGCGCGAATGGCATAACCAGAAACTCGTAATGGCCGTAACGAGTTCTGAATGCTGTTTTGGAGACGTCCTCATCTCGGACCCTCAGCTGATGGTATCCCAATCTCAAGTCAATCTTGGAGTAATAGCTCGACCCTTGCAACTGGTCGAACAAGTCGTCAATACGTGGAAGAGGATAACGATTCTTCACAGTCACCTTGTTAAGCTCGCGATAGTCAATACACATTCTGAAAGTACCATCTTTCTTCTTTACGAACAAGACTGGAGCTCCCCAGGGCGAAGAGCTAGGACGTATAAAACCTTTTTCCAAGAGTTCTTATAGTTGTGTGGACAGTTCTTCGAGTTCTGATGGAGCTAGACGATATGGTGCTCGAGCTACTGGTGCTGCTCCAGGAGCTAGCTCGATTTGGAATTCAACTTGGCGGTGAGGCGGAAGACCAGGTAATTCCTCAGGAAATACCTCAGGAAAATCGCGCACTATAGGAATGTCTTA
Source organism: Helianthus tuberosus (assembly GCA_030545235.1). Classification (NCBI taxonomy): domain Eukaryota; kingdom Viridiplantae; phylum Streptophyta; class Magnoliopsida; order Asterales; family Asteraceae; genus Helianthus; species Helianthus tuberosus. Next base: position 59,802,667 of record CM060429.1, on the reverse strand, counting down.
AATTTTCTTCTCTTCCGTTGATGTGTCAGTAACGAGCGCTAGAATGGCAGTGTGGCCCTTATGCAAACACTTCTGGGCCTTTAAGGAAAGAGATAATGCCTACAACAGCACCACTCTTATCGCCCTGAATCACCAGAGGTTCTTCACCAGAACGAGAAATGCGGACGATTTTCTCCTTGCAAACAATCTCCGCTTGATGATGAGATAGCCAATCCATCCCAATAACGACGTCGAAACTACCAAGTGTGATAGGGATGAGATCGATAGAGAAAGTCTGACCAGCTAAGACGAGGTTACAACCTTTAACTATGTGTGTGGCCTCGAGACTTTTACCGTTTGCTAGCTCTACCGTGTGTTTGGCGGTCAAAAGTGTTGGGGTGCGCTTAAGCATTTGACTAACTTTTAAGGACACATAACTAGTATCGGCACCCGAATCGAATAAAACAGTAACAAAGAAATCATCTAGAAGAAACTTACCCATCACAACGTTGGGATCGTTCCTTGCGTCACCTGACCAATCACGAAGGTGCGACCTTTGCCGTTATTGTTACCCCCGTTTTTGCCTCCATTGTTGTTCTCATTTCCTTGGTTGTTGTTCTGATTCTGATTCAGCTGAGGACAGTGCCTCTTGAAGTGACCCTCAGCACCGCACTAGAAGCATCCCTAATTACCTTGCTGGTGTTGCTGTTGGTTTTGGGGAGTTTTTGGCCGCTGTTGTCGGTTCTGCTTCGCAGGACGTAAGCTTCGGCAATCTTTGGCTTCATGTCCCAACTTGCTGCATCTCTGACAACGACCCTTGTTGCACAGCCTGCTGTGGTGCAAACTACATCGATTGCACTTTGGGTGATTTCCCCTGTATCTACCCTGACCTTGATTTCCAAAAGGCTGCTGACTGGGGTTCCTGTGTTCATCTGTCTTTCGCTGCTGGGACTGAGACTGAACTGGAGTAGAACCCTCGCCCGAATTTCCATCCCACTTGCGCTTGTTGTTACTGGGAGCATCAGTAGTAGTAGCGTTAATACGCTTGGGCAGCTTGCCCTCTTCCACCGCCTGATCGGTGAGCTGGTGTGCCAAACGAATGACTTGCTGGATTGTGGGAAGGTTGGCCGCACTTACAGACCCTTGGATTTCCGGGACTAAGCCTCTGAGGTATAGCTTGATTCGCCTAGATATGGGTTGTGACATGTTAGGACATAAGGCAGCCAAGTCGTTGGACCTCTTTGTGTATGCCTCGATCTCTGATCCTTCCATCTTCAAACCATAATACTCTATCTCAAGTTTCAGTATGTCGTCCAGGTGGCAGAGCTCTTCCTTAATCCAATCCTTGAAGTCGCTCCAGAGGGTGGCATTCGCGTCTGCCAACCCGAGCATCTGAACCTGTGCGTTCCACCAAGAATACGCTTTCCCTTGCAACATGCCAGTAGCGTACTCCACTCGTTTGTTGGTAGGGCTTTCACTTTCTTCGAATATAAATTCGATTCTTCGGATCCAGTGTAGAAGGCCGATTGTCCCTTCAGTGCCGTCGAATGTGGGAGGTTTGCATTCCAGGAACGCCTTGAAGGTGCCCATGCGTGTTTGAAGGTGCATGGGTTGACTCCCTGTTTGGGTTGCTAAGGCTTCAGCAATCCGTTCGTCAATCAAGGTCGTCAGCTGACCCTGGGTCATGTCGAGACGTCCACTCATGATCTTCACATCGAAGGGATACACGTAAGAAAGGTGTCGCAAGTGCGTAAGTGTGGAGTGACAGAAAAGAGTAAGCACACAAGGTTCAAATAGCAGTTATTATACTAGCTAATGCATACTATAATCAAATGTGCTACTAGCAGGTAGGTAATACAAACATAAACCATATTACCTATAATGTCGAGTCTTGCACGTGGAGCGAAGCGTCATTGTGGATCGTTGAGCACTGTACAGGTTATAGTCTGGTTTTAACAAAAACTTTTTCCCCTTATTAAAACCAAGTTCACTATAACCAATGGCTCTGATACCAATCTGTCACACCCCCAAAATCCACCATGCGGAGTACCACCGCTTGGAGGCGTGACGTGACCAGGATCAAGCCACCAATCAAGCATGTAAGTAGTTTGTAAAATCCAACACAATACAATTGGTGTCTAAACAAAACATAGTTTAAGTTACAAGCGGAAGCATAAAGTTTAAAATCAAATCATAAGTTTAAACATTTCAAATGTTTAGCATGGTACACAGTTGTCCATGTCCCACAACGACTCTTCCCACTCCGATGCAAGCTCCATAGATACCTAACGACCTGCAAGGCATGTAACAACGAGTCAACAACAAAGTTGTGTGAATTCACAGTTGGTTGTTTAGTTATAGTGTTCGTGAATCATTTGTTTATTTCGTAAACCAAGAATCTTAGTTATCTGTATCGCGGTTTCCCAAACATGTTTGCGATGATTAGTGGCCGGATCGCGGTTTCCAAAACATGTGTGCGATGATTAGTGGCAGTATCGTGGTATCCCAAACATGTGTGCGAAGATTAGTGGGGGCTTCCCATGTGTCGACTAGTCGTGTTTGTACGTGCCCTTCTTGATCCAAGGACCGTAGTGAGTGTGAGTGTACGTAGGTTTTACGTACGTGCCCTTCAATCCGAGGACGGTGAAAAGTAGTTTAATAGTAATGATTGTACGAGTAGTTATTCAATCCCATTCCCAACCCACCGGGAATCCCATGCCTTAAGAGTGTGAACTCATCTCGGTTGCTCGGTTTGACTCTCAAAAGTAGCTAACAGTCAAGGTCGGTCAATCACGTCCTAGTACGATTACCACTTAGTTTATTAGTGACTTCAAATAGAACACAAAGTTCCTACACGTATCTATCACATAACATGCATCACTTTAACGGTTTATGCTCATATAAACTTCCCATCCATTCCCCACTCATAAACAAACATACGATATTGCACGTAACACATATAACATGTTAGATCATTCACCGATAGCATACTCGACATTTAGACACGCAAGTCACAACTTATGTCAATTCAGCATTAATATTCAAAACCGGCTGTTTTCGGACATTTAAATAAAATAGTTAAATTATTCCAAAAATTCCCAAATTTTTACAGGATGTCTCAAACGTTCCATATTTTATTGTGTAAAAATATCAGGGTCCTGTTCATTACCAATATTTTATAGAAAATCGTTTACCGAACTGTGATCAGATTTGTCACATTCTGATCACAGTTTACGGAATAATTCGTCTAAAATTCCTCGTAAGTCCGTTTGTCGAAATTCCAGTTGGGGGGTCACAAATACATCAGTGACCATCTTTGATAAAATTTCAGGGGCTGGTTCGGTTTAGATTTCAAGTTGTGACTGAAAACGTATGACCCATTTTACTGCAGTTAAAATCAGCCTTAGCTGCTGTCACGAAAACAGACTGTTAAAATAGTAACCGACCTCAGAAAAATACAATTCCAGCTCCATTTTCTTCGTTTTTCTAAAAGACACGATTTAGGCTTCAGAAATTCCGTTTTTCGATTTATTAAAGTCCGTTTACAGCCTGTTGAAGGCGGCTGAAAAAGTACATCAGCATGTTATTTTAAAGTTTAAATGTTATTAATCGTGTTACAAGTGTCCGATTAACGGGTTTAATCAAGAAAACAACTTTTAAACATCAAGTATGATTTAACCAACCCTCAAACCAACAAGATTCCGCTTTATGATTCAGACGTAAGTAAACTTTTATGTAGCTTTTATGTTCATAACTCATGTTTCACATTTTCTAGTATTCTTGTAATTTAGTGATTTAAACAACAACACATCATACTACAAATCATAAATTTGAACAAGATGAACCAAGGCAAAATGAGACTTACTACTAGCCTCTAGCTAGGGATGAACTCTAGTGAAGAAATGTGATGAGAAAAGGTGAAAAACTAAGCAAGAACAATGCTCTTTTGAAACCCCTTCAAGTTGCACCTTCCATGGATGAACACTAAGCTTTGAATGGCACTTGTATCTTGGAAGAAGATGATGATGTTTAGTGGTGGTGATGGTTTTGGTTTGGGGTGAAACCGTGAGGGAGAGAGAGAGTGTGAAGAGTGAGATGAAAGATTGAGGAATGATGGTTATGATCTTGGAAGTTACTTATAATCTTACACCATATATTATGTTCACAATCTCAAGCAAGACATCACATAATATCTCATAAAATATACTAAGAGATCTAAGAAGTATGGAGTGGATCTTGTGGGTCCTCTTGGGACTAAAAATCGGTTGGGGGGGGGGGGGGGGCTTTATGTAAAATTGTGACTAAAATGGTGAATGGATAGTTAGATTGTAAATAATTGATGTTATAAGTTAGTCATGGGGTTTTTAGTGGGTATTATGGCAAACGGGGATCATGACTAGCCACAAATAGTAAAACAATGTCCATGACAAAAGTTTAGTATTCCGGGTAATGTCCGGTTGTACGGTCGGATACTGTTCCGTTAAAGTGTTTAATTGTACCGCAAAGTGTCTTATTTATATATTTTTGTAACGAAATAAATTCCTAACATATAGGAAAATATTCAGGCCCATTTAGTCAGGTTTTCTGCATACTACTAGTATGTTAACACGCACATGTGAATATAACACAGAAATCAGAGAGCAGTTAAATATTTCCACACAGTCGTCAAGCACTTTAATTATCATTAATGAATTGTACGGAATACATGGGATTTTGAGGGTTGTCACAGACGAGATGGATACGGTTGTGGATATCAGTGGTTGCAATAATAGGGATATTGTGAAGTTCGTGTCTCAGTCTTTTAAGGGAGAAGCATTAGCTTGGTGGAGAGCTTTGATCCAAGCTACGGGGAAAGTCCCGTTGTATAATATGACCTGGGAACAGTTCATGGCACTGATCAAGGAAAACTACTGCCCTCAGCATGAGGTTGAGAAGATTGAATCTGACTTCTTGTCACTGGTCATGAGAAACCTAGACTGTCAGGCCTACCTTACCAGTTTCAACACTTTGTCAAGATTGGTTCCATATTTAGTAACCCCGGAACCCAAACGTATAGCTCGTTTTATCGGGGGTTTGGCCCCGGAGATCAAGGCAAGTGTGAAGGCCTCCAGACCAACTACTTTTCGGTCTGTAGCGGACATATCATTGTCTCTTACCTTGGATGCGGTCAGGCTGAAATCGCAGAGGAACACCGATACCGAAAAGAGGAAGCGTGAGGATGACAACTCACGACGTTCAGACAAGAAGCAGAAGGGGAACAATGACCACAGGAAGGGGTCAGGATTTAGGAAGGATGGTCAGCAGTCGGGTGAAAAACCCAGATGTAAAATCTGCAAGAGGCAGCACTTTGGGAAGTGCAGGTATGAATCGAATTCGAATTCACAATCGAAAGCTTTTGCATGTGGGTTGTGCAAGTCCAAGGAACACAAGACCTTGGATTGCAAAAAGATGAAGGATGCGACCTGCTATGGTTGCAATGAAAAGGGGCACATCAAGACCAATTGCCCAAAATACGCCAAGAAGCCTGAAGAGGCTAAGAAGACCAATGCAAGGGTCTTCAGGATGGATGCTAAGGAAACCGTCAAGGACGACAATGTGATAACAGGTACCTTTCTCGTAAATGATGTTTATGCGAGAGTGTTATTTGATTCAGGCGCTGATAAGTCGTTCGTAGATAATAAGTTTTGTGAATTGTTGAAATTACCTGTTAAGACTTTAAGGGTGAAGTATGAGGTGGAACTAGCAGATGGTACTTTAGAAACCGCCTCAACCTTATTAGATGGATGTTTCATATCCATTAAGAACCACTCTTTTCCTTTGTCCCTACTTCCTTTAAAACTAGCCGGTTTTGACATAGTTTTAGGCATGGACTGGTTATCTCATAACCAGGCCCAGATTGTCTGCAATAAGAAGCAAGTGATAATCAAGACTCCGTCTGGTGAATCACTTACTATCCAGGGAGATACCCAGTATGGGCTGCCTGAGAAAATGTCTATGCTCAAGGACTCTAAGTGTTTGAAGAAGGGTTGTGTCATCTACATGGCACAAGTGATTATTGATGAGCCGAAGCCCAAGATTGGGGATATCCCCGTCATATCTGAATACCCCGAAGTTTTCCCTGAAGAACTACCTGGTTTGCCACCAGATAGGCAAGTAGAATTCAGAATTGACATTATTCCTGGATCAGCACCAGTTGCAAGGGCGCCTTATAGGTTGGCACCAACAGAGATGAAGGAATTGAGAACGCAGTTAGATGATTTGCTAGCCAAAGGTTTCATCAAACCAAGTTCGTCTCCTTGGGGAGCACCAGTTTTATTTGTCAAGAAGAAGGATGGATCGATGCGTCTGTGCATCGACTACCGCGAGCTTAATAAGGTCACTATCAAGAATAGGTATCCCTTGCCCAGAATCGACGATCTGTTCAATCAACTTCAAGGGGCAAGTTTCTTCTCTAAGATTGACTTAAGGTCAGGCTATCACTAACTGAAGGTTAGAGATGAAGACGTGCACAAGACTGCATTTAGAACTCGTTATGGTCATTACGAGTTCCTAGTGATGCCTTTTGGGCTCACTAATGCACCGGCCGCGTTCATGGATCTCATGAATCGCGTTTGCAAGCCGCACTTAGATAAATTCGTCATCGTTTTCATCGATGATATCCTCATCTACTCTAAGAACCAAGCTGACCACGAGAAGCATCTTCACTGCATTTTGGAACTACTTTATAAAGAAAAGCTCTATGCCAAGTTCTCGAAGTGTGAATTCTGGCTTCGAGCAGTCCAATTTCTTGGACATGTTGTTAGTGAGCGTGGTATCCAAGTAGATCCCGCTAAAGTTGAAGCTGTCATGAATTGGCATGAGCCAAAGACGCCTACAGAAATTCGTAGCTTCCTAGGTTTGGCAGGATACTATAGACGATTCATTGAAAACTTCTCAAGGATTGCTGCACCCCTGACTTCGCTGACACGTAGGAAGATTAAGTTTGACTGGGGTCCTAAGCAGCAGGAATCCTTTGATATTTTGAAACAAAAGTTGAGCAATGCTCCGGTACTAACATTGCCTGATGGAATAGAGGAGTTTGTAGTTTATTGTGATGCATCACACACCGGGATGGGATGTGTGCTTATGCAGAAAGGCAAAGTCATTGCTTATGCTTCACGCCAGTTAAAGGTGCACGAAAAGAATTACACCACCCATGACTTGGAATTGGGTGCCGTTGTATTCGCACTAAAACTTTGGAGGCACTACTTATATGGAATCAAATGTGTGATCTATTCTGATCACAAGAGCCTTCAACATCTGTTCAATCAGAAGGACTTGAACATGAGGCAACGCCGTTGGATGGAAACTCTGAATGATTATGATTGTGAAATCAGATACCATCCCGGCAAGGCGAATGTAGTCGCCGATGCCTTGAGTCAGAAGGAAAGGGTGAAACCCATCCGAATCAATGCCAAGCGCATGGAAATAAAGAATAATTTGATTGAAAGGTTGTTAGCTGCACAGAAGGAAGCTGTGTTGGAAGCTAACTATCCTAACGAAAAGCTAGGGGTAACTGAGGAGCAGTTAACACTTAGCAAGGACAGAATACTAAGATTGAATGGACGAATATGGGTTCCAATTTATGGAGGACTTCGAGATGTTATCCTTCAGGAAGCCCATAGTTCCAAATACTCCGTTCATCCTGGAGCTGATAAGATGTACCAGGATCTAAAGACGAATTATTGGTGGATAGGCTTGAAGAAGTCTGTAGCTACCTATGTAGCTAAATGCTTGACATGTGCGCAAGTCAAGGCAGAACATCAAAAGCCGTCAGGTTTGCTACAACAGCCTGAACTTCCCACCTGGAAATGGGAAATAGTAACTATGGATTTTATTACCAAGTTACCTAAGACAAGGAAAGGCAATGATACTATATGGGTGATCGTTGATAGACTGACTAAGTCAGCTCATTTCTTACCCATTAAGGAGACTTATAGCTCCGACATGTTAGCCCAGTTATACGTGGATAAGATTGTAGCCTTACATGGCATACCTGTGGCTATTATCTCTGATAGAGATACTAGGTACACGTCGCATTTTTGGAAGAGTTTCCAACAATCTTTGGGCACACGTTTGAATTTTAGTACGGCTTATCATCCTCAGACTGACGGTCAGAGTGAGCGTAGTATTCAAACGTTGGAAGACATGCTACGAGCATGTGCGATCAATTTGGGTGGTAGTTGGGATAAGAACCTACCATTAATCGAATTCTCCTACAACAATAGCTACCATACCAGCATTAAGGCTGCGCCTTTTGAGGCATTATACGGTAGAAAGTGTAGATCGCCTATTTGCTGGGCGGAAGTTGGAGATGTCCAGTTATCAGGACAAGAGATCGTGTTCGAAACGACGGACAAGATTGTCCAGATTCGAGACCGTCTCAAAGCTGCCCGGGATAGGCAGAAGAGTTACGCTGATCCCAAGCGTAAGGATTTTCACTTCGAAGTAGGTGACAAAGTCCTACTTAAAGTGTCACCCTGGAAAGGAGTGATGCGATTTGGTAAGAAAGGCAAGTTAAGCCCGAGATACATAGGACCTTTCGAGGTTATCGGACGTGCCGGGTTAGTTGCCTATAAGTTAAACTTACCAGAAGAGCTCAGTAGTATACACAATGTGTTCCACATCTGCAACCTGAAGAAGTGTTTCGCTGACGAATCACTGGTTATACCACATACAGATGTGCATATAGATGAAAGCTTGAAATTTGTGGAAAAACCATTGTCGATCGTGGATCGACAGGTTAAGAAGCTTCGAAGGAAGCATGTACCGATTGTAAAGGTCAAATGGGATGCCCGAAGAGGTCCCGAGTATACGTGGGAGGTTGAGTCCACGATGAAAGAAAAGTACCCTTATCTTTTTCAGTAAATCTCGAGGTCGAGATTTCTTTTAAAGGGGTGAGGATGTAACACCTCGAAAATTTACGTCCTATAATGTGTTGACACGTTTCATAGGTTTGAACGTGTGAAAGAATGTTCTTGAAGGACTAAAGTTGACAAACAATGAAACTATGTAAATATAAGGGTTCAAAGTGTCAACAATGAATAAATATGCTTTACAATAGCCCTACATGGTTTTTATAGCCCTAAATGAATAAATCATGGATCATACGAAGCGAATTGTGAAAGAAAGTGAGAGATTACAAACTACAGGGGTTAAATGTGTCAACATGTAAAGAACCTCTGAGTGACCTTTTAGCAAACCCGAAGCCTTGTAACAATTAATTATGCTCACTAGAATGCACCATAAAAATTTCACCAAGTTTCGTTACCGTATGAGAAAGTTGTGATAAAATTCGTGTGTGAGGGTTAGAATCGTCAACATTGAAAATTAGGGTTTTTCGGGTAATCACAAAGTTACCCGAGGACTTGACAAAGTGGGTATAAGTATTAAAGCCCCCATATGTAAATATTGAAGCCTCATAATGCAAGAAAACATGAGAAAGCAACCTTTCGGGGGACCAAGGACCAAATATGCAATAAAAGAAAACATGTTTACCTGATCCGGAGGTCCATGCGGCCCGCATAAGGATTGCCAATACCGTAGGCGGGCCGCGTCCGACTGCCAGTTGCAGAAAAAACAGGCAGGTGCCTGTTAAGCTGTGTAACCGACTTCAATTGCCATTTTGGCATACCATGGGCTTGCTATACCGGTTTTTAGACATTATAGGGCACATGTAAGGATCCAAGATCAGTTATAGCATTGTGTGTCAACAATCTATGATGTTTAAAAGCCTATATAAGAACCTCATGTTTTACAACATTTGTATGTTCATCTCATCTGCACTTTTTGAAGACCTCTGGAGCATAAGGACCAGATACAAGACTTCCTAATCATCCATTAGTCGCGAGTAAGTATGTTTAACCCTTCTAAATTAAGTCTTGCTTAGTTTATAGCCTAGAAGTCAAACCGTCGTAATTACGGTTTGACTTAACGATAAAACACAAACGGTCCAGTGTTTTGCCGAAATGAAAGTTGTTATAAGTTGGTAATTATGTGGGCTTTAAAGCCTTAAAAGGGCACCCACTGATTTCCATCCTAACTAGGTCGTTTGTCGAGTCAAACGTTGTTAGAAAAAGTCAACATAATTGTGATTTTCGAATTAACTCGTGATAAGCATTATAGAAGGCGTGTAACCTATTTAATCATTCATACAACTTGAAAATAAGTATAATAACTTGTCTAAGCTTGTTTGATTCGACAACTTTCTGTTTTGATCCGATTCGGAGCCGAAAGACGCAAAAGTTTGACTTTTGCTTTGACCTCGATTCTGACCCAGTTTAGATAGGTTTAGACAGGCCTTAAAGTTCCATTAGGACCTAGTTACATGTGTGTATAACCCTCTGCGTTTATACCACATAAATCCTTAATTGTCCGACGTTTCCGTTAATCGCCTAAATATTGACCGTAATGCCCTTATGACCATAAAACGAGAATTTTGGAAATATGAAAGTAAAATAATCTTAGTTACTGATTATTAAACATGTCCGTAAATTTTTACATCAGTTGGACATATAGATTAGGAGTTATGCTCAATGACGTATTTAGAACGCTTCTTAGTAATTAAACGGCGTCATTAGCGTAAAGCCTATCTAAACCCAATTTTTGGCACCAAACCTTTTACCCACGGATGTAATATAATATTTTGGGATTTTTGATGATTTTTAATTATTTTTAAACTGATCATAAGCTAGGATTAGTGCCTTGATTCGGTAAATACCGAATATACCCTTTTCGGCCATAAAATGAGTTTTACAAATCCTTTTGATGCCAATCCAATTGCTACTGATTTTAAATATTAAATGGAGTGTTTTGAACCTGTTTAACTGATCAGGAAACTCAGAATCCTATTTTAACCCGTACGTCGCTTAAAACGGCTTTATACGCGTATTATACGCATAGTTAGGGTTTAAAACTATTTTGGCATATAAGACTTATAACCAAATGTTATAACCTGTTAAAATAAACCATTTTACTGATTTAATCAGACCCGGATCACAGAAGATAAATTAATTCCTTTTATAATCTTTAAAATGACCAAAATACCCCTACGGGGCTTATTATGAGATTAAACTCGTTTTGGGCATAATGGAAGGTATCCTACTGATATCACAACATATTTAAGGCATGTTAACTTAGGAAACCTGTTTAGGACTCTCATGGTTACCCGTTACGCTTCATACGCGTTCGGTTCGGTTTATGTAACTAGTTTACATAAATTAGCCGAAACGGGTCAAACCTTATCGGTTTTATCTCAAAATCCAGAATGTGTATAATATACCCATATTAAGAAAGTCTTCAAACTTGTCGGGTCTAAATCACATTCTATCCGGTCTTCGCTTAATCGTGCGTTCGAACCGTATCTTTAAAAACTAACTGGTCTAAGCATAAGTAAAGACCGTTAGGATTCTAATAAGGTTATTATAAACCTTCGTTCCAGATTAGGAGAACCGGTAAAAGATACTTGCACTCGCTGATTTGATTTATACTTGCTCAGGTAAATACTTTTAACTTATTTTCCCTATACGGGCTTGGGGTACGGTATATAAAATACCGCTTGGTCGGGCATTGAATCTTTAATTGTATGATGGTTAAAGTATTGAGATGTCTCGTTTAAATTGTTTTGTTTGCTTAAAGCCTTTGGGGGGTTAATGACCATGTCCCGGATATCCCTGGCATCATTTTACGAAATGGCCACGACCTTAGCACACAGGTGTAGGCGTACACCTGTCAGTGTCTCATATACATTATGTGGTGTGTCTATTGATCTTTAACCCGGCTCGATCCGGGCTACTGAACGCATAAGAAACATGTAAATCCTTTACAAGCATTATATTCAAATAATTATCCCAAGTTATAAAATATTATTTGTGCCTTGTGCCTTAAATGTATTTTCTTAAACTCTTTTCAAAATGAGTCGGTTGATTGTATTTACCAGTGTAAACTGACGTATTTTCTCAAAAAGGTTAAGTGCAGGTACTACGCGTAATAGGCTGCCTTTTCTCCTAGCATCCACAATAAGTCTCGCAAGCTTGGATGTCATAGACTGTTGAACATTGTTTCCTTTTATTTTGATCTACCTGTGGATTTATATTCGACTACTTGTGATACTTAATATTACAATATTGTTTGGTTGAAATGAATCTATACTTTGCTTCCGCTGTGCATTTAAATATTGTGTTGTTTGACTATTATGTTGCCAACCACGTCACGATACTCCCCCACCGGGCCCACCGGTGATACGTGGAAATCCGGGGTGTGACATAATACTAGATGGTCACTAAAAAAAAGATCTGATATTGTTCGGATATTCATTTCGAATTGTTTCGGTTAGATGTTATTTGATGTAGTTATTGGTTCGGATGATACCCGAAGGTATCCTCATATGAGTTCTATGTTAAATAGCACTTTTACATGTTGCAAAAATATTAAATGGCTGATTTTTGTAGAATTTCTGCGAAAAAGTGTTGAAATCGTTGCTTTTAGTGCTTTTCGAGCAGTTTTTAGTGTTATCGGACTTTGGGAAGGTTTTAAATCAAACCCTTGTATTCCTAGTTAGGGTTTAATATATATTAGAATATTGGACTTTCGTCTGAGTCCTAAAGATGTCGTTTAGATGGTTTCTGCGGATCCTGCGTTTTCGTCAGAATACTAGTTTACTAGGTGCTTTTCTAGTAATTTCGATGCATTGTTTAAACTGTTTCAAATTTACTTAATAAAAATGGATCATATGCATCCTAAGTAAGTATTCCATGAGTATTCTAAGTGTATGTCATGAAATACGCAGTTCGAGTGTTCAAAATGCATAAAAATGTAGCTAAAATGAGTACTTTAAGTGCAAGAAAGTTACCGAAAAGTGGCAGTTGTCACATTCTCCCCATGTTATTGAGAATTTCATCCAAAAATTCAAGCTGAGTCATCCTTTGCAGGAGTATTCTCGAACAGGGGGGGGGTATTTTGGTTTTGATTTGATCTGCACATTCCCAAGTATATTCGGGTCCGTGTCGAGAGTTCCAACTAATTTTTACTAATATGTTACGACTCCTTCGTATTTTCTGGACCTTCCGGTCCATGACCTTAACAGGTGCTTTGTGAATTGGAGTTTGTCATCAATGTGAATCTCATCCTCCGAGATGATAACCGTTTCTTGTGTTGGACTCTTCTTAAGATTCGACACATGAAATGTGTCGTGTACACTACTTAGTTCTTCTAGTAACTTCCGTTTGTAGGAAACGGTGCTAATCTTCTCTAAGATTTCAAATGGTCCTACATATCGTGGGTTAAGCTTTCCACGCTTACCGAACCTTGCTACGCCCTTCCAAGTCGAGACTTTCAATAAGACTTTGTCTCCGACCTCGAAAGATTATGGCTTCCGTCTCTTGTCTGCGTAGCTCTTTTTTCGACCGCGAGCCGTCTTGATACGGTCTCTAATCTGAAAAATTTTATCCGTAGTCTCTTGGACTAATTCCGAACCACTTAGTTGTTTATTGCATGCTTCCGCCCACCAAAGCAGAGAGCGGTACTTTCGACCATAGAGAGATTCAAATGGTACAGTTGGTAGAACATACAAAACGTGGCGGAAACGTCGGGGAGTGTTGTAACAGAATTAATTGTTCAAATCCATGGCAATTGAAGTTTTGTTTTATTAATCAAACATGAGAGTTTACATTGTTTTAAACAAGAAACAAAGAGTACATAACAAAATTAACTAGTTCTTGTCTCGTTTTAAGTCACTAAGGCCCAGGTCCGCCTAAGTATGTCTTGATAAGTCCTATGCATCATCTCCTGAAAACACATGTGAAAATAGGTACGTCAGCATAAAAATGCCTGTGAGATACATAGGTTTTGTGAAAACAGAATTCATGACTTATGTTTGAGAAAATGTTTAGTCATGAACCTTGTAATTTGCTTTGTCTTGTAAATCATTTGAACAACGATAAGATCAGATGATATGAATAAATAAGAGAATAATGTATGGTTAAATGAATAACCATGTAAAATGAGTTTGTATAAGATAAGTTGTTTGTAAAACAATGTCTTGTGAAAAGTAAGTTATTTGTATAAAATGTTATATGTCTCAAATTGAAATGGTTCAAATAACGCTACGATATGTAATACCATACAAACACTTATATATAGGAAGTACCAGCGGCGTATCCACCATGCTTGTATCATATTACACACGCCTCGTTACTTAAATCACTTACTCAAACCAATCCACCAAGATGTAATGTTTAACAATTGTAGAAATGTGTATGTATAGTCAAATGTCTATTGTCAAATGTAAATCATGTCAACGGATACACATGGTTCACACGGTCCAACAGTTACAAACGGTTCATATAATCAAATGGTTACGACGGTTTACATAGTCAAATGGTTACAATGGTTCAAAATGTAGTATAATGTGTTCATATGCTGGATGAGCATATGCAACAGAAATGCAATGTAAAAAAATGTACTAGGTATGCACACAATGGACATACATAGCATGAAATGTAATGTAGAACGATGTACTAAGTACACACACAATGGGCATACATAGCATGTAATGTAAAACGATGTACTAAGTACGCACACAATGGGCATACATAGCATGTAATGTAAAAAGACATACTAAGTACGCACACATTGGGCATACATAGCATGTAATGTAAAACGATGTACTAAGTACGCACACAATGGGCATACATAGCATGTAATGTAAAACGATGTACTAAGTACGCACACAATGGGCATACATAGCATGAAATGCAATGAAATCATGTACTATAATGTACTAACGAACATAGCAGGTATATGATGTGAAAGCATGGAAAGCATGAAAGTAACAAGTAGGCACATGTGTTTCACCCCAAAACAGTTTGGAAAACAGTAAAAGAGGGGTCTATGTACTCACTTAAGATTGCTCAGAAGTCCTAAGATAACCACCAAGCAATGCTAGAGATCACGGAATCAAACGGCACCTAATATAGGTAACTACGTTAATAAACCGGACCTTAAACCGGAGGATCGGATAGAATGAGGGTTCGTAAACCAAACGAGTATGTGAACTCATGTAGTATGGTTTAACAAAGCCTACATACTAAATGAAACCTAACATAAGTGCTTTCGACCCATTACGACCCGTTTAGGAAGCTTATGCTACTTTAACGTGTCGTTCGCGTAAAACGCGTTTAGACCGCCTAAGTAGTCCTATGACAAGTAACATATGCCTTAACATGTCTAATATTGTTGTCAAATCAGTTTAGATGTCAATAGTTATGTTACATATGTTTAAAATGAATTTTGGCATCAAAGGGGTATTTTGGTAATTTACCTAAGGCATATAAACTACCTATCATACAACTACTTAAACGAAGCGACCATAAAGTATAACCTCGGAAGGTTATTCCCTATATGCTATGGTCCCCTAATGTGTTTGGTCGGATCCTAATGATCGACCAAATGGGTCGGGTTCGAAGGTATAAGCGATTTATTAGATCGCTTACCCTTACGACCCTAGACAACGTGGTAATCAGTAGGCATAGTCACAAGGGACTATAACCATCGTGATTACAATCACGTTGCGAAGTTCAAACGAACTTCGCATTGACCATAAACTGGTCAATGCAGAAAGTTAAACAAAGTTTGACTTTCGGACTCGAAAAGCAATAAAAGAACGAAGGAATACTTACGAAGGGTCCCCGCAAGATTGATAATCCAAGTATTCTCAGGTATGAGGTGATGAAACACCCCAACTTAGAGAAATCTCAGATTTCAAGTGGGTTTGGCAATGAAGAGGGTTGGGTATTTATAGTTTTCGGTTCACCATTAGGATCATTTCTTGGAGAAAAGGGAACGATCTAGCCCGTACACTTGTCGGAATGTTGTAGTAACTGATTTTGGCCACCACAAGTGATTAACATGTGGCACTTGACCTTTGGAAAGGGTTAAGGGCTGTTAACAGTAGCTGAAAACCGTTTTGATGCATCTGACCCGTGTTTGCGCACCGCAACAATGAGAGTGTTGAGGTGCGCAAGGGTCAAGTTTGGCAGAATTACAGTTTTGGTCCCTGCAGCCTCAAAACTTGGTTTTCGATGCGTTTTTGACACGTTTAAGCCCCGTTAACCCCATTTCAAAGCTCTAAAATGAAGTTAAAGTATAGGGAACTTAAAATGTGCTCAAAAATATCTCAGATGTTGGTTCGTTTAGCCGTACGGTTGCGTTGTTCGGTTAATTACGACGGAATGCGCATAAGCGCGAAAAACGATCCAAATTACGTGACGAATGGATTTTTCTTATGCCAAACACTAAAATAAAATATTTTAGTGCTTAAATAAATTTTTGAATGTCCGGATGTATTCAGAACGTAAGTTATGCGCGAAAGTGCAAACTTATGCACTTTTTGACACTTTTAGTCCCTGAATGACCCAAAAGTTTATTTTAGCACACCGAACCCCTCAAAGCCTATTTCTAAGCTATATAAAAGATATTTAAGGTGTGTTTAACTTATGGTCATGTTCCAGAATGTCTGTTACAGTTCAAATTGGCATACTTTCGTAGTTTGTCAAGTTTAGTCCCTGTAAGCGAATTAACTTGTTTTTGCCATACCAAAGCCTTCAAAACTTATTTCTAAGGTATGTAAAGGTTATTTAAGGTATGTTAAGTATATGTCACTATTCCGGAGTGTTTTTTGCATTAA
Source organism: Helianthus tuberosus (assembly GCA_030545235.1). Taxonomy (NCBI): domain Eukaryota; kingdom Viridiplantae; phylum Streptophyta; class Magnoliopsida; order Asterales; family Asteraceae; genus Helianthus; species Helianthus tuberosus. The sequence goes on along the minus strand of CM060429.1, from coordinate 59,785,965 downwards.
ACTGGTTATATTTACGCATCAGCGCGCGTATAACCTTCCAGAAAGCGATTTTGAGCTTGAAATCGAACAAGAGTTGATATGTGCAAAAGATACACATATTTATACAAGTCCAAAGTATGAAATACAATATTTCATTGGTTTGGTATTTGTTTGATGGTCGCAGTGACACAGGTGTCACAGTCTCCCCTACTTAAGGAAATTTCGTCCCGAAATTTATTCGTAGAAGTATGTCTGTGACTTTGTGTTAAATAGCCATCAAAGATATGTAAAGCATAATTTTGTTATTTTCCTCAACGGATATTTTTCAGAAGCGAAAATGAACGAACGGAGTCATTTTCTTCAACGGTTTCTTCGGAAATGGAAAATAAAGGATTTTTAACTAAACGGATATACTTTTCCCTCAACGGATATTCTTCAGAAGTGAAAATCAATGGATGATTCATTCTTCCTCAACGGGTCCTTCGTCAGAAACGGGAATGAAGGAATAATCAACAGATATTCATTTCCTCAACGGATAATCCTCAGAAACGAAAATGAACTAACGGAGTCATTTTCAACGGTTGCTTCCTCAGGTATGGAAATGAAAGATTTAACAACGGATATTCATTTCCTCAACGGATAATCTTCAGAAACGAAAATGAACTAACGGAGTCATTTTCAACGGTTGCTTCCTCAGAGTTGGAAATGAAGGATTTAACAATGGATATTCATTTCCTCAACGGATAATCTTCAGAAACGAAAATGAACTAACGGAGTCATTTTCAACGGTTGCTTCCTCAGAGTTGGAAATGAAGGATTTAACAATGGATATTCATTTCCTCAACGGAAAATCTTCAGAAACGAAAATGAACTAACGGAGTCATTTTCAATGGTTGCTTCCTCAGAGTTGGAAATGAAGGATAAACGGATATTCATTTCCTCAACGGATATTCCTCAGAAATGAAAAATGAATAGCTAGTTCATTTTTCCTGAACGGATGCTTCATCAGAATTGGAAATGAATTGGGTTAACTTAGATACATGATAGAACTTGCTGTGATTTCTGTGCACTAAATTCCATAATTATGTATGCATCCATAATTACGTAATTCCTTGCACAGTCCGCACAGTTCGTTTTGTAATGTTGTGGGGAAGGATATCAAACTTGTGATGACGATGACTAGACTACCATAGGGTCCTTTTAATTAGATCAACAGAGGATCTTCTTAATTAGGCCACCAAGGAGTCCTTTCAGCTATATCATCCAATTTAACTAGACCACCCAAGGGGTCTAATTATGAAGCAGTACTTTATAATCCAAGGGACTTAACTACAGCGTAGAAGTCCATTAAGGATTTTAGGTAGTACCTTTGGGTATCCTACTATGAATCTCTTGTACAAGGATATGTAAGATTCTACGAGGATTTGGATAACATAATTTGGATCACATGACACATAAAAGGGAACACATAAGCACATAATCACATAATTGTTTAATTGTTATTATCTTGTTATTGATTGCTATTAACTTGGCACCTCGTACTTCGTTTCTCTTGGAAGAAACGGGTACTTAGGACTTTCGTGGAAAACGCAAGAGATCATACAATGGAAGAAATTTGGGGGTAGTCTGTTCTTCAAGGAATATTGTTCCTTAATTGTTGGTATTGTAGAGGATATGTTTATACATGCGACCACATAAACATATTAAAATGTAAATGAAAGATTTATTTATAACAACAATAACAACAACTGTTTCATAGATAGTGATAACAAAAGAAAATAATACACAAGGCTCGATTATTTTCTAAACAGCGTTATCTTCTGTCGGTCAGATACTCATCCCTGTGCTGGATTTGCATTAGCAAGCTATGGGCAATTCCTACGAAAATGGCCCATCTCGCCACAGTTGTAGCAAGACCCCGGTGGAAAACGAGCTTGAGCGGGATTGTTGTAAACTTGATTTGGTGCAGCTGCTGTTGGGCAAACCCTCGCTGTATGACCTATAAGTCCGCAAACTTGGCATGTGCGGCACTTCACACCAGCGTGATGATGTAGGCCACATTGGTTTCACAAGGGTGCAGTTCCGTTGTAGGGTTTCCTGGCAGGGGGTTGAGCTGGTTGGTTGGGGACGGCTTGATCATTGTGAGCGACCACGGCGAAGTTCTGAGAAGCCTTTCGCTTCTTTGACTTCTTAGAGGATCCAGTTTGTTCATCCATGGTCTTTGATTCCCCGATTAGGTTCGATTCTTCGACCGGTTTCTTGTCACCCTTTCGGAAAAGCTTACGTTTCCTGATCTGAGATTCAGTCAAGGTTGCAGCTAGCTCAATGGTCTGCCTAACTGTAGTAGGGTTGCTACCAGTCACAATGTCTTGTATTGAGTCAGGGAGGCCATCAATGTACTTTTCGATTGCCTTATCCAACGGCGTGACCATGTTTGGGCATAACAGACTTAACTCCTCATGACGGTCCGTGTAGGCTCGATGCTCACCGCTGTCTTGCTTCAAACCATCAAACTCTCTTTCCAATGCTCGAAGTTCATGACGAGGACAAAACTCCCTCATCATAAGAGCTCTAAGTTCAGCCCATGTCTGTGCTAGAGAAACTTCTGCACCACGGTCTCTCATAACCTCGTTCCACCATGTAAGGGCCCTCTTCTGAAACACACTCAAAGAAAACTCGACCTTGCGATTGTCAGGACACTGCACGTGGCGGAAAGTATTCTCAATGCTCTCGAACCATTGAAGAAGCCCAGTCGCTCCCTCAGAACCACTAAACTTGAGTGGTTTAGCCGAGTTAAAACTCTTGAAATTGCATGGACCGTTGTTGTTGTTGTTGGCTTGGTTCCATTGAGCAAAGAGGTTTGGGAATTGAGCAGCCATTTGCTGCGCAATGATTTCTGCCAGCTCGGCAGTCGCTATCTGGTTTTCGCGTCGAGGAGGCATTCTAAAAGAGGAAACATGAAAGGAAGCGAGTGAGAGAATTAGACGAAAAGAATGAGATGAAACAAATCTGATGAAAGCAAGGATAGTGGTCATTTGTTTGTTACTACAAAGCAACAAACGACCCCGGTGATTAATCAAAGTAAATAGGTCAAAAATAATGTATCGCGAAGACATGCTCGCCTATAAGTAAGCACTCATCCCAAGAATTCCCAGGTAAGCACAACTGGTCTCGCGTCTGATGAGATATATACGAAGTGCTTGCCTAGACAGAAAACCCAGAATACAGGCATTCACCCTTCCAGTTTGCACGTGTTCACATTATTTAAAACCCAAAACCTAGACGAGATTTTGAAAACTCGAAGGGGTTCAAAACCTTACAATAGAGGGTTCAAAACCTAGTAATCAATCATCCTAGAACAGATGATTTGTTTTCAAAGCGGTTTTGAAATTTATGTTCTTGTTGTGGTCGTCGCCTAAGGATAGGTGACGGTGTTGTTTTATGACTAAACGCAAGTAAACTCGCGTTAGGGTCCTAAGAAGGTTATAGACTAGGTCAAAGCATTACTAATAACCGAATTCCCTATAACCATTAGCTCTGATACCAACTTTTCTGTCACACCCCGACCACGTAGAACATACAAAACGTGGCGAAAACGTCGGGGAGTGTTGTAACAGAATTAATTGTTCAAATCCATGGCAATTGAAGTTTTGTTTTATTAATCAAACATGAGAGTTTACATTGTTTTAAACAAGAAACAAAGAGTACATAACAAAATTAACTAGTTCTTGTCTCGTTTTAAGTCACTAAGGCCCAGGTCCGCCTAAGTATGTCTTGATAAGTCCTATGCATCATCTCCTGAAAACACATGTGAAAATAGGTACGTCAGCATAAAAATGCCTGTGAGATACATAGGTTTTGTGAAAACAGAATTCATGACTTATGTTTGAGAAAATGTTTAGTCATGAACCTTGTAATTTGCTTTGTCTTGTATATCATTTGAACAACGATAAGATCAGATGATATGTATAAATAAAAGAATAATGTATGGTTAAATGAATAACCATGTAAAATGAGTTTGTATAAGATAAGTTGTTTGTAAAACAATGTCTTGTGAAAAGTAAGTTATTTGTATAAAATGTTATATGTCTCAAATTGAAATGGTTCAAATAACGCTACGATATGTAATACCATACAAACACTTATATATAGGAAGTACCAGCGGCGTATCCACCATGCTTGTATCATATTACACACGCCTCGTTACTTAAATCACTTACTCAAACCAATCCACCAAGATGTAATGTTTAACAATTGTAGAAATGTGTATGTATAGTCAAATGTCTATTGTCAAATGTAAATCATGTCAACGGATACACATGGTTCACACGGTCCAACAGTTACAAACGGTTCATATAATCAAATGGTTACGACGGTTTACATAGTCAAATGGTTACAATGGTTCAAAATGTAGTATAATGTGTTCATATGCTGGATGAGCATATGCAACAGAAACGCAATGTAAAACAATGTACTAAGTATGCACACAATGGACATACATAGCATGAAATGTAATGTAGAACGATGTACTAAGTACACACACAATGGGCATACATAGCATGTAATGTAAAACGATGTACTAAGTACGCACACAATGGGCATACATAGCATGTAATGTAAAAAGACATACTAAGTACGCACACAATGGGCATACATAGCATGTAATGTAAAACGATGTACTAAGTACGCACACAATGGGCATACATAGCATGTAATGTAAAACGATGTACTAAGTACGCACACAATGGGCATACATAGCATGAAATGCAATGAAATCATGTACTATAATGTACTAACGAACATAGCAGGTATATGATGTGAAAGCATGGAAAGCATGAAAGTAACAAGTAGGCACATGTGTTTCACCCCAAAACAGTTTGGAAAACAGTAAAAGAGGGGTCTATGTACTCACTTAAGATTGCTCAGAAGTCCTAAGATAACCACCAAGCAATGCTAGAGATCACGGAATCAAACGGCACCTAATATAGGTAACTACGTTAATAAACCGGACCTTAAACCGGAGGATCGGATAGAATGAGGGTTCGTAAACCAAACGAGTATGTGAACTCATGTAGTATGGTTTAACAAAGCCTACATACTAAATGAAACCTAACATAAGTGCTTTCGACCCATTACGACCCGTTTAGGAAGCTTATGCTACTTTAACGTGTCGTTCGCGTAAAACGCGTTTAGACCGCCTAAGTAGTCCTATGACAAGTAACATATGCCTTAACATGTCTAATATTGTTGTCGAATCAGTTTAGATGTCAATAGTTATGTTACATATGTTTAAAATGAATTTTGGCATCAAAGGGGTATTTTGGTAATTTACCTAAGGCATATAAACTACCTATCATACAACTACTTAAACGAAGCGACCATAAAGTATAACCTCGGAAGGTTATTCCCTATATGCTATGGTCCCCTAATGTGTTTGGTCGGATCCTAATGATCGACCAAATGGGTCGGGTTCGAAGGTATAAGCGATTTATTAGATCGCTTACCCTTACGACCCTAGACAACGTGGTAATCAGTAGGCATAGTCACAAGGGACTATAACCATCGTGATTACAATCACGTTGCGAAGTTCAAACGAACTTCGCATTGACCATAAACTGGTCAATGCAGAAAGTCAAACAAAGTTTGACTTTCGGACTCGAAAAGCAATAAAAGAACGAAGGAATACTTACGAAGGGTCCCCGCAAGATTGATAATCCAAGTATTCTCAGGTATGAGGTGATGAAACACCCCAACTTAGAGAAATCTCAGATTTCAAGTGGGTTTGGCAATGAAGAGGGTTGGGTATTTATAGTTTTCGGTTCACAATTAGGATCGTTTCTTGGAGAAGAGGGAACGATCTAGCCCGTACACTTGTCGGAAGGTTGTGGTAACTGATTTTGGCCACCACAAGTGATTAACATGTGGCACTTGACCTTTGGAAACGGTTAAGGGCTGTTAACAGCAGCTGAAAAATGTTTTGATGCATCTGACCCCTGCTTGCGCACCGCAACAATGAGAGTGTTGAGGTGCGCAAGGGTCAAGTTTGGCAGAATTACAGTTTTGGTCCCTGCAGCCTCAAAACTTGGTTTTCGATGCGTTTTTGACACGTTTAAGCCCCGTTAACCCCATTTCAAAGCTCTAAAATGAAGTTAAAGTATAGGGAACTTAAAATGTGCTCAAAAATATCTCAGATGTCGGTTCGTTTAGCCGTACGGTTGCGTTGTTCGGTTAATTACGACGGAATGCGCATAAGCACGAAAAACGATCCAAATTACGTGACGAATGGATTTTTCTTATGCCAAACACTAAAATAAAATATTTTAGTGCTTAAATAAATTTTTGGATGTCCGGATGTATTCAGAACGTAAGTTATGCGCGAAAGTGCAAACTTATGCACTTTTTGACACTTTTAGTCCCTGAATGACCCAAAAGTTTATTTTAGCACACCGAACCCCTCAAAGCCTATTTCTAAGCTATATAAAAGATATTTAAGGTGTGTTTAACTTATGGTCATGTTCTAGAATGTCTGTTACAGTTCAAATTGGCATACTTTCGTAGTTTGTCAAGTTTAGTCCCTGTAAGCGAATTAACTTGTTTTTGCCATACCAAAGCCTTCAAAACTTATTTCTAAGGTATGTAAAGGTTATTTAAGGTATGTTAAGTATATGTCACTATTCCGGAGTGTTTTTTGCATTAAACTGGTTATATTTACGCATCAGCGTGCGTATAACCTTCCAGAAAGCGATTTTGAGCTTGAAATCGAACAAGAGTTGATATGTGCAAAAGATACACATATTTATACAAGTCCAAAGTATGAAATACAATATTTCATTGGTTTGGTATTTGTTTGATGGTCGCAGTGACACAGGTGTCACAGTCTCCCCTACTTAAGGAAATTTCGTCCCGAAATTTATTCGTAGAAGTATGTCTGTGACTTTGTGTTAAATAGCCATCAAAGATATGTAAAGCATAATTTTGTTATTTTCCTCAACGGATATTTTTCAGAAGCGAAAATGAACGAACGGAGTCATTTTCTTCAACGGTTTCTTCGGAAATGGAAAATAAAGGATTTTTAACTAAACGGATATACTTTTCCCTCAACGGATATTCTTCAGAAGTGAAAATCAATGGATGATTCATTCTTCCTCAACGGGTCCTTCGTCAGAAACGGGAATGAAGGAATAATCAACAGATATTCATTTCCTCAACGGATAATCCTCAGAAACGAAAATGAACTAACGGAGTCATTTTCAACGGTTGCTTCCTCAGGTATGGAAATGAAAGATTTAACAACGGATATTCATTTCCTCAACGGATAATCTTCAGAAACGAAAATGAACTAACGGAGTCATTTTCAACGGTTGCTTCCTCAGAGTTGGAAATGAAGGATTTAACAATGGATATTCATTTCCTCAACGGATAATCTTCAGAAACGAAAATGAACTAACGGAGTCATTTTCAACGGTTGCTTCCTCAGAGTTGGAAATGAAGGATTTAACAATGGATATTAATTTCCTCAACGGAAAATCTTCAGAAACGAAAATGAACTAACGGAGTCATTTTCAATGGTTGCTTCCTCAGAGTTGGAAATGAAGGATAAACGGATATTCATTTCCTCAACGGATATTCCTCAGAAGTGAAAAATGAATAGCTAGTTCATTTTTCCTGAACGGATGCTTCATCAGAATTGGAAATGAATTGGGTTAACTTAGATACATGATAGAACTTGCTGTGATTTCTGTGCACTAAATTCCATAATTATGTATGCATCCATAATTACGTAATTCCTTGCACAGTCCGCACAGTTCGTTTTGTAATGTTGTGGGGAAGGATATCAAACTTGTGATGACGATGACTAGACTACCATAGGGTCCTTTTAATTAGATCAACAGAGGATCTTCTTAATTAGGCCACCAAGGAGTCCTTTCAGCTATATCATCCAATTTAACTAGACCACCCAAGGGGTCTAATTATGAAGCAGTACTTTATAATCCAAGGGACTTAACTACAGCGTAGAAGTCCATTAAGGATTTTAGGTAGTACCTTTGGGTATCCTACTATGAATCTCTTGTACAAGGATATGTAAGATTCTACGAGGATTTGGATAACATAATTTGGATCACATGACACATAAAAGGGAACACATAAGCACATAATCACATAATTGTTTAATTGTTATTATCTTGTTATTGATTGCTATTAACTTGGCACCTCGTACTTCGTTTCTCTTGGAAGAAACGGGTACTTAGGACTTTCGTGGAAAACGCAAGAGATCATACAATGGAAGAAATTTGGGGGTAGTCTGTTCTTCAAGGAATATTGTTCCTTAATTGTTGGTATTGTAGAGGATATGTTTATACATGCGACCACATAAACATATTAAAATGTAAATGAAAGATTTATTTATAACAACAATAACAACAACTGTTTCATAGATAGTGATAACAAAAGAAAATAATACACAAGGCTCGATTATTTTCTAAACAACGTTATCTTCTGTCGGTCAGATACTCATCCCTGTGCTGGATTTGCATTAGTAAGCTATGGGCAATTCCTACGAAAATGGCCCATCTCTCCACAGTTGTAGCAAGACCCCGGTGGAAAACGAGCTTGAGCGGGATTGTTGTAAACTTGATTTGGTGCAGCTGCTGTTGGGCAAACCCTCGCTGTATGACCTATAAGTCCGCAAACTTGGCATGTGCGGCACTTCACACCAGCGTGATGATGTAGGCCACATTGGTTTCACAAGGGTGCAGTTCCGTTGTAGGGTTTCCTGGCAGGGGGTTGAGCTGGTTGGTTGGGGACGGCTTGATCATTGTGAGCGACCACGGCGAAGTTCTGAGAAGCCTTTCGCTTCTTTGACTTCTTAGAGGATCCAGTTTGTTCATCCATGGTCTTTGATTCCCCGATTAGGTTCGATTCTTCGACCGGTTTCTTGTCACCCTTTCGGAAAAGCTTACGTTTCCTGATCTGAGATTCAGTCAAGGTTGCAGCTAGCTCAATGGTCTGCCTAACTGTAGTAGGGTTGCTACCAGTCACAATGTCTTGTATTGAGTCAGGGAGGCCATCAATGTACTTTTTGATTGCCTTATCCAACGGCGTGACCATGTTTGGGCATAACAGACTTAACTCCTCATAACGGTCCGTGTAGGCTCGATGCTCACCGCTATCTTGCTTCAAACCATCAAACTCTCTTTCCAATGCTCGCAGTTCATGACGAGGACAAAACTCCCTCATCATAAGAGCTCTAAGTTCAGCCCATGTCTGTGCTAGAGCAACTTCTGCACCACGGTCTCTCATAACCTCGTTCCACCATGTAAGGGCCCTCTTCTGAAACACACTCAAAGAAAACTCGACCTTGCGATTGTCAGGACACTGCACGTGGCGGAAAGTATTCTCAATGCTCTCGAACCATTGAAGAAGCCCAGTCGCTCCCTCAGAACCACTAAACTTGAGTGGTTTAGCCGAGTTAAAACTCTTGAAATTGCATGGACCATTGTTGTTGTTGTTGGCTTGGTTCCATTGAGCAAAGAGGTTTGGGAATTGAGCAGCCATTTGCTGCGCAATGATTTCTGCCAGCTCGGCAGTCGCTATCTGGTTTTCGCATCGAGGAGGCATTCTAAAAGAGGAAACATGAAAGGAAGCGAGTGAGAGAATTAGACGAAAAGAATGAGATGAAACAAATCTGATGAAAGCAAGGATAGTGGTCATTTGTTTGTTACTACAAAGCAACAAACGACCCCGGTGATTAATCAAAGTAAATAGGTCAAAAATAATGTATCGCGAAGACATGCTCGCCTATAAGTAAGCACTCATCCCAAGAATTCCCAGGTAAGCACAACTGGTCTCGCGTCTGATGAGATATATACGAAGTGCTTGCCTAAACAGAAAACCCAGAATACAGGCATTCACCCTTCCAGTTTGCACGTGTTCACATTATTTAAAACCCAAAACCTAGACGAGATTTTGAAAACTCGAAGGGGTTCAAAACCTTACAATAAAGGGTTCAAAACCTAGTAATCAATCATCCTAGAACAGATGATTTGTTTTCAAAGCGGTTTTGAAATTTATGTTCTTGTTGTGGTCGTCGCCTAAGGATAGGTGACGGTGTTGTTTTATGACTAAACGCAAGTAAACTCGCGTTAGGGTCCTAAGAAGGTTATAGACTAGGTCAAAGCATTACTAATAACCTAATTCCCTATAACCATTGGCTCTGATACCAACTTTTCTGTCACACCCCGACCACGTAGAACATACAAAACGTGGCGGAAACGTCGGGGAGTTTTGTAACATAATTAATTGTTCAAATCCATGGCAATTGAAGTTTTGTTTTATTAATCAAACATGAGAGTTTACATTGTTTTAAACAAGAAACAAAGAGTACATAACAAAATTAACTAGTTCTTGTCTCGTTTTAAGTCACTAAGGCCCAGGTCCGCCTAAGTATGTCTTGATAAGTCCTATGCATCATCTCCTGAAAACACATGTGAAAATAGGTACGTCAGCATAAAAATGCCTGTGAGATACATAGGTTTTGTGAAAACAGAATTCATGACTTATGTTTGAGAAAATGTTTAGTCATGAACCTTGTAATTTGCTTTGTCTTGTAAATCATTTGAACAACGATAAGATCAGATGATATGTATAAATAAGAGAATAATGTATGGTTAAATGAATAACCATGTAAAATGAGTTTGTATAAGATAAGTTGTTTGTAAAACAATGTCTTGTGAAAAGTAAGTTATTTGTATAAAATGTTATATGTCTCAAATTGAAATGGTTCAAATAACGCTACGATATGTAATACCATACAAACACTTATATATAGGAAGTACCAGCGGCGTATCCACCATGCTTGTATCATATTACACACGCCTCGTTACTTAAATCACTTACTCAAACCAATCCACCAAGATGTAATGTTTAACAATTGTAGAAATGTGTATGTATAGTCAAATGTCTATTGTCAAATGTAAATCATGTCAACGGATACACAGGGTTCACACGGTCCAACAGTTACAAACGGTTCATATAATCAAATGGTTACGACGGTTTACATAGTCAAATGGTACAATGGTTCAAAATGTAGTATAATGTGTTCATATGCTGGATGAGCATATGCAACAGAAATGCAATGTAAAAAAATGTACTAGGTATGCACACAATGGACATACATAGCATGAAATGTAATGTAGAACGATGTACTAAGTACACACACAATGGGCATACATAGCATGTAATGTAAAACGATGTACTAAGTACGCACACAATGGGCATACATAGCATGTAATGTAAAAAGACATACTAAGTACGCACACAATGGGCATACATAGCATGTAATGTAAAACGATGTACTAAGTACGCACACAATGGGCATACATAGCATGTAATGTAAAACGATGTACTAAGTACGCACACAATGGGCATACATAGCATGAAATGCAATAAAATCATGTACTATAATGTACTAACGAACATAGCAGGTATATGATGTGAAAGCATGGAAAGCATGAAAGTAACAAGTAGGCACATGTGTTTCACCCCAAAACAGTTTGGAAAACAGTAAAAGAGGGGTCTATGTACTCACTTAAGATTGCTCAGAAGTCCTAAGATAACCACCAAGCAATGCTAGAGATCACGGAATCAAACGGCACCTAATATAGGTAACTACGTTAATAAACCGGACCTTAAACCGGAGGATCGGATAGAATGAGGGTTCGTAAACCAAACGAGTATGTGAACTCATGTAGTATGGTTTAACAAAGCCTACATACTAAATGAAACCTAACATAAGTGCTTTCGACCCATTACGACCCGTTTAGGAAGCTTATGCTACTTTAACGTGTCGTTCGCGTAAAACGCGTTTAGACCGCCTAAGTAGTCCTATGACAAGTAACATATGCCTTAACATGTCTAATATTGTTGTCGAATCAGTTTAGATGTCAATAGTTATGTTACATATGTTTAAAATGAATTTTGGCATCAAAGGGGTATTTTGGTAATTTACCTAAGGCATATAAACTACCTATCATACAACTACTTAAACGAAGCGACCATAAAGTATAACCTCGGAAGGTTATTCCCTATATGCTATGGTCCCCTAATGTGTTTGGTCGGATCCTAATGATCGACCAAATGGGTCGGGTTCGAAGGTATAAGCGATTTATTAGATCGCTTACCCTTACGACCCTAGACAACGTGGTAATCAGTAGGCATAGTCACAAGGGACTATAACCATCGTGATTACAATCACGTTGCGAAGTTCAAACGAACTTCGCATTGACCATAAACTGGTCAATGCAGAAAGTCAAACAAAGTTTGTCTTTCGGACTCGAAAAGCAATAAAAGAACGAAGGAATACTTACGAAGGGTCCCCGCAAGATTGATAATCCAAGTATTCTCAGGTATGAGGTGATGAAACACCCCAACTTAGAGAAATCTCAGATTTCAAGTGGGTTTGGCAATGAAGAGGGTTGGGTATTTATAGTTTACGGTTCACCATTAGGATCGTTTCTTGGAGAAGAGGGAACGATCTAGCCCGTACACTTGTCGGAAGGTTGTGGTAACTGATTTTGGCCACCACAAGTGATTAACATGTGGCACTTGACCTTTGGAAACGGTTAAGGGCTGTTAACAGCAGCTGAAAAATGTTTTGATGCATCTGACCCCTGCTTGCGCACCGCAACAATGAGAGTGTTGAGGTGCGCAAGGGTCAAGTTTGGCAGAATTACAGTTTTGGTCCCTGCAGCCTCAAAACTTGGTTTTCGATGCGTTTTTGACACGTTTAAGCCCCGTTAACCCCATTTCAAAGCTCTAAAATGAAGTTAAAGTATAGGGAACTTAAAATGTGCTCAAAAATATCTCAGATGTCGGTTCGTTTAGCCGTACGGTTGCGTTGTTCGGTTAATTACGACGGAATGCGCATAAGCACGAAAAACGATCCAAATTACGTGACGAATGGATTTTTCTTATGCCAAACACTAAAATAAAATATATTAGTGCTTAAATAAATTTTTGGATGTCCGGATGTATTCAGAACGTAAGTTATGCGCGAAAGTGCAAACTTATGCACTTTTTGACACTTTTAGTCCCTGAATGACCCAAAAGTTTATTTTAGCACACCGAACCCCTCAAAGCCTATTTCTAAGCTATATAAAAGATATTTAAGGTGTGTTTAACTTATGGTCATGTTCTAGAATGTCTGTTACAGTTCAAATTGGCATACTTTCGTAGTTTGTCAAGTTTAGTCCCTGTAAGCGAATTAACTTGTTTTTGCCATACCAAAGCCTTCAAAACTTATTTCTAAGGTATGTAAAGGTTATTTAAGGTATGTTAAGTATATGTCACTATTCCGGAGTGTTTTTTGCATTAAACTGGTTATATTTACGCATCAGCGTGCGTATAACCTTCCAGAAAGCGATTTTGAGCTTGAAATCGAACAAGAGTTGATATGTGCAAAAGATACACATATTTATACAAGTCCAAAGTATGAAATACAATATTTCATTGGTTTGGTATTTGTTTGATGGTCGCAGTGACACAGGTGTCACAGTCTCCCCTACTTAAGGAAATTTCGTCCCGAAATTTATTCGTAGAAGTATGTCTGTGACTTTGTGTTAAATAGCCATCAAAGATATGTAAAGCATAATTTTGTTATTTTCCTCAACGGATATTTTTCAGAAGCGAAAATGAACGAACGGAGTCATTTTCTTCAACGGTTTCTTCGGAAATGGAAAATAAAGGATTTTTAACTAAACGGATATACTTTTCCCTCAACGGATATTCTTCAGAAGTGAAAATCAATGGATGATTCATTCTTCCTCAACGGGTCCTTCGTCAGAAACGGGAATGAAGGAATAATCAACAGATATTCATTTCCTCAACGGATAATCCTCAGAAACGAAAATGAACTAACGGAGTCATTTTCAACGGTTGCTTCCTCAGGTATGGAAATGAAAGATTTAACAACGGATATTCATTTCCTCAACGGATAATCTTCAGAAACGAAAATGAACTAACGGAGTCATTTTCAACGGTTGCTTCCTCAGAGTTGGAAATGAAGGATTTAACAATGGATATTCATTTCCTCAACGGATAATCTTCAGAAACGAAAATGAACTAACGGAGTCATTTTCAACGGTTGCTTCCTCAGAGTTGGAAATGAAGGATTTAACAATGGATATTCATTTCCTCAACGGAAAATCTTCAGAAACGAAAATGAACTAACGGAGTCATTTTCAATGGTTGCTTCCTCAGAGTTGGAAATGAAGGATAAACGGATATTCATTTCCTCAACGGATATTCCTCAGAAATGAAAAATGAATAGCTAGTTCATTTTTCCTGAACGGATGCTTCATCAGAATTGGAAATGAATTGGGTTAACTTAGATACATGATAGAACTTGCTGTGATTTCTGTGCACTAAATTCCATAATTATGTATGCATCCATAATTACGTAATTCCTTGCACAGTCCGCACAGTTCGTTTTGTAATGTTGTGGGGAAGGATATCAAACTTGTGATGACGATGACTAGACTACCATAGGGTCCTTTTAATTAGATCAACAGAGGATCTTCTTAATTAGGCCACCAAGGAGTCCTTTCAGCTATATCATCCAATTTAACTAGACCACCCAAGGGGTCTAATTATGAAGCAGTACTTTATAATCCAAGGGACTTAACTACAGCGTAGAAGTCCATTAAGGATTTTAGGTAGTACCTTTGGGTATCCTACTATGAATCTCTTGTACAAGGATATGTAAGATTCTACGAGGATTTGGATAACATAATTTGGATCACATGACACATAAAAGGGAACACATAAGCACATAATCACATAATTGTTTAATTGTTATTATCTTGTTATTGATTGCTATTAACTTGGCACCTCGTACTTCGTTTCTCTTGGAAGAAACGGGTACTTAGGACTTTCGTGGAAAACGCAAGAGATCATACAATGGAAGAAATTTGGGGGTAGTCTGTTCTTCAAGGAATATTGTTCCTTAATTGTTGGTATTGTAGAGGATATGTTTATACATGCGACCACATAAACATATTAAAATGTAAATGAAAGATTTATTTATAACAACAATAACAACAACTGTTTCATAGATAGTGATAACAAAAGAAAATAATACACAAGGCTCGATTATTTTCTAAACAGCGTTATCTTCTGTCGGTCAGATACTCATCCCTGTGCTGGATTTGCATTAGCAAGCTATGGGCAATTCCTACGAAAATGGCCCATCTCGCCACAGTTGTAGCAAGACCCCGGTGGAAAACGAGCTTGAGCGGGATTGTTGTAAACTTGATTTGGTGCAGCTGCTGTTGGGCAAACCCTCGCTGTATGACCTATAAGTCCGCAAACTTGGCATGTGCGGCACTTCACACCAGCGTGATGATGTAGGCCACATTGGTTTCACAAGGGTGCAGTTCCGTTGTAGGGTTTCCTGGCAGGGGGTTGAGCTGGTTGGTTGGGGACGGCTTGATCATTGTGAGCGACCACGGCGAAGTTCTGAGAAGCCTTTCGCTTCTTTGACTTCTTAGAGGATCCAGTTTGTTCATCCATGGTCTTTGATTCCCCGATTAGGTTCGATTCTTCGACCGGTTTCTTGTCACCCTTTCGGAAAAGCTTACGTTTCCTGATCTGAGATTCAGTCAAGGTTGCAGCTAGCTCAATGGTCTGCCTAACTGTAGTAGGGTTGCTACCAGTCACAATGTCTTGTATTGAGTCAGGGAGGCCATCAATGTACTTTTTGATTGCCTTATCCAACGGCGTGACCATGTTTGGGCATAACAGACTTAACTCCTCATAACGGTCCGTGTAGGCTCGATGCTCACCGCTATCTTGCTTCAAACCATCAAACTCTCTTTCCAATGCTCGCAGTTCATGACGAGGACAAAACTCCCTCATCATAAGAGCTCTAAGTTCAGCCCATGTCTGTGCTAGAGCAACTTCTGCACCACGGTCTCTCATAACCTCGTTCCACCATGTAAGGGTCCTCTTCTAAAACACACTCAAAGAAAACTCGACCTTGCGATTGTCAGGACACTGCACTTGGCGGAAAGTATTCTCAATGCTCTCGAACCATTGAAGAAGCCCAGTCGCTCCCTCAGAACCACTAAACTTGAGTGGTTTAGCCGAGTTAAAACTCTTGAAATTGCATGGACCATTGTTATTGTTGTTGGCTTGGTTCCATTGAGCAAAGAGGTTTGGGAATTGAGCAGCCATTTGCTGCGCAATGATTTCTGCCAGCTTGGCAGTCGCAATCTGGTTTTCGCGTCGAGGAGGCATTCTAAAAGAGGAAACATGAAAGGAAGCGAGTGAGAGAATTAGACGAAAAGAATGAGATGAAACAAATCTGATGAAAGCAAGGATAGTGGTCATTTGTTTGTTACTACAAAGCAACAAACGACCCCGGTGATTAATCAAAGTAAATAGGTCAAAAATAATGTATCGCGAAGACATGCTCGCCTATAAGTAAGCACTCATCCCAAGAATTCCCAGGTAAGCACAACTGGTCTCGCGTCTGATGAGATATATACGAAGTGCTTGCCTAGACAGAAAACCCAGAATACAGGCATTCACCCTTCCAGTTTGCACGTGTTCACATTATTTAAAACCCAAAACCTAGACGAGATTTTGAAAACTCGAAGGGGTTCAAAACCTTACAATAGAGGGTTCAAAACCTAGTAATCAATCATCCTAGAACAGATGATTTGTTTTCAAAGCGGTTTTGAAATTTATGTTCTTGTTGTGGTCGTCGCCTAAGGATAGGTGACGGTGTTGTTTTATGACTAAACGCAAGTAAACTCGCGTTAGGGTCCTAAGAAGGTTATAGACTAGGTCAAAGCATTACTAATAACCTAATTCCCTATAACCATTGGCTCTGATACCAACTTTTCTGTCACACCCCGACCACGTAGAACATACAAAACGTGGCGGAAACGTCGGGGAGTTTTGTAACATAATTAATTGTTCAAATCCATGGCAATTGAAGTTTTGTTTTATTAATCAAACATGAGAGTTTACATTGTTTTAAACAAGAAACAAAGAGTACATAACAAAATTAACTAGTTCTTGTCTCGTTTTAAGTTTCTAAGGCCCAGGTCCGCCTAAGTATGTCTTGATAAGTCCTATGCATCATCTCCTGAAAACACATGTGAAAATAGGTACGTCAGCATAAAAATGCCTGTGAGATACATAGGTTTTGTGAAAACAGAATTCATGACTTATGTTTGAGAAAATGTTTAGTCATGAACCTTGTAATTTGCTTTGTCTTGTAAATCATTTGAACAACGATAAGATCAGATGATATGTATAAATAAGAGAATAATGTATGGTTAAATGAATAACCATGTAAAATGAGTTTGTATAAGATAAGTTGTTTGTAAAACAATGTCTTGTGAAAAGTAAGTTATTTGTATAAAATGTTATATGTCTCAAATTGAAATGGTTCAAATAACGCTACGATATGTAATACCATACAAACACTTATATATAGGAAGTACCAGCGGCGTATCCACCATGCTTGTATCATATTACACACGCCTCGTTACTTAAATCACTTACTCAAACCAATCCACCAAGATGTAATGTTTAACAATTGTAGAAATGTGTATGTATAGTCAAATGTCTATTGTCAAATGTAAATCATGTCAACGGATACACATGGTTCACACGGTCCAACAGTTACAAACGGTTCATATAATCAAATGGTTACGACGGTTTACATAGTCAAATGGTTACAATGGTTCAAAATGTAGTATAATGTGTTCATATGCTGGATGAGCATATGCAACAGAAATGCAATGTAACACAATGTACTAAGTATGCACACAATGGACATACATAGCATGAAATGTAATGTAGAACGATGTACTAAGTACACACACAATGGGCATACATAGCATGTAATGTAAAACGATGTACTAAGTACGCACACAATGGGCATACATAGCATGTAATGTAAAACGATGTACTAAGTACGCACACAATGGGCATACATAGCATGTAATGTAAAACAATGTACTAAGTACGCACACAATGGGCATACATAGCATGAAATGCAATGAAATCATGTACTATAATGTACTAACGAACATAGCAGGTATATGATGTGATAGCATGGAAAGCATGAAAGTAACAAGTAGGCACATGTGTTTCACCCCAAAACAGTTTGGAAAACAGTAAAAGAGGGGTCTATGTACTCACTTGAGATTGCTCAGAAGTCCTAAGATAACCACCAAGCAATGCTAGAGATCATGGAATCAAACGGCACCTAATATAGGTAACTACGTTAATAAACCGGACCTTAAACCGGAGGATCGGATAGAATGAGGGTTTGTAAACCAAACGAGTATGTGAACTCATGTAGTATGGTTTAACAAAGCCTACATACTAAATGAAACCTAACATAAGTGCTTTCGACCCATTACGACCCGTTTAGGAAGCTTATGCTACTTTAACGTGTCGTTCGCGTAAAACGCGTTTGGACCGCCTAAGTAGTCCTATGACAAGTAACGTATGCCTTAACATGTCTAATATTGTTGTCGAATCAGTTTAGATGTCAATAGTTATGTTACATATGTTTAAAATGAATTTTGGCATCAAAGGGGTATTTTGGTAATTTACCTAAGGCATATAAACTACCTATCATACAACTACTTAAACGAAGCGACCATAAAGTATAACCTCGGAAGGTTATTCCCTATATGCTATGGTCCCCTAATGTGTTTGGTCGGATTCTAATGATCGACCAAATGGGTCGGGTTCGAAGGTATAAGCGATTTATTAGATCGCTTACCCTTACGACCCTAGACAACGTGGTAATCAGTAGGCATAGTCACAAGGGACTATAACCATCGTGATTACAATCACGTTGCGAAGTTCAAACGAACTTCGCATTGACCATAAACTGGTCAATGCAGAAAGTCAAACAAATTTTGACTTTCGGACTCGAAAAGCAATAAAAGAACGAAGGAATACTTACGAAGGGTCCCCGCAAGATTGATAATCCAAGTATTCTCAGGTATGAGGTGATGAAACACCCCAACTTAGAGAAATCTCAGATTTCAAGTGGGTTTAGCAATGAAGGGGGTTGGGTATTTATAGTTTTTGGTTCACCGTTAGGATCGTTTCTTGGAGAAGAGGGAACGATCTAGCCCGTACACTTGTCGGAAGGTTGTGGTAACTGATTTTGGCCACCACAAGTGATTAACATGTGGCACTTGACCTTTGGAAAGGGTTAAGGGCAGTTAACAGCAGCTGAAAAAAGTTTTGCTGCATCTGACCCCTGCTTGCGCACCGCAACAATGAGAGTGTTGAGGTGCGCAAGGGTCAAGTTTGGCAGAATTACCGTTTTGGTCCCTGCAGCCTCAAAACTTGGTTTTCGATGCGTTTTTGACACGTTTAAGCCCCGTTAACCCCATTTCAAAGCTCTAAAATGAATTTAAAGTATAGGGAACTTAAAATGTGCTCAAAAATATCTCGGATGTCGGTTCGTTTAGCCGTACGGTTGCGTTGTTCGGTTAATTACGACGGAATGCGCATAAGCGCGAAAAACGATCCAAATTGCTTGACGAATGGATTTTTCTTATGGCAAAAACTAAAATAAAATATTTTAGTGCTTACATAAATTTTTGGATGTCCGGATGTTTTCAGAACGTAAGTTATGCGCGAAAGTGCAAACTTATGCACTTTTTGACACTTTTAGTCCCTGAATGACCCAAAAGTTTATTTTAGCACACCGAACCCCTCAAAGCCTATTTCTAAGCTATATAAAGGATATTTAAGGTGTGTTTAACTTATGGTCATGTTCCAGAATGTCTGTTACAATTCAAATTGGCATACTTTCGTAGTTTGTCAAGTTTAGTCCCTGTAAGCGAATTAACTTGTTTTTGCCATAACAAAGCCTTCAAAACTTATTTCTAAGGTATGTAAAGGTTATTTAAGGTATGTTAAGTATATGTCACTATTCCGGAGTGTTTGTTGCATTAAACTGGTTATATTTACGCATCAGCGCGCGTATAACCTTCCAGAAAGCGATTTTGAGCTTGTAATCGAACAAGAGTTGATATGTGCAAAAGATACACATATTTATACAAGTCCAAAGTATGAAATACAATATTTCATTGGTTTGGTATTTTTTTGATGGTCGCAGTGACACAGGTGTCACATCCAAATTCTTGAAATAAAGGGACTGTCTCGGTCTGAAATGATTGAAATAGGCACTCCAAGACGAGCCACTATTTCTTTGAGATAGAGTTCCACTAGTTTCTCTGTGCTATCCTTCTCCCGAATCGGCAAGAAGTGTGTGGATTTTTTCAATCTATCGATGATTACCCATATCATGTCGTGGCCTCTTGAGGTCCTGGGTAATTTCGTAATGAAGTCCATCGATATTCGTTCCCATTTCCAACCAGAAATCTCGGGTTGTTGTAGAAAGCCCGAGGGTTTCTGATATTCGGCCTTGCCCTTCGCGCAAGTCAAGCATCTCAAAGGCCGCCAAAGAGTGGAACCCAAATTCTACCCATAAAGTATAAAGTTCCATCTTCTTTCTGCACTAATTGTTTTTATGTGACTCAAAGTGATTCTGCTCGAATATGTTCTTCCTTGAGCGCTTCTTGTTGTGCATCATGAATTCGTGTGGTAAGATCCGTGCGAATCGTCGTCCCTAATGCTCGAACTCTCAAAGTTCTAACTCGTTCCTTCCAACTCAAGGCGTCTACTACAACGTTCGCCTTGCCCGGATAGTACTTAATTTCACAATCATAGTCTTTCAGCAATTCAATCCAGCGTCGCTGACGCATATTTAGTTCCTTTTGATTGAATATGTGCTGAAGACTTTTATGATCCGTGAAAATAGTACACTGAGTACCATATAAGTAATGCCGCCCTATTTTCAAAGTGAATACCACTGCGCGTAACTCGAGGTCGTGAGTGGTATCATTCTTTTCATGAACTTTCAGTTGACGTGATGCGTACGCGATAACTTTCTCCCGTTGCATAAGTACGCAACCCAATCCTTGATGCGAAGCATCGCAGTAAACTACAAAGTCATCGGTACCATCGGGTAGTGATAAGATTGGTGCATCGCACAACTTATCCTTGAGAAGTTGAAATGATTCTTCTTGTCTTTCACCCCAAATCGAATTTCTTGTCTTTCTGTGTGAGGGAGGTTAGCGGTTGAGCAATTTTTGAAAAATTCTCAATAAACCTCCTATAATCCCCTGCTAATCCCAAGAATTGTCGGACTTCAGTTGGAGTCTTGGGCGCTTCCCAGTTTTTAATTGCTTCGATCTTCGAGGTGTCTACTTGAATGCCTTTCTCATTCACTATATGCCCGAGAAATTGTACTTCATGAAACCAAAACTTGTATTTGGAAAATTTTGCGTATAGTGTCTCAAATGTTGTTCGTGCTCGTCGGCCGACCGTGAGTATATTAACAATGTCGTCAATGAACACTATGACGAATTTATCAAGATACGGCTGGCACACGCGGTTCAATAAACCCATGAAGACCGCTGGTGCGTTCATTTAAACCAAAGGGCATAACGAGAAACTCATAATGACCATAATGAGTTTGAAAAGCCGTCCTTGGTATGCCTTCCTCTTGTATTCGTAACTTGTGATTCCCCGATCGTAAGTCTATCTTGGAGTAAAAGCTTGAACTTTGCAATTGATCGAATAAGTCATCAATCCTCGGTAGTGGATACCGATCCTTGATGGTGAGTTTATTCAACTCTACGTACTCTATACACATTCTGAACGTTCCGTCCTTCTTCTTCACAAATAGGACTGGAGCTCCCCAAGGTGAGAAGCTTGGCCTAGTGAATACCTTATTCAACAACTCTTGAAGTTGTGTGGATAACTGTTGCATTCCAGAAGGTGCTAATCGATATGGAGATTTGGCTACGGGTGCGGTTCCCGATACCAAGTCGATATGAAGCTCGACTTATCGATATGGTTATAGTCCTGGCAAGTCTTCAGAAAAAAACTTCAGGAAACTCTTTTACGAATGGAATATCTGTCAGCTTCGGCCCAACGACCTTCTTGTCGACAATATGTGCTAAAAAAAGATGTGCAACCTATCCGTAAGTACTTATGTGCCTTCTTGTAATTAATAATCCGCAATGGTGTGTCGTGCTTCTCTCAGTGAATAACAAGTGTCTCTTTGTTCAGTGGTGGTAGGCGAATGACCTTCTCATGACAAAAGACTTCGGCTTGGTTATCGGATAACCAATCCATGCCAACTACTACGTCGAAACTACCCAACTCAACGGGTAAGAGATCGATACTGAATCTTCGCTCATCAAGTTCCAAGGAACATCCTCTAACAACTTTCACTGACTCGACTAGTTTACCGTATGTCGATTCTATAGAATGCGGGGACGTCTAGCTTACTTGGCTCTAGGCCAAGTACATTTTAAATTCTGTGTGGCGAGGACTTCACTGTAAAGTTTTAGGAACCCTATGTTTAAATGTAGGATAATCCAATCCATATGTTTAGATGTTGGATAACCCAACCATATGTTTAGATGTAGGATAACCCAATCGCTAATTGTAGCTAGGACAATCCCGTCCCTAGCCATGAAAATCATGTATGTGAAATGTTGAGATGAAGCTAAAATTGGCACCAGTATCAAATAAAATGGATGTGAAATGTTGGTTGATTGGAAACGTGTCGAGTAACTACTGTTTGAGTGATCGAGGTAGGGTGGGATGATGCGGTCATGACTCGGATCTCCGGGGCTAGATCCCATATGTAACGCGCAATGCGTTTGAATTCGGGTGTTACGTAGTATGGAAACAACCCTTGAGATATCGTGAAAGCCTCGAGTGTAACCAACAACATTGGCTCTAATCATGATCGAGTTGTAGAATCTTGTTTCCAACTTTTGAATTTAAATCAGCGAGCAATACTCTTCTCGCATAAGATTCTTGAGTTCTTCCCGCGACAACCTCTTCACTGTATCACTTCCTATCATTTGTACTTGAAGATTCCCCCAAGTTAGGGTTGCGTTCAGCAGGAGACTCTCTGTGTATCTAATTGTCTACTTAGGAATGCGTTTCCTAGTATGACTAACCGACTTCATTGTCTTTACGTGGCAGACAGAACCTACCGCACCTCTCGTATTAACGAGGTCTTGCCGCTTACAGTCCAAAAAGTCTTAAAATTAAGGCCTTGTGTGGTCGCATCTTCTGGTGTGGCATCGCTACTCATTCCCGATCCATTGGGATTTGAACCATTTGAACTACCAGTACCACCAGTACCGTCACTAGTGTCGTCTCGATTAATCTCTTGTTGTGTAATTTCTACATCCTCATGTTGTTCCATGAGAACTTTAGTTCAACTTTATCAGTAACTTTTCGGCCGTAGATTTTCTTTTAGCGCCATGTTACTTTTGATACTTAGTATCAAGGAATTTAGACTTATATTTGGGTAATATAGTCTATCATGTGCCCACGAATGAAGAATGAAATCAGTCATGGAAACCTCAAGATCGTATTGTTCATACATGTTCTAATAGATGATAATGTGGATAACCGCAACTAAATGCATAGTGCCTCTTGCGTGTATTGGTCATATGTCTAAGTGGAAAACGAAATAATTCGTTGAGGAGGGGAAACCAACTAGTGGCCTCCGTCCCTATAGTATGCATTCCATACTACATAGGCTTTGATCATCCGAAGTAGAGAAATTCCTTTGTCGTACTTGTCCATGTGACGAATATGGTAATAGTGCTTGAGCCTCATGAGCTCCCACAAGATCACTGAGATCTTCATAGATGTCGAATTGAACGCAATGAGGGAGTTGTAGCATGGCTCATGTCATACTATCCCTTTTGGATAAGACAAATGTTAAAATGACAGAATTTATTGTATTCATTTCCAATAAATAAGATAAGGTGCCATAGACACCAAGGAACCAACTCATGTACAAGAATTCTTAGAATGTTGAGGAAAAAAAATCCTTCATGAGTGGCTAACAAGTTTTGTTTGTTTAGATGACTAGTCTCGAACAACTCGTGTTATAGATCGAATGTTAGACGCGGACAAATACGTATGGTCTTCCTATATTGTATAGTAGGGTGTTATAGTAACCATCTCGGTTAATGTTCTACTGGATAGAAACTTGAAAAATTTAAGAATTTTGAATGGATAGTGATCACTTATCTTTGCCCGCAGAATCCACCAGGATTCCCATGCACTACAAGTTGTTATTACGTGGGCCCCCGTAATAATAAATTGTCTTGCATGGTCACCCTAGCATTCTCTCGTTCAAAGCAGACGATCAGTCAGAGAGAGGACACTATTGTCTATGTTTAACACATGAGGGAACTTCATGATAGTTCATGTGTCAACGTCCGTTGTCGTTACTCGCGGAATGGCACGGCGTTAGATGAAATGACAATTGAGAGAATTTGTAAAAATAAAAACTGGAGGGGCACCTTTAAGAAGAGTACCTCATCTTCCTTGTCTGGACAAGTGTGTCGTCAATCAGGATTTGTATGAGCCACAGGGACCTCGTCCCACTAATGGAGTTGTTGTCCAAGGCTACTACCTCCACCTCATCGTCACTACTGAAGTCAGGCATCTCAGCATCCGCGAGAAAGCAACCATCTTCCACAGGATCAATGCTTTATGGTCTTACTTAGGGACCACGTTCGTCATAAGCTTCGCAATGGACGTGAGGTCGATATTCTCATGGAAGATGTATTGTATAAAATATGTTATGTTTTGAAATAGAGTATCATGTCTTATGTAAAAGATGTCGTGTCTTAACCATGTTATGCGTGTCAAGGATGACAATGAAATTCGAAGTCGAAGGCATTTCGTTCTTGCCAAATATTTCGTACAACATATATATGAATAACCTATATATATAATCTTGTAAAATCCTATCAAACAAGGATTTCTATCTTGTATAAGCTGAACTTGTAAACTGTTTATAATGCATAAACTGATATTGTAATGCGTTGCAGGCACATAGTCTGTTAATGTAATGTGTCTATTTCTCATAGACTTCACCCATGGAAATGTCCTCGCTTGATTTATGTGAAGTAAATTTTTGTTGTAGTGGACCTTGAAAAATGTTTATGCAATGAAAACCTTTTGACATGTCCAATTTTATTTATAATCTGTTCAACATGAACAAGAGGTTTTCGTGAGAGGTCCCTAGTGATTGTAGACTTAGACTCGAGAAAGAATCCTGGTTCACTACAATCGATCTGTGTAACTTTCGGATCTGAGTAGCGAAGCTTTGCCGAATCGTCTCCAGGTTGTAAATCAGTGTTAAATCAATAATAGAGACATTATAATTACATCAAGCGTCTGTTTCATTGATTTCGCCTCTGATTCGGATAAACAACTCTTCTGATCGACTCATTCGGGTCATACAACGATCCTACAGGTATATAATGGGCAAGCCCATCAAATGGTGGCATGGAGTCTTGATACTTGCTTTCCTTGACAGAAATGTCCGCATGGTCCACTTATTTCCTGAAATACATGTTAAGTTTGAAAACATCAACAAAAGTTGGCGAGTTCATTCAGTTTAGTTGTATGAGATGTATCTGTAAAATGTGAGTTGTATAAAATGTATCTGTAAAATGTGAGTTGTATAAAATGTATCCATAAAATGTGAGTTGTATAAACTACATCCATAAAATGTGAGTTGTATAAGATGTATCTGTATGTAATGATGTAGTATGTAAAGCGTCAATGAAATCGTTGATCATTAATGTTTCGCGAGGACATTAATATGTGTGACGAATTTGGAAGCAATCCAAACCTAGACGATTTCGTGTCGACTACTCTCGACTGGGACACAAACGCACTCTTCTGTATGGGTCCACGACCAAGAGTGGGGCTCGCCAATACCCATTAGATCTAACCCTCTGTACCTAGGTCCAAACTGGATTAATGGTGCTTAGATGTATGACCCTAATCGCACATGATCTAAGGTGTTTCATTCCATAACTTAACATACAATTGAACATGTATTTTCCCCGATAGTTGTAAAGCTGTAAAACATTTAAATGAATAGGGGACATGAACTCACAAAATTGCGTCCGTGAATGGTAAGTAACTGTGATCTGACGTACGGTCATCCTGAATAGTGTCACGACCTACAAACGTTCTATATTTGTTAGACACTTCGGTCTTGTAATGACTTGAGTACAAGTCTTTTATCTTGAATATGTGTTAAGACTTGTATGTCTTTGTTATTCATTGAACTGTGTCTTAGATGTATTAACTGATAACTGTTTAGTGTATATATTTCACCAAATACATATTCTTGTATCTCGTGAGTTGTAACATCGGGTCTTGTCCTCTTGATTTCATGTCTTGTATGAATAAATTGTATAATTGTATTTTCACCAATTATATATCATTGGGCCGAGCCCATGTCTTAGTGTTATTGGGCCTAGCCCATGAATTTATGTTATTGGGCCATAATATTATTGGGCCCTAATATTATTGGGCCCAAATGTTATTTGGCCTTAGCCCATATGTTTTGTCATTGGGCTTAGCCTATGTATTCATGTTATTGGGCTTAATGTTATTGGGCCTTAGCCCATATGTTTTGACATTGGGCTTAGCCCATGTATTCTTGTTATTGGGCTTAATGTTATTGGGCCTTAGCCCATATGTTTTGACATTGGGCTTAGCCCATGTATTCATGTTATTGGGCTTAGCCCAAGTATTTTGATAAGCCCATTTATGAAGATAAGCCCAATTGTATATATAAGCCCATTTATAAAAATAAGTCCATTTGTAAATATAAGCCCGTTTATAAAAATAAGCCCATTTGTAATTATATGCCCATTTATAAAACATCTTTCATTTTATAAAAATCACCATACATGGAGTTTTTAGTTAAATAGAAGACATATAAGTTTTTATAAGTTTCTAAAATTTCGAATTTTGTTAACGATAATATATATATGTATCCGCGTCGAAAGATCGCCTAAGCGTCGTAGTAACTCCTCGGAATGGCGATATGTTTATAGATTCGCCCGTCGTCCGTTTTGACCATAAGTTGTGTCCGAAGGCTCGGAATGTCCGTAAGTTGTTTTTAAGGCGTATTTACATGTCGTCTTGTAAGACTTTAGTCGAAATGTACATTGTGTTTATTTGTACCATTGTATTCAAGTTCCTAGTTATCATACATATAACTAATACAAACAAATAACACATAGCACATAAGTTGTTAAGTTAACTAAATATATATTTTCTCAAAAATATATATTTATATCAAACTTTGCTTTTATAAAAACTATTCTTTAAAATCTTTTTAATCTAATAAAGATTTTGTCAAAAATAATAGTTTTTATAACTTACGATTTTTAAGAAAAATGACCATATTTCCTTTGAAATATATACTTTGCCATGTTTATATAAAACATATCTTTTTCTTATAAATTCACCAATAATCTTCTCATATTTTTCTTAATAAAAACATATGAGATTTATATAAAAATCTTAACAAGATGAAATCAATAACATGTAGGGTTTTGGTATGATCATAACATAAGTTAACTAGTTCAAAATCCATGCTTTCCTTCTAGTTTTAACAAACTTTTTATAAAAACTCATCTTGTATGTTTCTTTTTATAACTTTGTAAAAGTATTATTTTTAGTGAAAAACCTTATATACTTTAACAAAATCAAAGATTATGATCATCCATCTAAACATTCATGTTTAACAAAACACTTAAACATTTTCATGTACACTTGTTAGATTATGTTTTTAAATATCATCTAACAAGTTATTTGTATGCTAATCATCAAAACTAGATCAAATATGCAAGTAATCATCTTTAAATCAAAACATAAACACACTTTTATATCATGATTATTATTTTGCTTCTTTGTATTTTCATATTATTTTGTATGATTATTTAGTTTATTACATGTTCTTTAGACAAATAATGCATAAATAAGTATGAAAAGGAGATTTTAGAAGCTTACTTCTAGCACTAGTGGCTAGGGATGATCTTGATGATGATTAAAGAAAAGAAAAAGTGTGGATCTTGGTGTTTGGAAGCTATGGAATGGATGGAATGGCATGCTTCTTCTTGTTGTTGCTTTAGATCACCTTAAGTAACTTTAAGCTCCATTTTGATCATCAAAAAGTGTTAAAATGGTGAACGATTTTGGTGGGTGTTCTTGGCTAGAATATGGAGTTTGAGAGGATTTCTTAACTATGTGAAAGTGAAGGTGAAAAATGAGATGAAATGCTTGGAAGATTATGGTAACTAGTTGTTAAAGCCTTTCACTAACTTCACCACTTGGCCACTTGGTTAAACCACTTGCATCTAGCAAGATATTTGTGGAGACATGGTAAAAAGGGGGTCCCACACAAGTGTTGTGACCGTGAATAAGAGGGGGGGGGTACCCTTGCTTTTGAACTTGGTTTCTTTGTTTAAGTGTTAGAATTTTAGGTGAAATCTTAGGAAACTTGTATGTGTAAGTGTTTAAGTGTTAAGAAGGTGTTAAGTGACTATAATGATCCAAATAATACTAGATGGTCACTAAAAAAAGATCCGATATGGTTTGGATATTCGTTTCGAATTGTTTCGGTTAGACGTTATTTGAACGCTAAGTTGTGTAACTTGTGTGAATTGATGTAGTTATTGGTTCGGATGATACCCGAAGGTATCCTCATATGAATTCTATGTTAAATAGCACTTTTACATGTTGCAAAAATATTAAATGGCTGATTTCTGCGAAGTGGGTTCCCTATAAATAGTAGTCTTGGGATTTCATTTGTAGAACTTTCTGATTCCGGTAGCGAAGCTCTGCCGAAGTGTCTCCAGCTCGTGTAAACTTGTTATATCAATACAATCGACATATAATCTACTTCTAAGTGCATATCAAGCTGAATGAAGATCAAATCAGTGAATTCCGCCTCTGATTTGGTCAAGAACTCTTCTGATCGACTCGGTTAGATCGATTCACCGATCCTACAGATTCAAAAGTTTCGTTTTATTTAGATATTAAACATTTACATTGTCTTAAAATTTAAAAGAAAACAAGTTAAACATAGTTTATCATTGTTATTAAGTCACTAAGGCCTTGTCCAAGCCTAAGTGAGCATGCATCCTAGTCACAAACATCATCATCAATCACCACCTGAAACATATGTAAAAATAAAGTCGGCAAAGAAATGCCGACGAGCACATAGGTTTTGTGTGAGTGTCAGATTCATGGCTCGTTTATACGTTGAAATAACTCGTATAACTACATGAGTTGTTATTTGAAAACCTTGTTTTGTAAAACATTTGTATTGTAAAATGAATAACCAACTTGAAACAAATTAGTTATTGTTTATAAAAAACTTGATGCCATGAATCTTAACCCCAAACATTTGTATATCGTAACCCAAATAGTAAATCGTTTTCGCAATAAAACTTGTATGGTTTATATCGTTTCGTAAACATCATTTGCGTGACATCGTTTAAAATCGTTCGTCCAAGTGAACTAAATAACGCTACGGAATGTAATATGATAAAAGCACTTATATATAAGAAGTACCAGCGGCGTATCTACCATGCTTTTATCACATTAAACCCAAAAACCAATTGTTCGTTCAATTCGTTTAACTTGTTTAAATCGTTCCAATCATTCAAATAGTTTATTTATTTCAATCGTTCAATCGTTCCAAATCGTTCTCGTTCAAATCGTTCTCGTGTTAATTGTGAAAACTACTTTTGGTCGTCTCGTTTATAACATTCAAACCTTCATAACTCGTCCATCATTCAACTCGTATTAACAAACCACCAAAGGGTAAGTTAACAATTAACAGGTTCAGTCGTTACCCACATAACCCCCATACATAACCATGGGTGCAGTCTGATAACAGGATTTGTCGGATCCTATTGTACCATAACCTAATACTGGTCGATTCGGCCAAAATTAATGAATGTCGTTCGTTATGTAAATCCGTCCAACAAGTTCGTTCACATTATCGAAATCGTTATTGTTTAATATAAACCATCGTATTCGTTTTTGAAATCATCATTTGAAAACATCGAAATCGTTTAACACATATGAATTACCCCAAAACAATTGAAAACAGTAAAATAGGGGAACTATGTACTCACATTGAATTGCAAGTATCCTCGATCTATAGAACTTAACGAAGCTCAAGCAAACCAAGGAAATCAAGTAGTACCTAATAATCAGATCTCTAAGTTAAATAATCGACACCTAAATCAGAAGATCGGGTAGAATGAGGTCTCGTAAACCAAATGAGTATTGGAACTCATATGATATGGTTTAACAAAGCCTACATTAACGCGTTGTTCGACATGTCTAACTAGTCCTATGACAAGTATTATATGCCTAAACATGTTGCATAATCATATTAAGTGACAAAAATTAAGTTACATATGCTTAAATACCAATTATGCATGAAAAGGGCATTTTGGTCATTTACCTAAGGCATAAAACTACCTATCATACAACCAATTAAACTAAGTGACCATAAGGTATAACCTCGGAAGGTTATTCCCAATACAACTATGGTCGCAAAATATGCTTGGTCGGAACCTAACGATCGACCAAACGGGTCAGGTTCGGAAGTCTAAGTGGTTGTCAAGACCGCTTGACTTACGAGCCTATACAAGCACTAAACTAAAAGTGACGAGTTAAACATGTTAAAACAAGTTTAACTAAGTTAGAAAACAGGTTTGATATCAAAACAAAGTGTTTTGATACCCAAAAATAGCTTCGTTGCAAAATACGCATAAACACGTACTTTGACCGTCATTTTGACTCGTCACTTCGACTAATCAACGTGGTAATCAATAGGTATAGTCACACGGGACTATAACCATTGTGATTACGCTCACGTTGCAAAGTTCAAACGAACTTTGTGTTGACCAAATCATGGTCAAAGCAGAAAGTCAAACACGGTTTGACTTTCATGCTTAAAAAGCAATAACAAGCATGAAAGAAACTTACAAAAGGTCCAAGCATGAAGATTTGATCTAAAACACTCAGGTATGAAGCTAAGGCTTCAACTAAGAGCATATTTAGAGCAAATGTGAGGAATGAAGTGAAAATCAAGTGGGTATTTATAGGAAGTTAGGATGAATGAGATCATTCCAAGTGTTTAGAAGGTTTATGTGACACCTGTGTCACTGCGACCATCAAACAAATACCAAACCAATGAAATATTGTATTTCATACTTTGGACTTGTATAAATATGTGTATCTTTTGCACATATCAACTCTTGTTCGATTTCAAGCTCTAAATCGCTTTCTGGAAGGTTATACGCGCGCTGATGCGTAAATATAACCAGTTTAATGCAAAAAACACTCCGGAAGAGTGAAATATACTTAACATACCTTAAATAACCTTTACATAACTTAGAAATAAGTTTTGAAGGCTTTGGTATGGCAAAAACAAGTTAAATCGCTTACAGGGACTAAACTTGACAAACTGCGAAAGTATGCCAATTTAAACTGTAACAGACATTCCGAAACATGAACATAAGTTAAACATACCATAAATATCCTTTACATAGCTTAGAAATAGGATTTGAGGTGTTCGGTATGCTAAAATAAACTTTAGGGTCATTCAGGGACTAAAAGCGTCAAAAAGTGCACAAGTTTGCACTTTCGCGCATAACTTACGTTCTGAATACCTCCGGACATCCAAAAATTTATGTAAGCACTAAAATATTTTATTTTAGTGTTTGTCTTGAGAAAAATCCATTCGTCGCGTCATTTGGATCGTTTTTCGCGCTTATGCGCATTCCGTCGTAATTAACCGAACATCGCGATCGTACGGCCAAACGAACCGACATCCGAGATATTTTTGAGCACAATTTAAGTTCCCTATACTTTAACTTCATTTTAGAGCTTTGAAATGGGGTTAACGGGGCTTAAATGTGTCAAAAACACGTCGAAAACCAAGTTTTGAGGCTGCAGGGACCAAAACTGTAATTCTGCGAAACTTGGTCCTTGCGCACCTCAACAATGAGAGTGTTGCGGTGCGCAAGCAGTCCCCAGAACAGCAGAAACTTGCAGAAACTTTGAATCTGGTCCATTCCTCTTGCACATGGTTTTGGGGCAATACCTTGGGCTCTAATGGTTTTCAAAAACCAGGGTTTTGAGGTGGAGGGTTGAGATTGAAGCACGGTTAACGAGGAACGATCTTAATGGCTCTACGAAACCTATAAATACCCCTTGCCTTCATTTACCAAAACCCACAAAAATCTTGATTTGAGAAGCTCTAAGTTGAAACCTTTGTTTCATACCTGAGCTACTTGGATCGAGGTTAGCATTCGGGGACCCTTTGTAAGTGTTCCTTCGTTCTTTTATTGTTTTCGAGTCTGAAAGTCAAACTTTGTTTGACTTTCTGCATTGCATTGACCAGTTTATGGTCAATGCGAATTTCGTTTGAACTTCGCAACGTGATTGTAATCACGATGGTTATAGTCCCTTGTGACTATGCCTACTGATTACCACGTTGTCTAGGGTCGTAAGGGTAAGCGATCTAATAAATCGCTTATACCTTCGAACCCGACCCATTTGGTCGATCATTAGGATCCGACCAAACACATTAGGTGACCATAGCATATAGGGAATAACCTTCCGAGGTTATACCTTATGGTCGCTTCGTTTAAGTAGTTGTATGATAGGTAGTTTATATGCCTTAGGTAAATTACCAAAATACCCCCTTTGATGTCAAAATTCATTTTAAACATATGTAACATAACTTTTGACATCTAAACTGATTTGACAACAATATTAGACATGTTAAGGCATATGTTACTTGTCATAGGACTAGTTAGGCGGTCCGAACGCGTTTCACGCGAACGACGCGTTAAAATAGCATAAGCTTCCTAAACGGGTCGTAATGGGTCGTAAGCACTTATGTTAGGTTTCATTTAGTATGTAGGCTTTGTTAAACCATATTACATGAGTTCACATACTCATTTGGTTTACGAGCCCTCATCCTACCCAATCCTCCGATTTAGGTCCGGTTATTAATGTAGTTACCTATATTAGGTACCGTTTGATTCCGTGATCTCTAGCATTGCTTGGTGGTTATATTAGGACTTCTGAGCAATCTCAAGTGAGTACATAGACCCCTCTTTTACTGTTTTCCAAACTGTTTTGGGGTGAAACACATGTGCCTACTTGTTACTTTCATGCTTTCCATGCTTTCACATCATATACTTGCTATGTTCGTTAGTACATTATAGTACATGATTTCATTACATTTCATGCTATGTATGCCCATTGTGTGCGTACTTAGTACATTGTTTTACATTTCATGCTATGTATGCCCATTGTGTGCGTACTTAGTACATCGTTCTACATTACATGCTATGTATGCCCATTCTGTGCGTACTTAGTACATCGTTCTACATTACATTTCATGTTATGTATGTCCATTGTGTGCATACTTAGTACATTGTTTTACATGGCATTTCTGTTGCATATGCTCATCCAGCATATGAACATATTATACTACATTTTGAACCGTTGTAACTATTTGACTATGTAAACCGTCGTAACCATTTCATTATATGAACCGTTTGTAACTGTTGAACCGTGTGAACCGTTTGTAACTGTTGAACCATGTGAACCGTTTGTAACTGTTGAACCGTGTGAACCATTTGTATCTGTTGACATGATTTACATTTAACAATAAGACATTTGACTATACATAAACATTTCTACACTTGTTAAATATTACATCTTGGTGGTTTGGTTTGAGTAAGTGATTTAAGTAACGAGGCGTGTGTAATATATGATACAAGCATGGTGGATACGCCGCTGGTACTTCCTATATATAAGTGTTTGTATGATATCACATATTGTAGCGTTATTTGAATCATTTCAATTTGAGTCATATAACATTTTATACAAATAACATACTTTTCACAAGACATTGATTTACAAACAACTTATCTTATACAAATTCATTTTACTTGGTTATTCATTTAACCTTACATTTATTTATACATATCATCTGATCTTATCGTTTTTCAAATGATTTACAAGACAAAGCAAATTACAAGGTTCATGACTAAACATTTTCTCAAACATAAGTCATGAATTCTGTTTTCACAAAACCTATGTATCTCACAAGCATTTTTATGCTGACGTACCTATTTTCACATGTGTTTTTCAGGAGATGATGCATAGGACTCATCAAGACATACTTAGGCGGACCTGTGCCTTAGTGACTTAAAACGAGACAAGAACTAGTTAATTTATGTTATGTACTCTTTAGTTCTTGTTTAAAACAATGTAACTCTCATGTTTGATTAATAAAACGAAACTTCAATTGCCATGGATTTGAAACAATTAATTCTGTTACAACACTCCCCGACGTTTCCGCCACGTTTGGTTGTTCCACGTGGTCGGGGTGTGACAGAAAAGATGGTATCAGAGCCAATGGTTATAGGGAATTAGGTTATTAGTAATGCTTTGACCTAGTCTATAACCTTTCTAGGACCCTAACGCGAGTTTACTTGCGTTTAGTCATAAAACAATACCGTCACCTATCCTTAGGCGACGACCACAACAAGAACATAAATTTCAAAACCACTTTGAAAACTAATCATCTGTTCTAGGATGATTGATTACTAGGTTTTGAACCCTCTATTGTAAGGTTTTGAACCCTCTGTTATAAGGTTTTGAACCCCTTTGAGTTTTCAAAATCTCGTCAAGGTTTTGGGTTTTAAATAATGTGAACACGTGCAAACTGGAAGGGTGAATGCCTGTATTCTGGGTTTTCTGTCTAGGCAAGCACTTCGTATATATCTCATCAGACGCGAGACCAGTTGTGCTTACCTGGGAATTCTTGGGATGAGTGTTCACTTATAGGCGAGCATGTCTTCGCGATACATTATTTTTGACCTATTTACTTCGATTAATCACCGGGGTCGTTTGTTGCTTTGTAGTAACAAACAAATGACCACTATCCTTGCTTTCATCAGATTTGTTCATCTCATTCTTTTCGTCTAATTCTCTCACTCGTTTCATTTCATGTTTCCTCTTTTAGAATGCCTCCTTGACGCGAAAACCAGATAGCAACTGCCGAGCTGGCAGAAATCATTGCGCAGCAAATGGCTGCTCAATTCCCAAACCTCTTTGCTCAATGGAACCAAGCCAACAACAACATCAATGGTCCATGCAATTTCAAGAGTTTTAACTCGGCTAAACCACTCAAGTTTAGTGGTTCTGAGGGAGCGACTGGGCTTCTTCAATGGTTCGAGAGCATTGAGAATACTTTCCACCACGTGCAGTGTCCTGACAATCGCAAGGTCAAGTTTGCTTCGAGTGTATTCCAGAAGAGGGCCCTTACATGGTGGAACGGGGTTATGAGAGACCGTGGTGCAGAAGTTGCTCTAGCACAGACATGGGCTGAACTTAGAGCTCTTATGATGAGGGAGTTTTGTCCTCGTCATGAACTGCGAGCATGGGAAAGAGAGTTTGAGGGTTTGAAGCAAGATAGCGGTGAGCATCGAGCCTACACGGACCGTTATGAGGAGTTAAGTCTGTTATGCCCAAACATGGTCACGCCGTTGGATAAGGCAATCGAAAAGTACATTGATGGCCTCCCTGACTCAATACAAGACATTGTGACTGGTAGCAACCCTACTACAGTTAGGCAGACCATTGAGCTAGCTGCAACCTTGACTGAATCTCAGATCAGGAAACGTAAGCTTTTCCGAAAGGGTGACAAGAAACCGGTCGAAGAATCGAACCCAACAGGGAATCAAAGACCATGGATGAACAGACTGGATCCTCTAAGAAGTCAAAGAAGCGAAAGGCTTCTCAGAACTTCGCCGTGGTCGCTCACAATGATCAAGCCGTCCCCAACCAACCAGCTCAACCCCCTGCCAGGAAACCCTACAACGGAACTGCACCCTTGTGCAACCAATGTGGCCTACATCATCATGCTGGTGTGAAGTGCCGCACATGCCAAGTTTGCGGACTTATAGGTCATACAGCGAGGGTTTGCCCAACAGCAGCTGCACCAAATCAAGTTAACAACAATCCCGCTCAAGCTCGTTTTCCACCGGGGTCTTGCTACAACTGTGGCGAGATGGGCCATTTTCGTAGGAATTGCCCAAGGCTTGCTAATGCAAATCCAGCGCAGGGATGAGCATCTGACCAACCAGAAGACAACATCATTTAGAAATAATCACGTCTTATGTATTATTTTCTTTTGTTGTCAAGGTCCATGAAACAGTTGTTATCATTGTTTATAAATAAGTCTTTTATTTACATTGCAATGTAATTATGTGGTTGTATGTATAAACAACCATATCTCTTACAATACCGACAATCCAGGAACTGTATTCCTTGAAGAACAGACTACCCCCCAAATTTCTTCCATTGTATGATCTCTTGCGTTTTCCACGAAAATCCTAAGTACCCGTTTCTTCCAAGAGAAACGAAGTACGAGGTGCCAAGTTAATAACAATCAATAACAAGATAATAACAATTAAACAATTATGTGATTATGTGCTTATGTGTTCCCTTTTATGTGTCATGTGATCCAAATTATGTTATCTAAATCCTCGTAGAATCTTACATATCCTTGTACAAGAGATTCATAGTAGGATACCCAAAGGTACTACTTAAAATCCTTAATGGACTTCTACGCTGTAGTTAAGTCCCTTGGATTATAAAGTACTGCTTCATAATTAGACCCCTTGGGTGGTCTAGTTAAATTGGATGATATAGCTGAAAGGACTCCTTGGTGGCCTAATTAAGAAGATCCTCTGTAGATCTAATTAAAAGGACCCTATGGTAGTCTAGTCATCGTCATCACAAGTTTGATATCCTTCCCCACAACATTACAAAATGAACTGTACGGACTGTGCAAGGAATTACGTAATTATGGATGCATACATAATTATGGAATTTAGTGCACAGAAATCACAGCAAGTTCTATCATGTATCTAAGTTAACCCAATTCATTTCCAATTCTGATGAAGCATCCGTTGAGGAAAAATGAACTAGCTATTCATTTTTCACTTCTGAGGAATATCCGTTGAGGAAATGAATATCCGTTTATCCTTCATTTCCAACTCTGAGGAAGCAACCGTTGAAAATGACTCCGTTAGTTCATTTTCGTTTCTGAAGATTATCCGTTGAGGAAATGAATATCCGGTTAAATCTTTCATTTCCGTACCTGAGGAAGCAACCGTTGAAAATGACTCCGTTAGTTCATTTTCGTTTCTGAAGATTATCTGTTGAGGAAATGAATATCCGTTGTTAAATCTTTCATTTCCGTACCTGAGGAAGCAACCGTTGAAAATGACTCCGTTAGTTCATTTTCGTTTCTGAAGATTATCCGTTGAGGAAATGAATATCCGTTGTTAAATCTTTCATTTCCATACCTGAGGAAGCAACCGTTGAAAATGACTCTGTTAGTTCATTTTCGTTTCTGAAGATTATCCGTTGAGGAAATGAATACCCGTTGATTATTCCTTTATTTCAAATTCTGAAGAATAACCGTTGAGGAAAATGACCCCGTTTGTTCATTTTCGTTCTGAAGAATATCCATTGAGAGAAATGAATATCCGTAGATTTTTCCTTCATTCCCGTTTCTGACGAAGGACCCGTTGAGGAAGAATGAATCATCCACTCGTTTTCACTTCTGAAGAATATCCGTTGAGGGAAATGTATATCCGTTTAGTTAAAAATCCTTTATTTTCCATTTCCGAAGAACCCGTTGAAGAAAATGACCCCGTTCGTTCATTTTCGCTTCTGAAAAATATCCGTTGAGGAAAATAACAAAATTATGCATTACATATCTTTGATGGCTATCTAACACAAAGTCGCAGACAGACTTCTACGAATAAATTTCGGGACGAAATTTCCTTAAGTAGGGGAGACTGTGACACCTGTGTCACTGCGACCTTCAAACAAATACCAAACCAATGAAATATTGTATTTCATACTTTGGACTTGTATAAATATGTGTATCTTTTGCACATATCAACTCTTGTTCGATTTCAAGCTCTAAATCGCTTTCTGGAAGGTTATACGCGCGCTGATGCGTAAATATAACCAGTTTAATGCAACAAACACTCCGGAAGAGTGACATATACTTAACATACCTTAAATAACCTTTACATAACTTAGAAATAAGTTTTGAAGGCTTTGGTATGGCAAAAACAAGTTAAATCGCTTAGAGGGACTAAACTTGACAAACTGCGAAAGTATGCCAATTTGAACTGTAACAGACATTCCAGAACATGACCATAAGTTAAACATACCATAAATATCCTTTACATAGCTTAGAAATAGGCTTTGAGGTGTTCGGTATGCTAAAATAAACTTTTGGGTCATTCAGGGACTAAAAGCGTCAAAAAGTGCACAAGTTTGCACTTTCGCGCATAACTTACGTTCTGAATACCTCCAGACATCCAAAAATTTATGTAAGCACTAAAATATTTTATTTTAGTGTTTGTCTTGAGAAAAATCCATTCGTCGCGTCATTTGGATCGTTTTTCGCGCTTATGCGCATTCCGTCGTAATTAACCGAACATCGCGATCGTACGGCCAAACGAACCGACATCCAAGATATTTTTGAGCACATTTTAAGTTCCCTATACTTTAACTTCATTTTAGAGCTTTGAAATGGGGTTAACGGGGCTTAAACGTGTCAAAAACGCGTCGAAAACCAAGTTTTGAGGCTGTAGGGACCAAAACTGTAATTCTGCCAAACTTGGTCCTTGCGCACCTCAACAATGAGAGTGTTGCGGTGCGCAAGCAGTCCCCAGAACAGCAGAAACTTGCAGAAACTTTGAATCTGGTCGATTCCTCTTGCACATGGTTTTGGGGCAATACCTTGGGCTCTAATGGTTTTCAAAAACCAGGGTTTTGAGGTGGAGGGTTGAGATTGAAGCACGGTTAACGAGGAACGATCTTAACGGCTCTACGAAACCTATAAATACC
This sequence comes from Helianthus tuberosus, assembly GCA_030545235.1. NCBI lineage: Eukaryota > Viridiplantae > Streptophyta > Magnoliopsida > Asterales > Asteraceae > Helianthus > Helianthus tuberosus. Next base: position 59,747,034 of record CM060429.1, on the reverse strand, counting down.
CCTTGCCTTCATTTACCAAAACCCACAAGAATCTTGATTTGAGAAGCTCTAAGTTGAAACCTTTGTTTCATACCTGAGCTACTTGGATCGAGGTTAGCATTCGGGGACCCTTTGTAAGTGTTCCTTCGTTCTTTTATTGCTTTTCGAGTCTGAAAGTCAAACTTTGTTTGACTTTCTGCATTGACCAGTTTATGGTCAATGCGAAGTTCGTTTGAACTTCGCAACGTGATTGTAATCACGATGGTTATAGTCCCTTATGACTATGCCTACTGATTACCACGTTGTCTAGGGTCGTAAGGGTAAGCGATCTAATAAATCGCTTATACCTTCGAACCCGACCCATTTGGTCGATCATTAGGATCCGACCAAACACATTAGGTGACCATAGCATATAGGGAATAACCTTCCGAGGTTATACCTTATGGTCGCTTCGTTAAAGTAGTTGTATGATAGGTAGTTTATATGCCTTAGGTAAATTACCAAAATACCCCCTTTGATGCCAAAATTCATTTTAAACATATGTAACATAACTTTTGACATCTAAACTGATTTGACAACAATATTAGACATGTTAAGGCATATGTTACTTGTCATAGGACTAGTTAGGCGGTCCGAACGCGTTTCACGCGAACGACGCGTTAAAATAGCATAAGCTTCCTAAACGGGTCGTAATGGGTCGTAAGCACTTATGTTAGGTTTCATTTAGTATGTAGGCTTTGTTAAACCATATTACATGAGATCACATACTCATTTGGTTTACGAGCCCTCATCCTACCCAATCCTCCGATTTAGGTCCGGTTATTAATGTAGTTACCTATATTAGGTACCGTTTGATTCCGTGATCTCTAGCATTGCTTGGTGGTTATATTAGGACTTCTGAGCAATCTCAAGTGAGTACATAGACCCCTCTTTTACTGTTTTCCAAACTGTTTTGGGGTGAAACACATGTGCCTACTTGTTACTTTCATGCTTTCCATGCTTTCACATCATATACTTGCTATGTTCGTTAGTACATTATAGTACATGATTTCATTACATTTCATGCTATGTATGCCCATTGTGTGCGTACTTAGTACATCGTTTTACATTTCATGCTATGTATGCCCATTGTGTGCGTACTTAGTACATCGTTCTACATTACATGCTATGTATGCCCATTCTGTGCGTACTTAGTACATCGTTCTACATTACATTTCATGCTATGTATGTCCATTGTGTGCATACTTAGTACATTGTTTTACATGGCATTTCTGTTGCATATGCTCATCCAGCATATGAACATATTATACTACATTTTGAACCGTTGTAACTATTTGACTATGTAAACCGTCGTAACCATTTCATTATATGAACCGTTTGTAGCTGTTGAACCGTGTGAACCGTTTGTAACTGTTGAACCGTGTGAACCATTTGTATCTATTGACATGATTTACATTTAACAATAAGACATTTAACTATACATAAACATTTTTACAATTGTTAAATATTACATCTTGGTGGTTTGGTTTGAGTAAGTGATTTAAGTAACGAGGCGTGTGTAATATATGATACAAGCATGGTGGATACGCCACTGGTACTTCCTATATATAAGTGTTTGTATGATATCACATATTGTAGCATTATTTGAATCATTTCAATTTGAGTCATATAACATTTTATACAAATAACATACTTTTCACAAGACATTGATTTACAAACAACTTATCTTATACAAATTCATTTTACTTGGTTATTCATTTAACCTTACATTTATTTATACATATCATCTCATCTTATCGTTTTTCAAATGATTTACAAGACAAAGCAAATTACAAGGTTCATGGCTAAACATTTTCTCAAACATAAGTCATGAATTCTGTTTTCACAAAACCTATGTATCTCACAAGCATTTTTATGCTGACGTACCTATTTTCACATGTGTTTTTCAGGAAATGATGCATAGGACTCATCAAGACATACTTAGGCGGACCTGTGCCTTAGTGACTTAAAACGAGACAAGAACTAGTTAATTTATGTTATGTACTATTTAGTTCTTGTTTAAAACAATGTAACTCTCATGTTTGATTAATAAAACGAAATTTCAATTGCCATGGATTTAAAACAATTAATTCTGTTACAACACTCCCCGACGTTTCCGCCACGTTTGGTTGTTCCACGTGGTCGGGGTGTGACAGTTTAATCTTGGCCATACACTTGTGCACAGGGTTTAGAATACCAGGGGAATTCAAATACCAGTCCGTAGAGTGCAAAAACAAGGATTAAAACTGGTTGCAATAGCTGGAATGGAAGCTTCTGATTTCTGTGGTGCTGGCAAGGGCTTACGGACCGTAAGCAAAACCCTATACGGTCTGTATGGTACCTGCAGACCAGGCATTTTCACAGTTTGGCAGTTTTAGCCCCTGAGCTATTTTCGTCGCGTTTTGGCACTTTTAACACTCGTCAAGCCCATTTTCAAGCTCCACAAGGATGTTAAAGTATAGGGAACATGAAATATGCTTGAAAACATCTCGGATGTCGGTTTGTTTGGCCGTTCGGTTGCGTTATTCGGTTAATTACGACGGAAATTGTAATGAACGCGTGTACGCTCCAAATTGCGAAACGAATGAAGTTTTTGCATTCCAATCACTAAAATAAAATATTTTAATGATTACAAAAATTTTTGGGTGTCCGGATATGTTCAGAACGTAAGTTATGCGCGTAAATGCAAGCTTATGCACGTAAATGCAAGCTTATGCACTTTTTGACGCTTTTAGTCCCTGTTTGATCAAAAGTTTATTTTCTCATACCGAACCCCTCAAAGCCTATTTCCAAGCTATGTAAAGGATATTTAGGGTATGTTTAACTTATGATCGAGTTTCGGAATGTTCGTTACTATACAAATCAGCATAGTTTCGTAGTTTGACACAAATAGTCCCTATGATCGAATAAACTTGTTTTCGACACACCAAACCATCCAAAACTTATTTCTAAGTTATGTTTAGGTTATTTAAGGTATGTTAAGCTATGTCACTGTTCCGGAGTGTTTTTTCGCATTAAACTAATTACGTTTACGCATCAGTTTGCGTATAACTTTCTAGAAAGCGATTTAAAGCTCGAAATCGAACTCGAATCAAATCGTAAAATCATGAAACGCAAATACACAAATATTAACACCAAAACACATTGTTTTATTGATAATTGATATTGTTTTACATCGTACATCATTTACAGAGCACAGTTGTCACATGATCGGATGACAATCCGTTTGCTGCAAAACAAATGATCAAATATGCTTATGTCCGGATGGTCATCCGATCAGATGGCCATCCGGGTGGAAAACAAGAACAGCAACAGTGACGAATATTTCGAACAGAAAATATTCGATTTCTCACAAAATACTTGGAATTTTTATCTGAAAATTTTTAGGCGTATAAAACAATGATTTTTGCACAATATATAAAAAATTAGCAATTTTTAACCGTGAAAACCTTGTTAGTTTTGCGTTTTTTGTGACGAAAAGTGAAGAAAATGAGTAGAAGATGAAATTTGACAAATCTGATGTGAAATCGACTCTGAAACTGATGAAATCTCATCGAATCTTGCGTGTTTGATCCGTGCAATCGAGCTTCTGCTCTGATACCACTTGTAGGATCAGTTTTGACTCCCGAACGATTGATAAGAACACGTACGACGTGCGGAATCGGTGCACGTGTGTGGACCGAATGCAAGAACTTAATTAAACGTGATTCTATTCAATGATTTTACAAGTATTACACCACGAATCACCTTGAGCACTAGTTTCTCTCTCTAGAATCTCTCTCTAAGCCCCAAGCTCCAATTGTCACCAATGGCCAAAAAGTCACTAATGCCTAACATAAGGCTCCTATTTATAGGCCAAGGCATAAGGGATTTCCCCTTATTTACAAGTTTGCCACCTTGCCTTTTTCCCTACATATTTCACTATAAAATCATGTTTTCTTCTATTTTCTGCTACGAACTGGATTGATGGAGGCGACAGACATATCTGCACTCACAAGTCCTAGACCTTGACCAATGTTGTTTTACCTTACACTCTCTGACTCCCATTTCGAACACACACACAAGTTTCCTATAATAGTTTTCATAGGAAACATTCTCCCATCCGTTGTTCGAAAACTCCGAAGTTCACACACTCTTCATATTTTGTTGCAACAAGGACATCATTTTGACATTGACATGGCGCTCTTGAGTTTCGGTATAATCATACATCTATTATTTGGAGTGAAGTTTAAATCTTCGGATCTGAACTCATCCTTATAAACAACAGACGAGTACAATTAACAAATTCGCTGGAAATCCAAACGTGGCCCAAATTTTTACTTAGGGAATGGAGGATTCATTCGAAAGCGAAACAATCACATCTGATTTCACCAGTTTCCTCTAAAATTAAATTTCGGGACGAAATTTCCTAAAGTAGGGAAAATGTGACATTTGTGCCTCCACAACCATCTTACAATTACGAATCCAATGAAATCTTGTATTTCATTCCCGGGATTTTTATAATTACATGTGACATTTTCACATATCAAATTTTGTATGATTTCGAACTCTCGAGAAGCTTTTCTAGAAGTTTTACATAAACTACTATGCAAACGTAATCAGTTTAACGCAACGTACACTCCGGAATTGTGACATAATCTAAACATACCCTAAATATACTTTACATAACTTAGAAATAAGTTTTGAAGGGTTTGGTATGTCAAAAACAAGTTTATTCGATCATAGGGACTATTTGCACAAACTGCAAAAGTCTGCCGATTCGCGTAGCAACGTACACTCTGGAACAAGGTCATAAGCTAAACATACCCTAAATACCCTTTACATAGCTTGGAAATAAGTTTTATGGGGGTTCGGTATGCGAAAATACGCTTATTTAACCACAGGGGCTAAAAGCAACAAAACTGCGAAAATATGCAAATTCATGCATATCTTGCGTTCTGACCATATCCGGACATCCAAAATTTTTTGTAATCACTAAAATATTGTATTTTAGTGATGGGAATGCAAAAATATCATTCGTCGCGTAATTTGGATCGTTTTCGCGTCCATTCGAGTTTCGTCATAATTAACCAAAAAACGCGATCGTATGACCAAGCGAACCGACATCCACAATATTTCCAAGCATATTTCAAGTCCCCTATGCTTTAACATCCTTATAAATCCTTGAAAATGGGTTAACAAAGGTTAAATGCGTCGAAAACATGGTTAAGTGTGTGCAGGGACTAAATCTGTCATTTACTGAAAGTTGGCAGCAGGGGGTCGCGCCACGCGACAGCCCTGGGCTGTTGTTGTCGTATGACGCGACAACATCATTTCGACATAACCTTCCTACCAGCTACCAGCTCATGTATTTTATTCATGGTTTCTCATCTTGTGGGCATTTTTGAGTGATAAACAAGGCTTTCAATCCTAACCAAACACTTGTTGCAATCCTATATATGCTTGGGCAATACTCAAACCACTTGTCATGATCTTATAGCTTCTCAAAAACTATATAAACCCCTCAAATCTGCCAAAATTCTTTGCTCATTTGCTCATTCTTATCTCTTGAACTCTAAGTGGAGGCTACCATCTTTTAGATGCCTCCTACCTGAGTTTTCTAGTTATTTTCGCATCCTAAGAACACAAGTAAGTGTTCTATCCAGTCTTGTTCATTTATTTCAGCAATTACAAGCTGAAAGTCAAACAGTTTGACTACCGTTTGACTTTTGGTTTTGACTATGAATTGGTCAAGTCAAAGTTCAATTAAACTTTGCAACGTGATTGTAATCACGACGATTATAGTCCCTTGTGACTATGCCTACGGATTACCACGTTGACTAGTCGAAGTGACGAGTCAAAGTTTCGGTCAAAATGCACGATTATGTGCATTTTGTGACGAAACTATTTTCGGGTATCAAAACACTTTGTGTTGATATCAAATCAGTTCTCTAACTTAGTTAAACATGTTTTGACATGTTTAACTCGTCACTTCTAGTTTAGTGCTTGTTTAGGGTCGTAAGTCAAGCGGTCTCGACAACCGCTTAGACTTTCGAACCCGACCTGTTTGGTCGATCATTAGGATCCGACCAAACATATATTGTAACCATAGGTGTATAGGGAATAACCTTCTGAGGTTATACCTTATGGTCACTTCGATTGATTAGTTGTATAATAGGTAGTTTATATGCGTTAGGAAAATTACCAAAATGCCCTTTTTGAGCATAAATTCAATTTAAGCATATGTAACATAAATTTTGACACTTAAACTGATATTGCAACATTATTAAACATGTTTAGGCATATAAGACTTATCATAGGACTAGTTTGACCATCCGAACGCGAATTTGCACAAATGACGCGTTAAAGTAACGTAAAATTCCTTAACGGGTCATAACGGGTCAAAAACACTTAGAATAGGTTTCAAATCAGAATGTAGGCTTTGTTAAACCATATTACATGAGTTCCAACACTCATTTGGTTTACAAGACACCATTCTACCTGATCTCCCGATTTAGGTCCCGATTATTAACATAGCTACTAATGTTAGGATACGTACGAAGCTTTGGTATTTCACTTGATTCAAGGATACTTTGCTATCCCAAGTGAGTACATAGTCCCCTCTTCTACTGCTTTTAAATATTTTGGGTGATTCATATATGCCTAATCACTATTTTCATGATTTCAAGCTATATGTTTCACATGCATAGTACTTATCATTTGACGAATTGAACTATTATCTATGGCTTAAACACTGATTTTCAAAGTTTGTAAGACTATTTGTTGGTGCATATTTTTACTTATACATTCATTAACAATGATCAAGCCGATTGGTAGTACGATATAGCGCTATAGGTTGATACCCCATTCCTGTTGTATGGAATGTCAAAAACCAAAGTTTAAACCAAATAGATTTTGCCTTCGTGGTAAATCTATAGTCACCAAAGTGTTGTTTGATACACTAAAGTTTGAATGTATTGCCAAATCACGATTTATGGTATATTTTGGTATACTACTAAGGCATATTTCGATATGCTGCCAACGTGATATTATATTAACCAATGTATAGACTGCAAATGTTTTCCAATTAAGCCATAAAAACTTATCTTATGTTGTTTCCAAAAACCAAAGCATAGTTTGATATGCTATTGTTTACTAAAGTATAGTTTGATATACTACCAAATCACGATTAAGGTATATTTCGATAGGGGAAGGTTCAAATGAAAACCACAACTTATTGTGAAAACTCGAAAACTAATTAAGAAAGCCAAAAAAACATACCAAAATTTTTTTTTGCATACCAATTTTCGCAGGTTTATGTATATAAAAAGAATTTCAAAAAAAAAAAATTGTATTGTACATGTGTAATACTACACATGTGTACTACAAATTTTTTTTTTGAAAAAAAAAGTTTTTTTTATATATAAAAACCTGCGATTTTTATAAAAAAAATTGAAAAAAAATATCTTGGTGTGTTTTTTAAGCTTTTTTTAGTTAGTTTTCGAGTTTTCACAATAAAAGTGGTTTTCATTTGAACCATCCCCTATTTCGATATACTACTAAAGCATATTTTGGTATGCTACCAACGTGATACTGTTTTGCTAAAGTATAGTTTGATATACTACCAAATCACAATTTAAGTATATTTTGATAGGGAGAGGATCATGAGAAAACTACACCTAAATGAGAAAACTAGAAAACTAACTAAAAAAGCTAAAAAACATACCAAATTTTTTTTTTACAATTTTTTATATAAAAATCGCTATTTTTATATATAAAAAAATTTTCAAAAAAAATAAAAAATAAAAAAAAAATTCAAAAAAAAAATCATTATATGTGTACCACACATATGCATTATATCCGTAATAGTGCAAATGTGTAATACAACGAAAAAGCTTTTTTTTTTTTTTTTTTTAAATTTGTTTCCATTCATAAAAACTAGCGATGTTTTTATAAAAAATTGTAAAAAAAAAAATTGGTATGTTTTTTTAGGCTTTTTTAGTTAGTATTTTGGTTTTCTCGTTTAAACTAGTTTTCTCATGATCCATCCCCTATTTTGATATACTTCCAAAGCATAGTTTGTTATGTTCCCAATGTGATATTGTTTAACAAAGCATAGTTTGATATGCTATTTTCAAAACCAAAGTATAGTTTGATATACTACCAAATCTGTTATTTCCTAAACCAAAGTATATTTTGATATACTACTAAGGGTGGAGATACAATAGGAAGTTTATTTGGCTAAGAAGGCTAGGAAGTGATCTTGACTATCTATTTAGTTAATCAAGGGCTAAGATTAAATGATAGAAATTGAAGGGAAGAAAAGAGGCGCGTGAGTTTGTTTAGGGGTATTCTAGTCAATGCAAGTCAATAGTTTCTCTCTCCTCCAATTCCCCTCATTTTTTAAACGTTAATAACTCTTTCATACGACATTATTTTTTTATAAAAATTGCACCAAAAAACGAGCGTTTTTTTTATCTTTAAAACGAGTATACTATTGCTATATTTTCAAAAAAAAAAAAATTAAAAAGCCAGTTGCGTAAAACGCAATAGAAAAACCCCCAGTTGCGTAAAACGCAATGGAAAAAAAACCCTAAAAAATGACATTTTTCTAAAACGCAATGCACAAAAAACACAAAGAAATGTCTTACTTGTAAAACGCAATGCCAGAAAACACAAAGAAATGTCTTATTTCTAAAACGCAATAGACTAAAAACTCAAAAGATAGTGTAGTTCTAAAACGCAATGGACTAAAAACACATAAAAATGTGTTTTACCTAAAACGCAATGCACCAAAAACACATACAAATGTCTTATTTCTAAAACACAATGGCCAGAAAACACTTAAAATGTCTGTTTTCTAAAACGCAATGGACTGAAAACACATAAAAAAGTGTTTTACCTAAAACGCAATGCACCAAAAACACAAAAAAAAATGTCTTATTTGTAAAACGCAATGGCCAGAAAACACTTAAAAATGACTCATTCTAAAACGCAATTGCCTAAAAAACAAAAGAAAGTGTTCTCTGTAAACCGCAATTGACTGAAAACACCTAAAAATGTGTTTTACCTAAAACACAATGCACCAAAAACACTTCAAGAATGTGTTTTTCTAAAACGCAATGGCCAGAAAACACAAAAAAATGTTTTAGTTCTAAAACGCAATTGCCTAAAAACACCAAAGAAAGTGTTCTCTCTAAAACGCATTGAACCAAGAAAATAGTTTTGTCTGTGCTATGAATTGTCTTTGCTGTGAACTGTCTGAACCAATGCAGTTTACGAATGCAGTTTCCAGAGGCAATTTACAGAAAATTAACTTTTCTGATGCATTTTTATTACACCAAAGAAAGTGTTCTCTCTAAAACGCATTGAACCAGGACAATAGTTGTCTGTGAATTGTCTGAACTAGGAATGCAGTTCTAAAATGCAATGGCATAAAACTGTCTACGAATGCAGTTTTACAGAGGCAAATTTACAGAAAATTAATTTTTCTCATGCATTTTTATTAAAGCAATTTAATCGAAAAAAAAAATTCCGAGCTGACCCCAGCCAGGGGCTCTGCCCCTTGGACCCAGCCAGGGGCTGCCGCCCCTGGGACCCCGCTACCAAGGGCGTTGCCCCCGGACCCTCGCCAAGATCGTAAAACGCAATGACTAAATCAAAAACCCAGATCGTAAAAATGAAATTAAAGAATTTCTTACATGGATCGAAGTGATTTCTTCAACAATTGACGAATTTTGAATGATTGAAACACTTATCAGCGTTCGAATCGAACAGATCGAGTGATTATCTTCAAAATCACCGGAAAAAACGAGATTTTGTATGAAATTAAACTCGGTTTTCTTCAAAAAAGCTGAAGAACACGTTGATCGGGTGTTTGAATCATTGATTGGTGATGAAAATCGTACTATAATGTAGTGATTATTGAGATAGAAATTGAAGAAATGGTTGAAGATGGTGGGTTTTGAAAATGGTGGGTTTTGAAGTTACTGGGTTTTGAAAAGGAAGAAGAAAGGGTTGGATTGACTAAAATACCCTTTTTCTTTATTTTAAATGTTGCCACATGTCCTAATCCTATTGCTTCCTACACTTCCTAGCCAAAATAAACTTCCTATTTGATCTTTTCCCATACTACTAAAGCATAGTTTGATATGCTATTTTCAAAACCAAAGTATAATTTGATATGCTATTTGCAAACCAAAGCATAGATTGATATGCTATTTTCAATCCAAAGTATAGTTTGATATACTACCAAATCTATTATTTCCAAAAACTAAAGCATATTTTGGTATACTACTTATCCGATTATTTCAAAAACAAAGTATATTTTTGCATATACTACAAACCATTTTATCAAGGCAATGTGTTTTAGAAACCAAACTTTTTACAAGGATTCATGCCTATTTTTGTGAACATAAACCCTTTTCTTATGTTATCTAAAGCCATGAATCTAATCACAAAACCTATGTTCTTCACAGGCATTTTTATGCTGACGTTTTATTTTCACATATGTTTTAGGTTCTACTATGTGATGATTGTTGACGCATGCTACACATAGGATGGACACGTGCCTTAGTAACTTTAAAACTTGAAAGACAATTATTTGTATTTATCTGGTTTGTATTAAAACAATAAGTCCATTAATGGAATAAAAAAAACTTCAATCACCATGTGTTGTGCAACAATGATTCTGTGACATGACTCCCCGACGTTTCCGCCGCGGTTGGTTGTATTACGTGGTCGGGGTGTTACAACAGGTTTCTTGTAAAATGTATCATTAAATAATGAGAGAAATTATATGGAACCTCTTGCACAATAGCATGCATGGGTTCCATCAACCTGTAGGAGATTTTATGGAAGTTTACACTTTTCTTTGAGAAACATATCCCAAGCTGAGTTACCAGAAACTGCCATGGTTTGATGAAGTCGGACTTTGTGATTGGTCTGTTGAGATCCACCACATTGTACCCCATCTGGGTCAAGGCATTGTCGATCTGCTGTCTAGTGAAAGAGAGGACATTGTTGTCATCATTGAGGTTTAAAACCTCTCTGATGACATCCTCTGTGAGGATTATCGGCAACCCCATCACCCAACTCCCTACAGACGTCAACCTTCCATTTGGAGGAGGAGCCTTGCATGCCTCCAGTGTAACACCCCAATCGCGTGACACGCGACGGAAATATCAGGGAGTCACGTTACAAATTGCTCACAACCACTAGTACTAAATTGTTTCATTAATATTATTAACAATGCTTTTCAATACAATGAATACATGTAATTCTCTTTTGATAAGGAAGTCTAAGGCCTGGATGCGTTCCTATGTGTAGCATGATTGAATAACCAAATCCTGAAACATATGTGAAAATGAGAGTCAACATAAAAATGCCGGCGAGTACATAGGTTTTGTTTAAACAAGTAAAATGGCAAAAAGTTTAGTGTTGCAATACTTTGACAACTACGAGAGTCGCCTATTGAAAATGAAATCTTTGAAGCCAAAGAATTTGGCAAAAAGGTTTAGTATTGCAATACTTAATCTTGATTATGAAATCTTATGTCAAAAGAGTTTTGTACAAGGCAATATGATTATTACTCACTAATTTTTATGCCAATGTAAAATAGTACTTTGATCTTTGTAATCTCATTGAAATTTGTCATATAACTCGTAAGTGTGTTATTAGAAAATCCAATCAAGAATTAACAATAACACTATTGAAATCTGTCATAACTTGTCTGAGTATTATTTAGATACCAAATCAATGATTTAAAATAATACTTTGGGTATCCTTCTAAGAATCTATCATATGAAAAATTGGAAGATTCTACAAGGATTTGAATAATCGTACAATGAATCAACTAAACACATAATCATCAACTGTCATCAACTTGTATACACGCATTAAAGTACACGAAGAATCCAATCAAGGACTTCAATTATACCTTAAACATCCCACGAGTATCTTGTCACACCCCGACCACGTAAAACAACAAACCGTGGCGGAAACGTCGGGGAGTGTTGTAACAGAATTATTGTTTCAAACCATGGATACCAAGAGTTTCGTTTTATTGAATATTAAACATTGTTTTAAAGTTAAACAAGCAAGTCAAACATAGTCTAACGTCGTTATTAAATCACTAAGGCCTCGTCCAGTCCTAAGTTAAACAAGCAAGTCAAACATGGAAACTGAAATATTGTTTTATTGATTAAAAGAGTTACAATGTCTTGATAATCAAAGAAACATAACATAAATAACTAGTCTTGCATCTTTTATTGTCGCTAAGGCCCAAGTCCGCCTAAGTGTATCTTGATAAACCCTAAGCATCATATCCCGAAACACATGTGAAAATAGGTACGTCAGCATAAAAATGCCTGTGAGATACATAGGTTTTGTGAAAATAGAATTCATGACTTATGTTTAAGAAAATGTTTAGTCATGAACCTTGTAATTTGCTTTGTCTTGTAAATCATTTGAAAAGTGATAAATAAACCAAATGATATATATGTATAGAAGAATAATACATGGTTAAGTAAATAACCAAGTAAAATGAGTTTATATCAAATAAGTTGTTTGTAAAACAATGTATTGTGAAAAGTATGTTATTTGTATAAAATGTTATATGTCTAAATTGAAATAATTCAAATAACGCTACGATATGTAATACCATACAAGCACTTATATATAGGAAGTACCAGCGGCGTATCCACCATACTTGTATCATATTACACACGCCTCATTACTTAAATCACTTACTCAAACCAAACCACCAAAGTAAAATGTTTATGTATAATCAATTGTCAAAATGTTTGTGTGAAAACCATGTCTAATGTCTATGTCTAATGTAAATCATGAATTTTGTATATCAATGTCAAAGTGTTTATGTCTAATGTAAATAATGTAATGTGTATCCAAAATATCATGTATGGTAAGTGAAATATATCAACTAAACCATATGTAAAATGCACAAAAACAAGGTATTGAAGTAAAACATGGTTTAAATCAAACTTATGTTTTGTGGAACAAATACATGCTATACTGATATAAACATTTATGCGGTATTGTGAAATGCATACATCCAAGCCTTGTGACTGTGGTGATAGACCCCTAAACGAATTTAAAGGTCTATCTGTGTTATGTTTATCGAATTCGGTCATTCCTTCCACCCAAACAAACCTAGGGTTCAGGAACGGGAGTTGTCAAGTCCTATGGTACCATTACCTACTAACGAGCGGCGTAGCTAATGTTAATGAATGTATATTGTCCCATTTGAACAAACCAAATGTCATACCAAAATGTAAGCATGTGATGAATAACAAATGTACTAAGTATGCGCACAATGGGCATACATAGCATAAAATGTAATGTAAAACAATGTACTAAGTATGCACACAATGGACATACATAGCATAAAATGTAATGTAAAACAATGTACTAAGTATGCACACAATGGACATACATAGCATAAAATGTAATGTAAAACAATGTACTAAGTATGCACACAATGGACATACATAGAATAAAATGTAATGTAAAACAATGTACTAAGTATGAACACAATGGACATACATAGCATAAAATGTAATGTAAAACAATGTAGTAAGTATGCACACAATGGACATACATAGCATAAAATGTAATGTAAAACGATGTACTAAGTATGCAACAAAGGACATACATAGCAAAAACACAATGAAACCATGTACTATAAGTGTACTATTGAACATAACAAGCATATGATATGAAAACATGAAAGGCACGAAAGTAACAAGTAGGCACATGTGTTACACCCCAAAACAGTTTGAAAACAGTAAAAGAGGGGTCTATGTACTCACTTGAGATTGCTTAGTAGTCCTTCAGTAACAACCAAACAATGCTAGAGATCACGGATATCAAACGGCACCTAATATAGGTAACTATGTTAATATACCGGACCTATAATCGGAGGATTGGATAGACTGAGGGTTCGTAAACCAAATGAGTATGTGAACTCATGTAATATGGTTTTAACAAAGCCCACATACTAAAATGAAACCTAACCTAAGTGCTTACGACCCATTACGACCCGTTTAGGTAGCTTATGCTACTTTAACGCGTCGTTCGCGTAAAACGCGTTCGGAACGCCTATCTAGTCCTATGATAAGTAAAATATGCCTTAACATGTCTAATATTGTTACCAAATCAGTTTAGATACCAAAAGTTATGTTACATATGCTTAAAATGAATTTTGGCGTAAAAAGGGCATTTTGGTAATTTACCTAAGGCATATAAACTACCTATCATACAACTACTTAAACGAAGCGACCATAAGGTATAACCTCAGAAGGTTATTCCCTATATACTATGGTCACCTAATGTGTTTGGTCGGATCCTAATGATCGACCAAACGGGTCGGGTTCGAAAGTATAAGCGATTGTTTAGATCGCTTACCTTACGACCCTATATAAGCACTAAACTAAAAGTGACGAGCTAAGCATGTTAAAACATGCTTAACTAAGTTTAGAAAACAGGTTTGGTATCAAAACAAACGGTTTTGATACCTAAGAGTAGTTTGGTTACAAAATACGCGTAAATGCGCATTTTGGCCGAAACTACGACTCGTCACTGAGCCTAGATAACGTGGTAATCAGTAGGTATAGTCACTAGGGACTATAACCATCGTGATTATGCTCACGTTATGAAGTTCAAACGAACTTTGCATTGACCATAAACCGGTCAATGCAGAAAGTCAAACAAAGTTTGACTTTAACGCTAAAACGAATAAAAGAACGAAGGAACACTTACAAAGGGTCCCCGAAAGCTAATCTTGATCCAAGTAACTCAGATATGAAGCAATGGCTTCAACTTAGAGCATTCTTAGATCAGATTTGTGGGTTTTGTATGTGAATGGGTTGGGTATATATAGTAAATGGACAACCGTTAGGATCGTTCTTCGAATACAGTGCTTTGATCTTGTCCCTACACTTGTTGCAAAACTAAGGTAACTCAAATTGGCCCCCCAACATCAGGGATTTACATGTGGCATTGGCCTTTGGAGTGTTTAGCAGCTGTTAAAAACTGATTAAACAACTTTTGCTGATCTGAAAGGGCCTCGCGTGACGCCTAGGGGGCTAGGTGTCACGCCTAGGTCCTTCTGATCAGCAAACCGTTTCCAAAGTTTCCATTTCAGTCCCCGTTGTGTATTAAGGCCATTTCTGACATGTTTAAGGCTCGTTAAGTCAACTTTAAGGCCCTAAAATGATGCCTAAACATTGTGGACATGAAACATGCTCAAAAATATCCCGTATGTCGGTTCGTTTGGCCGTACGATCGCGATGTTCGCTTAATTACGACGACATGCGCATAAGCGCGAAAAACGGTCCAAATTGCTTGACGAATGGATTTTTCTTATACCAAACACTAAAATAAAATATTTTAGTGCTTACATAAATTTTTGGATGTCCGGATGTATTCAGAACGTAAGTTATGCGCGAAAATGCAAACTTATGCACTTTTTGATGCTTTTAGTCCCTGAATGACCCAAAAGTTTATTTTAGCACACCGAACCCCTCAAAGCCTATTTCTAAGCTATGTAAAGGATATTTATGGTATGTTTAACTCATGGTCATGTTCCGGAATGTCTGTTACAGTTCAAATCGGCATACTTTCGCAGTTTGTTGAATTTAGTCCCTGTAAGCGATTAAACTTGATTTTGTCATACCAAAGCCTTCAAAACTTATTTCTAAGTTATGTAAAGGTTATTTAAGGTATGTGAAGCCTATTTCACTATTCCGGAGTGTTCGTTGCATTAAACTGGTTATATTTACGCATCAGTGCGCGTATAACCTTCCAGTAAGCGATTTAGAGCCCGAAATCGAACAAGAATTGATATGTGCGAATGATACACCTGTTTATACAAGTCTCAAGTATGAAATACTATATTTCATTAGTTTTGGTATTTGTTTGACGATTGAAGTGACACAGGTGTCACAGTCTCCCCTACTTTAGGAAATTTCGTCCCAAAATTTATTCAGAGGAAACTTGTGAGGGCTTAAAACATGATGTTGAAAAGATCAAACAACACTGGTTAGAGTCCTGAACTTCTAGTAACTTTACAATAACATCATGCTTGTAATGTGAGAGGGACACTTATATACAAGTATATAAAACGTCATTGGTGCGTCCACCGTACCTCTATTACATTGTTCACATTTCGTTATGGTTGTCACTATCGGTTCTTACACATAATAAGTCTTACCGAGGTTTCCGTGCACTGAACTTCACAATTATGTATGCATCCATAATTACGTAATTCCTTGCGTAGTCACGTAGTGCATCTTATAATGTGTAGGGGAAGAAAGCAATGAACAAGCTTGTGATGATTGTGACTAGACCACCATAGGGTCCTTTAAATTAAATCAATAAATGATTTAAATAGACTACCAAGGAGTCTGTTTAGCTACATCAGCGCATGTCATTTGTAACCAGATTCTGATTCAATCTTTTTGACTAGACCACTAGGAGGGTCTCTTATGAATCACGGAGTGGTACTATATAATCCAAGGGTCTTAACTAACACGTAGAAGCCCAATAAGGATTTAGGGTAGTACCTTTTTGAATATCCTTCTACGAATCCCTCATATGAAGATACGAAAAGTTCTACGAGGATTTGGATAACGAATATCCAGAGTATACAAAAACACAAAAATGCATAAAAGAAAACACAAAATGCATAAACACATAATCACATAATTGTTTAACTTGATTTTAGATTTGTTATCATTTTGTTAATTTGTTCTGCTAACTGTGCACATGTATTCAAAGCACACCAGGTATCCAATCAGTGGATTTTGATTGGTGCTTTAAATATTTCTAAGAATCTAACTATAAAGATAGAAAGATCTTTTAAAGGGAAAATTCGATTTCGATTATAAGGAACCGAAATGTTCGAATTAAGGTACACAAGGAATCCAATTAAGGACTCTGATTTGAATGATAATCATCCACAAGGGTCTAATTGTGAAGATAAAAAGAACCCATATTGATTTTAGAAGTTGAAGATGTTTTGAAACCTTGCACTGGATGTGCTTAAGTCAAAACATGGAGTAAAAAAAATGCTTATGAAGTTGAGATGCTAGATATGTCAAGGCGACATATGAAGTAGAATTTGGAGGTTAAGTCAATGTATGAGAAAAAAAATATTTTTGAAAACTATGCATGGGGTTCTTTAAAAAATGTGTTCAATGTTTCTGAAACCTTATGTATAATACTTTTGAAATCATAAAGTAGGTGTACTAGCTAGGTATATTTATAAAATGTTTTAAAATCATGAGTTGAATTTTGAAAGTATGTATAAGGTTTTTGAAAACATGAATGATGCTTTTGAAATCATGCATTTGATATAAGTAATTATACTGTATTAATAACATTTTGAAATCATGAAGGTTTTTTTTGAAAACTTATGTTATGCATGTTGAAAAATCAGAACGTAATGGGTATGAGATTTGAAAATACCCTTAGTTATCTAACCAAGGATTCAAAGGCACAGATGTGCAGAAGCATGATTACTCATAATGTCACTTTATTTTCTGTACTTCGTATCTTAGAATGAAACGAGTACTTAGAATTTTCTATGGGAATCATGAGTAAACACAAGAATGGGAAATATTCCCAAGAGTAGTTTGTAAGGAACATAGTTCCTTAATGTAGGTATTATAGGGAAATGCCATACACACATGTAACTACACTTGTATATCAGAATTTGTGATCAATGATTTATTTATAAACAAAACTGATTGCTTCACATTACAAGAAAAACAAAGAAATAAAAGCATAAGATCTAAAACAGTAACATCTTATACTCAGCCAAATGCTCATCCGTGGGTCAGATTTGCATTGACAATCTTTGTTCACTTGTTCCTGAAATAGCTCGTCTCGCCGTAGTTGTACCAAGTACCAGATGGTAAACGAGCTGGAGCAGGGTTGACTTGGGGTTGGTTTGGACCACCTTGGATTGGGTTGAATTGACAAGCATTTGCCAGGTGACCGATTTGTCCACATGATGCACACAGACGACACTGCAGGTAAGCTCGGTGAGGTGCATTACACTTGTTGCACATTAGTGCAGTACCGGCATAAGGTTTCCTAGCAGGAGGTTGAGCAGCAGCAAGGTTTATAACAGCTTTCTTTTGGATAGCAAAGCGGCATATGTTAACCAAATGTCCCCGCCGTCCACAGTAGGTACATTTGAAGCCGGGTATGAGGTTTGAATGATGACGGTTGCATCGTTTGCACCATGGGGCAGTTCCAAACGACGACTTCCTAGCTGGTGGCGCTGCCATTTGGCTAGGTCCCGCTTGATTAGGTGTAACTGCTGCGGGTTTCTTTGAAGCCTTATGCTTCCTTAATTTTGGTGTAGGCTTGACTTCTGCTTCCTTTGGTGACTCTTGAGTGGCTTAATTGTTGAGACGAAACATGGCAATGCCTAAATCCATCGTCTTCAGAATCACTTCGCCTATTTGCTGAGCAAATTTGGCTGTTTGCTCGAACATTTGACCGTTGCTGAGAGGAAGAGAAATTCTAGAAGGAAATGAAAGACATAGGAAGAAACAAGTGAAATGACAACGCATAGAAATTGCGATCATTTGTTTGTTACCTAAGGCAAACAAATGAGACGGTGACTAATCAAAGTAAGCGGATCATATTAATGTATCGCGAAGACATGCTTTAGCCTATAAGTGGACACTCACCCCAAGAGTTCCCAGGTAAGAGTGACTGGTCCGATTATGTGGATTTGTACGAACACTCTAGCCTTAGACAGAAAACTCAGAGTACAGGCATCCACTCTTCCAGATTACACGTGTTCACACTATAAGACCCAAACTTTGACGAGGTTTTGAAAATTCAAAGGGGTTCAAAACCTAGTAACAGAGGGTTCAAAACCTAGTAATCAATCATCCTAGGACAGATGATTAGTTTTCAAAGTGGTTTTGAAATTTATGTTCTTGTTGTGGTTATCACCTAAGAATAGGTGACGGTATTGTTTTATGTCTAAACGCAAGTAAACTCGCGTTAGGGTCCTAGGAAGGTTATAGACTAGGTCAAAGCATTACTAATAACCTAATTCCCTATAACCATGAGCTCTGATACCAACTTTTCTGTCACACCCCGACCACGTAAAACAACAAAACGTGGCAGAAACGTCGGGGAGTGTTGTAACAGAATCATTGTTTCATAACACATGGAAACTGAAATATTGTTTTATTGATTAAAAGAGTTACAATGTCTTGACAATCAAAGAAACATAACATAAATAACTAGTCTTGCATCTTTTATTGTCGCTAAGGCCCAAGTCCGCCTAAGTGTATCTTGATAAACTCTAAGCATCATATCCTGAAACACATGTGAAAATAGGTACGTCAGCATAAAAATGCCTATGAGATACATAGGTTTTGTGAAAATAGAATTCATGACTTATGTTTAAGAAAATGTTCAGTCATGAACCTTGTAATTTGCTTTGTCTTGTACATCATTTGAAAAGTGATAAATAAACCAAATGATATATATGTATAGAAGAATAATACATGGTTAAGTAAATAACCAAGTAAAATGAGTTGTATAAAATAAACCGTTTTTGTAAAACAATGTCTTGAAAAAAAATATGTTATTTGTGTAAAATGTAATATGTGTATACTGAAATGATTTAAATAACGCTACGATATGTAATATTATACAAGCACTTATATATAGGAAGTACCGGCGGCGTATCCACCATGCTTGCATCATATTACACACGCCTTGTTACTCAAATCACTTACCCAAACCAACCACCATTGTAAATTGTTCATGTATAAATCAATTGTCAAGTGTTATTGTGTATACCATATCAAAATGTCTATGTCTAATGTAAATCACTAAATGTGTATATCAATGTCAAAATGTTTATGTTTAATGTAAATCATGAATTGCGTATCCAAAAATATCATGTATGGCAAGTGAAATATATCAACTAAACCATAGGTAAAAATGCACAAAAACAGGGTATTGAATTAAACATAGTTTAAATCAAAGTTACGTTTTGTGGAACAAATGCATGCAATACTGATACAAACATCTATGCGGTATTGTTATAATGCATACATTCAAGCCTTGTGACTGTGGTGATAGACCTTTAAACAAATTAAAGGTTTATCTGCATTATGTTTATCGAATTCGGTCATTCCTTCCATCCAAACATACCTAGGATGTCAGGAACGGGAGTTGTCAATTCCTATGGTACCACTACCTACTAACGAATGGCGTAGCTAATGTTAATGAATGTATTTTTGTCCCATTTAAACAAACCAAATGTCATACCAAAATGTAAGCATGTGAAAACAATGCACTAAGTATGTAATCAAATGAACATACATAGCGTGAAATGTAATGTAAAACAATGTATGTTCATTTGATTACATACTTAGTGCATTGTTTTCACATGCTTACATTTTGGTATGACATTTGGTTTGTTTAAATGGGACAAAAATACATTCATTAACATTAGCTACGCCATTCGTTAGTAGGTAGTGGTACCATAGGAATTGACAACTCCCGTTCCTGACATCCTAGGTATGTTTGGATGGAAGGAATGACCGAATTCGATAAACATAACGCAGATAAACCTTTAATTTGTTTAAAGGTCTATCACCACAGTCACAAGGCTTGAATGTATGCATTATAACAATACCGCATAGATGTTTGTATCAGTATTGCATGCATTTGTTCCACAAAACGTAACTTTGATTTAAACTATGTTTAATTCAATACCCTGTTTTTGTGTATTTTTACCTATGGTTTAGTTGATATATTTCACTTGCCATACATGATATTTTTGGATACGCAATTCATGATTTACATTAAACATAAACATTTCGACATTGATATACATATTTAGTGATTTACATTAGACATAGACATTTTGATATGGTATACACAATAACACTTGACAATTGATTTATACATGAACAATTTACAATGGTGGTTGGTTTGGGTAAGTGATTTGAGTAACAAGGCGTGTGTAATATGATGCAAGCATGGTGGATACGCCGCCGGTACTTCCTATATATAAGTGCTTGTATAATATTACATATCGTAGCGTTATTTAAATCATTTCAGTATAGACATATTACATTTTACACAAATAACATATTTTTTTCAAGACATTGTTTTACAAAAACAGTTTATTTTATACAACTCATTTTACTTGGTTATTTACTTAACCATGTATTATTCTTCTATACATATATATCATTTGGTTTATTTATCACTTTTCAAATGATTTACAAGACAAAGCAAATTACAAGGTTCATGACTAAACATTTTCTTAAACATAAGTCATGAATTCTATTTTCACAAAACCTATGTATCTCACAGGCATTTTTATGCTGACGTACCTATTTTCACATGTGTTTCAGGATATGATGCTTAGGGTTTATCAAGATACACTTAGGCGGACTTGGGCCTTAGCGACAATAAAAGATGCAAGACTAGTTATTTATGTTATGTTTCTTTGATTGTCAAGACATTGTAACTCTTTTAATCAATAAAACAATATTTCAGTTTCCATGTGTTATGAAACAATGATTCTGTTACAACACTCCCCGACGTTTCCGCCACGTTTTGTTGTTTTACGTGGTCGGGGTGTGACAGATATTTAGGGCATGTTTAACTTATAATCAAGTTCCGAAATGTGCGATACTATGTGAATCAGCAGACTTTCGCAGTTTGACGCAAATAGTCCCTGAGTGTGCATAAACTTGTTTTTGACACACCAAAGCTTTCAAAACTTATTTCTAAGTTATATAAAAGTTAATTAAGGTATGTTAAGCCTATGTCACTTTTCCGGAGTGTTTGCCGCATTAAACTGAGTACGTTTACGCATCAGTTCGCGTTTAACTTTCCAGAAAGCGATTTAAAGCTTGAAAATGAACTAGAATCAAAATGTGAAATTGTGAAACCAAAATAAACAAATTTTTGAGACCAAAACATATTGTTTCTTTGATAAAAGATAGTGTCCTGCATTGTGTGTGTTTACAGAGCACAAGTGTCACAGTCTCCCCTACTTCAGGAAATTTCGTCCCGAAATTTGTTCGAAGGAGACCGTAGAGTGGAATTGAAACAACTGATGGATAAGCAGATTGCTAGATCCTAAAGATGCGGAGCATCATTTGGAAATTTTTAGGGAATTCAAAATGTGATTTGGGGTATTCAAAGTATCTCAAGGTATTTACTCCTTTGAAACTTGTTATAGTCGACTAGTGTTCAAAAATCATTTAAGTAAGGCACTATGTTATACTAAGATCCTAGTGTAATTCCTAGCAAACAAAGGGGTGTACATTCAAGCCCTTCACGTACACGGTTTCTAACTTCCCACAAGGTACATCCAATGCACCATGAGCATCTCATGCATAGGAGACGGGTCCACATACCTATGGCATCAATATCGTCACCTTTAACACCATAATATACTCCCGGTCGGCTCGATTTGAGTTAATGAATGTACTTGCTGTACTCCATTGAAAACAACCACACAACTAACACTTAAACACATAATCACATAATGGTCCAAGATAACATAAAATCACCAAATGATTTCAGCAACGTTCTGAAGAATAACACAATAAGAACACTTATATATAGGAAGTACCATCGGCGTATCCACCATGTTCTTATCGCATCATACTCCTCCCGTTACCTTAATCACTCTAGATTTTATGCCACCATACTTAACAAGGCTTACTATGATTCTCATATGTCGAAACTCATAATTAAGTGTGCACCCATAATTACTTGTTTCGTCACATGGTCCACATAGCTCCTCTTGTTAAGCAAGGGTAAACAAATAATAAGGTCGAACTATCATCTAAATCAACTAAATATTGCTACAACATAACATCAGTCAAATCGAATCGTGTTTCATACTAGCAATGATAGCACTCCTTATTTTGCATATAACAATTTCAGTAGCAGGTGCTCTATTCTAGTACGAATATTTACATATATGTTTCATATTAACGAAACAGATAGAACGCAACATATACTAATCATACATTATCTTCATAATGTAAGCATATCAAGAAAATGTTCTCAATTCATGTGCTAGGTATGCTAAGTTAACAAATTAAGTATGTTAAATCAACATACGAAGCAATTTAAATTTATAATCATGTGCTATACATATTAGATAAACAAATCATGTATATAATGCTATGATCATAAAACAGTTATTAACTTATATTGATCGTTTTACCAAGTTTGTACGAATACACCAGAGTGAAATTACATTATACTAAATTATAAAATTTAGTTCCTAAAGAGCGGAATCCTCAAAATTAGCATGAAATTTGAAATCACACGAAGTGCAATCACATTAGAGTTTGAAATTGAAAATTGAATAACAAAGGTAAAGATAAACTTCTTGAAATTTATATCGTCATTACAAACATAATTAAAATATGTACATTGATCTTTGAAAATAAACAGGAAATTTAGAGGTTCAAATGATCATAAGCGCTTGATCATTAGCTTGAGCCTCGTTGATGTTGAATACTCCTCCATTAGTATTGGCAAGCTTGGGGCAGTTTCGCTTGAAATGATTTAAGTCACCACAATTGAAACATGCTCTTGGGCGAGTCTAAGTAGGGGCTGCTCGGTTCTGGATATGACACGTCACAACTAGATGTCCAAACAAACCACAATTTGTACACTAGCGACAAGGGGAATTTGACGCATGATGATAATTGAAATGATTGCACCGAGGTTGCTTCCCACGATAAAATCCCTTAAAGGGTACTGAGTTCAGTGGAGCAGGTGCAGGAATTGCAAAATTCTTTGAAGCCTTGCGCTTCCTAGAACTTTTAGAAGATTCGGCCTTTGATCTTCTTGAATTCTCGGTAACAGATTCGGTGTCTTGTTTCTTGTCTCCCTGTCGAAATAACTTACCTTTTCTAACCTGAGAATCAGTCAAGATAGCAGCTAATTCCTTAGCCTCCCTAAGCGTTGCAGGTTGGCTGCCAGTGACAATGTCTTGGACAGGGTCAGGTAAACCATCGATGTATTTCTCAATGGCCCGATCCAAAGGTGTGACCATAGTGGGGCAAAGTAGGCTTAACTGTTCAAATCGGTCAGTGTAGGCACGGTTTTCCCCACTATCTTGTTTTAAATAATAGAACTCATTCTCAAGTGCCCGAATTTCGCTTCGTGGGCAGAATTCTTTCTTCATAAGATCCTTAAATTCTTCCCACGTCAGTTTCATTGCTACATCGACACCTCGGTCTCTCATAATACCATTCCACCAAGTGAGTGCTCTCCTCTGAAAGACACTCGAAGCGAAATCTACCTTGCCATCATTGGGACACTGAACATGGCGGAATGTGCTTACTATACTTTCAAACCATTGCAAGAGCACGGTTACTCCTTCAAACCCAGAAAATTTTAGCGGTTTGGCTGAATTGAAGGTCTTGAAATTACACTGGGCGTTGTTGTAGTTATTGTTGTTGTATATCTGATGAATCTGGGTTACTACGCCTGGAAGCACTGCAGCCATTTGTTGAGCGATAAGGGCTGCGACTTCTTCATTGGTTTGAGGTTGTGTATCTCGTCGAGGAGGCATTTTGAAAATACAGCTATATAGAAAACCAAATATGAGTTTATAACATTATTGTTTTGTAACAAGAGTTGTTTGAAAACAAACTTTTGTAATATTTTTGGATGAGAGAATACAAACCGGGTTAATGGTTTGTATCATAAATCCTTTACCTGTTAAAAATTTATTACTTTAAAAAATATTTTTAATTTAAAATTTTAAAATAAAGAAACTTTGTGTTGAAATTTTGAAAATTCTCATCCAAGTGGTAAAAATTTTGAAATTTTAAAAGACAAGGGTAGTATTTTGAAAATAAAATAGGATCTCGTAGAGTCGTTAAATGAAATGAGATTCATTTCAACGGTATCGAATCAAACATATCACAGAAGGTAATATGATGAAATGGTATTGGGAAAAGAAGGATACTTCGATTGTTATGAAGAGCAAACACATTACCGAGGGTAACATGAATGAGTAGGGTTACAAAGGTCGTTTAAAAATCATTAGGTAGGGTCAAGATGGATAGGTTTTTATAATGCTTCACGAAAACATGCTTTAGCCTATAAGTGGACACTCACCCTAAGGATTTCCCAGGTAAGAGTGACTTGTCCGAAAATGCGGATTTGTACGAACACTCTAGCCTTAGACAGAAAACTCGGGGTACAGGCATCCACCCTTCCAGATTGCATGTATTCACATTATTAAAACCCAAGATTTCGATGAAAAACGTTTGAAAAAAAACATTTGAGAAATCTTTTGATACAAATCGTTTGAGATAAAACATGTTGTAAAATATTTTGACAAAAACGTTTAAGAAAAACATTTTGAAAGATACTTTAATGAAAACGTTTTGAGAAAAACACTTTAAGGAATACCCCAAGGCATAAAGCCTAAGGTTCAGGATAAATCATCTAAGGTTAGATGATTCGTATATCATAGAGTAAATGTGGCACGAATAAGGATGAGGATTAGGAAAGAGTTCCTAAGTCCACTCATGTTTGGGTCCTAGGAAGGTTATAGACTAGGTTCAAGGCATGCTAATAACCTAATTCCCTATAACCAGTGCTCTGATACCAATCTGTAACACCCCAATCGCGTAATATAACAACACGCGGCGGAAATATCGGGGAGTCACGTTACAAATTGCTCACAACTACTGGTACTAAATTGTTTCATTATCATTAACATTGTTTTACAAACAAAGAATACATATAATTGTTCTTTTGTTTTAGAAGTCTAAGGCCCGTATGCAGTCCTACGCGTTGCATGCTTGAACAGTCAAAAATCCTGAAACATATGCGAAAACAGTCAGCATAAAAATGCCGGCGAATACATAGGTTTTATTGGCCAAATAAATGGCAAAAACATTTGGTATTATAATCTTAATTGTGAAAACTCGTGACAAAAATAGGTTTGTATATGGCATTATGATATTTACTAAGTCATTTTATGTTTTACATTGAAATCCCGATTAAACCATCATAAAAACTTGTGAATGTGTTATTAGGAATCCAATCAAGGATTAATAATAACTGTTTTGAAATAAAACAAAACTTATATAAGTATTACATAAATCAAATCAATGAGTCGTGATAATACTTCAGATATCTTTCTAAGAATCTAACACATAAAAATATGGGAGATTCTACAAAGATTTTGATAATCAACATTGAAACAGTTGTACACAAAATCCTAAAGTGATCCAGATAACGCTACAAGAATAATAAAATAAGAACACTTATATATAGGAAGTACCAGCGGCGTATCCACCATGTTCATATTTTATTATACCCGTTTCGTTATTTAAATCACAACTACCACAGAACACATAAACCAACCAACTTGTACCAACTTGTAAACACGCATTAAAGCACACAATGAATCCAATCAAGGACTCCAATATCAGTACTTTAAACATCCTACAAGAATCAACCTATGAAGATAGATAGATGCTATAAGGATTCGGGTTCTGTCACTTTGTCTAATCTAACATGCATTAAAGTACACAATGAACCCAACAAGGATTCCAATATCAGTACTCTAAACATCCCATATAAGTCTAACTATGAATATAGATAGATACTACAGGGATCCTGGGTTCTCATAACATTGTCTAACTTAACACGCATTAAAGCACACAATGAATCCAATCAAGGACTCCAATATTAGTACTTTAAACATCCTACAAGAATCAACCTATGAAGATAGATAGATGCTATAAGGATTCGGGTTCTGTCATATTGAATCATTGAATCAAAACAATCCTAAATCCTAATGGTGATTCGGGATAACGCCACGAAAGGTAATACAATAAGCACACTTATATATAGGAAGTACCAGCGGCGTATCCACCATGTGCTTATTGTATTATGTAGTTTCGTTTTCTAAATCACCAACAATCTACACAAAAACCAACCATTGAGTTGCAAACTACTTCTTAAAAATCTCACTATGAAGATAGGAAGATCTAAGACTACACTTCAAATATCCTACATGAATCTAACTATGAAGATAGGTAGATCACTTAAGGATAAAACATTACATTTGCATAATCGGAATAATACACATAAAAGCACTTAGTGAACACACAAATGCCATACATTTTGAAAACAGATCGATTACACATATGAATCACCCAAAAACATTTGAAAACAGTAAAAAAGGGGAACTATGTACTCGCCTAGGGTTTCGTATAGTCCCAGTTCAAAAGGTATAACAAAGCTCAAAAGACCAAGAGTTCAAGTGTTGAAGCGATTCCTAGGGTAACAGACATTATGTTAGGGAATTGACACCTAAATCGGAAGATCGGGTAGAATGAGGTCTTGTAAACCAAATGAGTGTTGGAACTCATGTGATATGGTTTAACAAAACCTACATTCTAAAACAAAACCTATCCTACGTGCTTAAAACCCATTACGACCCGTTAAGGTAGCTTACGCCACTTTAACGCGTCGTTCGCGCGAATGCGCATTCGAGATGCCTAACTAGTCCTATGACAAGTATTATATGCCTTAAAATATCTAATTATGTTATATAATTAGTTTAGATGTCAAAATATGTGTTACATATGCTTAAAATGAAATTTTGTGCAAAAAGGGTATTTTGGTAATTTTCCTAAGGCATATAAACTACCTATCATACAACTAACTAAACGAAGTGACCGTAAGGTATAACCTCGGAAGGTTATTCCCTATACAACTATGGTCACATTATATGTTTGGTCGGATCCTAATGATTGACCAAACGGGTCGGGTTCGGAAGTCTAAGCGGTTGTCAAGACCGCTTGACTTACGACTCTACACAAGCACTAGACTAATAGTGACGAGCTAAACATGTTAGAACATGCTTAACTAATTTAGAAAACAGGTTTTGATATCAAAACAAACGGTTTTGACACCCAAGAATAGTTTGGTTGCAAAATACGCATAGACGCGTATTTTGACCGAAACTATGACTCGTCACTACACTTAATTAACGTGGTAATCAGTAGGTATAGTCACAAAGGACTATGACCATCGTGATTACGCTCACGTTACGAAGTTCAAACGAACTTCGTGTTGACCATAAACTGCTCAAAGCTGAAAGTCAAACAAGGTTTGACTTTCATGCTTGAAAAACGATAACAAGCACGAAAGAAACTTATAAAGGGTCCAAGCTAGGAAGTATTTGATCAAAATCAACTCAGGTATGAAGCCTCAAAGTAAAGCTTCAACTTAGAGCTGGAATTGGAATCAAATGTGTAAGTGTGAAGTGAAGTTTGGCTTGCTATTTATAGGAAAATCAAGTGCCATTGATCATTTCCAAGTGTCTTTGAGGGAATCAAAGCAAGATCTAATCCTTACACTTGTTATTCTCTGATTTGGCACCTTGATGAGCACACAAACCAGCCCATAGATTGAAGAAACCATGGGTAAAAACAAAGGAACAACTGGGTTTTACAGGAAACTGTTTTTTGATGTCTGAAGGCTGCTTATGGACCATAAGAGGTCCTCCATACGGTCTGTATGGCATGTGCAGATCAGCAAGTTTCACTTATATACAGTTTAGTCCCTGAACTTCATTTTGTCGCGTTTTGGCACTTCTAACACCCGTCAAACCCTTTTTTTAAGCTCCATGATGAAGTTAAAGTGTAGGGAACATGAAATATGCTTTAAAACATCTTGGATGTCGGTTCGTTTGGTCGTACGGTCGCGTTGTTCGGTTAATTACGACGAAACACGAACGGTTGCGAAAAACGATCCAAATTACGCGACGAATGGAATTTTATCATGCCAATCACTAAAATAAAATATCTTAATGATGACATAAATTTTTGGATGTCCGGATTTATTCAGAACGTAAGATATGCGTGAAAATGCAAACTTATGCACTTTTTGACGCTTTTAGTCCTTATTAATCATACAAGTTTATTTTTGCGCACCAAACACCTCAAAGCCTATTTCTTAGCTATGTGAAGGATATTTAGGGTATGTTTAACTTATGATCAAGTTCCAGAATGTGCGATACTATGTGAATCAGTAGACTTTCACAGTTTGACGCAAATAGTCCCTGAGTGTGCATAAACTTGTTTTTGACACACCAAAGCTTTTAAAACTTATTTCTAAGTTATATAAAAGTTAATTAAGGTATGTTAAGCCTATGTCACTGTTCTGGAGTGTTTTCCGCATTAAACTGAGTATGTTTACGCATTAGTTCGCGTTTAACTTTCCAGAAAGCGATTTAAAGCTTGAAAATGAACTAGAATCAAAATATGAAATTGTGAAACCAAAATAAACATATTTTTGAGACCAAAACATATTGTTTCTTTGATAAAAGATAGTTTCCTATATTGTGTGTGTTTACGGAGCACAAGTGTCACACTTATTTCAAAACAAAATCCACAACACTATTTTTCCTAAATACAATAACAAGACTTTTAAACAAGACATTTATTTTTACTAAGTCAAAGTTTTCACTACACGATGATGTTTCAAATTCATGCCAATTTCATGGACCTAACTTCTTTATTTTTACTATAGCTATATCTTCAAGTTGCGTCCTCACCGTGATACCACTTGGAACGCTGAAATGGCAGCACGGATTGCTCAGCTTTTAGCTGCTGTACTCCCAGACATCGTGACCCAAGCTAATCAAATCTACAACAACAACAATGTCATCACGCCATGCAACTACAAACAATTCAACTCAGCTAAACCACTCAATTTTAATGGAACTGAAGGAGCAACTGGGCTTCTACAATGGTTTGAGAGTATAGAAAGCACATTCCGCCATGTTTAGTGTCCCAATGAACGTAAGGTGGAGTTCGCCTCGAGTGTCTTCCAAAGGAGAGCCCTCACTTGGTGGAACGGAATCATGAGAGACCGAGGAGCCGATATAGCGATGGCACAAACGTGGGAAGAATTTAAGGATCTTATGAAGAAAGAATTATGTCCATGAAGCGAAATTAGGGCACTTGAATCCGAATTCTATTACCTAATACAAGATAGTGGGGAAATCCATGCCTACACTAACTGGTTTGAACAGTTAAGCCTACTCTGCCCCACAATGGTCACACCTTTGGATCGGGCCATTGAGAAATACATTGATGGCCTACTTGATCCAGTCCAAGACATTATCACTGGAAGCAAACCTGCAACATTTAGGGAGGCTAAGGAATTAGTCGCTACCCTAACCGACTCCCAGGTCAGAAAATGGAAACTTTTTCGAAAGGGAGACAAGAAACAGAACGCTGAAACTACTGAGGGGAAAACAAGGGAAACAGAGGCCAAATCTTCGAAAAATTCTAAGAAGAGTAAGACGTCAAAGAATTATGCAATTCCCACACCAATTCCACTAAACTCAGTACCCTTTAGGGGGTATTATCGTGGAAAACAACCTCGGTGCAACCGTTGCCACTATCGCCACCCAACAAATTCTCCTTGCCGCTAGTGTACAATCTGTGGACTTTTTGGACATCTAACTGCGACCTGTCGCATCCAGAACCAAGCAGCCCCTACTCAGACTCGCCCTCGAGCATGTTTCAATTGGGGTGATTTAAATCATTTCAAGCGGAACTGCCCTAAGCTCGCCAATACTAATGGAGGAGTGTTCAACGTCAATGAGGCTCAAGCTGATGATCAAGCCCTTATGATAATTTTAACCTCTACATTTCCTGTTTATTTTCAAGAACAATGGACGTGTTTAAACTATATTTGTAATGACAATATAAAATTCAAAAAGTTTTTCTTCATTTCTGTTATTTGTATTCCAATTGCAAATTCCTAAGTGATTACACTATGTGCGATTACAACCACATGCTGACTCCGAGGATTCTGTTCTTTAGGAAATAAACCTCATAATTTAGCATATTATGATTGCACACTAGTGCATTTATACGAACTTGACAACACGATCGCTACAAACACTATATGACTACTACTACTTTTGCTTTCATGTCATTACGTACATGATTTGTTTATCTAGTATAGTACATGATTACAAATGCATTTTGCTTCGTGTGTTTACCCAGCATACCCAGCACATGTTTTCAAAACATCTTTACGACATGCTTACATTGTTTATGACAATCTATGCTTAGTATATGTTGCAATCTACCAGTCTGGTTAGTATGAAACATGTACTAAAATGAAATACCGGCTACTAATTTTGTTGCATGCAAAACAAGTAGTGCTATCATTGTTAGTATGAAACCTGATTTGATTCGATAGATGTTATGTTATAATGATTTGATTTATATGTTAGTTCGACCTTATTATTTGTTTTCCCTCGCTTAACAAGAGGAGCTATGTGGACCATGCGATGAAATGAATAATTATGGGTGCACACTTAATTATGAGGTTCGACGCATGAGAATCATAGTAAGCCTTCTTAAGTATGGTGGCATAAAATCTAGAGTGATTAGGTAACGGGAGGGGTATGATGCGATAAGAACATGGTGGATACGCTGATGGTACTTCCTGTATATAAGTGTTCTTATTGTGTTATTCTTCAGAACGTTACTAGGATCACTTGGTGATTTTATGTTATTTTGGACCATTATGTGATTATGTGATTATTTGTTATATGTTATTGAATGCAATATTTACGACAAGTACATTCATGAACTCTTTTCGAGCCGACCGGGAGTATATTATGGTGTTAAAGGTGACGATCTTGATGCCATAGGTATGTTGACCCATTTCCCATGCATGGGATGCTCATGGTACATGGATGTACCTCGTGGGATGTTATAAACCATGTACGTATGGCCAGGCTTGAATGTACACCCCTTTGTTTGCTAGGATTTACACTAAGAGCTTAGTGTAACATAGTGCCATACAAAACATTTTCTTTTGTATACACTCGACGACATTTTAAGGATTCATAAGTTCTAAAGGTTTAAATACCTTGAGAGACTTTGAATATCCCAAATTACATTTAAATCCCCCAAAGATTTCCAACACCAAACGATGCTCCGCATCTTTGGGATTTAACACTTTGTTTATCTTTCAATCACTTTTATTACAATCAACAGTCTCCTTCGAATAAATTTCGGGATGAAATTTCCTAAAGTAGGGGAGACTGTAACCTTTGTGATAAATTTTGGGATTTCAAAAAAGCTTTTTCTTTAAAAGCAATTCGATAACTGATACTTAAACATAACCCTTTTAACGCAATGTACACACTAGGACAAAGATACAAACTACACGTACCCTAAATACCCTTTACATAACTTAAAAATAAATTTTGAGGGGTTCAGTATGACAAAAACATGTTTATTCATACTTAGGGACTAATTGCGACAAACTGCGAAACTAACGTCGGTGACCGCCCAGATAGTATTAAAATCCTAAAAATATTCCGTTATGATTAAAGTTCTATTTTAATCATGTTCGTTTTGAAAAATAAATTAAAACGCTTAAAAACGTTATTTTTCGAGTTTAAGTGTGTGGCGCGTGTTACTACGCGTATCTGACCAAATACTGTCAACGAAGCCAGTCTAGACAACTGATATTGTTGGTGCACGAATGTCTAAAGCCTACGTCTTAGTCTTAGTTGTTCATGTATAGGGTCTAGATGTGTTAATTATGCAAAGTATAAGGGTTGAATAGATAAAAGTGTGATTGAAATGTGCTGATTTCGCTTATATGGACATGTGTCATATGAGCAAAATCACTTCTAACTGATTTCTCTTATATGAACATGTTCATATGAGCGGAATCACCTCCCTTATAAATAGGTGTGTTGTTTTCTCATTTGGTAACGTCGATGTCAAGTGTGTAGCCGAACTGCTGCTTGACTATTTTCAGAAAGTTTAATGAGAAAACCGTATTAAAGTGATCCGCATCTGTTTCTACTCATTTCTACTACATTTTTGCTTTGATTCATACTGATTGTGTATTTCCGCTACATAATCAGTAGTATCTAGCTCTGATCGACTCACACGAGTGTCAAATACGGTCCTACGAAAGTTTGCAGAAAAATACAAAAACATGATAAAAACTACAAAAACCAAAAACATTTGAAAAAGTAAAAATGAGTTTGTGTATAAAGGGGAAATGATAGTACATCAGCGAGACGGACACAGTACGCTAAAGAATTGTAATGTATAAAATGCAATTAAGCAGTCTCGCTAAAGATGTGCCGATAGGTTTTCACAAAATCAGTAGACCAGTTTGGGATATAAACATAAAATTTACTTGCGTCTACGTGGGGAACACCTCCAGGATATATAGGTAACCCCTGAAATCCTGTTTGAAGGGTCCCGTATTCTGAGATACTAGGTCTTTATGCTTAGTGATATCTGGGGTATTATCCCGGGACTTCTGATTTTGCGGAAGCAATAGCCTAGTCCCCGGAGATTACTTTACGCTGCTTTGAAATATAAGCCTCCCCTCAGCATAAAAAATGATAACACATTGCAAAATGGTTAATCATGTGCTGTTGAAAAGAAGATCCCCAAAGGGGACCCACCAAAAGTCGAAGCCATCATCTCTCTGCGTATCGAAAGATCGACCTGAGCTCTCACGGCCCTCGCAATTAACCCCTTACAGATATCATCTAGGTATACTCACCTGTAAGACTGAATACTGGGGTCTGGATACGGGAGTATATACTGAGGTGGGACACATGTAGATGTTTAAGTCCAAAAACACTAATTCTGTATCCCGAGCAGATTGAAAGTTTTGTGAGAATTTAAAAGGATCAATATATCGGCAATCTACGTGAATTGTTTAATGCTTAAAATGAAATAACAGCTTAACGGTGCTTGTGTCTAGTCAGCAGCTGATATGATCCCCTAACACGCTCACAAAAAGATTGTGTGTACAGTTTTTAGTTTTTCCTGTTAAAAATCCAAGAAGATTTTAGTTTCTTATTTTATTTTCGACAACTGACATTGGGAATCGGACGATCAAAGCTTAGTGCAGATCATGTCTGTAGTTGATAAGGGTTGGGTAAGCTGGTGATGCAGAACAATGATTGGTACAGTGTTTAATGGTTAAAAGGTGTTTGAAAGTTCAAAACGTTCAAAAGTTCATTCATTTGAACTATTTTCAGAATAAAAATATTGCGTACTTCATAATTCAGTCAACCAAGGTCATTAACTTGGACTTGGTAGGCTAAGCAGTTGACCAAGGTCATTGATTTGGACTAGATTAACTGGGTGTGACTGTGTTTAATAAGAAAAGTGTTAAAAATCAAAGTTTTGAAAACAACACCTTGATTTTGCTCATATGTCACTAAACAATAATTTTGAAAATTAAAAAGTTCAAAATTTGATTGTAAAGTGTTAGGTTTAGTTGATTGGATTCTTTATATCGTCAAATCTTTATAGGATTGTGAAGGAACCAGATCATTAATTCTGGACATTTAAAGTGTTTATTCTTATAAATGTTTGAGGTTTGCAGGTGAAAGGACCAGATTAAGATCCCGATAGTAAAGTCTTAGGGGGAGTCTAATTTGATGCAAAAGGAAGCTTGTTGCTGGTAATCCAGGTGTTGATTTCAAAAGCTCGGAATATTGATGAAAGGGGGAGCCTGCGAAAGAGAAAGAGAAGTTTAGGAAGCTGCTGAAAAAGCCTAAGTCTAGAGAAGGAAAGTTCAGA
The DNA here is from genome assembly GCA_030545235.1 of Helianthus tuberosus. Lineage (NCBI taxonomy): Eukaryota > Viridiplantae > Streptophyta > Magnoliopsida > Asterales > Asteraceae > Helianthus > Helianthus tuberosus. The sequence goes on along the minus strand of CM060429.1, from coordinate 59,712,358 downwards.
GCAATTTGAAGACCCAAAGATAAGACTGAAGACTCCGGCTTTATCCAAGGGGGAGTTTGTTGGTGCACGAATGTCTAAAGCCTACGTCTTAGTCTTAGTTGTTCATGTATAGGGTCTAGATGTGTTAATTATGCAAAGTATAAGGGTTGAATAGATAAAAGTGTGATTGAAATGTGCTGATTTCGCTTATATGGACATGTATCATATGAGCGAAATCACTTCTAACTGATTTCGCTTATATGAACATGTTCATATGAGCGGAATCACCTCCCTTATAAATAGGTGTGTTGTTTTCTCATTTGGTAACGTCGATGTCAAGTGTGTAGCCGAACTGCTGCTCGACTATTTTCAGAAAGTTTAATGAGAAAACCGTATTAAAGTGATCCGCATCTGTTTCTACTCATTTCTACTACATTTTTGCTTTGATTCATACTGATTGTGTATTTCCGCTGCATAATCAGTAGTGTCTAGCTCTGATTGACTCACACAACTGTCAAATACGGTCCTACAACTGGTATCAGAGCCAGTTGTGAGCTAGTTGACCCGAATCAAAGCCGTTTTCAAGCACATTTTGAGTTTCTGGACTTTCCGACGGACAAAATGGACTGAAATTTGAGTATATTGTGTAAAATTGACTAATAACAAACCCTTGAGATTTTCAGAACTAAAATCGGCCTAAAAATGACCTAAAATGGCTCGTGAAGTGATTCTGCTTTTCTGTAATTGAGTGATTTCGCTCTTACGGACAAGTGAAATCAAGTGTTTTGTCACATAAGGATCTGATTTCGCTCATACGGCACAGTGTAATCAGAGGTTTCGCTCTTTTGTTCAGGACTGATTTCGCTCATCTGGATAAGTGTGATTTCGCTCATTTGGATACCTGATTTCGCTCATGTGGTCATAGTGTGATTTCGCTCATATGGTCATAGTGTGATTTCGCTTATTTGTCACTTAGAAGCTGATTTCGCTTTTAAGGACTGTTTTTGTGTTACAACCTTGGTTTGAGCGTTTAGTCCATTTCGTACGTGATCGAGTGTTGGAAACTCAGTGTGTGTTAAAAGTTTTTCGATAAATACAACCTGTTAATCAAAAAGTTACACATTTTTGGAAATTTGTCACTAAAAATGGAACATCATAATTTTTATAACTTGTTTGGGGGCAGTGGTATGGCAGCAGGACAAACATCGGGTAGTCTTATGCAAAACGTCAACATGGAGAATGAATTGGGAACAATGCAAAAGCCTCCCAAGTTGATGAACATAGATGAATATGCGGGATGGTCAAGCAGATTTAAAAACTGGGTCCAGGCTAATTACTTTGAGTCCTGGATGAAGATAGAAGCGAAGTATGTTCCACCAGTTGATGGGAGAGGTCATGAAAAGGGTATTGGAAGTTTGACAGAGTCAGAGCAGATTGATTTCAAAGCCGAGAAAAAGATGATTAGTATCCTTCAGCAGGCTATCAAAGAAGACATTTTAGTGTTATTACAACATGAAGATAATGCTCATTCTATGTGGGAAGCATTGAAATTGAAGTTTCAAGGTAGTGTGTCAATGGTCAAGAATAAAAAGGCTTTATTAAAGAAGGAGTTTGATATTTTTACTAGCATGAAGGGTGAAACAACAAAGCAATTGCTCGATAGATATTGCCATTTAGTACTTGAAATGAAGAGATTAGAAATTGAAAAGAAAAATGAAGAATTGATTGATAAGTTGTGTGATGCATTACCATATGAAGAGTGGGGCACATATTTGATGATGTTGAAAAATAATTCAGATTTTGGGAATCTAAATCTTAGTGCATTCATAGAAAAGATTGAAGCTCAAGAGTTGGAGTTGCTAAAAATTAGAAAGATGAACTCAATGAATATTCAACAAGATGTATCTTTGTATTACAAAGGCAACCCTTTAGTTTCAACCAATCAAAGCCCAAAAATACAGACAGGGTTCATTGCTGATAACACCTCAAGTGTTTCTTCAAACACTCCTCAATCTGGCAATTTTTCACCATTCGCGAACTATGATCCAAACTTCAAAGCTCAAGAGCAATCTTCACCTCAGAGCTCTACAAATTCAAATAATCAGGCTTATGTTTCTGGGGTGCATTGCAACATCGCGGTGAATATAAAGAATGGAAACGAGATCACAGAAAAACCCGCAAAACAGCACATAGCAATGCTTGCTTCCGTTCTTGAGGCTTATGAGGGCTTAGTAGCAGGGAGAATTGGTAATCCTGACATGACCAAAGAGGATTACAACCAAATCGATCCCGAAGAACTTGAACTGATTGACATCAAATGGGGCATGGCTAGTCTGGTGAGAAGGGCTCAACGTTTCATGGAAATTACAGGCCGGAACAGTTTATCAGGCCCTGATCAGAAGTTAGGGTTCGATAAGTCGAAAGTTACTTGTTTTAAATGTAAAGAACGTGGTCACTTCAAACGAGAATGTCCCAACCATGAAGTAAACAATCATCAAAACCCGTTCACCAACGACTACTACAGGCAAGCGATTTATCACCGACCAAATCAACAGCCAACTGTTCAAAGGCCACAAATTGAAAATAAACCGGAAAAAGCGATGATCGTGATTCAAGACGATGAGAAGGTAGCTGCAGGTTTCAGCTGGGATAAATATATCCCCGGTAGCGATGGACAGGCAATGATGGCTGAAGTTGTTGAAATTTCTGAGATGGTGTCTGAACCGGAAACAGTTACTGAAGATGTTTTTGTAGTTGTTGAAGAGGTTTCTGCTGAAAAGGCAGACAATTTTGAAGAAATAGCTGCTGAAGTGTATTATTATCAGTCTGAACAGGAGGTTTTGGGAAGTTTAATGAAATCTGTATTGCCTCCTAACATTTCTGAATCTTTTGCAGGTTACTTTGAAGAACCAAGGACCGGATCATGCCCAAGGTTTGAAGAGAAGAAAGAATTTGTTGAAGAAATGATCGATGTGACAAAGGAAATGACCGAAGACACTTTGAAAGAAATTGCTGACAAGGCTCTCATGGCGAAACTGAGAGAGGTAGACACAGAATTTGTGAAAACCGAGTCTGTCAGTACCGAGTCAGTTCAAAAGGAGTCGGATAAGGAGTCGGGAATTGAGGAGACAAAAACTAAGAAAGTGTCTGAGTCAGAGTCCAAAGATGTCGGTAAACAGGAAGTGAAAACTGCTCATGAAGCAGAAATTGTTGAGAAAGTGGATTCAATATCTGAAACACCATGCCAAAAGTGTTTACAACCTTGCATGGAGTGTCTTGAAAAAGACACTAAGTTTCAGGAATTGAAAGAACATGCTGACATGTTAAAATTTGATCTAGGACAAGTCAAAGAAGCATATGATACACTAGCCAGATCAGTTAAAATGATTAAAGAAGAAAGTGTCCAAAATGATAAAGCCACAAAACTAGCAAAAGCAACACTTTTTGATAAACAAGTGGAAGTTAATTTTCATATTGACCCAATCGCATCATTAAAGAAAGAATTGGAATTGACTAAAATTGAAAATGAGCGAATTGATAAGAAATTGATGAGCTATGTTGCATCGTCCTATGTTCTTGAACAAATTGTTCCACAACAGCTCAATGCTGCACCGGTCTTTAACAGATGGGGTGGAAGCTGCATTGAATCTCAAGTTGAAAACAATTGAGGATGAATTGCCTGAGAGCATTGATGTTACGTTCTCTGCATCCGACACAGACAATGAGTCACAGGTCATCAAGACTGTTTTCGATCAGGTGTTAGATGAAGAGAGTGATAACTCTGAGATTGAAGTTATGAAATCTCATTCTGAGAAGTCTGTTACTGATTCTGAAGACGAGGATAATTTTTTAGATCGTTTTATACCGAAATCAGACAAGAGTACGAATGATGATCCGATTATGGTGGTTTACACTATGATTGGAACGGACAAGCTTTATTCTGATTTCGAGTATCCGCTTCAGAACGTTAAGATTGAAAATGTCGAGAAAGTTTTCAAATTGGTTGAAATGGACATTAATGTGGTAAACAACAAAGAATTTTTTTCGAAACCTAAAAAGTCATTTGTTACGACATGTGTCAACAACTCGAGGAAAAAGGAATGGGAAGGTAATTGTAACAAGAAAAATGGTAATAACTTTAAAAACAAAGGAATTGGTTTTGAGAAAAAGATGGCTAAGAAGGTTGTCAAACCAAAAGATAAAATGAATGATGTTTTTGTTGTTGGACCAAGTGTGGATGATGAAAAAGAGTACATTTTTAGTCAAAAGGCCATTGACGATTTCAAAACAGCGAAGAAACTGAAAGAAGAGTCGTTCAAATCAACTTTTGTAGAGTATGACAAAAGAATTTGCTATCGCTGCAATGAGATTGGTCATATGGCAAAACAATGCAAGAAAATTTTTGAAAAACCTGTCATTAAACCTCAACCTAAGTCACAAATTGACAAAAAGGGTAAAAAACAAATGGTTTCACCAATCCGTATCTTGAAAAGAGGTGAATCATTGAAGTCGGAAGATAATCCGAAATCGACATTCGAGATTGGTGAATATTCAAAGTCTCAAAAGTCTTCAAAGATTTATCCGAAAACAAAAATTTTTGATACTCAATCATGGGTGGTTAAACCAAAACTATCAGTTGAGGTGAAGAAAATGGAGAATGAGTTAAAGTTTGATTCAAAAGTCTTTAATCCCAATGTTCTGAATATTTTTGGAAAAATGGTTGACAGAAAAGTCAAAGGGGTAAAGGAATTTTATGAATCAAAAGTGGGTGCTAATGATAATCATGAATTTGAATTTGAGCTTGATAAGTTTCTTGCACAGTTTCCCCCGATCACAAATGAAGTAAAACAAAAAGCTAAAACTGATGTTTCGAATGTCACGTTTAACTTTCCTAAGACTGATGAGAAGTGTGATGTAGTGTTTGGGAGTGTTTCAGCAGTTAAAAAGTCATGGAGTTCATTGTTTGAATAATTTGATATGATATTTGCAGGGGCTGCCCAAGTCGATTCTATCAAAGTGGATTATGGATAGTGGCGCTTCAAGGCATATGACTGGGACGCTTGCTCTGCTCTATGATGTCAAATCCATAAACGGAAGCTATGTTGGATTTGCAGGGAATCAAGGTGGAAGAATCGTTGGTCAAGGAACGCTGTCAAATAGCGTAATTTCGTTCGACGAAGTGAACTACATAGTGGAGTTAACAAACAATTTACTCAGTATTTCACAAATCTGTGATAAAGAGTTTAGTGTACATTTTACTAAAACTGAATGTGTTGTTTTGAAACCAGGGTTTAAAATCCCTGATGAGATGGTGCTGTTGTGGGCTCCGCGGGAGAATGATCTGTATTATCTAGATATGAGAGTCGCAACGCCAACATCCCATCAGAAACAGTGTTTTGTGTCAAAAACTAAAGCCACAGAAAAGGATTCGATTATGTGGCATCGAAAGATGGGCCACATTCATGTTCGCAAAATGAACTTTTTGGTACACAATGATTTGGTTGATGGTGTTAATCTGAAGAATTTTCACTTAAATGATGATTGTGTAGCGTGTAAGAAAGGAAAGCAGACTCAGAAGTCACATCCATTGAAGATGATGAATACAATCAGGTTACCTCTTGAGAGATTGCACATGGATCTCTTCGGGCCTGTCAACGTAAAGAGCATCAGTGGAGACTTATATTGCTTGGTGGTGACTGATGACTTTACGAGATTTTCTTGGGTAGTGTGCTTGGAACGAAAAGATCAAACTTTTGAGTCTTTGATGGTGCTTTTCAAGAACATGGAAACAGTGTATAAACTGCCAATCCGGAGGATTCGGTGCGACAACGGAACGGAATTCAAGAACAACAAAATGTACGAGTTCTGCAACGAGAAGGGAATTCTTCATGAATTCAGTGCGCCGTACACACCACAGCAAAACGGCGTAGCTGAACGAAAGAATCGGACCCTGATTGAGACTGCACGTACAATGTTAGCCGATTCCAAGCTACCAATCTTTTTCTGGAGTGAAGCAGTATCAGCAGCCTGTTACACATTGAATAGAGTTCTCACTGTCAAGAAGTATAAAAAGACTTGCTTTGAGCTGTTGCACCGTTATAAGCCGAATCTTGAGTTTTTGGAGCCATTCGGGTCTCCTTGTACTTTTATTGATGAAAACGGTAAATTTGGCGCTAAATCTAATGAGGGTTTCTTTGTAGGTTACGCTAGCCCACTCAAGAGGGTGTTCGTACCATGCCTGGGTAAGGTGATTCAAGTCCAACACGTGGATTGTCAGAAGCACACTCCAACACCACAACTTCCCGGACAAAGATTCCTGTTCAACTACGATAAGCTCTGGGAGTCGTTTCATTTGCCGGTCGAGCCGAGTGAGGAGGAACTAGCTCTTATGTACCTGTATCAGCAAAATGTGTCACAGGAGCAAGTATCTAGACCGCTAGAAGTTTCTCAACCCACCATGGGTACTCACGATGATGAAGCAGGACCAAGTGGAACAGCTCACGAACCACCAGAGGAACCAGTTTCATCGTTTGACGAATCTGACGACTCAGAAGCAGAACCCGCTCCGACTTTTGATGAGGATCCAACGGAAGCTGAGGATCAAACCATTGATCTTGACATATCAAGCTTGGAATCGGAAGTGAATGTGCCTGATAATGCTATGCCACGGACGTTGTCTTATCATCCTTCAGAACAGATTATTGGCGACCTACAAAGTGGTGTCAAAACCCGACATCAAATAGACCGAGCTCTTACATGTTTCTATTCATCTATTGCTGATATGCAGAAAGAAGTCTCATTAAAATGTTTTATTTCGCAGATAGAGCCCAGAACCTACAAAGAGGCATTGACCGAGGATAGCTGGGTGAATGCAATGCAGGAGGAGCTGCAATAGTTCGAAAAGCTGGGCGTCTGGAGACTTGTCGATTTGCCACAAAACCAGAAGTTGATCAAGACGAAATGGGTTTTTAAGTGCAAACGTGATAACAGAGGTGTCGTGGTGAGAAACAAAGCGCGTCTTGTGGTTTAAGGCTTCAGTCAACAGGAAGGAATAGATTATGATGAAGTTTATGCACCAGTTGCCAGACTTGAGGCAATTCGGATTTTTCTAGCCTTCGCGTCATGGAAAGATTTTAAAGTATATCAACTTGACGTCAAATCTGCCTTCCTTTACGGAACTATCAGAGAAGAAGTTTACCTGGGGCAACCACCGGGGTTCACAGACCCACTGCACAAAAACAAGGTGTATCTACTGGATAAAGCGTTGTACGGACTTCATCAGGCCCCGAGAGCCTGGTATGAGACGCTTTCTCAATACTTGTTGGACAACGGGTTCACAAGAGGCACAGTAGACAGTACTTTATTCACCAAGGAAGAAGCAGGCCACTTGTTGATCGTGCAGATATATGTTGACGATATCATTTTTGGATCCACCAACGACGACCTGTGCAAAGAATTTGAGAAGGTGATGAAAAATAAGTTCGAGATGAGTTCGATGGGGGAGATGAAGTTCTTCCTCGGGCTGCAGGTGGAGCAAATGCCCAATGGAATCTTTATTCACCAATCGAAGTATGTGAAGGACGTGCTTGACAAGTTCGACATGACAGATTGCAGTCCTGCATCCACCCCCCTCGCGCAGAATCATGGAATTTGTCCAGACGAGAATGGTGTGAAGATGGACGAGACATTGTACCGATCAATCATTGGATCTCTGATGTATCTCACGGCTTCCCGTCCAGACATCATGTACCCGACGTGTCTCTGCGCCAGATATCAGTCAAATCCAAAGCAGTCACACCTGACCATAGTGAAACGTATCTTACGGTATTTGAAAGGCTGCCCAAGAATCGGCTTGTGGTATCCTCGATCGGGTGACTTTACTTTATATGGTTTTGCTGATTCTGATTTTGGGAGCTGCAAGCAAAACGCAAAGTCCACCACTGCTGGGTGTCAGTTCTTCGGAACTCGACTCGTTACCTGGCAGTGTAAGAAACAAACCGCAGTAGCGCTTTCTACATGCGAGGCTGAATACGTTTCAGCCTCCAGCTGTTGTTCGCAGATCCTTTGGATCCAACAGCAGATGCGAGACTTCGGTTTGCAGTTCTTAGATACTCCTATCTACGTGGACAATGAAGCAGCTATTAACATTACTAAAAATCCGGTTCACCATTCAAAAACAAAACACATTGAGATCCGTCACCATTTTATCCGTGATTGTCATGAGAAAAAAGTTAATTCGGATTGAACACTTGCACACCGATGATCAGAAAGCAGATTTCTATACTAAACCTTTTGACAAAAAGAGATTTTATTATATTTTGAAATTGAACGGGATGAAAAATCTGCAATCTGGGAGGGTTATTGAATGTGAAGCTGAGTTGGGCGGCGATCTGACGTGAACCATGTCGTGTTGTCAATTTTGTTTGTACAGTTTGTTTTCTGCTTTTCGATAAAAACAAAAACACAAAAATATGTTTTTCTTTTTAGGGGGAGAAAGTTTGCAGAAAAATACAAAAACATGATAAAAACTACAAAAACCAAAAACATTTGAAAAAGTAAAAATGATTTTGTGTATAAAGGGGAAATGATAGTACATCAGCTAGACGGACACAGTACGCTAAAGAATTGTAATGTATAAAATGCAATTAAGCAGTCTCGCTAAAGATGTGCCGATAGGTTTTCACAAAATCAGTAGATCAGTTTGGGATATAAACATAAAATTTACTTGCGTCTACGTGGGGAACACCTCCAGGATATATATGTAACCCCTGAAATCCTGTTTGAAGGGTCCCGTATTCTGAGATACTAGGTCTTTATGCTTAGTGATATCTGGGGTATTATCCCGGGACTTCTGATTTTGCGGAAGCAATAGCCTAGTCCCCGGAGAATACTTTACGCTGCTTTGAAATATAAGCCTCCCCTCAGCATAAAAAATGATAACACATTGCAAAATGGTTAATCATGTGCTGTTGAAAAGAAGATCCCCAAAGGGGACCCACCAAAAGTCGAAGCCGTCATCTCTCTGCGTATCGAAAGATCGACCTGAGCTCTCACGGCCCTCGCAATTAACCCCTTACAGATATCATCTAGGTATACTCACCTGTAAGACTGAATACTGGGGTCTGGATACGGGAGTATATACTGAGGTGGGACACATGTAGATGTTTAAGTCCTAAAACACTAATTCTGTATCCCGAGCAGATTGAAAGTTTTGTGAGAATTTAAGAGGATCAATATATCGGCAATCTACGTGAATTGTTTAATGCTTAAAATGAAATAACAGCTTAACGGTGCTTGTGTCTAGTCGGCAGCTGATATGATCCCCTAACACGCTCACAAAAAGATTGTGTGTACAGTTTTTAGTTTTTCCTGTTAAAAATCCAAAAAGATTTTAGTTTCTTATTTTATTTTCGACAACTGACATTGGGAATCGGACGATCAAAGCTTAGTGCAGATCATGTCTGTATTTGATAAGGGTTGGGTAAGCTGGTGATGCAGAACAATGATTAGTACAGTGTTTAATGGTTAAAAGGTGTTTGAAAGTTCAAAACGTTCAAAAGTTCATTCATTTGAACTATTTTCAGAATAAAAATATTGCGTACTTCATAATTCAGTCAACCAAGGTCATTAACTTGGACTTGGTAGGCTAAGCAGTTGACCAAGGTCATTGATTTGGACTTGATTAACTGGGTGTGACGGTGTTTAATCAGAAAAGTGTTAAAAATCAAAGTTTTGAAAACAACACCTTGATTTTGCTCATATGTCACTAAACAATAATTTTGAAAATTAAAAAGTTCAAAATTTGATTGTAAAGTGTTAGGTTTAGTTGATTGGATTCTTTATATCGTCAAATCTTTATAGGATTGTGAAGGAACCAGGTCATTAATTCTGGACATTTAAAGTGTTTATTCTTATAAATGTTTGAGGTTTGCAGGTGAAAGGTCCAGATTAAGATCCCGATAGCAAAGTCTTAGGGGGAGTCTGAAGATAAATTTGATGCAAAAGGAAGCTTGTTGCTGGTAATCCAAGTGTTGATTTCAAAAGCTCAGAATATTGATGAAAGGGGGAGCCTGCGAAAGAGAAAGAGAAGTTTAGGAAGCTGCTGAAAAAGCCTAAGTCTAGAGAAGGAAAGTTCAGAGCAATTTGAAGACCCAAAGATAAGACTGAAGACTCCGGCTTTATCCAATGGGGAGTTTGTTGGTGCACGAATGTCTAAAGCCTACGTCTTAGTCTTAGTTGTTCATGTATAGGGTCTAGATGTGTTAATTATGCAAAGTATAAGGGTTGAATAGATAAAAGTGTGATTGAAATGTGCTGATTTCGCTTATATGGACATGTGTCATATGAGCGAAATCACTTCTAACCGATTTCGCTTATATGAACATGTTCATATGAGCGGAATCACCTCCCTTATAAATAGGTGTGTTGTTTTCTCATTTGGTAACGTCGATGTCAAGTGTGTAGCCGAACTGCTGCTCGACTATTTTCATAAAGTTTAATGAGAAAACCGTATTAAAGTGATCCGCATCTGTTTCTACTCATTTCTACTACATTTTTGCTTTGATTCATACTGATTGTGTATTTCCGCTGCATAATCAGTAGTATCTAGCTCTGATTGACTCACACGACTGTCAAATACGATCCTACAGATATTTATAGAGCGATAAAAATAATTTAAAACGCCATAAAACGGGATTAAAACGCTAGATAAAATACCTGGTATCCAGTAAAATACCTGTTTTTACCAATTCTATTTAATATATATGTAGTTATGCATATATATATGTGTGTGTATACGTGCATAGGAGAGAGAAAGAGGCCACCTCTCTCTTCTTTGGGACACTTGTTGGCCATGCATTATGTTTGATACTTTCCATGTCTTCCATGTCCCCCATATCTTACCAAATCAAAGAAAAACAAATCTAAACAAATCACTTCTCACTCTCTCTCTACTAAACACGGCCGAACACCCCCATCTTCATCAAATTTTTCAATTTCAAACTTGTTCTTGGAGATTCAAGTTCATTCCATGGTGTTTTCAAGTTCATTTGTTTATCCAAGAGTGTTTTCAAGGTGTTTTTAGTAAGAACCAAGCTCCATATCATCCAAAAATCCCATCAAAACCTACTAACTTTCTTAAAGCTATAAACTCACTTCAAAAATTATGTTCATGCATTTTGATGAGGATGATGATGGAAAGTTTCTCTTAATCTTGGGTTTCTTCACAAACTTGAAATACTTAACAAGGAAATGATTTTAAACAAAATAAAAATGGAAGTGTATACATATGTGTGTATGGCCGAAAATGTATATATATGTGGGTTAGTATTTGTGTTTTGTTAAAATGATGATTTTTGAATGATTCTTATTCGATATGATTCTTGTAGAGTGAATGCATGTAAGATCAAAAGGTGTCATAAAAAGGTTCTTTTGATTTGAGTTAGTTGTATGAAAAAGGAAATTTTTGGAAGTATATGTATATGTATGTATGTGTCGTGTATATATGTATATGTACACATGCATGTGGGTTTTTGTCATAATATTCACAAATGAGAAGTAGATCTTGCATTATGTGAGCATGATTAAATGATTAGATGGTGAAAATGTTTTGAAACATATAAACATGAAATAAATGTGTTCTTGGATGCATTTAAATTCATGTAGAATGATGATGATATGATATGTGTGCATTAGATGCTTGTACATAAGCATGCATGTGGATTATTGGTCATGAAATGATGAAAATGATAAGTTATGACAAAAAAATATTTTTGATCAGATTATAAACATTAAAAGTAATGTTATTTGATGTTCTAAAATGGCATGAAACTTTGTCATAGGTTTGGTAGTCTTGCATGTTGTATATGTAGCTTAGAGAGTGCTAAAATATGTGAAATTTGCATGATTTATGTGGTTTACATGAGACCTGCACTAACATCGTTATGAGCATCATTTAATTCAGTAAATAAAATGGATTATGTTAAAATATCAAATCGTTACGATTTGGGATGGTTAATGTCACGTTTGATGCAAAACTATGCGGTAAAACGGTTAAAAATCGGCTTTTCGAAGGATTTTTATAAAACTGTTTTAGATCAGTAACTAAACTGATATTTTTGATATAAAAATAAGTATTTTAACTTATACTAAGTTTACTTGGTGTTTGGTTAGTCATGCGTGACTTCCGACGCCCAAAAACGTTACCGAATCACTAAAATACGCGTTTTTCAACGTACACTAGAATGAGTTGTTCATGGGTGAAATTTTTGTGTTAAAATGTGTTATGTGATTTAGAATATGTGTATGATGATATGTTTAAGTGTTGACATGATAGCGGGGATTAAGATTATGCATGTACATTTGTGTGTTTAAAGCGGTAATATCTGTAAAATCGCGTTAAATGTTTAACTTATTGTCGAGCATGAAAATGATACATAGATTAACTTAATAAGTTATTTCATGTATAAATGCTTTAAAAATGATAAAGTGTATAAGTTGACGAGATTACGTGTATTATGATATTGACAATGTGTTCACGTTTATGTATATATTACGATACGCAAAATCATAGATATGATGTTTATAAACGAGTGCGATAACGGATATATCATAGTGACGGTCACCAGCAAAATCGTTCAAGTCGCAAAGTCCTAAAAACATATATATGAACATATATATATATATATATATATATATATAGGGTAATTATAAGGAGAAAACCCACTCCAGTTGACTAAACCCTGAAAACTCTCACATGTGGCTAAGATTGATCCACGTTGCTTGTTAGTTGAGAGGAGACAAGGGCATTTTTGACATTTTCCTTTTAACATTTTGACTGATGAATGTGTAAGAGACTTGATGGTGCAGACTTCTTTTCTTCTTTTCATTAGTTTCATTTAATAGCTTTGTACTTGATGTATCTCTCTCATCTCTCACATAATCTTCATCAACTGGAGATCTTCAAAAGTCACCAAACACTCACTCTCTCTCATAATCTTCATCATACCCTCTCAATATTATGATATGGCTTTTTTGTTCATGTATCATTACCGTAGTTGATCTTTAGATATTTCTTTTTGGGAAAGTGACCGAAACTGTTGTTAACAACGAAATTGACAATAGGTATCATGTGGAAGCCGGAGCATAACAATAAGAAGTAGAAATAAAACAAAGGTACGGGACTGGGTTGCTTCGATTAACGATGCTGGACTGAGGCCACCTGAGGGCTGGTGTTACCATCATCGGTTCGGTTCATTTGCTCCACCTCGTGGTCTGACAGATGATGGCAGCCAGGCTCAGTGGTTCGTTGAAGGTCGAGCAGCATTTGAAGCAATTGCTTTAGCAATTGAAGGTGCAAAATCAGAGGTTTGTAATTTGTTAAGCTGTTCCTCATTCATATATCTTGATTAATGTTTTTCTATTTCAATTTACTTTTTTTGGTTATTTTATTATGCAGATATTTATTTGTGGGTGGTGGTTGTGTCCTGAATTGTATTTGAGACGTCCCTTTCAAGCCCATGCTTCATCTCACCTTGATAATTTACTTGAGGCAAAAGCCAAACAAGGTGTTCAGGTTGGTTGTTTCTTTAAAGTTAAAATTACAATAAGTCGACTTGTATATTTTTCATGGTTTTACCAAAACGATATTTTTACTCGCCTAACATGTTTTGTTGGTATATATTTCACCACAGATTTACATTCTCATGTATAAAGAGCTTGCTCTTGCACTGAAAATTAGGAAAACGTGTTAAACTTGTATTGAGAATACAGTAAAATGCATCAGTTTGTTAGGTTTCATGTTACAAGTAATTTTTTTTAACCTATACATGTTTAAATTTATTAAACAATACCTTTTTTGTAGGTATTAATGCGGACGAGAAATTTTATGTTCACCACTCACCCAATGGCACTAGAATGTGGTGTCCTAATGTTCCTATTGTTTTAAAGTCTGTTGTTGGTTGTGTATATGAAACATGGAAGGACGTGTTAAAAAAATGCACCACCATGTTTCTTTCCATTGTACCAAAATGTGTTAAACTTGTACTGACAATACAATTTTTTTTTATTCTATCCCGAATTTTTTTTAAGAGATAAGTTTTTATATTTTCCTGGAAGTTAAAAATGGCTCAGTTAAAAATATTTGAGGTTACACTTTTGGCCACATTTAAAAAATGCATCAGTTATTAGGTTTCATGTTATAAGTAATTTTTTTTAACTCATACTTGTTAAAATTTAGTAACAATGCAATGTTATGTAAAAGACTTGTGACCTTTTTAAAGTTTCACTTTTATGATATACATATGCAAGCCCAGCGTCGTTATAACTATTTTTTTTGTAGGTATTCAGGTGGACGAGGAACTTTTGTAACACAAGCTTCTATTTTTTTTGTTTACGTTTATATATGTACATTAAATGTAAAATTTTTATAGTTTAAAATTTGTAACAATGTAATGTAATATAACACTTTGTGTCGGAGGAGAAAGAAAAGAAAACACGTTACACTTTTATGTATGTGGATATCCTTTAAATGGTAAAAAAAAAAACAAGCATTTTTTCTTGTTTACTGGGTGTTTACATTTTTTGAAATTATATAGAAAATGTAACGTTATTTTTTGCAAAATGTTACATATAATGTAGTACTTATTGCTCATTTTTTTTGTTTGCCAGGTGTTTACATTTTTTGAAATTATACAGAAAATGTATGTTTACACTTGGTGTAACTTCATATATTTGTATAATATATGTAACATATATATATTTTTTTTGTAGTGTGTGCGTACCAACATGTAACATCTTTTTGTAGGAAGACGGCTTTTGTAACAATGTGATGTAATATTACACTTTGTGTCGGAGGAGAAAGAAAAGAAAACGTGTTACACTTTTATGTATGTGGATATCCTCTAATGTAAAAAACAAGCATTTTTTCTTGTTTACTGGGTGTTTACATTTTTTGAAATTATACAGAAAATGTAATGTTTTTTTTGGACTTTTTTTTGTAAGATGTTACATATAATGTAATACTTATTGCTCATTTTATAAAATGTAACCTTAATAAGATGGTACATATAAAGTAACATATAATGTAACCTTATTCAATGTGTATATCCAATTTTTCACCTAATGCTTTTACATTTATTTGTTATATACAACAACGGTGGCCCAAACACCGATAAATTAAAAAAAGTATCGTAAAACAACTTTATGAACAAAATACTTAAGTTACAAAATTTTGCCCCCACAAATGTTAAGGTGCAACATTATTATATAACCTAACAACGCATACAACACACTTGTTCCCTAAAAAACAAAATACTTAAGTTACAAAAACACTTTTTTCTTTTCTTTCAATTCCTTTGCTGGTGTGTCCGATTCACTGCCTTCCAACACTGTTACAAAATAAATTGTCAAACATAAATGTAACAAACCATTTAACAATCTAATGTTACATACCAATTAGTTTCTTTTTTATTTTCTTTCCTATTTTTTTAGACACCTGCTTTTGTTTGTGAAAAAAGAGTTCAACTTATAAAATAACCAAAAGAACAAAAAAACAATATGACTGTTGTTTTATTTCAAATTAATTGTCAAACATAAATGTAGTCTTTTCTTCCCAATAGAACAATTTTTGCAACAACCTTAAAAAACATGAAAAAAAGTTTTTTTATTCAACACCAACATACAAACCAAAAGACAGGGAATGTACACTACCTTCCAACACTGTTTATGAACATCACATAAAGTACATAAACCACTTTTTTAAAAAAAGAAAAAAAAATGTGTATGAAAATAACAACAAAAAACCCTAGATGAAACCCCAAATTATACAGAAAACAAAGCTCGTAAATTTGTCAAGAAAAAAAACACATTTTTACCCCCAAAAAAGCCGGATGGCGGACGCACCTGAAAATTTGCAGTTGATGGAAATCTCCGGAAAGATCGTTTGCAAATCTATCAGTGTTATTTAGGTTTGGAGGAGGATAATTGTTGATATGCGGTGTGTGTTTTTCTGCAGGAACTTTTTGGGATGAAGATGAGATGAAGAGAGAGAGAGAGAGAATAGGTGCTTTGCTAAAAACTAATAAAAGAAAATTAAAGTTGTGCAATGATGGCTTTTGTATTTCTTTTGGTGTTAAAAGTTGTAGCTAGGTTTCATAGGCTTTGATAGGCTAAAGGGATAATAATGAAACAACTGTTGCATCATACGAAGACATGCAATTCAATTCTCCCAAGAACATAATTGTCATACTTTATTCCCATTTTACCCTTATGGGTACTATTACTGATTATTATATTAAAAAGTAAGAGAGATAGTACTCAAACATATCACAACCATCCATCTATTATAATCAATGGTATATATTGAGTTTTCAGGGTTTATTCAACTCAAGTGGGTTTTCAATTTATCCTTGCCATATATATATATATATATATATATATATATATATATATATATATATATATATATATATATATATATTTATATACACCATCATAATAAAAAACAAAGACTTTTCGAGAAAATCTCAAGTTATGTGAAAATTCTAAGTATTGGAGAAACTTAGGTATTTTCTAAATTGTTGATTTTTAAATCGTTCTTACTTAATTTAGGACGAATAAACAATTTGAGGGATTGTGATAACACATAAAAACGCACCCAAAGGTGAGTACATAGTTCCCCTATTTTACGTTTTTCAAATGTTTTGGGGTGATTCATATGTGTAACTGATTTATTTTCAATGTACGGCATATATGTGTTTACGAAGTACTTTTTGTGTATTATTCTGATTATGCAAACACGACAATTGAGAACACATCCTTATAGGATCTATCTATCTTCATAGATTAGTACTTATAGGATATTTGAAGTACAGTCATAGATCTATCTATCTTCATAGTGAGATTTTTAAGATGTAATTTACAGGACATTGGTTATTTTTTATGTGTAGAGATTGTTGGTGATTTAGATAACGAAACTAGTGTAATACAATAAGGACATGGTGGATACGCCACTGGTACTTCCTATATATAAGTGTGCTTATTGTATTACCCTTCGTAGCGTTATCCCTAATTACCATTAGGATTTAGGATGTTATGATTCAATGATTCAGGTTTCGATTATCCAAATCCTTATAGTATCTATCTATCTTCATAGATTGATACTTGTAGGATGTTTAAAATGCTAATTTGGAGTCCTTGTTTGGATTCATTATGTACTTTAATACGTGTATAACAAGACAATGTGACAAAACCGGATCCTTGTAGTATCTATCTATCTTCATAGTTAGATACTTGTGGGATGTTTAAGGTATAATTGAAGTCCTTGATTGGATTCTTCGTGTACTTTAATGCGTGTATACAAGTTGATGATAGTTGATGATTATGTGTTTAGTTGATTCATTGTACGATTATTCAAATCCTTGTAGAATCTTCCATATTTTCATATGATAGATTCTTAGAAGGATACCCAAAGTATTATTTTAAATCATTGATTTGATATCTAAATAATACTCAGACAAGTTATGACAGATTTCAATAGTGTTATTGTTAATTCTTGATTGGATTTTCTAATAACGCAATTACAAGTTATATGACAAATTTCAATGAGATTACAAAGATCAAAGTACTATTTTACATTGGCATAAAAACTAGTGAGTAATAATCATATTGCCTTGTACAAAACTCTTTTGACATAAGATTTCACAATCAAGATTAAGTATTGCAATACTAAACCTTTTTGCCAAATTATTTGGTTTCAAAGATTTCATTTTCAATAGGCGAATCTCGTAGTTGTCAAAGTATTGCAACACTAAACTTTTTGCCATTTTATTTGTTTAAACAAAACCTATGTACTCGCCGGCATTTTTATGCTCACTCTTATTTTCATATATGTTTCAGGATTTGGTTATTCAAGCATGCTACACATAGGAACGCATCCAGGCCTTAGACTTCCTTATCAAAAGACAATTACATGTATTCATTGTATTGAAAAACATTGTTAATAATATTAATGAAACAATTTAGTACTAGTGGTTGTGAGCAATTTGTAACGTGACTCCCTGATATTTCCGCCGCGTGTCACGCGATTGGGGTGTTACATCCAGAACTCCTATAGAATGCCTCGGTAGACCATGATGTGAGCGGATAAGGCATAGGCGAGTGGGCTTTGCATGAGCATGGCCAGGATGACATTGCATCCTACCCAAGTCAGTCCATTTAGGTCTGTGCGGACCCTCAAGTTGTGAGTGTTACACCCTGCTAGTAGCAGAAGCGTATTGTGTGTGACGTAAGAAAGGTAATCATTGCATCCAAATGTATTAACAACATGAACCAACAACGATGCCATAGATATATAAATTCCAACTAAGATTTTCATATTTTCCCAAAAGTAGTTTCAAGAACCTTACATGTTCACAACATTAGACATAACATAGTTATCAGATTGTTTTACACATCACAAAAGATTGTTTTAACATAAAACTTAGTAAGGTTTTGTTCCCTATATATTCCCATACGAGGTTGGGATATAGAATACAAACCCTTCACAAGTGGCAATCATTGTCATTTGTTTTCCCGAATCCCATAGTGAATCACCGGCTCAAGACCTGTTTCCTGAAATACATGTAGTTTTAAAAAGTCAACAAAAAGTTAAGCGAGTTCATGCAGTATTTGTTATCATATGAAATCTCATGAATGTTATCTTGTAATCATGGTATGTTCTGATTCATTCATGGAGTCTGTAAAGGATCTATCAGTGGGTAGCGAGCCCCCTGACATAATGTACCATAAGTAAATAACCAAACCGAGAACACTCTGTCATCATTTGGGATCACAAAAGCACTCCAGGGTATACCAACCAGGAGTGGGGCGTGCCTCAAGCCCAATAGATCTACACCTTTTGCACCTTGGTTACTATGTGATTAATGGTTACTAATGTTATCATCCTACTTATGCACATTGATCATGTTATCTTCTACTCCGTAACTAACATACCAGTAGTTTTAGCATGTATTTCCTGTCGATGTTTTTGAAAACAAAACATTGAAATCAGTGAAAGGAGGGACATGAACTCACAAGTTTGCGTTTCATGTACTATGATATCGAAGTGAGCGTCCGTACGTGTCAATAACCTACATGTGTACTAATCTTGTTAGACACTAGGTCTTTCGGACCTCGTACAAGTTGTTCATCTTGAATTCTTTATTATGTTCTCGATTGTCATTTTTGGAACAACTTTGTATTTTAGAGCGTTGATAGTTTACTCGCTCGATTGTTATGTGTATACATATATTCTATACATATTGAATTCATAAGCGTATTCATGTATTCCATGTGTATTGACTTATGTGTGATCGGCTTCGTTCTTCACACGTCCTTGTGCAGTGCACGCATGTCATTGAGCCTTTGCTCATGTCATTGGGCCGAGCCCATGTCATTGGGCCGAGCCCATGTCATTGGGCCGGGCCCATGTCATCTATGTCATCGTATTTGAACCATGTTTTAATGTTATTGGGCCGAGCCCATGTCATTGGGCCGAGCCCATGTATTAAGAAATTTGGGCCTAGCCCATTACTAACTTTGATAGGCCCAATTCTAATCTTCATGAGTCCATTAACATAATCTTGCAATTTTTACCAAAATGTTTCGAAGTAGTAAACTTTAAATAAGTTCATTTTTCCTATGAAAAATACTTGGTAATTTTTATAGTTTTCGACTTTCCGGATTCCTGTTATAGGTCACTTATATATGTGCTCGTTTTAACGTCTAAAATATGTTATTTTAGACTCGACTTTGTAGTAACTTGTTCACGATGTCGATATGCCCAATCTGTCGTCATCAAGTGTTATATATTTCCGTTTCGACCATTCTATTTAATTGTCCGATTTTACTAGCATTTCTTAGACCATGTAGGAACATGTATGTGTATTTATTTTGATCACCCTATAGGTATCTAATACATACACATTACAAGCACTTAGCAAGTTTCCAAAAATATATAATTTTTACCAAAAATTATATATACATATATGGTTACGTTTTTAACCATTTATTTTTTGTAAAGGAATAAGTTTAAGTTCATAAAACTTATTGAATATTTAAGATTCAAATATTCTCATTAGGGTTTCCAAAATGACGTTTATGACCACTAATCGCGTTTAACCTTGTTAATCACCCTTTAATCCCCTCTTTAATCGTGATTAGATTTTTAGAAAAATTCGCCATAGTTTCCCCTAAAACTATGACGTTTCCCACGTTATAAAAACGCGTTTAAACCCTGTTTAACCCATAATCATAATCAATTCTCCAATCAATTTTCAATACCTCAACTTTACTTACATGATAATATACACTTTAATCCCTCATTTCCATGAACTTAACAAGTGTATTTTAACAACTTGATTATGACAAATAATTTTCATATTTTTGCTAGACTTCTAAATAAATCATTTTTGCCATAAATTCAAATCAAGTTTCACACTTTAACACCTTTGATCACAAGGCTTTTTATGATGATATCTTGTAATAATCAAGTCTTTTAACTAGTCTTGTAAAATCAAAGTCTACTAATCTTCCAAAATTAGGTTGTAAACCCCTTTTAAACTCTTGTTTCTTTATGAAATCTTTTAAATACATATTTAGTTCATGGAAGTGAGTATGGTGATCTTACAAGATTTAAACATAACCATGCTTAAATCAGATATTTATGTTCGTCATAATAAGATGAACACAAATATAAAATACTACATGAAACTAACAACATGATCATGATAAGTATAAGCTTTAACTCACTAATATTAACAAAAATAACATAATCATCATGAACACATGAACATATTAACACTAAACAACATAAATCAACACCTAATATATTCATATTTAGTGTTTATTAGCTTTGTGTTTAGGGTTTTTGATTATGTTAAGCTTTAAATTCAAGATAATCAACTTGTACAATAATAATCTACTAATAATATGGATCATAAATATGGTGATTAGAAGACTCACAAAGTGCACAAGCTAGATTAGATAATAAGAAGAAAAATAAGCTCCAAAGATGCTCCAAATAATGCTCCAAGTTTACCCCATGAAAGGATGATCTTGTAAAGGCAAATTTTAGTGTAAAATGTGAATTTAATGGAAGATTGAAAGTGGTTTCTATGTGTGTGACGGCTGCCGTGAACAAGAGAGCACCAAGGGAGGAGTTTGGTTTTTTTTTTAAATTTGTTGTGGGATGATAAGAATGATGGTAAAGTGATGTATTATATCTTCACCTATCACATTAGTCAACAACAAATCCAACGACCATGCCTTATTATCTACAAGTTTACACAAGTATGGTGAGGCCATGGGCCCACCAAAACCGTAAGTAATGAGGGGGGGGGGTATGATTTTTTTTTTATAAAAGTTACAATTTATAAGATATTTTGGTAATTAAGAGGTGTAGGGTGATTAGGGTTTTAAGTACATCATTAGTGGGGTAATTTGTGTTTCGGAACCAAATTTATTATTAACTAGTTTACCAAACTAGTAAAATTCATGTCTTGATGCTTAAAACGCTTCTCGTTTCGTCGACGGCGTGTTTACGACGCTTTTATGCCGCACCGACGAATATTTCCGCGAGTGGTCAAACTACATCCGAAAGATGTATGGAGTGATTCCGAGTCTTAGAGTTAGCTTAACTAGTTCGCTTGATTCTTCGTTTGCTTGTTTCATGACGAAATCGTCGCCTACTAGTTCATCGGTTCGCTAACGAACTATTTTAGCGCGAAGCGATGTAATACCGGAAACTTGTGATTATGAACATTCTGTTGATATCATCTTATTGTTTTAGTGTGCTTTTCATCAATTGACATTATTCCGAAGTCCCAGAAATGCTTTGTATAGGTTCGGACGCGTTAAAAATGCTATATTTTAAGCCGAAACAGACGTTTTTGAGGTTAGGGCGTTATACCGGAAAGTCTTGTTTCTTTGCAAGATGTGTTTTTGTAATGATCTTTTCTTATGTAAATGGACTCAGTTATGTTATCCGAGTGTCTTTTTTCAGTGTTTCGGTCTGATTTCACAGTTTGCTGGCATGAATAGTGTAACCGTGAATAGTGCACGCAGCACTTTTTACCAACACTTTTAGGACATTGTTTGCTTGGGTTCACAATGTGGCGAAAACCAACATATGTTTTAGCATTGTTTTCCTTGTCCTAACTCTGTTATCTAGTTTACGACACCGTTACATAATCAAATTACGCTAAATGCATGAGATTATGTAAATAAAATAGTGATTAGTTTGTACGGATTTTCTGGTTAATTGCCATTTGTCACATTCTCCCCCCGTTAAAAAGAATTTCATCCCGAAATTCACGTTGAGTCATCCGTTGAAGGAATCTTCTTGAACAGGTGGGGATACTTTGTCTTGATCTGATCTTCACATTCCTAGATATATTCGGGACCGTGACGTGAGTTCCAGCGGACCTTGACTAGTTCGATACGACTTCTCCTTGTCTTGTGGACTTTCCTGTCCATAACCTCGACGGGTTCTTCGGTAAACTGGAGTTTGTCGTCTATATGAATTTCATCCGCTGGGATGATAACCGTCCCACTAGTCGGACTTTTCTTGAGGTTAGATACATGGAATGTGTCGTGTACATTATTGAGTTCCTCTGGCAACTTTAACTTGTACGCGACAGTAGCGATCTTCTCTAGAATCTCAAATGGCCCAATGTATCTCGGGTTTAGTTTTCCGCGTTTATCGAATCTAGCTACGCCTTTCCAAGGCGAGACTTTTAGTAAGAATTTGTCTCCGACCTCGAAGGATAATGGTTTACGTCTTCTGTCCGCGTAGCTCTGTTGTCTGTCACGAGTCGCTTTGATACAGTCTCGTATCTTTTGCTATTTTGTCAATAGTCTCTTGGACTAGTTCAGGGCCAATGAGTTGTTTGCCTCCGACTTCCGCCCAACACAGCGGTGATCGGCACTTCCGTCCATATAGTGCTTCGTATGGGGCGGCTTTGATGCTTGTGTGGTAACTGTTATTATAGGAAAACTCTACCAGAGGTAAATGAGTATCCCAATTACCGCCTAAATCCATCACACAGGCACGAAGCATGTTTTCCAATGTTTGGATGGTTCGCTCGCTTTGTCCATCGGTTTGCGGATGAAACGCTGTTCTTAGATCCAAACGAGATCCAAGCGATTCTTGAAATGATTGCCATATTCTTGACACAAAGCGGCCATCGTGACCTGAGATTATTGAAATAGGCACTCCATGACGTGCTATTATCTCTTTGAGATAAAGCTCAGCTAACTTCTCTGTACTGTCTTTCTCGCGAATTGGCAAGAAGTGAGCTGACTTGGTTAATCGATCGACGATAACCCAAATCATGTCATGACCTCGAGAGGTCCGTAGGAGTCCTGTAATGAAATCCATTGATATATGTTCCCATTTCCAAACGGGAATCTCGGGTTGTTGTAATAGTCCAGATGGCTTTTGATACTCGGCCTTGACCTTTGCACAAGTTAGGCAGTTCCCAACGTAGGTCGCAATATCTCCTTTGAGATTAGGCCACCAGTAATGTTCCTTTACATCCTGATATATCTTATCAGATACGGGATGTATTGAATATTTTGACTTATGTGCTTCATCCAACACTAAGTCTCGCCATCCGCCCAAGTAAGGAATCCAGATTCTTCCCATGAAGTACCATGTGCCATCTTTGTTCTCTTCCATTTGTTTCTCTAATACTCGCAAGGATTCTGCTTGGATGTTCTCCGGCTTTAGAGCTTCTAGTTGTGCATCGTGCACACGAGTAGTAAAGTTTGTATGAATGGTTAACTCTAAAGCTCGTACTCGTAAAGTTTTGACTCGCACTTACCAGCTCAAAGCATCCGCCACAACATTTGTCACACCCTGGCTTTGCGGAAGCGTGGTTAATTTGGTGTGACTTCTTAATACCATAGCTTAATCATAACAAAGCTATATGATAATAAAACCATGCAAGATCATCCATAGATTTAAGTTTTAAAACCGAAGTAACATAACATTGTCTTAGGGACTACAACACCATAACATAAAACATTGTTTTGAAAGACATAAACATCAACATGAAATAAAACGCAGTTTAAGATTTGTGACTCGTCCAGGAAAAAGTCACATTTCCTAAACCGGGATGACCTCGGAACCCATATGCAGCGGGAAGACACAACATACCGCGCCAGATCTTTAGTTCCCTGAAATACATGTAAGTTGAAAAATCAACAATAATGTTGAGCGAGTTCATGTGTAAGTGAGTAAATAAACCTTTGTATGTATAAAAACCCTGGTATGTAGCAAATAAGGAAAAAGAGATCACCAATGGTTTGCAAGGCCATTGATATGTGTGAAGTGCAAGTAGGAAGACTCAAACCTAGCAGATTTATGCGTTGGGTACAAAGTCACCCCGAGGTCCGTTCTGTTTGGGCCTGGGGCTGGGCTCGCTACACCCAGATAGATCTACCGCTCCTGCCCCTCGGTCCTACCCTGAGGATTAATGGCCTCAAGTTTCCGCCTACCCACTCACATGATCTAAGTAGTAACCCTCCTTACGCTAACCATACCATGTAGAAAGTATTCGTAATCATAGTAACATGTATTTCACCCCCGCAGTTTAGAAAACTGAAAACAGTTAGAGAAAAGGGGGACATGAACTCACAGTGGTGCGTCTCTACCAAGTATATCTCCTGATCAAGTAGCTGTGCGACGACCTACACGTACTAAATCTATTAGACGGACGGCCGTGCCTTAGCTTAAGGTTTAAGTTTTTGGGAAATAGTTAGACAACTATTTCGTGTTTATATTTTTGTAAATACTTGGTAATTATTCTCCTTCCCAAGGATGGGGGATTTAATACATGCGTGCTCGTAAAATTCGAAATGCATTATTAAGTCTCACTTAATATATTTTATTTCTTACTTCAAAATATAAATATTCTTCCCAAAATAATACTTTGACAAAAATACGCGCTCATAAATATTTTCCGAAATGCGTAAGTTACGTTTTAAAGATCGGGTGGTAGTAATTATACCGTTGTAACTTATTATTAATGATGAAGGCGTTTGTATTATTTTTGGAATCGTTATCATTCGGTAATATTATTTTTACCCTAAAAATAATATTCGTATATTTCACAAAATAATCATAAACATTTTACAAGTGACGCTATAAAAATATACATATATTCTAAATATATATATTTCAGGTTTTATTTTGTGAAAATCCCACCTCCGATATTTTGTAAATAAAGTCATGGCGAAATTTACGTTTTGAAAACAAGTCAAAATATATGTTTACAACACTTGTAGTGAAAATATTTCCAAGTTTTAGGTTTTTAGAAAAATTTCGCCAGAGTTTCCCCTGTAACTGGAGGTGGCCACGCTTTCAAGCGTATCGTTTTCTTTTATAATTCAAATCAACAATTTCCTTATTTTCAAAACAATGTTCAAAGCATCAAACTAGTCAATATATATGTAAATCGCAAGAATTACATGAACTTGTGGTTTATCCAAAAATATGTAGTAAAGCTCCTTACTTTTAGTGTATCTTTATATAAATTCATCTGGTTTCGTAAAAGCCTCGCTTTTAAAGAAATTCCATCTTTACAACTTCTTGTAAAATTTGACAAAACTAGTTCTTTGTCGAAACTTAGCGTTACACAAGTATTTATACACTTGTGTGTTTAAAAATCATTCTTGTTCATGTAAGATCCGGTTTTAGAAAATAAGATTTCCTTGACACTTGGTCCCTTGAAAATACCGCTTGTAGATCCGTAGATCTACTAGTTTTAAACACTATTTCGTAAGTAAAGTCGATTTTACACAAGTTCATTTTTAGTGTGTGGTAGAGTTTCATCGTTTAACCCTTTGTACACTTAAACAAACTCTATGTCATGATCCATGATCATGACCAATCCGGGTTAGACGATGATCCGAGCTACCACAACATAGATCGGCACTAAATAATTACACAAAACAAATCTTACAAGATTTACACAACAACTTAGCTTTTAACCATCATATTCATCATTTTAGTAGACTTTTACCATATCATCTTGTATGTTCATAGATTTTAACCGACAAAGTTCTTTTTAACCACTTTAAAATAGATCGAGAGTGTGTTTAAAGCAACTTACTACTAGCACGAGGCTATGGAAGAAACTAGTCGAAGAATGAGTGGATAAAAGAAATGAGAAGAGGTCCTTCGCATTCCGAATGCACCAAGCCTCCTCGTATGTGATCCTCAACACTTGTATGCTCTTGGAATGAGAAGATCAAAACCGAAAAATGGATGGATGGTGTAGGGGGGGTTCGGCCGAGAGCTTTGGAGAGGGAGAGAGTGTGTGTGTTGTGATGTTTGTTAAGTGTGTGTTATGGTGTGCCAAGTCTTGAACTTATAGACAATTGTATGATCATTAACCATTGGACCATGTGTTATCTAGATATCAAGCAAGCTTGATTAATTTAATCACCAAAAGTACAAGGGTGTCCCCCTTGGGGACGGTTTGGTTGAGGGGGGGGGGGGTAATCCGGTTGGTTTCCAACGATTAGTTATGTATTAGTTAGTTAAGTTAGGGATTAACTCGGTTACTAGCGTGTTATGCGTTAAAGCGGGTGTTAGGGTATTCAGGGACCCTAACTGGCTCAGAAAAAGATAAACAATGTAAATGGCAATATTTTTATGTTCCGGGTAAAATCCGGTTGTTCGGTTGGATAGAGATCCGTTAAAGTGCTTAACAAAGCTTTAAAGTGTCGTTATTATTACTTTTAGTGACACAACTTATTCCCGACACTTTGGAAAGTGTCTAGTAATATTTTTCTCATGTTTTGGCACTTTATTAGTTAGCTAGATGCTGAATTTTTATGTAAAGTGCTGAATTTTGTACTTAAAGTACATTTTAGGCACATCCGGTCACTGTAACCTCATTCCTAGTGACGCAGTTCTACAACCCTTATATCCCTACACTCACCACTAGTGTAGCAAACTATTCTCAGGCTCTTACAGGCCTTAGAGGCAGTACCTGCCTGGTGCTAGTTATGATAGCACGTTTAATAGGTTATCCGTTCATTGTGCTACTGTGCTTTTGGTGCATCAAGGTTGTCACAAGGGTGCTGTAAGCAAAACATGGAGTGACAGCAAGTAAAGTATGATGCAAGTAAGTACATGTATCAGCATTCAAGTAGCAGTTTATCCACAAGTTCAAGTAAGCACAGTAATTAAGCAGTAATTAATTATTAATTAAGTCGTACGGATACCTGGTTTAGTGAGGGTTGTCACATTCTCCCCCCGTTAGAAAAATTTCGTCCCGAAATTTTAAGTTCTGCTTGTAGATGCAGGGTTCTTGGGAAATAGGTGGGGGTATTTCTCTTTCATCCGGTCCTCACGCTCCCAGGTGTATTCAGGACCATGTCTGGCATTCCAACGAACTTTGACGAGCTTGACACTGCTCCGGCTGGTCTTGTTTACTTTCCAATCCGTAACCTCAACAGGTTCTTCAACGAAATGGAGCGTGTCGTCAACATGAATCTCGTCGGTGGGAATGGCAATGGTATCTTGAGTTGGACTTTTCTTCAGGTTGGATACATGAAATGTATCGTGAACTCCATTCAGTTCAGCAGGTAGGTCCAGCTTGTATGCTAGTAGCCCTATTCTTTCCAAAATTCTGAAAGGGCCAATGTAGCGCGGATTCAACTTCCCACGCTTTCCGAAGCGTGCCACACCCTTCCAGGGTGAAACTTTCAATAAAACCATATCTCCAACTTGGAACTCCAAATGTTTCCGGTTTAGATCTGCATAGGCTTTCTGTCTTTCGCGAGCTGCTTCGATGCGTTTTCGAATCTGCGCAATCTTGTCTGTCGTCTCTTGGACGATTTCGGGACCAACAAGCTGCCTATCACCTGCGTCAACCCAGCATAGGGGTGATCGACACTTGCGTCCGTAAAGAGCTTCAAATGGCGCGGCTCCACTACTGGTGTGGTAGCTGTTGTTGTATGAAAATTCGACCAGTGGCAAATGCTTATCCCAGCTACCGCCCAAATCCATAACACATGCTCTCAGCATTTCTTCCAAGGTCTGAATAGTCCGCTCGCTTTGACCGTCGGTCTGAGGGTGAAATGCCGTGCTCAGATTTAATTGTGAGCCAAAAGCTTCTTGAAAGGATTGCCATATCCTTGACACAAACCTTCCGTCTCTATCAGAGATGATCGAGAGAGGCACTCCATGACGTGCGACGATCTCTCTCATGTATATTTCTGCCAGTTTGCTGGTGTTATCCTTCTCTTTAATTGGCAGAAAGTGTGCGGACTTTGTTAGGCGGTCAACTATTACCCAAATAGTGTCATGACCTCTTGGCGTTCTTGGCAACTTTGTAATAAAGTCCATGGAGATTCGTTCCCATTTCCATTTGGGAATCTCAGGTTGTTGGAGAAGTCCTGAAGGCTTCTGGTATTCCGCTTTCACCTTAGCGCACGTTAGACACTTGCTCACATAAACAGCAACATCGCCCTTCATCCTAGGCCACCAATAGTAACCCTTGAGATCTTGGTACATCTTATCCTCTCCTGGATGGATAGAGTACCGCGATTTGTGAGCTTCATCAAGAATAACTTTCCTTAAACCACCAAACAGAGGAAACCAAATCCTTTTCTCAAAACATAACGTTCCTTCCTCGTTTGGTACTAATAGCTTCTCCATCCCACGAAGATATTCTTCTTCAAGATTTCTTTCCTTAAGAGCTTCTTTCTGCGCGGCACGAATGCGCAAGGAAAGATCGGTCTGGATAATCATTTCTAAAGCCCTAACCCTTATGGGCTTGATTCTCTCTTTTCGACTTAGGGCGTCGGCAACCACATTCGCCTTCCCTGGATGATACTTTATCTCGCAATCGTAATCATTTAACAACTCAACCCATCGTCTTTGTCTCATATTCAACTCCTTCTGGTTGAATATGTGTTGTAGGCTCTTATGATCTGTAAAAATTGTACATTTCGTACCATATAGGTAGTGTCTCCAGATCTTTAAAGCAAATATCACTGCGCCTAGCTCCAAATCGTGCGTGGTATAGTTCTTCTCATGTACCTTCAACTGATGTGATGCGTAAGCAATAACCTTCTGGCGTTGCATCAACACGCAACCCAATCCTTGACGCGAGGCGTCACAGTATACCACGAAATCGTCAGTACCTTCCGGTAGTGCTAGGATTGGCGCATTGCAGAGCTTATCCTTCAACAGCTGAAACGCTTCTTCCTGTTTGATTCCCCAATCAAACTTCTTATCCTTCTGGGTGAGGAGCGTCAATGGTTAAGCGATCTTCGAAAAATCCTCAATGAACCTTCGATAGTAGCCAGCCAAACCCAAGAATTGTCGAATCTCGGTTGGCGTCCTTGGCGTTTCCCAATTCTTGATCGCTTCGATCTTGGTTGGATCCACATGGATTCCATCTCCATTTACCACATGTCCAAGAAATTGGACTTCACGTAGCCAAAATTCGCACTTAGATAATTTGGCATACAGCTGTTCTTTCTTCAGCAGCTCCAAAATAACTCTTAGATGCTGTTCGTGCTCAGCCTTTGTCCTTGAATAAATCAAGATGTCGTCGATAAACACAATCCCGAACTTGTCCAAGTACGGCTTGCAAACTCTATTCATCAAATCCATAAAGACTGCAGGTGCGTTTGTCAATCCAAACGGCATAACAAGGAACTCGTAGTGTCCATAACGAGTTCTGAAGGCTGTCTTCGGGATACTCTCCTCTTGTATCCTTAACTGATGGTATCCAGATCGCAAATCGATCTTTGAGTAAAAGCTTGAACCTTGCAGTTGATCAAACAGATCATCAATTCTTGGCAGAGGATATCTATTCTTGATCGTCAGCTTGTTCAGCTCCCGGTAGTCTATGCCCATCCGAAAACTACCGTCCTTCTTTTTGACAAACAGGACCGGAGCTCCCCAAGGCGAGAAGCTTGGTCGGATAATTCCCTTGTCTAACAACTCTTGAAGTTGTGTCGACAATTCTTGCATCTCAGACGGGGCAAGTCTATAAGGTGCCTTAGCCACAGGCGCGGCACCTGGGACTAAATCGATGTGAAACTCCACTTGCCTCTGAGGTGGCAGTCCAGGAAAGTCCTCCGGGAAGACTTCTGGATACTCCCTCACGACAGGGATGTCTTCGATCTTCGGTTCTGCAGCTTTCTTGTCTACAATGTGTGCCAGGAAGGCATCACATCCCTTTTGTAAACACTTTCGTGCTTTCAAGCAGCTGATGACTCTTAAAGGCGTATCGCGCTTTTCTCCATGAACCACAATCGTTTCTCCATCTTCGGTCGGGATACGAACGACCTTTTCGTGACAAACAATTTCTGCCTTGTTGCTTGATAACCAATCCATTCCTACTACTACGTCAAAGCTCCCCAGCTGGACTGGTAGTAGATCCAAAGTAAACTCACGTTCTCCCAACTCGATTGCACAACCTCTGATCACTTCATTGGATTCTACTAACTTCCCATTAGCCAATTCGATTGAGTAGGGAATATCTAACTTACTAGCGGCTAACCCAAGCATATTCTTAAGTTCTAATGATACGAAGCTATAGTCGGCACCAGTATCAAATAAAACGGATGCATAGCGTTGGTTTACAGGGAACGTACTAGTAACGACATTGGGGTCCTGGCGCGCTTCCCTTGCTTCGATATGGAACACTCTTCCACGGGCTTGGTTCAACTCTGGGCAGTTCCTCTTAAAGTGCCCGATATCACCACAGTTAAAGCATCCAGGTCTTTGCCCGTTTCCACCTCCATTTCCAGCTTGGTTATTCCTTTGGTTATGATTTACAGCGCCTGCTTGATTCGCATTGTTGCCTCGATTCCCATTACCCCCATTGTTTCCTTGTGGGTGATTTCCAATTCCACCCCGATTATTGTTTCTGTTTCCAAATCCTCCTTGGCCTCCCTGACCAACAGTGGCCCAACACGAATCCTTCAAGTGGCCAGGTTTCCCACACGCTTCACATACCTTCAAACCACATCGGCCAGAATGGTGACGCTGGCAGGTGTTGCACTTGGGTTGGGTGCCCATATATCCCTTTCCTTTCTTTCCACCACCAGCTGTAACCTGAGCTGGCGCGTTTGGCTCTCCTTTCTTAACAACACCACTAGTGCCTTGTTTAAAGTTCGAGAACTTTCGTTTGTTACCTCCGGATGACTCGACGTGAGTCTCTTTCTTCTTTGTCTCGATCTCACCAAACTTGTTCAGGCGGATAGCCTCCTAAGTGAGAGCTACACTCAAATCGATTGCCTCAGTAATTGTTGCAGGCTTGGAGGAGGTCACCATGCTTATGATTTGAGGAGCTAATCCCCAAATGAAGCGTTCAATCCACTTGAATTCTGGAGTGACCATATAGGGTACCACATGCGACAGGTCGTGAAACCTCTAAACATATTCCGCGATCTTCGGACCTTCCATCTTCAAATGCCAGAACTCAGTTTCCAATATTTGGATTTCAGCGCGAGAACAATACTTTTTGCGCATTAGTTCCTTCAGTTCGGTCCATGTTAGTGCGTAGGCAGCAGCTTCACCAAGTGTCTGTACTTGCAAATTCCACCAAGATAGGGCTCCATCCAGAAATAGCCCAGAAATGTAGGTGACTTGCTGGTTTGGTGCACATTTGCTCATGCGGAGAATAGATTCAGTCTTCTCGGCCCAACGAACAAAAGCGACAGCACCTCCGGTGCCATCAAAGTTGACAGGCTTGCAGTCTAGAAACTGCTTGTAGGTGCACCCTACACATACGTTACAACATATGAATGGCATTAGCATCCTTGCTAGAGATATCCAATTTAGATCATGGTATGTCTTAATGACTTAGTATTACCATGAGGTGGATTGTTGTTGCCATTGTTGTTTGAGCTGCTTCCGCTGGGTCCTCCTTGCGAGGCGGCGTATTGCGCGATGGCAGCAGCGATGACTTGTTGGAGTTCTGCCTCATTGGTAGGCATCGGCGTTTGACGTCTCGGCGGCATCTTCTAAAAGATGGGTTCACGTCGGTCAGGCCAAAATAAAGCGTACGTATATAATGATAGTAATAGTACATAACATCTCATGTTATAATCATATCAATCACACAACATCCCATGTTATAAAACATAAATAATCAATCAAAACATCACATATGATGAGAATACTGCGATTGTATTGCCAAACTCGAGACCACATGGTAGAGTGTACAAGTACATAATAGTGTCATACATCATCATCGACTAAGGGCTACATCACCCCAGTCCAAGAGAATATCAAATCAGTGTCAATACATCCCATATACATGATCAACAAAAGTCAGAATCAGAATGCAGTCTCCAAAAATGCTGTGTGGTCAGAGCAATCACCGTCTTCTCACCAACGTCTACCCATGCTGTACTAAAGATGCCCTAAACTGATGGTGGTGGAGGAGGGGGAAAATGGGTGTAGAACAAACGTCGCAAATGGAGCCAGTCCTCCTCCATGGCTCTCTGGGTACGCAACCAAGAAGCAACCTGCTGCTCAAGTGCCAAAAGGCGTGCAGCATAGTCAGGTAACAATGGTCGAGTGTGCTGCGAAGAAGCAGGGTGGGTCTGACCCTGACACTGGCACGGCGGTGGCTGAGCTCTCTCAAGCTCCTGAATACGCCGTGTGAGTGCCTCCTGCTGGACAACAAACGACATCAGAACGTCCTCAATAGAATACCCCATAT
Organism: Helianthus tuberosus; assembly: GCA_030545235.1. Classification (NCBI taxonomy): domain Eukaryota; kingdom Viridiplantae; phylum Streptophyta; class Magnoliopsida; order Asterales; family Asteraceae; genus Helianthus; species Helianthus tuberosus. The sequence continues at coordinate 59,679,638 of CM060429.1, read as the reverse complement.
GGAAAGAATGGTAGGGGTCGGTCGGTGGCATAACAGAAGGTGACGTCCAGAGAAACGGCTCGCTGGCTGGATCAAAAGGTGGCACAAAGAATGGTGGTACAGGGGGAATAGCAGATGAAGACTGTGGCATAACTGGAATATATGTCGGCACATGTCCAAAGGGACGAGCCGAGGAACCCTCTCCAGGTCGAGCTGGAGGTGTGTACTGTGCAAATGAAAAAGAGAAATCAACGTGACGTGCATCGGTGGTATGAGGAGGAATAGGTGGAAGCTCATCATCCGCAGGAATCCACCCATGCTGGGCGTGCTCATCTCGTGGGTCAATCTGTGCCTCAAAAAGTGCTCGATCAAACTGTACAGGCATAGGGTCAAGGTGGGGTGCAACAAGAGGGTCAACAGGTATATTAGCGATAGGTGGGGGATCAACATGATCAGCAGCAATAACATGGTCACCCTCCAGTAGTGGTGCATCAGCAGGGTGTTCATCAATGGGTGGGTCAGCAATCACAGGATTAATTGGTATGCCAGCATGAGCAAGGTCATGCTCAAGCACTGGGTCAGGAGCAGCTACTGGCTCGAGGGCCATGGCAGGCTCGGGATCAACGAACTCCATATCAAAATCTGCATGATCAGCGAATGCAGGGTCAACTGGGTCAACCATAGGCTGATCCAAGTGGATGAACTCTATCTCCCGGTCCGGGTCAAATCCAGGGGGAAAAACAGGGTCTGAATCCTCATCGAGGTCGTGATCAAAAGCAAATCTAGGAGCAGAGGCAGCAGATGATGCCCTGTCAGGATCTGAACTGAGTGAATAGTGCTGTGCGCTCCGAGTGTGTGACGGTGCGGAGGCCACAGACTCGAAGGAGTCTGGAGCGGGTGAGTGTGCAGGTGACTCCTCAGCTAGAGCATCTGCGAGTAACAAAAGACCACCGTCAGCTAGAAGGGCCTCGCCCTCAACATCGTCCTCCAGGGGCTCATCATCAAACAGATCGACGTCGTCGTCAACATCGGCGTCGAGGAGCATATCGTAAGCAGGATAAACGGCCAAAGGTATGGGAGCAGGGACCTCTACGAGTGGTAGGTACCCAGCAAAAGGACCATCAGCGGGCTCATCGACAGCGTCGGGCAGCGCAAAGGGCTGAAAGTCGTCCTCGTCTGTGCTGGTAACATCTGATGTGTGGACCTCGTGCTCCGAAGACTCTAAGTCGTCTGATACTATGGGTCTAGGGCCCGTGGTGTCCGAATCACCTGTGCCGGGCGAGTCCATGGTGTCTGTAACACAAACACAAATATGTACAAATAATCAATCTTACAATCAGATAAGCACATTAGTCACCAAGTAAGCAATCAAATAATTCTCCTAGTCCCACTAGCCTCCCAGCCTCTCAGACTGCTCTTCCTAGTCCTACTAGCCAAATTCTCCCAGCCTCTCAGACTGCTCTTCCTAGTCCCACTAGCCTATTCTCCCAGCCTCTCAGACTGCTCTCCCTAGTCCTACTAGGCAACTACCTCGGTCTCCTAGACCGAGCCTCGGTCCTCCAGACTGAGCCTCAACCTCCCAGACTGAGCCTATAAATAATAAATAAATGTGCTCAACATTTGTTTGTAAAAATTTTTGGATCTGGACTTGAGTGGTATGCAGTGTAAAAATGTTTTCGTGAGAGCCCTAGTGATCATAGTCTAGACTCGAGAAGGAATCCTAGTTCGCTATGATCAGAGCTCTGATACCAAGCTGTCACACCCTGGCTTTGCGGAAGCGTGGTTAATTTGGTGTGACTTCTTAATACCATAGCTTAATCATAACAAAGCTATATGATAATAAAACCATGCAAGATCATCCATAGATTTAAGTTTTAAAACCGAAGTAACATAACATTGTCTTAGGGACTACAACACCATAACATAAAACATTGTTTTGAAAGACATAAACATCAACATGAAATAAAACGCAGTTTAAGATTTGTGACTCGTCCAGGAAAAAGTCACATTTCCTAAACCGGGATGACCTCGGAACCCATATGCAGCGGGAAGACACAACATACCGCGCCAGATCTTTAGTTCCCTGAAATACATGTAAGTTGAAAAATCAACAATAATGTTGAGCGAGTTCATGTGTAAGTGAGTAAATAAACCTTTGTATGTATAAAAACCCTGGTATGTAGCAAATAAGGAAAAAGAGATCACCAATGGTTTGCAAGGCCATTGATATGTGTGAAGTGCAAGTAGGAAGACTCAAACCTAGCAGATTTATGCGTTGGGTACAAAGTCACCCCGAGGTCCGTTCTGTTTGGGCCTGGGGCTGGGCTCGCTACACCCAGATAGATCTACCGCTCCTGCCCCTCGGTCCTACCCTGAGGATTAATGGCCTCAAGTTTCCGCCTACCCACTCACATGATCTAAGTAGTAACCCTCCTTACGCTAACCATACCATGTAGAAAGTATTCGTAATCATAGTAACATGTATTTCACCCCCGCAGTTTAGAAAATTGAAAACAGTTAGAGAAAAGGGGGACATGAACTCACAGTGGTGCGTCTCTACCAAGTATATCTCCTGATCAAGTAGCTGTGCGACGACCTACACGTACTAAATCTATTAGACGGACGGCCGTGCCTTAGCTTAAGGTTTAAGTTTTTGGGAAATAGTTAGACAACTATTTCGTGTTTATATTTTTGTAAATACTTGGTAATTATTCTCCTTCCCAAGGATGGGGGATTTAATACATGAGTGCTCGTAAAATTCGAAATGCATTATTAAGTCTCACTTAATATATTTTATTTCTTACTTCAAAATATAAATATTCTTCCCAAAATAATACTTTGACAAAAATACGCGCTCATAAATATTTTCCGAAATGCGTAAGTTACGTTTTAAAGATCGGGTGGTAGTAATTATACCGTTGTAACTTATTATTAATGATGAAGGCGTTTGTATTATTTTTGGAATCGTTATCATTCGGTAATATTATTTTTACCCTAAAAATAATATTCGTATATTTCACAAAATAATCATAAACATTTTACAAGTGACGCTATAAAAATATATATATATTCTAAATATATATATTTCAGGTTTTATTTTGTGAAAATCCCACCTCCGATATTTTGTAAATAAAGTCATGGCGAAATTTACGTTTTGAAAACAAGTCAAAATATATGTTTACAACACTTGTAGTGAAAATATTTCCAAGTGTTAGGTTTTTAGAAAAATTTCGCCAGAGTTTCCCCTGTAACTGGAGGTGGCCACGCTTTCAAGCGTATCGTTTTCTTTTATAATTCAAATCAACAATTTCCTTATTTTCAAAACAATGTTCAAAGCATCAAACTAGTCAATATATATGTAAATCGCAAGAATTACATGAACTTGTGGTTTATCCAAAAATATGTAGTAAAGCTCCTTACTTTTAGTGTATCTTTATATAAATTCATCCGGTTTCGTAAAAGCCTCGCTTTTAAAGAAATTCCATCTTTACAACTTCTTGTAAAATTTGACAAAACTAGTTCTTTGTCGAAACTTAGCGTTACACAAGTATTTATACACTTGTGTGTTTAAAAATCATTCCTGTTCATGTAAGATCCGGTTTTAGAAAATAAGATTTCCTTGACACTTGGTCCCTTGAAAATACCGCTTGTAGATCCGTAGATCTACTAGTTTTAAACACTATTTCGTAAGTAAAGTCGATTTTACACAAGTTCATGTTTAGTGTGTGGTAGAGTTTCATCATTTAACCCTTTGTACACTTAAACAAACTCTATGTCATGATCCATGATCATGACCAATCCGGGTTAGACGATGATCCTAGCTACCACAACATAGACCGGCACTAAATAATTACACAAAACAAATCTTACAAGATTTACACAACAACTTAGCTTTTAACCATCATATTCATCATTTTAGTAGACTTTTACCATATCATCTTGTATGTTCATAGATTTTAACCGACAAAGTTCTTTTTAACCACTTTAAAATAGATCGAGAGTGTGTTTAAAGCAACTTACTACTAGCTCGAGGCTAGGGAAGAAACTAGTCGAAGAATGAGTGGATAAAAGAAATGAGAAAAGGTCCTTCGCGTTCCGAATGCACCAAGCCTCCTCGTATGTGATCCTCAACACTTGTATGCTCTTGGAATGAGAAGATCAAAACCGAAAAATGGATGGATGGTGTAGGGGGGTTCGGCCGAGAGCTTTGGAGAGGGAGAGAGTATGTGTGTTGTGATGTTTGTTAAGTGTGTGTTATGGTGTGCCAAGTCTTGAACTTATAGACAATTGTATGATCATTAACCATTGGACCATGTGTTATCTAGATATCAAGCAAGCTTGATTAATTTAATCACCAAAAGTACAAGGGTGTCCCCCTTGGGGACGATTTGGTTGAGGGGGGGGGGGGGGTAATCCGGTTGGTTTCCAACGATTAGTTATGTATCAGTTAGTTAAGTTAGGGATTAACTCGGTTACTAGCGTGTTATGCGTTAAAGCGGGTGTTAGGGTATTCAGGGACCCTAACTGGCTCAGAAAAAGATAAACAATGTAAATGGCAATATTTTTATGTTCCGGGTAAAATCCGGTTGTTCGGTTGGATAGAGATCCGTTAAAGTGCTTAACAAAGCTTTAAAGTGTCGTTATTATTACTTTTAGTGACACAACTTATTCCCGACACTTTGGAAAGTGTCTAGTAATATTTTTCTCATGTTTTGGCACTTTATTAGTTAGCTAGATGCTGAATTTTTATGTAAAGTGCTGAATTTTGTACTTAAAGTACATTTTAGGCACATCCGGTCACTGTAACCTCATTCCTAGTGACGCAGTTCTACAACCCTTATATCCCTACACTCACCACTAGTGTAGCAAACTATTCTCAGGCTCTTACAGGCCTTAGAGGCAGTACCTGCCTGGTGCTAGTTATGACAGCACGTTTAATAGGTTATCCGTTCATTGTGCTACTGTGCTTTTGGTGCATCAAGGTTGTCACAAAGGTGCTGTAAGCAAAACATGGAGTGACAGCAAGTAAAGTATGATGCAAGTAAGTACATGTATCAGCATTCAAGTAGCAGTTTATCCACAAGTTCCAGTAAGCACAGTAATTAAGCAGTAATTAATTATTAATTAAGTCGTACGGATACCTGGTTTAGTGAGGGTTGTCACAACATTTGCTTTGCCCGGATGGTACTTGATTTCACAGTCATAGTCATTCAACAATTCTACCCATCGCCGTTGGCGCATGTTTAATTCTTTTTGATTGAATATATGTTGAAGACTTTTATGGTCTGTGAATATGGTACACTTAGTACCATAAAGATAATGGCGCCAAAATTTTAAAGCGAACACCACTGCACCCAATTCCAGGTCATGAGTGGTATAGTTTTTTTCATGAATTTTTAACTGCCGCGACGCGTACGCAATGACTTTTTCACGTTGCATTAACACGCAACCCAAGCCTTGACGCGATGCATCACAGTACACCATGAAGTCATCGGTACTGTCCGGGAGTGATAAGATTGGCGCTTGACATAGTTTATCTTTAAGTAGCTAAAATTCCATTTCTTGTTTTTCACCCCAATCGGACTTTTTATCCTTTAGAGAGAGAGAGGTTAGCGGTTGAGAAATTTTTTAAAATTTCTCAATGAATTGTTGATGATATCCCGCCAAACCTAGGAATTTTCTTACTTCCGTTGGGGTCTTTGGAGTGTTCCAGTTCTTTATAGCTTCTATCTTAGCTGGGTCCACATGAATTCCATTCTTGTTCACGACGTGATCGAGAAATTGGACCTCACTAATCCAAAATTCGCATTTTGAGAATTTGGCATACAAGTGTTCTTTCTTAAGTAGCTCCAGGATAGTTCTCAAGTGTTGTTCATGTTCCGCCTCGGTTCATGAGTATATTAAAATGTAATCAATGAATACGATCACGAACTTGTCGAGATATGGCTCACATACCCGATTCATCAATTCCATGAACGCGGCGAGAGCGTTTGTTAAGCCAAAGGGCATAACAAGGAACTAGTAATGCCCATAACAAATCCTAAACGCTGTCTTACGAATGCTTTCCTCTTGAATTCTTAGTTGATGTTATCCAGATCTTAGATCGATCTTGGAATAGAAGCTGGAATCTTGCAACTGATCGAACGAATCATCGATCCTTGGTAAAGGATACCGGTTCTTTATGGTTAACTTGTTCAATTCTCGGTAATCTATACACATCCGGAAGGTTCCGTCTTTCTTCTTGACAAATAGCACCGGAGCTCCCCAAGGTGAGAAACTCGGTCTATTGAATCCTTTGTCAAACAATTCCTGAAGCTGAGTAGAAAATTCCTGCATCTTCGAGGGTGCGAGTCTATATGAAGCTTTCCCCACCGGTGCAGCTCCTGGCACAAGATCGATACTGAATTCGACTTGTCGTTGCGGAGGTAGTCCCGGTAAGTCTTCTGGAAAGACTTAATGGTATTCCCTTACCACAGGGATGTCATCCACCTTTCGCTACTCGGCCTTCTTGTCGACCACATGGGTAAGAGAGGCGATGCATCCTGTTCTCAGACTCTTCTGAGCCTTCATACAGTTGTTGATCAGCAACCGTGTACCGTGTTTCTCTCCGTGCACCAAAAGATGTTCTCTCGTCAAACAGGGGGAAAAAGAATAATAGTTTTCATAGCACAGCTACTTCTGCTCGGTTGTCGGCCAACCAGTCTATGCCAGAAATTAAGTCGTAACAACCTAATTGAATGAGTGAAGGGTCGTTACTGAATTTCCGTGTTCCAAGTTCGAGTGTGCATCCTTTGATGTCTTTCCTGACTTGACTAATTTACCATTGGCTAGTCCCATTGAATGAGAGGACGTCTAGTTTACTTGACTCGGCCAAGCATACTTTGAATTTTATGGGGATGAAGCTAATACCGACACCGGTATTAAACAACACGGATGCAACGGGTCGGTTGATAGGAACGTATCGGCGACCCTTAATGACTTCACATGACTTCGCTAATTCCTCATTAGCTAACTTGATAGAGTAAGACATGTTTAACCTACATGACTCTAATTCATGTATATGCTTAGTATCTAAAGTGTGACACCTGGGTCATTGCGACCATCAAACAAATACAAAACCAATGATATATTGTATTTCATACTTGGGATTTATACAAATATGTGTATCATTTGCACATATCAATTCTTGTTCGATTTCGGGCTCTAAATCGCTTTCTGGAAGGTTATACGCGCACTGATGCGTAAATATAACTAGTTTAATGCAACGAACACTCCGGAATAGTTAAATAGGCTTCACATACCTTAAATAACCTTTACATGACTTAGAAATAAGTTTTGAAGGCTTTGGTATGACAAAATCAAGTTTAATCGCTTATAGGGACTAAATTCGACAAACTGCGAAAGTATGCCGATTTGAACTGTAACAGACATTCCGGAACATGACCATGAGTTAAAAATACCATAAATATCCTTTACATAGCTTAGAAATAGGCTTTGAGGGGTTCGGTGTGCTAAAATAAACTTTTGGGTCATTCAGGGACTAAAAGCGTCAAAAAGTGCACAAGTTTGCATTTTCGCGCATAACTTACGTTCTGAATACATCCGGACATCCAAAATTTTATGTAAGCACTAAAATATTTTATTTTAGTGTTTGGCATAAGTAAAATTCATTCGTCGCGCAATTTGGACCGTTTTTGCGTCCATTACGACTTCCGTCGTAATTAACCGAACAACGCAATCGTACGGCCAAACAAACCGACATCCTAGATATTTTTGAGCACATTTTAAGTTCCCTATACTTTAACTTCATTTTAGAGCTTTGAAATGGGGTTAACGGGCCTTAAACGTGTTGGAAATGGCTTTATTGCATAACAGGGACCAAAACTGTCATTTTGCCAAAGTTGATGGCTTACGGACGGTAAGCAATCACCCTTACGGTCCGTAAGCAGTCCCCAGATCAGTAGAATGCAGAAACATTGAATCTGGCCTATTCTACCTTTGCACATGGTTTTGGGCAATACCATGGGCTCAAATGGTTTTGTAAAACCAGGGTGTTGAGGTGTAGGGTGGAGATTGAAGCACGGTTTTCGAGGAACGATCTTAACGACTCTCCGAAAACTATAAATACCCCCCCCCCATGCCTTGATCAAAACCCACTTGAATTCTTGAGAGTTCTCTGAGTTGAAGTAATACCCACTTCATACCTGAGAATACTTGAGAAATCAAAGCTTTCGGGGACCCTTTGTAAGTGTTCCTTCGTTCTTTTTATTCTTTTAGCGTTAAAAGTCAAACTTTGTTTGAGTTTCTGCGTTGACCAGTTTATAGTCAATGCGAAGTTCGTTTGAACTTCATAACATGAGCGTAATCACGATGGTTATAGTCCCTAGAGACTATACCTACTGATTACCACGTTATCTAGGCTCAGTGACGAGTCGTAGTTTCGGCCAAAATGCGCATTCTTGCGTATTTTGTAACCAAACTACTCTTAGGTATCAAAACCGTTTGTTTTGATACCAAACCTGTTTTCTAAACCATGTTTTAACATGCTTAGCTCGTCACTTTTAGTTTAGTGCTTATATAGGGTCGTAAGGTAAGCGATCTAAACAATCGCTTATACTTTCGAACCCGACCCGTTTGGTCGATCATTAGGATCAGACCAAACACATTAGGTGACCATAGTATATAGGGAATAACCTTCCGAGGTTATACCTTATGGTCGCTTCGTTTAAGTAGTTGTATGATAGGTAGTTTATAAGCCTTAGGTAAATTACCAAAATGCCCTTTTTACGTCAAATTTCATTTTAAGCATATGTAACATAACTTTTGATATCTAAACTATTTTGGCAACAATATTAGACATGTTAAGACATATTTTACTTATCATAGGACTAGTTAGGCCTTCCGAACGCGTTTCACGCGAACGACGCGTTAAAGTAGCATAAGCTACCTAAACGGGTCGTAATGGGTCGTAAGCACTTAGGTTAGGTTTCATTTTAGAATGAAGTCTTTGTTAAACCATATTACATGAGTTTCCATACTCGTTTGGTTAACGAACCCTCATTCTATCCGATCCTACGATTTAGGTCCGGTTTATTAATGTAGTTATCTATATTAGGTACCGTTTGATTCCGTGATCTTCTAGCATTGCTTGGTGGTTATCCTAGGACTATTGAGCAATCTCAAGTGAGTACATAGACCCCTCTTTTACTGTTTTCCAAACATTTTGGGGTGAAACACATGTGCCTACTTGTTACTTTCGTGCCTTTCATGTTTTCATATCATATGCTTGTTATGTTCAATAGTACACTTATAGTACATGATTTCATTGTGTTTTTGCTATGTATGTCCTTTGTTGCATACTTAGTACATCATTTTACATTACATTTTATGCTATGTATGTCCATTGTGTGCATACTTAGTACATCGTTTTACATTACATTTTATGCTATGTATGTCCATTGTGTGCATACTTAGTACATTGTTTTACATTACATTTTATGCTATGTATGTCCATTGTGTGCATACTTAGTACATTTGTTATTCATCACATGCTTACATTTTGGTATGACATTTGGTTTGTTTAAATGGGACAATATACATTCATTAACACCGATCATGCCGCTCGGTAGTAGGTAGTGGTACCATAGGACTTGACAACTCCCATTCCTGAACCCTAGGTTTGTTTGGGTGGAAGGAATGACCGAATCCGAATACATTTCTAGGTGGACCTTAGACTTTGTGCTAGGGTTTATTCTACAGTCACAAGGCTTGGATGTATGCATTATAACAATACCGCATAGATGTTTATATCAGTATAGCATGCATTTGTTCCACAAAACATAACTTTGATTTAAACCATGTTTTACTTCAATACCTTGTTTTTTGTGCATTTTACATATGGTTTAGTTGATATATTTCACTTACCATACACGATATTTTGGATACACATTACATGATTTACATTAGACATAAACATTTTGACATTGATATACACAATTCATGATTTACATTAGACATAAACATTTTGACATTGATATACACAATTCATGATTTACATTAGACATGGTTTTCACACAAACATTTTGACATTTGATTATACATAAACATTTCACTTTGGTGGTTTGGTTTGAGTAAGTGATTTAAGTAACGAGGCGTGCGTAATATGATAGAAGTATGGTGGATACGCCGCTGGTACTTCCTATATATGTGCTTGTATGGTATTACATATCGTAGCGTTATTTGAATTATTTCAATTTAGACATATAACATTTTATACAAATAACATACTTTTCACAATACATTGTTTTACAAACAACTTATCTGATATAAACTCATTTTACTTGGTCATTTACTTAACCATGTATTATTCTTTTATAGATATATATCATATTGTTTATTTATCACTTTTCAAATGATTTACAAGACAAAGCAAATTACAAGGTTCATGACTAAACATTTTCATAAACATAAGTCATGAATTCTATTTTCACAAAACCTATGTATCTCACAGGCATTTTTATGCTGACGTACCTATTTTCACATGTGTTTCAGGATATTAAGCTTAGGATTTATCAAGATACACTTAGGCGGACTTGGGCCTTAGCGACAATAAAAGATGCAAGACTAGTTATTTATGTTATGTTTCTTTGATTGTCAAGACATTGTGTCACACCCCTTTCTACGGCGGAAGCACGAGGTGTGATCATGAAAGGTTCTCATTGCATACGAAAGGTAAACATGCTATATGCTCGTAAAAACATCAAATACCATAATTTGAAAATATAAGTTTAGAGTTTACATCGCTAAGTCGCATAAAACATTGTCTTAAAAAGTTTACAACTTTATTTAAAGATAAACAATAGCGACATCCACAAGCATAAGCGAGACCGCGCGCACATCCATCCTAGTTACCTGAAATACATGTGAGTTTTGGAAAAACGTCAACATAAAGTTGGTGTGAATTCATGCAATTTTTGTATTTAACGCTTGTATATCCTGTATAAAAATCATGGTATGTATTTGTTAAATCACGTATTCAAGTATAAATCAAGTGTTTCCATATGTATCAAGTGTTAATGGGTTGCAAAGCCATTAACATGTGACACGACATAGGAAGTCACCAAACCATAGGCATTTATCTATAGTCGATTCACGACTGAGACACAAAAACACTACTTGGTTCTAGTTGTCACCAAGAGTGGGGCTGCCCTGAAACCCATTAGATCTAACCTTTTGTTCTGCGGTCTAAGTATGTTCACGATTAATGGTGCTTATGTTACCCTATTCGTGACACGATTTCTCGTATCAATTCTTGGCACTAGTTGTCGCCAAGAGTACTTTTTGTTTTAGTACATATCATACCATTTTGTAAATATTGAAGTATTTGTAACATGTATTTCACCCCCGAAATTATAAAACTGAAAACAGTTAAGAGAAAAGGGGGAGCATGAACTCACAACTTTGCGTTCCTTGCGTCGTAAACTTCACCGGATTTGCTTAATTAACGTCGTAACCTATACGCGTTTTCTTAACGTTAGTCACTAGACTTGCGTCGCACAAGTACACTCACTCTCTTTAGTGTATATTTTCTTGTGTTAAAAATATTTTATATTTTTAACTAAGGGTCTTACCTATATTATTTTCTCAAAATTAAATATAAGCTTTTTGTATTTTGCACTTTGCACCCGAATTATGTATATTGTATGTTGTATGTGTATTTTTGTGTTTATACTCCTCATGAGTATTTAGTGTATTTTTAAGTCTTAAAACACTAGCACGTATAACACATACTTTATACACTTAGCACAAAAGTTGGTGATAAAATAATATATATTTTTCTCTAAAAAAAATATACATACTTATATTCATTTTGATTCTTGAAGAAATCCTCATTTCTTATCACCAAAAATTAGGGAAACCTTGGTAATACTCTTAAATACATTTTTAGGGAATAAGTTTCTCAAAAACTTATATTTTTCTAAGTGTCAAAATTTATAAAAATTTTGGCAGAGTTTCCCCTAAAAATGGAGGTTTCCCATGTTTTCAAAACATGTGTTTATTTTCTTTTAAATCGTCAACAACCATCAACAAAAATTATCAACAATATTCATCAACAATAATCACTAATTTCTCCATTTCATGAACTTTAATATTTACAAAAATGTGTAGTAACTTACTAGCACATTTAGTAAATCTTTCCATTTTTAAAAATAAAATCATTATCTCGAAAACTTTATTTTTAAAGAATATGAAGTTTTACAACTTCTAGTCGGTATTTACGAAAATATTTCTTTGTTAAATCCTTTCGTTACACAAGTGTCTGCACACTTTTTGGTTCTAAAAAATGTCTCTATTTCGAGAAAGATCCGGCTTTTTAAACATGATTTCATCATACACTTGGTTATTCAAAAATACAACTTGTAGATCCGTAGATCTACAGGTTTAGAACTCCATTTCATAAGAAAAATTGGTTTTACACAAGTTCATGTTTAGTGTGTAGTAGTGTTTCATCATTTAACCCCTTTTCATACTTTAACAAACTCTATGCCATGATTCTTGAACATGACTAATCTGGGTTAGATGATGATCCGAGCTACCACAACATAGATCGGCACTAAATAATCACCACAAAACAAGTCTTACAAGTTTTACACAACATTATAGTTTTTATCCAACTTATTTCCCATTCTTGTAAACTTTTAGTATGTGATTTAGTATGTTCATGATTTTCACCCGACAAAGTTCATATTAACCACTTTAGAATAGATCAAGAGGGTGTTTGAAGTCACTTACTACTAGCTCGAGGCTAGGGAAGAAACTAGTCGAAAAATGTGTGGATAAAAGCAATGGGGTGAGGTCCTTCACGATCCGAACACACCAAGCTTCCTTGTATGAGTTCCTTGACACTTGTATGCACTTGAAATGGCAAGATCAAAATTCGAAAATGATGGATGGATCTGGGTGTGTTCGGCCGAGAGTTCAAAGAGAGGGAGAGAGATGTGTTGTGATGTTAAGTGTGGTGAAATGAACATGATGGATCTTGGTGGTTACTTATAGACAAACTCAAGCACAATTAACCAAAGGATTATATGTCTAGTTGATATTAGACATAGTTGATTTAAATAATCAACAAGTACAAAGGGTGTCCCCTTGGGGACGAGTTCGGTTGGGGGGGGGGGGGGGGGGTTATCCGGTTCCATCTCATCTACTTAGTTAGGCTTTAATTAAGTTAAGTTGGAGGTTAACTCGGTTACTAGCGTGCTATGCATTGTGACGGGTGTTAGGGTATCCGGGAACCCTAACTGGCTCAGTAAAATAAAAACATTGCTTCTAGCAATATTTTGGTGTTCCGGGTAAAGTTCCGGTTGTTCGGTTAGGTACCGATTCGTTAAAGCACCAATTTGCACCTTTTAGTGTCTTTTAAGTACCTTTCTTGTACCCTTTCAATTCCCAATACTTAGGGAAATATTCTGGATAATAAAACGACATTTTTGCATAATATTTCAGTGCCAAGATGCTGATTATAGCTGAATTATGTAAATTTCTGCACTTCAAGTGCGTTTCGGGTGCTTTTTAGTGCTTATTTTTGCTTTCGTATTGCATATATATTAAACCCTTGTATGTACTCTTGGGTTTTAATGCATTCTTGTTGTCGGACCTACACCTAGGCTCCAATTTTATTGTCTGACTGCTTTCTACAGTTCCGTTGACACATAGTGTCTTACCGGTGAGTTTACTTAGTATTTTTTACGCAACTCTCTCGTTTATGCATAAAGCAATATTTTGTAGTATACAACGTGCATGAATTCACTTGTTTAGTATGTGTTCAGACATTGCTGACAATTAAGCACATAATTGCAGTCATTAAATAATAATTAAAGTGTACGGAAATTACCGGTTTGTGCCAGTTGTCACAGTCTCCCCCCGTTAAAAGAATTTCGTCCCGAAATTCAGGCTGAACTAACTCTCGCAGGAGTCTTCTTGAATAGGTGGGGATACTTTTCTTTGAACTGGTCTTCACGTTCCCATGTATACTTGGGCCCGTGCTTAGAGCTCCAACGTACTTTGACAAGTTTCACACTGCTCCTCCTGGTCTTGTTGACTTTCCAGTCGGTAACCTCAACGGGTTGTTCTGTAAATCGGAGGGCTTCATCGATATGCACTTCATCCATCGGGATGATCACGCTTTCTTGTGTTGGACTCTTCTTCAGGTTGGATACATGAAACGTGTCATGTACTCCATTAAGTTCTTCCGGTAACTCCAACTTGTATGCCACGGTACCAATTCTTTTCAATATTCTAAATGGTCCGATGTATCGTGGATTCAGCTTTCCACGCTCTCCAAATCTGACTACGCCCTTCCATGGTGAGACTTTTAACAACACTTTGTCTCCCACCTTGAATTCTACCGATTTTCTTTTCGGATCAGCGTAGCTCTTTTGTCGATCTCGAGCCGCCTTAATGCGCTCTCGGATCTGCGCAATCTTGTCGGTCGTTTATTGTACAAGTTCAGGACCAACCATCCGTTTATCTCTGGCATCTGCCCAACATAAGGGCGATCGGCATTTGCGGCCATACAGAGCTTCGAACGGCGTGGCTTTTATGCTCGTATGATAACTGTTATTGTAGGAAAACTCAACTAAAGGTAGATGAGTATCCCAGCTGCCGCCTAGATCCATGACACATGCGCGAAGCATATCTTCTAACGTTTGTATAGTCCGTTCGCTCTGGCCGTCTGTCTGCGGATGGAATGCCATGCTCAGATCTAACTGAGATCCAAAGGCTTCCTGAAATGATTGCCAGATTCTTGAGACAAAGCGTCCATCTCTGTCTGAAATGATTGAGATTGGCACTCCATGTCGTGCCACAATTTCCCTCAAGTATATCTCTGCAAGCTTTCCAGTGCTATCCTTCTCTCGGATTGGTAGGAAATGCGCAGACTTCGTCAATCGATCAACTATTACCCATATCATATCGTGCCCTCTCGGGGTTTTGTTATGAAGTCCATCGAGATTTGTTCCCACTTCCACACGGGAATCTCTGGTTGTTGTAGTAGACCAGACGGTTTCTGATATTCGGCCTTAACCTTAGCACAGGTTAGGCATTTTCCAACATAGACAGCAACGTCGCTCTTGAGTCTCGGCCACCAATAATATTCTTTCAAGTCTTGATACATTTTGTCCGATCCTGGATGGATCGAATATCTCGATTTGTGCGCTTCATCAAGGATGACTTCTCGTATGCCACCATAAAGTGGAACCCAAATACGCTTCTTGAAGTATAAGGCTCCCTCTTCGTTTGGCACCATGTATTTCAGCATACCCCGTAGGTATTCAGCTTTACGATTCTCTCCTTTAAGAGCTTCTTGTTGTGCATCGCAAATGCGTGCAGTGAGGTTCGTTCGAATGGTCATTTCTAACGCTCGAACCCTTAGGGTCTTAACCCTTTACTTTCGGCTTAGTGCGTTTGCTACAACGTTTGCCTTTCCAGGATGGTACTTGATCTCACAGTCGTAATCATTTAGCAGCTCGACCCATCGCCGCTGGCGCATATTCAATTCCTTCTGATCAAATATGTGTTGTAAGCTTTTGTGATCTGTGAAAATTGTACATCGAGTACCATATAAATAATGTCGCCAGATCTTCAGGGCGAATACCACTGCGCCCAGTTCCAGGTCGTGAGTGGTATAGTTTCTTTCATGTACCTTCAGTTGTCTTGAAGCGTAAGCGATGACTTTTTGGCGTTGCATGAGCACGCAACCCAAGCCTTGTCGTGAGGCGTCGCAGTATACCACGAAGTCTTCAGTGCCTTCGGGTAATGATAGTATTGGTGCATCGCAGAGCTTGTTTTTAAGTAACTGGAAGGCTTCTTCTTGTTTGTGACCCCAGTCGTACTTCTTGTCATTCTGTGTAAGGTTCGTTAGCGGTTGAGCTATCTTTGAGAAATTCTCGATGAATCGCCGATAATAGCCCGCTAAGCCCAAAAATTGTCGTACTTCGGTCGGGGTTTTGGGGGCTTCCCAGTTCTTTATTGCTTCTATCTTGGACGGGTCTACATGAATGCCCTTCTCATTCACAACGTGACCAAGAAATTGTACTTCGCGAATCCAGAATTCGCATTTGGAGAACTTTGCATAAAGTTTCTCTTTCTTCAGTAGTTCCAGAATAGTTATGAGATGTTGCTCATGCTCTTCTTTCGTTCGCGAGTAAATCAGGATATCATCGATAAATACAATCATGAATTTATCGAGATATGGTTTGCATACGCGGTTCATCAGATCCATAAAGACCGCTGGTGCATTTGTCAGCCTGAATGGCATCACCAGAAATTCGTAGTGCCCATATCGCGTTCTGAATGCAGTCTTTGGCACGCTTTCATCTTGGATTCTCAGCTGATGGTATCCAGATCGAAGGTCGATCTTGGAATAGTAGCTTGATCCTTGCAATTGATCAAATAAGTCATCAATCCTCGGTAGCGGATACCGATTCTTGATCGTGAGCTTGTTCAGTTCCCTGTAATCGATACACATCCGCAGTGATCCATCCTTCTTCTTCACGAATAATACTGGAGCTCCCCAGGGTGAGAAGCTTGGCCTTATGAATCCTTTATCCAACAACTCCTGAAGCTATGTAGATAATTCTTGCATTTCGGATGGCGCAAGTTGATAGGGTGCCTTGGCTACAGGAGCAGCTCCCGGAACCAAGTCTATATGGAATTCGACTTGTCGTTGCGGAGGTAGTCCTGGCAGATCTTCAGGGAACACATCAGGAAATTCCTTCACCACAGGAATGTCTTCGAGTTTTGGCTCCACAGCTTTCTTATCTACAACGTGTGCTAGGAAAGCAACACATCATTTCCTTAAGCACTTATGTGCCTTCATACAACTGATGATTCGTAGAGGCGCGTTTCGTCTTTCTCCATGTACAATGAGAGTTTCATCATTCGCCAGAGGGATGCGAATGATTTTCTCATGACAAATGACTTCAGCTTTGTTCTTGGACAACCAGTCCATTCCGACCACTACATCGAAGCTACCTAATTGAATAGGTAAGAGGTCGATGCTAAATCTTCGTTCACCAAGTTCTAGCGTGCAGCCTCTAACAACTTCGCCCGATTCGACAAGTTTACCATTGGCTAGTTCTATGGAATAAGGAATTTCTAATCTACTAGATCCTATTCCAAGTATGCGTTTAAATTCCACAGACATGAAGCTATAATCGGCGCCAGTGTCGAATAATATGGATGCAAAGTGATTGTTAATGAGGAACGTACCGTTGACCACATTAGGGTCCTCGCGTGCGTCCCTTGCTCCAATTACAAATGCTCGGGCTTGAGCATTGTTTCCCTCCGGGCAATCCTTCATGAAATGATCTTTACTTCCACATCTGAAGCATCCTTGGTTTCGCCCATTTCCGTTACCAGCACCATTTCCATTTCCACCATTGTTTCTATTACTAGCCCCGATACGATTTCCATTCCCGTTCTTATTTCCCTTACTCCAGCAGTCTTCAGTGCGGTGACCCAACTTTCCACACTTGTCGCATCTTGGAACGCGACACACCCCTTCGTGATGACGCTTGCACTGATTGCATTTGGGCAGGGTGCCCAGGTATCCTTTAGCTGGAGCGTCATTCATGGCTGCAAGAGATTTCGCCCCTTGAGGCGGGTTAGGGTCACGCTTCTTGTTGGAACCTTTGTTGTTACGAGTTGCTTGATTCAAGTTTGCATGTTTCCTTTTCTTGTAGCCAGACGACTCAGCATGCGTCTCGGCATTTTCTGTTGGGTTCAGTGATAGCTTCTTCATTCGAACACAATCTTCAGTAAGGCTGACAGCCAGAGTTACAGCCTCGGTGATTGTTTGAGGTTTGGCCGAAGTTACCATGCCGCGAAACTCTGGGGCCAGTCCCCAAATGTAACGTTCAACACGCTTAAATTCGGGAGTCACCATGTAGGGAAGCACTCTGGATAGATCGTGGAACCTTCGAGTATAACCATTAATGTCAGCACCTTCCATGGTCAAGTGCCAGAACTCCGTCTCCAGCCTTTGGAGTTCAGCACGAGAGCAGTACTTCTCTCTCATTCTTTCCTTTAGTTCATCCCAAGTTAGGCCATAAGCGGCATCATCGCCCAAGGTTTGGACTTGCAGGTTCCACCAAGTTAGAGCTTCATCGACAAACAACCCAGTAGCAAAGGTGACTTGTTGATCCGCGGTACACTTGCTCACGCGGATAGTAGCTTCAGTCTTCTCTGTCCAGCGCACAAATGTTACTGCACCTCCTGTGCCATCATAGTTCATCGGCTTGCAGTCGAGGAACTGCTTGAAAGTGCAGCCTGGAATTGATTCAACCAATTCACATGTGAGCAATCGAAGAAATAATGAAACAAAGACCGTTCATAAATTTCCTCATGCTTAGTACAGTGTCTTAAGGTTACCTTGAGCTGCATTGCCTCCAGACGAATCTCCATTCCCATTACGCCTAGCGTTGCTTGGTCCTCCACTGTCTTGAGTTCGGTTCGCCTCGTACTGGGCGATAGCAGCGGAGATCCTTTCCTCCAGCAGAGCGTTCAGCTCTTCAGCAGTTCTTGGCAGTGGGGGAGGTGGAGGTTGATCATCATTGCGAGCATTCACAGCTTTCCTGGGTGCCATGTTCTGACAGAACATAACACAACAGGGTTAGACATTTGTTTGATATCGTCACACTAGACAGTAGTATCATATATATTCACAGGTATATATACCACATAAGTGACATCAAACAATTATTACTCTAGCAGAGTACTTAGTAGGCTTGCACTGAGGGAATCTATACGTGACAAGACTTGCTGTGATTTTTGTGCACTGAATTCCATAATTATGTATGCATCCATAATTACGTAACTCCTTGCACAGTCCGCACAGTTCGTTTCATCCTCGTATTTCTTCCTTCAGATGGGCCATTGCTTTCAGATAAAGTCACGTATACTTGTGACATTCTACTTCTAGTACATGCTAATTATCACACATAATTGCAAGAAATTTCTAGTCAACGACAAGTGCTACTCAAGTGCACTCTAAGTCTCGTAGTGTCTTTTCTAGACTCATGTAGACAGTTTCAGGCAGTGGATGTCGCGGGACGTTTTATGCAATGAAAACTCTTTGAAAATTGTTTTCGTGAATGGATCCTAGAGATTGTAGACTAGACTCGAGAAGGAATCCTGGTTCACTACAATCGCAGCTCTGATACCAATCTGTCACACCCCTTTCTGCGGCGGAAGCACGAGGTGTGATCATGAAAGGTTCTCATTGCATACGAAAGGTAAACATGCTATATGCTCGTAAAAACATCAAATACCATAATTTGAAAATATAAGTTTAGTGTTTACATCGCTAAGTCGCATAAAACATTGTCTTAAAAAGTTTACAACTTTATTTAAAGATAAACAATAGCGACATCCACAAGCATAAGCGAGACCGCGCGTACATCCATCCTAGTTACCTGAAATACATGTGAGTTTTGGAAAAACGTCAACATAAAGTTGGTGTGAATTCATGCAGTTTTTGTATTTAACGCTTGTATATCCTGTATAAAAATCATGGTATGTATTTGTTAAATCACGTATTCAAGTATAAATCAAGTGTTTCCATATGTATCAAGTGTTAATGGGTTGCAAAGCCATTAACATGTGACACGACATAGGAAGTCACCAAACCATAGGCATTTATCTATAGTCGATTCACGACTGAGACACAAAAACACTACTTGGTTTTAGTTGTCACCAAGAGTGGGGCTGCCCTGAAACCCATTAGATCTAACCTTTTATTCTGCGGTCTAAGTATGTACACGATTAATGGTGCTTATGTTACCCTATTCGTGACATGATTTCTCGTATCAATTCTTGGCACTAGTTGTCGCCAAGAGTACTTCTCGTTTTAGTACATATCATACCATTTTGTAAATATTGAAGTATTTGTAACATGTATTTCACCCCCGAAGTTATAAAACTGAAAACAGTTAAGAGAAGAGTAAAATGCACGGATAGTCCCTGTGGTTTTGCAAAGTTTCACCTATAGTCCCCAGCTTTTGGAAATTACACTCATAGTCCCTGTGGTTTATGACTTTGTTTCTCGGATAGTCCCTGGGTGTAACAGACGTTAATTAGCAACGTTAAGTGTGGTCATGTGCTGAACATGTGAGGGTAATTTCGTCCATTAATGTATTAAACCCTCCTTCCACCTTTTTTTTATAGCCCACTGAATCATTTTCCCCAACCCTAACCTACATCAAACAGAATCTTAATCAGTTCTGAGTTCAACACCCTGATCCTGATCGACAAAAATGGTGTTGTGCAATTGTGGAGAAGAACTAACAAACTAATATAAAATTAACACATGTATATATCTAATACATCAACATGATCCTACCATTTAAACACATAAAACAATTTAATTTCGTTCTAAAACCAAATGAGAAATATGACATGGATAACAAGTTTAAGATGAGAAACCTTGAGGAGCTTCTTAGCATAGGTTGAAACACCATCAGAAACCAAAACGACCATATCTCTGGTCGTTTTGGTATCCCGAATAGACTTTCCAAGAACACGAACTCCAAGCAGGAACTCATCACCATATAAGAGAGTTACATACGCTTCTCTAGACGACGATCCTGAAGCAGGAGCAGCTTGTACATACTGATTAATAACAGCTAATAAGAGAATCAATCCAAACCCTAGTTTCCACACCAGGCTCAATTTCATCTTTTCGGGGTATAATACAGGAGATATTTCAATAGATCGGAAGCAGATGATCAGAATCTAGCAATCATAATCATGAGAATGAACGGATATGTTGTAAAGGGTTGGTTTATGATAAGATTTAGAGCAAAATTGAGGGGTTTGAAAAGGGTTTGAGTATCTTCATTCGTTGTGGATATTTCCACTGGCCTGCTGCGACTGGGAGAAGCGTCAAAAGAGGCAACTCCGTTGTTTACTTTGCTTCTTCTCCACAATTGCACAACACCATTTTTGTCGATCAGGATCCGGGTGTTAAACTCAGAACTGATTAAGATTCTGTTTGATGTAGGTTAGGGTTGGGGAAAATGATTCAGTAGGCTATAAAAAACAGGTGGAAGGAGGGTTTAATACATTAATGGACGAAATTACCCTCACATGTTCAGCACATGACCACACTTAACGTTGCTAATTAACGTCTGTTACACCCAGGGACTATCCGAGAAACAAAGTCATAAACCACAGGGACTATGAGTGTAATTTCCAAAAGCTGGGGACTATAGGTGAAACTTTGCAAAACCACAGGGACTATCCGTGCATTTTACTCTTAAGAGAAAAGGGGGAGCATGAACTCACAACTTTGCGTTCCTTGCGTCGTAAACTTCACCGGATTTGCTTAATTAACGTCGTAACCTATACGCGTTTTCTTAACGTTAGTCACTAGACTTGCGTCGCACAAGTACACTCACTCTCTTTTGTGTATATTTTCTTGTGTTAAAATATTTTATATTTTTAACTAAGGGTCTTACTTATATTATTTTCTCAAAATTAAATATAAGCTTTTTGTATTTTGCACTTTGCACCCGAATAATGTATATTGTATGTTGTATGTGTATTTTTGTGTTTATACTCCTCGTGAGTATTTAGTGTATTTTTAAGTCTTAATACACTAGCACGTATAACACATACTTTATACACTTAGCACAAAAGTTGGTGATAAAATAATATATATTTTTCTCTAAAAAAAATATACATACTTATATTCATTTTGATTATTGAAGAAATCCTCATTTCTTATCACCAAAAATTAGGGAAACCTTGGTAATACTCTTAAATACATTTTTAGGGAATAAGTTTCTCAAAAACTTATATTTTTCGAAGTGTCAAAATTTATAAAAATTTTGGCAGAGTTTCCCCTAAAAATGGAGGTTTCCCATGTTTTCAAAACATGTGTTTATTTTCTTTTAAATCGTCAACAACCATCAACAACAATTATCAACAATATTCATCAACAATAATCACTAATTTCTCCATTTCATGAACTTGAATATTTACAAAAATGTGTAGTAACTTACTAGCACATTTAGTAAATCTTTCCATTTTTAAAAATAAAATCATTATCTCGAAAACTTTATTTTTAAAGAATATGAAGTTTTACAACTTCTAGTCGGTATTTACGAAAATATTTCTTTGTTAAATCCTTTCGTTACACAAGTGTCTGCACACTTTTTGGTTCTAAAAAATGTCTCTATTTCGAGAAAGATCCGGCTTTTTAAACATGATTTCATCATACACTTGGTTATTCAAAAATACCACTTGTAGATCCGTAGATCTACTGGTTTAGAACTCCATTTCATAAGAAAAATCGTTTTTACACAAGTTCATGTTTAGTGTGTAGTAGTGTTTCATCATTTAACCCCTTTTCATACTTTAACAAACTCTATGCCTTGATTCTTGAACATGACTAATCTGGGTTAGATGATGATCCGAGCTACCACAACATAGATCGGCACTAAATAATCACCACAAAACAAGTCTTACAAGTTTTACACAACATTATAGTTTTTATCCAACTTATTTCCCATTCTTGTAAACTTTTAGTATGTGATTTAGTATGTTCATGATTTTCACCCGACAAAGTTCATATTAAGCACTTTAGAATAGATCAAGAGTGTGTTTGAAGTCACTTACTACTAGTTCGAGGCTAGGGAAGAAACTAGTCGAAAAATGTGTGGATAAAAGCAATGGGGTGAGGTCCTTCACGATCCGAACGCACCAAGCTTCCTTGTATGAGTTCCTTGACACTTGTATGCACTTGAAATGGCAAGATCAAAATTCAAAAATGATGGATGGATGTGGGTGTGTTCGGCCGAGAGTTCAAAGAGAGGGAGAGAGATGTGTTGTGATGTTAAGTGTGGTGAAATGAACATGATGGATCTTGGTGGTTACTTATAGACAAACTCAAGCACAATTAACCAAAGGATTATATGTCTAGTTGATATTAGACATAGTTGATTTAAATAATCAACAAGTACAAAGGGTGTCCCCTTGGGGACGAGTTCGGTTGGGGGGGGGGGTATCCGGTTCCATCTCATCTACTTAGGTAGGCTTTAATTAAGTTAAGTTGGAGGTTAACTCGGTTACTAGCGTGCTATGCATTGTGACGGGTGTTAGGGTATCCGGGAACCCTAACTGGCTCAGTAAAATAAAAACATTGCTTCTAGCAATATTTTGGTGTTCCGGGTAAAGTTCCGGTTGTTCGGTTAGGTACCGATTCGTTAAAGCGCCAATTTGCACCTTTTTGTGTCTTTTAAGTACCTTTCTTGTACCCTTTCAATTCCCAATACTTAGGGAAATATTCTGGATAATAAAACGACATTTTTGCATAATATTTCAGTGCCAAGATGCTGATTATAGCTGAATTATGTAAATTTCTGCACTTCAAGTGCGTTTCGGGTGCTTTTTAGTGCTTATTTTTGCTTTCATATTGCATATATATATTAAACCCTTGTATGTACTCTTGGGTTTTAATGCATTCTTGTTGTCGGACCTACACCTAGGCTCCAATTTTATTGTCTGACTGCTTTCTGCAGTTCCGTTGACACATAGTGTCTTACCGGTGAGTTTACTTAGTATTTTTGACGCAACTCTCTCGTTTATGCATAAAGCAATATTTTGTAGTATACAACGTGCATGAATTCACTTGTTTAGTATGTGTTCAGACATTGCTGACAATTAAGCACATAATTGCAGTCATTAAATAATAATTAAAGTGTACGGAAATTACCGGTTTGTGCCAGTTGTCACACATTGTAACTCTTTTAATCAATAAAACAATATTTCAATTTCCATGTGTTATGAAACAATGATTCTGTTACAACACTCCCCGACGTTTCCGCCACGTTTTGTTGTTTTACGTGGTCTGGTGTGACATAAAGACACTAAGTTAAGCCGACGTTGGTATCCAAAGAATTGATACATGATGGTTGTAGAGTAGAGCATACCCCTAGACTTGCTTATTCACTAGCTTGATTCATCCTTAGCCATCCATGCTCGTAGTGACCTCCTCGCCACAGTAGAAACCACCTCGTTCACTCTTAAATATAACTAACTCTTTAGTTTCTGTTTTGTGCCCAGTCTCACCACACTGCTTCTCTTGTCACTTTTGCAAGTGCCCTCATGATGAAAGTTTCACCTATCTCATTCCAAATTTTGACAAGTTATTAGCATACTTCTTAATGCGAGCATCGATTATGGCAGTAATCGCCTTCGCTTTGCTTGTCACGAGATTTCTCTTTCTCTTAACACCCTCCTTGGGCAGTCCCCCATCCTCACCACATCCTTGGTGAGACTAACTGAGAGAGTTACTTGAAAATAAATCTAGGTAGGGTGACATGATGTGATCATGATTCGGATCTCAGGGCTAAACCCCAAATGTAGCGCTTAGTACATTTGGATTCGAGTGTTATCCAATATGCAATCAATCCTTGACAGATTGTAGAGGCGTCGGGGTAACTGACAACATTAGCTCTAATCATGATCGAGTTCTAGAGGTCGGTTCCCAAACTTGGAATTTTTCCACTAGCGAGCAATACTCTTCTCGCTTAAGATTCTTGAGTTCTTCCAACCATAACCTCTTTGTTGTATTACTCCCTATAGTTTGCACTTGGAGATTCCACCAAGTTAACTACTCATTCAACAGAAGGCTATTCATTTACCAAAACATTTACTTAGGAGTACATTTATTAGCAAGGTTAACTGACTTCCTTGTCTTTATCTAGCGGATAGAACTCACCGCACCTTCCGTATCAATGAGGTCTCGCGGCTTATAATCCGGAAAAGCCTTAGGATTAGAATCTGGTGTGATTGCATCTCCAAGTGTAGCATTGCCACTCATTCTCGTCCCATCGGGATTTGAACCACTTGAACTACCGGCCATCAGTACCATCACTAGTGTCGACTCGACAACCTCATGTTGTTCCATATGACCTCTAGTTCAACTTTAATACTAGGGCGCTGATTAACTGACCCTCTTCTAGGCGTAGATTTTCTTGTCGACGCCACGTTATTTCCGATACATAGTATCATTGGGTTATTTGGACAGATATAGCCTATCATGCACCTAAGAATTAAGAATGTGATGGGTCATGGAAACCTCAAGACAGCGTTACTCTGGTATGTTTGAACAATGACATTCATGAATAAATGCATTCCAAAATGCATAGTACCTCTTGAGTGTATTAGCCATGTGCCTAAATGGGAAAAGAAGTAATTCGTTGAGGAGGAGAAACCAAACAGTCGTCTCCAATTTTTACAACGTGTATCCCATACTTCCTGAATCTCAATCGCCCAAAGTAGGAAAAATCCTTCGCCGCACTAGCCCGTGTGACGAATACGTTGATACTCCTTGAGCTCCACGAGCTTCGACAAAATTGTTATAATTTCCATAGATGTCGAATAATACAATCAAGGGGTTGTAGCTTGGCTCATGCCATTATATCCCTTGGAATAAGACAAATGTCAAACGACAGAGTTTAATGTAATCATCTCCGATAACTAAGATAAGGTAAGGTGTCATAGACACCAAAGAACTAGCCCATGTACAAGAATTTCGAGAATGTTGAGGAAAAATCCTCCATGAGTGGCTAACGAGTTTTGTTTGCTTTCGATGACTAGTCTCAGACGACTCGTGTTATAGATCGAATGTTAAGTGCAAACAATGCGTGTAGTCTTCCTGTATCGTAGAGTGTTATAGTAACCATTCCGGTTTGTGTTCTACTAGATAGAAATTTGAACAACTTAAGAACTTCAAATGGATAGTGATCTCTTAGTTTGACCCGCAGAGTCCACCAGGATTCCCATGCACTACAAGTTGTTATTACGTGGGCCCCCGTAATAATAAATTGTCTTGCATGGTCACCCTAGTGTCTCTCGTTCAAAGCAGACGATCAATCAGAGAGAGGAGTCTATTGTCTACATACCTTCAACATAGAAGGGACCTTCATGCTGGTCCACGTGCCAATGCCCATTGTCATTATTCGTGAAAGGGCACAACGTTAGTCTAAAAAGAATTCGTAATAATAACAACTGGAGGGGCACCTTCAAGATGAATACCTCATCTTCCTTGCCTTAATAAGAATGTAATCAATCATGACCTTTATGAATCTCAGGGACCTCTTCCCACTAGTAGAGTTGTTGTCCAAGGACGCCACCTCCGCCTCATCGCCACTACCGAAGCCAGACATATACCATCCGAGGGATAACAACCATCTTCCACGGGATCAATGCTTTAGGATCTCTTTCAGGGACCACATCCGTCATAAGCTTCATAATTGACGCGAGGTCATCATTCTCACCACGTGAGTCAAGTGTAACAATAGAATTCGTAGTCGAAGGTATTTTCGTTCATGGCAAAATATTCCGTACAACACATATATAATTACATTATATATATAATCACTAAATCTCATGATGTTTTTGTTCTCGTGTTTCACATGTACTTCCTAATGTTTTCATGTCTATTCCTTATAGACTACCCATGCATTGATTCTTATTCGTTACATAAGATTGAACCCACGTGATAGATCCTCATGTTATAGTGACACAATGAAAACCTTTTGTCATTTTTGTCATACTTTTGAAAACACTTTTGTAATGTTATCAATTTTGTTTTCATGTGAGAGCCCTTTGGTGATTGTAGACCAAACTTTAATAACAGTTTTTCCCCGGTTCACTACAATCGGAGCTCTGATACCAATCTGTCACACCCTGCTAGTAGCGGAAGTGTATCGTGTGTGACGTAAGAAAGGTAATCATTGCATCCAAATGTATTAACAACATGAACCAACAACGATGCCATAGATATATAAATTCCAACTAAGTTTTTCATATTTTCCCAAAAGTAGTTTCAAGAACCATACATGTTCACAACATTAGACATAACATAGTTATCAGATTGTTTTACACATCACAAAAGATAGTTTTAACATAAAACTTAGTAAGGTTTTGTTTCCTATATACCCATACGAGGTTGGGATATAGAATACAAACCCTTCACAAGTGGCAATCGTTGTTATTTGTTTCCCAAATCCCATAGTGAATCACCGGCTCAAGACCTGTTTCCTGAAATACATGTAGTTTTAAAAAGTCAACAAAAAGTTGAGCGAGTTCATGCAGTATTTGTTATCATATGAAATCTCATAAATGTTATCTTGTAATCATGGTATGTTCTGATTCATTCATGGAGTCTGTAAAGGATCTATCAGTGGGTAGCGAGCCCCATGACATAATGTACCATAAGTAAATAACCAAACCGATAACACTTTGTCATCATTTGGGATCACAAAAGCACTCCAGGGTATACCAACCAGGAGTGGGGCGTGCCTCAAGCCCAATAGATCTACACCTTTTGCACCTTGGTCACTATGTAATTAATGGTTACTAATGTTATCATCCTACTTATTCACATTGATCATGTTATCTTCTACTCCGTAACTAACATACCAGTAGTTTTAGCATGTATTTCCCCTCGATGTTTTTGAAAACAAAACATTGAAATCAGTGAAAGGAGGGACATGAACTCACAAGTTTGTGTTTCGTGTACTATGATATCGAAGTGAGCGTCTGTACGTGTCAATAACTTACATGTGTACTAATCTTGTTAGACACTAGGTCTTTCGGACCTCGTACAGGTTGTTCATCTTGAATTCTTTATTATGTTCTAGTTTGTCATTTTTGGAACAACTTTGTATTTTAGAGCGTTGATAGTTTACTCGCTCGATTGTTATGTGTATACATATATTCTATACATATTGAATTCATAAGCATATTCATGTATTCCATGTGTATTGACTTATGTGTGATCGGCTTCGTTCTTCACACGTCCTTGTGCAGTGCACGCATGTCATTGAGCCTTTGCTCATGTCATTGGGCCTAGCCCATGTCATCTATGTCATCGTATTTGAACCATGTTTTAATGTTATTGGGCCGAGCCCATGTATTAAGAAATTTGGGCCTAGCCCATTACTAACTTTGATAGGCCCAATTCTAATCTTCATGAGTCCATTAACATAATCTTGCAATTTTTACCAAAATGTTACCAAGTAGTAAACTTTAAATAAGTTCATTTTTCCTATGAAAAATACTTGGTAATTTTTATAGTTTTCGACTTTCCAGATTCCTGTTATAGGTCACTTATATATGTGCTCGTTTTAACGTCTAAAATATGTTATTTTAGACTCGACTTTGTAGTAACTTGTTCACGATGTCGATACGCCCAATCTGTCGTCATCAAGTGTTATGTATTTCCGTTTCGACCATTCTATTTAATTGTCCGATTTTACTAGCATTTCTTGGACCATGTAGGAACATGTATGTGTATTTATTTTGATCACCCTATAGATATCTAATACATACACATTACAAGCACTTAGCAAGTTTCCAAAAATATATAATTTTTACCAAAAATTATATATACATATATGGTTACATTTTTAACCATTTATTTTTTGTAAAGGAATAAGTTTAAGTTCATAAAACTTATTGAATATTTAAGATTCAAATATTCTCATTAGGGTTTCCAAAATGACGTTTATGACCACTAATCGCGTTTAACCTTGTTAATCACCCTTTAATCCCTTCTTTAATCGCGATTAGATTTTTAGAAAAATTCGCCATAGTTTCCCCTAAAAGTATGACGTTTCCCACGTTATAAAAACGCGTTTAAACCCTGTTTAACCCATAATCATAATCAATTCTCCAATCAATTTTCAATACCTCAACTTTACTTACATGATAATATACACTTTAATCCCTCATTTCCATGAACTTAACAAGTGTATTTTAACAACTTGATTATGACAAATAATTTTCATATTTTTGCTAGACTTCTAAATAAATCATTTTTGCCATAAATTCAAATCAAGTTTCACACTTTAACACCTTTGATCACAAGGCTTTTTATGATGATATCTTGTAATAATCAAGTCTTTTCACTAGTCTAGTAAAATCAAAGTCTACTAATCTTCCAAAATTAGGTTGTAAACCCCTTTTAAACTCTTGTTTCTTTATGAAATCTTTTAAATACATATTTAGTTCATGGAAGTGAGTATGATGATCTTACAAGATTTAAACATAACCATGCTTAAATCAGATATTTATGTTCATCATAAAAAGATGAACACAAATATAAAATACTACATGAAACTAACAACATGATCATGATAAGTATAAGCTTTAACTCACTAATATTAACAAAAATAACATAATCATCATGAACACATGAACAAATTAACACTAAACAACATAAATCAACACCTAATATATTCATATTTAGTGTTTATTAGCTTTGTGTTTAGGGTTTTTGATTATGTTAAGCTTTAAATTCAAGATAATCAACTTGTACAATAATAATCTACTAATAATATGGATCATAAATATGGTGATTAGAAGACTCACAAAGTGCACAAGCTAGATTAGGTAATAAGAAGAAAAATAAGCTCCAAAGATGCTCCAAATAATGCTCCAAGTTTACCCCATGAAAGGATGATCTTGTAAAGGCAAATTTTAGTGTAAAATGTGAATTTAATGGAAGATTGAAAGTGGTTTCTATGTGTGTGAGGGCTGCCGTGAACAAGAGAGCACCAACGAAGGAGTTTGGTTTTTTTTTTTGAAATTTGTTGTGGAAGGATAAGAATGATGGTTAAGTGATGTATTATATCTTCACCTATCACATTAGTCAACAACAAATCCAACGACCATGCCTTATTATCTACAAGTTTACACAAGTATGGTGTGGCCATGGGCCCACCAAAACCGTAAGTAATGAGGGGGGGGGGGTATGATGTTTATTTTTTTTTATAAAAGTTACAATTTATAAGATATTTTGGTAATTAAGAGGTGTAGGGTGATTAGGGTTTTAAGTACATCATTAGTGTGGTAATTTGTGTTTCGAAACCAAAATTATTATTAACTAGTTTACCAAACTAGTAAAATTCATGTCTTGATGCTTAAAACGCTTCTCGTTTTGTCGACGGCGTGTTTACGACGCTTTTATGCCGCACCGACGAATATTTCCGCGAGTGGTCAAACTACATCCAAAAGATGTATGGAGTGATTCCGAGTCTTAAATTTAGTTTAACTAGTTCGCTAGATTCTTCGTTTGCTTGTTTCATGACGAAATCGTCGCCTACTAGTTCATCGGTTCGCTAACGAACTATTTTAGCGCGAAGCGATGTAATACCGGAAACTTGTGATTATGAACATTCCGTTGATATCATCTTATAGTTTTAGTGTGCTTTTCATCAATTGACATTATTCTGAAGTCCCGGAAATGTTTTTTTATAGGTTCGGACGCATTAAAAATGCTATATTTTAAGCCGAAACGGACGTTTTTGAGGTTAGGGCGTTATACCGGAAAGTCTTGTTTCTTTGCAAGATGTGTTTTTGTAGTAATATTTTCTTATGTAAATGGACCCAGTTATGTTATCCGAGTGTCGTTTTTCAGTATTTCGGTCTGATTTCACGGTTTGCTGGCATGAATAGTGCACGCAGCACTTTCTACCAACACTTTTAGGACATTGTTTGCTTGGGTTCGCAATGTGGCGAAAACCAGCATATATTTTGTAACAACTGTGCTTGTAATATTTATGAACAGTTCTATTATCAATAAAACAATGTTATTTGATCCCAATGTTTGTTTGGTTGTGTTTTACATTTTTCATGTTTTGACTTTTATTCAATTTCAAACTCTATATCACTTTCTGGAGAGTTATACGCAAACTGGTGCGTAAACGTAACCAGTTTAACGCGACAAATACTCCGGAACATCATCATATACTTAACATACCTTAAATAACCTTTACATAACTTAGAAATAAGTTTTGAAGGCTTTGGTATGGCAAAAACAAGTTTATTCGTCTACAGGGACTAAACTTGACAAACTGCGAAAGTATGCCAATTTGAACTGTAACGAACATTCCGGAACATGACCATAAGTTAAACACACCTTAAATATCCTTTACATAGCTTAGGAATAGGCTTTAAGGGGTTCGGTGCGCTAAAATAAACTTTTGGGTCATTCAGGGACTAAAAGTGTCAAAAAGTGCACAAGTTTGCACTTTTGCGCATAACTCACGTTCTGAATACATCTGGACATCCAAAAATTTATGTAAGCACTATAATATTTTATTTTAGTGTTTGGCATGAGAAAAATCCATTCGTCACGCAATTTGGATCGTTTTTCACGCTTATGCGCATTCCGTCGTAATTAACCGAACAACGCGATTGTACGGCTAAACGAACTGACATCCGGCATATTTTTGAGCATGTTTCATGTTCCATATACTTTAACATCCTTGTGAAGCTTAAAAATGGGCTTGACGGGTGTTAGAAGTGCCAAAACACGACGATACGCGCTCAGGAACCAAAACTGCAAAACTGCAAAAAAAAAATATAAAAAAAAATAAATAAAAAAAATAAATAAAAAAAATGCAGCAAAAATCCATTTTAAACATAAGTTAGCAGCCCCTAACACTTCCCAAAGGTCAAGTGCCACATGTTAATCTCCTATGGTGGCCAAAAATTAGTTACCACAACATTTTGACAAGTGTACGGCCTAGATCGTGCCCCCTTTTCCAAGAAACGATCCTAACGGTTGTGGGTTTACTATAAATACCCAACCCATTTTCACTCATTCCTCACTAGAATCTGATCTAAAAGACTCTAAGTTGAAACCATTGTTTCATACCTGAGTTATTTGGATCTAGATTAGCATTCGGGGACCCTTCGTAAGTATTCTTTCGTTCTTTTATTGCTTTCCGAGTCCGAAAGTCAAACTTTGTTTGACTTTCTGCATTGACCAGTTTATGGTCGATGCGAAGTTCGTTTGAACTTCATAACGTGAGTGTGATCACGATGGTTATAGTCCCTAGTGACTATACCTACTGATTACCACGTTATCTAGGCTCAGTGACGAGCCGTAGTTTCGGTCAGAATATGTATTCTTGCGTATTTTGTAACCAAACTACTCTTAGGTATCACAACCGTTTGTTGTGATACCAAACCTGTTTTCTAAACTTAGTTAAGCATGCTTTAACATGCTTAGCTCGTCACTTTTAGTTTAGTGCTTATATAGGGTCGTTAGGTAAGCGATCTAAACAATCGCTTATACTTTCGAACCCGGCCCGTTTGGTCGATCATTAGGATCCGAAAAAACACATTAGGTGACCATAGTATATAGGGAATAACCTTCCGAGGTTATACCTTATGTTCGCTTCGTTTAAGTAGTTGTATGATAGGTAGTTTATATGCCTTAGGTAAATTACCAAAATACCCCTTTGATGCCAAAATTCGTTTTAATCATATGTAACATAATTTTTGACATCTAAACTGATTTGACAACCATATTAGACATGTTAAGGCATATATTACTTGTCATAGGACTAGTTAGGCGTTCCGAACGCGTTTTACGCGAACGACGCGTTAAAGTAGCATAAGCTACCTAAGCGGGTCGTAATGGGTCGTAAGCACTTAGGCTAGGTTTCATTTAGTATGTAGGCTTTGTTAAACCATACTACATGAGTTCCCATACTCATTTGGTTTACGAACCCTCATTCTATCCGATCTTCCGATTTAGGTCCGGTTTATTAATGTAGTTACCTATATTAGGTGTCGTTTGATATTCCGTGATCTCTAGCATTGCTTGGTGGTTATCTTAGGACTTCTGAGCAATCTCAAGTGAGTACATAGAACCCCTCTTTTACTGTTTTCCAAACTGTTTTGGGGTGGAACACATGTGCCTACTTGTTACTTTCGTGCTTTCCTGTTTTCACATCATATACCTGCTATGTTTGTTAGTACATTATAGTACATGATTTCATTACATTTCATGCTATGTATGTCCATTGTGTGCATACTTAGTACATTGTTTTACATTACATTTCTGCTATGTATGTTAACTGATAGCATGCTAACACATTGATTTACATGACTTTTCTGATTTGTATGTTAACTTAGCATACTTAGTTCATTGTTTTCATATAACATGTTCACTTTTGCTATGACATTTGGTTTGCACAAACGAGACTATTATACGTTCATTAACATTAGCTACGCCGCTCGGTAGTAAGTACTGGTACCATAGGACTTGACAAATCCCATTCCTGACATCCCGGGTTTGTTTGGTTGTAAGGAATGACTGAATCCGAAAACATTACTTTTGATAACCTTGACTGAAAGGGTTGTCCGACTGTCTCAAGGCTTGAATGTATGCGTTAACTTACCACATAAATGTTTGTATCAATGTAACATGCATTACTTTATATAACATAACTTTTTGATACATTCAAAATACTTTGTTTTGTACATTTCTACATTTGGACTATTTGACAATACTTTACTTACAAGACATAACATTTGTTACACATTACTTGACTACTTTTGGATTATCAACATTTGACATGGTTTATACAAGGACTTTTGACAATTAGTTTAAACATAGACATTATACATTGTTGGTTGGTTAAGTGACTTAAGTAACGAAATGTGAGTAATATGACACAAGCATGGTGGATACGCCACTGGTACTTCCTATATATAAGTGTTTGTATTATATTACATATCATAGCGTTATTTAAATCATTGATTTTAGACTTATACATTTTATACAAGTAACATGTTTTCACAAGACTTTGTTTTACAATACGGTTTATTTTATACAACTCATTTTACATGGTTATTCATTTAACCATACATTATTCTTTTACTTATACATATCATCTGAACTTATTGTTTTTCAAGCGATTTACAAAACAAATCAAATTACAAGGTTCATGACTAAACATTTTCTTAAACTTAAGTCATGAATCTTATTTTCACAAACCTATGTATCTCACAGGCATTTTTATGCTGACGTACCTATTTTCACATGTGTTTTCAGGAGCTTTTCCGTAGGATGATGATCGTGACACTAGGGCGGACCTGTGCCTTAGAGATTTAAAATGAAGAAAGACTTAGTTTAATTATGTTCTGAACTCTTTAATTTCTGTTTAAGACAATGAAACTCTTATGTTAATAAATAAAATACAACTTTGAATGCCATGGTTATGAAACAATTAATTCTGTTACAACACTCCCCGACGTTTTCCGCCACGTCTTGTATGCTATACGTGGTCGGGGTGTGACATAAGAGTTGGTATCAGAGCCAATGGTTATAGGGAATTAGGTTATTAGTAATGCTTTGACCTAGACTATAACCTTTCTAGGACCCTAACACAAGTTATCTTGTGTTTAGATTTTAAAACATGCACTTCACCTATCCTTAGGTGATTATCAAAACAAGAAACCAAATTTTTCGAAACGATTTTTGAAAAACAATCTTCTGTTTTTGAATGATTTATTACAAGGTTTTGAACCCTCTTTTGTAAGGTTTTGAACCCTTCCAGTTTGACTAAATTTTTGGCCTTGTGCCTTCAAATTTTCAAAATCTCGTCAACGTTTTGGGTTTTAAATAATGTGAACACGTGCAAACTGGAAGAGTGAATGCCTGTATTCTGGGTTTTCTGTCTAGGCAAGCACTTCGTATACATCTCATCAGACGCGAGACCAGTTGTGCTTACCTGGGAATTCTTGGGATGAGTGTTCACTTATAGGCGAGCATGTCTTCATGATACATTATTTTCGATCCATTTACTTTGATTAGTCACTGTGCGTCGTTTGTTTGCTTGGTAATGCGGACAAATGACCACCATATTTGCTTTTGTTGATTTTGTTTCATCTCATTCTTTTCATCCCATCATCTCACTCGTTTCTTTTCATGTTTCCTCTTTTAGAATGCCTCCTCGACGCGACAATCTGATTGCGACTGCCGAACTGGCAGAAATTATTGCGGAGCAGATGGCTGCTCAGTTCCCAAATCTCTTTGCTCAATGGCACGCAGCCAACAATAACAACAATGCTCCATGCAAATACAAGGATTTTAACTCGGCTAAACCACTCAAGTTTAGTGGTTCTGAGGGAGCGACTGGGCTTCTTCAATGGTTTGAGAGCATTGAGAATACTTTCCGCCACGTGCAGTGTCCGGATAATCGCAAGGTCGAGTTTTCTTCGAGCGTGTTTCAGAAGAGGGCTCTCACATGGTGGAATGGGGTTATGAGAGATCGGGGTGCAGAAGTTGCTCTAGCGCAAACTTGGGCTGAACTTAGGGCCCTTATGATGAGGGAATTCTGTCCTCGTCATGAACAACGAGCGTTGGAGAAAGAGTTTGAGGATTTGAAGCAAGATAGTGGTGAGCATCGGGCGTATACTGATAGGTTTGAGGAGTTGAGTCTGCTTTGCCCGACTATGGTTACCCCACTCGACAAGGCTATCGAAAGGTACATCGATGGCCTACCTGACTCAGTGCAAGACATCATTACTGGTAGTAACCCTGCCACACTACGTCAGGCGATCGAGTTATCAACGACATTGACTGAGTCGTAGGTTCGTAAGGGAAAGCTGCATAAAAAGGGTGACAAGGGTAAGAAGCAGGTGTCTGATAAGGAAGATAGCAAGAAAGGTCAAAACAAGAAGGGAAAGAATTCTGGAGGGTCTAGGAAGCGGAAGGCTTCCCAAAACTATGCTGTTACTGCACAGGCTCAAGCTGCACCAAATCAGCCTGCGCAACCACTAGCCAAGAAGCCTTATCTTGGCAATGCACCTTTGTGCAACAGGTGTAACGGCCATCATCAACCACACCTCCAGTGTCGTCAGTGCACCAACTGCGGAAGATCTGGTCATCTTACTGCCGCCTGCCGCATTCCTGTTAACCAGAACCAGGCAGTTCAGAACCAAAGCCCAACAAGTTGCTCAGCCTCTTGCTCAGCAACAAGGTCAAGCTGCACGACCTCATTTTCCTCCTGGTTCATGCTACAAGTGTGGGGATCTGACCCACTACAGGAACCGGTGCCCAAGGCTAGCCAACCAGAATCCGAATGCGAACCCGAATCAGGCTCAGGCTCGAGGACGAGCTTTTAACTTGAATGCCCAAGAGGCTCAGGCGGATGATAACGTGGTGAACGGTACATTCTTTATTAATAATCAGCCTGCATCTGTTCTTTTCGATTCTGGTGCCGACAAGAGTTTTGTGTCATTGTCTTTTGAGCCTATGCTTCGCGTGTCTAGAACGAAACTAGGTAAACCTTTGACAGTAGAAGTTGCTAGTGGTGAACCCATTGTTCTTGATTCTATTCTTCACAACTGCCAGTTGAATCTTAACGATCATCTTTTTCCAATCGACCTCACGCCTATGCAACTTGGAAGCTTCGACGTCATAGTGGGTATGGATTGGTTATCTAAGCATCGCGCAGAGATAGTTTGTTCTGAGAAGATTGTTCGTGTGCCGCTTTCGACAGGCGAGATCCTACAGGTTCAAGGTGAGAAACCTGCCGGTGGTCTCAAACTCATGTCTTGTTTTAAAGCTCGGAAGTATCTGCGAAAGAACTATGTGGCTTTCTTAGCACATGTTACAGCAGATAAAGGCAAGGGTAAGTCTATTTCAGATATTCTTGTCGTTTGGGATTATTCTGAAGTTTTCCCTGAAGAGTTACCTGGTCTACCTCCAGCACGCCAAGTCGAGTTCCGCATTGATCTCGTACCTGGTGCAAATCCCATTGCCAGAGCTCCATATCGTCTTGCACCATCAGAGATGCAAAAGTTGTCTAAGCAGCTTCAGGAGCTCTCTGACAAAGGTTTTATCCGTCCTAGCTTTTCACCCTAGGGTGCTCCCGTTCTTTTTGTCAAGAAGAAGGATGGATCTTTTAGGATGTGTATCGATTATCGTGAGCTTAACAAGCTTACCATCAAGAATCGATATCCCCTACCGCGCATAGACGATCTCTTTGATCAGTTACAAGGCGCTTCTTATTTTTCGAAGATTGATCTACGTTCCGGATATCATCAACTTCGGGTGCATGAAGAAGATATTCCCAAGACAGCGTTCCGCACTCAGTATGGACATTATGAATTCACAGTCATGCCATTCGGTTTGACTAATGCTCCTGCTGTTTTCATGGACTTAATGAATAGGGTCTGCAAACCTTATTTGGATCACTTCGTCATTGTTTTTATTGACGACATCTTGATTTACTCTAAGACGCGAGCTGATCACGAGCAACATCTTCGTCTTACTTTGGAACTCCTAAAGAAAGAGCAACTTTTCGCCAAATTCTCAAAGTGTGAATTTTGGCTCAAAGAGGTTCAATTCTTAGGACATATTATCAACGAACAAGGTATTCATGTAGATCCCTCCAAGATCAGTGCGATTAAGGATTGGGATACGCCTACTACTCCTACTGAGGTTCGTTCTTTTCTTGGTCTAGCGGGTTATTATCGCCGCTTCATAGAAAACTTCTCGAAGATTGCAGTTCCTCTAACTGCTCTAACTCAGAAGAAAATGCCCTTTTATTGGGGATACAAACAAGAGGAAGCTTTTCAAAACTTGAAGCAGAAGCTTTGTGACGTGCCTGTTCTAACTTTGCCTGAGGGCAATGATGATTTCGTCGTTTATTGCGATGCATCTAAACTGGGTCTTGGCTGCGTTCTTATGCAAAGGAACAAAGTCATAGCATATGCATCGAGGCAGTTGAAGATACATGAGAAGAACTACACCACTCATGATCTTGAGTTGGGTGCAGTTGTCTTCGCTCTTAAGATCTGGAGACACTATTTGTACGGTACGAAATGTGTGGTTTTCACGGACCACAAAAGTCTTCAGCATATCTTCAATCAGAAAGAACTCAACATGAGGCAACGACGTTGGGTTGAGCTTTTAAACGACTATGACTGCGAAATTCGCTACCATCCTGGTAAGGCGAATGTCGTAGCTGATGCATTGAGTCGTAAGGAACGTACTAAGCTTCATTGTGTACGTGTTCAATCTGTTATTCAAGCTCGATCTGATATCCAAGCCCGTATTTCTCAGGCTCAACAATCTTGTGTTTCACAAGGTTTAATGGATAAGGAATTTCCCTATCACATAACGCCTGCTTTGGAACTGAAGGACAATGGATCGTATTACTTCATGGACCGTTTGTGGGTCCCAAGCCAGGATGATCTTCGTACCTTACTTATGGATGAAGCCCATAAGTCGCGTTATTCTATTCATCCGGGCTCAGATAAAATGTATAAGGATCTTCGTATTCATTATTGGTGGCCTGGTATGAAGAAAGACATTGCCTTATACGTATCAAAATGCCTTACTTGTCTTAAGGTTAAGGCTGAACATCAGCGTCCTTCTGGTTTATTGGAGCAACCAGAGATCCCAGTTTGGAAATGGGAAAACATTACTATGGATCTTGTTACTAAACTTCCGCGCACAAAGAAAGGTCATGATGCCATCTGGGTAGTTGTTGATCGTCTTACTAAGTCAGCGCATTTCTTGCCAATCCGTGAGGATTTTCCTACTGACAGACTTGCTCAAATCTATGTGGATGAAATTGTGGCTCGACATGGTGTTCCTTTGAACATCATTTCTGACAGAGATGCTCGTTTCACTTCTCATTTTTGGAGAACCATGCAATCTGCTATGGGGACCCAACTTAATCTGAGCACGGCTTATCATCCGCAAACGGATGGTCAATCTGAAAGAACAATCCAGACTCTGGAGGATATGCTAAGAGCTTGTGTGATCGATTTTGGTGGTAGTTGGGATTCACATCTTAAGTTGATTGAATTCTCCTACAACAACAGTTATCACACCAGCATCAAAATGGCTCCTTTAGAGGCTCTCTATGGTCGAAAATGTCGTTCACCAGTCTGCTGGAATGAGATCGGCGAGGCTCAACTTACTGGACCTGCCCACATTTTAGAGACAACTGACAAGATCAAGAAAGTGCGTGATAACCTTCAGACAGCTAGAAGCCGTCAGAAGAGTTACGCGGACCCAAAACGCAAGGCCTTGGAATTTCAAGTCGGTGATCGAGTATTACTTAAGGTCTCACCTTGGAAAGGTGTGATCAGATTTGGAAAGAAAGGAAAACTTGCACCTAGATACGTTGGACCATTCAAGATCGTCGAAAGAATCGGAAAGGTAGCCTACAGACTTGAGTTACCTCCTGAACTTGGAAATGTTCATCCAACTTTTCACGTATCCAATCTCAAGAGGTGTTTAGCTGATGAGAACCTCCACATACACTTGACGAAATTCGTGTTGGTAAAACACTGAAATTTGTTGAGAAGCCAGTGGAAATCATGGAACGTGAAGTCAAGTGGCTCAAACGTAAGCGCATTCCTTTGGTCAAAGTTCGTTGGGAAGCTAAACGTGGACCCGAGTTTACTTGGGAACGCGAAGATCAAATGAAGGCGAAATATCCGCATCTTTTTCCACGAGTTTCCTCTAAATAAATTTCGGGACGAAATTTCCACAAGTAGGGGAGACTGTAACAACTGTGCTTGTAATCTTTATGAACAGTTCTATTATCAATAAAACAATGTTATTTGATCCCAATGTTTGTTTGGTTGTGTTTTACATTTTTCATGTTTTGACTTTTATTCAATTTCAAACTCTATATCACTTTCTGGAGAGTTATACGCAAACTGGTGCGTAAACGTAACCAGTTTAATGCGACAAATACTCCGGAACATCATCATATACTTAACATACCTTAAATAACCTTTACATAACTTAGAAATAAGTTTTGAAGGCTTTGGTATGGCAAAAACAAGTTTATTCGTCTACAGGGACTAAACTTGACAAACTGCGAAAGTATGCCAATTTGAACTGTAACGAACATTCTGGAACATGACCATAAGTTAAACACACCTTAAATATCCTTTACATAGCTTAGGAATAGGCTTTAAGGGGTTCGGTGCGCTAAAATAAACTTTTGGGTCATTCAGGGACTAAAAGTGTCAAAAAGTGCACAAGTTTGCACTTTTGCGCATAACTCACGTTCTGAATACATCTGGACATCCAAAAATTTATGTAAGCACTATAATATTTTATTTTAGTGTTTGGCATGAGAAAAATCCATTCGTCACGCAATTTGGATCGTTTTTCACGCTTATGCGCATTCCGTCGTAATTAACCGAACAACGCGATTGTACGGCTAAACGAACCGACATCCGGCATATTTTTGAGCATGTTTCATGTTCCATATACTTTAACATCCTTTTGAAGCTTAAAAATGGGCTTGACGGGTGTTAGAAGTGCCAAAACACGACGATACGCGCTCAGGAACCAAAACTGCAAAACTGCAAAAAAAAAATATAAAAAAAAATAAATAAAAAAAATGCAGCAAAAAGCCATTTTAAACATAAGTTAGCAGCCCCTAACACTTCCCAAAGGTCAAGTGCCACATGTTAATCTCCTATGGTGGCCAAAAATTAGTTACCACAACATTTTGACAAGTGTACGGCCTAGATCGTGCCCCCTTTTCCAAGAAACGATCCTAACGGTTGTGGGTTTACTATAAATACCCAACCCATTTTCACTCATTCCTCACTAGAATCTGATCTAAAAGACTCTAAGTTGAAACCATTGTTTCATACCTGAGTTATTTGGATCTAGATTAGCATTCGGGGACCCTTCGTAAGTATTCTTTCGTTCTTTTATTGCTTTCCGAGTCCGAAAGTCAAACTTTGTTTGACTTTCTGCATTGACCAGTTTATGGTCGATGCGAAGTTCGTTTGAACTTCATAAAGTGAGTGTGATCACGATGGTTATAGTCCCTAGTGACTATACCTACTGATTACCACGTTATCTAGGCACAGTGACGAGCCGTAGTTTCGGTCAGAATACGTATTCTTGCGTATTTTGTAACCAAACTACTCTTAGGTATCACAACCGTTTGTTGTGATACCAAACCTGTTTTCTAAACTTAGTTAAGCATGCTTTAACATGCTTAGCTCGTCACTTTTAGTTTAGTGCTTATATAGGGTCGTCAGGTAAGCGATCTAAACAATCGCTTATACTTTCGAACCCCACCCGTTTGGTCGATCATTAGGATCCGACCAAACACATTAGGTGACCATAGTATATAGGGAATAACCTTCCGAGGTTATACCTTATGGTCGCTTCGTTTAAGTAGTTGTATGATAGGTAGTTTATATGCCTTAGGTAAATTACCAAAATACCCCTTTGATGCCAAAATTCGTTTTAATCATATGTAACATAATTTTTGACATCTAAACTGATTTGACAACCATATTAGACATGTTAAGGCATATATTACTTGTCATAGGACTAGTTAGGCGTTCCGAACGCGTTTCACGCGAACGACGCGTTAAAGTAGCATAAGCTACCTAAGCGGGTCGTAATGGGTCGTAAGCACTTAGGCTAGGTTTCATTTAGTATGTAGGCTTTGTTAAACCATACTACATGAGTTCCCATACTCATTTGGTTTACGAACCCTCATTCTATCCGATCTTCCGATTTAGGTCCGGTTTATTAATGTAGTTACCTATATTAGGTGCCGTTTGATATTCCGTGATCTCTAGCATTGCTTGGTGGTTATCTTAGGACTTCTGAGCAATCTCAAGTGAGTACATAGAACCCCTCTTTTACTGTTTTCCAAACTGTTTTGGGGTGGAACACATGTGCCTACTTGTTACTTTCGTGCTTTCCTGTTTTCACATCATATACCTGCTATGTTTGTTAGTACATTATAGTACATGATTTCATTACATTTCATGCTATGTATGTCCATTGTGTGCATACTTAGTACATTGTTTTACATTACATTTCTGCTATGTATGTTAACTGATAGCATGCTAACACATTGATTTACATGACTTTTCTGATTTGTATGTTAACTTAGCATACTTAGTTCATTGTTTTCATATAACATGTTCACTTTTGCTATGACATTTGGTTTGCACAAACGAGACTATTATACGTTCATTAACATTAGCTACGCCGCTCGGTAGTAAGTACTGGTACCATAGGACTTGACAAATCCCATTCCTGACATCCCGGGTTTGTTTGGATGTAAGGAATGACTGAATCCGAAAACATTACTTTTGATAACCTTGACTGAAAGGGTTGTCCGACTGTCTCAAGGCTTGAATGTATGCGTTAACTTACCACATAAATGTTTGTATCAATGTAACATGCATTACTTTATAAAACATAACTTTTTGATAGATTCAAAATACTTTGTTTTGTACATTTCTACATTTGGACTATTTGACAATACTTTACTTACAAGACATAACATTTGTTACACATTACTTGACTACTTTTGGATTATCAACATTTGACATGGTTTATACAAGGACTTTTGACAATTAGTTTAAACATAGACATTATACATTGTTGGTTGGTTAAGTGACTTAAGTAACGAAATGTGAGTAATATGACACAAGCATGGTGGATACGCCGCTGGTACTTCCTATATATAAGTGTTTGTATTATATTACATATCATAGCGTTATTTAAATCATTGATTTTGGACTTATACATTTTATACAAGTAACATGTTTTCACAAGACTTTGTTTTACAATACGGTTTATTTTATACAACTCATTTTACATGGTTATTCATTTAACCATACATTATTCTTTTACTTATACATATCATCTGAACTTATTGTTTTTCAAGAGATTTACAAAACAAATCAAATTACAAGGTTCATGACTAAACATTTTCTTAAACTTAAGTCATGAATCTTATTTTCACAAACCTATGTATCTCACAGGCATTTTTATGCTGACGTACCTATTTTCACATGTGTTTTCAGGAGCTTTTCCGTAGGATGATGATCGTGACACTAGGGCGGACCTGTGCCTTAGAGATTTAAAATGAAGAAAGACTTAGTTTAATTATGTTCTGAACTCTTTAATTTCTGTTTAAGACAATGAAACTCTTATGTTAATAAATAAAATACAACTTTGAATGCCATGGTTATGAAACAATTAATTCTGTTACAACACTCCCCGACGTTTTCCGCCACGTCTTGTATGCTATACGTGGTCGGGGTGTGACATATTTTAGCATTGTTTTCCTTGTCCTAACTCTGTTATCTAGTTTACGACACCGTTACGTAATCAAATTACGCTAAATGCATGAGATTATGTAAATAAAATAGTGATTAGTTTGTACGGTTTTTCTGGTTAATTGCCATTTGTCACAGTGAGTGGGATGAAGTGGAAGTGGGAAAAGGTCAGCACTGATTCTTACCGTTGTTGTGAATGTGGAAGATGAAGAGCTTTTAGGGTTTTCCAATTTTTTAACGTGACTGGTGAAGAAGATCTCCAAGTGGTAGTTATTTATAGTGAAAGTGATGCTTAGCCATAAATGGCATCTACCTACTCAGATTTTGTTATTTTATAATTATACTTGTATGTCAAAAGAAGTAAAAAAAATTGAGAGATAAAATCTCCTGCATTAATGATCTAGGCGGCCGAGTTCTGATAATTTTCATTATGAACTGCCTAGATGTCATCTCTTTCTCTCTAAATATTGATGAGTAAGCAATGAATGTCGGAGAGAGAGCTAACATGAATTAATGTTTTTCCAAAAAATTTCCTTTTTTGACCTAAACTACCCTAAG
This sequence comes from Helianthus tuberosus, assembly GCA_030545235.1. Taxonomy (NCBI): domain Eukaryota; kingdom Viridiplantae; phylum Streptophyta; class Magnoliopsida; order Asterales; family Asteraceae; genus Helianthus; species Helianthus tuberosus. The sequence continues at coordinate 59,636,144 of CM060429.1, read as the reverse complement.
CTAAAGAGATAATATTTGATTTTTTGATTAAATAAAATTAAAGAAAAATAAAAGAAACGAGATATGAACAAAAAGAAATTTACAAAAATGTTGGGAAATGATAACTACGTATGGAATATGTTCTTGCACATGAGAGAAAATAAACGATATTTCAAGTTTCATCAGAATTTTTGTTGACTGGGTCAATTTCTGATGATTTATCAGATTTTCTTGTATGTTTTTGAGTTTTCTCATGGATTTTTAGAAATTTTACCAGAAATCCGATCAGATGTTTGCGTATCAGATTTTTCTTCCTTTCGTGACAAAATAATTTCGTTTGTTTGTTCAATTTTCATGTTGACCATCCCCAATTTGCTAATTGAAAATTTTGTCTATTCTCATCTAAAGGTTTAGTGAAAATATCAGCAAATTGATTTTTTGTTGGAACAAAATACATTTCAATATTACCTTTCTCCACATGATCCTATATGAAGTGATATCTGACATCAATATGCTTTGTTCTTGAGTGATGAACTGGATTGGATGTTATTGCAATTGCACTCATTGAATCACATAAAATTGGAATTTTTGTCAGATTTACTCCATAATCTCTTAAGTAAGTTTGCATCCATAGAATTTGTGGGCAACAACTTGCTGCTGCCACATATTCTATTTCAGTTGTTGAAGTGGATACACAGTTTTGCTTCTTACTTGCCCAACATACTAATTTTTCTCCCAGCATTTGACAGGCACCCGATGTGCTTTTTCTGTCAAGTTTGCATCCTGCATGATCTGCATCTGTGTATGCTATTAGTTCTAAATTTGTGTTTTTAAGATACCACAATCCAAGATTTGATGTGCCTTTTAGATATTTAAAAGCTTTTTTGACAGTTTTCAAATGGGGCTCTTTAGGATTACATTGATATCTTGCCAGGAAACATGTGGAAAACATTATGTCTGGTCTACTGGCTGTTAAGTATAATAATGAACCTATCATTCCCCTATAAGTTTTTATATCAACAGATTTTCCTTCAACATCAGAATCAAGTTTGATTCCTGTTGCCATGGGAGTTCTTGAAGATGAACAGTTTTCAAGTGAATATTATTTCAAAATAGTTCTGACACATTTTTATTAACTCAAGAATATGCCATCACTTTGTTGTTTAACTTGCAATCCAAGAAAAAGCTTAACTCACCCATCATAATCATTTCAAAATGGCTGGTCATTAATTTCTCAAACCTTTTACAAAATTTCTCATTGGTTGATCCAAATATAATGTCATCAACATAGATTTGGACCTATAAAGTGTCCCCATTGTGTGTGTTTAAGAAATAGTGTAGTGTCAATTGTACCTTTGGTGAAGCCAGAATTGGTTAAAAAGTTTGAAAGAGATTCATACCATGCTCTTGGAGCTTGCTTCAACCCATACAAGGCTTTGTTTAGTTTATAAACATGTTTTGAAAATTGAGGATCAACAAAGCCTTCTGTTTGTTGCACATAAACTTCTTCTTCAATCTTACCATTCAAAAATGCCGATTTTACATCCTGTTGGTGTATACGTCTGTAGCTTTCGTCAGCATTTAGTCATGTTTTGTATATTTGTGTCCTTTGTAATAATTTATGTAATGTATGTATGATAGATAGAATGACAACTTAGGAAACGGGACTGGATTGTAAAGTGTTGACTTTGTTGACCTGTGTCACCCGATCGGATGGGCCATCCGATCGGACAGCACTCATCTGTTCGGTCAGCATGCCATCCGTTCGGACAGCATGTCATCCGTTCGGATAGCACTAACCTTGTTCCTGAGTTGCCTATAAATACCCCGTCCGGGTATCTCATTTAGAACTTTTGACTCTGGAGAGAACTCTGTCATTGTCTGACTTCTACAGGCGCTTTTGTACTTTCATAACAATTAAATAGAAAGATCAGACTGCGTTTAATCGTTTAATACACTGTCATACATCTGTGATTTGATTATATGGATTCCGCACATTAGTCAAATTCGATTCATCTAAGTTCCTGACGAACAAATCCTGTACGAGGGACCAACAAGTGGTATCAGAGCTTCCAGGGAGCTGAATCGAGATCTATGACAACGAATTCACCAGAATTCAAGCTTTTCTTGCCGATCAGAGTCAAATTTCACCGGAAATTTGACATTTTCTCTCACTTTCTACTCACTTCTTACATTGTTTTTAAGTTTGTCAACATAAAATCAGAAAAACACAAAATTGGACGTGAATCTACGGTTAAAATTTGATAAAACTGATATAAATCGATTCACAATCAATCAAAGTTTAATCCTACCAAGTTTCATAATCAAATTCAATCAAAAACTAGATCAAATTCATCAAAAACCATGTTGAACTGTTCAAGTTTGCTGACGTCATCCACTCGCTCGGACAGATGTCCGAACGGATTGGACTAGACAGTACCTGTTAGTTGCTTGCTGAAATCATCAGTGTTACTCGCTCGGATTACCATCCGAGTGGTGTAATTTTGATTGTTCAAGTCTATTTGTCTACTTCATCATCCCACCCGGTCGGACAGTAATCCGATCGGATAGGATTTGGAAGTTCTTGTTTTCAGTTACAAAAATTAACTTGTCATCCGGTCGGATTACCATCCGAGCGGTGAAAGGTTGTAAGTCAAACTTTTCAAAGTTTAAGTGAGTCACTCGAACGAACGACCACCCGATCGGATCACCATCCGGTCGGATAGCTTTTTCACAAAAGTATAGTTGATTACTTGTGTAACTCGTTCGGATTGTGACTCGACCGGATCACCATCCGATCCAAGTGCTTCTGTTTGAAATCTTTGAAACTTGTGAAAATTATCTAAGTGTTTGTAAACTGTTTCAGGCACACTAAAATGGGGGACGATTTTCTCAATCCTTTCAGTGACATCTTTACTTACACCAGCAACACATGAGACGCTACGTCAAGCAACACAAACACTACTGCTCCTAACCCGAATCCAAAGAAAGCCATTATCGACTCATTGAGCGTGGATAACGCATACGACATATACAACAAACCGCCCAAGCTAATGTCTATCGAGGAATACAGTAGGTGGGCAGGAAGGTTTGAAGACTGGTTAAAGGCTTTCGCCTACCAGAGCTGGAAATGTTTGAAGAGCGGGTTTGACATTCGCATAAGTGACTATGAGAACTTAGTTGAAAATGAACAAGAAAGTTTTATCGCTGAGCAAAAATGTATCGCATTACTACATCAATCAGTGAGGGATGATATCATATCTCTAATCGATTACAAAAGTTCCAAAGATTTATGGGCAAAATTAGAGAAAAAGTGTGTTGGTGGAGAAGAAATTGTTAGAAACAAGAAAAAATTATTGAAAAAGGAATTTGATTTATTCGGATGTATGAAAATTGAATCGGTTTCAAAGATGATAGAAAGGTTTTGTCATTTAAAGATCGAGCTGACTAGACATGGGTTTACGTTCACAGAGGAAGAATTGGTTGGCAAGCTGATGGATTCACTACCTGATGAAAAGGATTGGATCTACTTTGCTTTGTTGTTGAAAAACACTGTGGAGAAGAAGAATCTGACAGTTGACTTTCTGATTGAGAGGCTTGAAAGTCACGAGTTGGAAATCAGGAAAACAAACAAAGTCACAGTACTCAGTATCAGCAGAACGTTGATTTGTATTATCGAGGAAGTATGATTCCAAAAACGGTATCACCAAAGACTGCGTTCTCAGTAGAAAATCCAAGTGTGCCAAATCAAGAAAATCAAAACAGCAGTCCTGCTCCAAGCAGCGGATATCATGGAGGATCGTCTTCATCGACTCCAAGTCAACAGCAACAAAAATCTGTTCCAAAAAACATTTTTCAGTGCAACATTGCTGTAAATCTCAACAACGCACACAATTTCAGCGAAGAAGCAGCCAAACAGCAGATGGTATTTCTAGCATCCATCTTGGAGTCTTACGAAAGTCTCGTAACAGGAAAAATCGGAAACACAAACCTCACCAAAGAGGACTATGATCAAATTGACCCAGAGGAAATGGAGTTGATTGACATTAGATGGTGCATGGCGAGTGTGGTTAGAAGGGCTCAGAGGTTCATGGAGATAACAGGCAGACACTCCATTGGTGGACCATCAACTAAATTAGGGGTTGACAAATCAAAAGTTACATGTTTTAACTGCAAACAAAAGGGGCACTTTAAACGAGAATGTCGAAATGCACCTGCTGATGAAACGGCCAATCCATTTCATGAGGACTATTATAAAAGGGCCATCTATCATCAAAACAAAGCAGAATCTCCCAGAATGAAGCAGTTAAAAGATGCTCCCAAAGAAAAATCAAGAGCATTAGCCGTTATGCATGATGATGAGGGATATGACTGGAGTGATGTGCTACCAGAAGAAGATGCTGTGGGTTTTGCATTCATGGCAAAGATTGTTCCTTTCAAAGATACCCGAACAGAAGAAGAAAAATATGTCAACAGGAAGATGTTAGCCCAAAACATGAAAGATAAAATTTATCGAACATGGAAAGAGGCAAAGAGTGCAAAAAGATGGGATGCAACTCGGGAATGCTATTTGGATCCTAAAGGAAACATAGTTGTTGAACCTTCATCAATCAGTGTTGAAACCCTAATAGAACAAATAGCAGAAAAAGAGGAAGCAAGACAGAGAATGTGGCCAAGAGAAGCTGAAGAAAGAGAAGCTGAGGAGAAAAAGCTACAGTCAAAGAAGGTTGATGATGGGATTATTGAGACGACCAAAGAGTTCACTGCAGATAACCTGAAGAAAATGGCTGATAAAGTTCTTGCAGCAAAGGAATTAGAGGTAGATTCTAAATCCGGAACTGAGTCAAAGAGCAAGGTCAGTTCTAATGATTCAACAAATGGGTCAGGTAAGACTGATAAAGCCAAGATTGACAGTGACTGCAAAAATTGCATGAAAGACTGCAAGATTTGTAGTACACATGCTTATCTCAGTACCAAAAAGACTGAAGAACTGACTGAAAGAGTCAGAGAAGTTGAAAATCAAATCTTAAGTCGTGACAAATTGGAAAAAGCTTCAAATGATCGAATCAAAGAATTAACTGAGAAAATTGAAAATGATAAAATTGACGTAGAACGAATCAGGAAAGAAAACGAAAAGTTAATTCATGAAAACCGTCAACTTTCTGAAAATCACGAGAAGCTAAAAAGAACGATAAAAGATTCTGATGAGAGAAACAGTAAAACAAGCAAAGAAAATTTTCAATTATCAGGAGTCCTTTAGTCGAAAGAAAAGCAGATCAACCAACAGTTGGATGAGATTGCTAATCTGAAGCTTCAGTTTCAGGAAGCTAAGATAGAAAATGAACGCATCAATCTGAAACTCAACAGTTACAACTCCGCAAGTTTTGTTCTTCAACACATAGTTCCCAAACCCATTGGGAAGAACAAAGCTGGCGAAGATGTATATGCTGATGGAACAAGGGTTGGGTATCATCAAGTTCCACCGCCAGTGTTAAATAATTTTTCAAAAAAGAAATCTGGGTTGGTTAACAATGATGAAACAAATGAAATCAAACTTCCAGAAATAATTGACATCACATTCACTTCATCATCTGATGAAGACAGCATTCAGTCTGAAGTTGTTAAAAATGTAGTTGAAAATGTTTTGAAATCTGACAGTGATTCAACTGAAGACGAGGAATGTTTTTTGAACAATTACATTCCGAAATCAACTTCCAAAAACAACTTAAGTGAAAAACCTACTCTTGTGATGTACAAGATGTCGGTTTCGGATAACTTGTATTCGGATCTTGAGTTTCTATTAGAGAATGTGAATGTCGACAAATTGAAAAATGTTTTTAAACTGGTTGAGATTGATGTTTGTGAAATCGAAGGTTTGAAACGTTCTGAAAGGCAATTGAACTTTGAAAAAGATAAATCTTACTACAAAAAACCTGTTGTACCGCCACGTTTTTCTAACAACAACTAAAACAAATGGTCGGGTGGTTATCAGGGTGGTAAGAAAAATCAAAGAAAGAACTTTCAAAACAAGAAATTTGTTGAGAAAAAGGTGTTTGTGAAAAGCTCGAGTTCACACTCCGAGCAAGAATCTGAGATTTTTTCGAAAACCAATAAAGAATTCTTTGAGAAGAAAGCCTCGCAGCCCCAGACCGAAGGCACAAGTCGGGTAGTTGACACCCGAACATGCTTCAAATGCAATCAAGTCGGAAATATTGCACGAAAGTGCACCAACTCGAAGCCTAAGTCTGTGGTTGTCGAGAATCCGAAAAGAAAAGATGATGTAAAGGGAAAAGCTCCAATGTTTGTTGAGAAAAAGTTTTTAAAGAAGGAAAATGCCAAAGTTGAATCTAAATCTGTAAAAGAGTCAGTTAAGAAAACCGAACCCGTAAAGAAGTTGGTAACTAAAAATGACAATTTTTACAAGCGGGTTGCGTCATCTCAACAAGCATGGAACCCAAAATCTGTTGAAAAGAAAGCAAGTTCTCCAAAACCAAAGGTTTCAGAGTCTGCAAAACAATCATCTTCTACCACACCGGTAAAGATGAATGTTCCTTTGGATCACTATGAGAAACTGGTGAAACAAACTTCTACCCCACCAGGGAAGAAGTATGTTCTGAAGAAAGATCAATCATCTGGTCAACCTCAAAGAGACGAATCTTTCTTACACAAAGAAGTTGAGGTTGGGACTGAAAAATTTTTAAAGATGAATGACAAAAATTTTCCGCCATTATACACCAAAACCACAATTCTAAACGTCAAGCTACCTGAGTCTAAAGAGGCTTGGGTTGCTTCAAAATCTCACTAAATGTTTTTGAAATGTGTAGGAGCTTCCGAGATCCATCTCACGTTGGATAATGGATAGTGGAGCTTCTCGGCACATGAAGGGAATGAAAACCCTACTGTATGATGTTCGAGGGTTTAATGGAGGATATGTGGGATTTGCAGGCAATCAAGGTGGTCGTATAGTTGGTGAGGGAACTTTATCAAATGGAATTGTCACATTTGAAAGAGTGAATTATATCGCCGAGCTGGAAAACAATCTTCTGAGCATCTCTCAGATTTGCGATCGTATGTATTCGACGCACTTCACAGACAAAGAGTGTTTGATATTGAAGCTAGGATTTGTTGTTCCCGAAGAGTGGGTTATCATGAGAGCACCAAGAGTCGACGATCTGTACGTGTTGGACATGAGTGTAGCAACTACTACCACGGGTCAGGCTCACTGCTTCATGTCAAGAGCCACTGAGAAAGAGTCACAATTATGGCATAGAAAGATGGGGCATATTCATCTGCGAAAAATGAACTACCTGGTACACAACGACTTAGTAGATAGAGTTCATCTGAAAGGTTTTCATCTTGAGGGGGAGTGCATTAGTTGCATCAAAGGTAAACAGAGAAAGAAATCTCACCCTGGAAAGAAGATGAATTCAGTCTCAAGGCCGTTAGAGAGACTTCACATGGATCTCTTTGGTTCAAGTGAATGTTAAAAGCATAACTGGTGATCTCTACTGCTTAGTTGTCACAGACGACTATTCGATATTTTCGTGGGTAACGTTTTTTTTTCAAAAAGATTGAAAACCTGTACCAAACTCGTATTAGAAGAATAAGAAGTGACAACGGTACAGAGTTTAAGAACAACAAAATGGAAGAATATTGTAATGAAAGAGGTATACTGCATGAATTTAGCGCGCCATACACTCCGCAGCAAAATGGAGTAGCAGAAAGAAAGAATAGGACGCTGATTGAAACGGCTAGGACGATGCTTGCTGATTCAAAATTACCTGTCAATTTCTGGGCAGAAGCAGTGTCAGCCGCTTACTATACTCTCAACCGGGTTCTTATAGTGAAAAAGTTCAATAAGACATGTTTCGAGCTCATTAATCTCCGCAAACCTAACCTGAAGTATTTGGAACCGTTCGGGTCTCCCTACACAGTTCTAGAACCTTTTGGTAAATTTGGTCCAAAGTGCATTGAAGGTATATTTGTGGGATATGCAAGCCCATTGAAAAGAGTCTTTGTTCCAAGCATGAAGCGGATCATCGAAGCACAAAATGTTGAGTGTCAAGGTTATACGATGCCACCTCAGAATCCCGACGACTCATTGCGTTTCAATTATGATACTCTGTGGGATTCATTTGATATAGAAGAAGAACCAGATTTCTATGATGAGTTGGATATTCTGAGAGATTATGAAGAATCACAAGAAAGATTCCCAGCAGAACCTTATAGTTGTCAACGACAAGCTTCGAACGATGATGAAGCTGGTCCAAGCAATGCTGGAGAGAATGATGATGTTATGCAATCTCCGATATCTTCAGAACGCGAACAAGCTCCTATCAATCAGATGGGAATTAATGATAATTCAGATACTGATGAAAGGCCAACATTCGATCATGGTGACTCAGAGTCTGAGGGGGAGCAAATCCAGTCTCAAGATCAAACTATTCCAATCAGTGGACAAGTCGCAAACCAGAACATTACTAATTTGGAAAGTGAGGTAGATGTTCCAGGCGAGGTGATGCCAAGAACTCTTTCATACCATCCAGAAGAGTTAATCATTGGAGAGTTGCAATCAGGCGTTCGCACCAGACGACAAATTGACCAAGGCCTTACTTATTTTTATTCTATAGTTGCTCCTTTACAAATAGAGTTTTCACTTAGTTGTTTCATTTCGCAGATTGAGCCACGAATGTACAAGGAAGCACTAACTGAAGATTCCTGGGTTAACGCTATGCAACAGGAGCTAAGTCAATTTGAGAAATTGGGTGTCTGGAAACTGGTCGATTTGCCTGATGGTCATAGGAAGATTAACACTAAGTGGGTGTTCAAGTGTAAGAGGGATGATCGAGGGGTTATTATTCGCAACAAAGCTCGACTCGTTGTCCAAGGTTTCAGTTAGCAGGAGGGGATAGATTTCACTGAAGTGTATGCTCCAGTTACTAGACTTGAAGCAATCAGAATCTTCCTAGCATTTGCATCTTGGAAAGGATTTAAAGTTTTTTAACTAGATGTGAAGTCGGCATTTCTCTATGGTAAGGTGAAAGAGGAGGTATATGTCGGACAGCCACCGGGCTTGACCGACCCAATCCACAAAGATAAAGTTTATCTCTTGGATAAGGCGTTATACGGCTTACATCAGGCCCCGAGAGCCTGGTACGAGACCCTGTCTCAACATCTTTTAGCCAACAACTTCATCCGAGGAAAGGTAGACGCCACTCTGTTCACAAAAGAAGTCGACGGCCATCTTCTGATAGTCCAGATTTACGTGGATGACATAATTTTCGGGTCAACAAATGAACAACTCTGTAAAGATTTTGAAAACGTTATGAAGCAGAAGTTTGAAATGTCATCAATGGGTGATATGAAGTTCTTCTTGGGGCTTCAGGTTGATCAACTACCCGAGGGAACATTCATACATCAAACAAAGTATGTTCATGATGTTCTGGAGAAATTAGGGATGTCAGGAATGTCTCCAATGTCCGCCCCGTTAGCGACAAATCATGGGATAAACCCTGATCTCACCGGAGAGAAGGTGGATGAAACGCTGTATCGCTCCATGATTGGATCGTTAATGTATTTGACGGCATCAAGACCGGATATTATGTATCCAACCTGCCTCGCAGCACGGTTTCAGTCAAGCCCCAGAGCTTCGCATATGGTAATTGTGAAAAGGATATTACGCTACCTGAAAGGAACTCCATCACTGGGGTTGTGGTATCCAAAAGAAGGCGATTTCATGCTTGAGGGATATTCTGATTCCGATTTCGGATGCTGCAAAGTTAATGCTAAGTCAACAACAGCGGGGTGCCAGTTTTTCGGACCACGTTTGGTCACCTGGCAATGTAAGAAGCAGACCTCTGTCGCTTTATCCACATGTGAAGCCGAATATGTATCTGCTAGTAGCTGCTGCTCTCAGATCTTGTGGATCCAGCAACAAATGCGAGACTACGGTTTGCAATTTCTTAACTCCCCTATCTTTGTTGATAACGAGGCAGCTATGAACATAACAAAAAATCCTGTTCATTATGCTAAAACGAAACACATTGAAATTCGTCATCACTTCATCCGAGACTGTTTCGAGAAGAAGTTGATACGAATAGAAAAAATCCACACCGATGAACAAAAAGCTGACTTACATACCAAAGCATTTGACAAAACTCGTTTTCAATATCTTTTGAAACTTAATGGTATGAAGTTGCTATCGGTTGCGGAGGGGATTCTTGGCGTAGATGAAGGTACCACTGTAGATGATGTTGAAAAGCAATCTGCAATGGTTTGTCGATTTTTTACTTGTTTTGGTATTTAGGGGGAAATAGGTTATTTTTTTTCAGAAAATTCAAAAACAATAAAAAATTTCAAAATCCCAAAAACATGAGATATTTTCAAAATCCAAAAACAATAGAAAACCGAAAAAGAGCTTGTGTAAAAAGGGAAAATGATAGTACATCAGCTAGACAGTTGCAGTATGCTAAAGAAATGTAAAGTTTAAAAGTGTTAAGCAGTCTCGCTGATGATATGCCGGTAGGTTTTCACACATTTAGTAAGTTTGTTCGAGATATAAACCTAAATCACAACTTGCTTTTATGTGGGGAACATCTCTCGGATATATCGGTAACCCCTGAAATCCTGTTTGAAAGGCTCTATTTCTGACATACTAGGTCTTTGTACGTGGTGATATCTGGGGTATTATACCCGGACTTCTGATTTTGCGGGAGCAATAGCCTAGTCCTCGTATAATACTTTGCATTGCTTTAATTTTAAAGCCCCCTCTCAGCATAAAAAATGATGAAACATTGAAAAATGCCAATCATGTGCTATTGTAAAGAAGATCCCCAAAGGGGACCCACCTAAAGTCGAACCATCATCTCTCTGATTTTGCGGAAGCAATAGCCTGAGCTCTCATGGTCTCGCATTTAACCCCTTACATATATCACTAGTGTGCACTCACCTGTAAGACTGAATATAGTGGTCTGGATACGGGAGTATATTCTGAGGTGGTACACTCGTAAAAGCTAAGATCTTAAAACACTAAATTCGTATCCTGAACAGATTGAAATTTGTGTGAGAACTTAAGTGGATTAGTATATCGGCAATCTAAGCGAATTGTTTAATTCTGAGTATGAAATCAAAGCTTAACGGTACTTGTAGCTTGTCGGTAGCTGATATGATTCCCTAACACGCTCACCAAAAATATGTTTGTAAATAGTTTACATTTACTGCATTTCATTTCTGTTTAACATTCAAAACTCAAAAAGATTTCATAGCTTTCTAGTCTAGAGACTTTCTTAAATCCAAAAAGATTTTACAATTTTGTTTTGTTTTATCGACAATCCAAAGCGGAAAGCTGATCTTCAGACTCACAGTTTAAGGCAGATGCAAGAAGTTTCTGAGCTGGACAGAAAAGTTGGGAGCTTATTATGTTAAACCTGAGAACATGAAAAGTCATAACAAGTTCATTAAGTTGAAACTTGTAATTTTCAGAAAAATGTTTGAAAAAGAATGAACAAAACATCAGTGTGCTTTGTTTCGGGTCAACCAAGGTCATTAAGTTGGACTTGGTCGACAAATTAAGTACCTAGGGTCATTAACTTGGACCTAGATACTTAAGTGGATTTTTAAAAACTGATAAAATCTGAGAAAATGTCAAAATGTCAAAGCCTTGAAAGTCATTGGTGTGCCTTGCTCAGATGACAATCCGACCGGATGGCAATCCGGTCGGACAACCATCCTACTCAAATGTCACTATATATAGAGGGTCAATGGTTCAGTCAAAGGGTTACTCGCTCGGACTGCCATCCTACTCTCTCACACTTTTGATCTTCTGATCTTGTTTTCTTCATACTTCTTTGCATAAATCATTGGATCGTTGGTTAGCACAACTTTTACAATGGCAAAGGTATGTTTTTCTTGCTTAAATCTGATAAAAATTGATGTTTGTTGTTTGTTCTTGACCGGTGACGTCACTGTCGGAGCTTCTAGGTTAGATCTAGGAAGATTTAGTCAGTTTTGATGAGATTCAAGCATAGGGTTTTGTTCGCAATGTTCAGATCTATAGATTCATCGGTTCAATTTGTGAAATAACATGCTTAAATGAATAGATTTAAGGCTTGAACGATACGGCAGTCGGCTAGGTTTTTGTCAAATTAGTCTCTGTTTAGGCCCAGTTAGAACTCATTGAGCATAGGGTTTTGATCGCGCTTAGATTCTCTACAAAGATCTAACTTCAATTTGATGATTTGCCTTGAAAAATATTTTGATGTTCATGAATGTTCTTAACTGTTATTCATGTGTTCTTGATAGAATGGCAACCCGGTCGGATAGCAATCCAACCGAGTGACCATCCGACCCATAGCTTGTTCTTGAAAACTGTGCCTTTTAGCTGTCAATTTTTTTTTGAATAGTTTGGCAATCCGGTCGGATGGCAATCCGACCGGATGGCAATCCGATTCATAGCTTTTCATAAAGTTTGCCTAGGTATCTGTGCTTTCACTAAGTGGATTGAAAAGTTTGGCAAGACGGTCGGATGGCAATCCGACCGAGTGGCAACTCGTTTCAAAATACATTCCTTTAATTGTTCATCTCTTGTCATGACTCGGATGACAATCCGGTCGGATGGCAATCTGACCGGACAACCAATTCATTCACATGACTCGGATGACAATCCGGTCGGATGGCAATTCGACCGGACAAGCAATTCATTCACATATCTCAAGTGGCAATCCGGTCGGATGGCAATCCGGTCGGATGGCAATCCGACCGGACAACAAAGTCAATCATATTTCTTTATTTTGAAATTTGAGCATTCATGTCATGGCAATCCGGTCGGATAACAATCCGGTCGGACAGCCATCTGAGTGATGATTTATGAGGATTTAATTTTCAAAAGGCAATCCTGTCGGATAGCCATCCGAGTCTCTGCATTATGTATAGAGAGATCTTCAGAGTTAGAAAAATTTTGAAAAATTTCAAGATCTTTATTATTTGTCAAAATCTTTCTCCAGGACTGGGAGAAAACGCATAACATCTACTGTCTGTTAGAAAAGGAATATACAGAAAAAACTGTAGTTGAAGATATCGCAATATTCTTGAAGGAAAGCAGGATTGCTAAGGCGCTAACTGACAAAACCATAGTCTACGAATCACATGTCAGACGATTTTGGAACTCTGCAAGATACGAAGAGAAAGATAAGACGATCTACTCTGCTGTAACAAAGAGAGATGAGAATGGACAGAATGTTGATTTGGAAATTAAGATAAATGTTGGTGATGTGAGACGTGTGTTAAATTTAGGTGATTCTGATAATGATCCAACTATTATTCCCGAATGTCTAGCTAAAGGATTGTGGTGCAGAATGGGATTCTCAGGGCACATAAATGGAAGAATATTAAAAACAAGCTTCAGTCATGCTTACAAGTTTTTAGTACATTGTGTTGTTCATGTGTTATCGCACAGGAAGGGTGCATATGATGAAACATCAGACTACATCATGAACATTATCACTTGCCTCGTTTTGAATAGGCCATATAATGTTTCTCAAGTGATATTTGATTACATGGCTGAGAATACAAAAGTTGGAAATAAGAAGTACATCATGTATCCTCGCTTTGTACAAATGTTGATTGATGATCAGTTCAAGGACCTTGAGAAGAGTAATGATGATATTTTAGGTCTGAGACACATGACATCAGAGACTTTAAGCAGACTGATTAAGGGTCCTAATCCAGGAGCGAAAGGGATGATATGCAGAATCAGCAGACCAGCATATGTTGCCCTAGAGAACGATGCTTGGAGACACCAAAATAGTGATTCTGACAATGAAGACGAGAAGATGAGTGAGATGGTTGAGAAGAAAACCAGATGGTGGTTCGTAAGACATGGGAAAAGGAAGAGAACTCCCAAGACATCTCCTGCAGTTCCTATTCCAAAGGAACCAGTTCCTAAGATTGTGATAAAGGGTACAGTGAGAGGGGGAGTCATAAGAAAAGTTAGAATGTTAAACTGTTATATTATTCTAATGATAACTTCAATGTCTGTTTTGCAGAGACATCTGCAGAACCACAAAAGAGGCTAACAGATGAAACAATGCTGGAACCATCAGAAGTTATTCAATAAGGAGCTGGATTGTTGAAACATTCACTTGAAAGCTATCTTAAAAGGAATGAGGAAGTTGCTGCACAGAAAGAACAAAGCTCAAGTGTTCAAGCTGAAGGTACCAAAGTTACAGAGCCTGAGGGTGCTGCACAAGATGATTCAAGTGAAGATGATTCTGAGGTTACTGAGTCTGAATCAGAGCTCGATCCAACAACACTTGGCAGAGGTAAAGCTCAACTGAAGAAAAAGCCTATAAAGAAACAGAAAGCATCGGATGAAGAAGACTCTACCTATATACCAGATGAGCCAAAGAAACAAAGGGCAAAGCATAAAGCTGTTCAAGCTGGGGTAATTCTGAGGAGAGTTCGTGCAAAGAAATCTGGTGCTGAATTACCAAAAGACAAAGATGAAAAGAAAGAAAAGCACATTGAAACATCAAAGGTTCAGGAACCAGAGGTGCAGAGTGTTAAACTACCTGAAGTTGTGGTTCAAAAGAAGAAAGGTGATGATGATTACGTTGAAATCACGGGGTATAAAGCTGCTACACCTCCACCACCACCTCCACAAGATCAACCTGGGTCCTCTCAAACCAAGAATGAAGCCTTTGATAATCTGTTTGGAAGTCTTCCACCTGCAACTGGAGTATTTAGCGAAGATATTCCAGAAGATGATTACGACATGTTCAATAATGAAGCTGTGAAAGAGTTACTGAAGAAAGTTGCTGATCTTGAAAAAGCTAAACCTAAAGCTGAAGCAGAACGTGATGTTTTAAAGAAGCATGTTGAACAGCTGATGAAAGCTCAGGATCAAATTAGAATGGTTTTGATAGATCAAGAGCAGACGAATAAATAAAATGAAGGATGATGGCAATGATAATTCTAAAGTGTTCAAACTCCTGACAGCAGAGATTGCTTCATTGAATGTGAAGATAAAGAATTTTCAAGATGTAAATCAAACACTGAATCAACTTCTCAGTGAAATGAGTGAAGCTTCATCTAATGAAATGAAGGCGATGAAGTTAGAAATGGAAGCAATGAAAGCCGATAAAGTGATGAAAGACAATCAGCTCAGCATGTTATATGCAGTAATGGAAAGTCACTTGAAGATTGATGTTCATGTTGCTTTCAATGATCTTGAAGTTAAAAGAGTTGAGGAAAGAAGAATCGAAAGAGAAAGGAGACTAGCTGAAGAAGCCACACAAAAGAACAAAAGTGTTATTGAGGAAACTCAAGAAGCTGGTGGGTCTTCAAGCCAAGTCGACGTGGAAATGGTTGAAGCTGAAGCAGATCCTCTGGGATTCGTGCTAGTTGGTGAGTCTTTTGAATCACTTGATCCTTATGAAATTATTCACTGAGTTAGTGCTATTCAGAAGAAAAAGAAGGCAAAAGAAATATTGTTGTTGGAATGGAAGACACAACAGTTTGTTCTTGTTGGTGAAGCTTCCACAGTTCCTTATAGCATAAAAGAGATTGTTCGCCAAGTCAAAATTGAAGAAAGGCGAAAAGAAGCAAAGAGAGCTCGTGGAGAAGTTGTTGATAGTGATTCCGATATGGAAATCCTTGGTGGTGATGATGAAGAAGACGAAGATGAAAATAACGATGATGACAAGTCTGATCAGAAAGATGATAAGAAAGATGATGATGATGATAAGAAGAATGATGATGACTATCAAGGTGCATCGGGATTGCTTGTTGAGAATCCTAATGTTGAGCAAAAAATTGAAGAGTTTCTGAATGATCAAATCAATGAACAAGAAGATGTTGATCAGCAAGAAACTTCCTCATCTGGAAAACAACACATTGATCAGGTATTCCTTACAAACCCTACTGTGATTTATCTGAATGCTCAAAATGAGGGAGAGATACAGATTCAGAGATCAAGGGCAGAAATGTTAGAAGAACTGGGTCTGAATGATGGAAAATTCAAGTTCAATATTGAAGATGAGATACCTCAGTCATCTGAAGATGTATTTGAGCCTAGGTATGCTCATGAAGCTGATCACTACAATGATGTAATTGTTGAAGATGCTTCAGATTCATCGGATGAAGAAACTGATTTTCACTATTCTGGAGTTGATAAGACATTTCCTTCTTTTGCGGAAATGTTCAAATATCGCAATGAAGATGAGATCAGAAGAAAGATTGTGGAAAAAGTTTCAAGTGAAGGTGTTCCAGAAACCATTCCAAGAGAGAGATTAGCAGAAGAATGGAAAAAATGGTTTAAAGTTATGCCGAAAGAGCGAAAGACACTTAGGGCACTTCAGTACTTCACTCATAACAAAGACCTCTCATGGGGTGATAACTTATCATGGGGTTATTTGGAAGATTTACAGGTCTACGCCATCAGACGGGAACAGGGGGTACAGTACTTCGAGTTTTTGGCAGATATCAAAACCCTTCCGTGGTGGGATGTAGATGAGCTGGTGAAGACAAAGAATATAAAGCAATTTTATCATGGTCTGGATGTGAAAGTACATGACCAACATTTGTGGGATTACATAAAACAGTAGGCCAAGGCTGGATATCCTGACTGGGAGCCTCAAAGACCAAAGCAAATTGTCACAATGTTGGAGAACGGAAAGAAAGACATAACGTTAGATGTCAAGCCTCCGAGATGTTTGAAGAATATGCCTCTCAGAGCTATTGAGCAAGACTTTCATGATATATCCGAAGGATGGCTTTACAACGAAACGACAGCTGAAGCAATAATTTCTTTGTTTGACAAGTCAAAAGGAGAGTCGAGGAGAATCTGCATACTAGACCCGATGTGGCTAGTAAACTGTTCAAAGAAGGATATCGACTGCTTGTTCTACAACAAGATTGTTTATGAAAAGAGAGACAAAGAACAAGCGTTGCAGTATCAAACAATAGTGGATGTGTGCTTTGCCCAAGACATCAACTCAGGAAGATATTGGAAGACGAGATGGAGAGATCTTGAGATTGATGAGTTCCTAAAAAAGTATAAACGAGAACAAAGATCAAAAGCTATTTCTGAAAGGGCAGCAGAGCTTGGCAGGCGCAAGATGGGTATAGTGCCACCAACGGATCAAACACCGATCGAGAAAGAAGAAAACAAGATTCCCAAATGGGATCGGAAGCGTGATGGTGATCTGGTTTACAGAAAATGGTGGATCGAGGAAGGAAGGCATATAAGGAAAAGAATGTTAGAAGAGAAAGTAGAAAAGATAAGACAGAGAGCGCGAGAACGAAGGCGCAACAGGAAGAATTGAAGACTATTCTGGAAAGAACTACAGCTACATCCGAGGGGGAGTCTGTTAGTGTATACGTCTGTAGCTTCCGTTAGCATTTAGTCATGTTTTGTATATTTGTGTCCTTTGTAATCATTTATGTAATGTATGTATGTTAGATAGAACGACAACTCAGGAAACGAGACTGGATTGTAAAGTGTTAACTTTGTTTACCTGTGTCACCCGATCGGATGGGCCATCCGATCGGACAGCACTCATCCATTCGGTCAGCATGCCATCCGTTCGGACAGGATGGCATCCGTTGGGCAGCATGTCATCCGTTCGGATAGCACTAACCTTGTTCCTGAGTTGCCTATAAATACCCCGTCTGGGTATCTCATTTAGAACTTTTGACTCTGGAGAGAACTCTGTCATTGTCGGACTTCTACATGCGCTTTTGTACTTTCATAACAGTTGAATAGAAAGATCAGACTGCGTTTAATCGTTGAATACTCTGTCGTACAGCTGTGATTTGATTATATGGATTCCGCACATTAGTCAAAGTCGATTCATCTAAGTTCCTGACGAACAGATCCTGTACGAGAGACCAACACATCCATATGATAAACTTTGATATTCTTAGATGCAGCATAAGCAAGGAAGATTCTGATTGCTTCTAGTCTTGCAACTGGTGCAGAGGTATCATCAGATTCTGATTGCTTCTAGTCTATAACTTCTTGTTGGCAATAGCCCTTTACCACCAGTCTTGCTTTGTTCCTTGTTATGATGCTTTTTTCATCAGATTTGTTTTTGAATACCCATTTTGATCCAATGACAAATTTGTCAGATGGTTTGGGTACCAGATTCCACACTTGACTGTTTTCAAATTGGTTAAGCTCTTCTTGTATTGCTTGGATCCAATCTGATTCATTTAGTGCTTCTTTGACAGATTTTGGTTCTATCATGCTTAGAAATCCAGCATATAGACATTCATGTGTTGTTGCAGATCTTTTCTTAACACCTTCTTCAAGGTTCCCAATTATGTCTGATTGGGAATGTCCCTTGATCTATATTATGTTATTGTGTGAGCTTGTATTTTTTGATGGATTTGAAGCTTCCCACTGATCCGTGGCCTCTGTTTGGTAAAGAGGATCAAAATTCTGTTGTTCAATTGGATTTCCTGATGAACTCTCAGAATTCAAATCATTTTGTATAGTTTCTGATGGAGGTTCCAGATTATCTGCAGGGTTAGTACATGACATGTTTTTGTTTGATACATTTTTCATGTAGTCATGTTCAAGAAGTTCTTCAACCAGTTGGTTAAGAAGATCTTCAGAATTTTCTGGTTGTTTTAATAAGTTTATATCTTGTAAAATTTCATCAGAAATTTGTGTTTCTTGTGAGTCATCAAATGATACATATAAACTTTCTTATGTTGTCCTTGAATTCAAAAGAAAGACTCTATAAGTTTTTGAGGACAATGAGTAACAAAGAAAAATTCCTTTTTCAGCTTTTCTGTCAAATTTTTCAAGACTATCAACATCATTGAAGAAAAAACATCTGCAGCCAAAGGTGTGTAAAAATTCGATGTTTAGGATCTTTTGGTTGATAATGTCATAGGGAGTTTTCTAGTGTCTTTTGTTAATGATAGATCTGTTTTGTGTAAAACAGGCATTTGCAATTGCGTCAGCCCAAAACTAAGCAGGCAGTCTGGCATAAGCAAGCATTGCTCTTGCTGCTTCAACAAGTGTCCTATTTCTTCTTTCAACAACTCCATTCTGTTGTGGAGTTCTTGGAGCAGAAAAGTCATGCAAAATTCCTTTGCTTGTAAAGAAAGTCTCAAGTTTTACATTTTTAAATTATGTTCCATTGTCACATCTGATCCTTCTGACAGGCAATTTCAACATATTTTTTTTTGATGAAATTGATGATCAGATCTGGGGTTTCACTTTTCTTTCTGACAAACTCAACCCAAGTGTACATGGAGTAGTCATCTAAAATGACTAAAATGTATTTCTTCACAGAAAAACTTGTTGTTTTAACAGGTCCACACAGGTCTATGTGTAAAAGTTCTAGATTTTCAAAAATTGAAGATTCAGAAATTGTTTTATGTGAGCCCCTTTTTGATTTTCCAAGCTCACATGCTTCACACATTTTATCCTTTTTGGATGAAATGAAAGGTAAGCCTTTCACCGGATTCTTATTTCCAATTGGTTTAGAGTTTAAAATTTAAGTGGGCCAGTCTATTGTGCCATAGCCAACTATTACCTTTGTTTTCTATTGAAAATAAACATAATTGAGGATGCTTAATTTCTTCTTTAAAATCAAAGTAATAGATGGATTTTCTTATTCTTTTTCCACTTAAATAAACTTTGTTATCATCTAAACCAATCAGTAAACACTTTTCTGGTAGGAAAGTTACCTAGAAGCCTTTGTCACAGAAATGCCCATAACTTAGTAGGTTATATTTCAAACCTTCTACATAGGCAACCTTCTCAATGTTAATAATCTCTATTGTATGGTACTATAACCCATAGTTCTCCCCTTAACCCCATTTCCAAAATTTAAAAATTTACCCAGTTTTTCTTGATAATTACTCAGTAAGCTCATATCCCCAGTCATGTGCTTAGAGCTACCTGAATCGCAGTACCAGATCTATTGCACATGATGGTCCTGAAATGGTAAGGTTAGAGATTTTTTGGAACCCAAACCTGTTTGGGTACTTTTTCTGATGAAAATACACTTGATATTTCTTCTTCATATAAATAATTCTCATTAGAACTTATGTTTAATGCTGAGTGATTAACATAATGGTTTTCTTTTGAGAGATGGTGTTGAATTAGCTTCAGAATTTCAACACATATACAACTTGTGTTGTCTACATGTTTAGACAAATTTGATTGTGACGGAAGATTATTGTTTCTTTGGAATTTGCGATGTATTCCTTTTGAATTATCAGAAAGGTTTTGAACCTCATTCTTTTTTTTTTCCTTTTAAACTGCTCTTGGATGGTAGAAAAGACCTATCAGAACTTCCTGATTTGCAAGATTCAGCATCAGAATCTGATATTATTTTATCAGAAGTGTTGTCTGATGCCTTTACAAAGGAGGTAGGATTTCTAGTATTTGTTTTTACATCACCTAATTCTTCAGCTTTATTCTTAGGTGTTGCTTCAATAAAGTGTATAAAATCTTTTTCTTGTTAAAAACCCTTTACATTGATTTCATTGTCATGAATTTTTTTTGTATAAATCTTTTCTCTCTCGTTAATAAAATTCAATTTTAGCTTCCTTTGTTAAATTTTGTTCAATTTGTAATTGGTTTTCAAGTTTTACTTTATTCAGCAATTTTTCAAATCATCTGATTTGGTGTTTTCTGATAACTGCTTATATTGTAAAATCATAAAATCTTTCATGAATTTGTTCAGTTGTTGTTCTAAATCAATGTTATCTGAACTTAATTTGTGTTCTGATGAGTTGGAGCTTCCATCAGAAATTGTAGCCATTAAATAGAAATTAGCCATTTCCTCTTCTTCTTCATCTGAAGAGTCATCGGTTAGCTAGGTATCTGTACCTGCCATAAGGCTAACTTTCTGTTGTTGTCGTTTAGATTCTTCAAGCCTTCTTTTCATAGTAAGCTACATATTTCAGTTTCTTGTTTTTGCACTCTGATGCATAGTGCCCCTTTTGTTTGCATTTGTAGCATAATATCTCTGCCTTTCCCTTCTCTTTGGATCTACCTTCCATCCTCCCTCTACCACCCTTTTGGTGCTTACCACCTCCACATCTTAACCTTTACTCAAAAGTTTTTGTGAGCAGGGCAATTACCTCAGTAAAGGCTGAAAAATCTGACAAGGTATCAGAAATTTCTGAGCCTTGGCAATTAGAGGTCTGTGGATCAGAAAAGGTTACTCTTTGTGAGTTAGAAACAAGAGTAATTGGTCCTCCCTTGTGGTTTGTGTTCTCTTATATCTCTTCCTCTCTTGGGACAAGGATGCTATAAAGATCATGTAAATTCATGTTCCCTAATTCTAGGTAAGGCATCTATAAATTTTACATTTCTTTCATCATTTGATTTCTCAATACCAAACTTTTTAAGATCATTTAAAAGTTTTGTAAACCTATTGTTTGTTTCTGAAAGGCTCTCATTTTGAAGACTTTTGAATCTTTCATAAGAGGAAACGCAGTTTGTTCTTTTGTTTCTCTTCATTCTTTCTCCTCCTTCACAAAGATTTTCCAACTGATCCCAATATTTCCTTGACAGATACATATGCATCTACTTGGGTAACTATATCATTTGGAAGTGTCATAATCAAGAGTGGTTTGGCCCTTTCATCAGCTTCCACCATATCCTTATCTTCTTTTCTCCGGTGTATTTCTTATTTAGGAGCAAAAGAGATAGGGATTTCTAGTGTGTGCTCAGTTGCTGGAACAGCAGGAATTTCAACAGTGGGTCTATGTGGGCCTCTCTCAATGGATTGAAACAGAGCTCAATCATGTCCATTAAGAAAATTGATCATCTTGATTCTCCATTGGGGGTACTCCTCCTGATCAAAGTCAGAGGCTTTGACATAGATCCAATATTGAAAGCATTGTTCCATGTTTGAAAGTTTGTCATATTTAGTTAAAGAGATTATTATCAAAAAAATGAGCAAATGATCTTTTTGAAAATAATTTATTCAATCTACTCTGATACCAATTGTTGATCCCAGATAAGATGCTCTTTGACTAGGTATGGCAATAGATTTCAACAAGTATGAAAATTTTGTCTGGAACTAGAAATTAAACTTTCAAGAAACACAACTTACAGAATTTCAAGTATATATATCACTTTGGAAAAACAAAGTTATTGACTATTACAAATGAATGCTCAAAGAATTCTGTAATTAAGGGTAGTGGAGTTTTTAGTGTATGTATTGAATGCTTGGCTCAACTCATTTAACCTTCGATGTTGACATCTCAATTTATAGAGAGTCTAGGTCATGAATAAACATTTGTTTATTCATGCACTTGCTCTGCACAAAATAGCTTTTTGGCATATGCATTGAATCCATGGATGTCAACTTGCTACTTTCCAAACATGTCAGGACCTTATCTCTATGACAAGTTGGCTCATCAGAAATTCTGATGGCCATCTTACCAGAATTCTGTTGAGTTTGATCATCAGAAATTCTGATGATCAGAGTTTACCAGATTCTGATGATAAATACCAGATTTATCATCAGACGCGTCAGAATGGCCTTTTCTGGTCATCTTCTCTTGTCTTGATCACTTTCCAATCTTTGTTGAAGATATATCTTTCTTTCTTCTCTTGTCCTGTTATCTTGTAGTCACCTTTTTATTGATCTTCTTGACTTTATATTCAACATATGATTAGATTGATCATCTTTTTCTTCAATACTTATAAAAGTTTCCTAACGGATGTTGTGGTGGAGATGTGGTGGTGTTGACGAGTGATGATGATCGATGATATGGTAACCAGAGCTGATGAGTTCAAGAACGGAGAAGATGGTGGAGGTAAAATGATGATGCTCCAGTGGTTATCTGGTTATCGGAGGGTCTCGGTGTTGACGAAGATGATGATGTAGGTGATGAAGACCTGATTTAGGAGGAGATGTTGTTATTCGAATGATGATGGATCCAATGAAGATGATATTATGATATGATGACATAATGATGACTATAAATGATGATGATGTATCGATGTATTTCAGATGAATCATAATTTGTGTTTCGGATCTTGATGTTATGTGTTTCGGATCTCGATGTTGTGTTTCGGATCTTTGTTATTATGTGTTTCGGATCTTGATGTGGTGTTTCGGATCTTTGATGTTATGTGTTTTGGATCTTGATGTTGTGTTTCGAATATGTAGGTGATAAAAAGATGGTGGATGGTGACGTTTAGATATGATGATGAGCTTATGATGACGTCTTCTGGATATTTCGGAAAAGATGATGATGTTGACAGGTGATGAATTTCGGATAAATATGATGAATTTCGGATGATCACTGATATGATGATGACTGATGACTGATGATAAATATGGTTCTTCTATGATATTTTTAAAAATTATGAAAAAATTTAAACACCTTCTAACCAAATAATTGAAGCAAAATATGATGATTTCTTAAACAAACTGAAGAACGCAAAGAACACGATGAAGATCTTCAACAAAAATTCAAAATTTCTTGAGTATTTGATATTAAAACGAGCCTAGAAACAGGTTCTAATGGCTCTGATACCAATTGTAAGTCCCAAATTAATGGATCTAACAATGATATAAAACAATCACCAAGGATGGGCGAAATCCAAACTTGATGATATTCAAGATATCACAAGAACACTGAATCACTTTAACACCTTGCACATGATTCTATTACTTGAATAAGCAAAACCGTTTGGTACAAGCGTTCTCTATCTCTGGTCGCCTATCTCTAGCTCTCTCTAGAAATTCTATAACAATGGAGGCTCCTAGCTTGGAGGTCTTAACCCTAGAAATTATATAAACTTGTTTATGTACTCTAGGTAAGCCCAATCCCCACATGGGCTCCCCTTGGGCTTGCCTGGCTCACATGGCCTTAGGCAAGTCCCAAATGACCTAAACAGGTGCAAATCGAATAAAACTAACCCAACTAAATCCAAGTTCGCTACCATAGACCATTGCATATATTTGATGCGTCAGTCTCACACTTCTAGGACCTAACACTTATCTTAATTGATTCAATCATGTCTTGTGAACCTAGTTTAGACCTTGTTTATGTTGTCAAAGCTATGCTAGGCTAAATTTCTTTTCACTACCTAGGTTGTATGATGATTACACTTGGATGATTTCATTGTTTTCGGTTTTTAGATTGTTATGTGGAATTAATTAACAAAGTAGTTAACTTTGATTTCAATGATTTAATGTATATGTGTGGTTGATCTTATTTTAACCTTATTATATGTTTCACTTTCGTTCTTGTGGATGTCTTCTATGTATGAATGCTTGTTAGGTCATGGACTGTGTGTTAGTGGCTAGTTTACGATTAATAGTATACGATTTCCCATAGAAACTAGGATTACGATTTAATTAGGATTAAGTCTTCTACCAATCTTCGATAGCCGTGAGGTGAGAGGTTGTTGGTTAGTCTCGAGTGATTAGGTTTCTAGGTTAGTTTCCTCGTGAGAAGATCCTCCAGTTCACGGTCTCTGTCTGCTAGCTGAGTTAGATTATAAACCATTGTTTCCCTAGATTTTCATGCCGTGAGGTAAAGTGTCCAAGGGTGCTTTATTATCATACTAGGAGAGCATGTAAAGGAGTCCTTTAAACCAGTATTAGAACAACTTAGTAGGTTGCCATAGGTGTCTTCTCGAGAACGGTCGAGGGTCTTGTTCGGTTATCCTTTAGGTTTAGTATATGAAGATCCCAATTTCCACATTAGTTCCAAAACCCTTAGAACATGTCTTGCAAGTGTAGGATACAGACTAGGTAATGTGTTTCCCATTATCTGGTCACATCTCAGTCTTAGTTTGTAACACCCCAATCGCTTAATAAATAACAACACATGGCGGAAACATCGGGGAGTCACGTTACAAATTGTTTCACAACACATGGTACATAATGTTTTGTATTATTAAGTTAATTGTTTACATTGTCTTGGAATAAACGGAAACAAAACACAAAATAAATTATCTTTCATGTTTTTAAGTTACTAAGGCCCAAGTCCGCCCTATGTGAAGCACGCTCAACATCAAACATTCGCTCCTGAAACATATGTCAAAGTGAAACATCATCATAAAAATGTCTGTGAGTAACATAGGTTTTTGTGATGAAGATTCATGGATTTGAATGTTAAAAGATATGTTTAACTAAAAAGTAGCCATGAACCTTTATGAAAATGTTTTCTTTTATAAAATCATGTGAAAATCAAATGATTTAAAAGAAATGATGCATGGTTAAGTAAATAACCAAATGAAAATGACTTGTATCAAATATGTCATGTCTTGTATAAAAATGTCATGTCTTGAAGTAAAAGATGTCATGTCTTGTCTTTGTTCGAAGTGGTTTAGATAACGCTACGATATGTAATATAATAAAAGCACTTATAAATAGGTAGTACCAGTGGCGTATCCACCATTCTTTTATCATATTACACACGCCTTGTTATCTAAGTCACTTACTAAAACCAATGTCTTGTATATACTAGTGTCATGTATAAAACAATGTCTTGTGTAAACAATGTCATGTATAAACCAATGTCATGTATGAAACAATGTCTTGTGTAAACTAATGTCATGTATGAACCAATGTCTTGTATGGTAAACAAAAGGTCTTTGTTTAAACAACATGAAATAATGTCTTGTATAACCAAAATGTCTTGTATAAAACAATGTTTTTGAATGAACAAGGGTCTTGTTTAATCAAAGGTTTTGTTTTATAAAATCATTGCTTTTATTGTGTAAACATATATATATATATATATATATATATGGATTGTTGGCGAATACATTTAAGCCTCGTCGACCGTCGGATAAACCCTTATAATGACAAAGGTTTATCAAATATTCATCGGATTCTGTCGTTCCCTAAGGTCGCTTCCAAACAGACCTAGGAAGTGGGAACGGGATTGTCAATCCTATGGTACCATTACATACTACCGACCGGCATGATCAATGTTAATGAATTATCATTGTCGAGTTCAACGCACCAAAATGTCTTAAACAATGTAAGCATGTCATGAAAATATTTTGAAACCATGTACTAGGTATGCTAGGTCAACTTATGAAGCAAAATGTCTTTGAAAACCATGTACTAGGTATTCTAGGTCAACATACGAAGCAAAAATGTATTTGAAAACCATGTACTAAGTATGCTAGGTCAACATACGAAGCAAAAGGTCTTTGAAAATGTGTGCTAGGTATGCTAGGTCAACATACGAAACAAAAATGTCTTTGAAAACCTTGTACTAAGTATGCTAGGTCAACATACGAAGCAAAATGTCTTTAAAAATGTGTGCTAGGTATGCTAGGTCAACATACGAAGCAAAATGTCTTTGAAAACATGTACTATTTCTACTAGATAAGCAAAGCATGTATAATATCATGAAAACTAGAAAGTAGTGATAGGCACATATAAATCACCCCAAAACATTTGAAAATTTAAAAGAGGGGACTATGTACTCACTTGGGATTGCGTATAAGTCTTGTTGGAATGATCAAACAAAGCTTAAGGAATCAAGAATTCAAGTGTGTCCTATCATCGGATAACTATGTTAGTGCGTCGGGACTTTAATCGCAGGATCAGATAGAATGAAGTCTTATAAACCAATCAAGTGTTGGAACTCATGTGATATGGCTTAATAAACTTAACATTCTGATTTGGAAAGGATTCTAAGTGCTTTTGACCCGTTATGACTCGTTAAAGTAGTTTACGCTACTTTAACGGGTCATTTGCCTAAATATATGTTCGGATGGTTAATTATGTCTTATCATAAGTCTTACATGTCAAAACATGTTTGATAATGTTGTAACATCAGTTTATATGTCAAAACTTTGCTTACATATGCATAAAATTGATTTATGCGCAAAAAGAGCATTTTGGTCATTTTTAAAGAACATAGAAGCGAGTTATCATAAAACTAACCAAATGATGTGACCATAAGGTATAAACTCAGTAGGTTATTCCCTATACAACTATGGTTACAAAAATGTGCTTGGTCCAATCCTAAGATCGACCAAACGGGTCGGATTCGAAAGTCAAAGCGGTGGTCGAGGTCGCTCGACTTACGACCCTAATAAAGCACTAAACTTGAAGTGACGAGTTAGACATGTCAAAACATGTCTAACTAAGTTATAAAACTGATTTGGTATCAAAACTTGGTGTTTTGATACTCGAAAATAGTTTCATCGTAAAATGCACATAATGCGCATCTTTGACCGAAACTTTGACTCGTCACTTCGACTAGCAAATGTGGTAATCAGAAGGTGCAATCGCAAGGGATTATAACCTTCGTGATTACGATCAAGTTGGAAAGTTCAATTGAACTTCAACTTGACCAATTAAGGTCAGAACCAAAAGTTAAACAGAAAGTCTAACTGTTTGACTTTTAGCTCAAAATAGCTAAAATAAATGAATTAGACTAAGGATGAGAACTTACTTGTGTTAAGAAACACTTAAGAACTCAGGGAGGAGGTCTCCAATTGCTGGTAATAAACTCCAAAGATGTGGGAGAAAGAAAATGTGAATGAGCAAGGAATTTAGGTGAAAATGGCTTGCTATTTAAAGCAATTTGGAAGCCACAAGATGATTACACATGTCCCATGAGGTGTCCCTGATTCGAGGAGTTCCTAACAAGTGTTAAATGCAGGTAACAACTTGGAAAACATGAGTTCTTGGGCTCCAAGGCATGAAAAACAAGGGGCTGTCATGATTCTGGTTGTTGGGCACCCTCTACGGACCGTAGAGGGTGCAGACCTACGGTCTGCAAAAGCTGGTCAGGGGCAGAAGTTTCCCCTTTTGGCAGGTTTGGCCCCTGGACTTGTTTCGTCGCGTTTTGTCACTTTTAACCTATTTTTACGCTCTATAAAGGTGTTAAGGAATTTGTAACTTGGTTTTTCCCCGGAAATGTCGTGGATGTCGGTTCGTTCGGTTATACGGTTACGCGTGCCACAAAATTACGTAAAACGCTATAACGAACACGAAAATGACTGAAATTGCGCAACCATTGATATTTTTGCATTCTTATCAATAAAATACAAGATTTTTATTGATTACAGAAATTTTTCTATTTGTATATGTGGTTTATATTCAGAAATAAAACACAAGGTTTCACTAAATACGAAAGTGTTCTTAATTGTACAATAGTTGAAAAGGCACAAATGTCACAGTCTCCCCTACTTTAGGAAATTTCGTCATGAAATTTAATTAGAGGAAACTTGTGAAAACAGATGTGGGTATTTCGCTTTCATTTGATCCTCTCGTTCCCAAGTAAACTCTGGGTCACGTTTGGATTCCCAGCGAACTTTTACAATAGGTATGCATTTGTGTTTGAGCTTCTTGACATCACGGTCCAATATTTCCACAGGTTTCACGACAAAGTGCATTGTGTTATCAACACGAATTTCATCAAGAGGGATCTGGAAGTTTTCATCAGCCAAACACTTTTTCAAGTTGGACACGTGGAAAGTTGGATGAACATTTCCAAGTTCAGGAGGTAGCTCAAGTTTGTAAGCTACGTTTCCGATTCTCTCAACGATCTTGAATGGTCCCACATATCTAGGTGCAAGTTTTCCTTTCTTCCCAAATCTGATTACACCTTTCCAAAGGGACTCCTTGAGAAGGACGCGACCATCGACTTAGAATTCCAAGGGCTTGCGTCGTCTATCTGCATAACTCTTTTGACGGCTTCAAGCTGTCAAGAGGTTATCGCGAATTTTCTTGACTTTGTCTGTAGTCTCTACAGTGATTTCAGGTCCTGTGAGTTGACCTTTACCAACCTCATTCCAGCAGACCGGTGAATGACATTTACGACTGTATAGAGCTTCGAAAGTTGCCATGTTGATGCTGGAGTAATAACTATTGTTGTAGGAGAATTCGATCAACGGTAGATGCGAATCCCAACTACCATCAAAATCGATCACATAAGCTCTAAGCATATCCTCCAGTGTCTGTATTGTTCTTTCAGATTATCCATCTGTTTGAGGATGATAAGCTGTGCTCAAATTAAGTTTAGTTCCCATGGCAGATTGCATGGTTTTCCAAAAGTGAGATAAGAATCGAGCATCACGGTCCGATATAATGTTCAAAGGAACACCATGTCGAGATACAATCTCATCTACGTAGATTTTGGCAAGTTTATCAGCAGATAGATCCTCACGTATCAGCAAGAAGTGTGCTGACTTTGTTAGACGATCAACGGCTACCCAAATGGCGTCATAACCTCTAGATGTGCACGGTAATTTGGTAATGAGATCCATAGCAATGTTTTCCCATTTCCAAACTGGTATCTCTGGTTGCTCAAGTAAACCAGAAGGATGTTGATGTTCTGCCTTAACCTTGATACAAGTTAGGCATTTAGAAACGTACAAGGCAATGTCCTTCTTCATACCCGACCACCAAAACTGGGTACGAAGGTCCTTATACATTTTGTCTACACCAGGATGGATTGAATAACGAGACTTGTGAGCCCCATCCATCAATAAGGTGCGCAGATTGTCTTGACTTGGAACCCACAAATGGTTCATGTAGTACAGCAATCCATTGTCCTTTGTTTCAAGTTGAAGCTCAAGATGATGTGGTAATTCCTTACCCATCATTTCTTGTGTAACACAAGTACGTTGAGCTTGGGAGATGCGGGTTTGAATATCAGATCGAACTTGAACACAATGAAGCTTGACGCGTTCCTTACGACTAAGCGCATCAGCCATGACATTTGCCTTACTAGGATGGTAGCGAATTTCGCAGTCATAGTCGTTTAGAAGTTCAACCCAACGTCGTTGCCTCATGTTTAGTTCTTTCTGATTAAATATGTGTTGGAGACTTTTGTGGTTTGTGAAGACCACACATTTAGTACCGTAAAGGTAGTGTCTCCAAATCTTGAGAGCAAAAACTACAGCGCCTAACTCAAGATCATGATTCGTGTAGTTTTTCTTATGGATTTTCAACTGTCTTGATGCATAGGCTATGACTTTGTCTCTTTGCATGAGAACACAACCAAGGCCTAAGTTTGATACGTCACAGTATACGACTAAGTCATCGTTGCCACCAGTTAAAGACAAAATAGGTGCATCACAGAGCTTTTGTTTCAGGGTCTGAAAAGCTTCTTCTTTTTTGGGTCCCCACTCAAAAGATTTATTTTTTTGAGTTAAAGCAGTGAGAGGAACCGCAATCTTTAAGAAGTTTGCGATAAAGTGGCGGTAATAATGTGACACCTATGTCACTTCAACCATCAAAAAAATACCAAAGCAATGAAATATTGTATTTCATACTTGGGATTTGTATAAATATGTGTATCATTTGCACATATCAATTCTTGTTCGATTTCGGGCTCTAAATCGCTTTCTGGAAGATTATACGCGCACTGATGCGTATATATAATCAGTTTAATGCAACAAACACTCCGGAACAGTGACATAGGCTTAACATACCTTAAAAAACCTTTACATAACTTGGAAATAAGTTTTGGGAGGTTTGGTGTGCCGAAATCAAGTTTATTCGCTTACAGGGACTAAATTCGACAAACTGCGAAAGTATGCCGATTCTTACTGTAACGGACATTCCGGAACTTTATCATAAGTTAAATATGCCCTAACTATCCTTTACATAGCTTAGAAATAGGCTTTGAGGTGTTTGGTGCAAAAAAATAAACTTTATGCTCATTCAGGGACTAAAAGCGTCAAAAGGTGCATAAGTTTGCAGTTTCGCGCATATCTTACGTTCTGAATACATCCGGACATCCAAAAACTTATGTAATCATTAAAATATTTTATTTTAGTGATTGGCATGAGAAAAATCCATTCGTCGCATAATTTGGATCGTTTTTCGCGTTCGTGCGTATTTCGTCGTAATTAACCGAACAACGCAACCGTACGACCAAACGAACCGACATCCGAGATATTTTTTAGCATGTTTCATTTTCCCTATACTTTAAATTCATTTTAGAGCCTTGAAATGGGATTAACGGGGCTTAAACGTGTCAAAAATGCATCAAAAACCATGTTTTGCACATTGAGGGACCAAAATTGACAATCTGCCATAGTTATCTTAGGAAGGGACCAAAGTTGAAAATCTGATTTCCAGCTTGTTCCAGCTGTTCCCCTCATTTTCACATGGTTTTAATGAAACTAGGGGCTTATTATGGGGTACCCATGGTATTCTAAAACCATGGGCACACATGTAAGGTCTAGATCGGTCTTGGTTTTCCTATAAATACCCTACCCCCCCCCCCTTCACTCAAAACTCACACCTTAATATGATTTCTCTCTAAGTTGAAGTGATTTCACTTCATACCTGAGAATAATCGGGTGAAACTTCTGTTCTTGGACCTTTTGTAAGTCCTCTTTCGTTCTTTTACGCGTTTTTAGCGTGAAAGTCAAACTTTGTTTGACTTTCTGCATTGACCAGTCTATGGTCAACAAAAAGTTTGTTTGAACTTCATAACGTGAGCCTAATCACGATGGTTTTAGTCTCTTGTGACTATACCTACTGATTACCACGTTATTTAGGCATAGTGACGAGTCGTAGTTTCGGCCAAAATGTGTATTCTTGCGTATTTTGTAACCAGACTACTTTTAGGTATCAAGACCCTTTGTTTTGATACCAAACCTGTTTTCAAATTTCGTTAAACATGTTTAACTCGTCACTTTTAAATTTGTGCTTATGTAGGGTCATAAGGTAAGCGATCTAAAGAATCGCTTAGACTTTCGAACCCGACCCGTTTGGTCGATCATTAGGATCCGACCAAACACATTAGGTGACCATAGTTGTATAGGGAATAACCTTCCGAGGTTATACCTTATGGTCACTTCGTTTAGTTAGTTGTATGACAGGTAATTGTTATGCCTTAGGAAAATTACCAAAATGCCCTTTTTACGCCAAAACTCATTTTAAGCATATGTAACATAACTTTTGACATCTAAACTGATTTGGAAACATTATTAGACATGTTAAGGCTTATATTACTTGTCATAGGACTAGTTAGGTGGTCCGAACGCGTTTTACGCGAACGACGCGTTAAAGTAGCATAAGCTACCTAAACGGCTCGTAATGGGTCGTAAGCACTTAGGATAGGGTTCGTTTTGGAATGTGGGCTTTGTTGAACCATATTACATGAGTTCCTATACTCATTTGGTTTACAAAACCTCATTTTATCCGATCTTCCGATTTAGGTCCGTTTATTTACATAGTTACCTATATTAGGTGCCGTTTGATTTCGTGATCCCTCTAGCTTTTCTTGGTTGTTGTTCAAGACTTCTAAGCACCCTCAAGTGAGTACATAGACCCCTCTTTTACTGTTTTTCAAACATTTTGGGGTGAAACACATGTGCCTACTTGTTACTTTCATGCTTTCCATGTTTTCATATCATATACTTGCTATGTTCATTAGTATACTATTAGTACATCGTTTTACATTACGTTTTATGCTATGTATGTCCATTTAGTGCATACATAGTACATTGTTTTACATTTCATTTTATGCTATGTGTGTCCATTTAGTGCATACTTAGTACATTGTTTTACATTTCATTTTATGCTATGTATCTCCGTTTAGTGCATATTTGTACATTATTTTACATTTCATTTCATGCTATGTATGTCCATTTAGTGCATACTTAGTACATTGTTTTACATTTCATTTTATGCTATGTATGTCCATTTAGTGCATACTTAGTACATTATTTTACATTTCATTTCATGCTATGTATGTCCATTTATTGCATACTTAGTACATTATTTTACATTTCATTTCATGCTATGTATGTCCATTTGTTGCATACTTAGTACATTATTTTCATAAAACATGCTTACATTTTGGTATGACATTTGGTTTGTTTAAATGGCTCAAAAATACATTCATTAACATTAGCTACGCCGTTCTTTAGTAGGTAGTGGTACCATAGGAATTGAGAACTCTCGTTCCTGACATCCTAGGTATGTTTAGATGGAAGGAATGACCGAATTCGATAAACATAACTCAGATAAATCTTTAATTCATTTAAGGGTTTATCGACACAGTCTCAAGGCTTGAATGCATGCATTTTCACAACACCGCATAGATGTTTGTATCAGTAAAGCATGCATTATTTTACAAAACATAAATTTTGATTATAATTTATCAATTGCATTGTTTTGTACCTTTCTTTCTTATAGGGTCGAGTAAATGCTTTTAATCAATAAAGGCTTTTTATTCACTCTACATCACATTTGTTTACACAATAACATTTCAACATTTGTTTAAAACATTACATTTAGTTATACATAAACATTTTTACATTGGTGGTTTGTTTGGTAAGTGATTTAAGTAACGAGGCGTGTGTAATATGATACAAGCATGGTGGATACGCCGCTGGTACTTCCTATATATAAGTGCTTGTATGATATTACATATCGTAGCGTTATTTAAATCATTTCAATTTTGACATATTACATTTTACACAAATTAACATATCTTTACAAAACATTGTTTTACAAACAACACATTTTATACAAATTCATTTTACTTGGTTATTTATTTAACCATACATATTTCCTTTATATCATCTGTTTCCTTATCGATTTTTATATGATTTATAAAACAAAAACATTTTACAAGGATCATGACTGACTTTTGTTAAACAACTTTTTTCTAAACTTATAAGTCATGAATCCTAAATCAATAAAACCTATGTATCTCACAGGCATTTTAATGCTGACGTACCTGTTTTCACATGTGTTTCAGGAAATGATGCATAGGATTGATCAAGTTACACATAGGCAGACTCGGGCCTTAGTGACAATAAAAGATGCAAGACTAGTTAATTATGTTATGTTTCCTTGTTGTTAAGACATTGTAATTTCTTTTAATTAATAAAACAACATTTAAATTTACATGTGTTATGAAACAATGATTCTGTTACGACACTCCCCGACGATTCCGCCATGATTTGTTGTTTTACGTGGTCGGGGTGTGACAGAAAAGTTGGTATCAGAGCTCATGGTAATAGGGAATTAGGTTATTAGTAATGCTTTGACCTAGTCTATAACCTTCCTAGGACCCTAAAGCGAGTTTACTTGCGTTTAGTCATAAAACAATACCGTCACCTATCCTTAGGCGACAACCACAACAAGAACACAAATTTCAAAACCGCTTTGAAAAGCAATCATCTGTTCTAGGATGATTGATTACTAGGTTTTGAACCCTCTAAGTTTTCAAAACGATTTTGGAAATAATCACCCACCCTTTTGGATGATTTGTTTTTGGCTTAGTGCCATCCGAATTTTTCAAAAATCTTGTCAAAGTTTGGTCTTATAGTGTGAACACGTGCAATTTGGAAGAGTGGATGCCTGTACTCTGAGTTTTCTGTCTAAGGCTAGAGTGTTCGTACAAATCCACATAATCGGACCAGTCACTCTTACCTGGGAACTCTTGGGGTGAGTGTCCACTTATAGGCTAAAGCATGTCTTCCCGATACATTATTATAACCCACTTACTTTGATTAGTCACCATCTCATTTGTTTGCCTTAGGTAACAAACAAATGATCGCAATTTTTATGCATTGCCATTCCGTTTTGTTTATCCGATGACATTTCACTTGTTTCCTCCTGTGTCTTTCACTTCCTCCAGAATGTCTTTTCATCGCAGCAACACTCAAATGTCTAAGCAAGCTGCCAAATTTGCCCAGCAAATAGGCAAAATAATCCTGAAGTCTGTGGATTTAGGTATCGCCATGTCTCGTCTCAATAATAGAGCCACTCAAGAAGCATCGAAGGAAGAAGAAGCGAAGCCTTCGAAAAGGTCAAGGAAGCGTAAAGCTTCAAAGAATTCTCCAGTCATTGAACCAAATCAGACCAGACCTAGCCAGGTGGCAGCACCACCAGCTAAGAAGCAATACAAAGGAACGGCACCATTATGCAACAAATGTAACGGGCATCACTAAGCTCACCTACAGTGTCGTGTGTGTGTATCATGTGGGCGAATTGGTCACCTGGCAAGTGCTTGTCGAACTAACCCAACCCAAGGTGGTCCAAATCAACCACAAGCCAACCCTATCCAACCTCGTTTTCCACCTGGATCATGCTACAACTGTGGCGAGATGAGCCATTTCAGGAACAAATGCCCAGAGATTGTCAATGCAAATCCAACCCATAAATGTGCATTTGGCCGATCAGAAGAAGCTGCTTTAAATAATCTGAACTTTCATGCTTTGTATCTTTTGTTGAACCCTGAAACAATCTGTTTTAAATAAATGGTTGTTCACAATTCTGATGTACAAGTGTTGTTACATATGTGTATGGCATTTCCCTATGATACCTACATCAAGGAACTATGTTCTTTAAACAAACTACTCTTGTGATTCCCCCTTTCATGTGATCACTCATGATTTCCTAGAAAATTTTAAGTACTCATTTCATTCAAAGAAATGAAGTACAGAAAATAAGTGACATTATGAGTAATCATGCATTTTGCACATCTGTGCCTTTAAATCCTTGGTTAGATAACTAAGGGTAATTTTTCGATCTCATGCCCATTGCATTCTGATTTTCATAACAACATGCATAGCATAAGTTTTCAAAACAACCTTTGTTGGATCGTGTACGTGACCCTGAAAGTCAGTTAAGGTAGTTCAACATCATGTGTAAAGGCGGAATCAATGCACATAACGTCAAAAACAGCTCTAATCCTTTTAACTCTTCATTTCTGATTAATAAACGTGCTTTTACAATAAGATCTGATGAAAATCCGACAGCACTTCGTGATTCACTCAATGACCTTGTACCGTTCCTTTTTTTAAATGTGATACTCACACTCCTATATATAGATAATGACCCTTCCATTTGAAACTAAACATAATGTTTCAAACGATAGATCTCAAACGGAACCCTATGTTCAAACAATGAACTCAAACGGAACCCTATGTTCAAACGGAACCCTCTATAACATAACTGATTTCAAACGGAACCCCTTGAAACTCTTTCTAAACTCAAAACTAAACCCTAATTTAACATTTAAGATCCAATCTTGACTTTCTTGATATAAGACTTGATGAAGATGCAGTCAACAGACATTCGTGTGCATCAACAGACTCCCCCTTGGATGTTGACGTAGTCTTCAGCTCCTGAGTCTTCAGTCTTAGTCTTTTCTTCAACTCTGTCTTTTCATCATAAGCACTCTATCTTCATACTCCCATATGTTGTTGATCCAGACTCCCCCTTTCACAGACTCCCCCTCTCGATATGCTGAATCTGAGATATCTGGTTCAATCTTTGACAATTTGCTTCCATTGAGAATAATGAAGACCAAATCTGTTACTCAACCAGCAAACATTACAATTCTATCTTTCAAACATAATCCACAAAGTTAAACAGTTTTAGAAATCCACTCAAGTATTCAGGTCCAAGTTAATGACCCTGATCACTTGATTAATCTACCAAGTCTAAATTAATGACCTTGGTTGATCTTTTGACGAAATAATACTGATTTTAAAACAACAATTTCAAACAATTTCTGAAAATAACAAGTATCAAATTAATGAACTTGTTTTTAACTTTTCAAACAATTCAAACTTCTTCAAAGATAAGCTCTCCTCATTCTTCAGTCCAGAATCTCCTACACCTGCTTCAAACATCTGAGAATCCAACAATCAACTTTCCACTTTGGTTTGTCGGAAAATAAAGCAGAAATAAAATCTTTTTGGATTTTATCAAAGTGTTCTAAACTAAGAAATGAAATACAGAAAACTTAAATTGCAGAAATTAAACAAAGTAAACTATTTACAAACATATTTTTGGTGAGCGTGTTAGGGAATCATATCAGCTTTTCAGACAAATCACAAGTACCGTTAAGCTACATTACATACTCAGATTTAAACAATTCACCTCGATTGTCGATATACTGATCCATCTTAAATTCCCACACAAATTTCAATTTACTCAGGATACGATTTAGATGAATTAAGAACTTAGATCATTCATGTGTCCCACCTCTTGAATATACTCCCGTATCCAGAATCCCAATAATCAGTCTTACAGGTGAGAATACTACAATGATATCTGTATATAATTTAGGTATGCGAGGGCCGAGGGATCTCAGATCGATACTTCCGTATACGCAGAGAGATATCAGCTTCGACTTTTCGGTGTGTCCCCTTTAGAGGATCTTTTTGCTTACAACAGCAGCATTTATCAATTTTATTGTTTCAGTATGCTGAGGGTTTAATGCTGTGTTTCAAGCATTTCAGCAAGTATTAGCCAGGGACTAGGTCAGAACCACCGTTCAGCAGAAGTCCCGGAATAATACCCCAGACATCATTGAGTATAAAGACCTAGTATATCAGATTAAGAGACCTTTCAAACGAGATTTCAGGGGTTACCTATATATCCAAGTAGTGTTCCCCACGAATTCACAAGTTTGAATTTTAGGTTTATATCCCGAATAAATCTACTAAATGTGTGAAAACCTATCGACACATCATCAGTAAGATTGTTTAACTCTTTTATACTTTACAAATCTTTAGCATACTGTAATCGTCTAGCTGATGTACTATCATTTTCCCTATATACACAAGCTCTTTTTCATATTTTATCATGTTTTTGTAATTTTGCATTTTTTACTGTTTTTGTATTTTCTGAAAATATAACTATGTACAAACATCTACTCCCCCTAAATACCAAAACAAGTAAAAATTCGACAAACCATTGCAGATTGTTTCTCGTCTTCATCCACAACAGTACCCTCATCAACGCCAATTATGCCATCCGACACCGACAGAAGCTTCATACCATTCAGTTTTAACAAATATTTAAACCGATTTTTATCAAAAGCTTTGGTATGTAAATCAGCTTTCTGTTCGTCAGTGTGGATTTTCTCAATTCGTATCAACTTTTTCTCAAAGCAATCACGAATAAAGTGATGACGAATTTCTATGTGTTTAGTTTTAGCGTGATGTACTGGATTTTTAGTTATATTTATTGCGGCCTCATTATCAACAAAAAGAGGTGTGTTAAGAAACTGCAAACCGTAGTCGCGCATCTGTTGCTGTATCCACAAGATCTGAGAGCAGCAACTGCTAGAAGACACATACTCCGCTTCACAAGTAGATAACGCCACGGACGTTTGTTTCTTACACTGCCAGGTAACCAATCTAGGACCAAAGAACTGGCATCCTGCAGTTGTTGATTTTGAATTGACTTTGCAGCATCCGAAATCCGAATCGGAATACCCTTCGAGCGTAAAATCACCTTTTCTAGGATACCACAACGCCAATGAAGGAGTTCCTTTCAGATAGCGCAATATCCTCTTCACAATGATCATATGCGATGCTCTCGGGTTAGACTGAAATCTTGCTGCGAGGCACGTTGGGTACATAATATCAGGACGTGAAGCAGTTAGGTACATTAATGAACCTATCATGGATCGATAAAAAGTTTCATCAGCCCTGTCTCCGGTGAGATCTGGGTGAATCCCATGATTTGTTGCAAGTGGGGTAGCAGCTGGAGTAGAACCTGACATCCCAAATTTCTCCAAGATATCATGAACGTACTTTGACTGATGAATGAAAATTCCCTCAGGAAGTTGTTCAACTTGTAATCCCAGAAAGAATTTCATCTCCCCCATTGATGACATTTCAAACTTCTGCTTCATCACTGATTCAAAATCTTTGCATAGATTTTCATTTGTCGACCCAAAGATTATATCGTCTACATAAATCTGAACTATCAGAAGATGACCATCGACCTCTTTGGTGAAGAGAGTGGCATCCACTTTTCCACGAATGAACTTGTTGGCTAGTAGGTGTTGAGACAAAGTCTCGTACCAAGCTCTCGGGGCCTGGTGTAAACCATACAGCGCTTTATCCAATAAGTAGACCTTGTTTTTGTGGATTGGATCGGTAAAACCCGGTGGCTGACCGACATAAACTTCCTCTTTGACCTTCCCATAAAGAAACGCCGATTTAACATCCAACTGATAAACTTTGAAGTTCTTCCAAGACGCAAATGCTAGAAAAATTCTGATCGCCTCTAGTCGTGCTACAGGAGCATAGACTTCGGTAAAATCAATTCCCTCCTGTTGACTAAATCCCTGAACAACGAGTCAAGCTTTGTTCCTTACGACAACTCCTCTATCGTCCCTCTTACACTTAAACACCCACTTGGTGTTAATCTTCCTCTGACCATCCGGCAAATCAACTAACTTCCACACTCCCAATTTCTCGAATTGACTAAGTTCCTCCTGCATTGCATTGACCCAAGAGTCTTCAATAAGTGCCTCTTTGTAAGTTCTTGGCTCAACCTGCGAGATAAAACAACTTAATGAGAATTCAGTTTGTAAAGGAGCAACTTTTGTATAAAAACATGTAAGCCCTTTATCAATCTGATTTCGAGTGTGAACGCCTTTCTGCAAATCTCCTATGATCAACTCCTCTAGATGATATGAAAAAGTTCGCGGCATCACTTCACTTGGAACATCTACATTTCCCTCCAGATTAGTAACATTCTGTTCTGCATCTTGTTCACCAACTTGGTTTGTTTGACTTGAAAACTGAATTTGCTCCCCCTCAGAATCTGAATCACCATGATCAAAGACTGGCATGTTTTCAGCTTCTAGATTATCATTCTGAGCCAACTGATTATCTTGAGCAACTTCATTCTGTTGGACATCATCATGTTCACCAGCATTACTTGGACCTGCTTCATCGTCATTTGAAGTTTCTCGTGGTCTTCTCGAATACTCAGCTGGAAACCTTAGCTGTGACTCATATTCACGCAAAATATCCAACTCATCAAAGAAATCTTCATCTTCCTCTGATTCTTCTCTCATGTCAAACGAATCCCAAAGTTTGTCATAATGATAACGCCATGAATCACCAGGATTCTGCGGCGGCATAGTATAACCTTGACATTCAACATTTGCAGCTTCAATAATCCGCTTCTCACTTGGAACGAAGACACGTCGCAACGGATTTGCATAACCAACAAATATACCCTCAATGCTCTTCGGACCAAACTTTCCATGAGGCTCTATAACCGTACAGGGTGACCCGAATGGTTCTAGATACTTCAAATTTGGTTTGCGATTATTGATTAGCTCAAAGCAAGTTTTGTTGAACTTCTTGACAGTGAGAACCCTGTTGAGCGTATAGCATGCGGCGGAAACAGCTTCAGCCCAAAAATTTATCGGTAACTTTGAATCTGCAAGCATAGTTCTAGCCGTCTCGATTAGTGTCCGGTTTTTGCGTTCTGCGACTCCATTCTGCTGCGGAGTGTACGGAGCACTAAACTCATGCAAAATACCTCTTTCATCACAAAATTCTTCCATCTTGCTGTTCTTGAATTCAGTACCATTGTCACTTCGAATTCTTTTAATACGCCTTTGGTACAAATTCTCAATCTTTCTGAACAGCCCCATCAAACTGTCAAATGTTTCATCTTTCGTCTTCAAGAAAGAAACCCACGAAAATCTAGAATAATCATCAGTAACGACCAAACAATAATAATCTCCTGTAATACTTTTGACATTCACAGGACCAAACAAATCCATGTGAAGTCTTTCCAGCGGTCTTGAAACTGAATTGACTTGCTTTGTAGGGTGTGACTTTTTCTTTTGCTTGCCTTTGATGCAGCTAATGCACTCCCCTTCCAGATGAAAACCTTTGATATTAACTCCCAATACCAAATCATTGTGCACCAAGTGATTCATCTTCCTTAGGTGAATATGCCCTATCTTTCGGTGCCACAATCTCGATTCTTTCTCAGTTGCTCTAGACACAAAACAATGTGCTTGACCAGTAGTTGTAGTTGCTACAGACATATCTAACACATATAAATCATTCACTCTAGGTGCCCTCATAATAATCCATTCTTCAGGAATAACAAAACCAGGTTTCAAGATCAAACATTCCTTATCAGTGAAATGAGTAGTATACTGATTGTCACAAATCTGCGAAATACTAAGCAGATTGTTCTCCAGCTCAGTGATGTAGTTAACTCTCTCAAACGTCACAATCCCATTGGATAACGTTCCTTCACCAACAATTCTACCACCTTCATGACCTGCAAATCCCACATAACCACCATTGATATTCTTCACATCATATAGCAATGCAGTTTTTCCTGTCATATGTCGAGATGCGCCACTATCCATGATCCATCTTGAAATGGCTCTTGGAAGATCCTGCACATACCACAAATTTCAAATTAACCAACTTTTAAGAAAGATGCCGATTCATGCTTCGCGATCCAGGAAGCTCCGGCAATTCAAACTGCTTATTCGAACATGGTGTCCACCCAGGCCTCATCAGCCTTAGGTGTAACCTTGACTCTAGCAACTTGAATTTTGAAATTTTCAGCCTTAAAAGGTGGAAAATTTGCATCATAATCAACCGAAATTGATTCATCAGCCTTTTTCACTTCAGAAGTTGAAATTTTCATTTCAGTTTTTGGTTTCCAAACTTGTTGAGATAATGCAACCTGTTTATAAAACTTGTCATTTTTAGTTACCACTTTCTTTACAGGTTCATTTTTCACTTTGATGTTGTCATTTTTCATATGCTTTTTCTCAACAACGATTGGTGCTTTACCCTTCACATCAACTTTCTTCTGTTGAAACTTCACATTTTCAGTCTTAGGCTTCACATTGGTACACTTTCGTGCAAAGTGACCCACTTGATTACATCTAAAACATGTACGAGTATCAACAACTCGACTTGTGCCTTCATACTGATAATGTGAAGCTCTTTTCTCAAAGAACTCTTTATTGGATTTTGAAAAGATTTCATTTTCCTCATCAGAATGTGAACTTGAACTATTCACAAACACCTTCTTTTCAGCAAACCTTTTGTTTTGAAAACTCTTTTTCTGATAACTATTACCACCCCGATAACCACCCGACCAATTGTTTCGATTGTTATTATAAAAACATGGTGGAACAACAGGCTTTTTGTAATAAGCTTTATCTTTCTCAAAATTCATTTGCCTTTTTATTTGACACAAACTGTTCACTTCTGACAACTCAACTTCAACCAATTTGAAAACATTTGTCAACTTTTTCACATTAACATTCTCAATTGGAAACTCAGAATCCGAATACAACTTATCAGATCCAGCCATCTTGTACATCACAAGACCCGGTTCATCACTTAAGTTGTTTTTGGATTTTGATTTCTGAATGTATTTGTCCAAGAAACACCCATCATCTTCAGCTGAATCACTATTCAAAACACTTTCAGCTGTGCTCTTAACAATCTCTGTCTGAACACTATCATCAGATGATGTAGAAAAATTAACATCAATGTTCTCTCGAAGTTTAACTTCTTTTTCTTCCTCAATTTCAACCAATCCAGACTGCTTTTCAGTGTAATTATGAAGAACAGGTGGTGGTACTTGATGAAAACCCACCCCAGTTCCATCAGAATACACATCTTCGCCCGCTTTATCTTTCCCGATGGGTTTGGGAATGATATGTTGCAAAACAAAGCTTGCGGAGCTGTAACTGTTAAGCTTCAACTGGATTCGCTCGTTTTCGATTACAGCCTCTTGAACTTTAAGTTTCAATTTAGCGATTTCATCCAGTTGTTTATTGATTGATTCTTCTTTAACTCTAAGCACTGCTTTTAAATGTTCATTTTCTTTAAAAGTTTTACCATTTCGATCATCACAATCTTTCATTGTGCTTTTGAGTTTTTCAAATTTTTCAGAAATCTGACGGTTTTCAAGAATCAACTTTTCATTTTCTTGTTTAATTTTGTCATGATCAATTTTATCAATTTCAATTTTAGCAGTTAATTCTCTTATCCGTTCAGTTGAAGCTTTAACTGTTTTGTCACGACCAAGAATCTGATTCTCAACGTTTCTGACCTTTGCTGTCAGATCTTTAATTTTCTCACCGTTGAGATACGTGACAGTATTACAAAATTTGCACTCTTTGTTGCAATTTTTGCAATCAGCATTTCCTTCGATCTTTTTACCTGACGCATTAGTTGACACATCTGAACTGACCTGGCTTTTTGACTCAGACACGGAGTTAGAGTCTACCTCAAGTGCTTTGGCAGCTAGCACTTTGTCAGCCATTTTTCCCAGATTCTCTGCATTCAACTCCTGCGTAGTATCGATAACTCAAGTATCAATCTTCTTGGATTCTTTTCCTTCTATCTCTTCTTTCTCCTTTCTTTCTTTCTCCTCTTTCTCCTCTTCAATCATTTTCGAAGTTGGAGTTCCCCACCATTTGTGTTGCCAATACTCATCATTTTCTTTCATTTCCTTGATTAAGACTTCTATATCGAGAGTTTTGTGATCAACTGCAATATTTCCATACTCATCAAGATAACACTCTCTGTCTGGATCCCATCTGTTGGCTCTCTTTGCATCCAAAAAGATTCTAGAAAGTCTAGTAATTTTGTTTTCCGAAATCATTTTTCTGTATTTATACTTCTGCTCTTCAGTTCTCTCATCTTTCCATGGAATAGGTTCATTTTTCGCCATGAATGCGTAACCAACCGCATCTTCTTCTGGTAGAACCTCTTGACTCCAATCATACCCTTCATCATCGTAAATCACTGCAAGAGCTCTAGATTTCTCTCTGTTGTCTTCAACCTGCTTCAATCTAGGCGGCTCGGATTTATTCTGGTGATAAATCGCCTTTTTGTAGTAATCATCTCTGAAAGGATTCTCCGACTCATCAACATAAGCATTTCGGCATTCTCTCTTGAAATGACCCTTCTGCTTACATTTGAAACATGTCACTTTGGATTTATCGAATCCCAGCTTAGTAGAAGCACCACCAATTGTTTTCCTGCCAGTAATTTCCATGAATCTTTGTGCACGACGAACAGCACTTGCCATAGCCCAACGAATATCGATCAGTTCCATTTCCTCCGGATCAATCTGATCGTAATCTTCTTTCGTCAAATTTGTATTGCCAATCTTCCCAGCTACCAATCCTTCATATGATTCCAACACCGATGCTAGAATGATCATTTGCTGCTTTGCCGACTCTTCATCAAAATTTTGAGCATTCTTCAAGTCGATTGCAATATTGCATTGAAAACGATTCTTTGCATCAGCATTTCTAGAAGATGAAAATCCACTGTGACTTCCACTGCTTTGACTACTTTGACTTTCTTTGCCGGCTGTCGACACATTTTCAGCAGAAAATGCAGTTTTTGGTGAAGTAGCTTTCGGCATCATGCTCTTTGGATAGTATAAATCCAGATTCTGCTGATAAGATGAATGATTAACTTTGTACGTCTTCTTCAACTCTAGCTCATGACTCTCGAGTTTCTCAATCACCAAATCTGGTTTCAACAATTCAGAAGGAATAGTGTTCTTAAGCATGAGAGCATAATATCTCCACT
The DNA here is from genome assembly GCA_030545235.1 of Helianthus tuberosus. Classification (NCBI taxonomy): domain Eukaryota; kingdom Viridiplantae; phylum Streptophyta; class Magnoliopsida; order Asterales; family Asteraceae; genus Helianthus; species Helianthus tuberosus. The sequence continues at coordinate 59,591,863 of CM060429.1, read as the reverse complement.
CCATCTCGTCTGGCAACGAATCGAACAACTTGTCTACTTGCTCATCATCAGAATACTTGATATCATGTCTTGCTAATTCCAGCTTCAGATGACCGAACCTTTCTATCATTTTACATACTGACTCATTCTTAAGACAACCAAACATATCAAACTCTTTCCTAAGAAGTTTCTTTTTGTTTTTTACGATTTCAGTACTTCCTAAACATTTTTGTTTTAACTTTGCCCAAAGATCTTTAGCGTTTGTATAGTCTATCAATGAGATGATATCCTCCCGAACAGACTGAAATAACAACGCCACACACTTTTGTTCGGCTACAAATGAATCAATCTCATCAAATCCTGTTAAAACTTCCCCATTCTTGTTTCCTTGGTCATAACCATTTTTCAGACTTTTCCAACTTGGAAACGCGAATGCCATCATCCAATCTTCAAACTTTCTGGACCAACGACTGTACTCCTCGATAGCCATTAACTTTGGAGGTTTATTGAACGTTCCGAAGGCGCTTTCCGATTCCCAAGCTTCCTTTTTCTTCTCTTTTGGTGGATTCTCATTCACATTGCTTGATGAAGCATCTTTGTTTCCGGAATCTCCAGCGAACGCGTACATGTTGCTAAACGGGTTTAAGAAAATATCATCCATCTTGAGTGTACCTGTAAAATCAAACAACACTTAGACAAATTTTGATTTTTGAAAATATAAGAAACTGTTCAAACGGAATGGTCTGTTTCGTTTGAAATACCAAAAGTTTCAAACGACAACAATTTTCAAACGACAAAGAATTCCAACGAGGTACTGTTCCGTTTGAATCAATAGTTTCAAACGACAAGGATTTCAAACGACCAACTAGTTTCAAACGACAACTAGTTTCAAACGATACAGTTCAAACGATAAACTGTTTCAAACGATAGAATCCATTTTCAAACGACAGTTCAAACGATTGGACAGTTTTCAAACGATAGATTGATTTTTAAATGATAGATTGATTTTCAAACGATGGATCAGTTTTCAAATGGTGACGTCAGCAGATCGCGAAAATTTTCAAACGATAAGTATGATTTCGATCAGTTTTAGGTCGATTTTTGATTTCAAACTTTCAAGGATTAGATAATAGTCAATTTTGTTTGTTATGTAATCGTTTCAAGCCATTTTAACCGTGACAACTAGTAAAAATCAGAAAAGAAAGGTAGAAGTGAGATAATCCGATGATTTCAAGCTGTATTCGGTATGAACTCCTCGTCCTGAGCTCTGATACCACTTGTTGGATCGTGTACGTGACCCTGAAAGTCAGTTAAGGTAGTTCAACATCATGTGTAAAGGCGGAATCAATGCACATAACGTCAAAAACAGCTCTAATCCTTTTAACTCTTCATTTCTGATTAATAAACGTGCTTTTACAATAAGATCTGATGAAAATCCGACAGCACTTCGTGATTCACTCAATGACCTTGTACCGTTCCTTTTTTTAAATGTGACACTCGCACTCCTATATATAGATAATGACCCTTCCGTTTGAAACTAAACATAATGTTTCAAACGATAGATCTCAAACGGAACCCTATGTTCAAACAATGAACTCAAACGGAACCCTATGTTCAAACGGAACCCTCTATAACATAACTGATTTCAAACGGAACCCCTTGAAACTCTTTCTAAACTCAAAACTAAACCCTAATTTAACATTTAAGATCCAATCTTGACTTTCTTGATATAAGACTTGATGAAGATGCAGTCAACAGACATTCTTGTGCATCAACAACCTTCATGATTTCAAAATATTTCATATAGTTTGAAAACAAATTTTATGTAATATATCAAATGCATGATTTCAAAAGCATTGTCTATGTTTCAAAAACAACCTTCATGATTTCAAAATGTTTCATATAGTCTGAAAACAATAATAACACAGTATATTTTCTTAATATATCAAGTGCATGATTTCAAAAAGCATTATTCATATTTTCAAAAACCTTATACATAATTTCAAAATCTCATCTTGCATGATTTTAAAACATTTTATAAATATACTTACTTAACACACCTACTTTATGATTTCAAAAGTATTATATATAAGGTTTCAAAAACATTAAACACATTTCAAAAAGAAACCCCATGCATAGTTTTCAAAAACATTTTCTCATGCATTGACTTAACCTTCAAATTCTGCTTCGTATGTCGCCTTGGCATATCTAGCACCTCAACTTCATGAGCATTTTTACCTCATGTTTCGACTTAAGCACGTCTAGTGCAAGGTTTTGAAACGCCTCCCACTTTTCAAATCCCAAAATCCATATGGGATCTTCTTACCTTCACAATTAGATCCTTGTGGATGATTATCGTTCAAATCAGAGTCCTTCATTGGATTCCTTATGTACCTTAATTCGAATATTACGATTCTTTGAAATCGAAATCGAATTTTCTTTTTTAAGATCTTCCTATCTTTATAGTTAGATTCTTGGAAATATTTAAAGTGCCAATCAAAATCCACGAATTGGATACCTGGTGTGCTTTAAATTCATGTGCACAATTAACAAAACAAATTAACAAAATGATAACAAATTAAAGATCAAGATAAACAACTTGTGATTATGTGTTCATGTGTTTTCTTTTATACATTTTGTGTTTTTAAGTAATCTGGATATTCGTTATCCAAATCCTCGTAGAATCTTCCATATCTTCATATGAAAGATTCATAGTAGGATATCCAAAGGTACTACCCTAAATCCTTAATGGGCTTCTACGTAATAGTTAAGACCCTTGGATTATATAGTACCATTCCATAATTCAAAGAGACCCTTTGAGTGGTCTAGTAAAAAAAGATTGTTTCAGAATCTGGTTAAGAATAACATGTGATGATATAAGCTGAAAGGACTCCTTGGTGGTCTAGTTAAAGAGATCATTTATTGATTCAATTAAAAAGGACCCTAAGATGGTCTAGTCACACTCATCACAGGTTTGTTCATTTGGTTTTCCCCTACACATTATAAAATGCACTGTGCGGACTATGCAAGGAGTTACATAATTATGGACGCGTACATAATTATGAAATTTAGTGCGCAGAAACCACAGTAAGATTTATCATGTGTAAGAACCTATAGTGGCAACAGTAACAAAACGTGAACAATATAATGAAGGGTACGGTGGACGCACCAATAACGCTTTATATACTTATATATAAGTGTCCCTTTTACATTTCAAGCATGATGTTATTAAAGTTACTAGAAGTTCAGGACTCTAACCAGTGTTGTTTGATCTTTTCAACTTCATGTTTCAAGCTCTCACAAGTTTCCACTAGATAAATTTCGGGACGAAATTTCCTGAAGTAGGGGAGACTGTGACACCTGTGTCACTTCAACCATCAAACAAATACCAAACCAATGAAGTATTGTATTTCATACCTGGGATTTATATAAATATGTGTATCAATTGCACATATCAATTCTTGTTCGATTTCGGGCTCTAAATCGCTTTCTAGAGGTTATACGTGCACTGATGCGTAAATATAATCAGTTTAATGCAACAAACACTCCGGAATAGTGACATAGGCTTAAAATACCTTAAATAACCTTTACATAACTTGGAAATAAGTTTTGGGAGGTTTGGTGTGCCGAAATCAAGTTTATTCGCTTACAGGGACTAAATTCGACAAACTGTGAAAGTATGCCGATTCGTACTGTAACGGACATTCCGGAACTTTATCATAAGTTAAATATGCCCTAAATATCCTTTACATTGCTTAGAAATAGGATTTGAGGTGTTTGGTGCGAAAAAAAATAAACTTTATGCTCATTCAGGGACTAAAAGCGTCAAAAAGTGCATAAGTTTGTAGTTTCACGCATATCTTACGTTCTAAATATATCCGGACATCCAAATATTTATGTAATCATCAAAATATTTTATTTTAGTGATTGGCATGAGAAAAATCTATTCGTCGCGTAATTTGGATCGTTTTTCGCGTTCGTGCGTATTTCGTCGTAATTAACCGAACAACGCAACCGTACGACCAAACGAACCGACATCCGAGATATTTTTGAGCATGCTTCATGTTCCCTATACTTTAACTTCATTTTAGAGCCTTGAAATGGGATTAACGGGGCTTAAACGTGTCAAAAATGCATAAAAACCATGTTTTGCACATTGAGGGACCAAAATTGACAATCTGCCATGACCAAAGTTGAAAATCTGATTTCCAGCTTGTTCCAGCTGTTCCCCTCATTTGCATATGGTTTTAATGAAACTAGGGGCTTGTTTTGGGGTACCCATGGTATTCTAAAACCATGGGCACACATGTAAGGTCCAAATCGAAGCTCGGTTTTCGATGAACGATCCTAACGGTCTTGGTTTTCCTATAAATACCCTACCCCCCTTAACTCAAAACTCACACCTTGATCTGATTGCTCTCTAAGTTGAAGTGATTTCAGTTCATACCTGAGAATAATCGGGTCAAACTTCCGTTCTTGGACCTTTTGTAAGTCCTCTTTCGTTCTTTTACGCGTTTTTAGCGTTTTGTTTGACTTTCTGCATTGACCAGTCTATGGTCAACACGAAGTTCGTTTAAACTTCATAACGTGAGCGTAATTGTTATGCCTTAGGAAAATTACCAAAATGCCCTTTTTACGCCAAAACTCATTTTAAGCATATGTAACATAACTTTTGACATCTAAACTGATTTGGAAACATTATTAGACATGTTAAGGCATATATTACTTGTCATAGGACTAGTTAGGCGGTCCGAACGCGTTTTACGCGAACGACGCGTTAAAGTAGCATAAGCTACCTAAACGGGTCGTAATGGGTCGTAAGCACTTAGGATAGGTTTCGTTTTGGAATGTGGGCTTTGTTGAACTATATTACATGAGTTCCTATACTCATTTGGTTTACGAAACCTCATTTTGTCCGATCTTTCGATTTAGGTCCGTTTATTTACATAGTTACCTATATTAGGTGCCGTTTGATTTCGTGATCCCTCTAGCTTTGCTTGGTTGTTGTTCAAGACTTCTAAACACCCTCAAGTGAGTACACAGACCCTCTTTTACTGTTTTTCAAACATTTTAGGGTGAAACACATGTGCCTACTTGTTACTTTCATGCCTTCCTTGTTTTCATATCATATACTTGCTATGTTCATTAGTACACTATTAGTACATCGTTTTACATTACGTTTTATGCTATGTATGTCCATTTAGTGCATACTTAGTACATTGTTTTACATTTCATTTTATGCTATGTATGTCCGTTTAGTGCATACTTAGTACATTGTTTTACATTTCATTTTATGCTATGTATGTCCGTTTAGTGTATACTTAGTACATTATTTTACATTTCATTTCATGCTATGTATGTCCATTTAGTGCATACTTAGTACATTGTTTTACAATTCATTTTATGCTATGTATGTCCATTTAGTGCATACTTAGTACATTATTTTACATTTCATTTCATTTCATGCTATGTATGTCCATTTGTTTCATACTTAGTACATTATTTTACATTTCATTTCATGCTATGTATATCCATTTGTTGCATACTTAGTACATTATTTTCATAAAACATGCTTGCATTTTGGTATGACATTTGGTTTGTTTAAATGGCTCAAAAATACATTCATTAACATTAGCTACGCCGTTCGTTAGTAGGTAGTGGTACCATAGGAATTGACAACTCCCGTTCCTGACATCCTAGATATGTTTGGATGGAAGGAATGACCGAATTCGATAAACATAACTCAGATAAATCTTTAATTCATTTAAGGGTTTATCGCCACATTCTCAAGGCTTGAATGTATGCATTTTCACAACACCGCATAGATGTTTGTATCAGTAAAGCATGCATTATTTTACAAAACATAAATTTTGATTATAATTTATCAATTGCATTGTTTTGTACCTTTCTTTCTTATAGGGTCGAGTAAATGCTTTTAATCAATAAAGGCTTTTTATTCACTCTACATCACATTTGTTTACACAATAACATTTCAACATTTGTTTAAAACATTACATTTAGTTATACATAAACATTTTTACATTGGTGGTTTGTTTGGTAAGTGATTTAAGTAACGAGGCGTGTGTAATATGATACAAGCATGGTGGATACGCCGCTTGTACTTCCTATATATAAGTGCTTGTATGATATTACATATCGTAGCGTTATTTAAATCATTTCAATTTTGACATATTACATTTTACACAAATTAACATATCTTTACAAAACGTTGTTTTACAAACAACACATTTTATACAAATTCATTTTACTTGGTTATTTATTTAACCATACATATTTCCTTTATATCATCTGTTTCCTTATCGATTTTTATATGATTTATAAAACAAAAACATTTTACAAGGATCATGACTGACTTTTGTTAAACAACTTTTTTCTAAACTTATAAGTCATGAATCCTAAATCAATAAAACCTATGTATCTCACAGGCATTTTTATGCTGACGTATCTGTTTTCACATGTGTTTCAGGAAATGATGCATAGGATTGATCAAGTTACACATAGGCAGACTCGAGCCTTAGTGACAATAAAAGATGCAAGACTAGTTAATTATGTTATGCTTCCTTGTTGTTAAGACATTGTAATTTCTTTTAATTAATAAAACAACATTTAAATTTCCATGTGTTATGAAACAATGATTCTGTTACAACACTCGCCGACGATTCCGCCATGATTTGTTGTTTTACGTGGTCGGGGTGTGACAAATAACCCGCGAGCCCCAGAAATGAATGAACCTCGGTAGGAGTAGTAGGTGTATCCCATTCCTTAATCGCACTGATTTTGGCGGGATCTACATGTATACCTTGTTCGTTGACAATGTGTCCCAAAAATTGAACTTCCTTAAGCCAAAATTCACACTTGGAGAACTTGGCAAAGAGTTGTTCCTTCTTTAGGAGTTCCATCGTTGGACGGAGATGTTGTTCATGGTCAGCTCGTGTCTTTGAATAGATCAAAATGTCATCAATGAAAACAATGATGAATTTGTCAAAATAAGGCTTACAAACCCTATTAATCAAGTCTATGAAGATGGAAGGAGCATTCGTCAACCCAAAAGGCATGACAGTGAACTCATAGTGGTCGTATCGTGTCCGGAATGCAGTCTTGGGAATATCTTCTTCGAGTACATGAAGCTGATGATACTCAGAACATAGATCAATCTTTGAAAAGTAGGTAGCACCTTGTAGCTGATCAAAGAGATCATCAATGCGAGCTAGGGGATATAGATTATTGATCGTGAGTTTACTGAGCTCACGGTAATCGATACACATTCGGAAGGATCCGTCCTTCTTTTTCACAAATAGAACAGGATCTGGCAGACCATCGATGTACTTTTAAATTGCCTTATCCAAAGGCGTGACCATTGTAGGACATAGCAGACTTAGCTCCTTGTATCGGTTGGTGTAGGCGTGATGTTCTCCACTATCTTGTTTCAGATCGTGGAACTCGTTCTCAAGCGCCCTTTGCTCGTGATGTGGGCAAAACTCTTTCATCATAAGCGCTCTGAGCTCTTCCCATGTCTAAGCCATCGCAACATCAGCACCCATATCTCTCACTACTCCTTTCCACCACGTGAGCGCCCTCTTTTGGAATACGCTCGAAGAAAATTCTACTTTGCGCTCATTTGTACACTGGACATGGCCGAATGTACTCTCAAGACTCTCAAACCACTGTAGGAGCCCAGTTGCTCCCTCATAAGTCTTGTTCGAATGATCAAACAAATCTTAAGGAATCAAGAATTCAAGTTTGTCCTATCATCGGATAACTATGTAAGTGCGTCGGGACTTTAATTGGAGGATCGGATAGAATGAAGTCTTATAAACCAATCGAATGTTGGAACTCATGTGATATGGTTTAATAAACTTAACATTCTGATTTGGAAAGGATCCTAAGTGCTTTTATCCGTTATGAGTCGTCAAAGTAGTTTACGCTACTTTAACGGATCATTTGCGTAATATATGTTTGGATGGTTAATTATGTCTTATGATAAGTCTTACATGTCAAAACATGTTTGATAATGTTGTAAGATAAGTTTATATGTCAAAAATTTGGTTACATATGCTTAAAATTGATTTATGCGCAAAAAGGGCATTTTGGTCATTTTTAAAGAACATAGAAGCGACTTATCATAACACTAACCAAACGACGTGACCATAAGGTATAACCTCAGTAGGATATTCCCTATACAACTATAGTCACAAAAATGTGCTTGGTCGAAACCTAAGATCAACCAAACGGGTCGGATTTGAAAGTCAAAGCGGTGGTCAAGGCCGCTCGACTTACGACCCTAATAAAGCACTAAACTTGAAGTGACGAGTTAGACATGTCAAATCATTTGTAAAAAAGTTATAAAACTGATTTTGTATCAAAACTTGGTGTTTTGATACCTGGAAATAGTTTGGTCGTAAAATGCACATGATGCGCATCTTTGACTGAAGCTTTGACTCGCCACTTCGACTAGTTAACGTGGTAAATAGAAGATGCAATCGCAAGGGATTATAACCTTCGTGATTACGATTACGTTGCAAAGTTCAATTGAACTTTGACTTGACCAATTAAGGTTAGAACAGAAAGTCAAATAGAAAGTCAAATTATTTGACTTTTAGCTCAAAATAGGTAAAATAAATGAAATAGACTAAGGATGAGAACTTACTTGTGTTAAGAAACACTTAAGAACTCAGGGAGGAGGTCTCCAATTGCTGGAAGCAACTCCAAAGATGTAGGAAAAAGAAAATGTGTACGACCAAGGAATTTAGGTGAAAATGGCTTGCTATTTATAGCAATTTGGAAGCCACAAGATGATTACACATGTCCCATGAGGTGTCCCTGATCATAGGAGGTCCTAACAAGTGTCAAATGCAGGTAACAACTTGGAAAACACGAGTTCTTGGGCTCCAAGGCATGAAAAACAAGTGGCTGCCATGATTCTGGTCGTTGGGCACCCTCTACAGACCGTAGAGGGTGCAGACCTACGGTCCGTAAAAGCTGGTCAGAGGCAGAATGTGACCACCCGAAATCTCAAGACCTTTCCTTTATGTGTCGTTTGTTTTAGGATCCTGTTTTATAAGTTGTTGCATTGTATCATTACACTGTTTTGTTCGAATGTTAATAGGATAGTTATGTGGATGGTTTAAGATAAATGTTAAAGTTTAATAATAAGTCAATGTTTAATACTAAGTCAAGTAATCCAAGAAGCTAGTGTGACCCTTGACGAAACTGGGGACTTTCTTCGTGTGGGATCTCGACGAAACTCATCTTTCATCGAGTAGGGAGTTTTGCCAAGCAGTGTTACGGCCAGTGAGGCCCAGGTTCTGTGAGGCCCAGCGTTTTAATATAAGTCTAGTTACACTCTTCGGCAAACTCTAAAACTTCATTCTCCCCTTTCGTGTAACCAACGACAATCTTTCTTTCGCTCATAGCTTTCTCTTCTCGCTGATTCAGGCACCGTTATTCTGTTTCAATTCTCCGGTGAGTGCGACAACATTTATCTTAATATGTATTGATTGTTCTAGGTTATGTACAGGCGGTTGATTTCTTATTGGCAATGTCGATCATGAATTCGTATTGTTTAAATAGGTAGTTAGAGTATCTTGTTGATGATTGTTGTTTGATTGTTGTGTGTTAACAATATTTGTGATTTGATTGTATGCTTATGGATATTGTTGAATCATGGAAAACTTATGTGTACAAAGCATGGCAACTGTAAAACGAATCCCTGTGAATTGATGAATTGTCGATGATACAGTCGGATGGATTAGGGTTCATAGTAGCATGATATGGGTAATGATTAGATGATGATTGGAATTCTACATATTACGGGAAATGTGTAACTGTTATGCATGATGACGAAACATATACGTGAATTGTGGGATTATATGAATTGTGTAACTGCTGTGATAGCTTGTATGCGCATTATGACTATACGTGAACGTGAACTGATTACGAGTGCTTGAATACCATAGGCTGTGACTGTTTAAGAGCGAACAAATAACAAAACATACCGAGCAAACCAAGGTGAGTTCACTGCTCTTTTCCAAGCATGCGTCCCGGGTTGGGGACATCTGGTAAATGTTCCGGGAAGGGAATGTCGGGTAATGGGTTTGACTGGAATGTTAAACCTGGGGTGTTTGTTAATGCATGTCTGTATCTATCATTCAAGTCCCTCCTACCAATCGTTGCTTGTAGGGCAACGGGGTACTAGTTAGTAGCGCTACTTAGGTTTGGCACCCTCACACCACACCAAGGAGGTCGGGAGTGAACTAGTGACCCCCATCTTTACCATTGCTTTGGTAGAGGCAATGGGGTTTAGGGCAAATAATCTGGAGCCATCGGCGGTAAGTGTGTGATTAACAACAATGAATATGTGAAACGTTTTAATCTGGTAACTGGTATCTAAACACGTTAACAAACTTTGAACTCACCAGCGTCGTCTGACACACTTGTCTGCATGCTTGCAGGTCGTTAGATTCTGGACATGGACTTGCTATCTGGGAGTGCTGAAGTGGTTATGGGTCAAGACTCTTGGATACTGGCTTCATTGATTATGAACTTATGTTTTGAAACAATTGAATTACTGATTACATTATGTTTCCGCTGAATATTCACTTTGGTTTAAACTTATGACTTGGATTTACATTTTGAAATGAATGGAATGTTTTGTTTATATTTTATGCGTAGTTCAATGTGATTGGTGGCTTGGATCCTGGTACGTCACACGTCCCGCGGTGATCCCGCATGTGGTATTTTGGGGGTGTGACAGTTTGGTATAAGAGCCACTGGTTATAATGAACTAGGTTTTAAAACGTTTTTATAAAACCAGACTATAACCGAACAACTTCGAAAATCGACCATGACACTCAGCTCCAGATTGCAAGGTTCATCTTCTGTTTACTTTATGCATTACTTGTCTAGTAGTCACACACTCACAGCTTGCATGAAACGATGTATTAGATACTATGGTGATTTGATAGTGTGACACTACTCTTCGACTCTTGTGATTCGTAATCCTGTAATACCTTCTGTTTTGCTACTTGAAAGCGGGGGAAACTTTTAGCGCAAGTTAAGAGGCACTGAGATGAGCATGCAAATTGCCTTATTATTATGGGTGCACACATAATAATAACGTGAGGTGCATGTAAGTCCCAGTGAGGCTTAACGAGTGTGAGAAGGGTTCTGCCCTATTGTGTGTAAACTTGGTAGTTTGTAGATTTCAACGTGATACTTGACTTTTACCTCATCTCGACTCTTAAATTTGTTCCCTCTCCTTATATAGAATCATGAGTGGACGAGGTCATGGACGTGGTCACATCGCGATGACCCAAGCTGAGCTGACAAACTTAATCAACACACGTGTGGCTAAGGCTTTGGCAGCCTACCAAGCTGATATGTGCCATTTACCCTTTATTCTTGTGTCTCGTACACAACTCTTACCCCTGTAATGTATTTACTTTCGTCCATTAGGTCAGCAAGCGCAGCAAAACCAAAACAATCCACCTGCTTGTACGTTCAAGACGTTCATGGATTGTAAGCCACAGACCTTCAGTGGGACTGAAGGGGCTGTAGGGCTCCTACGTTGGTTTGAGAAAGCAGAATCTGTGTTTGCGATGTGTAACTGTCCTGCTGGGGACAGCGTGAAGTATGCTACGGGCACACTCGAGGATGGTGCCCTGACATGGTGGAATGCCCAGGTTCAGATGTTGGGCATCGAGGTGGCAAATGCCACTACTTGGACGATTTTAAGGAGTTGATAAGGGAGGAGTATTGTCCTCGTGACGAGATTCAGAAATTGGAGAATGAGTATTATGACCTGAAGATGGTGGGATCCGAGATTGAGGCATACGTGAAACGGTCTCATGAGTTAGTTATCATGTGTCCGAACTTGTCCCGACCTCTGCACCGAAGAATAGAATTGTTCATCAAGGGATTAGCTCCACGGGTGAAGGGTTTGGCTACTGCAGCAAACCTCAACAACTTACCTCAGATTGTCCATTTGGCTCACAAGATCACCGATCAAGAGGTGGAGAGTGGTTCGCTACCACCGCGCATTTCTTCCACTACTACTGCTACAACCACAGCTGCTATGCCTGCTAGTGATAACAAGCGGAAATGGAACGATGCTGACAAAGCAACCATTGCCAGTCAATCTTAGAAAAGGCTTGACAGCAGCAACAACCGTAGTTTCAGTCAGTCGTCTTCAGTTAACCAAGGCCAGGGCAATAATCAGGGTAAAGGCTCCTATGTTGGTAGGAAGCCAAAATGCAACAAGTGTGGGTATCATCATCATGGGTCATGTGTTCGGGCTTGCCACAGGTGTGACAAGGTAGGCCATATGGAAAAGGATTATAGAGATCCGTACCCAAAGCAGCAGCAGCAGCAAAACCAGCAACAGAATCAGCAACATCAGCAGCAGCAAAGGCAACAGTCCCATCAGAACCAAGGCTTTAAAAAGGGATGTTACCAATGTGGGGATGAGGGTCATATTAAACGGGATTGCCCTCAGCTGAACCAGAATTGTTGGTGCATGCATCTGTCGACTTCGTCTTGTATCGAGTCTTGTACTAAACTAGATAGATCAGGGCACGAAAATCAAGAAAGTGTGATTAGATGTAATTCCGCTTGAAATGACACTAGGTCATTTCAAACGGAATCAGACAGTTAATTCCGCTCGAAGTATCATGTTGATTTCGCTTGAGACATTTTAAGGGAAATCAGATTTCGCTTGGAGCTATTTCAAGCGGAATCACATGGTCTATAAATACCTGGTGTTATGTGCCATTTGAAGCGGAATTAGAGAAGAGTGTTTCCGACGACGAAGCTCTGTCGAAGTGTCATCTTGCTGTAAAACTGTTCTAGATCAATATAATCGACAGTTAAAAGTGATATCTTGCTGAATTCAACTCATTATGTCTGTTTCCGCCTTTCATTTTGAGTAGAACACCTCTGATTGACTCATTTCGGGTCCTACAACGTTCCTACAATTGGTATCAGAGCTCAGGAGGAGGAGTTCTGAAGATTTCAGCTTGATTTCATCTCATTTTCTTACTTCTACACCTTCTTTTCTAGACTAAACAAGTTTTAACGGTTAAAATGGCCTGAATTTTTCACAACATAAGCGAAACAGTGTTTTAACAAACCCTTGAGGAAATCAGACCAAATTTCAGCTTAAAAGTGACAAAAATGGATCAAAGTTCTAATTCCGTTTGAACGAACTGTTTATTTCCATTTGAAAATTGAGGCCATTTCAAGCGAAATAACTAATTTTGCTTGAAAAACATAATTTCGCTTGAAAAGTGTTATTCCACTTGAAACATTTCAAGCGAAATCAGTGATTTCGCTTCAGTGTGTGATTTTGCTTGAACTTATAATCCCGTTTGAAACTTTAATTCCGTTTGAAGTTGTTGTATACAGGTAATCTCGCTTGAAGGAGTAATCTCGCTTGAAAGTGATCTCGTTTGAAAACTAATTTCGTTTGAAAAGTGTTTGTCTTGATAAACGTGTTACTGAATCATGAATGAAGAATTTTACAACGCATTTGCAACATCCCCGACTACTCCGGCTACCATTGCTCAAAACATGAACTTGGAAAATGAGACTGGAACTAATCAAAAACCACCTAAGCTAATGAGCATTGAGGAGTATTACGGTTGGAAAATCGGTTTGAAAACTTAGTTCAAGCTAATCATTTGAGATCTTGGGAGTGTATTTTGAAAAAATATGTTTTACCACGTACTGATCTGCAAGTTGAGAAAACAATCTCTGAATTCACTGATCAAGAACGAGATATGTACAGAGCTGAAAAGATGATGATTAGTCTACTTCAGCAAGCTATTAAAGAAGACATCTTTGTATTGCTTCAACATGACAAAACTTCAAAATCAATTTGGGATGCTCTTAAAATCAAGTTTGAGGGAAGTGATAAGATGATAAAAAGTAAAAAGTCATTGCTTAAGAAAGAATTCGATCTATTCACAAGTCTGCCAGGAGAAGATACAAAGAAATTGATTGAAAGATATTGCCACTTAGTGCGTTCTATGTCGTTGTTAAGCATAACCAAAGAACGAGAGGAATGGGTCGACAAATTAGCTGATGCTTTACCTCCGAAAGAATGGGGAACATTTTTGATGATCTTAAAGAACACCGGAGTATATGATGGTTTGACGATTTCTCAGTTCATTGAGAAGATTGAGGGTCAAGATCTTGAACAACAAAAGATTGCAAGGATGAGTAATCCGAGTGGTCAACAAGATGTGAAAATGTATTACAAAGGCAATGTTCAAGAGGCTGAAAAGAGTCTGAAAATTCAAACTACTTTTAGTGCTGGAGACTCATCTGGAACTGTTGATCAAAATCCGAACAGCAACAGTGGTTTTTCTTCATATCCGAGCATTAATCCAAAGAGTTCAACTTCAGGCTTTCATTCTCAAAGTTCAAAAAATGGAAATGGTTGTGTGATACAGTGCAACATTGCATTGAATCTTCCAGATGGTCAATGTTTTTCTGAAGAAACTGCAAAAGATCACATGGCGTTACTTGCAACTGTGCTACAATCCTATGAAGGTTTGGTTACAGGAAGGATCAAAAAACCTATGCTGACAAAAGAGGATTACGATCAGATAGACGCTGAAGAGATGGAGCTCATGGATATCAAATGGTGTCTAGCTAGTGTTTTGAGGAGAGCAGAAAAGTTTAAAATGATCACAGGAAGAAATGACTTTCTGGATGCACATGTTTCTACTTTAGGTTTTGATAATTCTAAAGTTACTTGTTTTCGATGCAGGGAGAAAGGTCATTTCAAAAGAGAATGCAAAAATCAGGAAGCGAATGGAGCAAAGAATCCTTTTGGAAAAGATGATTACTATCGAAAAGCCATATATCAACAGGTTGCTCATCAACCGCATCAACAAAAAGATTCACAAACTGCTCATGGGAAAATGATTGAAGATGCAAACAAGAAAGCCTATTTTGGTATCATTGATCAAGATGATGAGAAAATGGCTCCAAGATTCAGTTGGGACAAATATATTTCAGCTGATAGTAAAGCATGTCTAATAAATCAAGATGATGAAAAATTACCTGAAGGGTTCAGCTGGGATCAGTTTGTAGATGAGAATGGGAATTTTAAAGCTTTCATTGCAAAGATAGTTCAAGAGCCTGATTTGTTTACAGAATGGATGAAAGTGATTGGTGTTCATGTGAAGAATCAAGAAGAAGAATTTGTTTCATCCGATGAAAGTTCAGAAGAAGCAACTGTTCTTGATCAAACATCATCTGATTCTGTTAATTCAGATGATAGTTCTGAAAAGACATTAGATTTTGATAAAACACCATCTGATTCTAGTTCTTCAGATGATAGTTCTGAGAAGATAATAGATTTTGATCAATCACCAACTGATGACAGTGGTGATGATGAGGAAGAAAGACATATTAATGTTGCAAAAACTCATCTATCTCCTGAAAGTTTTCAATTTTATTTTGCAGATCGCTTGGAGAAGCTGAAGGAGAGACGAGCAGCAAAAGAACAAAAGAAAATGAAATGTGATAGTGTTGAACAAATGGAAGAGACTGTTCAAAATGAAGAAGTTAAAGCTGAGAAGGTGATTGAAGCTGAAACAGTGATTGAGGTTGAGAAAGTCATTGAAGTTGAAAAGATTGTGGAAGTCATTAAGCCTTGCTTAAAGTGTGTAGAATCTTGCAAGCAATGTGCAGAAAAAGATGAGAAACTGAGCGAGCAAGAAAAGATGAAAGAAGAATTATTGTTCAATCTCAACTACGTGAAAGAATCTTACGATGTATTGAATAGAACAGTAACTGGTCTACAAAAGACTAATTCAGAAAGAGAAGATGCATTGACCATGATGAATGCTGTGATGATGACAAAGCAAAAGGCTATAAATCACTATATTGAGGAATGTGCCAAGTTGCAGCAGGAGTTGGAGACAGAAAAGATTGAAAATGAGAGAATTAGACGTTTACTGCAAAGTTATTCTAGTTCTGATTATCTCATTGATCGAATTTATCCAACTGTTGCAGGTTTTGAAGCATTTAAAAATGAGAAGCCAAAGAAGAAGGATATTGGTAAGAAACAGAGTGTTAGTTATAACAAGTGTCCACCTCCAATTTGGGAAGGGTATTTGTCACACCCCGACCACGTAGAACATACAAAACGTGGCGGAAACGTCGGGGAGTGTTGTAACAGAATTAATTGTTTCAAATCCATGGCAATTAAAGTTTCATTTTATTAATCAAACACGAGAGTTACATTGTTTTAAACAAGAAACAAAGAGTACATAACAAAAATTAACTAGTTCTTGTCTCGTTTTAAGTCACTAAGGAACAGGTCCGCCTAAGTATGTCTTGATAAGTCCTATGCATCATCTCCTGAAAACACATGTGAAAATAGGTACGTCAGCATAAAAATGCCTGTGAGATACATAGGTTTTGTGAAAACAGAATTCATGACTTATGTTTGAGAAAATGTTTAGTCATGAACCTTGTAATTTGCTTTGTCTTGTAAATCATTTGAAAAACGATAAGATCAGGTGATATGTATAAATAAATGGCAGGTTAAATGAATAACCATGTAAAAATGTGTTTGTATAAGATAAGTTGTTTGTAAATCAATGTCTTGTGAAAAGTATGATATTTGTATAAAATGTTATATGTCTCAAACTGAAATGATTCAAATAACGCTACGATATGTAATACCATACAAACACTTATATATAGGAAGTACCAGCGGCGTATCCACCATGCTTGTATCATATTACACACGCATCGTTACTTAATCACTTAATCAAACCAAACCACCAAAGTAATGTTTAACAATTGTAGAAATGTTTATGTATTGTCAAATGTCTATTGTCAAATGTAAATCCTGTCAACAGATACAAATGGTTCACACGGTTCAATAGTTACAAACGGTTCATATAATCAAACGGTTACGACGGTTCACATAGTCAAAAGGTTACAACGGTTCAAAATGTAGTATAATGTGTTCACATGCTGGATGAGCATATGCAACAGAAATGCAATGTAAAACAATGTACTAAGCATGCACACAATGGACACACATGGCATAAGTGTAATGTAAAACAATGTACTAAGTATGAACTAAATGGACATACATAGCATAAAATGTAATGTAAAACGATGTACTAAGTATGAACTAAATGGACATACATAGCATAAAATGTAATGTAAAATGATGTACTAAGTACGCGCACAATGGGCATACATAGCATGAACACAATGAAATCATGTACTATAATGTACTAACGAACATAGCAGGTATATGATGTGAAAACATGGAAAGCATGAAAGTAACAAGTAGGCACATGTGTTTCACCCCAAAACAGTTTGAAAACAGTAAAAGAGGGGTCTATGTACTCACTTGAGATTGCTTAGAAGTCCTAAGATAACCACCAAGCAATGCTAGAGATCTCGAAATATCAAACGGCACCTAATATAGGTAACTACATTAATAAACCGGACCTAAATTGGAAGATCGGATAGAATAAGGGCTCGTAAACCAAATGAGTATGGAAACTCATGTAGTATGGTTTAACAAAGCCTACATGCTAAATGAAACCTAACCTAAGTGCTTACGACCCGTTTAGGTAGCTTATGCTACTTTAACGCGTCGTTCGCGTAAAACGCGTTCGGACCGCCTAACTAGTCCTATACAAGTAACATATGCCTTAACATGTCTAATATTGTTGTCAAATCAGTTTAGATGTCAAAAGTTATGTTACATATGTTTAAAATGAATTTTGGCATCAAAGGGGTATTTTGGTAATTTACCTAAGGCATATAAACTACCTATCATATAACTACTTAAACGAAGCGACCATAAGGTATAACCTCGTAAGGTTATTCCCTATAAACTATGGTCACCTAAGGTGCTTGGTCGGATCCTAATGATCGACCAAACGGGTCGGGTTCGAAAGTATAAGCGATTGTTTAGATCGCTTACCTTACGACCCTATATAAGCACTAAACTAAAAGTGACGAGCTAAGCATGTTAAAACATGCTTAACTAAGTTTAGAAAACAGGTTTGGTGTCAGAACAAATGGTCTTGATACCCACAAGTAGTTTGGTTACAAAATACGCAAGAATACGTATTCTGACCGAAACTACGGCTCGTCACTGAGCCTAGATAACGTGGTAATCAGTAGGTATAGTCACTAGGGACTATAACCATCGTGATCACGCTCACTTTATGAAGTTCAAACGAACTTCGCATCGACCATAAACTGGTCAATGTAGAAAGTCAAACAAAGTTCGACTTTCGGACACGAAAAGCAATAAAAGAACGAAGGAACACTTACGAAGGGTCCCCGAATGCTAATCTAGATCAAAATAGCTCAGGTATGAAACAAAGGTTTCAACTTAGAGCACAAATGATCAGATTCTAGTGAGAAATGAAGTGAAATGGGTTGGGTATTTATAGTTTTCGGTCCACCGTTAGGATCGTCTCTGTAACACCTGTGCCTCCACGGCCATCAAACAAATACCGAACCAATGAAATATTATATTTCATACTTGGCATTTGTAAAAATATGTGTATCATTTGCACATATCAATTTTTGTTCAATTCCAAACTCTAAATCGCTTTCTGGAAGGTTATACGCGCACCAATGCATAAATATAACCAGTTTAATGCAACAAAGACTCTGGAATAGTGACATAGGCTTAACATACCTTAAATAACCTTTACATAACTTAGAAATAAGTTTTGAAGGCTTTGGTATGGCAAAAACAAGTTAATTCGCTTACAGGGACTAAACTTGACAAACTGCGAAAGTATGCCAATTTGAACTGTAACAGACATTCTGGAACATGACCACAAGTTAAACATACCATAAATATCCTTTACATAGCTTAGAAATAGGCTTTGAGGGGTTCGGTATGCTAAAATAAACTTTTGGGGTCATTCAAGGACAAAAAGCGTCAAAAAGTGCACAAGTTTGCATTTTCGCGCATAACTTACGTTCTGAATACATCCGGACATCCAAAAATTTATTTAAGCACTAAAATATTTTATTTTAGTGTTTGGCATAAGAAAAATCCATTCGTCACGCCATTTGGATCATTTTTCGCGCTTATGCGCATTCCGTCGTAATTAACCGAACAACGTAACCGTACGGCTAAACGAACCGACACCCGAGATATTTTTGAACACATTTTAAGTTCCCTATACTTTAACTTCATTTTAGAGCTTTGAAATGGGGTTAAAGGGGCTTAAACGTGTCAAAAAAACGCATCGAAAACCAAGTTTTGAGGTTGTAGGGACTGAAACTGTAAATCTGCCAAACTAGGTCCGTAAACAGGGGCCAGATGCAGCAAAACGTTTTTTTTCAGCTTTTAACAGCCTTTAACACTCTCCAAAGGCCAAGTTCGAAGTGTCAAACTCTTATGGTGGATGGCAAATGAGTTACCATAACTTTCCAACAAGTGTACGGCTTAGATCGTGCCCCCTTTTCCAAGAAATGATCCTAACGGTTGTCCATTTACTATAAATACCCACATACCCCAACTTCATTTCTCACTAGAATCTGATCATTTGTGCTCTAAGTTGAAACCTTTGTTTCATACCTGAGCTATTTTGATCTAGATTAGCATTCGGGGACCCTTCGTAAGTGTTCCTTCATTCTTTTATTGCTTTTCGAGTCCGAAAGTCGAACTTTGTTCGACTTTCTGCATTGACCAGTTTATGGTCGATGCGAAGTTCGTTTGAACTTCATAACGTGAGCGTGATCACGATGGTTATAGTCCCTAGTGACTATACCTACTGATTACCATGTTATCTAGGCTCAGTGACGAGCCGTAGTTTCGGTCAGAATACGTATTCTTGCGTATTTTGTAACCAAACTACTTGTGGGTATCAAGACCATTTGTTTTGATACCAAACCTGTTTTCTAAACTTAGTTAAGCATGTTTTAACATGCTTAGCTCGTCACTTTTAGTTTAGTGCTTATTTAGGGTCGTAAGGTAAGCGATCTAAACAATCGCTTATACTTTCGAACCCGACCCGTTTGGTCGATCATTAGGATCCGACCAAGCACTTTAGGTGACCATAGTTTATAGGGAATAACCTTACGAGGTTATACCTTATGGTCGCTTCGTTTAAGTAGTTGTATGATAGGTAGTTTATATGCCTTAGGTAAATTACCAAAATACCCCTTTGATGCCAAAATTCATTTTAAACATATGTAACATAACTTTTGACATCTAAACTGATTTGACAACAATATTAGACATGTTAAGGCATATGTTACTTGTCATAGGACTAGTTAGGCGGTCCGAACGCGTTTCACGCGAGCGACGCGTTAAAGTAGCATAAGCTACCTAAACGGGTCGTAATGGGTCATAAGCACTTATGTTAGGATTCATTTAGTATGTAGGCGTTGTTAAACCATATTACACGAGTTCCCATACTCATTTGGTTTACGAACCCTCATTCTATCCGATCTTCCGATTTAGGTCCGGTTTATTAATGTAGTTACCTATATTAGGTGCCGTTTGATATCCGTGATCTCTAGCATTGCTTGGTGGTTATCTCAGGACTTCTGAGCAATCTCAAGTGAGTACATAGACCCCTCTTTTACCATTTTCAAACTGTTTTGGGGTGAAACACATGTGCCTACTTGTTACTTTCATGCTTTCACATCATATACATGCTATGTTCATTAGTACATTTATAGTACATGATTTCATTACATTTCATGCTATGTATGTCCATTTAGTTCATACTTAGTACATCGTTTCACATCACATCACATGCTATGTATGTTCATCTATTGCATACTTAGTACATTTGTTTTCATCACATGCTTACATTTTGATATGATATTTGGTTTGTATAAATGGAACAACACATTCATTAACACCGATCATGCCGTTCGTTAGTAGGTAGTGGTACCATAGGAATTGACAACTCCCGTTCCGGACATCCCGGGTAGGTGGGGATGAAAGGAAGGACCGAATTCGATATACAGTTACAACAAGATAAACCTTTAATTTATTTAAGGGTTTATCGCCACAGTCTCAAGGCTTGGATGTATGCATTCTCACAATACCGCATAGATATTTGTATCAGTATAGCATGCATTTCCACAAAACATAGCTTTGATTTAAACCGTGTTTTACTTCAATACTTTGTTTTTGTGCATATGGTTTAGTTGATATATTTCACTAGCCATACATATCATTTTGGTTACACATTACATGATTTACATTTGACACATAAACATTATTGACATTGGTTACACATTACATGATTTACATATTGACATATTATTCAATACGTTTGGCAATTGGTTTAAACATAGACATCTTACATTGGTGGTTTGTTTGGGTAAGTGATTCGAGTAACGAGGCGTGTGTAATATGATACAAGCATGGTGGATACGCCGCTGGTACTTCCTATATATAAGTGATTGTATGGTATTACATATCGTAGCGTTATATGAACCATTTCAAATTGAGACATATAACATTTTATACAAATAACCTATTTTTCACAATACATTGTTTTACAAACAACTTAAATTATACAAACTCATTTTTATATGGTTATTCATTTAACCATACATTATTCTCTTATTTATACATATCATCTGATCTTATCATTTTTCAAATGATTTACAAGACAAATCAAATTACAAGGTTTATGACTAAACATTTTCTTAAACAATAAGTCATGAATCCTATTTTCATAAACCTATGTATCTCACAGGCATTTTTATGCTGACGTACCTATTTTCACATGTGTTTCAGGATATGATGCATAGGATTTATCAAGATACACTTAGGCGGACTTGGGCCTTAGCGACAATAAAAGATGCAAGACTAGTTATTTATGTTATGTTTCTTTGATTGTCATGACATTGTAACTACTTTAATCAATAAAACAATATTTCAATTTCCATGTGTTATGAAACAATGATTCTGTTACAACACTCCCCGACGTTTTCCGCCACGTATTGTTGTTCTACGTGGTCGGGGTGTGACAGAAAAGCTGGTATCAGAGCTCATGGTTATAGGGAATTAGGTTATTAGTAATACTTTGACCTAGTCTATAACCTTCCTAGGACCCTAACGCGAGTTTACTTGCGTTTAGTCATAAAACAATACTGTCACTTATCCTTAGGCGACAACCACAACAAGAACATAAATTTCAAAACCGCTTTGAAAACTAATCATCTGTTCTAGGATGATTGATTACTAGGTTTTGAACCCTCTATTGTAAGGTTTTGAACCCCTTTGAGTTTTCAAAACCTCGTCAAGGTTTTGGGTTTTAAATAATGAGAACACGTGCAAACTGGAAGGGTGAATGCCTGTATTCTGGGTTTTCTGTCTAGGCAAGCACTTCGTATACATCTCATCAGACGCGAGACCAGTTGTGCTTACCTGGGAATTCTTGGGATGAGTGTTTACTTATAGGCGAGCATGTCTTCGCGATACATTATTTTTGACCCATTTACTTTGATTTGTCACTGTCTCATTTGTTTGCCTTAGATAACAACAAATGATCGCAAATTCTTATGCATTACCATTCTGCATTATTTACCCGATGACGTTTCACTTGTTTCTTCCTATGTCTTTCATTTTCTTCTAGAATGTCTCTTCCTCTTAGCATCAGTCAAATGTCCGAGCAAACAGCCAAATTTGCCCAACAAATAGGCGAAGTGATACTGAAGTCTGTGGATCTAGGCATTGCCATGTCTCGTCTCAAAAATGGAGCCACTCAGGAGCCACCAAAGGAAGCAGAAGCCAAGCCTTCACCTAAACCAAAGAAACGTAAGGCTTCAAGGAAACCCGCAGCAGTGGCACCAAAACAGGCAAGACCTAGCCAAATGACAGCACCACCAGCCAAGAAACCAATCAAGGAATCAAAGACCATGGATGAACAGGCTGGATCCCCTAAGAAGTCAAAGAAGCGAAAGGCTTCTCAGGACTTCGCCGTGGTCGCTCACAATGGTCGAGCCATCCCCAACCAACCAGCTCAACCCCCTGCTAGGAAGCCATACAATGGAACTGCACCCTTGTGCAACCAATGTAGCCTTCATCATCAGGCTAGTGTGAAGTGCCGCAATTGCCAAACTTGTGGACTTATAGGTCATACGGCAAGGGTTTGTCCAACTGCAGCAGTACCAAATCAAGCAGGACCCATCCGGGTGGCAACACAACCTGTTAAGAAGCAATACAAGGGAACAGCCCCAATATGCGACAAATGTAATGCACACCACTTAGCTCACCTACAGTGTCGTCTGTGTGCATCATGTGGGCGACTCGGTCACCTGGCAAATGCTTGTCGATTTACCCCAAACCAAAGTGGTCCAAATCAACCCCAAGTCAACCCTACTCAAGCTCGCTTTCCGCCTGGATCGTGCTACAACTGTGGCGATACGAGCCATTTAAGGAACAAATGCCCAAAGCTTGCTAATGCAAATCCAACCCACGGATGAGCAGTTGGCTGATTAGAAGATGTTGTTGTCTTATGCTTTTGTTTCTTCTATTTCTTGTAATGTGAAACAATCTGTTTGATTATAAATAAATTGTTGTTCACAGTTCTGATATACGAGTGTAGTTACATGTGTGTATGACTTTTCCTATGATACCTACATCAAGGAACTATGTTCCTTACAAACTACTCTTGTGATTCTCCCTCTCAAATGATCACTCATGATTCCCCCAAAAAATTTAAGTACTCGTTTCATTCTAAGAAACGAAGTACATGAAATAAAGTGAAATTATGAGTAATCGTGCTTTTTACACATCTGTGCCATTAAATCCTTGGTTAGATAACTAAGGGTAGTTTCAAATCTATCCCATTACGTTTTGATTTTCTCAACATACACAGTACAAGTATTTCAAAAACAATCTTCATGATCTCAAAACATTTCATATAGTTTGAAAACAATTTTTTTTCAAATCCATTGTCTATGTTATTTCAAAAACATTGGTTAGGTTTTCAAAAAAACAAACAATTTTCATAATTTCAGAATATTTCATATAGTCTGAAAACAATATTAACACAGTATATTTTCTTATCAAGTGCATGATTTCAAAAGCATCATTCATGTTTTCCAAAAACCTTATACATAATTTCAAAAATTCATTTCGCATGATTTTAAAACATTTTTATAAATATACTTATCTAAAAACCTACTTTATGATTTCAAAAGTATTATATATAAGGTTTCAAAAACATTTTTAGAACCCCATGCATAGTTTTCCAAATATATTTTCCTCATACATTTACTTAACCTTCAAATTCTGCTTCATATGTTGCCTTGGCATATCTAGCATCTCAACTTCGTAAGCATTTTTACTTCATGTTTTGACATAAGCACGTCCAGTGAAAGGTTTCAAAACATCTTCAACTTCTAAAATCCATATGGGATCTTTTTATCTTCACATTTAGACCCTTGTGGATGATCATCATTCAAATCAGGGTCCTTAATTGGATTCCTTATGTACCTGAATTCGGACATTTCGGTTCCTTATAATCGAAATCGAATTTCTCTTTTAAAAATCTTTCTATCTTTATAGATAGATTCTTGTAAATGTTTAAAGTGCCAAATGAAATCCACGAGATGGATTCCTATTGTACTTTAAATACATGTGCTCTGTCAACAAAACAAATTAACAAATAAACAATCTTTGTGGTTATACGACTATGTGTTTATTCATCTTATGTTTTCTTTTATGCATTTTTGTGTTTGGATACTCTGGATATTCGTTATCCAAATCCTCGTAGAATCTTTCATATCTTCATATGAGGGATTCGTAGTAGGATATTCAAAAAGGTACTACCTTAAATCCTTAATGGGCTTCTATGTAATAGTTAAGACCCTTGGATTATATAGTACCACTCCTTGATTCATAAGAGACCCTTTAGTGGTCTAGTCAAAAAGATTGATTCACAATTTGGTTAAAGGACGACATCTAGTGATGTAGCTGAACAGACTCCTTGATAGTCTCTTTAGATCATTTATTGATTTAATTAAAAGGACTCTATGGCGGTCTAGTCACACTCATCACAGGATTGTTCATTTGGTTTTACCCTACACATTATAAAATAGACTGTGTGAACTGTGCAAGGAATTGTCTAATTATGGACGCGTACATAATTATGAAATTTAGTGCACAGAAACCCAGTAAGATTTATTATGTGTAAGAACCGATAGCGACAACAATAACAAAATGAGAACGGTGTAATGGAGGTACGGTGGACGCACCAATGACGCTTCATATACTTGTATATAAGTGTCCCTCTTACATTGCAAGCATAATGTTATTAAGGTTACTAGAAGTTCAGAACCCTAACCAATATTGTTCGATCTTTTCAAATTCATGTTTTAAACTCTCACAAGTTTCCTCTAAATAAATTTCGGGACGAAATTTCCTAAAGTAGGGGAGACTGTAACACCTGTGCCTCCACGGCCATCAAACAAATACCGAACCAATGAAATATTATATTTCATACTTGGGATTTGTAAAAATATGTGTATCATTTGCACATATCAATTTTGGTTCAATTCCAAACTCTAAAGTAGGTTATACACGCACCAATGCATAAATATAACCAGTTTAATGCAAAAAAGACTCCGGAATAGTGACATAGGCTTAACATACCTTAAATAACCTTTACATAACTTAGAAATAAGTTTTGAAGGCTTTGGTATGGCAAAAACAAGTTAATTCGCTTACAGGGACTAAACTTGACAAACTGCGAAAGTATGCCAATTTGAACTGTAACAGACATTCCGGAACATGAACATAAGTTAAACATACCATAAATATCCTTTACATAGCTTATAAATAGGCTTTGAGGGGTTCGGTGTGCTAAAATAAACTTTTGGGGTCATTCAAGGACAAAAAGCGTCAAAAAGTGCACAAGTTTGCATTTTCGCGCATAACTTACGTTCTGAATACATCCGGACATCCAAAAATTTATGTAAGCACTAAAATATTTTATTTTAATGTTTGGCATAAGAAAAATCCATTCGTCACGCCATTTGGATCATTTTTCGCGCTTATGCGCATTCCGTCGTAATTAACCGAATAACGTAACCGTACGGCTAAACGAACCGACACCCGAGATATTTTTGAACACATTTTAAGTTCCCTATACTTTAACTTCATTTTAGAGCTTTGAAATGTGGTTAACGGGGCTTAAACGTGTCAAAAAAACGCATCGAAAACCAAGTTTTGAGGTTCCAGGGACTGAAACTGTAAATCTGCCAAACTAGGTCCGTAAATAGAGGCCAGATGCAGCAAAACGTTTTTTTTTCAGCTTTTAACAGCCCTTAACACTCTCCAAAGGCCAAGTGCCAAGTGTCAAACTCTTATGGTGGATGGCAAATGAGTTACCATAACTTTCCAACAAGTGTACGGCTTAGATCCTGCCCCCTTTTCCAAGAAATGATCCTAACGGTTGTCCATTTACTATAAACACCCACATACCCCAACTTCATTTCTCACTAGAATCTGATCATTTGTGCTCTAAGTTGAAACCTTTGTTTCATACCTGAGCTATTTTGATCTAGATTAGCATTCGGGGACCCTTCGTAAGTGTTCCTTCATTCTTTTATTGCTTTTCGAGTCCGAAAGTCGAACTTTGTTTGACTTTCTGCATTGACCAGTTTATGGTCGATGCGAAGTTCGTTTGAACTTCATAACATGAGCGTGATCACGATGGTTATAGTCCCTAGTGACTATACCTACTGATTACCACGTTATCTAGGCTCAGTGACGAGCCGTAGTTTCGGTCAGAATACGTATTCTTGCGTATTTTGTAACCAAACTACTTGTGGGTATCAAGACCATTTGTTTTGATATCAAACCTGTTTTCTAAACTTAGTTAAGCATGTTTTAACATGCTTAGCTCGTCACTTTTAGTTTAGTGCTTATTTAGGGTCGTAAGGTAAGCGATCTAAACAATCGCTTATACTTTCGAACCCGACCCGTTTGGTCGATCATTAGGATCCGACCAAGCACTTTAGGTGACCATAGTTTATAGGGAATAACCTTACGAGGTTATACCTTATGGTCGCTTCGTTTAAGTAGTTGTATGATAGGTAGTTTATATGCCTTAGGTAAATTACCAAAATACCCCTTTGATGCCAAAATTCATTTTAAACATATGTAACATAACTTTTGACATCTAAACTGATTTGACAACAATATTAGACATGTTAAGGCATATGTTACTTGTCATAGGACTAGTTAGGCGGTCCGAACGCGTTTCACGCGAGCGACGCGTTAAAGTAGCATAAGCTACCTAAACGGGTCGTAATGGGTCATAAGCACTTATGTTAGGATTCATTTAGTATGTAGGCGTTGTTAAACCATATTACACGAGTTCCCATACTCATTTGGTTTACGAACCCTCATTCTATCCGATCTTCCGATTTAGGTCCGGTTTATTAATGTAGTTACCTATATTAGGTGCCGTTTGATATCCGTGATCTCTAGCATTGCTTGGTGGTTATCTCAGGACTTCTGAGCAATCTCAAGTGAGTACATAGACCCCTCTTTTACCATTTTCAAACTGTTTTGGGGTGAAACACATGTGCCTACTTGTTACTTTCATGCTTTCACATCATATACATGCTATGTTCATTAGTACATTTATAGTACATGATTTCATTACATTTCATGCTATGTATGTCCATTTAGTTCATACTTAGTACATCATTTCACATCACATCACATGCTATGTATGTTCATCTATTGCATACTTAGTACATTTGTTTTCATCACATGCTTACATTTTGATATGATATTTGGTTTGTATAAATGGAACAATACATTCATTAACACCGATCATGCCGTTCGTTAGTAGGTAGTGGTACCATAGGAATTGACAACTCCCGTTCCGGACATCCCGGGTAGGTGGGGATGAAAGGAATGACCGAATTCGATATACAGTTACAACAAGATAAACCTTTAATTTATTTAAGGGTTTATCGCCACAGTCTCAAGGCTTGGATGTATGCATTTTCACAATACCGCATAGATATTTGTATCAGTATAGCATGCATTTCCACAAAACATAGCTTTGATTTAAACCGTGTTTTACTTCAATACTTTGTTTTTGTGCATATGGTTTAGTTGATATATTTCACTAGCCATACATATCATTTTGGTTACACATTACATGATTTACATTTGACACATAAACATTATTGACATTGGTTACACATTACATGATTTACATATTGACATAGACATTTTGACATATTATTCAATACGTTTGGCAATTGGTTTAAACATAGACATCTTACATTGGTGGTTTGTTTGGGTAAGTGATTCGAGTAACGAGGCGTGTGTAATATGATACAAGCATGGTGGATACGCCGCTGGTACTTCCTATATATAAGTGATTGTATGGTATTACATATCGTAGCATTATATGAACCATTTCAAATTGAGACATATAACATTTTATACAAATAACCTATTTTTCACAATACATTGTTTTACAAACAACTTAAATTATACAAACTCATTTTTATATGGTTATTCATTTAACCATACATTATTCTCTTATTTATACATATCATCTGATCTTATCATTTTTCAAATGATTTACAAGACAAATCAAATTACAAGGTTCATGACTAAACATTTTCTTAAACAATAAGTCATGAATCCTATTTTCATAAACCTATGTATTTCACAGGCATTTTTATGCTGACGTACCTATTTTCACATGTGTTTCAGGATATGATGCATAGGATTTATCAAGATACACTTAGGCAGACTTGGGCCTTAGCGACAATAAAAGATGCAAGACTAGTTATTTATGTTATGTTTCTTTGATTGTCATGACATTGTAACTACTTTAATCAATAAAACAATATTTCAATTTCCATGTGTTATGAAACAATGATTTTGTTACAACACTCCCCGACGTTTTCCGCCACATATTGTTGTTCTACGTGGTCGGGGTGTGACAGTTTCTTGGAAAAGAGGGAATGATCTAGCCCTTACACTTGTTGCAATGTTGTGGTGACTGATTTTTTGCCACCATAAGAGTTTAACATGTGGCACTTGACCTTTGGAGGGGTTTAAAAGCTGAAATCAGATGTTTACTTGACCTTTGCTGATCTGAAGGGCTGATGCGGCCCGCTTCAGGATCAGACAAAGCTCAGGCGGGCCGCCTGGAGCTTCTGATCAGAAACCAAGTTTCAAAAATTACAGTTTCAGTCCCTGCACGTGTTTAAGGCCATTCCCGACACTTCTAAGGCCCGTAAAGCCAACTTTAAGGCCCTAAAATGATGCCTAAACATTGTGGACATGAAACGTGCTCAAAAATATGTCGGATGTCGGTTCGTTTGGCCGTACGAACGCGATGTTCGCTTAAATACGACGGAATGCGCATAAGCGCGAAAAACGATCCAAATGATGTGACGAATGGATTTTTCTTATGCCAAACACTAAAATAAAATATTTTAGTGCGTACATAAATTTTTTGGATGTCCGGAGGTATTCAGAACGTGAGTTATGCGCAAAAGTGTAAACTTGTGCACTTTTTGACACTTTTAGTCCCTGAATGACCCAAAAGTTTATTTTAGCACACCGAACCCCTCAAAGCCAATTTCTAAGCTATATAAAGGATATTTAAGGTATGTTTAACTTATGGCCATGTTCCGGAATGTCTGTTACAGTTCAAATTGGCATACTTTCGCAATTTGTCAAGTTTAGTCTCTGTAAGCGAATAAACTAGATTTTGTCATACCAAGGCCTTCAAAACTTATTTCTAAGTTATGTAAAGGTTATTTAAGGTATGTTAAGCCTATTTCACTATTCCGGAGTGTTCGTTGCATTAAACTGGTTATATCTACGCATCAGTGCGCGTATAACCTTCCAGAAAGCGATTTAGAGCCTGAAATCGAACAAGACTTGATATGTGCAAAAGATACACATATTTATACAGATCCCAAGTATGAAATACAATATTTCATTGGCTTGGTATTTGTTTGATGGTTGAAGTGACACAGGTGTCACAGTATTTTCCTAGAAAACCGAATGAGGAGCAAGTCGAAAAGGCAGTCAATATAAAGTTAAAGTCCGATATAACCGATGAATTACCAGAAAACATTGACGTTGTTTTTTTATCGTCTGAAACTGATCATGAGTCCGAGTTAATAAAAAAGGTGGTCGGTCAGGTGTTGGATACAGATGAGGAGTCGGAGTTAAAGTCTGAGTCAAAGTCCGAGTCTGGGTGTTCAAGTTCGTCCGTCAAAAGTTCGAGTTCGTTAGTCAACAGTTCAAAATCGTCGGTTAAACGGGTGTACAATAAAGAATTCATGTTATCAAAATCTAATTTGAATGACGAAGCAATCAAAGTGGCATATACATTGATTGATTCAGACAAATTATATTCTGATCAGGAATTTCCAATAAGAAGTGTTAATTTTGAAAAGATCAAAAAGGTTTTCAAACTAACAGAAATCAATATTTCTGAAATAAAAGATGTAAATTTTACTGAAAAACTTAAAAAATACACTTCAAGAGTTCAACAACGTTTAAACAAGAAAAAAGGTTACAGTTCTGGTTCTGGTTTTTAAAAGAAATCAAACCATAACAGTAATTTCAAAAAGAAAGGTTTAGGTTTTATTCCATCTGAAAATTATAAACATGAAAAAATTTCTAAAACAAATATAAAATTCGTTGCAGGAACAAGTTGTGAAGAGGAATCAAAAACCTCATTCTGGAAGCAATCAAACAAAGAATTCCTTGCCAAGAAGCAAGAGAATGTGAAGAATGGAGCTAATCAAAGAAAGGAGACAACAATCTGTTACAAATGTAATAAAGTTGGTCACATTGCATGGAATTGTTCTCAAGCAACAAAGACAAAACAGGGAGTCTCTTACAAACTGAAAGAAAAAGTTGTTGAGAAAAATGAACCACCAACGAAAAAATTTAAAATTTTTGAAAATTCAACATATGAAGTTGGTGAATGTTCAAAGACTCATTTTTATAAAAAGAGAGCTAAGTATGACAACCAAATGTGGGTTGTTAAAAGGTTTTATGAAGATGTTAAGAAGTTTGATGTGCAATCTGGCGATGAATCTGATTCCACAAAGTCAGATGAGCCACAGGTTGAGGTTAAAGAAGAAAATTCAGTGCCTCCAATGGATGATGTTCATTTTCCACTATTGAGGGTTGAGAATTTTAAATCAAAAGTTGGAAAGGTTGAGATCTCGAATCAATTCTATTCTAAGAAGAAAGAATTTGATATTGAGAAAGTCGTTAATGAAAATGTTAAAAAGATTTTTGGGAAAATGGTCGAGGGAAAGGCTAAAGGGATAAAGGACTTTTATGAAACAAAGAAAGCAACATTTTACCCAGGTGAAGTTTAGGAGGAAACATCCAAGTTTGGTGAAGCTTGGATGTCTATTTTTCACAAGTAAACATCCGGACTTGCCGGAGCTCCCAGGTTTGTAAGCGTGGAGCAGGAATCGGCATTTTTCTTGGTTAATAATTTGACAAGTGATACAGTTGGTAATGATACAGGTGGTATTTTCTTAAACTGTTATATTTTTCAAGTGATTGATGAATGAATCTACAAGTGGTTGAAGAAATTTTCAACTGCAAGTGGTAAATCAGGGTCATGAAGTTGAACTTGATTTGACCATACTTACAAGTGGTGTATAAAATCAACGAAACTAATTTTCCGGAAAAACCATTTGATTAAAACAAACTTAAGTGTTTTGAAATCAATGGGAAAATAGTTTGTTGTAAGGGGAAGTTCTGATTGTTTATGCCAAGTGGATGGCGATCTGAAGTGATTTGATATCAGTTGTCACTTTGCTTGTATAGTTTGTTTTCAAATTTCCTTAAATGATTTTGAATTTTAGGGGGATAGTACATTAGTAGACAGTTACAGTATGCTAAAGAGTTTTGTTGACAAAAAGAGGAAATGATAGTACATCAGTAGACAGTTACAATATGCTAAAGAAATGTAATGATTAAATAGCATTAAATGGTCTCACTGATGATATGCCGATAGGTTTTTACACATTTAGTAAACTTTTTCGGGATATAAACTTAAATTCAAACTTGCTTATTTTGTGGGGAACACTACTTGGATATATAGGTAACCCCTGAAATCTCGTTTGATTACATGTTTCTTTGATGAGTTTTATAATAGTAACATACATCATCTTTATATTAACTAATTTATGTCAATTTGGTATATAAACATCTCCATCTTTGGTTTGCATTTACAAGAAATATTTATTATATAGTTTAGATTGTTCAACCCGTGTAACACATGGGGAACTTACCTAGTTATACGATAAACTAACTAAAAGTAAGACAACAGTTACAACTCCGCAAGTTTTGTTCTTCAACACATAGTTCCCAAACCCATTGGGAAGAACAAAGCTGGCGAAGATGTATATGCTGATGGAACAAGGGTTGGGTATCATCAAGTTCCACCGCCAGTGTTAAATAATTTTTCAAAAAAGAAATCTGGGTTGGTTAACAATGATGAAACAAATGAAATCAAACTTCCAGAAATAATTGACATCACATTCACTTCATCATCTGATGAAGACAGCATTCAGTCTGAAGTTGTTAAAAATGTAGTTGAAAATGTTTTGAAATCTGACAGTGATTCAACTGAAGACGAGGAATGTTTTTTGAACAATTACATTCCGAAATCAACTTCCAAAAACAACTTAAGTGAAAAACCTACTCTTGTGATGTACAAGATGTCGGTTTCGGATAACTTGTATTCGGATCTTGAGTTTCTATTAGAGAATGTGAATGTCGACAAATTGAAAAATGTTTTTAAACTGGTTGAGATTGATGTTTGTGAAATCGAAGGTTTGAAACGTTCTGAAAGGCAATTGAACTTTGAAAAAGATAAATCTTACTACAAAAAACCTGTTGTACCGCCACGTTTTTCTAACAACAACTAAAACAAATGGTCGGGTGGTTATCAGGGTGGTAAGAAAAATCAAAGAAAGAACTTTCAAAACAAGAAATTTGTTGAGAAAAAGGTGTTTGTGAAAAGCTCGAGTTCACACTCCGAGCAAGAATCTGAGATTTTTTCGAAAACCAATAAAGAATTCTTTGAGAAGAAAGCCTCGCAGCCCCAGACCGAAGGCACAAGTCGGGTAGTTGACACCCGAACATGCTTCAAATGCAATCAAGTCGGAAATATTGCACGAAAGTGCACCAACTCGAAGCCTAAGTCTGTGGTTGTCGAGAATCCGAAAAGAAAAGATGATGTAAAGGGAAAAGCTCCAATGTTTGTTGAGAAAAAGTTTTTAAAGAAGGAAAATGCCAAAGTTGAATCTAAATCTGTAAAAGAGTCAGTTAAGAAAACCGAACCCGTAAAGAAGTTGGTAACTAAAAATGACAATTTTTACAAGCGGGTTGCGTCATCTCAACAAGCATGGAACCCAAAATCTGTTGAAAAGAAAGCAAGTTCTCCAAAACCAAAGGTTTCAGAGTCTGCAAAACAATCATCTTCTACCACACCGGTAAAGATGAATGTTCCTTTGGATCACTATGAGAAACTGGTGAAACAAACTTCTACCCCACCAGGGAAGAAGTATGTTCTGAAGAAAGATCAATCATCTGGTCAACCTCAAAAAGACGAATCTTTCTTACACAAAGAAGTTGAGGTTGGGACTGAAAAATTTTTAAAGATGAATGACAAAAATTTTCCGCCATTATACACCAAAACCACAATTCTAAACGTCAAGCTACCTGAGTCTAAAGAGGCTTGGGTTGCTTCAAAATCTCACTAAATGTTTTTGAAATGTGTAGGAGCTTCCGAGATCCATCTCACGTTGGATAATGGATAGTGGAGCTTCTCGGCACATGAAGGGAATGAAAACCCTACTGTATGATGTTCG
The DNA here is from genome assembly GCA_030545235.1 of Helianthus tuberosus. NCBI lineage: Eukaryota > Viridiplantae > Streptophyta > Magnoliopsida > Asterales > Asteraceae > Helianthus > Helianthus tuberosus. The sequence continues at coordinate 59,557,978 of CM060429.1, read as the reverse complement.
AGGGTTTAATGGAGGATATGTGGGATTTGCAGGCAATCAAGGTGGTCGTATAGTTGGTGAGGGAACTTTATCAAATGGAATTGTCACATTTGAAAGAGTGAATTATATCGCCGAGCTGGAAAACAATCTTCTGAGCATCTCTCAGATTTGCGATCGTATGTATTCGACGCACTTCACAGACAAAGAGTGTTTGATATTGAAGCTAGGATTTGTTGTTCCCGAAGAGTGGGTTATCATGAGAGCACCAAGAGTCGACGATCTGTACGTGTTGGACATGAGTGTAGCAACTACTACCACGGGTCAGGCTCACTGCTTCATGTCAAGAGCCACTGAGAAAGAGTCACAATTATGGCATAGAAAGATGGGGCATATTCATCTGCGAAAAATGAACTACCTGGTACACAACGACTTAGTAGATAGAGTTCATCTGAAAGGTTTTCATCTTGAGGGGGAGTGCATTAGTTGCATCAAAGGTAAACAGAGAAAGAAATCTCACCCTGGAAAGAAGATGAATTCAGTCTCAAGGCCGTTAGAGAGACTTCACATGGATCTCTTTGGTTCAAGTGAATGTTAAAAGCATAACTGGTGATCTCTACTGCTTAGTTGTCACAGACGACTATTCGATATTTTCGTGGGTAACGTTTTTTTTTCAAAAAGATTGAAAACCTGTACCAAACTCGTATTAGAAGAATAAGAAGTGACAACGGTACAGAGTTTAAGAACAACAAAATGGAAGAATATTGTAATGAAAGAGGTATACTGCATGAATTTAGCGCGCCATACACTCCGCAGCAAAATGGAGTAGCAGAAAGAAAGAATAGGACGCTGATTGAAACGGCTAGGACGATGCTTGCTGATTCAAAATTACCTGTCAATTTCTGGGCAGAAGCAGTGTCAGCCGCTTACTATACTCTCAACCGGGTTCTTATAGTGAAAAAGTTCAATAAGACATGTTTCGAGCTCATTAATCTCCGCAAACCTAACCTGAAGTATTTGGAACCGTTCGGGTCTCCCTACACAGTTCTAGAACCTTTTGGTAAATTTGGTCCAAAGTGCATTGAAGGTATATTTGTGGGATATGCAAGCCCATTGAAAAGAGTCTTTGTTCCAAGCATGAAGCGGATCATCGAAGCACAAAATGTTGAGTGTCAAGGTTATACGATGCCACCTCAGAATCCCGACGACTCATTGCGTTTCAATTATGATACTCTGTGGGATTCATTTGATATAGAAGAAGAACCAGATTTCTATGATGAGTTGGATATTCTGAGAGATTATGAAGAATCACAAGAAAGATTCCCAGCAGAACCTTATAGTTGTCAACGACAAGCTTCGAACGATGATGAAGCTGGTCCAAGCAATGCTGGAGAGAATGATGATGTTATGCAATCTCCGATATCTTCAGAACGCGAACAAGCTCCTATCAATCAGATGGGAATCAATGATAATTCAGATACTGATGAAAGGCCAACATTCGATCATGGTGACTCAGAGTCTGAGGGGGAGCAAATCCAGTCTCAAGATCAAACTATTCCAATCAGTGGACAAGTCGCAAACCAGAACATTACTAATTTGGAAAGTGAGGTAGATGTTCCAGGCGAGGTGATGCCAAGAACTCTTTCATACCATCCAGAAGAGTTAATCATTGGAGAGTTGCAATCAGGCGTTCGCACCAGACGACAAATTGACCAAGGCCTTACTTATTTTTATTCTATAGTTGCTCCTTTACAAATAGAGTTTTCACTTAGTTGTTTCATTTCGCAGATTGAGCCACGAATGTACAAGGAAGCACTAACTGAAGATTCCTGGGTTAACGCTATGCAACAGGAGCTAAGTCAATTTGAGAAATTGGGTGTCTGGAAACTGGTCGATTTGCCTGATGGTCATAGGAAGATTAACACTAAGTGGGTGTTCAAGTGTAAGAGGGATGATCGAGGGGTTATTATTCGCAACAAAGCTCGACTCGTTGTCCAAGGTTTCAGTTAGCAGGAGGGGATAGATTTCACTGAAGTGTATGCTCCAGTTACTAGACTTGAAGCAATCAGAATCTTCCTAGCATTTGCATCTTGGAAAGGATTTAAAGTTTTTTAACTAGATGTGAAGTCGGCATTTCTCTATGGTAAGGTGAAAGAGGAGGTATATGTCGGACAGCCACCGGGCTTGACCGACCCAATCCACAAAGATAAAGTTTATCTCTTGGATAAGGCGTTATACGGCTTACATCAGGCCCCGAGAGCCTGGTACGAGACCCTGTCTCAACATCTTTTAGCCAACAACTTCATCCGAGGAAAGGTAGACGCCACTCTGTTCACAAAAGAAGTCGACGGCCATCTTCTGATAGTCCAGATTTACGTGGATGACATAATTTTCGGGTCAACAAATGAACAACTCTGTAAAGATTTTGAAAACGTTATGAAGCAGAAGTTTGAAATGTCATCAATGGGTGATATGAAGTTCTTCTTGGGGCTTCAGGTTGATCAACTACCCGAGGGAACATTCATACATCAAACAAAGTATGTTCATGATGTTCTGGAGAAATTAGGGATGTCAGGAATGTCTCCAATGTCCGCCCCGTTAGCGACAAATCATGGGATAAACCCTGATCTCACCGGAGAGAAGGTGGATGAAACGCTGTATCGCTCCATGATTGGATCGTTAATGTATTTGACGGCATCAAGACCGGATATTATGTATCCAACCTGCCTCGCAGCACGGTTTCAGTCAAGCCCCAGAGCTTCGCATATGGTAATTGTGAAAAGGATATTACGCTACCTGAAAGGAACTCCATCACTGGGGTTGTGGTATCCAAAAGAAGGCGATTTCATGCTTGAGGGATATTCTGATTCCGATTTCGGATGCTGCAAAGTTAATGCTAAGTCAACAACAGCGGGGTGCCAGTTTTTCGGACCACGTTTGGTCACCTGGCAATGTAAGAAGCAGACCTCTGTCGCTTTATCCACATGTGAAGCCGAATATGTATCTGCTAGTAGCTGCTGCTCTCAGATCTTGTGGATCCAGCAACAAATGCGAGACTACGGTTTGCAATTTCTTAACTCCCCTATCTTTGTTGATAACGAGGCAGCTATAAACATAACAAAAAATCCTGTTCATTATGCTAAAACGAAACACATTGAAATTCGTCATCACTTCATCCGAGACTGTTTCGAGAAGAAGTTGATACGAATAGAAAAAATCCACACCGATGAACAAAAAGCTGACTTACATACCAAAGCATTTGACAAAACTCGTTTTCAATATCTTTTGAAACTTAATGGTATGAAGTTGCTATCGGTTGCGGAGGGGATTCTTGGCGTAGATGAAGGTACCACTGTAGATGATGTTGAAAAGCAATCTGCAATGGTTTGTCGATTTTTTACTTGTTTTGGTATTTAGGGGGAAATAGGTTATTTTTTTTCAGAAAATTCAAAAACAATAAAAAATTTCAAAATCCCAAAAACATGAGATATTTTCAAAATCCAAAAACAATAGAAAACCGAAAAAGAGCTTGTGTAAAAAGGGAAAATGATAGTACATCAGCTAGACAGTTGCAGTATGCTAAAGAAATGTAAAGTTTAAAAGTGTTAAGCAGTCTCGCTGATGATATGCCGGTAGGTTTTCACACATTTAGTAAGTTTGTTCGAGATATAAACCTAAATCACAACTTGCTTTTATGTGGGGAACATCTCTCGGATATATCGGTAACCCCTGAAATCCTGTTTGAAAGGCTCTATTTCTGACATACTAGGTCTTTGTACGTGGTGATATCTGGGGTATTATACCCGGACTTCTGATTTTGCGGGAGCAATAGCCTAGTCCTCGTATAATACTTTGCATTGCTTTAATTTTAAAGCCCCCTCTCAGCATAAAAAATGATGAAACATTGAAAAATGCCAATCATGTGCTATTGTAAAGAAGATCCCCAAAGGGGACCCACCTAAAGTCGAACCATCATCTCTCTGATTTTGCGGAAGCAATAGCCTGAGCTCTCATGGTCTCGCATTTAACCCCTTACATATATCACTAGTGTGCACTCACCTGTAAGACTGAATATAGTGGTCTGGATACGGGAGTATATTCTGAGGTGGTACACTCGTAAAAGCTAAGATCTTAAAACACTAAATTCGTATCCTGAACAGATTGAAATTTGTGTGAGAACTTAAGTGGATTAGTATATCGGCAATCTAAGCGAATTGTTTAATTCTGAGTATGAAATCAAAGCTTAACGGTACTTGTAGCTTGTCGGTAGCTGATATGATTCCCTAACACGCTCACCAAAAATATGTTTGTAAATAGTTTACATTTACTGCATTTCATTTCTGTTTAACATTCAAAACTCAAAAAGATTTCATAGCTTTCTAGTCTAGAGACTTTCTTAAATCCAAAAAGATTTTACAATTTTGTTTTGTTTTATCGACAATCCAAAGCGGAAAGCTGATCTTCAGACTCACAGTTTAAGGCAGATGCAAGAAGTTTCTGAGCTGGACAGAAAAGTTGGGAGCTTATTATGTTAAACCTGAGAACATGAAAAGTCATAACAAGTTCATTAAGTTGAAACTTGTAATTTTCAGAAAAATGTTTGAAAAAGAATGAACAAAACATCAGTGTGCTTTGTTTCGGGTCAACCAAGGTCATTAAGTTGGACTTGGTCGACAAATTAAGTACCTAGGGTCATTAACTTGGACCTAGATACTTAAGTGGATTTTTAAAAACTGATAAAATCTGAGAAAATGTCAAAATGTCAAAATGTCAAAGCCTTGAAAGTCATTGGTGTGCCTTGCTCAGATGACAATCCGACCGGATGGCAATCCGGTCGGACAACCATCCTACTCAAATGTCACTATATATAGAGGGTCAATGGTTCAGTCAAAGGGTTACTCGCTCGGACTGCCATCCTACTCTCTCACACTTTTGATCTTCTGATCTTGTTTTCTTCATACTTCTTTGCATAAATCATTGGATCGTTGGTTAGCACAACTTTTACAATGGCAAAGGTATGTTTTTCTTGCTTAAATCTGATAAAAATTGATGTTTGTTGTTTGTTCTTGACCGGTGACGTCACTGTCGGAGCTTCTAGGTTAGATCTAGGAAGATTTAGTCAGTTTTGATGAGATTCAAGCATAGGGTTTTGTTCGCAATGTTCAGATCTATAGATTCATCGGTTCAATTTGTGAAATAACATGCTTAAATGAATAGATTTAAGGCTTGAACGATACGGCAGTCGGCTAGGTTTTTGTCAAATTAGTCTCTGTTTAGGCCCAGTTAGAACTCATTGAGCATAGGGTTTTGATCGCGCTTAGATTCTCTACAAAGATCTAACTTCAATTTGATGATTTGCCTTGAAAAATATTTTGATGTTCATGAATGTTCTTAACTGTTATTCATGTGTTCTTGATAGAATGGCAACCCGGTCGGATAGCAATCCAACCGAGTGACTATCCGACCCATAGCTTGTTCTTGAAAACTGTGCCTTTTAGCTGTCAATTTTTTTTTGAATAGTTTGGCAATCCGGTCGGATGGCAATCCGACCGGATGGCAATCCGATTCATAGCTTTTCATAAAGTTTGCCTAGGTATCTGTGCTTTCACTAAGTGGATTGAAAAGTTTGGCAAGACGGTCGGATGGCAATCCGACCGAGTGGCAACTCGTTTCAAAATACATTCCTTTAATTGTTCATCTCTTGTCATGACTCGGATGACAATCCGGTCGGATGGCAATCTGACCGGACAACCAATTCATTCACATGACTCGGATGACAATCCGGTCGGATGGCAATTCGACCGGACAAGCAATTCATTCACATATCTCAAGTGGCAATCCGGTCGGATGGCAATCCGGTCGGATGGCAATCCGACCGGACAACAAAGTCAATCATATTTCTTTATTTTGAAATTTGAGCATTCATGTCATGGCAATCCGGTCGGATAACAATCCGGTCGGACAGCCATCTGAGTGATGATTTATGAGGATTTAATTTTCAAAAGGCAATCCTGTCGGATAGCCATCCGAGTCTCTGCATTATGTATAGAGAGATCTTCAGAGTTAGAAAAATTTTGAAAAATTTCAAGATCTTTATTATTTGTCAAAATCTTTCTCCAGGACTGGGAGAAAACGCATAACATCTACTGTCTGTTAGAAAAGGAATATACAGAAAAAACTGTAGTTGAAGATATCGCAATATTCTTGAAGGAAAGCAGGATTGCTAAGGCGCTAACTGACAAAACCATAGTCTACGAATCACATGTCAGACGATTTTGGAACTCTGCAAGATACGAAGAGAAAGATAAGACGATCTACTCTGCTGTAACAAAGAGAGATGAGAATGGACAGAATGTTGATTTGGAAATTAAGATAAATGTTGGTGATGTGAGACGTGTGTTAAATTTAGGTGATTCTGATAATGATCCAACTATTATTCCCGAATGTCTAGCTAAAGGATTGTGGTGCAGAATGGGATTCTCAGGGCACATAAATGGAAGAATATTAAAAACAAGCTTCAGTCATGCTTACAAGTTTTTAGTACATTGTGTTGTTCATGTGTTATCGCACAGGAAGGGTGCATATGATGAAACATCAGACTACATCATGAACATTATCACTTGCCTCGTTTTGAATAGGCCATATAATGTTTCTCAAGTGATATTTGATTACATGGCTGAGAATACAAAAGTTGGAAACAAGAAGTACATCATGTATCCTCGCTTTGTACAAATGTTGATTGATGATCAGTTCAAGGACCTTGAGAAGAGTAATGATGATATTTTAGGTCTGAGACACATGACATCAGAGACTTTAAGCAGACTGATTAAGGGTCCTAATCCAGGAGCGAAAGGGATGATATGCAGAATCAGCAGACCAGCATATGTTGCCCTAGAGAACGATGCTTGGAGACACCAAAATAGTGATTCTGACAATGAAGACGAGAAGATGAGTGAGATGGTTGAGAAGAAAACCAGATGGTGGTTCGTAAGACATGGGAAAAGGAAGAGAACTCCCAAGACATCTCCTGCAGTTCCTATTCCAAAGGAACCAGTTCCTAAGATTGTGATAAAGGGTACAGTGAGAGGGGGAGTCATAAGAAAAGTTAGAATGTTAAACTGTTATATTATTCTAATGATAACTTCAATGTCTGTTTTGCAGAGACATCTGCAGAACCACAAAAGAGGCTAACAGATGAAACAATGCTGGAACCATCAGAAGTTATTCAATAAGGAGCTGGATTGTTGAAACATTCACTTGAAAGCTATCTTAAAAGGAATGAGGAAGTTGCTGCACAGAAAGAACAAAGCTCAAGTGTTCAAGCTGAAGGTACCAAAGTTACAGAGCCTGAGGGTGCTGCACAAGATGATTCAAGTGAAGATGATTCTGAGGTTACTGAGTCTGAATCAGAGCTCGATCCAACAACACTTGGCAGAGGTAAAGCTCAACTGAAGAAAAAGCCTATAAAGAAACAGAAAGCATCGGATGAAGAAGACTCTACCTATATACCAGATGAGCCAAAGAAACAAAGGGCAAAGCATAAAGCTGTTCAAGCTGGGGTAATTCTGAGGAGAGTTCGTGCAAAGAAATCTGGTGCTGAATTACCAAAAGACAAAGATGAAAAGAAAGAAAAGCACATTGAAACATCAAAGGTTCAGGAACCAGAGGTGCAGAGTGTTAAACTACCTGAAGTTGTGGTTCAAAAGAAGAAAGGTGATGATGATTACGTTGAAATCACGGGGTATAAAGCTGCTACACCTCCACCACCACCTCCACAAGATCAACCTGGGTCCTCTCAAACCAAGAATGAAGCCTTTGATAATCTGTTTGGAAGTCTTCCACCTGCAACTGGAGTATTTAGCGAAGATATTCCAGAAGATGATTACGACATGTTCAATAATGAAGCTGTGAAAGAGTTACTGAAGAAAGTTGCTGATCTTGAAAAAGCTAAACCTAAAGCTGAAGCAGAACGTGATGTTTTAAAGAAGCATGTTGAACAGCTGATGAAAGCTCAGGATCAAATTAGAATGGTTTTGATAGATCAAGAGCAGACGAATAAATAAAATGAAGGATGATGGCAATGATAATTCTAAAGTGTTCAAACTCCTGACAGCAGAGATTGCTTCATTGAATGTGAAGATAAAGAATTTTCAAGATGTAAATCAAACACTGAATCAACTTCTCAGTGAAATGAGTGAAGCTTCATCTAATGAAATGAAGGCGATGAAGTTAGAAATGGAAGCAATGAAAGCCGATAAAGTGATGAAAGACAATCAGCTCAGCATGTTATATGCAGTAATGGAAAGTCACTTGAAGATTGATGTTCATGTTGCTTTCAATGATCTTGAAGTTAAAAGAGTTGAGGAAAGAAGAATCGAAAGAGAAAGGAGACTAGCTGAAGAAGCCACACAAAAGAACAAAAGTGTTATTGAGGAAACTCAAGAAGCTGGTGGGTCTTCAAGCCAAGTCGACGTGGAAATGGTTGAAGCTGAAGCAGATCCTCTGGGATTCGTGCTAGTTGGTGAGTCTTTTGAATCACTTGATCCTTATGAAATTATTCACTGAGTTAGTGCTATTCAGAAGAAAAAGAAGGCAAAAGAAATATTGTTGTTGGAATGGAAGACACAACAGTTTGTTCTTGTTGGTGAAGCTTCCACAGTTCCTTATAGCATAAAAGAGATTGTTCGCCAAGTCAAAATTGAAGAAAGGCGAAAAGAAGCAAAGAGAGCTCGTGGAGAAGTTGTTGATAGTGATTCCGATATGGAAATCCTTGGTGGTGATGATGAAGAAGACGAAGATGAAAATAACGATGATGACAAGTCTGATCAGAAAGATGATAAGAAAGATGATGATGATGATGATAAGAAGAATGATGATGACTATCAAGGTGCATCGGGATTGCTTGTTGAGAATCCTAATGTTGAGCAAAAAATTGAAGAGTTTCTGAATGATCAAATCAATGAACAAGAAGATGTTGATCAGCAAGAAACTTCCTCATCTGGAAAACAACACATTGATCAGGTATTCCTTACAAACCCTACTGTGATTTATCTGAATGCTCAAAATGAGGGAGAGATACAGATTCAGAGATCAAGGGCAGAAATGTTAGAAGAACTGGGTCTGAATGATGGAAAATTCAAGTTCAATATTGAAGATGAGATACCTCAGTCATCTGAAGATGTATTTGAGCCTAGGTATGCTCATGAAGCTGATCACTACAATGATGTAATTGTTGAAGATGCTTCAGATTCATCGGATGAAGAAACTGATTTTCACTATTCTGGAGTTGATAAGACATTTCCTTCTTTTGCGGAAATGTTCAAATATCGCAATGAAGATGAGATCAGAAGAAAGATTGTGGAAAAAGTTTCAAGTGAAGGTGTTCCAGAAACCATTCCAAGAGAGAGATTAGCAGAAGAATGGAAAAAATGGTTTAAAGTTATGCCGAAAGAGCGAAAGACACTTAGGGCACTTCAGTACTTCACTCATAACAAAGACCTCTCATGGGGTGATAACTTATCATGGGGTTATTTGGAAGATTTACAGGTCTACGCCATCAGACGGGAACAGGGGGTACAGTACTTCGAGTTTTTGGCAGATATCAAAACCCTTCCGTGGTGGGATGTAGATGAGCTGGTGAAGACAAAGAATATAAAGCAATTTTATCATGGTCTGGATGTGAAAGTACATGACCAACATTTGTGGGATTACATAAAACAGTAGGCCAAGGCTGGATATCCTGACTGGGAGCCTCAAAGACCAAAGCAAATTGTCACAATGTTGGAGAACGGAAAGAAAGACATAACGTTAGATGTCAAGCCTCCGAGATGTTTGAAGAATATGCCTCTCAGAGCTATTGAGCAAGACTTTCATGATATATCCGAAGGATGGCTTTACAACGAAACGACAGCTGAAGCAATAATTTCTTTGTTTGACAAGTCAAAAGGAGAGTCGAGGAGAATCTGCATACTAGACCCGATGTGGCTAGTAAACTGTTCAAAGAAGGATATCGACTGCTTGTTCTACAACAAGATTGTTTATGAAAAGAGAGACAAAGAACAAGCGTTGCAGTATCAAACAATAGTGGATGTGTGCTTTGCCCAAGACATCAACTCAGGAAGATATTGGAAGACGAGATGGAGAGATCTTGAGATTGATGAGTTCCTAAAAAAGTATAAACGAGAACAAAGATCAAAAGCTATTTCTGAAAGGGCAGCAGAGCTTGGCAGGCGCAAGATGGGTATAGTGCCACCAACGGATCAAACACCGATCGAGAAAGAAGAAAACAAGATTCCCAAATGGGATCGGAAGCGTGATGGTGATCTGGTTTACAGAAAATGGTGGATCGAGGAAGGAAGGCATATAAGGAAAAGAATGTTAGAAGAGAAAGTAGAAAAGAGAAGACAGAGAGCACGAGAACGAAGGCGCAACAGGAAGAATTGAAGACTATTCTGGAAAGAACTACAGCTACATCCGAGGGGGAGTCTGTTAGTGTATACGTCTGTAGCTTCCGTTAGCATTTAGTCATGTTTTGTATATTTGTGTCCTTTGTAATCATTTATGTAATGTATGTATGTTAGATAGAACGACAACTCAGGAAACGAGACTGGATTGTAAAGTGTTAACTTTGTTTACCTGTGTCACCCGATCGGATGGGCCATCCGATCGGACAGCACTCATCCATTCGGTCAGCATGCCATCCGTTCGGACAGGATGGCATCCGTTGGGCAGCATGTCATCCGTTCGGATAGCACTAACCTTGTTCCTGAGTTGCCTATAAATACCCCGTCTGGGTATCTCATTTAGAACTTTTGACTCTGGAGAGAACTCTGTCATTGTCGGACTTCTACATGCGCTTTTGTACTTTCATAACAGTTGAATAGAAAGATCAGACTGCGTTTAATCGTTGAATACTCTGTCGTACAGCTGTGATTTGATTATATGGATTCCGCACATTAGTCAAAGTCGATTCATCTAAGTTCCTGACGAACAGATCCTGTACGAGAGACCAACACATCCATATGATAAACTTTGATATTCTTAGATGCAGCATAAGCAAGGAAGATTCTGATTGCTTCTAGTCTATAACTTCTTGTTGGCAATAGCCCTTTACCACCAGTCTTGCTTTGTTCCTTGTTATGATGCTTTTTTCATCAGATTTGTTTTTGAATACCCATTTTGATCCAATGACAAATTTGTCAGATGGTTTGGGTACCAGATTCCACACTTGACTGTTTTCAAATTGGTTAAGCTCTTCTTGTATTGCTTGGATCCAATCTGATTCATTTAGTGCTTCTTTGACAGATTTTGGTTCTATCATGCTTAGAAATCCAGCATATAGACATTCATGTGTTGTTGCAGATCTTTTCTTAACACCTTCTTCAAGGTTCCCAATTATGTCTGATTGGGAATGTCCCTTGATCTATATTATGTTATTGTGTGAGCTTGTATTTTTTGATGGATTTGAAGCTTCCCACTGATCCGTGGCCTCTGTTTGGTAAAGAGGATCAAAATTCTGTTGTTCAATTGGATTTCCTGATGAACTCTCAGAATTCAAATCATTTTGTATAGTTTCTGATGGAGGTTCCAGATTATCTGCAGGGTTAGTACATGACATGTTTTTGTTTGATACATTTTTCATGTAGTCATGTTCAAGAAGTTCTTCAACCAGTTGGTTAAGAAGATCTTCAGAATTTTCTGGTTGTTTTAATAAGTTTATATCTTGTAAAATTTCATCAGAAATTTGTGTTTCTTGTGAGTCATCAAATGATACATATAAACTTTCTTATGTTGTCCTTGAATTCAAAAGAAAGACTCTATAAGTTTTTGAGGACAATGAGTAACAAAGAAAAATTCCTTTTTCAGCTTTTCTGTCAAATTTTTCAAGACTATCAACATCATTGAAGAAAAAACATCTGCAGCCAAAGGTGTGTAAAAATTCGATGTTTAGGATCTTTTGGTTGATAATGTCATAGGGATTTTTCTAGTGTCTTTTGTTAATGATAGATCTGTTTTGTGTAAAACAGGCATTTGCAATTGCGTCAGCCCAAAACTAAGCAGGCAGTCTGGCATAAGCAAGCATTGCTCTTGCTGCTTCAACAAGTGTCCTATTTCTTCTTTCAACAACTCCATTCTGTTGTGGAGTTCTTGGAGCAGAAAAGTCATGCAAAATTCCTTTGCTTGTAAAGAAAGTCTCAAGTTTTACATTTTTAAATTATGTTCCATTGTCACATCTGATCCTTCTGACAGGCAATTTCAACAGATTTTTTTTTGATGAAATTGATGATCAGATCTGGGGTTTCACTTTTCTTTCTGACAAACTCAACCCAAGTGTACATGGAGTAGTCATCTAAAATGACTAAAATGTATTTCTTCACAGAAAAACTTGTTGTTTTAACAGGTCCACACAGGTCTATGTGTAAAAGTTCTAGATTTTCAAAAATTGAAGATTCAGAAATTGTTTTATGTGAGCCCCTTTTTGATTTTCCAAGCTCACATGCTTCACACATTTTATCCTTTTTGGATGAAATGAAAGGTAAGCCTTTCACCGGATTCTTATTTCCAATTGGTTTAGAGTTTAAAATTTAAGTGGGCCAGTCTATTGTGCCATAGCCAACTATTACCTTTGTTTTCTATTGAAAATAAACATAATTGAGGATGCTTAATTTCTTCTTTAAAATCAAAGTAATAGATGGATTTTCTTATTCTTTTTCCACTTAAATAAACTTTGTTATCATCTAAACCAATCAGTAAACACTTTTCTGGTAGGAAAGTTACCTAGAAGCCTTTGTCACAGAAATGCCCATAACTTAGTAGGTTATATTTCAAACCTTCTACATAGGCAACCTTCTCAATGTTAATAATCTCTATTGTATGGTACTATAACCCATAGTTCTCCCCTTAACCCCATTTCCAAAATTTAAAAATTTACCCAGTTTTTCTTGATAATTACTCAGTAAGCTCATATCCCCAGTCATGTGCTTAGAGCTACCTGAATCGCAGTACCAGATCTATTGCACATGATGGTCCTGAAATGGTAAGGTTAGAGATTTTTTGGAACCCAAACCTGTTTGGGTACTTTTTCTGATGAAAATACACTTGATATTTCTTCTTCATATAAATAATTCTCATTAGAACTTATGTTTAATGCTGAGTGATTAACATAATGGTTTTCTTTTGAGAGATGGTGTTGAATTAGCTTCAGAATTTCAACACATATACAACTTGTGTTGTCTACATGTTTAGACAAATTTGATTGTGACGGAAGATTATTGTTTCTTTGGAATTTGCGATGTATTCCTTTTGAATTATCAGAAAGGTTTTGAACCTCATTCTTTTTTTTTTCCTTTTAAACTGCTCTTGGATGGTAGAAAAGACCTATCAGAACTTCCTGATTTGCAAGATTCAGCATCAGAATCTGATATTATTTTATCAGAAGTGTTGTCTGATGCCTTTACAAAGGAGGTAGGATTTCTAGTATTTGTTTTTACATCACCTAATTCTTCAGCTTTATTCTTAGGTGTTGCTTCAATAAAGTGTATAAAATCTTTTTCTTGTTAAAAACCCTTTACATTGATTTCATTGTCATGAATTTTTTTTGTATAAATCTTTTCTCTCTCGTTAATAAAATTCAATTTTAGCTTCCTTTGTTAAATTTTGTTCAATTTGTAATTGGTTTTCAAGTTTTACTTTATTCAGCAATTTTTCAAATCATCTGATTTGGTGTTTTCTGATAACTGCTTATATTGTAAAATCATAAAATCTTTCATGAATTTGTTCAATTGTTGTTCTAAATCAATGTTATCTGAACTTAATTTGTGTTCTGATGAGTTGGAGCTTCCATCAGAAATTGTAGCCATTAAATAGAAATTAGCCATTTCCTCTTCTTCTTCATCTGAAGAGTCATCGGTTAGCTAGGTATCTGTACCTGCCATAAGGCTAACTTTCTGTTGTTGTCGTTTAGATTCTTCAAGCCTTCTTTTCATAGTAAGCTACATATTTCAGTTTCTTGTTTTTGCACTCTGATGCATAGTGCCCCTTTTGTTTGCATTTGTAGCATAATATCTCTGCCTTTCCCTTCTCTTTGGATCTACCTTCCATCCTCCCTCTACCACCCTTTTGGTGCTTACCACCTCCACATCTTAACCTTTACTCAAAAGTTTTTGTGAGCAGGGCAATTACCTCAGTAAAGGCTGAAAAATCTGACAAGGTATCAGAAATTTCTGAGCCTTGGCAATTAGAGGTCTGTGGATCAGAAAAGGTTACTCTTTGTGAGTTAGAAACAAGAGTAATTGGTCCTCCCTTGTGGTTTGTGTTCTCTTATATCTCTTCCTCTCTTGGGACAAGGATGCTATAAAGATCATGTAAATTCATGTTCCCTAATTCTAGGTAAGGCATCTATAAATTTTACATTTCTTTCATCATTTGATTTCTCAATACCAAACTTTTTAAGATCATTTAAAAGTTTTGTAAACCTATTGTTTGTTTCTGAAAGGCTCTCATTTTGAAGACTTTTGAATCTTTCATAAGAGGAAACGCAGTTTGTTCTTTTGTTTCTCTTCATTCTTTCTCCTCCTTCACAAAGATTTTCCAACTGATCCCAATATTTCCTTGACAGATACATATGCATCTACTTGGGTAACTATATCATTTGGAAGTGTCATAATCAAGAGTGGTTTGGCCCTTTCATCAGCTTCCACCATATCCTTATCTTCTTTTCTCCGGTGTATTTCTTATTTAGGAGCAAAAGAGATAGGGATTTCTAGTGTGTGCTCAGTTGCTGGAACAGCAGGAATTTCAACAGTGGGTCTATGTGGGCCTCTCTCAATGGATTGAAACAGAGCTCAATCATGTCCATTAAGAAAATTGATCATCTTGATTCTCCATTGGGGGTACTCCTCCTGATCAAAGTCAGAGGCTTTGACATAGATCCAATATTGAAAGCATTGTTCCATGTTTGAAAGTTTGTCATATTTAGTTAAAGAGATTATTATCAAAAAAATGAGCAAATGATCTTTTTGAAAATAATTTATTCAATCTACTCTGATACCAATTGTTGATCCCAGATAAGATGCTCTTTGACTAGGTATGGCAATAGATTTCAACAAGTATGAAAATTTTGTCTGGAACTAGAAATTAAACTTTCAAGAAACACAACTTACAGAATTTCAAGTATATATATCACTTTGGAAAAACAAAGTTATTGACTATTACAAATGAATGCTCAAAGAATTCTGTAATTAAGGGTAGTGGAGTTTTTAGTGTATGTATTGAATGCTTGGCTCAACTCATTTAACCTTCGATGTTGACATCTCAATTTATAGAGAGTCTAGGTCATGAATAAACATTTGTTTATTCATGCACTTGCTCTGCACAAAATAGCTTTTTGGCATATGCATTGAATCCATGGATGTCAACTTGCTACTTTCCAAACATGTCAGGACCTTATCTCTATGACAAGTTGGCTCATCAGAAATTCTGATGGCCATCTTACCAGAATTCTGTTGAGTTTGATCATCAGAAATTCTGATGATCAGAGTTTACCAGATTCTGATGATAAATACCAGATTTATCATCAGACGCGTCAGAATGGCCTTTTCTGGTCATCTTCTCTTGTCTTGATCACTTTCCAATCTTTGTTGAAGATATATCTTTCTTTCTTCTCTTGTCCTGTTATCTTGTAGTCACCTTTTTATTGATCTTCTTGACTTTATATTCAACATATGATTAGATTGATCATCTTTTTCTTCAATACTTATAAAAGTTTCCTAACGGATGTTGTGGTGGAGATGTGGTGGTGTTGACGAGTGATGATGATCGATGATATGGTAACCAGAGCTGATGAGTTCGAGAACGGAGAAGATGGTGGAGGTAAAATGATGATGCTCCAGTGGTTATCTGGTTATCGGAGGGTCTCGGTGTTGACGAAGATGATGATGTAGGTGATGAAGACCTGATTTAGGAGGAGATGTTGTTATTCGAATGATGATGGATCCAATGAAGATGATATTATGATATGATGACATAATGATGACTATAAATGATGATGATGTATCGATGTATTTCAGATGAATCATAATTTGTGTTTCGGATCTTGATGTTATGTGTTTCGGATCTCGATGTTGTGTTTCGGATCTTTGTTATTATGTGTTTCGGATCTTGATGTGGTGTTTCGGATCTTTGATGTTATGTGTTTTGGATCTTGATGTTGTGTTTCGAATATGTAGGTGATAAAAAGATGGTGGATGGTGACGTTTAGATATGATGATGAGCTTATGATGACGTCTTCTGGATATTTCGGAAAAGATGATGATGTTGACAGGTGATGAATTTCGGATAAATATGATGAATTTCGGATGATCACTGATATGATGATGACTGATGACTGATGATAAATATGGTTCTTCTATGATATTTTTAAAAATTATGAAAAAATTTAAACACCTTCTAACCAAATAATTGAAGCAAAATATGATGATTTCTTAAACAAACTGAAGAACGCAAAGAACACGATGAAGATCTTCAACAAAAATTCAAAATTTCTTGAGTATTTGATATTAAAACGAGCCTAGAAACAGGTTCTAATGGCTCTGATACCAATTGTAAGTCCCAAATTAATGGATCTAACAATGATATAAAACAATCACCAAGGATGGGCGAAATCCAAACTTGATGATATTCAAGATATCACAAGAACACTGAATCACTTTAACACCTTGCACATGATTCTATTACTTGAATAAGCAAAACCGTTTGGTACAAGCGTTCTCTATCTCTGGTCGCCTATCTCTAGCTCTCTCTAGAAATTCTATAACAATGGAGGCTCCTAGCTTGGAGGTCTTAACCCTAGAAATTATATAAACTTGTTTATGTACTCTAGGTAAGCCCAATCCCCACATGGGCTCCCCTTGGGCTTGCCTGGCTCACATGGCCTTAGGCAAGTCCCAAATGACCTAAACAGGTGCAAATCGAATAAAACTAACCCAACTAAATCCAAGTTCGCTACCATAGACCATTGCATATATTTGATGCGTCAGTCTCACACTTCTAGGACCTAACACTTATCTTAATTGATTCAATCATGTCTTGTGAACCTAGTTTAGACCTTGTTTATGTTGTCAAAGCTATGCTAGGCTAAATTTCTTTTCACTACCTAGGTTGTATGATGATTACACTTGGATGATTTCATTGTTTTCGGTTTTTAGATTGTTATGTGGAATTAATTAACAAAGTAGTTAACTTTGATTTCAATGATTTAATGTATATGTGTGGTTGATCTTATTTTAACCTTATTATATGTTTCACTTTCGTTCTTGTGGATGTCTTCTATGTATGAATGCTTGTTAGGTCATGGACTGTGTGTTAGTGGCTAGTTTACGATTAATAGTATACGATTTCCCATAGAAACTAGGATTACGATTTAATTAGGATTAAGTCTTCTACCAATCTTCGATAGCCGTGAGGTGAGAGGTTGTTGGTTAGTCTCGAGTGATTAGGTTTCTAGGTTAGTTTCCTCGTGAGAAGATCCTCCAGTTCACGGTCTCTGTCTGCTAGCTGAGTTAGATTATAAACCATTGTTTCCCTAGATTTTCATGCCGTGAGGTAAAGTGTCCAAGGGTGCTTTATTATCATACTAGGAGAGCATGTAAAGGAGTCCTTTAAACCAGTATTAGAACAACTTAGTAGGTTGCCATAGGTGTCTTCTCGAGAACGGTCGAGGGTCTTGTTCGGTTATCCTTTAGGTTTAGTATATGAAGATCCCAATTTCCACATTAGTTCCAAAACCCTTAGAACATGTCTTGCAAGTGTAGGATACAGACTAGGTAATGTGTTTCCCATTATCTGGTCACATCTCAGTCTTAGTTTGTAACACCCCAATCGCTTAATAAATAACAACACATGGCGGAAACATCGGGGAGTCACGTTACAAATTGTTTCACAACACATGGTACATAATGTTTTGTATTATTAAGTTAATTGTTTACATTGTCTTGGAATAAACGGAAACAAAACACAAAATAAATTATCTTTCATGTTTTTAAGTTACTAAGGCCCAAATCCGCCCTATGTGAAGCATGCTCAACATCAAACATTCGCTCCTGAAACATATGTCAAAGTGAAACATCATCATAAAAATGTCTGTGAGTAACATAGGTTTTTGTGATGAAGATTCATGGATTTGAATGTTAAAAGATATGTTTAACTAAAAAGTAGCCATGAACCTTTATGAAAATGTTTTCTTTTATAAAATCATGTGAAAATCAAATGATTTAAAAGAAATGATGCATGGTTAAGTAAATAACCAAATGAAAATGACTTGTATCAAATATGTCATGTCTTGTATAAAAATGTCATGTCTTGAAGTAAAAGATGTCATGTCTTGTCTTTGTTCGAAGTGGTTTAGATAACGCTACGATATGTAATATAATAAAAGCACTTATAAATAGGTAGTACCAGTGGCGTATCCACCATTCTTTTATCATATTACACACGCCTTGTTATCTAAGTCACTTACTAAAACCAATGTCTTGTATATACTAGTGTCATGTATAAAACAATGTCTTGTGTAAACAATGTCATGTATAAACCAATGTCATGTATGAAACAATGTCTTGTGTAAACTAATGTCATGTATGAACCAATGTCTTGTATGGTAAACAAAAGGTCTTTGTTTAAACAACATGAAATAATGTCTTGTATAACCAAAATGTCTTGTATAAAACAATGTTTTTGAATGAACAAGGGTCTTGTTTAATCAAAGGTTTTGTTTTATAAAATCATTGCTTTTATTGTGTAAATATATATATATATATATATATATATGGATTGTTGGCGAATACATTTAAGCCTCGTCGACCGTCGGATAAACCCTTATAATGACAAAGGTTTATCAAATATTCATCGGATTCTGTCGTTCCCTAAGGTCGCTTCCAAACAGACCTAGGAAGTGGGAACGGGATTGTCAATCCTATGGTACCATTACATACTACCGGCCGGCATGATCAATGTTAATGAATTATCATTGTCGAGTTCAACGCACCAAAATGTCTTAAACAATGTAAGCATGTCATGAAAATATTTTGAAACCATGTACTAGGTATGCTAGGTCAACTTACGAAGCAAAATGTCTTTGAAAACCATGTACTAGGTATTCTAGGTCAACATACGAAGCAAAAATGTATTTGAAAACCATGTACTAAGTATGCTAGGTCAACATACGAAGCAAAAGGTCTTTGAAAATGTGTGCTAGGTATGCTAGGTCAACATACGAAACAAAAATGTCTTTGAAAACCTTGTACTAAGTATGCTAGGTCAACATACGAAGCAAAATGTCTTTAAAAATGTGTGCTAGGTATGCTAGGTCAACATACGAAGCAAAATGTCTTTGAAAACATGTACTATTTCTACTAGATAAGCAAAGCATGTATAATATCATGAAAACTAGAAAGTAGTGATAGGCACATATAAATCACCCCAAAACATTTGAAAATTTAAAAGAGGGGACTATGTACTCACTTGGGATTGCGTATAAGTCTTGTTGGAATGATCAAACAAAGCTTAAGGAATCAAGAATTCAAGTATGTCCTATCATCGGATAACTATGTTAGTGCGTCGGGACTTTAATCGCAGGATCAGATAGAATGAAGTCTTATAAACCAATCAAGTGTTGGAACTCATGTGATATGGCTTAATAAACTTAACATTCTGATTTGGAAAGGATTCTAAGTGCTTTTGACCCGTTATGACTCGTTAAAGTAGTTTACGCTACTTTAACGGGTCATTTGCCTAAATATATGTTCGGATGGTTAATTATGTCTTATCATAAGTCTTACATGTCAAAACATGTTTGATAATGTTGTAACATCAGTTTATATGTCAAAACTTTGCTTACATATGCATAAAATTGATTTATGCGCAAAAAGAGCATTTTGGTCATTTTTAAAGAACATAGAAGCGAGTTATCATAAAACTAACCAAATGATGTGACCATAAGGTATAAACTCAGTAGGTTATTCCCTATACAACTATGGTTACAAAAATGTGCTTGGTCCAATCCTAAGATCGACCAAACGGGTCGGATTCGAAAGTCAAAGCGGTGGTCGAGGTCGCTCGACTTACGACCCTAATAAAGCACTAAACTTGAAGTGACGAGTTAGACATGTCAAAACATGTCTAACTAAGTTATAAAACTGATTTGGTATCAAAACTTGGTGTTTTGATACTCGAAAATAGTTTCATCGTAAAATGCACATAATGCGCATCTTTGACCGAAACTTTGACTCGTCACTTCGACTAGCAAATGTGGTAATCAGAAGGTGCAATCGCAAGGGATTATAACCTTCGTGATTACGATCAAGTTGGAAAGTTCAATTGAACTTCAACTTGACCAATTAAGGTCAGAACCAAAAGTTAAACAGAAAGTCTAACTGTTTGACTTTTAGCTCAAAATAGCTAAAATAAATGAATTAGACTAAGGATGAGAACTTACTTGTGTTAAGAAACACTTAAGAACTCAGGGAGGAGGTCTCCAATTGCTGGTAATAAACTCCAAAGATGTGGGAGAAAGAAAATGTGAATGAGCAAGGAATTTAGGTGAAAATGGCTTGCTATTTAAAGCAATTTGGAAGCCACAAGATGATTACACATGTCCCATGAGGTGTCCCTGATTCGAGGAGTTCCTAACAAGTGTTAAATGCAGGTAACAACTTGGAAAACATGAGTTCTTGGGCTCCAAGGCATGAAAAACAAGGGGCTGTCATGATTCTGGTTGTTGGGCACCCTCTACGGACCGTAGAGGGTGCAGACCTACGGTCTGCAAAAGCTGGTCAGGGGCAGAAGTTTCCCCTTTTGGCAGGTTTGGCCCCTGGACTTGTTTCGTCGCGTTTTGTCACTTTTAACCTATTTTTACGCTCTATAAAGGTGTTAAGGAATTTGTAACTTGGTTTTTCCCCGGAAATGTCGTGGATGTCGGTTCGTTCGGTTATACGGTTACGCGTGCCACAAAATTACGTAAAACGCTATAACGAACACGAAAATGACTGAAATTGCGCAACCATTAATATTTTTGCATTCTTATCAATAAAATACAAGATTTTTATTGATTACAGAAATTTTTCTATTTGTATATGTGGTTTGTATTCAGAAATAAAACACAAGGTTTCACTAAATACGAAAGTGTTCTTAATTGTACAATAGTTGAAAAGGCACAAATGTCACAGTCTCCCCTACTTTAGGAAATTTCGTCATGAAATTTAATTAGAGGAAACTTGTGAAAACAGATGTGGGTATTTCGCTTTCATTTGATCCTCTCGTTCCCAAGTAAACTCTGGGTCACGTTTGGATTCCCAGCGAACTTTTACAATAGGTATGCATTTGTGTTTGAGCTTCTTGACATCACGGTCCAATATTTCCACAGGTTTCACGACAAAGTGCATTGTGTTATCAACACGAATTTCATCAAGAGGGATCTGGAAGTTTTCATCAGCCAAACACTTTTTCAAGTTGGACACGTGGAAAGTTGGATGAACATTTCCAAGTTCAGGAGGTAGCTCAAGTTTGTAAGCTACGTTTCCGATTCTCTCAACGATCTTGAATGGTCCCACATATCTAGGTGCAAGTTTTCCTTTCTTCCCAAATCTGATTACACCTTTCCAAAGGGACTCCTTGAGAAGGACGCGACCATCGACTTAGAATTCCAAGGGCTTGCGTCGTCTATCTGCATAACTCTTTTGACGGCTTCAAGCTGTCAAGAGGTTATCGCGAATTTTCTTGACTTTGTCTGTAGTCTCTACAGTGATTTCAGGTCCTGTGAGTTGACCTTTACCAACCTCATTCCAGCAGACCGGTGAATGACATTTACGACTGTATAGAGCTTCGAAAGTTGCCATGTTGATGCTGGAGTAATAACTATTGTTGTAGGAGAATTCGATCAACGGTAGATGCGAATCCCAACTACCATCAAAATCGATCACATAAGCTCTAAGCATATCCTCCAGTGTCTGTATTGTTCTTTCAGATTATCCATCTGTTTGAGGATGATAAGCTGTGCTCAAATTAAGTTTAGTTCCCATGGCAGATTGCATGGTTTTCCAAAAGTGAGATAAGAATCGAGCATCACGGTCCGATATAATGTTCAAAGGAACACCATGTCGAGATACAATCTCATCTACGTAGATTTTGGCAAGTTTATCAGCAGATAGATCCTCACGTATCAGCAAGAAGTGTGCTGACTTTGTTAGACGATCAACGGCTACCCAAATGGCGTCATAACCTCTAGATGTGCACGGTAATTTGGTAATGAGATCCATAGCAATGTTTTCCCATTTCCAAACTGGTATCTCTGGTTGCTCAAGTAAACCAGAAGGATGTTGATGTTCTGCCTTAACCTTGATACAAGTTAGGCATTTAGAAACGTACAAGGCAATGTCCTTCTTCATACCCGACCACCAAAACTGGGTACGAAGGTCCTTATACATTTTGTCTACACCAGGATGGATTGAATAACGAGACTTGTGAGCCCCATCCATCAATAAGGTGCGCAGATTGTCTTGACTTGGAACCCACAAATGGTTCATGTAGTACAGCAATCCATTGTCCTTTGTTTCAAGTTGAAGCTCAAGATGATGTGGTAATTCCTTACCCATCATTTCTTGTGTAACACAAGTACGTTGAGCTTGGGAGATGCGGGTTTGAATATCAGATCGAACTTGAACACAATGAAGCTTGACGCGTTCCTTACGACTAAGCGCATCAGCCATGACATTTGCCTTACTAGGATGGTAGCGAATTTCGCAGTCATAGTCGTTTAGAAGTTCAACCCAACGTCGTTGCCTCATGTTTAGTTCTTTCTGATTAAATATGTGTTGGAGACTTTTGTGGTTTGTGAAGACCACACATTTAGTACCGTAAAGGTAGTGTCTCCAAATCTTGAGAGCAAAAACTACAGCGCCTAACTCAAGATCATGATTCGTGTAGTTTTTCTTATGGATTTTCAACTGTCTTGATGCATAGGCTATGACTTTGTCTCTTTGCATGAGAACACAACCAAGGCCTAAGTTTGATACGTCACAGTATACGACTAAGTCATCGTTGCCACCAGTTAAAGACAAAATAGGTGCATCACAGAGCTTTTGTTTCAGGGTCTGAAAAGCTTCTTCTTTTTTGGGTCCCCACTCAAAAGATTTATTTTTTTGAGTTAAAGCAGTGAGAGGAACCGCAATCTTTAAGAAGTTTGCGATAAAGTGGCGGTAATAATGTGACACCTATGTCACTTCAACCATCAAAAAAATACCAAAGCAATGAAATATTGTATTTCATACTTGGGATTTGTATAAATATGTGTATCATTTGCACATATCAATTCTTGTTCGATTTCGGGCTCTAAATCGCTTTCTGGAAGATTATACGCGCACTGATGCGTATATATAATCAGTTTAATGCAACAAACACTCCGGAACAGTGACATAGGCTTAACATACCTTAAAAAACCTTTACATAACTTGGAAATAAGTTTTGGGAGGTTTGGTGTGCCGAAATCAAGTTTATTCGCTTACAGGGACTAAATTCGACAAACTGCGAAAGTATGCCGATTCTTACTGTAACGGACATTCTGGAACTTTATCATAAGTTAAATATGCCCTAACTATCCTTTACATAGCTTAGAAATAGGCTTTGAGGTGTTTGGTGCAAAAAAATAAACTTTATGCTCATTCAGGGACTAAAAGCGTCAAAAGGTGCATAAGTTTGCAGTTTCGCGCATATCTTACGTTCTGAATACATCCGGACATCCAAAAACTTATGTAATCATTAAAATATTTTATTTTAGTGATTGGCATGAGAAAAATCCATTCGTCGCATAATTTGGATCGTTTTTCGCGTTCGTGCGTATTTCGTCGTAATTAACCGAACAACGCAACCGTACGACCAAACGAACCGACATCCGAGATATTTTTTAGCATGTTTCATTTTCCCTATACTTTAAATTCATTTTAGAGCCTTGAAATGGGATTAACGGGGCTTAAACGTGTCAAAAATGCATCAAAAACCATGTTTTGCACATTGAGGGACCAAAATTGACAATCTGCCATAGTTATCTTAGGAAGGGACCAAAGTTGAAAATCTGATTTCCAGCTTGTTCCAGCTGTTCCCCTCATTTTCACATGGTTTTAATGAAACTAGGGGCTTATTATGGGGTACCCATGGTATTCTAAAACCATGGGCACACATGTAAGGTCTAGATCGGTCTTGGTTTTCCTATAAATACCCTACCCCCCCCCCCCCCCTTCACTCAAAACTCACACCTTAATATGATTTCTCTCTAAGTTGAAGTGATTTCACTTCATACCTGAGAATAATCGGGTGAAACTTCTGTTCTTGGACCTTTTGTAAGTCCTCTTTCGTTCTTTTACGCGTTTTTAGCGTGAAAGTCAAACTTTGTTTGACTTTCTGCATTGACCAGTCTATGGTCAACAAAAAGTTTGTTTGAACTTCATAACGTGAGCCTAATCACGATGGTTTTAGTCTCTTGTGACTATACCTACTGATTACCACGTTATTTAGGCATAGTGACGAGTCGTAGTTTCGGCCAAAATGTGTATTCTTGCGTATTTTGTAACCAGACTACTTTTAGGTATCAAGACCCTTTGTTTTGATACCAAACCTGTTTTCAAATTTCGTTAAACATGTTTAACTCGTCACTTTTAAATTTGTGCTTATGTAGGGTCATAAGGTAAGCGATCTAAAGAATCGCTTAGACTTTCGAACCCGACCCGTTTGGTCGATCATTAGGATCCGACCAAACACATTAGGTGACCATAGTTGTATAGGGAATAACCTTCCGAGGTTATACCTTATGGTCACTTCGTTTAGTTAGTTGTATGACAGGTAATTGTTATGCCTTAGGAAAATTACCAAAATGCCCTTTTTACGCCAAAACTCATTTTAAGCATATGTAACATAACTTTTGACATCTAAACTGATTTGGAAACATTATTAGACATGTTAAGGCTTATATTACTTGTCATAGGACTAGTTAGGTGGTCCGAACGCGTTTTACGCGAACGACGCGTTAAAGTAGCATAAGCTACCTAAACGGCTCGTAATGGGTCGTAAGCACTTAGGATAGGGTTCGTTTTGGAATGTGGGCTTTGTTGAACCATATTACATGAGTTCCTATACTCATTTGGTTTACAAAACCTCATTTTATCCGATCTTCCGATTTAGGTCCGTTTATTTACATAGTTACCTATATTAGGTGCCGTTTGATTTCGTGATCCCTCTAGCTTTTCTTGGTTGTTGTTCAAGACTTCTAAGCACCCTCAAGTGAGTACATAGACCCCTCTTTTACTGTTTTTCAAACATTTTGGGGTGAAACACATGTGCCTACTTGTTACTTTCATGCTTTCCATGTTTTCATATCATATACTTGCTATGTTCATTAGTATACTATTAGTACATCGTTTTACATTACGTTTTATGCTATGTATGTCCATTTAGTGCATACATAGTACATTGTTTTACATTTCATTTTATGCTATGTGTGTCCATTTAGTGCATACTTAGTACATTGTTTTACATTTCATTTTATGCTATGTATCTCCGTTTAGTGCATATTTGTACATTATTTTACATTTCATTTCATGCTATGTATGTCCATTTAGTGCATACTTAGTGCATTGTTTTACATTTCATTTTATGCTATGTATGTCCATTTAGTGCATACTTAGTACATTATTTTACATTTCATTTCATGCTATGTATGTCCATTTATTGCATACTTAGTACATTATTTTACATTTCATTTCATGCTATGTATGTCCATTTGTTGCATACTTAGTACATTATTTTCATAAAACATGCTTACATTTTGGTATGACATTTGGTTTGTTTAAATGGCTCAAAAATACATTCATTAACATTAGCTACGCCGTTCTTTAGTAGGTAGTGGTACCATAGGAATTGAGAACTCTCGTTCCTGACATCCTAGGTATGTTTAGATGGAAGGAATGACCGAATTCGATAAACATAACTCAGATAAATCTTTAATTCATTTAAGGGTTTATCGACACAGTCTCAAGGCTTGAATGCATGCATTTTCACAACACCGCATAGATGTTTGTATCAGTAAAGCATGCATTATTTTACAAAACATAAATTTTGATTATAATTTATCAATTGCATTGTTTTGTACCTTTCTTTCTTATAGGGTCGAGTAAATGCTTTTAATCAATAAAGGCTTTTTATTCACTCTACATCACATTTGTTTACACAATAACATTTCAACATTTGTTTAAAACATTACATTTAGTTATACATAAACATTTTTACATTGGTGGTTTGTTTGGTAAGTGATTTAAGTAACGAGGCGTGTGTAATATGATACAAGCATGGTGGATACGCCGCTGGTACTTCCTATATATAAGTGCTTGTATGATATTACATATCGTAGCGTTATTTAAATCATTTCAATTTTGACATATTACATTTTACACAAATTAACATATCTTTACAAAACATTGTTTTACAAACAACACATTTTATACAAATTCATTTTACTTGGTTATTTATTTAACCATACATATTTCCTTTATATCATCTGTTTCCTTATCGATTTTTATATGATTTATAAAACAAAAACATTTTACAAGGATCATGACTGACTTTTGTTAAACAACTTTTTTCTAAACTTATAAGTCATGAATCCTAAATCAATAAAACCTATGTATCTCACAGGCATTTTAATGCTGACGTACCTGTTTTCACATGTGTTTCAGGAAATGATGCATAGGATTGATCAAGTTACACATAGGAAGACTCGGGCCTTAGTGACAATAAAAGATGCAAGACTAGTTAATTATGTTATGTTTCCTTGTTGTTAAGACATTGTAATTTCTTTTAATTAATAAAACAACATTTAAATTTACATGTGTTATGAAACAATGATTCTGTTACGACACTCCCCGACGATTCCGCCATGATTTGTTGTTTTACGTGGTCGGGGTGTGACAGAAAAGTTGGTATCAGAGCTCATGGTAATAGGGAATTAGGTTATTAGTAATGCTTTGACCTAGTCTATAACCTTCCTAGGACCCTAAAGCGAGTTTACTTGCGTTTAGTCATAAAACAATACCGTCACCTATCCTTAGGCGACAACCACAACAAGAACACAAATTTCAAAACCGCTTTGAAAAGCAATCATCTGTTCTAGGATGATTGATTACTAGGTTTTGAACCCTCTAAGTTTTCAAAACGATTTTGGAAATAATCACCCACCCTTTTGGATGATTTGTTTTTGGCTTAGTGCCATCCGAATTTTTCAAAAATCTTGTCAAAGTTTGGTCTTATAGTGTGAACACGTGCAATTTGGAAGAGTGGATGCCTGTACTCTGAGTTTTCTGTCTAAGGCTAGAGTGTTCGTACAAATCCACATAATCGGACCAGTCACTCTTACCTGGGAACTCTTGGGGTGAGTGTCCACTTATAGGCTAAAGCATGTCTTCCCGATACATTATTATGACCCACTTACTTTGATTAGTCACCATCTCATTTGTTTGCCTTAGGTAACAAACAAATGATCGCAATTTTTATGCATTGCCATTCCGTTTTGTTTATCCGATGACATTTCACTTGTTTCCTCCTGTGTCTTTCACTTCCTCCAGAATGTCTTTTCATCGCAGCAACACTCAAATGTCTAAGCAAGCTGCCAAATTTGCCCAGCAAATAGGCAAAATAATCCTGAAGTCTGTGGATTTAGGTATCGCCATGTCTCGTCTCAATAATAGAGCCACTCAAGAAGCATCGAAGGAAGAAGAAGCGAAGCCTTCGAAAAGGTCAAGGAAGCGTAAAGCTTCAAAGAATTCTCCAGTCATTGAACCAAATCAGACCAGACCTAGCCAGGTGGCAGCACCACCAGCTAAGAAGCAATACAAAGGAACGGCACCATTATGCAACAAATGTAACGGGCATCACTAAGCTCACCTACAGTGTCGTGTGTGTGTATCATGTGGGCGAATTGGTCACCTGGCAAGTGCTTGTCGAACTAACCCAACCCAAGGTGGTCCAAATCAACCACAAGCCAACCCTATCCAACCTCGTTTTCCACCTGGATCATGCTACAACTGTGGCGAGATGAGCCATTTCAGGAACAAATGCCCAGAGATTGTCAATGCAAATCCAACCCATAAATGTGCATTTGGCCGATCAGAAGAAGCTGCTTTAAATAATCTGAACTTTCATGCTTTGTATCTTTTGTTGAACCCTGAAACAATCTGTTTTAAATAAATGGTTGTTCACAATTCTGATGTACAAGTGTTGTTACATATGTGTATGGCATTTCCCTATGATACCTACATCAAGGAACTATGTTCTTTAAACAAACTACTCTTGTGATTCCCCCTTTCATGTGATCACTCATGATTTCCTAGAAAATTTTAAGTACTCATTTCATTCAAAGAAATGAAGTACAGAAAATAAGTGACATTATGAGTAATCATGCATTTTGCACATCTGTGCCTTTAAATCCTTGGTTAGATAACTAAGGGTAATTTTTCGATCTCATGCCCATTGCATTCTGATTTTCATAACAACATGCATAGCATAAGTTTTCAAAACAACCTTTGTTGGATCGTGTACGTGACCCTGAAAGTCAGTTAAGGTAGTTCAACATCATGTGTAAAGGCGGAATCAATGCACATAACGTCAAAAACAGCTCTAATCCTTTTAACTCTTCATTTCTGATTAATAAACGTGCTTTTACAATAAGATCTGATGAAAATCCGACAGCACTTCGTGATTCACTCAATGACCTTGTACCGTTCCTTTTTTTAAATGTGACACTCACACTCCTATATATAGATAATGACCCTTCCATTTGAAACTAAACATAATGTTTCAAACGATAGATCTCAAACGGAACCCTATGTTCAAACAATGAACTCAAACGGAACCCTATGTTCAAACGGAACCCTCTATAACATAACTGATTTCAAACGGAACCCCTTGAAACTCTTTCTAAACTCAAAACTAAACCCTAATTTAACATTTAAGATCCAATCTTGACTTTCTTGATATAAGACTTGATGAAGATGCAGTCAACAGACATTCGTGTGCATCAACAGACTCCCCCTTGGATGTTGACGTAGTCTTCAGCTCCTGAGTCTTCAGTCTTAGTCTTTTCTTCAACTCTGTCTTTTCATCATAAGCACTCTATCTTCATACTCCCATATGTTGTTGATCCAGACTCCCCCTTTCACAGACTCCCCCTCTCGATATGCTGAATCTGAGATATCTGGTTCAATCTTTGACAATTTGCTTCCATTGAGAATAATGAAGACCAAATCTGTTACTCAACCAGCAAACATTACAATTCTATCTTTCAAACATAATCCACAAAGTTAAACAGTTTTAGAAATCCACTCAAGTATTCAGGTCCAAGTTAATGACCCTGATCACTTGATTAATCTACCAAGTCTAAATTAATGACCTTGGTTGATCTTTTGACGAAATAATACTGATTTTAAAACAACAATTTCAAACAATTTCTGAAAATAACAAGTATCAAATTAATGAACTTGTTTTTAACTTTTCAAACAATTCAAACTTCTTCAAAGATAAGCTCTCCTCATTCTTCAGTCCAGAATCTCCTACACCTGCTTCAAACATCTGAGAATCCAACAATCAACTTTCCACTTTGGTTTGTCGGAAAATAAAGCAGAAATAAAATCTTTTTGGATTTTATCAAAGTGTTCTAAACTAAGAAATGAAATACAGAAAACTTAAATTGCAGAAATTAAACAAAGTAAACTATTTACAAACATATTTTTGGTGAGCGTGTTAGGGAATCATATCAGCTTTTCAGACAAATCACAAGTACCGTTAAGCTACATTACATACTCAGATTTAAACAATTCACCTCGATTGTCGATATACTGATCCATCTTAAATTCCCACACAAATTTCAATTTACTCAGGATACGATTTAGATGAATTAAGAACTTAGATCATTCATGTGTCCCACCTCTTGAATATACTCCCGTATCCAGAATCCCAATAATCAGTCTTACAGGTGAGAATACTACAATGATATCTGTATATAATTTAGGTATGCGAGGGCCGAGGGATCTCAGATCGATACTTCCGTATACGCAGAGAGATATCAGCTTCGACTTTTCGGTGTGTCCCCTTTAGAGGATCTTTTTGCTTACAACAGCAGCATTTATCAATTTTATTGTTTCAGTATGCTGAGGGTTTAATGCTGTGTTTCAAGCATTTCAGCAAGTATTAGCCAGGGACTAGGTCAGAACCACCGTTCAGCAGAAGTCCCGGAATAATACCCCAGACATCATTGAGTATAAAGACCTAGTATATCAGATTAAGAGACCTTTCAAACGAGATTTCAGGGGTTACCTATATATCCAAGTAGTGTTCCCCACGAATTCACAAGTTTGAATTTTAGGTTTATATCCCGAATAAATCTACTAAATGTGTGAAAACCTATCGACACATCATCAGTAAGATTGTTTAACTCTTTTATACTTTACAAATCTTTAGCATACTGTAATCGTCTAGCTGATGTACTATCATTTTCCCTATATACACAAGCTCTTTTTCAGATTTTATCATGTTTTTGTAATTTTGCATTTTTTACTGTTTTTGTATTTTCTGAAAATATAACTATGTACAAACATCTACTCCCCCTAAATACCAAAACAAGTAAAAATTCGACAAACCATTGCAGATTGTTTCTCGTCTTCATCCACAACAGTACCCTCATCAACGCCAATTATGCCATCCGACACCGACAGAAGCTTCATACCATTCAGTTTTAACAAATATTTAAACCGATTTTTATCAAAAGCTTTGGTATGTAAATCAGCTTTCTGTTCGTCAGTGTGGATTTTCTCAATTCGTATCAACTTTTTCTCAAAGCAATCACGAATAAAGTGATGACGAATTTCTATGTGTTTAGTTTTAGCGTGATGTACTGGATTTTTAGTTATATTTATTGCGGCCTCATTATCAACAAAAAG
Organism: Helianthus tuberosus; assembly: GCA_030545235.1. Classification (NCBI taxonomy): domain Eukaryota; kingdom Viridiplantae; phylum Streptophyta; class Magnoliopsida; order Asterales; family Asteraceae; genus Helianthus; species Helianthus tuberosus. Next base: position 59,526,977 of record CM060429.1, on the reverse strand, counting down.
AGGTGTGTTAAGAAACTGCAAACCGTAGTCGCGCATCTGTTGCTGTATCCACAAGATCTGAGAGCAGCAACTGCTAGAAGACACATACTCCGCTTCACAAGTAGATAACGCCACGGACGTTTGTTTCTTACACTGCCAGGTAACCAATCTAGGACCAAAGAACTGGCATCCTGCAGTTGTTGATTTTGAATTGACTTTGCAGCATCCGAAATCCGAATCGGAATACCCTTCGAGCGTAAAATCACCTTTTCTAGGATACCACAACGCCAATGAAGGAGTTCCTTTCAGATAGCGCAATATCCTCTTCACAATGATCATATGCGATGCTCTCGGGTTAGACTGAAATCTTGCTGCGAGGCACGTTGGGTACATAATATCAGGACGTGAAGCAGTTAGGTACATTAATGAACCTATCATGGATCGATAAAAAGTTTCATCAGCCCTGTCTCCGGTGAGATCTGGGTGAATCCCATGATTTGTTGCAAGTGGGGTAGCAGCTGGAGTAGAACCTGACATCCCAAATTTCTCCAAGATATCATGAACGTACTTTGACTGATGAATGAAAATTCCCTCAGGAATTTGTTCAACTTGTAATCCCAGAAAGAATTTCATCTCCCCCATTGATGACATTTCAAACTTCTGCTTCATCACTGATTCAAAATCTTTGCATAGATTTTCATTTGTCGACCCAAAGATTATATCGTCTACATAAATCTGAACTATCAGAAGATGACCATCGACCTCTTTGGTGAAGAGAGTGGCATCCACTTTTCCACGAATGAACTTGTTGGCTAGTAGGTGTTGAGACAAAGTCTCGTACCAAGCTCTCGGGGCCTGGTGTAAACCATACAGCGCTTTATCCAATAAGTAGACCTTGTTTTTGTGGATTGGATCGGTAAAACCCGGTGGCTGACCGACATAAACTTCCTCTTTGACCTTCCCATAAAGAAACGCCGATTTAACATCCAACTGATAAACTTTGAAGTTCTTCCAAGACGCAAATGCTAGAAAAATTCTGATCGCCTCTAGTCGTGCTACAGGAGCATAGACTTCGGTAAAATCAATTCCCTCCTGTTGACTAAATCCCTGAACAACGAGTCAAGCTTTGTTCCTTACGACAACTCCTCTATCGTCCCTCTTACACTTAAACACCCACTTGGTGTTAATCTTCCTCTGACCATCCGGCAAATCAACTAACTTCCACACTCCCAATTTCTCGAATTGACTAAGTTCCTCCTGCATTGCATTGACCCAAGAGTCTTCAATAAGTGCCTCTTTGTAAGTTCTTGGCTCAACCTGCGAGATAAAACAACTTAATGAGAATTCAGTTTGTAAAGGAGCAACTTTTGTATAAAAACATGTAAGCCCTTTATCAATCTGATTTCGAGTGTGAACGCCTTTCTGCAAATCTCCTATGATCAACTCCTCTGGATGATATGAAAAAGTTCGCGGCATCACTTCACTTGGAACATCTACATTTCCCTCCAGATTAGTAACATTCTGTTCTGCATCTTGTTCACCAACTTGGTTTGTTTGACTTGAAAACTGAATTTGCTCCCCCTCAGAATCTGAATCACCATGATTAAAGACTGGCATGTTTTCAGCTTCTAGATTATCATTCTGAGCCAACTGATTATCTTGAGCAACTTCATTCTGTTGGACATCATCATGTTCACCAGCATTACTTGGACCTGCTTCATCGTCATTTGAAGTTTCTCGTGGTCTTCTCGAATACTCAGCTGGAAACCTTAGCTGTGACTCATATTCACGCAAAATATCCAACTCATCAAAGAAATCTTCATCTTCCTCTGATTCTTCTCTCATGTCAAACGAATCCCAAAGTTTGTCATAATGATAACGCCATGAATCACCAGGATTCTGCGGCGGCATAGTATAACCTTGACATTCAACATTTGCAGCTTCAATAATCCGCTTCTCACTTGGAACGAAGACACGTCGCAACGGATTTGCATAACCAACAAATATACCCTCAATGCTCTTCGGACCAAACTTTCCATGAGGCTCTATAACCGTACAGGGTGACCCGAATGGTTCTAGATACTTCAAATTTGGTTTGCGATTATTGATTAGCTCAAAGCAAGTTTTGTTGAACTTCTTGACAGTGAGAACCCTGTTGAGCGTATAGCATGCGGCGGAAACAGCTTCAGCCCAAAAATTTATCGGTAACTTTGAATCTGCAAGCATAGTTCTAGCCGTCTCGATTAGTGTCCGGTTTTTGCGTTCTGCGACTCCATTCTGCTGCGGAGTGTACGGAGCACTAAACTCATGCAAAATACCTCTTTCATCACAAAATTCTTCCATCTTGCTGTTCTTGAATTCAGTACCATTGTCACTTCGAATTCTTTTAATACGCCTTTGGTACAAATTCTCAATCTTTCTGAACAGCCCCATCAAACTGTCAAATGTTTCATCTTTCGTCTTCAAGAAAGAAACCCACGAAAATCTAGAATAATCATCAGTAACGACCAAACAATAATAATCTCCTGTAATACTTTTGACATTCACAGGACCAAACAAATCCATGTGAAGTCTTTCCAGCGGTCTTGAAACTGAATTGACTTGCTTTGTAGGGTGTGACTTTTTCTTTTGCTTGCCTTTGATGCAGCTAATGCACTCCCCTTCCAGATGAAAACCTTTGATATTAACTCCCAATACCAAATCATTGTGCACCAAGTGATTCATCTTCCTTAGGTGAATATGCCCCATCTTTCGGTGCCACAATCTCGATTCTTTCTCAGTTGCTCTAGACACAAAACAATGTGCTTGACCAGTAGTTGTAGTTGCTACAGACATATCTAACACATATAAATCATTCACTCTAGGTGCCCTCATAATAATCCATTCTTCAGGAATAACAAAACCAGGTTTCAAGATCAAACATTCCTTATCAGTGAAATGAGTAGTATACTGATTGTCACAAATCTGCGAAATACTAAGCAGATTGTTCTCCAGCTCAGTGATGTAGTTAACTCTCTCAAACGTCACAATCCCATTGGATAACGTTCCTTCACCAACAATTCTACCACCTTCATGACCTGCAAATCCCACATAACCACCATTGATATTCTTCACATCATATAGCAATGCAGTTTTTCCTGTCATATGTCGAGATGCGCCACTATCCATGATCCATCTTGAAATGGCTCTTGGAAGATCCTGCACATACCACAAATTTCAAATTAACCAACTTTTAAGAAAGATGCCGATTCATGCTTCGCGATCCAGGAAGCTCCGGCAATTCAAACTGCTTATTCGAACATGGTGTCCACCCAGGCCTCATCAGCCTTAGGTGTAACCTTGACTCTAGCAACTTGAATTTTGAAATTTTCAGCCTTAAAAGGTGGAAAATTTGCATCATAATCAACCGAAATTGATTCATCAGCCTTTTTCACTTCAGAAGTTGAAATTTTCATTTCAGTTTTTGGTTTCCAAACTTGTTGAGATAATGCAACCTGTTTATAAAACTTGTCATTTTTAGTTACCACTTTCTTTACAGGTTCATTTTTCACTTTGATGTTGTCATTTTTCATATGCTTTTTCTCAACAACGATTGGTGCTTTACCCTTCACATCAACTTTCTTCTGTTGAAACTTCACATTTTCAGTCTTAGGCTTCACATTGGTACACTTTCGTGCAAAGTGACCCACTTGATTACATCTAAAACATGTACGAGTATCAACAACTCGACTTGTGCCTTCATACTGATAATGTGAAGCTCTTTTCTCAAAGAACTCTTTATTGGATTTTGAAAAGATTTCATTTTCCTCATCAGAATGTGAACTTGAACTATTCACAAACACCTTCTTTTCAGCAAACCTTTTGTTTTGAAAACTCTTTTTCTGATAACTATTACCACCCCGATAACCACCCGACCAATTGTTTCGATTGTTATTATAAAAACATGGTGGAACAACAGGCTTTTTGTAATAAGCTTTATCTTTCTCAAAATTCATTTGCCTTTTTATTTGACACAAACTGTTCACTTCTGACAACTCAACTTCAACCAATTTGAAAACATTTGTCAACTTTTTCACATTAACATTCTCAATTGGAAACTCAGAATCCGAATACAACTTATCAGATCCAGCCATCTTGTACATCACAAGACCCGGTTCATCACTTAAGTTGTTTTTGGATTTTGATTTCTGAATGTATTTGTCCAAGAAACACCCATCATCTTCAGCTGAATCACTATTCAAAACACTTTCAGCTGTGCTCTTAACAATCTCTGTCTGAACACTATCATCAGATGATGTAGAAAAATTAACATCAATGTTCTCTGGAAGTTTAACTTCTTTTTCTTCCTCAATTTCAACCAATCCAGACTGCTTTTCAGTGTAATTATGAAGAACAGGTGGTGGTACTTGATGAAAACCCACCCCAGTTCCATCAGAATACACATCTTCGCCCGCTTTATCTTTCCCGATGGGTTTGGGAATGATATGTTGCAAAACAAAGCTTGCGGAGCTGTAACTGTTAAGCTTCAACTGGATTCGCTCGTTTTCGATTACAGCCTCTTGAACTTTAAGTTTCAATTTAGCGATTTCATCCAGTTGTTTATTGATTGATTCTTCTTTAACTCTAAGCACTGCTTTTAAATGTTCATTTTCTTTAAAAGTTTTACCATTTCGATCATCACAATCTTTCATTGTGCTTTTGAGTTTTTCAAATTTTTCAGAAATCTGACGGTTTTCAAGAATCAACTTTTCATTTTCTTGTTTAATTTTGTCATGATCAATTTTATCAATTTCAATTTTAGCAGTTAATTCTCTTATCCGTTCAGTTGAAGCTTTAACTGTTTTGTCACGACCAAGAATCTGATTCTCAACGTTTCTGACCTTTGCTGTCAGATCTTTAATTTTCTCACCGTTGAGATACGTGACAGTATTACAAAATTTGCACTCTTTGTTGCAATTTTTGCAATCAGCATTTCCTTCGATCTTTTTACCTGACGCATTAGTTGACACATCTGAACTGACCTGGCTTTTTGACTCAGACACGGAGTTAGAGTCTACCTCAAGTGCTTTGGCAGCTAGCACTTTGTCAGCCATTTTTCCCAGATTCTCTGCATTCAACTCCTGCGTAGTATCGATAACTCAAGTATCAATCTTCTTGGATTCTTTTCCTTCTATCTCTTCTTTCTCCTTTCTTTCTTTCTCCTCTTTCTCCTCTTCAATCATTTTCGAAGTTGGAGTTCCCCACCATTTGTGTTGCCAATACTCATCATTTTCTTTCATTTCCTTGATTAAGACTTCTATATCGAGAGTTTTGTGATCAACTGCAATATTTCCATACTCATCAAGATAACACTCTCTGTCTGGATCCCATCTGTTGGCTCTCTTTGCATCCAAAAAGATTCTAGAAAGTCTAGTAATTTTGTTTTCCGAAATCATTTTTCTGTATTTATACTTCTGCTCTTCAGTTCTCTCATCTTTCCATGGAATAGGTTCATTTTTCGCCATGAATGCGTAACCAACCGCATCTTCTTCTGGTAGAACCTCTTGACTCCAATCATACCCTTCATCATCGTAAATCACTGCAAGAGCTCTAGATTTCTCTCTGTTGTCTTCAACCTGCTTCAATCTAAGCGGCTCGGATTTATTCTGGTGATAAATCGCCTTTTTGTAGTAATCATCTTTGAAAGGATTCTCCGACTCATCAACATAAGCATTTCGGCATTCTCTCTTGAAATGACCCTTCTGCTTACATTTGAAACATGTCACTTTGGATTTATCGAATCCCAGCTTAGTAGAAGCACCACCAATTGTTTTCCTGCCAGTAATTTCCATGAATCTTTGTGCACGACGAACAGCACTTGCCATAGCCCAACGAATATCGATCAGTTCCATTTCCTCCGGATCAATCTGATCGTAATCTTCTTTCGTCAAATTTGTATTGCCAATCTTCCCAGCTACCAATCCTTCATATGATTCCAACACCGATGCTAGAATGATCATTTGCTGCTTTGCCGACTCTTCATCAAAATTTTGAGCATTCTTCAAGTCGATTGCAATATTGCATTGAAAACGATTCTTTGCATCAGCATTTCTAGAAGATGAAAATCCACTGTGACTTCCACTGCTTTGACTACTTTGACTTTCTTTGCCGGCTGTCGACACATTTTCAGCAGAAAATGCAGTTTTTGGTGAAGTAGCTTTCGGCATCATGCTCTTTGGATAGTATAAATCCAGATTCTGCTGATAAGATGAATGATTAACTTTGTACGTCTTCTTCAACTCTAGCTCATGACTCTCGAGTTTCTCAATCACCAAATCTGGTTTCAACAATTCAGAAGGAATAGTGTTCTTAAGCATGAGAGCATAATATCTCCACTCCATCTCGTCTGGCAACGAATCGAACAACTTGTCTACTTGCTCATCATCAGAATACTTGATATCATGTCTTGCTAATTCCAGCTTCAGATGACCGAACCTTTCTATCATTTTACATACTGACTCATTCTTAAGACAACCAAACATATCAAACTCTTTCCTAAGAAGTTTCTTTTTGTTTTTTACGATTTCAGTACTTCCTAAACATTTTTGTTTTAACTTTGCCCAAAGATCTTTAGCGTTTGTATAGTCTATCAATGAGATGATATCCTCCCGAACAGACTGAAATAACAACGCCACACACTTTTGTTCGGCTACAAATGAATCAATCTCATCAGATCCTGTTAAAACTTCCCCATTCTTGTTTCCTTGGTCATAACCATTTTTCAGACTTTTCCAACTTGGAAACGCGAATGCCATCATCCAATCTTCAAACTTTCTGGACCAACGACTGTACTCCTCGATAGCCATTAACTTTGGAGGTTTATTGAACGTTCCGAAGGCGCTTTCCGATTCCCAAGCTTCCTTTTTCTTCTCTTTTGGTGGATTCTCATTCACATTGCTTGATGAAGCATCTTTGTTTCCGGAATCTCCAGCGAACGCGTACATGTTGCTAAACGGGTTTAAGAAAATATCATCCATCTTGAGTGTACCTGTAAAATCAAACAACACTTAGACAAATTTTGATTTTTGAAAATATAAGAAACTGTTCAAACGGAATGGTCTGTTTCGTTTGAAATACCAAAAGTTTCAAACGACAACAATTTTCAAACGACAAAGAATTCCAACGAGGTACTGTTCCGTTTGAATCAATAGTTTCAAACGACAAGGATTTCAAACGACCAACTAGTTTCAAACGACAACTAGTTTCAAACGATACAGTTCAAACGATAAACTGTTTCAAACGATAGAATCCATTTTCAAACGACAGTTCAAACGATTGGACAGTTTTCAAACGATAGATTGATTTTTAAATGATAGATTGATTTTCAAACGATGGATCAGTTTTCAAATGGTGACGTCAGCAGATCGCGAAAATTTTCAAACGATAAGTATGATTTCGATCAGTTTTAGGTCGATTTTTGATTTCAAACTTTCAAGGATTAGATAATAGTCAATTTTGTTTGTTATGTAATCGTTTCAAGCCATTTTAACCGTGACAACTAGTAAAAATCAGAAAAGAAAGGTAGAAGTGAGATAATCCGATGATTTCAAGCTGTATTCGGTATGAACTCCTCGTCCTGAGCTCTGATACCACTTGTTGGATCGTGTACGTGACCCTGAAAGTCAGTTAAGGTAGTTCAACATCATGTGTAAAGGCGGAATCAATGCACATAACGTCAAAAACAGCTCTAATCCTTTTAACTCTTCATTTCTGATTAATAAACGTGCTTTTACAATAAGATCTGATGAAAATCCGACAGCACTTCGTGATTCACTCAATGACCTTGTACCGTTCCTTTTTTTAAATGTGACACTCGCACTCCTATATATAGATAATGACCCTTCCGTTTGAAACTAAACATAATGTTTCAAACGATAGATCTCAAACGGAACCCTATGTTCAAACAATGAACTCAAACGGAACCCTATGTTCAAACGGAACCCTCTATAACATAACTGATTTCAAACGGAACCCCTTGAAACTCTTTCTAAACTCAAAACTAAACCCTAATTTAACATTTAAGATCCAATCTTGACTTTCTTGATATAAGACTTGATGAAGATGCAGTCAACAGACATTCTTGTGCATCAACAACCTTCATGATTTCAAAATATTTCATATAGTTTGAAAACAAATTTTATGTAATATATCAAATGCATGATTTCAAAAGCATTGTCTATGTTTCAAAAACAACCTTCATGATTTCAAAATGTTTCATATAGTCTGAAAACAATAATAACACAGTATATTTTCTTAATATATCAAGTGCATGATTTCAAAAAGCATTATTCATATTTTCAAAAACCTTATACATAATTTCAAAATCTCATCTTGCATGATTTTAAAACATTTTATAAATATACTTACTTAACACACCTACTTTATGATTTCAAAAGTATTATATATAAGGTTTCAAAAACATTAAACACATTTCAAAAAGAAACCCCATGCATAGTTTTCAAAAACATTTTCTCATGCATTGACTTAACCTTCAAATTCTGCTTCGTATGTCGCCTTGGCATATCTAGCACCTCAACTTCATGAGCATTTTTACCTCATGTTTCGACTTAAGCACGTCTAGTGCAAGGTTTTGAAACGCCTCCCACTTTTCAAATCCCAAAATCCATATGGGATCTTCTTACCTTCACAATTAGATCCTTGTGGATGATTATCGTTCAAATCAGAGTCCTTCATTGGATTCCTTATGTACCTTAATTCGAATATTACGATTCTTTGAAATCGAAATCGAATTTTCTTTTTTAAGATCTTCCTATCTTTATAGTTAGATTCTTGGAAATATTTAAAGTGCCAATCAAAATCCACGAATTGGATACCTGGTGTGCTTTAAATTCATGTGCACAATTAACAAAACAAATTAACAAAATGATAACAAATTAAAGATCAAGATAAACAACTTGTGATTATGTGTTCATGTGTTTTCTTTTATACATTTTGTGTTTTTAAGTAATCTGGATATTCGTTATCCAAATCCTCGTAGAATCTTCCATATCTTCATATGAAAGATTCATAGTAGGATATCCAAAGGTACTACCCTAAATCCTTAATGGGCTTCTACGTAATAGTTAAGACCCTTGGATTATATAGTACCATTCCATAATTCAAAGAGACCCTTTGAGTGGTCTAGTAAAAAAAGATTGTTTCAGAATCTGGTTAAGAATAACATGTGATGATATAAGCTGAAAGGACTCCTTGGTGGTCTAGTTAAAGAGATCATTTATTGATTCAATTAAAAAGGACCCTAAGATGGTCTAGTCACACTCATCACAGGTTTGTTCATTTGGTTTTCCCCTACACATTATAAAATGCACTGTGCGGACTATGCAAGGAGTTACATAATTATGGACGCGTACATAATTATGAAATTTAGTGCGCAGAAACCACAGTAAGATTTATCATGTGTAAGAACCTATAGTGGCAACAGTAACAAAACGTGAACAATATAATGAAGGGTACGGTGGACGCACCAATAACGCTTTATATACTTATATATAAGTGTCCCTTTTACATTTCAAGCATGATGTTATTAAAGTTACTAGAAGTTCAGGACTCTAACCAGTGTTGTTTGATCTTTTCAACTTCATGTTTCAAGCTCTCACAAGTTTCCACTAGATAAATTTCGGGACGAAATTTCCTGAAGTAGGGGAGACTGTGACACCTGTGTCACTTCAACCATCAAACAAATACCAAACCAATGAAGTATTGTATTTCATACCTGGGATTTATATAAATATGTGTATCAATTGCACATATCAATTCTTGTTCGATTTCGGGCTCTAAATCGCTTTCTAGAGGTTATACGTGCACTGATGCGTAAATATAATCAGTTTAATGCAACAAACACTCCGGAATAGTGACATAGGCTTAACATACCTTAAATAACCTTTACATAACTTGGAAATAAGTTTTGGGAGGTTTGGTGTGCCGAAATCAAGTTTATTCGCTTACAGGGACTAAATTCGACAAACTGTGAAAGTATGCCGATTCGTACTGTAACGGACATTCCGGAACTTTATCATAAGTTAAATATGCCCTAAATATCCTTTACATTGCTTAGAAATAGGATTTGAGGTGTTTGGTGCGAAAAAAATAAACTTTATGCTCATTCAGGGACTAAAAGCGTCAAAAAGTGCATAAGTTTGTAGTTTCACGCATATCTTACGTTCTAAATATATCCAGACATCCAAATATTTATGTAATCATCAAAATATTTTATTTTAGTGATTGGCATGAGAAAAATCTATTCGTCGCGTAATTTGGATCGTTTTTCGCGTTCGTGCGTATTTCGTCGTAATTAACCGAACAACGCAACCGTACGACCAAACGAACCGACATCCGAGATATTTTTGAGCATGCTTCATGTTCCCTATACTTTAACTTCATTTTAGAGCCTTGAAATGGGATTAACGGGGCTTAAACGTGTCAAAAATGCATAAAAACCATGTTTTGCACATTGAGGGACCAAAATTGACAATCTGCCATGACCAAAGTTGAAAATCTGATTTCCAGCTTGTTCCAGCTGTTCCCCTCATTTGCATATGGTTTTAATGAAACTAGGGGCTTGTTTTGGGGTACCCATGGTATTCTAAAACCATGGGCACACATGTAAGGTCCAAATCGAAGCTCGGTTTTCGATGAACGATCCTAACGGTCTTGGTTTTCCTATAAATACCCTACCCCCCTTAACTCAAAACTCACACCTTGATCTGATTGCTCTCTAAGTTGAAGTGATTTCAGTTCATACATGAGAATAATCGGGTCAAACTTCCGTTCTTGGACCTTTTGTAAGTCCTCTTTCGTTCTTTTACGCGTTTTTAGCGTTTTGTTTGACTTTCTGCATTGACCAGTCTATGGTCAACACGAAGTTCGTTTAAACTTCATAACGTGAGCGTAATTGTTATGCCTTAGGAAAATTACCAAAATGCCCTTTTTACGCCAAAACTCATTTTAAGCATATGTAACATAACTTTTGACATCTAAACTGATTTGGAAACATTATTAGACATGTTAAGGCATATATTACTTGTCATAGGACTAGTTAGGCGGTCCGAACGCGTTTTACGCGAACGACGCGTTAAAGTAGCATAAGCTACCTAAACGGGTCGTAATGGGTCGTAAGCACTTAGGATAGGTTTCGTTTTGGAATGTGGGCTTTGTTGAACTATATTACATGAGTTCCTATACTCATTTGGTTTACGAAACCTCATTTTGTCCGATCTTTCGATTTAGGTCCGTTTATTTACATAGTTACCTATATTAGGTGCCGTTTGATTTCGTGATCCCTCTAGCTTTGCTTGGTTGTTGTTCAAGACTTCTAAACACCCTCAAGTGAGTACACAGACCCTCTTTTACTGTTTTTCAAACATTTTAGGGTGAAACACATGTGCCTACTTGTTACTTTCATGCCTTCCTTGTTTTCATATCATATACTTGCTATGTTCATTAGTACACTATTAGTACATCGTTTTACATTACGTTTTATGCTATGTATGTCCATTTAGTGCATACTTAGTACATTGTTTTACATTTCATTTTATGCTATGTATGTCCGTTTAGTGCATACTTAGTACATTGTTTTACATTTCATTTTATGCTATGTATGTCCGTTTAGTGTATACTTAGTACATTATTTTACATTTCATTTCATGCTATGTATGTCCATTTAGTGCATACTTAGTACATTGTTTTACAATTCATTTTATGCTATGTATGTCCATTTAGTGCATACTTAGTACATTATTTTACATTTCATTTCATGCTATGTATGTCCATTTGTTTCATACTTAGTACATTATTTTACATTTCATTTCATGCTATGTATATCCATTTGTTGCATACTTAGTACATTATTTTCATAAAACATGCTTGCATTTTGGTATGACATTTGGTTTGTTTAAATGGCTCAAAAATACATTCATTAACATTAGCTACGCCGTTCGTTAGTAGGTAGTGGTACCATAGGAATTGACAACTCCCGTTCCTGACATCCTAGATATGTTTGGATGGAAGGAATGACCGAATTCGATAAACATAACTCAGATAAATCTTTAATTCATTTAAGGGTTTATCGCCACATTCTCAAGGCTTGAATGTATGCATTTTCACAACACCGCATAGATGTTTGTATCAGTAAAGCATGCATTATTTTACAAAACATAAATTTTGATTATAATTTATCAATTGCATTGTTTTGTACCTTTCTTTCTTATAGGGTCGAGTAAATGCTTTTAATCAATAAAGGCTTTTTATTCACTCTACATCACATTTGTTTACACAATAACATTTCAACATTTGTTTAAAACATTACATTTAGTTATACATAAACATTTTTACATTGGTGGTTTGTTTGGTAAGTGATTTAAGTAACGAGGCGTGTGTAATATGATACAAGCATGGTGGATACGCCGCTTGTACTTCCTATATATAAGTGCTTGTATGATATTACATATCGTAGCGTTATTTAAATCATTTCAATTTTGACATATTACATTTTACACAAATTAACATATCTTTACAAAACGTTGTTTTACAAACAACACATTTTATACAAATTCATTTTACTTGGTTATTTATTTAACCATACATATTTCCTTTATATCATCTGTTTCCTTATCGATTTTTATATGATTTATAAAACAAAAACATTTTACAAGGATCATGACTGACTTTTGTTAAACAACTTTTTTCTAAACTTATAAGTCATGAATCCTAAATCAATAAAACCTATGTATCTCACAGGCATTTTTATGCTGACGTATCTGTTTTCACATGTGTTTCAGGAAATGATGCATAGGATTGATCAAGTTACACATAGGCAGACTCGAGCCTTAGTGACAATAAAAGATGCAAGACTAGTTAATTATGTTATGCTTCCTTGTTGTTAAGACATTGTAATTTCTTTTAATTAATAAAACAACATTTAAATTTCCATGTGTTATGAAACAATGATTCTGTTACAACACTCGCCGACGATTCCGCCATGATTTGTTGTTTTACGTGGTCGGGGTGTGACAAATAACCCGCGAGCCCCAGAAATGAATGAACCTCGGTAGGAGTAGTAGGTGTATCCCATTCCTTAATCGCACTGATTTTGGCGGGATCTACATGTATACCTTGTTCGTTGACAATGTGTCCCAAAAATTGAACTTCCTTAAGCCAAAATTCACACTTGGAGAACTTGGCAAAGAGTTGTTCCTTCTTTAGGAGTTCCATCGTTGGACGGAGATGTTGTTCATGGTCAGCTCGTGTCTTTGAATAGATCAAAATGTCATCAATGAAAACAATGATGAATTTGTCAAAATAAGGCTTACAACCCCTATTAATCAAGTCTATGAAGATGGAAGGAGCATTCGTCAACCCAAAAGGCATGACAGTGAACTCATAGTGGTCGTATCGTGTCCGGAATGCAGTCTTGGGAATATCTTCTTCGAGTACATGAAGCTGATGATACTCAGAACATAGATCAATCTTTGAAAAGTAGGTAGCACCTTGTAGCTGATCAAAGAGATCATCAATGCGAGCTAGGGGATATAGATTATTGATCGTGAGTTTACTGAGCTCACGGTAATCGATACACATTCGGAAGGATCCGTCCTTCTTTTTCACAAATAGAACAGGATCTGGCAGACCATCGATGTACTTTTAAATTGCCTTATCCAAAGGCGTGACCATTGTAGGACATAGCAGACTTAGCTCCTTGTATCGGTTGGTGTAGGCGTGATGTTCTCCACTATCTTGTTTCAGATCGTGGAACTCGTTCTCAAGCGCCCTTTGCTCGTGATGTGGGCAAAACTCTTTCATCATAAGCGCTCTGAGCTCTTCCCATGTCTAAGCCATCGCAACATCAGCACCCATATCTCTCACTACTCCTTTCCACCACGTGAGCGCCCTCTTTTGGAATACGCTCGAAGAAAATTCTACTTTGCGCTCATTTGTACACTGGACATGGCCGAATGTACTCTCAAGACTCTCAAACCACTGTAGGAGCCCAGTTGCTCCCTCATAAGTCTTGTTCGAATGATCAAACAAATCTTAAGGAATCAAGAATTCAAGTTTGTCCTATCATCGGATAACTATGTAAGTGCGTCGGGACTTTAATTGGAGGATCGGATAGAATGAAGTCTTATAAACCAATCGAATGTTGGAACTCATGTGATATGGTTTAATAAACTTAACATTCTGATTTGGAAAGGATCCTAAGTGCTTTTATCCGTTATGAGTCGTCAAAGTAGTTTACGCTACTTTAACGGATCATTTGCGTAATATATGTTTGGATGGTTAATTATGTCTTATGATAAGTCTTACATGTCAAAACATGTTTGATAATGTTGTAAGATAAGTTTATATGTCAAAAATTTGGTTACATATGCTTAAAATTGATTTATGCGCAAAAAGGGCATTTTGGTCATTTTTAAAGAACATAGAAGCGACTTATCATAACACTAACCAAACGACGTGACCATAAGGTATAACCTCAGTAGGATATTCCCTATACAACTATAGTCACAAAAATGTGCTTGGTCGAAACCTAAGATCAACCAAACGGGTCGGATTTGAAAGTCAAAGCGGTGGTCAAGGCCGCTCGACTTACGACCCTAATAAAGCACTAAACTTGAAGTGACGAGTTAGACATGTCAAATCATTTGTAAAAAAGTTATAAAACTGATTTTGTATCAAAACTTGGTGTTTTGATACCTGGAAATAGTTTGGTCGTAAAATGCACATGATGCGCATCTTTGACTGAAGCTTTGACTCGCCACTTCGACTAGTTAACGTGGTAAATAGAAGATGCAATCGCAAGGGATTATAACCTTCGTGATTACGATTACGTTGCAAAGTTCAATTGAACTTTGACTTGACCAATTAAGGTTAGAACAGAAAGTCAAATAGAAAGTCAAATTATTTGACTTTTAGCTCAAAATAGGTAAAATAAATGAAATAGACTAAGGATGAGAACTTACTTGTGTTAAGAAACACTTAAGAACTCAGGGAGGAGGTCTCCAATTGCTGGAAGCAACTCCAAAGATGTAGGAAAAAGAAAATGTGTACGACCAAGGAATTTAGGTGAAAATGGCTTGCTATTTATAGCAATTTGGAAGCCACAAGATGATTACACATGTCCCATGAGGTGTCCCTGATCATAGGAGGTCCTAACAAGTGTCAAATGCAGGTAACAACTTGGAAAACACGAGTTCTTGGGCTCCAAGGCATGAAAAACAAGTGGCTGCCATGATTCTGGTCGTTGGGCACCCTCTACAGACCGTAGAGGGTGCAGACCTACGGTCCGTAAAAGCTGGTCAGAGGCAGAATGTGACCACCCGAAATCTCAAGACCTTTCCTTTATGTGTCGTTTGTTTTAGGATCCTGTTTTATAAGTTGTTGCATTGTATCATTACACTGTTTTGTTCGAATGTTAATAGGATAGTTATGTGGATGGTTTAAGATAAATGTTAAAGTTTAATAATAAGTCAATGTTTAATACTAAGTCAAGTAATCCAAGAAGCTAGTGTGACCCTTGACGAAACTGGGGACTTTCTCCGTGTGGGATCTCGACGAAACTCATCTTTCATCGAGTAGGGAGTTTTGCCAAGCAGTGTTACGGCCAGTGAGGCCCAGGTTCTGTGAGGCCCAGCGTTTTAATATAAGTCTAGTTACACTCTTCGGCAAACTCTAAAACTTCATTCTCCCCTTTCGTGTAACCAACGACAATCTTTCTTTCGCTCATAGCTTTCTCTTCTCGCTGATTCAGGCACCGTTATTCTGTTTCAATTCTCCGGTGAGTGCGACAACATTTATCTTAATATGTATTGATTGTTCTAGGTTATGTACAGGCGGTTGATTTCTTATTGGCAATGTCGATCATGAATTCGTATTGTTTAAATAGGTAGTTAGAGTATCTTGTTGATGATTGTTGTTTGATTGTTGTGTGTTAACAATATTTGTGATTTGATTGTATGCTTATGGATATTGTTGAATCATGGAAAACTTATGTGTACAAAGCATGGCAACTGTAAAACGAATCCCTGTGAATTGATGAATTGTCGATGATACAGTCGGATGGATTAGGGTTCATAGTAGCATGATATGGGTAATGATTAGATGATGATTGGAATTCTACATATTACGGGAAATGTGTAACTGTTATGCATGATGACGAAACATATACGTGAATTGTGGGATTATATGAATTGTGTAACTGCTGTGATAGCTTGTATGCGCATTATGACTATACGTGAACGTGAACTGATTACGAGTGCTTGAATACCATAGGCTGTGACTGTTTAAGAGCGAACAAATAACAAAACATACCGAGCAAACCAAGGTGAGTTCACTGCTCTTTTCCAAGCATGCGTCCCGGGTTGGGGACATCTGGTAAATGTTCCGGGAAGGGAATGTCGGGTAATGGGTTTGACTGGAATGTTAAACCTGGGGTGTTTGTTAATGCATGTCTGTATCTATCATTCAAGTCCCTCCTACCAATCGTTGCTTGTAGGGCAACGGGGTACTAGTTAGTAGCGCTACTTAGGTTTGGCACCCTCACACCACACCAAGGAGGTCGGGAGTGAACTAGTGACCCCCATCTTTACCATTGCTTTGGTAGAGGCAATGGGGTTTAGGGCAAATAATCTGGAGCCATCGGCGGTAAGTGTGTGATTAACAACAATGAATATGTGAAACGTTTTAATCTGGTAACTGGTATCTAAACACGTTAACAAACTTTGAACTCACCAGCGTCGTCTGACACACTTGTCTGCATGCTTGCAGGTCGTTAGATTCTGGACATGGACTTGCTATCTGGGAGTGCTGAAGTGGTTATGGGTCAAGACTCTTGGATACTGGCTTCATTGATTATGAACTTATGTTTTGAAACAATTGAATTACTGATTACATTATGCTTCCGCTGAATATTCACTTTGGTTTAAACTTATGACTTGGATTTACATTTTGAAATGAATGGAATGTTTTGTTTATATTTTATGCGTAGTTCAATGTGATTGGTGGCTTGGATCCTGGTACGTCACACGTCCCGCGGTGATCCCGCATGTGGTATTTTGGGGGTGTGACAGTTTGGTATAAGAGCCACTGGTTATAGTGAACTAGGTTTTAAAACGTTTTTATAAAACCAGACTATAACCGAACAACTTCGAAAATCGACCATGACACTCAGCTCCAGATTGCAAGGTTCATCTTCTGTTTACTTTATGCATTACTTGTCTAGTAGTCACACACTCACAGCTTGCATGAAACGATGTATTAGATACTATGGTGATTTGATAGTGTGACACTACTCTTCGACTCTTGTGATTCGTAATCCTGTAATACCTTCTGTTTTGCTACTTGAAAGCGGGGGAAACTTTTAGCGCAAGTTAAGAGGCACTGAGATGAGCATGCAAATTGCCTTATTATTATGGGTGCACACATAATAATAACGTGAGGTGCATGTAAGTCCCAGTGAGGCTTAACGAGTGTGAGAAGGGTTCTGCCCTATTGTGTGTAAACTTGGTAGTTTGTAGATTTCAACGTGATACTTGACTTTTACCTCATCTCGACTCTTAAATTTGTTCCCTCTCCTTATATAGAATCATGAGTGGACGAGGTCATGGACGTGGTCACATCGCGATGACCCAAGCTGAGCTGACAAACTTAATCAACACACGTGTGGCTGAGGCTTTGGCAGCCTACCAAGCTGATATGTGCCATTTACCCTTTATTCTTGTGTCTCGTACACAACTCTTACCCCTGTAATGTATTTACTTTCGTCCATTAGGTCAGCAAGCGCAGCAAAACCAAAACAATCCACCTGCTTGTACGTTCAAGACGTTCATGGATTGTAAGCCACAGACCTTCAGTGGGACTGAAGGGGCTGTAGGGCTCCTACGTTGGTTTGAGAAAGCAGAATCTGTGTTTGCGATGTGTAACTGTCCTGCTGGGGACAGCGTGAAGTATGCTACGGGCACACTCGAGGATGGTGCCCTGACATGGTGGAATGCCCAGGTTCAGATGTTGGGCATCGAGGTGGCAAATGCCACTACTTGGACGATTTTAAGGAGTTGATAAGGGAGGAGTATTGTCCTCGTGACGAGATTCAGAAACTGGAGAATGAGTATTATGACCTGAAGATGGTGGGATCCGAGATTGAGGCATACGTGAAACGGTCTCATGAGTTAGTTATCATGTGTCCGAACTTGTCCCGACCTCTGCACCGAAGAATAGAATTGTTCATCAAGGGATTAGCTCCACGGGTGAAGGGTTTGGCTACTGCAGCAAACCTCAACAACTTACCTCAGATTGTCCATTTGGCTCACAAGATCACCGATCAAGAGGTGGAGAGTGGTTCGCTACCACCGCGCATTTCTTCCACTACTACTGCTACAACCACAGCTGCTACGCCTGCTAGTGATAACAAGCGGAAATGGAACGATGCTGACAAAGCAACCATTGCCAGTCAATCTTAGAAAAGGCTTGACAGCAGCAACAACCGTAGTTTCAGTCAGTCGTCTTCAGTTAACCAAGGCCAGGGCAATAATCAGGGTAAAGGCTCCTATGTTGGTAGGAAGCCAAAATGCAACAAGTGTGGGTATCATCATCATGGGTCATGTGTTCGGGCTTGCCACAGGTGTGACAAGGTAGGCCATATGGAAAAGGATTATAGAGATCCGTACCCAAAGCAGCAGCAGCAGCAAAACCAGCAACAGAATCAGCAACATCAGCAGCAGCAAAGGCAACAGTCCCATCAGAACCAAGGCTTTAAAAAGGGATGTTACCAATGTGGGGATGAGGGTCATATTAAACGGGATTGCCCTCAGCTGAACCAGAATTGTTGGTGCATGCATCTGTCGACTTCGTCTTGTATCGAGTCTTGTACTAAACTAGATAGATCAGGGCACGAAAATCAAGAAAGTGTGATTAGATGTAATTCCGCTTGAAATGACACTAGGTCATTTCAAACGGAATCAGACAGTTAATTCCGCTCGAAGTATCATGTTGATTTCGCTTGAGACATTTTAAGGGAAATCAGATTTCGCTTGGAGCTATTTCAAGCGGAATCACATGGTCTATAAATACCTGGTGTTATGTGCCATTTGAAGCGGAATTAGAGAAGAGTGTTTCCGACGACGAAGCTCTGTCGAAGTGTCATCTTGCTGTAAAACTGTTCTAGATCAATATAATCGACAGTTAAAAGTGATATCTTGCTGAATTCAACTCATTATGTCTGTTTCCGCCTTTCATTTTGAGTAGAACACCTCTGATTGACTCATTTCGGGTCCTACAACGTTCCTACAATTGGTATCAGAGCTCAGGAGGAGGAGTTCTGAAGATTTCAGCTTGATTTCATCTCATTTTCTTACTTCTACACCTTCTTTTCTAGACTAAACAAGTTTTAACGGTTAAAATGGCCTGAATTTTTCACAACATAAGCGAAACAGTGTTTTAACAAACCCTTGAGGAAATCAGACCAAATTTCAGCTTAAAAGTGACAAAAATGGATCAAAGTTCTAATTCCGTTTGAACGAACTGTTTATTTCCATTTGAAAATTGAGGCCATTTCAAGCGAAATAACTAATTTTGCTTGAAAAACATAATTTCGCTTGAAAAGTGTTATTCCACTTGAAACATTTCAAGCGAAATCAGTGATTTCGCTTCAGTGTGTGATTTTGCTTGAACTTATAATCCCGTTTGAAACTTTAATTCCGTTTGAAGTTGTTGTATACAGGTAATCTCGCTTGAAGGAGTAATCTCGCTTGAAAGTGATCTCGTTTGAAAACTAATTTCGTTTGAAAAGTGTTTGTCTTGATAAACGTGTTACTGAATCATGAATGAAGAATTTTACAACGCATTTGCAACATCCCCGACTACTCCGGCTACCATTGCTCAAAACATGAACTTGGAAAATGAGACTGGAACTAATCAAAAACCACCTAAGCTAATGAGCATTGAGGAGTATTACGGTTGGAAAATCGGTTTGAAAACTTAGTTCAAGCTAATCATTTGAGATCTTGGGAGTGTATTTTGAAAAAATATGTTTTACCACGTACTGATCTGCAAGTTGAGAAAACAATCTCTGAATTCACTGATCAAGAACGAGATATGTACAGAGCTGAAAAGATGATGATTAGTCTACTTCAGCAAGCTATTAAAGAAGACATCTTTGTATTGCTTCAACATGACAAAACTTCAAAATCAATTTGGGATGCTCTTAAAATCAAGTTTGAGGGAAGTGATAAGATGATAAAAAGTAAAAAGTCATTGCTTAAGAAAGAATTCGATCTATTCACAAGTCTGCCAGGAGAAGATACAAAGAAATTGATTGAAAGATATTGCCACTTAGTGCGTTCTATGTCGTTGTTAAGCATAACCAAAGAACGAGAGGAATGGGTCGACAAATTAGCTGATGCTTTACCTCCGAAAGAATGGGGAACATTTTTGATGATCTTAAAGAACACCGGAGTATATGATGGTTTGACGATTTCTCAGTTCATTGAGAAGATTGAGGGTCAAGATCTTGAACAACAAAAGATTGCAAGGATGAGTAATCCGAGTGGTCAACAAGATGTGAAAATGTATTACAAAGGCAATGTTCAAGAGGCTGAAAAGAGTCTGAAAATTCAAACTACTTTTAGTGCTGGAGACTCATCTGGAACTGTTGATCAAAATCCGAACAGCAACAGTGGTTTTTCTTCATATCCGAGCATTAATCCAAAGAGTTCAACTTCAGGCTTTCATTCTCAAAGTTCAAAAAATGGAAATGGTTGTGTGATACAGTGCAACATTGCATTGAATCTTCCAGATGGTCAATGTTTTTCTGAAGAAACTGCAAAAGATCACATGGCGTTACTTGCAACTGTGCTACAATCCTATGAAGGTTTGGTTACAGGAAGGATCAAAAATCCTATGCTGACAAAAGAGGATTACGATCAGATAGACGCTGAAGAGATGGAGCTCATGGATATCAAATGGTGTCTAGCTAGTGTTTTGAGGAGAGCAGAAAAGTTTAAAATGATCACAGGAAGAAATGACTTTCTGGATGCACATGTTTCTACTTTAGGTTTTGATAATTCTAAAGTTACTTGTTTTCGATGCAGGGAGAAAGGTCATTTCAAAAGAGAATGCAAAAATCAGGAAGCGAATGGAGCAAAGAATCCTTTTGGAAAAGATGATTACTATCGAAAAGCCATATATCAACAGGTTGCTCATCAACCGCATCAACAAAAAGATTCACAAACTGCTCATGGGAAAATGATTGAAGATGCAAACAAGAAAGCCTATTTTGGTATCATTGATCAAGATGATGAGAAAATGGCTCCAAGATTCAGTTGGGACAAATATATTTCAGCTGATAGTAAAGCATGTCTAATAAATCAAGATGATGAAAAATTACCTGAAGGGTTCAGCTGGGATCAGTTTGTAGATGAGAATGGGAATTTTAAAGCTTTCATTGCAAAGATAGTTCAAGAGCCTGATTTGTTTACAGAATGGATGAAAGTGATTGGTGTTCATGTGAAGAATCAAGAAGAAGAATTTGTTTCATCCGATGAAAGTTCAGAAGAAGCAACTGTTCTTGATCAAACATCATCTGATTCTGTTAATTCAGATGATAGTTCTGAAAAGACATTAGATTTTGATAAAACACCATCTGATTCTAGTTCTTCAGATGATAGTTCTGAGAAGATAATAGATTTTGATCAATCACCAACTGATGACAGTGGTGATGATGAGGAAGAAAGACATATTAATGTTGCAAAAACTCATCTATCTCCTGAAAGTTTTCAATTTTATTTTGCAGATCGCTTGGAGAAGCTGAAGGAGAGACGAGCAGCAAAAGAACAAAAGAAAATGAAATGTGATAGTGTTGAACAAATGGAAGAGACTGTTCAAAATGAAGAAGTTAAAGCTGAGAAGGTGATTGAAGCTGAAACAGTGATTTAGGTTGAGAAAGTCATTGAAGTTGAAAAGATTGTGGAAGTCATTAAGCCTTGCTTAAAGTGTGTAGAATCTTGCAAGCAATGTGCAGAAAAAGATGAGAAACTGAGCGAACAAGAAAAGATGAAAGAAGAATTATTGTTCAATCTCAACTACGTGAAAGAATCTTACGATGTATTGAATAGAACAGTAACTGGTCTACAAAAGACTAATTCAGAAAGAGAAGATGCATTGACCATGATGAATGCTGTGATGATGACAAAGCAAAAGGCTATAAATCACTATATTGAGGAATGTGCCAAGTTGCAGCAGGAGTTGGAGACAGAAAAGATTGAAAATGAGAGAATTAGACGTTTACTGCAAAGTTATTCTAGTTCTGATTATCTCATTGATCGAATTTATCCAACTGTTGCAAGTTTTGAAGCATTTAAAAATGAGAAGCCAAAGAAGAAGGATATTGGTAAGAAACAGAGTGTTAGTTATAACAAGTGTCCACCTCCAATTTGGGAAGGGTATTTGTCACACCCCGACCACGTAGAACATACAAAACGTGGCGGAAACGTCGGGGAGTGTTGTAACAGAATTAATTGTTTCAAATCCATGGCAATTAAAGTTTCATTTTATTAATCAAACACGAGAGTTACATTGTTTTAAACAAGAAACAAAGAGTACATAACAAAAATTAACTAGTTCTTGTCTCGTTTTAAGTCACTAAGGAACAGGTCCGCCTAAGTATGTCTTGATAAGTCCTATGCATCATCTCCTGAAAACACATGTGAAAATAGGTACGTCAGCATAAAAATGCCTGTGAGATACATAGGTTTTGTGAAAACAGAATTCATGACTTATGTTTGAGAAAATGTTTAGTCATGAACCTTGTAATTTGCTTTGTCTTGTAAATCATTTGAAAAACGATAAGATCAGGTGATATGTATAAATAAATGGCAGGTTAAATGAATAACCATGTAAAAATGTGTTTGTATAAGATAAGTTGTTTGTAAATCAATGTCTTGTGAAAAGTATGATATTTGTATAAAATGTTATATGTCTCAAACTGAAATGATTCAAATAACGCTACGATATGTAATACCATACAAACACTTATATATAGGAAGTACCAGCGGCGTATCCACCATGCTTGTATCATATTACACACGCATCGTTACTTAATCACTTAATCAAACCAAACCACCAAAGTAATGTTTAACAATTGTAGAAATGTTTATGTATTGTCAAATGTCTATTGTCAAATGTAAATCCTGTCAACAGATACAAATGGTTCACACGGTTCAATAGTTACAAACGGTTCATATAATCAAACGGTTACGACGGTTCACATAGTCAAAAGGTTACAACGGTTCAAAATGTAGTATAATGTGTTCACATGCTGGATGAGCATATGCAACAGAAATGCAATGTAAAACAATGTACTAAGCATGCACACAATGGACACACATGGCATAAGTGTAATGTAAAACAATGTACTAAGTATGAACTAAATGGACATACATAGCATAAAATGTAATGTAAAACGATGTACTAAGTATGAACTAAATGGACATACATAGCATAAAATGTAATGTAAAATGATGTACTAAGTACGCGCACAATGGGCATACATAGCATGAACACAATGAAATCATGTACTATAATGTACTAACGAACATAGCAGGTATATGATGTGAAAACATGGAAAGCATGAAAGTAACAAGTAGGCACATGTGTTTCACCCCAAAACAGTTTGAAAACAGTAAAAGAGGGGTCTATGTACTCACTTGAGATTGCTTAGAAGTCCTAAGATAACCACCAAGCAATGCTAGAGATCTCGAAATATCAAACGGCACCTAATATAGGTAACTACATTAATAAACCGGACCTAAATTGGAAGATCGGATAGAATAAGGGCTCGTAAACCAAATGAGTATGGAAACTCATGTAGTATGGTTTAACAAAGCCTACATGCTAAATGAAACCTAACCTAAGTGCTTACGACCCGTTTAGGTAGCTTATGCTACTTTAACGCGTCGTTCGCGTAAAACGCGTTCGGACCGCCTAACTAGTCCTATACAAGTAACATATGCCTTAACATGTCTAATATTGTTGTCAAATCAGTTTAGATGTCAAAAGTTATGTTACATATGTTTAAAATGAATTTTGGCATCAAAGGGGTATTTTGGTAATTTACCTAAGGCATATAAACTACCTATCATATAACTACTTAAACGAAGCGACCATAAGGTATAACCTCGTAAGGTTATTCCCTATAAACTATGGTCACCTAAGGTGCTTGGTCGGATCCTAATGATCGACCAAACGGGTCGGGTTCGAAAGTATAAGCGATTGTTTAGATCGCTTACCTTACGACCCTATATAAGCACTAAACTAAAAGTGACGAGCTAAGCATGTTAAAACATGCTTAACTAAGTTTAGAAAACAGGTTTGGTGTCAGAACAAATGGTCTTGATACCCACAAGTAGTTTGGTTACAAAATACGCAAGAATACGTATTCTGACCGAAACTACGGCTCGTCACTGAGCCTAGATAACGTGGTAATCAGTAGGTATAGTCACTAGGGACTATAACCATCGTGATCACGCTCACTTTATGAAGTTCAAACGAACTTCGCATCGACCATAAACTGGTCAATGTAGAAAGTCAAACAAAGTTCGACTTTCGGACACGAAAAGCAATAAAAGAACGAAGGAACACTTACGAAGGGTCCCCGAATGCTAATCTAGATCAAAATAGCTCAGGTATGAAACAAAGGTTTCAACTTAGAGCACAAATGATCAGATTCTAGTGAGAAATGAAGTGAAATGGGTTGGGTATTTATAGTTTTCGGTCCACCGTTAGGATCGTCTCTGTAACACCTGTGCCTCCACGGCCATCAAACAAATACCGAACCAATGAAATATTATATTTCATACTTGGCATTTGTAAAAATATGTGTATCATTTGCACATATCAATTTTTGTTCAATTCCAAACTCTAAATCGCTTTCTGGAAGGTTATACGCGCACCAATGCATAAATATAACCAGTTTAATGCAACAAAGACTCTGGAATAGTGACATAGGCTTAACATACCTTAAATAACCTTTACATAACTTAGAAATAAGTTTTGAAGGCTTTGGTATGGCAAAAACAAGTTAATTCGCTTACAGGGACTAAACTTGACAAACTGCGAAAGTATGCCAATTTGAACTGTAACAGACATTCTGGAACATGACCACAAGTTAAACATACCATAAATATCCTTTACATAGCTTAGAAATAGGCTTTGAGGGGTTCGGTATGCTAAAATAAACTTTTGGGGTCATTCAAGGACAAAAAGCGTCAAAAAGTGCATAAGTTTGCATTTTCGCGCATAACTTACGTTCTGAATACATCCGGACATCCAAAAATTTATTTAAGCACTAAAATATTTTATTTTAGTGTTTGGCATAAGAAAAATCCATTCGTCACGCCATTTGGATCATTTTTCGCGCTTATGCGCATTCCGTCGTAATTAACCGAACAACGTAACCGTACGGCTAAACGAACCGACACCTGAGATATTTTTGAACACATTTTAAGTTCCCTATACTTTAACTTCATTTTAGAGCTTTGAAATGGGGTTAAAGGGGCTTAAACGTGTCAAAAAAACGCATCGAAAACCAAGTTTTGAGGTTGTAGGGACTGAAACTGTAAATCTGCCAAACTAGGTCCGTAAACAGGGGCCAGATGCAGCAAAACGTTTTTTTTCAGCTTTTAACAGCCTTTAACACTCTCCAAAGGCCAAGTTCGAAGTGTCAAACTCTTATGGTGGATGGCAAATGAGTTACCATAACTTTCCAACAAGTGTACGGCTTAGATCGTGCCCCCTTTTCCAAGAAATGATCCTAACGGTTGTCCATTTACTATAAATACCCACATACCCCAACTTCATTTCTCACTAGAATCTGATCATTTGTGCTCTAAGTTGAAACCTTTGTTTCATACCTGAGCTATTTTGATCTAGATTAGCATTCGGGGACCCTTCGTAAGTGTTCCTTCATTCTTTTATTGCTTTTCGAGTCCGAAAGTCGAACTTTGTTCGACTTTCTGCATTGACCAGTTTATGGTCGATGCGAAGATCGTTTGAACTTCATAACGTGAGCGTGATCACGATGGTTATAGTCCCTAGTGACTATACCTACTGATTACCACGTTATCTAGGCTCAGTGACGAGCCGTAGTTTCGGTCAGAATACGTATTCTTGCGTATTTTGTAACCAAACTACTTGTAGGTATCAAGACCATTTGTTTTGATACCAAACCTGTTTTCTAAACTTAGTTAAGCATGTTTTAACATGCTTAGCTCGTCACTTTTAGTTTAGTGCTTATTTAGGGTCGTAAGGTAAGCGATCTAAACAATCGCTTATACTTTCGAACCCGACCCGTTTGGTCGATCATTAGGATCCGACCAAGCACTTTAGGTGACCATAGTTTATAGGGAATAACCTTACGAGGTTATACCTTATGGTCGCTTCGTTTAAGTAGTTGTATGATAGGTAGTTTATATGCCTTAGGTAAATTACCAAAATACCCCTTTGATGCCAAAATTCATTTTAAACATATGTAACATAACTTTTGACATCTAAACTGATTTGACAACAATATTAGACATGTTAAGGCATATGTTACTTGTCATAGGACTAGTTAGGCGGTCCGAACGCGTTTCACGCGAGCGACGCGTTAAAGTAGCATAAGCTACCTAAACGGGTCGTAATGGGTCATAAGCACTTATGTTAGGATTCATTTAGTATGTAGGCGTTGTTAAACCATATTACACGAGTTCCCATACTCATTTGGTTTACGAACCCTCATTCTATCCGATCTTCCGATTTAGGTCCGGTTTATTAATGTAGTTACCTATATTAGGTGCCGTTTGATATCCGTGATCTCTAGCATTGCTTGGTGGTTATCTCAGGACTTCTGAGCAATCTCAAGTGAGTACATAGACCCCTCTTTTACCATTTTCAAACTGTTTTGGGGTGAAACACATGTGCCTACTTGTTACTTTCATGCTTTCACATCATATACATGCTATGTTCATTAGTACATTTATAGTACATGATTTCATTACATTTCATGCTATGTATGTCCATTTAGTTCATACTTAGTACATCGTTTCACATCACATCACATGCTATGTATGTTCATCTATTGCATACTTAGTACATTTGTTTTCATCACATGCTTACATTTTGATATGATATTTGGTTTGTATAAATGGAACAACACATTCATTAACACCGATCATGCCGTTCGTTAGTAGGTAGTGGTACCATAGGAATTGACAACTCCCGTTCCGGACATCCCGGGTAGGTGGGGATGAAAGGAAGGACCGAATTCGATATACAGTTACAACAAGATAAACCTTTAATTTATTTAAGGGTTTATCGCCACAGTCTCAAGGCTTGGATGTATGCATTCTCACAATACCGCATAGATATTTGTATCAGTATAGCATGCATTTCCACAAAACATAGCTTTGATTTAAACCGTGTTTTACTTCAATACTTTGTTTTTGTGCATATGGTTTAGTTGATATATTTCACTAGCCATACATATCATTTTGGTTACACATTACATGATTTACATTTGACACATAAACATTATTGACATTGGTTACACATTACATGATTTACATATTGACATATTATTCAATACGTTTGGCAATTGGTTTAAACATAGACATCTTACATTGGTGGTTTGTTTGGGTAAGTGATTCGAGTAACGAGGCGTGTGTAATATGATACAAGCATGGTGGATACGCCGCTGGTACTTCCTATATATAAGTGATTGTATGGTATTACATATCGTAGCGTTATATGAACCATTTCAAATTGAAACATATAACATTTTATACAAATAACCTATTTTTCACAATACATTGTTTTACAAACAACTTAAATTATACAAACTCATTTTTATATGGTTATTCATTTAACCATACATTATTCTCTTATTTATACATATCATCTGATCTTATCATTTTTCAAATGATTTACAAGACAAATCAAATTACAAGGTTTATGACTAAACATTTTCTTAAACAATAAGTCATGAATCCTATTTTCATAAACCTATGTATCTCACAGGCATTTTTATGCTGACGTACCTATTTTCACATGTGTTTCAGGATATGATGCATAGGATTTATCAAGATACACTTAGGCGGACTTGGGCCTTAGCGACAATAAAAGATGCAAGACTAGTTATTTATGTTATGTTTCTTTGATTGTCATGACATTGTAACTACTTTAATCAATAAAACAATATTTCAATTTCCATGTGTTATGAAACAATGATTCTGTTACAACACTCCCCGACGTTTTCCGCCACGTATTGTTGTTCTACGTGGTCGGGGTGTGACAGAAAAGCTGGTATCAGAGCTCATGGTTATAGGGAATTAGGTTATTAGTAATACTTTGACCTAGTCTATAACCTTCCTAGGACCCTAACGCGAGTTTACTTGCGTTTAGTCATAAAACAATACTGTCACTTATCCTTAGGCGACAACCACAACAAGAACATAAATTTCAAAACCGCTTTGAAAACTAATCATCTGTTCTAGGATGATTGATTACTAGGTTTTGAACCCTCTATTGTAAGGTTTTGAACCCCTTTGAGTTTTCAAAACCTCGTCAAGGTTTTGGGTTTTAAATAATGAGAACACGTGCAAACTGGAAGGGTGAATGCCTGTATTCTGGGTTTTCTGTCTAGGCAAGCACTTCGTATACATCTCATCAGACGCGAGACCAGTTGTGCTTACCTGGGAATTCTTGGGATGAGTGTTCACTTATAGGCGAGCATGTCTTCGCGATACATTATTTTTGACCCATTTACTTTGATTTGTCACTGTCTCATTTGTTTGCCTTAGATAACAACAAATGATCGCAAATTCTTATGCATTACCATTCTGCATTATTTACCCGATGACGTTTCACTTGTTTCTTCCTATGTCTTTCATTTTCTTCTAGAATGTCTCTTCCTCTTAGCATCAGTCAAATGTCCGAGCAAACAGCCAAATTTGCCCAACAAATAGGCGAAGTGATACTGAAGTCTGTGGATCTAGGCATTGCCATGTCTCGTCTCAAAAATGGAGCCACTCAGGAGCCACCAAAGGAAGCAGAAGCCAAGCCTTCACCTAAACCAAAGAAACGTAAGGCTTCAAGGAAACCCGCAGCAGTGGCACCAAAACAGGCAAGACCTAGCCAAATGACAGCACCACCAGCCAAGAAACCAATCAAGGAATCAAAGACCATGGATGAACAGGCTGGATCCCCTAAGAAGTCAAAGAAGCGAAAGGCTTCTCAGGACTTCGCCGTGGTCGCTCACAATGGTCGAGCCATCCCTAACCAACCAGCTCAACCCCCTGCTAGGAAGCCATACAATGGAACTGCACCCTTGTGCAACCAATGTAGCCTTCATCATCAGGCTAGTGTGAAGTGCCGCAATTGCCAAACTTGTGGACTTATAGGTCATACGGCAAGGGTTTGTCCAACTGCAGCAGTACCAAATCAAGCAGGACCCATCCGGGTGGCAACACAACCTGTTAAGAAGCAATACAAGGGAACAGCCCCAATATGCGACAAATGTAATGCACACCACTTAGCTCACCTACAGTGTCGTCTATGTGCATCATGTGGGCGACTCGGTCACCTGGCAAATGCTTGTCGATTTACCCCAAACCAAAGTGGTCCAAATCAACCCCAAGTCAACCCTACTCAAGCTCGCTTTCCGCCTGGATCGTGCTACAACTGTGGCGATACGAGCCATTTAAGGAACAAATGCCCAAAGCTTGCTAATGCAAATCCAACCCACGGATGAGCAGTTGGCTGATTAGAAGATGTTGTTGTCTTATGCTTTTGTTTCTTCTATTTCTTGTAATGTGAAACAATCTGTTTGATTATAAATAAATTGTTGTTCACAGTTCTGATATACGAGTGTAGTTACATGTGTGTATGACTTTTCCTATGATACCTACATCAAGGAACTATGTTCCTTACAAACTACTCTTGTGATTCTCCCTCTCAAATGATCACTCATGATTCCCCCAAAAAATTTAAGTACTCGTTTCATTCTAAGAAACGAAGTACATGAAATAAAGTGAAATTATGAGTAATCGTGCTTTTTACACATCTGTGCCATTAAATCCTTGGTTAGATAACTAAGGGTAGTTTCAAATCTATCCCATTACGTTTTGATTTTCTCAACATACACAGTACAAGTATTTCAAAAACAATCTTCATGATCTCAAAACATTTCATATAGTTTGAAAACAATTTTTTTTCAAATCCATTGTCTATGTTATTTCAAAAACATTGGTTAGGTTTTCAAAAAAACAAACAATTTTCATAATTTCAGAATATTTCATATAGTCTGAAAACAATATTAACACAGTATATTTTCTTATCAAGTGCATGATTTCAAAAGCATCATTCATGTTTTCCAAAAACCTTATACATAATTTCAAAAATTTATTTCGCATGATTTTAAAACATTTTTATAAATATACTTATCTAAAAACCTACTTTATGATTTCAAAAGTATTATATATAAGGTTTCAAAAACATTTTTAGAACCCCATGCATAGTTTTCCAAATATATTTTCCTCATACATTTACTTAACCTTCAAATTCTGCTTCATATGTTGCCTTGGCATATCTAGCATCTCAACTTCGTAAGCATTTTTACTTCATGTTTTGACATAAGCACGTCCAGTGAAAGGTTTCAAAACATCTTCAACTTCTAAAATCCATATGGGATCTTTTTATCTTCACATTTAGACCCTTGTGGATGATCATCATTCAAATCAGGGTCCTTAATTGGATTCCTTATGTACCTGAATTCGGACATTTCGGTTCCTTATAATCGAAATCGAATTTCTCTTTTAAAAATCTTTCTATCTTTATAGATAGATTCTTGTAAATGTTTAAAGTGCCAAATGAAATCCACGAGATGGATTCCTATTGTACTTTAAATACATGTGCTCTGTCAACAAAACAAATTAACAAATAAACAATCTTTGTGGTTATACGACTATGTGTTTATTCATCTTATGTTTTCTTTTATGCATTTTTGTGTTTGGATACTCTGGATATTCGTTATCCAAATCCTCGTAGAATCTTTCATATCTTCATATGAGGGATTCGTAGTAGGATATTCAAAAAGGTACTACCTTAAATCCTTAATGGGCTTCTATGTAATAGTTAAGACCCTTGGATTATATAGTACCACTCCTTGATTCATAAGAGACCCTTTAGTGGTCTAGTCAAAAAGATTGATTCACAATTTGGTTAAAGGACGACATCTAGTGATGTAGCTGAACAGACTCCTTGATAGTCTCTTTAGATCATTTATTGATTTAATTAAAAGGACTCTATGGCGGTCTAGTCACACTCATCACAGGATTGTTCATTTGGTTTTACCCTACACATTATAAAATAGACTGTGTGAACTGTGCAAGGAATTGTCTAATTATGGACGCGTACATAATTATGAAATTTAGTGCACAGAAACCCAGTAAGATTTATTATGTGTAAGAACCGATAGCGACAACAATAACAAAATGAGAACGGTGTAATGGAGGTACGGTGGACGCACCAATGACGCTTCATATACTTGTATATAAGTGTCCCTCTTACATTGCAAGCATAATGTTATTAAGGTTACTAGAAGTTCAGAACCCTAACCAATATTGTTCGATCTTTTCAAATTCATGTTTTAAACTCTCACAAGTTTCCTCTAAATAAATTTCGGGACGAAATTTCCTAAAGTAGGGGAGACTGTAACACCTGTGCCTCCACGGCCATCAAACAAATACCGAACCAATGAAATATTATATTTCATACTTGGGATTTGTAAAAATATGTGTATCATTTGCACATATCAATTTTGGTTCAATTCCAAACTCTAAAGTAGGTTATACACGCACCAATGCATAAATATAACCAGTTTAATGCAAAAAAGACTCCGGAATAGTGACATAGGCTTAACATACCTTAAATAACCTTTACATAACTTAGAAATAAGTTTTGAAGGCTTTGGTATGGCAAAAACAAGTTAATTCGCTTACAGGGACTAAACTTGACAAACTGCGAAAGTATGCCAATTTGAACTGTAACAGACATTCCGGAACATGAACATAAGTTAAACATACCATAAATATCCTTTACATAGCTTATAAATAGGCTTTGAGGGGTTCGGTGTGCTAAAATAAACTTTTGGGGTCATTCAAGGACAAAAAGCGTCAAAAAGTGCACAAGTTTGCATTTTCGCGCATAACTTACGTTCTGAATACATCCGGACATCCAAAAATTTATGTAAGCACTAAAATATTTTATTTTAATGTTTGGCATAAGAAAAATCCATTCGTCACGCCATTTGGATCATTTTTCGCGCTTATGCGCATTCCGTCGTAATTAACCGAATAACGTAACCGTACGGCTAAACGAACCGACACCCGAGATATTTTTGAACACATTTTAAGTTCCCTATACTTTAACTTCATTTTAGAGCTTTGAAATGTGGTTAACGGGGCTTAAACGTGTCAAAAAAACGCATCGAAAACCAAGTTTTGAGGTTCCAGGGACTGAAACTGTAAATCTGCCAAACTAGGTCCGTAAATAGAGGCCAGATGCAGCAAAACGTTTTTTTTTTTTCAGCTTTTAACAGCCCTTAACACTCTCCAAAGGCCAAGTGCCAAGTGTCAAACTCTTATGGTGGATGGCAAATGAGTTACCATAACTTTCCAACAAGTGTACGGCTTAGATCGTGCCCCCTTTTCCAAGAAATGATCCTAACGGTTGTCCATTTACTATAAACACCCACATACCCCAACTTCATTTCTCACTAGAATCTGATCATTTGTGCTCTAAGTTGAAACCTTTGTTTCATACCTGAGCTATTTTGATCTAGATTAGCATTCGGGGACCCTTCGTAAGTGTTCCTTCATTCTTTTATTGCTTTTCGAGTCCGAAAGTCGAACTTTGTTTGACTTTCTGCATTGACCAGTTTATGGTCGATGCGAAGTTCGTTTGAACTTCATAACATGAGCGTGATCACGATGGTTATAGTCCCTAGTGACTATACCTACTGATTACCACGTTATCTAGGCTCAGTGACGAGCCGTAGTTTCGGTCAGAATACGTATTCTTGCGTATTTTGTAACCAAACTACTTGTGGGTATCAAGACCATTTGTTTTGATATCAAACCTGTTTTCTAAACTTAGTTAAGCATGTTTTAACATGCTTAGCTCGTCACTTTTAGTTTAGTGCTTATTTAGGGTCGTAAGGTAAGCGATCTAAACAATCGCTTATACTTTCGAACCCGACCCGTTTGGTCGATCATTAGGATCCGACCAAGCACTTTAGGTGACCATAGTTTATAGGGAATAACCTTACGAGGTTATACCTTATGGTCGCTTCGTTTAAGTAGTTGTATGATAGGTAGTTTATATGCCTTAGGTAAATTACCAAAATACCCCTTTGATGCCAAAATTCATTTTAAACATATGTAACATAACTTTTGACATCTAAACTGATTTGACAACAATATTAGACATGTTAAGGCATATGTTACTTGTCATAGGACTAGTTAGGCGGTCCGAACGCGTTTCACGCGAGCGACGCGTTAAAGTAGCATAAGCTACCTAAACGGGTCGTAATGGGTCATAAGCACTTATGTTAGGATTCATTTAGTATGTAGGCGTTGTTAAACCATATTACACGAGTTCCCATACTCATTTGGTTTACGAACCCTCATTCTATCCGATCTTCCGATTTAGGTCCGGTTTATTAATGTAGTTACCTATATTAGGTGCCGTTTGATATCCGTGATCTCTAGCATTGCTTGGTGGTTATCTCAGGACTTCTGAGCAATCTCAAGTGAGTACATAGACCCCTCTTTTACCATTTTCAAACTGTTTTGGGGTGAAACACATGTGCCTACTTGCTACTTTCATGCTTTCACATCATATACATGCTATGTTCATTAGTACATTTATAGTACATGATTTCATTACATTTCATGCTATGTATGTCCATTTAGTTCATACTTAGTACATCATTTCACATCACATCACATGCTATGTATGTTCATCTATTGCATACTTAGTACATTTGTTTTCATCACATGCTTACATTTTGATATGATATTTGGTTTGTATAAATGGAACAATACATTCATTAACACCGATCATGCCGTTCGTTAGTAGGTAGTGGTACCATAGGAATTGACAACTCCCGTTCCGGACATCCCGGGTAGGTGGGGATGAAAGGAATGACCGAATTCGATATACAGTTACAACAAGATAAACCTTTAATTTATTTAAGGGTTTATCGCCACAGTCTCAAGGCTTGGATGTATGCATTTTCACAATACCGCATAGATATTTGTATCAGTATAGCATGCATTTCCACAAAACATAGCTTTGATTTAAACCGTGTTTTACTTCAATACTTTGTTTTTATGCATATGGTTTAGTTGATATATTTCACTAGCCATACATATCATTTTGGTTACACATTACATGATTTACATTTGACACATAAACATTATTGACATTGGTTACACATTACATGATTTACATATTGACATATTATTCAATACGTTTGGCAATTGGTTTAAACATAGACATCTTACATTGGTGGTTTGTTTGGGTAAGTGATTCGAGTAACGAGGCGTGTGTAATATGATACAAGCATGGTGGATACGCCGCTGGTACTTCCTATATATAAGTGATTGTATGGTATTACATATCGTAGCATTATATGAACCATTTCAAATTGAGACATATAACATTTTATACAAATAACCTATTTTTCACAATACATTGTTTTACAAACAACTTAAATTATACAAACTCATTTTTATATGGTTATTCATTTAACCATACATTATTCTCTTATTTATACATATCATCTGATCTTATCATTTTTCAAATGATTTACAAGACAAATCAAATTACAAGGTTCATGACTAAACATTTTCTTAAACAATAAGTCATGAATCCTATTTTCATAAACCTATGTATTTCACAGGCATTTTTATGCTGACGTACCTATTTTCACATGTGTTTCAGGATATGATGCATAGGATTTATCAAGATACACTTAGGCAGACTTGGGCCTTAGCGACAATAAAAGATGCAAGACTAGTTATTTATGTTATGTTTCTTTGATTGTCATGACATTGTAACTACTTTAATCAATAAAACAATATTTCAATTTCCATGTGTTATGAAACAATGATTTTGTTACAACACTCCCCGACGTTTTCCGCCACATATTGTTGTTCTACGTGGTCGGGGTGTGACAGTTTCTTGGAAAAGAGGGAATGATCTAGCCCTTACACTTGTTGCAATGTTGTGGTGACTGATTTTTTGCCACCATAAGAGTTTAACATGTGGCACTTGACCTTTGGAGGGGTTTAAAAGCTGAAATCAGATGTTTACTTGACCTTTGCTGATCTGAAGGGCTGATGCGGCCCGCTTCAGGATCAGACAAAGCTCAGGCGGGCCGCCTGGAGCTTCTGATCAGAAACCAAGTTTCAAAAATTACAGTTTCAGTCCCTGCACGTGTTTAAGGCCATTCCCGACACTTCTAAGGCCCGTAAAGCCAACTTTAAGGCCCTAAAATGATGCCTAAACATTGTGGACATGAAACGTGCTCAAAAATATGTCGGATGTCGGTTCGTTTGGCCGTACGAACGCGATGTTCGCTTAATTACGACGGAATGCGCATAAGCGCGAAAAACGATCCAAATGATGTGACGAATGGATTTTTCTTATGCCAAACACTAAAATAAAATATTTTAGTGCGTACATAAATTTTTTGGATGTCCGGAGGTATTCAGAACGTGAGTTATGCGCAAAAGTGTAAACTTGTGCACTTTTTGACACTTTTAGTCCCTGAATGACCCAAAAGTTTATTTTAGCACACCGAACCCCTCAAAGCCTATTTCTAAGCTATATAAAGGATATTTAAGGTATGTTTAACTTATGGCCATGTTCCGGAATGTCTGTTACAGTTCAAATTGGCATACTTTCGCAATTTGTCAAGTTTAGTCTCTGTAAGCGAATAAACTAGATTTTGTCATACCAAGGCCTTCAAAACTTATTTCTAAGTTATGTAAAGGTTATTTAAGGTATGTTAAGCCTATTTCACTATTCCGGAGTGTTCGTTGCATTAAACTGGTTATATCTACGCATCAGTGCGCGTATAACCTTCCAGAAAGCGATTTAGAGCCTGAAATCGAACAAGACTTGATATGTGCAAAAGATACACATATTTATACAGATCCCAAGTATGAAATACAATATTTCATTGGCTTGGTATTTGTTTGATGGTTGAAGTGACACAGGTGTCACAGTATTTTCCTAGAAAACCGAATGAGGAGCAAGTCGAAAAGGCAGTCAATATAAAGTTAAAGTCCGATATAACCGATGAATTACCAGAAAACATTGACGTTGTTTTTTTATCGTCTGAAACTGATCATGAGTCCGAGTTAATAAAAAAGGTGGTCGGTCAGGTGTTGGATACAGATGAGGAGTCGGAGTTAAAGTCTGAGTCAAAGTCCGAGTCTGGGTGTTCAAGTTCGTCCGTCAAAAGTTCGAGTTCGTTAGTCAACAGTTCAAAATCGTCGGTTAAACGGGTGTACAATAAAGAATTCATGTTATCAAAATCTAATTTGAATGACGAAGCAATCAAAGTGGCATATACATTGATTGATTCAGACAAATTATATTCTGATCAGGAATTTCCAATAAGAAGTGTTAATTTTGAAAAGATCAAAAAGGTTTTCAAACTAACAGAAATCAATATTTCTGAAATAAAAGATGTAAATTTTACTGAAAAACTTAAAAAATACACTTCAAGAGTTCAACAACGTTTAAACAAGAAAAAAGGTTACAGTTCTGGTTCTGGTTTTTAAAAGAAATCAAACCATAACAGTAATTTCAAAAAGAAAGGATTAGGTTTTATTCCATCTGAAAATTATAAACATGAAAAAATTTCTAAAACAAATATAAAATTCGTTGCAGGAACAAGTTGTGAAGAGGAATCAAAAACCTCATTCTGGAAGCAATCAAACAAAGAATTCCTTGCCAAGAAGCAAGAGAATGTGAAGAATGGAGCTAATCAAAGAAAGGAGACAACAATCTGTTACAAATGTAATAAAGTTGGTCACATTGCATGGAATTGTTCTCAAGCAACAAAG
Organism: Helianthus tuberosus; assembly: GCA_030545235.1. NCBI lineage: Eukaryota > Viridiplantae > Streptophyta > Magnoliopsida > Asterales > Asteraceae > Helianthus > Helianthus tuberosus. The sequence continues at coordinate 59,489,775 of CM060429.1, read as the reverse complement.
ACAAAACAGGGAGTCTCTTACAAACTGAAAGAAAAAGTTGTTGAGAAAAATGAACCACCAACGAAAAAATTTAAAATTTTTGAAAATTCAACATATGAAGTTGGTGAATGTTCAAAGACTCATTTTTATAAAAAGAGAGCTAAGTATGACAACCAAATGTGGGTTGTTAAAAGGTTTTATGAAGATGTTAAGAAGTTTGATGTGCAATCTGGCGATGAATCTGATTCCACAAAGTCAGATGAGCCACAGGTTGAGGTTAAAGAAGAAAATTCAGTGCCTCCAATGGATGATGTTCATTTTCCACTATTGAGGGTTGAGAATTTTAAATCAAAAGTTGGAAAGGTTGAGATCTCGAATCAATTCTATTCTAAGAAGAAAGAATTTGATATTGAGAAAGTCGTTAATGAAAATGTTAAAAAGATTTTTGGGAAAATGGTCGAGGGAAAGGCTAAAGGGATAAAGGACTTTTATGAAACAAAGAAATCAACATTTTACCCAGGTGAAGTTTAGGAGGAAACATCCAAGTTTGGTGAAGCTTGGATGTCTATTTTTCACAAGTAAACATCCGGACTTGCCGGAGCTCCCAGGTTTGTAAGCGTGGAGCAGGAATCGGCATTTTTCTTGGTTAATAATTTGACAAGTGATACAGTTGGTAATGATACAGGTGGTATTTTCTTAAACTGTTATATTTTTCAAGTGATTGATGAATGAATCTACAAGTGGTTGAAGAAATTTTCAACTGCAAGTGGTAAATCAGGGTCATGAAGTTGAACTTGATTTGACCATACTTACAAGTGGTGTATAAAATCAACGAAACTAATTTTCCGGAAAAACCATTTGATTAAAACAAACTTAAGTGTTTTGAAATCAATGGGAAAATAGTTTGTTGTAAGGGGAAGTTCTGATTGTTTATGCCAAGTGGATGGCGATCTGAAGTGATTTGATATCAGTTGTCACTTTGCTTGTATAGTTTGTTTTCAAATTTTCTTAAATGATTTTGAATTTTAGGGGGATAGTACATTAGTAGACAGTTACAGTATGCTAAAGAGTTTTGTTGACAAAAAGAGGAAATGATAGTACATCAGTAGACAGTTACAATATGCTAAAGAAATGTAATGATTAAATAGCATTAAATGGTCTCACTGATGATATGCCGATAGGTTTTTACACATTTAGTAAACTTTTTCGGGATATAAACTTAAATTCAAACTTGCTTATTTTGTGGGGAACACTACTTGGATATATAGGTAACCCCTGAAATCTCGTTTGATTACATGTTTCTTTGATGAGTTTTATAATAGTAACATACATCATCTTTATATTAACTAATTTATGTCAATTTGGTATATAAACATCTCCATCTTTGGTTTGCATTTACAAGAAATATTTATTATATAGTTTAGATTGTTCAACCCGTGTAACACATGGGGAACTTACCTAGTTATACGATAAACTAACTAAAAGTAAGACAACACACGAATCAAATAAAACAAGTATAAACCAATTCATAAAATTAATATCCAATACAGTCTTATCTTTAGTTGTGCAAAATATCCGAGTAAGTGTTTGCTTATTCATGCAAATCCAAGTGTTTGATATTTTTTTGTCAATCCTTCGGGAACAAAACTAATTTAACTCGTTATAATATCTTAACTTGTATAGTAGAGATTCCTATTATATTGCAACTAGTTAGAAGTCTTGTTATGAAGTTATTGTAGCCATGGCGAAGCTTTTAAGGGGCGGGAGGGGGCGGCCGACCCCCCGAACTTTTCGCTCAGTAGTGGAAAATATGTAGTTTTCGTATAGAAATTTTTTGGTATATACGTTTTCCACCCCCGGTTTAATAGAAATTTTAAGGTCTAGTGACTTCCATCCCCCGGGTCGGAAAACTCAAGTTTTGCCACGTACTGTAGCTAAATGACAACATATATTAATTGAAGTTTCAAGTATGACTACATATCATTTACAATGACTTCAACTATGTATTTTGATTTGTTTATAAGCATCAATTCGTTTAACTGTAATTAGACAAATATTATTGGGACTCCATATAAACGTCATTTTGGCATCAATGATATGAACGTGTAGATAGTTATTTGTATTTTTTAATTAGTTTGTAAGCCTTAGAACTTAAAAACTTATTTCTTGAATTGTATTAATGAAATTTGAGATTTATGTATTATTATTATTGACTGCCCTTGAATAAGTAAAAATGACGCCCCAGTTTAGCGGATTAGAATTTTTAATGAATTGATCCAAGGATTGGAACTTTCGGCCTTTAGAAGAGACCAATATGGGATGTAATAGGCCCATCATGCAGAGGACGAACATTGGCTCTCTGTGAAGTCCTTATAAGGTATATAGAAGTGCGAAAAAAACCAGTTCCATGCCTGACCCGGCGTATCTAATCTGGAACCGGTTCCAGTTCCTACCGGGTAGTATGAGGAACCGGTCCCAACCCTTTTATATCCTATTGGTCCTACTTGGTTCCACATTCTTTTTCCTAACATGGGTTCCTACCCGATTTGGATTTACCCGGGTAAGAACCGGTTTCAACGGTAAAAAAAATTAAAATCATTTTCTAACGTTAAAAATATTACATTGATTGGTTTTTTTCCTACTATTTTGATCGTTGGAACCGCTACTTGGACATCCAAAATCTTAATAGTTTTGGAAGGATTGGCTGATTACCCAACTTGAAAACATTGAAATGAACCCAAAACACCGCAAAACAAACAACTTACAAAATATCTCAAGCTTGGATTGACAATGAGGAGTACGCGTTGGGTCTAGCTTTTGTACACGTTAGGATCGAAAACTTACACGAAGAGGGTCTTAGTAATAATTTTTGTAGGGGTTTTTGGTCTCAGGGTTAAGGAGAGGTATGCCAATGAAATGGGTTATCAAATGGTGCGTAGAAGTAATACTCTTAAAGCAAAGATCATAAACAGGACTCAACCAATAGGAATATTTCACGAAATTAGCCGCCGACAAATGGACAAGTTGGAAGATGCAAATGACTATGAGTAAGTTATTGATAAATCGACGGTCGAGTATGAACAAGTTAATGTACGACCGTTTACCAAGCTTGAAATTTGGAAACTTATAATGGATGTTCAATTGTAGTTAGTATTAGTATTTTAGTTAATATTTTAGTATTAATATCTTATGCATAATATTAAATATGTTTAATATTGATGTTATTTTATATAAGTTGTGCATTAAAAAAATAAACATGTAACATTAAAACATTAAACATTACACACTAAAACACTAAACATTCAAGCATTACACAATAAACACTAGACATTACATCCTAATATCCTAAGCTTAAACATTAAAATTAATAATAAACTTAAACAAATAACACATAAAGTGGAAGTTAAACACTACCACTATTTTTGGGCGGCGGATCTAGACGACCCCCCCCTCTATTTTTTTGCTTTTTTCACCGGGCAATGTTTGTCCGTATGTTTTCTAGAAAGTCGAGTTTGCCACGACTTTTAAGAACTTCTCACAATATTTGCAACGGGCTGTCTTGGTATTGTCCGACATAAGACACATATCTTAGTGCTTCCAAACCTCTGGGTTTCTTTTGGTTTTAAGCACCAAAACAATATTTTCATTCCTTGTCATCGTTGGAGTGTTGTAGACATGAAAAAAACTTGAGTGGTTTTGTGTTTTTGAGAGTGTTTGAGAGTTAGAGAAGTAGTATGGTTAAAACTAAACATTTTAGATCTATTTATACTAAGTTAGAGGGTTATAATGGTAAATAACCCGTTCCAAATGGCTATATTTCCTTACCGTTAGGAACCGTTCCTAACGGTAAAATAAAAAAAAAACAAGCATACCCGGTTTTGTACCCGATTTCCGGGTCACCTGGACCCATTCCTACCCGAATCGGTTCCAATGCGTTATAATAAAAATAGCTATATTTGGTACCGGTTCTTATCCGGTTATTGCTAAAACACGGTTCTTATTATGCCTGATTGGATCCAGAGCTGGCTAAAGCTTTTTGGAGGCCTGAAGTGGATGACGAAATTGGGACTCTTTTCAGAAAAAAAAAAAAAAAAAAGTATTTTGATTTGGATCCTAAAACAAAATATAATAGCTAGACGAATGAAAGCCTAAAATCAGCGTGCTTAAATACTCGTCTGGGTGCAAAAATTCAATCAAAATGGTAAACAAAAAAAGAACACACTATTGATTAACTAATTTAACTAGACCAATTGAGGCCTTTCGTTATTCCACTAATTTATTTAATCACATCCATAGATTCATGCGTTAGCTACTAGACACCGTATGTTTACGATTTATTTGGAGTGAATGTTTGTAAATACATATAAACACTAAGGCTGCTTGGTATGGGGCGTTTTTACCAAGCCACCTCAGCCAAATTTCATCAATAGTGCCCCCGTCCCTAACCGTCCCGCGAGCGCTATTGGGGGCGCTATTGAAGCCTCGTCATTGCAATAGCGGTGGATAATAGATGAAATTTGTGGGCTTGTATCCAAAAAGAGGAAAGCAAGTCCTCATGCCTGAAAGCCGGCTAAAGAGGAAAAGTCACAGAGCCTTGAATCTTGAGAATGAGAATGTAGGGATTGTTTTCTTTGGTAGTGATACTGCTATTAAAGAATGAGATCTTGTCAAGCGCACCGGCTCTATTGTGGCGATGCTTCTCTTGACCGTTTGACAAAGGCTTTTTAACAAAAAGTTTTGACTTAAAAAATTAAAATAGAGCTAGCGGTTCAAGCGACACAGACGTCATGTCAGCCACCCACGAGAAGTTTAGAGTGATATACCTTAAATTATACATGTTTCTATCCCACAATTTACTTCCATTTTAAGCGTTTTTTACCGAAACTGCGATGTTTAGGTACCAATCAGGTACTTTTCTATTTTCAGGTCTTAAACAATGTGCAAAAGATAAATCTGGTGAAAACGGGGCGATTTAAGGACGTTTCCGGTGAAATTGGTATGATTCTGGTGAACTTCCAGATCACGCACGACCGTGCGGTCCACATGCACAACCGTGCATGGTCTTCGACCTCGGAAGCACTGCCAGTTCAAGTGGATGTGCCAATAATTACTCGGAACGCACGGTCGTGCGTGTTAGTGCACGACCATGCACTACCTGGACCATACATTCTGATGACATTCTGATACTTCTGATGACCCTGCACTACCGTGCGGCCAGATGCACGACCGTGCCGATCTGATGACCAGAACCAAGTTGTTCACTAGTCCACTTTTCTGACCCAATCAAATAAATAACGTCACCCGACAAGTGCCAGTGCACGACCGTGCGGCCAACTACACGGTCGTGCGGATCAAAATTTTCCTTATAAATAGGATCTTTCGCTACTGGTTAAAGGGTTCGGTTTTTCTCAAAGTTTCTGGGCGATTTCTGGGTTCCGAAGCTCTCCTGATCAGACCGATTTGAAGCCTCAAGATCTAGTGGAAGCTTAACCAACAACAGCAGTAACCATTGCTTCAGCAGTTTCATCCATTTCTTCAGATCTGGACTCCACTTCCTTAGATTCTTGCCCTTCTGGTCTCTAATGGCATGAAACAAAATTCGTCAAGGGAAACATCAGGATTAGCAATTAGAGCAAAATTTTCATCAGTTAAATCATCAGGCATACTGCTCTAATCAACAAAGCCCTGAGTAATGAAACTCTGTTGACTGGCCTCTACTAGGGCAGATGTTTGTGCAGTTTGTTGTGGTGTAGGTTGCACTTTCCCAGATTCCTGCAACTTCTTTTTCTGGTTCAGCTCTCTTTCATATGTGAGAAGCCTACCATGAAGTTGGGTCAGACTTAACTCTTTGAACCCCACATAATTTATGGTCACAAAAGCTATAATGTCCCACTTTTTTGGCAATGATCTAAGAAGCCTACTATTTAAAGTGGATTTAGCATATTCAACATTAACCAGTTTTAGTTCAGTAATGAGACAGCTAAACCTTTCAAACTGTTGGGTCAATGACTCTCCCTTAACATAATAGAACGTTTCATATTGTTGGTTTAAGACCTCTCTTTCGTTTTCAATAACCTCTTCTGTCCCACCAAATTGCTCTTTCAGTGCATCCCATAGCTCTTTAGCACTATTACAGTGTAACAGGCCAGCATATATGTCATTGGGTAGTGTTGTGGCCATAATACTAAATGCCTTAGCATCTAACTCAATCTTTTGAAAATCCTGCTCAGAGTAATTTTCAAGGCTTTTAGGTACTTGGACCTTGGGATCTTCTGTGCTTGGCACCATTGGAACATGAGGTCCAAAGATGACAGACTTCCAGCAACCGGTGTTTTGTTGTGCTAACACATGGCCCATCCTATGTTGCCAGATATTGTATTAAGATCTGACAAGCATATGTGGCTTGTAGAGTGTGCCAGTGTTGTGAGGGTCCTGTGATTGTGAAGACATCTTGGTTGTTTTACAGAAGTTTTTGAATAATCAACTTTGAACGTGATGATGTGCGTAGTGTGTTATATGTTTTTTATTAATATTTTAAGCCCTTTTTAACACTTTACTCAAGTTTTAAATTTATAAAACACGATATTCTACTAACACTAAACACACATATGGGTAAGTGCACCCATCGTGAGCGTAGTATAGCGTTGGTAAGATACCGAGGTCGTCCAAGGACACAAGAGCTTTTAGTACCGGTTTATCCTCAACGTCTAATCAAATCAAAGTTTTAGAAAAGGTTTTAAACAAGAAAATAAAAACGAAAAATGCTGAAAATAAAATAAAATAAAAACAGATAGACAAGATGAATCACTTGGATCCAACTCGCCTTTAGTGTAACCTTTGATGATTTCCGCACTCTTGCACTTTTTAAAAGGTTATCTTAGTTATGGTAGTAGGCCCCTCTTTTGAAGGTGACGTTACCCTCAACCCAGTAGTTTTAGTCAGCAAGGATACAATCCTAAAGGGTCGGAATATTGAAAGATAATTAATTAAGTTATTAATGCGTAATGTGGTAGGCCCCCCTTTTGAAGGTGATGTTACCCTCGGCTAAGTGGTTTGAGTCAGCAGGGATACAATCCCAAGTAGCCAGGTTAATGTATTAATAGTAGTTTACATATGAGGGGATCAAGCCATTCGCACCCCCGCCATCCAATACCAGTGGGTATTGAAGGAGGTCCTAGTAAGCTTGACCCAGGTCCTTGCAGGATCTATACACTGAACAAGGCAAGAACCTTACCAAACCATTCCCTTAACCCCCGACCAGGTAGCCAACATATCTCTATATAGACCGTAGAGATATGAATGGTGAAAATCTTTTATTTTATATAGACAGTAAATAATGCCAAGACACCACGGACAAATGATAAGGAAGTTTCACCTTCAACATAAGAAACTAGTTATTAAATTCATTAATACAAAACCAAATAAAAAGTGCGAAAATATTAAAAATCAAAAGTACTACACTAAATGCTTGTCTTCACCAAGTGATGTAAGAGACTTAGACAAACATGGCCTTTGATTGTCAAGAACTCTTACTATCAATCTTGGATCCCGAGACTACTACATACACTCTATGATGGATGATGGATGATGGTGGTGGATGTGGGTTGTAGTGGTGGTGGAGTGTGGGTGAAGTGGGAGATAGGTGGTTTGCCAAGGGATGCCTTTGAAGTGAACCAAGCACCTCTATTTATGTAACGCCCAGCGTCCCTAAACTTTAGGCAGTTGGCAAGATCAGTCCCTGAACTCATATAAATTGTTAATCTTAGACCTTGTGGTTATGTAATGTTGATACTTTGGAAATTTTGGTGTGAATATTATTGATACTTGATACTTAACGCTATGATACTTGACTCTTTGATCTAGATGCTTGATTCTTAAAACATAAACTATGAGACTTGATATAGATACTAGACTCTTAACGCTTGAACCCCTGATGCTTAATCTAGATCCTTGAATCTTTATGATTAAACTAGATACTTGATTCTTGATTCATATGAATCTTGATACTTGGACTCCTGATTCTTGATGCTTGAGAAACGATGATTCTTGACCCTTGAAACTTAAATTGGTGCTTGACTCCTTAGACTCGTGAAGCTTGATTCTTGGTTAAACGAGAGACTGGAGCCTTGTCACCGACGGAATCTATCAAACTTTGAGACTTCGGTACTTATGATGTAATCTAATTAATAAAATACTTTACATAATCTATACGCAACGCAACGCCTAGCCTACCGCGAAAAACGAATCGAAATCGGGAACGCGAAAGGTTGGATTGGCCAGGGTGGCCGTCCGATCGGATGACCAGCCGATCGGATGGCACCCCAGCCGATCCAAACCACCCTTCACCTCCTTTCTTCCCTTCACCTATAAATAGGCTGTCACATCACCATTTCAAGTGATGTGACAGCTCTGACCGAATCAGACGCACGCACACACAAATCTCTCATTTTCTTGCTGATTTCGGTACGTTTCAAGCTAGATTCTTGTACTTTCTTGATCTACACTTCATCCTCTACGTGATTCACCTTTGAAATCACACTTTCCACCGTGAAATCTCTCAGATCTGAGATCTTAAGGATGATGTCATCATGGTGGTTTGTACAAACTGCTATATGAGGTCATTCTTGGTACGATCTAGCTGAGATCTAAGGGATTCCATGTAATTATCACTAAATCTAAGCTAAATCCAAGTATTTTTCATAATAAAAACTTAAGTTTCTTCTTCTTTTCTTTAAATTTCTGACCTACTTCGGTAATAAACGTGACTAAACGGACTTTAGACTTGATCGGTGGTCTAGAGTTAGTATAGGAAACGGGTTGTTCACTGATTAAGACGATCACGGAATGGATTCCGGCATAAACCCGTCGCTAACAGACAACTGGTTGAATTGGGGTGGTTCCCGACCGATCAGAACGGCTGTTAAACGATAAGTTACTATTGCCTCAGTACGTGCCGTGACGTCACCAATACTTTTCAAACTTAGAAATTTTAAACGAAAGTTAGTAGACAAGAAACAACAGGCCAGCCGATCGGACTGCCATCCGATCGGACAGCCTCACTCCACAATAGGCCAGCCGATCGGACAGATGACCGATCGGACAGCCTATTCCTCACTTGGCCAGCCGATCGGATTACCATCCGATCGGACAGCCAATTGGTCTCATCTCATGTTATTTTCGATCGGACGGATGGCAACCCGATTGTATAGCCATCCGATCGGGCAGACATTGCCACTATACGTACACAAGGCCACCCGGTCGACTGGCCATCCGATCGGACAGCCGTCCGATCGGACAACCATCCGACCCAGTGACCTGTTAGACACTTTATTCTATCTCGATACTTCGCCCGACTCTTAACCTATTGCAATCTAATCAGGCTAATCTCAAAAGAGCTCCCTTTGATCCAATAAAAGTTGCGACTGTTAAGCAATCACTGTGAGTATACTCGATCCCCTTTTTACTTTAAGCTCTTGGGGTGTAACATGTATCCTATGAAACTTAAACTTGAATCTTTGAAACTTATACTCAATCCTATGTGTTTGTGAAACTTATGATACTTGATTCTTGACTCTTTGTGCTACCTGACGTTTAATCCAGAGTGTGTAGTTCCGCCTTAACAATAGTAGCGCTATAGGAGTAATGCACCTCCCCGTTAGTCTTTGGGGTATTGTTAGGGGAGACATATAACCTCCCGTTAGACTTTGGGAAAGGCACTTAACGCATTGGAAACTTGGGCTATCACTGCGTGGACTGCGACACTAGCATGGCTGAAACTATTTATTTGCTCACACTATGGATATGAGTTGTTTTAATCTATTATTCTATTATCAAACTTGTATACTCGCCAATACTTTTTGTATTGATATTTTAATACACGTTGCAGGCTAATAGGTTGATGAGGAACATGGAAATCAAGCTAGGATGATGCCTAGAAACGTCGCCTAGTGAATTTAGAAACTTGTTGAACAATTTGAACAATTTTGTTATGTTTTGTATTTGATTTTAAATGTTGGATTTGGTTAGATGAATTTATGCATGAAATCTATTAATCTCTATTGTCGCAATAGTGTTATGGTAATCTCATGAGCAATCTGAATGCTTAGTGCTCGCACCCCGATGTTTCCGCCATCGGTTGGGGTGTGACAGGTTGGTATCAGAGCCATAACTATAGGGAATTAGGATAAGTAGGAATACTTGCCCTAGTCTATAGTTTTAGGAACTTGACTCTTATTTGCTGTTTAAAACTTATGCATTCTACCGTATCTGCTTCCTAGCAGCACATGTTCCTATTAAACTTATATGCCTTTCCTAAGGCTGCTATAATCTACACATCATACTATGAAGACACTGTCACACAGTGTTTATTTTGGCACGAGATTTGCCTACAGGATAGGAGTGACATCCGAACCTTGATGGGAAATCTCCATAATATTCTGGAAGGTCTTGTCTGCGGATGAGAGCCGACAACCTTTGGGGTACGATGTTGGCAAGTTAGAGGTGAAACTCAGACCTTGACAACTAGTCCCACTCCTTGATGATTTTATGTCTCGCCAAAGTCTCGTAACTGCCAATCAATTGAGTACGCAGAATGACTAAAAGGATGAATATCGTAGGCCTAATCTCTATTGTCGCAATAGTGTTATGGTAATCTCATGAGCAATCTGAATGCTTAGTGCTCGCACCCCGATGTTTCCGCCATCGGTTGGGGTGTGACAGGTTGGTATCAGAGCCATAACTATAGGGAATTAGGATAAGTAGGAATACTTGCCCTAGTCTATAGTTTTAGGAACTTGACTCTTATTTGCTGTTTAAAACTTATGCATTCTACCGTATCTGCTTCCTAGCAGCACATGTTCCTATTAAACTTATATGCCTTTCCTAAGGCTGCTATAATCTACACATCATACTATGAAGACACTGTCACACAGTGTTTATTTTGGCACGAGATTTGCCTACAGGATAGGAGTGACATCCGAACCTTGATGGGAAATCTCCATAATATTCTGGAAGGTCTTGTCTGCGGATGAGAGCCGACAACCTTTGGGGTACGATGTTGGCAAGTTAGAGGTGAAACTCAGACCTTGACAACTAGTCCCACTCCTTGATGATTTTATGTCTCGCCAAAGTCTCGTAACTGCCAATCAATTGAGTACGCAGAATGACTAAAAGGATGAATATCGTAGGCCTAACATCTATTGTCGCAATAGTGTTATGGTAATCTCATGAGCAATCTGAATGCTTAGTGCTCGCACCCCGATGTTTCCGCCATCGGTTGGGGTGTGACAGGTTGGTATCAGAGCCATAACTATAGGGAATTAGGATAAGTAGGAATACTTGCCCTAGTCTATAGTTTTAGGAACTTGACTCTTATTTGCTGTTTAAAACTTATGCATTCTACCGTATCTGCTTCCTAGCAGCACATGTTCCTATTAAACTTATATGCCTTTCCTAAGGCTGCTATAATCTACACATCATACTATGAAGACACTGTCACACAGTGTTTATTTTGGCACGAGATTTGCCTACAGGATAGGAGTGACATCCGAACCTTGATGGGAAATCTCCATAATATTCTGGAAGGTCTTGTCTGCGGATGAGAGCCGACAACCTTTGGGGTACGATGTTGGCAAGTTAGAGGTGAAACTCAGACCTTGACAACTAGTCCCACTCCTTGATGATTTTATGTCTCGCCAAAGTCTCGTAACTGCCAATCAATTGAGTACGCAGAATGACTAAAAGGATGAATATCGTAGGCCTAATCTCTATTGTCGCAATAGTGTTATGGTAATCTCATGAGCAATCTGAATGCTTAGTGCTCGCACCCCGATGTTTCCGCCATCGGTTGGGGTGTGACAGGTTGGTATCAGAGCCATAACTATAGGGAATTAGGATAAGTAGGAATACTTGCCCTAGTCTATAGTTTTAGGAACTTGACTCTTATTTGCTGTTTAAAACTTATGCATTCTACCGTATCTGCTTCCTAGCAGCACATGTTCCTATTAAACTTATATGCCTTTCCTAAGGCTGCTATAATCTACACATCATACTATGAAGACACTGTCACACAGTGTTTATTTTGGCACGAGATTTGCCTACAGGATAGGAGTGACATCCGAACCTTGATGGGAAATCTCCATAATATTCTGGAAGGTCTTGTCTGCGGATGAGAGCCGACAACCTTTGGGGTACGATGTTGGCAAGTTAGAGGTGAAACTCAGACCTTGACAACTAGTCCCACTCCTTGATGATTTTATGTCTCGCCAAAGTCTCGTAACTGCCAATCAATTGAGTACGCAGAATGACTAAAAGGATGAATATCGTAGGCCTAATCTCTATTGTCGCAATAGTGTTATGGTAATCTCATGAGCAATCTGAATGCTTAGTGCTCGCACCCCGATGTTTCCGCCATCGGTTGGGGTGTGACAGGTTGGTATCAGAGCCATAACTATAGGGAATTAGGATAAGTAGGAATACTTGCCCTAGTCTATAGTTTTAGGAACTTGACTCTTATTTGCTGTTTAAAACTTATGCATTCTACCGTATCTGCTTCCTAGCAGCACATGTTCCTATTAAACTTATATGCCTTTCCTAAGGCTGCTATAATCTACACATCATACTATGAAGACAAAGTCTCGTAACTGCCAATCAATTGAGTACGCAGAATGACTAAAAGGATGAATATCGTAGGCCTAACATCGATGACGTATTTGTTTAAATAAGTCAAGACGCGTTACCTCAATTCGAAAGGAGTTCGAATCACTTTGGTTCGTCGCCGTTCCTCTTCCCGGAACAATCCTGTGTTTTGAAAGCCTATCTCGTTTTTATGTTATCTTGATTTATGAAGATGGTTCTGTTTACAAGGTTTTGAACTTAATTCTTCGTTTATTTGTAAAATGTTTTTACGCAAAGCTTGCACGTTGTCCGCAACCTAAAACGTTAATTCTAATCTTAGATCAAACTAAATTTAGGAAGTTTTATTCTATGTGTAATCTATGCGGTAAACTTAATCGACTATGGTATGATATGTTGTGGAGGTGTGAAACACTAAGATGACATGGAAGTACGGGACATAAGTGGTGCGTCTGAAGCATGGTGGATACGCCGCTGGTACTTCCTATATATAAGTGCTTCCGGCATATTACCAACTTCCGTACCAAGTGCCATGCGAGATTTAGTGTTTGCAGACCGTCGTGGAAAGTCTATGGAACGTCTATGTAATCTATGGAACGTCTGTGTAACCAATGGAACGTCTATACAATCTATGGAATGTCTATGGAAAGCCTATGTAATCTATGAGAATTCTAGCATGATCTATTGTTAATCTATTCGTGCTAATCTATGATAATCTAGCGCGATAATCTATTTTGAGCTAAACTATGTTAAACTACCTTGAACTGTTGGTTTAATCTATGATCATTTACTTGGTTAGTCTATGTTAAGCTATCTACTTGATCAAGCTATGATAATCTATCAATATAATCTATGTCAATCTATGAGATGATCTATGTTAATCTATTTGGGTATTCTACGATGATCTATTTTGAGCATTCTATGAGAAGTAATTGAGTGATCTATGAGTAATCCACGGTAATCTATTAATCTATGTGAACATATGATGATGATTGTTACGTTGAGTGTGGCGACACGTAGTATGACGCCGAGTACGAGGAGAGGCGATGTGCCCGAAACGTGGTGGATACGCCGCTGGTACTTCCTATATATAAGCGTTTCTGACATGTTGACCAAACTTCGTACAACGTGCCATGTGAAAGTCGTGCGTTTTGTGGTGATATTCTATCTCGAATCTTAATCAATCGTGAGTGAACCTTATTATGGGACTTCGTAACCTAGACTCATATGATCCTCTTGTTGGATCTTTAGGACGTCTTCTCGAAAGCTATCTGACACTCTCAGGAAATCCAAGGACAAGTCTCAGAAGAAGATGATGTCATTCATGGCTGACCAGATTGCTCGAGTCATGCCAAAGATCGTCTCTGAGCTCCAAGGATCAAACACTCCTCCATCCTCTGTGGACTCTAAAGTAGAGAAGCCGACAGCTACCAAGTTCAACTACAAACACTTCGTCTCCTGCAACCCCAAGCCGTTTACGGGCAGTGATGGTGTGACAACTATGCTTGAGTGGTTTGATAGTATAGAAGTCACTTTCATCAACAGTGAATGCCCCGAACATTTGAAAACAAGGAGTGCAACTGGAGTGTTTCAAGGTAGGGCTTTGGAATGGTGGGCTAATGAAAGGAACATCCGTACGAATGAAGCAGCTTATGCTCTCCCATGGGCTGAGGTGCGTGAATTAATGATGCTTGAATTCTGCCCTCCCCATGAGCAGCTCAAACTCGAAGAAGAATTCTGGCATTTGAAGCAAGTTGGTGATGACAACATGGTGTATATTACCCGGTTCAAGCAGCTAAGTTTTATCGTTCCTCACTTGGTTTCGACCCCCAAGCAGATGATAACCAAGTATATCAATGGTCTGCCTCCTGCTATGCGTGATTCATCGAAGCAGCTCAATTAGAAACTATTGAAGAAGTTTACCAACTCGCAGCTAGTCTCAACAACAATCGTGTGTGTGACAAGCAGTTTGCTACTCCTACTCCTTCAAAGTCTGCAAATCAAGTCACTCAGCAGCCAAGTGGCAGCAAGAACAAGAAACGGAAAGCTCAGGGCTCGGGATGTAATGCCATTACTCCTGCTGCAAACCTTATGGCTAAACCTGCTCCTACTACTGCTGCTGCTAACCTTGCTGCTCCCGAAGCTAAGAAGCAATACACTGGGCCGAATCCCAAGTGTGCAACTTGCAACTACCATCATCCTGCTACTTCTGCCGGTCGCCTGTGCACCAACTGTAATCGCTATGGTCACACGACTCCCTACCGTCGTCAAGCTAACCCTGCACCGCAAGCTCAGCAAGCCCAGTTCAGGCAGCTCTACCTGCCCCTCCAGCACCTCTGTAGAACCCAAGGCCAGTCAATGCTGTTCGTGCATGCTACAAGTGTGGAGATACTACCCACCTCTTGTAACCAGTGTCCTTAGCTGAACCAGGACCAGCAGCCAGTCGCTCGTGGACGGGCGTTTAACCTTAACGCGAATCAGGCTCGCAATGACAATGACGTCGTCAATGGTATGTTTCTCGTTAATGATCTCTATGCTTCGATTCTATTTGATACTGGTGCCGACAAGAGTTTTGTATCCGTGGAATTCGAGTCTTTGATGAATTGTACACGCTCTAAGTTACCAGAGTCGTTCTCTGTTGAGGTCGCCAATGGTAAGTCGATTCTTGTGAATTCTATCATGCGTGATTGTTCCTTGATACTTAACGATCACGTATTTGCTATTGATCTTATCCCAATGCGTTTGGGTAGTTTTGATGTCATTATCGGTATGGATTGGTTGCGTAAGAACCATGCCGAAATCGTGTGTCATGAAAAGCTTGTTCGTCTTCCTCTACCATCGGGTGATCTTTTACATGTCTATGGGGACCGACCATCGAAAGGACTAAGGCTGATGTCATGCACGCAAGAGAGCAGAAGTTTGCGTAAACAGAACCCTGCCTTCTTGGCCCACGTGGTGGAACAAAAGGGCAAGGGGAAGAACATAAATGATGTTCCAGTTGTGTGTGACTTCCCTGATGTCTTTCCCGAGGATCTACCTGGACTTCCTCCTCCCAGATCAGTTAATTTTTCGTATTGATCTCGTACCTGGTGCGACTCCTGTCGCAGGGCTCCTTACCGCCTTGCACCTTCCGAGATGCAAGAATTATCCAGCTAGCTACAGGAATTGCTCGATAAAGGTTTTATTCATCCAAGTACCTCCCCGTGGGGTGCTCCCGTGTTATTTGTCAAGAAGAAGGATGGTTCGTTCCATATGTGTATCGACTACCGTGAACTTAATAAGCTTACCGTGAAGAATCGCTACCCTTTGCCTCGTATTGATGATTTATTTGACCAACTACAAGGCGCCTCCTGTTTCTCTAAAATTGACCTACGTTCTGGATATCATCAACTACGTGTCCTCGAAGATGATATTCCAAAAACTGCGTTTCATACTCGATATGGGCACTACGAGTTCGTGGTCATGCCTTTTGGTTTGACTAACGCACCCGCCGTGTTCATGGACCTTATGAACCGCGTTTGTAAGCCCTATTTGGATCGTTTTGTTATAGTCTTTATTGACAATATTCTCATTTACTCTAAGTCTAAAGCTGATCATGCGCGCTATCTTCATCTTATGCTGGAACTTCTGCGGGGTGAACGTCTATATGCTAAATTTTCTAAGTGTGAGTTTTGGATTGACGAAGTGCAGTTTCTTGTTCATATTGTTAGTAGTCAGGGTATTCATGTTGACCCTTCGAAAATTGAGGCTGTGAAGAATTGGTGTACGCCCAAATCCGTGTCTGAGATTCGTTCTTTTCTAGGATTGGCGGGTTATTACCGCCGGTTCATCGCGAATTTCTCTAAAATCGCTGTTCCTCTTACTACGCTAACTCATAAGGAGAAACCTTTTGTTTAGGGTCCCGAGCAAGAGAACTCCTTTCAAACCCTTAAGAATTTTTTGTGTAATGCCCCTGTGTTAACTCTACCTGATGGCAACGATGATTTCGTGGTGTATTGCGATGCCTCAAACCGTGGATTGGGCTGCGTGCTCATGCAGCGAGACAAGGTCATTGCTTACGCTTCTCGACAACTCAAGGTGCATGAGAAAAACTATACTACTCACGATCTGGAGCTTGGTGTAGTTGTTTTTGCGTTAAAGATCTGGCTACACTACCTTTATGGTACTAAGTGTGTGGTTTTCACCGACCATAGGAGCCTTCAACATTTCTTTGACTAGAAAGAACTAAACATGCGACAGAGGCGATGGGTGGAATTGCTTAACGACTACGACTGTGAACTTCGCTACCACCCTGGTAAGGAGAATGTATTGGCCGACGTGCTAGGTCGTAAAACTCATGTCAAGGCTATTCGTATCTCTAGCAATTTGCATGTTTGTATTCGTGAAGCTCAGTATTCAGCAGCAAATGACGGAAGTCTAGAAGAAGAAGTTCACGGCGCTAGAATGGACCAGCTCGAAACTAAATCTGATGGCCTGCAGTATTATCTAAATCGTATCTGGGTGCCAGATCGCGATAATCTTCGTGAGCTCATTATGACTGAGGCTCACAAATCTCGTTACTCTATCCATCCAGGTGCTGATAAGATGTACCAGGATCTGCGTACAACTTATTGGTGGCCCGGTATGAAGAGGGACATTGCTATATATGTTTCTAAATGTCTTACCTGCTCGAAGGTAAAGGGTGAACACCAGCATCCTTCCGGACTGTTAGAGCAACCAAAAATCCCTGTTTGGAAATGGGATAGCATTGCTATGGACTTTATTACCAAACTACCCCGTACTGCTAAAGGTCACGATAGTATTTGGGTGATTATTGATCGTTTGACCAAATCCGCTCATTTTCTTCCTATCCGTGAGGATTACAAAGTAAGGAGACTTGCTCGAATCTATACCGATGAGATTATAAGCGGTCATGGAGTACCTTTAGACATAATCTCTGACCATGATGGTCGCTTTAATTCTCGTCTTTGGCAAACATTTCAGTCCGCTATGGGTTCGCACTTGAATTTTAGCACGGCCTTTCATCCTCAGACGGATGGACAGACCGAGCGTACTATTCAAACCCTAGAGGACATGCTCCGTTCTTGTGTCATCGACTTTGGTGGTAACTGGGATGTACATTTACCATTGATAGAGTTCTCGTACAACAATAGCTATCATTACAGTATTCAGATGGCTCCTTTCGAAGCTTTGTATGGGCGAAAGTGCCGATCTCCCCTCAGCTGGCATGAGGTTAGGGAAAAGCAGTTCACTGGCCCTGAGATTATTCAAGAGACAACGGATAAGATTCTTCAGATCCGTGATAACTTGACTAAGGCTAGAAGCAGACAAAAGAGCTATGCAGATAAAAGGCGAAAGCCTCTGGAATTTGCTGTTGGAGACCGAGTTCTTCTCAAGGTATCTCCCTGGAAGGGAGTAGTTCGCTTTGGTAAAAAGGGAAAGCTCGCTCCTCGCTATGTGGGTCCTTTCGTGATACTTGAGAGGATTGGCAAGGTGGCGTACAAACTCGACTTGCATCAGGAACTAAACAACGTGCATCCAGTTTTCCACATATCCAATCTATGAAAATGTCTGGCCGATAAGGAACTGCAAGTTCCTTTGGAAGACTTGCAAATAAACGAAGCTGTTCAGTTTGTGGAGAAACCGGTCGAAATCATGGATCAAACTGTCAAGCTTATGAGGCGCAGCAAAATTCCCATTGTTAAGGTTCGATGGGAAGGAAAGCGTGGTGCTGAATTTACTTGGGAGTTGAAAAGTGATATGAAGGCCAAGTACCCGCATCTCTTTGAACAGTCTCTTTCTAAGATTTCGGGGATGAAATCTCCTAAAGGAGGGGAGACTGTAATGCCCAGCGTCCCTAAACTTTAGGCAGTTGGCAAGATCGGTTCCTGAACTCCTATAAATTGTTAATCTTAGACCTTGTGGTTATGTAATGTTGATACTTTGGAAATTTTGGTGTGAATCTTATTGATACTTGATACTTAACGCTATGATACTTGACTCTTTGATCTAGATGCTTGATTCTTAAAACATAAACTATGAGACTTGATATAGATACTAGACTCTTGACGCTTGACCCCTGATGCTTAATCTAGATACTTGAATCTTTATGATTAAACCAGATACTTGATTCTTTATTCATATGAATCTTGATACATGGACTCCTGATTCTTGATGCTTGAGAAACGATGATTCTTGACCCTTCAAACTTAAATTGGTGCTTGACTCCTTAGACTCGTGAAGCTTGATTCTTGGTTAAACGAGAGACTGGATCCTTGTCACCGACGGAATTTATGAAACATTGAGACTTCGGTACTTATGATGTAATCTAATTAATAAAATACTTTACATAATCTATACGAAACGCAACGCCTAGCCTACCGCGAAAAACAAATCAAAATCGGGAACGCAAAAGGTTGGATTGGCCAGGGTGGCCGTCTGATCGGATGACCAGCCGATCGGATGGCACCCCAGCCGATCCAAACCACCCTTCACCTCCTTCCTTCCCTTCACCTATAAATAGGATGTCACATCACCATTTCTAGTGATGTGACAGCTCTGACCGAATCAGACGCACGCACACACAAATCTCTCATTTTCTTGCTGATTTCGGTACGTTTCAAGCTTGATTCTTGTACTTTCTTGATCTACACTTCATCCTCTACGTGATTCACCTTTGAAATCACACTTTCCACTGTGAAATCTCTCAGATCTGAGATCTTAAGGATGATGTCATCATGGTGGTTTGTACAAACTGCTATATGAGGTCATTCTTGGTACGATCTAGCTGAGATCTAAGGGATTCCATGTAATTATCACTAAATCTAAGCTAAATCCAAGTATTTTTCATAATAAAAACTTAAGTTTCTTCTTCTTTTGTTTAAATTTTTGACCTACTTCAGTAATAAACGTGACTAAACGGACTGTAGACTTGATCAGTGGTCTAGAGTTAGTATAGGAAATGGGTTGTTCACTAATTAAGACGATCACGGAATGGATTCCGGCATAAACCCGTCGCTAACAGACAACTGGTTGAATTGGGGTGGTTCCCGACCGATCAGAACGGCTGTTAAACGATAAGTTACTATTGCCTCAGTACGTGCCGTGACGTCACCAATACTTTTCAAACTTAGAAATTTTAAACGAAAGTTAGTAGACAAGAAACAACAGGCCAGCCGATCGGACTGCCATCCGATCGGACAGCCCTGCCACTCAATAGGCCAGCCGATCGGACAGATGAACGATCGGACAGCCTATTCCTCACTTGGCCAGCCGATCGGATTACCATCTGATCGGACAGCCAATTGGTCTCATCTCATGTTGTTTTCGATCGGACGGATGGCAACCCGATCGGATAGCCATCCGATCGGGCAGACATTGCCACTATACGTACACAAGGACACCCGGTCGACTGGCCATCCGATCGGACAGCCGTCCGATTGGACAACCATCCGACCCAGTGACCTGTTAGACACTTTATTCTATCTCCATACTTCGCCCGACTCTTACCCTATTGCAATCTAATCAGGCTAATCTCAAAAGAGCTCCCTTTGATCCAATAACAGTTGCGACTGTTAAGCAATCACTGTGAGTATACTCGATCCCCTTTTTACTTTAAGCTCTTGGGGTGTAAGATGTATTCTATGAAACTTAAACTTGAATATTTGAAACTTATACTCAATCCTATGTGTTTGTGAAACTTATGATACTTGATTCTTGACTCTTTGTGCTACGTGACGTTTAATCCAGAGTGTGTAGTTCCGCCTTAACAATAGTAGCGCTATAGGAGTAATGCACCTCCCCGTTAGTCTTTGGAGTATTGTTAAGAGGAGACATATAACCTCCCGTTAGACTTTGGGAAAGGCACTTAACGCATGGGAAACTTGGGCTATCACTGCGTGGACTGCGACACTAGCATGGCTGAAACTATTTATTTGCTCACACTATGGATATGAGTTGTTTTAATCTATTATTCTATTATCAAACTTGTATACTTGCCAATACTTTTTGTATTGATATTTTAATACATGTTGCAGGATAATAGGTTGCTGAGGAACATGGAAATCAAGCTAGGATGATGCCTAGAAACGTCTCCTAGTGAATTTAGAAACTTGTTGAACAATTTGAACAATTTTGTTATGTTTTGTATTTGATTTTAAATGTTGGATTTGGTTAGACGAATTTATGCATGAAATCTATTAATCTCTATTGTCGCAATAGTGTTATGGTAATCTCATGAGCAATCTGAACGCTTAGTGCTCGCACCCCGATGTTTCCGCCATCGGTTGGGGTGTGACAATTTATAGCCTGCACAGAAGCCCGGACACGGCCCCATGTCCATCCTCTTTCTCTTTCTTCATTAATTGCAATTTTTCTGCATTAGCTCCACACGCCCCCGTGTCCGCTGGGCACGGCCCCGTGTGCAGAAGCGTATCTGTACTATCAAGATTTGCTTGGATTCTACGAATCTTAGCATTGACCACAGCCCGTGTTGAGCTGGGCACGCCCCCGTGCTTGGAAAAGAAGCTTCTACAACTTTGTCTTTTATGCAGACAACTGGCGACGCCCCCGGGTCCGCTGGGCACGGGGCCGTGGTCAGCCTTCTGTTTCTTTGTTTTTGCTTGGGAAGGTGCTGTCGAGGGGTCAGGCATGCCACGTTTATTCCTTTTCTTGTATTTAGGTTAGATTTTGCTGCATATTTGTTCCTTTTGTTCATTTATGCTCATTTGATCCTGAAAATACAAAAGGAAGACAAAAGCACACTTTTTCCAACATTAGTGCTAAAAAAGGGTTAGTTTTATGCCACAATTGATGTAATTTATATGTTGTATTTTACACACATCAAATACCCCCACACTTGAATCTTTGCTTATTCTCAACCAAAACTCTTTATAATGTGGCTTACACTCCCAAATGGAATGGGTAGAAGAGAAGTTTTAGTCTTATCTTGAGTGTCGGGAATCCAAGATATTTATTAGGTTTGATTTTTATGCTATTTACAATCCTATTTGTTATGATTTATTTAGAACGTTTCATAAGAGAAATTACTTATTTGGGCATAACATACCTCTTTAAAATTCCATTTATATACAAGTTCACATACCTCACGGGAGATCACTCAACACTCGGCCGAAGATGTATTTTTGTGAAACACTCGAGAGCGGCATGGAACTTACTTCTACCATATGCTTGCCAAGCAATCAATCCTCCTCCTTTTTAACTATAAACCTTTGTAAATATCAAGAGGACTTGGGGAAAGGTTAGGCTTGGGTTAAAGGTTTGTGGTTTTGGGTTAGTGGTTAGTAAAAAGGGCGAAAAGCGTAAAAAGCGTCGGTCGTCGTAAAACTTTTTGTTTTTGTGACTTTTATTCAAACAAAGCATTTTCAAACAAAGTTTCTTTGAGGAACTTGTTTGTTTATTGCTATACTTCATTTTTTTTAAACGGGATGTCACATGAAGACCGGGCTTTTTACTAAAATAAAGGGTTTAAAAATAAAAGGGTTTTGGTGGGTAAAGGTGTTTATTTTGTGGGTTTAGAAACGAAAAGGTCTAGGCTCAAAGGGGTTAACTAGGGGGATTTTGGGTAGGTGATAAAAAAAATGAAAAATAACGGTGTTGAAAAGAACAAGGGTTAGTCCTAATGCCTTCATCATTTACTTACTTGGGTTTAAGTTGGTAAGGACCGGGAATGTATCGTCATGGCAAGTTCTAGAGTCGTAAGAAACCAAGCGGCTATTCACACAAGAAACGAAAAATGAGCATTTAATTTAAAGATGTATATTTGTATGCTCGATAAAAGCTCAAAACTCACTTTTTGTGGGAATGGGTTTATAATGTGATCAAGTATATATAATAAATTTTAACTAGATTTGTCATGTCTTTTCATAATTTTCTTATGTTGGTTCTTTTTATCATGATGTGTGTAAAATGCAACATATAAATTACATCAAATGAGGCATAAAACTAACCCTTTTTAGTACTAATGTTGGAAAAAGTATGCTTTTGTCTTCCTTTTGTATTTTCAGGATTAAATGAGCTCAAATGAACAAAAGAAGCGAAAATGCAGCTAAATCTAACAATAATACAAGAAAAGGAATAAACGTGGCATGTCCGACCCCTCGATAGCATCTTCCCAAGCAAAAACAAGAGAACAGAGGCTGAACACGCCCCGGTGCTCAATAAGCACGGGGGCGTGCCCAAGTGTCTGCAGAAAAGACAGTTGTAGAAGCTTCTATCACCCAACACGGGGGCGTGTCGATCGGACACGGGGCCGTGGTCAACGCAAAGATTCGCAGAATCCAAGCAAATCTTGATAGTACAGATACGCTTCTGCACACGGGGCCGTGCCCAGCGGACACGGGGGCGGGGTCAACTAATGCAGACAAAATGCATTTAATGAAGAAAGAGAAGATGGATAGACACGGGGCCGTGTCCGGGCTTCTGTGCAGGCTATAAATAGGGGTGCTTGGCTAACTTGCAAACTATCCCTTGGCAAACCACCTCTCTCCCACTTCACCCACACTCCACCACCACCACAACACCATTATCCACCACCATCATCCATCATCTATCATAGAGTGTGTGTAGTAGTCTCGGGATCCAAGATTGATAGTATGAGTTCTTGACAATCAAAGGCCATGTTTGCCTAAGTCTCTTACATCACTTGGTGAAGACAAGCATTTAGTGTAATACTTTTTATTTTTAATATTTTCGCACTCTTTATTTGGTTATGTATTAATGACTTTAATAACTAGTTTCTTATGTTGAAGGTGAAACTTCCTTATCATTTGTCCGTGGTGTCTTGGCGTTATTTTACTGTCTATATAAAATAAAAGATTTACACCATTCATATCTCCACGGTCTATATGGAGATATGTTGGCTACTTGGTAGGGGGTTAAGGGAATGGTTTGGTAAGCGTCTTGCCTTGTTCAGTGTATAGATCCTGCAAGGACCTGGGTCAAGCTTAGTAGGACCTCCTTCAATACCCACTGGTATTGGATGGCGGGGGTTCGAATTTCTTGATCCCCTCATATGTAAACTACTATTAATATATTAACCCGACTACTTAGGATTGTATCCCTGCTGAGTCAAACTACTTAGCCGAGGGTAACGCCACCTTGAAAAGAGGGGCCTACCACATTACGCGTTAATTACTTAATTAATTATCTTTCAATAATCCAACCCTTTAGGATTGTATCCTTGCTGACTTTAATTACTGGGTTGAGGGTAACGTCACATTCAAAAGAGGGGCCTACTACTATAACTAAGATAATCTCTTAAAAAGTGCAAAAGTGCGGAAATAATCAAAGGTTACACTAAAGGTGCGTCGGATCCAAGTGATTCATCATGTCTATCTGCTTTTATTTTATTTTTATTTTCAGCATTTTAATTTTTATTTTCATGTTTAAACCTTTTTCTAAACTTTTGATTTGATTAGACGTTGAGTATAAACCGGTATTAAAAGCTCTTGTGTCTTTGGACGACCTCGGTATCTTACCAACGCTATACTACGCTCACGATGGGTGCACTTGCCCATATGTGTGTTTAGTGTTAGTAGAATATCGTGTTTTATAAATTTAAAACTTGACTAAAGTTTTAAAAAGGGCTAAAAATATACATAAAAATATATTCACACTAACACGCATCAAGTTTTTGGCGTCGTTGCCGGGGACACAAGGATTTTAAGAAAGTTAGGAATCAACGGCCTAATCATTTTTTCTTATTTTTCTATTTTTTTAGGATTTTTCTTAATTTTTCAGGTTCTGCAGAGCTCAGCACGGCCGCTGAACACGCTCCATGCCCAATCTTTGGTACTGGCAATCCTGTTTTAAGTCAGACAGTAAGCTGAACACGGGGCCGTGCCCGAAAAACACGCCCCGTGCCCAAGTTTCAGCTACTGAAAACAGAACCGTAAGATCCCGACGGTTGGTAATTTCTGACATAACCATGAGCGATACTGATTTTTTTTTACTACCGCTCCTCTTATGGTACGTGGTGTCAAATATGTGGTGGAACTCATGAAGATTTAAAATGTTATTTTTTAAACTACACTCCCCACTATATAGACCCATTGTTTTCCTGTTGCCTTAAGAGGGGCGAGAGTAAAAATAATCCCTATCTCTCCCTCGAATGCTCTCAATCGTCCCTTCTAGATGAAATGCTTCTTGAAGAATTATTTCAAATGGAAGAACTAATTCTTAATTGGATAAAAGAACTTGAGATAGACATAACTAATCCATCTTAAGACAATACCCAAGAAGAATTATTGAGATCACATTTGGATAAAGACAACATCGTCGCTCCCGAAATCACCTCTAACTCTTGCAAAGACTTGAGCGATAGTCGTCCCTGTGTCGATTGTGCCGTGAAGCACTCCCCATTGACTTCTGTCGATGCATACATAGACCTAAGCGATTCGACATACACCTTCTTTAATGAGAGCCCGGGAAAGGGTTGGACTTGTCCACCTACATTTAGCATAGGAATCACCCTTACCGATAACCTCTTGCGTTCTCGTCTAAATCTAGGGCAACTAAGGTATCTCAGGCACTTCGGTGTTGTTCCGTCCAGTAAGGAACCACCCGATCCGGATAAAATCCTTATAATAGACAAAACTTCATAATCAGCCTCTCGGCACGGGGCCGTGTCCAGGTCAGCACGCCCCCGTGTCCAACAAAAGATTCCTGTCTGACTTTTTGTCAGAATACGGACAAAAAGTGTCAGTATCTTGTCTGCACACGGGGCCGTGTCCGGCCGACCAGGGGCCGTGTCCAGCGTGCTGTCATTTTCTATAAATGCAGCAAGATTCCTGCACACTTAGACCATTCCAAAGACAGAGATTTGGTGGGATCTTCACACATACCATACTAGGTATATTCTAAAGAAGGTTCCAAACAACCATCTTGTCCTTTCCACTTTTATCCATTACCTTCTTCTTCATTTTCTCCTCAATACCTCCATTAGAGTTGGAAATCACCATAGATTCAAGCTTTATTGTGATATTTGTTAGATTTTTATTCAAAGAATCTTGTGAAAATAAGTTGTATAACACTGTTTTAGATTATTTATGCTTAAAAATGGTTTAAAAGTCAGAAAAATAGTTTAAAACTCCAAAGATTCCTTGTTTTAAAAATCTGCAGAGATGTGAACACGGGGTCGTGCTCAGTGAGCACGGGGCCGTGTCCGAGGTTATGTTTCATTAAAATGATTTCTTTTCGGTTTGTTTTCTTAGAATGTCGAGCAGAAACAGTGGAACATCATCATCGCACTCCAGAAACAACCGACAAGGAAGAAGGTCATCGGTAGAAGACTCCCTTGTCAACTATGTCTATGCCTTGAGAGAGGCCATAGATGAGATGACCGGGGTTGAGGAATCTTTGGTCGACCGTATCAATCATTTATCGGTGGGGCTAGAAGGATGTCTCAGAGAAGTCAACCTTTTGCACCAAAGGTTGAATATTCTCGCTTCTCCTCCTTTGGTGCCAATCATCACCCAAAGGGCATGGAATGTGGTACCGGAAGTTATCATGCTGGCCGAGTGGTACGCCATACATGCGGAACCCCCTCAAGACATACTACATGGGCTCCCGATTGCCATCGCTCCTCCTCCTCCACAAGATGTTGAGGAAAACGAGCCCGCCTTCTTCCTCCCGAAGGAGATAGAGGAGTGGCTCAACGACATCTAGAGGACACTTCTCGGTTCCGAGTTCTATAATGAAACACCGGGAAGCTATTTTCGGACTTTTGTTATTCCAAAAATAAGGATAAAACTCGTTAGGGTAATTTCATGTACCACCTGACCTAACTATCATAGGAACTATCTAGTTTTCTTTGTTTCCCTAGGACTTAATGTAATTCTCTCTATTTTAATGAATGATGGGTTTTCAAAATTATTTGGTGTTTGGATGATATTGTAATGGTTAAAACACACTCGGAATGGTGAAGGATACTAAGGGAAGCTTGAACCAACACCCCGTGCACAAAAACAAAGCCACCCGACAATTTTTCTTCATTACAGCAAGTTCAGCACGGGGCCGTGCCCAGCCAACACGCCCCGTGCTTAAAGACCTGTAGAAAAATGCCCAGTTCAGGTAATTGGACACGGGGTGTGCTCACTGAACACGCCCCCTTGCCCAGCCTTCTATTACTTTCTGTTGTTTTCTGTTACTGGCAATCTGAACACGGGGCCGTGCCCGGACACCACGGGGCCGTGTCCAGACACCCAGTAACATAAATTTTTGCTTTTTCACACTTTTTTACACATTCAATCAATCTAAAAACTTATTTTTGGGACACATTGAGGACAATGTGTAATTTAAGTGTGGGGGGGATGCTAAAACCTTGAATTTTGCAAGTCCTAATTACAAGCCTTACACAAAACTCTATTGGAACCGCTAAACACCCCAATTTTTTTTTCAAAAACTTTTTGTTTTTTTACTTGTCTTGGTTTAAATTGGGAATAACAAGTTATAAAAAGGTTTTATCTTTATAAATTTACAACCGATAGCATCGTGATAAAAAGAACCAACATAAGAAAATTATGAAACAGCTTAAAAAAATCTAGTTAAAATTTGATTATATATACTTAATCACATAAAAACTCATTCCCACAAAAAGTGAGTTTTGAGCCTTTATTGAGCATACAAATACACATCTTTAAACTAAATGCTCATTTTTCGTTTCTTTTGTGAATAGCCGCTTGGTTTCTTACAACTCTAGAACTTGCCATGACGATACATTCCCGGTCCTTACC
This sequence comes from Helianthus tuberosus, assembly GCA_030545235.1. Classification (NCBI taxonomy): domain Eukaryota; kingdom Viridiplantae; phylum Streptophyta; class Magnoliopsida; order Asterales; family Asteraceae; genus Helianthus; species Helianthus tuberosus. The sequence goes on along the minus strand of CM060429.1, from coordinate 59,462,410 downwards.
AACCTAAACCCAAGTAAGTAAATGATGGAGGCATTAGGACTAACCCTTTTTCTTTCAACACCATTATTTTTTTTACCACCTACCCAAAATCCCCCTAGTTAACCCCTTTAAGCCTAAACCTTTTTATTTCTAAACCCACAAAGAAACACCCTTTATTTTAAACCCTAGTTACCCACCAAAACCTTTTTTATTTTAAACCCTTTATTTTAGTAACAAGCTCGGTTTTCTTGTGACTTCCTTATCAAAAATAAATAAATAAATAAATAAATATGACGATGAAGTCAAGAAATAAACAAACAAGTTCATCAAAAAGAAACTTTGTTTGTGAATGCTTCATTCAAATAAAAAGTCACAAAAACAAAAAGTTTTACGAAAACCGACGTTTTTACGCTTTTCGCCCTTTTCTACTAACCACTAACCCAAAAACCACCTACCTTTAACCCAAGCCTAACCCTTCCCCAAAAGTCCTCTTGATATCTACAAAGGTTTATAGTTAACAAGGAGGAGGATTGATTGCTTGGCAAGCATATGGTAGAAGTAAGTTCCATGCCGCTCTCGAGTGTTTCACAAAAATACATCTTCGGCCGAGTGTTGAGTGATCTCCCGTGAGGTATGTGAACTTTTATATAAATGGAATTTTAAAAAGGCATGTTATGCCCAAATATATAAAATTTCTCTTATGTAATTGTTCTAAATAAATCATAACGAATAGAATTGTAAATAACATAAAAATAAAGCCTAATAAAGATCTTGGAATCCCGACACTCAAGACAAGCCCAAAACCTTCTCTTCTACCCATTCCATTCCATTTGGGAGTGTAAGCCACATTGTAAAGAGTTTTGCTTGAGGATAAGCAAAGATTCAAGTGTGGAGGTATTTGATGTGTGTAAAATGCAACATATAAATTACATCAAATGAGGCATAAAACTAACCCTTTTTTAGTACTAATGTTGGAAAAGGTATGCTTTTGTCTTCCTTTTGTATTTTCAGGATTAAATGAGCTCAAATGAACAAAAGAAGCAAAAATGCAGCTAAATCTAACAATAATACAAGAAAAGGAATAAACGTGGCATGTCCGACCCCTCGACAGCATCTTCCCAAGCAAAAATAAGAGAACAGAGGCTGAACACGCCCCTTGCTCAATGAGCACGGGGGTGTGCCCAAGTGTCTGTAGAAAAGACAAAGGTGTAGAAGCTACTATCACCCAACACGGGGGCGTGTCCATCGGACACGGGGCCGTGGTCAACGCAAAGATTCGCAGAATCCAAGCAAATCTTGATAGTACAGATATGTTTCTGCACACGGGGCCGTGCCCAGCGGACACGGGGGTGTGGTCAACTAATGCAGACAAACTGCATTTAATGAAGAAAGAGAAGATGGATGGACACGGGGCCGTGCCCAATGGACACGGGGCCGTGTCCGGGCTTCTGTGCAGGCTATAAATAGGGGTGCTTGGCTCACTTGCAAATTATCCCTTGGCAAACCACCTCTCTCCCACTTCACCCACACTCCACCACCACCACAACACCATTATCCACCACCATCATCCATCATCTATCATAGAGTGTGTGTAGTAGTCTCGGGATCCAAGATTGATATTATGAGTTCTTGACAATCAAAGGCCATGTTTGCCTAAGTCTCTTACATCACTTGGTGAAGACAAGCATTTAGTGTAATACTTTTTATTTTTAATCTTTTCGCACTCTTTATTTGGTTATGTATTAATGACTTTAATAACTAGTTTCTTATGTTGAAGGTGAAACTTCCTTATCATTTGGCCGTGGTGTCTTGGCGTTATTTTACTGTCTATATAAAATAAAATATTTACACCATTCATATCTCCACGGTCTATATGGAGATATGTTGGCTACCTTGTCGGGAGTTAAGGGAATGGTTTGGTAAGCGTCTTGCCTTGTTCAGTGTATAGATCCTGCAAGGACCTGGGTCAAGCTTAGTAGGACCTCCTTCAATACCCACTGGTATTGGATGGCGGGGGTTCGAATTTCTTGATCCCCTCATATGTAAACTACTATTAATATATTAACCCGGCTACTCAGGATTGTATCCCTGCTGACTCAAACTACTTAGCCGAGGGTAACGTCATCTTCAAAAGAGGGGCCTACCACATTATGCATTAATAACTTAATTAATTATCTTTCAATAATCCAACCCTTTAGGATTGTATCCTTGCTGACTCAAACTACTGGGTTGAGGGTAACGTCACCTTCAAAAGGGGGGCCTACTACTAAAACTAAGATAATCTCTTAAAAATGGCAAAAGTGCGGAAATAATCAAAGGTTACACTAAAGGCGAGTCGGATCCAAGTGATTCGTCTTGTCTATCTGTTTTTATTTTATTTTTATTTTCAGCATTTTTAGTTTTTATTTTCATGTTTAAACCTTTTTCTAAACTTTTGATTTGATTAGACGTTGAGGATAAACCGGTATTAAAAGCTCTTGTGTGCTTGGACGACCTCGGTATCTTACCAACGCTATACTACGCTCACGATGGGTGCAGTTGCCCATATGTGTGTTTAGTGTTAGTAGAATATCGTGTTTTATAAATTTAAAACTTGACTAAAGTGTTTAAAAGGGCTAAAAATATACATAAAAATATAGTCACACTAACACGCATCATATCACGACGCTATCGGTTGTAAATTTGTAAAAATATAACATTTTTAGAACTTGTTATTCCCAAATTAAACCAAGACAAGTAAAAAAATGAAAAGTTTTTGAAATTTTTTTTGGAGTGATTAGCGGTTCCAATAGAGTTTTGTGTAAGGCTTGTTATTAGGACTTGCAAAATTCAAGGTTTTAGCATCCCCCCCCCCTCACACTTAAATTACACATTGTCCTCAATGTGTCCCAAAATAATTTTTTAGGTTGATTGAATGTGTAAAGAGGTGTTTAAAACAAGGTTTTGGTGTTACTGGGCATCTGGACACGGGGCCGTGCAAAACAAGGTTTTGGTGTTACTGGGCATCTGGACACGGCCCCGTGCTGAATGAGCACGGCCCCGTGGTCAGACTGCCAGTAACAAAAACTTACAGAAGGGGGACACGAGGGCGTGCCTGGTGAACACGACCCCGTGGTGGGCAGAAATTAAACAAACAGCAGGTACTGGGCGGTGGACACGGGAGCGTGCCGGCTGGGCACGGCCCCGTGTTGACAATCTGCAATATTTGAAAACAACTTTTGGCTTTCGGTTCTGGTTTCCGGGCTTGTGTAGTACTAATACTTAGTGCTTCCAAGCCTTGTAGGTACCTTTTTTATTAAAAAATACCACACCCAACAAAATAACCAGCATCCTACCTTACCATAAGTTCAACATCCACAACATAAACTAAAAGAAAAAAGAAAAATGCAGGAAATTAAAAGTGTTAACGGAAAAGTAAATTGTTCAACAATGGCACGCAGGCCATGAAATTGTTTGTGAGAGAAAAGGGGTTAACCTGTTAGGACCTTCAACCATGTTATATCACCTCCAACGCCTCCATCTCAATCCATATCTTCGTCCTCGTCATCTCCTCCTTGGCCCACCATGTACCCCCGGATATTGCTGATGTCATCCTTCATGTCGGTGATGTTCCTTTCTATAACTCTGACCCGGGTGTACGTGTTGCTTGCATATTGTAGGTGTTGCGGGTGCACATGAGGTTTTCCTGCAAAAGATCATGTAAACTTTGGAAATTAGGAAAACCGCCTCCTTGAGAGGAGGATTGGCCCAGATCACCATGATGCTGATACTGGTACTGGGGAGGAGGACGGATTTGTGGAGCGTGAAGGACGAGAGCTTCTTGAGGGTTCCACACATGCCCTTGAACCGTCTGAAATCTGACCATCCAATCATCTGCTTCGTTGATTATATTCATGGAGCGACATATGACAAGGTCCACTTTACCCGTCTGAAATCTGACCATCCAATCATCTACTTAGTAACAAGGTTGTTGAAGCGGTCGATTTGGCCTACTGCTTCTAGAGTATCCAAGCAAACTTGTCGGGGATTTTCTTCGGGCCTTGTCTTGAGAATCTCAAACCGTGCTTGAGCAGCCCACTCATTCGGGTTGAACCTAGTAAACTTCTTGGCCAACTGAAAGAAAACACCAAACAATTAGCATGAAATAGTAAAATTTTCGAAGAAAACTGAAAACAGTCAGCTGAACACGACCCCATGTTCAGTGGACACACTCCATGTTCACCAGAAATCAGCTGGACACGCCCCCGTGCCCAGGCGTCCGTTTCCCAAAAATCCAATTTTTCGACCCGGTCCCGAAAACTTGAAAATTTTTGGTTGAGTAGGGGCGGTTTTCCCCGAAAATGAAACCCCAAATGCCTTTTTTTCCAAAAACAAACCGTTTACCCCATCAATTTTATCTTTTTCGGTTCAAAAATAAGGGTTTGAGGTTTTTGTTTGAAATCGGGCAAATCTACAAACAATTCAAGTTGATTTATTTCCTATAACATGCATCTACACTAGTGCTAACAGATTTAAGCAAAAATTTGAGGTTTGATTTGGTTCAAGTTGAAGAACCCTAGATTTTCCCCAAATTTTTAATGTTATACTACATGCAAGTGATTAATCTAAGTAATTATGATGATAGAATCATACCTTGACGTTGTCGGAAGTCAGAAAAACATGGAAATCTGTAGAAATTTCCGGTGGAACCAGAGAGTTTGCGGGGAAACAGGTCGTGTGGACGTGAAGAAATTACTAGAAAAGGGGTTTTTATCCCGACAGTTACGCGTACACGGCCCCGTGCTCAGCTCAGCACGGCCCCTTGTGTGACAACCCAAGATTTCAGGGTCTTTTCCAAACATCTCACTGATTTCATGATCTTGTTTTACAATCTGATTCATGTGGTGTCAAATGTGGTTATGTGAATAATTTACAGTTACGTGTAATTTGTGGTTATTAAATGTATTGTGTTTAATATAAGTAAACATAGTTAACTAAGATGTAACCAAAGGTCTTTCGCCATGAGTTAACCTCCACGAAACATAAGTGCCTTTCGTCACCTTTGGTCCCGACGAAACATAAGTTTCGTCATGCTTGTCTTTCGCCATAACGGGGTGGGTCTCGGCCCAGAAAGATTAGCGGCCCAATCTCTTTTACATATAGTCTCTTGTAATCAGTTACGTAGAATACATAAAACCCTAAAGTCCCCTTTCCTGTTCGACGGCAAACTTGGTTCCCTGCAAAACTCTCACTCATTCGAGCACCTCTTCTTGATTCTCAAGACTCCTCTGGTCATCTTGTTTATCGGTTAGTATTTAATATTGCCACTCGATGAGTTTTTGATGAGTTGTAATGTTTTGTGAATTAGGGTTCCGTCAAACAGGGTAATAGATCTAGAACGTTTTATTGACGCGGAAATTCTGATAATCTAGTATGTTTTCATGATCGTGTTATGTATTGTTGATTTCCGAATAATAGATTCATGGCATAATAGGTTGACATTGGATGATGTAGGATCAGTGAATGTTATGTATTAAGGCTTAATGAAACTGTTATGTTGAACTGATTCGAATGATATTAATTGTATGATGTAAGGATGATATGAATATGTGAACTGTTAATGTCTTGTTGCATGTTAATGATGATTGGGAACTTGATGATTGGTTGATGATCGTGTTGAAACCGTTGCTAACGATTAGGGTTCACTGAAAAACGAGAAACAGAAACTGATTGAATCTGTAACTGTATTGCTTAATAAACCAGGGTATACTTTCATCATAATTGGCCTTGACGAAAGATAGGGGTTTCGTCACATGGGATGTCGATGAAAGATTGGGGTTTCGTCACATGGGATGTCGACGAAAGTTAGGTGATTCGTCACCAGGGTTTTGTCGGACGGGTTTTCGCCAAAAGGGGAACTGTTTGGATTGGGCCTGGTTAAGTGGCCTAGTAACTATTGTGAGATATTTGTATGTCATGCATGGGATGCGAACTGATTATGTGTTATGTGATGAACTGTGATACTTGTGGTAAATGCAATCTCTGGAATACGTGACTTAATTGATAAATCTCGAAACTGATTGTTTCTGGTAACCACGGTAGGGTTGGTTGACTAACTGGAAGGGTAATTAAACATACTGAGCAAATCAAAGGTGAGTTCATTCCTCTTGAGCATGCGTCCTGGTGGTTGGGACAGTCTTTGGGTATCCCTGAGAGGGATTGGTTTTAGGTAAATCATGGGTATTCCTGAGAGGAATATGTCTTTTGGGTAAATCGGGAATGTTGGATAATATACTCATCTTATCACCATTAAAGTCCCTCCGTGTTGTTTGCTTACCTGAGAGGTAACAAGGTAATAGTTGGTAGCGCTACTTAGGTTTGGCACCCTCACCCCGTACCTGAGAGGACGGGTGTGAACTAATGACCTAGTCATGACCAATGCTTTGATAGGAGCATTGGAGAAAGGGCAATGTAAATCAGGAGTCGTCTTGTATTCGGGGTATTATCAACATTAAATTCAATGGATTAATCTAAACACTTGGTAACCAACGTTTTCGTAAAACTATGAACTCACCAGCGTTGTCTGGTGCACTTGTTGCATGCTCGCAGGTCGTTAGGTATTTTGGATGGGAACTTGCTATCTGGATGGCTGGAGTGGTCATGGGTTGCAGTGTTGGTCCACGCGTGTCTTGTTTACTGAATTCATATACATTGGGTTTTGCAACACTTAAACAATGAATTATTATTTGCTTCCGCTGTCACTACTTAACTTGGATTATGTTTTATGGATGTTTTATTTAATGAATTGAAACTTTGTTAAACATACTATGATTAGTTCAATGTGATTGATGGCTAGATCCTGGTATGTCACACGCCTAGCGGGGTTACCGCATGTGGTATTTTGGGGGTGTGACAGTTTGGTATCAGAGCTACTGGTTATAGTGAACTAGGTTTTAAAACATTTTTATAAAACCAGACTATAACCGAACGACTTCGAAAATCGACCATGACACTCAGCTCCAGATTGCAAGGTTCGTCTTCTGTTTACTTTACGCATTACTTGCTTAGTAGTTACACACACACATGACCTACATGAAACAACATGTTTGATATCTTGATCTGATTACCTGTGCTACATGTCTTAGTAGGAGCTAGATAGTGTGGCCCTACTCTTCGACTCGTGCGATTATTAGTCCTGTAATGCCTTTTGTTTTACTATTTGAATGTGGGGGAAACTTTTAGCGCAAGTTAAGAAGCACTGAGATAAGCATGCAAATTGCCTTATTATTATGGGTGCACACATAATAATAACGTGGGGTGCATGTAAGTCCCAGTGAGGCTTAACGAGTGCGAGAAGGGTTCAGCCCTATTGTTTGGTGTAAACTTTGTAGTTTGTAGATGACAACATGAGATTTGACTCCTACTTTATCTCGACTCTTAAACTTGTTCCCTCTCCTTATATAGAATCATGAGTGGACGAGGTCATAGACGCGGACACATTGCTATAACTCAAGCAGAGTTGACTGACCTGATCAACACCCGTGTGGCTGAGGCTTTGGCAGCCTATCAAGCTGGTCAGCAAGCTAATCCGCATCAAAACAATCCACCTGCTTGTACGGTCAAAGCATTCATGGATTGTAAGCCACAGACCTTCAGTGGGACTGAAGGGGCTGTGGGACTCTTGCGTTGGTTTGAGAAATCCGAATCAGTGCTTGCAATGTGTAACTGTCCTGTCGGGGACAGGGTGAAGTATGCTTCAGGCACGCTCCAGGATGGTGCCTTGACATGGTGGAATGCCCAGGTCCAGATGTCGGGTATCGACCTGGTAAATGCCACTACTTGGGAGGACTTTAAGGAGTTGATGAAGGAGGAGTATTGTCCTCGTGATGAGATCCAGAAACTTGAGAACGGATATTACGATCTGGAGATGGTGGGGATGAGATTGAGGCATACACGAAACAGTCCCATGAGTTAGCTATTATGTGCCCGAACTTATCCCGACCCCCACACCGAAGAATCGAGCTATACATCAAGGGATTGGCTCCACAGGTGAAGAGTTATGTCACTGCTGCAAATCATAACAATCTACCTCATATCATTCGTCTAGCCCACAAGATCACTGACCAAGAGGTCGAGCGAGGATCGCTACCGCCTTGTGCTTCTGCTACTACCTCTGCTGCTACAGCTACCACACCTGCTAGTGATAACAAGCGAAAATGGAGCGATGCTGAAAAAGCAACCAGTGCTAATCAACCTCAGAAAAGGGCACACAACAGTATCAACCGCAGTTTTAGCCATTCGTCTTCTGTGAATCAGAATCAAAGCAACAATTCGAATCAGGGTTCCTACTCGGGAAAGCTACTAAAGTGTAATAAGTGTATGTTCCACCATCGCGGGCCGTGCACCTGGGTATGTCACAGGTGCAACAAAGTGGGTCATATGGCTAAAGATTGTAGGGTCTGGCTCCCAAAACCGCAGCAACAGGAGAGGCAGCAGCCTCAACAGAATCAGGGAAATCGAAAGGGGTGCTTTCAGTGTGGTGATGAGGGTCATTTTATGTGAGATTTCCCTCAGCTTAATCAGAATGCTGGCAACAACAACAATACTGGGAATAACAACAATGGTAGCAATGGTGGGAACGGGGCACGTGGGAGAGTATTTACTATTGGTGGTGGGGAAGCTCGCAATGATGGCAACGTTGTGACCGGTACGTTTTCTGTGAATGATCTTTTTGCTTCTGTTTTATTCGACTCTGGTGCCGATTGGAGTTATGTGTCTTTTGGGTTCAGTTGTCAGTTAGGATTGACTCCCACACCTCTTGTAAATAATCATGTAGTAGAATTAGCTGATGGTAAGTCGATTGAAGCTTCTCATGTCCTTTTTGGTGGTAAACTTGATCTCATGGGTCAAGTGTTCGACATTGACCTACTCCCCCTTTTCTCTTGGAAGTTTTGATGTGGTAGTTGGTATGGACTGGTTGTCTAAGCATCAAGCGGAAATTCTCTGTAAGGAGAAAATCATGCGTATCCCTCTTCCCGGTGGAGAATCTTTGTCGGTTCAGGGCCATCGTAGTGGTGCCGTGGTTGGCATCATCTCAGCTATGAAAGCCCAGAAGTGTCTACGAAAGGGCTACCCTGCTATCCTAGCTCTTGTTACCGACTCACAACCTGGGGAAAGGAAGATCGAGAACCTTCCAGTAGTTCGTGAGTTTTCTGATGTGTTTCCTAAAGAGTTACCCGGTTTGCCTCTGCATCGCCAAGTGGAATTTCAGATTGACCTTATGCCAGGAGCAGGTCCGATTGCTCGTGCTCCTTACCGTCTTACACCGGGAGAGTTGCAAGAGTTGTCCAATCAACTCCAAGAACTGTTGGATAGAGGTTTTATCCGACCTAGTTCTTCGCCTTGGGGAGCCCCAGTTTTGTTCGTAAAGAAGAAGGATGAATCTTTTCGTATGTGTATTGATTATAGGGAACTCAACAAGGTGACAGTTAAGAACCGCTACCCTTTACCGAGTACCGACGACTTGTTTGAGCAGCTGCAAGGGTCAAGTTTTTGCTCGAAGATCGATTTACGGGCGGGCTATCATCAGGTGAGAGTCCGAGAGGAGGATGTACCAAAGACAACTTTTCGAACACGATATGGACACTATGAGTTTTTAGTTATGCCGTTTGGGTTGACAAACGTGCCAGCGGTCTTCATGGACCTCATGAACCGTGTATGCAAACCGTATCTCGACGACTTCGTTATCGTGTTTATCGACGACATTCTGATTTACTCAAGGAGCAAGGAGGATCACGAGCGGCACTTACGTCTTATTTTGGAGCTCCTGAGGAAGGAGCAACTCTACGCAAAGTTTTCCAAGTGTGACTTCTGGATTCGAGAGGTACACTTCCTTGGCCATATTGTGAACTAATTAGGGATACATGTGGACCCTGCCAAGGTTGATGCTGTCAGAAATTGGGCGGCACCGAAAAACCCTTCGGAGGTGCGACAATTTCTTGGTCTCGCTGGGTATTATCGAAGATTTATCAAGGATTTCTCGAAGATCTCTCAACCTCTTACCTCGTTGACACAGAAAGGCGTGGTATATTCTTGGGGAACAAAGCAGGAGGATGCTTTCCAACTTTTGAAACAAAAACTCTGCAGTGCACCGATCTTGTCTTTACCTGAAGGTACCGAGGATTTTGTGGTTTACTGTGACACTTCTATTCAGTGTCTGGGTTGCGTGCTGATGCAACACAACAATGTGATAGCTTATGCTTCTCGACAACTGGAGGTTCATGAGAAGAATTACACAACTCACGACTTGGAGTTGGGGGCCGTGGTTTTCGCGTTGAAGATCTGGAGGCACTATCTGTACGGTACCAAATGCACCATCTACACCGATCATAGAAGCCTTCAGCATATCTTTGACCAGAAGGAATTGAATATGCGATAGCGTCGCTGGGTGGAACTATTGAACGACTACGATTGTGCCATCAAATATCACCCAGGTAAAGCTAATGTTGTAGCTGATGCCCTTAGCTGAAAGGAGACGAAACCTAAGCGTGTGCGAGCCTTGCAGCTCACTCTTCACTCGAATCTCCCTGATCATATCCGTTCGGCTCAGAAAGAAGCATTGAAGGAAGAAAACTATGAAGCTGAATACTTGGGGGGCATGGAAAAACGACTTATAAAGAGATCTGATGGTATTCTCTACTGCATGGAACGGATATGGATTCCGTTGTTTGGTAACCTTAGAGGTCTTGTGATGGACGAAGCGCACAAATCTTGATACTCTGTTCATCCAGGTTCAGATAAGATGTATCAGGACCTCAAAGTTTTGTATTGGTGGCTGAAGATGAAAGTTGACATCGCGACGTACGTGAGTAAATGTTTGACTTGTGCGAAAGTCAAGGTGGGGTATCAGAAACCCTCGGGTCTGCTTCAACAACCAGAGATACCCATGTGGAAATGGGAACAGATTGCCGTGGATTTCGTCACTGGATTGCCGAGAACTCAAAACGGGAGCAACACAATTTGGGTGATCGTCGACCGTCTCACGAAATTTGAACACTTTCTTGCGATCAAGGAAACGGATAAGTTTTCTCAACTTGCTGTTGTTTATCTGAAGGAGGTGGTTTCTAGGCACGGGGTGGGGTGCCAACCTCTATTATTTCTGATCGTGACCCGCGTTTCATCTTAGATTAGTGGCAGTCGATGCATAAATCATTCGGCTCACATCTCGACATGAGCACTGCTTATCACCCGCAGACGGATGGTCAAAGTGAATGAACCATCCAAACACTCGAAGACATTCTGCGAGCATGTGTGATCGATTTTGGTGAAGGCTGGGAGAAGCACTTGTCGTTGATCGAGTTCTCCTACAACAACAGTTACCACACTAGCATCCAGGCAGCTCCGTTTGAAGCGTTGTACGGCCGAAAATGCCGTTATCCTCTCTATTGGGCTGAGGTGGGAGACAGCCAGATCACAGGCCTGGAACTTGTACTCAAGACTTCAGAAAAGATTGTTCAGATCAGGAATCGTATGGCAGCCGTGCGTGACAATCAGAAAAGCTACGCTGACAAGCGTAGGAAACCTTTGGAGTTCGCAGTTGGTGATCGTGTCATGTTAAAAGTCTCACCCTGGAAGGGTGTGGTGCGCTTTGGGAAGCGCGGTAAGCTCAATCCTCGTTATGTAGGGCCTTTCAAAATTCTAGAAAAGATTGGTAAAGTGGCCTACAAGCTTGAGTTACCTGCTGAGTTAGGTAACGTTCATGATGTTTTCCACGTCTCGTAACTGAAGAAGTGCTTGTCGGATGAAACACTCGTGGTGCCGTTTCAAGAGCTGAAAATAGACGACAAGTTGAAGTTTGTCGAAGAACCAATAGAAATTATGGATCGGGAGGTCAAAGTCCGTAAGCATAGCCGAATTCCGATTGTGAGAGTTCGTTGGAACTCAAGACGCGGACCGGAGTTCACATGGGAATGCGAGGACCAAATGAAGCTCAAGTACCCACATTTATTTCCAGATGACAAGTCCAAGTCAAAGTGAATGAACCATCCAAACACTCGAAGACATGCTGCGAGCATGTGTGATCGATTTTGGTAAAGGCTGGGAGAAGCACTTGTCGTTGATCGAGTTCTCCTACAACAACAGTTACCACACTAGCATCCAGGCAGCTCCGTTTGAAGCGTTGTACGGCCCGAAATGCCGTTCTCCTCTCTATTGGGCTGAATGGGAGACAGCCAGATCACAGGCTCTGAACTTGTACTCGAGACTTCAGAAAAGATTGTTCAGATCAGGAATCGTATGGCAGCCACGCGTGACCGTCAGAAAAGCTACACTGACAAGCATAGGAAACCTTTGGAGTTCGCAGTTGGTGATCGTGTCATGTTAACAGTCTCACCCTGGAAGGGTGTGGTGCGCTTTGGGAAGCGCGGTAAGCTCAATCCTCGTTATGTAGGGCCTTTCAAAATTCTAGAAAAGATTGGTAAAGTGGCCTACAAGCTTGAGTTACCTGCTGAGTTGGGTAACGTTCATGATGTTTTCCACATCTCGCAAATGAAGAAGTGCTTGTCGGATGAAACACTCGTGGTGCCGTTTCAAGAGCTGAAAATCGACGACAAGTTGCAGTTTGTCGAAGAACCAATAGAAATTATGGACCGGGAGGTCAAAGTCCGTAAGCATAGCCGAATTCCGATTGTGAGAGTTCGTTGGAACTCAAGACACGGACTGGAGTTCACATGGGAACGCGAGGAGCAAATGAAGCTCAAGTACCCACATTTATTTCCAGATGACAAGTCCAAGTCTGACCAATCTAAACCTGATGTAACTGGTGAATTTCGGGGCGAAATTCCCTTTCAAGTTGGGGATGACGTGGTACCCGCGGAAAATCCACAGTCATCCTGAATTAACGTCTTGCTGTTTTGGATTACTTGTCAAATTTCGGGACGAAATTTCTTTCAAGTTGGGGATGATGTGACAACCCAAGATTTCAAGGTCTTTTCCAAACATCTCATTGATTTCATGATCTTGTTTTACAATCTGATTCATGTGGTGTCAAATGTGGTTATGTGAATAATTTACAGTTACGTGTAATTTGTGGTTGTTAAATGTATGGTGTTTAATATAAGTAAACATAGTTAACTAAGATGTAACCTAAGGTCTTTCGCCATGAGTTAACCTCCACGAAACATAAGTGCCTTTCGTTACCTTTGGTCCCGACGAAACATAAGTTTCGTCAAGTTTGTGTTTCGCCATAACAGGGTCTCGGCCCAGAAAGGTTAGCGGCCCAATCTCTTTTACATATAGTCTCTTGTAATCAGTTACGTAGAATACATACAACCCTAAAGTCCCCTTTCCTGTTCAACGGCAAACTTGGTCCCCTGCGAAACTCTCACTCATTCGAGCACCTCTTCTTGATTCTCAGGACTCCTCGGGTCATCTTGTTTATCGGTTAGTATTTAATATTTCCACTCAATGAGTTTTTGATGAGTTGTAATGTTTTGTGAATTAGGGTTCCGTCAAACAGGGTAATAGATCTAGAACGTTTTATGATACGGAAATTCTGATTATCTAGTATGTTTTCATGATCGTGTTATGTATTGTTGATTTCCGCATAATAGATTCATGGCCTAATAGGTTGACATTGGGTGGTGTAGGATCAGTGAATGTTATGTATTAAGGCTTAATGAAACTGTTATGTTGAACTGATTCAAATGATATTAATTGTATGATGTAAGGATGATATGAATATGTGAACTGTTAATGTCTTGTTGCATGTTAATGATTATTGGGAACTTGATGATTGGTTGATGATCGTGTTGAAACCGTTGCTAACGATTAGGGTTCACTGAAAATGAGAAACTAAAACTAATTGAATCTATAACTGTATTGCTTGCTAAAACAGGGTAGACTTTCGTCATAATTGGCCTTGACGAAAGATAGGGGTTTCGTCACATGGGATGTCGACGAAAGATTGGGGTTTCGTCACATGGGATGTCGACGAAAGTTAGGTGATTCGTCACCAGGGTTTCGTCGGACGGGTTTTCGCCGAAAGGTGAACTGTTTAGATTGGGCCTGGTTAAGTGGCCAAGTAACTATTGTGAGATATTTGTATGTCATGCATGGGATGCGAACTGATTATGTGTTATGTGATGTACTATGATACTTGTGGTAAATGCAATCTCTGAAATACGTGACTTAATTGATAAATCTCGAAACTGATTGTTACTGGTAACCACGGTAGGGTTGGTTGACTAACTAGAAGGGTAATTAAACATACCAAGTAAATCAAAGGTGAGTTCATTCCTCTTGAGCATGCGTCCCGGTGGTTGGGACAGTCTTTGGTTATCCCTGAGAGGGATTGGTTATGGGTAAATCATGGGTATTCCTGAGAGGAATATGTCTTTTGGGTAAATCAGGAATGTTGGATAATATACTCATCCTATCACCATTAAAGTCCCTTCGTGTTGTTTGGTTACCTGACAGGTAACAAGGTATTAGTTGGTAGCGCTACTTAGGTTTGGCACCCTCACCCCGTACCTGAGAGGACGGGTGTGAACTAATGACCTAGTCATGACCAATGCTTTGATAGGAGCATTGGAGAAAGGGCAATGTAAATCAGGAGCCGTCTTGTATTCGGGGTATTATCAACATTAAATTCAATGGATTAAACTAAACACTTGGCAACCAACATTTTCGTAAAACTATGAACTCACCTGCGTTGTCTGATACACTTGTTGCATGCTCGCAGGTCGTTAGGTATTTTGGATGGGAACTTGCTATCTGGATGGATGGAGTGGTCATGGGTCACAGTGTTGGTCCACGCGTGTCTTGTTTACTGAATTCATATACATTGGGTTTTGCAACACTTAAACAAAGAATTATTATTTGCTTCCGCTGTCACTACTTAACTTGGATTATGTTTTATGTATGTTTTATTTAATGAATGGAAACTTTGTTAAACATATTATGATTGGTTCAATGTGATTGGTGGCTAGATCCTGGTACGTCACACGCCTAGCGGGGTTACCGCATGTGGTATTTTGGGGGTGTGACACCTTGGGAGGGTAAAAATTAAATATTTTTTAGTGCACATGTGAATGACCTGTTTCCCGAAACTTGGTTTTAGAAATCTTACCGATTTAGAAGCTTTCCCATCATTCGTCACTTACAAGATATGATGTTGATGCTCAAACCTTTTAATCTTCGGCTGCTTGTAGCGAGATTTCCTCCTCTTCATCCTCAATAAATCCTTGATAGAGCTTTAGCCGTTGACCATTGACTTTGAATGGGATTCCATTTCGAGATTTAATTTCAATTGCACCGTGTGGAAAAATATGGGTGATGGAAAAAGGTCCCGACACCACCTAGACTTTAATTTACCAGGAAATAATCGAAGTCGTGAATTAAACAATAGAACTTGATCCCCTACCCGAAATTCATTTGGTTTAATGTGTTTATCATGCAGATTTTTCATTTTATCCTTATAAATTTCGGAGTTGGAGTATGCGTGATTCCTTAATTCGTCTAATTCATTTAAGTGACAAAATCGATTTTTACCGGCCATTTCTAAGTCTAAGTTTACGTTTTTAATTGCCCAGTAGGCTTTGTGTGTTCTCTCTACCGGCAAATGACAACTTTTTCCATAGACAAGCTTATATGGGGTTGTACCTATTGTTGTTTTATATGCAGTTTGAAAAGCCCATAAAGCATTGTCTAATTTATCAGCGTGTTCCTATTTATTTAATCCTACGGTTTTTTCAAGTATTCTTTTTAAACCTTGATTATTCACTTCGGCTTGTCCGTTTGTTTGAGGGTGATATGCTGTTGAGACCCGGTGATAGACCCCATACCTTGTTAAAAAAATTTCAAGTTGCTGGTTACAAAAATGGGTACCTCTATCACTTATTAATGCTTTTGGAGTTCCAAAACGAGAAAATAATCGTTTCAGGAATCTTACCACAACTCTTCCATCGTTTGTAGGAAGCGCTTCGGCCTCGGCCCATTTAGACAAGTAATCAACTACCACAAGTATATATTTGTTTCCTTTTGACGGTGGGAAGGGACCCATAAAGCCGAGTCCCCACACATCAAAAATTTCATAAACAAGAATGCCATTTTGTGGCACTTCGTTTTTGGAAGAAATATTACCTGATCTTTGGCAAGCGTCACATGTCTTAATAAGACTTTGGGCGTCTTTATAAATGGCTGGCCAATAAAATCCTGAATCAAATACCTTTCGTGTGGTACTAGCGGCACCATGATGTCCTCCGTATGGACCTTCATGACAATGGCGGAGAATTCTCCTTGCTTCACTACCATGTACGCATCGACGGATAAGTTGGTCGGCACACATTTTGAAAAGATAAGGATCTTCCCAAAAATAATGCTTTACATCGGCAAAGAGTTTTTTTCTTTGATGATGTGGCCATCCTTTTGCAACTATACCGCTAGCTAAGTAGTTAGCATAGTCGGCGTACCATGGCTCTTCTCGGTATTCCACCATTTCTAGGGATTCCGTTGGGATTTTTTCATTGATTAGTTCGTCCCTAGTTGCCTCCAAAGCTGGATCTTCCAAGCGGGAAATGTCACACCCCAAAAACGTTGCAGCGGAATATTAAACGTAGTGGAGACGGAAGTTGGTGCCCATTTATATCTTGTCGAGCGATGCATTTTATTGTTGGACATATTGGTTTATTTTAAACATAAATTATTAAACATTACGTTTTAAGACACAACACAACTACATAGTAAAGATGTCTTTGATCCTTGCGGATCTTATTACAAAAGTCCCAGAAAGTTTAAAAGTTGTCCAACATTTTCAAACAAACAACATGCATCATTCAAACCCAAGATACGCCATGATTCCCGAAGCCGAACTCAAGTACCTGTAGAACACGTTAAAATCAAGTGTCAACACAAAGGAAGGTGAGTTCACGTATTCACTTACTACCAATTTTATTTCAAGGAAAACTTTATGATTAGGTGTTTATTTGAAAACATCCATATAAATTTTTGAAAGTCCATTTTACTTCCTTATTAAAATCCATGGGCCTTCCGCCGGTTCATCGATCCGACAACTGCAATATATATTGCCCATGTTTTGTATATTAAATTATTGCGTCAATTTTCAGACTCGTATGTTAGCTAGACGATACGAACTATATATTAACCATGCAGGGATAATCAAAGCTAGATAATAAACAGAATATTAATTCGTTGTTTGACATTGACACGGGGAGACCGGTCACGACGGGGTTGTCAACCCGATAGATCTACCAACAATTCATCGCGTGCAATACTTAACTGATTAAACGACATCATGGGCGCAGGGTTCTCTCTTTAAGAACAATATGATGTCTGCCTCACGTACAATATGTATATCCTACTAATATGACAATTTAATACACGATGTTGTATGAATCCCCTGAATATCCATCATTCGAGACCCAGGCCGGCATCGGTCCCAACTATACGGTCTTGTTTCGCCTAGGAAATACCGTATCATCCCAATGTCCAACATTTATTCATCAAATTTCATATATTTTCAGCGAAAATATATATTTTATATTAAAAGGTATGTTTTATTTCGAAAACATTATTAAACCCTTTTAACGACGTGTTCTACCCCCAAAATATATACAAAGCAGTAAAAAGAGGGGTTTAGTGACACTCACCTTTGGGTGCGTATTTTAATACCGCAAGCCCAGAGATCGATTTTCTACACGTCCTAATATAGGAACGATTCTAAATCAATATACATAACACAAAAATCCTAAGTTTCTCCGTTTCTTAAAATTATCACATAACTTTGAGATTTTCTCGAAAAGTTGTCATTTTTTATTAGGTTGCCATGTTATTATATGTATATGAGTCCATATACATACATACATACATATATATATATATATATATATTTATGATTTTTCCGACTTGAACGATTTTATTGGTGACCATTATTGTGTAAATCCGTTAACTCTCCCGTTTATACGCAATATATCTACGATTTGCGCGTCGTAATATATATATACATAAACGTTCACAGAATTTAATACCGAACACGCAAAATATTACTAACTTATCTATTTTGTTATTTTTAAAGCAAATATACATAAAACATCTCATATGTACCAAATTTCATGCTCGACAAACAAGTTACACATTTAACGCAATTTTACCGTTTCTTCCTCACAAAACGTACATGCATACATGCATAGTCTAAATTTCTCATTATCAAATTAACACTTAACATATTATCACATTTACATGTTTTAATCACTTAAGACATTTTATCACATA
Organism: Helianthus tuberosus; assembly: GCA_030545235.1. Classification (NCBI taxonomy): domain Eukaryota; kingdom Viridiplantae; phylum Streptophyta; class Magnoliopsida; order Asterales; family Asteraceae; genus Helianthus; species Helianthus tuberosus. The sequence continues at coordinate 59,444,164 of CM060429.1, read as the reverse complement.
AGGTTCACTCAAAATTTACCCATAATAATGTTCATTGAAAAATGCGTATTTTAGCGATTCAGTAACGTTTTCTGGGGTCGGAAGTCGCGTATGACCAACCAAACACCAAGTAAACTTAAAATTAGTTAAAATACTTGTTTTTAAACTAAAAACATCAGTTTATTTACTGATCTAAATCATTTTTATAAAAATCACCCGAAAAGCCGATTTTTTACCGTTTTAACGCATAGTTTTGCGTTAAACGTTACTATAATCATCCCAACACGAAAAGACTTGATATTTTAACACAATACATGTTATTTACTGATTAAAATAGTGGTTATAATCAGATTAGTGAAGTTTTTGTCTAAGTCACATAAATCAAACGATTTCACGTATTTTACAACTTTTAATGCACCAAGTACAACATGCAAAGCTAGCAAACATCATGACAAAGTTATATATCATTTAACACTTCAAAATAAATTTATTTTTGGGTTTATAATCTGATCAAAATTGATTTTATCAAATCATGCTCAAATGATCATTTCATGCTTTCACATTATCATGCATGTTCACATATGTGCATCTAATGCACTCATACAACATCATCAACATCATTTATGATCTAATCATACTCAAGAACACATTAATATCATGTTCTTACAAAACACAACACACATATCATCATGATCATCCAATCATTCATACTCATTCACACATAAATGCTAATATTCTTCATATTTAAGAACATATGACAAACTTTTATGTGCATGCATCCATACATACATATATACGAAATTTATGTACACACATAACCCACCAAAAGTTCACTTTTCATCATGTCATTTTGAAATCTTAAATCACGTTTAGAACATTCTTATATGACACATCTTGATCCTTACATGCAATCCTACTTTTCAAGTAATCATGTAACTCAAGAATCTTTCAACAATATCAAAAATACAAACATCTACACCCACACACACATAATCTCGGCCATACATACATATATATATGTACACATTCATTTTATTTCATTCAAAATAAAATCCATTTGTTTTATGTTTCAAGTTTGTGATTAAACTCAAGATCAAGAGAAACTTCCATCACTATCAAGAACATCAAGAATCAAAACAAAGTTTTTAAAATAAAGTTATACCTTCAAGTTCTTGAATGGTTTTTTGTAGAGATTGGTGATGTGGGTCTTGATTGTGGTTTGAAATGCCTTGAAATCACTTCTAAACACCCATTTTAGCTTGAATTCACCATGAAAGGGATGTGAATCTTCAAGAACAATTTTGAAAATGAAAATGTGGGTGTTCTAAGGGGTGTTCGGCCGAGTATTAGAGAGAGAGAGAGAGTTGTGATTTTTTATCTTGGTTTATGCAAATGAAGAGTGTGGTGTATGCTTAAATGATTACTTGTGTTTCCAATAACCAACACATGGCAAGAAGAAGGATATATGGCAAGAGGTGGGCTGCCCTATGGCCGCCAGCTAGCCCCTCTCTCACACAAACTTTATACATACATACACATATATATGTAATTTAGTGTTAAAACAGGTATTTTACTGGATACAGGGTATTTTATCTTGCGTTTTAAACCCGTTTTAGTGCGTTTTAAATTATTTTTAACGCTCTATAAAAATAAACCTGCCAAAATATTATGGGACAATATTTTGTTTGCCTGGACTGGCTATGTTGTAGGTATTTGGCAGTATGCGCGCTTAAAATCGCAAAAATTGGAATTTAAGCGTTTTTATTTATTTTTGTCATTCTATAAGAATAAACTTATCAAATTATTGCTAAAATGATTTTCAGTTGCCTTGACGGGCCGTGTTGACAGTATTTTGTCGTTATACGCTCTGCATCGCGCGGTACGCGCCTATACTCGATAAATAGAGTTTCTTAGCGTTTTAATTTATTTTTCCTCACGAGTATGATGAAAATATTTATTCTAATCATAACAGACTATTTTTAGGATTTTGACACTCCTCGGGTGGTCACCAACGTTCGTTTCGCATTTTAACCGTTACGCGATAAGCGTTTATCTTACCGTTGCCAACATAATTTTTTATCAAAATTAAATCTTACCAACACACTAAATTTCGCATATAAACATCATAACCAGTCAAATATAGCCCAGTTACATATTCACAACATGTATTACAATTGTACGGTACGGCCTGTAAAGCCTGGTGTCACAGGAAAGATGATCTGCAGCGGTGTTTTCTGCTCCTCTTTTGTCTTTTATTTCAATGTCAAATTCTTGGAGGAGAAGAATCCATCTAATTAAACGTGGTTTAGCATCCTGTTTCTTAAAGAGATATCGAATGGTTGCATGGTATGTATAAACTATCGTTTTAGAAAGAACAAGATAAGAACGAAATTTATCAAAAGAAAATACTACATCTAGTAATTCTTTTTCTGTTGTTGTGTAATTTTCTTGTGCATCATTAAGTATTTTACTAGTGTAATATATTGGGTGAAAATGCTTATCTTTTCGCTGTCCTAAGACGGCTCCAACTGCAAAGTCACTTGCATCACACATGATTTCGAAAGGTAATTTCCAATCAGGCGCTATCATGATAGGTGCATTGACTAACATTTATTTTAGTGTTAGAAATGCTTGGTTGCAATATTGTCAAAGATGAAAGGGGCATCTTTTTCAAGTAATTTTGTTAGAGGTCTTGAGATTTTTGAAAAGTCTTTGATAAATCGTCAATAAAATCCGGCATGCCCAAGGAAACTTCTGATAGCTCTAACGGATGATGGGGGTGGTTATCGAGAAATAGTGTCTATTTTTCCTCGATCAACCTCCATTCCTTCGCTTGAGATTTTGTGACCGAGTACTATTCCATTCGTTACCATGAAATGGCATTTTTCCCAGTTAAGGGCGAGGTTAGTTTCCTCACATCGGGATAGCATTCGTTCAAGGTTATCGAGGCATTGGTCGTATGAATCTCCAAAGATAGAAAAGTCGTCTATGAAGACTTCCATTGTCTTTTCTATCATATCATGGAAGATGGCCACCATGCAACGTTGAAAGGTTGCGGGGGCATTACATAGACCAAAAGGCATGCGTCGATAAGCAAAAGTTCCGTAGGGACATGTGAATGTTGTCTTTTCTTGGTCTTCGGGTGCTATCGGTATTTGAAAGTAACCTGAAAAACCATCTAAGAAACAATAAAATTTGTGACCGGATAATCTTTCTAACATTTGATCAATAAAAGGTAAAGGAAGGTGATCTTTCCTTGTTGCCTCATTTAATCGACGATAATCTATACATACCCTCCATCCTGTGAAGGTTCTTGTCGGTATTAATTCATTTTTCTTATTAGTTACTACCGTCATACCTCCTTTCTTAGGAACTACTTGTACGGGACTTACCCAAGGACTATCGGATATTGGGTAAATGAGTCCGGCGTCAGGTAATTTGATTACTTCATTTTTAACCACTTCTTGGATGTTTGGATTTACTCTACTTTGTGGTTGTATTACTGATTTATAGTTGTAGGATCGAGGATTCGTCCAAACGAGTCAATCAGAGTCAGATCTAGTTTCTAGAAAGGCGGAATCAGACTAGAAACCGTCAATCAGTGTTAGAACAGGAGTAGAAGAGTAGAAAGTCACTTTAAACATGTTCTTCATTGATTTTAGACGTTTAGGTATAAAGAGAATCAGACAACACTTCGGTACACAATTCTCCAAAATGTTATAAATGAAGAACACTACTAGCCTATTTATAGACCTGCCAGACCGCATGGACTAACAACTCCAGACCGCACGAGCTGAGATGTCCACCTCGTGCGACCTGACCTACCAGGTCGTGCGATCTGGTCAAAACACATACTTAACTTTAACATTTTAACCTATTACATATAAATGACACGACATAGACTGATGACGCAGGTGATAGACATTATGCATCAACAAACTCCCCCTTGGATATTGTCGCAGTCTTCAGTCAGCTGGTCTTCAAAACATTCTTCACAAAGACTTGAAAAATTCTTCCCTTTGATTCGGCTTTTTCAATAACGCTTTCCTGAGCTGTTCCTTCTCTTTGGCAGCTCTCTTTTCTTCCTCAGCTAGCTTTTGCTTCCATGTAGCTCGAGCGATTCTGTCTTTTTCTTCACGCTCTTCTCTCCTCTTCTCTACTTTCAGAAACTCTTCTCTTTCAATCTCTCTCCAACTTGTTAACCACATATTTTCAGAATTTATACCCCTTCTGAAAACATATTGTAGCAACCTTCTGAAACTGCAGAGCTTGTTCTCTATCTTCTGCCTTATATCCAATCTTGTTCACAAACAGACATTCAATATCCTTTGCAGAACATTTTACTATCCACATTGGATCGTACAGGTGAATATTTCTGAGTTCATTCCCAACTCTATACACAATTACTGCTTCGGTCGTCATGCAACTATAAACCCAGCATACAAACCCTTCATGAAAATTATGTTCCATCTTTGGCAATGGAATATTCTTCATAACCCTGGGCTTCTTGATCTTCAGAATTGTTTCCACAATACCTGTAACTGGATCCTTCCTCTTGACTTTGTTAGGATAATGTGGCTTCCAGTGTCGAAATTCTCTGAAGGCTTCAAATTTCTTCAAGCCCCACGTTGGCATATCATGAACTCTGACTGTATATGAATATGATAATGTTCTGACTTGGGACAACTCTTCAACATCCCACCAAGGTAGAGACATTATATCTTTAATATATTGGAAATATTGAACACCAAATTCTCTTCTAATAGCATAAGCGTTGACTTGTGGCAAGTACCCCCAGCTTATGATATCACCCAGAGAAACATCTCTATCCCTTCTGTAATACTGTAGTGGTCTTTTGTATTTTCTTTCTGTATCCTTCCTGAACCATTTCTTTCGTTCTTCACGTTGTTCTTCTTTAGACATTTCTCTAAAACTTTTACTCTTAACATTTTCAGCAACTTTTCTTCTCAGTTCATCCTCATTTGCTTGACTGAATAACTCAGCTAGAGTTGGAAAGCTAGAAGTATCAAAATCAACATTCTCAGACTGATCATCGTCCCTCCAGTCTTCTACTTCCACTTTATCATAATTATCAGCTTCTTCAACATACTTGTACTCATATGCAGGTTGATGATTGATATCAAATTCGTTCAACTCTTCTTCAAAATCGAAATTAAACTCACCTTCTTCAACATCCACCATCTTAATGATCTCAGCTCTAGTGTAAGTATGCAAGAGCTCACCTTCCTCTACATCATATTCAAGATGTAGAATCAAACCTGCACCCTAACCAACAATCTCATCAACATTTTCAGCATCACCATGCTCCCCCTCTCCTCCTGCTTTTTCTGGTTCTTCGTTTGCATCGTCTTGAAGATACTCGTCAATATTCTCTTCTTGTGACGCTTCAGTTACTTTTATACCAGAATTACCTTGATCAGCATCATCATTTCCATCATCATCATTACCGCTATGAATAGAATATACTTCATCTGAATCATCTTTCAGATTATCATTTTCGTCTTCTTCATCATCTTCGATCTTAATTACACCAGGTACTGAAGTTAACGGACAAGGAGCTAGAATAGACGATTTTGGAACTTTTGTCGGAGATTTTGGCTCAGTCAGAACAATTTCCCTTTCAGTCACTGGAACATCATCTTTAACTAGAACATCTTTACCCTTATCTTTCATTCCAGCTTCTATTTCAGCTTCACATCTTGCTCTAACTTCCGCAAGTTCTATTTCTTCAAACCTTTGCTCAATCGGCTTACCAATCAAATCTTCCAACACTTTCTTTAACATATACTCTTCATGTTCCTTTTTAGCATTCTTGGCTTCTAACTCTTGATTTTTCAACTTGAAGTACTCATTCTGCTCATCCCTTTGAGACTTTTCTTCTTCCAGGTCAACTATTCGAACTTTCAGAATGTCTATGTCGACTTGATCAGCTTCAATCTTTTTTAACAAAGATGAATTCTCAGATTCAACTGACTTGACACGTTCCTCTAACTTCTTTTTCTCACTTAACACCTCATTCACCTTCTTTTGCAACTTCTTCACAAGATCATCATTCACAAAGCTAAAATCATTAAGCTCTTCAAGAACTGTAACCTCTGGAATATGTGGAAAATTTTCAAAACCAGACGATCCAGGAGTATTATGAACTGGTGGTTGTGTGGTTGGTGGTGTTTGTTGGACGTGTGGTGATGTTATCGGTGGTTGTTCATGAATAGGTAATGAAATATGATGTTGTGGTGTTGATTGTGGTGATTGTAAAGGATCAGGTGATGGTTGTCATGGTGGTTGTGATATTGGTTGATTTTGTGGTGGTGATGGTGGTTTAGTTTGTGGTTCTGGTGGTGGATTTATTTTCTGCTTGAATTTTAACTTTCGCGCTGCTGGAGTTTCGACACGTTTTCTTGATGTTGATTTCTTTCTACCTCCTGAATATGGTGGTTTTACAGCCTGAACATTCTCTGGTGGAACATATGTTTCATCATCATCGTCACCCAAACTCCTCTTTCTCTTCTTTTGTTTCTCTCTATCTTTTGGATCATAGTTTTCTCTAATCCAACGTTCAACTTCAGCATCCGTATCTACTTCTGAACCAGATGAACTCTCCTCTTCATCATCAACTACCATCTTACTAGCTGATTTCTTTGCTTCTGCAGTATCATCAATATCTTTTAACAACTGCTCAGTTTCAGGAGTTAATGGTTCTTGATCTTTTTCAACATTAGCTTCTGTCTCATCTACTTCTGGGTCATCAACCAGCAATGTTTCAACCGCTTTCTTTTTACGTTTCTTCTGTGGTTGAGAAGATGATCCTTCTTCAGCTTGGACTTTCGGTGTAGGATTTCTCTTTCCACCTTTTTTCTTCTTTTCTGTTTCTACTTTTGTATACCAATCATTTCGAGTTTCACAGAAATCTTCTAACTTCTTTAATTCATCAATTGCACTTTTTTCTTGCATTTCAGCATCATTCCTCCACTTTAAATGATTTACTGGATCTGGATCCTCATACTTATCACTTTTGATGAACCCAAAAAACTCTGTCTTCTTCGGTTCCGGCCAATTCTTTGTATACTTGGTTAATCGGATTAACGTTTCATTATCCATGTGATGCAACAACATTAGACCATTTTGTTCATCTTTCTCCAGATTTGGATATGCATGATCCAACATCATCTGCACAAACCTTGGATACACCCAACTTCGACTACCAGAAGTAATATTATCTTTCATGTAATGAAAAACAATTCTAGAAAAGTTGTATTTCTTGTTTAGTACCAACGCCGTCACCATACACATTTGATAGTCTTTCATAACATCGTATCCACCTTTCCTGTGACTTAATGCTTGAATCACTGAGTGAATAAAGAATTTGTACGGTTTCATAAAACAGGCTTTCAAATAATTTGCTTTATTCAACGGGCCGTTATAACCCATTCTAAGCATACATCCTTTAACCATCCTTTTCGGAAACCCTGTTGGCGAATTATCGTAATCTGGAAACTCTAATACTACTCGTACAAGCTGTTCTGTGATTATGATTTCTTTATCTTCATTATCTATACTAACACTTGAATTAATAACATCATTCACTTCATCATAAGTAACATTCTTCCAAAAATGACCAACATGAGATTTGAATACTTTGTGCTGATCCGTTAAAGCTTTTTGAATTGGTAAACGCCTCATGAATGGCAAAATCTCCTTAAACACATCCATCTTTGGTAGTGTTTCATCGTAAACACAGCAAGTATTATGCGATGGTTCAAATAACACGTTCGATGCCTGAAAAACAAACAGAAACAAACAAGTTAAACAATTTGCACAAGTTTCAAGACAAAACTAACATTCACACGATCTGGCCTCATGCGATGTGACCAGTTCATGCGACCTCGTTCCAAAATGTTTAGAACTTTCTAACGATCTGGTGTACAAGCGATCTGACCAACACATACGGTCTAGTGGTCAAATGAACTGACTAACCCAAACGACCTGGAATCTAAACGAATTGAATAATCTCATACGGTGTGGAACCCAAACGAGTTGGCCAATCCCAAATGGTCTGGAACATTCACACAGTCTCGCCATCTCGTGCGGTCTGAATCATGATATCAGCCACATCGTGTGGACTTGGTTCACCTCGTTTGAAACACATGTATGAACAGTGAAATTTGCAGGTTTTCAAAACTTGTTTTTATTATATAATTGATGCCCTAGATCTGTCTTACAACAAAATCCGAGCATGTTGATATGATTTTTGTTCAATTTAATTCACTTTATAAACCTAGATCTAAGTTCAAACAGTTTGTTCATTTGTGTTCGTACGAGTTCATGAGATTTGGTTCAATTTAACCAACAATCTGTACCTTTCCCATGATATAAACTGTGAGAATCAACTTATACAAAGAATCCGGACACTAGATCACAAGATTAAAGCTCGAAACACAGTGAAATCGCTCAAATCGCTTTGAAGAATGTGTGTGATGCGGTGTGAGAACAAAAACAGTTCACGCGATCTGGGCTCTCCTTTATATAGAGGATGCCAGGTCACACTAGTTGAATGTTGAGGCGGTTTGGGGTATTCATGCGGTCTGACTAATATTTGAAACAGTTTGGCCAACTCGCACGGGTTGACACCTCGTGTGAGATCTTTATTATTTTTTTTTCAAATTTCTGAATTTTTAACTTTTTAACTTTTTACCAACACACTCAGTTAACCAAGTCCAATTTAATGGCCCTGGTCAACTGTTTAGCCTGCCAAGTCCAAGTTAATGACCTTGGCTGACCAAATTCTGATCTCGCTGAAATTTTGAAACAAATTTAAGTTCAAATTAATGAACCTTGATACATTTTGAGCAATTACCAACATTTTTCTCAAACATTTTCTTAACCAACCGAAATGATCCAACATGTTTAGCACTGTGGGACTTTGATCATCAGATCCCCAACGTCTGTTGTCGAAAATAAGATGAAGTATCAAATCTTTTTGGATTTTTCAACATTTTAGCTAAACAAACAGAAAATCTATTTAGATTTAAGAACCAGGAAATTGTACAAACATATTTACAGACATCTTTTTATGAGTTTCTGTAAGAGGATCATATCAGTTTTTGAGACTTATCACTAACACCGTTGATCTTGATTTAACTTTAAATCTTAAACAAATTCACTTCTGATTGTCAGTATTGTTGTCCACTTAAAGTTCTACACAAGTTTCAATTGATTCAAGATACGGATTAGTATTTTAAAGACTTAAACTAATTTGCGTGTCCCACCTCAGAATATACTCCCGTATCAAAATTCCGTAGATTCAGTCTTACAGGTGAGTATACCAATTTGATATATGTATCTGGGTTAGTGCGAGACCTTGAGAGCTCAGGTATGAACTTCCGTTCAGTCAAAGAGATGAAGGCTCGACTTTAGGTGTGTTCCCTTTAGGGAATCTTTTCTTCAACTGCAATTGATTCATATCTTTCGATATTTTTCAATTTTTATGTAGAGGGTAAGCTTTTAAAGCGCATTAAGTATTATACTAGGTCTAGGCCATTGCTTCCGCAATATCAGAAGACCAGGTATAATACCCCAGATATCAAACAGTATAAAGACCTAGTATCTCAGAATCAGGCAATCTCTCAAACAAGATTTCAGGGGTTACCCATATATCCGAGAGATGTTCCCCACGAGAATAAGCAGTTATTCGTTATGTTTATATCTAGAATACAATCTACTAGTCATGTGAAGTCTACTGGCACATCATCAGTGACACTTGTTTAAAATCATGTTGACTTTCCATTTCTTTAGCATGTTGTGATAGTCCACTGATGTACTATCATTTCCTCATTTTCACAACAAAACTCAATTTTGATTTTTCAATGTTTTTGTATTTATGAAATTTTATCATGTTTTTGTATTTTCTATAAACTTTCTCCCCCTAAAATCAAAAACATATTTTTGTGATTTTGGTTTTATCAAAAGCAGTAAAGAAACTGTACAGAAAACATGACAACCAGACGCAAATCACTTCTGATCGCCGTCCACCTCGGCCACACACTCTACCACCCTCCCAGAAAACAAATTCTTTAACCCGTTCAATTTTAAAAGATAATTAAATCTTGTTTTATCAAAGGGTTTAGTGTAAAAATCAGCTCTCTGATCATCGGTGTGAATATAATCAATTCGAATCATTTTTTTCTCATAGCAATAACGAATAAAATGATGTCGAATCTCAATATGTTTTGTTTTTGAGTGTTGAACCGGATTTTTAGTGATATTAATGGCTGCCTCATTGTCCACAAAAATTGGTGTGTCTAAGAATTGTAGACCATAGTCCCTCATTTGCTGTTAAATCCAGAGAATCTGGGAACAACAGTTGGAAGCCGAAACGTATTCGGCCTCACAAGTCGAGAGAGCGACTGTGGTCTGTTTCTTACACTGCCAAGTGATTAGCCGAGTTCCGAAGAACTAGCAACCAGCAGTTGTGGACTTAGCATTTAACTTACAGCACCCTTTAAGATACGGTAAGATCCTCTTCACTATCATCATCTTACACTGCCAAGTGATTAGCCGAGTTCCAGTTAGAGAGAAGTCACCGAATCGGGGATACCACAAGCCGGTGCTTGGGCAACCTTTGAGATACCGTAAGATCCTCTTCACTATCATCATGTGCGATGCTCTGGGACTTGACTGGTACCGGGCGTAGAGGCAGGTTGGATAAATGATGTCCGGTCGTGATGCTGTCAGATACATTAGCAATCCTATGATTGACCAATATTGCGTTTCATCCACTTTCTCACCACTTTCAACCGGACATATGCCATGATTCGTAGCCAGGGGAGTTGATATGGGAGATGATTCGGACATATTGAATTTGTCCAACACATCATTCACATACTTGGTCTGGTGTATGAAGATTCCATCGGGCAGTTGCTCAACTTGAAGCCTGAGAAAGAAGTTCATCTCCCCCATTGAACTCATTTCAAACTTTTGCTTCATGACCTTCTCAAACTCCTTACATAACTCATCGTTCGTTGATCCAAAAATTATATCATCAACATATATTTGCATGATCAGAAGATGTCCTGCAACCTCTTTAGTGAACAGGGTACTATCGACAGTCCCTCTGGTGAACCCGTTGGTCAGCAGATGTTGGGAAAGCATCTCGTACCAGGCTCTCGGGTCCTGGTGTAATCCGTATAACGCCTTGTCGAGTAGATACACCTTGTCTTTGTGTACAGGATCGGTAAAACCCGGTGGTTGACCGACGTACACTTCTTCTTTAATCTTGCCGTAGAGGAATGCAGATTTGACATCCAGTTGGTAGACCTTGAATCCCTTCCATGACGTGAATGCCCAGAAGATTCTGATTGCCTCAAGTCGAGCAACGGGAGCATATACTTCAGTAAAGTCAATCCCTTCTTGCTGACTAAATCCTTGGACTACCAACCGTGCTTTGTTCCTTACTATAACCCCTCTATCATCTCTCTTACATTTGAAGACCCACTTTGTCTTGATCAACTTCTGATCTTCTGTGAGATCAACCAACCTCCACACTCCAAGCTTTTCAAACTGTTGTAGCTCCTCTTGCATTGCATTTACCCAACTCTTTTCGGTTAATGCTTCTTTGTACGTTTTCAGCTCTACCTGCGAGATAAAACATTTTAATGAGAACACTTCTTGTAAAGGTGCTACAGAGGAGTAACAACATTTAAGCCCTTTGTTTATTTGTTCGCGGGTTTTCACGCCGCTTTGAAGGTCACCAATGATTTGCTCCACGGATGGTAAGATAACGTTCTTGGCATGACCGTATCCGGTACGCTCACTTCCGATTGCAAATTTGTTATATTCTGATCACCCGTGTGATCAATAGCATTTGAAGTCGCAATATTTGGTTCCTCATCATAAATCTGATCGGTTTCCAATTCTGAGTCGTCAGATTGGTCAAATATTGGAGCTGTTTCTTCTGGGGGTACATGTGCAGTTCCACTAGGACCAGCCTCATGATCATTTGAACCCACGGTGGGCGAAGAAACCACCAACGGTCTCGGCACTTGCTCCTGTGAAAGAGACTGCTGTTGTTGGTATAAGAACGCCAGTTCCTCCTCATTCGGCTCTATCGGTAAATGGAATGACTCCAAGAGATTGTCGTAATCAAATAGCAATCTGTTTCCGGGAAGTTGATTCGGAGCGGTAAACCGTTGACAGTCAACGTGTTGAACTTGTATGATCTTCCCCAAACTCGGAACAAAAACTCTCTTCAACGGACTATCGTATCCTACAAAAAAACCTTCATTAGCTTTCGAACCAAATTTACCGTCTGGATCAATGAATGTGCATGGTGATCCGAATGGTTCCAAGTGCTTCAGATTCGGTTTGAAAAGATGAAGCAATTCAAAACAAGTTTTCTTGTACTTCTTCACCGTAAGAACCCGATTGAGCGTATAACATGTTGTGGTGACCGCTTCATTCCAAAAATATACCGGTAATTTTGAATCGGCTAACATGGTACGAGCCGTTTCGATCAACATACGATTTTTTTCATTCTGCGACACCGTTTTGTTGAGGGGTATTCGGTGCGCTGAACTCATGAAGAATGCCCTTTTCGTTGCAGAATTCGAGCATACGGTTGTTCTTGAATTCCATGCCAATGTCGCTTCGAATACGTCTAGTCGGCAGTTTGTAAACATTCTCCATCTTTTTTAATAGCCTCATCAAAGAATCAAACGTTTCCTCTTTTCTCTCTAGAAACATCACCTAGGAGAATCTTGTAAAGTCGTCAGTAACAACTAAACAATATAGATCTCCACTTATGCTTTTCACATTTACCGGTCCGAAAAGATCCATATGGAGTCTTTCGAGCGGTAATCTGATGGAGTTCAAGAGCTTTTTCGGGTGCAGTTTTTTTGTCTGCTTCCCTTTCTTACATTCAATACAGTCATCGTTAAGATGGAAGCTTTTCAAATTAACACCATCTACAAGATCATTATGAACTAAAAAGTTCATCTTTTCAAGTGAATATGGCCCATTTTACGATGCCACATGATGGATTCTTTTTCAGTCGCCTTCATCTTACTCACAAAGCATTGTGCCTTTTTATCTGTCGTTGTTGCAACGTTCATGTCTAGTACATAAAGATCGTTTTCACGAGGAGAGCGCATCAACACCATTTCTGCGGGTATTTTAAACCCCGGTTTAAGAATCAGACATTCATCTTTTGTAAAATGAACAGTAAATGACTTATCACAAATCTGAGAAATGCTCAACAGATTGTTTTCTAACTCAGTAATGAAGTTCACTTTATCGAATGTTACGACCCCGTTAGTAAGTATTCCTTCTCCAACAATTCTACCACCTTGAGTTCCAGCAAACCCGACATAACCTCCATTGATTGACTTGACGTCGTATAGTAGTGCTAACATCCCTGTCATGTGCCGTGAGGCGCCGCTATCCATTATCCATTTAGAAATGATAGACCTTGGAAGCCCCTACACACATCAAAATACATTTACTTAAACAATGATACCCAAGATTTTTCAACATTTGGTACACTACCAAAGACAATATCATGAGCTACTATGTCAAGTTTTGGAATGTTAAAAATAACATTTGGAACATCAGATTCTGGTTTTGATTTTAGAGCTCCTTCCTTGATAGGTGGGAATTCTTCAATCAACTTATCTAACTCAAACTCAATTTTCTCATCAGTGGTTGCAAAGATTTTCGGTTCAGATTTTAAAATTTCTTCCATTTTATTTTCCTCAAAAGAATGTTTAGGTTTCTCCACCCATGATTGACTTTGGGAAGTCTTGATAAACCTTTGAAGTCTTTTGTGTCTTTGAAGATTCACCAATTTCAAAAGTTGATTTTGGTTTGTCCTCTGACTTCAATGATTCACCGGGTTTAAGAATACGCACAGGGGATACCATAGGTGATTTTCCCTTAACATCCTTTGAAATTTTTGGTTTTGGTTTATGGAAAACTGGTTTTATTATCTCTTTGACACATTGTTTGGCCATGTGACTGATTTCATTGCATCGATAACAGATTCTTTTGTCATATTCAACAAAAGTGGATCTGTTAGCCTCGTCTCTTATCCTTTTGGCCGCAATAAAATCGTCAATTGCTTGCTTACTAAAGATATAATCCTTTTCGACTTCTGTATTATTACTAGCCTCAAACACTTCACTCAATTTTTCTTTTGGCTTAACTTCTTTCTTAGCCATTTGCTTCTCAAAACCAACACCTTTCTTTTTGTATTTATTACCATGTCTCTTGTTATTACCATTGTTATCCACCTATTCATTTTTCTTTCCCGGGTTGTTTATCGGTTGTTGTTTAACAAAAGATTTTTTCGGTTTTGATAGAAACGAATTGTTGTTAACTTATGAGATATCAATTTCCACGAGTTTAAAAAGATTTTCAACCTTTTCCAGGTTCGTATTCTGAATCGGGTACTCAAAATCAGTATACAATTTCTCAGTTCTGGTCATCGTGTAAACCACAATGATCGAATCGTCATCCAAAACTTTATCTGACTTTGGGATAAACTTATCAAGAAAGTTTCCGTCATCTTCAGAATCTGAACTGGAATTCTCAAAATGAGTTTTAACCGTTTTGAAATCAGTGTTATCACTCTCTTCATCCAACACTTGGTCTACAACTGTTTTAACCAGTTGTGACTCGTTGTCGGTGTCAGACGGAGAGAATGTAACATCTATGTTTTCCGGTAACTCATTCTCTTCTGTTCTCAGTTTAAGATTCAATGCCTCCTCCACCCCGTCAGGATATTTCTGAGTATAATGATTCCACATTGGGGGTGGAACATTTTTGAAAGCTGGTTTAACTTCTGTTTGTTGAGGAATGATCTGATCAATCATGTATGAAGATGAAAGATAACTGATCAACCTTTTGTCGACTCTTTCTGTCTCAATGTGCATCAGTTCAAGTTCCTCCTTTAGAGATGCGATTTTGTCCAGATGGATGTTAATCGACATTTGCTTTTCCATGATCGTAGCTTTGAGCAAATTAGCAATTTTATCATTTTCTTTACTCTCAGTGTGAATCATTTTAATTGATCGTGACAAAGTTTCATAAGCTTCTTTAACATCATTAAAATCAAATTTTAATTTGTCGTTAAACTTTTTCAACTCTTGAAACTGTTTGTCTTTTTCAAGACAATCCATGCATGGTTTCAAACAGTCTTCGCATGGCTTTTCAAGAATTGGATCAACTTTCTCAAAAACATTTTCTTGTTTTTCATTTTTACTTTCCGATTTACCAAACTCTCCTGACTCAGACTCAGATTTCTCTCCGGAATCGGACTTCACATTTTCTGATTTGTCATCAGACTCGGACTTCTCTCCTGACTCATACGTATCACAAGTCTCGATAATTGACTCCTTTTCAACTGACACTGACTCTTGAGTTGCATCTTTGGTCTCATTGTTATCAGAAGGTGTTTTAGTTTGTTCTACCTCTTGCAGCTTGACCATAAGAGCTTTGTCTGCTATTTCTTTCAAAGTCTCTTCATTCATTTCCTTTGAGACATCAATGATCTCTTGAACCGGAGTTTGTTCAACTTCGTATTGTGGGCAAAAACCCATAGTCGGTTCACTAAAGAAACCTGCAAAAGAATCAAATACATTAGCTGGCATTATAGATTTAAATGCATTAGTAATAACCTCCTGTTCAGACTAATAATAGTAGACCGCTGCTGCCTCCTCTTCTAGATCTGCAAAACTTTCTTCATTCACCACTTCATTGACTTCTTCAACTTCAGGAACACATTCCTCGATTTCTGGTTCCGGCTCTTCAATAATTTCAGCCATCATTGCAAGACCACTTCCTGGAACGTACTTATCCCAACTGAAACCTTCTAGAATCTTTTCGTCATCTTGATTCACCAAAAGAGCCTTTTCTGTTTGTTTGGATTGACTGTTCTCGATTTGAGGTCGTGGATTGAATGGTTGTTGACTGTGTTAGGCCCTTTAAGGTTTATGGATAAGATAATTAGTGGATTAGTTGGTGAAATGGGTTAATTATGGGTTTTGGGCCTATTTGGGTAGTTATGGGCTTAGGGTTTAGGGAGCACACTCCCTAATCTCCTTCTATAAATAGAAAGTGATGTAATAGGTGCATGGTTGGTGGTTTTGGACAATCTTGTATTAGACAAACACTTGTATGCAAGATTTGTGAATCATTTGAATATCAATCATCTTTCTTCTTCATCTCTTATTTCTTTTACAACTTGTTTGTGTGATGCCGCCACCTTACGAGTTGTGTGATATCATTGTGATCTCGGTTTCAAGACTTACAATTGGTATCAGAGCCTGTTGAACCTGATTTCCAGGCTCGGATCTGATATCGTGATCGTTTGTTCGCTGTTACTGTTTCGGTTTTGCTACTGTTCCGTTTTCTAGAGTTTCTGCTGTATTTCGGATTGTTTCTGCTCATCACGAACTGTCTTCAGAAGATTTTGGACTGTTATTTATCATCACGGACATGAAGCTTGCTTGATTTCGGATCATATCATCAGATTTCGGATTGCAATCAACAGATTTCGGACTGCAATCATCAGATTACGGATCGTCTTCATCAAATTACAGATCGTATCATCAGATTTCGGATTGCAATCAACAGATTTCGGACTGCAATCATCAGATTACGGATAAGATTATAAGAATACGGACAATCATCATCAGATTTCGGATTAAGATCATCAGATTACGAATTAAAGTTTGTCATTTCGGATAAAAGTTAGTGATTACGGATCTCGCTGTTTGAAGTTTGCTTATCTCATTCCGAACTCACCATCATGGATTAGAATTCATTTCGGACCTCATTTCGAACTATATTTCATCATGTTGAACCAATCCGGTGTCATGAACGGTGTTGTAACTGCAGCCGATCTCGCTAATGCCACACTTGCTGCAATCCAGACGCAATCTTTGGCATTTCATCAAGAACTTGACCAAGTTATCGGCACATCCACAAAAGTTCCAAGATTCTTGTACGGTGATGACTACTACGAGTGGAAATTTCGTTTTGAGCAATATTGCAAGGCAAAAGAGCCTCATGTTTGGAGAAGCATCAAAAACGGGCCACGTACTATCATGTACGCAACTGAGGATGATCCTCAAACTCAAATTCCGAAGCCCGAAAACATTTACACTGATGAGGACAGGAAGGTCGTTGCAGATGATGAAGCTGCTTATGGAACTCTATCAATGGCACTTGGCCCAGATATTTCAATTGGAGTCAGAAACTGCAAAAGTGCTAAAGATATCTGGGATCATCTAACACATCTGTTTGAAGGAAATGCTAATATGAAAGCAAGTAGGATTAACATGATAAATCAGCAATTCAGTTCCTTCAATCATATTTTTGGGGAAACGGTTGAAAATCAGATCAGAAGATTTGTTAAACTTGTATCTCAAATGGTGAGTGCTGGAATCAACATCTCAAATAGTGGAATGAATCGTCAATAGCTTAATTCTCTACCTAAAGCATGGGATGCCGAGGTTTCTATGATCAAGCATACCAAGGATCTGAATGAAATGACGCTAACAGAGCTGATTGCCACTATTAAGTCTTGCGAGATTGATAATCAGCAAAGAGAAATCAATCACAAGAACTCTCTGATGGCTGCTGGAGTAACTAGTCCAAACAATGCTACACTGATGTCTCAAGCTTACCCAAATCTGGTTTTCAGTCCTATTCATGGAGTAGTGAATCAGAACCCAAACATTGTCTTCAGTCCCATTGCTGCTCCAAAGCCAAATTATGTGTATGGGATGGCTGCTCCTACCTCTCAAGCACCTGCTGTCAATACCACAAACACTCAGCCACAATCTCAATCTCAGCCTCAGCCACAACATGCTAATGCTACTTTCAGTTCATACACCCAGTCTGTTCCTCAGAACACCCCATCAGTGGATCACATGGCTTTCTTAACCAAACAGAATGAAGAAAAACTTGCTCTTGCAGCCTCTATGATCAACACTTTCAATGCCTTCTTGGCAGGAGAACTCATACCTTCAACAGAAATGACGCAAGAAGTGAATCAAGTCGTGGAAGAGGACTTAGATGAGCTGGATGTGGCTTGGAACATGGCTATGTCAGCCTTTAAAGCTGATAAGTTTGCAAAAAGATATGGACGTCGTCCTATGTCTGCTAGTCCAGGATTTCTAAAAAACAGGCTGAGGTGCTACAGGTGCTATGAGCCAGGTCATTTTGCTAGGGATTGCAAGAAGGTTCTTACAGGGTATGAAGCTACTCAGGCAGCTGCAACAAGGAACAAAGAAAGGTCTATGGTTCCCGTCACGCCTGCTGAAACTGCTACCTCAAGTGGACAGGGTAATTCTGGAGCTGGAAGAGCTTTGATTGCTCAAGAGCAGAATGGCTTCAATAGGGCTGATGCTGTTGCTCAAGTGGAATCTATGAAGCTGTCTAAATCTGCTGCTGTGGACAAGGTTCATCAGTGTTTGATGGCCATGACTGAGGAACCAAAGTCACTCGCTGAGATGGTAAACTCCCTTTTATGTACTGAACATTCTAGGAAGAAAGTTGCTTTGCTGAGATCACAAAATTCAGCATTAATTACAGATTATAATACTATGATGGGAAAGTACATTAGTCTTCGAGAGAATAATAAAATTCTCTATGAAAAGATTGAAGCACTTAAAAAGGACATAGCTCAACTTCACAGAGACGTGAACCAGCAGCAATGTTGGGTTCATGACTATAAACATAGACTCACAGTCAAAACTCTTGAATGTGACTCTGTGAAGGGTGAGCTAGAGCTCCTCACTGGAAAGTACAAACAGAACGAGTTAAATATCAAGAAGTTTGATACTTCCAGTGCCACAGTTCAAAATCTGTGTAATGTGCAACTTGCCTATCAAGAAAACAAGGGAAAGGGTTTGGGGTATAAAAGGGTCCCGCCACCATATAATCATAATTATTCCAGATTGCCAGTCACTGAGCAGGAAATGGAAAATTATGATACTATGATGTACGGCAAACCTAGTGATTATGTTGATTATGATCCATCTAAATCTAAAAGGAGTCCATATGCTAATTTCAAGAAACCAATGAGTTTTATTAAAGATGAAAATGTTCAAAATAAATCTGCAGATAATGAGTCCGATCAGATAAAAGAAACCGTGATAAATGCAGAAACCGAAACTGAAACAAAAACGAAACCGGTTAACAAACTCGCAGAGGAGATGAAGGAAAGTTCATCAAATTCTGATTCTGTTGAAAATACTAACTATTCTAGTTTGTGTGCAGAGTCAGTAAGAACTGAAGAGAAGTCTAAGGAGGATGATGAATCACATCGAAGTGCTACTAATAATGTTGTTTATGATAAAAATGCCATTTATGCTTGGAACTGTGTTTTTTCTTGGTTTGCTGAGACTTGGGGTGTTCCCACTAAGACTGATGAATTTGGTGCTATTATTTTAGATTATGCATGTAATAAGAATGACTGTGTTAAAAATGCTGAAAATGTTGTAAATGTTGAGAATGATGTGGCAGGAGAGCCTGATGTGTCGTCTGAGGAATTCAAAACAACTGTTTCAAATAACTCAGAAGACCATTCTGATAATTCAAAATACCACACCTGTATGTCTGAAACATTGAATGAAACATCAGACGCTCCCTGCATCAATGATGATTTTGACGTGACTAATAGTGATAATGAAGAATTTACTGTTGAACAAGGACCATCTGACGATCTTGGCAATCAAGCAGAGGATTCAGGGATCCCAGATAATGAGCTCAAATCTTCGAGTGTTTCCGAATGTGACGATCAATCAGATTGTTGCAGCATTACTAAAGAAGAAAGTCAAGTTATCTTAGACACAGACTGCTCATCATCTGAGTTACCAGAATCATCCAATGTCGAGAACTCAGAAGGTGACTTGACTGAAGAGGAGACATCCATAGAGTCCAATTTTGTAGAAACTAACGAAAACATGGAAACTGTGGAGAAGGAATTCATTGAAATCAATTCCATAGTTGAATTAAATGATGAAACTGTAGAAGAAATTATTATGGAAACCTTCTCTCAAGATTCTCCTGAGGACATGATCTCTATAGAAAAGGAAGATGTGAAAGTCACCTTTACAGACAGCTCACCTATTGATCGCAATAGTAGCCTCAACAGAACAGAGTCAACTGAATCTGTTCCTCCTAAAAGAAAGCGAACACATAGAAACAGAAAGCCGAAAAGGAAGAATGCGAGAAGGGAAACCTCAAATCTCAAGCAAACTGAACCCAAGCTCAAGGGTAAAGTTGAGGATACTTACTCTTGTGCTGACAGCTGTAAAGCAGGTTCCTCCAAGAACAAACACACTCCAAAGCACTCAGTGTCAAATGAATTGAAAAGACGTGATCAGTTCTCGAGAATAACGCAAGCTGAACTAGATGTCTTTTTCTCAAAAAGGCAGACATGTTTTAACTGTGGAATTCCGGGACACATCGCAAGAAATTGTGTTCATCGTCCCTACTACTCTAGGAACATGTACCATCAGAAGGCTATGCACTCTAGTTGTATCAAACATCGACATCCCAAGGCAAGGCCTTCTGACAGAGATTGGAATTTTGCTAAACAGGAAAAGAAAAAGTTTTTAAAAACAAACCGGTTTCAAGACAAGACAAAATCCTTTTCATCAAACAGAAGTGTCTCGGACACTAAAGATTGGAGACCAAAAAGTCCTGTTAGATCCCAGTCTCCGTGTTCACAACCATCAACTTCTACCGCGTCACCCAATGTCACAAACAATGATAAAAACTATATGATCTTTCGCGAAGTTACCTACACAGATAGCGATGGTAAACTCAGGTCCACTATGGCCTGGGTTCCAGTCTCTAACGGATTCCGTTTTATGTGCAGGAACGACTATGGAGGGCTATCTTTAGACTTTGGTTTATCGATAGTGGTTATTCTAGACACATGACGGGAGACATATCCTAGTTGAATGATATCAAAATATTCGACGGTGGATGTGTCAACTTCGCGGGAAGAGAATCAGGAAGAATCACCATGAAAGGCACTGTCAAGAATGGCGTCCTCACCTTTTCAGATGTTAACTATATCCCTGAGCTTAAGCATAGTCTGCTAAGTGTATCACAGATGTGTGACAAAGGAATGGAAGTTCTCTTCACTAAGAGTGGGTGTGTCATTCTGAAACCAGGAATCCTCATACCTGAAGACTGGTTTCTGATAGAAGCTGAACGAAGAGGAAATGCCTATGTTATTGATATGAATAAAGCTCCTACTGATCAAGTTACTTGTTTGTTTTCAGAAATTGCTGAACATGATGCTATGATATGGCACCGTCGGTTGGGTCACCTGAACACGAAAAATTTGAATCGATTAGCAAAAGGAGGTCTAGTCAGGAACTTGCCAATCAAGGATTTCATGCAGATAGAAAAATTTGAAGCATGTGCTCGAGGAAAGCAGCATCGTAGGCCTCATAAATCCAAACCTGTTCACACCACTTCGAAGGTCTTGGAACTACTGCATATGGATTTATTTGGTCTGGTCAATGTTCTCAGCATCGGGGGAAAAGCTTACTGCTTGGTCATCACAGATGATTTTTCGCGTTTCACTTGGGTATTCTTCTTGGAACAGAAAAGCGAGACAACTAGTTTGATTAAGAAATTTGTAATACTCATGGAGAATCAGTCAAATGAACGTGTGAAGATTATTCACTGTGACAATGGAACCGAATTCAAGGATGCTGAGCTAAACAAATTTTGTGCTCTCAAAGGAATTGATCGTCAATACAGTACAGCAAGATCTCCTCAACAGAATGGGGTTGCAGAAAGACGCAATCATACTCTCATTGAAGTTGCTCGCACAATGCTGATAGATTCAGGGCTTCCACTTATATTTTGGGTAGAAGCAGTAAATACAGCTTCCTACATTCAAAATCATGCCTTGATCAATAAGCGTCACATGAAAACTCCTTACTAGATAGTTGAAGGTCAAAAACCATCGGTGCAACACTTCCGCACTTTTGGTTGCCCGTGTGTTCTTCTTCTCATGGATTCCAAATGAAATTTTGAAGCTCGAGGAGATCCATGCTATTTCATTAGCTATGCTAAAAATACTTCTTATCGTGTGTACAACAAGATCAAGAAGCAGGTTGTGGAAGCATATCATGTAGATTGGCTGGAAGAAAATCCAAAAGATGCTCGCATTGGCCCTGACTGGCTATATGTGTCACACCCCGACCACGTAGAACATACTGAACGTGGTGGAAACATCGGGGAGTGTTGTAACAGAATTAATGTTTCACAACCATGGAAATTTAAGTTTCGTTTTATTCATCAAACAAGCGAGTTACATTGTCTTTAAACAAGAAATAAAGAGTACATAACAAAATTTAACTAGTTCTTGTCTCGTTTTAAGTCACTAAGGCACAGGTCCGCCTAAGTATGTCTTGATAAGTCCTATGCATCATCTCCTGAAAAACACATGTGAAAATAGGTACGTCAGCATAAAAATGCCTGTGAGATACATAGGTTTTGTGAAAACAGAATTCATGACTTATGTTTGAGAAAATGTTTAGTCATGAACCTTGTAATTTGCTTTGTCTTGTAAATCATTTGAAAAACGATAAGATCAGATGATATGTATAAATAATTGTCAGGTTAAATGAATAACCATGTAAAAATGTGTTTGTATAAGATAAGTTGTTTGTAAATCAATGTCTTGTGAAAAGTATGATATTTGTATAAAATGTTATATGTCTCAAACTGAAATGATTCAAATAACGCTACGATATGTAATATCATACAAACACTTATATATAGGAAGTACCAGTGGCGTATCCACCATGCTTGTATCATATTACACACGCATCGTTACTTAATCACTTAGTCAAACTAAACCACCAAAGTAATGTTTAACAATTGTAGAAATGTTTATGTATTGTCAAATGTCTATTGTCAAATGTCTATTGTCAAATGTCTATTGTCAAATGTAAATCCTGTCAACAGATACAAATGGTTCACATGGTTCAATAGTTACAAACGGTTCATATAATCAAACGGTTACGACGGTTCACATAGTCAAAAGGTTACAACGGTTCAAAATGTAGTATAATGTGTTCACATGCTGGATGAGCGTATGCAACAGAAATGCAATGTAAAACAATGTACTAAGCATGCACACAATGGACATACATAGCATAAGTGTAATGTAAAACAATGTACTAAGTATGAACTAAATGGACATACATAGCATAAAATGTAAGGTAAAACGATGTACTAAGTACGCACACAATGGGCATACATAGCATGAACACAATGAAATCATGTACTATAATGTACTAACGAACATAACAGGTATATGATGTGAAAACATGGAAAGCATGAAAGTAACAAGTAGGCACATGTGTTCCACCCCAAAACGTTTGGAAAACAGTAAAAGAGGGGTCTATGTACTCACTTGAGATTGCTTAGCAGTCCTAAGATAACCACCAAGCAATGCTAGAGATCTCGGAATATCAAACGGCACCTAATATAGGTAACTACATTAATAAACCGGACCTAAATTGGAAGATCGGATAGAATGAGGGCTCGTAAACCAAATGAGTATGGAAACTCATGTAGTATGGTTTAACAAAGCCTACATGCTAAATGAAACCTAACCTAAGTGCTTACGACCCATTACGACCCGTTTAGGTAGCTTATGCTACTTTAACGCGTCGTTCGCGTAAAATGCGTTCGGAACGCCTAACTAGTCCTATGACAAGTAAAATATGCCTTAACATGTCTAATATGGTTGTCAAATCAGTTTAGATGACAAAAGTTATGTTACATATGTTTAAAATGAATTTTGGCATCAAACTGGTATTTTGGTAATTTACCTAAGGCATATAAACTACCTATCATATAACTTCTTAAACGAAGCGACCATAAGGTATAACCTCGTAAGGTTATTCCCTATAAACTATGGTCACCTAAGGTGCTTGGTCGGATCCTAATGATCGACCAAACGGGTCGGGTTCGAAAGTATAAGCGATTGTTTAGATCGCTTACCTTACGACCCTATATAAGCACTAAACTAAAAGTGACGAGCTAAGCATGTTAAAACATGCTTACCTAAGTTTAGAAAACAGGTTTGGTATCACAGCAAACGGTTGTGATACCTAAGAGTAGTTTGGTTACAAAATACGCAAGAATACGTATTCTGACCGAAACTACGGCTCGTCACTGAGCCTAGATAACGTGGTAATCAGTAGGTATAGTCACTAGGGACTATAACCATCGTGATCACGTTCACGTTATGAAGTTCAAACGAACTTCGCATCGACCATAAACTGGTCAATGCAGAAAGTCAAACAAAGTTTGACCTTCGGACTCGAAAAGCAATAAAAGAACGAAGGAACACTTACGAAGGGTCCCCGAATGCTAATCTAGATCAAAATAGCTCAGGTATGAAACAAAGGTTTCAACTTAGAGCACAATTGATCAGATTCTAGTGAGAAAAGAAGTGAAATGGGTTGGGTATTTATAGTTTTCGGTCCACCGTTAGGATCGTTTATTGGAAAAGAGGGAATGATCTAGCCCGTACACTTGTCAAGATGTTGTGGTAACTGATTTTGGCCACCATAAGAGCTTAACAAGTGGCACTTGACCTTTGGAGGGTGTTTAAAAGCTGAAATCAGCTGTTTACTTGACCTTTGCTGATCTGAAGGGCTGATGCGGCCCGCTTCAGGATCAGACAAAGCTCAGGCGGGCCGCCTGGAGCTTCTGATCAGAAATCAAGTTTCAAAAGTGACAGTTTCAGCCCCTGCACGTGTTTAAGGCCATTCCCAACACTTCTAAGGCCCGTAAAGCCAACTTTAAGGCCCTAAAATGATGCCTAAACACTGTGGACATGAAACATGCTCAAAAATATGTCGGATGTTGGTTCGTTTGGTCGTACGAACGCGATGTTCGCTTAATTACGACGGAATGCGCACAAGCGCGAAAAACGATCCAAATGACGCAACGAATGGATTTTTCTTATGCCAAACACTAAAATAAAATATTTTAGTGCTTACATAAATTTTTGGATGTCCGGATGTATTCAGAACGTAAGTTATGCGCGAAAGTGCAAACTTGTGCACTTTTTGATGCTTTTAGTCCCTAAATGACCCAAAAGTTTATTTTAGCACACCGAACCCCTTAAAGCCTATTTCTAAGCTATGTAAAGGATATTTAAGGTGTGTTTAACTTATGGTCATGTTCCGGAATGTTTGTTACAGTTCAAATTGGCATACTTTCGCAGTTTGTCAAGTTTAGTCCCTGTAAGCGAATAAACTAGATTTTGTCATACCAAGGCCTTCAAAACTTATTTCTAAGTTATGTAAAGGTTATTTAAGGTATGTTAAGCCTATTTCACTATTCCGGAGTGTTCGTTGCATTAAACTGGTTATATCTACGCATCAGTGCGCGTATAACCTTCCAGAAAGCGATTTAGAGCTTGAAATCGAACAAGTCTTGATATGTGCAAAAGATACACATATTTATACAGATCCCAAGTATGAAATACAATATTTCATTGGCTTGGTATTTGTTTGATGGTTGAAGTGACACAGGTGTCACAGTCTCCCCTACTTTAGGAAATTTCGTCCCGAAATTTATTCGTAGGAGTCTATTTGTGACTTTGTGTCAAATAACCACCAGAGATATGTAAGGCATAATCCTGTCATTTCCTTAACGGACATTATTCAGAACGAAAATGAACAGACGGAGTCATTTTCCTCAACGAGTATTCTTCAGAAGCGGAAATGAAGGAATAAACAAACGGGGATTCATTTCCTCAACGGGCAATCTTCAGAAACGTAAAATGAACTTACGAAGTCATTTTCAACGGGTGCTTCATCAGAAATGGAAATGAAAAGGAGAAACAAACGGATATTCATTTCCTCAACGGACAAATCTTCAAAAATGAAAATGAACAAATGGTGTCATTTTCAACGGGTGCTTCCTCAGAAATGGAAATGAAAATGATAGACAAACGGATATTCATTTCCTCAACGGACAATCTTCAGAAACGAAATGAACAAACGAAGTCATTTTCAACGGGTGCTTCCTCAGAAATGGAAATGAAAATGATAGACAAACGGATATTCATTTCCTCAACGGACAATCTTCAGAAACGAAAATGAACAAACGGAGTCATTTTCAACGGGTGCTTCCTCAGAAACGAAAATGAAAATGATAGACAAACGGATATTCATTTCCTCGACGGACAATCTTCAGAAACGAAAATGAACAAACGGAGTCATTTTCAACGGGTGCTTCCTCAGAAACGGAAACGAATATAGTTAACTTCTAGGCACATGACAAGGCTCGCTGTGGTTTCTGTGCACTAAATTCCATAATTATGTATGCATCCATAATTACGTAATTCCTTGCACAGTCCGCACAGTTTGTCTTGTAATGTTCATAAGCACATAATCACATAGTTGTTTAACTTGGTTATTAATTTGTTATAAATTTGTTATCGATTGAGAACGGATATGGAAACCAGTTAATTGACTTCAATGTCCTCTGGGATTTATCTGAAAAGATATGAAGATCTCCCAAAATTCGATTTTTGTTTTCTAAGAAACGTAATATTCGAATTAAGGAACACAAAAATTTTGGGATTTACGGAAATACCCTTAGGTACCCTATTAAGGATTTATAGTGGTACTTTGGGTATTCGTCCAGTGTTGTAACTTGCGTTTTGTACTTCGTTTTCCTTGAAAGAAACAGGTACTTAGGAATTTCTTGGAAAACGCAAGAGATTATAAAATAGAAAAATTTTGGGGAGTAGTTTGCTTTTCAAGGAATACGATTCCTTGATTGTCGGTATTGTAAGGGATATGTTGTTTATGCATACAACCACATAAATACATTGCAATGTAAATAAAAAAAATTTATTTATTAACAATGATAACAACTGTTTCATGGACCTTGACAACAAAAGAAAATAATACATAAGACATGATTATTTCTAAAAGGTGTTGTCTTCTAGTCGGTCAGATGCTCATCTCCGTGCTGGATTAGCATTAGCAAGCTTTGGGCAATTTCTTCGGAAATGACCCATCTCGCCACACTTGTAGCAAGAACCTGGTGGAAAACGAGCTTGAGCAGGATTGTTGTTAGCTTGATTTGGTGCAACTGCTGCTACGCAAACTTTTGTTGTATGACCTTTACGTCCACAAATTTGGCATTCGCGGCACTTCACCATAGCATGATGATAAAGGTTACATTTGTTGCACAAGGGTGAAGTTCCATTGTATGGCTTCCTAGTACGGGGTTGAGCTGGTTGGTTAGGGACGGCTTGATCATTGCGAGTAACCATGGCGAAGTTCTGAGAAGCCTTTCGCTTCTTTGACTTTTTAGGGGATCCAGTCGGTTCATCCACGGTCTTTGATTCCTCGATTGGTTTTGATTCCTCGACCGGTTTCTTGTCACCCTTTCGGAAAAGCTTACGTTTCCTGATCTGAGATTCAGTCAAGGTTGCAGATAGCTCAATGGCCTGCCTAACCGTAGTGGGGTTACTACCAGTAACAATGTCCTGAACTGAGTCAGGGAGACCATCAATGTATTTTTCGATCGCCTTATCCAAAGGCGTAACCATGGTAGGACACAACAGGCTCAGCTCCTCATATCGATCAGTGTAAGCTCGATGTTCACCGCTGTCTTGCTTAAGATCGTCGAATTCCCTTTCCAAGGCCCTGATCTCGTGACGAGGGCAGAATTCCTTCATCATTAGTGCTCGAAGTTCTTCCCACGTTTGAGCCAGTGCTACTTCGGCACCCCTATCTCTCACCACACCGTTCCACCACGTCAAAGCTCGTTTCTCAAAGACACTAGATGCGAAATCTACCTTTCGCTCGTTTGGACATTGTACATGCCTGAAGGTGCTCTCTAGACTCTCGAACCATTGCAGAAGTGCAGTCGCTCCTTGAGACCCAGAAAACTTTGATGGCTTAGCCGAGTTGAACGTCTTGAAGTTGCAGGGGGCATTGTTGTTATTGAGAGCTTGGTGACATTGAGCAACGATGTTCGGGATTGCAGCAGTCATTTGCTGTGTAATGACAGCTGCCAGATCATCAATAGATACCGGATTTTCGCGTCGTGGAGGCATTCTAAAAGAGGAAACATGAAAGGAAACGAGTGAGAGAATCAGACGAAAAGAATGAGATGAAACAAATCTGATGAAAGCAAGGATAGTGGTCATTTGTTTGTTACTACAAAGCAACAAACGACCTCGGTGATTAATCAAAGTAAATAGGTCAAAAATAATGTATCGCGAAGACATGCTCGCCTATAAGTGAACACTCATCCCAAGAATTCCCAGGTAAGCACAACTGGTCTCGCGTCTGATGAGATGTATACAAAGTGCTTGCCTAGACAGAAAACCCAGAATACAGGCATTCACCCTTCCAGTTTGCACGTGTTCACATTATTTAAAACCCAAAATCTTGACGAGATTTTGAAAATTCAAAGGGGTTCAAAACCTTATAACTGAGGGTTCAAAACCTAGTAATCAATCATCCTAGAACAGATGATTAGTTTTCAAAGAGGTTTTGAAATTTATGTTCTTGTTGTGGTCGTCGCCTAAGGATAGGTGACGATATTGTTTTATGACTAAACGCAAGTAAACTCGCGTTAGGGTCCTAAGAAGGTTATAGACTAGGTCAAAGCATTACTAATAACCTAATTCCCTATAACCATTGGCTCTGATACCATCTTTTCTATCACACCCCGACCACGTAGAACATACTGAACGTGGCGGAAACATCGGGGAGTGTTGTAACAGAATTATTGTTTCACAACCATGGAAATTTAAGTTTCGTTTTATTCATCAAACAAGCGAGTTACATTGTCTTTAAACAAGAAATAAAGAGTACATAACAAAATTTAACTAGTTCTTGTCTCGTTTTAAGTCACTAAGGCACAGGTCCGCCTAAGTATGTCTTGATAAGTCCTATGCATCATCTCCTGAAAAACACATGTGAAAATAGGTACGTCAGCATAAAAATGCCTGTGAGATACATAGGTTTTGTGAAAACAGAATTCATGACTTATGTTTGAGAAAATGTTTAGTCATGAACCTTGTAATTTGCTTTGTCTTGTAAATCATTTGAAAAACGATAAGATCAGATGATATGTATAAATAATTGTCAGGTTAAATGAATAACCATGTAAAAATGTGTTTGTATAAGATAAGTTGTTTGTAAATCAATGTCTTGTGAAAAGTATGATATTTGTATAAAATGTTATATGTCTCAAACTGAAATGATTCAAATAACGCTACGATATGTAATATCATACAAACACTTATATATAGGAAGTACCAGCGGCGTATCCACCATGCTTGTATCATATTACACACGCATCGTTACTTAATCACTTAATCAAACCAAACCACCAAAGTAATGTTTAACAATTGTAGAAATGTTTATGTATTGTCAAATGTCTATTGTCAAATGTAAATCCTGTCAACAAATACAAATGGTTCACATGGTTCAATAGTTACAAACGGTTCATATAATCAAACGGTTACGACGGTTCACATAGTCAAAAGGTTACAACGGTTCAAAATGTAGTATAATGTGTTCACATGCTGGATGAGCGTATGCAACAGAAATGCAATGTAAAACAATGTACTAAGCATGCACACAATGGACATACATAGCATAAGTGTAATGTAAAACAATGTACTAAATATGAACTAAATGGACATACATAGCATAAAATGTAAGGTAAAACGATGTACTAAGTACGCACACAATGGGCATACATAGCATGAACACAATGAAATCATGTACTATAATGTACTAACGAACATAACAGGTATATAATGTGAAAACATGGAAAGCATGAAAGTAACAAGTAGGCACATGTGTTCCACCCCAAAACGTTTGGAAAACAGTAAAAGAGGGGTCTATGTACTCACTTGAGATTGCTTAGCAGTCCGAAGATAACCACCAAGCAATGCTAGAGATCTCGGAATATCAAACGACACCTAATATAGGTAACTACATTAATAAACCGGACCTAAATTGGAAGATCGGATAGAATGAGGGCTCGTAAACCAAATGAGTATGGAAACTCATGTAGTATGGTTTAACAAAGCCTACATGCTAAATGAAACCTAACCTAAGTGCTTACGACCCATTACGACCCGTTTAGGTAGCTTATGCTACTTTAACGCGTCGTTCGCGTAAAACGCGTTCGGAACGCCTAACTAGTCCTATGACAAGTAAAATATGCCTTAACATGTCTAATATGGTTGTCAAATCACTTTAGATGACAAAAGTTATGTTACATATGTTTAAAATGAATTTTGGCATCAAAGGGGTATTTTGGTAATTTACCTAAGGCATATAAACTACCTATCATATAACTTCTTAAACGAAGAGACCATAAGGTATAACCTCGTAAGGTTATTCCCTATAAACTATCGTCACCTAAGGTGCTTGGTCGGATCCTAATGATCGACCAAACGGGTCGGGTTCGAAAGTATAAGCGATTGTTTAGATCGCTTACCTTACGACCCTATATAAGCACTAAACTAAAAGTGACGAGCTAAGCATGTTAAAACATGCTTACCTAAGTTTAGAAAACAGGTTTGGTATCACAACAAACGGTTGTGATACCTAAGAGTAGTTTGGTTACAAAATACGCAAGAATACGTATTCTGACCGAAACTACGGCTCGTCACTGAGCCTAGATAACGTGGTAATCAGTAGGTATAGTCACTAGGGACTATAACCATCGTGATCACGCTCACGTTATGAAGTTCAAACGAACTTCGCATCGACCATAAACTGGTCAATGCAGAAAGTCAAACAAAGTTTGACCTTCAGACTCGAAAAGCAATAAAAGAACGAAGGAACACTTACGAAGGGTCCCCGAATGCTAATCTAGATCAAAATAGCTCAGGTATGAAACAAAGGTTTCAACTTAGAGCACAATTGATCAGATTCTAGTGAGAAAAGAAGTGAAATGGGTTGGGTATTTATAGTTTTCGGTCCACCGTTAGGATCGTTTCTTGGAAAAGAGGGAATGATCTAGCCCGTACACTTGTCAAGATGTTGTGGTAACTGATTTTGGCCACCATAAGAGCTTAACAAGTGGCACTTGACCTTTGGAGGGTGTTTAAAAGCTGAAATCAGCTGTTTACTTGACCTTTGCTGATCTGAAGGGCTGATGCGGCCCGCTTCAGGATCAGACAAAGCTCAGGCGGGCCGCCTGGAGCTTCTGATCAGAAATCAAGTTTCAAAAGTGACAGTTTCAGCCCCTGCACGTGTTTAAGGCCATTCCCAACACTTCTAAGGCCCGTAAAGCCAACTTTAAGGCCCTAAAATGATGCCTAAACACTGTGGACATGAAACATGCTCAAAAATATGTCGGATGTTGGTTCGTTTGGTCGTACGAACGCGATGTTCGCTTAATTACGACGGAATGCGCACAAGCGCGAAAAACGATCCAAATGACGCAACGAATGGATTTTTCTTATGCCAAACACTAAAATAAAATATTTTAGTGCTTACATAAATTTTTGGATGTCCGGATGTATTCAGAACGTAAGTTATGCGCGAAAGTGCAAACTTGTGCACTTTTTGACGCTTTTAGTCCCTAAATGACCCAAAAGTTTATTTTAGCACACCGAACCCCTTAAAGCCTATTTCTAAGCTATGTAAAGGATATTTAAGGTGTGTTTAACTTATGGTCATGTTCCGGAATGTTTGTTACAGTTCAAATTGGCATACTTTCGCAGTTTGTCAAGTTTAGTCCCTGTAAGCGAATAAACTAGATTTTGTCATACCAAGGCCTTCAAAACTTATTTCTAAGTTATGTAAAGGTTATTTAAGGTATGTTAAGCCTATTTCACTATTCCGGAGTGTTCGTTGCATTAAACTGGTTATATCTACGCATCAGTGCGCGTATAACCTTCCAGAAAGCGATTTAGAGCTTGAAATCGAACAAGTCTTGATATGTGCAAAAGATACACATATTTATACAGATCCCAAGTATGAAATACAATATTTCATTGGCTTGGTATTTTTTTGATGGTTGAAGTGACACAGGTGTCACAATATGATTATTCCTCCTTATTCAAATCTTTTCCTATCTTGTCTGATGAAGCTGTTGTTGCAGGAAATGCAGCAGAAGAAATGCCTGTTCTTGTTGAAGATGAAGATGAGGATGTGCCATTGCAGAACTTTATCAAGAAACTCACTATAAATCCATCAGGATTTGCAAAAGAAAATGCTGCACCAAGTCACTCCTCAACTACTCAAGAGTCGATTCCCGTGTCTTCAACAAATAACCCCAGTGGTGAAGCCAACAACACTGAAGCTTCTACTGGTCCATCAAATGATCAAGGAGCTTCTTTGTTTCAAGAATCAATTCCTTCTGACTGCATTGTAGATACAAGTGTGATCAACCTCACAACAACAAGTGAGGGGGAGCCATCTGGAATAGCTTCTAGAAGTTTTTCAAATTTGCAATCTAATCTGCAAGCTCCTGCAACAGCAATTCCACAGCGTGTTCAGAAAAGTCACCCAATCACAAATGTCATCGGCCCAGTATCTGTTGGCGTTCAAACCCGCAGCAAATCTAGAGACATCAATACATGTTTGTACTCCTGTTTCATATCACAGATTGAGCCTAAAAATATTAATGTTGCCTTGCAGGAACCTGGATGGGTTGATGCAATGCATGAAGAACTCAATCAGTTTGAACGGCTCGGAGTATGGAAACTTGAGAAGCTGCCTCAAGGAAAACAAGCCCTTGGCACATGATGGGTATTTCGTAACAAGCAAGATGATTCTGGTGTGATTGTGAGAAATAAGGTCAGATTAGTAGTCCAAGGTTTCAGTCAAGTAGAAGGCCTAGATTATGATGAAGTGTATGCCCCAGTCGCTCGTCTAGAAGCCATCCGTATCTTCCTGGGATACCATCCTTTATGGATTTCACTGTCTATCAAATGGATGTTAAAACATCATTTCTTTATGGAAAGGTCAAGGAAGAGATCTATGTTGCTCAACCACTGGGATTCATTGATCAGGAAAAGGAAGGATATGCTTACAAGCTAGACAAGGCTCTGTATGGATTGCATCAAGTACCTCGTGCATGGTATGCTACCTTAACAGAACATTTGCTCGCTCATGGATACACCCGAGGGATGATCGATCAGACATTGTTCATCAAACGTGTTGACAAGGATATTATCCTAGTTCAAATATACGTTGATGACATCATCTTCGGATCAACTAATGATGCACTTTGCAAGGAATTTGAAGAAGTCATGAAGAAAAAGTTTGAGATGAGCTCTTTAGGAGAAATGACAATGTTTTTGGGCCTGCAAGCCCGTCAGAATAATCAAGGAATCTTAATTCACCAAAGTAAATATGTAACTGACGTTCTTGCAAAGTTTAGCATGACAGACTCGAAGCCAAGTGACTCCCCAATTGCATAACGGCCATTGTTGACTAAGGATCCAGAAGGAAGCCCTGTCAATCAAACATTGTATCACTCGATGATCGGCTAACTAATGTATCTGACTGCAAGTTGGCCAGACATTTTGTACGCCGTGTGTCAGTGTGCTCGTTATCAGGCTAACCCTAAACTCATTCATCTAACTGCTGTTAAGAGAATTTACAGATATTTGAAGGGACCTCCTAAACTTGGACTCTGGTATCCCAGAGATTCGAACTTTGATCTGTTTGCCTTTTCAGATAGCAATTTTGGAGGGACTGACAGGGATAGGAAGTCTACATCAGCTGGATGCCAGTTCTTGGGAGACAGACTCATCTCTTGGCAATGCAAGAAGCAGCAGACAGTGTCTCTCTCCACAGCGGAAGCAGAGTACGTTGCAGCATCTGCATGCTGCTCCCAGGTTCTTTGGATGCAACATCAGCTGGAAGATTAAGGTTTGACTTATCTTGATACATACATGTATTGTGATAACGATGCCGCCATCCAGATCACTAAAAACCCTGTTTTTCACTCCAAAACCAAGCACATTGACATTAAAATTCACTTCATAAGAGATTGCTTTGACAGAGGTCTTATTAAACTTGAACAGATCCATACTGATGCTAACACAATGGATCTCTTTACCAAACCTATCAGCATCTCTAGGTTCAATGTGCTGTTAGACCTCTTGAAAATGATTCGTTTCACCGACTGAGCATTAAAAAAAAACTCTTGTAAATAACAATAAGGGGTTTTTATGTGTTCTATCTGGTAAATTTGGGCATAAAGTATTCTACTTTTGCACAAATTTAGGGGGAGAAAAGTTGTTGGGAAATGAAATGAATTTTCGTGCTAAAGAACTTGATTAACACATGTATGGTTTCAATGCTGAACATGCTAGGATCCACTGCGATGTGTTGATAGGTCTAACGCTCGAAAAGCAAAAAGAAGCCAAAGTGATACAAACATAATGGACTGGACATCTCGTGGGTGACAGACCAACGGCGTATGATTTCATGGTCTTAAATCCTGCGTTGATAGATATCAAACATCTGAGGTTTTGGGTCTTTATACTGATAAATCATCCGGGATATCAGGGCTGTCCCTCTGTTGCATCCAGCCTATATGCAGACCTGGGCACAGTCAGGATATCTTGCTAAAAGAGCCACAAAATGGGCCAAAACCTGAAAACGGAAGAAATCTCACAAAAAAGAGAATTCCGTGAGCTATCATAGCCAAATTCGTACCGTTTAATGTATCTGTCTCGCCCTCGTCAGAACTTCCTTGGTCTCTCTGCTGTACGGAAGTACTGACCTGTTCACCAGGAAGTCTGGCGTTGAAAAATTAAATAGGATGATCTCAGTATACTCACCTGCTACGATGAACTGTTGTGCTTACCTTGATCGCGGGGGTATGCCTTGGAATGGCACACAGATGTTACAGTATAATTCTACCTAAAAGCGTATCAAAAAGCAAAAAATTAAAGTTTGAGCGGTGGATTTAAGAGGACAAACATATCAACAATTGCATGGACCAGCCTAGGTAAACGAAGAGCTGAAAAGTGTCCCTTAATCAGTTCAAGAACGATTTGATCATGTGACAGTGTTCCCAAAATCACCCCTATGTTGGTATTTTGTGCATACGATTTCTATTAAATATTATTATTTTAATATTTTTTTAATTGCTCAGTAGGGTGTTTCGTTGATTTTAAAAGGGGGTATTTTGCTATTTTGAAAAGGCTGAATAAAATAATGATAAAAAACTTTAAATCTGGATGGCCCACTGTTCGAAATGAGGCCCATCAGAATTTGACTTGGTCAAATTCTGAACAGGCCCATCGTTCCGGATCATCCGAAATGGACCTGGCCCAAAACCATTTCGGAGTATTTAATGCATAAACTGACAAGAATCCGTATCACAATTACGGACCATCACGGACTCATCTCAACATTCTCTCTCAATTGACTTCATTTCGGACTGACTTCGGACCATAGGTACTTCATTCCGGATCATCAATTAGCATTACAGATGATTCCGGATCATTACGGACAAGAAGTTCATCATCACGGATGATTCCGAATGATTCTGGATGATTCCGGACTGATGAGGGTCATTACGGATGACTTCGGACGGAATTCCATTCCGGATGAAGAAGTTCATTCGAAATGAACCCCATTTTGTAACCTTTGATTGTTTGACCTGGTCATTTGAAACCTTTCTAGAACTTTTGGACTTTGACCTTTGACCCTTTTATAATGAACTTTTGGACTGCCTTTGGACTGCTTATTGTGAAAAGGTTGCTTATGTTTAAGTTTTCGACGTGTTGACTTTGTCGACTTGTCGTTAACTCAGATGTAAGTAAAACCTTTAATATCTTCTAACGACAATTTGAAAAGTGCAGAAAATGGCAGGCGTAATGTTGAAGGAAGGAAAACAACGGCAATTAGAGGTGAATGAATTCCATAATCAAGCGGGCTTTCTGTCAGATCCTCCAGCAGATCAAGCAGAGTTGTTTGGATCGCTAATCAGGGGTCTAAACAACTGTCCTCTCACACATGCCTTAAGAACAAATCCGGTGATCTGCAGCAACTGCATCAACGCTTTTTGGAATACTGCAAAGATTGACAGGCAAGATGCAGGATCCATTGAAGCTACTGTACAGAAGACGGAGATTATTGTATCTGAAGCAGTAATTTGAGAGGTATTAAGACTAGGAGATCAGCCGCATCATCCCACATTATACGATCAAGCCAGAGTTCAAGCTGCTTTAAGGAGAATGAGCTATGAAGGTGGATATCCTACTGTGCTGAAGAAGCTATTTCCACCATATTGGAGGCTGTTAGTTCACTTTTTCCTCCAATGTGTTGCTGAAAACAAGGGTGGATGGGATCAATTGAACAAGATGCAAACTTCAGCAGTTGTAGCACTTGTGAATGAATGGGATTATAACTTCTCAGCTTTCATCTTTGATAACATGAAGAAGATGTTGGAGGATCCAAAGAAGAAGATATTTATGCTGTACCCGAGGTTTGTACAGATGATTCTTGATGAGAGATACCCAACGTTGATCAAGGGGCCAAACTACATAAATTTGAAGCCAATGGGGCCAGGATGCTTTGAGAATGCATGCAGAAATAAAAGAGCTAAACATCATAATTTTGAAGGAAGATATGCTCTTGAGAAGCACGGGAGGTTTGCTGATGCTGTACAAGGAGCTCCTGTTGCACCAGCTCCTCCAGTCATCCCTGTTGCTCCAATTCCGCCTCAAATTAATGCACAAATAGCGGAAGAGCATGATGTGCAGCTTATGCAGCAAGTACAGCAGGCAGGTGATGATGAAGAAGAAGTTCTTATGGTTGATACTGAATCTGAAACAGACTCCAGGGAAGAAACAGATTCCGAAAGCGAAATAGAGATAGTAACGTCTGATAAAGAAGAGGATGTTGTTTATGAGCCAGTGCCAATGACTTCTGATAATCTTGCAGCCTTGATACGAAGTTTATAGGGTGGTGATGGAGACCCTCCATCCATCTCCACTACTGATATTCAAGAAATAGCTGATGTGACTGAAGAATCAGCTCCAAAGAAACAAAAGATCGACAATGCACCTGACAACACTCTTTCTGGGCCCTCGACTACCTCTGAGTCCACTCCTGTAATTGACCCTCAACCTGATCTACAAACAACTGATGCATCAAAGAAAACAGACATGGAAGACACAGACTTGTATGATTTCAACTTCGACTTTGAAGCCACCCCCTCACATCCAGGCAGTTCAAGTGGTGGTGTTCAGTTTGAAGCGGGAAGCTCTAGTGGGGCTCATACAATAGAACATGATGAAGCTGCATTTCGATATTCAAGCGAAAAAAGATAAGTCTATGAAAGCGATAGTGATGAGGAAGAGTATGTTAAAAGTTTGAAGAGGCGTGTAGTGATATTGGAACAAGATGGAGAACTGAAAAGTGCTCAGATTGTTTCTGTACAACAGGACGCTGCATTAAAAGAGGCCCAGATATCCTCTCTACAATCTCAACTGAAAAACAGAGATCTCACTATAGATCAACTGCAAGGGGATGTAGGGATGTTGATGTCAACTGTTTATGATATGAAGGCAAAACTTGAAAAGAAATTTGGAAATGAATTTGCTGATAAAGAGGATGAGCAGTTCTATGTTGGAAGGCCTGAGCAGACACAGGAACAAAGAGCAGCAGCTGAAGCTGAGCATGAAGCAGCCCTAGAAGCTTATTTGGCTGCTAAACCAAAGAAGCTAAGCAGCAAGACCAAGAAGAGACGTGAGCAGAAGAAATTAGAGAAAGAACAAGAGAAGCAAAGAAAGAAACAATTGCTGGTAATGAAGAATCAAGATATGAATCCTTTGGATGAAAACTTTCAACTAAAGGATCCCACAAAAAGGCCTGACAGACTAGTGATGGAATTGGGATCTACTCATTACGATGAAGTGGGAAATAAATCAGAAGTGGCGTGTTGGAGATTTGAGCCAGACAAACAGATGTGGTTGATTACACGAAAGAGTGGACACAGGGAATATTATGCCAAGGAAAGCCAATTTGAATCTTGGACTCAGATTGATCTGAAGACGCTGTTACGAGCTCCTTATTATGATCCAGATCTGAGCAAGAGAGGCAGAGGTTGGGCATTCCACTCACGTCTCAAAAAGGAAGTGAGGACAAACTTCGCAACCATGAAGACTGCAGAGCCTATTGTAAGAAGAAATCCTGGTGTTCGAGACTCTTTTACCAGAAGGACAGTGAAATCTATCATCTGGCCTCCCACTGACAAAGAGAAGATCATTCCATTCATAAGAAAGTTTGAGAAAGGTATACTGAGGAAGTTCCGGTTCTGGGCTTATGATCCTGTTCTAGCAGAGGCTGTTATTGTTACTGAAGAACAGTCGATCAGGATTCCAAATTCTTACGACCTGATGAGCTTTCATGAAGAAGACATCCTGGTTCTCACACAACATCAAATTCAAACCAATGAAAAATATGACGAGTGTGCAAAATCGTTGAGAAGTGCTGCTGCAAACATTTTAAAGAACTACCTCTTTGCTGATCCTCCTCCAGGTCCTCTCGATCCAAGAGTCTGATGCGTCTGCTTATCCAATAAACCTAGGGGGAGATTGTTAGGCCCTATAAGGTTTATGGATAAGATAATTAGTGGATTAGTTGGTGAAATGGGTTAATTATGGGTTTTGGGCCTATTTGGGTAGTTATGAGCTTAGGGTTTAGGGAGCACACTCCCTAATCTCCTTCTATAAATAGAAAGTGATGTAAGAGGTGCATGGTTGGTGGTTTTGGACAATCTTGTATTAGACAAACACTTGTATGCAAGATTTGTGAATCATTTGAATATCAATCATCTTTCTTCTTCATCTCTTATTTCTTTTACAACTTGTTTGTGTGATTCCACCATCTTACAAGTTGTGCGATATCATTGTGATCTTGGTTTCGGGACTTACAGACTGTTTTTATGATAGATGGCCTGTCAGTAATAATCGTTGGCGAATGGATTCTGGTGGTTATTAACTTCTTTGTTCGGACATTCGCGCTTGAAGTGCCCCTTCTCTTTACACTTGAAGCAAGTCACCTTCGATTTGTCGAATCCAAGTTTAGGATCAGGACCTGCGAGACTACTTCTTCCGGTAATTTCCATGAACCTGTTAGCTCTTCTCATAATGCTCGCCATACACCATTTAATGTCGATGAGTTCTAGTTCCTAGGGATCAATTTGATCGTAATCTTCTTGTCACACCCTGGCTTTGCGGAAGCGTGGTATATTTTGGTGT
Source organism: Helianthus tuberosus (assembly GCA_030545235.1). Taxonomy (NCBI): domain Eukaryota; kingdom Viridiplantae; phylum Streptophyta; class Magnoliopsida; order Asterales; family Asteraceae; genus Helianthus; species Helianthus tuberosus. Next base: position 59,404,878 of record CM060429.1, on the reverse strand, counting down.
GACTTCTTAATACCATAGCTTAATCATAACAAGCTATATGAATTTAAAAACCATGCAAGTCATCAATTAAGTTTGAAAATATCATACAATACCATTGTTTGACGAGAACATACTCCAACAACAATAACCTTGTTCAAAAGACATAACAACTACAACATAACATAAACGTGGTTTAAGGACTGTGTCTTGTCCAGGAAAGAGACACATTCCCTAAACCCTGATGACTTCATGACAAAGTGCAGCGGGAAAACGTTCCATACCGTGCCAGATCTCGTTTAATTTCCTGAAATACATGTGAGTTGAAAAATCAACAATAATGTTGAGCGAGTTCATGTGCAAGTGAGTAAGTAAAACACTTGTAAGTATAAAAGTTTCCTGGTATGTAGCAGTGTAAGAGGACTTGTGATCACCAATGGTTTGCAAGGCCATTAGCATGTTGTGAAATGCAAGTAAGTAAGACACACCCTAGCCGATTTTGCGTTGGGTACCAAGTCACTCCGGATCCGTTCTGTTAGTCCTCCGAGAGGCCTGTTCTGTTGGACCGGGAGCTGGGCTCGCTACACCCAAATAGATCTACCGCTCGAGTCCCTCGGTGTTCTAACTACCCATCCACATGATCTAAACCTCCTTACGTTATTCATACCGTGTATAAAGTACTTGTAAACAAAGTAACATGTATTTCACCCCCGCAGTTAAGAAAACTGAAAACAGTTAGAGAAAAGGGGGACATGAACTCACAGTGAGTGCGTATCTCAATCAAGCGTCTCCAATATAGTAAGCTGTGCAACGACCTACAAGTGCTAATTCTATTAGACGGACGGCCGTGCTTTAGGTTTACAGTTTATGTTTGCGGGAAATAGTTAGACAACTATTTCGTGTTACATGTCGTATATGCTTGGTAGTTATCTTCCTTCCCAAGGATGGGGGATTTAATACATGTGCGTAAGTTACGTTTTATCAAACTTGTGGTAATGTGATTACCGGTGTAACTTATATGTTTATGGAAGCGTTCGCAAAGTTTTGGAATCATTAACGCTTGTAAATATTATTTTTACCCTAAAATAATATTTATGTATTTCACAAAATAATCATAAACAGTGTTGTGACAAATATATTTATCACGTTAGTCTTTGTGAAAAATCCCACCTCCGAATATTTAGTAAAATATAGTGCTGGCGAAATTTATGTTTTGAAAACATGTCCAAAGATAGTTCTAACACTTGTTGTGAAAAAGTCTAAGTGTTAGGTTTTTAGAAAATTTCGCCAGAGTTTCCTCTGTAACTGGAGGTGGCCACGCTTTCAAGCGTATCATTTTCTTTTAACAAATCAACTCAATCAACTTCTTTATCCAATCAAACAATTTCCGACACATCAAACTAGTCAATAAGTATGTAAATTTGCATAATTGCATGAACTTGCAGTTTTTCCGCATCAATAATGTAAATCACCTTTATATATGTAGATTTCTATATAAAGTAACTTTAATCTCGTAAAAACCTCGTGTTTAGAGAAAACCGTCTTTACAACTTCTAGTAACAAGTGACAAATACAATACTTTGTCGGATCTCTTTATTTCACAAGTGTCTATACACTTGTGGTTTATAAAATCATATTTATTAGTGCAAGATCCATCTTTAGAAAAACATGATTTCTTTAAAGTGTGGTCTTTCAAAAATACCACTTGCGGATACATAGATCCGTTAGTTTTAAACACCATTTTACCGGTTAAATCGCTTTTACACATGTAAAATATTTCTACACAAGTTCATGTCTCTAGAATGTGGTAGTGTTTCACCTTTAACCCTTGTATCTTTCAAAAACAAGCTTATGTGAAGATACGTGATTTTACAAAGTCGGGTTAAACGAAGATTCGAGTTACCACATTATAGATCGGGTCACAATAAGCACAAATTTCAAGTCCTACGACTTTTACACAAGTTATATGCTATTAACCACCATTTTTATGATTTTACTAGACTTTAATGCATCATCTTTTAATATAACGAGATTTAACCGACAATAAACCTTTTAACCACTTTAGATGGGTGTAAAAACAAGTTTTAAACAATATACCTCTAGCTCGGGGCTAGGGAAGATTCGTGACGAAAAACGCGTGGATAAAAGCCAACGGTTGAGGTCCTTCGTGATCCGAGTGCACCAAAGCTCCTTATACGCGACTTGTGATGTTTGTATGGTCTTGGAATGATGGAAGCTAGAACCGAAAATAAGATGGTGGTGTGTGTGGTGTTCGGCCGTGAGCCACCAAGGAAGAAAGAGAGAGAGTTGGTTTGTGAAGTTAAGTGATAAACCTCTAGTGATTATGTGTGTATATATAGGCAAGATTAGTGCTAGTGTCCAATGGTTCATGTGTAGGGTGGATATTAAACATGGCAAGATCTACCAAATCACCAAGTACAAATTGGTGCCCCCTAGGTTGAGGGGCCGGTTACGAGAGCAAGGGGGGGGGGGTATCTAGTTCGATTTTAAGTAGGTGGTTAGTGATTAGTTAAGGTTAACTAAGTTAGGTTAAGTGTTAACTTAGTTAGTAATAAATAGCGTGTTATGACGGGTGTTAGGGTAATCAGAGACCCTAACTGGCTCAGAAAAATAATAATAGTGAAAATGTTAATATTTTCATGTTCCGGGTAAAGTCCGGGTGTCCGGTTGGATAGTAATCCGTTAAAGTGTTACAAAAGACTTTAAAGTGTCGTTATTACATTTTAGTGACACAGTTTGTTTTCCCGACACTTTAGAAAGTGTCTAGTGATATTTTCTCATTTTCTGGCACTTTACTAGTCAGCTAGAAGCCGGTTAAATTGTTAAAGTGCTGTGTTTGGTACTTAAAGTACGTTCTGGCACATCCGAATCAGTGTATCTTATCCCCTAGAGACGCGGTAACACAACCCTTATATCCTACACTCACTACCAGTGTAGCCAAAATATATGAGGCTCTTAACAGGCCTTGAGGCAGTATTTGCCTGATGCTGGTTATATCAGCATGTTCACTGTGTATCCGTTTAGTGCTACTGTGCTTTTTGTGCATCAAGTTTGTCACTAAGGTGCCGTATGCAAATAATGTAGTGACAGCATATAAAGTATGATGCAAGTAAGTGCATGTATCAGTATGCAGGTAGCAGTTTATCAGCTAGTTTCAATCAAGCACAGTAATTAAGCAGTAATTAATCATTAATTAAGTTGTACGGATACCTGGTTTAGTGCGGGTTGTCACACTTCTTTAGTCATGTCTGGGTTACCAATTCGTCCGGCTACTAAACTCTCGTAAGACTCAAGTACAGAAGCTAGAAGTGATATATGCTGCTTTGTGGCTGTCTCGGTAAAATCTTGACCGTTTTTTATATTAACAGCGATATTGCACTGTATCCCATGACTATAATTCTGATTGTTCTAACCTGAAGAACTTTGAGAAGAAACCTGTTCTTGAAAATTCTGAACCTTAGAATTCGATTCGTAATTTGGAAACGGTGAAAAGTTGTTGTTAGGCATGCTTTGAGGTACCCCCGATGAAGAATCTGCACTGAATGCCGTTTGAATATTTGGACTTGGAGCAGATGTGGCAGATGAGTTTCCTTTGTAATAAAGCTGAACATCTTGTTGTACGTTTGCAGATTTCATTTTCCTCATCTTCCGAAGTTCAAGCTCATGAGCTTCAATTCTCTCAATAAACGTACTCAAATTGAAACCCACGTATTCCAAATTGTTCTTCAAAACCAATAAGAATGTACCTCACTCTTCTTGTGGTAGTGCGTCAGCCAACTTATCAACCCACTCTTTGTCTGTTTTATCTATATTCAAACGTTTCATCTCCACTACCAAGTGACAGTACCTCTCAATCAACTCTTTCGTTGATTCTCCACTGATAGCAATAAATATGTCGAATTCTTTTTTCAGTAGCACCTTTTTGCTTTTGATCATTGAAACACTCCCAAGAAATTTGATTTTAAGAGCGTTCCAAATAGGTTGCGCGTCACCCTGATGTTGTAACAGTACCAAAATGTCTTCCTTAATTGCCTGTTGCAATATACTGACCATCTTCTTCTCGGCTTTAAAGTTTTCTTGTTCAGCCGGAGTTAACGTGTTAAGTGTTTTCGGAAGACCAGCATCATTCGTAGGAACTACATATTTCGTTTCAACTTTCAGCCAGCATTCGAGGTGATTCACCTGAACCCACGTGCGAAATCTATCCTGCCACCCCCGAATAATCTTCAATGTTGAGCAGTTTCGGTGTTTTTTGCATGGTTCCTAGCTCTTTCTCCATATTCACATTCTGGGCTATACTTGCTGGAGTTTGAGCAGTCATACCTCCTCCGAAAAACGCATTGTAAAACTCTTGATTGTCCATTTTTATACTTTGAAAAATATTTCGAAAAATTTCTAAGTTTTGAAAAATTTCAATTTCAAGCGACCTGGACTTTCAGATGACCTGGACTTCAAATGACCTGAATTTCAAACGACTTAGACTATCCAAACCGTGAGAGGTGAGTTAAAAAAAAATTTCAGTTCGTGCGGTCTGATGAATTCACACGATCTGGATAACACCTTCACACGATCTGATCATTTTCACACGATTTGAGCATCATTTTCACATGATTTGGACAATTTCACCTCGTTTGAAGAATTATTTTATCAAAATTTCAAGTTTTTGACATTTTTGGATCAATTTTAGTTTGATTTACGATCTGCAACTTTGTACGATTGTTCAAAATGATGTTTTACACATAATATCCGAAATTCAGTCCATTTTATCTGTGAAATCATCTGAAAATCCAAGAAAGAGTAGAAGTATAAGGTTCTAAACCGTTCAAAACACTGATATCAACAGATTTGACTCATCCTGAGCTCTGATACCACTTGTAGGATTGAGGATTCGTCCAAACGAGTCAATCAGAGTCAGGTCTAGTTTCTAGAAAGGCAGAATCAGACTAGAAACCGTCAATCAGTGTTAGAACAGGAGTAGAAGAGTAGAAAGTCACTTTAAACATGTTCTTCATTGATTTTAGACGTTTAGGTACAAAGAGAATCGTACAGCACTTCGGTACACAATTCTCCAAAATGTTACAAATAAAGAACACTACTAGCCTATTTATACACCTGCCAGACCGCATGGACTAACAACTCCATACCGCACGAGCTGAGTTGTCCACCTCGTGCGACCTGACCTACGAGGTCGTGCAATCTGGTCAAAACACATACTTAACTTTAACATTTTAACCTATTACATATAAATGACACGACATAGACTGATGACGCTGGCGATAGACATTATGCATCAACAATAGTCATCATTCATCAAAATTTTGTGCGTGCACATGGAAGGACTTATCCCTTTTAATATCTACAAGCTTCCAAGCGATCGCATTTTTGTGTTTTTTCAAAAGTGTGATTAATTTTTATTTTTCCACACTAGTTAATTTTGACTAAATAATTACAGGTAATTTACCATCTTTGTCGAGAAAAGCATATTCCAAACCTTTTGGAAGTTCCTTGAGCTCAAGAGGTGGGTCTTTAGGAGACTCCTTATTTGGTTGCTCATTTTGATAAAGAACTAAAAAGGTTTGTTCAATGGCGACCTCTTCTTCAACAAAGTGGTCAATTTCTTTTCTTGTATCGGGTGGTTCATATTCATCTTCAATTAGGGGGTCATCATTGCCGAATGGATATTTCATTGAACGCTCAAGATCGACACTTTTTTAATGCCCCTAATTGAATGGGTAGATTGTTATACTTCCGATTTTTCAAAGCTTCGTGGATCTTTACAAAAGGTCATCCCAACACTAGTGGAGCGTCATCAAGGATGACGAAGTCGGTTGGGATTACCATTTGATTGGTTTGGACTAACACATCCTCAATTATCCCTATTGATTTTATTGTTTTCCGATTAGATAGAAAAATGGGTATTTGAAGGGGAGAAAAATCACCAATACTTAATTTTTCAAAAATGTAGTTTTGCATTATATTAACACAAAGATCTTTATCAATTGTAATATTACTAATAAAGGAATTTTGAAAAAAAAATGGAACCAGTGTAATGTTAATTTCAAATGGATCTTCTTTTATTAGCATAGTTTGATCATTTGTTAACTTAATGCTTACCGTTTCGTCAATTTTAGTGTTAGTGTTTAACTCTTTTAAAAACTTAGCATGAGTGGGTACTAAACAATGATTTTCGAAAGAAGGTGACAAGAGATTAATTTCTTGAAAATTAGACTGTTCTTGAATTTTAATGTTAACGGACTCATCTTTTTCGTTGTTTAACTCATGTGTCGGCTTTTCACTTACTTGTTCTTCCACTTTTACCTTTTCAACTATCTCTTCTTTATTACAAGTTAATTCTTCCTTTGTGCGGGATTCCTCTTCCCTTGCGTGGGCCTCTTTTATATTGCGCTCGATAGTTTTAAGGTGTTCTATTATCTTATCGGCTATAGGTGTGATAGAATAAGGATCGTCAAAGCTTGAATTCGGAGGTTCGATCCTTGGTTACTCATGATACTCATATGAGGTAGATGGTTCACACCATTGTTCCTCATTGTAAGTATATGATGGATAAGGGTCGTAACTTTGTTCTTCATAATACTCATATGAAGTGGGTTGTTCATGCCATGGTTCCTCATAGCAAGTATATGAATGTGGAGGCTCATATCTTGGTTCTTCAAAGTATGAGTATGAAGGCTCATACCTTGGTTCATCAAAATATGAGTATGAGGGAGAAGGTTCATACCTTGGGTCTTCATAGGATGTATATGAAGTGGATGGCTCGTACCTTGGCTCCCCATAGTAGTTGTATGAAGGGGATGGTTCAAAGAGGTCACAATATTGTACCGAATGAGGATTACCACAAATGGTGCAATAGACTTCCCTATAACCATCCTCCTCATAGTGGTAGTAATCCCCAGAGTATTGATCCATAAGAATCACTCAGCAGACCACAATAGAGTCTCGGGACCAGAAAACAAAAAATAAAAACAGAAACAGAGGCTGGACACAGCCCCGTGTTAAGTGAGCACGGCCCCGTGTTCAGGTTCTGTATCTGGGCGTTTTAATAAAAGTGACTGGTTTTGTGCAGCACGAGGGAGTGTTCAGCGAACACGACCCCGTGTTCAGACTCTGTATCTGGGATTTTGTTAAAAATGATGCAGCACGGGGGCGTGTTCAGCGAGCACGGCCCCTTGTTCAGTCTACTATAATGCAAAAACTACCTAAAATGAAAAAAATTGTGCGCGCGTTTTTAAAAAGGTTTTTGAAAAACTGATTAGGCCGTCGATTTTAAGTTTTCTTAAAATCCTTGTGTCCCCGGCAACGACGCCAAAAACTTGATGTGCGTAGTGTGTTATATGTTTTTATTAATATTTTAAGCCCTTTTTAACACTTTAGTCAAGTTTTAAATTTATAAAACACGATATTCTACTAGCACTAAACACACATATGGGCAAGTGCACCCATCGTGAGCGTAGTATAGCGTTGGTAAGATACCGAGGTTGTCCAAGGACACAAGAGCTTTTAGTAACGGTTTATCCTCAACGTCTAATCAAATCAAAGTTTTAGAAAAGGTTTTAAACATGAAAATAAAAACTAAAAATGCTGAAAAATTAAATAAAATAAAAACAGATAGACAAGATGAATCACATGGATCTGACTCGCCTTTAGTGTAACTTTTGATGATTTCCGCAATTTTGCAATTTTTAAGAGATTATCTTAGTTATAGTAGTAGGCCCCTCTTTTGAAGGTGACGTTACCCTCAACCCAGTAGTTTGAGTCAGCAAGGATACAATCCTAAAGGGTCGGAATATTGAAAGATAATTAATTAACTTATTAATGCGTAATGTGGTAGGCCTCTCTTTTGAAGGTGACGTTACCCTCGGCTAAGTGGGTTGAGTCAGCTGGGATACAATCCCAAGTAGCCAGGTTAATGTATTAATAATAGTTTACATATGAGGGGATCAAGCCATTCGCACCCCCGCCATCCAATACCAGTGGGTATTGAAGGAGGTCCTAGTAAGCTTGACCCAGGTCCTTGCAGGATCTATACACTGAACAAGGAAATAACCTTACCAAACGATTCCCTTAACCCCCGACCAGGTAGCCAACATATCTCTATATAGACCGTAGAGATATGAATGGTGAAAATCTTTTATTTTATATAGACAGTAAAATAATGCCAAGACATCACAGACAAATGATACGGAAGTTACACCTTCAACATAAGAAACTAGTTATTAAAGTCATTAATACAAAACCAAATAAAAAGTGCGAAAAGATTAAAAATCAAAAGTATTACACTAAATGCTTGTCTTCACCAAGTGATGTAAGAGACTTAGATAAACATGGCCTTTGATTGTCAAGAACTCTTACTATCAATCTTGGATCCCGAGACTACTACACACACTCTATGATGGATGATGGATGATGGTGGTGGATGTGGGTTGTAGTGGTGGTGGAGTGTGGGTGAAGTGGGAGAGATGTGGTTTGCCAAGGGATGCCTTTGAAGTGAACCAAGCACCTCTATTTATAGCCTGCACATAAGCCCGGACACGGCCCCGTGTCCATTGGGCACGACCCCGTGTCCATCCTCTTTCTCTTTCTTCATTAATTGCAATTTGTCTGCATTAGCTCCACACGCCCCCGTGTCCGCTGGGCACGGCCCCGTGTGCAGAAGCGTATCTGTACTATCAAGATTTGCTTGGATTCTGCGAATCTTAGCGTTGACCACGACCCGTGTTGAGCTGGGCACGCCCCCGTGCTTGGAATAGAAGCTTCTACAACTTTGTCTTTTCTGCAGACAGCTGGCCACGCCCCTGTGTCCGTTGGGCACGGGGCCGTGGTCAGCCTTCTGTTTCTTTGTTTTTGCTTGGGAAGATGTTGTCGAGGGGTCGGGCATGCCACGTTTATTCCTTTTCTTGTATTTAGGCTAGATTTTGTTGCATATTTGTTCCTTTTGTTCATTTATGCTCATTTGATCTTGAAAATACAAAAGGGAGACAAAAGCACACTTTTTCCAACATTAGTACGAAAAAAGGGTTAGTTTTATGCCTCAATTAATGTAATTTATATGTTGCATTTCACACACATCAGTGATTACACTTTATTCTGTTTTTCAATAAATACGAACAACACAGTATCAATGAAATTGAGCTGATCTTTTATGTCAAATTGATTGTTAGATCGAATTTGACAAACCTATGCTCGGATACCAATTGTTAGGATCAGAGTTTGACTTGATTTTGTTATTTTAATAAGATGGTAATGGAAGATGATAAAACAAAGGAATAATTTGCAGCAGAATGAATGTAAAACTTTATTACACAATAAAGGAAAGATTAACTTTCATCATACAATGCTTTCATTAGTCAAAAGATTGAAAATACAATGTTTAGACTTATGCATGCATGAACACTAACTCCCCCTCAGCCTGAGCTCACAATGTTAGTTCGTACAAGATGAGTGTGTGCAAAGAGCTGATAGAACAGTACAGGCACTGTCTATTTATAGTACGATCCTAAACACTGTGGCATCTTTGTTGACATCACCTAGATAATGACATCTAACAATCTTAACAACCTATAAAACTGATGCAATACAAACACTCTTACATTAATACAAAGGTTAAACAAAACTCTGATGAGGCAATCCACTGATGATGCTTAAACACTGATGAGGCTGAGCAGTGCTTTCCTCTAAGGTTGATCAGGCCTTTGATTCCAGAAGTACTTTGTCTTCAGCAGCACTTTGACACCAGCAGTTGATTGGTCTTCAACAGTCTTTGCAACCAACATGGCTTTGCTTCAATAGTCTTTACAAGCAACAGTCTTTATAGTTCAGCAGTTGTTAAGTGCCACTACCATTGGAGGGAATTAATCTTCAAGCACTGTTAATGGTGATTGTTATGGGTGAAATTCTGAGCCCATATCCTGGATAATATCTTAAATTATATCTTGATTATATGATAAATATTCATACTCGGGATACTGACTCAGGATATTGGTAACATCCTGATATGGTATCCTGAGGATTACAAACGGATTATGTGCAGGAGTACGAGTTCAAGTTTGCAACGTTCATCAAGACCTCTACCCCTGAAGACTCGGTCCAAGTTGTTCAAAGAAAGACGTTGAGGCCGCTTTACTTGGTCTCCAACGTTAACTAGGGAATATTCGCTGGCATCCCCCGTTTGTAGGAGATTTTGTTTTTGTTTCATAGCTATAAATAGACGGATAAACCAAATCAAATAGGACATCACACTCACTACTCTCGAGCTCTCATACTTTCTCTCGCAACTCTCACTTTCTGAAAAAGCATTGTAACACTTAGTAGCGATCTGGTCAATATCCTGCACTGTATCCTGACATTTGAAGTAATAAGAAGAACAAGGCAGCTGCGATTGTCAGCTCCCGAGGTTTTGTGCCGGTGATCTAGATTGATCAAGGGCTTTCCTCATACATCTCGTGTCACCCCTTACTTTTTGCTCATTGTTTAATTATAGATATAGCTCGATATCCTGAGCTATATCCTGAAACTATTTTTGCAAACAACTAAATCAACATATTTTCGATACACATTCTTAGCACACTACCTCACTTAACTAATTTGGTCACTAAATTGCTTAGGTAATTTTTGACCAAAACAATTTGGCGCCCACCGTGGGGCAAGTGGTGCTATTTCTACTAAAAGCTTTTGCAAAATCATTACTTGGTTTTCTATTTTCAAAACTTTTTGCTACACTATTTTCAATGGCCTCAAGATCAAACATGAGCTCTTCTACCGTGTCTGCTACAACTTCTGCAATAATTGGTTCGGTGCTTCCACCACCTCCTCCAAGGACGCAAGCCTCTTCACAGCCTCAGGATATTATCCCCACTCGGAATGTTCAGGGATCTGCTCCTGTTTTGGCCTCAAATGATGAAATTCTAACTTTATTTGGTAGTATACAGGACCAGATGAAGCAACAACAGGAGACCATCCAAATGCTAATGAGAGAGATACAACTCTTGAAATCCAGTTCAAGCAGGCCCGCTGAGGATGCTGTCACTCCCTTGCAGCCCAGAGCTCTGAACTTCAGTTCTGCAGTATATACTGAGGATAATATGAGGAATATTGTGCCTAGCCATTCCCAAAGTCATATTCCTGAGATACCCTCTTCAGTTAGGGTGTCAACTGTGAGAAGTTCAGGATATGCTTCAGGATATGGCAAGAATCCTCAGACTGGTAACGTATCTAATAATAATAATAATAATACTCTTGCTACTAATGGTATTGGATCTTTGCACGATGCAGGTTTGACATCAGCACTTTCCAGGGAGGTTCAGAAGTTAAAGGACATGATATCCAGTGTACCTAGAGTAGTCCAGCCGATCCCAGAAGTATCCCAGGATAGCCACAAGATATCTCAGTTTGCATATCCTATATATGATGCTGAAATCCCAAAGAGATTTCAAACCCCCAACATGAAGCTCTATGATGGGACCACGGATCCTGAAGAGCATATTGCCCAGTATAGGGAAAGGATGGAAATCAACCCCATCCCTCCAGATCTCAAGGAAGCATGCCTCTGCAAGGGTTTTGGTTCTACCTTAACAGGATCTGCCTTAAAATGGCTCTTAAATGTTCCTCCTCATTCGATTACATCATTTGCTCACTTAGTCAATTTATTTAATAGTCAATTTTCTTTCAGCCGAAGTTTTGAGAAACTAACCAGTGATCTCTACAGGATAACTCAGGGACCTCAGGAATCCTTGAGAGATTATGTGAACAAGTTTAGCCGGGAATCCTTAGATATCCCACATCTCGATGTTGCAACAGCTATGCAGGCTTTCAAGTTGGGATTGCAAAAAGATTCTCAATTTACCAGGATCTTGTAATGAACCCATGCAGGAACCTGGATGAAGCTCGGAATAGGGCTGTAAGATATATTCGACTGGAGGGTGACAAAAAGATGCAAGAGAGTATGAATTCATCTTCAACCTATGAATCAACCAACAGGAAGTCGGAATCGTCGTACAAGCCATATTGTTCTAAACCATGTGGCAGGAATGACATCAAGAAAGTGAATGCTGTTGAAGATGAGGATCCTGAAGAGTATCCTGAATTGTCAGAATATTTTTTTCTGTTAATATACCTGAGCTGATGTATGCTATGCAGGGTTTAGGAGACAAAGCAAGGTGGCCTAGGAAGAACCAACAAAAAGCTGATTGGAAGGATAAGTCTAAGTGGTGTGCCTTCCATGAGGATTTCGGGCATGTTACCGAGTATTGCATTGCTCTAAGGAAAGAAATAAGCTATCTCCTGAGCAAGGGATATTTGAAGGATCTCCTGGGAAGAAAGAAGAATAAGGCTCAGGATACTGAGAAGGATCCTGAACGAGCAGCATCACCTCCCGCGGATGCCAAGATAATTAACTTTATTTCAGGAGGGTCCGATATCTGCGGAACTTCTTATTCTTCAGCCAAAAGAAATGCAAAGGAGGCTAAGGCCAAAAGGGGAGATAAGCCAACCAGGATGACGACCCTTACGACTGATAAAGTGATCACGTTCAACGGTGATGACAGGGATATCGTCCAGGATCCTCATCAAGATGATCTAGTAATAACGTTATATGTTGCTAATCATTTTGTAAACAGGATACTGGTGGATAATGGCAGCTCCGTCAACATAATTCAACTAGAGACATTGAAGGGGATGAATGTATCCCCGATGGATATCACTTCGAAATCCACTGTACTTGTTGGATTCAGTGGAGAGGCCAGGAATACTGTGGGAGAGATAAAATTGCCAGTTTATGTTGAAGGGGTCAACTCAATGCAATGCTTTTGTGTGATGGACTCCTTATCCTGCTATAATATTATATTGGGTAAGCCGTGGATCCATGATATGAAAGTTGTGCCATCAACCTATCGTCAATGCATCAAGATCCCAACCCCTTGGGGGTAGTCAAGGTGGAAAGTGATCAACAGGAAGCAAAGGAATGTTATTCTTCTTCGATGAAATCCTCGACAAAGCCCAATGCAGCATAGCAATTAAAGATATGAGCCTAGGATATCGTGGAGGCTTCAGAATAGGATGTTAAGAAAATTATCCCGGATCAGGATAATCCAGATATCTCGGTGCTCGTAGGAACCAATATCCCCCAAGATATTGAGAATCAATTAACTAACTTTTTGAAATGCAGGATGTCAACATTTGCATGTGTTGGGATTGAACCCTATCAGAGGAACAGATAATTAAAGCCAAAACTGGATCAGAGCAGTGGATCCAGAATAAGCAGATGTTTACATACAAATCTCTCCCCTTGAAAGTGGTTTCATATCTGCTGACCTCCTATCTGCTGATCTTACTAAGTGCTGACCTACAACTGCTGCCTCGCATCTACTGTCAAATGTCAAAGACTGATGGAAGACCAAAGCTCTGCTGATTCAATCTACTGCTTTGAGTCTAGTACTGCTGATCCGGACAAGCACTGCTGGGTTCACAGCAGTGGAAGGATGCAGCAGCTGTTTATGTGTCTTTTATGTAATGAAATGTAATAGCAGTAGTTTAGTACATCAGTGTTTATATAGATCAGAGGTTAGAGTTTGTTAGGAGGTTAGATGTCACTTTCATGGTGATGTCAGCTAAAGATGCTCAGTGGTTTGCTAGTGCCTATAAATAGTTCAGTACTTTGTACTGTTCTATTAGCTCTTGCAATACCGTCTTCTTTGCACGAACAAACGCTGAGCTCTGGCTGAGGGGGAGTTTGTATTCAAGCATTACTTGTAATCGTTGTTGAAAGTTAATTCAATCATTCGGTTTCTTGTTGAAAATGTCTTGATCAAAGCAATACTCTCGTTTGATTGTATGCAAAGTTTGTTTTCATATTAATTCCGCTGCACAACTCTTTCATTTCCATCTTAATCTCAAACGAAAATACAATCAGAAACAAACTCAGATCCAACAATTGGTATCAGAGCATGGACAGTCAAATTTGATTTAACAATCATTTTGACATAAATAGTTCGGCTCATAATAGTTGATACTGATCGTTTGTTCGTCCGTTAAAAAACAGAGCAAGGATTAATCACCATTAAAGTTGATTTCTCAGTGTCTGTAAAACAACAAGAATGACGTCACAATCTCAAGATGATAAAAACAACATCGGCTCACTTTTTAAACCACCTATGCTAAAAAGAAATGAGTACAACATCTGGCAGAGGAGGATGGGTCACATCCTTGCTCAACAAAGCACAGGTTGTTGGAGGTCTGTCATTTATGGTCCCCATGTTCCTTCAGTGCCAAGCGCTGAAGATGCTAAAAAGTTCATTCCAAAACCAGTTGAGAATTATACCGAAACCGACTTTCAAAAGATCGAACTAGATGCTAAAGCGTTTAGCATCATAGCATCAGCGCTGCCCAATGAGATATATGCTGGACTGTTACATTGTAACAGTGCCAAAGAGTTATGGGACGCACTTAAGGAACAGTTTGGGGGAACCGAAGAAGTCATAGAAAACAATAGGGAAATCCTGAACCAACAGTATGAAACATTTTGTTATGTTAAAGGTGAATCACTAACGCAACAATTTGAGCGTTTCAGTTGTCTCATCAGTGAACTGAGGCTTGTTAACACCACTTTTACAAACTCAACTCAAAATAGCAGGTTCCTCAGGTCACTACCAGAAAAATGGGACACCATAGCTTTTGTCACCCGAAACTCACCTGAGTTCAAGGATCTGACCTTGACCCAACTCCACGGTCGACTCCTGACCTACGAATGGGAGTTGAACCAGAAAAGGAGGCTACAAGAGTCAGGAAAAGTTACTGATGATTACACTTTCGGTAATACTGCTCTTCTGGGTCAAGAAGAATCTGGGAGCAGTGGTAAGGATCAGGGTTATGATCACTTCATTGACATAACTGCTGGTGCAAATTTTAACAACCCTGATCCTCACTCTGCAAGTTATGCATTCACTGCAAACGAAAACCAGATGTCAGATAATCTAAGCTTTGAACTCAATGATTTACAACATTTCGATCCCACTGACTTAGAGGAAATGGACATCCTACACCAACTGGCTTTGCTAAGTGTTAGAACTAGCAAATTTTACAAAAGAACAGGGCGAAAATTCCCAGGTTTGCATGGGAATCTAAGGGTTGGGTTGGATAAATCGAAAATCAAGTGCTACAAGTGTAATAGGTTGGGACATTTCGCTAGGGAATGTAGGAGTCAAACTACTGGTCCCATAATTACTCATCCTAGCTCAAATCCTAGACCTCAAAACCAAAGCACTGTGATGTTGCCCCTGTGCCAGTACACTATGTTCAAACTACTGTTCCACAAATCCAATATGTTCAAACCCCTGTCCCCCAGGCACAAGTGCAGCCTGCACCTCAAACCACTGCTCCAGCAGCAGTACAACCAGATCAACAAAGTTTTTTCACACAAGGGTTTGTTGACTGGAGCAGTATGCCTGAAGATCTTAGTGATGAAAATTTTGCACTCTATGCTTCTAATGATTCTTCTAATAATGAATTTTGTTTGATGGCATTAGAGTCAATACAGGAGGGGGTTGAAACTGAGGAGGAACAGTTGAGCATTGAAATAGTGGATGAGGTGACTGAAGCAGTGGTTACTGCTGTGGCTGGTGAACTACTGTTGGGAGAAAGTTCAGGTACCCTGATTGAACCAATGACAGATCCATGGTCCGAAGAGGACAAAGAAGAAGAGAAGGAAGAAAAGGCTGGTGAAAAGAAGGTGAAAGCTGATGATGAGGAAGATCATCAATGTGATTGTGCAATGATGGCAGCTGCCAAGGTATCTTCTCAAGTTCTTGAAAAACTGTGTTCTGACAATTGCATAATTTCTTTTGCTAACATCAAAGAGGTGAATGAAAACCTTCGGGATAAAATCTTGTCTGATGAGGTTAAATTTGAAAAGTCTCTAAAAGAACTTAAAAACAAATTGACTGAAAAGGAAAAAGAGATCAGCTGTCTGAAAGAAGAGCAAAGCATAACCAAAACCCAACTTCAAACTATGGTAGAAAAATACCAAGTTTGCAAAAAGGAGTTGGAATCCACCCAGATTACTTGTGAAAGATAGGTGGAATCCTACAGAGGATATGAGGTGATGCTTGCTAAACAGATTGAAAGTAATGTGAAATTTGGGGTTGGGTATAGAAAATATGATGATGAATGCATTACTTGTGAAAAATCTGTTCAAAACACTGTTGAAAACACTGATGTAACCACTGAGTTCATCCCCACAAACAAGAATGGCCAAGAAGTGAAAATCACTGACAAACTTGGTAACAAAATCACACTTGGCTGAATAAGGAGTTCCTCTACTTTTGAAGAACTTGAAAAATATCAGTTTAAACCCACTTGGTCTGACGAGTGTGATATTCTTGAAAATTTCAAGCCAATGGACTTTACATCAACTGATGGTGTTAAAGCTCCAAAAGCTAAAGTCATACCTCTCAAGGACATCCCAGCAGTGGTTAAAACCTCTGCTGCAAAGGAGTCTGAAAAGAGAAAGAAGAAAGAAAAAATTGACAACTTGTTTTGTGAATTCTGTGAGAAAAGGAATCATCTAACAAAAGACTGTTTCCACTTGAAAGCTTATGATTTAAACAGAACAAGTGTCATTGTTTCAGCAAAAAGTTGCATTGTTTGTGGTAAAACAAACCACAAAACTCAAGCATGTTTGTATCTCAAAAACTTTGATGTGAAAAAGAATGAGTACATGGCTAAAACATCCTTGAGTCCATCATCATCATCAACATCTGTCAAATTCACCAAGAAACAACCACTGTTTGTGCCAGTTGAAACAGCTGTCACAAAACAGCTGAACCAAACATCTGTCAAAAGAGATGTTCAGGTTACTGATGCACCCCCTGCTAATCAATTCAGAAAAGGCAAGGAAAAACAGTCTTACCAAAGGATTCCACACGTTTATGAGGCCTACAAAAGGCCCTCTAAACCCAGAGTGAACAGGCATCCTTTTGGTTACCAGCAGGTGATTGGTCAGGACCCACAACAGTGGTTAGAGAAACACTATCCTAAAACAGTCCAAACCCCTGACCTAACCATTGTCCATCATTCTGCATCCATCCCAGACACTGTTGAGACCCCATGCAAAGCCTTGTTGGCTTTGGAGACCTTAATGAACTAATCCTTTTACTTCATGTGCAGGGAGCTTATGCATGCTTTGATAGTCTTTGGTATGTAGATAGTGGAGGCTCCAGGCACATGACAGGATGTAAAGCCCTCCTCAAAGACTTTAAAATCCATGGAGGGGGTGATATATCCTTTGGGAATAATAGTAAAGGAAAAGTTCTGGGATCTGGTACAGTGCAATCTGGAAATATAAAATTTGAAAATGTCAATCTGATAGACAATCTAAAATTCAACCTTCTGAGTGTATCACAAATGAGTGACAAAGGGTTTGGGTCATTCTTCACAAAAGATTGTTGTAGGATTGTTGGACCAGAAATGGTTAAAAAGATTGAAGCAATAATCAACACTGGTCAAACTAAACTTGTTGCTCAAAGAAGTGGCAATGTTTATGTTGTTGACATGTCAAAAGAGTGTCCCAGGGCTGATGCCTGTCTGTTCTCAGCTGCCTCTAACAAAGAGACAGAACTTTGGCACAGAAGGCTGGGGCACACAAATCTTAAGACAATCACAGAAATTTCAAAAAATGGTTTGGTGAGAGGCCTACCACAAAAATTGTTTTCATGTCCTGAACATTGCATTTCCTGTTTAAAAGGAAAACAGCATAAAAGTTCGTACAAGTCCATTGAAGAGTCCAAAACAACCCAATGTTTGCAAATGCTACACATGGATTTGTTTGGCCCAGTTCAAGTCACGAGCCTCAAAAAGAAAAGATATTGTTTGGTTATTGTTGATGACTTTTCTAGGTTTATATGGACTTTCTTTTTACACTCAAAAGATGAGACTGCAGGCATTTTGCAAGACTTTGTAACACAGGTTGAAAAGCAATTTGACCTTCCAGTGAAAAGCTTTAGGAGTGACAATGGCATAGAATTCAAAAATAGGGAGTTGGAAGCCTTCTGTGTGAAGAAAGGGATTGTAAGGCAGTACAGCATCCCTAGAACACTAGAGCAGAATGGGGTAGTGGAAAGGAAGAACAGAACTTTGATTGAGGCTACCAGAACCATGCTTGCAGATTCAGGTTTGCCATTAACTTTCTGGGCAGAGGCAGTAAACACTGCTTGCTATGTTCAGAACAGAGTTTTAATAAACCCCAGGCACAAAAAGACTGCCTATGAAATTCTGTATAAAATTAAACCACTGACTTCTTACTTCAAGGTGTTTGGCTGCCCATGCTTTATTTTGAACTTAAAAGATTCCATTTCAAAATTTGCAGCCAAAATTGATTGTGGTTATCATCTGGGATACTCAACCACTGCCAAGGCCTACAAAGTGTTCAATACACGGACCAAGGCAGCGGAGGAGACTTTGAATGTTAAGTTCAATGAACTTTCATCAATGAAAATCCCAGCAAATCCTGCAGATCTGTTTGATCTTGAAAAATTCACTTTTGAAAATACTGTTGTCAAGACTAACAGTGCAGGTCGATCAGAGGATACAACACCAGACTATGGGTATGAAATCATCATCCCTCAAAGGTCTGCCACAAAGGGAAAAGCACCAGCTGTTCAAAACAGTTGTCAAAGCTCAACCACTGCTACCTCAACAGTTGTTGACCAAAGTAGCCCATTAACCACTGCTTCCACATCCTCAAACACTGCTGACAAAAGTCCTCAAACAGTGGATAAAAGTCAGCAGGTGTCCACTTCATTACCTCCTATTCCACCACCTTTTGAAGCCACTGCTGGATCATCAAAGTCCCCAGCAGTGGTTAGCTCAGATGATACACATTTGCAGCCTTCACCAACCAATGCCATCATACCATACCAAGGAGATTTAATCTTCTTGATATCTCATCCACCTGACCAAATCATTGGCAACATAAATGAAGGGGTGCTCACAAGAAGCCAAACCCAAAACATTTGTCTTTTTGCTGGTTTTCTATCACTCCATCAGCCAGTCAAGTACCAAGAGGCACTGAAAGACAACAGCTGGGTAGAAGCCATGCAAGAAGAGCTCCAACAGTTTAAAAGACAACAAGTATGGGAGCTTGTACCACTGCCAGAAGTGGTTAGTCCCATTGGCACAAAGTGGGTCTTCAAGAACAAAACTGATGAAAGGGGTATTGTTGTCAAGAATAAAGCCAGGCTTGTGGTTCAAGGTTACAGACAGGAAGAGGGGATTGATTATGATGAAACATGTGCCCCTGTTGCAAGATTGGAAGCCATTAGACTGTTCCTGGCCTTTGCTGTCAACCACAATATGAAGGTGTTTCAAATGGATATCAAAAGTGCTTTCCTCTATGGTACAATTCAAGAAGAGGTGTATGTTTGTCAACCTCCGGGTTTTGAGGATCCATTTTATCCAGATCATGTCTACAGGCTAAACAAAGCCTTGTATGGCGTGAAACAAGCACCAAGGGCCTGGTATGAAACTCTTTCCAACTTCCTACTCTCAAATGGTTTCAAAAGAGGTACCATTGATAAAACACTGTTTTTAAAATGGAGAGGGAAGGATTTAATGATTGTCCAGATTTATGTGGATGGCATTATTTTTGGAAGCACATGTAACTCAATGTGTGAAGAGTTTAGAGAACTCATGACATCTGAGTTTGAAATGAGTGCAATGGGTGAGCTGCAATGCTTTCGTGGTCTCCAAGTACAGCAAATGCAAAATGGAACTTTCATTCATCAAAGCAAATATACTAAAGAACTTTTAACCAAATTTGATATGAATGATTGTAAACCATGCAGCACACCCATGGCAACAAATAAGCTGGTCATGTCTGATGAAAAGGATGAGCTGATTGACCAAACACTTTATAGAAGCATGATTGGGTCTTTATTGTACCTAACTGCATCTAGACCAGACATCATGTTTGCAACATGTGTCTGTGCAAGAAGTCAATCAGCTCCCAGAAAATCAAATCTCATTGCTGTAAAAAGGATTTTCAGATACATAAAAGGTGCTCCCACACTTGGTATCTGGTATCCAGCTAATGGGAACATCAAGCTTTCAGGTTTTTCAGACAGTGACTCTGCTGGATGTCACACCACAAGGAAGTCCACATCAGGAGGGTGCCAGTTTCTAGGTGATCGCTTAGTTTCATGGCAAAGCAAAAAGCAAGCAGCTGTTTCAACATCCACTGCTGAAGCTGAATACATTGCTGCTGCAAGCTGTACAGCCCAACTCCTGTGGCTTCAAAATCAATTGCTGGATTTTGGTATCATTGCCTTAAAGACACCACTCATGTTGGACAGCCAGGCAGCAGAAAATATCATAAAAAATCCAGTTTCCCATTCAACCACCAAACACATCGACATCAGACATCACTTTGTGAGGGATTGCTATGAAAAAGGTTTGATTTCTCTGCATCATGTCCCAACTAAAGACCAGCTGGCTGATGTGCTCACAAAAGCACTTGATACAGCCACTTTTGAAAGCTTGGTCTCTAGGATTGGGATGCTGAACATGGAATAACAAGCAACATCTTGTTTTTCTATGAATAAAAGAAACAAAATGTTTTCAGAAAATCAAAACTCCATCCTTGAAAATAGATAAAAATGAAAATTTTCATTAAAATCCTTAAAAGTCTGCCATTAACCATTGATTGTTCAAAAGTCTGCTTTACTTCAAAAGCCTGTCCACTACTAAAAGTCAACCCCTGTTCTCTCATTCCTTTGATAAACTCTGTTGTTCAAAAGCAGTGTCTTATCCACTGATATACTATCCACTGATAGTGAAGATCATCCACTGTTCTACTACCACTGCCTTCATCAGTCACTTTCATAAAAGTACTGTCCTTCACTTTCACCAGGGGTTGTCACGTGGGCAGTACATATTGGTCAGACTTTTTGTAACGGCTGCCACCTCAGCATTCACTTTCTTCCCTATAAAATCCCCCATTCACCACCAAAACAGGGTTTTACTGTCGAATTGAATTCTTAAAAATTCTCTTCTCAAAGCAGTTTTTCATCTCATTTCTCCATAAATTTCTTCGATCATCATCTTCAAAATGACAAAATCGAAGTCATCTTCAAAACCCTCATCCAAATCTTCATCGAAAACAGCCTCTCAAAAGGCAATTTCCACAGAAATTCCACATAAACCATCTCACAATCTCCTGGGTCTTCTCACAAAACCAGGAACCACAAATGTTTTCGATTCCATCATTAACTCCATGGCAAAATCAAAGTACAAAACTTTGTTCACCGTCGATGCACCAATCTATTTGGCGACCCAAAGGGAGTTTTGGAAGAATGCAACCCTTGAAAAACAAGGAGACATTGCAACCATCATACACTCTTCTATAAAGGGTAAAGCTGTCCAAATCACGCCACAATCCATTTCAGAGGTCTTTCAACTCGATGATCAAGAAGGTAAACTTTCTTTCACTAAAAACGAGTTGCAAACTGACTTTATTGAGAGAGGGTATGAAGCCACAATGATGAAGAAACTTACCTTACAAAAAGGTTATTTTCCTTCTGCAACCAGATTTTTATTTCATACCCTCCTACTATGTGTTTCAAACAAAACCACTTCTTTCAATGAAATCCCTTTAAAGATTCAAAATCTGGGATATGCAATTCTTCAAGGAGAAAATTTTAACTATTCTCGGGAAATTTTTAAAGATTTGGTTAATAATGTTGAAACAAAATCCTTCTTACTGTTTCCAAGGTTTTTAAGTTACTATTTTGCAAAGAAATTCAGTAAGGATGATTTAGCTGTAATAAACCAAGGTGATTCTACTCAAATAAACAGTTTAACAACTGAAACTTTTTCAAGAATGCTAGCACCTTGCAAAACACAAGCAGAGGTGCCTGAGCAGATTTTAGCAGTTACAACTGCTCCTCAGGTATCTGCTGCTGAGCCCACTGCTCAAGGTGATCAAAGCAGCAGCACAACTGCTTTGAAACCCACACCTAAAATCTCCAAAAAGACAAAAAGAAAAACTCAAAAACCCCCCAAACCAATCAAAAAGGCAACTCTAGAGGATGAGATACCAGAGCAAATGCCTGTGACAACACAAAAGTCACAAGAAACCACTGCTGCTTCTTCCTCACAGCAGTTGGTACAAATATCTCAACCCATAACCGACACTCCTCCTGCTTCTTCACAAAAAGAACAGGTTGTACAAATAGGGTCTCCACATCATGATGCTCTGGAAACACTCATTTCTATCATCCACAGCTCAATACCCGGGGCAAACTACTTTCTACACCACCCTTCACATCCACAATTCCCCCACCAACTAAACTGCTGTTGGATGCAATTGATTTGAACCAGGCATTAACCAGTCCTTCTCAATCACCTATCAATGAGAATATACCTCAACAACTGACTGGGTCTGATGTATCAATCTTTGCTAACCCACCAACACAACCTGAGGAGGTTAGACCCCTTGAGTTACAAGTAACTCTTGGTGGTAGTCCAAGTGAAGCAGCCACTACAACTGTTGAACCCATTGGTTTACAGTTGGACAGTGGTTACATTAATAGGACTTCCTTGGAGGCAATTCCTTTTATAGCACCTCTGCCAACCACCAGTGGATTTATTTACCCTACTGGCAACATCAAAAGGTTGTCAAGTGTTGAAGGAAGAAGACCCCAGTACCAAGAAAAAGGGGCATCAGTGGTTAATGTTTGGAGTATACTCCCTACATCAACTACTGATAAAACCACTGTTAGTGGGAAATCAGATGATCCCATTAACTTGGGTGATGGTTTAAAGTAGCAGAAATTGACAGATCGTATTGACAAGCTTGATAACTCTGTTGCAGAACTCAAAGATATGCTACAACAGGTGTTACAAGTACAAAAGGTACAATCAACTGCTGTTCCACCTCAAGCATCTGCTCCACAAAGGGCACTTGCTACAAATGAGCTCTGGAATTTGTTTCAACCTTTTCTCCATCAACAAGCACAATTAGCAGATCAGCAACATGAAAAACATGTCCAACAGCTGAGAAATGCAATGGAGTCAAGGTTCAAAAACACTCAGGCTGATTTAAAGGCTCTCAAAACTCAGATCCTGCACACCACTGGCACTGCTCCTCCAACAGTACTTTTCATTGATCAACTCCCAGAAGATAATGCCAAAAAGGGGGAGAAAATTCAGGAGTGGAAGAAGAAAGGAATAGATGATGGTCTTTACATTGAACCTGAAAAGGATGCTATGACCAGAAAAATTCCTGTGCTAGATGGTAGTAAAAAGGTTGATGCAACTCAAGAAGCACTTGATGAAGGAGTAGCAAGTGTTAAAAGAGATAGAATGGCAAAGGATATCTCAAGATGGAATGAGGAGAAAAGAGCTTTCATGGAACTGTATGAGCAAGGTTGTTCTGGATCAAAGGATTCCAAAAATCCAAAGACAAAAAGGAAACCTAAGTCCATCCCATCCAGATTTCCAAAGCCTCCAAAACCACCTTCCAAAAGCCATCAGCATCAAACCTCCACCCAAACAGCTGCTGAAACGCCTGTTGTATCAACTACTGCTGATACTTCAGTGGTTTCAACATCTGCTCCCACTTCAACACACACCACTTCATCACACACCAAATCCACTGCCTTACCATCATTACCACCAAAAACAAAATCACCTCCTTCCAAAAAGGAGAAGACAGTAGTTGTTACAACATCTGCTGTAATGACAAAGTGGTTGGAACACCAGTTGTTTCAACAACTGTTTGTCAATCACAGACCACTGCCACTACATCCACCACCACTAATCCACCCAAAACATCATCTGCCTCTTCTAAAACAAAAAGGAGAAGGATTTACATATCAGATGATGATTCACCTTCACCACCACCAACATCCTCACAATCTCTGTCACTTGTCACAATTCCTAAACCCATACCTCTCTCTTCAGCTCAAACTTTAAAACCATTACCTCCTGCTGGTGTCTCATTTCCTCTAGAACTCATTGCAGTCAGGGAAGAAATCAAATCCTTCTACTATGAGGACGACCCAGTTAAAAGGAGCTTGCCATCAGTTGCAGGATATCCCAGGCCTAATAATATTGAAGAATACTTGAAACTTAAGGCCAAGTAAGCAGAGGATATTGCACTAAAAAACAGAAGAGGGAAATCTGATAGAGAATTTCAACAAAACTATCAGTTTCTACTCTCACAGGTCAATGCTACGGAGCGATTTGCTAAAAATGTATGTCAGCAAATTTCAGAAAGGGCAGATGAGTCCTTGAGAAAAGACTACATTGAGAGTATCATGACCTACAAGAAATACAAGGGGGAGAAATACATGTACAAAAACTGGACCATTCCTGAGCTTGAAAAAGAAGCAGCCAGGATTCAAGAAATGATCAAAAATAAGGTCAAACAGACTCCCCCTGAAAAATTCAAACAATTTGAAGCTGAGAAGGCATTAATGTTGAAGAGAATGAAAGAGGAGCTGATTGCAGCTGATTATGGGACGAAGAATTCTGTGTCAAAGTGGGGAGAAGATAGGGTCAGGGCTACTTACAAGAAGTTGGAAGAGCTTAGAAAGAAAGATCCAAAAGTTCCACAAAAGCCTGACTACTCTAAAGCAGAGGTTTCTAAAAGACCACCAAAGCTGCAAGTTAAAAGAACCACTGCTCCAGCTGGTGCTGCCATCTACAAAAGAAGGAGCAAAAACCAGTTGAGTATTGAAACAATTCAAGATCTATTAGCTGGAGATGCCATTGTAAAAGCAGGCACGAAAGTAATGATAAAAGAAGATCTTGAATTGGAACAATCTGCAAGTGCTGCTCAGCCAGCTATGAATAGGCCAGCCTCACCAAATACTTCTGCAAATAAACATCTCCCAAGAAACCCACCAGGCTCAAAAATACAAAAGTGGGAAACTGACAAACAGACCTGCGTATTGACTTTGCTCAGGTCTGGTGGAGAAGTGAAGAAAATATCAAGGGAACAAGCTCTTGGCCTGAGTCTTGAAGATTTGCAGGATCTCCTTGATCTTCCACTTAGCAGGGATGATGAAGATACAGATGCCCTAGACTTTGAATTACAATTTAAAGGTCAGATAAGGGAACTGTTGATGAGGCAATAAAGAATTCCATAATAATGAAGAGTTTTGGCATTATCTGTTCCAGGGGGAGATTGTTGGGATTGAACCCTATCAGAGGAACAGATAATTAAAGCCAAAACTGGATCAGAGCAGTGGATCCAGAATAAGCAGATGTTTACATACAAATCTCTCCCCTTGAAAGTGGTTTCATATCTGCTGACCTCCTATCTGCTGATCTTACTAAGTGCTGACCTACAACTGCTGCCTCGCATCTACTGTCAAATGTCAAAGACTGATGGAAGACCAAAGCTCTGCTGATTCAATCTACTGCTTTGAGTCTAGTACTGCTGATCCGGACAAGCACTGCTGGGTTCACAGCAGTGGAAGGATGCAGCAGCTGTTTATGTGTCTTTTATGTAATGAAATGTAATAGCAGTAGTTTAGTACATCAGTGTTTATATAGATCAGAGGTTAGAGTTTGTTAGGAGGTTAGATGTCACTTTCATGGTGATGTCAGCTAAAGATGCTCAGTGGTTTGCTAGTGCCTATAAATAGTTCAGTACTTTGTACTGTTCTATTAGCTCTTGCAATACCGTCTTCTTTGCACGAACAAACGCTAAGCTCTGGCTGAGGGGGAGTTTGTATTCAAGCATTACTTGTAATCGTTGTTGAAAGTTAATTCAATCATTCGGTTTCTTGTTGAAAATGTCTTGATCAAAGCAATACTCTCGTTTGATTGTATGCAAAGTTTGTTTTCATATTAATTCCGCTGCACAACTCTTTCATTTCCATCTTAATCTCAAACGAAAATACAATCAGAAACAAACTCAGATCCAACAGCATGGAAGCACGAGGATATGACAGGTATTTCCAAAGATATTATAACTCACAAGCTTGGAATTGACAGGTCGTTCAAGCCTATTCAATAAAAGAGAAGGAAGTTTGCTCCTGAACGAAATATAAATATTCAAGAGGAAGTCGAAAGATTATTGCAGTCCAAGATGATCAGGGAGGTCAAATTTCCAAGATGGCTAGCAAATGTAGTTTTGGTGCTGAAGAAAAATGGGAAATGGAGAGTTTGTGTAGATTACACAGACTTGAACAAAGCTTGTCCCAAAGACCCATTTCCTCTACCTCATATTGACTTGATGGTGGATGCTACTGCCGGCCACGAGATGTTAACCTTCATGGATGCATCCTTAGGATTCCAGCAGATCCAAATGGAAACCTCAGACCAGGAGGATACTGCTTTCATGACACCAACAGGTATTTATTGTTATACTGCTATGCCTTTTGGTTTGAAAAATGCAGGTGCAATGTACCAAAGATTGGTGAACATGATGTTTAAAGACAAGCTGGGGGACACCATGGAGGTGTAAATTGATGACATGGTAGTAAAATCTAAGAAGGCTGAGGATCACCTCCAAGATATTAAGGGAGCATTTGATATCTTGGATCAATATAACATGAAGTTAAATCATGCCAAGTGCCATTTTGGAGTGGGGGCAGGAAAGTTTTTAGGATATATGGTGACTAAAAGATGGATAGAGGCAAGCCCATATCTGATCAAAGCCATCTTGGATATTAAGTCACCTTCGAACATGAAAGATGTACGAAGACTGACGGGACGAGTAGCAGCATTAAGCGGATTTATCTCAAGATCCTCGAAAAAATGCAAAGAATTTTACGATATCCTGAAGAAAAATAAGAAATTCGAATGGGGGGAGAAGCATGAAGCAACCTTGCAGGATTTGAAGCAATATCTTTCAATTGCACCTCTATTGATGAAGCCTGAGAATGGTGAACCATTATCCCTGTATCTCGCAGTATCAGGGAATGCCGTAAGTGCTGTTCTTGTAAAGGTTCATGAAGGTCAGCAGTATCCTGTCTATTATGTTAGTAAAAGTTTATTAGATGCTGAAACTAGATATTCTCATGTAGAAAAAATAATATTAGCCCTAGTTATGGCATCAACAAAGCTTAGACATTATTTTGAGACACATAGGATTCATGTTAAAACCAATTATCCTGTTAAAAATGTGCTTAGGAAACCTGAGATGTCAGGAAGAATGGCTAAGTGGTTAGTAAAACTAAGTGCCTATGATCTAGTATATGAACCTAGAAATGCCATAAAGTCTCAGGCTCTAGCTGACTTTGTGGCTGATTTCAGTAGTGATATTCAAAATGAAGTAGACCTGGAAGTTAAACAACTAGGAGAAACCTCATAATCCTGGACATTATATACTGATGGTGCATCTATTGTTAGAGGTGTAGGATTGGGTATACTACTAAAATTGCCACAGGGGGACATATTACCCCAGGCTATTAGATGTGAATTCCCTGTCACTAATAATGAAGCAGAATATGAAGCCTTAATTGCAGGATTAGAGTTGGCTAAGAGTATGAATATTAAGAGTTTGCAAGTATATGTTGATTCCTTGTTAATTGCTAATCAATTTAATGGATCCTATGCAGTTAAAGGTGAGAAGTTAATAGAGTATCTCGAAATTCTCAAAAAATTAGCAGGATATTTCGATGTTTTTACACTTGAACAGGTACCAAGAGAAGATAATGCTGAAGCAGATGCCTTTGCAAATTTAGGATCATCAGTCAGGATACCAGAAGGAACCCAAATACCAATACTTCACATCCTATATCCTGCAGTGGATCTTTTCAAATCTCAGGATAAGGAGGTAACAAGTATTCAGGATCCTGGTCATGATCCTGATGAGGATCCTAAGTCCTGGACGGCTCCAATCATAAGATATCTCAAGGAAGGACACATCCCTTAGGATGAGAATCCTAAGACCTTTAGAATGAAGGTATCACGATTCACTATTATAAATAATGTTTTGTACAAGAAATCTCTTGCAGGACCATACCTGAGATGCTTGGAGAATCCAGAAACTAAAGAAGTGCTTCAGGATATACACGAAGGGGATTGTGGTAACCACACTGGGGGCAGGTCATTATTCTCAAAAGTATTAAGAATAGGATACTATTGGCCGACAATGAGGAAAGATGTTGCAGAATATGCTCGAAGATGTGATGCATGTCAAAGGCATATTAATATATTACATCAACCAGCTGAACCACTATATCCTATAGCTTCCCCTTGGCCATTCATGAAGTGGGGGATGGACATAGTAGGGAAATTGCCGAAAGCTCCAGGAGGAAAAGTCTTTATGCTGGCAATGACTGATTATTTCTCTAAATGGGTTGAAGCCGAAGCATTTGTTCAAGTCAGGGACCAAGAAGTAGTATCCATCATAAAAAGGAATATCCTGACCAGGTTTAAAGTACCACCCGAGATAATTTGTAATAATGGCTCTCTGTTTATAAGTAAGAGGACCACTGACTTTTGCAAGAGTTGGGGAATCAAAATGATCACATCTACTCCAGTACATCCTCAAGTGAATGGACAAGCAGAATCCTCGAACAAGATAATTGTCAACAACTTGAAGAAGAGACTAGGAGCTAAGAAAGGAAGATGGGCAAAAAATTACCCTTTGTTTTGTGGGCTGATAGAACAACAATAAAGAGTGCAACTGGCCAAACTCCATTCTCCTTAGTATTTGGAGCAGAAGCGGTGATCCCAACAGAAATGATGATACCTACAGCAAGATCTAACCTCCGAGATCCTAAGCAGAATCCTGAAGCTTTGTGCCAAGAATTGGACACTGTGGATGAGACAAGAGATGCTACAAAGCTAAGGATGGCAGCATATCAACAGAGGATATCCAGGGTATATAACAAGAATATCAGGACTAGAAGGTTTCAAGTTGGAGATTGAGTATTAAGAAAGGCTTTTCAGAATACTACTAATCCTGCCGATGGAAAGTTAGCTCCAAAGTGGGAAGGACCATATGAGGTTGAATCAGAATCTGGGAAAGGAGCATACCGACTCAAGAATATGGAAGGGGATATGTTACCAAGATCCTAGAATGCTATACACCTAAAGCTCTATTTCAAGTGAGTATAGAATTTAATTTCTAACTTAGGATGGTATGAATTCTAGGATAATGCAACCAAATCTTTTGTTGTGAGGTGTGATGCTTGAATCTATGAACAAATGTATGAATAACTTGCAAATGAAATGAACAAGTGACACAAGGATTTATACAAGGAAAAAGACCTTGATCAAGAGTTGATCTCCGGCACAAAAAACCTCGGGTGATGGAAACTACCGATCACCAACTATAATTAAACAAATGATTGTTACAACTCGGGATGGTAACAAGCTTGTTACAAGGATCACTAGAGTGCAATGTGTATGAAATCGCCAAATGAACTATTGAGAGCTTGCGAGAGTGTGAGTGTTAGCTAACTTAGCCAATTGTTCTAATTCAAGCTTGTTATCCCCTTTTAAAATTAGAAATAACTTAAACAACTAACTATCCGCAATTCGTGCTAGCCTCCCACTACTTCCATAACGGTTACTCCAGCTGAACACGTGCGGAATATTGAGAGCATATTCTCCAAGAATATCGGCAAGACCAAGTCCAACATGTATACTCCTGCAAAACAAACTTAAACATAATGAAGGCAACCGTTAGTGTAAGGATAACAATAAGGATCCTGAATCCTGATCATACAACACCTTCTAAGGATCCTTAATTCAAACAGAATTGAGGATCCGTAATCCTGGTAGTATTTGAGTATCCGTGATCCTTAGGTATAGAAAATCTATCCCTAACAATTGCCCCCAAAATATGAGGAGTAAAATGTAAATTAACGAGTTATATTTTTTAAATCATCATACGTCATTGAAGTGACAATCCTGCAGAATCATCATTATATATAGGTTAGAGATACGGATCAATGTGCATTTAAATTCGAGCGATACTCCCTTTAAATCCTCATTCAAAGATCAATCAGGTATCTCTCTCCTCCTTCTCTCTTCATCTTCTTAGTCTGTTCTTCTTCAAAATCTTTAGATCATAATGAAGTTATGATCATCCCCCGCTAAGGATCACCAGAAAGATAGTCCTTTGAAAAGCCAAGGGATTATCAAAAATACTCCGAAGGAACTATGCTGCTTCACTGATCTGGAGATCGACCGGATCCGCCACTGTTTTCCGGCGGACACCGTCTTCAAACCCTTTGACCCTACTGCCAAAAGCGATTATGTCTCTGACACCTGGGTTGCTTTTCCGGCCACCCCATTCCTGATAGGATACTTCTATCCTTTCCCTGCCTTCACTGAATCCTTCTTTTCTCTCACCGGCATGTGCTACATTCAGGCCATGCTAATGATGTGGAGGGTTTTATATACCCTAGAGAAAATCATTGAGCAGGAAGGCATAGAGTTGGGGATGTCGGAACTGGCTGAACTGTATAACCTTGTGAGCCATGGTTCACACTGCTTCTTATTCAAACATAAACCCGGTGATGCACACCCAATCCTCAAGACCACAAAGAATGACACCAACTAGAAGAAGCGTTTTTTTCTTTGTTAGGAGGGATTCCATCCCGGATGGGAAGGACCTCCCAAGAAAGTGGGCCACCCATGGTAGGATAGAGGATCCTTATAGAAGGATCATAAGATAACCCTGTTTCTGTTGAGGATAACTGATCCTTTTCTTTCTTTTTATGCAGCTATCTCAGTCTCTCATATCATTTCATCACCTGCAACAAAAGAGAGGATCGCTGCTTTTTGGAGCCTTGATCCCGCAATTAGATCATTCCAAGCAAACACAAAGGATTCTCAAGAAGTATCCTCCGGCTCAGTCACAATGTCAAGTAAGTATCCAAGTTTGTATATGATTAAATGTTTAAATGAAGATAAAACAAGAATACTTATCTGTTGTTTTGCGTTGTAGGCGCTGGAAAGTCCTCAAAGTCAGCCACTCGCTTCAGTGTCACTGATCTTGACACTGTCTCTGGCCGATCCGGAAAGAAGAAATCTGCTGCTAGCCCAATCGTTCCAATTCCTAGGCCTGTCACCTCCAAGGGCAAAGGAGGAAAGAAGAGGAAGTCCACTGAAGCTGATAACCTTGAAGGCCTGCCCCTCATCCGTCATCAGTTTGAAGAATACTTCAATGATGTAAGGATCCTTGATCCTTTATTCTATCCTGCCCATTTAAGGATAACTACTCCTAAATTGAATCCTTTTTTTCTTTGCAGAAATTCACTGAGATCCAGATGCTCTTTGATGCCTATGTTGAAGAGGCTGAGCAGAAGGAGCTGGACTTCCAAAAGATCTTCCTGGCTAAGGATCAAACCATCTCCAACCTTGAGAAATAGCTCAACTTGGCAAAGAAGCAGGTGGTCATAGTCCAGATCACTACTGATCAAGAGAAGAATGAGGTGATGGAGGATGCCAAGCTCTCTGCTGCCATTGCTATGTATAATACCAAACTGTAAATGGCCTAGGAAGCTCAGGATCCTGGCTTTGACATGACCAATTGGGACCAGGAGGGATGGAAGGCTAGGCTGGCTGAGCTGGATGATGAAGAGGAGGCTACAGAGGTCTTGATGCTTGAGGCAAGCGGCAGCGGGGCTAAGGATCAGGCTGGTGATGCTGGAACTGGAGGTGCTGGTGATGGTGATGCAGCGAAGGTGTGAGCTGCAGAAATGGGCGATGATGGATTTATCTAGACGCGGCCGGAGCCCATTTTTTATGGTTTGGTAGTGGTTTTTGTTTTGATGGTGTTTTTCTCAAACAATGATGGTCTGTAATAACTTAGACAATAGTTTCTAGGGTTGAGGATCATGGATCCTTGAATAATAGGTAGGATAATGGGTGGTGGATGGATCCTCTGTTTGGGGGATGAAACCACTTGTTATCCTTCCACCTTTATTTCCTGCACTTAGACCTTGTTAATATGGACACCCTTTGCCAACCCAAGTGGACGGGCCACGTTTTGCTGGTAGAAACTTGGGTTGGCAATTTTGACAACCTTTAAAGGGTTTAACTTTTGGTAAATAAAATCTTAATCTTTTGACTATCTTATGTGTTGTTACATTTGTGAATATTTTACCTTCCAGTTGCTATTATATACTTTGTTTGAATTCATAAGTTGAGAATAAAAGTTTAATAGATTATGTCAAAAAGTTTAGGATATGATCAAGGATCAAATATCCTATAATCGATAAATTTAAAAAAGTAGTGAACTTCAAGGATCATGTGTCCTGTTGTCAAAGAATAAGGGTCACTTAAATGAATAAAGAATAAAATCAAAATGATCAAGGATCATACCTGAGAATCCAAGTTAGGATCCTAAACCTTTAACATTTACAATGAGGATAACCGAAAGAGAAACCTTAGTAAAAGGTAAGGATCAAGGATCCTTAGTTATTTGGCTTCAAAAACCTGAAATGGAACATAACTTGGGACTAAGCCAATATAAGAGAAGAGTTAGCAACTGGGGACAAGCTCAATAATTCTGAGGACAAGCCCAATATACTGGGGACAAGCCCAAAAAACTGGGGACAAGCCCAAAAAACTGGGGACAAGCCCAAAGGATCTTGTGTAAACTGGAGTATGGCCCTCACTGGCGACTATCCAAACTTAGTGACATGAAAATGTCAAAACCTTAGCTAACGTGAAAACGTTAGAAACCCTAGGAACGGATGTATGGTACGTCTACTATTATACGTAGGATCCTGAATACAGCCAGTACAATGAAATTGTTTGCCCCTAAAGTGAGTACTGGTCCCATTGCCATGAACTGTACCAGGATCAT
This sequence comes from Helianthus tuberosus, assembly GCA_030545235.1. Lineage (NCBI taxonomy): Eukaryota > Viridiplantae > Streptophyta > Magnoliopsida > Asterales > Asteraceae > Helianthus > Helianthus tuberosus. Next base: position 59,372,090 of record CM060429.1, on the reverse strand, counting down.
CGTGCGCTACTGGCGATACTGGGGACAGGCCCAAAAACTGGGGACTAGTCCAAATAACTGCGGTCAAGCCCAAATAACTGGGGTCAAGCCCAAATAACTGGAAACTTCTGTGGATACTCAATCCTTTGTTAAGGATATATTAACCTTCTGCAAAACTCAGAACTAAGTGAAAGAAGGATGAAGGATCTAGGATCCTTCTCCTTGTATATAAGATAATTAAAGAATTAAATAGATTAAAAATAGATCATTACCAGAATGAGGATCATCTATCCTCTAAGGATCCTTCGAGGTTATCGGCCATGAATGTTGCTAAGGATCCTGAATCCTTATTACATGAAGTATTTTTTCAAGTGGACAGCATTCCAAGCTCTTGGTAGCAAATCACCTTCCATTGTTAACAATCGATATGCCCCAGTTCTTCTATGGTATCTAAGTCTTGAACCAAGTTTTCAGCATTTCCTTCAGGATCACGGATGCTTGTTCTCGCAGTAGGAACCACCATCTCTGTAGGGATCACTGATTCTGCTCCAAATACCAAAGAAAATGGAGTTTGGCTAGTAGCATTTTTTGGGGTTGTCCTATCAGCCCATAGTACATAAGGTAGTTCTTCTGCCCACTTTCCTTTCTTGGATCCAAGCTTCTTCTTCAAGTTGTTGATGATGATCGTGTTGGATGATTCTGCTTGACCATTAGCTTGTGGGTGAACTGGTGTTGATGTTATCATCTTAATCCCCTAGCTGTCACAAAAGTTAGTAGTTCTACTCCCAATAAATTGGGATCCATTATCACAAACAATTTCAGAAGTGATACCAAATCTAGTAATAATATTTCTTTTAATAAAGGATATCACTTCTTTTTCTCTGATTTGAGCAAAGGCTTCAGCCTCTATCCACTTAGAGAAGTAATCAGTTGTTGGTGCATACATCTGTCGACTTCGTCTTGTATCGAGTCTTAGTCTTAGAATGTTAGATTAGGGCACATTGTACGAGAATATAGAGTTGTAGTGGTGATTTCCCAAGATAGTTGATTTCACATATATGGACATGTCACTATGTGGGAAATCAGAAAGTTGATTTCACATATATGGACATGTCACTATGTGGGAAATCAGGATTTTACAGGTGATTTCGCTTTTATGAACATATGTGATTTCGCTTTTGTGAACATGTGTCATATGAGCGAAATCCCATGCCTATATATAGGTCTCTTGGGCGAAATCATTTGTAACACGTCTTGTTTCCGGTACCGAATTGCTGCCGAAGTGCCGTTTGACTTGTAATCAGTGTGAAATCAATATACAAGGCAAGATTTAGTAGAACAAGCTGTTTATCGTGTCCGTTTCTTGTTATTCCGCACCTGAAACGGATTAGAACACCTCCGATTGACTCGTTAGGGTCAGCACGCGATCCTACAAGTGGTATCAGAGCTCAGGTCGAGGAGTTCTTGCCATTACAGCTTCATTCTCTGTCTTCTACACCTTCTTTTATCTGTTCAGGAAGATTTCATGGTTAGAATCGGACCAAAATTTCACAGATCATAGAAAATTGGACAATAACAAACCCTTGAAAGTTTGAGACTGAAATTCAAAGTAAAAATGGACCAAATTGCCCTTCGAATTGATTTCGCTCATATGGACAATTGTTGATTTCGCTTTTGTGTACACAAATGTCACCTGATTTCGCCCCAAGATACACCAGATTTCGCTCATAGGACCATCCAGAAGACCTGATTTCGCTCATAGGTCCACCAGGACCCCTGATTTCGCTCATAGGACCACCAGGACCTTTGATTTCGCTCGAACTTTATTGATTGTTTTTGTGTTAACACACATTATTGGTCCAATCAACAATCAGTTAATCTCATAGTTTTTCGGCTCATAATAGTTTGCATGTAAAAATTGAAGTTAAATTGAGTCAAATTGTGATATCCATGTGATCACACTACTTGAGTTTATATTGGTCCTATAGCAATCGTTTAAAGTTGATTGTTGTCAGCCCATCTTGATGACTTCAAGGCTGCATGTGATGTATTAAATAAATGTGTTGACTGTCCATTTTTGTATCGGCTCAAGATAATATTCATAATATCGGCACATGTGTTTACTGACTAGTGAATTGTGCGGTCAAATCAGTTGTCGGATAAGTGTATTTTAGAGGCACAATCAGTTGTTGAATTAGTGGATTAAAGGCCCAATCATATTTTGTTTTAGAGAATATCGGCCCAATCATAGTCTTTGAATTAAAATTGAGATCCAATGAAAAACTGTTGACTTTAATTGACAGCCCACATGACTCTCATTTGAGGCCCAATCATTGTTGACGGCAAATCAGTTCACAAGAGAGGTGGTTTAGTTCGTTTGAATTCAAACTTGTTCAAGGTCCTGTGGTTTAGCCAGGTCATTGGAAAAGATCGTTTGTTTTTTATCCGCAGTCCGCACAGTTTGTCAATCTTCTGTCCGCACAAAATATTCATCAGTTCGAGTATTAGTTTGATTCAGTTAATTGATAAGTTCGTTTAAACTGATCGTTTGTTTGTTTGTTTGTAGGTTTTTCCCGAAATATCTTCTGATTACTGAAGCATGGAAGAGGAATTCTACAACGCGTTTGCCACACCAGTCGCTCCGGTTACAGCTGCTGAAACATTGTACAGTGAAAATGAGACGGGAACTCATCAGAAACCGCCAAAACTTATGTACATTGAAGATTTTCAGGGATGGAAAAATCGATTTGAGAACTGGGTGCAAGCTTACAAGTTTGATGCATGGTGTTCGTTGGAGAAAGACTATGAGAAACCGAAAAATGAACGTGGACTTGAAAAAGGTTTCAGTGACTTTACGGAAGTTGACAAATTGAAGTATACTAGTGAGAAAATGATGATCAGTATTCTTCAATAGGCAATTACAGAAGATATATTTGTTTTGCTTCAGCATGGTAATACAGCTAAGTAAATTTGGGAAGCATTGATTCAGAAATTCAAAGGAAGCGCAGATATGATTAAAAACAAAAAGGCGTTATTGAAGAAGTCATTTGATATGTTTTCAGCTTTCGACCATGAAACTACAAAGCATACCATTGATAGATATTGTCATCTAGTCTTGGAAATGAAAAGATTTAACATTGAGAAAGATGATGATGAGTGGGTCGATAAACTAGCTGAAGCACTACCACAACAAAAGTGGGGAACTTATTTGATGATTTTAAAACACACAAGAAAGTCTGAGAATATGAATCTGGCATAATTCATTCAAAAGATTGAAGAGCAGGAGCTGGATATTCAGAAAACAGCTATCATGACAAATCCAAATGCTAAACAAGATGCCAGTCTGTACTACCGAGGGAACAAGTTTGAGGCTATGCCCAGCCCTAGCCCAAAGATTCAAACTGGTTACAGTGCTGACAGTTCGTCTGGAACTAAGAGTAGTAATGTGACTCAAAGTGGTGGATCTTCATCATTCTCAAGTTTTGATCCAAACAGCACAACATCAAGTTCTCAACGGCAAAACTCAACAAACCTTCAGTGCAATGTTACCTTAAACATTCAAAATGGTCAGAATCTGTCTCCAGAAGTTGCCAAGCAACACATGGCATCACTGGTTGCTATGTTAGAATCTTACGAAAGTTTGATCGATGGGAAGATTGGTAATCCGATGCTTACCAAAGAGGATTACGACCAAATTGATGCTGAAGAACTTGAATTGATGGATATCAAATGGTGCTTAGCGAGTGCTTGGAAGAGAGCTGAAAAGTTTCAAGAGATTACTGGTAGAGATGAATTTCGAGGAATGGCTACCTCTCAGTTGGGTTTTGACAAATCGAAAGTTACCTGTTTCCGTTGCAAAGGAAAAGGACACTTCAAAAGAGAGTGCAAAAGCAAAGAAGCAACCGGGAATCAAGAAAAGAACAACTATTATCATAAATCAATTTTTCATCAGATTGCTCAACAACCACAAACTGCACATGCTCATGCTATTGAAGATGGAAAGAAGAAAGCTTTACTTATCCATCAAGATGATGAATTTGTTGCTGAAGGATTTAGTTGGGACAAATACATACCTGGTTCAGCTTGTGTTGCAAGAATTCAGGGTGAAAATGAGACTAGTGAGAAAAGAATTCCAATTTTTCCAGATCTTGGGAGTGATGTGGATACCGATGATGAGGAAGAACATCTCAACAGAGCTAGAAAAGGCATTGATCCTACTAGTTTTAATTTGTTTTTTGCAGATAAAATGGAGATGCTGAATCAGAAGAAGATTGCCAGATTGAAGAAAGAGCTGGAAGCAGCAAAAATGCAAGCTAATGAAAAGACAAAGACAGAAGCTGGAGAAGCAATTGTTGATCAAGTGATTGAGAAAATTGTGGAGAAAATTGTTGAAGTAGAGAAAGTTGTTGACAAGATTGTCGAGATCGAAAAGATTGTTGAAATTGAAAAACTTGTCGAAGTTGAAAAGATCGTTGAAGTTGAGAAGATAGTTGAAAAATTGGTTGAAGTTGAAAAACCATGTATGAAGTGTTCAGAATCTTGCAAAGCTTGTGAGGAAAAAGATATGAAGATTGCTGAGTTAGAAAAGATAAAAGAAGCTTTACTGTGTGATGTGAAGTATGTCAAGGAGTCCTATGATGTGCTGAACAACACAGTTGATCGTCTGAAAAAGACGAATACAGAAATTGAAAAGGCAATGGAGAAAATGAGCGCAACATTAATGACAAAGCAGAGTGTCATCAATGAGTATATTGAAGACTGTGCTAAATTGAAGAAAGAAGTGGAACTCGAGAAGATTGAAAGTGAAAGGATTAAACGATTATTGTTGAGTTATACTACTTGTGATTATTTGATTGATCGTGTTTATCCGACTGTTGCAGGTCTTGAAGCGTTCATGGATAAAAAGACTGAAGATACTGATACTGGTAAGAAACCAAGTGTCAAGTATAATAGATGTCCGCCCCCGATCCATGAAACTTATTCTCCAAGGAATCCTAACGAGGAGCGTCTAAAAAAGGCAGTCAACATCAAGTTAAATTCTGAAATCTTTGATGAATTACCAGACAATATTGATGTTACATTCACAGCGTCTGACACTGATCATGAGTCCGAGTTATTAAAGAAAGTGGTCGATCAGGTGTTAGATATGGATGAAGAGTCAAAACCGGAGTCTGAGTCTAAAAGTCCGAGTTCATCAGAAAAGAGTCAGAGTTCGCCGGTTAACAGGGTTTACAATAGAGAATTCATGTTATCAAAATCTAATTTGAATGACGGGTCAATCAAAGTAGCTTATACTTTGTATGATTCAGAAAAATTATATTCTGATGTGGAATTTCCAATAAGAAGTGTCAAAACTGAAATGATCAAACAGGTTTTCAAATTGACAGAAATTAATATTTCTGAAATAAAAGATTTAAATCTTGCTGAAAAACCTAAAAAGTACACTTCAAGAGTTCAACAGAGATTGAACAAGAAAAAGGGTTACAGTTATGGTTCTGGTTATCGAAAGAAACCAAACCACAACGGTAATCTTAAAAAGAAAGGTCTTGGTTTCAATTCTTCAGAAAATTATAAAAATCAGAAAACTTATAAACCAAAAACAAAAGAGTTAATTACACAAATGGGTCCTGTGGTTTATAGTTAATTTCGCCTTTGGGTACTAATTTTTTTTTTAACATGTTTAGGTCTCATGGTTTCAGTTTTGTAACACCTTTGGGTACTAACACCAAAATTAGTTAATTAATGACCAAAATGCCCTTGCACTTTTTTAAGTTTATCAATGTAACACATTTGGGTACTAACACCTAATTTTATTTAAGTTTAAATCAATTTTATAAAATCTATTTATTTTCATCTTTTTATTATATTTCTTTATTAACATAAAGTCTATTTATTTTTTTATTTTCATATTTTTATTAAATTTCTTATTTAACATAAAATCTACTAGTTACACCAGTAAAATCTACTAGCTATATAGTTTTATGTAAATTAAATACCTTACTCGATTTCAATTTTGGATAGATAATAATAAATATAGAAACTGTATAAGTTCAAAAATAGTAAAATGTAAATGAACAAAAAAGCGAGTTAAAAAAGGGTTTAATTATATGAAAGATATTTATTATTATCAATTATATCTATCCAAAATTTATTATTATCAAAAATATTTATTATCAATTATTTTGGATTGTAATAAATAATAAATATCTTTGATAATAATAAATTTTGGATAGATATAATTGATAATAATAAATATCTTTCATGAAAAAAAAAAAGTAAGCCTTTATGTAATTAAGCCTTTACAATTAAGCCTTTACAAAATTAAGCCTTTATGTAACAACACGTTACAAAAAAACGAGTTAAAAAAAGGTTTAATTATTTTCATGAAAGATATTTATTATTATCAATTATATCTATCCAAAATTTATTATTATCAAAGATATTTATTATCAATTATTTTGGATAGTAATAAATAATAAATATCTTTGATAATAATAAATTTTGGATAGATATAATTGATAATAATAAATATCTTTCATATAATTAAACCTTTTTTTAACTCGCTTTTTTGTTCATTTACATTTTACTATTTTTGAACTTATACAGTTTCTATATTTATTATTATCTATCCAAAATTGAAAACGAGTAAGGTATTTAATTTACATAAAACTATATAGCTAGTAGATTTTACTGCTGTAACTAGTAGATTTTATGTTAAATAAGAAATTTAATAAAAATATGAAAATAAAAAAATAAATAGACTTTATGTTAATAAAGAAATATAATAAAAAGATGAAAATAAATAGATTTTATAAAATTGATTTAAACTTAAATAAAATTAGGTGTTAGTACCCAAATGTGTTACATTGATAAACTTAAAAAATTGCAAGGGCATTTTGGTCATTAATTAACTAATTTTGGTGTTAGTACCCAAAGGTGTTACAAAACTGAAACCATGAGACCTAAACATGTTAAAAAAAAAAGTTAGTACCCAAAGACGAAATTAACTATAAACCACAGGACCCATTTGTGTAATTAACTCAAAACAAAATTTGTTTCAGGAGGAAGTTCAGAGGATGAACAGAAGAAACCGTTCTGGAAGCAGTCAAACCAGGAGTTTCTTGCTGAAGTGAAGAAGAATGTGAGAAGGTTTGCTGAAAAAGTTGACAGAAGAACCTGTTTCAAATGCCAAGAAGTTGGACATATAGCTTGGAATTGCCCCAAGACCAACTACCAAAAACAGGAAGTTTCTTCTAACTCTGTTTTGAGAAAGACTTGTGTTGATAAGAAAGAAAATGTTAAAAAGTTTGAAAATTTTACTTCTGAGGAAGGAGAAAGTTCAAAACGGTTTTACAAAAGAAGAGGTGATTTGAGTAAACAAAAGTGGGTGGTTAAATCTAAAGGTAATTCTGACAATGAATCTGATTCCATAAAATCAGAGGAGTCTTTGGTTGAGAAAAATGTTGTGAATTCCGTTCCAGAGGTGAACGATGAGGATTTTCCTCCATTGTCAAAGGAAAATTTGATGAAGAAAGTGGGAAAGGTAGAGATCTCAAATCAATTCTTCGCTGATAAGGGAGAATTTGATGTTGAGAAGGCTTTCAATGGGAAAGTCAAACATATTTTCGGGAAGATGGTTGATGGGAAGGTTAAAACTGCAAAAGATTTTTACAAATCAAAATGTTGGTGGGACAAATGTTTGCCACCAAAATCACCCAAGGCTGGTCAGGCTTGGGTGACAGCTTTTTCACCATAAATTCCTGACTTACCGGAGCTCCCAGGTTGGTAAGAGTGGAGCAGGAATCGGCATCTTTCTTAGCAAATGATCCTACAAGTGGTACAGTTGGTAAAGTACAGGTGATATATTTAAATTGGTATATTTTGATTCACAAGTGTTTATAGTTGGTGAGTGAACCTGTAAGTGGTTGAAGAAGGTTATCATTGACAAGTGGTTAATCAAGGTTATTAAGTTGAACTTGATTGGACCATACTTACAAATGGTATTTGATGAACAAAGTGATAAACCCCTAATTTTACAAGTGGTAAAATCAAGCAAACTTATTTTCCGGAAAAACCATTTGATTAAAACAAACTTAAGTGTTTTGAAATCACAATGGGAAAATAGTTTGTTGAAAGGGGGAGTTCTAATTGTTTATGCCAAAGTGGATGGCGAATTGAAGCGATTTGATATCGGTTGTCACGTTTTTGTATAGTTTGCTTTCAAATTTCCTAAAATGTGTTTGCATTTTAGGGGGAGTAAAAAATTTCAGAAAATCCAAAAACTTTAGAAAATTTGAAAAAGTCAAAAACATGATAAAATCAAAAATGAGTTTTGTTGTATAAAAGAGGAAGTGATAGTACATCAGTGGACTATTACAGCATGCTAAAGAATTGGAAAGTCAAATGTGATAAACGATCTCACTGTGGATGTGTGAGTAGGTTTTTGCACATTTAGTAGATTGTGACGAGATATAAACCTAAATTCAAACTTGCTTATATCGTGGGTAACATGTCTCGGATATATGGGTAACCCCCGAAATCTTGTTTGAAGGACCCCTCTTTCTGAGATACTAGGTCTTTATGCTTAGTGATATCTGGGGTATTATCCCGGGACTTCTGATTTTGCGGAAGCAATGGCCTAGTCCCCGGAGAATACTTTACGCTTGCTTGAAACATAGCGCCGCCCTCAGCAAATTGATGAAACAATAAAATTGATAGTCATTGCTGTTGAATCAAAAGATCCTCTAAAGGGGACCCACCAAAAGTCGAAGCCGTCATCTCTCTGCGTATACGGAAGTATCGACCTGAGCTCTCACGGCCCTCGCATTTTAACCCTTACAGATATCATCTAGGTATACTCACCTGTAAGACTGAATATTGGGATCTGGATACGGGAGTATATTCTGAGGTGGGACACGCGAATAAGTTTAAGTGCTTAAGATATTAATCTCGTATCTCGAAACAGTTGAACTTTGTGTGAAGATTTAAGTGGATCAGTATACTGACAATCTAAGTGAATCGTTTAGAAATTAAAATGTATAAAGCTTAACGGTGTTGGTGATTTGTCTCAAAACTGATATGATCCTCTTACACAAACTCACAAAAATTTTGCATGTAAATATTTCTTTGCTGCATTTCATTTCTGTTATATAAAAAGTCCAAAAATATTTTCGGTGTGTTTTAGCATAAATTTTGAAAAATCCAAAAAGATTTTCGACAACTGATATTGAAGAGCTGACTTTCAAAATTCCGAGTGCTGAACATGATGAATAGGTTTGGGAGAATTTGATTGAAAAGTTTTTCAGAGATAAGAAATTCGTTAAATGATCATTGTTAATATCTGATTGTATATTGATTGTAGAAGAGTCAGTGTTGGTGCATGAAATTTGATAAATTGTTAAATATCTTATTCTTGGGAATCTTATGTTTTGGGTAGAGAATGTGCAGGATTTCTTGAGCTGAATAAGAGTCAGGTTTCAACAACTAAGGACTATGTAAAGCCAGGTTACCATTCTGATGCTGTAAAAGTCAGACTTTGATCCCAGCATGTTTTGAGGGGGAGTTTGTTAGAGGAAGTATTTGACGATGCAAGAGATAGATAGAGATTCTGGATGCCCGAAGACTGATCAAGACTAAAGATGCGAAGACTCGACACTTAAGACTCCTCAACATCTGAGGGGGAGTCTGTTGGTGCATACATCTGTCGACTTCGTCTTGTATCGAGTCTTAGTCTTAGAATGTTAGATTAGGGCACATTGTACGAGAATATAGAGTTGTAGTGGTGATTTCCCAAGATAGTTGATTTCACATATATGGACATGTCACTATGTGGGAAATCAGAAAGTTGATTTCACATATATGGACATGTCACTATGTGGGAAATCAGGATTTCACAGGTGATTTCGCTTTTATGAACATATGTGATTTCGCTTTTGTGAACATGTATCATATGAGAGAAATCCCATGCCTATATATAGGTCTCTTGGGCGAAATCATTTGTAACACGTCTTGTTTCCGGTACCGAATTGCTGCCGAAGTGTCGTTTGACTTGTAATCAGTGTGAAATCAATATACAAGGCAAGATTTGGTAGAACAAGCTGTTTATCATGTCTGTTTCTTGTTATTCCGCACCTGAAACGGATTAGAACACCTCCGATTGACTCGTTAGGGTCAGCACGCCATCCTACATCAGTCGTGGCAAGCATGAACACCTTTCCTCCTGGTGCTTTGGGAAGTTTACCAACTATATCCATTCCCCGTCTCATGAATGGCCAAGAAGAGGATATAGGATGCAAGAGCTCTGCTGGTTGATGAAGGATATTACTATGTCTCTGACAAGGATCACACTTCTTGGCATAATCCACAGCATCCTTCTTCATTGTAGGCCAATAGTATCATGTCCTAAGGATCCTTGAGAACAATGCCCTGCCCCCAGTGTGGTTTCCACAATCTCCTTCGTGAAAATCCTTTAGAATTTCTTGAATTTCAGGATCCTCTATGCACCTTAGATATGGACCTGCAAGAGATCGTTTATATAACATGTTATTCAATATTGTAAATTGAGATACCTTGATTTTGAAAGCCCTGGGGTTTTCTCCTGTAGGAATCTCTCCATGTTGTATATATCTCATGATTGGAAGGATCCATGATCCTGAATGAAACTGTGCACCATCACTAGGAACCATTGCAGAATCCTCTTCTATCTCCATAGTTATATGATCCTCAATAGCGGGAGAAAAAATATGGATGATAGGGATCTTGATATCCTCTGAAATTTTCAAGGATGATCCAAGATTGGCCAATGCATCAGCTTCTGCATTCTCTTCCCTTGGTACCTGTGTTAAACTAAAGGAAACAAAAGAGAGTGCCAATTCCTTGACTATCTCTAGGTATTTGATTAGCTATTCACCTTTAACAACATAGGATCCATTAAAGTGATTAGTAATTAACAATGAATCTACATGTACCTCAAGATACCTGATCCTCATATGCTTGGCAATTTGCAAATCAGCTATCAAGGCTTCATATTCAGCCTCATTATTAGTAGTTTGAAACTCACAAGCTATGGAGTGGGGTATTATGTCCCCCTGTGGCGATTTTAGTAGTATTCCAAGTCCTGTTCCTTTGACATTGGAGGCTCCATCGGTGAAGAGTATCCAAGGATCCTGAGACTCTTCCAGCTGCTGAACTTCTAACTCAGCTTCTCCTTGCAAGTCACTACTAAAATCTGCCACAAAGTCAGCTAAGGCTTGGGATTTGATGGCAGTCCTTGGTTCATATCTTATATCATAAGCACTAAGCTTCACTGCCCATTTAGCCATCCTTCCTGACATTTCAGGTTTCCTGAGAACATTCTTAATTGGAAAATTAGTCTTAACAATAATGGCATGAGTTTCAAAATAATGTCTTAGTTTAGTAGATGCCATAATTAAAGCAAGGATAAGTTTTTCTAAATGTGAATACCTGGATTCAGCATCAAGCAAACTCTTACTTACATAATAAACAGGATGTTGTGTACCTTCGTGATCCTTAACAAGGACCGCACTTACTGCTTTAGAGGATACCGCTAGATATAAGGATAATATATCCCCTTTTTCTGGTTTCATCAAGGCAGGAGCTGAGGATAGGTAATCCTTAAGGGCTTTGAGGGCATTTTCATGCTTTTCAGTCCACTCAAATTTCTTGTTCTTTCTCAAAATGTCGTAGAATTCCTTGCACTTTTCTGATGATTTTGATATGAACCTATTCAAGGTTGCAATCCTCCCTGTCAACCTTTGCACATCCTTGGCATTAGCAGGAGATTTGATATTCACAATAGCCTTAATTTGCTCTATACTTGCTTCAATGCCTCTTTTTGTTACCATATAACCTAGGAACTTGCCTGCTTTAACACCGAAGTGACACTTTGAAGGATTCAACTTCATATTGAATTTGTCAAGGATATTGAATGCTTCCTCCAAGTCTTTAAGGTGATCCTCAGCTCTCTTGGACTTAACCACCATGTCGTCTATGTAGACTTCGATAGTGTGTCCTATTTGTTCCTTAAACATCATATTGACTAGCCTTTGATAAGTAGCACCTGCATTCCTTAGTCCAAATGGCATAGCAATATAACAATAGATACCTGTTGAGGTCATAAAGGTTGTATCCTCTTGATCAGATGGTTCCATCTGAATTTGTTGAAATCCAGATGAAGCATCTATAAAAGTCAACAACTCATAACCCACGGTAGCATCCACCATGGAGTCAATGTGGGGTAATGGGAAAGGATCCTTGGGACATGCCTTGTTTAAATCAGTAAAATCGACACATACCCTCCACTTTCCGTTTTTATTTTGGACAACAACCACATTGGCTAACCATCTTGGATACTTAACCTCTCTAATCATACCTGCTCGGAGCAATTTGTCTACCTCCTCCTGGATAATGGCATTCCTCTCAAGTGCAAACTTCCTCCTCTTCTGATGTATGGGCTTGAATGACCTATCAATACCAAGTTTATGAGTAATTATATCTTTAGAGATACCTGTCATGTCTTCATGCTTCCAGGAAAAAGTAGTTTTTCTCCTTTTAAGGAAGGATACTAGATCCTGTTCGATGTTGCTGAGGATCCCTGATCCTATGAAGACTTTGGATTCAGGATCATGAGGATCCATAAGGATTTCTTTCACATCATGTTCTCTTGCCTCTAAGACGTCTCTTGGAGGATACTTTAGTTGCTATTGCTCCCTTGGTCTTGAGGCTGGCTTCATTGATGAGGTATAGCAATTTTTTGCTTCTTGTTGGTCACTCTCAATCTTTATCACCCCCCATGGACTAGGAAGCTTTACACACTGATGGTAGGTAGATGCAACTGCCTTCATGTCATGTATCCATGGCCTGCCAAGGAAAACATTACAACAGGATAAGCAATCTATAACATAAATTTTTTTATAAGAATGAAGTCCTTCAATGTAGATGGGAAGTTTAATGTCCCCCAATGTATTCTTGGTTTCTCCGCTGAATCCCACAAGAACTGAGGATCTTGGGACAATATCCGATTCAGGGATGTTCATCTTCTTGAGGACATCAAGCTGAATGATGTTCACCGAGCTTCCTCCATCGATTAGGATCCTGCGAACAAAATGGTTAGAAATGAACAAAGTAATGACAAGACCATCATGATGAGGATCCTGAACATCAACACGATCATCCTCATCAAAAGTTATAACTTTCTCCTGTGTGACAGTGGAGGTCCGGATGGGTCTGTCCCCATTATCCATCTTGGTCTCCTTGGCATGTCTTTTGGCTACTGAAAAGGAAGTACCACAAATGTCTGATCCTCCAGATATGAAGTTTGTAACTTGTGCATCTGCCGGAGGGGCAGGAGCTCTTTCTGGAACCTTTTCAGGATCCTGGATCCTTGACTTTTTTCTTCCCAAAAGCTCCTTCAAGTGCCCCTTGCTTAACAAATAACCAATCTCTTTTCTCAATGCAATACACTCTTCAGTGAGATGCCCGAAATCCTCGTGATATGCACACCATTTGGATTTGTCTTTTGTTGTGGCTGGTTTATCACTTTTCCTTGGCCATCTTGCTTTCTCACCTAGATTCTGCATTGCAAGAATTAGTTCATTGTTATCGACAGAAAAACAATATTCAGAAATGGGAGGATAATCCTCATCGTCCTCTTCCTGTTCTACTGCATGCACGTTCTGGTTATCAGACTTGTTGTAAGATTTGGACTTGTTGTTCCTGAAGTAGGATCCTTGTTTCTCTTGCTTCGAGGATCCTGCCAGTCTTTCTTGGATCCTTTTATCATCCTCTAGTCGGATGAATCTAAGGGCCCTGGTTCTCACTTCATCAAGATTCATGCACGGGGTCATGACAAGATCATCATAGAATAATGAATCCCTAAGCAAACCCATTTTAAAGGCTTCCACAGCCGTAGCTATATCCAGATTAGGGATATCTAAGGATTCTTTACTAAACTTAGTGATGTAATCTCTAAGTGATTCATTTTCACCTTATGTTACCCTATATAGATCACTAGTTAAACGTTCGAATTTTCTGCTACATGAGAATTGGCTATTAAACAGATTAACTAGATTAGCAAATGAAGTAATGGAGTTAGGGGGAAGACTTAGCAGCCATTTAAGAGCTGATCCTTTGAGTGTGGATCCAAAACCCTTGCATAGACATGCTTCTTTTAACCTCTCAGGAATTGGATTGATCTCCATCCTTTCTCTGTACTGAGCTACATGCTCCTCTGGATCCGTTGAACCATCATATAACTTCATGGTTGGTATTTGGAACCTTTTGGGTATCTCAGCATCACAAATAGGTGGTGCAAAACGAGATATCATATGGCTCCCATCTGCAATTTCAGGAATGGGCTTAACCACTCCTGGAACGCTGGATATCATATCCTTCAGTTTTTGTAATTCCCTAGCCATAGCTTGATTGATACTTGTATCCTGCATAAAGCCATGGTTAGTGTTATACGAATTATTCAAAGTGTTACCTCCCGGAGGATTCAAGTTTGGAATCCCAGATGTGAATCCATATTGACGAGATTCTGGTATGACTGAAGGACCAGAAGAAGCAATGGTCTGCATTGGAATGAAGTCTCCTTGATGAACATCTGAGCTTGACGGCTGAACGCTTCTTAAGAATCCCTGATCCTGAAAGATGTTGGATCCTTGATGTGCTGTGACTAGGGGTCTTGGAAGATAATCCATGGATCTATGAACCTGAGATGAGGATCCTTGAACCTGAGAGGATCCTTGAACCTGAGAGGATCCTTGAACCATGTGCGTCCCCAAATATCCTCCTGAGCTAACGAAGGATCCCTGTTGCTGAAACGAGGATCCCGAAGGCTGGAAACAGGATCCTAAAGGCTGGAACTGAGACCCTAAAGCCTGACTCATAGTTGTTGATCCATAACGCCTTCCCAATGGTCCACTCTGGTACTGGATGTCTGAAGCTGCAGATTGCAGGGCGGTTATAGCTGGAGTGTCGAAATCCAGTGATCTAGGTATCAGAGGAGAGTGATCCTCCCCCGATTTCTTCTGTTTCTTGATATCACCAATCTCCCAGAGGATCCTTTCGTTGGTTTTATCCAGCTCTTGTATGTGATCCCTCATCTGCAAAATCAAAGTAAAAAGATCACTGTTAGTAGGGTTAGAAGAAACAGCACAAGTTGGTGGTTTTTGGAAAATGGGGCTTTGTCTCTTTGCAGCATTTTCAGCATTCTTCTGGGATCCAAAAGGTGGTGGAGGCAAAGGTGGAATGCCATGTGAAGAAGTGACTGCCGACATAGAGCTTGAAGTGTTCCTTGCTAAAGAAGCCATATGGTTTTATGGCCTTGATATCTGCTTGAGTATCTTTGAATCTTGACTCCACCATGTTTGTTAGCATTTTTACATGCATTTCATGCTGTTGATCAGCCATCTGCTTTTGGTGTTCAAGTAAGGGTTGAAAGATATTCAAGAGCTCATTTGCAGCAAATGCTTGTGGTGGAGCAGGTGCTTGAGGTGGAACAGCAGTGGCCTGTGCTTTTTGAGCTTTTAAAATCTCTTGCACCATATTTTTTATTTCAGCTGAATCTTCAAGTTTTTCAACTCTGCCCGTCAATTCCTGATATTTTGAATCATCACCTACTTTAGTAGGATCATCTGAATCCCCACCTGTAGTGGTTATATCAATGTTTGACTTAGGAAATGAGTCCCAAAAATCACCCATTGATGCCCCTTGTTCTTGGTACTGGGGACTTCTTTCTTCAGCACTCGATAGACCTTTGATGGTACCGGTGGTTAGAATCAACTCACTGGTGGTTACCGATGTAGCTATGGAAGAAATTGCCTTCAAGGGAGTCTTATTAATGAAACAACTGTCCAACTGAAGATCTGTTGATCAATCAGTTGTAGTTGCTGCTCCACTTGAACTACCACCGAGAGTTACTTGTAACTCAGGGGGTGTAACCTCCTCAGTTGTTGCTGGGAAAGCAGAGGTATAAGCATCAGACCCAGTCACTTGTGGGAGTATACTCTCAGTAACAGGTGATAGAGAGTAACTAGTTTGTGTCTGAGCAATAACAGCTGCATGCAACAAGGGTAGCATGGATTGTGGTAATATTATTGGTGAGGGTATGGGAGTTGAAAGAGACATGTCCTTGGGATCAGGACTGTGGAAGATGGAGCCAAGTGGATCCAGAGCTTCATATTGTGGAGTCCCTGTGATTACAACCTGATCCTTTTGTGAGGATGCAGGAGGAGTTTTGGGTAATGGTTGAGATCTTTCTTCCAACTGCT
Source organism: Helianthus tuberosus (assembly GCA_030545235.1). Lineage (NCBI taxonomy): Eukaryota > Viridiplantae > Streptophyta > Magnoliopsida > Asterales > Asteraceae > Helianthus > Helianthus tuberosus. Next base: position 59,355,819 of record CM060429.1, on the reverse strand, counting down.
GTGAGGAAGTAGCAGCATTGGTTTGTGGTGACATTTGTGTTGTCACAGGCAGTTGCTCTGGGATCTCATCTTCCAGAGTTGCCTTTGTTTTGGGTTTGGTGGGTTTTCTGGATATTTTTCTTTTCGTCTTTTTGGTAATTTCAGGTGTGGGTTTCAAAGCAGTGGTAGTGCTGCTCTGATCACCTGGAGCAGTGGGCTCAGCAGCAGATGTCTGAGGAGCAGTGGTAACTGCTGAAGTCTGCTCAGACACCTCTGCTTTTGTTTTTATTGGTGCCATCATTCTTGAAAATGTTTCTTTTGTTAAGCCTTTTATTTGAAAATGAACACCTTGTTTTGGCAAATTTTCATCCTCTTTTTCAAATTTTTGTTTAAAGTAATAGCTCAGAAATCTTGGAAAAAGAAGAAATGATTTGCTATCAACATTCTTTACCATGTCATTGAAGATCTCCTGGGAATAGTTGTAATCTTTATTGTTTAAAATAGCATATCCCAGGCATTGAATCTTCAATGGTATTTCGTTAAACGCTGTTGTTTTATTTGAAACACAACTTAAAAGTGTGTGGAATAAAAATCTGGGTGCAGATGGAAAATAACCTTTTTGTAAGGTATCTACCTTTGATTGTTCTGCATATCCCCTTTTCAGAAAATCGGCTTTTAACTCGTTTTTGTCAAAGGAAGTTTTACCATTCTGATCATCGAGTTTGAAGACTTCTGAGATTGTTTGCGGAGTGATTTGAATCACTTTACCCTGTATCGAGGAGTTGATGGCAATGACTTTGTCTTCTTGTTTTTCAAGCGTTGCCTTTTTCCAGAACTCTCTCTGGGTTTGTAGATAAATGGGAGCATCTGCAGTCAACAAATTTTGTACTTTGATGCAGAAAGTATATCAATGATGGAGTCGAAGGTATGGTTATCGGTAGGTTTTGTGAGCAAACCCAGATAATTATGAGGAGATTTGTATGGTATCTCGATGGATTCTTCGGCCGTTTGAGCGACCTCTTTTGAAGATGATTGTGATTTTGGTGTAGATTTTGATTTTGATTTTGACTTCGTCATTTTGATGAAGAAGAATCGAAGAGTGATTTTGGGAAGAAAAGTTGGAAACTGCTTTGTGAAGAGAACTTTGGAATTCAATTCGACAGTGTAAAACCCTGTTTGGGGTTTTGATCAGGGTTTTATTTAGGGAAAAAAATTATCGCTGATTGTGGCAGCGGTTATTATGATGTGAAGGCTAAGAACTGACCACGTGTCAAACACTGATGAAATGGATGAAGGGTGGAGAACAGTTGTTTTAGGAGCCACTGATGAATCAAGCATCAGTAGTTACAACGGTAATAATGAGGACAGTGGATGATTTTTACTATCAGTGGATAGCATATCAGTGGATAAGACACTGATTTTGAGCATCAGTGCTTGTCTAGCAAAATGAAGAATCAGTGGTTGACTTTCAGTAGTGGATAGTAATTAGGAAACATATGTTTAAACAAAACAGTGATTAGGGTAAATGGTACAGATTTGAAGGACAAATATTTCAGCAACTGTTTTGAGAATCTTCATTTAAGGTTTTTGCCACATGTCAATTTTGAAGGACATTGGTTTAGTACCCCAGATGATGAGAACTTTTTACTAAGGCACCTCATTTTCGTTTAATATCCAATTAAAACATGAGTGCCCCAGTAATTTAAGTACAGTTTGGCAATCAACCTTTGATAAATGTTTAAAAACAAACCTGAGTAAGATATGATCTTCGACATATGAACCATTTCCTTCTGACCCATTTATGAGGACAATAATACCAACAAAAAAAATACGGTACTATATCCTGACAGGAACTTAAACTATTGCCAACAAAAATAAGCAAGAGTTCAAAATATATTATTCCAAAAAAATGAACAATATATCCTGGTTATTCGAGAAAATCCTTTAAATATAAAACATTAAAAGATTTTCTGAGAACAGCATCAAAAAGGATCTGGTATATTTTCAAAAGAAAACGTAATCATAACATTCTCAAGTTTATGAAAAGTGGTCAGTGGTTTGACAGCAGTTGGTAGAACACTCTGAATACATTTTGACCACTGTTTGGTACCATTTTCTTTGTCAGTTGATTGCAATCATGAGGACACATGGATAAATTTTTGAACATTTGTCTAGTCCTCTTTGGAGTTCATTCACGGGAATCAAAACCTTTTTCTGAACTGATGAATGCACATAGTTGCTTAATAACCATTATTACCCTAAACTTTAACTCATAAGTGTTTTATGTTTATACTCTTTTCTTTTGACTTTAAAAGTTTTGAGATAGACACACATCTGAGTTTTTGTGAATTTTCTTAATGTATTTTAACATAGTTGATTTTGTCCTTTTTAGGAACTCAACCTGTTTTTAACACATAAGATCTGAATGACAAAAGTTTTAAATTCCCTCTTTTTATGTTATCAAAAACACTAATGTTTTATGAACATAGGTTTTTGTTAATCTGAGGTTCATACTTCAGCATTTTAATAAGGTGACATCACAATTTTCAAAACAGCAATTGAAATCAATTTTGAAATTATGAAATAATCCCACAGTTTAACAGATATGTTTTCAGATCTGAAAACTATGAGTGACTTATGCATGATATCACTTGTTGTGTGAGATTTGTGTGTCATATGACATCTTGGTTGATTTACAGAGTTTCTGAATAACCATTTTGATCATGATTTACTCGTTACTCTGTTTTTCAACTGAATACAACCATCCTTAGTATCAACGAATTTTGAGCCGAACTGTTATGTCAAATTGATTGTTAGATCGAATTTGACTGTCCAAGCTCTGATACCAATTGTTAGGATCTGGGGATCTACTGATTGTGTTTGTTTGTGAGATTTGAACAAATCAAATAGATATGAGCAGTTTTGAGTGCAGCGGAAATGAATAACAAACTTTGTAAACACAATCAAAGGAGAATATAGTTTGACAAACAATTGCTTTTTCATAGAGTAGAAAGATTACATTAAAAGCAAAAGATTACAATGCAAGCTTACAGACTAAACTCCCCCTCAGCCTGATACTCCAGAGTTGGTTGCTCAAGATGAAAGGATTGAATTGAGGAGAAGAACTCACTCAAAACCATCAAATATAACAGTACAGAGTACTGTCATATTTATAGGCAAACCAAACCACTGATGTACCTCAGCTGACATCACCATGATAGTGACATCTAACAGCTTAACAACCTATAAACACTGGTCTATACAAAACTACTGACGTCTAACAACTGATTGATAATAAAATACAAAACAAGTCTAACACTATTCACGTTCCACTGTTGTAGCCTAAGCACTGATTGTATGAACATCAGTGCTTTCTTCAAAAGGTGATCAGTCTTTGAATGAGCAGTGCTTGGGTCTTCAGCAGTACTTAAAAGACAGCAGTAGATAGAGCTCAGTGTTTGCCTTTTAGCAGTCTTTAGTTGTTTCATCAGTGTTTGTTTCATCAGTTGTTCTTCTGAGCAGTACTTAGAGTGTATCAGCAGATAGGTAACCACTGTCAAGGGGAGAGCTTAGTGTAAACTTCTGCTTATTGTGAATCCACTGTTGTGAACCGGTTTTGGCTTTCATTATCTGTTCCTCTGGTAGGGTTCAATCCAAACAGTGATCCTGGCAGTATTTGAGGATCAGTGATCCTTAGGTATAGAAAATCTATCCCTAACATTCACCTTTCTCTCGAATTGGGTTTAAACACCCCGCCTGGAGCGCAAGTTATCCAGGGATAGTTCAAGGTAGCGGGAGCAGTTCATGTAAAAGTGGCTGACAATTTCGTTACTATTGACTATATCCTAGATCCTCAAGGTATATGAGGATTGATCACCCTCTCTCACGAAAGGGTATTTTCATACTCTCTAAGGTTTAAAGGTTTTCACCTTTCTAAGTCTTGGAGTTTATACACTCTCGCCTGTAGCGCATGAAAATCAGGGTTTATCCCCATGATATTAAGGGTTTATCCCTAGTATACTAAGGGTTTATCCCCAGGATATTCAGGGTTCGTCCCCAGAAAAACTAAAGTTTAAAGAATAGGTTTTGAATAAAATATGGCTATGTTTACATTTCCTATATGTTGAACATAGGGGACGTATACCTTAATACAATTCAAAGCATGGGTTCGGATTTCTAAATGTGCACTGGGGACATTCATAAGATGGAAGATTGGAATGAACTCTCTAAGAGTCTTTGGTATAGTCTCTCCTTTTTTATTTTTTGAAATCGCCTCTGAGTAACTTAAGTTTTTTAGGTAATGTAGTAATATCCTGACTAGGATATCTCTCAAGATACTCTCATAATATGTTCCCAAAATGTTTCCAAGGATGTTCAAAGAAAAATATTTTCAGAATAAAATTTATGCAATAAAAATATAACAACAAAGATAAGGCCAAAAGAAAGTTATATTATTAACATAGCAAAAGTTTGTGCTTTTGGTATCATCTCAAACCGAGACCCATCCACCTCCAACTGTTATATTGTTCAAAAGGCATGCAGGAAATATAAATTGTTCGAGTGCAGGAAAAGTAAAATGCAGGAAAACTAAATTGTTTTGGGATTACAGACCAACATTCAAATTTAAAAAGTGGGCTCTGGCCTAGGCATCAACATCCATCATTGCCCACTTGATTGCCCTCACAGAGCAACATCACCACCAGCCTTCTCCGTCTTCTTAGCATCAGTATCCTGAGCAGCATCATCTCAAGCATCCTCACCAGCATCCGTCCCAGCATTCTTCTTCTCTCCAGCCTTGTCCGCCACTTCTGCTGACTTGGAAGTTTCACCAGCCCAACTTTAGCAGGATATGACACAGGTTAGCCTCCAAGCTCCTTCAGCTTCGCCACCCAGGAATTAACCGGCCAGGATGGGCACTCAAGACCTGTCTACTTGTCCTCATAAGCCATCTTGATGCGAGCTTGTAGCAGAGAAACAACAGCTGAATTTTTTATTCCTTCCAGGAAGGAGACCATGGCCTGTTCATGCTCAACTTGGACGGCTTCCAGCTTTACTTCGGCATCCTGAGTAACCTTCTTCAGCTTATCCTCGTAGTGTCGGGACTTGGCTTCAACAATAGTGCCCTGATCAGCAACAGTGGTCTCAAGCTGCTTAATTCTGGCTTCTTGAAACTTGGCTGTACTACAGGCATCGGTGTAGAGGTGGAGCAGATGCTGGAGACCCTGCATGTCAAAATTCAGGTATAAATTAAAACTCACTAACTAGGATATTCTGTCAGGATATATACGCAGGATATAGTACCAGGATATTACCTTGTTAAGGAAGGATGTCATTGGCTCTAAGGAGTCAGTAAAGCTGAGTTCTTCATAAGATAACCCTTCAGAGCCTGGAGTGCTGACCTCGGAACCCTTGTTCTTCTTGGCGGTGGAGGCACGAGTTCTTGGGTTAGGCTTAGGAACCGGGACCGGTTTGGAGCTGGTGGTGGCAGGAGTTTCCTTCTTGACGTTGACTGGAGTGGGATAGCTGTCAAGTTCATCGAGGTCCAGAAGGATTGGAACTTTGCTGGAGTCTGCATAAAGGGAGTAACTATAATACTCTTTTTGAACCATATCAAAGAAAAACATGTATGCAGGATATTGAGCAGGATCCTTACCAGACATGTTTGAGCTAGACAGTTGGCTTGGAGATGCTGGAAGCGGATTGAAACTTCTTTCAACTTCTGGGAGAAGTCTGATAATATCAATCCTTTCCTGTGAGTCAGCTAAAGGAGGCGCAAGCTTTCTGAAATCAGCTGTATACAAGGAAATAAAGAAGTTAGTTCAGAATATGAGACAGGATGTGAGACATGATCATCCTAAAACCCTAAATCCTACCCTTTCTCAACCACTTCACCGAATAATCCGCTCCACCAGGGATTGAATCTCTTTTTACAAAGAAAACTTGGATTTCCATTCCTCTTCATTCCTGGTGGCTCGGAGTATCAGTGGATCACTGGAGGTGGAGTAGAACAAGAATCGGCAAGAGTCGTGGCATCTAAGCCAGTATGCTAGGGGAAGGTCATGAACAGAAAGATCAGGGACATGGGTGTTCTTGATTTGATTAAGAACGAGCAAAACTCGCCAAAGCATTGGCATTGTTTGACTAAAACAGATTTTTGTAATGTTGAAAAACTCAGTGATAAAGTCAGGAAATGGGAATTGCAGCCCTAAGGTAAAAGGAAAAGCGTTGAAGCACAACCACTGATCGGAAACCATGTCTGACCGGATTTCCCGATCGAACGGCCGGAACACCGTCCCCTTCGGAAAGATGTCGGAGGTTTTGAGAGCCGACAAATGAGCACTGTCAAAGGAGCATATTTCTTTCTCCGGATCTTGGAGAATATTCTGGTGAATAAATGAAGGGGCGGAGTCGCCAGAGCTGGAACCGGTTTGCCTCGCCATATGATCGTCGGAATATTGTGCTGAATAGAGGAGAAAGAAGATGGAAATGAGAGAGAGGATTTTACCTTTTACTCTTCGGTGAAGGTTAAATGAAGATAAGGATGAGAAGTTATAGGGAAGTAATGAGTAAATATAGGCTGAACGGTTACAAGTTGTCACATCATGGTCTTATCTTATAATAACCTTGGAATACGTAAAAATGTAACCGTTAGGACTCAGGATCCTTAACGGTAACATTTTTGGAGACAATTGTTTTGGGTGAAATTCTGAGCCCCTATCCTGGATAATATCTTAAATTATATCTTGATTATATGATAAATATTCATACTCGGGATACTGACTCAGGATATTGGTAACATCCTGATATGGTATCCTGAGGATTACTAACGGATTATGTGCAGGAGTACGAGTTCAAGTTTGCAACGTTCATGAAGACCTCTTCCCCTAAAGACTCGGTCCAAGTTGTTCGAAGAAAGACGTTGAGGCCGCTTTACTTGGTCTCCAACGTTAACTAGGGAATATTCGTTGGGATCCCCCGTTTGTAGGAGATTTTGTTTTTGTTTCATAGCTATAAATAGACGGATTAACCAGATCAAATAGGACATAACACTCACTACTCTCGAGCTCTCATACTTTCTCTCGCAACTCTCACTTTCTGAAAAAGCATTGTAACACTTAGTAGCAATCTGGTCAATATCCTGCACTGTGTCCTGACATTTGAAGTAATAAGAAGAACAAGGCAACTGCGATGGTCAGCTCCCGAGGTTTTCTGCCGGCGATCTAAATTGATCAAGGGCTTTCCTCGTACATCTCGTGTCACCCTTTACTTTTTGCTCATTGTTTTATAATAGATATAGCTCGATATCCTGAGCTATATCCTGAAACTGTTTTTGCAATCAACTAAATCAACATATTTTCGATACACATTCTTAGCACACTACCTCACTTAACTAATTTGATCACTAAATTGCTTAGGTAATTTTTGACCAAAACAGTGATCATCTGTTGAGAACCAGTTTTGGCTTTGTATCATCTGTTCTTCAAGGAAGGATTGCATGAGCCAACACTAATCAGTGCGCTTCCATACTGGTACTAACAAGAGCTTTATATCTACCAATTTCAAATCTCTCCCCGATGTATTCTTTGGTGAATAACAAACCCATGTTCTATAGAACTCGCTGAATGATAAACTGATAATCACTAACGAAATGATCTTCAATTGTACCTTAATTTTTAATACCCAACATTTCGATAACGATCTCTTATTGTAAGAACTTGGAATATGTGGTAGTGGGAATGGATCGGTTATCAAAGTACAAGGCCGAGATTGTGTTCTTGGAGAAAGTTGTTAAAGTATTAGTGTTAAGAGAAGAAATAATCGTGGTTAAAGATGAAAATCCCGGTCAAGTGTTACCGCTTGTATCTCATATAAAGATGCAAAAGTACCTTCGCAGAGGATGTATGGCGTACGTGGTGAACGTGGCAACCAGGGACCCAGAAGAGTAGCATATCGAAGACATTCCTGTAGTATGTGAATATCCCGATATATTCCCGGATGAACTACAAGTGTCTAGCTAACTGCAAGAGTTGCTAGACAAGGGTTTCATACAACCTATCGCCAAATCACCTTATCGGTTAGCGCCCTCCAAACTGCTAGAAGTGTCTAGCCAACTACAAGAGTTGCTAGACAAGGGTTTCATACAAGTAAGTTATTCCCAGTGGGGAGCACCGATGTTGTTTGTTAAAAAGAGGGAAAAAAGTGTTCGATATCCACTCTCCGGAATAGACGATCTGTTTAATCAGCTTGAAGGGAGCAAGTTACTTTTCCAAGATAGATCTTAGATCAGATTATCATCAAGTAACAATCCAAGAGGAAGTGATCCCAAAAACATCTTTTCGAGGTATGGACATTATGAGTTCCTAGTTATGCCCTTTGGGTTGACCAATACACTTGCAGTGTTTATGGATCTCATGAACCGATTCTGTAAACCCTATCTTGACAAGTTCGTTGTAGTTTTCATTGATGACATCCTGATATATTCGAAAAGCAAAAAAAGAGCATGAGCAAGAATTAAGAACGTTTCTTGAATTGTTGAGGCAGGAGAAGTAATACGCAAAACTATCCAAGTGTGATTTTTGGTTGCAGAAGATGCAATTTTTAGGGCACGTTGTAGATCAACAAGGAATTCATGTAAATCCCAGCAAAGTGGAAGCCATTAAGAGTTGGAATACGCCTGAGATGGCCACCGAAACCCATCAGTATTTGGGCTTGGTTGGTTATTATCGACATTTTGCTTAGAACCACTTTTGCTTTACACAACTCTTAACTCTCCTAACTCAGAAGGATAGAAAGTTTGAGTGGGGAGAAGAACATGAGAAGGATTTTCAACTATGAACACAGAAGCTATGCCATGCACGAGTTCTCAATCTTCCCGTTGAACCCAATGAGTTGTGGTTTATTGTAACGCATCCTGTAAAGGCTTAGGGTCGCAAAGAAAAAAATTATTGCATGTGCCTCTTGATGGTTTAAAATACATGAAAAGAATCATACCACCTATGAATTAGAGCAGGGAACGGTAACCATTGTACTTAAGATCTGAAGGTATTACTTATACGGGACAAGGTGCATGATGTGACACCTGTGTCACTGCGACCATCAAACAAATACCAAACCAATGAAATATTGTATTTCATACTTGGGATCTGTATAAATATGTGTATCTTTTACACATATCAATTCTTGTTCGATTACAAGCTCTAAATCACTTTCTGGAAGGTTATACGCGCACTGATGCGTAAATATAACCAGTTTAATGCAACAAACACTCCGGAATAGTGAAATAGGCTTAACATACCTTAAATAACCTTTACATAACTTAGAAATAAGTTTTAAAGGCTTTGGTATGGCAAAAACAAGTTAAATCGCTTACAGGGACTAAAGTTGACAAACTGCGAAAGTATGCCAATCTGAACTGTAACAGACATTCCGGAACATGACCATAAGTTAAACACACCTTAAATATCCTTTATATAGCTTAGAAATAGGCTTTGAGGGGTTCGGTGTGCTAAAATAAACTTTTGGGTCATTCAGGGACTAAAAGCGTCAAAAAGTGCACAAGTTTGCACTTTCACGCATAACTTACATTCTGAATACACCCGGACATCCAAAAATTTATGTAAGCACTAAAACATTTTATTTTAGTGTTTGGCATAAGAAAAATCCATTCGTCACGTCATTTGGATCGTTTTTCGCGCTTATGCGCATTCCGTCGTAATTAGCCGAACAACGCAAACGTACGGCTAAACGAACCGACATCCGAGATATTTTTGAGAACATTTTAAGTTCCCTTTACTTTAACTTCATTTTAAAGCTTTGAAATGGGGTTAACGGGCCTTAAACGCGTCGGAAAACGCCTTATTACACTACAGGGACCAAATCTGCCATTTTTGAAACTTTCTGTGCAGAAACATTGAATCTGGCCTATACCACCTTTGCACATGGTTTTGGGCAATACTATGGGCTGGTTTGATGTGCACATGGTATTACAATACCATGGGTGCAAGTGTATGGCCAAGATTGAAGCACTTTTTCCAAGAAACGATCCTAACGGTTCGGGAAATCCTATAAATACCCCATGCCTTCATTTGCAAAACCCACAAGAATTTTGATTTGAGAAAATCTAAGTTGAAACCATTGTTTCATACCTGAGTTACTTGGATCGATATTAGCATTCGGGGACCCTTCGTAAGTATTCCTTCGTTCTTTTATTGCTTTTCGAGTCCGAAAGTTAAACTTTGTTTGACTTTCTGCGTTGACCAGTTTATGGTCAATGCGAAGTTCGTTTGAACTTTGCAACGTGATTGTAATCACGATGGTTATAGTCCCTTGGGACTATGCCTACTGATTACCACGTTGTCTAGGGTCGTAAGGGTAAGCGATCTCATAAATCGCTTATACCTTCGAACCCGACCCATTTGGTCGATCATTAGGATCCGACCAAACACATTAGGTGACCATAGTAGGTAGGGAATAACCTTCCGAGGTTATACCCTACGGTCACATCGTTTGAGTAGTTGTATGATAGGTAGTTTATATGCCTTAGGTAAATTACCAAAATGCCCTTTTTTACGCCAAAATTCATTTTAAGCATATGTAACATAACTTTTGGTATCTAAACTGATTTGGTAACAATATTAGATGTGTTAAGGCATATTTTACTTGTCATAGGACTAGTTAGGCGTTCCGAACGCGTTTCACGCGAACGACGCGTTAAAGTAGCATAAACTACCTAAATGGGTCGTAATGGGTAGTAAGCACTTATGTTAGGTCTCATTTAGTATGTAGGCTTTGTTAAACCATATTACACGAGTCTCCATACTCGTTTGGTTTATGAACCCTCATTCTATCTAAATCCTCCGATTTAGGTCCGGTTTATTAACATAGTTACCTATATTAGGTGTCGTTTGATTCCGAGATCTCTAGCATTGTTTGGTTGTTACTCAAGGACTACTAAGCAATCTCAAGTGAGTACATAGACCCCTCTTTTACTGTTTTCCAAACTGTTTTAGGGTGAAACACATGTGCCTACTTGTTACTTTCATGCTTTCCTGTTTTCACATCATATACCTGTTATGTTCGTTAGTACATTATAGTACATGATTTCATTACATTACATGCTATGTATGCCCATTGTGTGCGTACTTAGTACATCGTTTTACATTACATGCTATGTATGCCCATTGTGTGCGTACTTAGTACATCGTTCTACATTACATTTCATGCTATGTATGTCCATTGTGTGCATACTTAGTACATTGTTTTACATTGCATTTCTGTTGCATATGCTCATCCAGCATATGAACACATTATACTACATTTTGAACCGTTGTAACTATTTGACTATGTGAACCGTCGTAACCATTTGATTATATGAACCGTTTGTAACTGTTGAACCATGTGAATCATCTGTAACTGTTGAACCGTGTGAACCATTTGTATCTGTTGACCTGATTTACATTTGACAATAGACATTTGACTATACATAAACATTTCTACAATTGTTAAACATTACATCTTGGTGGTTTGGTTTGAGTAAGTGATTTAAGTAACGATGCGTGTGTAATATGATACAAGCATGGTGGATACGCCGCTGGTACTTCCTATATATAAGTGTCTGTATGGTATTACATATCGTAGCGTTATTTGAACCATTTCAATTTGAGACATATAACATTTTATACAAATAACATACTTTTCACAAGACATTGTTTTACAAACAACTTATCTTATACAAACCCATTTTACATGGTTATTCATTTAATCATACATTATTCTCTTATTTACACATATCATCTGATCTTATCATTTTTCAAATGATTTACAAGACAAAGCAAATTACAAGGTTCATGACTAAACATCTTTCTCAAACATAAGTCATGAATTCTGTTTTCACAAAACCTATGTATCTTACAGGCATTTTTATGCTGACGTACCTATTTTCACATGTGTTTTCAGGAGATGATGCATAGGACTTATCAAGACATACTTAGGCGGACCTGTGCCTTAGTGACTTAAAACGAGACAAGAACTAGTTAATTTATGTTATGTACTCTTTGTTTCTTGTTTAAAACAATGTAAACTCTCATGTTTGATTAATAACATGAAACTTCAATTGCCATGGATTTGAAACAATTAATTCTGTTACAACACTCCCCGACGTTTCCGCCACGTTTTGTATGTTCTACGTGGTCGGGGTGTGACAGAAAAGATGGTATCAGAGCCAATGGTTATAGGGAATTAGGTTATTAGTAATGCTTTGACCTAGTCTATAACCTTTCTAGGACCCTAATGCGAGTTTACTTGCGTTTAGTCATAAAACAATACCGTCACCTATCCTTAGGCGACGACCACAACAAGAACATAAATTTCAAAACCGCTTTGAAAACTAATCATCTGTTCTAGGATGATTGATTACTAGGTTTTGAACCCTCTATTGTAAGGTTTTGAACCCTCTGTTATAAGGTTTTGAACCCCTTTGAGTTTTCAAAATCTCGTCAAGGTTTTGGGTTTTAAATAATGTGAACACGTGCAAACTGGAAGGGTGAATGCCTGTATTCTGGGTTTTCTGTCTAGGCAAGCACTTCGTATATATCTCATCAGACGCGAGACCAGTTGTGCTTACCTGGGAATTCTTGGGATGAGTGTTCACTTATAGGCGAGCATGTCTTCGCGATACATTATTTTTGATCCATTTACTTTGATTAGTCACCAGGGTCGTTTGTTGCTTTGTAGTAACAAACAAATGACCACTATCCTTGCTTCATCAGATTTGTTTCATCTCATTCTTTTCGTCTAATACTCTCACTCGTTTCCTTTCATGTTTCCTCTTTTAGAATGCCTCCCCGACGCGAAAACCAGATAGCGACTGCCGAACTGGCAGAAATTATTGCGCAGCAAATGGCTGCTCAATTCCCAAACCTCTTTGCTCAATGGAACCAAACCAACAACAACAACAATGGTCCATGCAATTTCAAGAGTTTTAACTCGGCTAAACCACTCAAGTTTAGTGGTTCTGAGGGAGCGACTGGGCTTCTTCAATGGTTCGAGAGCATTGAGAATACTTTCCGCCACGTGCAGTGTAACAACCTTGATTTTCAAACATGTACTTCACTAAGTTATAAGGACCCAACCACTTTGATTAGTCACTGATATTGTTTATTCGTGAAATAAACGATATCCATCTTGTTGTGTTTCCTCTCTCGTCTTCATTGACTTTATGAAATTATTCCACCAAAAACATTTCATTCCGACTCCTATGACCTTATGCTCTTACCCTACTGCTTGTAGACACGTAGCTGGTCCAATGACTCTCTTGCCCATGATTTTCCTAGCCATTAAAACACAATCACACTTCATCATTTTACCAAAGACAATGTTTTCAAATAGAAACCAAACCAAATTTTTTCTCATACTTATAAGGCCCTATAGATATTATAACATCGTTTTACTAAAATTCTTTTCAAAATCAATAAATCATTTACTTTTCAATGATCACTAAGTTCATCATGCTAAATTTCCCCTCAAGGATCAACGTTTCCACGTGAACCTCCAAATTTCAAATTTCTTAATAATGCAAACTTACTATACACCACACGATATGTTGTTTAAAATTTAAGACCATGGGCAAGAAAACTTCATAGGAACCGACAATTTTTTACTTATATAAACCCTTTTTAAAACAAAAGTAATTTCTTACAAAATATGGCATGCATAACTAGTAAGTAATTTATATTCTTTTTACATATATGAACTAGATCCTACTTTGCAAAACAAACTCAGTTTACCTTATTCGGTAAACTCAACGTTTTACACGCGCATATAATCGTGCACGTTTTAGTCGATATCTCGCGAAGATTTCACCTATGCCATCCGTTTTACATCCTCAATCTCTCGATCGTTTTATATGCCTAAATTTGTTTTATACTATATACACAATCATTTTTATTCGTATTTACACTCATAGTCATATTCATAACCATACGTTTTTAAGCTTAACCTCATACTCATATCCACGTTGTTATACTCATAAGTGTTATTAGTCACACTTATACTTATATCCATACATTTATAGTCCAAAGTTTATACATTGTACGTTTATACCCATACTCACAATGATACCATTACATCACACGATATTAATATTCGTACTCACATTCATGCATTTTACGTTTATATTCACGCTTATACTTTACGCTTGTACCTACACTCATACTCCCAAGTTAGCAAGGGTTACGGATCGAAAACCCGAAGGCTTAGGAGTTTACAACTCGTAAGTATATATACGACCGTTGTATAACGGTCACATACAACGGTTACATAGCCGTTGTAAAACGGCTATATTCCACCTCTATAAATAACCAATCAACAATCTCATTTTATTCGCAACAAAACACTCTTTCTTCTCACTCTCTTCAAAGATGCATCCGAGTCGCCTGGTTCTGGTGTTTGCTGGTGTGATGCTTGGAGTATTGCTATTTTTAATTCTTAGCCTTCCACCAGAAGAAATGGGTCACTTTTATTTCGTATACTGTTTCGTTATTGTACCATTGTATTATATTTGTATCATGATGAGTCTATGAATGTCGGTTTAGTGTATTCATTTTAGAAATAAAATATTAATGTTTTCAAAGTGTGTTGTGTTGTGAATAAAACCATTTAGTCCATATACAATCATGCATTACGAATTCACACTTATATTCACTTCCCCTCGTTTGCGTTTACACAAATATTCCCATACGTACTCACACTTATACGCTTTTCATACTTAAACATGTTTTACACATATATTCATATACATTTCACTTATCCCTACACCTATACGATTATGTTTACATTTACATTCACGATCATGTTGATACTCACACCTCCTACTTATTCAAGAGTGCTTACACCTTAAATACGGTTCATACATTTTGCTCAAACTTGTACCCAGATTTATACTCATTTTCCATACCCGATATGCCTAGACTTATAATCATGCCCTTATTCACATATTTGTGTTACGCTCCCGTACGTGTTCATATTTAAACTTGTACTATGTTACACTCAGAGTTTATACACACGTACTATTTCAATTGTTGAAAACAAAGCACCTTTCTCTGACCATGACCATAATTTATCACTTGGCAAGATAAGCTATGCAGACTGTGCAACGAGTCAAGTAATTATGGGTGCACACATAATTATGAGATTCGATGCATGGAAACCATAGTGAGGCTTGTTAAGTGTGATGGCATAAAATCTAGAGTGATTAGATAACGAGGCGATTATAATATCATAAGAACATGGTGGATGCGCCGCTGGTACTTCCTATATATAAGCGTTCTTAGTGTATTATCTGTCGTAGCGTTATCCAAGTCACTTTAGGATTTTATGTTATCCCAGACCCATTTGTGTTAACTTAAACAAGAATCAAAAGCTTTTCATAAATATTCATTTCCGCTTCTGAAGAAATGTCCACTGGGAAATGAATTATCCATTACTTGCTTATTTGTACACACATTTGTTTGCATAACATTTACATTACATATCTAGCATAGCATGGTGTCACACAAAACAATTTTTATACAATGATCCTCGTAAATTCCTCAGAATTTGCAGCACCAAACAATGACTTGATTATCATTGCAATTACATTCTACGGTCTCTTTCGAATAAATTTCGGGACGAAATTTTCTAAAGTAGGGGAGACTGTAACAACCTTGATTTTCAAACATGTACTTGTTTGATACACATATCATATTTTGAGATGCAATTTGTTTTATACATGTTTAGTTTTATTGTTGCTACATGTTTTGCCGACCCAAACACGTGAATAATTTCAATTTGTTCTAGTTTCACACTTGTAAACAAGGCCACACTAATTACAAGGGCCAAACGTGTCATTTTGTGGAAATATAAGTTAAAGGACTCCTTTGTCATTCCCTGAAACTTGTTTAAAATATTTGATATTAAATCAGTATTTTTAAAACCCTCACTATTTTACAAAATATAAAGTTCGGGGACTAAGTTGTCATTTTTGAAACTTAAATGTTCGGGTTAAAAATGTAAATGTTGTAAAACATAAAGTTTAGGGTCCTTTGTGACATTTTTGAAACTTGTTTTATAAATAAAAGTATAAGTTTTTAAAACTTTTAAAAGTTTAGGGTTTAAAATGTAATTTTAGAAAACTTATATTTTATATAAAATAAACATATATTTTTGAAATTAAAGTCCAAGGACCATTGGGTCATTTTATCAAACTTGTAGTCTAGGGACTATACATGCCATTTTTGAAACTGATTTCAGTTAAAAACCCTAACCGGGTTAGAAATTATGAAAGGAATTCAATTTTTAAATTAACTTAGTTAAACTGTTCAGTTAACAAGTCCAGGGACCTTTCCTGCCCATTTTAAAAAATCGATTTAACCGGATTAGGCAACTCAGTTAGACTTTTATTAAGGAAATTTGTTTTAGACAACTAACCTAGTTAGACTCTTTGGTTAAATATGAGGGACCTATTTTGACTAACTCAGAAACATTAGGGACCCAACCTGAAACTTAAATTCAAACGGTTTTACACCGTTTATATCGCCGGGAATTAATCCAAATCGCAATCAAACAAAGCCCACTGATCAACGAACATCCCTGCTTGTTCTCCTCGACAATTCGAAACCGTCCAACATTTCAATTTCACCAAACCATGCAATTATGTTTCCCATATCGGAAATGTTTAAAAATATTTTAGTGGGAATCGAATTGTCTGTTTTCGATTGTTTTTTAATCAATGAAACATTGTTATAAGTTCCTGCAACCCTCACGAATCTCACAGACCTTTCAAAACTCACAAACACCTCCGAAAAGCCCACTGTTTCACCTCTGCAACTTCGCCGGAAAACAAGCTCGCCGGAATTACTCGGAGCACCAATCTGGTCGATACCGGACCCGTATTCGATCATCATCCGGTATAACATCGATCACTAAATGTTTCTGTAACTTTAATTTAGCTTTAGTTCATGTTTGATAGGTTAATTCGATCGGTTTGACTTCTGTTGACTTGAAATTGGGGAAGATGATAAATTTCTTTTGTATTTTAATTTTCTTTTTAAAACAGTTTACAGATTAATTCATATTAATTCAATGTTATTGTTATAAAATCCGAAATTTTTATCATACATTCCTGACATATTAGTGTATTTATTAAAAATATAAAAAGTTGTAAAATTTCTATAAATCTATTTTATTTTAATTAAAAACTGTTCTGATTTAAATAATTATATTAATTCGAATTTTTAGAATTAATTTATGAAATTTTTATGTTAATTATATTGTACAGTATACTTTGTAAAAATAAATTTTTATAAAATATTTGAAACTGTTTTGATATTTTTATAATTAAAACAGTCAAATCTTATGTTTTATAGAATTAATTGTATTAATTTAATTATTCTGAGTTGTAAATTATTTCCAAAACTATTTTTATACTATTATGCATGTTATATTGAGATTTTTAAAAATCAGAAACCATGTTTAGTTACCTTGCATGTTATTTTTAGATAATAAACTTTATAAAATCAGTTTTTGTGCAATTATTCTTTTAATTCCAGAATATTATGTAAAATTAATTAAAGGCCATAATATTTATTTTAAATCTGTATTATTGCATGTCAATATTTAAAAATATTATTTCTAATTTTTCTGTTTTAAATAATTATTTAGGTAATTATTTACACAATTATCCAGTTATTTCATTTTAACAGATAATTAAACTGTTTATTTAAAACATATTTATTTTCTGCCATGATAATTATTTTTAATCTAACTTATACTCGTTATATAATTAAAATGTCATTTTTAATTATTCTGCCCTAAATTAATTATTAGATAATTAATTTGTATAATTATCATATTATTCTGAAATTTCATACGTTTTAATAATACAGAAAATAATTTATACATTCTGTAATTAAACTTGGACTTTTGAATTATATTTTAAACTCTTAAATTATACAAACTGTTTACATAATTTTATAAGATATATGTAAATAAACTTAAAGTATAATTATTTATTTATATATATATTATTTGTTTAAATATACAAATAATAATATCATACTTATTGTTTGTATAACTCAGTAATTTTATATAAACACTTCTTAAATTTATCAAGTTACCAAGTGTTCCTCGAACAGTTTGTCAAACCGTACAACACAAAACCTTGTGACCCGTTTATACAAAATCACAGTATTGCCCATGTTAATGCTATGTTCCATATGTGTTTGTTTCATGCATGTTATAGATTAGCATGGAAAGACTTGTTCCTGCAAACTCTTATCTATATATTTGTTGGGATTTATTTCGCAAACAAGGTGAGTTCATAGTTCCCATTTTTTGTTTTACAATATTTTCGGGATGAAACATATGTAATAATGTGATACAAACCAATTTGCATTTTGTGGCTATCTTGATCGTTTTCTTGCAATTGTTTGATTACTTGATGCTTAAACATTACATTCATTAACTCCGTATAAGCCGAACGGTAATATTATAGCGCTATAGGTGTGACGCCCCATCCGACTTCCAGTTCAGCTCTATTGTTGTTGTTGTTGTTATTCATGTTATTCAATGCGGAAGTTTGGGTGATCAATGCCGTGTTTCGTCTACAAGGTTTGAATGTTAACCAAGCGGGACTTGTTTCATTCAATTGTTTAGAACATATCAAATGCCACATTGTTAAACATTTTATTTCATTATCACATTATTTGTCTACTACCAAACTAACCAAAACCTATGAACTCACTCAACCGTTTGTTGACCCAAATTGTTTTTAACATATGTTTCAGGTTTTGCAAGGATCACATAGGATTGCTAAAGACAAGTGCCTTAGCTTTAAATAAAACAAAGACGTTTGTGAACAATGTGTTATAATTGTTATGTACTAGTTTGGATGTGAATGCAATCCTATCAATCAACTTAATTATAATTCAATTTTAATTTAATCACCATGTGCTCATATGCATTCTATCAAGTTTCGTGATACCCTTGACGTTTCCGCCTCCGGTCAGGGTGTCACAGGATGGTATCAGAGCCATGGTTATAGGGAATTAGGTTATTAGAAATTTCTTTTGACCTAGACTATAACTTACCTAGGACCCCTATCCACTAGATATTATGTCCGCTTCCTTGTCTCTACCTCTATTCTTACTCTTGAAACCTTAGCCTCTTCACGGTGGATTTCTCTCGTCTAACTTTTGGGCTATACAAATTACTTATCATCTGTCCTCAGGTGATTTAAATTTTTTTTTTCAAAACCACCTCTGAATTTTACTCTCGTCAAAGTCTTGGGCTCTAATAACGAACTCGTGCAATCTGGAAGGGTGGGTGCCTGTATTCTGAGTTTTCTGTCTAAGGCTAGCACTTCGTATATATCTCATCAGACGCGAGACCAGTTGTGCTTACCTGGGAATTCTTGGGATGAGTGTCCACTTATAGGCTAAAGCATGACTTCACTAAGTTATAAGGACCCAACCACTTTGATTAGTCACTGATATTGTTTATTCGTGAAATAAACGATATCCATCTTGTTGTGTTTCCTCTCTCGTCTTCATTGACTTTATGAAATTATTCCACCAAAAACATTTCATTCCGACTCCTATGACCTTATGCTCTTACCCTACTGCTTGTAGACACGTAGCTGGTCCAATGACTCTCTTGCCCATGATTTTCCTAGCCATTAAAACACAATCACACTTCATCATTTTACCAAAGACAATGTTTTCAAATAGAAACCAAACCAAATTTTTTCTCATACTTATAAGGCCCAATAGATATTATAACATCGTTTTACTAAAATTCTTTTCAAAATCAATAAATCATTTACTTTTCAATGATCACTAAGTTCATCATGCTAAATTTCCCCTCAAGGATCAACGTTTCCACGTGAACCTCCAAATTTCAAATTTCTTAATAATGCAAACTTACTATACACCACACGATATGTTGTTTAAAATTTAAGACCATGGGCAAGAAAACTTCATAGGAACCGACAATTTTTTACTTATATAAACCCTTTTTAAAACAAAAGTAATTTCTTACAAAATATGGCATGCATAACTAGTAAGTAATTTATATTCTTTTTACATATATGAACTAGATCCTACTTTGCAAAACAAACTCAGTTTACCTTATTCGGTAAACTCAACGTTTTACACGCGCATATAATCGTGCACGTTTTAGTCGATATCTCGCGAAGATTTCACCTATGCCATCCGTTTTACATCCTCAATCTCTCGATCGTTTTATATGCCTAAATTTGTTTTATACTATATACACAATCATTTTTATTCGTATTTACACTCATAGTCATATTCATAACCATACGTTTTTAAGCTTAACCTCATACTCATATCCACGTTGTTATACTCATAAGTGTTATTAGTCACACTTATACTTATATCCATACATTTATAGTCCAAAGTTTATACATTGTACGTTTATACCCATACTCACAATGATACCATTACATCACACGATATTAATATTCGTACTCACATTCATGCATTTTACGTTTATATTCACGCTTATACTTTACGCTTGTACCTACACTCATACTCCCAAGTTAGCAAGGGTTACGGATCGAAAACCCGAAGGCTTAGGAGTTTACAACTCGTAAGTATATATACGACCGTTGTATAACGGTCACATACAACGGTTACATAGCCGTTGTAAAACGGCTATATTCCACCTCTATAAATAACCAATCAACAATCTCATTTTATTCGCAACAAAACACTCTTTCTTCTCACTCTCTTCAAAGATGCATCCGAGTCGCCTGGTTCTGGTGTTTGCTGGTGTGATGCTTGGAGTATTGCTATTTTTAATTCTTAGCCTTCCACCAGAAGAAATGGGTCACTTTTATTTCGTATACTGTTTCGTTATTGTACCATTGTATTATATTTGTATCATGATGAGTCTATGAATGTCGGTTTAGTGTATTCATTTTAGAAATAAAATATTAATGTTTTCAAAGTGTGTTGTGTTGTGAATAAAACCTAAATACAATCATGCATTACGAATTCACACTTATATTCACTTCCCCTCGTTTGCGTTTACACAAATATTCCCATACGTACTCACACTTATACGCTTTTTATACTTAAACATGTTTTACACATATATTCATATACATTTCACTTATCCCTACACCTATACGATTATGTTTACATTTACATTCACGATCATGTTGATACTCACACCTCCTACTTATTCAAGAGTGCTTACACCTTAAATACGGTTCATACATTTTGCTCAAACTTGTACCCAGATTTATACTCATTTTCCATACCCGATATGCCTAGACTTATAATCATGCCCTTATTCACATATTTGTGTTACGCTCCCATGCGTGTTCATATTTAAACTTGTACTATGTTACACTCAGAGTTTATACACACGTACTATTTCAATTGTTGAAAACAAAGCACCTTTCTCTGACCATGACCATAATTTATCACTTGGCAAGATAAGCTATGCAGACTGTGCAACGAGTCAAGTAATTATGGGTGCACACATAATTATGAGATTCGATGCATGGAAACCATAGTGAGGCTTGTTAAGTGTGATGGCATAAAATCTAGAGTGATTAGATAACGAGGCGATTATAATATCATAAGAACATGGTGGATACGCCGCTGGTACTTCCTATATATAAGCGTTCTTAGTGTATTATCTGTCGTAGCGTTATCCAAGTCACTTTAGGATTTTATGTTATCCCAGACCCATTTGTGTTAACTTAAACAAGAATCAAAAGCTTTTCATAAATATTCATTTCCGCTTCTGAAGAAATGTCCACTGGGAAATGAATTATCCATTACTTGCTTATTTGTACACACATTTGTTTGCATAACATTTACATTACATATCTAGCATAGCATGGTGCCACACAAAACAATTTTTATACAATGATCCTCGTAAATTCCTCAGAATTTGCAGCACCAAACAATGACTTGATTATCATTGCAATTACATTCTACGGTCTCTTTCGAATAAATTTCGGGACGAAATTTTCTAAAGTAGGGGAGACTGTAACAACCTTGATTTTCAAACATGTACTTGTTTGATACACATATCATATTTTGAGATGCAATTTGTTTTATACATGTTTAGTTTTATTGTTGCTACATGTTTTGCCGACCCAAACACGTGAATAATTTCAATTTGTTCTAGTTTCACACTTGTAAACAAGGCCACACTAATTACAAGGGCCAAACGTGTCATTTTGTGGAAATATAAGTTAAAGGACTCCTTTGTCATTCCCTGAAACTTGTTTAAAATATTTGATATTAAATCAGTATTTTTAAAACCCTCACTATTTTACAAAATATAAAGTTCGGGGACTAAGTTGTCATTTTTGAAACTTAAATGTTCGGGTTAAAAATGTAAATGTTGTAAAACATAAAGTTTAGGGTCCTTTGTGACATTTTTGAAACTTGTTTTATAAATAAAAATATAAGTTTTTAAAACTTTTAAAAGTTTAGGGTTTAAAATGTAATTTTAGAAAACTTATATTTTATATAAAATAAACATATATTTTTGAAATTAAAGTCCAAGGACCATTGGGTCATTTTATCAAACTTGTAGTCTAGGGACTATACATGCCATTTTTGAAACTGATTTCAGTTAAAAACCCTAACCGGGTTAGAAATTATGAAAGGAATTCAATTTTTAAATTAACTTAGTTAAACTGTTCAGTTAACAAGTCCAGGGACCTTTCCTGCCCATTTTAAAAAATCGATTTAACCGGATTAGGCAACTCAGTTAGACTTTTATTAAGGAAATTTGTTTTAGACAACTAACCTAGTTAGACTCTTTGGTTAAATATGAGGGACCTATTTTGACTAACTCAGAAACATTAGGGACCCAACCTGAAACTTAAATTCAAACGGTTTTACACCGTTTATATCGCCGGGAATTAATCCAAATCGCAATCAAACAAAGCCCACTGATCAACGAACATCCCTGCTTGTTCTCCTCGACAATTCGAAACCGTCCAACATTTCAATTTCACCAAACCATGCAATTATGTTTCCCATATCGGAAATGTTTAAAAATATTTTAGTGGGAATCGAATTGTCTGTTTTCGATTGTTTTTTAATCAATGAAACATTGTTATAAGTTCCTGCAACCCTCACGAATCTCACAGACCTTTCAAAACTCACAAACACCTCCGAAAAGCCCACTGTTTCACCTCTGCAACTTCGCCGGAAAACAAGCTCGCCGGAATTACTCGGAGCACCAATCTGGTCGATACCGGACCCGTATTCGATCATCATCCGGTATAACATCGATCACTAAATGTTTCTGTAACTTTAATTTAGCTTTAGTTCATGTTTGATAGGTTAATTCGATCGGTTTGACTTCTGTTGACTTGAAATTGGGGAAGATGATAAATTTCTTTTGTATTTTAATTTTCTTTTTAAAACAGTTTACAGATTAATTCATATTAATTCAATGTTATTGTTATAAAATCCGAAATTTTTATCATACATTCCTGACATATTAGTGTATTTATTAAAAATATAAAAAGTTGTAAAATTTCTATAAATCTATTTTATTTTAATTAAAAACTGTTCTGATTTAAATAATTATATTAATTCGAATTTTTAGAATTAATTTATGAAATTTTTATGTTAATTATATTGTACAGTATACTTTGTAAAAATAAATTTTTATAAAATATTTGAAACTGTTTTGATATTTTTATAATTAAAACAGTCAAATCTTATGTTTTATAGAATTAATTGTATTAATTTAATTATTCTGAGTTGTAAATTATTTCCAAAACTATTTTTATACTATTATGCATGTTATATTGAGATTTTTAAAAATCAGAAACCATGTTTAGT
The DNA here is from genome assembly GCA_030545235.1 of Helianthus tuberosus. Taxonomy (NCBI): domain Eukaryota; kingdom Viridiplantae; phylum Streptophyta; class Magnoliopsida; order Asterales; family Asteraceae; genus Helianthus; species Helianthus tuberosus. Next base: position 59,331,958 of record CM060429.1, on the reverse strand, counting down.
TACCTTGCATGTTATTTTTAGATAATAAACTTTATAAAATCAGTTTTTGTGCAATTATTCTTTTAATTCCAGAATATTATGTAAAATTAATTAAAGGCCATAATATTTATTTTAAATCTGTATTATTGCATGTCAATATTTAAAAATATTATTTCTAATTTTTCTGTTTTAAATAATTATTTAGGTAATTATTTACACAATTATCCAGTTATTTCATTTTAACAGATAATTAAACTGTTTATTTAAAACATATTTATTTTCTGCCATGATAATTATTTTTAATCTAACTTATACTCGTTATATAATTAAAATGTCATTTTTAATTATTCTGCCCTAAATTAATTATTAGATAATTAATTTGTATAATTATCATATTATTCTGAAATTTCATACGTTTTAATAATACAGAAAATAATTTATACATTCTGTAATTAAACTTGGACTTTTGAATTATATTTTAAACTCTTAAATTATACAAACTGTTTACATAATTTTATAAGATATATGTAAATAAACTTAAAGTATAATTATTTATTTATATATATATTATTTGTTTAAATATACAAATAATAATATCATACTTATTGTTTGTATAACTCAGTAATTTTATATAAACACTTCTTAAATTTATCAAGTTACCAAGTGTTCCTCGAACAGTTTGTCAAACCGTACAACACAAAACCTTGTGACCCGTTTATACAAAATCACAGTATTGCCCATGTTAATGCTATGTTCCATATGTGTTTGTTTCATGCATGTTATAGATTAGCATGGAAAGACTTGTTCCTGCAAACTCTTATCTATATATTTGTTGGGATTTATTTCGCAAACAAGGTGAGTTCATAGTTCCCATTTTTTGTTTTACAATATTTTCGGGATGAAACATATGTAATAATGTGATACAAACCAATTTGCATTTTGTGGCTATCTTGATCGTTTTCTTGCAATTGTTTGATTACTTGATGCTTAAACATTACATTCATTAACTCCGTATAAGCCGAACGGTAATATTATAGCGCTATAGGTGTGACGCCCCATCCGACTTCCAGTTCAGCTCTATTGTTGTTGTTGTTGTTATTCATGTTATTCAATGCGGAAGTTTGGGTGATCAATGTCGTGTTTCGTCTACAAGGTTTGAATGTTAACCAAGCGGGACTTGTTTCATTCAATTGTTTAGAACATATCAAATGCCACATTGTTAAACATTTTATTTCATTATCACATTATTTGTCTACTACCAAACTAACCAAAACCTATGAACTCACTCAACCGTTTGTTGACCCAAATTGTTTTTAACATATGTTTCAGGTTTTGCAAGGATCACATAGGATTGCTAAAGACAAGTGCCTTAGCTTTAAATAAAACAAAGACGTTTGTGAACAATGTGTTATAATTGTTATGTACTAGTTTGGATGTGAATGCAATCCTATCAATCAACTTAATTATAATTCAATTTTAATTTAATCACCATGTGCTCATATGCATTCTATCAAGTTTCGTGATACCCTTGACGTTTCCGCCTCCGGTCAGGGTGTCACAGGATGGTATCAGAGCCATGGTTATAGGGAATTAGGTTATTAGAAATTTCTTTTGACCTAGACTATAACTTACCTAGGACCCCTATCCACTAGATATTATGTCCGCTTCCTTGTCTCTACCTCTATTCTTACTCTTGAAACCTTAGCCTCTTCACGGTGGATTTCTCTCGTCTAACTTTTGGGCTATACAAATTACTTATCATCTGTCCTCAGGTGATTTAAATTTTTTTTTTCAAAACCACCTCTGAATTTTACTCTCGTCAAAGTCTTGGGCTCTAATAACGAACTCGTGCAATCTGGAAGGGTGGGTGCCTGTATTCTGAGTTTTCTGTCTAAGGCTAGCACTTCGTATATATCTCATCAGACGCGAGACCAGTTGTGCTTACCTGGGAATTCTTGGGATGAGTGTCCACTTATAGGCTAAAGCATGACTTCACTAAGTTATAAGGACCCAACCACTTTGATTAGTCACTGATATTGTTTATTCGTGAAATAAACGATATCCATCTTGTTGTGTTTCCTCTCTCGTCTTCATTGACTTTATGAAATTATTCCACCAAAAACATTTCATTCCGACTCCTATGACCTTATGCTCTTACCCTACTGCTTGTAGACACGTAGCTGGTCCAATGACTCTCTTGCCCATGATTTTCCTAGCCATTAAAACACAATCACACTTCATCATTTTACCAAAGACAATGTTTTCAAATAGAAACCAAACCAAATTTTTTCTCATACTTATAAGGCCCAATAGATATTATAACATCGTTTTACTAAAATTCTTTTCAAAATCAATAAATCATTTACTTTTCAATGATCACTAAGTTCATCATGCTAAATTTCCCCTCAAGGATCAACGTTTCCACGTGAACCTCCAAATTTCAAATTTCTTAATAATGCAAACTTACTATACACCACACGATATGTTGTTTAAAATTTAAGACCATGGGCAAGAAAACTTCATAGGAACCGACAATTTTTTACTTATATAAACCCTTTTTAAAACAAAAGTAATTTCTTACAAAATATGGCATGCATAACTAGTAAGTAATTTATATTCTTTTTACATATATGAACTAGATCCTACTTTGCAAAACAAACTCAGTTTACCTTATTCGGTAAACTCAACGTTTTACACGCGCATATAATCGTGCACGTTTTAGTCGATATCTCGCGAAGATTTCACCTATGCCATCCGTTTTACATCCTCAATCTCTCGATCGTTTTATATGCCTAAATTTGTTTTATACTATATACACAATCATTTTTATTCGTATTTACACTCATAGTCATATTCATAACCATACGTTTTTAAGCTTAACCTCATACTCATATCCACGTTGTTACACTCATAAGTGTTATTAGTCACACTTATACTTATATCCATACATTTATAGTCCAAAGTTTATACATTGTACGTTTATACCCATACTCACAATGATACCATTACATCACACGATATTAATATTCGTACTCACATTCATGCATTTTACGTTTATATTCACGCTTATACTTTACGCTTGTACCTACACTCATACTCCCAAGTTAGCAAGGGTTACGGATCGAAAACCCGAAGGCTTAGGAGTTTACAACTCGTAAGTATATATACGACCGTTGTATAACGGTCACATACAACGGTTACATAGCCGTTGTAAAACGGCTATATTCCACCTCTATAAATAACCAATCAACAATCTCATTTTATTCGCAACAAAACACTCTTTCTTCTCACTCTCTTCAAAGATGCATCCGAGTCGCCTGGTTCTGGTGTTTGCTGGTGTGATGCTTGGAGTATTGCTATTTTTAATTCTTAGCCTTCCACCAGAAGAAATGGGTCACTTTTATTTCGTATACTGTTTCGTTATTGTACCATTGTATTATATTTGTATCATGATGAGTCTATGAATGTCGGTTTAGTGTATTCATTTTAGAAATAAAATATTAATGTTTTCAAAGTGTGTTGTGTTGTGAATAAAACCTAAATACAATCATGCATTACGAATTCACACTTATGTTCACTTCCCCTCGTTTGCTTTTACACAAATATTCCCATACGTACTCACACTTATACGCTTTTCATACTTAAACATGTTTTACACATATATTCATATACATTTCACTTATCCCTACACCTATACGATTATGTTTACATTTACATTCACGATCATGTTGATACTCACACCTCCTACTTATTCAAGAGTGCTTACACCTTAAATACGGTTCATACATTTTGCTCAAACTTGTACCCAGATTTATACTCATTTTCCATACCCGATATGCCTAGACTTATAATCATGCCCTTATTCACATATTTGTGTTACGCTCCCATACGTGTTCATATTTAAACTTGTACTATGTTACACTCAGAGTTTATACACACGTACTATTTCAATTGTTGAAAACAAAGCACCTTTCTCTGACCATGACCATAATTTATCACTTGGCAAGATAAGCTATGCAGACTGTGCAACGAGTCAAGTTATTATGGGTGCACACATAATTATGAGATTCGATGCATGGAAACCATAGTGAGGCTTGTTAAGTGTGATGGCATAAAATCTAGAGTGATTAGATAACGAGGCGATTATAATATCATAAGAACATGGTGGATACGCCGCTGGTACTTCCTATATATAAGCGTTCTTAGTGTATTATCTGTCGTAGCGTTATCCAAGTCACTTTAGGATTTTATGTTATCCCAGACCCATTTGTGTTAACTTAAACAAGAATCAAAAGCTTTTCATAAATATTCATTTCCGCTTCTGAAGAAATGTCCACTGGGAAATGAATTATCCATTACTTGCTTATTTGTACACACATTTGTTTGCATAACATTTACATTACATATCTAGCATAGCATGGTGCCACACAAAACAATTTTTATACAATGATCCTCGTAAATTCCTCAGAATTTGCAGCACCAAACAATGACTTGATTATCATTGCAATTACATTCTACGGTCTCTTTCGAATAAATTTCGGGACGAAATTTTCTAAAGTAGGGGAGACTGTAACAACCTTGATTTTCAAACATGTACTTGTTTGATACACATATCATATTTTGAGATGCAATTTGTTTTATACATGTTTAGTTTTATTGTTGCTACATGTTTTGCCGACCCAAACACGTGAATAATTTCAATTTGTTCTAGTTTCACACTTGTAAACAAGGCCACACTAATTACAAGGGCCAAACGTGTCATTTTGTGGAAATATAAGTTAAAGGACTCCTTTGTCATTCCCTGAAACTTGTTTAAAATATTTGATATTAAATCAGTATTTTTAAAACCCTCACTATTTTACAAAATATAAAGTTCGGGGACTAAGTTGTCATTTTTGAAACTTAAATGTTCGGGTTAAAAATGTAAATGTTGTAAAACATAAAGTTTAGGGTCCTTTGTGACATTTTTGAAACTTGTTTTATAAATAAAAATATAAGTTTTTAAAACTTTTAAAAGTTTAGGGTTTAAAATGTAATTTTAGAAAACTTATATTTTATATAAAATAAACATATATTTTTGAAATTAAAGTCCAAGGACCATTGGGTCATTTTATCAAACTTGTAGTCTAGGGACTATACATGCCATTTTTGAAACTGATTTCAGTTAAAAACCCTAACCGGGTTAGAAATTATGAAAGGAATTCAATTTTTAAATTAACTTAGTTAAACTGTTCAGTTAACAAGTCCAGGGACCTTTCCTGCCCATTTTAAAAAATCGATTTAACCGGATTAGGCAACTCAGTTAGACTTTTATTAAGGAAATTTGTTTTAGACAACTAACCTAGTTAGACTCTTTGGTTAAATATGAGGGACCTATTTTGACTAACTCAGAAACATCAGGGACCCAACCTGAAACTTAAATTCAAACGGTTTTACACCGTTTATATCGCCGGGAATTAATCCAAATCGCAATCAAACAAAGCCCACTGATCAACGAACATCCCTGCTTGTTCTCCTCGACAATTCGAAACCGTCCAACATTTCAATTTCACCAAACCATGCAATTATGTTTCCCATATCGGAAATGTTTAAAAATATTTTAGTGGGAATCGAATTGTCTGTTTTCGATTGTTTTTTAATCAATGAAACATTGTTATATGTTCCTGCAACCCTCACGAATCTCACAGACCTTTCAAAACTCACAAACACCTCCGAAAAGCCCACTGTTTCACCTCTGCAACTTCGCCGGAAAACAAGCTCGCCGGAATTACTCGGAGCACCAATCTGGTCGATACCGGACCCGTATTCGATCATCATCCGGTATAACATCGATCACTAAATGTTTCTGTAACTTTAATTTAGCTTTAGTTCATGTTTGATAGGTTAATTCGATCGGTTTGACTTCTGTTGACTTGAAATTGGGGAAGATGATAAATTTCTTTTGTATTTTAATTTTCTTTTTAAAACAGTTTACAGATTAATTCATATTAATTCAATGTTATTGTTATAAAATCCGAAATTTTTATCATACATTCCTAACATATTAGTGTATTTATTAAAAATTTAAAAAGTTGTAAAATTTCTATAAATCTATTTTATTTTAATTAAAAACTGTTCTGATTTAAATAATTATATTAATTCGAATTTTTAGAATTAATTTATGAAATTTTTATGTTAATTATATTGTACAGTATACTTTGTAAAAATAAATTTTTATAAAATATTTGAAACTGTTTTGATATTTTTATAATTAAAACAGTCAAATCTTATGTTTTATAGAATTAATTGTATTAATTTAATTATTCTGAGTTGTAAATTATTTCCAAAACTATTTTTATACTATTATGCATGTTATATTGAGATTTTTAAAAATCAGAAACCATGTTTATTTACCTTGCATGTTATTTTTAGATAATAAACTTTATAAAATCAGTTTTTGTGCAATTATTCTTTTAATTCCAGAATATTATGTAAAATTAATTAAAGGCCATAATATTTATTTTAAATCTGTATTATTGCATGTCAATATTTAAAAATATTATTTCTAATTTTTCTGTTTTAAATAATTATTTAGGTAATTATTTACACAATTATCCAGTTATTTCATTTTAACAGATAATTAAACTGTTTATTTAAAACATATTTATTTTCTGCCATGATAATTATTTTTAATCTAACTTATACTCGTTATATAATTAAAATGTCATTTTTAATTATTCTGCCCTAAATTAATTATTAGATAATTAATTTGTATAATTATCATATTATTCTGAAATTTCATACGTTTTAATAATACAGAAAATAATTTATACATTCTGTAATTAAACTTGGACTTTTGAATTATATTTTAAACTCTTAAATTATACAAACTGTTTACATAATTTTATAAGATATATGTAAATAAACTTAAAGTATAATTATTTATTTATATATATATTATTTGTTTAAATATACAAATAATAATATCATACTTATTGTTTGTATAACTCAGTAATTTTATATAAACACTTCTTAAATTTATCAAGTTACCAAGTGTTCCTCGAACAGTTTGTCAAACCGTACAACACAAAACCTTGTGGCCCGTTTATACAAAATCACAGTATTGCCCTTGTTAATGTTATGTTCCATATGTGTTTGTTTCATGCATGTTATAGATTAGCATGGAAAGACTTGTTCCTGCAAACTCTTATCTATATATTTGTTGGGATTTATTTCGCAAACAAGGTGAGTTCATAGTTCCCATTTTTTGTTTTACAATATTTTCGGGATGAAACATATGTAATAATGTGATACAAACCCATTTTCATTTTGTGGCTATCTTGATCGTTTTCTTGCAATTGTTTGATTACTTGATGCTTAAACATTACATTCATTAACTCCGTATAAGCCGAACGGTAATATTATAGCGCTATAGGTGTGACGCCCCATCCGACTTCCAGTTCAGCTCTATTGTTGTTGTTGTTGTTATTCATGTTATTCAATGCGGAAGTTTGGGTGATCAATGCCGTGTTCCGTCTACAAGGTTTGAATGTTAACCAAGCGGGACTTGTTTCATTCAATTGTTTAGAACATATCAAATGCCACATTGTTAAACATTTTATTTCATTATCACATTATTTGTCTACTACCAAACTAACCAAAACCTATGAACTCACTCAACCGTTTGTTGACCCAAATTGTTTTTAACATATGTTTCAGGTTTTGCAAGGATCACATAGGATTGCTAAAGACAAGTGCCTTAGCTTTAAATAAAACAAAGACGTTTGTGAACAATGTGTTATAATTGTTATGTACTAGTTTGGAAGTGAATGCAATCCTATCAATCAACTTAATTATAATTCAATTTTAATTTAATCACCATGTGCTCATATGCATTCTATCAAGTTTCGTGATGCCCTTGACGTTTCCGCCTCCGGTCAGGGTGTCACATGCAGTGTCCTGACAATCGCAAGGTCGAGTTTTCTTCGAGTGTGTTTCAGAAGAGGGCCCTTACATGGTGGAACGGGGTTATGAGAGACCGTGGTGCAGAAGTTGCTCTAGCACAGACATGGGCTGAACTTAGAGCTCTTATGATGAGGGAGTTTTGTCCTCGTCATGAACTGCGAGCATTGGAAAGAGAGTTTGATAGTTTGAAGCAAGATAGCGGTGAGCATCGAGCCTACACGGACCGTTATGAGGAGTTAAGTCTGTTATGCCCAAACATGGTCACGCCGTTGGATAAGGCAATCGAAAAGTACATTGATGGCCTCCCTGACTCAATACAAGACATTGTGACTGGTAGCAACCCTACTACAGTTAGGCAGACCATTGAGCTAGCTGCAACCTTGACTGAATCTCAGATCAGGAAACGTAAGCTTTTCCGAAAGGGTGACAAGAAACCGGTCGAGGAATCGAACTCAAAAGAGAAATCAAAGACCATGGATGAACAGACTGGATCCCCTAAGAAGTCAAAGAAGCGAAAGGCTTCTCAGAACTTCGCCATGGTTACTCACAATGATCAAGCCGTCCCCAACCAACCAGCTCAACCCCCTGCCAGGAAACCCTACAACGGAACTGCACCCTTGTGCAACCAATGTGGCCTACATCATCATGCTGGTGTGAAGTGCCGCACATGCCAAGTTTGCGGACTTATAGGTCATACAGCGAGGGTTTGCCCAACCGCAGCTGCACCAAATAAAGCTTGCAACAATCCTGCTCAAGCTCGTTTCCCACCGGGGTCTTGCTACAACTGTGGCGAGATGGGCCATTTTCGTAGGAATTGCCCAAGGCTTGCTAATGCAAATCCAGCGCAGAGATGAGTATCAGACCGACAAGAGACAACGCTGTGTAGAAAATAATCGAGCCTTGTGTATTATTTTCTTTTGTTATCACGATCTATGAAACAGTTGTTGTTATAAATAAATCTTTCATTTACATTTTAATATGTTTATGTGGTTGCATGTATAAACATATCCTCTACAATACCAACAATCAAGGAACCATATTCCTTGAAGAACAGACTACCCCCAAATTTCTTCCATTGTATGATCTCTTGCGTTTTCCATGAAAATCCTAAGTACCCGTTTCTTCCAAGAGAAACGAAGTACGAGGTGCCAAGTTAATAGCAATCAATAACAAGATAATGACAATTAAACAATTATGTGATTATGTGCTTATGTGTTCCCTTTTATGTGTCATATGATTCAAATTATGTTATCCAAATCCTCGTAGAATCTTGCATATCCTTGTACAAGAGATTCATAGTAGGATACCCAAAGGTACTACCTAAAATCCTTAATGGACTTCTACGCTGTAGTTAAGTCCCTTGGATTATAAAGTACTACTTCATAATTAGACCCCTTTAGTGGTCTAGTTAAACTGATCGATCCAAAAATCTGGTTAGGAATATTATGTGATGATATAGATGAAAGGACTCCTTGGTGGCCTAATTAAGAAAATCCTCTGTCGATCTAATTAAAAGATAATTAGACCCCTTTAGTGGTCTAGTTAAACTGATCGATCCAAAAATCTGGTTAGGAATATTATGTGATGATATAGATGAAAGGACTCCTTGGTGGCCTAATTAAGAAGATCCTCTGTCGATCTAATTAAAAGGACCCTATGGTAGTCTAGTCACCCTCATCACAAGTTTGATATCCTTCCCCACAACATTACAAAACGAACTGTGCGGACTGTGCAAGGAATTACGTAATTATGGATGCATACATAATTATGGAATTTAGTGCACAGAAATCACAGCAAGTTCTATCATGTATCTAAGTTAACCCAATTCATTTCCAATTCTGATGAAGCATCCGTTGAGGAAAAATGAACTAGCTATTTATTTTTCACTTCTGAGGAATATCCGTTGAGGAAAAGAATATCCGTTTATCCTTCATTTCCAACTCTGAGGAAGCAACCGTTGAAAATGACTCCGTTAGTTCATTTTCGTTTCTGAAGATTATCCGTTGAGGAAATGAATATCCGTTGTTAAATCTTTCATTTCCATACCTGAGGATGCAACCGTTGAAAATGACTCCGTTAGTTCATTTTCGTTTCTGAAGATTATCCGTTGAGGAAATGAATATCCGTTGATTATTTCTTCATTTCAAATTCTGAAGAATAACCGTCGAGGAAAATGACCCCGTTTGTTCATTTTCGTTCTGAAGAATATCCATTGAGAGAAATGAATATCCGTGGATTATTCCTTCATTCCCGTTTCTGACGAAGGACCCGTTGAGGAATAATGAATCATCCATTCGTTTTCACTTCTGAAGAATATCCGTTGAGGGAAATGTATATCCGTTTAGTTAAAAATCCTTTATTTTCCATTTCCGAAGAACCCGTTGAAGAAAATGACCCCGTTCGTTCATTTTCGCTTCTGAAAAGTATCCGTTGAGGAAAATAACAAAATTATGCTTTACATATCTCTGGTGGTTATTTGACACAAAGTCACAAATAGACTCCTACGAATAAATTTCGGGACGAAATTTCCTTAAGTAGGGGAGACTGTGACACCTGTGTCACTGCGACCATCAAACAAATACCAAACCAATGAAATATTGTATTTCATACTTGGGATCTGTATAAATATGTGTATCTTTTACACATATCAATTCTTGTTCGATTACAAGCTCTAAATCACTTTCTGGAAGGTTATACGCGCACTGATGCGTAAATATAACCAGTTTAATTCAACAAACACTCCGTAATAGTGAAATAGGCTTAACATACCTTAAATAACCTTTACATAACTTAGAAATAAGTTTTAAAGGATTTGGTATGGCAAAAACAAGTTAAATCGCTTACAGGGACTAAAGTTGACAAACTGCGAAAGTATGCCAATCTGAACTGTAACAGACATTCCGGAACATGACCATAAGTTAAACACACCTTAAATATCCTTTATATAGCTTAGAAATAGGCTTTGAGGGGTTCGGTGTGCTAAAATAAACTTTTGGGTCATTCAGGGACTAAAAGCGTCAAAAAGTGCACAAGTTTGCACTTTCGCGCATAACTTACATTCTGAATACACCCGGACATCCAAAAATTTATGTAAGCACTAAAACATTTTATTTTAGTGTTTGGCATAAGAAAAATCCATTCATCGCGTCATTTGGATCGTTTTTCGCGCTTATGCGCATTCCGTCGTAATTAGCCGAACAACGCAACCGTACGGCTAAACGAACCGACATCCGAGATATTTTTGAGAACATTTTAAGTTCCCTTTACTTTAACTTCATTTTAGAGCTTTGAAATGGGGTTAACGGGCCTTAAACGCGTCGGAAAAGGCCTTATTACACTACAGGGACCAAATCTGCCATTTTTGAAACTTTCTGTGCAGAAACATTGAATCTGGCCTATACCACCTTTGCACATGGTTTTGGGCAATAATATGGGCTGGTTTGATGTGCACATGGTATTACAATACCATGGGTGCAAGTGTATGGCCAAGATTGAAGCACTTTTTCCAAGAAACGTTCCTAACGGTTCGGGAAATCCTATAAATACCCCATGCCTTCATTTGCAAAACCCACAAGAATTTTGATTTGAGAAACTCTAAGTTGAAACCATTGTTTCATACCTGAGTTACTTGGATCGAGATTAGCATTCGGAGACCCTTCGTAAGTATTCCTTCGTTCTTTTATTGCTTTTCGAGTCCGAAAGTCAAACTTTGTTTGACTTTCTGCGTTGACCAGTTTATGGTCAATGCGAAGTTCGTTTGAACTTCGCAACGTGATTGTAATCACGATGGTTATAGTCCCTTGGGACTATGCCTACTGATTACCACGTTGTCTAGGGTCGTAAGGGTAAGCGATCTCATAAATCGCTTATACCTTCGAACCCGACCCATTTGGTCGATCATTAGGATCCGACCAAACACATTAGGTGACCATAGTAGGTAGGGAATAACCTTCTGAGGTTATACCCTACGGTCACATCGTTTGAGTAGTTGTATGATAGGTAGTTTATATGCCTTAGGTAAATTACCAAAATGCCCTTTTTACGCCAAAATTCATTTTAAGCATATGTAACATAACTTTTGGTATCTAAACTGATTTGGTAACAATATTAGATGTGTTAAGGCATATTTTACTTGTCATAGGACTAGTTAGGCGTTCCGAACGCGTTTCACGCGAACGACGCGTTAAAGTAGCATAAACTACCTAAACGGGTCGTAATGGGTAGTAAGCACTTATGTTAGGTCTCATTTAGTATGTAGTCTTTGTTAAACCATATTACACGAGTCTCCATACTCGTTTGGTTTACGAACCCTCATTCTATCTAAATCCTCCGATTTAGGTCCGGTTTATTAACATAGTTACCTATATTAGGTGTCGTTTGATTCCGAGATCTCTAGCATTGTTTGGTTGTTACTCAAGGACTACTAAGCAATCTCAAGTGAGTACATAGACCCCTCTTTTACTGTTTTCCAAACTATTTTGGGGTGAAACACATGTGCCTACTTGTTACTTTCATGCTTTCCTGTTTTCACATCATATACCTGTTATGTTCGTTAGTACATTATAGTACATGATTTCATTACATTACATGCTATGTATGCCCACTGTGTGCGTACTTAGTACATCGTTCTACATTACATTTCATGCTATGTATGTCCATTGTGTGTATACTTAGTACATTGTTTTACATTGCATTTCTGTTGCATATGCTCATCCAGCATATGAACACATTATACTACATTTTGAACCGTTGTAACTATTTGACTATGTGAACCATCGTAACCATTTGATTATATGAACCGTTTGTAACTGTTGAACCATGTGAATCATCTGTAACTGTTGAACCATGTGAACCATTTGTATCTGTTGACCTGATTTACATTTGACAATAGACATTTGACTATACATAAACATTTCTACAATTGTTAAACATTACATCTTGGTGGTTTGGTTTGAGTAAGTGATTTAAGTAACGATGCGTGTGTAATATGATACAAGCATGGTGGATACGCCGCTGGTACTTCCTATATATAAGTGTCTGTATGGTATTACATATCGTAGGGTTATTTGAACCATTTCAATTTGAGACATATAACATTTTATACAAATAACATACTTTTCACAAGACATTGTTTTACAAACAACTTATCTTATACAAACCCATTTTACATGGTTATTCATTTAACCATACATTATTCTCTTATTTACACATATCATCTGATCTTATCATTTTTCAAATGATTTACAAGACAAAGCAAATTACAAGGTTCATGACTAAACATCTTTCTCAAACATAAGTCATGAATTCTGTTTTCACAAAACCTATGTATCTCACAGGCATTTTTATGCTGACGTACCTATTTTCACATGTGTTTTCAGGAGATGATGCATAGGACTTATCAAGACATACTTAGGCGGACCTGTGCCTTAGTGACTTAAAACAAGACAAGAACTAGTTAATTTATGTTATGTACTCTTTGTTTCTTGTTTAAAACAATGTAAACTCTCATGTTTGATTAATAAAACGAAACTTCAATTGCCATGGATTTGAAACAATTAATTCTGTTACAACACTCCCCGACGTTTCCGCCACGTTTTGTATGTTCTACGTGGTCGGGGTGTGACACATGACCTTCGCAGACCATAAGATTTTGCCGCACATCTTTGATAAAAAGATGTTAATATGAGGCAACAGAGATGGGTGGAGTTGTTAAATGATTATGATTGTGAGATTCGATACCACTCAGGTAAGGCTAATGTGGTAACTGATGCACTGAGCCAAAAGGAACGAGTTAAACCACTTCGTGTACGAGCACTAGGAATGATTGTACATAAAAGTCTTAAGGACCAGATCCATGTTACCCAAGATAAAGCACTTAGTGAAACCAAGTTGGTAAACGGCTTACACAGGAATGAAAGCAATTTTGAAACCAAAACCGACCAAGTATATTACTTTAAGGATCAGATGTGGATCTCGACTCTTTAAAACCTACGAGAACTGATTATGGATAGGGCACATAAATCTAAGTATTCTATTCACCCAGGTACATATAAGATGTTACACGACCTTAAAGATTTTTACTAGTGTCCAGGCATGAAGAAGGATGTAGCTACGTACGTTAGTAAGTGCTTGACTTGTGATCGAGTCAAGATTGAATACCAAAAACCATCAGGAATGTTACAACAGCCCAAAATTCCCCAATGGAAGTGTGAACAAATCCCAATGGATTTTGTAACCCATCTTCCTAAGACACCTCGTGGCCATAATGCAATTTGGGTAGTCATAGAAAGGATAACCAAATTTGCACACTTCATATATATTCACACCAATTACAAGATGGAGAAACTTACTAAACTACACTGAAGAAATCATGGCTCGATATGGTATACTTAACATGATCACCTCAGGTTAGAATAGTCATTTCACGTCACATTTCTTCCAAGAATTGTAGGGCAATGGGAACCCAAACCGACTTAAGTACAACATACCGCCCCTTAAACTGATGGGCAATCAAAACGAACCATAACTTTTGAAAAGGTACTCCGAGCCTGTGTGTTGGATCTTAGAGGAAGCCGAGATCAACATTTTCCACTAATTGAAGTGTTGTACAATAACAGTTATCATAGTAGCATTTAGGCTGCACCATTCAAGGTACTATATGGACGAAAGTATAGATCCCCATTATCATGGGTAGAAGTTGGTAATAAACAAAGTACCGGAATTGAACTTATTCAAGAAACCACCAAAAAAATCTACAAAGTAAAACTAAAGGCAGCTCGGGACCCGCAAAAGGGTTGCGCTGATCATCGTAGAAGACCTTTATAGTTTGCAGTAGAAAATAAACTACTTTTGGAAAGTGCCACCCTGGAAAGGAGTTATTAGATTTGGAAAAGTGGACAAGTTAACTCCACGGTATATCGGTTCTTATGAAGTTATTGCTAAGATAGGCCCGGTTGCATACAAGTTACGATTGCCAGAAGAACTGGGCAGTATTCATGATGTGTTCCACGTTTTAAACCTGAAAAAAGTGCCTTATTGATGATGATGCAATCGTCCCACTAGAATAAGTGCATCTAAATAACAAACTCCACTTATGATAGAATCATAAAAATGGTAGACAAACTGATCACAGGACTAAACAAGAAGTAAAATCACAATATCTATTAAACGTAACACGGACGCGAATTACATATTCGCTTTGTGCATAACCCAAGTATGGGTACTGGACTCTTCTGGTTTAACAAAGCAGACGATCTAATTTTAATTTTGAGGACGAAATTCTTTTAACCAGGGGAGATTGTGGCATTTGTAATAACCCAGGTAAACCTTTAATTGAAACGTTGTGTGTAGACGACTAACGAAACAAAACCCTACGTTTCGTAAACGACGATTTTGGGGATACGACTTAGCGTAGACATGATCTTTAGACAATAACATAGGGACTTTGTGGCCTTAACTAGTAGCGTACACGTTAAATGAAACAGTTTCCGGTTAAAGGAACGCTTTCGATTTAAACGTGCACAGTATCGTCCAAATATGCATTGCATCATCCGTCAAGCTTAAAAAAACTTATAAAATAGTTATTTAAGATGTTTCAAGCAAAAAGCAAAACCTTAAAGTGATTGATTTTTTCACAAAGGTACGATCGGTAATCTTTTAAACACAAAAATAATCAGAAAACAGATTCGTTTCGTGTCTATTTACCAAACTAGGTGTGCGTTAATAACCGAAAATTCCTTGAAACCATAAAATATCCTGAGATGCTTATAAATCGTGTTGACATTTTTTATTTTTTCAACCCGTGGTAACTGAAGGTAATAATTATAAAAGCTATAAATATGAAATTTATATTTCACGTATTGTCAAACAAGTAAGTAACGGGTTAAATGACGATTCAAGCCATGAGATACCTTGACAGATATTTAGAAGTATAAGCGCCCATTTAATAATAATAATAAAATATATTATATTTTACCGTACTTCATTTTTAACGAAACTTTGGTCAAAGCGTAGAGAAAAATAAGTTCGTCTCAATTGTATATTCATAATTTTATAAAACGCTATATTGTGTTAGTTACAATAGTAAAATGACTAAAGCAACTGAATTAGTTATAACATAATAATAATAATAATAATAATAATAATAATAATAATAATAACAATAACAATAACAATAACAATAACAATAACAATAACAATAACAATAACAATAATAACAATAACAATAATAACAATAATAAAAGCCGTATGCTCTTATTCCGATTGAAAACCAAACAAGCACACCCACCCACCTTGTTTTCTTAGTAACCAATTTCATTCCTATAGCACTTTCATTTCTTTTCTTAATCATCTCAGCCTATTTCGGAGCAAAAAAAATATGGTATCAAAGCTTTCTTAAGTGAGTTTTTATAAGTTTGTATGTTCTAAAGTGTTATTAACAAAATGAAAAACAATTTAATCCATAGATCCTAATATTTTGGAAATGAGAATTGTTTAAACTTTTATTATATATATCAAGTTGATATATATTGCTTGGTGGTGAAAACTTGTGGTTTACGGATAAAAAACACAATGGTTCGGTAAGAAACACGCATTTAAAACTCTAACCGGAAAAGATAATCTACAAGGCATGATATGGGATGTTGTACACATGTTTGTGTTGTATATTGTTTGTAGGTAATGTACCTAGACTTACACTGGATCTGGAAGGGTAGAAAGTGCACAAACAAGCGAGAAATGGAAGGTATAACAATCGAAAGTCAAAATTATAACATGTTACGGGTTTTTTATCTTAATTTTTGTCATGGGTATTCTTAGCTTATAAAAATTATAGGGTGATCACATACAGTAAAATAAGGCTCTCTACAAAGTTTGAGAATTTTTCGATAATCAGAGAATTTCTGGTGAATTTATTGGTATTTAATGGCGTTAATTCGGGAAAAATAGCAAACGGATTCTATAAACACCCAAATTTTATAGAGGGTCCTTATTTGATATAAGAATTTTCCACACATTCGGAGTTCATTGGTTAACCTTAGATATGGTTTATATTTCAGGTTTCATTGAATTTTTAGTAAATTTTGGTAAGCGAGTTACAATAGCTAGACAATTAGCGTGGACTTCAAATTTTTACAAGGACTTTCTGGGCAAATATTGACCATTGGGTAAAATGTTTGGAAAAATCGGATGTCGGATAGGAAATTCGGGAATTAACGTTTAATCGCTATTTAAACGTATTTTATTTAAAATATTAAATAAATTTTTATTTCTATAAAATTAATTTGCCTAAGGTTTTCATATTAGTAGGACCTTCCATAAATAATTTCAAGAATTAATAACATGGAGAAGCATGTGTATTAAAATCGACACTTAAAACACTAATTTTATCGAAACCGTCGACCTGATCGCCAAACTGACCTATATGCACCTTTTGGGTAATCCAATGATTAGTTGGCATCTTTTAGGAAATTTGGAGGGAATCCAAACTTTCTGAGGGTAATTCGGACAATTCCGATGAATTATACGTGTTTTCACGTTTCTTTGACCGACAATTACCATTTGAGCAAACTATAACATTTTAAACCTCGGGTTTTCTTCATAAAACAAGTCACTTATTCACCTAAAAATTGAGAACTTGATCTAATGTAAATTATCTAACTGTTTCATTGCCCTTTTTCTAACTGTTTTACTTGGGATGAAAAGCATGTTTACTGTTGGTGTATACGTCTGTCGACTTCGTCTTGTATCGAATCTTATATTAGAATTGTTAGATCAGGGCGCATTGTACGAGAAAATAGGAAGGTTTTAGGCATATTTGTGGTAATTTCGCTTGAAGAGGACATGTGACATGTTCAAGCGAAATCATCATGTGTAATTTCGCTTGAAATGGCTTCTGACATCCTCAAGCGAAATCATGACCCCTATATATACCTTTCAAGCGGATTCATTTGTAAGTCTCATTGTTCCGGTAACGAACTGCTGCCGAAGCGTCATTTGATCTGTAAACTGATTTTAATCAATATACAAGACGATTAATAGTGAAACAAGCTGTTTTTCACATCTGTTTCTTAGTTTCCGCCTCTGAAACAGATTAGAGCTCTTCCGATTGACTCATTTGGGTCACATATCGATCCTACAAGTGGTATCAGAGCTCAGGAAGAAGAGTTCTTGCCAAAACAGCTTCATTTTCTGACTTCTACACCTTCTTTTTGAAATTGAAACTGTTTTCACGGTCAAAAAGTTATAAATTTCACATATTGTGGTCGAAAATGTGTTTTATGTAATCCTTGAAAGAATTGGACGTTAATTCGGCTTAAAACTGGTAAAAATACCTTATTCCGCTTGAAACAGATCGTTTTGTGATGACGTCAGCAGCTTTCAAGCGAGATTAGCTTGATATTCCGCTTGAATTCGTTGATTTCGCTTCAGAAGGGTTGTTCCGCTTGAGTTGTTTCAAGCGAAATCTGCTATTTCGCTTCAAGAAGATATTTCTCTTGAATTTGTGGTAGTTCAAGTGAAATCAGGGAGTTCGATTAGATAGTGATTTCGCTTAAGGAAGTTAGTGTGTTTGAGATTGGTATTCCGCTTGAAAAGTTTCAAGCGAAATCAGGGATTTAGCTTCAAAAGTGATTTCGCTTGAGACAGTGTTTCTGTTTGGTTTGTTATTTCGTTTGATATTCATATTTTTTGTAAAAAAATTTCCGAAACATGGACGAGGATTTCTACAATGCATTTGCTACACCGATTGCTCCAGTTACTGCTGCTGAAACTGTGTACAATGAGAATGAGACAGGAACTTATCAGAAACCGCCAAAGCTCATGTACATTGAAGATTTTCAAGGATGGAAAAATCGATTCGAGAATTGGGTGCAAGCTTACAAATTTGATGCATGGTGTTCATTGTTGAAAGATTATGAAAAAACAAAGAATGAACGTGGGATTGAAAAAGCGATTTGTGATTATTCAGAGGGTGACAAATTGAAATTTACAAGTGAGAAAATGATGATCAGTATTCTTCAACAAGCGATTAAAGAAGATATATTTGGGAAGCATTGATTCAGAAATTCAAAGGAAGTGCAGATATGATTAAAAACAAAAAGGCGTTATTGAAGAAATCATATGATATGTTTTCAGCTTTCGACCATGAAACAACAAAGCAGACAATTGATAGATATTGTCATCTAGTTTTGGAAATGAAAAGATTTAACA
This sequence comes from Helianthus tuberosus, assembly GCA_030545235.1. NCBI lineage: Eukaryota > Viridiplantae > Streptophyta > Magnoliopsida > Asterales > Asteraceae > Helianthus > Helianthus tuberosus. The sequence continues at coordinate 59,312,827 of CM060429.1, read as the reverse complement.
TTGAGAAAGAGGATGATGAGTGGGTCGATAAACTAGCTGAAGCATTACCACAACATAAGTGGGGAACTTATTTGATGATTTTAAAACACACAAGAAAGTCTGAGAGTATGAATCTGGCACAGTTTATTCAAAAGATTGAAGAGCAGGAGCTGGATATTCAGAAAACTACAATAATGACAAATCCAAATGCCAAACAAGATGTCAGTTTGTATTATCGAGGGAACAAGTTTGAGGCTACCCCCAATCCTAGCCCTAAGATCCAAACTGGTTTTTGTGCTGATAGTTCATCAGGAACAAAAAGTAGTAATGTGACACAGAGTGGTGGATCTTCGTCTTCATTTTCAAGCTTTGATTCGAATCATACAACATCAAGTCCTCAACAACAAAATTCAACAAATCTTCAATGCAACGTCACTTTGAATATTCAAAATGGTCAAAATTTGTCTCCAGAAATAGCCAAGCAACACATGGCATCACTTGTTGCTATGTTGGAATCTTATGAGAGTTTGATTGCTGGCAAGATTGGAAATCCGATGCTTACAAAAGAAGATTTTGACCAAATTGATGCAGAGGAACTTGAGTTGATGGATGTGAAATGGTGTTTGGCTAGTGCTTGTAGGAGACCAGAAAAGTTTCAACAAATTACTGGCAGAGATGAGTTTTGAGGGATGGCTACTTCTCCTTTGGGTTTTGACAAATCGAATGTCACTTGTTTTCGTTGCAAAGGGAAAGGTCATTTTAAACGAGAATGCAAAAACCAAGAAGCTACCAGGGATCAAGAAAAGAACAATTATTATCAGAAATCAATTTTTCATCAGATTACTTAACAAAAGGAACCACAAACTGCACATGCTCGTCCAATTGTAGATAACAAACGGAAAATGATCGAAGATGCAAATAAAAAGGCTTATTTTGGTATCATTGATCAAGATGATGAGTTTGTTGCTGAAGGATTTAGCTGGGATAACTACATTCCACAAGGTTCAAGTCTAGCTGCAGAGAGTTTTAACTGGGATAAATATATTCCACAAGGTTCATGTTTTGTTGCTAAAATTCTGGGTGAAGATGAGGCTAATCAGAAAAGAATTCCGATTTCTCCAGATCTTGGAAGTGATGTGGATATCGATGATGAGGAAGAACATCTCAACAAAGCTAGAAGATTAAAGAAGATTTACTGTCTGATGTGAAATATGTGAAGGAGTCGTATGATGTGCTCAACAAAACAGTTGATAGTCTGAAAAGAACGAATTCAGAGATTGAAAATGCAATGACAAAAATGAGTGCAACATTAATGACAAAGCAGAGCGTCATCAATGAGTATATTGAAGACTGTGCTAAGCTGAAACAGGAAGTGGAACTTGAAAAGATTGAGAGTGAAAGGATTAAAAGATTATTGTTGAGTTACACTACTTGTGATTATTTGATTGATTGTGATTATCCTACTGTTGCAGGTCTTGAAACATTCATGGAGAAAAAGACTGAAGATACTGATACCGGTAAGAAACAAAGTGTCAAGTATAACAGATGTCCGCCCCCGATCCATGAAAGTTATTCTCCCAGGAATCCTAATGAGGAGCGTCTAAAAAAGGCAGTCAACATCAAGTTAAAGTCTGAAATCATTGCTGAATTACCAGACAATATTGATGTCATATTCACAGCGTCTGACACTGATCATGAGTCCGAGTTATTAAAGAAAGTGGTCGATCAGGTGTTAGATATGGATGAAGAGTCAAAACCGGAGTCTGAGTCTGATAGTCCGAGTTCGTCAGAAAAGAGTCCGAGTTCACCGGTTAAAAGGGTTTACAATAAAGAATTCCTGTTATCAAAATCTAATTTGAATGATGGATCAATCAAAGTGGCTTATACTTTGAATGATTCAGACAAATTATATTCTGATGAGGAATTTCCAATAAGAAGTGTCAAAACTGAAATGATTAAATAGGTTTTCAAATTAACAGAAATTAATATTTCTGAAATAAAAGATTTAAATCTTCATGAAAAACCTAAAAAGTACACTTCAAGAGTTCAACAGAGATTGAACAAGAAAAAGGGTTACAGTTATGGTTATGGTTTTCAAAAGAAACCAAACCATAACAGTAACTTCAAAAAGAAAGGTTTAGGTTTCAGTTCTTCAGAAAATTATAAAAATGAGAAAAATTATAAACCAAAAACAAATTTTGTTTCAGGAGGAAGTTCTGAAGATGAGCAGAAGAAACCATTCTGGAAACAATCAAATCAAGAGTTTCTTGCTGAAGTCAAGAAAAATGTGAAAAAGTTTGCTCAGAGAGTTGATAGAAGAACATGTTTTAAGTGTCAAAAGACTGGACATATTGCTTGGAACTGCCAAGAGTCCATTTATTCTAAACAGGGAGTTTCTTCTCATTTTGAAACAGACAAGAAAGTTGTTGATAAAAAGAATCTACCAACTGAGAAATCGAAAGTTTTTGAAAATTCAACTTCTGAAGAAGGTGAAAGTTCAAAACGGTTTTATAAAAGAAGAGTTGATTTAACAAAACAAAAATGGGTTGTAAAGTCTGATAGTAGTTCTGACAATGAATCTGATTCCATAAAATCAGAGGAGTCATCTGTTGAGAAAAAGGTTGTTAATTCCGTTCCAGAATTGAACGAGGAAAACTTTCCGTCATTGACAAAAGATAATCTGAAATTAAAAGGTAGGGTTGAGATTTCAGATCAATTTTTCACTGGTAAAGGAGAATTTGATGCTGAAAAGGTTTTTAATGGCAAAGTTAAACATATTTTTGGTAAGATGGTTGACAGGAAAGTGAAGGGTGCTAAAGAATTTTACAAATCAAAATGTTGGTGGGATAAGTGTGTACCAGAATCTCCCAAGGCTGGTCAGGCTTGGGGGAAAGTATTTTCTAACTGAAATCCTGACTTGCCGGAGCTCCCAGGTTGGTAAGAGTGGAGCAGGAATCGGCATCATTCTTGAAATGTTTGTTTGGTAAATCTACAGGTGATATCTTTATATTGTTATATTTTGATTTAAAAATGGGATGGTTGGTGAGTGAACCTGAAAGTGGTTGAAGTAAGGTTTTTACTGACAAGTGAATAATCAAGGTCATTAAGTTGAACTTGATCATTACTACTAGTGGTTTTGAAAAAGAGAACAATGTGATGAACCCCTAACCTACAAATGGTTTATTAAAATCAACAAAACTTATTTTCCGGAAAAACCATTTGATTAAAACAAACTTAAGTGTTTTGAAATCACAATGGGAAAATAGTTTGTTGTGAGGGGGAGTTCTGATTGTTTATGCCAAGTGGATGGCGAATTGAAGCGATTTGATATCGGTTGTTACTTTACCTTGTACAGTTTGTTTTCAAATTTTCTAAAATGTGTTTGCATTTTAGGGGGAGTAAAAATTTTTAGAAAATCCAAAAACATTAGAAAATTTGAAAAAGGCAAAACATGATAAAATTAAAAAAAATGAGTTTTTGTTGTCAAAAAGAGGAAATGATAGTACATCAGTGGACTATCACAGCATGCTAAAGAATTGGAAAGTTAAATAGTGATAAATGGTCTCACTGATGATGTGCCAGTAGGTTTTTGCACATTTAGTAGATTGTGACGAGATATAAACCTAAATTCAAACTTGCTTATATCGTGGGTAACATCTCTCGAATATATGGGTAACCCCCGAAATCTTGTTTGAAGGACCCCTCTTTCTGAGATACTAGGTCTTTATGCTTAGTGATATCTGGGGTATTATCTCGGGACTTCTGATAATGCGGAAGCAATGGCCTAGTCCCCGGAGAATACTTTCTGCTTGCTTGAAATATAGCTCCGCCCTCAGCATAAAATGATGAGACAATAAAATTGCTAATCAATGCTGTTGTAAAAAAGATCCTCTAAAGGGGACCCACCAAAAGTCAAACCGTCATCTCTCTGCTGAACGGAAGTTCTGACCTAAGCTCTCACGGTTTCGCAATTTAACCCCTTACAGATATCATCTAGGTATACTCACCTGTAAGACTGAATATTGGGATCTGGATATGGGATTATATTCTGAGGTGGGACACGCGATTGAGTTTAAGTCTCTAAAACATTAATCTCGTATCTCGAAACAATTGAACTTTGTGTGAAAATTTAAGTGGACCAGTATACTGACAATCTAAGTGAATCATTTAGAACTTAAAATGTTTAAAGCTTAACGGTGTTAGTGATTTGTCTCAAAAACTGATATGATCCTCTTACACAAACTCACAAAAATATTGTATGTAAATATTTCTTTACTGCATTTCATTTTTTTATATAAAAAATCCAAAAAGATTTTCGGTGTGTCTTAGCATAAATTTTGAAAAATTCAAAAAGATTTTAAGACAACTGATGTTGAAAAGCTGATTTTCAAAATTCCGAGTGCTAAACATGACGAACAGGTTTGGGAAATTTTGTTTGGAGATGTTTGAAAAGAAAATGATATTCATTCAAGTATTAGTGACTTACATGATAAATCTTTTTGTTCAGATTGTGTTTATAAGTGGTTAACAAGGTTTCTAGATTTGTTATATCTTATCTTTTATGGAACTTATTTTTTTTGGTAGAGGATTTGCAGGAGAACCTGGTTGCGATGCTTGAACCTGAAAATAGCCAGATTTCGATCCCAGCACAAGTTGAGGGGGAGTCTAAATGACAAAGAGCCAGGTTCTGATCCTGAGATTGCTGGCAAGAGCCAAATCAAGATTCTGGAAGTTCGAAGACTAATAAAGACTGAAGACGTTGAAGACTCAACACTTAAGACTAGTCAACATCCGAGGGGGAGTCTGTTGGTGCATACGTCTGTCGACTTCGTCTTGTATCGAGTCTTATATTAGAATTGTTAGATCAGGGCGCATTGTACGAGAAAATAGGAAGGTTTTAGGCATATTTGTGGTAATTTCGCTTGAAGAGGACATGTGACATGTTCAAGCGAACTCATCATGTGTGGTTTCGCTTGAAATGGCTTCTGACATCCTCAAGCGAAATCATGACCCCTATATATACCTTTCAAGCGGATTCATTTGTAAGTCTCATTGTTCCGGTAACGAACTGCTGCCGAAGCGTCATTTGATCTGTAAACTGATTTTAATCAGTATACAAGACGATTAATAGTGAAACAAGCTGTTTTTCACACCTGTTTCTAAGTTTCCGCCTCTGAAACAGATTAGAGCTCTTCCGATTGACTCATTTGGGTCACATATCGATCCTAAATTTACGCACGTTCATACTTGCATATGAGAATATGATCTGATGTGATTTATCTAAGATAGCACTAACACACGTAAAGTCCCCACAAACACAACTGATAACCTATGGGCCGGTTGATGTGTGAATAGTACTATTGGTCTGATAAACACAACTGAATTAGCACAGATGCCATGGGTTATGCTGCAATTGCACATGTCCATCCACATACTTTGCACACGCTATGTGTTATTAGACATAACTACTTGGGGCGGGAATGTTGTTGATGTGGTTTATGTAGGCTACGGGGTTATGGATGAACTGTCGAGGTTTCATTTGTGGGCTTGGTATAATTACATCGCATGTGCTAAACTCGATTTGTGTATACACTGACTTGATAGGAATAAAACTGGTGAAACTCACCAACTAAATTTAGTTGACCGTTCCATTTTAAACATGTTTTCCAGGAAACTTGGACATTGTATGATACCTATGTTTGCTGCTTCAAGTTTTTCTTTACGGATAATACGTGCACAGAAGCATATCTCCTAGAAGAATAACGTGGTTCGTGGGAACATGCCGTTGTAAAATACTCGTAGTATGTAAACAACATTGTAACACGATGTATAGTTTAACGTTTAACATATTCTCTTTATAAACAATGTGATTGTACTAGAGGTGTCTTTTGCATCCCTTTTGTTTTCACTGCTAGTCGGCGTGTGACATGTGTTCTAAGTTTACATGTTTTTCTTGGATGATATTTTTTATCCTTATTAAAAAACTTAATAACTGAAAAGTTAATTACAAAGCAATAAATTTCATCGTAAGGATGTATGCGCATATAGATTAAAATTTATAATGGAAAACTTAAAAAAAAACTACTTTAGAACTTAAAGGAATTTTTAGTTTTGTTTAACAAGTTAACTATAAATTATTTATTTTCTTATTGTTTTTAGATATTCATATAAAAACACTATTAAATATTACAAATTTTGATTGTCTTTAAATTTTAAAGAGTAATACATAAATAATATAAAAAGAGAATCAGAAAGGAAGACATGAGATTAATAATACATAGATAATAGGTGGTAAAAAAGGCTCTTATGATCCACACACATAGAATAGTGGGGGGGGGGGGATCTACTATTCACAAATCTTGCAAATGGTTCCCCGCGGGATGCGGCAAAAACTCAATTAGTATTGGTTATATAACTAATAGCCGTAAGATACTAGCACTCGGAATGGCAAACAAAAAATAATGTTGTCATGTACCCAAAAGGATATCTACACGTGTTTTACATCGATTGAAAACCATAAAACGAATATCGGTATTGATTTCAATAATACCGATATCCCTACCGATGTTGTCCAGTCGGTTTCGGTGCGAGTCATCACCAATACCGACACTCATTATAGTTTATGATTGTAGGAATCCGTTCGTGTAAAATTAAATAAAATTTTATTTACTTGAATTACAAATACTAAACAGAATAACAACTGAAAGAACAGTACAATTACAACTGAAAAATGGAAAAACAAGAACAGAAAGCTCGAACAGAAAAACGGTTCTTGGCTGAGGATCGTGTTAGACACGGGTCCCTTTAAACAAATTTCGTGTCTCCCAGGAGAACACGTTTTTTTCCAGGATATAACAGCCGCAAGCAGTTGCACTGTCGGTCTTGACTCCAACCCGAAGGTGTACCTGAAGCTTGAAGAAGATGAAGAATTCTGTGAAAAAGATTGTATTTTTTGCTGGTGAATTCGGTGTGTCTGGTTCTACATCGGGCTCCTCTATTTATACTGTAGATGTGAAGTTTGAACCTCGGGTTTTCTTCATAAAACAAATCACTTATTCACCTGAAAGTTTAGAACGTGATCTAATGTAAATTATCTAACTATTTCATTGCCCTTTTTCTAACTGTTTTACTTGGGATGAAAAGCATGTTTATGCACGTTCATACTTGCATATGAGAATATGATCTGATGAGATTTATCTAAGATAGCACTAACACACGGAAAGTCCCCACAAACACAACTGGTCAACTATGGGCCGGTTGATGTGTAAATAGTACTATTGGTCTGACAAACACAACGGAATTAGCACAGATGCCATGGGTTATGCTGCAATTGCACATGTCCATCCACATACTTTGCACACGCTATGTGTTGTTAGAAATAACTACTTGGGGCGGGAATGTTGTTGATGTGGTTTATGTGGGCTACGGGGTTATGGATGAACTGTCGAGGTTTCATTTGTGGGCTTGGTATAATTACATCACATGTGCTAAACTCAATTTGTGTATACACTGACTTGATAGGAATAAAACTGGTGAAACTCACCAACTAAATTTAGTTGACCGTTCCATTTTAAACATGTTTTTCAGGAAACTTGGACATTGTATGATACCTATGTTTGCTGCTTCAAGTTTTTCTTTACGGATAATACGTGCACAGAAGCATATCTCCTAGAAGAATAACGTGGTTAGTGGGAACATGCCGTTGTAAAATACTCGTAGTATGTAAACAACATTGTAACACGATGTATAGTTTAACGTTTAATATAGTATCTTTATAAACAATGTGATTGCACTAGAGGTGTCTTTTGCATCCCTTTTGTTTCCGCTGCTAGTCGGGGTGTGACATGTGTTCTAAGTTTACATGTTTTTCTTGGATTATATTTTTTATCCTTATTAAAAAACTTGATAACTGAAAAGTTAATTACAAAGCAATAAATTTCATCGTAAGGATGTATGCGCATATAGATTAAAATTTATAATGGAAAACTTACAAAAAAAACTACTTTAGAACTTAATGGAATTTTTAGTTTTGTTTAACAAGTTAACTATAAATTATTTATTATCTTATTGTTTTTAGATATTCATATAAAAACACTATTAAATATTACAAATTTTGATTGTCTTTAAATTTTAAAGAGTAATACATAAATAATATAAAAAGAGAATCATAAAGGAAGACATGAGATTAATAATACATAGATAATAGATGGTAAAAATGGCTCTTATAATCCACACACATAGAATAGTGTGGGGGGGGTCTACTATTCACAAATCTTGAAAATGGTTCCCCGCGAGATGCGGCAAAAACTCGATTAGTATTGGTTATATAACTAATAGCCGTAAGATACTAGCACTCAGAATGGCAAACAAAAAATAATGTTGTCATGTACCCAAAAGGATATCTACACGTGTTTTACATCGATTGAAAACCATAAAACGAATATCGGTATTGATTTCAATAATACCGATATCCCTACCGATGTTGTCCAGTCGGTTTCGGTGCGAGTCATCACCAATACCGACACTCATTATAGTTTAGGATTGTAGGAATCCGTTCTTGTAAAATTGAATAAAATTTTATTAACTTGAATTACAAATACTAAACAGAATAACAACTGAAAGAACAGTACAATTACAACTGAAAAATGGAAAAACAAGAACAGAAAGCTCGAACAGAAAAACTGTTCTTGGCTGAGGATCCTGTTAGACACGGGTCCCTTAAAACAAATTTCGTGTCTCCCAGGAGAACACGTTTTTTTCCAGGATTCAACAGCCGCAAGCAGTTGCACTGCCGGTCTTGACTCCAACCCGAAGGTATACCTGAAGCTTGAAGAAGATGAAGAATTATGTGAAGAAGATTGTATTTTTTGCTGGAGAATTCGGTGTGTCTGGTTCTACAGCAGGCTCCTCTATTTATACTGTAGATGTGAAGTTTGAACCTCGGGTTTTCTTCATAAAACAAGTCACTTATTCACCTGAAACTTTAGAACGTTATCTACTGTAAATTATCTAACTATTTCATTGCCATTTTTCTAACTGTTTTACTTGGGATGAAAAGCATGTTTACGCACGTTCATACTTGCATATGAGAATATGATCTGATGTGATTTATCTAAGATAGCACTAACACACGGAAAGTCCCCACAAACACAACTGATCAACTATGGGCCGGTTGATGTGTGAATAGTACTATTGTTCTGACAAACACAACTGAATTAGCACACATGCCATGGGTTATGCTTCAATTGCACATGTCCATCCACATACTTTGCACACGCTATATGTTGTTAGACATAACTACTTGGGGCGGGAATGTTGTTGATGTGGTTTATGTTGGCTTCGGGGTTATGGATGAACTGTCGAGGTTTCATTTGTGGGCTTGGTATAATTACATCGCATGTGCTAAACTCGATTTGTGTATACACTGACTTGATAGGAATAAAACTGGTGAAACTCACCAACTAAATTTAGTTGACCGTTCCATTTTAAACATGTTTTTCAGGAAACTTGGACATTGTATGATACCTATGTTTGCTGCTTCAAGTTTTTCTTTACGGATAATACGTGCACAGAAGCATATCTCCTAGAAGAATAACGTGGTTCGTGGGAACATGCCGTTGTAAAATACTCGTAGTATGTAAACAACATTGTAACACAATGTATAGTTTAACGTTTAATATAATATCTTTATAAACAATGTGATTATACTAGAGGTGTCTTTTGCATCCCTCTTGTTTCCGCTGCTAGTCGGGGTGTGACATGTGTTTTAAGTTTACATGTTTTTCTTGTATTATATTTTTTATCCTTATTAAAAAACTTGATAACTGAAAAGTTAATTACAAAGCAATAAATTTCATCGTAAGGATGTATGCGCATATAGATTAAAATTTATAATGGAAAACTTACAAAAAAAAACTACTTTAGAACTTAAAGGAATTTTTAGTTTTGTTTAACAAGTTAACTATAAATTATTTATTTTCTTATTGTTTTTAGATATTCATATAAAAACACTATTAAATATTACAAATTTAGATTGTCTTTAAATTTTAAAGAGTAATACATAAATAATATAAAAAGAGAATCATAAAGGAAGACATGAGATTAATAATACATAGATAATAGATGGTAAAAAAGGCTCTTATATCCACACACATAGAATAGTGGGGGGGGGGGGGGATCTACTATTCACAAATCTGGCAAATGGTTCCCCGCGGGATGCGGCAAAAACTCGATTAGTATTGGTTATATAACTAATAGCCGTAAGATACTAGCACTCGGAATGGCAAACAAAAAATAATGTTGTCATGTACCCAAAAGGATATCTACACGTGTTTTACATCGATTGAAAACCATAAAAACGAATATCGGTATTGATTTCAATAATACCGATATCCCTACCGATGTTGTCCAGTCGGTTTCGGTGAGAGTCACCACCAATACCGACACTCATTATAGTTTATGATTGTAGGAATCTGTTCGTGTAAAATTAAATAAAATTTTATTAACTTGAATTACAAATACTAAACAGAATAACAACTGAAAGAACAATACAATTACAACTGAAAAATGGAAAAACAAGAACAGAAAGCTCAAACAGAAAAACAATTCTTGGCTGAGGATCGTGTTAGACACGGGTCCCATAAAACAAATTTCGTGTCTCCCAGGAGAACACCTTTGTTTCCAGGATACAACAGCCGCAAGGAGTTGCACTGCCGGTCTTGACTCCTACCCGAAGGTGTACCTGAAGCTTGAAGAAGATGAAGAATTCTGTGAAGAATATTGTATTTTTTGCTGGTGAATTCGGTGTGTCTGGTTCTGCAGCAGGCTCCTCTATTTATACTGTAGATGTGAAGTTTGAAGCTCGGGTTTTCTTCATAAAACAAGTCACTTATTCACCTGAAACTTGAGAACGTGATCTAATGTAAATTATCTAACTGTTTCATTGCCCTTTTTTCTAACTGTTTTACTTGGGATGAAAAGCATGTTTACGCACGTTCATACTTGCATATGAGAATATGATCTGATGTGATTTATCTAAATAGCACTAACACACGGAAAGTCCCCACAAACACAACTGATCAACAATGGGCCGGTTGATGTGTGAATAGTACTATTGGTCTGACAAACACGACTGAATTAGCATAAATGCCATGGGTTATCCTGCAATTGCACATGTCCATCCACATACTTTGCACACGCTATGTGTTCTTAGACATAACTACTTGGGGCGGGAATGTTGTTGATGTGGTTTATGTGGGCTACGGGGTTATGGATGAACTGTTGAGGTTTCATTTGTGGGCTTGGTATAATTACATCGCATGTGCTAAACTCGATTTGTGTATACACTGACTTGATAGGAATAAAACTGGTGAAACTCACCAACTAAATTTAGTTGACCGTTCCATTTTAAACATGTTTTTCAGGAAACTTGGACATTGCCGTTGTAAAATACTCGTAGAAGAATATTGCTTCAAGTTTTTCTTTACGGATAATACGTGCACAGAAGCATATCTCCTAGAAGAATAACGTGGTTCGTGGGAACATGCCGTTGTAAAATACTCGTAGTATGTAAACAACATTGTAACACGATGTATAGTTTAACGTTTAGTATAGTATCTTTATAAACAATGTGATTGTACTAGAGGTGTCTTTTGCATCCCTTTTGTTTCCGCTGCTAGTCGGGGTGTGACATGTGTTCTAAGTTTACATGTTTTTCTTGGATGATATTTTTTATCCTTATTAAAAAACTTGATAACTGAAAAGTTAATTACAAAGCAATAAATTTCATCGTAAGGATGTATGCGCATAGAGATTAAAATTTATAATGGAAACTTACAAAAAAATCTACTTTAGAACTTAAAGGAATTTTTAGTTTTTTTTAATAAGTTAACTATAAATTATTTATTTTCTTAATATTTTCAGATATTCATATAAAAACAGTTTTAGATATTACAAATTTTGATTGTCTTTAAAATTTAAAGAGTAATACATAAATAATATAAAAAGAGAATCATAAAGGAAGACATGAGATTTATAATACATAGATAATAGATGGTAAAAAAGGCTCTTATGATCCACACACATAGAATAATGGGGGAGGGGATCTACTATTCACAAATCTTGCAAATGGTTCCTCGCGGGATGCGGCAAAAACTCGATTAGTATTGGTTATATGACTAATAGCCGTAAGATACTAGCACTCGGAATGGCAAACAAAATATAATGTTGTCATGTACCCAAAAGGATATCTACACGTGTTTTACATCGATTGAAAACCATAAAAACAAATATCGGTATTGATTTCAATAATACTGATATCCCTATCGATGTTGTCCAGTCGGTTTCGGTGCGAGTCATCCCCAATACCGACACTCATTATAGTTTATGATTGTAGGAATCCGTTCGTGTAAAATTAAATAAAATTTTATTAACTTGAATTACAAATATCCCTACCGATGTTGTCCAGTCGGTTTCGGTGCGAGTCATCACCAATCGCCGCGCGCCACTAGGCCACGTGTACTCGCGCGCGGACCCACCAGGGTCATGCGCCTGCATGCCACATCACCAACAACTTGGTCCTTGCAACCCTTGTGCAACCCTTGTGCTCCACCACGCGCACGCGGTCAAAAGTGCAAGGTGCGCCATCAAAGTGTCTCATTGCTCACGCCACGCCACGCGCGCGCGTGTGAAAGTGCGAGTGCGAGTTAGGGTGCTCCGCACCCTTCGCGAGTACACTTAGTGAGTGCTTCCATGAAACAATAACGATGGAGAGTTCCCAGTTAAATACCCCTTTAAGTTCAATCTCTCCTCCTATGTGGGACAAGGTGCCACTTTCCCACTTTTCTCAGCATTCAAGTTTCAAACACCAAACTTTGAGCATCGATATCTCATTCATCTTAGCTCCGTTTTAGACATGGTTTAGTTCGTTGCGAAGCTCTTCCAACGTAGAACACAAACCCATAGATAATTATATAAAACCCGCTCATTTTATTATATTTATTTCTAGTCCAAAATAGGAAAAAATCATTTTCCTATATTTGTGAAAAATGCTATTTTCACAAATTTCCAACAATGATATCAGAAAATAGTACTTTGAATTCAACTATATCTTCAATAGAACTCTATATCCAACCTTTTTAAAGAGTTAACAAATGGAAGATATTAAATAGAGTTTTTAAAAGAGTTAACAAATGGAAGATATTAAATAGAGTTTTCTATACAGTTGTGTATTCAATTTTTTTTTAAATTAACAAACAAAAGAGCAATTACATCAAATTTGAATTAAACGTTAAATGCCTCTATTATTTAAAGCTTAACAATAATATTGAAGCTATAAATATAAAAAACATAAGCCACTTAAAGACAAACAACTACAAATAGTAAATCTCCCTCAAATACCAATTTATAAAGTTTAACAATAAGATTGAAGCAATAAAGATAAAAACAAAAGTCACTTAAAGACAAACAACCACAAATACTAAATCTTCTTTAAATATCAAGTTTAGCATTTGTTAGTTATAAAACTATAAGGTTTTCCCTGCGCGGTGCAACGGGAAACTTATATAATACCATAAAACACAAAGATGAGATATTTACATTTAATTTAAATATATAAATTAAAAATATGTCATATATAGAATTCTAAAGTATTATGTGGTGTGGGGGGCATGGATTGTAACATTATTTTCACATAGGATCATTAATTAAATGGTGCACCACCCCCCTTCTTGATTGATGGTGGTTCTCATGGATTAAACAACGATTACCACGACCCTCCCAATTGATAATTTTAAGACAAAAATAAGTTAAAAAAATAAAGGGGATAGTGGTTTGGTTCATGACCACACCTTTAGGGTAGTGGTTTTGAATGGTAGATTAAAGATGGATGACATGGGGTCTATGTGGAGGATCATGATGGTCATGAGGGTCATGACAATACCCTATAGCCTAAAGAACCCACTAAACCAATTTTTAGTTTCCTTTAATACAATGAACATGAGTGTAAACAGAACCCTAGATATCACATGTATTATGACGGTAGACTATAGCTGGCAAAAGTAGTTGGTGGCTGGAAGCTGGTAGCTATAGCTGGTAACTAGTAGCTGTAGCTTTTTAGATATATTTGGTGTTTGGCATAATAGTTGGAGATTTTAATAAAATGTATAAAATGACCAAAATGGACATAACTAAAAATTTAAAAAGTTTGTGCATTAAAAGGTTCATTATCTTTAGAAGTTAAAATAGTCAATTTTTCCCTAAAAGCTTGTAGCTCCTTCTAAACGCTACTAGTAGGAGCGTTCAACCAAAAGCTTCAAGTTTTTAACCTAAAAACTTCAAACTCCTTCAACCAAACAAGGCTTTTATTAAGTAAGAGCATTTTCTTAAAAGATTAAAGCTATAAGCTCCATGCCAAACATACCCCAAATCCGTTTGATCAGTATCGATTCGGTATGATACCCATACCCATACGGTATCAGCATTCAATAAAAAAATGTTTATCCCTAGTGTACGACACAATAAATAACTTATTTTGAATATTACTTTGTTTTCATTAACCATTTTTTTTAAATACAAACAATATTAACACTCTTAAAACAATAACCTAACAAAAGAACATTTGCTACACATTAACGTAAATAGGGTTGCAAACGAATCAAACGTTCGACGAACAGTTCGTGAACCGTTCGGTGGGAAGTTCGTTGATTTATCAAACAAATGAACACAAACAAGAAATTCCGTTCGTTTAGTTAGTAAATGAACGAACATTAACAAAGGTCGCGTTTGTTCATTTATGTTCATAAACGTTCGGTAATGTGTTCGAACAAGTTTTTAGTTTTTATATTTTATTTAAATACTTCAAATTCCGACAAATAAATATTTAATAAATGTTAGTGTATTATATATTCGATTCATGAATGCTTGTATGTGTTTGTTTGCTTCCATTTATGCTCATGAACATTAGTTTATGCTCATTTGCGTTGATCAACGTTCGTTTCCTAGAATTAACAAACACAAATGAACACGAATAAATTCATTTCCTTAACAAACGAACACGAACATAAATCTCGTTTGATAAATGTTCATGAACAATTTGTGAACACATATGTTTCTTAACAAACGAACACCAACAAGGTCATGTCCGTGTTCGTTCAGTTCGTTTGCATCCCTAAACATAAAGAACCAAAAAAAACTAAATGTCTAGTTTTGTCGTCTTCGGATAGCCGAAGTGCATAATTATATTCTGCTAATGCAAAAATCCTTTATTTTGAAAACAACATAGAGATAGGTACTATAATGGAATACCAAAACCGAAAATGAGAAAAAGTACAAACCAAATACTATACTGCTTAAAGCGGTACAATACCAATAATGCAAATATATGGAAAACTACCATAACTGAAACGTATCGGAATCGGAAACCATAAAAATGATTACCGAAGTGGTACCGATTTTGGTCAATTGGTATTGGTACCGGACTTTGTAAAAATGTTAATCCCTAGCTTTGGATACCATAAATTGTTTTAAATACAATATGTTCTCAATTAAAATTTATATGGGAATGTTGATAAAAAAAATTAAACATGACCGTGTTTTTTTAAATTTTAAAAGTTAACAAACACAAGTTATTAAAAAATAACCCGATTAAAGATGTTACTATAGGGTATAGTTTACAAAGTCTCATATATCTAGGAAGGTAAAAAGACACAATGGATCGAAAAATATAACAAAATGCTAAGAAACATAACATGATGTCGAGAAACATAACACAATACCGAGGAAAAAACATAGAATGAATCACAAAAAATACACAATGACACAAATAAAACAATTTCAAATAGAAAGACACAATGATTTAGAAAAAAAGTTTTAAAATCTACAAGCTAAAAATCTAAAAGTAAAAACTCAAAATCTGATCGTAGAAATTCGACGAGACATTTAGAATAACGCCAGAATGAGTTTAATCGAAATTTATTTGATATCTTTTCAATAACTACCTATTTTTAGGAGATTGTATGTTATTCGTAATATAGAATATACAATTCTTATCTGTAAAATAGAATATACAATATAATTACATAAATTATATTCACATACTTATAATACAATAAATAAACAATGAATACAAATAGAATATACAATATACTTACATAAAAAAGTTAAATAAAATTATATCCACATACTTATAATACGATAAATAAACAATTAAAAGAATAAAGAATTGATGAATTCATCAGAAAGATACCATTGATGATCCAGTCTTGTCTATTGCTACTCCAACCCTATGATTCTATAAGGAGAATACCTAATTTTATTAGCTTCGGAAATTGTATCAAGATTAGGTGACCATGTTTGATCCTTAGATCTAACCAACTGCTTATACTCCTTCTGTAACTCAGGCGTACTACACAAACTAGTAGGCGCATGCATGCTTGTAACATCATTTTCTTGATCATAACCATGACCACCTCTACAACTAAGATGTCTTGCCATAAACTCAGGTTTCACCTTCATCAAAATACTCCCATTTGATCCATTTATGTAATCTAAAGGACCATCCTTGAGATCGGCTGCAGTACGCCTATGGTTCAGCGCAACAAAGGCAGATATGGAAGAAACTGAGAGGATCTCGGTAGAGAAGATATCAAGTGGAAGAACGAGATAGGTTTTGCCGGGAATGAGCTGGTCATCAATGGCCAAAGCTGGTATAGCGTGGCCGATAAAGAAGCGATCGGCATCACACACCATGCTTTCTGGGAACTCAAACATGATCTCGCCAGCTAATCTTCTTCTCCCAGTTAGAGTTTTGGTGTTACCTTCCCAATATATAACTTTCACAAAAGACTCTTTGCTTGCCATGCAACAAGTACCTATTAGATTTCCCATATTATATGTGTGTGAGATAGAGATATATATGAGGTTTGATTTGTGTTTTTCCCTTCTTTTCTGTAATTGGTTTATGTATGCAAAAATGTTTGAGAAAAATTAGGATATTGTTGGGTTGGATATATATAAAACGGCTGTTTGACTTTAGCAAAGAGTTGGTAGTGGCCAATGAGCCGCCATTAAACTTACATAAATATATAAAGGCTTATTATGGATTTTCCACGTTATAAACAATGGTATAATTTATGTTAATAATATTAAGTCAATAAACGTCTGTAGCGTAATGGTTTGGATCATATACCGTAGATAAAATAATCTTATTCCCACAACATACGCACAAGTGGGCATCAACCATTGTATCATCCTGTGTGGCTTTCTTAAAATATATGCATTTACATTGGTAAGTTGTATTTTGAGAATAGGATATTGAAAACATAATCATTTACAAATTTGCTTTTCATTCATTAACTTTTTTTTTCAACGGCGGTTTTATTATCAAAGCTTAAGCAAGTTGCTCAAGCGTGAAAATCAGTGACGGATCCATAATTTTTTTTCTATGGGTTCACTTTTTTGAGTGGTCAGATTTTCACAACCATAGGTTACAATTTTTTGGTCGGGTTGGGTCGGGTCGCAACTCGCAGAACATAATAAAGACCTTAATTTTCATTAGCATTAGCCCTTTAAAACTAAAATTGTCTAAGACTAAAGTTCATATGAAATAACCATCCTATAAAAACCAAAAATTACAACTAATGAGTTCATACCAAATTTAATCAAATATTGAGTATTTGAGTTAAACACTTATGCCAAACATGCTTAGTGAATCAAACTGCACACTTATCCCAACATAGACTTAAAACCTAATAGCCGAGATGGAAACTTGAAGAATTGAAGAACTTGAAATCCCTTAGAGTGAACACAACATGTGTAGTCGAAACTGTGGGTTTACTAAAACTACTATATACATTTTTTTGCAGCGAACTATGTAAGTGACAACAGAGAAAATGGTCACAACGAAGTTGGTTTTATAATATTACCATCTCCAACCATCTTTTCTTTTGTTACTAATCAATTGATTTTGGATTTTTGGGGAATACGATTCTAGCATATTGTTTTCTTCTATAAGATAATCTTTTACCTTGTAATGATACATAATATGAACACACAGACATCACAATTTCAAACAATATTAGGCAAAATGGTGACATTGGTTTAGCTTCAGATATTATGTTAGAGAATAATATTTAAGCTAGAATAAGTATTATTTATCTTAGTTTTTATTTTGTAACATTATTATTATTATTATGATGATAACCTAAGTATTAGCGGTTATCTCATTAAACCCTAATGTATATATACGTTCATCTGTATGTTCGGTGTTTCTCACCAATTCAATCAAGAACACATTTATCATTCATTTCTTCGTACAAATCCAGATCATACTCCTGTAAATCTAACAAAGTGGTATCAGAGCCACCGATCCATAACTTAGAGTGAATATCATCCGAAAATCGTTCCTTACAGTTTTCTTCTTCATAAACCCTAAATCGTTTTTTTCTCGATGACGACAAATGGAGGAATCCAAATTCAAATTCCGAAACTCCTGGGACAAAACTATTATCACTGGCATATCCAAATGAAGGTGTTACTAGAATCACAAGATTTATGGTCAATAGTGGAAGAAGGTTATACAGAGATTGCCCCGAATGCGTCCGAAATTGATCAGAACACTTACAAAGAAAAGATTAAAAGGGATAAGAAGGCATTACATATCATTTTTCAAGCGGTGAATGAAACTGTTTTCGAACGGATTGCTACATGTCAGAAATCTAAAGATGCATGGGATGTTCTTCACAAAGCATACAAGGGTGAAAATAGAGTCAAAACGGTAAAATTACAAACCCTACGCTGTGAATTTGATTCATTAAGGATGAAAGAAAATGAATCAATAGAAGATTATGTAAATCGAACGACCATAATAGTAAATCAGTTAAGATTAAATGAAGAAAGAATAGAGGAACAACGTATTGTGGAAAAGATCTTAAGAAGTTTAACGCGAAAATATGAAGCAGTAGTAGTGGCCATAGAAGAATCCAAAGATTTAAATATGATTACTACCGATGAATTGCTGGGAATTCTACAATCACACGAACTTCGGTTAAAACAATACGAAGATGTACCAATAGAACAGGCATTTCAGATTCAAGGAAATAACTATGAAAGATCTAGATCATCTAGAACAGATTATTCGAGTAGAGGACGAGGAAGATACAATAATTCCATTCGATGTTTTAACTGCCAAAAACTAGGACATGTGGCCAGATTCTGTAACAAAAAGGATGATGATGAAAAAGTGAATAGTGCCTTAATGCACAAAGATGAGACATAGGAAGAAAGCGAAGAAACAATGTTCATGATCTTTAATGTAGAGGAAGTAAAAAGGAATGATTGTTGGTATCTGGATAGTGGGTGCAGTAATCATATGACGGGCGATAAGAATCTATTCATTAATTTAAATGAATCAGAGAGAAGAGAAGTAAGAACCGGGGATGACAAACGACTTGAAGTCCTGGGCTGCGGAGATGTTACCATCAAGGTTAAAGGTCAAGAAAAACGAGTTCCGAATGTGTTTTACGTCGCAGGACTAAAGCACAACTTATTAAGTGTCGGACAGTTAGTTCAAAAAGGCTATGAAGTAAGATTTAACAATCAAGGGTGTGTGATTAAAGACTCTAATGGAGCATACATTGGAACGGTGAAAATGACTGGAAATAAAATGTTTCCATTAAACTTAATCAAAGATATAATATCCCGAGTATGCAATGTGACAACAACTGATCCGTCCACGCTATGGCATAGAAGATATGGGCACTTAAATTTAGACACTTTATGTGATATGGGAGTAAATGAAACAGTGAAAGGGTTACCAAAATTAAGCAGAACTCAAAACATTTGTGAGGGTTGCATCTTTGGTAAGCATGCAAGGAAACCATTCTCTAAACAAGCATCATGGCATGCAAGTAAACCACTTCAACTCATTCATACAGACATATGCGGACCCATGAGAACCCAGTCAATAGGAGGTTGCAGGTATTTCATCACTTTCATAGACGATTACACTAGAAAGACATGGATATACTTCTTGAAGCTTAAGTCCGAGGCATTAGCCCGATTTAAATTCTTTAAAAAACATGTGGAAAATCAAGCAAATCTTACAATAAAAGGCATTAGGTCCGACAGAGGAGGGGAATATTGTGGCCACGAGTTTCAAAATTTTCTTAAGGAAAATGGTATACGTCATCAACTTACCACAAGTTATACGCCACAACAAAACGGAGTGGCAGAAAGAAAAAATCGAACGCTCATGGAATTAGGAAGGAGTATGCTGAAAATGAAAAATTTAACGCATGATTACTGGGCTGAAGCAGTTGCTTGTGCAACTTACTTATTAAATAGAGCTGTCACAAAGAGTGCACCTAAAATCACACCACAGGAAGCCTGGAGTGGAAGAAAACCTAATGTGGAACATCTAAGAGTCTTCGGATGTGTTGCATATGTTCATATACCAAATATTCATAGAGGCAAACTCGACAACAAAACAGAAAAAGCTATATTTGTGGGATACAGTGAGAATAGTAAAGCATATAAACTATACAATCCAATATCAAATAAGATAATCATAAGCAGAGACGTAATATTCAATGAAGACCAACACTGGATTGTTAATGAGAATAGAAAGGAAGCAACATCATATCTTGAGATTAGAAATGATGAGGAAGATAACCCACTAGTAGTCGAAGATGATCAAGAAGTTTCAGTGGAAGCTACATCAAACAGTCAAAATATTTCTACCATACAAGCACCAAACGATCAAAGTGTAGATCAGAATGGTGAAAACAGCGAAGATGAAAGCTCTAATAATTACAATGGTTCAGAATCTTCATCGTCTGATAATGAAATCATAAGAACCAAAAGTGTCAATAATGTGTACCAGAGATCGCGGGCTTTAACGAAAACACAAGTTGCAGAACTGTACAAGAAAGATCAACAGAATGCTGGTAGTTCAACTCAATTTGCTCTATTCACAAATGCAGATCCTTCTACTGACAAAGAAGCATGTAAAGAGACAAAGTGGAAAAAGGCAATGGATATGGAAATGGAGTCAATCATCAAGAATGATACATGGGAATTAGTAGATCCTCCAAAAGATAAAATTCCTATTGGCATGAAATGGATATATAAGACTAAATATGATGAACACGGTAACATAAGCAAGCACAAAGCTCGTCTAGTGGTAAAAGGTTACAGTCAAACACATGGAGTTGATTATCAAGATGTTTTCGCTCCAGTAATCAGGTTTGATACAGTTAGACTTATTTTGGCTTTGGCTGCACACTATGGATGGTACTTGCACCAAATGGATGTGAAAACTGCCTTCCTTAATGGCACATTAACAGAACAAGTATTTGCTGAACAACCAGAAGGGTATGTCACAAAAGGAGAGGAAAGGAAAGTCTGTAGACTCAAGAAAGCATTATACGGATTAAAGCAGGCTCCAAGGGCATGGTATAGTAGAATAGAAAGTTATTTTACATCATGTGGATTCAAGAAGTGTGCATACGAACATACTCTATTCACCAAGATTCATAATGATGTAAAGATCATAATCTGTCTTTACGTAGATGATCTAATTATAGCTGGAAACTCCTTGAACATGATTCTAGAATTCAAAGAATCCATGAAACAGGAGTTCGAGATGACAGACATGGGCGTGCTACACTATTTTCTTGGTATGGAGGTGACTCACAGAAACGGTGATATAATACTTTCGCAACAAAAATATGCAAAAAGTTTACTTGATAAATACAAGATGATGAATTGTAAAGCAGTTTCCACACCAATGGAATATGGAATACGATTATCTAAACAAGATCCTGAGGAAGAAATGGACTCAAATCTCTACAGAAGCATGATTGGGAGTCTTATGTATTTAACAAATACAAGACCGGACATTATGTTCGCCGTAAATAAACTAAGTCAATTCATGGAGCAACCAAAACGGAGCCACTGGGAAGCTGGGAAGAGAATTTTAAGATATTTAAAAGGCAGTCTGAATCACGGACTAATTTATTCCAAGGGAAGCAAAGGAACCTTAATTGGTTTTAGCGACAGTGACTATGCTGGGAGTATAGATGACAGCAAAAGCACATCCGGATATCTTTTTCATTTGGGTTCAGGACCGATAGCATGGCAGTCAAAGAAACAAAAGGTAGTGGCATTATCATCGACAGAAGCAGAGTATATTGCACTCTCCATGGCTGGATGTCAAGCGTTATGGCTCAAAGGATTATTAAAGGAATTGCAAGAAAAGGTTGATCAATCTCTTACCATTTTCTGTGATAATAAATCTACAATTAGCTTGGCAAAGGATCCAGTGTATCATGGAAAGAGTAAGCACATAAGAGTGAAGTATCATTTCATTCGAGACCTGATAAAGAACAATGAATTAGAAGTTTTATTCTGTCCAACAAAACATCAGGTTGCAGATATCCTTACCAAAGCACTTCAGCCGAAGGACTATGTGCACATGAAGAATCTCATGAATGTTGCAGCGTTCTAGCTTACGGGAGGGTGTTAGAGAATAAAATTTAAGCTAGAATAAGTATTATTTATCTTAGTTTTTATTTTGTAACATTATTATTATTATTATTATGATAACCTAAGTATTAGCGGTTATCTCATTAAACCCTAATGTATATATACGTTCATCTGTATGTTCGGTGTTTCTCACCAATTCCATCAAGAACACATTTATCATTCATTTCTTCGTACAAATCCAGATCATACTCCTGTAAATCTAACAGATGCATGGGTTTAACATCACTAATTATCAAAAAATATTAGTCAAAAAATTAACATCAAATTATCAATTTAGGATAACAATTTAACATCAGATTACCAAAAAATTAACATCAGATTATCAAAAATAAGTCAAATAACAATAAGTCAAGTTAACATCAGCTAACACACCTGTGAAGAACGGACGGAGGAGGACGGCCGGAGCACCTGGAGGAGGATGGTTGTCGGCTGGAGGAGGACGGCCGGAGCGGAGGTGGTCGCTGAGGGATGAGGAGGCAGGGTGAGGGTGGAGGCGCCGCTGTTGTTCACTTGTTCGTAGAGGAGTCTGCTGTTGTTTTTTTTATGGGCTTTGTTTTGTTGTAACCCTAAATGAGTTTTTCATTAAAGAAAAAAAATAAAAATAGAAACTAAAAAAACGGAACAAAATTTAATAATTGCCTCACACGGGATTCGAACCCGGGTGTCAAGCTTGGTTTTAAAAAGCGCGAAGCGCATCTAGGCGCAGGCTGGATCGCCTTGTGTGACATAAGGCGCACTATGTACAAAAAGCGCAGCTGAGGCGCGCTTTTTAGGGGAAAATCGACCTAAGGCGCAGGCTTTTTGTACATGGGTTGTTTCTATGTAGGTTAAATGCAAAAACTGGCCCACGCGTGGCTGGGGTTTTCGGAGCTGCATTCGTGTCCGCAGGACGTGCGGGCATGCACGAGTTCAATTAAATTTCAATTCAGAAACTCATTTTTTGCACCCCCCCCCCCCCCGTGCGCGCGGGTAGGACTTGTGGTAAAACATGTCATAAAGCTACAATGGAGTAGTAAAGACTTTATCTTATAAACAACCACTCACTTTGTCCCCACACCGATGTGGGTCAAAGTATTTACCACCTTTTGAGACTTTCATTCACACACCCAACATATAAGTCCTTTGCTTCTAACTATGTGTACATTTATGTTTTTTTCATTTTAAAACATATATAAAGCTTAATTATAGCTAAATCATAGGTATTGGAGGCTACACACTTATGGGATATATAAAAAATAAATTTTATAATCACTTTGCGCTTCGCGTACGAAAAGCTCACCGCTTTTGCGCTTCGCTTTAAAAAAAGCTTTTTTATACCTCATCGCTTTTGTGCGCTTCCCGCTTTTTTAAACCAAGGTGTCAAGGGAAGAAGAACATGAATTAACCAGTTGACTACCAAAGCATTTTTGTTTATTTCCCTATATATTTTACTTATGGGTTCTTTTTCAGTTTGTTATATATATTTGCACTAAAAATTAAAAACCGAATGGGTTCCTGGGAAATCGACCTTTGTTAATAAGTCCGCCCCTGGTGAAAATGCAAAGTACAAGAAGTAAATGAAAGATAAAAGGTTCCATGTGTTTACCACATTAGGAACCATAGACTGCTAACATTGGGAATGTTTTAAAATCAAAACTTCTCCACTTCGCCCAAGCCAACACCTGGACTTTGGCCCTCGAACGTATCCATAGGTAAGAGCATGATTTGATCTCGCCGGCGATTCTTGAAAAGGAGTAGTTGACGCCTTTGAAAATGAGCTCGATTCGTGTTCTCCAAATCAACCAGCAGGTTGTGGGTAAGATAAGATACGTCGCTTTTTTTTTTTGGCTTTGCAAGTTTGATGCAAGCGAATGAATACAAAAAGTTCCACAACCTGGGGACCTTTATCCAAGTGAAAATCTGTAGCCATACATACCTTGCAAAATCACATGTAACCAATAGGTGGTCGACAGTTTCTTGGCGGGTGTTACATTGGGGACACAAGGCTGTGGGTATTGAAATATTTCTGATTAGCAATGTGTCTCGAGTTGTGATGCGATTAAGGATGACTCTCCACAGAAAACAGTTAATTTATAGCAGGATCCAATTGAACCAAGGTAATACTTTTGTTTAAGGGATGTATTCAATGGAGTCTAGTTCCCATCGGAGGTTACGTACCGTGAATGAATCCCCTCTACGCCATTCCATTGCCAAAAATCTGCTGCATCTTTTATAGTACAAAATCGTATCTGCATCAAACATCTTTCCCAGTCACTCCTATCTCGAGCAGATGCGAGCGAGTACGATCATACCAGCACTAATGCACCGAATCCCATCAGAACTCCGCAGTTAAGCGTGTTTGGGCGAGAGTACTACTAGGATGGGTGACCCTTTAGAAAGTCCTCGTGTTGCAACCCATGCATGAACTATTAGGTTAGAAATCATTCTATTACACAAATTCAATAAAAGAAGTATTAAATAGTTATTAATTAAGATTTAGAAATCGATATTTTAAAATGTGTCTGAAATTATGTATAAGTTACTTTTTTTATATTTAAAAATTTTAAGTTAAGAAACAAAATATGAAAAGATAAAATAAGAAAAATGGGGAAAATAACTTTGAACTCATAAAATTGTGACATGTAAACGAATACTTATATTTCAGGTGTAGCTTTGAAGTGTAGATTATAAGCCAAAATTCCAGATTTAGTCTCACGTTTAGGAAAAAAACTCAATTTGGTCCTAATTATTTACACACTCGTCACCCTTTGGTCCCTACAATGGATAGCGGTTTGTGTAACGTCGTTATTAATTTTTTTTATATGACCATTTACCTTTTATAAAAATTAACGCTAAGAGGTGTTTTCAACTCCAGTTGTGAAGGGGTATGGTCTCAAATCTCGTACCAGGCTTGGCCACGAGAGACCATCACCCAGCTCGTTACCCCTATCGACAAGGATTCACATGCGTTCATGCGAACATCGCGCGAACCTAGTTTGATCTCCCACTCGGGAAACAATGAGAAGACTTACCTTGTGTATGAAAACGAGAGTTTTCGTCACAACAAGGGATGCGGTAATCACTACGGTTACCACACATAGCGATGCGGCACAAAACCGCATCCTACTGTCTACACAAGTGGAACTGACACTTTGACTTAAGTGAACAAGCCAGCAAGTGGCCTGTCCGAGCACTGGCAGCGGTCAGCTGCCTAGCCCACATGCAGGACGTGGCATCACCTCAGGAAGCGTCCAACGTTTCCGTGACCTGCGCTTTTGACACACCTGCAAAAAGCTACGTGTTGTCAGTCTAGCCACTTGACTACCCTCCTTCGCTTTTCGGTTATAAATACCCATCCCGGACCAGGTTTGAGGTAACGATAATCTACTCTCTCACACATACTACTTAAACACACACTTTGATCTCATGAAAATACTTATCCTCACGCCAAAGAGTGGTAACAAGGAGCACCCCCATCCCATCCTCATTACGAGTCACAGTGTGTTTCCTTGTGCAAGAGACAGGTTAGAGGACGACCGGACCATTGATCGAGAAAAGAAGGGATTAACCCTACTTGACGAGATTAGTGAATTAACCCTCCGGTTAACCACTGCTTCATCATCGACGCCCACCGCTACTCTTAGCACTTTTTTCTCTCTTCATTTTTAAGATTATGTCGGATCATCAGATTTCTAGCACGGGGGAAACCTTTGCCCCACCAAACGCAGGGCAAACGGGGAATACTCCCCCTAGCCAACCAATAGGCCACATTGGCACATCCACACACGCGGGTAATCTATTGGCAAATGTGCCGGATTTTTCCCAGTTTGCATCAATGTTGCCACCAAGAGTCGACCTTCACTCCTGGTACGTGCAACAACAGGCTCTGTTAAGCGCAGCTACCCGGAGGGCCTACACCGGGCCCGTTCACACCAGCACCTCGTACGCTACAATACGAGAAGCAGGTGCCAGCACATCTCGCATCTAAGGATAGGCGTGGACCGCATGGACCCTCATATGTGAGTGTCCATACGATAGATGAAGGGGATTCCACTTACGGATCCCGGGCTAGAGCATCAGCGCACGAGCGCCTTGGCCCACCCAGAGAATATAGGCGAGAATCGGTTACTCGCCGAGGGTCCGGAGTATTAAGCCGCCTTGGGCCGCATCCCAATGACGGCGCATACGATAGAACCGACCCGGACGACTATACATACTGCGGGGATTCCCAGACGGCTTACAGCCAGTCTAGGGACCAAGACTACTACACCCCGGCACAACCACACACTGTGACAACCGGTGATTTACGGCTCTTAATTACGTGATTAAGAGGTGATTAACGCGATAATAGATAGTGTTTACAGCGCAAATTAACTTAATTAGGCCTTTGGAGTGCCTAGGAACGTCTATACGACTTTACAGTGCGCGAACGGTGGTTTACAGAGAAACCTGCTGAATATTACGCGACAACGAACTGATACGGTACAGAATACTGACAACGCCGACAAATACGAATTTTCTACGAGTATTTTATACCTATAAATTTAGTTTTTCGAATTTTTCGTACTTTCAAAGCATCACAAACGCATGATAATCGAAAAACGCGATTTTTACGGTAATCAGCTAACGAACACGGCAAACGACTACCGGTACTATTTTACGTATTTTTAAAACTAAAATTTTAAATTACGACCTTACGCAGCGTTCGGGTTGCGAAAAACGGGTCTCGTAAGAATTACGGGCCACTCAAAACGCGAGACTTGGGCTTGTGGGCCTTGGGCCCAAGCCCACTAGGTGAACCCTAGCTATTTAAACCCTCTCCTCCTCATTTTTATCTCATTTCAAACAAAACACACATACACCCACATCTGATCTCTCTCTCTCCAGAAGGTACTCCGGCCACCGGACCGTCGAGGTTCCGGCCGGCGACGACGGCGGAGGTGGTGGCGGCGCCGCCGCCTGCGACGGTGGTACCGTTTTTCCGGCGACCGTTTCTCCCGATCCGACACCCTCTGTTTTCATCTCCAGTGAGACCCCCGACGTAACCGGCACACGGCGGCGGTGGGTTCCAGCCGGCCATGCCTCCTCTTCTTCTTCGCGTGGCTGACAACACCCCCCCCCCCCTTTTATCTCTGTGACGTTTGACCGGTGGAAACACCGACCGACCGCCGGTCGGATCATTTACCTGGCGGTCTTTGCTTTTGACCGGCGGGTTAATGATGTTGATGGTGATTTTAATGATGTTGTTTGATGATGGTGGTGACAGCCACCATTTCCGACGACAAAGGCCGCTCACGGTGGCGGCGACGGCGTGGCTTAGCAGCGACAACGAGAGAGAGAGAGAGAGAGATAGAGAGCTGAGAAGAGAAGAGAGAATTACGACGAGGAGAGATACGGCGGAGTGCCGTTTCCGGCGAAGATTCGCCGTCAGTGGCGGAGCCGCGGCGGAGCCGCGGCGGCAGTGGTGGTGTTGTTGTTCCGACAAGCGGTAAACCCTTTTTCTTTTCACCATTTCTTTTATTTTTTATTTATGTAAATTTGGTGAAGATGATGGCCACTATTGTTGATAATGATGATGATTTGGTTCAAGTTGTTTCAGTCACGGGCTCGGGTCACGGTTCAGGTTAGACTCAGTCTCGGTTCGGGTTCAGTCAACGCAGGTCAAAGGAAGTCAACTCGGTCAACAGATGGGTTCGAGTCAACTGGTCAGCTCATTGTTCGGGTCAAGCGGCTTGGTCAGACGGTCCGGTTTGGGTGACTCGGTCAAACCGAGTCAACTCGGTCAAACTGAGTCAACTCGACTCGGTCAACTCAGTTGACTCGGTCAACTCAGTCAACGTTCGACACGAAGATTTGGTAAAGATTAGCCGCACATTTAATATTTACGTTATATATTTCTAGTTTTAACCTCACGTGACTAACGAGCTCTCGAACCGAACAAAAATCGATGAATTATTAGTTAAATTCTTAACTAACTTGTTTATATAAATTGATGATACAAGAATATTGTTGAGTAGATTGATTGAGTTTTGAAAATAACGACAACTAGTGTTGTCGGGGGCGTCTAAAAACAGAGGAAACTCTGCCCGTTTTTCGAGAAAAACCCGAAAACAAAATGTATTTTATGAAAGAAAGCGAACTTTATGGCTTCGAATTAAACTACGAGACAAATGTGTTCACCACGATTGTTTTAAACAAAACGAGGATTCGGAATTATTTACGACAATAAATATACTCATTATGTTTATTCTAAACTGCGAAAAGTTCTTTTATAACGATAAATATAGTATACCTTTGTTTCAAACATCGAACAATACGAAACCATTTCATAAAAATAAATATGATTATATTTATTTCAAGACATCAAACGACATGACTTCATTTTATAAAATAAATATAGTATATATATTTATTTTGATTATCAAACAACGCAATTCCGATTTAATACCAAACGACGCGGGTTCGTTTAATAAAATAAATATAGTGTTATATATTTATTTCGGAAATCAAACAACACGACGATTCTTTCATTAAAATAAATATAGTTTATATAGTTTATATATTTATTTTAAATATCAAACGACTCGTATTCCTTTATAAAAATAGATATAGCTTATCTATTTATTTCAAATATCCAACAACACGGATTCGCTTTTATAAAATAAATATAGTATATTTACACAACAACTCTAGGATTCTTATATAAAATAAATATAACTTTTTATATTTATTTCAAATACCGAAACGGCATATACATATGTTTTGGCAAATATATACAAGACGCAATATATATATAATACAAGCTTATTATATATTACTTTCGTACGAATATTCCTATATACACAAACGACTTCTCGGGGCGATAAAGTTTAACTTAGTCATTTTCGTTAAATTAACAACCTACCGTCAAATCGTTCGGTTAACGATTCGGTAGAGCTCGGTGACACGTAGTTTAGTTACTGCGTTTATTTAGAAACTTATTAGATATTCCATGTTAGGATTATTGTAGAATGCACGCTAGCGAGTCTCGTCTTGTAAACGACATCGCGAAGTCGTATTTAGCTAGCTTTGCACAGTAATATTCAGGTGAGTTCATAACCCCACTTTTTACGGTTTTACATTTTTATGAATGTTTTCGGGGTGGAAAGACATGCGCGTTTTTAGAAACATACAAAGTTTTCGATGAACAAAGATTGCATATTTTTTACAAAGCACGTTTTGCAAGAACATACAAAGCTTTTGGATGAACGAAAACTCGTATTCCTAAATCATATTACGAATGGATTATACTAAATATACCGGTTTTTACAAAACAAAAGCATATTATCGAAATGCGAATGATTTTCATGACTAGGGATGGATCGTCTGGTGATAATATAGAGAGTCATGGGTAGTTGGCCTTAGAGGCTGGGGAGGTTCAGCCTTAGAGGCTGGGGGAGGTTCAGCCTTAAAGGCTGGGGTAAAATAAATGTTACAATAATTACAGACACTTTTATACATGGTATGGTTAGCTTAAGGAGGGTATACTACTTAGATCATGTGAGTGGGTAGGTGGTACTTGAGGCCATTAATCCTCGTTGTAGGACCGAGGGTCATGAGTGATAGATCTATTTGGGTGTAGCGAGCCCAACTCCTGAGTCCACTGAGCGGACCATGGGGTGACTTTGAGCCCGAAGCAAAAATCTGCTAGGTTTGAGTCTTCCTGCATCACTTCACACATGCCAGTGGCTTTGCAACCAATTGGTGATCTCTTTTCCTTATTGCTACATACCAGGGACATACATACTTTCAGAAATACTTGATTTTTACAAATTAAATATCATGTTTTATACAAATTCAAGGCATAGGATTATGCGGGCATGGAGTCAAAGTCAGGGTGGGCATTGACGGTTATACATACTTTACAAATACTTGGTTTTACGAACATAAGGCGTTACAAATACAAGTTTACAAATACTTGGTTTTACGAACATAATGCGTTACAAATACAAAGTTTCCATATAACTTGGCAAGAAAATGATTTCTAAATTCGTTTTCTCAATATTATTTCACAAACCGGTTATTCAAAAGATTTATTTCAAATCTTTTACAGACAAACTATGAACTCGCTCAACTTTATGTTGATTTTTCGCATGTTTCTTTCTCAGGTTACTTATCAAAAGTTATGGCACGGTTGGAATGGGAGAACCATGTGGAGTCGAGTACTTAGCGGCGTTCATATTCTAGAAGTCTTTGCTTTATTTGCTTCCGCTGTGCAATGAAGATACCAGTCCAGTCACGCCAGCTCTGATAATTTCGGGGTGTGACACGCACAACATATGATCGTGCCGCAAAGCACGATCACCGATCGGTCTACAGACCAAAGTCAGCAGCATGCAACTCCAAATTCATTAATGTGATTGCCTTAGACCCCCTCACCAATGCCAAACTTCTGCCCATTATGGGCAAATACAATGGTTCGTCAGACCCCGACGACCATATAGCTGTTTTCATCAGCGCCGGTCTCGTAGGCGGCTGGCCACACCCCTTGTGGTGCCATTTATTCGTCCAGACCTTTACTGGAACTACAAGGGTCTGGTTTGATTCCTTGCCAGTGGGCTCACTGGCGTCATTTGAAGACTTCCAAGAAAAAATTCTTGCACACTTCAGCCAGCAGCGGCATCATGAGCGCGATACGTCAGACGTCATGAATATCTGGCGAAGAGATAACGAGAGCCTAGAGGCTTTTGTGACCCGATACAACAAAGAGTGCCTCGATATTGGCGGGGTACCTGAGGCGCTGGCACGCGGTCATTTCATCAGAGCGGTTAAGAATGATAAAATGATTATAACCATTTCTGGCAAGGATGACTTGCCAAAAAATGGGACGACGTCATGTCGGCAGTCAAGACGTATGCCCAAACAGAGCGGTCCTTGAGGCCCAACGCAAACAAAGACCACCTTTCTCTCGTAGAAGGGCAATCTTCCCGGCAAGAACCCAGGCGCAACAACGATAACAAACGCAACAGGGGTTCGTGGAATAGCGACCACGACTCTAAATCATATACTCCGCTTGGGACCCAACCAGATGCAAGAGCGACGATTAATGCCCAGAGAGACCAAAGGGCATCGAAGAAGGAGACTCGGGAACGCAATTGGACCGAGCTCCACCAAGTCGCCAAGGGAAGTTCTTCTCACAGAAGAACATATGTTTTGACACTTGAAATCCGCCCTAAAGATGAAATCCAAGAAAGGGAAAGACCTCAACCAGTACTGTGAATATCATAAAGATACTGGTCACACCACAAAAAATTGCTTCAGTCTCCATCTGGAGACTGAACGAGCACTCAAAGAGGGGAAAGTGCAACTTCTGTTGCCGAATGCGCCGAAGCAAACTAAGCGTATCACACCACAAAAAATTGCTTCAGTCTCCATCTGGAGATTGAACGAGCACTCAAAGAGGGGAAAGTTCAACTTCTGTTGCCGAATGCGCCGAAGCAAACTAAGCGTATAACCCCTCATGACGAGGGCATCTCCGATAGCAAGAAAATGAAGTATATAGCAACAACCCACATGATCAGTGGGGGCCATAGGCATCCGCGCAAGACGGCGAGGCGGGGGTAGGACGACGACTAGCGCGACGAACAAGTCGTCTTCCCCAGAGTTTGAGGTGGACCGCGCGACAGGCGCGCTGTCGCAATCACCGGCTGCTTGGCACACTACTACACCGAGCTTCTTTTTATAGACCCGGGCAGCACCTCCGACATCATATACATACAATGTTTTAACTAGTTCGATCAGGAGGACAAAGATCGGTTGCAGCCGGTCGACTACCCTTTGGTCGGATTTGCAGGGAAAACAGTGTTCCCCTCGGCTAAATCACATTACTGGTGCGCCTGACAGACGGTAGGCACACACGGACATAGGAGGTCGACTTTATGGTCCTCCCCCACAACTCCAGGTATGACGTGCTTCTCGGTAGGGAAGCACATGGAGAATTGAACATGATCACATCCACTCCCCACTCAGTGATCGTTTTTCCAACCGAAACGAGGATTGCGATCATCTATGCCCGCCGCGAAGTCATGTCTACGGACGAACTGCATCCGGCCAAAGCGGCAAGGCTGACCCCAGCACGGAGCCGGAGAAATGGGTACTTAACGCAAAGTACCCCGGCCAAATGGTCACCTTGGATCATGCCCTGTCAAACAACGTGAAAGTACAATCGAAGCAGCTGCTCTTTAGGAAAAGGGACATATTCGCATGGACTCCTGCAGATGTGACAGGAGTCCCACGCGAGATAGCACATCACTGCTTTAATACCTTTCTAGGTATTAAGCCTGTGGTACAGGCAAGACGCAACCTGGGACCTGCAAATAATAGCGCAATGAACAAGCAGGTCAAGGAACTGCTCGCCGCAGGGATTCTGCGGGAAGTCTAATACCAAACCTAGTTGGCAAATCCGGTTATGGTAGAAAAAGCAAGTGGGGGCTGGTGCATGTGCGTCGATTATAAAGACCTTAACAAGGCATGCCCCAAAAATTGCTACTCACTTCCAGAGATCGACGAAAAAGTCAACAATCTTGCACCATTTAGATGGAAGTGCTTCCTCGATTACTATAAAGGGTACCATCATGTGCAGATGGCATTAGAGGATGAAGACAAAACGGCTTTTCACACACCTATAGGAAATTTTTGCTATACGAAGAGGCCGTTTGGGTTGTGCAATGCGGGCGTAACCTATCAAAAATTGATGGACGACACCTTTGGTGAACAAATCAGCAAAAGTGTCAAAATTTATATTGACGACCTCGTCGTCATGAGCATGGAAGAAGACACCATGCTCCAAGATATTGAGAGGACGTTCCAAACTTTGCAAAGCATTAATATGAAGCTCAACCCGGGTAAATGCTCATTTGGAATGGAAGAAGGAAAATTCCTTGGCTTCATCGTCACCAAAGAAGGATTCAAGTCGATCGAGTGCATGCCATCGCCATCTACGATAAAAGAGATGCAAACTTTAGCATGCGGCAAAATCTTTTCTTTTTATCAGCACCTTGCGCAACTGCTTAAAGAAAGACCATTTCCAATGGACATCCGAGGCAGACGCACCGGGAAATGAAGGATTGTTTGATTCAGTTACCCACTCTCACTGCACCTCACGAAAAGGAACCGCTCACCATGTTCCTATCCGCCTCAGACAAGCCTATAGGTGCGATACTCATAGTGGACCGATAGGGGGTTCAAACACCAATTTACTACGTCAGCAAGATGCTCAATGACCCAGAGACGAGATACTCTATCATGGAGAAGTTGGTCCTTGCACTGGTAGATGCCTCCAGGCGGCTGCGCCGATACTTTGCAGGGCATGCCATCACTGTCTTGACCAACTACAGAATCGGGTAAATCCTCTCCAAGCCCAAAATCTCTGGCCGACATGCCAAATAGACTATCAAACTAGGTGGGCACAACCTAGTTTATAAGCCAAGACCAGCAATCAAAGGGCAAGTCTTAGCCGATTTCTCCATAGAAGTGCCGGCGAACCGCATCCAAGAATGCGAGGAAGAAGATACCCCTACACATCCGCCATCCCCAACTGACATCTGGGGAGATGGTGCGTCCAACGAGGACAGCACAGGTGCAGGTCTGCGATTAGTCAGCCCCGATAATCAAGAACTTACTTATGCCATACGCCTCGACTTCAAAAGTACAAATAACGAGGCTGAATACGAGGCATTACTCGCACGGTTACGGCTAGCAGTCAAACTCGGCGTGTGACATCTGGAAGCGCACGTAGATTCATTATTAGTTGCAGGGAAGATAAGCGGTGAATACACAGCCAAAGGGGATATCATGATCCTCTACCTCGAATAAGCCAAGCAACTAATATGACAATTCACTTCCTTCAAAATCGTACATATCAACAGGAGTGAACATAAACCGGCTGATGCACTCTCCAAGTTGGCATCAACCCGTTTCCAACACCTGGCTAAGGATATAAGCATCGAAGTCCTCAAAAATCCTTCAGTACCCTTGCGCCAGGTCAACGTCATTCAATACGGAACAACATCCTGGATGACACCAATTATAAGGTACCTGCAGTCACGCATCGCCCCAGAAAACAAAGTAGAAGCACGCAAACTGCAATAAAAGCGTGCCACTACCAAATGGGAGATGGTATCTTATACCACAAGTCATACGTGGGACCACTTTTACGATGCGTCGATCCTCAGGATGCCACATACCTAATCCGCGAAATCCACGAAGGAATATGTGGCATCAATGCAGGACCACGCATGGTGGTGGCCAAAATCATGATTGCTGGGTACTACTGGCCTGGCATGCACCTGGATGTTGTTAAAGTCTCGCGCAAGTGTATAAACTGTCAACGACATGCGCCAAAAACCGTGCGTCCAAAGAACAACTTGGTCTCAGTCACCACCGCATGGCCTTTTCAAAAATGGGCCATAGATGTAGTAGGACTTTTTCCAGATGCACCAGGAGCGGTTAAATTTATCATAGTGGCAGTCGATTACTTCACCAAATGGGTTGAAGCAAAACCATTAGCTTCTACCACCGCTATGATAAAATGAAAGTTTGTCTGGGAACACATCATCTGCCGTTTCGGTCTACCAATGTGCATTGTAACAGATAACGGCACCAACTTTGTCTCTGAAGACTTCCAAAACCGGTGGAAAGAATTAAACATCGAGCATATCTTTTCTTCCGTGGCGCATCCTCAAGGGAACGACCAAGTAGAAAGTATCAACAAAAGCCTAGTCGAAGGCATTAAGGCAAGGTTAGGAACAGCAAGGAGAGACTGGGTTGATGAACTCCCGAGCATCGTATGGGCGCATAGGACAAATCCAAAGACAAGCAATGGCGAGACACCCTTAAGCCTAGTCTATGGTTCTGAAGCGGTGATCCCTGCCAAAATTGGTCTCCCTTCACCAAGAATGCTGGCTGTTAACAAAATTGACAACAACAGGGAGGGCAAACTAGACTTGGACCTCTTGGAAGAAAGGCGCGAAAACGTAGCCATTAATGAGGCTAAATACAAATCCAAGATAGAATAATACTACAATGCGCGCGTGCGAATCCGCATGTTTAAGCTAGATAACTATGTCCTACGCGATAGCGAAGCTTCTAACGCAGAGCGCCCAGGCAAACTGGCCCCCAAATGGGAAGGCCCGTACCTCATACATGAAGTCTTGGGCAAAGGCGCGTACAAACTACAAACGTTAGCGGGTGACCTTATCCCAAGGACCTGGAATGCACAGCAGCTTAGACGCTGCTATATGTAAGCCTGTAACCTATATTTTCCTATGTATTTCATGGCCCACGCGCCATCTGTTCAGTAATAAACAGTAGTTTTTCACAACTTCATTGTTTATATTATCAGTTATTACAAATGCATGTTACACTTTGCGGTATATACAAAACCAGATTGGCTAATCTTCATTTACAATACCCATACAGAGTGGCTGTCACATGAAAATATTGTAACATTTACAAGTATACACGCTGCCATGAATCCGGCTAGGCACGTAAAACAAAGTACTTCAGGATATCAAACACCTTTTCCTACGCCCTTACGGGCAAAACTAGGAGATGACTATTACTTGCACCACGGCAATGGCGTACAGTATATACTTATTATTTACATGTCCCTTAACAATTGGCCTTAAATAATAAGAGTTTGACAAACTCGCATTCACACAAAGGCAGACAGTAAACAACATTTATTTACACGCTTTGAGCCAAAACAATCATATATTCATCAAAATTACGCACCAACTGGATGCGCAAGGGGTAACTGTTTGTAAAAAAGTTTCAAGAACTATACAAGCGAACAGGAAAAAGAAACAAGGCACGCATGCCCAACCTAATCTAAACGGGCCCGCCGTTGCCTTCAACATTCTTTTTTGGCTCAAATAGAGAGGGTCAACATAATCATCTCCATCCAAGCATTCTTCAATTTAAGCAAGGGCAGGAACGATAAGACCATCATACGCTTCAGTTGCGGCGGAAAGGGTTGCTTCGGTTTCAACTCCGCGCAGGGCACAACGCTCATCAGTGAATTTCTTCATAGATACGACGTTTACTAGAGCGAGACACTTAGCATAGCTAGCCTTGTACCCAGCTTCCTGTGCGCAGTTCACCATAGCGGCAACCGCATTTCTATTCTATGGTGCATCAAGGATTGCGTTCACAATCTGCGACATTAATACCATAATATATCAATACTAAGGCTTATAAAGAACAGAAAAAATAACAGGACACTTACATGCTGAATACTGAAGTTCCGCAACTAGGTTCGGTCAGCAACAAGGTTGGAATTCATTGTTACCAAGTCATCTCTTTCTTCTGCAACTTTAGTTGCCCGCGCTTCGGCCTCCTACGGGCGCCGGTTCACATCACCAAGAATCGTCTCGCGAGCCTCCACCTCCTTGCGAGTCTCTTCCTGTTTGCACAAAACTTTCAAGTATGAAAAGGCATTCCCATATTTTGTTCAAGATCAAACAACTCAAAAATGATAGTACATACCTTGAGCTCGTCTATTATTTTGGCCATCGTGGAACGACCAACATTGGCATCCGTGAGGTCTTTCACCGCAGCCTCACGGCCTGCCTCAGATTCCTTCATCGCCACATCAGCTGCGACCTTCTCCTTTAAGAGGGCGGCATTTGCTGCCTTCAGCTTGGCATTTTCATGGTGAAGACGGAAAATCTTTTCATTCTCTCTAGCGCAAGCCTCTTTCAAGAGCTTGCGCTCTTCGGATAGAAGATGAGTTAGAGAATGAACTTGTTGATGGCCCGCGGCTGTGGCCCACTGCTCCGTTCTTTTATAGGCCTCAAAGTTGCTCTTTTGTTTGGCGAAGCATTCTTTAGCTACTCGTACCTTCTCCATGCCTGCGACAGCTTCAGCAGTTAGGCGCTCGCACTCCTCTTCCTTCTGGGCAAGAGAGTACCAGTCATGGAGAACGACATTCCCGGCTAGGGAACCCCCAATTAGGTGGAGCGCAAGTTGTTGATATAAATTTTCATGACCACCTACCCTTAGCCGACTCAGCTCCGTAGGGGTCCCCATACCCTTCAACATTTCCCTACAACGGGAAGGGTCTGTCATCACCTCCCCTTGCATAATGCCCCAAGGGGGAACGGTGGTTAAGCCGCGCATTCCAGAGTAAGTGCGAAAATTATAATCCAGCTTCGTCTCGTTGAGCTGAATTGGAGGCTAATCAGCATCCCCTTTGCCCACAGCACCAGAGCTTGATACATTCTCTTGAACGGGGGACTTCTGTTTGTTTGTCCCCCTTAACTTCACCACCACCCCGTGGCCTGGTAGGATCGATTGGATTATCTGATTAATCCAGAGTATCATCAACAATCGTCTCAGCCGCGGGGTTCTCAAACAATACACAGTATACAGCGGAAGCATAATTCATTCGTTAAGAGTTTATAAACCATATGTAAAGACCATTAGTTTTGTGTTACACGTTACAAATAATACACAGTATACAGCGGGAGCATAATTCATTCGTTAAGAGTTTATAAACCACATGTAAAAACCATTAGTCTTATGTTACGATTCCATGTATCTCGACCCATGACCACTCCAGCCTCCCAGATAGCAAGTTCCAACGATATGCACCTAAAGGCCTGCAAGGCATGTAATAACGAGTTAACAACAAAGTTGAGCGAGTTCATAGTTGGGTGTTCGTTTTAGTTGTTTCCAAAAACATAGTTTATCGTTAACCAGCCGTCCTGCCGTGGGGGTTACCCCTTAGTTTAAAACGTTTATTAGTTATCCCTTTTACTCCGGCCATCCAGGCGTGGGGGCTACCCCATGTTTAAACTACTAGACTCGTTACCATATCGACTACTAACTGAAGTTATGTTGGTGCCCTAGCGTCGGTGTCTATCATCACTGGCGTGCCATAGTCCATTAGTCCACGCCCGTCCTCTGCGGCACGGTGTGAGGTTCGTCAAACCTAATAGCGCTATTTAACTAACGACCCGTTCGCCATTGTCCTCGGCGATTAAGTCGATATAAAGGAGGGACTTGCTGATAGAGTTCTAGTCTAGTAAA
This sequence comes from Helianthus tuberosus, assembly GCA_030545235.1. NCBI lineage: Eukaryota > Viridiplantae > Streptophyta > Magnoliopsida > Asterales > Asteraceae > Helianthus > Helianthus tuberosus. Next base: position 59,274,256 of record CM060429.1, on the reverse strand, counting down.
TCTAAATCCGTCCCAACAGGACGAGGAATTCACATTCCTGTACACGTCCCAACAGTACGAGGAATCCATATTCCTTAACCCATTCCCAATCCCACTGGGAATTACCATGCCTTGTAGAAAAGTGTGAACTCACCTTAGGTTAGCTCGGCAGATACACGAAAAGGTCACTTTAGCTATGTGTGGTTAACCACGTCCTAATATGGTTACCATACGAGTCAGGTCTAGGTTCAAGTAGTGCACATAAGTTTACACATAAACTAACAGGTTACGAGCACGTAATGATCATGGCAAACACGTAAGATCACATTCATCACGTTAACAGACAAGTACACAACATATTCAAAAACTTGTGTGACTCAAATGATTGTGCTCGCACAAGTTCAATGGCCCAACAGTCTTGTGCGATTCAATAGTTGAAGCCCAATAATATTCGGCCCAACCTGTTGTGTGTCCAGCACAACTTATGCGACTCACAATGGGTTATGCGACTGAAACAAACCCGACCCAATAACGTAAGCAACCCAATACTCATTTAGCCCAACAATTTAACAAACACTTAAACTTGTGTGGTTCAAATGGACTTGTGCGACTACAGACAACTTGTGCGATCCAATATACTTGTGCATTTGAGGTTTTGGGCTGTTCGGCCCAACAACTTAAACACTTTGAGCGGCCCAAATATAAAACAGCTAATCTTTTGTGTGTGGCCCAACATATTGTGCGAACAGCACAGACTTGTGCGATCCACAGTATGTTGTGCGATCATGCAATATAATGTTGTACACAGTGCTTTAACAGTTGTACCCTGGAATATCCTAGCTTGTGCGATTTGGAGTCTGTGCGACTGAGCTCTTGTGCGACTAGAGGGAACTTGTGCGATTAGAACTAGCTTGTGTGATTGGAAACTTGTGCAATCAGTTATATGTTTTCCTCAAGTCATGCATATCAGTTACACATTCTATAATTACACAATTTACAATCAATCAATCCCTAATCGGTTATCATGTACCCGAAACATAGTCAATCGTGAACAACACCTATCATTCCAATCAAATCGGAACAACATTAATAATTAAATCATAAATCATACATGTTCATACACCCCAATTATCATGAACACTAACTACTCTCTTGGACCACATCGATTATCAAAAATCAATAAAGCATTCTAGCATCCAAACTAAATTATTAACATCATTACTACGGTGTTCCTTTCTCCTCACAATACCCTACGCATCGGCTAGACTAGAACAACAGTATCAATCAACCTTGAATCGAATCACTAAATCAATACATCATTATATAATTCTAAACCCTAAAACAATATGCAAGATCAATATGCCACACACATCTTGTATTGGTTCATAAATTCATCGATTCAGATCAGTCACAACATCAAGGCTCATGTATTAACAAATTAAGGAAATAATGAGATACTAACCGAAAGATAGAATGAGTTGGTTTGATCGATGAAAAAGCTCCGAATGGGGAAGAACGGCTGCCGCCGTCGAGTATGGAGAAGGAGATAACTAGGGTTTGGTGTGTGTTGGTGATTTGGAATTTGTGAGAAACAAAACTCCCCAAGGTAACATGTGTATGCGCATAAGGGGAGGGGCCGAACCCATTCTTGGGCTGCCTAGGTCACGAATTCAAAACGGGCAACATGATTTGGGCCGAAGAGAGGTATGCGTCAAGGATAAGGTATACGGCCCAAAGGGCTTGTGCGATTGGACATGTGTTGTGCGATTACAATATATACAATGCATTACACACATAATCATATTACATACAAACATTCTATTAAAACCACATATCACGTAATCACATATTGTCCAAACAAGTTACATCAAAGCACAACGAAAGGTTCTGAAATACGAGTTGTCACATCATCCCCAAGTTGAAAGAAATTTCATCCCGAAATTTAGCACGTAGTTACTGAGGAAGCTAGTTAAGTTGCATGGTTTTCCTGGGGTGTCACATCCTTCCCCCGTTGGTTTATAATTTCGTCCTGAAATTCCGTAGTAGCTTCGGCCTCATCAGTGGTTTCACTTTACTCGAACAACTTGGGATATTTGTGTTTCATTTGGTTTCTTCGTTCCCAGGTAAACTCTGGGCCACGACGGGAGTTCCAACGAACTCGAACAAGGGTATTCTGGGACGTTTGAGAATCTTGACCTCCCGGTCCAAGATTTTCACTGGTTCTTCGACAAATCGCAACTGATCGTCAATGGTGAGCTCCTTGAAAGGAACTATGAGAGTTTCATCTGACAGACACTTCTTCAGATTCGGCACATGGAATACGTTGTGAACTCCACTGAGTTCTTCGGGTAGATTCAATCTGTAGGCCACCTTGCCAATTCTCTCCGTGATTTCGAAGGGTCCAACATGTCGCGGGTTGAGTTTGTCTCGAATACCAAGATGAACTACACCTTCCCAAGGTGAGGCCTTAAGTAGCACTCGATCCCCAACCTGGAACTCGAGTGGTTTCCTACGCTTGTCAGCGTAGCTTTTTTGACGGTCACGAGCTGCCGCCATTCATTGTCGTATCTGAGCAAATCTCTGTTGTGTCTACGACGAGTTCTGGGCCAGTGATTTGGCTGTTCCAACTTTTTCCCAACAAAGAGGTGATCGGCACTTCCGTCCGTACGGTGCCTCGAACGGAGCAGCCTGGATGCTGGTGGGGTAACTGTTGATATCCGAAAACTCCACTAAAGGTAGGTGCCGCTCCTAGCTATTACCAAAATCGATTACACATGCTCGAAGCATGTCTTCAAGAGTTTGGATGGTGCGTTCAGTCTGCCCATCCGTCTGTGGATGATATGCTGTGCTCATGTCTAGACGTGAGCCAAAGGATTTGTGCATAGCTTGCCACTAATCTTATGCAAATCGTGGGTCACGATCAGAGATAATGGAGGTTGGCACCCCGTGCCTAGCAACCACTTCCTTCCGGTAGATGACTGCAAGTGTAGAAAAACTTATCCATTTCCTTGATGGCTAAAAAGTGTGCTGGTTACGCGAAGCAATCAACGATCATCCAGGTGATATTGTTTCCGTTTCGAGTTGTAAGTAGACTAGCGACCAAATCCATGGCAGTCTGTTTTCGCTTTCCATATAGGTTTTTCTGGTTGCTAACACTTCACCTTGACTTTCCCACAAGTCAAGCATCATTCCCATACCTGGCTAGGTGGGCCTTCTTGCCCGATTACCAGTACGAGGTTTATAAATCCTAACGCCTCTCATCAAAACCTAGACGACTAGAATATCGAAGCCGGTATGCTTTGCTCAACACAAGTTCCCTACAGTTGCCGTATAATGAGATCCACATTCGTTCCATGAGGTAACGAGTATCGTCCCGCCTGTCAAAGGTTGCTTTTCCATGCCCCGCATGGGTTCAACTTGAAAATCCTCTTCCTTCAGTTCACCAGTTTGAACAGAGTGAGTTTGATCAGGTAAGTTAGAGTCGATAGTGAGCTGCAAAGCTCGTGCACGTTCAAGTTTCATAGTTGCAATCATCCTAAAGTTCCCTCCAGCGATGCCATTAACTGATTTAGTTCTGTCGAAGCCAAAGTAGACGGGAGGCCCTTGTGATCGGTCTAAATAACGCATCTGGTACCGTCCAAGTAATGCCTCCATCTAAAATCCCAAGGCCACGGTTTTCACCTTCAGTCGTGTGTCGTGCAGTTCCTCCTTGTAACTCCATCACGTAATTCATCACTCTCTCGTGTTGCGTCAGTGTGTAACTGGGACTCTGATTCGGACCATCATGGTATACCACTAAATCACCCGAACCCTCGGGTAAAGACAATGCTCGGTGCATTGCAGAGATGGAATTCGAAAGCTGAAAGGACGTCCCCCTGTTTGTCTTCCACGAACACAGCACTCTGCTGTGCTAAAGAGGTTGCAGCAGCGCAACTTCCTAAAATCGCTTGATGAATCTTCGATAGTAATTAGTGAAACCCCCGTAGAAATCTTTGGTGTCGATCGGTTTTAACCAAACTGGGTCTTAGCGAGATCCATGCGTATTCCCACTTCGTTGATTATATATCCAAAAGGTACCTCTCGAACCCAAAAATTACATTTAACAAGACTTTGCGCGGAGTGGCTCCTCCCTCAGGAGTTCTAAAATAAGATACATATGCCACCCATGGTGTCCCTTCCTCCTGGTCATGATTCAGGACGTTGTCAACAAATACGGTTGATTCATGTGATCCCTTAAGCTGCTAAGGTGTTGATCAACTCAATGATCATGTTGTACAAAGCTGAAATGGATGCATTGCATTCGACATGCTGTTCTAAGGGCATTCTCCTCTTGGACTTCCATCTGATGATAGTTCGTTCGCTAGCCAATCCTCGAATGGAAGCTTGTTCCTCGCAACTGGTCGACGAGTTGTCAATATGTGGTCGAGGCAAACGGTTCTTGATTGTCACCTTGTTGAGTTCTCGATAGTCAGTACACATACGAAAAAGGCTTCTCTTTATGGGTATAGCGAGGACTCCCTAAAGCGAAAACTCCTGTCCGACAGTTCCTGTAGTTGGTTAAACAGCTCCCGCAACCCTCCTAGTGTAAGACAATGAGGAATACTAGTAACAAGGGTTGCTTCTGATATGATACCGATCTGATTTTTTTCCCTGACGATGAGAAGGTAAGCCTGATAGTTCTTCTGGTAGCACTTAGGGAGAAATCATGAACAATTGGTGGATCCTCGATCCTCTTTTCCTTAGCCTTGACATCAGTAACGAGTACTATCATAGCGGGGTAATCCTTCCGTGAACACTTCTGGCCTTCACTGCTGATTTGATGCTAACCTCTGCACCACTCGGATACTTTATGACAGACGACAACTCTCCCCTCACAGAGTATAACTGCGTGATGTCTGGTCAACCAACCCATACTGACTACTGCATCAACACCATCATGGATAGTGGAAGGAAGATCGATGTCACACGGTTGAATTTGCATCCCTATAACCATACGAGGCTTCAATTGTCTATCCATCAGCCGATTCCACAACTGGTCTGGTCTCAGGAAGTATCAGGGTTGAACAGAACAGGAACGAAATGATTAGCTTCCAAGAACGTGCTGGCCACCATGTTTTTTTTTTGTAATCCTGGCGTTGCCCACGCCAGCCCCAAGTGCCCTTCCATGAGCATCATGTTGTTGTTTTCGCCAGGAGAATTTCCAGTATTGCCGTCGTTGTTCCTTTGGTCGTTGTCTACTTAACTTAACCACGGCCAATCCATGTTGTAGGCACCTTTATTTCCATCTGTAGGCTAAGGTTACGAATACCTTGTTGTCGCTGTGACTGCTGCTCCCAATGTCGTTGCTCGAAACGAAGCTCTACAATTCTTCACCATCAAATTCCATCTTTTCAATTCCACGCCACGTCCTAAGGCATTACTCATCGTGCTGGCAGTCACACATTCTATACTACCATCAGTTGTCCTCACTTATGCCCCGATTGATTCGTAAGAGTTGACTCCCATGAGTCCCTGACAAGGGTTAAGGATTCGTTTGAGGCCAATTCGCTGGTGCTCGTTGCCGGTAATCAGAGTCGTCAAAGTACCGAGGTCGGTAAATTACTACACTCATCCTCCTGTCCATCGATGTTGTAAGTTATTTGAGTAATACACGGTCTGTTATGAGAGTATTGCAGAAATTATCTCACTTCGGGATCTAGGAGGTCAACACATGAGTTCCAGCCAACGAAGAGGAGTAAGAAAGGTATCGATCAATCATTCGATGCTGCGACATCCAACTCAGGGATGTTCGTTTAAGCACTTAACATTCTACACGGTTCGCTAGGTGTTCAGATGGGTGTTCAAGTAATACTCGATAGCATCGAGATTCAAAAGGATTCAGAGAGGAATGGAAAGTTCACGTTCGAGTAGGGGACAATCACTGCTATGACCCCTATAGGTTTGTTATGTTTCATATCGATCAAATAACGGAACGGAACCCCTTTTTCACTTGTTAAGCCTCACTGGGACTTGCATGCACCCCACATTATTATTATGTGTGCACCTACAATAATATTGTGATTTGCATGCTCACCTCAGCTCCTCTTAACTCATGTCAAATGGTTCTTCAAACTCGAGTAGCAAACAAAGAGCATCACGAAGCGTAAGTCATGAAGGTTTAGGGAAATACCACCCTATCAGTCACATAACACATGCAAGTAATACACGAATTCATACTGTTGTGCTAAACGTGCAATCACATGCAATATCATATGTAAGTGTTCACTAGTTATGCAGTACAATGAGTATACGAGAGAGGAACCTTGCAATCTGGAGCTGAGTGTCATGGTCGTATTCACGTTTTCAGAACTGTTCGGTTATAGTCTGGTTTTACAAAAAACGTTTTCCCCTTTTTAAAACCAAGTTCACTATAACCAATGGCTCTGATACCAATCTGTCACACCCCCCAAAATACCACATGCGGAAACCCCCGCGAGGCGTGTGACGTACCAGGATCTAGCCACCAATCACATTGAACTCATAGGTATATTTAAAAAAACTTTCATTTATTAAAATTAAGTGTTACACATTACAAATAATACACAATATACAACGGAAGCATAATTCATTCGTTAAGAGTTTATAAACCACATGTAAAAACCATTAGTCTTGTGTTACGATTCCATGTATCTCGACCCATGACCACTCCAGCCTCCCAGACAGCAAGTTCCAACGATATGCACCTAAAGGCCTACAAGGCATGTAATAACGAGTCAACAACAAAGTTGAGCGAGTTCACAGTTGGGTGTTCGTTTTAGTTGTTTCCAAAAACATAGTTTATCATTAACCGGCCGTCCTGCCGTGGGGGTCACCCCATAGTTTAAAACGTTTATTAGTTATCCCTTTTACAACGGCCGTCCAGCCGTGGGGGCTACCCCATGCTTAAACTACTAGACTCGTTACCATATCGACTACTAACTGAAGTTATGTTGGTGCCCTAGCGTCGGTGTCTATCATCACTGACGTGCCATAGTCCATTAGTCCACGCCCGTCCTCTGCGGCACGGTGTGAGGTTTGTCAAACCTAATAGCGCTATTTAACTAATGACCTGTTCGCCATTGGCCTTGGCGATTAAGTCGATATAAAGGAGGGACTTGCAGATAGTGTTCTAGTCTAGTAAATCTAAATCCGTCCCAACAGGACGAGGAATCCCTATTCCTTAACCTATTCCCAATCCCACCGGGAATTACCATGCCTTATAGAAAAGTGTGAACTCACCTTAGGTTAGCTCGGCAGATACACGAAAAGGTCACTTGAGCTATGTGTGGTCAACCATGTCCTAACATGGTTACCATACGAGTCAGGTCTAGGTTCAAGTAGTGCACATAAGTTTACACATAAACTAACAGGTTACGAGCACGTAATGATCATGGAAAACACGTCAGATCACATTCATCACGTTAAGAAACAAGTACACAATATATTCAAAACTTGTGTGACTCAAATGATTGGGCTCGCACAAGTTCAATGGCCCAACAGTCTTGTGCGATTCAATAGTTGAAGCCCAATAATATTCACCCCAACCTGTTGTGCGTCCAGCACAACTTGTGCGACTCACAACGGGTTATGCGACTGAAACAAACCCGACCTAATAACGTAAGCAACCCAATACTCATTTAGCCCAACAATTTAACAAACACTTAATCTTGTGCGGTTCAAATGGACTTGTGCGACTACAGACAACTTGTGCGATCCAATATACTTGTGCGTTTGAGGTTTTGGGCTATTCGGCCCAACAACTTAAACATTTTGAGCGGCCCAAATATCAAACAGCTAATCTTTTGTGTGTGGCCCAACATATTGTGTGATCAGCACAGACTTGTGCGATCCACAGTATGTTGTGCGATCATGCAATATAATGTTGTACACAGTGCTTTAACAGTTGTACCCTAGAATATCCTAGCTTGTGCGATTTGGAGTCTGTGCGACTGAGCTCTTCTGCGACTAGAGGGAACTTGTGCGATCAGAACTAGCTTGTGTGATTGGAAACTTGTGTAATCAGTTATATGTTTTCCTCAAATCATGCATATCAGTTTCACATTCTATAATTACACAATTTACAATCAATCAATCCTTAATCGGTTATCATGTACCCGAAACATAGTCAATCATGAACAACACCTATCATTCCAATCAAACTGGATCAACATTAATAATTAAATCAGAAATCATACATGTTCATACACCCCAATTATCATGAACACTAACTACTCTCTTGGACCACATCGATTATCAAAAATCAATAAAGCATTCTAGCATCCAAACTGAATTATTAACATCATTACTACGGTGGTCCTTTCTCCTCACAATACCCTACTCATCGGCTAGACTAGAACAACAGTAATCAATCATAGACATCAATCAACCTTGAATCGAATCACTAAATCAATACATCATCATATAATTCTAAACCCTAAAACAATATGCAAGATCATTATGCCACACGCATCATGTATTGGTTCATCAATTCATCGATCCAGATCAATCACAACATCAAGGCTCATGTATTAACAAATTAAACAAATAATGAGATACTAACCGAAAGATAGAATGAGTTGGTTTGATCGATGAAAAAGCTCCGAATGGGGAAGAAGGGCTGCCGTCATCGAGTAAGGAGAAGGAGAGAACTAGGGTTTGGTGTGTGTTGGTGATTTGGAAATTGTGAGAAACAAAACTCCCTAAGGTAACATGTGTATGCGCGTAAGGGGAGGGGCCGAACCCATTCTTGGGCTGCCTAGGTCAGGAATTCAAAACGGGCAACATGATTTGGGCCGAAGAGAGGTATGCGTCAAGGATAAGGTATACGGCCCAAAGGGCTTGTGCGATTGGACATGTGTTGTGCGACTACAATATATACAATACATTACACACATAATCATATTACATACAAACATTCTATTAAAACCACTTATCACGTAATCACATATTGTCCAAACAAGTTACATCAAAGCACAACGAAAGGTTCTGAAATACGAGTTGTCACAGATGAATCCAGAGTATCATCAACAATCGTCTCAGCCGCGGGGTTCTCAAACAACCCCTCTACATTATGAGCAGGGGGCGTTCCTTCACTACTCAAGACCTTAACTTCAGGCCCACTTTCGGTCTTCTTCTCTTCTTCACCTGCAGCCTTCGGTGGAGAAGATAGTGGAGTAGGAGTGAGGGTAGTTGGTTTTGCAGATTATGTAATACACAAACACTTATTAGGAAAGTTCTAACAACAAAAATACTTTTTTACGCAAGTACGTAAGAACTTACCTACAAATACAGCGGGCATTCGCGTGCTAAGCACCGCCACTCTAGGCCGATGCCTCCTTCACATAAAAGAGTTTGCAAACAGTTTGCAAACGACCGCAGCCTCCTTCACATAAAAAAATTGGATTTCCACGCGGTAAATCCCTTGGGTGGTACCGACATAATTTTTGGCGCATTGTCGCGCAACCAAAAAGAATAAAACCCAAGCTGGACATGCATCTGATAAAACCACCGAAAGTCCTCCACCAACGGCTCAATATTTTGAGAACGGAAACAGTACTCGAAATGACGAGCACGTACCATTCCCAACGGACTAAGCTGGGATATATAAATGCAATAGAATTCCTGCAAGTCTACTATGAAAACTGTCAATGGCAGTCGGAGGTTGCAGATACCGAAGAAATCGGCAAACATGGTCACCATGCCGGCAGGGGAGTCGGTCGCCGTCTCCCCGTCCTGGGGATAAGTTGCCCCATATACATCCGGCATCTGGATAGTCGTCATCAACGTCCAGAAGTCTGGAAAATTCCACTTTAAAACCGGCAAGGACTTACCGGCCGGAACGTCTTCCACCTCTTCTTCCGCCAACGGCGACGATGGTGGGGAAGCCTGTTTAGACGGTGGAGAAGATGGTTTCGAAGGAGTAGCCATCAAGATGATTAGAGAAATAATGGGAAAGAAGAAGAAACTTCAAACTCTCACTAGAAAATTCAAAATATTCATCAGAGAAGACAGAGAGAATACTTCTTTTCGCCGGAGAAAATTTTGAAATTCGAAACAAGTTAGGGGAAACCCTTAGGGTTTCCCCTTTTATACTCTCATATATTAATGCAATCGGCGTAACCGTAGAGACGTGCGGTCTCTACGCCAATCAAGGCCTGCCACGTGGAAGGTGACGGTTCTCTGACGATTATCACGTGCGCATGGCCGCTCACACGCCTAACACAACATGACCATTGCACTCCTGCTACAATGCATTTAATGCCTCGGGTAGTGCAACAGTCACCGTCGCGTCAGCTATCAGCCAGCTATATCTCACCAACTTCCACCAACCTCTGTGTGCGGCCAACTACGTCTACGCTAAATGACAAATATTCATTTTGAATATACCTGTGACATGCGGTTCACATGGTATCCCATACCGCAACCAAGATCGCATGCCGCTTTACGGACCCCCAAAAAAAAACTTAATAAAAGGGGGACACAAAGTTCGTTCTAGCTTTAGCTCCACGCTTGGCATATGCTGCAAAGTCATACACACATGCGACTCATGCGGGTGAGTCAGATGCTCAGAACCAGCGACACTCTCCGGTCTGGGAGCCCCACATCTCGGTGGCCTATGATGCAGTACCATGGGAATGGTGGCTTTGGGAAACAACCGCATTAGATACTGCGCTCGATCTGTAACCATGGGAACGGTGGTTATGGTAGATACCGTAAGTTACGGTGGCTTCTGGGAAGTTCTGGTTCCACCGTAACACAGATGAAACCCACCGTAACCTTCTGGTCTCTACCATAAATTACGGTATATACCGTAATTTACGGTAGACGCTGGGAAGTTATGTTTGGTTTGATTTTGTTTGTTTACTTGAATCAAGTTCTCGGATTTCAATCATACGAACCAACATGTTTAATCCTCGTATCCTAATATGTCATTTATCAATAATAACAAGAGACCGAGTATCCATACTACAATGTACTACCATGCCTTACTTGGTTATTTGACCCGTTTGGCTCATCTAAGAAATCCTCCGTTTTGATGACTACCAACGAGGTCTAACCAGATTTTTGGCTTATAATTCAACATAGCGAATATCATCACTTTAATCCAACTCATGTTTTAATATACAATCCAACTACATATATGATAATTATCAAAATTTATTTAATGTAACGGGTCAAGTTACATACCTTCAAAGCACACCTTTTAGTCGTGCGTTTACACCGGCTTGTCCGCTCGTAGCTCCGGCTTCCTTTCCTATAGAGTTCAATCACATTGTATTTATAACTCCATTTCAATCATATTTCGCATAATTTGTCAAATCATCACAATCATGCGTTTAAACTTTAGATTTCAATTTCGAGCCTTCTTTGAGGCATTTTTACAAACACTTAACGGGCAGAATTTTATATTATTCATATCTAAGTTCATAACTTGCTATTAAGCTAAATTAACATCAATTAAGCTTTCATATAGCATTTAAACATCCTACTTTTCTGAAATCACTTTCTATGACCAAATTACACTAGCATAATCATTCTAAACCCTAGTGTTCATCATTATCTTATAAACCCATAACCCACCTTCAAGGTGTTCATGGAATTTCCTGAATTTGAACATGATTTCACATGTAGTTGTCTAGATTTTACTTCTAGACACTATATCATCACTAAGCTAACCAAAACACAAACATGCATCATCTAATTTCAGATTTCCCAAAATCATGAGAATTTCAAGTTGAGAGATTTCTCAAAATTTTACATACCTTGTAATCCCCTTGTGATGAGGATCAGTAATCTATGCTCGATTTTCGTTTTTGATCAGATTTGGACCTTCAATTTGGTTGTTTTGTGAATGTTTAGGGTTTAGAGGGAGCCTGGGGTCGCCCCTGATGTTGGTCGACTTCAACAAACACAGAAAAATGTGTTTTATGTTTTTAATCTTCTTATTTCAATAAATTAGTTTCCATTTAGGCACATTTAGTCCTTCATCTTTCACTTTTTGTTTATTTGAACCCCTAACTACTCATAAGTGACTAACTAACTTAGTTAGTGTCATTTCTAGTTAGTTTATTTTACTAATTTATTTACAACTAAATTATAAATTTATGAACTCGTATTTTCGGCATGTTACAAGTCCATCCCCCTTAAAAGGGTTTCGTCCCCGAAACCAAAGTACGTACCAAATAAAATAAGGTAGAGACGCCGCATTTCTTCTTCGGATTCCCATGTGGTATCCGCACCCTTTCTGTGTTCCCATTTAACCTTCACTTGGTTAATCACCTTGTTTCTCAAGTTCTTCTCTTTACAATCTAAAATCGCAATTGGTTTTACGGCATAGTTGAGACTGTTATCCACCTCGATATCGTCGTAGTGGATACGAGCAGTTTCGTCTGCTAAACATTTTCGGAGATGTGACACGTGGAATGTGCTATGAATTCCATTCAACTCCTTGGGTAATTCGAGACGATATGCTACTTTACCAACCCGTTCTATGATTCTGAATGGCCCAATAAATCTTGGGCTCAACTTCCCTCTTTTTCTGAACCGTATCACTCCTTTCCACGGCGATACTTTCAGCATTACTTTATCACCCACTTGAAATTCAATCAGCCTGTTTCGTTTATCCGCATACGATTTTTGTCGATCCTGAGCCGCTTTTAGGTGAGCTCGGACCATGTCGATTTTCTCATTCGTAGTTCGGATTATATCGGTAGGTGCTAGCCCTCGTGGACCCACTTCTCCCCAACATACCGGTGTTCGACATTTTCTGCCATATAACATTTCATACGGGGCCATCTTAATGCTCGCGTGATAGCTATTGTTATATGAAAATTCGACCAAGGGTAGATAGACATCCCAACTACCCCCGAAGTCAATAATGCAAGCCCGCAGCATATCTCCCAACGTTTGTATTGTTCTTTCACTCTGCCCATCCGTTTGTGGATGGTAAGCAGTGCTAATGAACAATTTAGTTCCCATTTGTTCTTGGAATTCATGCCAAAAATTCGAAGTAAACCGAGTATCTCTGTCTGACACAATGGATATCGGTACCACATGACGTGCTATGATTTCATTGGTGTACACCTCCGACATCTTCTCGGATGTATAAGTCTCACGAATCGGAATGAAGTGAGCGCTTTTCGTCAATCTATCTACAACTACCCATATAGCATCAAACCCACGGTTAGTTTTGGGCAATTTGGTCAACAAATCCATGGTGATTTGTTCCCATTTCCAAACCGGAATTTCCAATGGTTGAAGTTTACCATATGGTTTTTGGTGCTCCGCCTTGACTTGTAAACATGTCAAGCATTTTTCTACGTACTTCACCACATCTCTTTTCATTCCTGGCCACCAATAGTTTTGCTTTAAATCATTGTACATTTTGGTCGCTCCCGGATGGATGGAATAACGGGACTTATGAGCTTCATCGAGTAGAAGCTTTTTAACTCCACATGTGTTAGGAACCCAAATTCTATTGAAACGCATTTTCAAACCGTGGTTTCCTACTTCGAGATCTTTAACTTGGCCAACAATCCTTTCTTTTCTCCAGTTTTCCGTCTTTACTGCTTCATCTTGTGCTTCTCGAATTCGTTCGAGTAAGCCTGAGGTCACAATGAGTTGCAATGATTGTACTCGTATCGGGACATAATCTGTCTTTCTGCTTAGGGCATCTGCCACCACATTTGCCCTTCCGGGGTGATAGTGTATTTCACAATCAAAATCTTTCACCGTTTCTAGCCATCGCCTTTGTCGCATATTTAACTCCTTCTGATCGAAGAAGTATTTCAAGCTCTTGTGGTCGGTGAATATGGTGCACTTTACTCCATACAAGTAGTGCCTCCATATTTTTAATGCAAATACTACCGCAGCCAACTCGAGATCGTGCGTGGGATATTTCTTCTCGTGTATCTTCAATTGCCTCGAGGCATAAGCTATAACTTTTCCCCGTTGCATCAAAACGCATCCGAGCCCCGATATTGAAGCATCCGAATAAACCACCATGTCTTCGACTCCGTCCGGCAATGTCAGTACCGGAGCTTGTGTTAACTTCTCTTTTAGCGTTTGAAACGCTCTTTCTTGATCGACACCCCAAATGAACTTTTCTTTCTTTCGGGTTAGCTTTGTTAGCGGTGACGCAATTTTGGAGAAATCTTGAATGAATCTCCTATAGTATCCCGCAAGCCCCAAAAAGCTTGTAATTTCCAAAAGGATTCTTCGGGGGATTCCATTTTGACACAGCCTCGATGTTCGACGGATCCACCAATACTCCGTCAGCACTTATGATGTGGCCAAGAAATTGTACCTCTCGTAACCAAAAGGCACACTTAGAGAATTTCGCATACAACCTTTCTTGTCTAAGCGTCTCTAACACCTCTTGTAAGTGGTGTGCATGTTCAGCTTCGCTTTTCGAATACACCAAAATATCATCGATAAACACAATGACTGACTTATCCAACATTGGCTTGCAAACCCGGTTCATGAGGTCCATGAAAGCCGTGGGTGCATTTGTTAGCCCGAATGACATCACGAGGAACTCGTAATGTCCGTATCTCGTGCGGAAAGCCGTCTTCGGCACATCTTCTTCCTTGACTTTTAGTTGGTGATACCCCGATCTAAGGTCAATTTTTGAAAACCAGTTCGCACCTTGTAATTGGTCGAATAAATCATCTATCCTCGGAAGCGGGTATCAGTTCTTTACCGTGAGTTTGTTTAACTCCCGGTAATCGATACACATACGCATGCTTCCGTCTTTCTTTTTCACGAACAATACCGGTGCGCACCAAGGAGACACACTCGGCCTTATAAATCCTTTGTCAAGCAGGTCTTGAATCTGGGACATCAACTCTTGTAATTCCGACGGTGCAAGTCGGTATGGTGCTTTTGCTACGGGTTTTGCGCCCGGAATCAATTCGATCCCGAACTCTACTTCCCGTTCCGGAAACACATCTTCATAGTCTCGTACTACCGGTACATCTTCAATCTTTCGTGATTCTTTCTCGGGCTCATTTGCGTATATCATGAATGCCTTGCATCCTCGCTTCATAAGCTTGTGAGCTTTCAACATTGAGCATACTACTGGGTTGCCTCCTTTTTCGCCATAGATAGTGACGTGTTTCCCGTTTGGAGATATTAGCTTTATCTCCTTACGAAAACACACGACCTTAGCGTGGTGCTGAGATAGCCAATCCATCCCAACGACTACTTGAAATTCACCCATTGACATCGGAATTAGATCTATCAAGTATTCCTCATCGTCTATGCTTAATTTGCAACTTCGACAAATGTCGCAAACTATAAAACTTTTGCTGTCCCCTATTTCTACTTCTAAGGGCACAAGTAACTTTGTTAATACAAAAGAAGGATGTCGAATAAATCCATGCGAAACGAAGGATTTATTCGCACCCGTATCAAACAGTACACGTGCTGGAATTGAGTTAATTGTGAATATACCTGAGACCACATCGGGTTTGATTTTTGCTTCAGCCGCGGTAAGTTGGAAGGACCTAGCCTTCGCTTTGGGAGCTTCTGTTGGAGACTCTTTTGTGTCTCCCTTTCCAACCAACTCGGGGCATTCAGACTTTTTGTGGCCAGGTTGATAACATTTGTAACAAACGGAAACTTTTCCGGGACATAGCGATGCAGTGTGCCCCGTCTTCCCTCATACCGGACACGGCTTGTCTTTGAAGCGGCACTCACCTTTGTGCCCCTTTCCACATACTTTGCAACTTGGCGACCCGCCTTTAGCATCCACTTTCTTTCCCGATTCAGCAGTTCTAGCTTTCTTTGTAGGGCTTGGATTCACATCTTGTGCCCTTCGTTCACCCCTTTCTACTTGTTTCCTTAACTCGATTTCTCGCTCCCGGGCTGTGTTGATAATCTCCGTGAGGGTTTCGTATTTTGACGGAGTCATAAACTCCCGATACTCGGCACTCAGCATGTTGTAATAGTAGTATATCTTTTGCTCTTCAGTGGTGACTAACTCGTCACAAAATCTCAGCTTATCCATGAAGATGCCCGTGATCTTATCAATTGTTTCACCCTTTTGTCTTAGCTGGATGAATTCTTCCTTGATCCTGTTAATAACCGCTTTGGGACTGTGGTGTTTAAGGAATGGTACCTTAAACTCGTCCCAAGTCATAACCCTCGCCGCTTCTGCTCCCATTTCCTTCTTTTTATTGTCCCACCAATCCTTGGCTTGATTTCTCAATTGACCCGTTCCATAAGCAACAAAGTCACTTACGTCGCAGTGGGTTTGTTCAAACACTCCTTCGACGTCACTTATCCATCTTTGGCAAATTATCGGGTCAACCTCCCCGTTATAGATTGGCGGTTTACACGCCATGAATTCCTTGTATGAACATCCTTTACGTTCTCCCATTTTCTCCCTCATAAGGTTGACACTATCCTCCAACCTTTTAACCCGCTCTTCAACAAGCGACAACACCGTGCTTTGAATTTTGTCTATAAACCCGGATAGACTTCCTTCAATTGCCTTCCCTACCTCATCGGCAATTATCTCTTTCATTTGTTAAGTGCTTGTTTGCACCGGATTATCATCGTTTCCATCGGACATCTTGAAACTGAAATGTTTACATTTAAACGTTAAACATTTCATTTATAACATTGCTTCATTTGTTTCGGTTTAGCCAAGTTCCTAACTTGCTTTAACCGTTCACATTTGATGCACTTTCCGGGTTTGAGTGTGTTAACACGCTCTTCCCATGCATCTCGATTCATTTCTCATTTCTTTCATAAGACATAATTTGTTAACATAATAAGTTAATTCTTACCGGACGATCGATCAAGCTTGAACCGAACACTTGTTGACAACCTTAAGCTCTGATTACCAACTTGTAACACCCTTAAATTTTGACTCGAATTTTACCATAATTCAAAACATTTATATATAAAAGATAACCTATTTTAAACATAAGTTCCAAAACAAAGTTTTAAGGTAACAAACATTAGTCAACTATTGACTAATTAGAACATTCATAAGTTGTTTTGCAAACTAGTTACATCATAAGCATTGTCTAAACAAAGTAATTTATCGCGGAAGCTTCAAAAGTTGTGTTCGGTTCATCAAAAGCTTGCTTGACCGTCATCCGTAATCCTTAAATACCTAAAACTGAAATGTTTACATTTAACATTAGTATCAGAATACTTAGAAATAATACATAAACGAAACTACGTTTAAAATGGATTCGATTTAACAAAGAATTACAAAATTTATCATTTGTTTCTAAGCTCTACCGTAACTTACGGTAGATACCGTAAGTTACGGTGGCTTCTAGGAAGTTCTGGTTCCACCGTAACACAGATGAAACCAACCGTAACCTTCTGGTCTCTACCGTAAATTACGGTATATATCGTAATTTACGGTAGACGCTGGGAAGTTATGTTTGGTTTGATTTTGTTTGTTTACTTGAATCAAGTTCTCGGATTTCAATCATACGAACCAACATGTTTAATCCTCGTATCCTAATATGTCATTTATCAATAATAACAAGAGACCGAGTATCCATACTACAATGTACTACCATGCCTTACTTGGTTATTTGACCCGTTTGGCTCATCTAAGAAATCCTCCGTTTTGATGACTACCAACGAGGTCTAACCAGATTTTTGGCTTATAATTCAACATAGCGAATATCATCACTTTAATCCAACTCATGTTTTAATATACAATCCAACTACATATATGATAATTATCAAAATTTATTTAATGTAACGGGTCAAGTTACATACCTTCAAAGCACACCTTTTAGTCGTGCGTTTACACCGGCTTGTCCGCTCGTAGCTCCGGCTTCCTTTCCTATAGAGTTCAATCACATTGTATTTAGAACTCCATTTCAATCATATTTCGCATAATTTGTCAAATCATCACAATCATGCGTTTAAACTTTAGATTTCAATTTCGAGCCTTCTTTGAGGCATTTTTACAAACACTTAACGGGCAGAATTTTATATTATTCATATCTAAGTTCATAACTTGCTATTAAGCTAAATTAACATCAATTAAGCTTTCATATAGCATTTAAACATCCTACTTTTCTGAAATCACTTTCTATGACCAAATTACACTAGCATAATCATTCTAAACCCTAGTGTTCATCATTATCTTGTAAAACCCATAACCCACCTTCAAGGTGTTCATGGAATTTCCTGAATTTGAACATGATTTCACATGTAGTTGTCTAGATTTTACTTCTAGACACTATATCATCACTAAGCTAACCAAAACACAAACATGCATCATCTAATTTCAGATTTCCCAAAATCATGAGAATTTCAAGTTGAGAGATTTCTCAAAATTTTACATACCTTGTAATCCCCTTGTGATGAGGATCAGTAATCTATGCTCGATTTTCGTTTTTGATCAGATTTGGACCTTCAATTTGGTTGTTTTGTGAATGTTTAGGGTTTAGAGGGAGCCTGGGGTCGCCCCTGATGTTGGTCGACTTCAACAAACACAGAAAAATGTGTTTTATGTTTTTAATCTTCTTATTTCAATAAATTAGTTTCCATTTAGGCACATTTAGTCCTTCATCTTTCACTTTTTGTTTATTTGAACCCCTAACTACTCATAAGTGACTAACTAACTTAGTTAGTGTCATTTCTAGTTAGTTTATTTTACTAATTTATTTACAACTAAATTGTAAATTTATGAACTCGTATTTTCGGGATGTTACAAGTCCATCCCCCTTAAAAGGGTTTCGTCCCCGAAACCAAAGTACGTACCAAATAAAATAGGGTAGAGACGCCGCATTTCTCCTTCGGATTCCCATGTGGTATCCGCACCCTTTCTGTGTTCCCATTTAACCTTCACTTGGTTAATCACCTTGTTTCTCAAGTTCTTCTCTTTACGATCTAAAATCGCAATTGGTTTTACGGCATAGTTGAGACTGTTATCCACCTCGATATCGTCGTAGTGGATACGAGCAGTTTCGTCTGCTAAACATTTTCGGAGATGTGACACGTGGAATGTGCTATGAATTCCATTCAACTCCTCGGGTAATTCGAGACGATATGCTACTTTACCAACCCGTTCTATGATTCTGAATGGCCCAATAAATCTTGGGCTCAACTTCCCTCTTTTTCTGAACCGTATCACTCCTTTCCACAGCGATACTTTCAGCATTACTTTATCACCCACTTGAAATTCAATCGGCCTGTTTCGTTTATCCGCATACGATTTTTGTCGATCCTGAGCCGCTTTTAGGTGAGCTCGGACCATGTCGATTTTCTCATTCGTAGTTCGGATTATATCGGTAGGTGCTAGCCCTCGTGGACCCACTTCTCCCCAACATACCGGTGTTCAACATTTTCTGCCATATAACATTTCATACGGGGCCATCTTAATGCTCGCGTGATAGCTATTGTTATATGAAAATTCGACCAAGGGTAGATAGACATCCCAACTACCCCCGAAGTCAATAATGCTAGCCCGCAGCATATCTCCCAACGTTTGTATTGTTCTTTCACTCTGCCCATCCGTTTGTGGATGGTAAGCAGTGCTAATGAACAATTTAGTTCCCATTTGTTCTTGGAATTCATGCCAAAAATTCGAAGTAAACCGAGTATCTCTGTCTGACACAATGGATATCGGTACCCCATGACGTGCTATGATTTCATTGGTGTACACCTCCGACATCTTCTCGGATGTATAAGTCTCACGAATCGGAATGAAGTGAGCGCTTTTCGTCAATCTATCTACAACTACCCATATAGCATCAAACCCACGGTTAGTTTTGGGCAATTTGGTCAACAAATCCATGGTGATTTGTTCCCATTTCCAAACCGGAATTTCCAACGGTTGAAGTTTACCATATGGTTTTTGGTGCTCCGCCTTGACTTGTAAACATGTCAAGCATTTTTCTACGTACTTCACCACATCTCTTTTCATTCCTGGCCACCAATAGTTTTGCTTTAAATCATTGTACATTTTGGTCGCTCCCGGATGGATGGAATAACGGGACTTATGAGCTTCATCGAGTAGAAGCTTTTTAACTCCACATGTGTTAGGAACCCAAATTCTATTGAAACGCATTTTCAAACCGTGGTTTCCTACTTCGAGATCTTTAACTTGGCCAACAATCCTTTCTTTTCTCCAGTTTTCCGTCTTTACTGCTTCATCTTGTGCTTCTCGAATTCGTTCGAGTAAGCCTGAGGTCACAATGAGTTGCAATGATTGTACTCGTATCGGGACATAATCTGTCTTTCTGCTTAGGGCATCCGCCACCACATTTGCCCTTCCGGGGTGATAGTGTATTTCACAATCAAAATCTTTCACCGTTTCTAGCCATCGCCTTTGTCGCATATTTAACTCCTTCTGATCGAAGAAGTATTTCAAGCTCTTGTGGTTGGTGAATATGGTGCACTTTACTCCATACAAGTAGTGCCTCCATATTTTTAATGCAAATACTACCACAGCCAACTCGAGATCGTGCGTGGGATATTTCTTCTCGTGTATCTTCAATTGCCTCGAGGCATAAGCTATAACTCTTCCCCGTTGCATCAAAACGCATCCGAGCCCCGATATTGAAGCATCCGAATAAACCACCATGTCTTCGACTCCGTCCGGCAATGTCAGTACCGGAGCTTGTGTTAACTTCTCTTTTAGCGTTTGAAACGCTCTTTCTTGATCGACACCCCAAATGAACTTTTCTTTCTTTCGGGTTAGCTTTGTTAGTGGTGACGCAATTTTGGAGAAATCTTGAATGAATCTCCTATAGTATCCCGCAAGCCCCAAAAAGCTTCTAATTTCCGAAGGGTTCTTCGGGGGATTCCATTTTGACACAGCCTCGATCTTCGACGGATCCACCAATACTCCGTCAGCACTTATGATGTGGCAAAGAAATTGTACCTCTCGTAACCAAAAGGCACACTTAGAGAATTTCGCATACAACCTTTCTTGTCTAAGCGTCTCTAACACCTCTTGTAAGTGGTGTGCATGTTCAGCTTCGCTTTTCGAATACACAAAAATATCATCGATAAACACAATGACTGACTTATCCAACATTGGCTTGCAAACCCGGTTCATGAGGTCCATGAAAGCCGTGGGTGCATTTGTTATCCCGAATGACATCACGAGGAACTCGTAATGTCCGTATCTCGTGCGGAAAGCCGTCTTCGGCACATCTTCTTCCTTGACCTTTAGTTGGTGATACCCCGATCTAAGGTCAATTTTTGAAAACCAGTTCGCACCTTGTAATTGGTCGAATAAATCATCTATCCTCGGAAGCGGGTATCAGTTCTTTACCGTGAGATTGTTTAACTCCCGGTAATCGATACACATACGCATGCTTCCGTCTTTCTTTTTCACGAACAATACTGGTGCGCCCTAAGGAGACACACTCGGCCTTATAAATCCTTTGTCAAGCAGGTCTTGAATCTGGGACATCAACTCTTGTAATTCCGACGGTGCGAGTCAGTATGGTGCTTTTGCTACGGGTTTTGCGCCCGGAATCAATTCGATCCCGAACTCTACTTCCCGTTCAGGCGGTATCCCCGGTAAATCTTCCGGAAACACATCTTCATAGTCTCGTACTACCGGTACATCTTCAATCTTTCGTGATTCTTTCTCGGGCTCATTTGCGTATATCATGAATGCCTTGCATCCTCGCTTCATAAGCTTGTGAGCTTTCAACATTGAGCATACTACTGGGTTGCCTCCTTTTTCGCCATAGATAGTGACGTGTTTCCCGTTTGGAGATATTAGCTTTATCTCCTTACGAAAACACACGACCTTAGCGCGGTGCTGAGATAGCCAATCCATCCCAACGACTACTTGAAATTCACCCATTGACATCGGAATTAGATCTATCAAGTATTCCTCATCGTCTATGCTTAATTTGCAACTTCGACAAATGTCGCAAACTATAAAACTTTTGTTGTCCCCTATTTCTACTTCTAAGGGCACAAATAACTTTGTTAATACAAAAGATGGATGTCGAATAAATCCATGCGAAACGAAGGATTTATTCGCACCCGTATCAAACAGTACACGTGCTGGAATTGAGTTAATTGTGAATATACCTGAGACCACATCGGGTTCGGTTTTTGCTTCAGCCGCGGTAAGTTGGAAGGACCTAGCCTTCGCTTTGGGAGCTTCTGTTGGAGACGCTTTTGTGTCTCCCTTTCCAACCAACTCGGGGCATTCAGACTTTTTGTGGCCAGGTTGATAACATTTGTAACAAACGGAAACTTTTCCGGGACATAGCGATGCAGTGTGCCCCGTCTTCCCACATACCGGACACGGCTTGTCTTTGAAGCGGCACTCACCTTTGTGCCCCTTTCCACATACTTTGCAACTTGGCGACCCGCCTTTAGCATCCACTTTCTTTCCCGATTCAGCAGTTCTAGCTTTCTTTGTAGGGCTTGGATTCACATCTTGTGCCCTTCGTTCACCCCTTTCTACTTGTTTCCTTAACTCGATTTCTCGCTCCCGGGCTGTGTTGATAATCTCCGTGAGGGTTTCGTATTTGGACGGAGTCATAAACTCCCGATACTCGGCACTCAGCATGTTGTAATAGTAGTATATCTTTTGCTCTTCAGTGGTGACTAACTCGTTACAAAATCTCAGCTTATCCATGAAGACGCCCGTGATCTTATCAATTGTTTCACCCTTTTGTCTTAGCTGGATGAATTCTTCCTTGATCCTGTTAATAACCGCTTTGGGACTGTGGTGTTTAAGGAATGGTACCTTAAACTTGTCCCAAGTCATAACCCTCGCCGCTTCTGCTCCCATTTCCTTCTTTTTATTGTCCCACCAATCCTTGGCTTAATTTCTCAATTGACCCGTTCCATAAGCAACAAAGTCACTTACGTCGCAGTTGGTTCGTTCAAACACTCCTTCGACGTCACTTATCCATCTTTGGCAAATTATCGGGTCAACCTCCCCGTTATAGATTGGCGGTTTACACACCATGAATTCCTTGTATGAACATCCTTTACGTTCTCCCATTTTCTCCCTCATAAGGTTGACACTATCCTCCAACCTTTTAACCCACTCTTCAACAAGCGACAACACCGTGCTTTGAATTTTGTCTATAAACCCGGATAGACTTCCTTCAATTGCCTTCCCTACCTCATCGGCAATTATCTATTTCATTTGTTAAGTGCTTGTTTGCACCGGATTATCATCGTTTCCATCGGACATCTTGAAACTGAAATGTTTACATTTAAACGTTAAACATTTCATTTATAACATTGCTTCATTTGTTTCGGTTTAGCCAAGTTCCTAACTTGCTTTAACCGTTCACATTTGATGCACTTTCCGGGTTTGAGTGTGTTAACACGCTCTTCCCATGCATCTCGATTCATTTCTCATTTCTTTCATAAGACATAATTTGTTAACATAATAAGTTAATTCTTACCGGACGATCGATCAAGCTTGAACCGAACACTTGTTGACAACCTTAAGCTCTGATTACCAACTTGTAACACCCTTAAATTTTGACTCGAATTTTACCATAATTCAAAACATTTATATATAAAAGATAACCTATTTTAAACATAAGTTCCAAAAAAAGTTTTAAGGTAACAAACATTAGTCAACTATTGACTAATTAGAACATTCATAAGTTGTTTTGCAAACTAGTTACATCATAAGCATTGTCTAAACAAAGTAATTTATCGCGGAAGCTTCAAAAGTTGTGTTCGGTTCATCAAAAGCTTGCTTGACCGTCATCCGTAATCCTTAAATACCTAAAACTGAAATGTTTACATTTAACATTAGTATCAGAATACTTAGAAATAATACATAAACGAAACTACGTTTAAAATGGATTCGATTTAACAAAGAATTACAAAATTTATCATTTGTTTCTAAGCTCTACCGTAACTTACGGTAGATACCGTAAGTTACGGTGGCTTCTAGGAAGTTCTGGTTCCACCGTAACACAGATGAAACCAACCGTAACCTTCTGGTCTCTACCGTAAATTACGGTATATATCGTAATTTACGGTAGACGCTGGGAAGTTATGTTTGGTTTGATTTTGTTTGTTTACTTGAATCAAGTTCTCGGATTTCAATCATACGAACCAACATGTTTAATCCTCGTATCCTAATATGTCATTTATCAATAATAACAAGAGACCGAGTATCCATACTACAATGTACTACCATGCCTTACTTGGTTATTTGACCCGTTTGGCTCATCTAAGAAATCCTCCGTTTTGATGACTACCAACGAGGTCTAACCAGATTTTTGGCTTATAATTCAACATAGCGAATATCATCACTTTAATCCAACTCATGTTTTAATATACAATCCAACTACATATATGATAATTATCAAAATTTATTTAATGTAACGGGTCAAGTTACATACCTTCAAAGCACACCTTTTAGTCGTGCGTTTACACCGGCTTGTCCGCTCGTAGCTCCGACTTCCTTTCCTATAGAGTTCAATCACATTGTATTTAGAACTCCATTTCAATCATATTTCGCATAATTTGTCAAATCATCACAATCATGCGTTTAAACTTTAGATTTCAATTTCGAGCCTTCTTTGAGGCATTTTTACAAACACTTAACGGGCAGAATTTTATATTATTCATATCTAAGTTCATAACTTGCTATTAAGCTAAATTAACATCAATTAAGCTTTCATATAGCATTTAAACATCCTACTTTTCTGAAATCACTTTCTATGACCAAATTACACTAGCATAATCATTCTAAACCCTAGTGTTCATCATTATCTTGTAAAACCCATAACCCACCTTCAAGGTGTTCATGGAATTTCCTGAATTTGAACATGATTTCACATGTAGTTGTCTAGATTTTACTTCTAGACACTATATCATCACTAAGCTAACCAAAACACAAACATGCATCATCTAATTTCAGATTTCCCAAAATCATGAGAATTTCAAGTTGAGAGATTTCTCAAAATTTTACATACCTTGTAATCCCCTTGTGATGAGGATCAGTAATCTATGCTCGATTTTCGTTTTTGATCAGATTTGGACCTTCAATTTGGTTGTTTTGTGAATGTTTAGGGTTTAGAGAGAGCCTGGGGTCGCCCCTGATGTTGGTCGACTTCAACAAACACAGAAAAATGTGTTTTATGTTTTTAATCTTCTTATTTCAATAAATTAGTTTCCATTTAGGCACATTTAGTCCTTCATCTTTCACTTTTTGTTTATTTGAACCCCTAACTACTCATAAGTGACTAACTAACTTAGTTAGTGTCATTTCTAGTTAGTTTATTTTACTAATTTATTTACAACTAAATTGTAAATTTATGAACTCGTATTTTCGGGATGTTATAAGTCCATCCCCCTTAAAAGGGTTTCGTCCCCGAAACCAAAGTACGTACCAAATAAAATAGGGTAGAGACGCCGCATTTCTTCTTCGGATTCCCATGTGGTATCCGCACCCTTTCTGTGTTCCCATTTAACCTTCACTTGGTTAATCACCTTGTTTCTCAAGTTCTTCTCTTTACGATCTAAAATCGCAATTGGTTTTACGGCATAGTTGAGACTGTTATCCACCTCGATATCGTCGTAGTGGATACGAGCAGTTTCGTCTGCTAAACATTTTCGGAGATGTGACACGTGGAATGTGCTATGAATTCCATTCAACTCCTCGGGTAATTCGAGACGATATGCTACTTTACCAACCCGTTCTATGATTCTGAATGGCCCAATAAATCTTGGGCTCAACTTCCCTCTTTTTCTGAACCGTATCACTCCTTTCCACGGCGATACTTTCAGCATAACTTTATCACCCACTTGAAATTCAATCGGCCTGTTTCGTTTATCCGCATACGATTTTTGTCGATCCTGAGCCGCTTTTAGGTGAGCTCGGACCATGTCGATTTTCTCATTCGTAGTTCGGATTATATCGGTAGGTGCTAGCCCTCGTGGACCCACTTCTCCCCAACATACCGGTGTTCAACATTTTCTGCCATAGAACATTTCATACGGGGCCATCTTAATGCTCGCGTGATAGCTATTGTTATATGAAAATTCGACCAAGGGTAGATAGACATCCCAACTACCCCCGAAGTCAATAATGCTAGCCCGCAGCATATCTCCCAACGTTTGTATTGTTCTTTCACTCTGCCCATCCGTTTGTGGATGGTAAGCAGTGCTAATGAACAATTTAGTTCCCATTTGTTCTTGGAATTCATGCCAAAAATTCGAAGTAAACCGAGTATCTCTGTCTGACACAATGGATATCGGTACCCCATGACGTGCTATGATTTCATTGGTGTACACCTCCGACATCTTCTCGGATGTATAAGTCTCACGAATCGGAATGAAGTGAGCGCTTTTCGTCAATCTATCTACAACTACCCATATAGCATCAAACCCACGGTTAGTTTTGGGCAATTTGGTCAACAAATCCATGGTGATTTGTTCCCATTTCCAAACCGGAATTTCCAACGGTTGAAGTTTACCATATGGTTTTTGGTGCTCCGCCTTGACTTGTAAACATGTCAAGCATTTTTCTACGTACTTCACCACATCTCTTTTCATTCCTGGCCACCAATAGTTTTGCTTTAAATCATTGTACATTTTGGTCGCTCCCGGATGGATGGAATAACGGGACTTATGAGCTTCATCGAGTAGAAGCTTTTTAACTCCACATGTGTTAGGAACCCAAATTCTATTGAAACGCATTTTCAAACCGTGGTTTCCTACTTCGAGATCTTTAACTTGGCCAACAATCCTTTCTTTTCTCCAGTTTTCCGTCTTTACTGCTTCATCTTGTGCTTCTCGAATTCGTTCGAGTAAGCCTGAGGTCACAATGAGTTGCAATGATTGTACTCGTATCGGGACATAATCTGTCTTTCTGCTTAGGGCATCCGCCACCACATTTGCCCTTCCGGGGTGATAGTGTATTTCACAATCAAAATCTTTCACCGTTTCTAGCCATCGCCTTTGTCGCATATTTAACTCCTTCTGATCGAAGAAGTATTTCAAGCTCTTGTGGTTGGTGAATATGGTGCACTTTACTCCATACAAGTAGTGCCTCCATATTTTTAATGCAAATACTACCGCAGCCAACTCGAGATCGTGCGTGGGATATTTCTTCTCGTGTATCTTCAATTGCCTCGAGGCATAAGCTATAACTTTTCCCCGTTGCATCAAAACGCATCCGAGCCCCGATATTGAAGCATCCGAATAAACCACCATGTCTTCGACTCCGTCCGGCAATGTCAGTACCGGAGCTTGTGTTAACTTCTCTTTTAGCGTTTGAAACGCTCTTTCTTGATCGACACCCCAAATGAACTTTTCTTTCTTTCGGGTTAGCTTTGTTAGCGGTGACGCAATTTTGGAGAAATCTTGATTGAATCTCCTATAGTATCCCGCAAGCCCCAAAAAGCTTCTAATTTCCGAAGGGTTATTCGGGGGATTCCATTTTGACACAGCCTCGATCTTCGACGGATCCACCAATACTCCGTCAGCACTTATGATGTGGCAAAGAAATTGTACCTCTCGTAACCAAAAGGCACACTTAGAGAATTTCGCATACAACCTTTCTTGTCTAAGCGTCTCTAACACCTCTTGTAAGTGGTGTGCATGTTCAGCTTCGCTTTTCGAATACACCAAAATATCATCGATAAACACAATGACTGACTTATCCAACATTGGCTTGCAAACCCGGTTCATGAGGTCCATGAAAGCCGTGGGTGCATTTGTTAGCCCGAATGACATCACGAGGAACTCGTAATGTCCGTATCTCGTGCGGAAAGCCGTCCTCGGCACATCTTCTTCCTTGACCTTTAGTTGGTGATACCCCGATCTAAGGTCAATTTTTAAAAACCAGTTCGCACCTTGTAATTGGTCGAATAAATCATCTATCCTCGGAAGCGGGTATCAGTTCTTTACCGTGAGATTGTTTAACTCCCGGTAATCGATACACATACGCATGCTTCCGTCTTTCTTTTTCACGAACAATACCGGTGCGCCCCAAGGAGACACACTCGGCCTTATAAATCCTTTGTCAAGCAGGTCTTGAATCTGGGACATCAACTCTTGTAATTCCGACGGTGCAAGTCGGTATGGTGCTTTTGCTACGGGTTTTGCGCCCAGAATCAATTCGATCCCGAACTCTACTTCCCGTTCAGGTGGTATCCCCGGTAAATCTTACGGAAACACATCTTCATAGTCTCGTACTACTGGTACATCTTCAATCTTTCGTGATTCTTTCTCGGGCTCATTTGCGTATATCATGAATGCCTTGCATCCTCGCTTCATAAGCTTGTGAGCTTTCAACATTGTGCATACTACTGGGTTACCTCCTTTTTCGCCATAGATAGTGACGTGTTTCCCGTTTTTAGATATTAGCTTTATCTCCTTACGAAAACACACGACCTTAGCGTGGTGCTGAGATAGCCAATCCATCCCAACGACTACTTGAAATTCACCCATTGACATCGGAATTAGATCTATCAAGTATTCCTCATCGTCTATGCTTAATTTGCAACTTCGACAAATGTCGCAAACTATAAAACTTTTGCTGTCCCCTATTTCTACTTCTAAGGGCACAAATAACTTTGTTAATACAAAAGAAGGATGTCGAATAAATCCATGCGAAATGAAGGATTTATTCGCACCCGTATCAAACAGTACACGTGCTGGAATTGAGTTAATTGTGAATATACCTGAGACCACATCGGGTTCAGTTTTTGCTTCAGCCGCGGTAAGTTGGAAGGACCTAGCCTTCGCTTTGGGAGCTTCTGTTGGAGACTCTTTTGTGTCTCCCTTTCCAACCAACTCGGGGCATTCAGACTTTTTGTGGCCAGGTTGATAACATTTTTAACAAACGGAAACTTTTCCGGGACATAGCGATGCAGTGTGCCCCGTCTTCCCACATACCGGACACGGCTTGTCTTTGAAGCGGCACTCACCTTTGTGCCCCTTTCCACATACTTTGCAACTTGGCGACCCGCCTTTAGCATCCACTTTCTTTCCCGATTCAGCAGTTCTAGCTTTCTTTGTAAGGCTTGGATTCACATCTTGTGCCCTTCGTTCACCCCTTTCTACTTGTTTCCTTAACTCGATTTCTCGCTCCCGGGCTGTGTTGATAATCTCCGTGAGGGTTTCGTATTTTGATGGAGTCATAAACTCCCGATACTCGGCACTCAGCATGTTGTAATAGTAGTATATCTTTTGCTCTTCAGTGGTGACTAACTCGTTACAAAATCTCAGCTTATCCATGAAGACGCCCGTGATCTTATCAATTGTTTCACCCTTTTGTCTTAGCTGGATGAATTCTTCCTTGATCCTGTTAATAACCGCTTTGGGACTGTGGTGTTTAAGGAATGGTACCTTAAACTTGTCCCAAGTCATAACCCTCGCCGCTTCTGCTCCCATTTCCTTCTTTTTATTGTCCCACCAATCCTTGGCTTAATTTCTCAATTGACCCGTTCCATAAGCAACAAAGTCACTTACGTCGCAGTTGGTTCGTTCAAACACTCCTTCGACGTCACTTATCCATCTTTGGCAAATTATCGGGTCAACCTCCCCGTTATAGATTGGCGGTTTACACGCCATGAATTCCTTGTATGAACATCCTTTACGTTCTCCCATTTTCTCCCTCATAAGGTTGACACTATCCTCCAACCTCTTAACCCGCTCTTCAACAAGCGACAACACCGTGCTTTGAATTTTGTCTATAAACCCGGATAGACTTCCTTCAATTGCCTTCCCTACCTCATCTGCAATTATCTCTTTTATTTGTTAAGTGCTTGTTTGCACCGGATTATCATCGTTTCCATCGGACATCTTGAAACTGAAATGTTTACATTTAAACGTTAAACATTTCATTTATAACATTGCTTCATTTGTTTCGGTTTAGCCAAGTTCCTAACTTGCTTTAACCGTTCACATTTGATGCACTTTCCGGGTTTGAGTGTGTTAACACGCTCTTCCCATGCATCTCGATTCATTTCTCATTTCTTTCATAAGACATAATTTGTTAACATAATAAGTTAATTCTTACCGGACGATCGATCAAGCTTGAACCGAACACTTGTTGACAACCTTAAGCTCTGATTACCAACTTGTAACACCCTTAAATTTTGACTCGAATTTAACCATAATTCAAAACATTTATATAAAAGATAACCTATTTTAAACATAAGTTCCAAAACAAAGTTTTAAGGTAACAAACATTAGTCAACTATTGACTAATTAGAACATTCATAAGTTGTTTTGCAAACTAGTTACATCATAAGCATTGTCTAAACAAAGTAATTTAACGCGGAAGCTTCAAAAGTTGTGTTCGGTTCATCAAAAGCTTGCTTGACCGTCATCCGTAATCCTTAAATACCTAAAACTGAAATGTTTACATTTAACATTAGTATCAGAATACTTAGATATAATACATAAACGAAACTACGTTTAAAATGGATTCTATTTAACAAAGAATTACAAAATTTATCATTTGTTTCTAAGCTCTACCGTAACTTACGGTAGATACCGTAAGTTACGGTGGCTTCTAGGAAGTTCTGGTTCCACCGTAACACAGATGAAACCCACCGTAACCTTCTGGTCTCTACCGTAAATTACGGTATATACCGTAATTTACGGTAGACGCTGGGAAGTTATGTTTGGTTTGATTTTGTTTGTTTACTTGAATCAAGTTCTCGGATTTCAATCATACGAACCAACATGTTTAATCCTCGTATCCTAATATGTCATTTATCAATAATAACAAGAGACCGAGTATCCATACTACAATGTACTACCATGCCTTAGTTGGTTATTTGACCCGTTTGGCTCATCTAAGAAATCCTCCGTTTTGATGACTACCAACGAGGTCTAACCAGATTTTTGGCTTATAATTCAACATAGCGAATATCATCACTTTAATCCAACTCATGTTTTAATATACAATCCAACTACATATATGATAATTATCAAAATTTATTTAATGTAACGGGTCAAGTTACATACCTTCAAAGCACACCTTTTAGTCGTGCGTTTACACCGGCTTGTCCGCTCGTAGCTCCGGCTTCCTTTCCTATAGAGTTCAATCACATTGTATTTAGAACTCCATTTCAATCATATTTCGCATAATTTGTCAAATCATCACAATCATGCGTTTAAACTTTAGATTTCAATTTTGAGCCTTCTTTGAGGCATTTTTACAAACACTTAACGGGCAGAATTTTATATTATTCATATCTAAGTTCATAACTTGCTATTAAGCTAAATTAACATCAATTAAGCTTTCATATAGCATTTAAACATCCTACTTTTCTGAAATCACTTTCTATGACCAAATTACACTAGCATAATCATTCTAAACCCTAGTGTTCATCATTATCTTGTAAAACCCATAACCCACCTTCAAGGTGTTCATGGAATTTCCTGAATTTGAACATGATTTCACATGTAGTTGTCTAGATTTTACTTCTAGACACTATATCATCACTAAGCTAACCAAAACACAAACATGCATCATCTAATTTCAGATTTCCCAAAATCATGAGAATTTCAAGTTGAGAGATTTCTCAAAATTTTACATACCTTGTAATCTCCTTGTGATGAGGACCAGTAATCTATGCTCGATTTTCGTTTTTGATCAGATTTGGACCTTCAATTTGGTTGTTTTGTGAATGTTTAGGGTTTAGAGGGAGCCTGGGGTCGCCCCTGATGTTGGTCGACTTAAACAAACACAGAAAAATGTGTTTTATGTTTTTAATCTTCTTATTTCAATAAATTAGTTTCCATTTAGGCACATTTAGTCCTTCATCTTTCACTTTTTGTTTATTTGAACCCCTAACTACTCATAAGTGACTAACTAACTTAGTTAGTGTCATTTCTAGTTAGTTTATTTTACTAATTTATTTACAACTAAATTGTAAATTTATGAACTCGTATTTTCGGGATGTTACAAGTCCATCCCCCCTAAAAGGGTTTCGTCCCCGAAACCAAAGTACGTACCAAATAAAATAGGGTAGAGACGCCGCATTTCT
Organism: Helianthus tuberosus; assembly: GCA_030545235.1. Taxonomy (NCBI): domain Eukaryota; kingdom Viridiplantae; phylum Streptophyta; class Magnoliopsida; order Asterales; family Asteraceae; genus Helianthus; species Helianthus tuberosus. The sequence goes on along the minus strand of CM060429.1, from coordinate 59,242,310 downwards.
TCTTCGGATTCCCATGTGGTATCCGCACCCTTTCTTTGTTCCCATTTAACCTTCATTTGGTTAATCACCTTGTTTCTCAAGTTCTTCTCTTTACGATCTAAAATCGCAATTGGTTTTACGGCATAGTTGAGACTGTTATCCACCTCGATATCGTCGTAGTGGATACGAGCAGTTTCGTCTGCTAAACATTTTCGGAGATGTGACACGTGGAATGTGCTATGAATTCCATTCAACTCCTCGGGTAATTCGAGACGATATGCTACTTTACCAACCCGTTCTATGATTCTGAATGGCCCAATAAATCTTGGGCTCAACTTCCCTCTTTTTCTGAACCGTATCACTCCTTTCCACGGCGATACTTTCAGCATTACTTTATCACCCACTTGAAATTCAATCGGCCTGTTTTGCTTATCCGCATACGATTTTTGTCGATCCTGAGCCGCTTTTAGGTGAGCTCGGACCATGTCGATTTTCTCATTCGTAGTTCGGATTATATCGGTAGGTGCTAGCCCTCGTGGACCCACTTCTCCCCAACATACCGGTGTTCGACATTTTCTGCCATATAACATTTCATACGGGGCCATCTTAATGCTCGCGTGATAGCTATTGTTATATGAAAATTCGACCAAGGGTAGATAGACATCCCAACTACCCCCGAAGTCAATAATGCAAGCCCGCAGCATATCTCCCAACGTTTGTATTGTTCTTTCACTCTGCCCATCCGTTTGTGGATGGTAAGCAGTGCTAATGAACAATTTAGTTCCCATTTGTTCTTGGAATTCATGCCAAAAATTCGAAGTAAACCGAGTATCTCTGTCTGACACAATGGATATCGGTACCCCATGACGTGCTATGATTTCATTGGTGTACACCTCCGACATCTTCTCGGATGTATAAGTCTCACGAATCGGAATGAAGTGAGCGCTTTTCGTCAATCTATCTACAACTACCCATATAGCATCAAACCCACGGTTAGTTTTGGGCAATTTGGTCAACAAATCCATGGTGATTTGTTCCCATTTCCAAACCGGAATTTCCAACGGTTGAAGTTTACCATATGGTTTTTGGTGCTCCGCCTTGACTTGTAAACATGTCAAGCATTTTTCTACGTACTTCACCACATCTCTTTTCATTCCTGGCCACCAATAGTTTTGCTTTAAATCATTGTAAATTTTGGTCGCTCCCGGATGGATGGAATAACGGGACTTATGAGCTTCATCGAGTAGAAGCTTTTTAACTCCACATATGTTAGGAACCCAAATTCTATTGAAACGCATTTTCAAACCATGGTTTCCTACTTCGAGATCTTTAACTTGTCCAACAATCCTTTCTTTTCTCCAGTTTTCCGTCTTTACTGCTTCATCTTGTGCTTCTCGAATTCGTTCGAGTAAGCCTGAGGTCACAATGAGTTGCAATGATTGTACTCGTATCGGGACATAATCTGTCTTTCTGCTTAGGGCATCCGCCACCACATTTGCCCTTCCGGGGTGATAGTGTATTTCACAATCAAAATCTTTCACCGTTTCTAGCCATCGCCTTTGTCGCATATTTAACTCCTTCTGATCGAAGAAGTATTTCAAGCTCTTGTGGTCGGTGAATATGGTGCACTTTACTCCATACAAGTAGTGCCTCCATATTTTTAATGCAAATACTACCGCAGCCAACTCGAGATCGTGCGTGGGATATTTCTTCTCGTGTATCTTCAATTGCCTCGAGGCATAAGCTATAACTTTTCCCCGTTGCATCAAAACGCATCCGAGCCCCGATATTGAAGCATCCGAATAAACCACCATGTCTTCGACTCCGTCCGGCAATGTCAGTACCGGAGCTTGTGTTAACTTCTCTTTTAGCGTTTGAAACGCTCTTTCTTGATCGACACCCCAAATGAACTTTTCTTTCTTTCGGGTTAGCTTTGTTAGCGGTGACGCAATTTTGGAGAAATCTTGAATGAATCTCCTATAGTATCCCGCAAGCCCCAAAAAGCTTCTAATTTCCGAAGGGTTCTTTGGGGGATTCCATTTTGACACAGCCTCGATCTTCGACGGATCCACCAATACTCCGTCAGCACTTATGATGTGGCCAAGAAATTGTACCTCTCGTAACCAAAAGGCACACTTAGAAAATTTCGCATACAACCTTTCTTGTCTAAGCGTCTCTAACACCACTTGTAAGTGGTGTGCATGTTCAGCTTCGCTTTTCGAATACACCAAAATATCATCGATAAACACAATGACTGACTTATCCAACATTGGCTTGCAAACCCGGTTCATGAGGTCCATGAAAGCCGTGGGTGCATTTGTTAGCCCGAATGACATCACGAGGAACTCGTAATGTCCGTATCTCGTGCCGAAAGCCGTCTTCGGCACATCTTCTTCCTTGGCCTTTAGTTGGTGATACCCCGATCTAAGTTCAATTTTTGAAAACCAGTTCGCACCTTGTAATTGGTCGAATAAATCATCTATCCTCGGAAGTGGGTATCAGTTCTTTACCGTTAGTTTGTTTAACTCCCGGTAATCGATACACATACGCATGCTTCCGTCTTTCTTTTTCACGAACAATACCGGTGCGCCCCAAGGAGACACACTCGGCCTTATAAATCCTTTGTCAAGCAGGTCTTGAATCTGGGACATCAACTCTTGTAATTCCGACGGTGCAAGTCGGTATGGTGCTTTTGCTACGGGTTTTGCGCCCGGAATCAATTCGATCCCGAACTCTACTTCCCGTTCAGGCGGTATCCCCGGTAAATCTTCCGGAAACACATCTTCATAGTCTCGTACTACCGGTACATCTTCAATCTTTCGTGATTCTTTCCCGGGCTCATTTGCGTATATCATGAATGCCTTGCATCCTTGCTTCATAAGCTTGTGAGCTTTCAACATTGAGCATACTACTGGGTTGCCTCCTTTTTCGCCATAGATAGTGACGTGTTTCCCATTTGGAGATATTAGCTTTATCTCCTTACGAAAACACACGACCTTAGCGTGGTGCTGAGATAGCCAATCCATCCCAACGAGTACTTGAAATTCACCCATTGACATCGGAATTAGATCTATCAAGTATTCCTCATCGTCTATGCTTAATTTGCAACTTCGACAAATGTCGTAAACTATAAAACTTTTGCTGTCCCCTATTTCTACTTCTAAGGGCACAAATAACTTTGTTAATACAAAAGAAGGATGTCGAATAAATCCATGCGAAACGAAGGATTTATTCGCACCCGTATCAAACAGTACACGTGCTGGAATTGAGTTAATTGTGAATATACCTGAGACCACATCGGGTTCGGTTTTTGCTTCAGCCGCGGTAAGTTGGAAGGACCTAGCCTTCGCTTTGGGAGCTTCTGTTGGAGACTCTTTTGTGTCTCCCTTTCCAACCAACTCGGGGCATTCAGACTTTTTGTGGCCAGGTTGATAACATTTGTAACAAACGGAAACTTTTCCGGGACATAGCGATGCAGTGTGCCCCGTCTTCCCACATACCGGACACGGCTTGTCTTTGAAGCGGCACTCACCTTTGTGCCCCTTTCCACATACTTTGCAACTTGGCGACCCGCCTTTAGCATCCACTTTCTTTCCCGATTCAGCAGTTCTAGCTTTCTTTGTAGGGCTTGGATTCACATCTTGTGCCCTTCGTTTACCCCTTTCTACTTGTTTCCTTAACTCGATTTCTCGCTCCCGGGCTGTGTTGATAATCTCCGTGAGGGTTTCGTATTTTGACGGAGTCATAAACTCCCGATACTCGGCACTCAGCATGTTGTAATAGTAGTATATCTTTTGCTCTTCAGTGGTGACTAACTCGTCACAAAATCTCAGCTTATCCATGAAGATGCCCGTGATCTTATCAATTGTTTCACCCTTTTGTCTTAGCTGGATGAATTCTTCCTTGATCCTGTTAATAACCGCTTTGGGACTGTGGTGTTTAAGGAATGGTACCTTAAACTCGTCCCAAGTCATAACCCTCGCCGCTTCTGCTCCCATTTCCTTCTTTTTATTGTCCCACCAATCCTTGGCTTGATTTCTCAATTGACCCGTTCCATAAGCAACAAAGTCACTTACTTCGCAGTGGGTTCGTTCAAACACTCCTTCGACGTTACTTATCCATCTTTGGCAAATTATCGGGTCAACCTCCCCGTTATAGATTGGCGGTTTACACGCCATGAATTCCTTGTATGAACATCCTTTACGTTCTCCCATTTTCTCCCTCATAAGGTTGACACTATCCTCCAACCTTTTAACCCGCTCTTCAACAAGCGACAACACCGTGCTTTGAATTTTGTCTATAAACCCGGATAGACTTCCTTCAATTGCCTTCCCTACCTCATCGGCAATTATCTCTTTCATTTGTTAAGTGCTTGTTTGCACCGGATTATCATCGTTTCCATCGGACATCTTGAAACTGAAATGTTTACATTTAAACGTTAAGCATTTCATTTATAACATTGCTTCATTTGTTTCGGTTTAGCCAAGTTCCTAACTTGCTTTAACCGTTCACATTTGATGCACTTTCCGGGTTTGAGTGTGTTAACACGCTCTTCCCATGCATCTCGATTCATTTCTCATTTCTTTCATAAGACATAATTTGTTAACATAATAAGTTAATTCTTACCGGACGATCGATCAAGCTTGAACCGAACACTTGTTGACAACCTTAAGCTCTGATTACCAACTTGTAACACCCTTAAATTTTGATTCGAATTTAACCATAATTCAAAACATTTATATAAAAGATAACCTATTTTAAACATAAGTTCCAAAACAAAGTTTTAAGGTAACAAACATTAGTCAACTATTGACTAATTAGAACATTCATAAGTTGTTTTGCAAACCAGTTACATCATAAGCATTGTCTAAACAAAGTAATTTAACGTGGAAGCTTCAAAAGTTGTGTTCGGTTCATCAAAAGCTTGCTTGACCGTCATCCGTAATCCTTAAATACCTAAACCTGAAATGTTTACATTTAACATTAGTATCAGAATACTTAGAAATAATACATAAACGAAACTACGTTTAAAATGGATTCGATTTAACAAAGAATTACAAAATTTATCATTTGTTTCTAAGCTCTACCGTAACTTACGGTAGATACCGTAAGTTACGGTGGCTTCTAGGAAGTTCTGGTTCCACCGTAACACAGATGAAACCCACCGTAACCTTCTGGTCTCTACCGTAAATTACGGTATATACCGTAATTTACGGTAGACGCTGGGAAGTTATGTTTGGTTTGATTTTGTTTGTTTACTTGAATCAAGTTCTCGGATTTCAATCATACGAACCAACATGTTTAATCCTCGTATCCTAATATGTCATTTATCAATAATAACAAGAGACCGAGTATCCATACTACAATGTACTACCATGCCTTAGTTGGTTATTTGACCCGTTTGGCTCATCTAAGAAATCCTCCGTTTTGATGACTACCAACGAGGTCTAACCAGATTTTTGGCTTATAATTCAACATAGCGAATATCATCACTTTAATCCAACTCATGTTTTAATATACAATCCAACTACATATATGATAATTATCAAAATTTATTTAATGTAACGGGTCAAGTTACATACCTTCAAAGCACACCTTTTAGTCGTGCGTTTACACCGGCTTGTCCGCTCGTAGCTCCGGCTTCCTTTCCTATAGAGTTCAATCACATTGTATTTAGAACTCCATTTCAATCATATTTCGCATAATTTGTCAAATCATCACAATCATGCGTTTAAACTTTAGATTTCAATTTTGAGCCTTCTTTTAGGCATTTTTACAAACACTTAACGGGCAGAATTTTATATTATTCATATCTAAGTTCATAACTTGCTATTAAGCTAAATTAACATCAATTAAGCTTTCATATAGCATTTAAACATCCTACTTTTCTGAAATCACTTTCTATGACCAAATTACACTAGCATAATCATTCTAAACCCTAGTGTTCATCATTATCTTGTAAAACCCATAACCCACCTTCAATGTAGTTGTCTAGATTTTACTTCTAGACACTATATCATCACTAAGCTAACCAAAACACAAACATGCATCATCTAATTTCAGATTTCCCAAAATCATGAGAATTTCAAGTTGAGAGATTTCTCAAAATTTTACATACCTTGTAATCCCCTTGTGATGAGGATCAGTAATCTATGCTCGATTTTCGTTTTTGATCAGATTTGGACCTTCAATTTGGTTGTTTTGTGAATGTTTAGGGTTTAGAGGGAGCCTGGGGTCACCCCTGATGTTGGTCGACTTCAACAAACACATAAAAATGTGTTTTATGTTTTTAATCTTCTTATTTCAATAAATTAGTTTCCATTTAGGCACATTTAGTCCTTCATCTTTCACTTTTTGTTTATTTGAACCCCTAACTACTCATAAGTGACTTGTAACACCTGTGTCACTTCACGGCCATCAAACAAATACCAAACCAATGAAATATTATATTTCATACTTGGGATTTGTAAAAATATGTGTATCGTTTACACATATCAACTCTTGTTCAATTTCAAACCCTAAATCGCTTTCTGGAAGGTTATACGCGCACCGATGCGTAAATATAACCAGTTTAATGCAACGAACACTCCGGAATAGTGAAATAGGCTTAACATATCTTAAATAACCTATACATAACTTAGATATAAGTTTTGGAAGGTTTGGTGTGGTGAAATCAAAGTTAAATCGCTTATAGGGACTAAAGTTGACAAACTACGAAAGTATGCCAATTTGAACTGTAACAGACATTCCGGAGCATGACCATAAGTTAAACATACCATAAATACCCTTCATATAGCTTAGAAATAGGCTTTGAGGTGTTCGGTATGCTAAAATAAACTTTTGTGTCATTCAGGGACTAAAAGTGTCAAAAACTGCACAAGTTTGCATTTTCGCGCATAACTTACGTTCTGAATACATCTGGACATCCAAAAATTTATGAAAGCATGACTACATTATATTTTAGTGTTCGCCTTAAGAAAAATCCATTCGTTGCGTCATTTGGATCGTTTTTCGCGCTTGTGCGCGTTCCGTCGTAATTAAGCGAACATCGCGTTCGTACGACCAAACGAACCAACACCCGGCATATTTTTGAACATGTTTCATGTCCACAATGTTTAGGCATCATTTTAGGGCCTTAAAGTTGGCTTGACGGGCCTTAGAAGCGACGTTACGCAACGAAACGATGTGCAGGGACCATTTCTGCAAAATCTGCCAAAACAGGGGCCTAGCGTGACGCGAGGGTCCTTAGCGTCACGCGAGCCCCCTTCTGGACCAGATTCAGTGTTTTTAATCACAAGTTGCAGCCATTTGATCCTCCACCACATGTTTTAAGTTGATGTGTCACTAAGTTAAGGGGCATATGTGGCTCCATAACCTTTCCAACAAGTGTACGCACGAGATTCGATCACGTTATTCAAGAAACGATCCTAACGGTTACCCGAATTCTATAAATACCCATGCCATCCAACCTCATTACTTACTAGAATCTTATTAGTTGTGTTCTAAGTTGAAACTTTGTTTCATACCTGAACTATACTGATTTAGATTAGCATTCGGGGACCCTTCGTAAGTATTCTTTCGTTCTTTTCATTTTTTTTACTGCTTTTCGAGTCAGAAAGTCAAACTTTGTTTGACTTTCAGCGTTGACCAGTAATGGTCAATGCGAAGTTCGTTAGAACTTCGCAACGTGATTGTAATCACGATGGTCATAGTCCCTTGGGACTATGCCTACTGATTACCACGTTGTCTAGGGTCGTAGGGTAGGCGATCTAATAAATCGCCTATACCTTCGAACCCGACCCAGTTTGGTCGATCATTAGGATCCGACCAAACACATTAGGTGACCATAGTGTAGGGAATAACCTTCCGAGGTTATACCTTATGGTCACGACGTTTAAATAGTTGTATGATAGGTAGTTTATATGCCTTAGGTAAATTACCAGAATACCCTTTTCATACAAAAATTGGTAATTAAGCATATGTAACCTAAACTCTTGTCACGTAACTGATTTTGTAACATGTTTAGGCATATAATACTTGTCATAGGACTAGTTAGGCGGTCCGAACGCGTTTCACGCGAACGACGCGTTAAAGTAGCATAAGCTACCTAAACGGGTCGTAATGGGTCGCAGACACTTAGGTTAAGTTTCATTTAGTATGTAGGCTTTGATTAACCATATCATATGAGTTCCTACACTCATTTGGTTTACAAACCCTCATGCTACCCAGTCTTCCGATTTAGGTCCGGTTCATTAATATAGTTACCTATATTAGGTGCCGTTTGATATTCCGCGATCTCTAGCATTGCTTGGTGGTTATCCTAGGACTTCTGAGCAATCTCAGGCGAGTACATTATTCCCCTATTTTACTGTTTTCCAAACTGTTTTGGGGTGAAGCATGTGTACCTATCTGTTACTTTCATGTTTTCCAAAAGTATAATTGATTATACATGTTATTACTTATCTATTGACCAATTGAATGACTATCTATGATTTAAACATTGTTTTCTCAAAGAACATAAAATAAATTGTTGAATTGTACTTATTTTATGTTCACCAGACCGATTGTTAGTATGATATAGCGCTATAGGATTTGACACCCCATTCCTGTTGGCATGGAATGTCTGAAACCAATTTGTTGCTCCATCCAAATAGGAATTGCCTTTGTGGTATTTCTATAGTCTCAAAGGTGTATCTTGATGCACTAGGTCTGAATGAATTCTTAAATCACACTATTAAAGTATAGTTGAATATACTCTCATGTGTGGTATTGTACAAACCAACATATATTTTGTTAACCATCCAAAGCATATTTTAATATGTTATTTACTAAACAAAAACATAGTTTATTATGTTATTTATCACACCCAAAGCATATTTTGATATGTTATCTATAAATCCGAAGTATACTTGTACTATACTATCTAAATCTATTCTTTTGAACAACGAAGGTATATTTAATGTACTATCTATCTATCGATTTGGTTTAGTTTGATTAAGTGATTAAGTAACGATGCGTGTGTAATATGATACAAGCATGGTGGATACGCCGCTGGTACTTCCTATATATAAGTGCCTGTATGGTATTACATACTGTAACGTTATTTGAATCATTTCAGTTTGAAATATATAACATTTATACAAATAACATACTTTTCACAAGACATTGTTTTACAAACAACATATCTTATACAAACTCATGTTACATGGTTATTCATTTAATCATGCATTATTCTCTTATTTATACATATCATCAGAACTTATCATTGTTTTTCAAATAATTTACTAAAACAAATGTTTATGGTTTAAGAGTCATGGCTACGAGGTTTTACAAATTATAAACAGCTTGATTTGACTTGGTTAATTAAGTTGCAATATTATACTCTTTTCAAAACAAGGTTTTTAAATAAAGTATTGCAACGTCTAAACTAGCCATGATTTCGACACTCCTACAAAACCAATGTATTCGCCAGCATTTCTTTGCTGACCTCGTTTTTACACATGTTTCAGGTACTGCTTTGAAATGATTGTTGATACATGCTACATTTAGGATGGACTCGTGCCTTAGCGACTTAAAACGAGACAATAACTAGTTAACTTATGTTATGTACCCTTTGTTTCTTGTTTAAACATTGTAAACTCTCATAATTGATCATTAAAACGAAACTTTAATTGCTATGGATTTGAAACGATTAATTCTGTTACAACACTCCCCGACATTTCCGCCACGTTTTGTATGTTCTACGTGGTCGGGGTGTGACAGAAAAGATGGTATCAGAGCCAATGGTTATAGGGAATTAGGTTATTAGTAATGCTTTGACCTAGTCTATAACCTTCTTAGGACCCTAACGCGAGTTTACTTGCGTTTAGTCATAAAACAATACCGTCACCTATCCTTAGGCGACTACCACAACAAGAACATAATTTTTCGAAACCGCTTTGAAAACTAATCATCTGTTCTAGGATGATTAATTACTAGGTTTTGAACCCTCTATTGTAAGGTTTTGAACCCTCTGTTATATGGTTTTAAACCCCTTTGAATTTTCAAAAATCTCGTCAAGGTTTTGGGTTTTAAATAATGTGAACATGTGCAAACTGGAAGGGTGAATGCCTGTATTCTGGGTTTTCTGTCTAGGCAAGCACTTCGTATATATCTCATCAGACGCGAGACCAGTTGTGCTTACCTGGGAATTCTTGGGATGAGTGTTCACTTATAGGCGAGAATGTCTTCGCGATACATTATTTTTGACCCATTTACTTTGATTAGTCACTGTGTGTAGTTTGTTTGCTTTGTAAAGCGAACAAATGACCACTATCCTTGCCTTCATCAAATTTGTTTCATCTCATTCTTTTCGTCTATTTCTCTCACTCGTTTCCTTTCATGTTTCCTCTTTTAGAATGCCTCCTCGACGCGGCAATCAGATGGCAAATGCCGAACTGGCGGAAATCATCGCGCAGCAAATGGCTGTTGCCTTCCCAAATCTTTATGCTCAAATGATGCAAGCCATCAACAACAACAATGCTCCATGCAATTTCAAGAGTTTCAACTCGGCCAAACCGCTCAAGTTTAGTGGTTCCGAGGGAGCAACTGGGCTTCTTCAGTGGTTCGAGAGCATTGAGAATACCTTCCGTCATGTTATGTGTCCTGAAAATCGTAAGGTCGAGTTTTCTTCGAGTGTGTTTCAGAAGAGGGCTCTTACATGGTGGAACGGGGTGATGAGAGATCGCGGTGCTGAGGTTGCATTAGCACAGACTTGGGCTGAGCTTAGGGCTCTTATGATGAAGGAGTTTTGCCCTCGTCATGAACTGCGAGCTTTGGAGAGGGAGTTTGATGATTTGAAGCAAGACAGTGGCGAGCATCGAGCCTATACTGACCGTTTTGAAGAATTGAGTCTGTTGTGTCCTGCTATGGTTACTCCTGTGGATAAGGCGATCGAGAAATATACAGATGGTCTTCCTGATCTAGTTCAGGATATCGTTACTGGCAGTAACCCTACTACTGTCAGACAAGCCATTGAACTGTCTGCCACTCTGACTGAATCCCACATCAGAAAGAAAAAGCTGTTTCGGAAGGGCGACCCAAGACCATCTGACAAGACTGCTCATGTGGAACCAAAGGAAGAAAATGCTGAGGTGTCCAAGAAGAAGAAGCGCAAAGCCTCTCAGAACTGCGCTGTAACTGCTCAAGACAAACAGGTTGCACCAAACCAACCAGCACAACCTCGCAAAAGGAAAAACTATGTTGGTACTGCACCTTTGTGCAACAAGTGCAACCGTCATCATCTAGCGCAAGAGCAGTGTCACAAATGTACCCACTGTGGGCGGTTGGGACATTTGATCAATGTTTGTCGTTATGCAAATCAAGCTGCTACAAACCCTGCTGCTGTTCAAGCACGGTTCCCTCCGGGGTCATGTTATAATTGTGGTGACCTTACCCACTACAGGAACAATTGCCCAAGACTTGTTAACGCACCTCCAGCGCATGGACGAGTGTTCAACATCAATGGGGCAAACATGAACAATGATGCGGCAGTGAACAACTAGTGTTTTGTTATTTTTCCTTGGCTGTTATCTTATGATGTTTAAAGACAAGTCAGTTGTTATATAAATAAAAATTCGTCGTTTTTATTTTTGCAAAACTGATACGATTGTGTGATCGTTGGATACAATCTTATGATGTCAACTCAAAGACAAACTATTCGTATGGTTCAGTTATTTTATGATCACTTGTGATCTCCCCAAGAACCTTAAACACTTGTTTCTTCTAAGAAACAAAGCCAAACTCTTATTGAGAATCCTTCTATCTTTTTAGATGAATCCTTGGAAATGATTAAAGTACCAAATGAAATTCATGGATTGGATTTCTAGTGTGCTTTAAATATCCATGCCCCAAAGACAACAAATTAAAGAATCAAGTTAACTAATTATGTGCTTATATGTTTTCTTACATGTTTTGTGGTTGTATGTGATCCATCCAAATCCTCGTAGAGTCTTTTATATTTCATATGAGAGATTCATAATAGGATATCCAAAGTTACTATCTTAAATCCTTAATGGACTTCTACGTTGTAGTCAAGTCCCTTGGGTTTTAAAGTACTATTCTATAATTGGACCCTTGGGAGGACTAGTTAAACAGATAAATTTTTGAAAATCTGATTAGAAATATCATATGATGATATAATTGAAAAGATCCTTTGGTGATCTAGTCAAGTCGCTTCATGTTTATTCAATTGATTTTTCCTCTATGCATTATGAAATGGACTGTGCGGACTGTGCAAGATATTACGTAATTATGGAGGCCTACATAATTATGGAATTCAGTGCACAGAAACCACAAGAAGTTTTGTCATGTGTTAAGACCTAAAGTGACAAGAATAATGATACGGGAGAAGTCTCGGACTTTGACCGATGTCATTTATTCTCACACTTCTCAATTCTGGTCTCAATCACACACACAGTTTCAAATGATAAGTCTTCATAAGAAACGTTCCTCTGTCCGTGGTTCAAAAAAAAATTCCATGTTTTACTGCTACAAGGAATTCACTTTGAGGGTTAACAAATTCGCTAAGAGTCCTAACATGGCCCAGAGTTTTACTTAAGGGTTCAATGGAACTATTGGAAGGCGAAACGGTCACAGCTGTCTTCACAAGTTTCCTCTAGAATTAAATTTCGGGACGAAATTTCGTAAAGTAGGGGAGACTGTAACACCTGTGTCACTTCACGGCCATCAAACAAATACCAAACCAATGAAATATTATATTTCATACTTGGGATTTGTAAAAATATGTGTATCGTTTACACATATCAACTCTTGTTCAATTTCAAACCCTAAATCGCTTTCTGGAAGGTTATACGCGCACCGATGCGTAAATATAACCAGTTTAATGCAACGAACACTCCGGAATAGTGAAATAGGCTTAACATACCTTAAATAACCTATACATAACTTAGATATAAGTTTTGGAAGGTTTGGTGTGGTGAAATCAAAGTTAAATCGCTTACAGGGACTAAAGTTGACAAACTACGAAAGTATGCCAATTTGAACTGTAACAGACATTCCGGAGCATGACCATAAGTTAAACATACCATAAATACCCTTCATATATCTTAGAAATAGGCTTTGAGGTGTTCGGTATGCTAAAATAAACTTTTGTGTCATTCAGGGACTAAAAGTGTCAAAAAGTGCACAAGTTTGCATTTTCGCGCATAACTTACGTTCTAAATACATCTGGACATCCAAAAATTTATGAAAGCATGACTACATTATATTTTAGTGTTCGCCTTAAGAAAAATCCATTCGTTGCGTCATTTGGATCGTTTTTCGCGCTTGTGCGCGTTCCGTCGTAATTAAGCGAACATCGCGTTCGTACGACCAAACGAACCAACACCCGGCATATTTTTGAACATGTTTCATGTCCACAATGTTTAGGAATCATTTTAGGGCCTTAAAGTTGGCTTGACGGGCCTTAGAAGCGACGTTACGCAACGAAACGATGTGCAGGGACCATTTCTGCAAAATCTGCCAAAACAGGGGCCTAGCGTGACGCGAGGGTCCTTAGCGTCACGCGAGCCCCCTTCTGGACCAGATTCAGTGTTTTTAATCACAAGTTGCAGCCATTTGATCCTCCACCACATGTTTTAAGTTGATGTGTCACTAAGTTAAGGGGCATATGTGGCTCCATAACCTTTCCAACAAGTGTACGCACGAGATTCGATCACGTTATTCAAGAAACGATCCTAACGGTTACCCGAATTCTATAAATACCCATGCCATCCAACCTCATTACTTACTAGAATCTTATTAGTTGTGTTCTAAGTTGAAACTTTGTTTCATACCTGAACTATACTGATTTAGATTAGCATTCGGGGACCCTTCGTAAGTATTCTTTCGTTCTTTTCATTTTTTTTACTGCTTTTCGAGTCAGAAAGTCAAACTTTGTTTGACTTTCAGCGTTGACCAGTAATGGTCAATGCGAAGTTCGTTAGAACTTCGCAACGTGATTGTAATCACGATGGTCATAGTCCCTTGGGACTATGCCTACTGATTACCACGTTGTCTAGGGTCGTAGGGTAGGCGATCTAATAAATCGCCTATACCTTCGAACCCGACCCAGTTTGGTCGATCATTAGGATCCGACCAAACACATTAGGTGACCATAGTGTAGGGAATAACCTTCCGAGGTTATACCTTATGGTCACGACGTTTAAATAGTTGTATGATAGGTAGTTTATATGCCTTAGGTAAATTACCAGAATACCCTTTTCATACAAAAATTGGTAATTAAGCATATGTAACCTAAACTCTTGTCACGTAACTGATTTTGTAACATGTTTAGGCATATAATACTTGTCATAGGACTAGTTAGGCGGTCCGAACGCGTTTCACGCGAACGACGCGTTAAAGTAGCATAAGCTACCTAAACGGGTCGTAATGGGTCGCAGACACTTAGGTTAAGTTTCATTTAGTATGTAGGCTTTGATTAACCATATCATATGAGTTCCTACACTCATTTGGTTTACAAACCCTCATGCTACCCAGTCTTCCGATTTAGGTCCGGTTCATTAATATAGTTACCTATATTAGGTGCCGTTTGATATTCCGCGATCTCTAGCATTGCTTGGTGGTTATCCTAGGACTTCTGAGCAATCTCAGGCGAGTACATTATTCCCCTATTTTACTGTTTTCCAAACTGTTTTGGGGTGAAGCATGTGTACCTATCTGTTACTTTCATGTTTTCCAAAAGTATAATTGATTATACATGTTATTACTTATCTATTGACCAATTGAATGACTATCTATGATTTAAACATTGTTTTCTCAAAGAACATAAAATAAATTGTTGAATTGTACTTATTTTATGTTCACCAGACCGATTGTTAGTATGATATAGCGCTATAGGATTTGACACCCCATTCCTGTTGGCATGGAATGTCTGAAACCAATTTGTTGCTCCATCCAAATAGGAATTGCCTTTGTGGTATTTCTATAGTCTCAAAGGTGTATCTTGATGCACTAGGTCTGAATGAATTCTTAAATCACACTATTAAAGTATAGTTGAATATACTCTCATGTGTGGTATTGTACAAACCAACATATATTTTGTTAACCATCCAAAGCATATTTTAATATGTTATTTACTAAACAAAAACATAGTTTAATATGTTATTTATCACACCCAAAGCATATTTTGATATGTTATCTATAAATCCGAAGTATACTTGTACTATACTATCTAAATCTATTCTTTTGAACAACGAAGGTATATTTAATGTACTATCTATCTATCGATTTGGTTTAGTTTGATTAAGTGATTAAGTAACGATGCGTGTGTAATATGATACAAGCATGGTGGATACGCCGCTGGTACTTCCTATATATAAGTGCCTGTATGGTATTACATACTGTAACGTTATTTGAATCATTTCAGTTTGAAATATATAACATTTATACAAATAACATACTTTTCACAAGACATTGTTTTACAAACAACATATCTTATACAAACTCATGTTACATGGTTATTCATTTAATCATGCATTATTCTCTTATTTATACATATCATCAGAACTTATCATTGTTTTTCAAATAATTTACTAAAACAAATGTTTATGGTTTAAGAGTCATGGCTACGAGGTTTTACAAATTATAAACAGCTTGATTTGACTTGGTTAATTAAGTTGCAATATTATACTCTTTTCAAAACAAGGTTTTTAAATAAAGTATTGCAACGTCTAAACTAGCCATGATTTCGACACTCCTACAAAACCAATGTATTCGCCAGCATTTCTTTGCTGACCTCGTTTTTACACATGTTTCAGGTACTGCTTTGAAATGATTGTTGATACATGCTACATTTAGGATGGACTCGTGCCTTAGCGACTTAAAACGAGACAATAACTAGTTAACTTATGTTATGTACCCTTTGTTTCTTGTTTAAACATTGTAAACTCTCATAATTGATCATTAAAACGAAACTTTAATTGCTATGGATTTGAAACGATTAATTCTGTTACAACACTCCCCGACATTTCCGCCACGTTTTGTATGTTCTACGTGGTCGGGGTGTGACATGACTAACTTAGTTAGTGTCATTTCTAGTTAGTTTATTTTACTAATTTATTTACAACTAAATTGTAAATTTATGAACTCGTATATTCGGGATGTTACATTTATTTGCCCATTGTTTTCAAATACTCGCATTGTTCGACCAAACACGACCGACAATGTGTAGATTATGCTATCCCAAGTGAGTTTGAATCAAAGCGGTCAAACCAAGCATCAACGGTAACGAGGTAACCACAAAGAAGATGCAGAGCCCTAAGGATGGATGTCCAATGGATGAACACTAAAGACCTCACAATAGAGGGATCGCCATTTCATGTCCAATTGATGAACATAAAGCACCACCAAGGTGCCGAATACATTTGCATCCGAAGATGCAAAGGTTACAACTCGAGTTGCGGGTAATGGCGAGTTCATAGTCATCTTCCGTCACCATTCCTAAAGTTTGATATGAAGACCTGCCACCAAGACGCAACAAACAGTGAGATGCTTCAGCGTCAGCCTGAACTTACTCACCAGTTCAGAACAATCGTCAAAATGACTCTACTTAACCTGCTGTATAATAACCAACCAATCGCAAGATTGGTTTACATGAAGCAGGAGCAAAGGCCTCGGCTGAGTATTTTCTCCAAACTTTTGTCAAGGGCACCTTCTTGACCAAAAATCCGGCATTACACCAATTTGCAACTTGCACATAGAAGCAACACTGGACTGGGGGACTTGAAGGGGTATGGTCCCAAATCTCGCACCAGGCTTGGCCGCGAGAGACCATCACCCAGCTCGTTACCCTTATCGACAAGGATTCACCAGCGTTCATGCGGACATCGCACGAACATCGCGCGAACCCAGTTTGATTTCCCACTTGGGAAACAATGAGAAGACTTACCTTGTGTATGAAAACGAGAGTTTTCGTCACAACAAGGGATGAGGTAATCACTATGGTTACCGCACATAGCGATGCGGCACAAAACGCATCCTAGTGTCTACACAGGTGGCCTTTCCGGGCACTGACAGCGGTCAGCTGCCCAACCCACATGCAAGAAAGGTTGGCTGACGGACTGCCAGCCGCAATAGGATGTGGCATCACCTCAGGAAGCGTCCAATGCTTCAGTCACCTGCACTTCTGACACCCCTGCAAAAGGCTACGTGTTGTCACTTTAGCCACTTGACTACCCTCCTTCGCTTGTCGGCTATAAATACCCATCTCGGACCAGGTTTTAGGTAAGGCTAATCGGCTCTCTCACACATACTACTTAAACACACACTTTGCTCTCAAGCAAATACTTATCCTCACGCCAGAGAGTGGTAATAAGGAGCACCCCCCACCCCATCCTCCTTGTTACGAGTCACGGTGTGTTTCCTTGTATAGGAGATACGTTAAAGGACGACCCGGCCATTGATCGAGGAAAGAAGGGATTAACCCTACTTGACGAGATTAGTGAATTAACCCTCCGGTTAACCATTGTTTCATCAAGTTGACTATTAAGAAGCTTCTTTTCGTGATGTTGGTTTCGAAACTCCAAAATTTGGTGATGAAGCCGCATGTACGCTTATTTGCGACTGAGATCAAGGATTGCTGGTACCTCCGGTTGAGTCCAATGGTGATCATAGAGACGATTAGGATAACAGGGTCACTTTCCCTTATCCGTACTTGTCCATGTTTAAGGTAACCTAAATATCTTGACCATATTTAATGAATTTACTCATGTTTATATCAAGTTTACTAGTTCTTTCGTATGATGTATCAATTCATCATTACCTACCTTAAAACCCTAATATATAACCATTTATCATATGGATTACATTTGGTGAGTGTTTAGAATGCAATATGCCTAAGTTGTTTTTCTTGCTCTATTTTGCCTTCATCTTCTTTGAATATCATCATGGTCTATGATGATTGATGACTCGTACAGATTTACTATGGGACTTTGGATGCAAATACCTTCTTTGAATATCCACTTCTTCACATATCATGAACTTTATCATGATAATTAATTAGGACTGGTAACGTGAATGATAAAATTATAGTTCATGATATGTGTCATGATAATTCATATTAACATATTGGAAGTTTGGTGAATGGATATTTAGTAAATTTATGATTTAGTAAAGTCATAAATATTAATTAGATTTTTCATGTGGTGAATAAAAGAGAAACTCTTGAGCAGAGCTTCTTAATGACACTTAATTAGTTTTATTAGAGTTTTTAAGTCTCTAATTACGTGAAACCTTTCACCAACCTTTAACTCTTGTATAATTAGTTGGCTATGTGCGTTATTTGTTACTATAACAAAAATACATAGCAATACATGAAGAATACTTAGAGAAGGATGAACACTTGAAGACCAACTAGTGCGAGGAG
Organism: Helianthus tuberosus; assembly: GCA_030545235.1. NCBI lineage: Eukaryota > Viridiplantae > Streptophyta > Magnoliopsida > Asterales > Asteraceae > Helianthus > Helianthus tuberosus. Next base: position 59,223,907 of record CM060429.1, on the reverse strand, counting down.
TACTCTCTACTCGTTTTCCACCACCATCACATCTTTATTCGATCCATAAATTCAGAAACCACAATTTTACCCGGTGTAACCTCTGGCACGTGAGCCATCTCTGACAGTACAGACTGCTTTGTCTGTTGTACCCTAGGAAACAGACACATCGTCTTTAGTAGAGGCATGCAATATGTTTTAAGAGAAGTGTCTCGAACACGTACCTCAGCCACAATCGTCAACACATGTTTGTTCTTTTTTGCAGCCAAGGATCGTACAAGAAGCCGTACCTAAGTTCTCATTAAAGAAAAAGCAAAGATCGTACAAGCAGACGTGACTCAAGTTCTTGCTGAAGACAATAGCTTGAATTGATTTATTTACGTATGTTCTATTATGAGTTATTTTCATTAGCATTTCTACAGAGTACGTGTACTAAAATTCCCCAAATATAAAGAGAGTATATTTAGTATTTTATTTATAATTTTATTGATGTTGTGATCCATGTCCTACAACCTTAAAACAAATTTCGTGAGATTGTTGCTACAATCTTAAAACTTTATTTATAAGGATTTTGGGCTAACAAAAGGGTTTATAATAATTTTTTTAGAGAATATTGTTTTTTGGGGGGATTATGTGTGGTACAACTTGTTGTGTTTGAATTTCTAAAGATTGTGGTACAATTATAAATCCTATACCGTGATACAAAAGGAATGTTTATGGTTCAAGCTTTTGATGTTAAAACGATTTTGTAATTGCTATTTTTTCTAACATGTGTTTTAGACTGGTTTATCGGTGTAAATCATACGTTTTTGTAAATGTTAAATTCTTTTGAGTAGAGCTCTCATGTCTTTAAATAAGAGTTTTATGTTACTTGATTAAAGTCTTTATGTCTCTAATCAAGTCTCTATTTAAATAGATTTTTCATCCACCCATGGATTTATAGTACAAACTTTTACTTATTCAAACATATGTGTTAGAAATAGTTTATTTTATATAAACTAATAAGCCTTATAATGATTTTTGTAATAATTTATTTCTAAACGGACGTGTTAGAATCAGGTTTATTTATATAAACTGATAAGTTTTATAACGGTTTCTATAATCATTTATTTCTAACGAGCTTGTTAGAACCTATTTATTGATAAGTATGATCATGATTTTTGTAATCATTTATTAGAATTTATTTCTTGATAAGTATTATAATGATTTTTGTAAATCATTTCTTTCTAACGAGTATGTTAGAACCTATTCATTGATAAGCTTTATAACGATTTGTATAATTGTTTACTTCTAACAAAAGTGTTAGAAACGGTTTATAAAATAGTTACCTTAGAGAACGATTTTTGTAATCATTTGTCTTCTAACATGCGTGTTAGAAATGGTTCATGGAATGGAAAGCGTTAGTTTGTAAGCAATTCTCTAATCGTTTATTTCCAAACATTTGTATTAGCAATGACTTATTTATATGAACCATATATTTGTTTATAATAAGTCGAATTAATATTTTGTGGAAATTGAAATATTTCTAACTTGTGTGTTAGAATTAATTTCATTTTAACATGATTGTTAAAAGGAAAATTGGAAATAAATAATCCCACCTAACTCAGTTTGGCAGATAATAATCTCAACTCAGTTATTGGTCGATAATAATTCAAACTGATCAATTTTTTTTTGTAAAATAGTCCACCATTAAAATAGCTTAACGGAGTTAAGTTTTTTTCGAGGTACAAATTGATGTTTTAGGGCTTTTGATCAGAACGAGGATACGAGTCGATTGATGTAAAACTTACCTCGAAATACCGCCCCAACCCACGAAAACGGTGCTTCAATTCGGGTGTTTAAACTTCCGATTAACAAAAATCAAGCCATTTCGAGCACAATTTCGTGGTAAGTTTTACATCAATCGACCCGTATCCTCGTTCTGATCAAAAGCCCTAAAACATCGGTTTGTAATTCGGGAAAAAACTTAACTCCGTTAAGCTATTTTAACGGCGGACTATTTCACAAAAAAAAAATACCAGTTCGGATTATTATCGGCCAATAACTGACTTGGGATTATTATCATCCAAATGGAGTTCGGTGGGATTATTTATTTCTAATTCGCCTTGTTAAAAATAGTTAGATTACAAATGCTTTGAAATGTTTTATGTAAATCTTTTATATAAGAAATTTATTATAGCATTGATTTTAATGAATGTAAACACATTATATAATGCTTAGTATGGTTTAGAAATAAAAAGTCATATATTGAAGTTGATGTTTGATTGGCTTTAAGAATTAAGTCACCATAAAGTGACGGTTTTGTTGTGTAAGATTTATCACCAACTTTAGTTTGTCATTTCTGAATCCAAATGGTCATGTTTTGTATATATAAAATGAATTTAATTTTCTAAAACATGTGTTAGAAAACGTATATCACAAATAAAAGTTTAGAGTGTTTATTTTATAAACAATATTGAACGGAAATGTTTTATGTAAATATTTAATTTCCTATGTGTGCATTAAAAGCAATTAGAAATGGTTTATTTTATAAACTATATCATGGAAAACGTTTTATGTAAATGTTCGATTTTATAATGTGGCCGTTATAACATTCTTTTTTCTAACATCCATGTTAGAAAACATTTAGCATATGCATAGTAAGACTAAAACAATATAAAACCATTTGATGTTTTGGGTTTTGATCTATCTTTTCATAAACCCTAATTGATATTTTTAAAGTATATTGCAAAACTAAGGACATGTTTTAAAATAATTTTTAAAATTTTTAAAACAAAGTTTTGCATAGTTTTGATAATTCAAATGGTAAGCTACTCTTGCTAGAAGTAGCTTATGTTAAACAAAGTAACAATCTCGTGGATATTATTTGGTAGAAAACAACTTGGTGTTGTTGAGAACAGATTTAATTGTTCAAGATTACTACTTAAATGTAGTCTTCGTAACAACTTGGTGTTGTTTTGAGTAGAATTGTCGAAGTTTAAAGTTTCAAGATGAAATGGGGAACTTGTGGATGGAATATCTCAAGACATGCCATGTGACAATATCGTTGATAAGATTTCGGTCAAATGATAAAGTGATGAAGATAATAGCACTTTGAGATTTGATCTCTACATATCATCTATGCTTCCGTTTAAATTATTCAAAGTGTTTGGCATTGATGATTTAACTTCGAATATATTTTATTGTTTTGTGTTCAATATCTTCAGATAACACATGCAATTTTTTACAAAGAAATAAATTACTAATGTTTGTGAGGTATAAATTATTTTTTTGTGGAAAATAATTATGACGTCAACTATGCGTTGTTTAAAAGAATATGGTTTTAAATGCATAGTACAAGAAAAGATTTGGACATAAACAACTTGAGAGTTGTTGCATTAACTAAAAGTCAAAGACGGGACATCAAATGTATAACCACAACAAGAGAGAGCAATGAAAGAACATAGAGATTGTATTGAGATGAAATACATGTCGACATACTTCGTTAGAAGTCATTGGAAAATTCACAAGTGCGAATTCTAACATATGAAAGTAAAAGTACTTTATGTTACTGTATATCTTTGATAAACCTTGTGAGATTCATTCCAAGTGATCTATATGTAGATACGTCTACCACTTGATTATTGTTATAACTATATGGAGATTTTACCTTCGTTTTGGGAGAGCATCTAAAATATACATATCTCCTAATGAACAACAATAGATGTTTGCAAATCACTTATGGGAAAATTATGAATGTCATGTTCTTGAGTGGCGATCTAGTTGATTCTATCTTATACATAATAGTGATTGTAGACGAGGAACATTCATCTTTTTGGCGATGAATGTGTTCACCAAAGTGACTTTAATTAATACTTATGTTTAAGTCCTTATGAGTCAGTGATGAAGCGTTGGAGATCAAATGTAAACAAGTTATGTTCCTTAATTGAATGATAAAAGTTAGCTATGTGCTATATATAATAATTTGTGACACCTTCCTATATATTGATCTTTTAGGATTATGAATAAGTCTCATTATTTTGTCGTAACAAGGGATAAATGTTGCAAAGTGATATTATGAATTCTTTGGGGCTGTGAAGAATGAGAATGATGCATTTTATTGTTAACATGCTAAAGTATTGTAGTGTGAAGCATGCTAGACTAGTACTTGGTTAATTATGGTTCTTGATGAAGACTAATTAACTCTAAACATTTAAATGTGTATGAACACAAAAAAGAATTTGTATATAGAAAAAGTTGAGGGAGAATTTTCATTTGTTATAAGGAAAAGACATGTAACTTTTGAAGAGCTTGTTCGAAAATCTAATGAGGAGAACTCTTTGTCTAGGCTTATTCTAGATGGTAAATTGGAATCATTCGAAGTTGGTGACAAACTTATAACAATGACATATGTTGCTTTGGTCAGCTTGGAAGCTTATGTTAATGCAATATGAGTTGAATTCACTGATATAATGAGGTTGATCTTGTTCAATCATAGGTGTATAAATGTCGTCATAAGTGAAGTTACGAAAATGTTGATCAAATGGCAAGAAATGCTGGGTATGTAGAAATGGTTTTCATTACCCCATCTGGATATTATCCAATAACACTTAAACGAAGGTGATGAACTCTAAATTATACATATTTCAATATAATTATTTCCTACACTTTTTGGTAGCTTTTCCATTATTATGATTGAATTCTATTCATAATTAGTTTATATTGAAATTTTCATGGTTCTTAAATATAATGAGCTAAAAGAAGTAAATGTATTAAATAAAATGTATTAATAAACAAATGTTGACAACTAATATGAGTTTAAGTAGAGTACTACTATTCAAATTAAGTGTTTCCTTTATGTGTTAGAAATAATTATTAGAGATCTTGGATGAGTCTTGGCATGATATACTATAAATTTGAAACATGTTAGTGTATATGTGGTTTATACCACATGTTTATTAGTTTGTTTATGTTGTATTGGGTTGTACCATGTGCTTAATTTGTAGTATTTGTTTTGAGTATTAACTTTGGGTTTTGTTTTGTTTGGCTTCATTTTAAAGCCAAACCTCTTTCTCACCAACAGTCTCCCTCTGCCTTTCACCCACTGTCGCACCACCGCCTGTCCGCTACCGCCGCACCATTGTTTTAATTTTCCAAGACCACCACCCCTCTTTTAAATATGTGGCTGATATGATTGTTCATTATTTGCATCTACGATATATTTTGGACTTTATCTATGTTCTGACCGTACATTTATACGGTTCATACGTTTGTTATTTTTTGTTGAGAAGATTGGCTTTATATGGTTGTTTTCACTAAGTTTTTTCGACTGTTTTTGGTTCATATGGTTGCATATGGGTTTTTTACTATTTTTTATGCTAAAGGGGTTATTTGTAAACCCTCTATTGTTCTATTTTTTTTTTGTTTCGTGGCTTAGTTATCTTATTTGGTTCTTTGGTTCATTTAGTTGGCTTATGGCCTTATTTATGTTATAATCTTTTTATATTTTAATTTTTTTAGTTATATAATTAAATATAATCATTTTAAACATATTTAGTATTTTATTATAGCTTTTAAGGTATATTGTCTTATATAATTTTGAGTATGTTGTTGTGATCTATCTATATTTATCTACATCTTGATAAAAAATAATTCGATATTAAGTTGTGAATGGTAATGTACACACAATCGAAGTATAAACGTACATGGTATCAAAACTACCATTTCGTTATTCTAATAATATAGGGTAATGCTTTATGAAGTTCCGAATATACCATTATAAAGTGGTTCTTTCTATCTACGTTGTTTTAATAGAAGCTTTCTTTTACAATTGGACAGGTCAAATTTTGTTGTTCTTTACTTTGACGAACCAAATCAATACCGCCCGGATACGTACGGTAGCAGTATAGAGTATATTTTATATATTGTAAGATACAGCGAGGGTTGGTGCCGTGTCGAACCAAAGTGATACCGTCCTAGCAACATCGTTGCTCTATCGATTTAACTGAACAACATTGGTATAGGTATTAGTACCTTTACTGATTTTGTTTTTATGGTTTTCGACCGATGTAAAACACATGCAAATATCATTTTGGTATGACTTTATTTTTGGGTTTTATCTTTTGGTTGATTTCCCAAGTGCTGATACCTTACTAATATTGTAATAAATCAATCTGACACCGAGTGAATACCCGCCGCAACATGCGGGGGTGTTTTACTAGTTTAAATTATTGTAATACTAAGTTTGAATTGTTTTCTAATCCATAGCAGGTAACAAGATAAAAATTGGAACAAAAGGGTAGTTATTACTGGATTGCACTTCATTAGATGATTTTTATTAATTGGAGGGTGGAAGATATGGTGTCCAAAACAAATATCATCAAATCTCAATATCATTAAAAAAAGATGCTGCCATATATTTAAATAATATATGTCTCATCTCGTTGATTACAAAAACAAGACATATATTTCAAGAACACCTACTAATACGAACGAAGCACAACAAAGGGACTACAACAGAATGTCTGAAAGATTTTACTGTCTTCATGGCATTGATGACGTAAATCTTAAAGAAGTGTTCCTGAACTCCTTCCCAGAGTCCCTCTCAAATGGTCTTTATCAACTAGTCATGAACGCCTTAATAAAGCTATACAACTAAAAAAAAAATTTTGTTGAGTTTGAAAAAACCGGAAGACGACTCGGGTCTGCGTGTAATGACAAACACTTAAAAATAAAGTGCAAAGATGATTCTTCATGTAGTTGCTCGAAGCCCCACAAAAAATCCAGATTTGTCCAGTTTAAACGATCCGATGACTGCTATTCAAAGATGAGAAAAAATAACTCTTAAAGAAGATAGGAGTTCCTAAAAAAAATCAAAAAGAGGTCGGAACACAAATTGATGCTATGTCTGTAACACGAAAGGTCACTTTGCAAAAGACTGTAAAGACAAAAGAAAGACTCAAGCCCTTCTTGAAGCCATCAACAAGGTGGAACCAGTAGATGTTTCCGATATAGAATCACTATATTCTCTAAATGATGAACCAGGGAAAAGAATGATATGCACCATCTCCTATAGCTCGAGTGATGAATCAGAAACAAGTGAAACATCTGAATATGAAGACGAGCCACTGCAGATCTACATGATGGAGGAAGTTCCTTAAAATACTCACGACTACCAATCACCGGCATCGGTGATGTACTAGAAAAGCCAAAAATCAAAAAAAAAAAAAAACACAAACAATGTCCTAACCTGAAAGATCACGTGGTAGATTCCCTGACAAAACACTTTAAAGAAAAAGGGAGCCTATCACGTAAAAAGAATCATCCGATGTCATAAAGCAAAAGCAAAATAGTGATGTAACTCCCTCTCTGCCGATTCCTGCGGCAACGGACCAAAGAATCAGTCAGACAAGTGAGAATGGAGAGTTAGGCCCGCATGGTGTCAGAATAACGAGTGGTCACAAAAAGAAGCTTACTCCGGAAGAAAGGAAAAAAAGACAAAAAACGTCTTATGAGTTAAAAAAGGAACAGAAAACCCCCAGAGCGTCAAGCCAATCACAAAAAGCTAGCAACAATGAACAACCAAAAGAAGCTACCCAAGAACACACCATTACAAGAGATGGACAATCTTCAAGAATCCTACAGAACTTTTCAACAAAATAAAGAAAAGATCCTCTGATGGATGGCATTGCCTATTTAAAGGCTAGCAAAAACAAGAACCATCACAACCCAAGAACCTCCATTCCTAAAGCAGTATGCAGGAGTACCTCAAACCCCCCAAACACATCCACTCTCATCCAAAAGCTAAAAAAGAAAGATGTCCCTGCAGAAATCATCAAGGTGGTTACCAAGGCATGGTTACCAAACATGCCTCCTCACTCTTACCTTTAAAACACAAGGCCCGTTAATGGACAGAGATAAATTCTTCCCGGATTATCCCTTCCTGAACGTTTTCAGACTCAAAAACTTACACATGCTGTCAAAAGAAGGCCCAACTTTCCTATGTTACCTATCGGAATCTTTTGTCATTACTATGGCTTTCAACTACAACAAACTGTTAGCCTATCTCTTAGACTACCAGTTAGGAGGGTTACCAGAAGAAAAGGAAAACTTTGCCAAGTTCCTCGAATGGTTTATCCTAATCACTAATTGGGACTATCTCATGAGGGACTTTTCAAGAAAACACTGCATGGTTCTGTTCCATAAGCCCATTTATTTTAGAAAAGACGGGTATGACCTAAACCGTATAAGACCACCCAACTTCATACACTCTTGGTATGATTTAAACCCTACAGGATACTACTACAAGATCAACTACAGAGATGCTTGGATGGATACTCGCATCAATCTCGCAAAAGCAAACCAGATGAAAATCAAAGGTCTACCACCAAAAATACTAAACGATGAACACCCATGGAAAGAAAAGACACTCAAACGATTGAATGGGAAAAAACTGTCATAGAATATTTTAATAATATTCGCGCATTACACACCCTCCCATGATCATTCTACCAACAGACCCCAGGAGAAACTCGGTATTTGATCCCGCCCAGGACGACGAACCATTCCACAAGAATCTGCCCCCGTTTACAATTGAGATTTGCGACTTCACAAAACCAAATTAAAAGCGGGCTATGTATGTTCTTAATTAGTGTGTCAATGGTGTGCTTAGGAATAAATAAACCTTTAATCACTCTTAAAATGACGTAAGCACTTATGTCATGTATTTTATTATTTTCCTAGATATTTTCTATGTATTATTAAGTTTAATGTCATGGATGATGTAATCATGCCTTTCCTTGGCCTATAAAAGGAAGGCTCCCCCTCATTTGTAAATCATATTTGTAAAGAAATAAAATCATCTTCTACATTTCTCTATCTTCTCTCTACTTTCTCACTCTAAATTCCATAGTCTAGTTCAGAGTCTTGAGTCCTTCTTGAGTCATTCTGAGTCCTTCTAAGTCCAAACCCTTGAGTCTTTTATGTTTATCACCCTAGTCACCCTCCTAAGTCTTACTGGTCTTAAATAGATCAGCCATACCCCCCTAACCGGCATACATACGTATGAATTCAGAAGCATCATACGAACGATTTGGAGTTTTTAGTTGAAGAGAAAGCTTTGGGGATTGAAGATAAGCGAGTAGAGTTCATAGCTTCGTATAGAATTTTGTTTATTATTTTCGGTTTGATAAAACTTGAATTATTAGAGAATGTTTGCTGAATTTATATCCATTAAAATTGTGTTTGGATCTATTATGAACATGTTTGGCATAATTCCTTATTGCTACCAAGGCTATTGATACTTGTTAGTTTATTTACGGTTCCCGGTTTGGTTAACTTATGTTCTGGCTTTATGTTATTGTAAAAAGTTCTTTAATCATGGTTCTATTGTGCATGCGTAATTGATAACTAAATAATATTATATGTTCTGCCTTATCTTGGTTAAAATTGATTGCGTATTGACTTGCTAGAGTTAGGTGATTTCATTAACTTGGTGTTTTCGATTGTATCTTGTGGTTGCTAGACGTAGTAATCCATAGGAACAAACTAATAAACTATTTGGTAATTTAATCTTCTACCATCTTTCAGACCGAGAGGAGATTAGATGTATGTTGTCTTAATCATTACAAAGGTTAAGTGTTAATTGCACAAGAGTGAATTACCCTAGGTTTTCTTGTGATCCTTAGCAAACCGTGTTAGAACTTGATTAGAGTCACCACCCCGTACATCCCCTACGCTTCCTAGATGTACCATTTCTAGTGAGACCGAGAGGTAATCTGACATTAACCAGTGAGTTTATAGACTTTTCTCGACCCTAGATTGTGACCTGTTTGGATAATGATCTGCCAGCCTGTTTAGGTCTTGTTAAGTGAACCTTAAGATTCCGGTAGCCAAAACCTAGTTATCACATTCCGAAAACCATAAGTGAGTTGACATGCATCTTTCCTATGTAGCTACTTTTCCATCATCTAACTGCACCCAAATCTGCTATTTGCTTTATGTTCGTAGTTGCTTGTTTATTTGCTTTCTTAGGTGTTATTATCTGACAATCCATCAAAATTTACTAGACTAGGACTCGACAAAAGTTTAGTATCGAGAGTCGCGCCATTGTCCAGGGATTGATACTCGTTCTTACCGAATCGGCTACATAACGACCGATGCCCTTGCCGGTTGAGTGTTATTGAGTTACTTTAACTTTTTAATTGGTGTTTTTAAAATTAATTTAACATTTTACACATCAGTAGGGGTGTCTTGCATTTGAATCATAAAGTTTTGATAATAGGGATTTTCTAATCTAATCAATCTAACATTGCAAACACGTGACTAAATGGAGGACACAAAGGTCATAATGCATAATGAAGATGTGTTTGCCTTAAATGTTAAATATATCTTTCTCAGACAAATATTATAACTAGATTCAGGTTAAGAACTAAGGTTATAGACTTAGAAGTTGACTATAGGCAATATTAACTTACGAGTTAAGAACACATTGTGACAACCGATCTCAAATGCGTAAAGTTATATGTAGTAACTTGACAAAGTCAAAGATAATGTTATGGATCCAACAACCTGGGGGTTTATTAGAGAGCAAGTTGTGCAATGAAACTAAATCCCATGGAAAAAAGGTGTGTGAAGGAAACCTAACTTAGTTGACTGGAGATCCCAATATCTAAGCTCAATAGGAAAACTAATTCATATACCTAAGGATGGTCACTGTGGGGGCATGACTAATATGTATAAGCTAGTATATATGGTCATATATATCTCTGTAAAGTATAAAAGAGTATTTAAATACGTCCTAGTCCATTCTAATGACATTCAGTGACAAAGTGTGAGGCTGAGCATAATATGTGGTATATAATTAGGGTAAATCACAGTAACCACAATGCTTTTAATGAGTTAAGGAGAATCGCCTATGTTAGAGAGAAGTGAGGTCGATTAGACTGGAATTGGAGGCACAATTCCTAGAGCTCTCACAGAACCACGAAAGTGTTCACGACCATTATTGGACACGACTATGAGGGAATAGCCCGGCTAAGGAGGGTATTGTATGAAGTGTATTGTCGTCTACACAAATGGGGGTTTGTTCATGGACATCACGTCTACAAACCACTTTGAGGCTAAGTATGCTTTACAACGGAAAGTTCAAAGGGAACTCCTACTTATCTTGTAATACTCAGTCGTCGAGTTTCCATTGGAAATTTTATGTGTTTTGAACGATCTCCTTTCATGTGGGGGGGGGGGGGGTGTTGGAAATTTGGTGAATAGATATTTAACAAATATATAATTTAGTGAAATTATAAATATTAATTAGATTCTTCATGTGGTGAATAAAAGAGAAACTCTTTAAGGGAAGTTTGTTGAACACGTGTCTCAGCCACAATTGTCAACACCTGTTTGTTCTTTTTTGCAGCCAATGAACGTACAAGAAGTCGCAGACCAAGTTCTCATTAAAGAAAAAGCGAAGATTGTACAAGAAGACACGACTCAATTTCTTGTTGAAGACAATTGTTTGAATCGATTTACTTGCGTATGTTGTAGTATACGTTATTTTCGTTAGCATACGTACACGGTACACATACTAAAATTCCCAAATATGAAGAGAGATAGTGTATCTCTAGTATTTTATTTATATAATTTTATTAATATTGTGACCCATATCCTACAAAACATTTCTTTTAGAGTTCTTGCTAAGATGCATCCTTTATTTGTCTTGGAGATTATAACTATCACTACATATCCTCATCATAATGTTATTGGTTTGGCACTAACAAAACATTTAGGCTAATTTGATACAATTCTTGTTTAGAAATTGGTTTCCCTATTCAACATGATGCTTTCGATTCATAAACCACCTTTATAATTCTTTTTTTGTTATTATAGTTTGCTAGGATATAACATGCGCTACAACTATTGAGTTTCGAGAGCTAAGGAAAATTTTCAACTTTTACAACAAAACCCTACAAGTCAAACATTAATATCTTCTTACAGCTCAACCAACTAGTGAATTCGCCATAAACCCCTTTTGTGAAAGAAACGTGGCATGCTTTGGACGTTCTCATACATTCGCTACGAATCAAAAGACTTTTAATGACCTCGTGAAGGTATGAACTGTTGGTAAAGGTTGAGGGAAAGGGATGCAGGTAAAGTTAACTAACGGGTCACAGATAGATCTTATCGAATGCTTATGACCAGATTGAAGCTTAAAAGAACAAATTACCAACACGATCTATGTCAGAAAATTGTGCCAAATTCACCAACAGATCAACGACGATTTATGATTTCCCATAAATGCAAATTACATGTTTTAAGTAAATAACAAATACCGCAGGAAAAAATTATTAAAGATATAAAAGAACAACACTCCAATCAAATTATGTGACAATACACAAAATATGTTCAATATAAAAAATTAAAGTAATTGGCTAAGTATAAGAGGAGAGAGAGAAAGAGAAGGCCATATATACAGGGTGGGAGGCTAAAAGAAAAACAAGTATAGTCTATTAACCCTGTCTTAGAGCATTCACATTCTTTTTCCGTTCAACCTTCAATCTCTCCTATCAAACGCTTTTACATTTTGTTCTTCTAATGTCATAATCTACCAACTTTTTTTTTTTTTTTTTTTTTTTTTTTAAACAATTGGCCTGAATATATAACCAGAAAACTTGTTAAGTTACATCAAAACAGAAGGTAGACGGGCAACAAGCTGCGCCGCCAACCCTTTCTGAATTGCAAACCCCAACCTCCCGAACACAAACCCCTGCCCCCTTGGGGTCGAACAATTGCTGTGGATAACCCGTTGAACCCTCGTCAAGAAGTTGATGGCTTCTGGCGCTAGGGAGCCAAAAGTATCAAAGGCAAAAGGGATAAAGACATGTTGGTTCTCTGCGCAAGCTTTAGCGTGCTTATCCATTTTCTTTGATTCTGCCTTTCTTGCTGCTAGTCCAGCTACAAACCCATTTTCCCTTAAACCAACCAAAGGGGAAACCCCCGTGAGGTCTACACAAGCATGTTTCCCCCCAGCCCAGCCAAAGACGAGCAGATCCGCTGGTCGAAGAGTAGATCTCCCTTCCATAGGGTCCGTGAGGAAATTCACAGGGGCCTCTTTCTTAGCAGAAATCCCAGCTCTTCTTAAGATGTCCCCCAAAACATCTCTCACCCAGTCATGCCGATATTTAAACCCAGGGAGCTCTTTACAGTGAACTGCGTGCTCCCCATATTTATCCATACAAGCTTTACGACATATCGGGCAGGTTTCATCTTCTGGGTACATAGGGATCATTAGCCGGTATTTGAGAATGGTTCTGTATTCTACTGCCGACATGCATTGTCCTAACCCCTCAATCGGGACAACGGTCAAAAATTCCTGAGCATGGGGACCCTTCAGACACTCAAACACCGCCTTCTGGCGGGGTGACAAATCAAAAGCTTCTCCCAGGCTTTGAGCGATTTTGCTAAAAAGTGCATTCGCCAAAGTTTTTTGTGGCTTCGAGGGGGCGGTGTCCTTGTTAGAGAAACCGCCAATATCCAAGTCTGGGAGAGAGACATTTAAGCGTTCGAGCGCTTGTTGATAGTCTGGGTCAAGCCCGACAACCCCACCGTTTCGAAGGATATGATCCTGTAGTTCCCAAGACTGAGCTCTAGACGCCACAAAGGCATAAGCCCCAACATCTCGGGCTGAGAAGAGGCCCAAACCACCTAGACGCATTGGCAAAAATGCTAGACGCCACTGGAGGTCACCAAAGAAGGGGCCGCCACCCACTACTATGTCTTCTATAGCCTTTCTAAGGCCATCATCGAACCGAGATACCGCATCCTCCATCAAATGGGGTTGACAAGTCCGCAGCCCAAAAAGCAACTTAGCAACACCCATGCACGACCTTAGCAGAAGGAGTTCACATTGGGGATCCCTCAGGCAGGGTAAGAGTTTCATAAGGTCAACCGCCCCCGAGGCCCGCCGCCCTGCCAACTCTCCAATAAAGCTAGGATCCCGACTAACAGCTCCACCAAGGAGCTTAACCCCCTTCTCTGGTCTACCGATCCCCCTCGGGAAAAGCCCGTCCTGAACTTTCTGGCCGTCACATGCCGGCCAATAAACCTCTGTTTTCTTAATATTGAGATAAAGCCCTAGAGATGGCCCCTCCTCGTTGATGATGTCTAAGGCCTTAGCAACCTCAGAGACGTTGCCGATAATCGTCCCATCATCCAAGTACCAAGCATGAAATGGGAGTTTATAGCGGTTCTGAACTCGGAGAATAAGGGGGTGTAAGGCGAGGGCAAAGAGAAAGGGCCCCAAAGGGTCTCCTTGTTGAACTCCGGTAGTAGCCCCAATACACTCGTTACCAACATACAACCTAGCAGGCTGAGCGTAAAGAAATTGGACCCATCGATAGATTGACGGGCAACGCTGATGAACCTCTTGGAGAAAGGCTGTGCGGTCGACCGTGTTAAAAGCATTGGAGAAATCCACAGTAAGCAAGGCTAAGGAACCATCTGCATGAAACGAGTTGAGAAACCTGTTTGCACTGTGAAGTACCGCTTCTGCCCCATTTGGCATCCCCACCCCAAACTGATAGTCACCTAGGTATTGGGTCATTTCTTTCCCGACCTTCTTCATCGCCACCTTGGAAACCAACCTTCGCCAAATACCCCCCACAGCAATAGGCCGAATTCCTTTATCAGGTTTCAATAAGGGGGTGAGGGGGGCCGAGGCAACAAACTCAGCAAGCACCATAGGGCAAGACCCCCCAAGCCATAAGTTAACAACTTCAGTAATGCTCGTAAGCAAACCTGAGGAAGTCACCGAGCCCTCGCCACCAATAGCATCTAACAGGTGTTGGGCCCGCATCCCGTCTCTACCGCATGATGTCCCTTTAGGAAATGATCGAATACATTTGAGCACACAATCCCCATCAACAACAAGAGTGGGTTGGGCCAAAGGGTTGGAAGGCAATGACGGGGGCGACACCACTGGGTGTTTATCAATAAGAGCTTTCAAGGTCGAATCACCTAGAGGGGCAACTCCACTAGAGCATAGGACCTTAACCGCAGCTGTGAAATGTCCATCCCTGACTTTCCGAAGACATTGCTTAATATTAGGGTCCTTTTCTTTTTCTTCCTCTTTTCTGCATTCTCCCCTAGGGGCCCCCGTCTCCCCCACGCTATCCAATAGGGAAGCGACCAAATCATCAAACCCAGACCCATCTTTCCACATTGTAAGCGCGTGCAAGATGTTACTACACTGTAGAGATTTCCTATTCCCTGATCTCCGCTCTTGCCTGGAGGATGGTCTAACCACCCGCAAGGTGCAACGCGGTAGTAGAAGCAATTGGACCCAATTGTTGACCGATCCTGGTGACGCTACCAACTCAAACACTAAATAAATAATTAGTAGTATGTTGACGATAATTTTATCATGTATAATTTATATAGTAACTGGACGATCGTGAAATAAAAGATTAAGGAGAATTGCATGTTGGATTTTATAGTTACAGCTTTATTATTTTTTATTAAAAAAAATTGATGGGTGTGATTAGTTGAAGGAAGAAAAAAAATGGTGAGAGTTGTATATTTGAAAAAAAAAATAGATTAATCACGGGATATACTTTTTGAACATATTTTATTATTTATATGTGGCATTTGCTGATATATATTTTAGAACGGATGAGGTAGATGACACATAGGCCTTAGGGGTCCTAGGTTTTATCTTTAACATATCGCCGAACTAACGAGTGGTAAAATATATCCGCATGTGATAATTGAAAAAGACAACACGCTTAATGTGTTATTTTATACAATATCATTAGGTCTGAGGCTCACGTAGATTATGCTCTGAATTGGTCTTAATTAGGATTATAACACCAATCTAACACGAATCTACACCAAAGTAGTTAAATGGGCCATGTTCGTGAGTCAAACCTAACACGAATCTGACCACGAAAATCATGTCAAACACATGAATTTAAACACAACTCGTGTTTTAGTGGGTCGACATGAAAACGGCCCATCTGAAACGATTACATTTAATGCAAAAAATAAAGTGTATATATAATAACTAGAGTAAAGTCCTATTTGAGTCCCTGTGGTTTGTGCAGTTTAACCATTTGAATCCAAAAACCAAAACTGTCTTGATTTGAGTCCCTGTGGTCTCTAATTTTAACCATTTGAGTCCCTGTGGTCTCTAATTTTAACCATTTGAATCCAAAAACAAAATGTTTCTGATTTGGTTGTTGTTTACTTTTGGATTCAAATGGTTAAAATTGGAAACCACAGGGACTCAAATCAAGACAGTTTTGATTTTTGGATTCAAATGGTTAAACTGCACAAACCACAGGGACTCAAATAGGACTTTACTCTAATAACTAGCTTATGACCCGTCTGTTACACGGGTTTGTTTTAAACCATACTTTAGGTAACAAGTATTAAACTTGTTTTTTACAACAACAACAACAACAAACCTCCTCTGTATTTAGTTACTTTTTAAGATAACAATATTTCAAAATTAATGTCGGGTTCATGGTATATAACTAATATAAGTTTGATCCATGAGTCACCTCATAACTTGAATAAAATATAATAATGATCTTTAAGTTGGTTTACTTTAAAGTAGTAGAATACATGTGGTGTTTGTGATATTAATAATTGTGGATAAAATTATTCATTTTTTACAATTAAGTTAATTGTTAGATACAAATTTTGTTTATTATTTAGAAAGTTTCCTTTTTTTTTAGTTATTTTACCTTTACTAATTGCACGTATAATAGAAACAGAATTGAATATAACCATGTATATCACACAGATCATTTTTACGTTAATAGGATTGAATTGTATAAACATAAAATTATAAGGGATATTACATTGCTCATGTAAACCTTTTATACATTTTGTTAAAATATGCTACTTATAAATATATTAAAAATAAATTGTTAAAAAAGTCTTATCTATTAATTGTTTATTATAAACCTAAAAAAAAAAAACCTACCTAAACAAAAAGTTTTAACAATCCCGATACATTTTCTTTTTGATTTCTCCTTCTCCTTTTCAGTTTCTTCTTCGGTTACCAAGGACTAACCGTTAGCATTCTAATTAGTTATTTATACCATCATTCCAGACTAGAGCCTTTCAGTAAATTTCTACCTACACTTGTTAGTTGATTAAACGACTGAGTTATTTATAAACCTTGCATGTATAAGACAAGTATTAGCTCAGATAAATACTCTTAACATATTTTCCCTATACGGGCTTGGAATACGGTAAATTATTACCGCTTGGTCGGGTATGGGATCATATGCCGGATTGTGGCTACAAAATCTTCATAACCCGTTTTAATATGTTTTGTCTGATAACTTAAACATTGGGGGTTAACGCGACCGTGTCCTAGATATACATGGCTCATTTAAGTTACTAATGGCCACGACTGAGCACGGGGTATAGGCATACACCCATCAGATGCTAATGCTTATATAAATGTTTTCATACCCGTTGATCAGTAGATACCCCTTTGTGGGTTTAAGTGGTGTGTCGGTTAATCATGTCTCGGTGTTTAGTACTGGGCCCCATATGTATTGACAGACATGTAAAACTATATACAAGATCATTTTGAAAATGTTTTCAAAATGTGTCGGTTGATTGTATTTACCAGTGAAAACTGACGTATTTTCAAAAGACTAAGTTACAGGTACAAATACGTAAATAGGATGGAAGCTGCTCGGTAATGATAGAAGAGGAATTTGCAACTCCTTTGCATAAGCCTATTAGTCTATTTATCTCCCTTTTGTATATTTGTTTGATCCGCATGTAGATTTTATTACAAACAAGTCTGTATTAATATTTGAACATTTGGACACTTAAGTTTGTAATAATATTTTATACTCCAAGACTTCCGCTGTGCTATCTGTGACTATTTGGCTATGACAATACGAATCTTACATCACGATACTTCCCACCCGGGCCCACCGGGATTTGTGGTAAATATCGGGGCGTGACGGTTACACTTGGGAAAAGTCCTAGTGTAGGCTCGCTTGACCGTTTTGGTATTTTCGGTGATGGTGAGTTGTCGTTGAGGAGGTTGGGTTTGTAGGGTCACCATGGCGAAATTGCGGCTCGATTGCTTACGTTTTTTGCTGCTTGAGTTGGTTTTGTATGGTGATTTGGATGGAGTGGGTTCGGTGGTGGCTTGGTTGGCAGTTTTGATGGAGCCTTTAGGTTTGAAGTCTCCATCTTACACATGGTCATGGTTAAACTTGGCGGCTAGACGATAAGTTTTCTCGAGAGTTTCGGGCTCGACGACACCCACGACATTACGAACGGCCGGTGGGAGACAACGATGTACTTCTCGATAGCCTTTTTGTGGTGGTGACTTGGCTAGGGCATAACACATTAAGTTCCTCGAGTTGTTGTAGCTTGTGAGGGGGACAAAACTCGTCTACCATGAGTTGCTTCAACTCAACCCAAGGTAAGGCGTAGGCCGCATCGTCTCCACGGGTGTTACGCTCGACGGTCCACAAATCGAGTGTCCTTGACTAGAAGACATCAGAGGCGTTGGTGGTTCGAAGATGGCCAGGTCACCCGCTCTGACAGAAGGTGACCTCAGTGGAGTTAAACCATTAGAGCATCGTAGTAGCCCCATGGTTATCCGTGAAGGGTGCCGGACTACATGAGTTGAACTGCTTGAAAGTGAATGTGCACTTAGGGGGTCAACCTTGGTGTCAACCGAGGTATTAGGGCTTGAGGTGGCTTGTATCTAATTCACGATCTCGGGTATGACCTTGGCCATTCGCTGGGCTCTAAAATGC
The DNA here is from genome assembly GCA_030545235.1 of Helianthus tuberosus. NCBI lineage: Eukaryota > Viridiplantae > Streptophyta > Magnoliopsida > Asterales > Asteraceae > Helianthus > Helianthus tuberosus. The sequence goes on along the minus strand of CM060429.1, from coordinate 59,205,155 downwards.
CATCATTTTCTTGTTTGAGCCTTGCTTGGAGCTCTTCCTAGAGTTGGACAATCAGCTAGAAGATATATACAAGGTCGAATAAGGATAGAGGGTGAGACTTGATCATAAAATGTTTAGAAAAATAAAGTTTTCCTTGCATAGTTAGCATGGTAGTATATCATGTAGCATGTACGTTTCACATAGTTCATATAAGCATAACACATATTATCATATGCACAATCAAACAACAATGGACGAGTTGTAAATTTCATTTGTTCTCGAATATAATTTTTGTTTTAGATTACGTGTAATGTGTGATTCGGGTCTTTGATTTTGAAATGAACAGGGTATCAAGTATAAAAACACATTTAAAATTGACATGACATAAAAGAGATTCAATGTAAAATCATGGAGGGTCTAGGAACCAAACTAAGAAAATTCCAAAGTGGTCGAAAATCCTTTTGAGTTAGGGAAATATGCTTTGGCCTAATAGGTAGAATACTCACGCCGAGATTTCGGTTAACGATATTAACCCTTCCGGTAACTACATGTCCCTAGGTAATAAAAAATTCAAAACTTTGGCGGGACTGAAAATCGAAAAGTGGAACTATTTATCAAGGTGCGGTTTTAACCCCTAACTTGACAACGTAATACCCTAAGTGTGGTTAATATTTACCAAACAAGATACGGAACTAATTCCACTAGAATGAGAATGGGAAATTCTCCATCAAGGTGTGGAAATCACTCCTAACTTGATGCTACAATTTCGTGAAAAATCAATAACGCGGATTGATGGATATCACCAAAGTGAAGGTTTTCATACCTATATTGGTGAGATCGTCATGTTTGTGAAATGAGAGTGTCTTCACGTCTTCGTGTGTGTATTATAGTTCGTATTAGGAAAGACTTGTATATTTAAGACTAAATATAGGATAAAATGAGAAGCAAAGTAGAGAGAATTCAAGTATTTAAGCATGATAACAAGAATGGTCAAGTATAGGTTCCTAAACTATCGAATATGTCAAAAAGCATGGAAAATTGTTTTTCCTAGTTCTCTATAGTTATGGCTTTGACACCAATCTGTCACACCCCAACCGATGGTGGAAACATCGGAGTGAGACGAAAACAAGATTGCTCGAGACTTCATAACTTACTATTTGTGACAATATTTAAGTAATTCGAATTTCATTTCATGATAGAAGAAATATATTGTTCAAAAAGGAAATACAACAACTAGAACATGACGATTAAACAACAAAACATGATCTAAAATAAGGTGTGTTTCTAGTCCATCCTTCTAGATTTCTTTTCAACGCGTTATCATCATCATATTCCTACAATATATATTAAAGTAATGGTCAACACATAAAGCATTGGTGAGCATACAAGTTTGGTTTACTAGCATATGTATAAAAGTTTAGCAAAATCCACATGGCAAAATCGTATACTATGGCATAACTTATCATGAACTAACATGCATCACATACGTGTCAACCCAAAGATTCCACTAGCGTAATCCCATCAACAAAATGACAAGAATGTTAACGATTGAATAATTAACAATGGCCCATGAAGTTAATGACAAGTATTCGTGCAAAAATGGATTCTAGAATGCAAGTATCCTAGTGTATAATGTATTAAGCATGGATGTATGGATTTGTTTGATTGACTCATGTGAATGTTTCTATAGGTGTAAGTTTTATATGTATATATATTGCACCCCAAAGTGTACTTGAAGTAAAAAAAGGGACATGTATACTCATGGTTTGCAAAAGCTTGAAGAGTCTTGAGAGTTACGGACGCCAAGGATATACTACAATGATGAACGAGGCGTATAAGTTATGGAATTCAGAATTGGGTTAGAATACATCTTGTCTAAAAGCACTCATATGGACACTATTATGGTCATGTTTTCATGGGTACCAATTTACCCATTTAAATCCATAATTTGAGGAACTTTGACCAAGACGAATATGACTACAATTCATAACATTCAACCATGAGTTTGGATGGTGTTATGTCATGCAAGGAGGTAGGATGAATTCCATCCATTTAACTTCATTGTATGGATTCACAAAAGCACAAAATCATCAACTTAGTTGATGATATTGGTTGGTCATGAATAAGAACGAAATGTAAAATCACTAAGTTTGCTAAGAAGCCAAATAAGAACAACCCGGACATGTACATACCCAACATGGCAAATGTTGGAGACGAGGTGGGGTTGACTTACTTTGATTCTTGGAAGTTACTTAGTTAAGTATTCATCTAAATCATCAACTAATAAATTGAAACTCAAACTAGACTAGTGCATTCTAATCATGGCAAATGTTTGGAGACTTGGTGTAATTTGGACACTTTGTTACTAGAAAGTTCACTTGATGACTTAGGTTAAAGAAGATGGATTGACTAACTAAGTGAGGTAGTGGAATCATCATTGGAAACCTAAGGATTCTATTGTTCACACTTAATCAAAACACAAGTCTTTCAACATTGATGGTTGAAAACTTGGATGGTTCCAACACTTTGTTGGTCACTTGGGACCTTTAGGGCAAAAAGGTTTGGAGGTTATGAACCTCATAACTTCTGAAATTTTTTCATAACATAAGCCCTATTTAGTTGGTTACGGCGTTGCGAACATTGGTTTCTAAGATAGTTTGGGTCGCCACACTTGTACCACGTACGTCCATTATTGGCCGACGGTTGGTTTTTGTTTTGGTTTTGGGCTTGATTGCCTTGTGGTTTTGGGCCACTTTGGCATTAGGTATTGAAATTCCCAAACCTATTACGCATAGTGCAAAGACGTCATGGCACGTTGGTCGGGTGAGGGTAGCTACAAGTGTTACACTTGGGAAAATCCCAGTGTAGGCTCGCTTGACCGTTTCGGGATTTTGGGTGATGGCGAATTGTTGTTGTGGAGGTTGGGTTTGTGGGGTCACCATGGCAAAATTGCGGCTCGATTGCTAACGCTTCTTCTTTCTTGAGTTGGTTTTGGGTGGTGGTTTGGATGGAGTAGGTTCGATGGTGGCTTGGTTGGCGGTTTTGATGGAGCCTTTAGTGTGACATTGGTGCTCTGTAAACGTTGTACGATGTAGAAAAATATCATATATCAATGAAACAATGTGTTTTGATATCAATGTTTGTTTGTTTGTGTATGACGATTTCACGTTTTGATTCTAGTTCGATTTCAAGCTTTTAATCGCTTTCTAGAAAGTTATACGCAAATTGTTACGTAAACGTAATAAGTTTACCGCGACAAAAACTCCAGAACAGTGGCACAAGCTTAACATACCTTAAATAACCTTTACATAACTTAGAAATAAGTTTTGAAGGGTTTGGTATGTCAAAAACAAGTTTATTCAATCATAGGGACTATTTGCGACAAACTGCAAAAGTCTGCCAATTCATATAGCAACGTACACTCCAGAACAAGATCATAAGCTAAACATACCCTAAATACCCTTAACATAGCTTAGAAATAGGTTTTGAGGGGTTCGGTATGCGAAAAACACACTTGTTTGATCACATGGACTAAAAGCGTCAAAAAACGGCGTAAGTTTGCATTTACGTGCATATCTTGCGTTCTGACTATATCCGGACATCCAAATTTTTTTTTAATCACTAAAAAATTATATTTTAGTGATAGGAATGCAAAAATACAATTCGTCGCTTAATTTGGATCGTTTTCGCGTCCGTTCGAGTTTCATCGTAATTAACCGAAAAACACGACCATACGACCAAACGAACCGACGTCTGTGATATTTCCAAGCATATTTCAAGTCCCCTATGCTTTAACATCCTTATAGAGCCTTGAAAATGGGTTAACGGGGGTTAAACGCGTCGAAAATTCCTTAAAGTGTGTGTAGGGACCAAAGTTGTAATTTTCTGAATGTCTGGTGTAGGGGGTCGTGCCACGCGAAGGCCCAGGGACCTCCTGGTCGCGCGACCCGACAGCTATATCTGGACAGAAAGTTTATAAACAGCTGTTGCACTTTTTTTGGCCATTGTTTATCAATCTTGTGGGTATTTTCAATGGATTTCAAGGTTTTAATTCTGTCTACACACTTGTATTGATCCTACACTTGCTTGGAGACCACACAATACACATGGCACCATCTTGTAGCTTCTTAAAAACTATAGATACCCCCTCAATCTGCCCATTTCATTGCTCATCATCATTCTTCTTCTCTATACACTCAAAGTGGAGTTGCTACCTTCTTAGGAGGCCTCCCAACTGAGTTTTCTAGTTAATCTTTCAGCCTTAGAGCATTTGTAAGTGTTCTTTCATGGCTAGTTCATTTATTTCAGCAATTACAACCTGAAAGTCAAACAGTTTGACTACCGTTTGACTTTTGGTTTTGACCACGAATTGGTCAAGTCAAAGTTCAATTGAACTTTGCAACGTGAGCGTAACCATGATAGTTATAATCCTTTGCGATTATACCTACTGATTATCACGTTGACTAGTCAAAGTGACGAGTCAAAGTTTCGGTCAAAATGCACGATTATGTGCATTTTGCGACGAAAATATTTTCGGGTATCAAAACACTTTGTTTTGACATCAAATCAGTTTTTTAACTTAGTTAAATATGTTTTAACATGTTTAGCTCGTCACTTCTAGTTTAGTGCTTGTTTAGGGTCGTAAGTCAAGCGGTCTCGACAACCGCTTAGACTTTCGAACCCGACCCGTTTGGTCGATCATTAGGATCCGACCAAACATATTTTGTGACCATATTTGTATAGGGAATAACCTTCCGAGGTTATACCTTATGGTCACTTTGTTTAGTTGTTATGATAGGTAGTTTATATGCCTTAGGAAAATGACCAAAATGCCCTTTTCTTGCATAATTTGAATTTAAGCCTATGTAACCAAATTTTTGACACTTAAACTGATTATGCAACAATATTAAACATGTTAGGGCATATAATACTTGTCATTGGACTAGTTAGACTATCCGAACGCGCATTTGCGCAAATGACGCGTTAAAGTAGCTTAAACTACCTTAACGGGTCATAACGGGTCATAAGCACTTAGGATAGGTTCCAAATCAGAATGTAGGCTTTGTTAAACCATATCACATGAGTTCCAATACTCATTTGGTTTACGAGACCTCATTCTACCCGATCTCCCGATTTAGGTGCCGATTTGTTAACACAGTGATCCGATACTAGGTGCCACTTGATTCCTTGATTGCCCCAACTTGTTAGTTCAATTGTTTTGGGGTGATTCATATATGCTAAACGATTTCTAGTTTTCAAAAACAAATACTATGGTTTATATTAAACGCAACGATTTCAATAATATGAACGAAACTTGTTGGTGCGTTGATACATAACACGAATGACATTCATTAGCTTTGGCAGAGCCGACAGTAGTATGTTATGGTAAAGATTTCCGCGTTGGGGATCTTGTCTTGTTGTAATCCTCACGACTGCGTTTATTCCCCGGGAAGTTAAGATCCCGATGGACGGGTCCATACACGGTCAAAGAAGTATTTCCTTGCGGAGCCGTCGTCATCGAAAATTTAAGCGGGGAAAGGTTCAAAGTCAACGGTCATAGACTCAAAAGTTACATCAACGGACCGGTTGACTCGGTGGAGGAAATTCTCGAAATCCACATCCCGCACGCTTAAAACAAGTGTGGGGAAAATGAGTCTAGTTATCGACTCGCTGACAAATTTAGCGAGCGTCTTTTCACACGCTAACGGTAACTCTATAAATATTAGTTTGTCATATTTACTTCCGCGTTATGTTTCGTCGTCGCGTTTCAAATGATGATATAAATATATTATGTTGAAATGTTTTAAATCTTAAAATGTTTTAACAAACTCGTATTTTCATACGTATGTGTAATCGTAAATACACAATTAATTGCGAAACTTATATGAAATATCGTTAAATGAAATAAGGGTCTTATAAGTTGGTAATCAGAGCTCAAAGTTAAAGAGTAATGTGTTTGGTTCGAGAATTGATCGCATAATCCAGTAAGTTATTATGTATATTAACGGTCTAGTATGTTAAAGTGTTGTAAACAACACATAGTGTGACAACTGTCAAAAATTCAGGTATCCGTACAATTAATTAACCTTGATTAGTGCTTAATGACTGTGCTGAATTGCAAATTAATTGCTTTCTGTTGATGCACAAGAATGTCTATTGACTGCATCTTCATCAAGTCTTAAGTCAAGAAAATCAAGAAAGTCAAGATTAGGTTTTTTAAAGTTAATTTCGCTTATGTGTCCATAGATTAGAAGTGATTTCGCTCTTATGTCACTAGGGATTTCGCTTTTATGTCACATGGTGATTTCGCTCTTATGTCACTAGGGATTTCGCTTTTATGTCACATGGTGATTTCGCTCATATGGTCTTGACATATAAGCGAAATCAGTTACATGTGATTTCGCTTATATGGTATGCCATATGAGCGGAATCAGCTCAACTATAAATACCTCACATGTGTTCATTAGAGAGGACATTAGAGCGGAATCAGGTCATTGTTGCTGTAACCGAACTCTGTCAAATTTGATTCAGAAAGCTAATAAAGTGAAGGAATTGAAAGGATAAGCTGTTGTTACGTTGCGTATATTGATTCCGCCTTTATACGTGATGATGAACTTTCTCAACTGATCGTTTAGGGTCACGACACGGTCCAACAAGTGGTATCAGAGCTTCAGGACGAGGAGTTCATACTACATCAGCTGATTCGACACTATTATCTCATTTCTACTCACTTTCTCTTTTATTTTTCGGTTTAAACAAGTTCCTACGGACAAAATGAGTTGAATCTCAAGTATATTGAGCGAAACTAGTTGTTAATCAATCCGTAAAAGTATCAGACCTTAAAACACAGTAAAAATCAATCAATTTTATCAAAAACACGATCGGTTCACGAACAGAATTTTCAAACTCAGATCTGGAACGAATTTGTGGTTAAAATTGAACATATTTCATATCATTGTGATCGGAATTAAGTGTATAATAATCCTTGAAAGTATCAGATTGAAATATGGCTTAAAATTTGGTAAAATTGTGATTCCGCTTTTGTGAACATCGAGTGTTAAAAGTGATTTCGCTCATACGAACATAGTGATTTCACTCTTGTGGACTTAGTGATTTCGCTCATAAGGACAGTCTCCTGATTTCGCTCATACAGTCATAAGTGATTTCGCTCAAAGGGACATCAAGTGATTTCGCTTATACGGACAAAAGTGATTTCGCTTTTGTGTCACATTGAGTGATTTCGCTTATCAGTCAATCTGATTGTTTTCGCTCGTGTGTCATTATTTTTCAAAATTTCAAAATTTGTCTAAGTGTTGGATAATCTTGCAGGTACATTCAAGATGGATGATATTTTCTTGAATCCTTTCAGCGACATGTACGCGTTTGCGGGATATGTTACATCTACAAGCAATAAAAATGATAATCCTCCGAAGGAAAAGAAAAAGGAAGCTTGGGAATCGGAAAGTGCATTTGGAACATTCAATAAACCCCCAAAGCTAATGGCTATCGAGGAGTACAGTCGTTGGTCCAGAAAGTTTGAAGATTGGATGATGGCATTTGCATTTCCAAGTTGGAAAAGTCTGAAGAACGGTTATGAACAAGGAAACAAGAATGGTGAAGTCTTAACAGCATCTGATGAGATTGAATCGTTTGTAGCCGAACAAAAGTGTGTGGCATTGTTATTTCAATCTGTTCGGGAGGATATCATCTCATTGATAGACTATTCAAACGCTAAAGACCTCTGGGCAAAGTTAAAACAGAAATGTTTAGGAAGTACAGAGATTGTGAAAAACAAAAAGAAACTTCTTAGGAAAGAGTTTGATATGTTTGGTTGTCTTAAGAATGAGTCAGTTTGTAAAATGATAGAAAGGTTCGGTCATCTGAAGCTGGAATTAGCAAGACATGATATCAGATATTCTGATGAAGAACTTGTTGACAAACTGTTCGATTCATTACCAGACGAAATGGATTGGAGGTATTATGCGCTGATGCTGAAGAATACAATCAAAGCACCAGAAGTGTTGACTGTGGATTTGCTGATTGAGAAACTCGAGAGTCATGAGCTGGAGTTGAAGAAGACGTACAAAGTTAATCACTCATCCTACCAGCAGAATTTGGATTTGTATTATCCAAAAAGCATGATGCCGAAAGCTACTTCTCCAAAGACTGCGTTTTCTGTTGAAAATGTGTCGACAGCCGGCAAAGAAAATCAAAGTGGTCAAAGCAGTGGAAGTCATAGTGGTTATCACAGTGGATCTTCATCCTCTGGAAATCATCCAGATGGAAAGAATCGTTTTCAATGTAACATCGCGATAGATTTGAAGAATGCTCAGAACTTTGATGAGGAATCGGCCAAGCAGCAAATGATCTTCCTAGCATCGGTGTTGGAATCATATGAAGGATTGGTAGCTGGGAAGATTGGCAATACAAATCTGACGAAAGAAGATTACGATCAGATTGATCCGGAGGAAATGGAACTGATCGATATTCGTTGGGCTATGGCAAGTGCTGTTCGTCGTGCACAAAGATTCATGGAAATTACTGGCAGAAAAAAAATTGGTGGTGCTTCTACCAAGCTGGGGTTCGATAAATCGAAGGTGACTTGTTTCAAGTGTAAGTAGAAGGGTCACTTCAAACGAGAATGCCGAAACGCTTATGCTGATGAGTCGGAGAATCCTTTCAGAGATGATTACTACAAGAAGGCAACTTATCATCAGAATAAATATGAGCCGCCTAGATTGAAGCAGGTTGAAGACAACAAAGAGAAATCTAGAGCTCTTGCAGTGATTTACGATGATGAGGGGTATGATTGGAGTCAAGAGGTTCTACCAGAAGAAGATGCGGTTGGTTACGCATTCATGGCGAAAAATGAACCTATTCCATGGAAAGATGATAGAACTGAAGAGCAGAAGTATAGATATAGAAAAATGATTTCGGAAAACAAAATTACTAGACTTTCTAGTATCTATTTGGAAGCAAAGAGAGCCAACAGATGGGATCCATTCAGGGAGTGTTATCTTGATGAGTATGGAAATATTGCGATTGATCACAAAACTCTTGATCTGGAAGTTTTAATCAAGGAAATGAAAGAAAATGATGAGTATTGGCAACACAAATGGTGGGGAACTCCAACTGAGAAAATGAAAGAGGAAGCGAAGAAAGAAAACGAAGAAAAAGAGAAAGAAGAGATCGAAAAATCAAAGAAGATTGATACTGGAGTTATCGATACTACGCAGGAGTTGACTGCAGAGAACCTGGGAAAAATGGCTGACAAAGTGCTGGCTGCTAAAGCACTTGAGGTAGATTCTAACTCCGTGTCTGAGTCAAAAGGCCAGGTCAGTCCAAACTCGTCAACAAATGCGTCAGGTAAAAAGATTGAAGGAAATGCTGATTGCAAAAATTGCAACAAAGAATGCAAATTTTGTAATACTGTCACGTATCTCAACGGTGAGAAAATTAAAGATCTGACAGCAAAGGTCAGAAGCGTTGAGAATCAGATTCTTGGTCGTGACAAAACAGTTAAAGCTTCAACTGAACGGATAAAAGAATTAACTGCTCAAATTGAAACTGATAAAATTGATCATGACAAAATTAAACAAGAAAATGAAAAGTTGATTCTTGAAAACCGTCAGATTTCTGAAAAATTTGAAAAACTCAAAAGCACAATGAAAGATTGTGATGATCGAAATGGTAAAACTTTTAAAGAAAATGAACATTTAAAAGCAGTGCTTAGAGTTAAAGAAGAATCAATCAATCAACAACTGGATGAAATCGCTAAATTGAAACTTAAAGTTCAAGAGGCTGTAATCGAAAACGAGCGAATCCAGTTGAAGCTTAACAGTTACAGCTCCGCAAGCTTTGTTTTGCAACATATCATTCCCAAACCCATCGGGAAAGACAAAGCGGCGAAGATGTGTATTGTGATGGAACTGGGGTGGGGTTTCATCAAGTTCCACCACCTGTTCTTGGTAATTACACGAAAAAGCAATCTGGGTTGGTTGAAATTGAGGAAGAAAAAGAAGTTAAACTTCCGGAGAACATTGATGTTATTTTTTCTACATCATCTGATGATAGTGTTCAGACTGAGATTGTTAAGAGCACAGTTGAAAGTGTTTTGAATAATGATTCAGCTGAAGATGATGGGTGTTTCTTAGACAAATACATTCAGAAATCAAAATCCAAAAACAACTTAAGTGATGAACCGGGTCTTGTGATGTACAAGATGGCTGGATCTGATAAGTTGTATTCGGATTCTGAGTTTCCAATTGAGAATGTTAATGTGAAAAAGTTGACAAATGTTTTCAAGTTAGTTGAAGTTGAGTTGTCAGAAGTGAACAGTTTGAAACAAACAAAAAGGCAAATGAATTTTGAGAAAGATAAAGCTTATTACAAAAAGCCTGTTGTTCCACCACGTTTTCATAATAACAATCGAAACAGTTGGTCAGGTGGTTATCGGGGTGGTAATAGTTATCAGAAAAAGAGTTTTCAAAACAAGAGGTTTGCTGAAAAGAAGGTGTTTGTGAATGGTTCAAGTTCACTTGCTGATGAAGAGAATGAAATTTTTTCAAAATCAAATAAAGAGTTCTTTGAAAAGAAGGTTTCACAGTATCAGTCTGAAGGCACAAGTCGAGTTATTGATACTCGAACATGTTTCAGATGTAACCAAGTTGGTCATATTGCACGAAAGTGTACCAATGTGAAGCCTAAGACTGAAACTGTGAAGATTCAACAAAAGAAAGTTGATGTGAAGGGTAAAGCACAAATCGTTGTTGAGAAAAAGAATGTGAAAAATGACAATATCAAAGTGAAAATTGAACCCATAATGAAAGTGGTAACTAAAAATGACAAATTTTATAAGCGGGTTGCATTATCTCAACAAGTTTGGAAACCAAAAAATGAAATGAAAATTTCAACTTCTGAAGTGAAAAAGGCTGAAGAATCAATTTCGGTTGATTATGATGCAAATTTTCCACCTTTGAAGGCTGAAAATTTCAAAATTCAAATTGTAAGAGTCAAGGTTACACCTAAGGCGGATGAGGCCTGGGTGGACACCATGTTCGAATAAGCAGTTTGAATTGCCGGAGCTTCCTTGTTCGCGAAGCATGAATCGGCATCTTTATTGTAGTTGGTTAAATTGAAGTTTGTGTTTTGCAGGATCTTCCACAACTTGTATCAAGATGGATCATGGATAGTGGAGCATCTCGACATATGACAGGAAAAACCACGTTGCTGTATGATGTGAGAAATATTAATGGTGGTTATGTAGGATTTGCTGGTCATGAAGGTGGTCGAATTGTTGGTGAAGGAACGTTATCCAATGGGATTGTGACGTTTGAGAGAGTTAACTACATCACTGAGCTGGAGAACAATCTGCTTAGTATCTCGCAGATTTGTGACAATAAGTATACTACTCACTTCACTGATAAAGAATGTTTGATTTTGAAACCAGGTTTTGTTATCCCTGAAGAATGGATTATCATGAGGGCACCTAGAGTGAATGATTTATATGTGTTAGATATGTCTGTAGCAACTACAACTACTGGTCAAGCACATTGTTTCGTGTCTAGAGCAACTGAGAAAGAATCAAGATTGTGGCACCGAAAGATGGGGCATATTCACCTAAGGAAGATGAATCATTTGGTGCATAATGATTTGGTATTGGGTGTTAATATCAAAGGTTTTCATCTGGAAGGGGAGTGCATTAGCTGCATCAAAGGCAAGCAGAAGAAAAAGTCACACCCTACAAAGCAAGTCAATTCAGTTTCGAGACCTCTGGAAAGACTTCACATGGATTTGTTTGGTCTAGTGAATGTCAAAAGTATTACAGGAGATTACTATTGTTTGGTCGTTACTGATGATTATTCCAGATTTTCGTGGGTTTCTTTCTTGAAGACGAAAGATGAAACATTTGACAGTTTGATGGGGCTGTTCAGGAAGATTGAGAATTTGTACCAAAGGCGTATTAAGAGAATTCGAAGTGATAATGGTACTGAATTCAAGAACAGCAAGATGGAAGAATTTTGTGATGAAAGAGGTATTTTGCATGAGTTTAGTGCTCCGTATACTCCGCAGCAAAATGGAGTCGTAGAACGCAAAAACCGGACACTAATCGAGACGGCTAGAACTATGCTCGCAGATTCAAAGTTACCGATAAATTTTTGGGCTGAAGCTGTTTCCGCCGCATGCTATACGCTCAACAGGGTTCTCACTGTCAAGAAGTTCAACAAAACATGCTTTGAGCTAATCAATAATCGCAAACCGAATTTGAAGTATCTAGAACCGTTCGGGTCACCCTGTACGGTTATAGAGCCTTTTGGAAAATTTGGTCCGAAGTGCATTGAGGGAATATTTATTGGTTATGCAAATCCGTTGCGACGTGTCTTCGTTCCAAGTGAGAAGCGGATTATTGAAGCTGCAAATGTGGAATGTCAAGGTTATACTATGCCGCCGCAGAATCTTGGTGATTCATGGCGTTATCATTATGACAAACTTTGGGATTCGTTTGACATGAGAGAAGAATCAGAGGATGATGAAGATTTCTTTGATGAGTTGGATATTTTGCGTGAATATGAGTCACAGCTAAGGTTCCCAGCTGAGTATTCGAGGAGACCACGGGAAACTTCAAATGACGATGAAGCAGGTCCAAGTAATGCTGGTGAACATGATGATGTCCAACAGAATGAAGTTGCTCAGGATAATCAGTCGGTTCAGAATGATAATCTAGAAGCTGAAAACATGCCAGTATTTGATCATGGTGATTCAGATTCAGATTCTGAGGGGGAGCAAATTCAGATTTCAAGTCAAACAAACCAAGTTGGTGAACAAGATGCAGAGCAAAATGTTACTAATCTGGAGGGAAATGCAGATGTTCCGAGTGAAGTGATGCCGCGAACTTTTTTATATCATCCAGAGGAGTTGATCATAGGAGAATTGCAGACAGGCGTTCGCACTCGAAATCAGATTGATAAAGGGCTTACATGTTTTTATACAAAAGTTGCTCCTTTGCAAACTGAATTCTCATTGAGTTGTTTTATCTCGCAGGTTGAGCCAAGAACTTACAAAGAGGCGCTTACTGAAGATTCTTGGGTCAATGCAATGCAGGAGGAACTTAGTCAATTCGAAAAATTGGGAGTGTGGAAGTTAGTTGATTTGCCGGATGGTCATAGGAAAATTAACACCAAGTGGGTGTTCAAGTGTAAGAGGGACGATAGAGGAGTTGTTGTAAGGAACAAAGCTCGACTCGTTGTTCAGGGATTTAGTCAACAGGAGGGAATTGATTTTACCGAAGTCTATGCTCCTGTAGCACGACTAGAGGCAATCAGAATTTTCCTAGCATTTGCGTCTTGGAAGAATTTCAAAGTTTATCAGTTGGATGTTAAATCGGCGTTTCTTTATGGGAAGGTTAAAGAGGAGGTTTATGTCGGTCAGCCGCCAGGCTTTACCGATCCAATCCACAAAAACAAGGTCTACTTATTGGACAAAGCGCTGTATGGTTTACACCAGGCCCCGAGAGCCTGGTACGAGACTTTGTCTCAACACCTACTAGCCAACAAGTTCATTCGTGGAAAAGTGGATGCTACTCTCTTCACTAAAGAGGTTGATGGTCATCTTCTGATAGTTCAGATTTATGTGGACGATATAATCTTTGGGTCGACAAATGAAAATCTATGTAAAGATTTTGAATCAGTGATGAAGCAGAAGTTTGAAATGTCATCAATGGGGGAGATGAAATTCTTTCTGGGTTTACAAGTTGAACAACTTCCTGAGGGAATTTTCGTTCATCAGTCAAAGTATGTTCATGATATTCTAGAGAAATTTGGGATGTCAAGTTCTACTCCAGCTGCTACCCCACTTGCAACAAATCATGGGATCCACCCAGATCTCACCGGAGACAGGGCTGATGAAACATTTTACCGTTCCATGATAGGTTCTTTAATGTACCTAACTGCTTCACGTCCTGATATCATGTACCCAACGTGCCTCGCAGCAAGATTTCAGTCTAACCCGAGAGCATCGCATATGATCATTGTGAAAAGGATATTGCGCTACCTGAAAGGAACTCCTTCTTTGGGGTTGTGGTATCCTAGAAAAGGTGATTTTACGCTCGAAGGGTATTCCGATTCGGATTTCGGATGCTGCAAAGTCAATTCAAAATCAACAACTGCAGGATGCCAGTTCTTTGGTCCTAGTTTGGTTACCTGGCAGTGTAAGAAACAAACGTCTGTGGCGTTATCTACATGTGAAGCGGAGTATGTTTCTGCTAGCAGTTGCTGCTCTCAGATCTTGTGGATACAGCAACAGATGCGCGACTACGGTTTGCAGTTTCTTAACACATCTCTTTTTGTTGATAATGAGGCCGCAATAAATATAACAAAAAATCCAGTACATCACGCTAAAACTAAACACATAGAAATTCGTCATCACTTTATTCGTGATTGCTTTGAGAAAAAGTTGATACGAATTGAGAAAATTCACACTGACGAACAGAAAGCTGATTTACATACCAAAGCTTTTGATAAAAATCGGTTTAAATATTTGTTAAAATTGAATTGTATGAAGCTTCTTTCAGTGTCGGATGGCATAATTGGCGTTGATGAAAGTACTGTTGCGGATGAAGGCGAGAAACAATCTTTAATAGTTTGTCGAATTTTTACTTGTTTTGGTATTTAGGGGGAGTAGATGTTTGTACATAGTTATATTTAAAAAAAAAACACAAAAACAGTAAAAATGATAAAATACAAAAACATGATAAAATCTGAAAAAGAGCTTGTGTATATAGGGAAAATGATAGTACATCAGCTAGACGATTACAGTATGCTAAAGATTTGTAAAGTATAAAAGAGTTAAACAGTCTCACTGATGATGTGTCGATAGGTTTTCACACATTTAGTAGATTTATTCGGGATATAAACCTAAATTCAAACTTGTGAATTCGTGGGGAACACTACTTGGATATATAGGTAACCCCTGAAATCTCGTTTGAAAGGTCTCTTAATCTGATATACTAGGTCTTTATACTCAATGATGTCTGGGGTTTTATTCCGGGACTTCTGCTGAACGGTGGTTCTGACCTAGTCCTTGGATAATACTTGCTGCAATGCTTGAAACACAACATTAAACCCTCAGCATGCTGAAACAATAAAATTGATAAATGCTGCTGTTGTAAGCAAAAAGATCCTCTAAAGGGGACACACCGAAAAGTCGAAGCTGATATCTCTCTGCGTATACGGAAGTATCGACCTGAGATCCCTCGGCCCTCGCATACCTAAATTATATACAGATATCATTATAGTATACTCACCTGTAAGACTGATTATTGGGATTCTGGATACGGGAGTATATTCAAGAGGTGGGACACATGAATGATCTAAGTTCTTAATTCATCTAAATCGTATCCTGAGTAAATTGAAATTTGTGTGAGAATTTAAGATGGATCAGTATATCGACAATCGATGTGAATTGTTTAAGTCTGAGTATGAAATGAAGCTTAACGGTACTTGTAATTTGTCTGAAAAGCTGATATGATTCCCTGACACGCTCACCAAAAATATGTTTGTAAATAGTTTACTTAGTTTATTTTCTGCAATTTAAGTTTTCTGTATTTCATTTTTTAGTTTAGAACACTTTGATAAAATCCAAAAAGATTTTATTTCTGTTTTATTTTCCGACAAACCAAAGTGGAGAGTTGATTATCGGATTCTCAGATGTTTGTAGCAGATGCAGGAGATTCTGGACTGAAGAATGAGGAGAGCTTACTTTGATGAAGTTTAATTTGTTTGAAAAGTCAAAAACAAGTTCATTAATTTGATACTTGTTATTTTCAGAAAATGTTTGAAATTGTTGTTTTTAAAATCAGTATTGTTTCGTCAAAAGATCAACCAAGGTCATTAATTTGGACTTGGTAGATTAATCAAGTGATCAGGGTCATTAAATTGAACCTGAATACTTGAGTGGATTTCTAAAACTGATTAAGTTTGTGAGTTATGTTTGAAAGATAGAATTGTAATGTTTATTGGTTGAGTAACAGGTTTTGGACTTCATTATTCCCAATGGAAGCTAATTGTCAAAGCTTGAACCAGATATCTCAGATTCTAGCATATCGAGAGGGGGAGTCTGTGAAAGTGGGAGTCTGGATCAACAGTCAAAGGGAAGATGGAAGTTAGAGACAGGTTATGTTTCTGAAGTTTGTAAAGACAGAGAATTAGAGAAAAGACTAAGACTGAAGACTCAGGATCTGAAGACTACGTCAACATCCAAGGGGGAGTCTGTTGATGCACAAGAATGTCTATTGACTGCATCTTCATCAAGTCTTAAGTCAAGAAAATCAAGAAAGTCAAGATTAGGTTTTTTAAAGTTAATTTCGCTTATGTGTCCATAGATTAGAAGTGATTTCGCTCTTATGTCACTAGGGATTTCGCTTTTATGTCACATGGTGATTTCACTCATATGGTCTTGACATATAAGCGAAATCAGTTACATGTGATTTCGCTTATATGGTATGCCATATGAGCGGAATCAGCTCAACTATAAATACCTCACATATGTTCATTAGAGAGGACATTAGAGCGGAATCAGGTCATTGTTGCTGTAACCGAACTCTGTCAAATTTGATTCAGAAAGCTAATAAAGTGAAGGAATTGAAAGGATAAGCTGTTGTTACGTTGCGTATATTGATTCCGCCTTTATACGTGATGATGAACTTTCTCAACTGATCGTTTAGGGTCACGACACGGTCCAACACTTTCTGATTACTGCTTTATACATACATGTGCATCATATATTGCCAAATGTTATGTCATTATTGCATGAATGCTTATTTGACTCGAATGATGCACGAAACACAGTTAGCATAGTTATCAGATCAATCAGGAAAATGCTGAAAGAACTCAGAACATAGACAGACAGTGTATTGAGATACAGAATGAGCCAGAAACCAAGTATTACACTAGTATAGTGTGTAGGAAAGTAAGGATCACAAAACTGCCTTTTTAGGGATAGTTTAAGTGACGAAAAGTGCCTAAAATTCACAAAAGGTGCCGAATTCAGCAAAATTCAGCAATAATCAGCATTTTAACAATCTAATTTTATGTAGAAATATGGTTAAATGGTCCTGAATGCTTTCCTAAGTGTTGGGAATCAAAAGTGTCACAAAAGGGTACATAAAGCATACTAAACTGCAAAGTTTAGCACCTTAACAAACCGGTAACCAACCGAACAACCGGACACTACCCGAAACACCAAATTTTCACTAGAAGCACTGTTTTAACATTACAAAGCTAGTTATAATCCCCGAACACCATAACACATCATAAAAAATATCTAATAACTAAAACACTTAACATACACTTGAAATCTAACTAAATTCTTTAACTTACCATCACCACCCAACTAAACACCCCTCGCCCCCACGTCTACGGCCCCAACAAGGGCCCCACAAGGTGATTTGCTTAAAGTAAATAATGGATCATGTTCCCTAGTATTGAGCACATTATACAAGAGTTAAAGTGTTAGAATGGTTATAAGAACTAACCTAAGTGTTCTGACTTCATTCTTACACACACTCAAAACACACACATCTTTCTCCTCTTCCCTTTGGTGCTCTCGGCCGAACATCCACACCCACACATCCACCATCATTCATCCATTCTCATACATTTCAAGCATATACCAAGGTGTTAGAAGTAACATAAAGGAGCTAGGAGCTTTCGGAAATTCAAGGACCTCTCTTATTTGCTTTTATCCACTTGTTTTCTTCACTTGATCATCCTTAGCCTTGTGCTAGTGGTAAGAACCTTGATCTTGCTATTTTACTTCCATTCTAAGTGGTTAAAAGAAGAATCATAATCATAATCTTGAAGAACACTAAGAACCACAAGAAGTAAACTTGAACATAAGCTTAAAATATAAAGAAATCTTGATGAATATAAGTTGTTATGCTTGATGATTGTTGATTACTTGTGAAAATGATGTTGATCATCATATGATCTTGCTAGATCATGATTAAAAACATAATCTAGCAAGATAAGAGGATGAACTTGATGAAAGTTAATGGATCATCATCATAAGAAGCATGAACTTGAAAGAATACATTGATTTCTTGAAAAATAATGATCAAAGTAAGTTTTGATGCTTGTAGATCTAGAAATTTTATGGTTGATTTCTAAAGAAACCAAGTTAAAAATATAAGTTTACCTAAATCTTGGTTCTTACATAAACAAACCTTATTTTTGGTGGATAAACAAGTGTAGAAACACTTGTGTAAGAAGAAAATTTCATAAAGAAACATTTTTAGAAATTGTGATCATAAGTTGTAAAGATCTATTTTCTTCAAAAATGAAGTTTTTAAAGAATCACTCACACCTTAAAGGATAACAAGGCTTACTAATGACACTAGTAAGTTACTACAAATTTTTACAAATATTCAAGTTCATGAAGTATTGGATTATGCTTGTTTATGGCAAAGTTGGTAAGTAAAGGTTGTTTATTATTGATTGTGGATTGATTGTGTTGTTTTTACAAAAGAAAATGATATGCTTGAAAGCATGGAAACCTCCATTTTTAGGGGAAACTATGTTCTAAAAATGTAAACACTTAGAAAAATATTTCTAAACAAATATTTACAAGTATATTTTAAACCATAAAATGTTACAAAAACTTTGTCATAACTTTGGTTACAAAAATTATAATTGTTGGAGGTTGTTTTTTATAAATAAAAGTGACTAAATATGTATTTAGGAAATATATATTTAGATGACACCATATGTGTGATTATTTGTATATTTGGTGTATTAGTTATATTATTTTAGGGCATGAAATAATATAACACATCAAAATACCAAAAATTACAAACCAAAATACTAGCAAAATTCCAAGGAATAAATATACACATTCTACACAAAATATTGGTGAAACCGAACTATGGAATAAGACTTACAAAGTATTCCTGAAAATTTATTCACAAAGTAACTTAATGGCATTATGAAACTAATTACAAGTATAAGGTCAAACAAATTACACCAAGATAGCCGGTAAGCGGGCAACAAGCTGCGCCGCTACCCCCTTTTGAATAGCGAAACCTAACCTAGTAAAAACGAAACCCCGATCTCTAGGAGACGAAATGTTGCTGTGAACAACCCGTTGGACCCGTTCAAGAAATCGGATGGCTTCTGGGGCTAGCGAGCCAAAGGTATCAATATATCTTCACAAAGTATATTTTGGTAATTAATATTTTGGACACCAAGGAAATGAAAATATGATTTTTACAATTACTACAAGAATATAACATATTTTGACAAGGGAAAAATATATTATTTTTGGCAAGTATGAAGATATATTTTTCTTGAAATTTTTAGAAGATATATTATTTTTAAGAAATATATATTTTCTTACACAAACATGAAATACGATATTTTTGGGTAATAGATATAGTTTCTCAAATAAATATGAAATATATCATTTTTGGAGAAAAATAAGTTTATATATTTTCCAAGTTGGACTTGAAAATATATTAATTTTGAAACTTATGAGAAAATACAAATATTTTTGCCAAAAGAAAAATTATAAATAATTTTTCTAAATAATATTTATTACAATACATAACTTGGAAATATACATTGGTGGACCTTTATTAAGGATATTATTTCGGAAAATTAATACGAAACTAAGTATAAGGATACGAATACAAATACACCCATCCTTGGGAAGAATATACAAGTATAAATACTTGGGAAGTATTAAGTTAATATATATTGTTTCAACAATTATTCCAAAATTTAATAAAAATAATTTAAGTTAAAATATTAATTATTTTAACAAATAATTATATAACTTGGAATAATATCGAAGATACGAAGAAACGTAACTGAAAGACATTAATACTAAGTCAAGGTACGACCCGCTCGTCTAATAGATCATAGTACGTTGTAGGAAGTCGTGTTTTATCCGAAGAAGCTTGAGTTACGGTGATTGAAGACGCAAGACTGTGAGTTCATGACCCCCTTTTCTCTAACTGTTTTTGGTTTTATAACTTCAGGGGTGAAATACATGTTACAACTATTTACAAACATTTTGATTTGGTATGGTTAGCTAAGGAGGGGTACTACTTGATCATGTGAGTGGTGGGTAGAACACTTAAGCCCATTAATCCTCGTTGTAGGACCGAGGGACATGAGTGATAGATCTATTTGGGTGTAGCGAGCCCCCACCCATGTGGACAAGGGTGGCCCATGAGGTGACTATGTCTTATTCCCGGAGACAAATCTGCTAGGTTTGAGTTTTCCTGCATCACTTCACACATATCAATGGCCTTGCAAACCATTGGTGATCTGTTTTCCTTGTTGCTTTCATACCAGGAGTTTACAAACATATATACATACTTTTAATGATTTCAAAGGTTGTTCGTACACACAAACAAACACATGAACTCTCTCAACTTTTGTTGATATTTTCAAACTACATGTATTTCAGGGAATTAGATGTGGATCTGGCAGGCGTTCGGAAGTTCCAAGTGTGGTTTAAAAATAAAAGATGTCATCCATGATCTTAGGGTTTGGTCAGTGTGTCTTATCCTGGACGAGACACGTCTTCCAAATCTTGGTGTTATCTAATGTCTTTTGTCGAGTCTTTGTGAACTCTTAAACAAGTTGCATGTTTAGTACTCGAATTTGACTTCTATGTTTTAAAACAATGTTGTTGTTATGTTTTTAAAATTTATTTAATGGATGGCCATCGTTAGTTTTATCATATAGTGGTTGTTATGATGGAATGCAATGATATTAAGAAAGTCACACATAATCACGCTTCCGCAAAAAGTCAGGGTGTGACAGCTTGGTATCAGAGCCAGGTTGTAGCGAACTAGGATTCCTTTTCGAGTCTAGACTACAATCATTAGGGCTCTCACGAAAATGTTTTCACAACATGTTTTCATTGCATACACGGAACGCCCAGATCCAGGGAAACAAACATTTTTACAAATGAAAAGACGAAAAACACAATGCACAGTTACTTGGTTGGTTTAGTCTGAGAGACTAGGTAGTTCAGTCTGGGAGACTGTGTGGGTTAGTCTGGGAGACTAGGTAATTCAGTCTGGGAGACTTCTAACGCTCCGTATTTTCATAATTCCACATTCTTAGAAAATACGAGATCGTTCCTTTAGTTTTTTTTTAAATCGCAATCGAGAAACGGATTGAAAACGACAAACAACGCATTTTCCGCGTTTTAACGAAACGATGAACGTGCGTGGCAAATATCAAATAACGACATCTTTTACTTACAAGGATTTTAACCTTAAACTAATTTAATACGACATTTTACGACGCTCGGGTTCGAAAACGGATCTTGAAAACGTGACCAGGCCACTATAAAACGCTAGAACTGATTAACGGGCCTTTGGCCCAGCATAACAAACCCTGACTATTTAAATAAGCACACCCACTCCACATTCAGACACACATCAGCTCACAGTTCACCCTCATCTTCAAAGAAATGGAACCCTAGCTCAAACAACATCACAGCCGACACCCCCCTTCCACCCCCACTCTCGCTCATCACTCTTCTGCAACCACTCACACCCGCACACCACCACTCAACCTCTCATCCCCTCCCTCGCACCGGAACACCCATCTGCACACACACATGCTCTCGGTCTCCTCTCCATCGTCGGGGACCTGAGGAGCTTCGATAGGCCACCGACCGTCATCTTGTTTCTCCGACCACCACAACAACCATCGCTCTCTTCTCTCCCTCTCTGTATGCAAGGCCGCCGGCCACAATTGAGGTGGCGGCGCACCAGTGACAAAGCCACAGCAGCGGCGGCGCACCGGCAACAGTGCCAGCGAAGGTGGTTATCAGGTTCACGACAGTGGGTGGGTCAGGTCCGAGTTCGCTTACGAGTTCGGGTTCGGGTCAAGCACATGTCAGTTTGAGTTGTTTTACGACTGGTTCAGGTTCTATTTTTGGTCATGTTTGGTTCAAGACTCGAGTCACGATTCTTGATTCGGGTTATGTTTGGTGCCGAATCATTCGGGTTCAGAATCCGCAGGTTCGGGTTTGTGGCGGTCAACTGGTCAGCGGACAGTCAACGGGTCGGGTCAACCCGGTCAGATGAGGATTTGAGTCTGTTTTATCTGAGTCGAGCCACGATTCAGCAGGTTCGGTGTTCGTTTTTTTTAATGTCGGGTCAAACAGTCAACTGGCCAACTCGGGTCACGGGTTAAATACAAGACCCGAATAACAGTGATGAGATTAGTAATTTATATTTGTTTCATGTTTAATTAGCGTTTAATCGGGGAACCGAACTATATGTAATTTTAAATTTTACATAGAAATTATATAGTTTATACATCATGTTATTGAATTGGTTATTGAGTTTTGGATATAATAATTGACACGCTGGTTGTCGGGATCGTCCAAAAACAGAGGAAACTCTGGCCGTTTTTCGTAAAAACCGTGAATCGATACTTGTTCAATTATAAAGCGAAACCTATCGGATTCAGGTTATATTTTTATAAAAAAACAAATATGAAAGTATATCTGTTTTAGGTAACCCTTAACCATTTTATAAAACTAACCATATTATTCTTTTAACGAGATATATAATAATAAAAATAATAATAATAATAATAATAGTAATAGTAACAATAACAATAACAATAACAATAACAATAATAATAATAACAATAATAATAACATTTTTACTTTATAAATTCTTTTCCTTTTATACACATTTAAATCAATTTATCTAACTTATATATAGTGATGACGTTCACGTATTCTATATTTAGGGTAATCACTCTCGTGCGTTCGGTTTTCCCAATCCTTTCCTCGCGCGTTATTTCAAGGAATTTCTATACGCAACCAATGTGAGCATACTCGACCCCTTATTTTTACACTTTAACACGTTTTGGGGTGCAACATGTATCATTTAACAAAAATTTATATTATACGAAATCAAACGTATTCCCGATGTGCTTACGTTAGTTATGCACGCTAGTTTCATTCTGTACATACATGTTATTTGTTACGCTTGTGTTAGTTATACTTGCTAGTTTCAATTTGTATGTCCACGCTGTTTCGTTATGCTTAGGTTGTTTAGGTATGCTAGTTTAAATTCTAGATATAAAACTTCCATCATAGATTTGTGACAAACTTTACGTTTATACATATTTTTCAAACTTGTATGCTCGCCAATACCTTTGTATTGATCTATGCTTTTAATACATGTTGCGGGAATATCAATGACGCATGGAATCTAGTAGGATTGCCTAGAAACGCATTTGAACGTTAAATACTTGTTGTAATGTAATTTATTTCATACATGTTGTAATTAGTTCCAAAACCATTGTATTAAACTGTTATGACATGAAATGAAATTATATTTCTTTTATACGTGTTGTGATTCGAAATTCGTATTATCTGATTTAAGCAACGAAAAGGGTAATTATTAAATACTTGTCACAAATAGTGTTATGAAGTCTCTTGCAATCTCGTCTTTTCGTCTCATCCCGATGTTTCCGCCATCGGTTGGGGTGTGACAGATTGGTATCAGAGCCATAACTATAGGGAATTAGGTAGAATTTCCATGTTCGACCTAGTCTATAGTTTAAGTACCAAACTTTGACCATTCTTGATTCATGCTAAAACGTTAATTCTTCCTACTTTGCTTCTATCTCTTCTTTTGTCTTAACAACACAAAGTGTTTTACCTAAGGCATTATACGCAACGCATATTTGAAGACACTCGTATTCCACAATCGAAATGACTCATCAAAATAGGGGTGATTCCCGCCTTTGGTGGCGAATTTCAATCCACCTTACCTGATACTTTACGTGAATTTCACCATCAAGTTAGGAGTGATATCCATATCTTGATGAGAAATTCCATATCATAATCTAGTGGATCCTTATTGACGACTTGAGATTTTGTCTTGTTTCGTTCAATAAACCACATCTTTGGGACGAAATTGTCAAGCTAGGATTAATATCCACACCTTGGTGACTGGTCCCGCTCTACGATTTTTTTTAATCTCGCCAAAGTTTCGTATTTTCAATCAAATTAGGGACATGTACTAACTGGAAGGGTAAAATACCGTTAATCGTTTGGCGACGAAAGTATTATACCTATTAGGCCAAAGCATGTCTCCCTAATTCGAAAGGACTAGCGATTCACTTTGGAATAGTCGAAGCTTCTAAACCCGAAGCACTCCAATACTTATCAAGCCTCTCTTTTATATTAACATAACTTTTATGCGATTTAATACTTGTTACCTAATCATCGTTTTACACAATAAATTAATACACGCCTACTAATACGTTATACTCGATTCGGGATTACTGGACATTCTTTATGTGATAAACTGGTCATTAACTTCAGATGAAGTCACACCTTGACATATGTAGTGCTTGTAAAGCACTATAGGAGTAGCGCACCGCCGCATGGATTTGTGGTAATGTCAAACATTCATTCATACATTACAGATCTTTTAATAGCAACGAAATGATGACATGTGCTATGATAAGATGACGCTTTATACATTACGGATCTTTTCATAGCAACGAAATGATGACATGCGCTATGATTAGATGACGCTTTATACATTACGGATCTTTTCATGGCAACGAAATGATGACATGTGCCATGAATAGATGACGCTTGCGTTAAACGTTGGGTTGACATTTTGTCATTAACTTTGATCAAGCCGCACCTTAACATATATAGCGCTTGTGTAGCGCTATAGGAGTAACGCCCGCCGCATGTACTTGCGGTCATGTTAAGACATTCATACATACTTGCGGACACGATGGTTTGACCAGTGAGATCACATGCCAGTAATGCGTTAATCTAGTTAACTAAAATATCTCATGTGGACTATTCAAAGAATTTAATCATACTCATACATATACTTACACCTTATGACCTCTCTCATGCTTACATACAATCATACTTACATACTTAAATTACTATACGTTATCATTCTTACTCGTAATACGATAATGTACCCTAACCCGTACACTACTAGTACGAACTATGCGGATCATGCACATACCAAAATAATCACGGATGCATACATGATTGTATTGGTATATGCATGAAAACCATAGTAGGTTCTACTATGTATCATAACACGGAACTTAACACGACACCGAGTCGCGAAACAGACGTAACATGAGATGAACATGGTGGATACGCCGCTGGTACTTCCTATATATAAGTTTTCCTATCATGTTACCAAACTTTTGTAAAAACGTGCCACGAGAAATTCAGTGTTTCCCCATACCATATTGAATACAAACTTTGATCGCTCACAATCTATATCTCGTTTATACCCAAACCCACTTTAAAAAAATACCATCTTTCCCAAAGTCTTTCCTTTGAATAAATTTCGGGACGAAATTTCCTAAAGGAGGGGAGACTGTAACGCCCCGTATTTTCATAATTCCACATTCTTAGAAACTACGAGATCGTTCCTTTAGTTTTTTTTAAATCACAATCGAGAAACGGATTGAAAACGACAAACAACGCATTTTCCACGTTTTAACGAAACGATGAACGTGTGCGGCAAATATCAAATAACGACATCTTTTGCTTACAAGGTTTTTAACCTTAAACTAATTTAATACGACATTTTACGACGCTCGGGTTCGAAAACGGATCTTGAAAACGTGATCAGGCCACTATAAAACGCTAGAACTGATTAACGGGCCTTGGGCCCAGCATAACAAACCCTGACTATTTAAATAAGCACACACACTCCACATTCAGACACACATCAGCTCACTGTTCACCTTCATCTTCAAAGAAATGGAACCCTAGCTCAAACAACATCACAGCCGACACCCCCCTTCCACCCCAACTCTCGCTCATCACTCTTCTGCAACCACTCACACCCGCACACCACCACTCAACCTCTCATCCCCTCCCTCGCACCGGAACACCCATCTGCACACACACATGCTCTCGGTCTCCTCTCCATCGTCGGGGACCTGAGGAGCTTCGACAGGCCACCGACCGTCGTCTTGTTTCTCCGACCACCACAACAACCATCGCTCTATTCTCTCCCTCTCTGTATGCGAGGCCGCCGGCCACCATTGAGGTGGCGGCGCACCAGTGACAAAGCCGCAGCAGCGGCGGCGCACCGGCAACAGTGGCAGCGAAGGTGGTTATCAGGTTCACGACGGTGGGTGGGTCAGGTCCGAGTTCGCTTTCGAGTTCGGGTTCGGGTCAAGCACATGTCAGTTCGAGTTGTTTTACGACTGGTTCAGGTTCTATTTTTGGTCATGTTCGGTTCAAGACTCGATCACGATTCTTGATTCGGGTTATGTTTTGTGCCGAATCATTCGGGTTCAGAATCAGCAAGTTCGGGTTTGTCACGGTCAACTGGTCAGCAGACAGTCAACGGGTCGGGTCAACCCGGTCAGATGAGGATTTGAGTCTGTTTTATCTGAGTCCAGCCACGATTCAGCAGGTTTGGTGTTCGTTTTTTTTTTCATGTCGGGTCAAACAGTCAACTGGCCAACTCGGGTCACGGGTTAAATACGAGACCCGAATAACAGTGATGAGATTAGTAATTTATATTTGTTTCAGGTTTAATTAGCATTTAATCGGGGAACCGAGCTATATGTAATTATAAATTTTACATAGAAATTATATATTTCATACATCATGTTATTGAATTGGTTATTGAGTTTTGGATATAATAATCGACATGCTGGTTGTCGGGATCGTCCAAAAACAGAGGAAACTCTGCCCGTTTTTCGTAAAAATCCGTGAATCGATACTTGTTCAATTATAAAGCGAAACTTATCGGATTCAGGTTATATTTTTATAAAAAAAAAAATATGAAAGTATATCTGTTTTAGGTAACCCTTAACCGTTTTATAAAACTAACCATATTATTCTTTTAACGAGATATATAATAATAATAATAATAATAATAATAATAATAATAATATTAATAATAATAATAATAATAATAATAATAATAATAATAATAATAATAATAATTATAATAACAATAATAATAACAGTTTTACTTTATATTTTTTTTCCTTTTATACACATTTAAATCAATTTATCTAACTTACATATAGTGATGACGTTCACGTATTCTATATTTAGGGTAATCACTCTCGTGCGTTCGGTTTTCCCAATCCTTTCCTCGCGCGTTATTTCAAGGAATTTCTATACGCAACCAATGTGAGCATACTCGACCCCTTATTTTTACACTTTAACGCGTTTTGGGGTGCAACATGTATCATTTAACAAAAATTTGTATTATACGAAATCGAACGTATTCCCGATGTGCTTACGTTAGTTATGCACGCTAGTTTCATTCTGTACATACATGTTATTTGTTACGCTTGTGTTAGTTATACTTGCTAGTTTCAATTTGTATGTCCATGCTATTTTGTTATGCTTAGGTTGTTTAGGTATGCTAGTTTAAATTCTAGATATAAAACTTCCATCATAGATTTGTGACAAACTTTACGTTTATACATATTTTTCAAACTTGTATGCTCGCCAATACCTTTGTATTGATCTATGCTTTTAATACATGTTGCAGGAATATCAATGACGCATGGAATCTAGTAGGATTGCCTAGAAACGCATTTGAACGTTAAATACTTGTTGTAATGTAATTTATTTCATACATGTTGTAATTAGTTCCAAAACCATTGTATTAAACTGTTATGAAATGAAATGAAATTATATTTCTTTTATACGTGTTGTGATTCGAAATTCGTATTATCTGATTTAAGCAACGAAAAGGGTAATTATTAAATACTTGTTACAAATAGCGTTATGAAGTCTCTTGCAATCTTGTCTTTTCGTCTCATCCCGATGTTTCCGCCATCGGTTGTGGTGTGACAAGACTGGTGGTTTAGTCTGGGAGACTAGGAAGGATACATGTTTGCATTATCATTGATTGCATGTTTAATGTTAGTAGTTGATATATGTGCATATGTTTTGATTGTTTTGTTACAGACACTATGTCATCATCCGAGAGTGGATTGTCTGATACCGATGACCCCATGGCTGTAGTCTCAGATGACGAGATTGCACCCGAGCTAGAGATCTTTACTTCTGATACCGAGAGTGACCCAGAGATGATGTCCGACGACGACGACCATTTCCAGCCATTTGCACTGCCCGATTTTGGAGTTGATTTACCAATTGCTGATGGTATCCCAGACGAGGATCCTTTTGTTATTCCCATTCCAGTTCACGATCATCTTATCATCGGTCACCCCGATGGTGAGCATGTCGTGGCACCGATCCTCGCTCTCGTTCTTCTCATGGTCATTCCTCCTGAGGATTGGCCCTTTGACGATGATTTTGATCTGTTTGTTGATGGTCCTCCCGATGATGCCCATGGTGATGGAGAGCTCGATGAGGACGTTGTTGATGTACCACTTCTGGGGATTCCCGTTATTGAGATTTCTTCTGATTCTAGTTTACATTCTGTCCCCGATTCCTTTGAGTCTGTGTCATCTTCCGCCTTACAGGCAGTTGGTTTGCGACGTTACGCCACTCATTCTGATGATGATACAGCCATGTCAGCTGCACCGTCCCCTCCACATAACTTTGAGCCTGGACTTGAGCTTGATTTTATTCCTGTTGATCAGCCTGTTGATGCACCCGCTGATCCTGAGCCGATACCTGCACCTGAGCCTTTGCCTGACCATGACCCTATTCCATTTGGCATAGCTGACATTGCACCACTTATACCAGATCCAGTTTTTGCACCCGCTGACCCACCTGTTATTGAGCCAGTCACTCCCCCACTTGCACCTGCACCTGTTGATATTGCTCCTGTTTACCCAGTAGAGTCTGATGTACACCGTGTCGACCTGCCTATTGTTTTCTTGCAGGATATACCCACACCCCATCCAGGGGAAGGCACTTCTAGCCAGCAGCCTAGCGACAATCCTTATGTTTCAGCAGCATTTCCCCACGTACCTCAGTCTGCACCTTCTGCTCATTTTACTTCTTCACCACTTGATGAGCCATTTAGATGGTTCCCACCTTACACCATGCCGATTTATGATCCCTACCATCCCTCGCATTTTACTGGTTATACACGGGATGAGTTACTTCTATCCTTGCAACTTCAGTTTGAGATCACGAGTCGCAGGATTTTAGAGCTTGAGATAACGCCGCGACCTTTGCCATGTCCTTGTCAGCCATCTTTTGTTCCCCTCATTCATCACCGTCCCCATTTTCGCATCCTCCTGCACCGCTTACTCCATTTCCTGTGTTTGATACTCGATTTCTTACCGTTGAGCAGCAGATCAGTTATCTGTTGCGTCATGTTTATTATCTTGAGGAGGAGCTTGAGCATGTGCGCAACTTGCTTTTTGTTCCTCCACCTCCTCCTCCACCACCATCAGCATAGCCGGTTTTGGGTTTTGTGTAGGTAGCTTGCTTTCGATGAGAGCACCACTATTGAGCTGAGCTAGTGAAGCCTTTTGGAGACCACTTTTGACTGTATGACTTTTGTAGACTGATAGACTTGCTGGACAAGGGTAGTGTGACCATGTGTCCCTTTTGATATGATACAATTGTAAAACATGTAACAATGCTTGTGGTCGATGATTAATGAAAGCTCAATCGTAATGTTCTCATTAAATACGTTGTTAGAATTACATGTTTATAACTTGATTGTGATGATATATGATGGCTTTCTTTGATAATTACTTATATACCTATGTATATATATACAGCCCCTAGGTCGTATTCGTATAGTGGATGCTTATGTACTTGAGACTTTATTAAGACCTGACCTATACAATCTTCTTTTAGAAGATGCCCCCACGAAGGAACAATCAGTTGCCCACAACAGAGGCAGAACTAGAAGAACGAATTTCACAGGCAATTGCACAACATGAGGCCTTGCGCTCGGAACACAGCGGAGGTACCTCAAGAAATAACCCACCTCATGGTAATGCTTAAGTCATTTAAGACACATTACGATACGTTAGGACTTTCCGTGTGCTTTTGCTAATGCCTTCCGTGAATGATGTTGCTTGTACAGGCTGTACTTACAAGCCTCTGAACTTTGACGGCACTGGAGGTGCTGCAGCTTTCGTAAGATGGGCTGAGAAAACCGATTCTGTGCTGCGAATGAGCAAGTGTGAGCCAGAGCACCTGGTCTCCTACATTTCTGGATTGTTTCTTGATGGAGCTCTATCATGGTGGAACCTTCAGGTTCAGACTCTAGGAGAGGAAGCTGCGTATGCTATGACGTGAGATGAGATGAAAGAACTGATGCGCAAGAAGTACTGCTCGAGGGCTGAGATTCAAAAGTTGGAAACCGAGTTTTGGAATCTGAAGATGGATGGACCGAAGATTGCTGAGTATGTACAGAGATTCCATGATCTGTCTCGTGTTGTCCCCTACATGGTAGAATCAGAATTCAAGCGTATTGAACGTTTCATTTGGGGATTGGCACCCCAAATTATGAGCATGGTGACTACTTCAAAGCCTCCAACAATCATTGAGGCCATTAATTTGAGCGTGGCATTGACTGAAGAAGCGATTAGATTGAACAAGTTTTTGATTTCTGAAGGAAAGAAGAAGGAGACTCATGTCGAGTCGTCAAGAGAGAACAAGGGAAGTTCTCGAACTTCAAGAAGGGTACCTAAGGAAACAACAACGGTAGTAACAAGAAGAGAGATGCGAACCCACCAGCCGAAGTTAGGACTGGTACTGCAAGTTCAGAGAACAAGGGAAAGGGATACATGGGCACTTGGCCCAAGTGTGATGTGTGCCAGTTCCATCATGCCGGCCAGTGCAGGGTTAGGAAATGTGAATCATGTGGAAAGAATGGTCATTCGAAGGAGACGTGCTGGGCTGGTACTGGTCGTGGAAATGGTGGCCAGAGAGGTAATGGTAACGGAAATGGAAATGGTAACCGTGGTGGAAACGGTTATGGAAACCGCAATCAAGGAGGAAATGGCGGGGTTAGAAATCGTGGTGGTTCTGGAAATCAAGCTGGTAGTGGAAACCGTGGAGCCAACAACAATAATCAGGACGGTACTGGAAACAGACAAGGTTGCTTTAGCTGTGGAGATGTTGGACATTTCTAGCGGGGTTGCCCAAAGAACAATCAAGCCCAAGGAAGAGTCTTCAACATTGGAGCTAGGTAAGCTCGCCAGGATCCGAGCGTAGTCACTGGTACGTTCCCTATCAACCAACACTTTGCATCTGTGCTATTTGATACTGGTGCCGATTATAGCTTCGTGTCCTTAGAATTTAAGGATATACTTGGGTTAGTTGCCAGTAAGTTAGATATGCCGTAATCGATAGAACTAGCTAATGGGAAGCTAGTAGAGGCAAATGAAGTGATTAGAGGTTGTGTGATAGAACTTGGAGAGCGTGAGTTTATGCTTGATCTTCTGCCAATCGAGTTGGGAAGCTTTGACGTGGTAGTTGGAATGGATTGGTTGTCAAGCAACCGAGCTGAAATCGTATGCCATGAGAAGGTTATCCGCATTCCATTGGCAAATGGAGAGACGATTGTAGTGCATGGAGAGAAGCATGATACGCCTCTAAGGATTATCAGCTATTTGAAGGACCAAAAATTTTTACAGAAAGGATGTGTTGCCTTTTTGGCTCACATTGTTGATAAGGAAGCCGAATAGCCAAAGCTGGAAGATATCCCCATGGTAAGGGAATATCCTGAAGTCTTCCCCGAAGACTTGCCAGGGTTACCGCCTCAACGATAAGTCGAATTCCATATTGACTTGGTCCCAGGCGCCGCGCCTGTAGCCAAGCCACCTTATCGACTTGCGCCTTCCGAGATGCAAGAGTTGTCGACGCAAATTCAAGAGCTTTTGGATAAGGGATTTATTAGGCCAAGCTTCTCGCCTTGGGGAGGTCCTGTTCTGTTTGTCAAGAAAAAGGATGGTAGTTTTCGCATGTGTATTGACTACCGAGAGCTGAACAAGTTAACCATTAAGAATCGGTATCCTTTGCCGAGGATTGACGATCTCTTCGATCAACTTAAAGGTTCGAGTTACTACTCCAAGATCGAACTTCGATCAGGTTATCACCAACTGCGGATTCAAGAAGAGAGTATACCGAAGACTGCTTTTAGAACTCGGTATGGACATTATGAGTTTCTAGTAATGCCGTTTGGTTTGACAAATGCGCGAACAGTGTTTATGGATTTGATGAATCGAGTTTGCAAGCCCTATCTCGATAAATTTGTGATTGTGTTTATCGATGATATTTTGATTTATTCGTGGACGGAGGAAGAGCACGGGCAACACCTTAGAGCCATCTTAGAGTTGCTCAAGAAGGAGAAACTGTATGCTAAGTTCTCGAAGTGCGAATTCTGGTTGCGTGAGGTACAGTTCCTTAGTCATGTAGTGAATGAAGATGGAATCCATGTGGATCCCACCAATATCGAGGTGATTAATAATTGGGAAACTCCGAAGACACCTACCGAGATCCGTCAGTTTTTGGGTTTAGCAGGGTACTATCGCCGATTCATCGAGGATTTTTCTAAAATCGCTCAACCGTTGACATCCCTTACTTAAAAGGATAAGAAGTATGAATGGGGAGATAAACAAGAAGAGGCATTTTAGTTGCTAAAGAATAAGCTTTGTGATGCACCTATTCTATCCCTACCCGAAGGCACCGATGACTTCGTAGTATACGGCGACGCCTCGCATCAGGGATTGGGTTGCGTGCTGATGCAGCGACAGAAGGTTATCGCTTATGCTTCACGCCAGTTGAAGGTTCATGAGAAGAACTACACCACACATGATTTGGAATTAGGCGCAGTGGTGTTTTCCTTGAAGATCTGGCGACATTATTTGTGTGACAACTGTGTTCTGTAATCATCGTATAATATAAAACAAGGTGCTTTGGTGTTATTATATGTGCTTTGGTGTTATTATATGTGTTTTGGTGTTATTATGTGTGTATTTATGTTTGAGGATTTTTCAATTTGATTCGATTCTGATTTCAAGCTTTAAATCGCTTTCTGGAAGGTTATACGCAAACTGGTGCGTAAACGCAGTTAGTTTAACGCAACAAACACTCCGGAATAGTGACATAGGCTTAACATACGTTAAATAACCTCCACATGACTTAGAAATAAGCTTTGGATGGTTTGGTGTGTTGAAATCAAGTTTGTTCGATCGCAGGGATTATTTGTGTCAAACTGTGAAACTATATCGATTTGTATAGTAACGAAGATTCTGGAACTTGATCATAACTTAAACATACCCTAAATATCCTTTATATAGCTTAGAAATAGGCTTTGAGGGGTTCGGTATGCTAAAATAAACTTTATTGATCAATAGGGACTAAAAGCGTCAAAAAGTGCACAAGTTTGCATTTTCGCGCATATCTTTCGTTCTGAATACATCCGGACATCCAAAAATTTATGTAAGCATTAAAATATTTTATTTTAGTGTTTGGCATAAGAAAATTCCATTCTTCGCTTAATTTGGATCGTTTTTGCGTTCGTTACGACTTCCGCCGTAATTAAGCGAATAACGCGATCATACGACCAAACGAACCGACATCCGGCATATTTTTTAGCATGTTTCATATCCACAATGTTTAGGCATCATTTAAGGGCCTTAAAGTTGGCTTGACGGGCCTTAAAAGGGTTGAAATGAGCTTAAAACACTAACATGGACTGAAACTATAAAGTTGGAAAGCAGTTGCTGATCTACAGAGTTCAGGCGAGCCGCGTAGCCCAAGCCTGACTCTTACGCGGGCCGCGTGGGAACATCAGATTTGTACAGAACCTTTTTCCAGTTGTTTCCAGCCATTTCCAACTGATTTTTCCACTTGCAAATGGTATTTTTGATACTATGGGCCATTCTACGGGTGCCCATGGTTTTGCAAAACAAGGGGTGCAAGTGTACGGCCTAGATCGAAGCTCGTTTCCCGATAAATGATCCTAACGGTTCTAGATTTCCTATAAATTCCCTCACCATTCATTTGCAAAACCCACATTTGATCTGATTTTGGCCCTCTAAGTTGGAGTATACACTTCACACCTGAGGGTAAATCGGATCAAAACTTGCGTGGACCCTTTGTAAGTATTCCTTCGTTCTTTTTATGCGTTTTTAGCTTAAAAGTCAAACTGCGTTTGACTTTCTGCATTGACTAGATTATGGTCAATGCGAAGTTCGTTCGAACTTCATAACGTGAGCGTAATCACGATGGTTATAGTCCCTAGTGACTATACCTACTGATTACCATGTTATCTAGGCTTAGTGACGAGTCGTAGTTTCGGCCAAAATGCGTATTCTCGCGTATTTTGTAACCAAACTACTTTTAGGTATCAAAACCGTTTGTTTTGATACCAAACCTGTTTTCTAAATTCGTTAAACAGGTTTAACTCGTCACTTTTTAGTTTTGTGCTTGTGTAGAGTCGTAAGTCAAGCGGACTAAACACCCGCTTAGACTTTTTCGAACTCGACCCGTTTGGTCGATCATTAGGATCCGACCAAGCATGTTTAGTGACCATAGTTGTATAGGGAATAACCTTCCGAGATTATACCTTATGGTCACTTAGGTTTAATTAGTTGTATGATTGGTAGTTTATATGCCTTAGGTAAATGACCAAAATGCCCTTTTCATGCATAATTGATAATTAAGCATATGTAACATAAAAGTTTGTCACATAACTGATTATGCAACATATTTAAACATGATTAGGCATATAATACTTGTCATAGGACTAGTTAGACGTCTCGAACGCGCTTTGCGCGAACGACGCGTTAAAGTAGCATAAGCTACCTTAATGGGTCGTAATGGGTCGAAAGCACTTAGGTTAGGTTCTGATTTAGAATGTAGGCTTTGTTAAACCATATCACATGAGTTCCAACACTCATTTGGTTTACAAGACCTCATTCTGTCCGATCTTCCGATTTAGGCGTCTATTGTTTGACTAGTGATTCGATTACTAGGTGCTGCTTGATTTCTTTGGTTTACTTGAGTTGTTGAAGTTCTATTGATTGAGGATACTTTGCACTTCATGTGAGTACATAGTTCCCCTATTTTACTGTTTTCAATTGTTTTGGGGTGATTCATATGTATCAAAATGATTTTCGATATTATAACGATGATTTCAAAAACGATTAAGATGGCTTATACTAAACTAATAACGATTTTGATAATGTGAACGAACTTGTTGGTTGTAGTTACATAACGAATGATATTCATTAGCATTGATCAAGCTGACCAGTATTAGGTTATGGTACCATAGGATCTGACAAATCTCGTTGCGCAGAGAGAAGCTCTTAAGAAGGAAAACTTGAAGGATGAATATCTCCGTGGGATGGAGAAAAAGCTGGTACCCAATGAGGAAGGAACTTTGTATTTCATTGGACGAATTTGGGTTCCCCTCTTTGGTGGTCTTAGAGATGTTATATTCAATGAAGCTCATAAGTCGAGGTACTCGATCCACCCAGGATCAGACAAGATGTACCAAGATTTGAAGGATTATTATTGGTGGCCAAGACTGAAGGGCGATGTTGCAACTTACGTTGGAAAGTGTTTAACTTGTGCCAAAGTGAAGGCCGAGTATCAGAAGCCATCAGGTCTTCTGCAGCAACCTGAGATACCCATGTGGAAATGGGAGCAGATTTCAATGGACTTCATAACCAAGTTGCCAAAGACACCCAGAGGTCATGATATGATTTGGGTAATCGTAGACCGTCTGACAATCTGCGTACTTCCTGCCAATCAGGGAAAAGGATAACACAGGTAAGCTAGCTGAGCTATATCTGAGGGAGATAGTTGCACGTCATGGAGTGCATATCTCGATTATATCTGATAGAGATGGGAGATTTGTGTCAAGTATTTGGTAATCTTTCCAAGAAGCGTTTGGTTCACAATTGAATCTGAGCACCACATTTTATCCACAGACGGACGGTCAAAGTGAGAGAACGATTCAGACGCTTGAAGACATGTTACGAGCTTGCGTAATGGACTTGGGTGGCAGCTGGGACACTCACCTGCCTTTGGTTGAGTTCTCCTATAACAACAGCTACCATACAAGCATTCAAGCTGCACCGTTCGAAGCTCTCTATGGACGAAAGTGTCGATCACCGTTATGCTGGGCAAATGCAGGTGATAGACAGCTGGTTGGTCCCGAATTGGTTCAAGAGATGACAGATAAGATCATACAGATCCAAGAGCGCATTAAGACGACTCGTGATCGACAAAAGAACTATGCGGACCAAAGAAGGAAACCTTTAAAATTCTCACCTTGGAAAGGTGAGGCACGTTTTGGGAAGCGCGGAAAGTTAAACCCACGATTTATCGGACCGTTCAACATCCTGGAGAGGATTGGTCCAGTAGCATATAAGTTGGAACTACCTGCAGAACTTAATGGTGTTCATGATACATTTCATGTATCTAATTTAAAGAAAAGTCCAACTCAAGAAACAGTGGTTATTCCTGCTGACGAAGTTCACATTGACGAGACACTCCACTTTACCGAAGACCCCGTTGAGGTTACTGACTGGAAAGTCAACAAAACTCGGAGGAGTAGTGTTAAGCTTGTTAA
The DNA here is from genome assembly GCA_030545235.1 of Helianthus tuberosus. Classification (NCBI taxonomy): domain Eukaryota; kingdom Viridiplantae; phylum Streptophyta; class Magnoliopsida; order Asterales; family Asteraceae; genus Helianthus; species Helianthus tuberosus. The sequence goes on along the minus strand of CM060429.1, from coordinate 59,168,638 downwards.
GGTTAGATGGAATGCGCGTCACGGCCCATAGTTTACTTGGGAGCGTGAGGACCGCATGAAAGCCAAATACCCGCATTTGTTCCCTAACTCCCCTGCTGCTAATAGTAAGGCTTAAAATTTTGGGACAAAATTTTCTTAACAGGGGGAGAATGTGACAACTGTCAAAAATTCAGGTATCCATATAATTAATTAACCTTGATTAGTGCTTAATGACTGTGCTGAATTGCAAATTAATTGCTTTCTGATTACTGCTTTATACATACATGTGCATCATATATTGCCAAATGTTATGTCATTTTTGCATGAAAGCTTATTTGAGTCGAATGATGCACGAAACACAGTTAGCATAGTTGTCAGATAAATCAGGAAAATGCTGACAGAACTCTGAACATAGACAGACAGTGTGTTGAGACAAAGGATGAGTCAGAAACCAAGTATTACACTAGTATAGTGTGTAGGAAAGTAAGGATCACAAAACTGCCTTTTTAGGGATAGTTTAAGTGCCGAAAAGTGCCTAAAACTCACAAAAGGTGCCGAATTCAGCAATAATCAGCATTTTAACAATCTAATTTTATGCAAAAATATGGTTAAATGGTCCTGAATGCTTTCCTAAGTGTCGGGAATCAAAAGTGTCACAAAGGGGTACATAAAGCACACTAAACTACAAAGTTTAGCACCTTAACAAACCGGTAACCAACCGAACAACCGGACACTACCCGAAAACCAAATTTTCACTAGAAGCACTGTTTTAACATTAAAAAGCTAGTTATAATCCCCGAACACCATAACACATCAAAAAATATCTAATAACTAAAACACTTAACATACACTTGAAATCTAACTAAATTCTTTAACTTACCATCACCACCCAACTAAACACCCCCCCCCCCATGTCTACGGCCCCAACAAGGGCCCCACAAGGTGATTTGTTTAAATTAAATAATGGATCATGTTCCCTAGTATTGAGCACATTATACAAGAGTTAAAGTGTTAGAATGGTTATAAGAACTAACCTAAGTGTTCTAACTTCATTCTTACACACACTCAAAACACACACATCTTTCTCCTCTTCCCCTTGGTGCTCTCGGCCGAACATCCACACCCACACATCCACCATCATTCATCCATTCTCATACATTTCAAGCATATACCAAGGTGTTAGAAGTCACATAAAGGAGCTAGGAGCTTTCGGAAGTTCAAGGACCTCTCTTATTTGCTTTTATCCACTTGTTTTCTTCACTTGATCATCCCTAGCCTTGTGCTAGTGGTAAGAACCTTGATCTTGCTATTTTACTTATATTCTAATTGGTTAAAAGAAGAATCATAAACATAATCTTGAAGAACACTAAGAACCACAAGAAGTAAACTTGAACATAAGTTTAAAATATGAAGAAATCTTGATGAATATAAGTTGTTATGCTTGATGATTGGTGATTACTTGTGAAAATGATGTTGATCATCATATGATCTTGCTAGATCATGATTAAAAACATAATCTAGCAAGATAAGAGGATGAACTTGATGAAAGTTAATGGATCATCCTCATGAGAAGCATAAAGTTGAAAGAATACATTGATTTCTTGAAAAATAATGATCAAATTTTGTGATGCTTGTAGATCTTGAAATTTTATGGATGATTTCTTAAGAAACCAAGTTAAAAATATAAGTTTTACTAAATCTTGGTTCTTACATAAACAAACCTTATTTTTGGTGGATAAACAAGTGTAGAAACACTTGTGTAACAAGAAAATTTCATAAAGAAACATTTTTAGAAATTGTGATCATAAGTTGTAAAGATCTATTTTCTTCAAAAATGAAGTTTTTAAAGAATCACTCACACCTTAAAGGATAACAAGGCTTACTAATGACACTAGTAAGTTACTACAAATTTTTACAAATATTCAAGTTCATGAAGTATTGGATTATGCTTGGTTTTTGCAAAGTTGGTAAGCAAAGGTTGTTTATTATTGATTGTGTTGTTTTTACGAAAGAAAATGATATGCTTGAAAGCATGGAAACCTCTATTTTTAGGGGAAACTATGGCAAAATTTTCTAAAAATTGTTAGTGCATATGTTTGTTGACTTCGTCTTGTATCGAGTCATGTAGCTAGATAGATAGACCAAGACACGTTGTACGAGAGAAACGGGAATCAGGGTTGAACCAGCAGGTTCATGCGACCTGGCCAGTTCGTGCGAACTGACCAGTTCGTGCGACCTGGCATGTCTGGTTCGTGCGACCTGGCTTCTCCTATATATAGTGAGTCTTGGGTCTTCATTTGTAACATTCTGATTCCGGAGACGAAGTGCTGCCGAAGTGTCGAACGATCTGTAAACATTATCAAATCAATACAATCGATAGTTAAAGTGATTCTAAGTGCAAATCAAGCTGCTATAACATCAATACGTCTGATTCCGCCTTTCGTATTGTTCGAGAACTCTTCTGGACGTCTCGTTTGATCGAATCCCAGATTCTACAAGTGGTATCAGAGCTCAGGAGGAAGAGTTCTTACCATTTCAGCTTGTTTTCTCGGATAAAATCTGATTTCTACTTCTTTCTACTCATTTTCTACACTTCTTCTTCAAAATTTCAACGAATTTACGGTTAAAATGATCTGATTTTGACATATAATACGTAAAACAATGTTTTAATCAATTCGTGAACAAATCAGAACCAAAATCAACCTAAAACTTGATCAAAATTGACAAAATCAACCTGAAACATGTCAGATCGTTCGGAACTCAGTCAGATCGTTTGAGATAGTCTTCAGGTCATACGAATTGGACTCCAGGACGCACGGATTGAGTCCAGCTCGCACGGATTGAACCCAATTCGCGCGGTTTGAACTCAATTCAGGTCACACGACTTGAAGATTAGGTCTAGGTCGTTTGGAAGTTAGTCCAGGTCGTGCAAATTGATCTAGGTCGTTTTAAGCTGACCCAGCTCGTTTGAAAGTGTATCAGGTCGTTTGAGATTGTGATCCAGGTCGCGTGAAATCATCAAGTCGCTTGGAAAAACATCAGCTCGTTTGAAAAACATCATTCAGGTCGTGTGGTTTGACCAGATCGTTTGAAAAGTCTGTTTTTGTGAACTTTCGATACCAAAACATGGATTCTGAATTTTACAAAGCATTTGCTACCCCAATCACTATGGCTCAGAACGTGAACTTAGAGAACGAAATGGGCACCATGCAAAAACCGCCTAAGCTCATGAATATCGAGGAGTATAGTGGATGGGTGGAACGATTCGAAAATTGGGTTCAAGCGAATAACCTAGAGGCGTGGGAATGTGTTGAAGAACGATATGTTAGACCGATTGATGAAGACGGAGAGATTGTTGCGATTAAAGATTTAGATGACCAAGAGAAAAAGAAATACAAAAGTGAAAAGAAGATGATCAGTATATTGCAACAAGCTATTAAGGAAGACATCTTGATTTTATTGCAACACAACGAAAGTGCACACTCAATGTGGAAAGCACTAAAAACGAAGTTTGTTGGAAGTTTGGACTTGATCAAGAACAAAAAATCGCTTTTGAAGAAAGAATTTGATCTATTTCGTGGATTAAAAACTGAAAACACCAAAATGATTATAGAAAGATATTGCAATTTGGTGGTTAACATGAAGCGATTGGATATCAAGAAAGATAGAGAAGAATGGGTGGAAAAGTTGGCTGATGCGTTACCACAAGATGTTTGGGGCACATATCTTATGATTCTGAAGAATAATGGTGAATTTGCGAATCTATCGCTGAGCAAGTTTATTGAAAAACTCGAAGTTCAAGAGATGGAACAACGAAAGATGGAGAAAATGAAGAATTCTAATGGTGAACAGGATATTGGTTTGTACTACAAAGGAAGTACGATTGATAAGACCAACATTGCACCAAAGATCGAAACTGCATTTAACGCAAACAGTTCTTTTGGAAAGTCATCTCAAGGATCAAACAACAATAATAGATTCTCTTCATATCCATCATTTGATCCAAATCTTTCAGCAACCGATTCTAAACCGCAAAGCTCATACAACAATAATGGCCAAATTATACAATGCAACATTGCATTACATCTTTAGAATGGTCAGAATTTCTCGGAAGAGTTTGCCAAAGGTCATATGTCATTATTGGTGACGGTATTAGAGTCTTATGAAAGTTTGGTAGCCGGAAGGATTGGTAATCCAATGTTGACTAAAGAGGATTATGATTAGATTGATGCTGAAGAGATGGAACTAATGGATATAAAGTGGTGTATGGCTAGTGTGTTGAGAAAAGCTGAGAAGTTTAAACAGATCACAGGAAGAGATGATTTCCGTGATGCTGGAACTTCACCTTTAGGTTTTGATAAATCTAAAGTTACTTGTTTTCGTTGCAGGGAGAAGAGACATTTTAAACGAGAATGCACAAATCACGAAGCAAGTGGAGCTCAAAATCCATTCGGAAACAATGATTATCATCGAAAAGCGATTTTTCATCAAATTGCTCAACAGCCGCATCAACATCAATCGCCACAAACTTCACATGCTAGGAAGGATCTGATCGAAGAGCCATCAAAGAAAGCTTATCTAGTTCATCAAGAAGATGAAAGAATTCCAGAAGGTTTTAATTGGGATCATTATGATCCTAACAGAACTTCAGATTCTAAAGCATTTGTTGCTCAAATTTTTGAAGATTCAACTGCTGAAGATGAAATGGTGTATGCTTATTACGAATCTCAGCAATTCAGTCATAAAAAGAAAGAAGAAGAACCAATTTCAACAAAAGAGGCTTCAGAAAAAGCACCAATCTTTGATCACTCATCAGATGAAGAGAGTGATGATGACAGTGAAGAAATTCGAAAACTTGAATATTATAAAAGAGAATTTTCACCTGATAGGTATAATTTGGATTTTGCAGGTAAAATGGAAGAGATCAAAGAAAGACAAGCTGCGAAAAAGAAGAATCATAAGGCAACAACTGTTGAAGAAAAGGTCAAACCTGAGGAAAATGTTCGAGTAATAAAGAAGCAGGTTAAAGAAATTCCAGTTATCAAGGTTGAGAAGGAAGCAGATACTGAAAAGATACCTGAGAAGTGTGAAAATTGTGATACCTTGAAAAGGCACAACAACAAATTGATTCATAACATGAACAGACTGAAAGAATCTTATGATGTTTTAAACAAAGCTATGAATCAATATAGCAAGTCAAGCAATGAACAGGGGATAGCTATGAAGACACTCAATGGAGCGTTCATGACGAAACAGAAAATCATCAATCAGTACATTGAGAAATGTGCTGAACTTGAACAAAAATTGGAAACCCAGAGGATAGAAACTGAAAGGGTAAACAGATTATTGAAAAGTTATTCATGTGCTTCTTACGTGATTGACAGGATTTACCCTACAGTAGAAGGCATGGAAGCGTTTGAAGAAAAGAAATCTGAAGTAAAGAATACTGGTAAGAAACATAGTACCAATTATACAAGATGTCCACCTCCGCTTGAAGAAGGATATTCTCCACGAAATCCTAATTTAGAAAGAATCAAAAAGGCAACCAATTTAAAGTGGGAATCTGAACCTTCTGATGGATTGCCAGATAATATTGACATCACATTCACTGCATCTGACACTGATCAACAATCTGAGTTGATTAAGAAAGTGGTGGATCATGTGTTAGATAAAGATGAAACCGAGGAGTCAGAGTCAAAGTCGAAGTCTGACACTTCAAGTCCAACAGTTGAAAAAGGCAAAAGGGTTTACAATAATGATTTTCTGATATAAAAAAATAGTTTGAATGACGAAACATTCAAAGTAGCATATACTTTGAATGACTCCGACAAATTATATCCTGATGAAAAATTTCCAATAAGAGGTGTTAAAACTGAAATGATTAACAAGGTTTTCAAATTAACAGAAATTAATATTTCTGAAATAAAAGATGTAAATCTTACTGAAAAACCTAAAAAATACACTTCAAGAGTTCAACAAAGAATGAACAAGAAAAAGGGTTACAGTTCTGGTTCGGGTTATCAAAAGAAACCAAACCATAACAATAATTTCAAAAAGAAAGGATTAGGTTTTATTCCACCAGAAAATTATAAAAATGAGAAAATTTATAAACCAAAAACTAATTTTTTTTCAGGAACATCTTCTAAAGAAGAAAAAGAGAATTTGTTCAGAAAGCAGACGAACAAAGAATTCCTTGCTAAGAAGCAAGAGGGAATGAAGAATGATGTTGCTCAGAAGAAGGAAATGAGAACCTGTTACCAATGCAAAAAAGTTGGTCACATCGCCTGGAACTGTCCAAAGCCAACCGACACACAACAGGGAGTGTCTTCTAAACTTAAAGAAAAAAATTGTTGATGAAAATGAACCACCAACGGACAAATTCAAAGTGTTTAAAAATTCTACATTTGAAGTTGGTGAGAGTTCAACACATTTTTACAAAAGAAGAGTGAATCTGAACAACCACAAGTGGGTTGTTAAGAAATCAGAGGTAAATTTTGGCGATGAATCTGACTCGTCAAAGTCAGAGGAGCCACAAGTTGAGCTAAAAAGTGATAATTTCGTTCCGACAATGGATGATGCAAATTTTCCACCATAGTCAAACGGAAACTTAAAACAAAAAATTGGCAAAGTTGATATTTCAAATCAATTCTTTTCTGAAAAGAAAGAATTTGATGTTGAAAAAGCCTTTAACCCTAAAGTTTTAAATATTTTTGGAAAAATGGTTGACGGGAAGGTCAAAGGGGTAAAGGAATTCTATGACAACAATAAGAAAGGAAAGAAACCGAGTGATGATGACTCGGAATCACCCAAGGACCGTCAGGATTGGGTGAATCTCTTTAACTGAAATCCTGACTTACCGGAGCTCCCAAGTTGGTAATCGTGGAGCATGAATCGGCATCATTCTTGAAAAATGTTTTGAAAAACCTACAAGAGATAGTTTTTACAAGTAGTTGAAAGAACAAAGTGATGAATTAAACCCAATGATGTGTGAAATCAACAAAACTAATTTTCCGGAAAAAAACCATTTTGATTAAAACAAACTTAAGTGTTTTGAAATCATAATGGGAAAATAGTTTGTTGTCAGGGGGAGTTCTGATTGTTTACACAAGTGGATGACGAATTGAAGCAATTCACATCAGTTTGTCATTTTATTTGTACAATTATTGCGTTTATTTTCAAATTTTCCTTGAAAATAAAAAATTGAAACATATTTTTGATTTTAGGGGGAGTAAAAAATTTAGAAATTTTGAAAATTTGAAAAATCCAAAAACATGATAAAAAAAAAAAACCAAAAACATCGAAAAATCAAAAATTGAGTTTTGTTGTGAAAAAGAGGAAATGATAGTAAATCAGTAGACTATCACAGCATGCTAAAGAAATGGAAAGTCAAAATGATTTTAAACAGGTCTCACTGATGATGTGCCGGTAGACTTCACACGACTAGTAGATTGAATTTGAGATATAAACCTAAATATCAATACTTACTTATCTCGTGGGGAACATCTCTCGGATATATGGGTAACCCCCGAAATCTTGTTTGAGAGATTGCCAGATTCTGAGATACTAGGTCTTTATAGTGTTTGATATCTGGGGTATTATACCTGGTCTTCTGATATTGCGGAAGCAATGGCCTAGACCTCGTATAATACTTTACGCGATTTAAAAGCTTACCCTCTGCATAAAAATTAAAAAATATCGAAAGATATGAATCAATTGCAGTTGAAGAAAAGAGTCTCTAAAGGGAACATACCTAAAGTCGAGCCTTCATCTCTTTGACTGAACGGAAGTTCATACCTGAGCTCTCAAGGTCTCGCACTAACCCAGAATACACATATCAAATTGGTATACTCACCTGTAAGACTGAATCTAGGGAATTTTGATACGGGAGTATATTCTGAGGTGGGACACGCGAATAAGTTTAAGTCTTTAAAACACTAATTTCGTATCTCGAATCAATTGAAACTTGTGTAGAAGTTTAAGTGGACAACAATACTGACAATCAGAAGTGAATTTGTTTAAAACTTAAAGTTAAATCAAGATCAACGGTGTTAGTGATAAGTCTCAAAAACTGATATGATCCTCTTACACAAACTCAAAAAAATATTGTCTGTAAATATTTCTTTATTGCATTTAACACTCTTAAAATCTTAAAAAAAAACTCAAAAAGAATGTGTTTTAGCATAAAATTTTGAAAAATCAAAAAGATTTTATTTCATCTTATTTTCGACAACTGATGTTGAAAAGCTGATTTTCAAAATTCCGAGTGCTAAACATGATGACTAACAGTGGTTTGGGAGAGTATGTTTGAAATGAAAAATGAAGTTAAAGTTTGAGATAATTTGAGAAATGTTACAAGTGATGTTTTGAGAATGATTTTATTGTTAGTTAATCAAGGTCATTAATTTGAACTTGATATAACTATTGTTGATGTTGAATGATTTCTACAAGAGGTTTCTAAATTTGTTAAATTTTAAAAATTGTGAAATTTACTTTTGGGTAGAGTATGTGCAGGTAAAAAGCTTTGAAAGAGCTAGATTTCGACTCCTGAGGATTTTTCGCATAAACGTATGCAGATTAGAGCCAGGTTTCTGATCCTGTTGCTACGTAAAGCCAGGAGACGTTCCTGAACCTGTGAAGATCTCAGAGTAAGGGGAGTCTGAAGTTATGAGCTTAAGGAATCAAGAGAATTTGAAGAGTCAGATTGAGATTCTGGGAGAGTAAGAGAGAGATTGAAGGATGCTTACAGAGAAAGATACTTTGGAAAGAGCGTGAAGACTGGTCAAGACTGAAGACTCAATACACTGAAGACTCGTCAACATCCAAGGGGGAGTTTGTTAGTGCATATGTCTGTTGACTTCGTCTTGTATCGAGTCATGTAACTAGATAGTTAGACCAAGACACGTTGTACGAGGGAAACAGGAAACAGGGCTGAACCAGTAGGTTCATGCGACCTGGCCAGTTCGTGCGAACTGACCAGTTCGTGCGACGTGGCATGTCTGGTTCATGCGACCTGGCTTCTCCTATATATAGTGAGTCTTGGGTCTTCATTTGTAACATTCTGATTCCGGAGACGAAGTGCTGCCGAAGTATCGAACGATCTGTAAACATTATCAAATCAATACAATCGACAGTTAAAGTGATTCTAAGTGCAAATCAAGCTGCTATAACATCAATACGTCTGATTCCGCCTTTCGTATTGATCGAGAACTCTTCTGAACGTCTCGTTTGATCGAATCTCCGATCCTACAAGTGAAATCAAAATTGAGTTTTGTTGTGAAAAAGAGGAAATGATAGTACATCGGTGGACTATCACAACTTGCTAAAGAAATGGAAAGTCAAAATGATTTTAAGCAAGTCTCACTGATGATGTGCCAGTAGATTTCACACAGCTAGTAGATTGAATTTGAGATATAAACCTAAATATCAATACTTACTTATCTCGTGGGGAACATCTCTCGGATATATGGGTAACCCCTGAAATCTTGTTTGATAGATTGCCTGATTCTGAGATACTAGATCTTTATAGTGTTTGATATCTGGGGTATTATACCTGGTCTTCTGATATTGCGGAAGCAATGGCCTAGACCTCGTATAATACTTTACGCGCTTTAAAAGCTTACCCTCTGCATAAAAATTGAAAAATATCGAAAGATATGAATCAATTGGAGTTGAAGAAAATATTCTCTAAAGGGAATACATCTAAAGTCGAGCCTTCATCTCTTTGACTGAACGGAAGTTCATACCTGAGCTCTCAAGGTCTCGCACTAACCCAGAATACAGATATCAAATTGGTATACTCACCTGTAAGACTGAATTTAGGGAATTTTGATACGGGAGTATATTCTGAGGTGGGACACGCGAATAAGTTTAAGTCTTTAAAACACTAATTCCGTATCTTGAATCAATTGAAACTTGTGTAGAAGTTTAAGTGGACAACAATACTGACAATCAGAAGTGAATTTGTTTAAAACTTAAAGTTAAATCAAGATCAACGGTGTTAGTGATAAGTCTCAAAAACTGATATGATCCTCTTACACAAACTCACAAAAATATTGCTGTAAATATTTCTTTATTGCATTTTAACACTCTGAAAATCTTTAAAAAAAAACTCAAAAAGAATGTGTTTTAGCATAAAATTTTGAAAAATCAAAAAGATTTTATTTCATCTTATTTTCGACAACTGATGTTGAAAAGCTGATTTTCAAAATTCCGAGTGCAAAACATGATGAACAACAGTGGTTTGGGAGAGTGTGTTTGAAATGAAAAATGAAGTTAAAGTTTGAGATAATTTGAGAAATGTTACAAGTGATGTTTTAAGAATGATTTTATTGTTAGTTAATCAAGGTCATTAATTTGAACTTGATATAACTATTGTTGATGTTGAATGATTTCTACAAGAGGTTTCTAAATTTGTTAAATTTTAAAAATTGTGAAATTTACTTTTGGTTAGAGTATGTGCAGGTAAAAAGCTTTGAAAGGGCTAGATTTCGACTCCTGAGGATTTTCCGCATAAACGTATGCAGATTAGAGCCAGGTTTCTGATCATGTTGCTACGTAGAGCCAGGAGACGTTCCTGAACCTGTGAAGATCTCAGAGTAAGGGGGAGTCTGAAGTTATGAGCTTAAGGAATCAAGAGATCTGATCAAGAGAATTTGAAGAGTCAGATTGAGATTCTGGGAGAGTAAGAGAGAGATTGAAGGATGCTTACAGAGAAAGATACTTTGGAAAGAGCGTGAAGACTGATCAAGACTGAAGACTCAATACACTGAAGACTCGTCAACATCCAAGGGGGAGTTTGTTAGTGCATATGTTTGTTGACTTCGTCTTGTATCGAGTCATGTAACTAGATAGATAGACCAAGACACGTTGTACGAGAGAAACGGGAAACAGGGCTGAACCAGCAGGTTCATGCGACATGGCCAGTTCGTGCGAACTGACCAGTTCGTGCCACCTGGCATGTCTGGTTCGTGCGACCTGGCTTCTCCTATATATAGTGAGTCTTGGGTCTTCATTTGTAACATTCTGATTCCGGTAGCGAAGCTCTGCCGAAGTGTCGCCAGCTTGTGTAACGTTGTGAAATCAATACAATCGACAATTAAAGTGATTCTAAGTGTGAATCTAGCTGATATAACATCAATACGTCTTATTCCACCTTTCGTATTGATCTAGAACTCTTCTGATCGACTCGTTTGATCGATTCCCCGATCCTACAAAAAATGTAAACACTTAGAAAAATATTTCTAAACAAATATTTACAAGTATATTTTAAACCATAAATTGTTACAAAAACTTTGCCATAACTTTGGTTACAAAAATTATAATTATTGGAGGTTGGTTTTTATAAATAAAAGTGACTAAATATGTATTTAGGAAATATATATTTAGATAACACCATATGTGTGATTATTTGTATATTTGGTGTATTAGTTATATTATTTTAGGACATGAAATAATATAACACATCAAAATACCAAAAATTACAAACTAAAATTATACCAAAATTCCAAGGAATAAATATACACATTCTACACAAAATATTGGTGAAACCGAACTATGGAATAAGACTTACAAAGTATTCCGGAAAATTTATTCACAAAGTATATTTTGGTAAATAATATTTTGGACACCAAGGAAATGAAAATATGATTTTTACAATTACTACAAGAATATATCATATTTTGACAAGGGAAAAATATATTATTTTTGGCAAGTATGAAGATATATTTTTCTTGAAATTTTTAGAAGATATATTATTTTTAAGAAATATATATTTTCTTACACAAACATGAAATACGATATTTTTGGGTAAAAGATCTATTTTCTCAAATAAATATGAAATATATCATTTTTGGAGAAAATGAGTTTATATATTTTCCAAGTTGGACTTGAAAATATATTAATTTTGAAACTTATGAGAAAATACAAATATTTTTGCCAAAAGAAAAATTATAAATAATTTTTCTAAATAATATTTATTACAATACATAACTTAGAAATATACATTGGTGGACCTTTATTAAGGATATTATTTCAGAAAATTAATACGAAACTAAGTATAAGGATACGAATACAAATACACCCATCCTTGGGAAGAATATACAAGTATAAATACTTGGGAAGTATTAAGTTAATATATATTGTTTCAACAATTATTCCAAAATTTAATAAAAATAATTTAAGTTAAAATATTAACTATTTTAACAAATAATTATATAACTTGGAATAATATCGAAAATACGAAGAAATGTAACTCAAAGACATTAATACTAAGTCAAGGCACGACCCGCTCGTCTAATAGATCATAGTACGTTGTAGGTAGTCGTGTTTTATCTGAAGAAGCTTGAGTTACGGTGATTGAAGATGCAAGACTGTGAGTTCATGACCCCCTTTTCTCTAACTGTTTTTGGTTTTATAACTTCGGGGGTGAAATACATGTTACAACTATTTACAAACATTTTGATTTGGTATGGTTAGCTAAGGATGAGTACTACTTGATCATGTGAGTGGTGGGTACAACACTTAAGGCCATTAATCCTCGTTGTAGGACCGAGGGACAAGTGTGATAGATCTATTTGGGTGTAGTGAGCCCACACCCATGTGGACCAGGGTGGCCCATGAGGTGACTATGTCTTATTCCCAGAGACAAATCTGCTAGGTTTGAGTTTTCCTGCATCACTTCACACATATCAATGGCCTTGCAAACCATTGGTGATCTGTTTTCCTTGTTGCTTTCATACCAGGAGTTTACAAACATATATACATACTTTCAATGATTTCAAAGGTTGTTCGTACACACAAACAAACACATGAACTCGCTCAACTTTTGTTGATATTTTCAAACTACATGTATTTCAGGGAATTAGATGTGGATCTGGCAGGCGTTCGGAAGTTCCAAGTGTGGTTTAAAAATAAAAGATGTCATCCATGATCTTAGGGTTTGGTCAGTTTGTCTTGTCCTGGACGAGACACGTCTTCCAAATCCTGGTGTTATCTAATGTCTTTGTCAAGTCTTTGTGAACTCTTAAACAAGTTGCATGTTTAGTACTCGAATTTAACTTCTATGTTTTAAAACAATGTTGTTGTTATGTTTTTTAAATTTATTTAATGGATGACCATCGTTAGATTTATCATATAGTGGTTATTATTATGGAATGCAATGATATTAAGAAAGTCACACATAATCACGCTTCCGCAAAAAGTCAGGGTGTGACACATAGGGTTATCGTGTAACACACGTTACCCCAAATTAAATTGATGAAAGACCGATATAGTTAATGAATTACGTGTGTTAACACGTGTCGAAGAAAGCCTTGTATTATAGTACGGGTGCTTGTTAATGTTAACATTACTAATATATGTAAACATTCTAGTTTTAGGACCCTTGCATCTGAAGATGATGAGAGTCTAAGGATCTATCGATACGATGAAGATATGGTTTAAAGTATGACGAGTAAACTATACTCGCCAAAGACATAAATCAAGAAATGATCTCGAATAGAGATCGAACAACAAGGAAATTTTATCAGGGCGAGTACCTACTAGGTACACGTCTTAAATTTATAGTACAAACAGTAATGTGCAACAAATACATAGGAATGACAGTTGCATATAGAATATGAAACTTGGGAGACCTGGATAGGTTACCTATCCAGGATGATGTTTCCAAGAGAAATTAAGTAGAAATACGTATTATTCACGATTGTGAATAACAAGACAATAACAGAATTCAGCTTATGCATAAACTTGGACGAGAGTAATCATCCAAGTAAGTATTCTCAAAATAAGCCCTATTGAGAAAAGTAACGATTACATTAACGAATGTGATTGTAAAAAATGTTTATAAAAAGAAAACATTTTATATGTTCAAGGATAAAACGAGTAAAACTAAGAATTGTTAACTGACAATTAAATAAAGTTTTACCAAAATGAAATCATAGATATGGAATGGAATTGAGGAGTTACTTACATGGGACGTGATGTGATAATTATAATAAGGTCACGTGTACCATGTGTTGATCGCTTACTCTGGCCAAGTAAGTAGTGAACACATGATACCATGAGCTTCTTGTAATGAGCGCACTTATGTCCGATGTGGTAAGGTCGAGGCGAATGAAAAGTAAAAAGATCCTTAGGGTCAAGAAATTATATGGGCATACTCGTATAAATGGTTTTCGAGGGAACCATAAAAACGATATATGGCGCACATAGAAATAAATAACCCAAGGAAATTCGTGAAATAAGTCATTATGGACAAAAAAAACCATGGTTGACAAAAAAGGGCAAGTAAAACCAAAGTATAAATGACCCGTGGGGTCATAGAAACGAAGGTATTGCTCACACGGAACGACGATCAAAGTCGTTGACTTTGCTCGTAGTAAAGAAAGGATGATGATGATAATCATCATTCAAAGTTTATAAGGCCGTCAAGGATGGCCAAATAAAGAATAAAGGTTTGGTTGAATAAAAGGGATGAATTTCGGTAAAACAACCAAACAGGTCAAAAAGAAGTCTTAATGCATACCGGAATGGTTGCATTAACGATGACTTCAGAAAAATACCCGGTTGATGGGCATGATTTTAAATACATGCGTAAACCGAGAAACGAGAACGCGGATTAAAAGTCAAAAGACTCGGATTATGAGTTATGACTAAAAGCGAATAAAAATTTTCGCAAATAAAATTTGTGATAATTATGTTCAACTATTTCGAGGTTGAACAGGTTGAATAAAGAATAAAGTTTGAGTGTTCATAAGTGATGGATTTCATACGAACAAGTCAAACGGGTCAGATAAAGTATAATGCTTGATAATATAAGGAAGCGCAAACCGGGTAACGGGAGCGTTAAAAACAAAGGAATAATGAGCCCAGTAATGGAACATGATTAAATATAAATATAGGCGTAAACCGGATAATGGTAAGTGTGAGACAAACCGACGCGTAAATGACGTAAGAAGTCATAGAGTCGGAAGAATGGTCCGAAAGAAAACGATTGTAGTCATGGACTACAGTCAAAGTTAACGGATTTCAAACGTGAAAAAAAATGATTTTCAAATATAAAAAGAGTGCCTTGACACCAAACATATATTTTTAAGAAAGACAAGAGTAAAAAGAATGATCTACAGGATCATCATAACCATCGGGTTATAAACAGTGTAAAGGTCTACGAGACCAAAATGACACTCGGGTCACGAATAAAAAGATATGAACTATAGAGGTCTCGCCTTAAAGAGGTGAAAGCCTAAAGAAATAGCCTAAAATGCTAAATGAAAGAACCTACGGGTTACTTAGACAAAGCGAGGGAACCAGTTGAGAATCCACGCGTAAAACAAGAACTGTATAATAATAAATGCCAAGTCGTCAAAATTGCTTGACATAAATTAAAGATAAAATGTTAACCTAAAATTTACTTTTAGTGAAAACAACGTTTTATCAAACATACATAGTATGAGATGGATTGGGAAACAATTTGTAACATTTGTGTCTTTCAATCTTTGTAATTAAGTTTGTAATCAATGAAACATTTTGTTTGATATCCAAGAATTTTATTATAACATGTGCCTTACATTATTTAGCAAAAGTCAAATTGAAAACCAAATTGTCCATGTCCGCAGAAAAATACAGCAATCATGCGGTAATATACAGCATTCCGCAAAACGAAACAGTAACTATCCGAAAACCCAAAAATAAATATTATTTGTCATAAATAATATAATGGGTATTAAAAACAACACAAAATCCGCAATCGAATCTTATTTCGTTAAGCTACACGGCTAGTTCAGTAAACTGCCAGTCAGCAAAGCCGGTACCGGAACCGTGTCAAAAATAATAAATTTTTTTAGTCCAAAAAGTTGGATTAATTATTTGAATAATAAAACAAGTGCAAAAATATTTTTTTGTTATGTATATATCCAAACGAAACACGGTGTCAGTATTTAACCCGGTACAAGACCTGAACCAAATTTTTCAACCAAACAACGAACTACCAATTTTAGTGAGTTAGTTTTATCTAGTGTCACATTACTTTAAAATGTTGAACCTTGAAACTTTATAGAAAACTTCATCTAAATTATTAAAATGTATATAGTTTATATAGTATAACAAAGTTTTATAAAAAAAAATTTAATTTATAAAACCCCAAACCACCACCCCCCATGTCCATAGTTTTGGTGGGTCCCCCACCAACTCATCTTCCTTGATGTGTTGTAAAATTTAAAGAGTGATCAGTGTTGGTGATGTGTAAGAAGAAGAGATGATCACAACACTTAACAATACATGTCACAAACCATTTTCACTCTAAGTTTTCATAAGCAATCAACACACACAACTCACTCTCTTTCTCCATCTAGAAATCGATCAAGAACAAACACCTCCATCTTCAACTTTTCAAAATCCAAACACTAGAATTTCATATATACATGGAGGTTCAAAGATGATTTAAGGCATTTTCTAGACTTGGGAGCACACTTGAAACATTTCTCAAGCTTGGAGGCTCTTGGATCTTTAGCTTTTCATCATCTTTTCTACTTGTTCTTCCCTAGCCTAGTGCTAGTAGTAAGCTTCAAATCTTGTACTTACATTTTTTGTGAATTATGTTTAAACACAAATGTACAAGTAATCATCTTGAAGCTTATTTAAAAATCACATCAATCACTAACAAAAATTAAACAAAACTAATATGATTATGTGTTATTTATGATGATTCTTGATAATCTTTGAAGTTATGACCATGTAGTAAACTTGATCTTGCATCTTCATTTTTTAAAAGTATGATCTAAACACATGCATGTTTAGATCTAGCAAGATCCATTAACATGAATGTTATGAACTTGTAATTTTTTTTTAAAATGTTTTTTTATAAAACATGTATACATAGATTGACATAAAAATCATGTTACAAAAATGAAGTCTTTAAAATATGTTTAACTAAAGATTGTTTTGATTAAAAATGATTAGAAACTTTAATCATGATTATACAAGTTATATGGTCATCTAGGTTATCGGTCATAACCCAGACAAGTTATATGGTCATCTAGGTTATCAGTCATAACCCAGACAAGTTATCTTGTCATAACCCAGACGAGTTATCTGGTCATCTAGGTTATCAGTCTAGGTTATCGGTCATAACCCAGACAAGTTATATGGTCATCTAGGTTATCGGTCATAACCCAGACAAGTTATATGGTCATCTAGGTTATCGGTCATAACCCAGACAAGTTATATGGTCATCTAGGTTATCAGTCATAACCCAGACAAGTTATCTGGTCATCTAAGTTATCGGTCATAACCCAGACAAGTTATATGGTCATCTAGGTTATCAGTCATAACCCATACAAGTTATCTGGTCATATAGGTTATCAGTCATGACCCAGATGAGTTATTTGGTCATCTAGGTTATCAGGCACACTTAGACAAAATAAAAGTAATCTTTAAACATGCATCCAACCTATTAAGATAAACCCACTTTTATAAGAACACATTGGGCTAGACCCACACTAGTTAAATGAAATGGGGTAGATCCACACATACAAAGTCAATTGAGCTAGACCGATATGTACAAAACATTTGAATCGGAATTTCATATCTAACTCATGGGCTAGATTCATTCAAACATAAACAAAGAAAGCAAACGAATACAAGCATAACAACAATTCAAGATGAAATACTTGTACAATGAAAGAACATAAATCTAAGTGTCTAATAAGGTTAGAACACTTGTAAGGTGAATAACAAACGAAGAATCCAAAAGCAAAACGAGATTTGCTTGGAACGCAAATTTGTGAGTACATAGTCCCCTCTTTTATGTTTTCAAATGTTTTGGGGTGATATATATGTGCCTGTTTTTATTTTCAAAGTCTATGGTTTATATAATAAACACGAAGATTTCAATAATGTGAACGAACTTATTGGTGCGTTAGTTTATAACACGAATGACATTCATTAACAATGATCAAGCCTACCAGTAGTATGTTATGGTACCATAGGATCTGACAAATCCCGTTATCGGACTATCACCATGGATATGGGGGTAATATGGGTAACGACAGAAACTGTTATTTTAACAAACCCTTTGGTGGTTTGTTAGTCGAATTAAAGAGATCATTTGGTGGTCTAGACGAGTCAAACACAGGTTTGAATGTATTCATTAAAGAACGACCAAAAGTTTTTCAAAATTAAAACACGGACGATTGACGAATGGTTTAAAACACAGACGATTGACGAATGGTTTATAACACGAACGATTGAACAAAATGGTTTATAAGAATTACAAATGTTTTAGTCAAGATTCATGGCTACATGATTTTTTTTATAAACCTTAACCAATATGTTTTAGTTGGTTAATCATATTGCAACAATTCAAACACTTTTGATACATGATTATACAAGTTATCTGGTCATCTAGGTTATCGGTCATAACCCAGACAAGTTATATGGTCATCTAGGTTATCAGTCATAACCCAAACAAGTTATCTAGTCATCTAGGTTATCGGTCATAACCCAGACGAGTTATCTGGTCATCTAGGTTATCAGTCTAGGTTATCGGTCATAACCCAGACAAGTTATATGGTCATCTAGGTTATCAGTCATAACCCAGACAAGTTATCTGGTCATCTAGATTATCGGTCATAACCCAGACAAGTTATTTGGTCATCTAGGTTATCAGTCATGACCCAGACGAGTTACTTGGTCATCTAGGTTATCAGGTACACTTAGACAAAATAAAAGTAATCTTTAAACATGGATCCAACCTATTAGGATAAACCCACTTTTATAAGAACACATTGGGCTAGACCCACACTAGTTAAATGAAATGGGGTAGATCCACACATACAAAATCAATTGAGCTAGGCCCATATGTACAAAACATTTGAATCAGAATTTCATATCTAACTCATGGGCTAGACCCATTCAAACATAAACAAAGAAAGCAAACGAATACAAGCATAACAACAATTCAAGATGAGATACTTGTACAATGAACGAACATAAATCTAAGTGTCTAATAAGGTTAGAACACTTGTAAGGTGAATAACAAACGAAGAATCCAAAAGCAAAATGAGATTTGCTTGGAACGCAAATTTATGAGTACATAGTCCCCTCTTTTATGTTTTCAAATGTTTTGGGGTGATATATATGTGCCTGTTTTTATTTTCAGAGTCTATGGTTTATATAATAAACACGACGATTTGAATAATGTGAACGAACTTGTTGGTGCGTTAGTTTATAACACGAATGACATTCATTAACAATGATCAAGCCGAGCAGTAGTATGTAATGGTACCATAGGATCTGACAAATCCCGTTATCAGACTATCACCATGGATATGGGGGTAATATGGGTAACGACAGAAACTGTTATTTTAACAAAACCTTTGGTGGTTTGTTAGTCGAATTAAAGAGACCCTTTGGTGGTCTAGACGAGTCAAACACAGTTTTGAATGTATTCATTAAGGAACGACCAAAAGTTTTTCACAATTAAAACACGGACGATTGACGAATGGTTTATAACACGAACGATTGAACAAAATGGTTTATAAGAATTACAAATGTTTTAGTCAAGATTCATGGCTACAAGAATTTTTTTTATAAACCTTAACCAATATGTTTTAGTTGGTTAATCATATTGCAATAATTCAAACACTTTTGATAGATGATTTTCAAATATCGACTCTCGTAGATAGTCGAAGTGTTGCAATAGGTATACAAAGCCACGAATTTGACATACTCACAAAACCTATGTACTCGCCGGCTTTTTATGCTGACTCTCTTTTCACATATGTTTCAGGGGCGGTTGTTTGATGGTTTGGTCATGCTTCACGTAGGATTCGGACGCTGGCTTTAGTAACTTAAAATAAGAAGACTATGTTTGAACTTTGTTTCTGTTTAATTTAAGACAATGTAATATGTTTAATCTTTGAATCAAACTTCTAATATCATGTGTTGTGAAACAAATTAATTCTGTGACATGACTCCCTGACGTTTTCCGCCGCGGATTGTTGTTTTACGCGGTCGGGGTATTACAGAAAAAGTTGGTATCAGAGCACATGGTTATAGGGAATTAGGTTGTTAGTAATACTTTGACCTAGACTATAACCTTCCTAGGACCCTAACACAAGTTATCTTATGTTTATATCTTAAAACAATACTATCATCTATCCTTAGGTGGTTACCTAAACAAGTACACAAATTTCAAATCCATTATGAAAATCAATCATCTATCCTTAGATGATTTATTTTTTTAGGCTTAATGCCTTCAAAGTTTTCAACTCTCATCAAAGTTTGGGTTTTAATAATGTGAACACGTGCAATCCGGAAGGGTGGATGCCTACAAGTTTTCTGTCTAAGGTTAGAGTTTTCGTACAAATCCACTTATCGGACCAGTCACTCTTACCTGGGAACTCTTGGGGTGAATGTCCACTTATAGACTAAAGCATGTCTTTACGATACATTATAAGGACTCGTTTACTTTGATTAGTCACTGTGTGTCGTTTGTTTATTTTGAGTAACAAACAAATGACCACCTTCCTTATGTTTCGTCGATATTTTCAATACCTCTTTTGATTGCCCAATGTCAATCTCACACATTTCCTTATGTTTCCTTTTCTTATAGAATGCCTCCTCGACGTGATCAAACTCAAGATGCCGCAATGGTAGCCATGATCGCTCAGCAAATTGCTGCTGTACTCCCGAATCTTGTAACTCATATTAACCAAGCAAACAACAATAACAATGCACCTGCACCGTGCAATTTTAAGACATTCAATTCGGCTAAACCACTCAAATTTTCTGGGTCTGAAGGAGCTACTGGGCTCCTACAGTGGTTCGAGAGTCTAGAAAGCACGTTTCGACATGTTCAATGCCCAAATGAGCGAAAGGTTGAGTTTGCGTCAAGTGTGTTTCAGAAAAGGGCGCTTACATGGTGGAATGGTTTGATGAGAGATAGGGGTGCCGATGTGGAGATGGAATAGACTTGGGAAGAGCTTCGGGCTCTCATGATGAGAGATTTCTGCCCCCGACATGAAATAAGGGCATTAGAAAGGGCGTTTGACGATCTTAAACAGGATGGGGGAGAACACCGTGCTTACACGGACCGTTATGAGGAGTTGAGTTTGCTCTGTCCTACCATGGTTACGCCATTGGATAAGGCAATTGAGAGGTACATCGATGGTCTGCCTGATTCCATTCAAGACATTGTTACTAGAAGTAATCCTACCACTGTCCATCAGGCGATTGAATTGGCTGCTACCCTGACTGAATCTCTTGTCAGAAAGGGGAAATTATTTCGTAAGGGCGATAAGAAACAAGCAGCCAAGACCACTCAGGGAAACAAAGCTGAGCCTTCGAAGAGGTCGAGGAAGCACAAGGCTTCCCATAATTTTGCAGTTGTTACACAACCCAACCCGAACACTCAGAACCAGCCAGCACAACCTCCAGCCAGGAAACCATATGCTGGTACTGTGCCGTTGTGCAATCGGTGCAATGGTCATCATCAGGCTCATCTTGTTTCTCGTCAGTGTGCATCATGTGGGAAACTTGGCCACACGGCCAACTTTTGTCGATCTGCTCTTAACCAAGCTGCACAGAATCCTGGTCAACCTCAAGCTACTCCTGCTAGGCCTCCATTCCCACCTAGTTCATGCTACAATTGTGGTGAAATGGGTCACTTCAAGAACAACTGTCCGAAACTAGTGAACGCGAATGCAAATCCAGCTCGTGGACGTGCTTTCAACATCAACGCCAACGAGGCTCGTGCTGATAATGAAGTAGTCAACAGTACGTTCCTTGTTAACAATCAACATGCTTCTGTTCTTTTCGATTCTGGTGCCGATAGAAGTTTTGTATCACTAGCCTTTGAGTCTTTGCTTTCAATGCCTAGAACTAAACTAGGAAATCCCTTATCTGTGGAAATTGCTAATGGTCAACCCCTTGTACTCGACTCTGTCA
This sequence comes from Helianthus tuberosus, assembly GCA_030545235.1. NCBI lineage: Eukaryota > Viridiplantae > Streptophyta > Magnoliopsida > Asterales > Asteraceae > Helianthus > Helianthus tuberosus. The sequence continues at coordinate 59,146,717 of CM060429.1, read as the reverse complement.
TTCGTAATTGCCAATTGAACCTCGGTGAGCACCTATTTCCCATTGACCTCACACCAATGCAACTTGGGAGTTTTGACGTTATAGTAGGAATGGATTGGTTAACCAAGCACCATGCTGAGGTGATTTGTTTCGACAAGGTTGTTCGTATACCACTTTCGTCTGGTGAAGTCTTAGAGGTTCGTGGAGAGAAACCCGTTAGTAGCTTGAAGCTCATGACCTGCACTCAAGCCCAAAAATACCAACGAAAGAAATATGTGGCCTTTTTGGCACATATCGTAGAGGAGAAAGGCAAGAGCAAGAGTATTCAAGATATCCCCATTGTTCGGGATTATCCTGAGGTATTTCCTGAAGAATTGCCTGGTTTACCTCCAGCACGTCAAGTTGAGTTCCGCATTGATCTGGTACCTGGTGCCAACCCAGTTGCTAAATCACCTTACCGTCTTGCACCGTCTGAAATGCAAGAGTTGTCAAAGCAACTTCAAGAGTTAGCTGACAAAGGATTTATCCGTCCAAGCTTTTCACCTTGGGGCGCTCCTGTTCTATTGGTGAAGTAAAAGGATGAATCTTTCCGTATGTGTATCGATTATCGTGAACTCAACAAACTCACGATCAAGAATCGATATCCCCTACCACGAATTGATGATCTCTTCGATCAATTGCAAGGTGCCATTTGTTTTTCAAAAATCGATATGCGTTCTGGGTATCATCAGCTTCGTGTAGTCGAAGAAGATATTCCCAATACTGCTTTCCGCACACGTTATGGCCACTATGAGTTCACTGTTATGCCTTTCGGTCTAACGAATGCTCCTGCCGTCTTCATGGACCTGATGAATAGGGTTTATAAACCTTATTTGGACAAGTTCATCATCGTTTTCATTGATGACATTTTGATTTATTCAAAGTCTCGAGCCGATCACGAACAAGATCTTCGTCTGAAAATGGAACTCCTAAAGAAGGAACAACTCTTTGCCAAGTTCTCCAAATGTGAATTTTGGCTTAAGGAAGTTCAGTTTTTTGGTCATATTGTCAACGACCAAGGTATACATGTGGATCCTTCCAAAATCGCAACGATTAAGGATTGGAATATACCCACTACTCCCACAGAAGTTCGCTCTTTTCTTGGCCTTGCTGGATATTACCGACGATTCATCGCGAACTTCTCAAAGATCGCGGTTCCTCTCACTGCTTTGACTTAGAAGAATAAGCCTTTTGAGTGGGGACCAAAACAAGAGGAAGCTTTTCAAACTCTAAAACAAAAACTCTGTGATGCTCCTGTCTTGTCTTTACCTGATGGCAGCGACGATTTCATTGTCTATTGTGACGCATCGAATTTAGGCCTTGGTTGTGTTCTCATGCAACGAGGTAAAGTCATAGCTTATGCGTCAAGACAACTAAAAATCCACGAGAAGAACTACACAACTCATGATCTTGAGTTAGGTGCCGTAGTTTTTGCTCTCAAAATTTGGAGACACTACCTCTTTCATACGAAGTGTGTGGTTTTCACAGACCACAAAAGTCTCCAACACATATTTAATCAAAAGGAGCTAAACATGAGACAACGACGCTGGGTCGAACTTTTAAATGACTATGATTGCAAGATTCGCTACCATCCTGGTAAGGCGAATGTCGTAGCCGATGCGCTAAGTCGAAAAGAACGCGTCAAGCTACATTGTATCCAAGTTCAATCTGATATTCAAACCCGCATTTCTCAGGCTCAACATACTTGTGTTACACAAGGCTTGATGGGTAAGGAATTACCATATCATATTAAGCCTCATCTTGAACTAAAGGGCAATGGGTTGTATTATTTCATGGACCGTTTGTGGGTTCCAATTCAAAACAATCTCCGCACCTTATTAATGGATGAAGCTCATAAATCTCGTTATTCAATCCATCCTGGTGCAGACAAAATGTACAAGGATCTTCGTACTCAGTATTGGTGGCCGGGTATGAAGAAAGACGTTGCCTTGTATGTGTCTAAATGCCTAACTTGTCTCAAAGTCAAGGCTGAACATCAACGCCCATCTGGTTTACTTGAACAACCAGAAATACCAGTATGGAAGTGGGAGAACATTGCGATGGATCTTATTAATAAGTTACCGTGTACGTCTAGAGGTCATGATGCGATCTGGGTAGTAATTGATCGTCTAACAAAGTCAGCACACTTTTTTCCGATTCGTGAGGATCTTTCTGCTGACAAGCTCGCCAAGATTTATGTTGATGAGACCGTATCTCGACATGGTGTTCCTTTGAACATCATATCTGACCGTGATGCTCGATTTTCATCTCCTTTTTGGGAGACCATGCAATCTGCCATGGGAACCAAGCTCAGTCTGAGCACTGCTTATCATCCTCAAACGGATGGACAATCTGAGAGGACGATTCAAACACTGGAGGATATGCTCAGAGCTTGCGTGATCGACTTCGGTGGTAATTGGGATTCGCATCTACCGTTGATCGAATTTTCCTACAACAATAGTTATCATGCCAGCATTAACATGGCGCCTTTCGAAGCTCTTTACGGTCGAAAATGTCATTCACCTGTCTGTTGGAATGAGGTCGGTGAAGCTTAGCTTACTGGACCTGAATTCATTCTGGAAACAACAGACAAAGTCAAGAAAATTCGCGATAACCTTTTAACAGCTAGAAGCCGTCAAAAGAGTTATGCGGACAAGCGACGCAAGCCCTTGGAATTTCAAGTCAGAGATCATGTCCTACTAAAGGTATCCCCTTGGAAGGGAGTGGTTAGATTTGGAAACAAAGGAAAACTTGCACCACGATACGTCGGACCATTTAAGATCGTTGAAAGAATCGGAAAGGTGGCCTACCGACTCGAGCTACCTCCTGAACTTGGGAATATTCACCCAACTTTCCACGTGTCCAATCTCAGAGAGTGTTTAGCCAATACAAATCTCCATATTCCCCTCGATGAAATTCACGTTGATGACACTATGCACTTTGTCGAGAAACCTGTGGAGATATTGGACCGTGAAGTCAAGAAACTCAAGCGCAAACGAATACCGATAGTCAAAGTTCACTGGTAATCCAAACGTGGCCCAGAGTTTACTTGGGAACGAGAGGATCAAATGGAGGAGAAATATCCACATCTGTTTCCACAATTTTCCTCTGAATCAATTTTGAGACGAAATTTCCTAAAGTAGGGGAGACTGTAACATTTGTGTCTTTCAATCTTTGTAATTAAGTTTGTAATCAAGGAAACATTTTGTTTGATATCCAAGAATTTTATTATAACATGTGCCTTACATTATTTAGCAAAAGTCCAATTGAAAACCAAATTGTCCATGTCCGCAGAAAAATACAGCAATCATGCGGTAATATACAGCATTCCGCAAAACGAAACAGTAACTGTCCGAAAACCCAAAAATAAATATTATTTGTCATAAATAATATAATGGGTATTAAAAACGACACAAAATCCGCAATCGAATCTTATTTCGTTAAGCTACACGACTAGTTCAGTAAACTGCCAGTCAGCAAAGCCGGTACCGGAACCGTGTCAAAAATAATAAAAAATTTTAGTCCAAAAAGTTGGATTAATTATTTAAATAATAAAACAAGTGCAGAAATATTTTTTTGTTATGTATTTATCCAAACGAAACACGGTGTCAATATTTAACCCGGTACAAGACCTGAACCAAATTTTTCAACCGAACAACGAACTACCAATTTTAGTGAGTTAGTTTTATCTAGTGTCACATTACTTTAAAATGTTGAACCTTGAAACTTTATAGAAAACTTCATCTAAATTATTAAAATTTATATAGTTTATATAGTATAACAAAGTTTTATAAAAAAAAATTTAATTTATAAAACCCCAAACCACCACCCCCATGTCCATAGTTTTGGTGGGTCCCCCACCAACTCATCTTCCTTGATGTGTTGTAAAATTGAGAGAGTGATTAGTGTTGGTGATGTGTAAAAAGAAGAGATGATCACAACACTTAACAATACATCTCACAAACCATTATCACTCTAAGTTTTCATAAGCAATCAACACACACAACTCATTCTCTTTCTCCATCTAGAAATCGATCAAGAACAAACACCTCCATCTTCAACTTTTCAAAATCCAAACACTAGAATTTCATATATACATGGAGGTTCAAAGATGATTTAAGGCATTTTCTAGACTTGGGAGCACACTTGAAACATTTCTCAAGCTTGGAGGCTCTTGGATCTTTAGCTTTTCATCATCTTTTCTACTTGTTCTTCCCTAGCCTAGTGCTAGTAGTAAGCTTCAAATCTTGTACTTACATTTTTTTGTGAATTATGTTTAAACACAAATGTACAAGTAATCATCTTGAAGCTTATTTAAAAATCACATGAATCACTAACAAAAATTAAACAAAACTAATATGATTATGTGTTATTTATGATGATTCTTGATAATCTTTGAAGTTATGACCATGTAGTAAACTTGATCTTGCATCTTCATTTTTTAAAAGTATGATCTAAACACATGCATGTTTAGATCTAGCAAGATCCATTAACATGAATGTTATGAACTTGTAATTTTTTTTAAAAATGTTTTTTTTTTATAAAACATGTATACATAGATTGACATAAAAATCATGTTACAAAAATGAAGTCTTTAAAATATGTTTAACTAAAGATTGTTTTGATTAAAAATGATTAGAAACTTTAATCATGATTATACAAGTTATATGGTCATCTAGGTTATCGGTCATAACCCAGACAAGTTATATGGTCATCTAGGTTATCAGTCATAACCCAGACAAGTTATCTTGTCATCTAGGTTATCGGTCATAACCCAGACGAGTTATCTGGTCATCTAGGTTATCAGTCTAGGTTATCGGTCATAACCCAGACAAGTTATCTAGTCATCTAGGTTATCGGTCATAACCCAGACAAGTTATATGGTCATCTAGGTTATCAGTCATAACCCAGACAAGTTATCTGGTCATCTAGGTTATCGGTCATAACCCAGACAAGTTATATGGTCATCTAGGTTATCAGTCAAAACCCATACAAGTTATCTGGTCATATAGGTTATCAGTCATGACCCAGATGAGTTATTTGGTCATCTAGGTTATCAGGCACACTTAGACAAAATAAAAGTAATCTTTAAACATGGATCCAACCTATTAAGATAAACCCACTTTTATAAGAACACATTGGGCTAGACCCACACTAGTTAAATGAAATGGGGTAGATCCACACATACAAAGTCAATTGAGCTAGACCCATATGTACAAAACATTTGAATCGGAATTTCATATCTAACTCATGGGCTAGATTCATTTAAACATAAACAAAGAAAGCAAACGAATACAAGCATAACAACAATTCAAGATGAAATACTTGTACAATGAAAGAACATAAATCTAAGTGTCTAATAAGGTTAGAACACTTGTAAGGTGAATAACAAACGAAGAATCGAAAAGCAAAACAAGATTTGCTTGGAACGCAAATTTGTGAGTACATAGTCCCCTCTTTTATGTTTTCAAATGTTTTGGGGTGATATATATGTGCCTGTTTTTATTTTCAAAGTCTATGGTTTGTATAATAAACACGGCGATTTCAATAATGTGAACGAACTTATTGGTGCGTTAGTTTATAACACGAATGACATTCATTAACAATGATCAAGCCGACCAGTAGTATGTTATGGTACCATAGGATCTGACAAATCCCGTTATCGGACTATCACCATGGATATGGGGGTAATATGGGTAACGACAGAAACTGTTATTTTAACAAACCCTTTGGTGGTTTGTTAGTCGAATTAAAGAGACCATTTGGTGGTCTAGACGAGTCAAACACAGGTTTGAATGTATTCATTAAAGAACGACCAAAAGTTTTTCACAATTAAAACACGGACGATTGACGAATGGTTTAAAACACAGACGATTGACGAATGGTTTATAACACGAACGATTGAACAAAATGGTTTATAAGAATTACAAATGTTTTAGTCAAGATTCATGGCTACAAGATTTTTTTTATAAACCTTAACCAATATGTTTTAGTTGGTTAATCATATTGCAACAATTCAAACACTTTTGATACATGATTTTCAAATATCGACTCTCGTAGATAGTCGAAGTGTTGCAATAGGTATACAAAGCCATGAATTTGACATACTCACAAAACCTATGTACTCGCCGGCTTTTTATGCTGACTCTCTTTTCACATATGTTTCAGGGGCGGTTGTTTGATGGTTTGGTCATGCTTCACGTAGGATTCGGACGCGGGCTTTAGTAACTTAAAATAAGAAGACTATGTTTGAACTTTGTTTCTGTTTAATTTAAGACAATGTAATATGTTTAATCTTTGAATCAAACTTCTAATATCATGTGTTGTGAAACAAATTAATTCTGTGACATGACTCCCTGACGTTTTTCGCCGCGGTTTGTTGTTTTACGCGGTCGGGGTGTTACACAATTAACATTAAAAGAAACAGGTCTTGACACCAATAGGTGTAAGACGATAAATTCGAAAGGAGAGTTTCGAAAACAAAAAGATTGTTGTGAACTTAAACATAACGTAAAGCATGACTCTATTGTAGCACAAGCTACGGGATTAGGGGTCATAAATGCTTGTAAGCCTCAAGGAAAGGCAATGTTTGTATACCTGAGCAGTGGGGTATAAAGTTACCGGTGACTGGTAAGTCTAACCGGTAAGACCGGATAAGGTCAATTTTAAATTTAAAACTTGTTTAATGCCCTTTTCATTATAGGATTAGCGTGGGATAATCATGATGATAAATTCATATAACCGAGTGACCTAATGGCGACTCGGTCAAGTAAAACAATAAAGGTAAATGAGTACAAAACAAGAATGATGGCCTATGAGGCCTTACTAACGAAGCGTAAGGATCACCTATACTAAGGGATCATAAGACAAAACACGAGAAGTGTTGGGAAGTCAAATCGAACAAAGGCATGATTGAAAGAAAAGCTATAAGGTATGTGGCTATACACTTTATAGAATTCTATTAAAAAATTTTCGTATTGAATTGTGTTGGGATTGAACCCTATCAAAGGAACAGTTGATTAAAGCCAAAACTGGATCAGATTAGTGGATTCAGAATAAGCAGATGTTTGTATTCAATCTTTCCCCTTGGAAGTGGCCCTAACAACTGATGTCCTCTATCTACTGTCCGTCTACAACAACTGCTGATAACTCAACATCTGATGAAGACCTAAAGATTGTTGAAGACAAACACTGATGCTCAATCTACTGTCATAATTCAAGTACTGCTGAGAAGACAAAGCACTGCTAGGAGTATAACAGTGGAATGGGAAGCAGTAGTTTAGCTTTTCTTTGTATTGTATTGTAATCAGTAGTTTGTAATAGCAGTAGTTGTATTAGATCAGTAGTTACAGGTTGTTAGGAGGTTAGATGTCACTTTCATGGTGACGTCAACAAAGATGCCACAGTGGTTTGCTTCGTACTATAAATAGAACAATACCCTGTACTGTTCTATTAGCTCTTTCATCCCAAGTCATTCTGTACGAACAAATTCTGTGAGCTCAGGCTGAGGGGGAGATTGTATTACATGCATGCATTTGTAATTGAAGATTGAAATAAATTTAATCATTCAGTTCAATGTTAAACATGTGTGTTGAAAGCATTTCTTCCATTTGATTGTGTGAAAGTTTATTTCCATATATTTCCACTGCAATTACTCATTCATATTCATAATTATAAAACGAAAACACAATCATAAGAAACTCAGATCCTAACAATTGGTATCAGATCTAGGACAGTCAAATTTGATCTAACAATCATTTTGACGTAAAAGTTCAGCTCACAAATGTTGATACTTATAATTAATTGTTTTGTTGAAAAACAGAGTAAGGTTTAATCACGAGCAAAGTTGATTAATCAGTACCTGTAAAACAACCAGGATGACGTCACAATCACAAGATGTTAACAATAACATCAGTTCACTTTTCAAACCACCCATGTTGAAGCGAAATGAATACAACATCTGGCCCCCCAAATAACATGGGTCACATCCTTGCTCAATAGAATACCGGATGTTGGAAGTCGGTTATCTTTGGACCACATGTTCCAATGGTGGCGAGTGCTGAGGATCCAAAGAAGTTCGAACCTAAGAAAGTTGAGAACTATACTGATCTGGATTTTCTGAAATTTGAACGGGATGCCAAGGCATTTAGCATTGTTGCATCTGCATTACCCAATGAAATTTATGCTGGACTGTTACACTGTAACAGTGCCAAGGAATTATGGGATGCACTTAAGGAACAATTTGGGGGGACTGAAGAAGTGAATGAAAATAATAGGGAAATTCTAAATCAACAGTATGAAACCTTTTGTCACGTTAAGGGTGAAACATTAACACAACAGTTTGAGCGATTCAGTTATCTCATTAGTGAGATAAGACTTGTTAATGTTGAATTTGTAAGTCAACACAAAATAGCAGGTTTCTTAGATCACTGCCTGAAAAATGGGATACAATTGCTTTTGTGACCAGAAATTCTGTTGAGTTCAAAATCTGACCCTGACCTAACTTCATGGTAGACTCCTGACCTATGAAAGGGAGTTAAACCAGAAAAAGAAGTTGCAAGAGTCTGGTAAAGTTGCAGATGACTACTCATTTGGCAACACAACTCTTCTGGGTCAGGAAGAGTCTTGCAGTAGTAAGGATCAGAGTTATGATCATTTTATTGACATAACTGCGGGTGGTAATTTCAACTCTGATCCTCACTCATCCAATTATGCTTTCACAGCAAATGGAGAAAGCCAGAACTCTGACAATCTATGCTTTGAACTTAATGACTTTCAGCATTTTGATCCAACTGACTTAGAGGAAATGGACATATTACACCAACTGGCATTGCTGAGTGTTAGAACCAGCAAATTTTACAAAAGGATAGGGAGAAAATTCCCAGGGTTGCATGGGAATCTAAAAGTAGGGTTGGATAAGTCTAAAATCAAATGCTACAAATGCAACAGGTTAGGTCACTTTGCTAGGGAATGTAGGAGTCAAACAAATGGACCTATTATCACTCACCCTAGTTCAAGACCACAAAATAACCAAAGCAATGTGCAGTATACCCATTATAACCCTGCTACCCATGTAAACACTGCTCATTATGCAAACCCTGGAACCCCTCTTCCTGTGCAGTATGTCCAAGCCACTGTTCCTCAAATTCAGTATGTCCAAGCCCCTGTCTCTCAGGTTCAGGTGTAACCAGTTGCACCTCAATAAGCTGGACCATCAGTGGTTCCACCAGATCAGCAAAGCTTTTTCACCCAAGGCTTTGTTGACTGGAGCAGCTTACCTGATGAGCTAGATGATGAAAATTTTGCACTCTATGCTACTAATGATGCTTCTAATGATGATTACTATTTCATGGCATTAGAGTCAATACAGGAAGAGCTTGAAACTGAAGAAGGACAGTTAAATGCTGAAATAGTGGATGAAATTGCTGAAGCAGCGGTTACTACTGTTGCTGGTGGAATACTGCTGGGAGAAAACCCAGAACCCCTGATAGAACCACTGTCTGACCCCTGGTCTGAAGAAGAAGAGAAGAAACATGGTGAAAAGGAAGAGAATGTGACTGATGAGAAAGAGCATGCTTGTGACTGTGCCATGATGGCTGCAACTAAGGTATCATCTCAGGTCCTTAAAAATCTGTGTTCAGACAAATGCATCATAGCATTTGCTAACATCAAAGAGGTGAATGAAAACCTTAGGGATAGAGTGTTAAATGATGAAGTTCAATTTGAAAAGTCTTTAAAAGAACTAAAAAACAAATTGATTGAAAAAGATAATGAAATATGCAGTCTCAAATAAGAGCAAAGCATAACCAAGGACCAACTCTAAACAATGATAGAAAAATATCAAGTTTGTAAAAGGAGTTGGAAGCCACCCAAATCACTTGTGAAAAATGGGTGGAATCCTGCAAAGGTTATGAAATTATGCTTGAAAAACAGCTTGAAAGTAATGTAAAATTTGGTATAGGGTTTAGAAAAAATAACCAAGTTGAAAACACTGCTGCAAATCAAGCTGGTTCTGTTGAAATCATACCAACCAACAAGAATGGCCAAGAAGTTAAAATAACTGACAAACTTGGTAACAAAATCACTTTGGAAAGATCTGTGGGGTCCTCAACTTTTGAGGAGATTGAGAAATACCAATTCAAACCCACATGGTCTGATGAGCGTGACATTCTTGAAAATTTCAAACCAATAGACTTCACAACCATTGATGGTGTCAAAGCTCCTATAGCAAAGGTCATTCCTCTTAAGGACATCCCAATAGTGGTTCAAAACTCTGTTGTAAAGGAGTCTGAAAAGAGGAAGAAAAGAGAAAAGATTAAAAACTTGTTTTGTGACTTTTGTGAAAAGAAAAATCATTTGACCAAAGATTGTTTTCATCTAAAAGCATATGATCTAAACAAAATAAGTACTGTTGTGCCTTCAAAGAGCTGCACCATCTGTGGGAAATCAAATCATTCCACTCAAGAGTGTGTGTACCTGAAATCCTTTGAGGTCAAAAAGGAAGTGTACATGTCAAAAACACCAATGAGTTCATCAAAATCATCTGTCAAGAACCAACAACTGTTTGTGCCAGTTCAAACAGCTGTTATAAAACAGCTGACCCAAACCTCTGTTAAAAGAGAAGTTCAGGTGACTGATGCACCCCCTGGAAACCAATACCGAAGAGGTAAAGGTCAACCACCATACCAAAGGGTCCCACATGTTTATGAGGCTTACAAAAAGCCTTCTAAACCAAGAGTGAACAGGCATCCCTTTGGGTATCAGCAGATGATAGGGCAAGACCCCCAGCAGTGGTTAGAGAAAAACAGTTCCAAAACTGTCCAAACCCCTGAGCTAACCACTGTCCATCCACCTGAACTTAACAAAGACACTGTTGAGACCCCATCCAAAGCCTTATTGGCTTTGGAGACCCTAATGAACTAACCTTTTTCTTGATGTGCAGGGAGCTTCTGCATGCTTAGATAGTCTTTGGTATGTAGATAGTGGAGGCTCCAGGCACATGACTGGATGTAGAGCCCTACTCAAAGATTTCAAAACTCATGGAGGGGGTGATATATCCTTTGGTAATAATAGTAAAGGGAAGGTTCTGGGGTCTAGTACAGTTCAATCTGGTAATGTTAAGTTTGAAAATGTCAATCTAATAGAAAATCTAAAATTCAACCTCCTTAGTGTCTCACAAATGAGTGATAAGGGCTATGGCTCATTCTTCACTAAGGATTGTTGTAGGATTGTTGGACCAGAAATGGTTAAAAAGATTGAAGAAATAATAAAAAATGGAAAAACCCAACTTGTTACTCAAAGGAGAGGCAATGTCTATGTAGTTGATCTGTCAAAAGAGAGCCCTAGGACTGATGTCTGTCTGTTCTCAGCTGCCTCTAACAAAGGGACAGAATTATGGCACAGGAGATTGGGGTACACAAATCTCAAGACAATCACTGCTTTGTCAAAACAGGGGTTAGTAAGAGGTCTTCCTCAAAAACTGTTCACCTGTCCTGAGCATTGTGTTTCCTGCTTAAAAGGAAATCAACATAAAAGCTCATATAAGTCCATTGAAGAGTCCAAAACAACCAAGTGCTTACAAATGCTGCACATGGATCTGTTTGGCCCAGGTAAAGTCATGAGTCTTAAAAAGAAAAGATATTGTTTGGTGATTGTAGATGACTTTTCTAGGTTTACATGGACTTATTTCTTACATTCCAAAGATGAGACTGCAGGCATTGTGCAAGACTTTGTAAAACAGGTTGAAAAGCAGTTTGACTTGCCAGTAAAAGTCTTCAGGAGTGACAATGGCACAGAGTTCAGAAATAGGGAGTTGGATGAGTTTTATGTGTCAAAAGGAATTGTAAGGCAGTACAGCATTCCAAGGACACCAGAGCAAAATGCGGTTATTGAAAGAAAGAACAGGACATTGATTGAGGCTGCCATAACCATGCTTGCTGATTCAGGTTTGCCATTAACTTTTTGGGCAGAAGCAGTAAACACTGCTTGCTATGTCCAGAACAAAGTTTTAATCAACCCCAGGCATCAAAAGACTGCCTATGAACTGCTATATAAAATCAAACCGCTGATCTCATACTTTAAGGTATTTGGCTGCCCATGCTTCATTTTGAATTTAAAAGACTCAATTTCAAAATTTGCAGCCAAAGTAGACAGTGGTTATCATTTGGGATACTCAACCACTACTAAGGCCTACAAAGTGTTTAACACAAGGACCAAAACAGTGGAAGAGACTTTGAATGTAAAGTTCAATGAACATTCTTCAATGAAAATCCCTGCAAATCCTGCAGAATTGTTTGATCTTGATAAATTTACTTTTGAAAATGTTTCTGTCAAGACTAATAGTGCAGGACCATCAAAAACTCCTCCATCAGACAATGGTTATGAAGTGATCATTCCACAACAAACCTTCAAATCCATTGCCAGAGCAGCAGATGTTCAAAACAGCTGTCAAAGCTCAACCACTGCTACCGCAACAGTTGTTGACCAAAGTAGCCCTTTAACCCCTGCTTCCACATCATCAAACACTGTTGATAGTCCTCAAACAGTGGATAAAAGTCAACATGTTTCCACACCAATTCCACCTATTCCTCCACCTCCATTTCAAGACACTGTTGGATCATCAAAGTCACCAACAGTTGTTAGCTCAGATGATTCATATATGCAGCCCTCACCATTAAATGCCATTGTTCCATACAAAGGAGATCTAATCTTCTTGAAGTCTCATCCACCAGATCAAATCATTGGCAACATCAGTGAAAGGGTGCTCACAAGAAGTTAATCCCAAAACATCTGTCTTTTTGCTGGTTTTCTATCTCTCCATCAGCTAGTCAAGTACAAGAGGCACTGAAAGACAACGGCTGGGTAGAGGCCATGCAAGAGGAGCTCCAACAGTTCAGAAGACAACAAGTATGGGAGCTTGTACCACTGCCAGAGGGTGTAAGTCCTATTGGCATAAAGTGGTCTTCAAAAATAAAACTGATGAAAGGCGCATTGTTGTCAAGAATAAAGCAAGGCTAGTGGTTCAAGGTTTCAGACAGGAAGAGGGCATTGACTATGATGAAACTTTTGCCCCTGTAGCAAGATTGGAAGCTATCGGACTGTTCCTGGCCTTTCCTGTCAACCACAACATAAAGGTGTTTCAAATGAATATTAAATGTGCATTCCTCTATGGTAAGATTCAAGAAGAGGTATATGTTTGTCAACATCCTGGTTTTGAGGATCCATTTAATCCAAATCATGTGTACAAGCTAAACAAAGCTTTGTATGGCTTGAAACAAGCACCTAGAGCCTGGTATGAAACTCTTTCCACCTTTCTTCTCTCTATAGGTTTCACAAGAGGTAAAATAGACAAAACATTGTTTTTAAAATGGAGAGGGAAATATTTGATGATTGTCCAGATTTATTTGGATAACATCATTTTTGGAAGCACATGTTCTAAAATGTGTGAAGAGTTCAGACAACTCATGATAGCTGAGTTTGAGATGAGTAAAATGGGTGAACTCCAGTGCTTTCTTGGTCTCCAAGTAAGGCAACAGCAAAATGGTACTTTCATCCATCAAGACAAATACGCCAAAGAACTTTTAAAGAAATTTGAGATGGAAGATTACAAGCCATGTAGTACAACCATTGCAACCACAAAAATAGTCATGTCTGATGAAAAGGATGATTTGGTTGATCAAACTCTTTATAGAAGCATGATTGGGTCTTTATTGTACCTAACTGCATCTAGGCCAGACAGTATGTTTGCAACATGTGTCTGTGCAAGATCCCAATCAGCCCCTAGAAAGTCCAACCTTATTGCTGTAAAAAGGATTTTCAGATACCTAAAAGGTGCTCCCACACTTGGTATCTGGTATCCAGCTGATGGAAATATCAAGCTTTCAGGTTTCTCAGATAGTGACTTTGCTGGTTGCAACACAACAAGGAAGTCCACTTCAGGAAGTTACCAATTCCTAGGCAATTGCTTAGTGTCTTGGCAAAGCAAAAAGCAAGCAGCTGTTTCAACATCCACTGCTGAGGCAGAGTATATAGCTACTGCAAGCTGTACAGCCCAACTGCTTTGGCTTCAAAATCAATTGCTGGATTTTGGTATCACTACCCTAAAGACACCTCTCATGTTGGACAGTCAGGCAACAGAAAATATCATCAAAAATCCAGTCTCTCATTCAACCACCAAGCATATTGATATCAGACATCACTTTGTGAGGGATTGCTATGAAAAAGGTTTGATTTCTCTGCACCATGTTCCAACTAAGGATCAGCTGCCAGATGTGCTAACAAAAGCATTAGACACATCCACCTTTGAAAGCTTGATCTCTAGGATTGGCATGCTAAACATGGAATAACAGGCAAAATCATGTTTTTCTATGAATAAAAGCATTAAAATGTTTTAAGAAAATCAAAAATCCATCCTTAAAAATAGCTAAAAATGAAATTTTCATTAATCCTTAAAAGTCTGCCATAACCACTGTTTTTGGTTCAAGCGTCTATTCTGTTAAATACTGTCCACTGCTGAAAGTCAACCTCTGTTCTTTCATTTCCTTGGCAATCATTGTTGCTCAAACATCAGTGATTTCAACCACTGATAGGCTATCCACTGATAGTTTTAAAGTCACCTACTGTTCTCATTATAACCGTTGCAACCACTAATATTGCTCCATCAATGGTTTCCATAAACAACTGTCTTCCATTACTCATCAGGGGTTGACACGTGGACAGTACATAGCGGTCAGATCCTTTGTAACCGCTGCCACGTCAGCATTCACTTTTTCCCTTTATAAAACCTTGATCAAAACTCCAAACAGGGTTTTCACTGTCGAATCGAATTCAAAATTCTTTTCTCAAAGCAGTTACCATATATTTCTCTCAAATCCTTCATCGTCTTCTTCCTCTCGCAATCACCTTCAAATCACCATGGCCTTTCCTTTCAAAACTCCACACAATTACCTGGGTCTACTTGAAAAACACAGTCACACCGAAACTTTCAACTCTGTCATTGATGCCTTGTCGTCTTCAAAGTACAAAACTTTGTTGACCTGTGATGCTCCGATTTTCATGGATACCCAGCAAGAATTCTGAAAAAATGCTAAGTTAGAAACTACGGATAAAAAGCCCGTAGCCATCAATTCTTCAATAAAGGGTGTTCCAGTCAAAATAACACCTCAAACAATTTCAGAAGTATTTGAACTCAATGATCTTCAAGGTAAAACTTCCTACCCAAAAACAGAGTATCAAACTGATTTTCTTGAAAGAGGGTATGAAGAGGAAATGAAAAAGGACACCTTACAAAAAGGCAGTTTTCCTCCTTCCATGAGGTTTTTGTTTCATACCCTCCTTATGTGTGTTTATAATAAAACAACTGCTTTCAATGAGATCCCATTGAAGATCCAATACCTGGGATATGCTATACTACAAAAAGAAAATTTCAACTATTCCCAGGAGATCTTCAATTATCTTGTTACAAATGTTAATAAAAAATCATTTTTGTTATTTCCAAGGTTTTTAAGTTACTATTTTAGACCGTGGGGTATGGTAGGGCGGGGTTTTGGGGCATGGGTTGACACGTGGCTTGGGGGGCTTCGCTGGGCTGACCCACATTGCAGACGGTATGGTGGGGCGGGGGTTTGGGGCGTGGCCAGCCCAAACCGCTATTTGAATGTTTTTTAAAACAACAAATTTAATTTTTTTTAATATTTTTAAATAAAGAAAATTACATAAAAAAATTCCTAACGCTTATATTTTTTCTTTATCTCTTCTCTCATCTCCAAGATTAGTTCCAACTCTTCACCCTCTAGGTGATCAATGGGCTGGGATAGAAATTTCAAATCATCTCGTTTTTGTTTCAGGGCATCTCTAGCTTCTTTGCTCTTTCGAATTTCGTCCCTTTGTTGTTGGAATACGTTGAATGTATCTAACTTGCATGCAATGTCATCCAACTGATCGCTGTATATTCCCCTACACGAGCCCGAACTCCCAACTGAAGGTGATGTCGTACCCGATTTTGATATTCCTATCGTTGGGTGGTTGAGTTTCGGGGACGGTTTCGGTTTTAGTTTGGGAATGGTTGATGGAGGTTGGTGAAAGTTTGATGGGCGTTTGTGAAAGGTTCATCGGGCTAGGTATTGAATCGTCGGTGTGTGGGAAGTTAGTAAACAAACGATTCCCGAGATACGATGCATAACTCGCCATATCGGGCATAGGGGAGTGTATTAAAAATGGACGAGGCATTGGACGATTGGGTGGTGGGCTAGGATTATTTTCTTGGAATGCAAACGGGTTGTTCGGGTCATAACCACGATTATGAGGATGCATTTTCCGTTTTGTAGAATGAGAATAGAGATGATTATAGAAGATGTGGAGTGTATTGTGGTTGAATGTGGTAAAAAAAGGAAAAAAAGTGTGAGTTTTATAGTGAAAACATAATTTTTTTTAACATAGCCGTTGGCCAACGGCTAGGTTGGTTTGGCCATTCAGAGCCCGCCATGTCACCTTGCTAGACCCGCCCCACGCCCGACTTTAAACTCCTGCCCCTTGGGCCACGCCCCAACCCGAGCCCACCCGGGGTGGTGGCTTGGGCGTTTTCAGCCAACCCACGCCGCAACCCAAGCCCCATACCCCACAGTCTTAATAAGAAATTTTCCAAGGATAATGCTCATGTACTTATCCAAGGAAATCCTTTTCAAATAAATAGCCTAACCTCTGAAACCTTCACAAGGCTATCAAAAATTTCCAAAAGACAAACAGAGGTTCCTGAGCTGAATTTACCAGCTACCACTGCTCCTCATGTATTTGCTGTTGAGCCCACTGCTCAAGGTGATCACAGCAGCAAAACCACTGCTGTGAAACCCACACCTAAAACCACCAAAAGACCAAAAAAGAAAAAATAAAAGCCCCCCAAACCCAAAATAAAGGTAACTCTGGAAGATGAGATCCCATAGATTATACCAGTGACAACACCAAAGTCACCAATAACCACTGCTACTACTTCCTCACAGCAGTTGGTTGAAAGATCTCAACCTGAGCCTCAAACTCCTCCTGCTTCTTCTCAAAAAGAACAGGTTGTAAGAACAGGGACACCAAATTATGATGCTCTGGAATCACTTGATTCCATCATCCACAGCCCACTACCCGGGGCAAATTCTCTTTCCACTCCTACCCTCACTGCACAAATTCCACCTACCATATTACCTCTATTGGATGCAGTTGATTTAGCCCAGACACAAATCAGTTCTTCTCAATCCCCTATCACTGAGAATATGCCATAACAAGTGACTGAGTCTGGTGTCTCAATCTCTGTTAACCCACCAATAGTTGAGGAGGTTACACTGCAGGAAGCACAAGTACTTCCTGTCAGTAGTTCAAGTGGAGCAGCTACTACAAGTGTTGAACCCACTGGTTTACACTTGGGCAGTAGTTTCATAAGTGAGACTCCCTTGAAGGCAATTTCTTCTTGGGGAACCACCCTAACCACTGGTGTCTATCCTGTATTCACTGGTGAGCTTATAATGGTAACCCCTACTGAAGGAAGAAGTCCCCAGTACCAAGAAAAAGGGGCATCAGTGGATGATTTTTGGGAAAATTTCCCTAAGTCAACCACCGATACAACCACCTATGGTGGGAAATCAGATGATCCCATTAATTTGGGTGATGGTTTAAAATATCAAGAATTGACGGAGAGGGTTGGCAAATTGGATACATCTGTTGCAGAAATAAAAGATATGCTGCAACAGTTGTTAAAAGATCAAAAGGCACCACCCACTGCTTCAACATCATCAACAGCTGCTCCATCCTCTGCTGAGCTCTGGAGTCTGTTTCAACCTATGCTTATTCAACAAAGACAATATGCTGATCAGAAACATGAAATTCAAGTTCAAAAGATCAGAAATTTAATGGAAGCTAGGTTTAAGGATACACAAGCAGACATCAAGGCAATCAAGGCCCATCTGTTGCAAACCACTGGCTCTGCTCCTCCTACAATAGTTTTTGTTGATAATCCTCCACCCAATGATGCCAAAAAGGGGGAGAAAATGAAGCAGTTAAAGAAAAAGGGATATGAAGATGGTCTGTACATTGCACCAGATAATTCTAGTATGCGTGCAGATCTTCCTAGGCCAGATGGTTCCAAAAAGGTTGATGTAACCTTAAATGCTTTTGCTGATGAAAAAGCAAGGCTGAAAAAGGATATGGAGGCAAAGGGTAAATCAAGGTTTGAGCAGGAGAAGAAAGTTTTTATGGAGATGGAAGAGCAGGGTATTTCTGAACCCAAAGATGAAGAAAGTTCTAAGCCTAAAAGAAAACAGCCCACTAGAAAAGTGAGGCAACCCAAATCCATACCTTCCAGACTCACAAAACACACTCCCCAAACTCCTAAAAGCTCCTCACATCAAACCTCCAAGCCAACAGATGTTAAAACACCTGTTGTATCAACAGCTGTTGGTACTTCAGTTGTTTCAACAGATGTTACCCAAACAACTGCCACCACTACCATTTCAACACACACTGAATCCACTGCCTTACCAAAAATCACATCACCACCAAAAACATCCTCACTACCACCAACACCACCTGCCAAAAAGCAGAAGACATCAGATGACACATCATCTGTTGTAATAACAACAGTGGTTGAAACACCAGTTGTTTCAACAGTTGTTAGTTAACCATCTACCACTCAAATCACCACCACTCAACCCACCAAAACACAACCAACCTCTCCTAAACCCAAAAGGAGAAGGATAATACTTAATGATAACTCTTCACCACCTCCAACATCTTCACAACCACTGACCCTTGTTACCATTCCAAACCCTGTTCCACTCTCTTCAGCACAAGTTCCAAAACCAATCACTGACATTGTTCCTGCAGGAGTCCAGTATCCATTAGAGCTTCTAGCAGTTAGAGAGGAGATTAAATCCTTCTACTCTGAAGATGACCCTACTAAAGGAACCTGCCATCTCTTCAAGGATATCCTAGGCCTAATAACATAGAAGAATATCTGAAGTTAAAGGCTCAACAAGCAGAGGATTTCACTAAAAGAAATTCACAGGGAAAATCTGACAAAGAGATTCAAAGATACTATCAATACCTGCTCACTCAAGTCAGTACTTTGGAAAGGTTTTCAAAAGATCTTTGTCAGAAATTATCAGAAAGAGATGATGTAAGCCTGAGAAAAGATTACATTGAACACATTATGGCATTCAAGAAATACAAGGGAGACAAGGCTCAATATAAAGAATGGACCCTTGGTGAGCTCAAAGAGGAGTTAGAAAGAATTGAAAAGATGAACAAAGACAAAGTAAAACACACTCCTCCTGTTTGGTCAAAGTACAAGAAAAATGTACCAGAAAAGACTTTAAAGCTGAAGAGAATGAAAGAGGAATTGATAACAGCTGATTTTGGGTCCAGGAATCTGGTCACAAGATGGTCAGAAGATAAAGTCATGGCCAGTTACAAAAAGTTGGAAGAATTGAGAAAGAAAAATCCAAATGTTCCTCAAAAGCCTGACTATCCTGAAGCAGTGGTTCCAGTTAAACCACAAAAGCTACAAATCAGGAGATCCACTGCTCCACCTATTGCCATCCTTTATCAAATAAGGAAACAAAAGCAGATGGAGGCAGAAACAGAAGAAGGTGTAGCACAAGGGGATTACATTATAAAAATGGTCTTTCAATAGATGATAGCAGAAAAACCTGAATTGGCTAAAGCTGCAAACACTGCCCAACCAGTCATCACCAGGCCACAATCTCCAAACTCGTCTACAATAAAAACTCTCCCAAGAAACCCACGAGATTAAAAAATACTAAAGTGGAAATCTGACAAACAGACCCACGTATTGACTTTGCTCAAATCCAGTGGTGAGGTGAAGAACATATCAAGTGAACAAGCACTGGGCCTGGGTGTTGAAGATCTGCAAGATCTCCTTGATCTTACACTGTGCAGGGATGAGGATGATACAGATTCCTTGAACTTTGAACTACAATTCAAAGGGCAAGTCAGGGAACTGTTGATGAGGCAATAAAAATCCACAATAATGAAGGGTTTTGGCATCATCTGTTCCAGGGGGAGATTGTTGGGATTGAACCCTATCAAA
This sequence comes from Helianthus tuberosus, assembly GCA_030545235.1. Taxonomy (NCBI): domain Eukaryota; kingdom Viridiplantae; phylum Streptophyta; class Magnoliopsida; order Asterales; family Asteraceae; genus Helianthus; species Helianthus tuberosus. The sequence goes on along the minus strand of CM060429.1, from coordinate 59,126,613 downwards.
GGAATAGTTGATTAAAGCCAAAACTGGATCAGATTAGTGGATTCAGAATAAGCAGATGTTTGTATTCAATCTTTCCCCTTGGAAGTGGCCCTAACAACTGATGTCATCTATCTACTGTCCGTCTACAACAACTGCTGATCACTCAACATCTGATGAAGACCTAAAGACTGTTGAAGACAAACACTGATGCTCAATCTACTGTCATAATTCAAGTACTGCTGAGAAGACAAAGCACTGCTAGGAGTATAACAGTGGAATGGGAAGCAGTAGTTTAGCTTTTCTTTGTATTGTATTGTATTGTATTCAGTAGTTTGTAATAGCAGTAGTTGTACTAGATCAGTAGTTACAGATTGTTAGGAGGTTAGATGTCACTTTCATGGTGATGTCAGCAAAGATGCCACAGTGGTTTGCTTCGTACTATAAATAGAACAGTACCCTGTACTGTTCTATTAGCTCTTTCATCCCAAGTCATTCTGTACGAACAAACTCTGTGAGCTCAGGCTGAGGGGGGGGGGATTGTATTACATGCATGCATTTGTAATTGAAGATTGAAATAAATTTAATCATTCGGTTCAATGTTAAACATGTGTGTTGAAAGCATTTCTTCCATTTGATTGTGTGAAAGTTTATTTCCATCTATTTCTGTTGCAATTACGCATTCATATTCATAATTATAAAACGAAAACACAATCATAAGAAACTCAGATCCTAACAAATTGTGTTGAATAACTAAGATAAAAATCAAGAAATTCGGCTTATTCTTAAGCGGTGGATTCCGTATGAATGAACCGAATGAATAAATTCGAAAACAAAAGAGTTTGGGTAATTAAAAGTGATGGATTACACTACAATATCCAAACGGGTTAAAATAACGGATTCATGAAGAGTTCGATAGTATAAAAGCGATGGATTTCGTTAAATTAACCAAACGAGTCGAAATAACGAAATCACGTTACGTTGAGTTGCGTTATTTCGCATAAAAGACGCATATGCTTTGTAACCAAAAAGATGTTACCATACTTTCCTGGTAATACTAGCCAATCGTTAAAATATGAGCAATGCGCCAAGGATTACTGAGACTAAGTGCATTGAGTTAAACGTAATGAACTACGTAAGAAAGGTTTCCCGGACGAAACCTATTTAAGGGGGTAGACTTGTAACACCCCGAAAACGGGTTTGATAATTAAACCACGTTAATGTTAAAGAGCGGGTAAAATACCATTAGTGGTAAAAATTAACCCGGTGAATATTAGGATTTAAATAAATAAGCCAAATATTAAATAAAAGGTGAAAGAAATCTTTCAAGAAAATAAAGGTTTACAAGAGGCCCGAGTTAACGGTACTTAAAATAAAACGAGTTGTAAATCCCTCGAACCCACTAAGTTAACTAGGAATGTTTAACCTAGTTAATAAAAGAAATATTGTTGGAAATAAGTAGGTTGTGTCCTACTTAATAATTAACCAAACATGAGGGGCCAAAGTGGGATAACTTGAAAGTTGAATTAATAAAAGAAAACAAAACACACACACACAATGTGTGTTCTGGAGCGATCAGAAGAAGCACCAAGGAGCTTCAACCCTAATTCAACCAAATCATCAAATTGAAGGGATAATTAGAGCTCAAATTCATGAATGAACGTGAATTAACGATCACCCAAGCTAGGGGATCATAAGGTAGTTTGACGCTTGACAAGCTAGCTGGAAGCTTGGGAAGGAAGCGGGTCAAATGAATCAAGTATGAAGGAAAAGCATAATTTGGATGCAAGGTAAGTAAAGCTTACACCCTTTTGTAGAATACCTATTTATTGTATTGATTACAAATAAGATAAATAAGTATTTGAAATGTGATGTTCCGACGTGTAGTCGTACGAAACAAGATAAGTGAAAATGATAAGAAACCATGTTGATGGTTAAAAAGGAGTAAATCGGTAATTCGGTCATACAATGATGAATAAATAATGAGTTTGATTTAAGTTACCTTATGGTGTAATCCATAATGAGTAACAAGAATTAAGAGATAATTTTTAAATAATAAAATCGTAAGGATTAGACCAGAACGAGTTATATGGATGAGATGGTAAATAAATATTATCTCGCAAAGATAAACGGTCATTTAGACCAAACGGGTCATAAGGTGAAGATATCACCATTTAACAATATCGACTAATGATTAGTTGTCGAGTCATATGCTTACAAGAGTAAATAGCGAATGGATATTTGCGTTATTAATTAGCGGTTATCAAAACAAGGTATTAAAACGGGTCTATACTTTGACCCGAGCCAAGTATGTGTAAGTAAGATTATAGCAAAGATGTGCGATTTTGGTCAAATATGTTGTTGAAAGTCCTTCATCGTAAAAGAAGGGCTAAAGTTGACCAAAACGCCCTTAATCGATAAACAGGGCAAACGACCCTTAAGGGTTGTTTAGAAATAAGCATTATGATCAAGTAAGTCTTTGAAAGGTGTAAAAAGTTATAGGTATAAGCCTTTTTGGGTCAAACGTCTGAAAATGGGTCTTTGCTGTAAATTGACAATCCGAAGGGTAGAATTCGGAATAAGTATGCTACATTATTAAATCCACCACAAATATAGTTGTGGTGGAAGATAAGTAGATATCGTAATATGGAAATGAGATGTATAAAAAGGAAGAGCGAGAATTAAGCTTAAATGTTTAAACTCTCCTACCGGGTCAAAATGAATTATGCACATAACTTGGGTAATGGTTGCGTAATTCATAAAAGTATTGGACCCGAGTTAAAGATTTTGAGTTAAATACGTTGGTATATGGTTTATGACCTTTTAGAAACAAGATTGTTTGATAAATCACGAAAGGGTCAAAAGTTCAATAATTAAATATAAATCCAAAGGCTTAAAATCAAGAATCTTATTAATCCAGATGTTGGATTTTAACTCCATATGATGGAGGAACAAATTACGATCACGTAGGAAGAAACGGATCATAAAACGGATAAAAATTCGGAAAGTTATGACCAATTACGTAAACATTGGCAAAGCTGGGAAAAATGCAGCCCAGCTGAAGAACTTTCTGCCGAAACCAGGTCCTCACGCCCCGTGACGGGATTCATAAACTCGGTCGCGGCCCGCCAGAGGCCCTCATGGCATGCAAGGCTGATTCTTAATCTGGTCGTGGTTCGCGAGGGCTTAACCAGGTGTTAAAAAGTTATTGTTTGTTCGTTTTTGGATTACGGACATGTTTAAACGTATTACAAACTCTCATAATTAACTCATTTCATGTTTTATGAAATGCAAGTATACCGTGAATTACCGGATGACGGTCAAGCTCAATGGAGAACCGAACACGATCAAGATTCAAGCTTCCGCGTTACGTTTCGTCGGCATGTTTTAAACGACGATATAAATATATTATGTTGAAATGTTTTAAATCTTAAAATGTTTTAACAAACTCGTATTTTCATACGTATGTGTAATCGTAAATACACAATTAATTGAGAAACTTATATGAAATATCGTTAAATAGACTAAGGGTCTTACAATTTCGTCCATCGGCAATGAATATTCCACCCCATGTCGATAAGTCACTTTAACCCTTCTTGCTTCTTTATCCAACCCCCAATTGCTTATTGTTGGTAGAGGAGTATCGTCAATATCATCATCATCATCTGCTGGAAATTTTCTATTCAATCTTCTTATTACCTTTCAAGTCCTTTCACAATCGTCGGCCCTTGAAATCCCAAGGTTCAAAATATCCCTTTGAACGGCTTTATCCATACTAAGTATGGCCTTGATTGTCTTGACCTTCACCCTTTTCCTATCAGAGAATTTAGCATGAAACGTCTCTCCGACCTCTCAAACCTCCATGCAATAACCTTAGCCATTTTTTTCAAGTTGTATGGCATTTTGGACAATGTGTGGCATTTTAGATAATGTGTGGAGTGTTAAGTTGTGTTTACCTGGTCTACTTTTATAATGGCTTTTTTTGTCGCCATGTACGATGCAGTCCTATAACGTGACAGGTAATTATGGCGTTTTGAAAAGATAAATAAATGCAGTTACCTATGGAGTGACTTTTAATATAATAAATGTTAGTAATAAAGTTTCCATCGTTTCAGTTTACTGTTTGTAGTTACTTTTTGTTCAGCTTCATCTGTTTTATGGTTGTAACACGTCCCATCCTTTTTAGATTTTGGTGTTTTGTATTTTTAAAGGTGTTTAGATAAAGATGACACTTTGGTCTATTCTCTTGCACCTTGTTTTACACATTTTTATGATTTTTTAATAATACTTGTCCAAAGTAATTTTATTATAGTTTTAGAGTTTGGCGTTTGTGGCATGATGGCGTTTCACAAGCATGTTTTTAGAGGATTAATGTATTTGTTCTTAGCTGAAAATTACATAGCAAACCACAGAAAAAAAAATAAAAAAAATAGAAGCAAAAAAAAAATAAATTAAAAATCCGAATCCAATTTATCTTCCAAATCTTCACTGTCATCAGTCTCTTTCTTCTTTTGAAACTAAAAGAATGTCACAAATAAATGGCGTTTTGGTTTTGGTGTGGTTTTTGTTGTTCGTGTGTTGAAGTGGCTTTGTGGATGTTGGAGACATAAATCGACGCCGTGTGGGTGGATGCCATTTGTCCGTCATCTTCATTATCAGTTTGGTGTTCAAAATAGCATTTACACTGAGATCGGTCTCTTCTCCTCATCCAAGCCTTCTTTAAGAACAAAGAAGACAAAATGACATATAACTGTCATCAGTCTCTTTTTCTTGAAGATTTGTCCATCTCATGCAGCAAAATCTTACTCCCCTCACCTAACAAACCATTTAGTGAAACTTCACGCATAACAATACTGAATATCCAAGAAACATTGTTTGCCATCGTTGATTTTAACTTTATGGCATTTTACAGTGAGTGGTATTTAGGAATCATGATGTTTGTTTTTTTGGTGTGATCAATGGAAGGAGCTGAGATGTTTCTCTTTATAGAATGTTTTTGGCGCGTAGTTTAGGCGGTATATTATTATAATTATAAATGCAATTAATAAAGTATCCGGTTTTGCTCAGCTTTATCTGTTAAGTCTGTAACACGTCCCATCTTTCAAGCTTGGCTTTTATATTTTATTGCGTTTTTGTAGGCCAAGACCTTAACTAAAACACAGAAAAAACTACGCAGTAATAAAATTGTCGTTTTGTATTTAGTTGGTGTTTTACCCTTAATGAAGCACGTTCAAGTAATAAAATTGATGTTATTTACGAAAACGCCATCGCGCCAATCTAGTCCATAGATTGTTTTGATTTTACGATCCATAAGCGTTCTCACCGTTTTTCACACTTTTCATTGTTTTCCCTAAAACCGGACCCTATATATATATATATAGGGGAAGGTTCAAATGAAAACCACTAGTTATTGTGAAAACTCGAAAACTAATTAAAAAGCCAAAAAAACATACAATTTTTTTTTTTTGCATAATAATATTCGCTACTTTTAGTATATAAAAAAATTTTAGTGCACATGTGTATACACATGTGTAATACAAAAATTTTTTTTTTTTTTGAAAAAAAGTTTTTTTATATACAAAAACTTGCGATTTTTTATAAAAAAAATTGAAAAAAAATATTTGATGTGTTTTTTAGCCTTTTTTTAGTTAGTTTCCGAGTTTTCACAATAAAAGCGGTTTTCATTTGAACATTCCCCTATATATATATATATATAGTGGAGAGTTCAAATGTGAAGAAATTCTTTGTAAGAAGAAAAAAGAAGAAATTTCAACCAATAGGAATGCTTCATTAGACTTCATTTAATATTTGTACTTAATGTAACTATAAGGGTATATTAGTAAACTTACATACATCATTAATTGGTAGTTTCATCTTTAATAACTAATTATATTAAATTTGTAACTTATTTTAAGATATATATTTTTCAAAAAAAATAAAAATAAAAATTCATTTAAAGTGTAGGATAAATACGAGGGGTGTAGGATAAATTACGAGTTGTGTAGGATAGATTTCAATATGTGTAGGGTAAATTTCAATATGTGTAGGGTAAATTTCGAAATGTGTAGGATAACTTTTGATGTGTGTAGGCAAAAATATTTAGTGTGAAGGATTATAGTCTTAATGACTAATTAATTAGTCAAACATAATAATAAATGAGATGAGAAAAAAAACTATTTAATGTTTTACAATTATACCCTTTTATTCTTTTTCTTCTCAAATGAACCTTCCCCTATATATATATATATAGGAGAAGTATCCGTTAGGAACCACCCTTTATTGCGAGAACCAATGTGAACACAACTAAAAATACCTAAAAATAGCTAAAAACACACAAAAAAAATTAGTATTTTTTAGCGAAAAATCGCTAATTTTCGTAACCAAATTTTTTTTTTTAATTTTTTTGCAACTTAAAGCAGCGATTTTTAGCTAAAAAATATTAAAAAAAATTGTGTGTTTTTTAGATTTTTTTAAGTTTTTTGGGGGTTTAGTTTTCAGCAATTTAGCTTGGGTGGGGGTGGGGGTTAGGTTTTTCTTAATTTTTGTTTGGGGGGGGGGGGGTGGGGGGTTTGTTTTTAGCATTTAGCTTGGGGGAGGGGGTTAGGTTTTTTGTTTGTGGGGGGGGGGGTTAGGTTTTTTTAGGTTTTTTTGGTGTGTTCACACTGGTTCTCATGGTTCTCACAATAAAGGTGGTTCTCAAATAAAACTTACCCTCTATATATATATATATATATATATATATATATATATATATATAGGAAGCCGCTAAAATAGAAACCACCCCCAATTGTAAGAACCGCGACAACCCCTCTCCACCAATCAGAATATGGGGTGTTTTGGTCATTTACCTCAAATGTCTAATATATTGTCTACTTGAAGTCTTCCAACTCTCTCTCTGTAGGATCGTCAAACGACCTAACGAGTCGATCAGAAGAGTGCTCAGACAGAATCAGAGGCGGAATTCATTGATTCTGTCTTTGTTTAGCTTGTATTCACTATTAATTGTCTTGTTTATTGATCTTGAAATGATTTACAGCACGTAGACACTTCGATAGCACCTCGGCGTCGGAATCAAGAAGGTTACAAATGATTTCGCATGAGGAGGTATATATAGGGAGGGTAATTTCGTTTGAAGGTATCATGTACCTCTTCTAACGAAATTAACTATGTTAATTTCGTTTGAAAATGTCACATGACACTTTCAAGCGAAATTAGCATAAACACATCTAAAACCTCATATTTTCCTCATACAACGCGCCCTGATCTAATAATTCTAGTATAAGACTCGATACAAGACGAAGTCGACAGACGGATGCACTAACAGACTCCCCCTCGGATGTTGACGAGTCTGAAGTATCGAGTCTTCTCATTCTTCAGTCTTTACCAGTCTTCGGGCTCTTTCACAAACTGAGACTCGAACGAAGATGAAGTCGACAGACAACTGCACCAACACTCTCTCTCTCACTTTAATTAATTAAAGACCCTTCTCTCCTCTCTCTTTAAAATACACATACCTTCAACCCCAAAACCCTAACCCACCACCATATTCATCTCCTATGATCCTCCTTTCTACCTAATCTGCAGCGGCACATCCTCCGACACCATCGATCTCAACTCATGGCGGAGCCACGACGGCTTTTGGCAGGTCACCCACTGCCGGTGTGTGGTGGCGATGACCGATGGGTGAAGGGGTGGTTGTTACGGTGGGTTAGGGGTGGGTGAAGGTGAGGACATGAACATCGACGGCTGTCATCGACGTCAATGACTTTTGCGGTCAACGACTTTGCGGTTAACGAGACTGTCATCGACGGCGAGGATATGAACATCGGTCTCCAGCGACCCCTAGCGACGAGAAAACATTTTGCTATGAAATGAAAATGAAATGGGGAGATTAAGGAAGAAATGTGCTAGAGTCACCAACTGTTGATTTGTTAAATGGGTGATGGAAATGGTGCTAGAGTCACCATTTTTTCTTGTGTATGTTCTCCATTTTTCTTGGTTTCTAATTTTATCTCCATTTTTCTTGGTTTCTGTTGATTTTGTTGATAGGTTGGGAATCAACTGTGTGTTGATATTTGAAAGTTTTGAAGTGTGGTTTTGTTGCAGGTGCGGTTATGGGGGTTTCTGGGAAAGTGTGTTTTTTTTTGTAGTCGATGATAAGTTTCAATCTATTTTGGGGGGTTGAATTGCGTTCTTGGATTGGGGCGGTTGTCGCAACCCCCGATCCCAGATCCCCGGGAACGGGCGGACGCGAACTCATAATTTCGGTGGTATCAGGTTGGTTAATTTGGCAGTGGAAATTACATCAGGACCGTAGTTAGGAAATGTTTATCAGAGTAAAACCACCATATTTAATATTTATAATCACATGGGCAAAACCCAAGTTTCTTATTACAATATGTTTATAGGGATACACCCTATTTTATTGAATTTAAAACATCGTCTTTTAGGTAACTTTTATAGCCACATTTTTCCCAACCCTTCAGTGCTCTCCAGCTGGCTTTTTACTAATTGGCTGTCACATTGAGTTACCTGAAACGCGTTTTAAAAACATTTGTCAGTGGGAAATACTGGTGAGTGAATCCCAGTTTAATCAAGAAACATTTTATCAATTAAAACAGTATTGAGAGCGATCACATTGTTTATTTCTACACAATTACTCATTCAGTACTGTCAATCCTGACTTGTGGGTCATATTACACATTGGCTAACTCGTTGTCCAATGGTAACATACTGTCATCCCCGACTTACTACTCACAAGGTAGTAAATTTTGTATACAAAACCCCAACATATCGGCAGTAATTGAAGAACTACAAAGACTCAATCACCGCTTAATCACATTGTAAAATAATTAATGTTTTGTAAAATATTCTAAAAAGGTTAACAAAAAGAGGATAAACTCACATTGCTATCTTAGACTTCGCGTAAGGGTTTCCTGGATATAATCTATAATTTATACAAATGTACATTGGGTAGTATCATAACCCTTTGAAAATATTAATAATACCCTCCCCGAGACGGCATTCCAACAACTACGTCGGGCAGAACCACGACAGTTATTACGGAACCCTAAATCAATCGGGCAGCGTATCTACTATGAAACCGGGGTTATAATACTTACAATGGAGCAGAACCTCGCTAATTAGGGGGATATAATACCCGTGTGTTACTTCTACTACTCAGAAATTCGCTTAAGAAAGAAAAGAAATGAACGACGAATACTGAAACCCGATGCCTGCTTATATAGGTGCTGAAACTGGTTCCCACGCGGCCCGCGTAAGCGTAGACGAAGGTCTACGCGGCCCGCGTCAAAGCTGGTCAACGGACTAGCTTGTCCGGCTCATCAAGTAGGTCCGCCACGATGTCGACACGTGTCGGCCTCTGGTGTCTCCGCGTTGTTGATCTCTCGCGGCCCGCGTAAGCTTAATGGGGGTCTTACGCGGCCCGCCTGAACTAAAGAAACCAACGAAGTCAGTTTTCAACCTTGATACTGCCCGCGTAAGGTTGAGGTGGGATCCTATGCGGCCCGCCTCAACTTAATATTTTCAGATTTTTAATTATTTTAATTACTATAACGTATTTCGGGCTCGGTTTTCACATACGGGGTGTATTTAAAGACATATTGGGACATTTTAAATTATACTAGGGTATCAGAAATATTATGAGGGTGTTGGTTTTACTGAGGGTTGTTACATTCTCTCCACCTTGTTTTAGAGCTCGTCCTCGAGATCTACAGGAATAAGTACGGATATTTCCTTTGCATTTCAGATTCGAGTTCCCATGTGTACTCAGGTCCTCTTTTGGAGTCCCACTTCACTTTGACCAGAACTAGTCTATTGTGCTTGAGATTCTTGACTTTCCTGTCTTCAATTTGTAGAGGCCTTTCTACAAACTCGAGTTCTTCATTTACCTCTATATCCTTAAGAGGTACTATCAAAGATTCATCAGCTAAGCATTTCTTGAGATTAGATACATGAAACACATCATGTATTCCTGCCATTTCCTCTGGCAGTTGTAGCTGATAAGCTACAGGTCCTATTCTTCTAATAATTTCAAAAGGTCCAACATACCTGGGACTTAGTTTTCCCCGTTTGATGAATCTTACTACTCCTTTCCAAGGAGAGACTTTTAACAATACTTTATCTCCCACTTGAAATTCCAATGGTTTGCGTCGGTTATCAGCATAGCTCTTCTGTCGATCACGTGCTGCTTTCAGTTGTTCTTTGACTTGAATAATCTTGTCAGTTGTTTCTTGCACTATCTTAGGTCCAGATAGTTGCTTTTCCCCAATTTCTGCCCAACAGACTGGGGTTCAGCACTTTCGTCCATAAAGTGCTTCGAATGGTGCAGCATTGATACTTGTGTGATAACTATTGTTATAAGAAAATTCTATTAAAGGTAAGTGATTATCCCAATTACCTCCGAAATCAATTACACAGGCTCTAAGCATGTCTTCCATTGTCTGAATCGTCCTTTCACTTTGTCCGTCCGTTTGAGGATGATAAGTTGTGCTTAATTTTAACTTGGTTCCCATTGCCTTTTGGAAACTTGGCCAAAAATGAGAGGTAAATCGACTATCCCTATCAGAAACAATTGATAAAGGAATTCCATGTAAAGAAACAATTTCATTTACATATAATTTAGCTAACTGTTTCATACTGAAAGTTTCCTTCATTGGTAGAAAATGAGCTGACTTGGTTAGTCTATCTACAATCACCCAGATTGTATCATTTCCTTTCTTTGTTTTGGGTAATTTAGTAACAAAATCCATTGTTATTAATTCCCATTTCCATACTGGCATTTCTAACTATTGTAGCAATCCTGAGGGTTTCTGGTGTTCAGCTTTAACTTGAGAACAAGTTAAAAATTTAGAAACATAGGCTGCTATGTCCTTCTTCATTCCTATCCACCAGAAATTTTTCCTTAAATCCTGGTACATTTTATCATTTCCAGGATGCATCGTATATTTAGACTTATGGGCTTCTTCTAAAATATGATAACGTAGGTTTCCTAATTTAGGTATCCACATTCTCTTTTCATGGAATCTCCAAATTCCATCTGTTCCTTGTTCTAACTCTTTTAACATACCCTTTAATTTTTCAGCATCATCCTTGATTACTGATTCTTGTGCTTCTCTTATTTGATCATTTAAATCTACTTGTAGATTTAATTTAAGAGAACGTACCCTTTTTGGCTTTTCATGATACTTTCGACTTAAAGCATCTGCTACTACATTTACTTTTCCTTCATGATACCGGATATCACAATCATAATCACTAAGCATTTCCATTCAACTCCTTTTGTTTGAAAATATACCTTAAACTCTTATGATCAGTGAATATAGTAAACTTACTACCATAAAGGTAATGTCTCCAAATCTTAAGAGAAAAAATTATAGCTCCTAGTTCTAAATCATGGGTTGAATAATTCTCTTCATGATTCTTGAGTTGTCTAGATGCGTAAGCTATAACCTTTTGTCGTTGCATTAATACACATCAATAGCCTAATTTAGAAGCGTCACAATAGACTACAAAGTCTTCAGTTCCTTCTGGTAACGCTAATATGGGTGTATGGGTTAATTTATGCTTAAGAATTCTAAATGCTTCTTCTTGTTTTAATCCCCATTCAAACTTAACAGATTTACAGGTTAGCTTAGTTAAGGGAATGGTTATTCTAGAAAAATCTTGAATAAATCTTCTATAATAACCGGCCAGTCCTAAGAAACTTCTAACCTCAGTTGGCGTCTCTGGGGTTTTCCATTTGGTAATTGCATCGATCTTTGTCGGATCTACATGAATTCCTTCATGATTAACTAAATGTCCAAGAAATTGTACCTGTTCTAACCAAAATTCGCACTTAGAAAATTTAGCATAAAGCTTTTCCTTTCTTAATAAACTAAAAGTGCGTGCAAATGCTTTGCATGATCCTCTTTATTCTTAGAGTAAATGAGAATATCATCTATAAAGACAATTATGAATTTATCCAAATATGGCTTACATATTCGGTTCATCATGTCCATAAATGCAGCTGGGGCATTGGTTAAACCAAATGGCATGACAGTAAATTCACAATGTCCATACCTTGTTCTAAATGCGGTCTTAGGAATGTCCTCTTCCTGTACCTTTAATTGATGATATCCTGACCTTAAATCGATTTTCGAGAAAATCGAGCTCCTTGCAGTTGATCAAACAGATCATCGATTCTCGGTAATGGGTACTGGTTCTTAATCATAACCTTGTTTAATTCACGGTAGTCAATGCACATACGCATTGATCCGTCCTTCTTTTTAACAAACAGTATCGGCCCTCCCCATGGTGACGAACTTGGCTATACAAATCTTTTTTCCAACAATTCATCTAATTGTTTCTTTAATTCCTGCATTTCTGCGGGTGCCAAACGGTAAGGTGCTTTGGCAATCGGTGCCGTTCCTGGTATCAAATGGATCCTGAATTCAACTTCTCTATATGGAGGTTGCCCTGGCAATTCTTCTGGAAAAACATCTGAAAACTGAGATACTACTGGAATATCCTTTAAATCCTTTCCTTTAGTGTTAGTGATTATAGAAATCAAATACACTATAGAACCTTTTCTTATATAACTTGCAGTTTTCATCACAGAGATGAATTTTGTGGATCTAGATGGTTTATCTCCTTTAATTGTGATCATTTTACCTGTTGGTGAATTTACTTGAATTGACTTTTGATCACATAAAATACTGGCTTTATTGGCTATTAACCAATCCATTCCTAAAACAACATCGAATCCTACCAGATTCATGGGATAAAGATTTGCAATAAATTTCTGATTTAAAATTTCTATTCTTGCTCCCTGCAAGATTTCAGAAATCCTAACGGTTTCTCCATTAGCTGTCTCTACTAAACATTCTTGTGGTAGTTTAGTTAATGACTGATTTAAAAATTTGCAAAATGATGTATTAATAAAACTTTGGTTTGCACCAGAGTCAAATAATACTTTAGCGAAAATATCATTAACTAAAAACGTACCAGCTATGACATCTGGAATCATCTTGGCTTCATCTGCAGTTAGAACAAATGCTCTAGCATTTTTGGTATTCTTGTTGTCTGTAGCTGGAGCTGATTTCGGACAATTAAGCTTGATATGACCTTGTTCTCCGCAGTTGTAACATATCTTGTTATTAGCTTTCTTCCTGCAGTTTTCTTCTTTGTGTCCCGATATTTTGCAAAAGTTACAGTATATAGAGCATCTTCCTGAATGCTTTCTTTTGCAATTCTTACAATAAGGTGCAGAGGTAGAACCTATATTTCTCCCACGGTTAGAACGAAATTCTTGTGTGAGTTTCTGGGTTAGGTTCCTCCTTTGATCCTCCTCTCGGGTACGAACTAATTCATTTGTCAAGATATTTGCTAGTTCTACAGCTTCTTCTATGGTTTGAGGTCTAGCTGCCTTGACTACATGTCTAATCTCTCCAATTAATCCCCAAATATAACGGGAAATTAACACTGGTTCAGGTGAAGCAAGAGTTGGCACTATTTTAGCATATTCGAAGAATATTTTAGTGTATCCCTTACTATCCACACCAGTCATCCTAAGGTTTAAGAATTTGTTTGCTATCTGTTCCTTTTCATTGGGTGGGCAGAATTTCCTTTCTACCTTGTTCTTAAATTCTTCTCATTCCATATTGTAGGTTCTATCACTTCCTCTTGATTGGAGGATAGTGTTCCACCATTCTAATGCTGAATTCTTAAACAGATTAGAAGCAAACAATATCTTATCTTCTTCAGCACACTTGCTTATTCTTAAGACTGCTTCAGTCTTCTCTATCCAGCGTAGGGTTGCAATGGCCCCTTCATTTCCCGAGAATTCCATTGGTTTACAAGACCAAAATTCTTTATAAGAACAACCGTAAGACACGGTTGTAGGATCGTCAAACAACCTAACGAGTCGATCAGAAGAGTGCTCAGACAGAATCAGAGGCGGAATTCATTGATTCTGTCTTTGTTTAGCTTGTATTCACTATTAATTGTCTTGTTTATTGATCTTGAAATGATTTACATCACGTAGACACTTTGACAGCACCTCGGCGTCGGAATCAAGAAGGTTACAAATGATTTCGCATGAGGAGGTTATATAGGGAGGGTAATTTCGTTTGAAGGTGTCATGTACCTCTTCAAACTAAATTAACTATGTTAATTTCGTTTGAAAATGTCACATGACACTTTCAAGAGAAATTAGCATAAACACATCTAAAACCTCCTATTTTCCTCATACAACGCGCCCTGATCTAATAATTCTTATATAAGACTCGATACAAGACGAAGTCGACAGACGGATGCACTAACAACGGTTCTTCTCCTTTTGGGAATAGGCAATTGAAGTAAAGGTCCATTGTTCACGCTGTTTTCGGGTTCGATGGGTCGCTTACTGCTATGCTTACTTTTATTATTCGCTTCTTGAATAGTTTGAATAATAAATGGCATGGCATCTATGATTCCTTGTGCCACTATATGTTGAACAGCACTATTATCCATTTGGTTTCCATTGTTATTGATGCTTGGATTCTCATTAACCACGTTAATGTTACTCTGGTTATCATTATTCAGATTCTCTTGATTTTCTTCGTCGGCCATCTGAATTTTAAACATTTATCCCATATTAATATTACAAGATAATATTTAATATAGTTAATCACATGATACGCAATCTAGCCAAAAACGTCGATCATTGCGACTTTTACTCTATTTTCATATACTATTATGCATCTATTACATTCTAGTACTGAAATAAAAATTACGATACCAACAGAAATAGAATCACACTAATAGTAATATGCATCCGTACACACATATTTTATTTTATTTTTATTTTATTATATTTTATTATTACAATTACCGTCTCCTTTATCACATCACGGATATGGATTTATCCAAAAATCCATATTGCGCTCATCGTATTTCCATACGAGACGCTCTCCCACCTGTCTCATTCTCTCACTGCTTCCTAAAATTTCCTCCCCAAAAGTCCTAAGTTCTTGGACGTTTTCTGCACTCATTGGGGGTGCAGGTTCTAGGACTGGGTTTGGAATCTGGGGTGCGGGTTCCTGATATAGGGATGAAAGTGCCTGAAATCGGTAAGGATCTTCTAAGATCTCCCTAATATATTCATCGTGGTAATAGGGATCTAAAGGGTCCATACCTAGATAGGCTTCTATGTTCTGTATGGGTGTGTCTTCATGTATCGGGTAACGTTGCACAAAGTCCCTATTATCGTCCCACCAGGGGTCGTAATTTGGATATAGAGGGTTGGGTGCAGGTACTCTAGGTATTTCCTCTGGGTTGAAGTCATGCATCTCCACCTGGTTTTCAGGGTTTTCTATCTCCATGAGTTGGTCTGGGTTTAGTGGTTATGGGGCTACTAGTTGTCACACCCTGGCCTTGCGGAAGCGTGGTTAATTTGGTGTGACTTCTTAATACCATAGCTTAACCATAACAAAGCTATATGATATAAAACCATGCAAGATCATCCATTCGATTAAGTTTTAAAAACCAAATACAATAACATTGTCTTAACGGAAACACATCCTAATGACATTGTTCAACAAACACAAACATCAACATGACATAAACACAGTTTAAGGACTGTGACTTGTCCAGGAAAGAGTCACATTCCCCAAACCCGGATGACCTCGTAACTAGTGCAGCGGGAAAACGTGTCATACCGCGCCAGATCCTTTAATTCCCTGAAATACATGTAAGTTGAAAAATCAACAATAATGTTGAGCGAGTTCATGTGTAAGTGAGCAAGTAAACCTTTGTATGTATAAAAATCCTGGTATGTAGCAAATAAGGAAAAAGAGATCACCAACGGTTTGCAAGGCCATTGATATGTGTGAAGTGCAAGTAGGAAGACTCAAACCTAGCAGATTTAGCGTTGGGTACAAAGTCACCCCAAGGTCCGTTCTGGTTGGGCCTGGGGCTGGGCTCGCTACACCCAGATAGATCTACCGCTTACGTCCCTCGGTCCTACAATGAGGATTAATGGCCTCCAGTTTCTGCCTGCCCACTCACATGATCTAAGTAGTAAACCTCCTTACGCTAACCATACCATGTATAAAGTACTTGTAATCAAAGTAACATGTATTTCACCCCCGCAGTTTAGAAAACTGAAAACAGTTAAGAGAAAAGGGGGACATGAACTCACAGTGGTGCGTCTCTACCAAGTATGCCTCCAAATCAATCAGCTGTGTGACGACCTACACGTACTAATTCTATTAGACGGACGGCCGTGCCTTAGCTTTATGGTTTAAGTTTTTGGGAAATAGTTAGGCAACTATTTCGTGTTTACATTCTGTATATACTTGGTAGTCATTTTCCTTCCCAAGGATGGGGGATTTAATACACGTGTGTTAGTATAATTTCGATATATATTATTAAGTCTCACTTAAAATATATTTTATTTCCAACTTCAAAATATAAATATTCTTCTCAAAAATATTATACTTTAATACATGATATTTTCCCAAAATGATACTTAGTATTATTATTTTTACCCTAAAAATAATATTTACGTAGTTCACAAAATAATCATAAACACTTATACAAGATACAAGTGATGTTGTGAAAAATATATACTAAATATATATATGTATCACGTTTTATTTTGTGAAATCCCACCTCCGATATTTTGTAAATAAATCGTGGCGAAATCTATAATTTGAAAACAAGTCAAAATGTATTTCTAACACTCATAGTGAAAATATTTCTAAGTGTTAGGCTTTTGGAAAAATTTCGCCAGAGTTTCCTCTGTAATTGGAGGTGGCCACGCTTTCAAGCGTATCATTTTCTTTTGTAAACCAAATCAACAATTTCCTTATTTAACCAAAACCATGTCCAAAACAACAAACTAGTAAATAAATATGCAAGAATCTCATGAACTTGTAGTTTTTCCAACACTATGATGTAAATCCCATCACTTTTAGCGGATCTTTATATAAAGCAATCCGATTTCGTAAAAACCTCGTTTTTAGGGAAATTCCGTTTTTACAACTTCTCGTCATCTTTTACAAAAATAGTTATTTTGTCGAAAGTGTGTGCTACACAAGTGTTTACACACTTGTGTGTTCTAAAAATCATTCGTGTTAGTGTAAGATTCGTCTTTAGAAAACATGATTTCTTTGATACTTGGTTCTTTGAAAATACCGCTTGTAGATACGTAGATCTACTAGTTTTAAACACTATTTCATAAGATAAATCGCTTTTACACAAGTTCATGATTCGTGTGTGGTAGAGTTTCATCCTTTAACCCTTGTTACTTCCAAAACAACCTTATGTCATGATCCATGATCATGACCAACCCGGGTTAAATGACGATCCGAGCTACCACAACATAGATCGGGTCCAAATAATCACACAAATCAATTACTACAAGTTTTACACAACATATGAGCTTTTAACCATTACTTTTAGTGTTTTTAGTAGACTTTTATGCTTCATCTTGTATGTTTGCGACTTTTAACCGTTACATATCATATTAACCACTTCAAAATAGTTCGAGAGGGTGATTATAGCAACTTACTACTAGCTCGAGGCTAGGGAAGAATCTAAGCGCAAAATGAGAGGATAAAAGCAATAGAGTGAGGTCCTTCGCCTTCCGATTGCACCAAGCTTCCTCGTATGTGATCCTTAACACTTGTATGGTCTTGAGATGAGGTGATCAAAACCGAAAAATGTGATGGATGTAGAGGGGGTGTTCGGCCGAAGCCTTTGAGAGAGAGAGAGAGAGAGGGAGTGTTCAAGTGTTGTGAGTTGTGGTGAAGGTTATGTTGTGTTAAGGGTTAAACTTATAGACAATTATCATGAGCATTAACCAATGGTTAATGTGTCATCTAGATATTAAGCACACTTATTATTATAATCAACAAATAGGACAAGGGTGTCCCCTCTTGGGGACGGTTTGGTTGAGGGGGGGGGGGGGGGGTCTTGGTTCGATTCCAACTAATAGTTAGGATATTAGTTAGGTTAATCTAGTTAAGTTTAGGGATTAACCCGGTTAGTAGTGTGTTGTGCTTTATTGCGGGTGTTAGGGTATTCAGGGACCCTAACTGGCTCAGAAAAGGATAAATAATGTTATTAACAATATTTTCATGTTCCGGGTATAGTTCGGTTGTTCGGTTGGATAGTAATCCGTTAAAGCGTTAAACAAGCTTTAAACTGTCGTTATAATTATTTTTAGTGACACAACTCATTTCTGACACTTTGGAAAGTGTCTAGTAATATTTTTCTCATGTTTTGGCACTTTATTAGTTAGCTAAAAGCTGAATTATTATGTAAAGTGCTGAGTTTTGTGCTTAAAGCACGTTTTAGGCACATCCAGTCATTGTAACTTATTCCTAGAGACGCAGTTCTACAACCCTTGTATCCTACACTCACCACTAGTGTAGCAAAATTTTTTGGCTCATACAGGCCTTAGAGGCAGTGTCTGCCTGATGCTGGCTCTATCAGCATGTTCAATAGGTTATCCGTTTATAGTGCTACTGTGCTTTTGTGCATCATGTTTGTCACTAAGGTTCAGCATGTAAATAATGTAGTGACAGCAAGTAGAGTATGATGCAAGTAAGTACATGTATCAGAATTCAAGTAGCAGTTCATCAGTAATTTCAAACAAGCACAGTAATTAAGCAGTAATTAATTATCAATTAAGTCGTACGGATACCTGGTTTAGTGAGGGTTGTCACATTCTCCCCCCGTTAGAAAATTTTCGTCCCGAAATTTTAAGTTCTGCATGTAGATGCAGGGTTCTTAGGAAATAAGTGGGGGTATTTCTCTTTCATCCGGTCCTCACGCTCCCAGGTGTATTCGGGACCGTGTCTGGCATTCCAACGAACTTTGACGAGCTTGACACTGCTCCGGCGGGTCTTGTTTACTTTCCAATCCGTAACCTCAACCGGTTCTTCTACGAAATGGAGCGTGTCGTCAACATGAATCTCGTCGATGGGAATGGCAATGGTATCTTGAGTTGGACTTTTCTTCTGGTTGGATACGTGAAATGTATCGTGAACTGAATGGAGTTCAGCAGGTAAGTCCAGGTTGTATGCTACTAGTCCTATTCTTTCCAAAATTCTGAAAGGACCAATGTAGCGCGGATTTAACTTCCCACGCTTTCCGAAGCGTGCCACACCCTTCCAGGGTGAAACTTTCAATAAAACCATTTCTCCAACTTGGAATTCCAAGTGTTTCCGGTTTGGATCCGCATAGGCTTTCTGTCTGTGGCGAGCTGCTTCGATGCGTTTTAGAATCTGCGCAATCTTGTCTGTCGTCTCTTGGACGATTTCGGGACCAGCAAGCTGCCTATCACCTGCGTCAGTCCAGCATAGGGGTGATCGGCACTTGCGTCCGTAAAGGGCTTCAAATGGCGCGACACCAATACTGGTGTGGTAGCTGTTGTATGAAAATTCGACCAAAGGCAAATGCTTATCCCAGCTACCGCCCAAATCCATAACACACGCTCTCAGCATGTCTTCCAAAGTCTGTATCGTTCGCTCGCTTTGACCGTCAGTTTGCGGATGAAACGCAGTGCTCAGATTTAATTGTGAGCCAAAAGCTTCTTGGAAGGATTGCCATATCCTTGACACAAATCTTCCGTCTCTATCAGAGATGATCGAGAGAGGCACTCCATGACGTGCGACGATCTCTCTCATGTATATTTCGGCCAACTTGCTCGTATTATCCTTCTCTCTGATAGGTAAGAAGTGTGCTGACTTCGTTAATCGATCCACTATTACCCAAATAGTGTCATGGCCTCTTGGCGTTCTTGGCAACTTTGTAATAAAATCCATTGAGATTTGTTCCCATTTCCACTTGGGAATCTCAGGTTGTTGCAGAAGTCCTGAAGGCTTCTGGTATTCCGCTTTCACCTTAGCACACGTTAGACATTTGCTCACATAAACAGCAACATCGCCTTTCATCCTAGGCCACCAATAATAATCTTTGAGATCCTGGTACATCTTATCCGCTCCTGGATGGATAGAGTACCGCGATTTGTGAGCTTCATCAAAAATAACTTTTCTCAAACCTCCAAACAAAGGAACCCAAATCCTTTTCTCAAAACATAACGTTCCTTCCTTGTTTGGTACCAGTAGCTTCTCCATCCCACGGAGATATTCTTCTTCAAGGTTTCCTTCCTTGAGAGCTTCTTTCTGCGCGGCACGAATTCGCAAGGAAAGATCGGTTCGAATAATCATTTCTAAAGCCCTAACCCTTATGGGCTTGATCCTCTCCTTTCGACTTAGGGCATCGGCGACCACATTCGCCTTCCCTGGATGATACTTTATCTCGCAGTCGTAATCGTTCAGCAGCTCAACCCAACGTCTTTGCCTCATATTCAGCTCCTTCTGGTTGAATATGTGTTGTAGACTCTTGTGATCTGTAAAGATTGTACACTTTGTACCATAACGGTAGTGTCTCCAGATCTTTAATGCAAATACCACTGCGCCTAGCTCCAAATCATGTGTGGTATAGTTCTTTTCGTGCACTTTCAATTGACGCGATGCGTAAGCAATAACCTTTTGGCGTTGCATCAACACACAACCCAATCCTTGACGCGAAGCGTCACAGTATACCACAAAATCATCTGTACCTTCCGGTAGTGCTAAGATTGGCGCATTGCAGAGCTTATCCTTCAATATCTGGAATGCTTCTTCATGTTTGATTCCCCAATCAGACTTCTTATCTTTCTGCGTGAGGAGCGTCAATGGTTGAGCGATTTTTGAGAAATCCTCAATGAATCTTCGATAATAGCCAGCCAAACCCAAGAATTGTCGAATCTCGGTTGGCGTCTTTGGCGTTTCCCAATTCTTAATCGCTTCGATCTTGGTTGGATCCACATGGATTCCATCTCCGTTCACCACGTGCCCAAGAAATTGTACTTCGCGTAGCCAAAACTCGCACTTAGAGAACTTGGCATACAACTGTTCCTTCTTCAGCAACTCCAAAATAGCTCTTAAATGTTGTTCGTGCTCAGCCTTTGTTCTTGAATAAATCAAGATGTCGTCGATAAACACAATCACGAACTTGTCCAAGTACGGCTTGCAAACTCTATTCATCAAGTCCATAAAGACTGCAGGTGCGTTTGTCAAACCAAACGGCATAACAAGGAACTCGTAGTGTCCATAACGAGTTCTGAAGGCTGTCTTCGGGATACTCTCCTCTTGTATCCTTAACTGATGGTATCCGGATCGCAAGTCGATCTTTGAATAAAAGCTTGAACCTTGCAGTTGGTCGAATAGATCATCGATTCTTGGCAGAGGATATCTATTCTTGATCGTTAGCTTGTTCAGCTCCCGGTAGTCGATGCACATACGAAAACTACCGTCCTTTTTCTTGACAAACAGGACTGGAGCTCCCCAAGGCGAGAAGCTTGGTCGGATAAATCCCTTGTCTAACAACTCTTGAAGTTGTGTTGACAGTTCCTGCATCTCAGACGGAGCAAGTCTATAAGGTGCCTTAGCCACAGGCGCGGCGCCTGGAACTAAGTCAATGCGGAACTCTACTTGTCTCTGAGGTGGCAGTCCAGGTAAGTCCTCTGGGAAGACTTCTGGATATTCCCTCACGACAGGGATGTCTTCTATTCTTGGCTCAGCAGCCTTCTTATCCACAATGTGTGCCAGGAAGGCAACACATCCCTTCTGCAAACACTTCCGCGCTTTCAGGCAGCTGATAATTCTTAACGGCGTATCACGCTTCTCCCCGTGAACCACAATTGTTTCGCCATCTTCGGTTGGGATACGAACGACCTTTTCGTGACAAACTATCTCAGCCTTGTTGCCTGATAACCAATCCATTCCTACTACTACGTCAAAGCTCCCCAGCTGGACTGGTAGTAGATCCAAAGTAAACTCACGCTCTCCCAATTCGATCACACAACCTCTGATAACTTCATTGGCTTCTACTAACTTTCCATTAGCCAATTCGATTGAGTAGGGAATATCTAACTTATTAGCGGCTAAACCAAGCATATTCTTAAACTCTAACGACACGAAGCTATAATCGGCACCAGTATCAAATAAAACGGATGCATAGCGTTGGTTTACAGGGAACGTACCAGTAACGACATTGGGGTCCTGGCGCGCTTCCCTTGCTTCGATTTGGAACACTCTTCCACGGGCTTGGTTTAACTCTGGGCAGTTCCTCATAAAGTGCCCGATATCACCACAGTTAAAGCATCCAAGTCTTTGCCCGTTTCCACCTCCATTTCCAGCTTGGTTGTTGTTTTGGTTCGCATTACCAGCTTGATTCGCATTGTTGCCTCGATTCCCGTTTCCTCCATTGTTCCCCTGTGGGCGATTCCCAATACCACCACGATTATTATTTCTATTCCCAAATCCTCCTTGGCCTCCCCGGCCAGCACTAGCCCAAGAATCCTTCAAGTGTCCAGTCTTTCCACAAGCTTCACATACTTTTGGCCCGCATCGGCCAGAATGGTGACGCTGGCAGGTGTTGCACTTGGGCTGGGTGCCCATATATCCCTTTCCTTTCTTTCCACTACCAGCTGTAACCTGAGCTGGCGTGCTTGGTTCTCCTTTCTTAACAACCACACTGGCGCCCTGCTTGAAGTTCGAGAACTTCCGTTTGTTACCTCCTGATGACTCGACGTGAGTCTCTGCCTTCTTCGTCTTGATCTCATCAAACTTGTTCAGGCGAATAGCCTCCTCAGTGAGAGCCACGCTCAAATCAATCGCCTCAGTAATGGTCGCACGCTTGGATGAGGTCACCATGCTTATGATTTGAGGAGCTAATCCCCAAATGAAGCGTTCAATCCGCTTGAACTCCGGAGTGACCATGTAGGGTACCACATGCGATAAGTCATGGAACCTTTGAACGTATTCTGCGATCTTTGGACCTTCCGTTTTCAAATGCCAGAACTCGGTTTCCAATCTTTAGATTTCCGCGCGAGAGCAGTACTTCCTGCGCATAAGTTCCTTCAGTTCGGTCCAGGTTAGCGCGTAGGCAGCAGCTTCACCAAGTGTCTGTACTTGCAGATTCCACCAAGAGAGGGCTCCATCCAAGAATAGCCCCGAGATATAGGTGACTTGCTGATCTAGTGCGCATTTGCTCATGCGAAGAACATATTCAGTTTTCTCAGCCCAACGAACAAAGGCGACATCACCTCCTGTGCCATCAAAGTTGACCGGTTTGCAGTCTAGAAACTGCTTGTAGGTGCACCCATGAGGTGGATTGTTGTTGCCATTGTTGTTTGAGCTGCTTCCGCTGGGTCCTCCCTGCGAGGCGGCGTATTGTGCGATGGCAGCAGCGATGACTTGTTGGAGTTCTGCCTCATTGGTAGGCATCGGCGTTTGACGTCTCGGCGGCATCTTCTAAAAGATGGGTTTACGTCGGTCAGGCCATAATAAAGATCCCATGTTATAATACGTAAGTCGGGTCATAATATAGCGTACGTATATAATGATAGTAATAGTACATAACATCTCATGTTATAATCATATTAATCACACAACATCTCATGTCACAAACATCAATCACACAACATCCCATATGGAAATGATGGTAAGGGTCGGTCGGTGTCATAACAGACGGTGACGTCCAGAGAAACGGCTCGCTGGCTGGATCAAAAGGTGGCACAAAGAACGGTGGTACAGGGGGCAAAACAGGTGAAAACTGTGGCATAACGGGAACAGACGTCGGCACATGCCCAAAGGGATGGGCCTAAGAACCCTCTCCAGGTCGTGCTGGAGGTGTAAACTGAGGGAAAGTAAAAGAGGTATCAACGTGACGGGTATCAGTGATCTGAGGGGGAATAGGTGGAACCTCATCATCAGCAGGAATCCACCCATGCTGGGCGTGCTCATCTCGTGGGTCCACCTGTGCCTCAAAAAGTGCACGATCAAACTGAACTGGCATAGGATCAAGGTGAGGTGCAACAAGAGGGTCAACTGGTGCATCAGCAATAAGTGGGGGATCAACATGATTAGCAGCAAATACATGATCGCCCTCCAACAACGGAGCATCTATAGGATGATCATCAATAGGTGGGTCAGCAATGACAGGCTCAATAATAGGTGCGTCAGCATGAACTGGGTCATGCTCAAGCACTGGGTCAGGAGCAGGGTCCAGTGGATGCTCGGGATCATCGAAGGCCATCTCAGAATCAAACTCAGGGTCGATGGGGTCAACTGGGTCTACTGGGTCGACTGGATCCTCCATAGGCTGATCCATGGGTATAAACTCTATATCCTGATCTGGGTCGAATCCTGGGGGAAAGACAGGATCGGAATCCTCCACATCATCGTGGTCGAAAGTAAAACTAGGAATAGGGGCAACAGAGGATGCCTGATCGGGATCTGATCCATGTGAGAAGTGCTGCGCACTCTGGGTGTGCGAAGGTGCGGAGGCCACAGACCCAAAAGAGTCTGGGACCGGAGAGTGAGCGGGTGACTCCTCGGCGGGAGCATCTGCGATCATCAAGAGATCACCGGCAGCAAGAAGGGCTTCGCCTGAACATCCTCCTCTAAGGGCTCATCATCATACAGATCGACGTCGTCATCATCATCGGCGTCGAGAAGCAAATCGTAAGCAGGATAAACAGCTAAGGGTATGGGAGCAGGGATCTCCACTAACGGTAGGTCCCCGGCCAAAGGGCCATCAGCGAGCTCATCAGCACCATCAGGTAAAGCAAAGGGCTGAAAATCATCCTCGTCCGTTCTAGTAATGTCGGATGTGTGGACCTCGTGCTCTGAAGGCTCTAGGTCATCTGATACTATAGGTCTAGGTCCTGTGGTGTCTGAGTCACCTGTGCCAGAGGTGTCCATGGTGTCTGTCACATAAACACAAACATGCACAAACAGTCAATCATACAATCAAATAATCACATAAGTCACCAAGTATGCATTCAAATAATTCTCCTAGTCCCACTAGCCTCCCAGCCTCTCAGACTGCTCTTCCTAGTCCCACTAGCCAAATTCTCCCAGCCTCTCAGACTGCTCTTCCTAGTCCCACTAGCCTATTCTCCTAGTCCCACTAGCCAATTCTCCTAGTCCCACTAGCCGACTACCTCGGCCTCCCAGACCGAGCCTCGGCCTCCCAGACCGAGCCTCAGCCTCCCAGACTGAGCCTAAAAATAATAAATAAAATGTGCTCAACATTTGTTTATAAAAAGTTTTGGATCTGGACTTAAGTGGTATGCAGTGTAAAAATGTTTTCGTGAGAGCCCTAGTGATCATAGTCTAGACTCGAGAAGGAATCCTAGTTCGCTATGATCAGAGCTCTGATACCAAGCTGTCACACCCTGGCTTTGCGGAAGCGTGGTTAATTTGGTGTGACTTCTTAATACCATAGCTTAACCATAACAAAGCTATATGATATAAAACCATGCAAGATCATCCATTCGATTAAGTTTTAAAAACCAAATACAATAACATTGTCTTAACGGAAACACATCCTAATGACATTGTTCAACAAACACAAACATCAACATGACATAAACACAGTTTAAGGACTGTGACTTGTCCAGGAAAGAGTCACATTCCCCAAACCCGGATGACCTCGTAACTAGTGCAGCGGGAAAACGTGTCATACCGCGCCAGATCCTTTAATTCCCTGAAATACATGTAAGTTGAAAAATCAACAATAATGTTGAGCGAGTTCATGTGTAAGTGAGCAAGTAAACCTTTGTATGTATAAAAATCCTGGTATGTAGCAAATAAGGAAAAAGAGATCACCAACGGTTTGCAAGGCCATTGATATGTGTGAAGTGCAAGTAGGAAGACTCAAACCTAGCAGATTTAGCGTTGGGTACAAAGTCACCCCAAGGTCCGTTCTGGTTGGGCCTGGGGCTGGGCTCGCTACACCCAGATAGATCTACCGCTTACATCCCTTGGTCCTACAATGAGGATTAATGGCCTCCAGTTTCTGCCTACCCACTCACATGATCTAAGTAGTAAACCTCCTTACACTTACCATACCATGTATAAAGTACTTGTAATCAAAGTAACATGTATTTCACCCCCGTAGTTTAGAAAAATGAAAACAGTTAAGAGAAAAGGGGGACATGAACTCACAGTGGTGCGTCTCTACCAAGTATGCCTCCAAATCAATCAGCTGTGTGACGACCTACACGTACTAATTCTATTAGACGGACGGTCGTGCCTTAGCTTTATGGTTTAAGTTTTTGGGAAATAGTTAGGCAACTATTTCGTGTTTACATTCTGTATATACTTGGTAGTCATTTTCCTTCCCAAGGATGGGGGATTTAATACACGTGTGTTCGTATAATTTTGATATATATTATTAAGTCTCACTTAAAATATATTTTATTTCCAACTTCAAAATATAAATATTCTTCTCAAAAATATTATACTTTAATACATGAGATTTTCCCAAAATGATACTTAGTATTATTATTTTTACCCTAAAAATAATATTTACGTAGTTCACAAAATAATCATAAACACTTATACAAGATACAAGTGATGTTGTGAAAAATATATACTAAATATATATATGTATCACGTTTTATTTTGTGAAATCCCACCTCCGATATTTTGTAAATAAATCGTGGCGAAATCTATAATTTGAAAACAAGTCAAAATGTATTTCTAACACTCATAGTGAAAATATTTCTAAGTGTTAGGCTTTTGGAAAAATTTCGCCAGAGTTTCCTCTGTAACTGGAGGTGGCCACGCTTTCAAGCGTATCATTTTCTTTTATAAACCAAATCAACAATTTCCTTATTTAACCAAAACCATGTCCAAAACAACAAACTAGTAAATAAATATGCAAGAATCTCATGAACTTGTAGTTTTTCCAACACTATGATGTAAATCCCATCACTTTTAGCGGATCTTTATATAAAGCAATCCGATTTCGTAAAAACCTCGTTTTTAGGGAAATTCCGTTTTTACCACTTCTCGTCATCTTTTACAAAAATAATTATTTTGTCGAAAGTGTGTGCTACACAAGTGTTTACACACTTGTGTGTTCTAAAAATCATTCGTGTTAGTGTAAGATCCATCTTTAGAAAACATGATTTCTTTGATACTTGGTTCTTTGAAAATACCGCTTGTAGATACGTAGATCTACTAGTTTTAAACACTATTTCATAAGCTAAATCGCTTTTACACAAGTTCATGATTCGTGTGTGGTAGAGTTTCATCCTTTAACCCTTGTTACTTCCAAAACAACCTTATGTCATGATCCATGATCATGACCAACCCGGGTTAAATGACGATCCGAGCTACCACAATATAGATCGGGTCCAAATAATCACACAAATCAATTACTACAAGTTTTACACAACATATGAGCTTTTAACCATTACTTTTAGTGTTTTTAGTAGACTTTTATGCTTCATCTTGTATGTTTGCGACTTTTAACCGTTACATATCATATTAACCACTTCAAAATAGTTCGAGAGGGTGATTATAGCAACTTACTACTAGCTCGAGGCTAGGGAAGAATCTAAGCGCAAAATGAGAGGATAAAAGCAATAGAGTGAGGTCCTTCGCCTTCCGATTGCACCAAGCTTCCTCGTATGTGATCCTTAACACTTGTATGGTCTTGAGATGAGGTGATCAAAACCGAAAAATGTGATGGATGTAGAGGGGGTGTTCGGCCGAAGCCTTTGAGAGAGAGAGGGGGAGTGTTCAAGTGTTGTGAGTTGTGGTGAAGGTTATGTTGTGTTAAGGGTTAAACTTATAGACAATTATCATGAGCATTAACCAATGGTTAATGTGTCATCTAGATATTAAGCACACTTATTATTATAATCAATAAATAGGGCAAGGGTGTCCCCTCTTGGGGACGGTTTGGTTGAGGGGGGGGGGGGTCTTGGTTCGATTCCAACTAATAGTTAGGATATTAGTTAGGTTAATCTAGTTAAGTTTAGGGATTAACCCGGTTAGTAGTGTGTTGTGCTTTAGTGCGGGTGTTAGGGTATTCAGGGACCCTAACTGGCTCAGAAAAGGATAAATAATGTTATTAACAATATTTTCATGTTCCGGGTATAGTCCGGTTGTTCGGTTGGATAGTAATCCGTTAAAGCGTTAAACAAGCTTTAAACTGTCGTTATAATTATTTTTAGTGACACAACTCATTTCTGACACTTTGGAAAGTGTCTAGTAATATTTTTCTCATGTTTTGGCACTTTATTAGTTAGCTAAAAGCTGAATTATTATGTAAAGTGCTGAGTTTTGTGCTTAAAGCACGTTTTAGGCACATCCAGTCATTGTAACTTATTCCTAGAGACGCAGTTCTACAACCCTTGTATCCTACACTCACCACTAGTGTAGCAAAATATTTCTGGCTCATACAGGCCTTAGAGGCAGTGTCTGCCTGATGCTGGCTCTATCAGCATGTTCAATAGGTTATCCGTTTATAGTGCTACTGTGCTTTTGTGCATCATGTTTGTCACTAAGGTTCAGCATGTAAATAATGTAGTGACAGCAAGTAGAGTATGATGCAAGTAAGTACATGTATCAGAATTCAAGTAGCAGTTCATCAGTAATTTCAAACAAGCACAGTAATTAAGAAGTAATTAATTATCAATTAAGTCGTACGGATACCTGGTTTAGTGAGGGTTGTCACACTAGTTGTTCCAGACTTGGGTTAGCAGCAGTTGTAGCTAAGATATGAAAATTGGCTAGGCTTCTATTAAGGATATCCTGTGTATGGGCATCTGTCTCTCGCTTAATAGCTGCTAAGGCTCTTTGCTGTTACAACTTTCGCATTCTTTTCCTACGTGCAAAGGCTTCCTTACTGAACCATCCTCGTTTCTTATGAGGGAATGGCTCTTTAGACTGAGCTTTAAAAGCAAACATTCCTTCTTCCAGATCAGCAGAATACCCCGAAAGGGCAGGCTGTGATGAGGTACCTTCACTCCTAGGTGAATCAGACAACTGACGACTCATGTCTGAGGGTCCTTGATCACTCGTACTATAAACTAACAAATAGTCAAATAACAAATAACAAATAAATACATTTATGCACGTATTTCCGTAATTTATTTCCTAACACAAAATTTAAATTTTAAGTGTCAGCAGAACACTTCTTTGGCTCAGACCAGTGGCTAGGCTCTGATACCACCTCCTGTCGCAACCCCCGATCCCTGATCCCCGGGAACGGGCGGACGCGAACTCAGAATTTTGGTGGTATCAGGTTGGTTAATTTGGCAGCGGAAATTACATCAGGACCGTAGTTAGGAAATGTTTATCAGAGTAAAACCACCATATTTAATATTAATAATCACATGGGCAAAACTCAAGTTTCTTATTACAATACGTTTATAGGGATACACCCTATTTTATTGAATTTAAAACATCGTCTTTTAGGTAACTTTTATAGCCACATTTTTCCCAAGCCTTCAGTGCTCTCCAGCTGGCTTTTTACTAATTGGCTGTCACATTGTGTTACCTGAAACGCGTTTTAAAAACATTTGTCAGTGGGAAATACTGGTGAGTGAATCCCAGTTTAATCAAGAAACATTTTATCAATTAAAACAGTATTGAGAGCGATCACATTGTTTATTTCTACACAATTACTCATTCAGTACTGTCAATCCTGACTTGTGGGTCATATTACACATTGGCTAACTCGTTGTCCAATGGTAACGTACTGTCATCCCCGACTTACTACTCACAAGGTAGTAAATTTTGTATACAAACCCCAACATATCGGCAGTAATTGAAGAACTACAAAGACTCAATCACCGCTTAATCACATTGTAAAATAATTAAGGTTTTGTAAAATATTCTAAAAAGGTTAACAAAAAGAGGATAAACTCACATTGCTATCTTAGACTTCGCGTAAGGGTTTCCTGGATATAATCTATAATTTATACAAATGTACATTGGTTAGTATCATAACCCTTTGAAAATATTAATAATACCCTCCCCGAGACGGCATTCCAACAACTACGTCGGGCAGAACCACGACAGTTATTACGGAACCCTAAATCAATAGGGCAGCGTATCTACTATGAAACCGGGCTTATAATACTTACAACGGAGCAGAACCTCGCTAATTAGGGGGATATAATACCCGCGTATTACTTCTACTACTTAGAAATTCGCTTAAGAAAGAAAATAAATGAACGACGAATACTGAAACCCGATGCCTGCTTATATAGGTGCTGAAACTGGTTCCCACGCGGCCCGCGTAAGCGTAGACGAAGGTCTACGCGGCCCGCGTCAAAGCTGGTCAACGGACTAGCTTGTCCGGCTCATCAGGTAGGTCCGCCACGATGTCGAGACGTGTCGGCCTCTGGTGTCTCCGCGTTGTTGATCTCTCGCGGCCCGCGTTAGCTTAATGGGGGTCTTACGCGGCCCGCCTGAACTAAAGAAACCAACGAAGTCAGTTTCCAACCTTGATACTGCCCGCGAAAGGTTGAGGTGGGATCCTACGCGGCCCGCCTCAACTTAATATTTTCATATTTTTTATTATTTTAATTACTATAACGTATTTCGGTCTCGGTTTTCACATACGGGATGTATTTAAAGACATATTGGGACATTTTAAATTATACTAGGGTATCAGAAATATTATGAGGGTGTTGGTTTTACTGAGGGTTGTTACAGCGGTGATGATGCAAAAAAAACGCATATTTTGATGACGATGGCGCGGCAAGGATGGTAGAGGGTAGGTTTTTGAACGTGTAACCCCACTTTGCAGCCTCTAGTTATCGGAAAATCTGAGCCAAACCCCTTTTTTTCAAGAATCCACTCATTGTTTTGATTTTTGTTTGTTGGTTTTTTATATTTTTTTCCCCAGTCGATGATGATAACAATCTATCTAAAACGTAAAACGTAAAACGTAAAACGTAAACGTAAAATGTAAAAACGTAAAAACATAAAACGTAAAAACGTAAAACGTAAAAAGTTTAACGTAAAACGAAAAACGTAAAAAGTTTAACGTAAAACGCAAAACGTAAAAAGTTTAACGTAAAACACAAAACGTAAAAACTTTAACGTAAAACGTAAAAAGTTTAACGTAAAACGTAAAAAGTTTAAAAAATCTGTTAAAAAATCTGAATTTAAATGCTTTTAATAAAATAATTTTGTTTAAAAAATAAAAACTAATATATTAATACAAAAAGGTAATAAAAAAACAATAAAGACAAAAAGACAAAATTGGATAAATTTACTAAACTAACCTTTTGAATTAAAATATTAAAAACATAATAAGACAAAAAAAATACTTAATATTATTTTTAACTATTTTTAATCTTATTCATCTATCTTGAAGATTTGTTTGAAAAGTGGTTCTCTCGTTTCTTACAACTGGGAGTGGTTTTCATTTTAGCGGCCCTCTATATATATATATATATATATATATATATATATAAATAAAAATCATTTGAGTTGTGAGAACTTCGACAACTTAGAAAAAAAAAAAAAAAAAAACCTTTTATTTAAAAAAGTTTTTTTTTTTTTCCAAAAACCATGAAAAATCAATTTTTCCAAAAAAAGTAATAATAAAAATAGTATATGCTAAATTACACTAGTGTAAAAAACGTTTATAATGGTGTAAATGATGATCTCAACGGCTTTTTAAGTGTTGTAAATAATATAAAACCCCACTCGATAATTCTTTTTACAGATGTTTTTTTATCATGTTTATCTACGTTTGTATTAAAAATATCACAAAACTCACACCAACTTAAATGAGTTTCTTGTTGATGTCTACCTAGATATTTTCTATTTTCTAACGACAACAAAAAACAATGTCGGCGGGAATAGACATCCTCAGTGATTGGAGAAAAGGGGCGGCAAGGGGAATAGTGTCAGGTACAATTTTGCATCCAGTGTAAAATTACAGTCATGCCGACAGCTTCCTTGCACTCCCCCATTGGTCCATTTAATTTACGATTTTATCCCTGAATTAAAATTATGATTTCGCTCTTAGTTAAAAATAACGTTTTTCCCATCGTTTTAGTTTTTTTAGCAAAACTATAACGGTTTTTTGTTTTAATTTATTTACACGATTCAATTTATTTGCGTGTTAAGGAGCTGCCTAACACTGGCTCATTAGTCCTGAAATATTACAGTTTTGCCCTAAGACCAAAATTACGGTCTCATCATCATTTTTGTTTTTTTTTTCCTAGCAAAATTATAGTAATGTTTTTTTAATTGATTGAGAATTATTCGGACATAATCAACTAGTATTATTACAATTGTAAGATAACTCAATGTCAATGTCAATGTCAATGTCAATGTTGATATTATTTTCACTTTGTAGGTAGATCAGACTTTTAGGGTTTTAAATCTCAATTTGTACAATCAACATGGATGTTTAAAACGCGAACTATACGAATATGCATAAAGTTCAACGCCGTCTTTCACTGACCACCGACCACACCAAGACTTTATGAAATGGTCAACCATCTTCTCTCTTCTATAGTTCTATACATACACAACCCTACCTCCGTTTTCCTCTTCAACCCCTCTCTCTCTCTCTCTCTCTCTCTCTCTCTCTCTCTCTAAGACACACACAAATACGTCATGGGTAATGCAATGGCTGCGTGTTGTCTAGCAAGTGAAGTTTCATTTGTAAGGGTTATCTACTGGGATGGAAACATAAGAACCCTAACAGGAAAACGGTGGATAGCCGGTGAGATCATGATTGAACATCCGGATAGCATGGTTTGTGATGCAGATTTTTTCTTCATCGGCCAAGTGATCCCGGCTTTAACGATAGACGATCCGCTCAAGCCAGGCAAGACCTACTTTGTTCTCCCACTCGACATCTTCTCATCCAAAACCCTCTCAGCTTCTTCAATATCAGCTTTGGTCAGCCACACGCCTACACGAACCGGCCCGGTTAACTTCAAAGAGTGTCCTTTCGAGTACATAAAGGGATCGAACGGGCGGGTTTTGATCAAGGTGTCATCTGAGTTTATGGAAAGACTTCTTACGAGAAGAGGTGGTCATGATGATCAAGAAAATGAAGGTTCAAGTGGTGAAGCAACTAATGGGTTCTTGTGTAGTACACCAGAATTGAAGAAAGTGTATCAACAGTTGGTTGGGTCCAAGGATCAAACATGGTCACCCAAGCTTGAGACCATTTCAGAACATAACAGGATTAGGTATTCTCCTTATAGATTAATAGGGTTAGAAGGGAAAGATAAAGAGGGTGGTGCTTAGTATTAGTAAACGACAATTTCTTTTTCTTCATTTTTTTTGTCTAATTTATATTTTTTCATGATTGTACGTACTTGCTATATTAATGTTAGAATTAGCCATTAGGTATATTAAGAGTTACTGATAATGCTTGTATATAAAGAATTGAAGATATATGTTATTTAACTATTCCTTGTTCACATAATTAATTTTCGAAAGATGAAAGATGGGGTACTACTATATGCACGGATGCACCATATGTCATTAAAACTATTGTGCCATTAAATCATGATTTATAAAAAGATATCAATCTATATATATTTAATTGTATGCCATTAAATCATGATTTATAAAAAGATTTCAAACTATATATATTTAATTGTAAATTTTTAATACATCGATTAACTTTTTTTAATGATAATATACAACCCGGCCCTTTGGAAGAGAAAACTTATCTGTGATGTAGAGTTTTTGTATTTTAATTTCATCTGTGTGTAGGGTTTTTATTTATTATTAGGTTTGATTTGATGATCACCAGTTTGTAATTTTACGGTATCACTTACAAATTTGAACTAGAAAAACTTGTATAGCCAGGAGTCATAACATTACATCATCTACACTAAAGGATACACATGGTATATATAGAGACAACAAAGATACCCTAATACACAACAATGTCTATTACGTCCCTGCTGTTTAAATTGGTAGGAAGACAACCATTAAAACTAGAGCGAAATGTGTTGAACAGCGCGCGATGACGGCATGTCATTTGTTTTGTTTTGTTTTTTTTTTTTTTTTATTCTTTTGAATGGCAACGGAAGCATTTTATTCTGTCATTTGTGATATATCAGCACATTGGGAGTTTAATGGAACATGAAGAGATGACGGCATGTCCTTTCTTGAACAAAGTGAATGTAAATGTAAACAAGTTTGGCCCGTTAATGTTGTACCGGGTTGGTGAACAAATAGACAACACTGACTATTTGACAACACTGACGTTGTCACAATAGACGATAGAGATACGAATTAAAGGACAATGAAGCTCAAGAAGAAGATCATGTATCCAATATGTTCCAACAACATTCGTAATTTTGTGATATTCAGCTTCAGCACTCTTTTTTGAAAGGCAAAAATTCTATATAAAATATAAAAACGAGCCAGCAAGAAACTGAAACCTGACAGTTACTGGATTACATCACGAACATTGAAATCGCACCATCTATCCTACTCGATATTACAAAATCTCGATCTATTAGAAATCCAAAGAAAAGAGTATTCCATAATAATATCCGTCGTTCGGTTGTAATGGATGTGTCGATTGTTGAAAGTCTTCTCGTTACGGGCCTTCCAAATCTCCCACGCCGCAACTTGAATAACTGCGCCGACTACCTTCTTCCACCCATTTGACTCGTTCATCTTTAAAGGAATTTCTAAAAGTTGTGGAACCAATTCGATCTCTTTTGGAAGAGGAATGTCAAGCCATGAGAAAATAGTCCACCATATCGACTTAGCGAACAAGCATTTCCACAATATATGCAGCGCTCTTTCTTCTCAAAGTCCGCACCTAGGACAATTTAGATCCCCTGCGAAATCCCTCTATGAGCGAGACCCACTTTAGAGGGAATGCAATGCATAGCCAGTCGCCACCCAAATAAGTTAACTTTGGGTGGAATCCATTTATTCCATAAATTACCACTGATATCTCCATACACATTATCATGAATTAATTTCCTTATTGCAACAACTACAAAGCACTCCTTTGACCCATAATTCGAAAGCCACTCATCTTTTTTATTCACCAAAGATACGAGAGCAAGAACAGACTGCATTTCTTCGAGTTGCACCAATTCTGGGTCGGGTCGAAAACCCATTGGCGCCCACTTGAGCATAGTCGCAAACTTTAGCCCGTTTATCTTCGGCTATCTTGAAGAGGTCCTTAAAGCGATCTTTTAACGGACCGCAAGGCAACCAATTATCTATCCAGAACCGAATGTTGTTCCCCGAGCCAACTTCGCCTTTAATACTACTTTCCAAAGAAATGTTAAAGCTAGAAAAGTCTTTGTCAAAACACTGAATATCTTTCCGAGAAATTTACCAAACTAGCAAAGAATTTAGTCAATTTACCATTTTATCAAGCTCATGCGTCCTTGGAAGGACCGTACCTAGTCCTATGCCTCTTCTTGTTCCTTTTTTGCGTCTGCCACTCTCCAATTGACACGTGTAGCAATGATTGATTACATCCAGAGCGACGCATGGGAAGCCTCTCATAAGAGGCAAGGTATCCGGCTTGCGTCGGGCTTCCAGCAGCCGCTCAGCTTTTAATGCGTCCGTACAAGACCCGTCGGATGAGTCCGTAACGCAACAAAAGTCAGCTTTTCAGACCCTCATCAGTCGCTGTCACATCAGTCGCTGTCACAAAAAAATCAGCTTTTAATACGTCTTTACAAGAGCCGTCGGATGAGTCCAAGACGCATCCTTCGCGTTAGCATTGCCAGACGCGTCACATCAGTCGCTGTCACAAATCTTTTGCTTCCATCTTAATTATTTGCGACGCTTACCATGCGTCACTAACGTATCCAAGTTAATTTTTTTTTTAAATGTGACATACGTAACGGTTTATATTAAATACCAGTATCTTTAAAAGTTATCTGTTTTACTATTGAGTGAATTTACTTTGAACTGTTACTTTCGTGTATTATGGCGGTTAGATTTGTGGTTTACACTGGTGGCAAGTGGGAAATCGTTGACGGTAGGCGTGAGTACGTAGTGAAAGCTGATTCTCTTATACGTGGGTTTGAAACTTCTACCAAAATTTCGTATCATACCTTTTTTAAAAATGTGTGTGACTTTTGTGGTTTTCGAAATATCACACGGTTATCCTACAAGATGTCTGATTATTCTGAACCTATAGATATTATAGATGATTCAGATCTTTTATTTTTTTTCAAACTGAGGGAAAATAATCCGTATGAACTTTTTAAACTATACGTGGTGCAAGAAGTTGGTGTGGGTTCTTCTTCTTGTGCTCCTACGTTTGAATATAAATGCCCCGATTTAAATGATTGTGTTTTTTCAAACGATGAAATTAATGCCAGCGATAAACTAGAATTTAATGATAATAAAGATAAATGTCGATTTTATGAAGGCTACACCTTTCGTAACAAGCAGGAAATGAAAATCGAACTAGGAAAGATGTGCTTATCCGAATCTTTTTCGTATAAAGTAGACAGGTCATCAAAGACTCATTATGAAGTATCATGTGTTGTCGAAAATTGTGAGTGGAGTTTCAAATCCGCTAGTCGGCAATCTTGTGATGTTTTCTACGTTAAATCTTTTAACAACAAACATACATGTTCTAAGACGCAGACACATCCACACATGCGTCAGGCTAACCCAATGGTTGTCGGTAGCATGTTAAAAGAACAATTTCAAAACTCTGGTCAAATTTACCGCTGCCCCGAAATAGTCAAAGATCTTAGAATAAAAGAAGGAGTCAATATAACTTATATTGTCACACCCCGACCGCGTAAAACAACAAATCGCGGCGGAAACATCGGGGCGTGTTGCAACAGAATTAATGTTTCACAACCATGGAAATTAAAGTTTCGTTTTATTGATTAAAAGTGTTACAATGTCTTAACAAACAAAGAAATACAACATAATTAACTAGTCTTGCATCTTTTATTGTCACTAAAGCCCAAGTCTGCCTATGTGTATCTTGATCATCTTATGCAACAGCTCCTGAAAAACACATGTGAAAATAGGTACGTCAGCATAAAAATGCCTGTGAGATACATAGGTTTTGTGAAAATGAGATTCATGACTTATGTTTAAGAAAATGTTTAGTCATGAACCTTGTAATTTGCTTTGTTTTGTAAATCATTTGAAAAACAATAATTTCAGATGATAAGTATAATAGAATAATGCATGGTTAAATAAGTAACCATGTAAAATGAGTTTGTATTTGTTAAGTTGTTTGTAAAACAATGTATTGTGAAAAGTATGTTATTTGTATAAAATGTTATATGTATCAAACTGAAATGATTCAAATAACGCTACAATATGTGATATCATACAAACACTTATATATTGGAAGTACCAGCGGCGTATCCACCATGCTTGTATCATATTACACACGCATCGTTACTTAATCACTTAATCAAACCAAACCATCAAGATGTAAAATGTTCATGTCTAATGTAAATCATGTAATGTGTAACCAAAATGATATGTATGGCTAGTGAAAGGTATCAACTAAACCATATGCACAAGAACATAGTATTGAAGTAAAACTTGGTTTAAATCAAAGCTATGTTTTGTGTAAATGCATGATCAATGTAAATCATGTAATATGTAACCAAAATGATATGTATGGCTAGTGAAAGGTATCAACTAAACCATATGCACAAGAACATAGTATTGAAGTAAAACTCGGTTTAAATCAACGTTATGTTTTGTGTAAATGCATGATCAATGTAAATCATGTAATATGTAAACCAAACTGATCTGTATGGCTAGTGATAAATATCAACTAAACCATATGCACAAAAACAAAGTATTGAAGTAAAACTCGGTTTAAATCAAAGCTATGTTTTGTGTAAATGCATGCTATACTGATATGAACATCTATGCGGCATTGTTAAAATGCATACATCCAAGCCTTAAGACTGTGGCGATAAACCCTTAAACAAATTAAAGGTTCATCTGAGTTATGTATATCGAATTCGGTCATTCCTTTCATCCCCTTTCCCTGGGATGTCCGGAACGGGAGTTGTCAATTCCTATGGTACCACTACCTACTAACGAACGGCGTAATTAATGTTAATGAATGTATTGTTCCATTGTAAATAACCCAAATGTCATAACAAAATGTAAGCATGTGATGAAAACGATGTACTAAGTATGCACGCAATGGACATACATAGCATAAAATGTCAATGTAAAACGATGTACTAAGTATGCACGCAATGGACATACATAGCATAAAATGTAATGAAATCATGTACTATAATGTAATAACGAACATAGCAGGTATATGATGTGAAAACAGGAAAGCACGAAAGTAACAAGTAGGCACATGTGTTCCACCCCAAAACAGTTTGGAAAACAGTAAAAGAGGGGTCTATGTACTCACTTGAGAATGCTCAGTAGTCCTTGAGTGACAACCAAACAATGCTAGAGATCACGGAAATCAAA
The DNA here is from genome assembly GCA_030545235.1 of Helianthus tuberosus. NCBI lineage: Eukaryota > Viridiplantae > Streptophyta > Magnoliopsida > Asterales > Asteraceae > Helianthus > Helianthus tuberosus. Next base: position 59,088,337 of record CM060429.1, on the reverse strand, counting down.
CGGCACCTAATATAGGTAACTACATTAATAAACCGGACCTAAATCGGAAGATCGGATAGAATGCGGGTTCGTAAACCAAACGAGTATAGAGACTCGTGTCATATGGTTTAACAAAGCCTACATACTAACTGAAACTTAACCTAATTGTTTACGACCCATTACGACCCGTTTAGGTAGCTTATGCTACTTTAACGCGTCGTTCGCGTGAAACGCGTTCGGACCGCCTAACTAGTTCTACGACAAGTGTTATATGCCTACACATGTTACATAATCAGTTATGTGACAAAAGTTTAGGTTACATATGCTTAATTACCAATTATACATGAAAAGGGTAATCTGGTAATTTACCTAAGGCATATAAACTACCTATCATACAACTACTTAAACGATGTGACCATAGGGTATAACCTCGGAAGGTTATTCCCTACCTACTATGGTCACCTAATGTATTTGGTCGGATCCTAATGATCGACCAAACTGGGTCGGGTATAGGCGATTTATTAGATCGCCTACCCTACGACCCTAGACAACGTGGTAATCAGTGGGCATAGTCCCAAGGGACTATGACCAACGTGATTACAATCACGTTGCGAAGTTCCTACGAACTTCGCATTGACCATAAGCTGGTCAACGCTGAAAGTCAAACAAAGTTTGACTTTCTGACTCTAAAGCAATAAAATAAGGAAAAGAACGAAAGAATACTTACGAAGGGTCCCCGAATGCTAATCGTGATTCAAGTAGCTCAGGTATGAAACGAAGGTTCCAACTTAGAGCTCCTCAAATCAGATTCTAGTGGGTTTTAGCAATGGGTGGCATGGGGTATTTATAGGAATACCCGAACCGTTAAGATCGTTTGATGGAAAACGTGCCATGATCCAAGGCATACACTTGTCGGAAACTCATGGTGGCTTAAAATGGTTCTTATCCGCTGACTAGACGATTGAGAACTTGTGGTTGAGAATCGAACAGCTGGGACCTGCTGTTAAAAACACTGAATTTGGTCTGCAGACTGCTTTACGGACCTCAAAGCTGGCAATGTTGAGGTCCGTAAGGTAACAACTTTGGCAGAATGTCAGTTTTGGTCCCTGCAGCCCTAAAACTTGCTTTTCGATGCATTTTTGACACGTTTAAGGCCCGTTAACCTCATTTCAAAGCTCTAAAATGAAGTTAAAGTATAGGGAACTTAAAACATGCTCAAAAATATCTCGGATTTCGGTTCGTTTAGCCGTACGGTTGCGATGTTCGGTTAATTACGACGGAATACGCATAAGCGCGAAAAACGATCCAAATGACGCGACGAATGGATTTTTCTTATGGCGAACACTAAAATATAATATAGTCATGCTCACATAAATTTTTGGATGTCCGGATGTATTCAGAACGTAAGTTATGCGCGAAAATGCGAACTTGTGCACTTTTTGACACTTTTAGTCCCTGAATGACACAAAAGTTTATTTTAGCATACCGAACACCTCAAAGCCTATTTCTAAGCTATGTAAAGGATATTTGTGGTATGTTTAACTTATGGTCATGTTCCAGAATGTTTGTTACAGTTCAAATTGGCATACTTTCACAGTTTGTCAACTTTAGTCCCTGTAAGCGATTTAACTTGATTTTGCCATACCAAAGCCTTCAAAACTTATTTCTAAGTTATGTCAAGGTTATTTAAGGTATGTTAAGCCTATGTCACTATTCCGGAGTGTTTGTTGTATTAAACTGGTTATATTTACGCATCGGTGCGCGTATAACCTTCCAGAAAGCGATTTAGAGTTTGAAATTGAACGAGAATTGATATGTGCAAATGATACACATATTTTTACAAATCCCAAGTATGAAATATAATATTTCATTGGTTTGGTATTTGTTTGATGGCCGTGGAGGCACAGGTGTTACATATATGCAAGCGTGGCGAGGAAAAAACAATGCATTACAACTTTTGCATGGAAATTCAGCAAGTTCTTTTGCTGAACTTACTATTTACTGCTACAATTTGGAGAAGGCTAATCCAGGAACAGTGACGCACATATTGACTGATTCGGAGGATCGTTTTGAAATGGTATTTGTCGCCCTAGGTGCGGCGGTAAGTGAAGCATTAAATTTTCTAGTAATAACCGAATGTTAATGTTAATATTTATTTATTGATGTTAATTTCCATCTATCTAATAAAATGTTAATTTTCATCTATCTAACAAAATGTTAATGTTAATATTTATTGATGTTAATTTTCATCTATCTAATAAAATGTTAATTTTCATCTATCTAACAAATTGTTAATGTTAATGTTAGATTCGTGCCTTTGTAAGAACCTTAAGACCGGTCATTATCATAGACGCGGCCCATTTGAAAGGTGAGTTTAAAGGAACGTTGTTTTTGGCTGTGGGCATGGACGGAAACAATCAGATTTTTCCTGTTGGTTACGGGATTGGTAAATCCGAAGACGGTAATTCGTGGACTTGGTTCCTTTCAAAACTTAAAGATTGTATTGGCGAGCATCCAGAGTTGGCAATCATTTCTGACCGAGCACCTTCTATACAATTAGCCGTAAGGGCCGTGTTTCGACAAGCGTTTCACGGGTTGTGTTGTCGTCATTTAATGGTTAACCTTAAATTAGCAAAAAAAAATGGAAAACGAGTCTCTATGGTGGCAGACTTGCAAATCTTACCGGCTATCCGATTTTGAGGAGTCTTTCAACGCGTTATGTGCCGCAGTTCCGAGACTAAGGAACACTCTTACAACAATTGGGTTTGAGAAGTGGTCAAGAGCACATTGTCCTGTTAAAAGATACCATTATATGACTTCTAATAGTGCCGAGTCGATGAACGCTCTATCGAAACATTCCCGAAAATTGCCGGTGACGCAACTTATTGAATTTTTCCGGCAATCCGTTCAAAAATGGTTTTATGATCGTCGCAACCAGGGAATCCATGGTGAACACTTGCTAACAGAGTGGGCTGTAAATAAGATCCAAGACAAAATTGATAACTCTAGGACTTGGACGGTTACCGGCGTTCGTGTTAACAGTTTTGAAGTTGAAGATGGTAAAAAAAGAGGGTTCGTTGATTTAGCTAACGGCACATGCACTTGTCGGGTATGGCAATTATCGGGTTTGCCATGTGGTCACGTTATTGCTGTATCAAGATTTTTAGGGGAAACCGACTGCGGTCATTATTCCATGTCATGTTACAGTAACGAAGTTTATAAAGCAACGTATGCAGAAGAGATAAATCCTCTCCCGCATAAATCTGAGTGGGAAAAACCGGACGGTTTATTAAATCTGCAACCACCGAATATTACCAAACGTCAATCCGGTCGGCCAAAGGAAAACAAGCGAATCCTATCACGAGGGGAGGAACCCACTCCCATATTCTGTGGTCGGTGCAAAGGTCACGGCCATCACCGGGAAAGTTGTAGACAGCCCACCTATTCCCAGAGTACCTCCTGGGGCATCTCAACGGCACATGTTCGAACCGTACAAGTCGAACCAGAGGATTTCCGGGATTACGTATCGCAACATACAATCCCCACGTACAATTTAGGAGAGAATTAAAACCTGGTAAATGTATAGCCTATTAGGTTATTAGTTTTAGGGAGTTTTATGTGAAAACCGTCTTTATATGACATGCACTATTAGTGTTATCATGCATTTTATCTCCATTTTATATTTTTATGTTCATACTTTTAACAAAACTAAATTAAACAGTTAAAGGATGCATTTAGTTTCATCCAATTATCTTTCTAATTTTAAAGAAACTAAATTAAACAGTCAAAAGATACAACTAGTTCCATCAACCTAACAATCTACTTCCAATGAGCATCATCACAAGACCATTCTGAGTCGGAAGAATGCTCCCCCGGGTAGAAATCATGGCACACATCATCACAAGACCATTCTGGTTGAAGGAGGTCATTCCTAAAACATTCCAACACCTCTGGGTCGTAGTCCAACTCTGGATCTGGAAGAGACGCCTCATACTCTTGTTTCAACACTTCTATCACCGCGTCATGGTCATCAAACCAATCCTGCACCACATACCGCACTAGGTCGAACTCATTGTCTGCCACTTCCTCAACCAATTCGTTTTTCTACACATCGGACATCGTGAAGATTAATATAAACGATAGCTTCTTCAAAGTAAAATTTAATTTAAAATTCATTATAAAATTTAATATAAACGATAGCTTCTTCAAAGTAAGATTAATATAAACGATAGCTTCTTAAAATTAAAATTCATTATAAAATTTAATTTAAAAATACATATAAACCACCACAATCATCAACCAACTAAACAATAAACACATCTTCAAAAACATTGCTTCCTTAGCTTTCTTAATCGCGAAATCATCCTTGTTTTCCATGCTCCTTAACAGTACCGGTATTACCTTCTCACAACCAGGGCACGAGGACGAAGGTGCAGATGAAGAGGAAGGTGTATCGGCCCACCTAATAAAACCACATTCTTGCTTCTGTTACAAAAACAGAGCCATTAGGAAAATACCGATACAATCAGGCTCAATCAACTATACTTTTTAACTTACACAGCATAAGAACCGTCGATTTGGATTAGCGTCGGTCCTTGAAAGCTTGTAGCAGGTTGCCGCACCACACGAACATATGAAATTAGAAGGTTCCACGAACTGGGTAGATTTCTTGGAGGAGGAGGTAGCCGATTTTTGAGACATCTTGTTTGGTGGGTGTGATCGATTATGTGAGACAAGGTAGAGAAAGGATTTGGTACTTTGAGGGAGGAAATGAATTGAATGGATGGTCTGGTTACATTTAAAAGGTAGAAAAATAGGAAAACCCCAAATAACATTTGTTAATAACATTATTTATTGAAAAAAATAAATAGTTACAATCTAACCTATAACTAGTTATAAAACATTGAAACTTGAAAGGTTACAGTTAATTCGATTTATACTATTCACATTAAATTTAGTCAGTCATATGTATGATGTCGAATAAAAGCTAAAATAAAAAACAAAAACAAATTTCGAATGCTATTAAATTAATATATAATGTGAAGTTACATATTATTAGGCGTGAAACGTGCCGCGTAGAGTTCATCTGCCATAAATCGTCTATATCGCATACATGTGTCTTGTATGTTACCTTCAATGCAAGTCATTGAACGGTCAAGAACAAGATTATTAAGAAACATACACACAATCACACCTGAATTTCTCCCCAAATTATCCACGTGGCTCGGCCATGCAACATCACCTATAAAATCCAGTGCATCAGTCTCGGACTGTCCCGCGTTTCGCCAATAATTTATGCTCCCTAAAAACCATATGAATGCACTCTCAAACTCCACAAGAAGCTGGTATATATTTTTGTGTACACAAAACGAACCACGGCAGATTTTTACGTGACAATTATTGGGGTAATAAATTGTAACGTTTAATGATTGCAAATCTATCTTTATAATGTTCCAGTTAATCTCGTCCTGCGTTAGCGGTATGTAAACCTGAAAAAAGTGTTGTGTTATAACTATACGTAAAACAATATTAGCATAACTAAATTTATTTACTACCGTATCCACTTCCCAAAGGGCAGGGTATGGTCCTACAGAGCCGTTAGCATAACTGTAAGCCTCGTGATCTTGTTCAATAATAAGGCTGAAAAAACAGGGCGGCAAAACAGTCCAACGACAATTGTTTGAAGAAGACGTCCTAGTACGGTTTACACTCTCTCTATAGTCCATTAGTTTGTTACACCATGCCCGGACATGCTGTAACATAGCATATATATAGATAAAAAAACTAAATAACTAATCTCTTATATTCTATATAGTTTTTTACCTTTTCTTGTATATATCCGTTGCCGCAATAACCCAACAGTTCACCCCACCAATCTCTGTCAAGTGGTATTTGTCCCGTGTAGTTAGAAAAACAAAAGGGACTATCTCCATCGTAGTAGAACTCTAGAACATTTGGCGACCAATCATCAAAGTGCTCATTTCTATTTATCCAAACAGTGTTTTGTACCGAATTTGGAATGCAAGAGGGATGCCTGCCACTTGACATTTGCTATGGTTGTATGAAGAAATGGGCACTATGGGGTCATATATATAAGAGTCCCTGTATATAAACATTCCATATGGCCTAAAAAAGAAAATACCAAAATCTAAAAAAAAACTAAATACTTGATCAGATGTACTTAACTTTCCCCACCAACTTCAACTATATAACTACAAAATTCCACAAATAGCATACACATTCCACAACCAAAAAACATGATCTGTTTCATTACATAAACATTAATTTTAGCGAGACACATTCCATAACCAAAAAAATCAATTGTTTATAGGGTGTATATACCCGATTAATATCCAAAACGCAATGCAGCAACATTAACCTTCTTGATCCGAGTCGTTCAGCATTTTGTAGCTAGTGGAGACGATATCAAAATCATCTGGTAAGAGACTTTCGTAGAATAACACCGTTAGCCTTTGCCTCATTTGCTTCGCAACCACAGCGGTGTCTTCGTCTTGAAATATTGCTTGTTTCTGGATTAACCTTTCTAGGAAAATGCAAACCCAAACCCCGCAATCTCCAAGACCGCCTGATTGTTGGGGCACTTTGTCAGGGTAGATCATCTTGAACGGGAGAGACATCTTCAATGGCTTGTCCGCGTAGTAGCCGTTGATGCGTAGCCATACGTCGAAGGCAAAATTCATTTTACAGACGACTTCTGTTCTTCTCATGGCCATACTTACACACTCCGAAAGACTGCACAAGTTACAATTATAATTATAAGGGCTGTTGAACTATTGCACAAGTACAAATAACTGCTTATTCAAAATCCTGTCGAATTACCTGTCATATATTGTAAAGGTTTCATCTCGAAGGTTGAATACCCCCAAAAACCAATGCAAATCTGGAATATTCAACGGTACATAAACCTATAGAAATAAGACATAAAACCTATAGCATTAATACATAAAACCTATAGCATTAATACGCTTGGATGATTACAATAACAACATAACACTTACCTCGTCGACATCGGCGATTGGAGGCACAGGCTCCATTGAGCCATCGAAATAACACTTCACCTTCCGGTTCGACTCATATTCAAATAGGGTCTTTTGAAAGTAAGGGGGTAGAAGGGACCACCGGTTGGTTGGTTTCCTCGTCTCACATATCGTAATCATCCAAGCGTATAAATGCTGTTTTTTATGATGATTCAAATAAATACTAACTTTTTTTAAACATAAATAACATAAGAAACAAAACAATATCATTCTTACGTCATCGGATAACCAACCGTTTCCGTTGTCGCCCATCAACGACCTCCAAAAATCAGGGCCAACTTCACCGCCCATCAACGCCCCAAGCCTCCGCAATCTTGAATCTGTCTTGCAAACTTTAGCAAACTCACTATCATACCAACTCTTGATTTTTTCAAGAGTACTTTCGAGACTCTCGGGTCCATCGGCACTATCTTCCGTTTGCATGTTTTTCTTCCTTTTCTTCTTTTTCTTTGACACCCTATTCATAACAACATAAGGTGATAGCGTACATGCAGACGGTTTCAATAACCTTTCCGACCGACGAATTAAAGCAATCTCGGCTTCATCATCCTAACAAAATATAATATTAAAAAAAAATCACACTCCGTTGGCTTCATCAACCTAACTTTACCAAAACACTAACATCTTACTAATTAACGAACAAGTTGGCTTACAGGAGGATTAGACGGTTGCAGTTTGTCTGTTGGCACATGATAAACACCAACATCGTTTTCAAACACGTCGTCTTCCACCTGAATACATAAATTGTAAGTAACTGTATGATAACTAGCATTAAACCACAACATTACCTCTTCATCGTCATGAACAGTACGGTTTTCACCCTTCTGACTAGTGAGCTGTATAAGATGAAATTCATTATTGACATATAAAAACATCAAAAAAACATAAAACTCAAAACAGTTGAAATTGAACCCCTACCAATGATTAATGAACTAATGGGTATGATAACTAGCAGTAAACCACAACATTACCTTTTCATCGTCATGACCAGTACGGTTTTCACCCTTCTGACTAGTGAACTGTATTAGCTGACTAAGCCTCGCGTTATTCGCATGAAGCCGATCGTCCAGAATTGATTTAAATTCTTCCACCAATAATGTATGTATTTCATCAGGAATTGAATATTGGAATCCCGAAATAGTCACAGATCTTCTTTTCTTTGATTCTTTGCGACTATTCATGTTGAAAGATGATCCAAAACACTGAAACCCATCACCAAAACAATCTTTTGGTTTTTGATTACTAATAGTGTGCATTGACTCGAAACTGAAACTGGGCTGCCTGTTAATCGCCGGTTGATTCATCATCCCAACAGCACGTAAATACTGTTCACTATCTCTGTACCATTCACATTGCCTTTCATCACTAGTGGCGATTACAGATAGTATTGGACGGTATAAATCATTCTGCAAGTCGTTAAATCAGATCATTGATAATATTAAGCAAAAGAATATACACCTCAAAAATAGTGCAAATGTATCGTAATTACCGTCATTGCGGTTTCCAAAATTCGCTCGACAGTTGGAATCGTAAGCCGTGTCCCCGGGCCCCAACTTAGAAATCTAGGAATTCTGGGTGATTTATAAAATTTTTGCATCTGTTTAAATTCTGGAAAAATTTCTAAAATCCACATCTACACATATACACGGTAATCATTAACAAATTAAAAAGATGGGATTGTTTATCCAACACAGAAATCATTACCTTGAATGGCCAAACGCATCCAGGCAAATTGAAACCTGCGTTACCGGGTACGTGTCGTTGAGTCATATTGTAGACATGTGAATAGGTGCTCTCCCAAAGATAACTACCCCACGGGAACTGGTTCCATGCTTCTAAGTCATCAACAAGATTCATCAACTTCATATCAATGATTTCGTGACTTTGAGTTCCTTTAAAACCTAACTCTACTATCATCAAAAGGCAGATACGGAGACAATCATCCTCCGAATATTTTGACCAGTCTGAAGTGAATATCTCGTTCAAGTGGCGTTGTTTAACCACCCGTTTCCCTGGAAATATCCTAGATTTGAATGAATTGGCTGACTCGTTGAATATGACAGTTGGGTACTCGCCAAATCTTAACCCGGTGATAACACAAAACTGTAAGGGGGTAAACAAGACTGAATCATTGCCGAACATGTAACATATTCCATGACTAGGGTTTTCAGTGAAAGCCTGATGTCGTGCAACACAGAGCAACAATGGGCTTTCACAAATCACAGACTGAATATCCAAATAGTGCCCGAAGACACTATCCCTCAACCTTAGTTCTATCTTTGCCGTGACTGTTTTCTTGATCCTATCGATGATTGTCCAAACAGCTCTAACTCTAACTCTAGGATTCTTAACCTAAACAATGATAATGAAATGCAGAAAAAAAATAAAGGCAACATTAGAACCAAAATAATAATAAATCGATAAGAACACATGATTTGCTTACCGGTTTGGCGGAAGGAGCGGCATTGTCCACGAATGCAGTGGCAGAAAGCATGAGTTCATCTGCATTGTTGATGGGTGGTAAAGGGACCTCATCCCAACCATTCCAGTTCATTGTGGTCCCGTGAGAGCCACGATTGAGGTTTGACGGGTCGGGTCGGATCGTCTTCAACAAATGTACATCGGTTCGGGTCACACCTCTTCGGGTCAGAACCCCTAAGCGTCTAGATGAGCACTTCTTCGAACCACGGTATGACGGATCAGAGTATGAAGGGTGGGATCTTCTTCAAAAGACTGACAGATCGGAGTTTGAACGGTCGGATCTCCGACACACCACCGCCGGATAGGAGCTTGAAGGGTCGGATCTCCGTCAACAGGTGGGAACCAGTAACCCGATTGTGATGCGTCTACGTGAGCACTGAATGTTGACTTTGAACATATATAGCATCAATGAGTTTGGCACTGTGTTTGATGAGTTTGGAACCTATCTAATGAGTTTGGCACAATTTTTGATGAGTTTGGAACCTATCTAATGAGTTTGGCACAGTTTTTGATGAGTTTGGAACATATGGCACAGTTTTTGATGAGTTTGAAACCTATCTAATGAGTTTGGCACAATTTTTTATGTTTGATGAGTTTTGAACCTATCTAATGAGTTTGGCACAATTTTTTAAGGAATATAGACGCATCTAATGCGTCGCTACAGTAAAAAGTACGATTTTTTTTTTTGTTATTTTGGCAAAAGTTTTATATATATTGGCATATTAATGGTAAAAAAAAATAACGTACTCTAAAAAACTCAACACATTTGCAAAGATTTTAGAGAGGAATTATTTATTTATGTCGAATCGGAGAGGAAAAGATTTAGCGAGTGACGAATACTGCTCTCAACCCGCTAAAAAGGCATCAAGTTGGATACTAAGTCGATGGAGAAGGCCGGCAAATGCAAACGAAAGCGGGACATCTACTAACGAAATTGAAAATCGACACGGTATTGATGAAGGTGACTATGTACATAATAGACATAGCTTACACCAGCACAACCGAGGTAGGTGGGCGATACCAGACGACGAAAACGAGAATTGGTCTAAAGATGTGGTAGAATTCTATCGTAGCGGAGACGCTCCGTTTTGTTATGCAGCAGTTTTTACTAGATACGTTCAGCTCGACAAAAACTTTTGGGGAACTTTATTGGGATTTCGTTCTAACGGCTACCTCAACGAAACAGTAAATTATATAAACTACTATGTTAAAAAAAAATATTTTTTATTAAATGCATCTGTAACTGAATTAAAGTTTTTTTTTACAGCATATTGAAGGCTGGGTTGGTAGACTGATGTCTTGGAGAACTAGAAAATTTCTGAAAGAGCCTATGTTAAATCTTCGTTGGACAATTCTACCACCAAAGTTTTATGAGTGTTTATTGGACTCCGTTCCAAAAAACGTGGCAACTTATTGCAATGGTAAGTTCAAGCCGTACCCATCCTTTTTTGACGTTGATTACGTATTTTTTCCTATCCCGCTAGAAAATAAGGAATGGCTAATGCTACGACTCGACCTGGCGACCCAACAACTGTTAATGTATCCCTGTGCAGACATTTGCGAAGGCGAGAAATACCGACAACTTGTGGTTCCCAAGCTTACAAAAATTGCGGTATATTTAGGAGCAGTATTGGTTGACATGCAATACTGGAAAAAATCTGGAAAACCGGAAAAAATAATGTCATTTGAGATGAATGACGACTACGTCGTGTCTCGCAGCTCCCTGTCTGGTAACGAAGCAGTTTATCTATGTATGATAATGGAGCACCTGCTCACTGATAAACCTATCAGTCTCAAAAGTGATATGAAGGAAATATTTATGACATATAGAAGGTTTATGGCAGATAAATTGTATTTTTGGCGTTGCTTACCGCGTCCAAATATTGTTTAATGTGAAATTTGTTTCGCCGAACGTTTGTTTAACTATAAATCTAAGTACTTTCTTAATGTTTTTTTGTTTTCCAACGTTACAAAAAACGATAAGACATACATAAATGTTTATTATCAAGGTACATAAATAATAATATATATATATATAAATATATTATTATTGTATATGTAAGACAAACATAAAAAATTCAATCCAAATATACAATAATAATATATATATATAAATAAATCAAAAGGCAACAGCTAAAATTAAAATGAAAAAATCTAAAGAAATCTAATTATCAAAAGCCACAAGCCAGCCAGCGAGCCAGACACAAGCTAAGCCAGCCAACGAGCCAGACAGACGCATGCGTCTGGGATGCGTTGGCTGCCACCGCATGATGAAGACAAGTCCACGTGTCAATTTCTAGTTGGTAGACGCATGAGGAGGCATGGGAGGCCTCACAAGGACGCATGACAAAGGCTACACGTGTCGATTGGTGAGTGGCAGACGCAAAAAAGGAACAAGAAGAGGTATAGGACTAGGGACAGTCCTTCCAAGGACGCATGAGCTTGATAAAATGGTAAATTGACTAAATACTTTGCTAGTTTGGTAAATTTCTCTATCTTTCCATATACCAGCTAATCCTTTATTAACCGGATATGAATAAAAGACATTTTTATTGGAATGCAAACCACTAATAACCCAAACCCAAAGCACGTCATCATTAGCTTTGTATTTTGTGAATGCATTTATCTATCGTTTGCGTCAATCACGTAACGTAGCTTCATCAGATGATACAAGACTGGTGCTGAACAGAGCAAAAGGCAACACTGATACGAACTGAAGTCCATTCGGACGGATGGACATATAGTCCATCCGGACGAATACATAACTAGTTCATCTGGAAGCCCATCCGTCCGGATGAGGCCATCCGCTCCATTTAGTCATCCGGATGGGTCTTGCCTATAAATAGGAGAGTAGGTCTTTGTCATTTGCAACTTTTTCGTGACTTGAGTGGGAAAACTCTGTCCAATTGTTTTTTGTGGTGTAAAAATTGTTAAATCATCAATAGAAAATAGTTTATATTTACAACTTCATCTTCTGTCCACACACGTGATTGGATTCCGCACAGTTCACGTGTCGGTACGCAGTCAACGGTCAAAGGAATTCCTCCGATCCTGAATTCACAAGTGGTATCAGAGCGAGGTGCTTGATTGCAAGGATTGAAGACACGAAGATTCATCAATTTCATTAGATTCAGAGACAAATCTTTATCTTCTTCTACTCATCTTCTACTTTTCTATTTTGAACTTAAATCTCAGATTCACAAAGATTTCACGGTCAAAATTAACCAAATTAACAAACCCTGCAAAGTTTCAGATCAAATTTCAAACAAAATCGCACTCAAATTTGTCAAAATCATGAACTTTGAAACCAAGTGTGCTGACATCATCGTCCATCCGTACGGATAGAGTAGTCCATCCGGACGGATAGACAGTTCGTAAGTGTTTGTGTTCTAGAAATTGTTCAACCGGACGATCCCCATTCGGACCAGAGTTGTTCATCCGGACCAAAGTGCTCATCCGGACCAAATATTCATCCGGACCAATTCATCCGGACGGGTCCATTGGAACCAAATATTTTGTTTTGTGAGATTTTCAAGTTTGATCAAGTGTTTGTGTGTTTGTAGGTGATCATGGCTGAAGAATTCTATAACATGTTCTACAACGCGTATACATTCGAAACATCAACTGAACCAATCCCAGTTTCAACTAAAATGGTTTCGAGTGCTATTTCTGAAAGTCTAAAGAATGATACTTTGTACAGAAAAATCATCAATGACCACCGAAACTAATGAACATAGAAGATTACCATTGGTGGAGTACTCGTTTTGAAAACTGGGTGAAGGCGTATGCCTATGAGAGTTGGATAATGATGACTTATGGATATAAAAAACCTGTAACCAAACAAAATGAATTACTTCTAATTCCAGAATATTCAAAAGTCGATAAAGAAAAACATTCCGATGAACTAAAAATGGTAACATTATTACAACATTCAGTTAGAGAGGATATTCTATTTTTGCTACAACATGGTGAAACATCCAAGTCAATGTGGGAAGCCTTAAAGCTGAAAGCCGATGGTGGCAAAGATATTAAGAAGAACAAAATATCTCTGTTGAAAAAAGAGTTTGATTTGTTTGTTTGTATGAAGGGCGAAACTGTTCGACAGATGATTGAAAGGTTTTGTCATCTCAAGATCGAGTTAGATAGGTTTGGAATCAACAAAGATAGAGAAGAGATTGTTGATAAACTTGTCGAGGCGTTACAGCAGGGTGATGACTGGAAGACGTTTGTGATTGTTCTGAAAAATGATCCAAAGTTTGAAGAATTGACGTTGGATGGTTTGATTGAAAAACTGGAAGGACATGATTTGCAGTTACAGAAACAAAATAAAATGTCTAATTCCAGTTATCAGCAAAATGTTGATCTATACTATCGAAGAAGTTTGCTGCAAAACAGTCAGTCACCAAAGATCGGCACAACATTTAGCACTGACAATGCTGGTGACTCATCAAAAGAAAAGTCTTCAAGTGATGATCCAGGATATCATTCATCGTCTACATCATCAAAATCCAGTCCGAATCAAAGCTGGAAAAATTCTCCAAATTTGAACTCTGATTTCGCAAAACAGCACATTAGTTTCTTGGCGTCTGTTCTGGAGTCCTACAAAAGTTTAATTGCAGGAAAGATCGGTAATCCTAACATGACCAAAGAGGATTACGATCAGGTCAATCTGGGAAGAGATGGAACTCATGGATATTCGTTGGTGCATGGCAAGCGTTATCAGGAGGGCTCAACGGTTTATGGAGATTACTGGTAGGAAGTGTTTGGAAGGTCCCGATATGAAGCTGGGATTCGTCAAAGCCAAAGTCACTTGTTTCAAGTGCAAAAAAAGGGACACTTCAAAAGAGGGTGCTCAAATCGTGAAGCTGATGATAGTGTGAATCCTTTTCACGATGACTACTACAAGAAAGCTATCTATCATCGCAACAACGAACAGCAAACAAGAAAGCAGATTGAAGAAGGATCGTCTAAAGAGAAGAAACAAGCCATGTTGACGATTCAAGAGAGTTCTAGACCCAGTATGTTACCTCAAGAAGATGAAGGTTTTGACTGGGGAAAATACATCAAAGATGAAAGAAAAGAGAAAAAGGCTTTTGTTGCTGAGATCAAAAGAAGTCGAGAGGAAGAGAGGCACGATGTTATTTGAGCCATGTATACGATGCTTATAAAGAACCTAGACAGGCAAATAGATGGTGTAAAGAAAGAGAGTGCTATGTTGATCCGAAAGGGAACCTGATAGTTGATCCTGACGTGGTCGATTTTGAAGCCTTTGTTGCTGCAATTCCAACTATTGGTGTTTAGCGTCGAGGGCTCAGAGAAATTCCACGCTACAGAGAAAAGGCCGAGGAAGAAATAAACAATGTGATATATGCAAGTTTGGAGAAGAAGAAGAAGACAGTGGAGGAAATTGTGGTTGAAAGCAAGAAGCTGGTGAAGGAGGTGAAGAAAGCAAATGCAAAGGCAGAGAAAGCTGGTGAAGAAAAAGCAGATGAAGCTGTTGCTGGAGAACAGCAAGTGAATAAAGCCGATTAGAAAGCAGAAGAGGCCACGATGCATAACACTGAGGTAAAAACTCAATCTGAATCTTCTGAAATGCTAGATAAATCTGATCATAAAACTGATGAACAGTGCAAGAAGTGCATGGAATCTTGCAAAGCTTGTACTAAAAAGGATAATAGTCTAAGATCTAGAGATGTTGAGTTCTCTAAAATAGAAAAGATTTTCAAAGAAAAATGTGATGAAATGTTAGAAAATGAAAAGTTTTTTAAACAAGAAAATGAAAATCTGACACAAAAATGTGATGATTTTGAAAAAGAAAACAAAATTTTGAAACAACAGTGTTTAGCAGAGTGCAACGAATGTATTCCAAAAGATAAAACTATTCAGTAGTTGCAAAAGGAATATGATGGAATGAAATTGTCATATCACACAGTAAAAGAATCTTATGAAATTTTGAAAAGTAAAGTCACAAGTCTGGTAATAGATTGTCAGCATGTAAAGAAACAAAACAATTTCTTGAAGCTAGATATGAAGGAAAGCAAAAAGTTTTAAATAACTATATTGATAAAGTTGCTAAACTAAAATAAGAATTAGTTGAAAAAGAAAAATTGGTTAACAAACTTCAAAGTTATCATGCTTCTTCATATATTCTTGAACATATTTTCAACATCACACTCGATGGAAAAGAGTCTGAAAAGAACAAAAAGGGAATTGGGTCAGAATACCATCAGGTTTCACCACCGTTGGAGGATAACTATACATTCTATGATGGCAAAAAGGTGGAAAAAGCGATTAACATGGTTGGCCAATTACCTGACAACATCGATGTGACTTACACCAAATCTGATGATCTTGATAATTCAGAGGTGGTTGGTAAGGCTGTTGAAAGTGTTCTCAAAGAGGAGTCTACCAATACAGATAAGTCTAAATCACCTAATGAAAATGAGGGGAGTTTTCATGAAAGTTATTTGAAAAAAAAATCAAAATCTGAGAAAGTTGTGAATGATGATTCAAAAGGATTGGTTTATACCATGATTGGATTAGACAAACTATTCTTGGATGATGAATTCCCAATTCAAAATGTGATTTCAGATAAAATCAACAAAGTTTTCAAACTGGTAGAAATTGAAAAATCCGAAATTTCAAAATTTGTTGGAAAGAGCAAGAAAACTTTTTATAACAAACCTAGTTACAAAAAGAAAAACATGAAGGTTGGGTTCGGTTATAAGAAGAAACAAAATCAGAAACGATATGAAAAGACAAATTCTCAGAAAATGATGAACTTTGTCCACGGAACTAGTTCTGAGGAAGAAAAAGAATTCCAATTAAACAACAGTCTAGTGAAGAGTTCTATGCTCAAAAGAAAAAGCAACAACAACAGGTTAAAGATGTTTCCAAGAAAACATGCTTTAAGTGTGATCAAACTGGACATCTTAGTCGCAAGTGTCCAAATCCAAAACCTGTTGATGTTGACAAGAAAAGAAAGGTTGAAACACAGAAGTCAACCAAGTTTGAATCAAAACAAACTTGGAAACCAAAACCTATGACACCCAAAGTTGCGCCACAACAGATTTGGAAACAAAAAGTAAATGTTTCAGAAACAAAATAAATCTGGAAACATAAAAATGATTTGTCAAAACATAACATTCAAAATGATTCAAAATTGTATCGAAGGAATGTTTCAAAAGGACAAACTTGGGTGGTCAAGAAACAGACTTCTGTGAGTGATAATCAGAATGAGAATGTGTTTGAGAAGAATGAACAAAACTATCCAGTTTTACCTAGAAAGCTTTGTGTTCAGCTACCTGAGTCTAAACAGGCTTGGGTTGCATTGTTCAAATAATTGAATGAGTTGAATGTGCAGCTGCTCCAGAAAGAAGCTGAATGTCAAGTTGAAGGAGGGAGCAGCCTGGCACAAGAGGAGGCTGAACCCTTCAACTGAGAAACAGGGAGTTTGTTCGTTTCTATACATAAATAAACCATATTAAAAACCCTAAAAATTGAAAAATTAAAAAACCCAAAATATGTTTTATTTTGTCAAAAATTGAAAAAATGAAAAAATATATTGTTTTTAAATTAGTTAAAAATCAAAAATCTTAAAAAATTGTTGATTAAATATGCCAAAACCCTCACGGCTGAACAAACATGATTATTTCACAATTGAAAATGGTTTTAACATTGTTAAAAATCAATGTGTTGTAAATCATGGGGGTATTTTCTACAAAACAGAGCATGTGAAGTAGAAAATGGGTGGCGAGACAAAGCTATCTGCATCGGGTTGTCAAATTTCCTTAAATGTTTTGGATTTGGGGGGGTAAAAATTTCAGAAAATACAAAAACATTTGAAAATTTGAAAAAGACAAAAACAATAGAAAATCCAAAAAGAGTTTTTGTGTAAAAAGAGGAAATGATAGTAAATCAGTAGACAATCACAGTACGCTAAAGAAATGGAAAGTGAAATGTGATAAACGGTCTCATTGATGATATGCCTGTAGGTTTTTACACGCTTAGTAGATTGATTTCGAGATATAAACCTAAATATCAATAGCTTGCTTATCTCGTGGGGAACATCTCTTGGATATATGGGTAACCCCCGAAATCTTGTTCGAGAGATTGCCAGATTCTGAGATACTAGGTTTTTATACTTTTTTTATATCTGGGGTATTATACCTGGTCTTCTGATATTGCGGAAGCAATGCCCTAGACCTCGTATAATACTTTATGCGCTTAAAGCTTACCCGCTGCATAAAAATTGAAAAATATCGAAAGATATGAATCAAGTGCAGTTGTAAAGAAGATCCCTAAGTGGGACACACCTAAAGTCGAGCCTTCATCTCTTTGACTGAACAGTAGTTCATACCTGAGCTCTCAAGGTCTTGCACTAACCCAGAGTACAGGTATCAATATAGTATATTGATGTGTGCAAAATGCAACATATAAATTACATCAAATGAGTCATAAAACTAACCCTTTTTAGTACTAATGTGGGAAAAAGTGTGTTTCTTTCTTCTTTTGAATTTACAGGACCAAACGAGTTTAAACGAACAAAAGGAGCAAATAAGCAGCCAAAACCAACATAACTACAAAAAGAAGGAGTAAACGTGACATGCCTGACCCCTCAGTAGCATCCC
This sequence comes from Helianthus tuberosus, assembly GCA_030545235.1. Lineage (NCBI taxonomy): Eukaryota > Viridiplantae > Streptophyta > Magnoliopsida > Asterales > Asteraceae > Helianthus > Helianthus tuberosus. The sequence goes on along the minus strand of CM060429.1, from coordinate 59,070,189 downwards.
CAAAGCAAAAACAAGGCAACAGAAGCCTGACCACGGTGTCGTGCCCAGCTGGGAATGGGGCGTGGTCAGGGCCCTGCACAAAAGACAAACCTGTAGAAGCTTCCACGCCCACCACGGGGGCGTGCCCAGCTCAGCACGGGGCGTGGTCAACGCAGAGATACGCTGAATCTTGATAAATCTTGATAGTACAGATACGAAGTTGACCATGGGGCCGTGCCCAGGAGACACGGGTCCGTGTGGGGCCCTCTGCTGACACTGGTAATTAATGAAGGAAGAGAAAAGACTGGCCACGGGGCCGTGGCCAGAGCTCTATGCAGGCTATAAATAGGGGTGCTTGGCTCACTTCAAAGGCATCCCTTCGCAAACCGCTACTCTCCCACTTTGCCACCACTACAACACCAACACCCACCACCATCATCCATCATCCATCTTTAGAGTGTGTAGTAGTCTCGTGATCCGTGATTGATTGTAAGGATTCTTGCCAATCAAAGGCCATGTTTGGTTAAGCCTCTAACATCACTTGGTGAAGACAAATCTTTTATGTATTACTTTTGATTTTTAATCTTTTGACACTTTTTATTTGGGTTTGTATTAATGACTTTAATAACTAGTTTCTTATGTTGAAGGTGAATTTTCTTTATCATTTTTCCGTGGTGTCTTGAAGTTACTTTACTGTCTATATAAAGTAAAAGATTGCATCATTCATGTCTTTACGGTCTATATAAAGGCATGTTGACTACCTGGTCGAGGGTTAGGGGAATGGTTTGGTAAGTTTCTTGCTTTGTTCAGTGTATAGATCCTGCAAGGACCTGGTTCAAGCTTACAAGGACCTCCTTCAATATCCACTGGTATTGAATGGTGGGGGTACGAATAGCTTAAACCCCTCATATATAAACTACTATTAATACTTTAAACCGGCTTCTTGGGATTATATCATTGCTGACTCAAACCACTTAGCCGAGGGTAACGTCACCTTCAAAAGAGGGGCCTATCACTTTTCGCATTAATAACTTACTTAATTGTCTTTCAATATTCGACCCTTTGGGATTGTATCCCTACTGACTCAAACCACTGGGTTGAGGGTAACGTCACCTTCAAAAGAGGGGCCTACTACTATAACTTAGAAATAAGTTTCGAAGGGTTAGGGATGACGAAAACATGCTTATACAGGTACAAGGACTATTTCCGACAAACTATGAAAGTCTGCCAATTCTCGTAGCGATGTACACTCCGGAACAAGAACATAACATAAACATACCCTAAATACCCTTAATATAACTTAGAAATAAGTTTTGGAGGGTTCGGTATGTCAAAATCATGTTTATTCAATCACATGGACTAAAAGCGTCAAAACTGTGAAAGTATGCAAATTCGCGTATATTCTGCATTCAGACCATGTACGCACATCTAAAAATATTTGTAATCATTCAAATATTGTATTTTAGTTATGGGAATGCAAAAACACCATTTGTTTCGTATTTTGGATCGTTTTCACGTTCGTTACAACTTTCGTTGTAATTAACCAAAAAACGCATCCCTACAGCCAAACGAACCGACATCCATGATATTTCCAAGCACATTGCAAGTCCCCTATGCTTTAACATCCTTTTAAAGCCTTAAAATTGGGTTAACAGGGGTTAAATGCATTAAAAACAAGTTTATAAGGTTGAAGGGACTGAAACTGCCAAAACTGAAAACTATTATTCATGCTCTAGCGCCACACGACAGCCCAACTTTTTTCTGGCGCGACACGCGACAGGCCCCAGTTTTCAGAACTTTCTAAACAGCTTCCCAGCTGGTGCAAACTGATTTCCAACTTGGGTTTTGCAATCTTGTGGGCTATTTAAGTGTTCCCCAAGGCTTGCAACCTGGTCCAAACACATGTATGGATGAGATTAATCCTTAGGCAACACATAAACACTTGTCATGATCCAATGATTCAAGGATTAGTATAAATAACCAACTTCATTCATTCAACAGCTTGCTCATTACTTTCTTTCTTCTTCATCTGCTCTAAATGGAGTGCTACCACATTGTTGGAGGCTTCCTAACTGAGTTTTCTTAATCCTAGAACACAAGTGAGTGTTCTTACTAGTCTTGTTTATTCATTTTTAGCAATTTCAAGCTAAAAGTCAAACAGTGTTTGACTTTCGGTTTAGACCATGAATTGGTCAAGTCAAAGTTCAATTGAACTTTGCAACGCGATCGTAATCACGATGGTTATAATCCCTTGGGATTATACCTACTGATTACCATGTTTACTAGGCGAAGTGATGAGTCAAATTTTCGGTAAAATGCACGTTTATGTGCATTTTACGACGGAACAATTTTCGGGTATCAAAACACTTTGTTTTGGAGTGTTTTGATACCAAATCGGTTTTCCAACTAAGTTAAACACGTTTTGACGTGTTTAACTCATCACTTCTAATTTAGTGCTTATTTAGGGTCGTAAGTCGAGCGGTCTTGACCAACGCTTTGCCTTTCGAATCCGACCCGTTTGGTCGATCTTAGGATCCGACCGAACACATATTTGTGACCATAGTTGTATAGGGAATAACCTACTGAGGTTATACCTTATGGTCACTTTTTTTGGTTAGTTATTTGATAAGTTGTTTGTATGCCCTTTAAAAATGACCAAAATGCCCTTTTGTGCATAAAATCATTTTAAGCTTATGTACTCAAACATTTGGCATCTAAACTGATATAATAACATTTTTAAACATGTTTGGGCATATAGGACTTATCATATAACATAAATAACCATCCGACCTTATATTTACGTAAACGACATGTTAAAGTAGCATAAACTACCTTAACGAGTCGTAACGGGTCAAAAGCACTTAGGATTTTTTCCAAATCAGAATGTTAGGTTTAGTAAACCATTTCATATAAGTTCCAACACTCATTTGGTTTATAAAACCTCATTCTATCCCATTCCTCGATTTTTGTCCCGTTACACTAACATAGTATCTGATACACTAGGAACCACCTCAACACTTGAACACTTGATCCTTTGAGCCTTGTTATATCATTTGAACAAGACCTATACGCAATCCCAAGTGAGTACATAGTTCCCCTCTTTTACACTTTTCAGATGCTTTGGGGTGATTCATTTGTGTAACTGATTTATTTTCAAATGTATGTCATATATGTGTTTACTAAGTGCTTTTATGTGTATTATTCCGATTATGCAAACACGAAAATTGTCCAAATCCTTATAAGATCTATCTATCTTTATAGTTAGATTCTTGTAGGATATTTGAAGAATAGTCTTAGATCTTCCTATCTTCATAGTGAGATTTTTAAGAAATACTTTACAAGACGATGGTTATTGTTTATGTGTAGATATTGTTGGTGATTTAGATAACGAAACTAGAGTAATACAATAAGAACATGGTGGATACGCCGCTGGTACTTCCTATATATAAGTGTGCTTATTGTATTACCCTTCGTAGCGTTATCCCGAATCACCATTAGGATTTAGGATGTTATGATTCAATGTGACGAAACCAAATCATTTTAGTATCTATCTATCTTCATAGATTGATTCTTTTAGGATGTTTAAAGTGCTAATATTGAAGTCCTTGATCGGATTTAATTGTGTACTTTAATGCGTATTTGACAAGACGACGTGACGAAACCAAATCCTTATGACATCTATCTATCTTCATAGATTGATTGATTCTGGTAGGATGTTTAAAATGCTAATATTGGAGTCCTTGATTGGATTTAATTGTGTACTTTAATGCGTATGTAACAAGACGATGTGACGAAAACCGGATCCTTGTAGTATCTATCTATCTTCATAGTTAGATACTCGTGGGATGTTTAAAGTATAGTTGAAGCCCTTGTTTGGTTTCATTGTGTACTTTAATGCACGTTTACAAGTTGATGACAAGTTGACGATTTATGTGTTTATGTGGTTAGTTGTGATTTAGATAACGAAACGAGTGTAATACCATAAGAACATGGTGGATACGCCGCTGGTACTTCCTATATATAAGTGTTCTTATTGTATTACTCTTGTAGCGTTATCCGAATCAGTTTAGCATTTATGTGTTCAATTGATTCAATGTTCAAGTATCAAATTCCTGGTAGAATCTTCCATATCTTCATATGTTAGATTCTAAGAAGGATATCCAAAGTATTATTATAAATCATTGATTTGATTTTTAATAATACTCACACAGGTTATGACAAATTTCAATACGGTTATTATCTATCCTTGATTGGATTTCTAATAACACACTCAAAAGTTTTATGACAATTTCAATGTGATTACAAAGTACAATTTTCAATGGCATAAAAATTAACTAGTAATAGACATATTGGCATATACAAAACTCTTTGTCACAAGTTTTTCACAATCAAGATAATGTATTGTAATACTAAACCTTTTGCCATTCTTTGGCTTTAAGATTTCATTTTCAATTGACAATTCTCGTAGTTGTCAAAGTATTGCAATACCAAACTTTTTGCCATTTATTTGGCTAACAAAACCTCTGTACTCGCCAGCTTTATTGCTGACTCTCATTTTCACATATGTTTTAGAAATTTCGATTATTCAGCCATGCAACGCATAGGATTGCATCCGGGCCTTAGACTTCTTTAATCAAAAGACAACTACATGTATTCTTTGTTTGTAAAACAATGTTAACATTAATGCAACAACTTAGTACCAGTTGTTGTGAGCAATTTGTAACGTGACTCCCCGATATTTCCGCCGCGTGTTACGCGATTGGGGTGTTACAGATTGGTATCAGAGCACTGGTTATAGGGAATTAGGTTATTAGAATGCCTTTAACCTAGTCTATAACCTTTCTAGGGACCCAAACATGTGTAGACTTAGGATCTCTATCGTAATCCTCATCCTTATTCTTGCCACAACTACTCTATGATTTACAAATCATCTAACCTTATATGATTTATCCTAAACCCTTAGGCTTTAAGCCTTAAGGAAACATTTTCATTGAAATATTTCTCAAAATGTTTTCTCAAACGTTTTCGTCGAAATGTTTCACAACCTGTTTATCTCAACAATTTTTATCAAAAAGTTTCTCAAAATGTTTTCCTTAAACATTTTCATCGAAATCTTGCATTTTAATAATGTGAACACATGCAATCTGGAAGAGTGGATGTCGATACCCCGAGTTTTTATCTAAGGCTAGAGGGTTCGTACAAATCCGCATTTTCGGACCAGTCACTCTTACCTGGGAACTCTTAGGGTGAGTGTCCACTTATAGGCTAAAGCATGTCTTCTCGAAACATTATAAAAAACTATCCACCGTGACCATGTCGAACGCTTTCTAAGCACTACAACACTTGTGACACTACTCATCCATATTACCCTCGGTAATATGTTTTTTATTCACAACAATCGAAACAAATTTCTCTTTGCGATACTATTCCATTACATTACCTACGGTGATATATTTTTATCCAAAACATTTGAAACAAATTTCATTTTGTTTCACGACACTTTGTAAACTTTTTTTTCATTTTCAAACACTATCTTTTATCTTCCATAAATTTCAAAATTTTTATTAATTGGATGGGAATTTTTAAAATTTTCTACACAAAAATTTCTTTATTTTAAAAATTCAATTAAAAATATTTTTATCTTAAAAATAATAGATTTTTAAAAGGTAAAGAATGTAAAACACAAACCATTAATTGGGTTTGTATTTTCTCATCCAAATACAACAAAAGTTTATTATAAAGCACTTCTTATTTCAAAAACAAAATATACAACACTGTTTTTCCTAAATAAAAGAACAAGATTTTTTAACGAATATCAAGTCGAGATTTTCAATTCACTATCATGATTCAAACTCATGACAATTTGATGGATCTAACTTTTTTGATTTCACTATAGCCATTTCTTCAAAATGCCTCCTCACCGCGATGTCACTTGGAACGCTGAAATGGCAGCAATGATTGCTCAGCATCTAGCTGTTGTACTCCTAGACATTGTGACCCAAGCTTATCAAATTTACAACAATAACAACAACAACAATGTTATCACGCCATGTAACTACAAACAATTCAATTCGGCTAAACCACTCAAGTTTGATGGGTCTCCTACAATGGTTTGAGAGTATAGAAAGCACATTCCGCCACGTTCAGTGTCCTAGTGAGCGCAAGGTGGAGTTTGGCTCGAGTGTCTTCCAAAGGAGAACGCTCACTTGGTGGAACGGAATCATGAGAGACTGAGGTGCCGATATAGCGATGGCACAAACATCAGAAGAATTTAAGAATCTTATGAAGAAATAATTCTGCCCACGAAGCAAAATGAGGGCACTCGAAACCGAACTCTATTACCTAAAACAAGATAGTGGGGAAAACCGTGCTTACACTGACCGGTTTGAACAGTTAAGCCTACTCTGCCCCACTATGGTCACACCTTTGAATCGAGCCATTGGGAAATACATTGATGGCCTACCCGATCAAGTCTAAGACATTGTCACTGGTAGCAAACCTGCAACACTTAGGGAGGCTAAGGAATTAGCCACTACCTTAACCGACTCCCAGGTTAGAAAAGGGAAACTTTTTGAAAGGGAGACAAGAAACGAAACGCTGAAACTACTGAGGAGAAACCAAGGGAAACAAAGGCTAAATCTTCCAAAAATTCTAAGAAGCGTAAGGCTTCAAAGAATTATGAATTCCCGCACCGATTCCACTAAACTCAGTACCATTTAGGGGATTCTATCGTGGAAAACAACCTCGGTAAAATCATTGCAACTATCACCACCCAACAAACTCTCCTTGCCGCCCGTGTACAATCTGTGGTCTTTTTGGACATCTAGTTGCGACCTATCACATCCAGAACCAAGCAGCCCTTACTCAGGTTCGCCCTCGAGCATGTTTCAATTGTGGTGATTTAAATCATTTCAAGCAAAACTGCCCTAAGCTTACTAACGCAAATGGACGAGTGTACAATGTCAATGAGGCTCAAGCTGATGATCAAGCACTAATGATCATTTGAACCTCTACATTTCCTGTTTATTTTCGAAAACAATGGACATATTTCAACTATATTTGTAATGACAATATAAATTTCAAGAAGTTTTTCTTTATTCTTGTTATTCGTATTCCAATTACAAATTCCAATGTGATTACACTATGTGTGATTACAACTACATGCCAACTTCGAGGATTCCGTTATTTAGGAACTAAATCTCGTAATTTAGCATACTATGATTGCACTCTAAAGCATTCATACGAACTTAGCAACACGATCGCTACAAATACTATGTGACTACTACTATTTTTGTTTTCATGACATTCCATACATGATTTGTTTACCTAGTATGTATAATACATGATTACAAATACAATTTTGCTTTGTATGTTGGTTGACCTAACATACTTAGTACACGATCTTCAAATACATTTTCCTTAGTATGTTGACTTAGCATACCTAACACATGATCTGAAAACATTTCCTCGATATGCTTACATTATTATGACAATACATGCTTTGTATATGTTGCATACTACCAGCTTGTTTAGTATGAAACATGTATTAACATTTGTACTAGAATGAAATACCTGCAACTAATTTTGTTGTATGCAAAACAAGTAGTGATATCATTGTTAGTATGAAACATGATTTGATTCGACAGATGTTGTGTTGTGACGATGCTTATTTGGTTTAGATGTTAGTTTGACCTTATTATTTGTCACTTTCAAAAGAGGGGCCTACTACTATAACTTAGAAATAAGTTTCGAAGGGTTAGGGATGACGAAAACATGCTTATACAAGTACAAGGACTATTTCTGACAAACTACGAAAGTCTGCCAATTCTCGTAGCGATGTATACTCCGAAACAAGAACATAAGATAAACATACCATAAATACCCTTAATATAACTTAGAAATAAGTTTCGGAGGGTTCGGTATGTCAAAATCATGTTTATTCAATCACAGGGATTAAAAGCGTCAAAACTGTGAAAGTATGCAAATTCGCGTATATTCTGTATTTAGACCATGTACACACATCCAAAAATTTTTGTAATCATTAAAATATTGTATTTTAGTGATGGGAATGCAAAAATACCATTCGTTTCGTATTTTGGATCGTTTTCGCGTTCGTTACAACTTTCGTCGTAATTAATCGAAAAATGCATCCGTACAGCCAAACGAACCAACATCCATGATATTTCCAAGCATATTTCAAGTCCCCTATGCTTTAAAATTCTTGTAAAACCTTAAAATTGGGTTAACGTTGATTAAATGCATCGAAAACAAGTTTATAAGGCTGCAGGGACTGAAACTGCCAAAACTGAAAACTATTATGCATGCTCTCGCACCACGCAACAGCCCACCTTTTTCCTGGTGCGACACGCGACAGCCCCCAGCTTTCAGAACTTTCTAAACAGCTTCCCAGCTGTTGAAAACTGATTTCCAACTTGGTTTTTGCAATCTTGTGGGCTATTTAAGTGTTCCCCAAGGCTTGCAACCTGGTCCAAACACTTGTAGGGATGAGATTAATCCTTGGGCAACACATAAACACTTTTCATGATCCTATGATTCAAGGATTAGTATAAATAGCCAACTTCATTCATTCAACAACTTGCTCATTACTTTCTTTCTTCTTCATCTGCTCTAATTGGAGTGCTACCACATTGTTGGAGGCTTCCTAACTGAGTTTTATTCATCCTAGAACACAAGTGAGTGTTCTTACTAGTCTTGTTTATTCAGTTTTAGCTATTTCAAGCTAAAAGTCAAATAGTGTTTGACTTTCGGTTTAGACCATGAATTGGTCAAGTCAAAGTTCAATTGAACTTTTGCAACGTGATCGTAATCACGATGGTTATAATCCATTGCGATTTTACCTACTGATTACCACGTTTACTAGTTCTAGTGATGAGTCAAAGTTTCGGTCAAAATGCACGTTTATGTGCATTTTACAACGGAACTATTTGCGGGTATCAAAACAAATTTTGATACCAAATCGGTTTTCCAACTACGTTAAACATGTTTTGACATATTTAACTCGTCACTTCTAATTTAGTGCTTATATAGGGTCGTAAGTCGAGCGGTCTTGACCACCGCTTTGCCTTTCAAATCCGACCCGTTTGGTCGATCTTAGGATTCGACCGAACACATATTTGTGACCATAGTTGTATAGGGAATAACCTACTGAGGTTATACCTTATGGTCACTTTGTTTGGTTAGTTATTTGATAAGGCGTTTGTATGCCCTTTAAAAATGACCAAAATGCCATTTTTGTGCATAAAATCATTTTAAGCTTATGAAATCAAATATTTGGCATCTAAATTGATATAATAACATTTTTAAACATGTTTGGGCATATAGGACTTATCATATAACATAAATAACCACCCGACCTTATATTTACGCAAAGGACACCTTAAAGTAGCGTAAACTACCTTAACGAGTCGTAACGGGTCAAAAGCACTTAGGATTCTTTCCAAATCAGAATGCTAGGTTTAGTAAACCATTTCATATGATTTCGAACACTCATTTGTTTAATAAAACCTCATTCTATCCCATTCCTCGATTTATGTCCCGTTACACTAACATTGTATCTGATACACTAGGGACCACCTCAACACTTGAACACTTGATCCTTTGATCTTTGTTATATCATTTGAACTAGACCTATACGCAATCCCAAGTGAGTACATAGTTCCCCTCTTTTACACTTTTCAAATGCTTTGGGGTGATTCATATGTGTAACTGATTTATTTTCAAATGTATGGCATATATGTGTTTACTAAGTGCTTTTATGTGTATTATTCCGATTAGGCAAACACGACGATTATCCAAATCCTTAGAAAATCTATCTAACTTCATAGTTAGATTCTTGTAGGATATTTGAAGTACAGTCTTAGATCTTCCTATCTTCATAGTGCGATTTTTAAGAAGTACTTTACAAGACGATGGCTATTGTTTATGTGTAGAGATTGTTGGTGATTTAGATTACGAAACAAGAGTAATACAATAAGAACATGGTGGATACGCCGCTGGTACTTTCTATATATAAGTGTGCTTATTGTATTACCCTTCTTAGCGTTATCCCGAATCACCATTAGGATTTAGGATGTTATGATTCAATATGACGAAACCAAATCCTTTTAGAATCTATCTATCTTCATAGATTGATTCTTTTAGGATGTTTAAAGTGCTAATATTGAAGTCCATGATTGGATTTAATTGTGTACTTTAATGCGTATTTGAAAAGATGACGTGACGAAACCAAATCCTTATAGCCTCTATCTATCTTCATAGATTGATTCTTATAGGATGTTTAAAGTGCTAATATTGAAGTCCTTGATTGGATTTAATTGTGTACTTTAATGCGTATGTGACAAGACGATGTGACGAAAACCGGACCTTGTAGTATCTATCTATCTTCATAGTTAGATACCTGTGGGATGTTTAAAGTATAATTGAAGCCCTTGTTTGGTTTCATTATGTTATTTAATCATGTTTACAAGTTGATGACAAGTTGACGATTTATGTGTTTATGTGGTTAGTTGTGATTTAGATAACGAAACGAGTGTAATACCATAAGAACATGGTGGATACGCCGCTTGTACTTCCTATATATAAGTGTTCTTATTGCATTACTCTTGTAGCGTTATCTGAATCACTTTAGGATTTATGTGTTTAATTGATTCAATGTCCAAGTATCAAATTCCTTGTAGAATCTTCCATATCTTCATATGTTAGATTCTTAGAAGGATATCCAAAGTATTATTAGAAATCATTGATTTGATTTTTAATAATACTCACACAGGTTATGACAAATTTCAATATTGTTATTATCAATCCTTGATTGGATTTCTAATAACACACTCGCAAGTTTTATGACAATTTCAATGTGATTACAAAGTACAATTTTTAATGGCATAAAAATTACCTAGTAATAGACATATTGCCGTATACAAAACTCTTTGTCACAAGTTTTTCACAATTAAGATAATGTATTGTAATACTAAACCTTTTGCCATTCTTTGTAGGGGTGAGCAAAAGGAAAAACCCGACCCTACCCGATCATTACCCGACCCAACCCAAGAACCGATCAAATATAAAATACAGAACCGATTCACTACCCTAAATATAGGGTCGGTTCCGGTCCATAGGTCAAAGTCGGGTTTCACCATGAAAAGAACCGAGAACCGACCCGACCCGATTTTATATGAAAAATTGGAACCGATCTAAATACCTAGGTACTTGGGTTCAGGTCGGGTTGGGTATATTTTCGGTTCGGTTCTCGGTTATTTTTGGTATGGACCTAAACTTGCTCACCCCTAATTCTTTGGCTTCAAGATTTCATTTTCAATTGACAATTCTCGTAGTTGTCAAAGTATTGCAATACCAAACTTTTTGCCATTTATTTGGCTAACAAAATCTATGTACTCGCCAGCTTTATTGCTGACTCTCATTTGCAGATATGTTTCAGGATTTCGATTATTCAAGCATGCAACGCATAGGATTACATTTGGGCCTTAGACTTCTTTAATCAAAAGACAATTACATGTATTCTTTGTTTGTAAAACAAGGTTAACATTAATGCAACAATTTAGCATCAGTTGTTGTGAGCAATTTGTAACGTGACTCCCCGATATTTCTGCCGGGTGTTACGCGATTGGGGTGTTACACACGGAATATTCAAGAAAGCTGTTGTCTCTAATGAAATCATTAATGGGAAGAGCCCCTCTACAGTCGAATTGTGAGTTTATACGATCCTCTTCATTCTTGACCTCATTAAAATTCCCAACAATAATCCAAAGACATCCCGAGCAGTCCGAATCCTTAAAAGCTTAACCCAGAGATTTTTTCTTTCCACCACGTCCCTAGGGGCGTAGACGTTAGCAACATTAAGAAATTCCCCTGACCCCACAACATACCCAGGCACGGTAATAAACGAGTCATCTGTAACCATATCTGATTTATCGAACAAGGAAGGATTCCAGACAGAGAAAAGACCTCCCGACCTACCTCAGGCATTCACACTAATCGACTGAGCTTTAGAAATACCCAGAACCTTGAACAAGACATAATATCCTATCGATTTGGTATAACATGGGATCCGAAATTGGTGTGCCCATCAGACTAACTTTAGACTTGGTGTCAACAGGATTGGTAGTTGGCTTACAATTAGACATTTTGCATGATCTAAAACGTCTCAAGCATAGTTTGTTTAAGACAGAAGCATATTATTGTTGTTACAACTAGCTGTAATTCCCAAAAATCATGTAGAGAGCCTAAGTCACTCATGGTAAACTCGACACACATAAAGTAATAATGCGACATACAAACTCAATGGAGGACCCGGTGAAAATTTCATATTCCCCATAAAGTGAAAGAAAAGTTGTATTATGACTATGTCGGTAAACAAATTATATAGAGTCAAAACAACCACTATGAAATCCATTTCATGTAAGTAGCAAACGATTGGTACTAAGCATGTGAAACTTGTTTAAGACCATAGAATGGCATTTAGAGTGTGACATATATAATATGGATGGCAAGAGTCTAGATTGTTTTTTGGCATTTGTGCAAATAAATTGTCTCATGAAGTATGCCAAAGAAGAAAAGTATTTTTGGCATCCAACAGATGTGTATGCCAGATACAAGATAATGCCAAGCTAAGTACAATATGGTCAGCGGTTGGTTTGACAACTGGGCTAATGTCAACCATAATCTCAGCATAAGGATGCATTTCCATTACAACTTGGTACCTTCATCCTTTATTTTCCATTTGAATCTTCAATTGATTTTATACTAGGCCGAATAGGTCCAAAGTATGATTCCATAAAACAGAATCAACTTCATCTTTGAGAATTTTTCCATCTCTTATCTTCTGATGAGGTAACCATTTCTTAGTATATCCCAGGTTCATCATCAACAAATAAGCCACAAAGTCTAGACCAAAGGATTTCTCAATCCATATCATTTGTTTCGTCTCATCTCAACCTTTCCAGCCTCACATTGTTCTTTTCACTCATCATGGTTGTTAGATAGTTCGATTACTTAAGTTTGTACCATCTTGTATTTCCTTATTTCTTTTGGTACCTATACGTAACTTCTATGTGTATATATTGTAGCTTTTGTATCTATGTTAATCATTCAAAACAAAACCCTTACATGGTATCAACCATTCATTTCAATGGTTGAAGTTCTCTCCTCTCACTTCTTCGATACCATCCTCTCCATCTGCTTTCCACCCATTCAAATCCTTCTTAGTTTTCTCCCTCTCCCATTGCATCATCTTCATTAGCTGAAAACCTTCCCATGACTAACCTCGCTCCTCTACTAGCCCTGAAACTCTCATCCTCTAAATATATGTATGCACACAAATGCTACACTACTCTCACTTTTGTAGCTTCTTTCTCATGTGGATGGAACTAAATCAGCTCCTCCCCAAACAATCACTTCTTTAGAGCAATCGGTTGATAATCTGGATTATTTTGTGTGGTTACATGATGGACAAAGAACTATTGTTTTCCTTACCCGCCTCTCTTACTGAAGAACCCCTATCTGTGTGATTATTGGCCTTCCCACGTCTCGGGCCATTTGGCTTGCTCTTGAGAAAGTTTTTTACAACTCATCGTGAACACGTTTAGAACTTTCACGACAACCTTCACAACAACCTTCACACCTTTCAAAAAGGTGAAAATTTGTCTCTAAATTTGGTCGATCCTTCAAAGCGATGTGCTATCAACTCAATGCCATCGGACATCCTGTTGATTCGAAGGACCAACTCCATTGGTACTTATGCAGCCTTGGTCCATCCTTTGAAAGCTTTTCAAACTCTTTTCACTTCGTCAAACCTCTCCTAGGTTTTACGGATTTCCTAGCTAGAGCAAAAAGCTATGTATTGTTTTTCAAGGCGCTTCATGGATCTTCTACCCTTTCTGTTGCCTTTTTGGCCCAATATCATAATATGCACCCCAATCGTCCATCATCTCCACGTGGCCCATCTCTAAATCAGGCCCAATTGTAACAACCAAAGCCCTAACAATTTCTACCGCCCAAACCGTTCCAACACATTATCTCAAAATAACAATAAACGTCCTTCTACATGCCAGCTCTGTCTCAGGGTCACTATGCCACACAATGTTCTAAACTTGCTACTTTTGCTACCTCTATGGCACCCAATGAAGAATAATTAGCACAAGCGTTTCATGCTCAATGTCACATGAACTCCACCATTCATGATTGTACTTGAGACACTGGTGCATCCGATTATATGGTTCCTAACCCTAATAATGTCCCGAACTCATCTCTTGCCCGAGGTAACAAACGTGTATTTTTTGGTAATGGACACTCTTTGCCAATTTCTAATATTGGTAACTCAAAACTCCTTGGTTATCTTGATCCTAAAAAATGTTTTAGCTGCGCCTAATCTTACCAAAAATCTACTATGGGTAAGCAAACTAAATAAGGATAATTTTATTTATGTTGTCTTCTCATATCCTCACTTTTATATTCAGGATCAACGAACTAAGCAGGTCCTAGCCCAAGCGAGCCATGAAGACTCTATGTTCTTTGCAATAATCATAAAACCTTGATTAGTACCTGTTCGTGTCCCAAAACTTCTTTTAAGTTATAGCACTCTTGTCTTGGCCATACAAATTTTGATATTATTACTATGTTAAAAAAAACAATGGATATTTGTTGTTTACTTCCGTTTTACTTAAACTGGGACTTTGCTCCCCTTGTGAGTTAGTCAAATCCAAATGGCTACCCTTTTCTAACAACAATAAACGGGCCTCTTCACACCTTAAGTTAATTCATTGTGGTTTGTGGGAACCGTCATTGGTTAAATTAGAGGGTAATTTCTCATATTGTGTCGCCTTTGTTGATGATTTCTCTCGGTTCACTTGGATATATCCTTTAACGACCAAATTTGAATTTGTTGATGTGTTGGCAATATTTATGTCATTTGTTCAAACGCAACTCGCCACCAAAATAGAACCATTCAAAGTGATGGAGATCCGGAATTCACTAATCATAAGGTTCGCGCAATATGTGAATCTAACGACACGTTTCATTGAATGTCGTGCCCATATACACCCTAACAAAATGAAAGGGGCGAATGAAAACATTGTCATATTGTCGAAACCGGTTTGGCCATGTTATTTCATGCAAAAATATCCTCAAAATTTTAGGTTAAAACTTTCTCATCAGCGGTATATATCATTAACCGCTTACCCACACCTCTTTTTGATGGAAAATCTCCATTTGAACTTCTATACACTCGACCTCCAAATTATACATTGTTTCATACTATTGGTTGCCCCTTTTGCATGATTATGCACTGAATAAACTTGCTCCTAGAAGCTTACCATGCATTTTTATCGGATATTGCTTCAAATACAAAGGGTATAAATGCTTAGACCCTTGCACCTCTTGCATCTATATATCCCAACATGGGCGTTTTGATGAAACATATTTTCCTTTCCATTCGTCCCCCACTACCAAACCACTCAATGAACTTGAATTATCCACTTTCTTAGACCCTTCATTCACTACCCCACCCATCACTTAACCCTCACAACAAAAACCCACTATTCAAATAAATTCACCAACTACCCTATGCATCCAATATTTTTTCCCCTCACAATCCCAAAAAACACCACAAGCGCCTAATCCTTTACATTCCACACCTCCTATAAACATCCCCACTACACCGTCCCCTACCAAATCCATGCCAACCTCCACATCAACTTCTGAAACATGTTACAACACCTTTAATCACGAGTGTGTCTTTTGTCTCTGCAGGTGATTCTTTTGCAGATACCACTCACTACCGATCCATTGTAGGTGCCCTCCAGTACCTGACGATCATAAGGACTAACATCTCTTATGCCGCCAATCAAGTCAGTTGGTTCTTAGATGCTCCAACTATTGCCCATTATCAATAAGTCAAACGTATTCTTCGTTATCTAAAGGGCAATCTTGCGTATGGGCTTCACTACAATCGTCCTATGCACACGTCTCTGCTCGGCTACTCTGATTTGGACTCGGTTTGATGCTTGGAAACCCGTCATTCCACATATGGTTACTCTATCTTTTTGGGTGGAAACCTCATATCTTGGATTGCTAAGAAGCAACCTATATTGTCGTTCAAGCTATGAATCCGAATATCTCACTATAACTAATATTGCTACAGAAACTGTTTGGCTTACACATCTACTTCAAGAACTCCATGGGCTTGCTCCGGATAGGCCTACTATACTATGTGACAATCAAAGTGCTTCATTTCTCACACAAAATGTGATCTCACATAAACACGCCAAGCATATTGATCTTGACTATCATTTTTACGGGACTTGGTCTCCTCAGGGAAATTGGCTACTATGTTTGTTACAACCAAGCTTCAAATGACTAACATTTTTACTCAAAGTCTCACAGCTTCGCAATGTGTTACCTTTAGAAAGATGTTTTGCCTTGGTTCGGCACCCTTTCGCTTGCAGGGATGTTAGATAGTTCGATTATTAAAAGTTTGTACCATCTTATGTTTCCCTAATTCTTTTGGTACCTTTATATGTAACTTATATGTGTATATAATGTAGCTTCTATATCAATGTTAATCATTTAAAACAAAACCCTTTCAATCGCAATCTCAACAAGTGTTGAGGAACTTGTGTTTTTTGACACATCTTCAAAGAATGATACACCTTTTGATTCTATTATAGTATTTTTGTGTATGCCTGTTGTTATGGGTGAAATTCTGAGCCCATATCCTGACAATATATCTTGATTTAATGTTAGCTGTTTATGATCAGGATACCGGACCAGGATATTGGTAACATCCTGGGGCAGTATCGATCAGGATATCAGACCAGGATATTGGTAACATCCTGACGCAGTATCCTGGCAATTACTAACGATTTTCTTTTGTAGCAAGGTACCAACGTTAAAAGACTTGATCTACCTGAAGATTCGCTCAAGGTGGTTGAAAAATGGACGTTGATGGTGGAAGAATGGGTCTTGTAACGGTAAGAAAGGCATATTCCGCGAGAATATCGGACGTTGGTTAATGTTGTTGACATTGTAACGGTTATATGAGCTGAAGACCCGGTTTTGTAGTCAATAAGCACGTGGAAAACAAGTAGAAAGAGTCCCCAAACGTTCAGAATGGAATATTCCCAGCATCCCAGAATAATAGGAGAGTTAGTTTGTTACTTGTAACTATAAATAGGAGGCCAGATCAATAGGAACACACACTTGACTCTCCACTCTCGAACTCACACTTCTTTTTTTCTTTCTATCACGCACAAACACTTAACACTTGTAATCGTTGTACCACTTAGCATTGATCTGCGCCATATCCTGCACTGTATCTTGACGTTTGAAGCAATAAGAAGAACAAGGCAGCTGCGATTGTCAGCTCCCGAGGTTTTATGCCGGCGATCTAGATTGATCAAGGGCTTTCCTCGTACCTCTCGTGTCGTTTACTTTACTTTCTGCTCATAGTTTGATCATAGATACAGCTCAATATCCTGAGCGGTATCCTGAAACTGTTTTCGCAAATTAACAAACCAACATATTTTTTTACAAAGTATTACTAGCACACTACCTCACAAAACTAATTTGATCACTTAATTGCTTCGGTAATTTTTTACCAAAACAATTTGGCGCCCACCGTGGGGCAAGTGGTGCTCTCTTTACTAAATTTTTTTGTGAAATCGCTAATCGGCTTTCTATTTTCAAAACTTTTTGCCACATTGTCCATAATGGCCTCAAGATCAAACATGAGCTCTTCCACTATGTCTGCTACAACCTCTGCTACCACTGGTTCGGTGCTTCCACCACCTCCTCCAAGGATGCCGTTTTCTTCACAACCTCAAGATATTATCCCTACCCGCAGTGTTCAGGAATCTGCTCCCGTTTTAGCTTCTAACGATGAAATTTTAACCTTATTTGGAAGTGTGCAGGAACAAATGAGGCAGCAACAAGAAACGAACCAAATGCTTTTAAGGGAAATACAACTCCTGAAGTCTGGCTTGAGCAGATCTGCTGAGGATAATGTCACTCCCTTACACCCTAGAGCGTTGAACTTCAGTTCAGCTGTGTATACTGAGGATAACAGGGGGAATATTGTGCCCAGTCTTCCTCAGAATCATACTCCTGAAATACCCTCCTCGGTCAGGATGTCAACCATGAGGAGCTCAGGATATGCTTCAGGATATGGGCAAAATCCTCCAACGGGTAACGTGTCAAATAACAAAAATACTCATGCTACTAACAATAGTGGATCTTTGCAGGATACAGGTGTGACATCAGCACTTACTAGGGAACTTCAAAAGTTGAAGGACATGATATCCAGTGTACCTGGGGTGGTCCAGCCGATCCCGGAAGTGTCCTAAGACAGCCACAAGATATCTCGTTTTGCATATCCTATCTGTGATGCTGAGATCCCAAAGAGATTCCAAACCCCCAACATGAAGCTTTATGATGGGACTACGGATCCCGAAGAGCATATTGCTCAGTATAGGGAAAGAATGGAGATTAACCCTATCCCTCCGGAGCTCAAGGAAGCATGCTTGTGCAACGGATTTGGTTCTACTCTAACAGGATCAGCCTTAAAATGGCTGTTAAACGTTCCTCCTCACTCAATTACTTTGTTTGCTCATATGGTTAATTTATTTAACAGTCAATTTTCTTGTAGTCGGAGTTTTGGGAAACTAACCAGTGATCTTTACAGGATAACTCAAGGGCCTCAGGAATCCTTGAGGGATTATGTGAACAAATTCAGTCGAGAATCCTTGGATATCCCACATCTTGATGTTGCAACAGCTGTGCAAGCTTTTAAGATGGGATTACAAAAGGATTCTCAGTTTTATCAGGATCTTGTAATGAATCCCTGCAGGAATCTCGACGAAGCTCGTAACAGGGCTTTGAGATATATCCGTCTGGAAGATGACAGGAAGATGCAAGAAAGAATGAACTCATCTAACACTTATGAGTCAACTAACAGGAAGTCTGAATCCTCATTCAAGTCATATCGGCCTAAGCCATATGGTAGAAATGAAAACAAGAGAGTGAATGCTGTCGAAGATGAGGATCGTGAAGAGTATCCTGAGTTGTCTGAATATTGCTTTTCTGTTAACATTCCTGAATTGATGTATGCCATGCAGGGTCTAGGAGACAAGGCTGGTGGCCTCGAAAGAATCAACAAAAGGCTGACTGGAAAGCTAAGTCAAAATGGTGTGCTTTCCACGAAGATTTCGGACATGTAACCGAGGATTGCATTGCTCTAAGGAAAGAAATAAACTATCTTCTAAGCAAGGGATATCTGAAAGATCTCTTAGGAAGAAAGAAGAATAAGGGTCAGGATACTGAGAAGGATCCTGAACGAGCAGCATCACCTCCTGCGGATGCTAAGATAATCAACTTCATTTCGGGAGGATCCGACATTTGTGGAACTTCGTATTCGGCAGCAAAGAGACATTCAAAGGAAGCTAAGGCCGAAAGGGGAGACAAACCTGTCAGGATGACTACCCTCACGACTGACAAAGTGATCACTTTTGGTGCTGATGACAGGGATACTGTCCAGGATCCTCACCATGATGCTCTGGATGTCAACGTTTGCATGGAAGCATGAGGATATGACAGGCATATCCAAAGATATTATCACTCACAAGCTTGGAATTGATAAATCATTCAAGCCTGTTCAGCAAAAAAGAAGGAAGTTTGCTCCTGAGCGGAACACGATTATCCAGGAGGAAGTTGAAAGGTTATTAAAGTCCAGGATGATCAGAGAGGTTAAGTTCCCAAGGTGGCTAGCAAACGAGGTGGTAGTACAGAAGAAAAATGGGAAATGGAGAGTTTGTGTGGACTACACAGACTTGAACAAAGCTTGTCCTAAAGACCCATTTCCTCTTCCCCACATTGATGCAATGATAGATGCCACTGCCGGGCATGAAATGCTGACCTTCATGGACGCATCCTCAGGATTTCAACAGATCCAAATGGAGCCTTCTGACCAGGAGGATACTGCCTTCATGACACCGACAGGTATTTATTGTTATACAGCTATGCCTTTTGGTTTGAAAAATGCAGGTGCAACATACCAAAGATTGGTAAACATGATGTTCAAAGACAAACTGGGGGACACCATGGAGGTATATATCGATGATATGGTGGTGAAATCTAAAAAGGCTGAGGATCACCTCCAGGATATCAAGAGAGCATTTGATATCCTGGATCGATACAACATGAAGCTGAATCCTGCTAAATGCCATTTCGGAGTGGGGGCAGGAAAGTTTCTTGGATATATGGTGACAAAAAGGGGGATAGAAGCAAGCCCAGAGCAGATCAAAGCTATCCTGGATATAAAATCACCCTCAAATATAAAGGACGTACAAAGATTGACAGGCCGAGTAGCAGCTTTAAACAGGTTTATCTCGAGATCCTCAGAGAAGTGCAAAGATTTTTATGATATACTGAAGAAGAACAAAAGATTCGAATGGGGGGAGAAGCATGAAGCAGCCTTGCAGGATTTGAAACGATATCTCTCAACCGCACCTTTATTGATGAAGCCTGAAAATGGTGAACCACTATCCCTATACCTTGCTGTATCAGGGAATGCTATAAGTGCCGTTCTTATAAAAGACCATGAAGGTCAGCAATATCCTGTTTATTATGTTAGTAAAAGTTTGTTAGATGCTGAAACTAGGTATTCTCATTTAGAAAAATTAATATTAGCTCTAGTCATGGCATCGACAAAGTTAGACATTATTTCGAGACACATAGGATACATGTTAAAACAAATTATCCTGTCAAAAATGTGCTTAGGAAACCAGAGATGTCAGGCAGGATGGCCAAGTGGTCAGTAAAGTTAAGTGCTTATGATTTAGTATATGAACCTAGAAATGCCATAAAGTCTCAGGCTTTAGCTGACTTTGTGGCTGATTTTAGTAGTGACATTCAGGACGAGGTAGACCTAGAAGTTCAACAGTTAGGAGAATCCTCAGGATCCTGGACATTATATGCTGATGGTGCATCTAATGTAAGAGGAGTAGGATTAGGAATACTACTAAAATCGCCACAGGGGGACATATTACCCCAGGCTATTAGGTGTGAATTTCCTGCTACTAATAATGAAGCAGAGTATGAGGCTTTAATTGCAGGATTAGAGTTGGCTAAGAGCATGAGTATCAAAAATTTGCAAGTATATGTTGACTCTTTGTTAATTACTAACCATTTTAATGGATCCTATGCAGTTAAGGGTGAGAAATTAATCGAATATCTCGATATTCTCAAAAAATTAGCAGGATATTTCGATGTTTTTATACTTGAACAGGTACCAAGGGAGGATAATGCTGAAGCGGATGCCTTAGCAAATTTGGGATCATCGATCAGGATACCGGAAGGGACCCAAATACCAATATTACATGTCTTATATCCTGCAACGAATCCTCAGGATAAAGATGTAGCGGGTATTCAGGATCCTGGAGCAGAGCATCCTGAAGAGGATCCTAAATCCTGGACGGCTCCAATCATGAGATATCTCAAAGAAGGACACATCCCTGGAAATGAAAATCCTAAGGCATTTAGGATGAAGGTATCACGATTCACTATTATAAATAATATTTTATACAAGAAATCTCTTGCAGGACCGTATTTGAGGTGCTTGGAGGATCCTGAAGCCAAAGAGGTACTTCAGGATATACATGAAGGGGATTGTGGTAACCATGTTGGGGGCAGGTCGTTATTCTCAAAAGTATTAAGGACAGGATATTATTGGCCAACAATGAGAAAAGATGCCGCAGAATATGCTCGAAGATGTGACGCATGTCAAAGACATAGTAACATACTGCATCAACCTGCTGAACCATTGTATCCTATTGTTTCCCCTTGGCCATTTATGAAGTGGGGTATGGATATAGTGGGAAAGCTACCAAAAGCTCCGGGAGGAAAAGTCTTTATGTTAGCAATGACGGATTATTTCTCTAAGTGGGTTGAAGCCGAGGCATTTGTTCAAGTTAGAGACCAAGAAGTAGTATCCTTCATAAAGAGGAATATCTTAACCAGATTCGGAGTACCAGCCGAGATAATCTATGACAATGGTTCTCAATTTATAAGCAAGAGAACTACTGACTTTTGCAAAAGTTGGGGAATCAAAATGATTACATCTACTCCGGTACATCCTCAAGCAAATGGACAAGCAGAATCCTCAAACAAGATAATTGTCAATAACTTAAAGAAAGGCCTTGGAGCCAAAAAAGGAAGATGGGCAGAAGAATTACCCTTTGTTTTATGGGCTGATAGGACAACGGTAAAGAATGCAACAGGCCAAACCCCATTTTCCTTGGTATTTGGAGCAGAAGCAATGATTCCAACGGAAATGACAATACCTACTGCAAGATCTACCCTAAGTGATCCTGAGCAGAATCCTGAAGCCTTGAGTCAGGATTTAGACACTATAGATGAGAAGAGAGACGCGGCAAGGCTAAGGATGGCAGCATATCAACAGAGAATATCCAGGGCATATAACAAGAATATTAGGACCAGAAGATTTAAGGTTGGAGATTGGGTGTTAAGAAAGGCTTTTCAGAATACTACTAATCCTGCCGATGGCAAGTTAGCTCCAAAATGGGAAGGACCATATGAAGTTGAATCAGAAGCAGGGAAAGGAGCATACAGACTCAAGAATATAGAAGGGGATATGCTACCGAGGTCTTGGAATGCTATACACCTTAAGCTCTATTTCAAGTGAGTTTAGAATTTAATTTCTAACTCAGCATGGTATGAGTTCTACCTTTTTTAAATATATTTGGTTTAATTTGTTCTTTGTAACCCAATACTAACTTAAGCATCGGAGGGGTGTTAGCCAAGCTAACACCCACCTTAGTTTACTGTTGTTTTGCAGTATATGCTTCAGGATATAGCTCCAGGATACACACTCTGGATACTTCGAAAGATTAGAGGATTGGCCCCCTCTCTCACGTTTAAGGGATCCTGATCCCTTCATAGGTTTAAAGGTATTCACCTTTCTCCCGAATTGGGTTTAAACACCCCGCCTGGAGCGCAAGTTATCCAGGGATAGTTCAAGGTGGCGGGACCAGTTCATGTAAAAGTGGCTGACAATTTTGTTACTGTTGGCTATACCCTGGATCCTAAAGGTATATGAGGATTGATCACCCTCTCTCACGAAAGGGTATTTTCATACTCTCTAAGGTTTAAAGGTTTTCACCTTTCTAAGTCTTGGAGTTTATACACTCCCGCCTGTAGCGCATGAAAATTTGGGATTTTCCCCAGGATTAAAGGTTTTCACCTTTCTAAGTTTTGGGGTTTCCACACCCTCGCCTGTAGCGCACGAAACGTGGGTAAAATCTCCAGTAAAACTCAAAGACTTAAAGGTTTTCACCTTTTCAAGTCTTGAGGTTCTTATACTCCGGCTTAAATGCCTGGAAAATGGGTTTAGTCCCAATAAAATACAAAGTTTTTGGATAATCCCAAAGTATATTTTCAAAAAACATAATCATTTACAAGTCTACATAAATTTAAAAAAAAAAGATTGCTAAGTTTAAACAACTGGTTGAAGAATTGCTAAAGGATCATATCCTGGTACAACATACTGGTCCTGCACAGACAGGGGACATCTGTGATAGAACATGACGTATGCTGATACTATATCCTACTGGGGACATTTATGCTGGAGTAAGAAGGAAACCTATGCCAACACTATATCCTACTAAGGCATTGTGAGGAACTCAAAAGATCAAGTTTGGGCATGATTCGCCAAGTATCCTGGACTGGGGACACCTTCGTTGGAAAAGTTGCAAAAGGATTGAAGTTTGAGAATAGGGTTACACTCTATTCCTGGTATGATCTTTCCTTTGTAAACGATATTTAAATAACTTGAGTTTTTGAAACTATGTTTGACCAAAGCTTAAGCATCCTGATTAGGATATATTCTCGGGATATATTCTCAAAATGTATTTTCAAAATATATTTCAGGATATTTGATTGGAATATTTGGGACATGATGCTTGGGTTAAAAACTGAAACTGTGTTCTAGTCAAATAAGTGTTCTCAAAACCAACTTTGTAAAATAAAAATGAACTGTCCTCTTTCTCTGAAAACTTTATCTGAATTGTTTGAGTTATGAAAACCCTATTTGACGGAAGTCTTAATAGGATATTTGCGAGTATACTGATCAAGATATTTTCATAAAAAGTAATAATTGCACTAAGTTTGGAACATTGGAATTCAGACTAAGCAATGCATAACACATAACAACATGTAAGGCTAAAAGGCTAGTTTATTATTAATTGTATTCTTGGTTTCATCTCAAAAAGAGACCCATCCACCAAGAACACAATTAAGTTTTTAAAGCATATTTACATAAACAGTTGAAGGCTTCGTCCTAAAAACACGAGAACCCATTCGCCTTCAACTGTTATATTGTTCAAAATGAACCATACTGATTGATGACCAAAGGATTCATCCTGAAGCTCAGGACCCATCCACCTTTGGCCGTCGTATTGTCTTGAGTGCAGGAAATATAAATTGTTCTAAGTACAGGACGCCCAGATGATTCGGACCCTACAAAGGAAAATGCAGGTATCATTAGAGACAAACTAACCAGGATACAGGTTCAGTATATGTGTATGGGATACCGGATTTGGATATTTACCTTATTAAGGAAGGAGTTCATGGGCTCGATGGATTCCATGAAGCCAAGGTCATGACAGCAGAAACATTCAGCAGCAACAGCGAAGGGTTTAGAGCTGGTGCCAACAGATGGTTCCTTTTTTACCAAGACAGACTTGGGGTAACTGTCAAGCTCCTAAAGATCGAAGACAACAGGGACCTTAGCAGAGTCTACAAAAAAGGGAGTAGTTTCAATCTTATCATATTATGTGCTGACTAACCAAACATATGCAGGAATGTTCAAAACAGATATCCTTACCGGACGTATTGGAATGACTGAAAAATATATCTGTTGGAATTAGGATATCCAACAGTTATATTTTTGGGGACAATTGTTATGGGTGAAATTCTGAGCCCATATCCTGACAATATATCTTGATTTAATGTTAGCTGTTTATGATCAGGATACCGGACCAGGATATTGGTAACATCCTGGGGCAGTATCGATCAGGATATCAGACCAGGATATTGGTAACATCCTGACGCAGTATCCTGGCAGTTACTAACGATTTTCTTTTGTAGCAAGGTACCAACGTTAAAAGACTTGATCTACCTGAAGATTCGCTCAAGGTGGTTGAAAAATGGACGTTGATGGTGGAAGAATGGGTCTTGTAACGGTAAGAAAGGCATATTCCGCGAGAATATCGGACGTTGGTTAATGTTGTTGACATTGTAACGGTTATATGAGCTGAAGACCCGGTTTTGTAGTCAATAAGCACGTGGAAAACAAGTAGAAAGAGTCCCCCAACGTTCAGAATGGAATATTCCCAGCATCCCGGAATAATAGGAGAGTTAGTTTGTTACTTGTAACTATAAATAGGAGGCCAGATCAATAGGAACACACACTTGACTCTCCACTCTCGAACTCACACTTCTTTTTTTCTTTCTATCACGCACAAACACTTAACACTTGTAATCGTTGTACCACTTAGCATTGATCTGCGCCATATCCTGCACTGTATCCTGACGTTTGAAGCAATAAGAAGAACAAGGCAGCTGCGATTGTCAGCTCCCGAGGTTTTATGCCGGCGATCTAGATTGATCAAGGGCTTTCCTCGTACCTCTCGTGTCGTTTACTTTACTTTCTGCTCATAGTTTGATCATAGATACAGCTCAATATCCTGAGCCGTATCCTGAAACTGTTTTCGCAAATTAACAAACCAACATATTTTTTTACAAAGTATTACTAGCACACTACCTCACAAAACTAATTTGATCACTTAATTGCTTCGGTAATTTTTGACCAAAACACCTGTATTCTCAGACGACTCATGCATTAGAAAACAATATGTACTGCTATGATTAACATATTCAATAAAATACAAAATCCACACTTTTTGGTTACAATAAAAGTATATCAAGGGAAGTGTCATTTGTTTATGCATATCTACATTTAACACTTGTTTAAATCACAAGAATTACATTCCAATAGTGGCCCAATACAACCGTATCTGCTATGCTATTTTCACAATAGAAAAAGAGTTAACTTCCGTTTGGTTTCCTGTGGTTTGGTTGTTTTAATGGTTTTGCCCCCAATGGTTTTAAAAGTGTCATTTTCCTCCTTGGTCTCTTTAACTTATCACCATTCCATTCCCCGCCTCAAACGCCATCCAATTTAGCTGTTAAATCTTGGTCATGTGCACCTCACATGAGGGGCATTTTAGTCCTAAATCATCTTTTTTACAAT
The DNA here is from genome assembly GCA_030545235.1 of Helianthus tuberosus. Classification (NCBI taxonomy): domain Eukaryota; kingdom Viridiplantae; phylum Streptophyta; class Magnoliopsida; order Asterales; family Asteraceae; genus Helianthus; species Helianthus tuberosus. The sequence goes on along the minus strand of CM060429.1, from coordinate 59,043,854 downwards.
AAAAGAATAAAAAACATAAGTATTTATTATTAATATATGTATATATCTATTATATATAATAAATGAAAGTTATTTGGGCCACGTGTCACTTAATTAGGGCATCCTCAGTTCTGTTTTCCCACCCAACAGTACCACACTTCCATCCCTTTTATACTCCCTCCGTCTCCTTTTTTTACTTTTCAAAACCCTGAATCTGAATCTTCTTCTCCTCTCCTTCTCCTTCTCCTGTACTCTTCTCCTTTCTTAATCAAAGATCAAACCAAATAATCTCATCATGAATCATTCAGCCTTTGTAATTTTCATGTCTTATTATACCATGAAGAGGTAATATCTGGCTTTTGTAATTATCATCCCGAGCTATAGTTGGGAAGATTCTTTCATCTTCTTCGTCTGCAAGGTTCTTCCATTTGAAGTTTGATTTCTATGTTTATAGATCTGTGTTGATTTCTTCTTATTTTCATACAAAGTTTTAATTAAACCCTAATTTCTACTCGTAATCTCATCATATGGTTCCAGGGTTGTTGTCATCGATGGTCATCAAAGTTGAAATCCGCTTACCTGCGGATAGATTTCTGCCATAAACTGGTATGTTTGAATATGTTCAGAAACTAAGGGTTTTTTTCTTAACGGTGATGATATGAGTACAACATCTGTTGATTATTGATCTTTGAGTATGTTCAGCGATTATTCTTTTTGAATTTAGGGTTTCATTTCCAGTTCCCGAGGTATTATCTGTTTGTAACAGCAGTGGTTCAGCATCTACAGTGGATTCAACATCAGGTGTTTGCTATTATTGTTTGATGTTGTTTGCTATTGTTGTTTGATGTTGTTTGCTATTATTGTTTGATGTTGTTTGCTATTATTGTTTGATGTTGTTTGCTATTGTTGTCAAGTAAGGTAAAAATGGCCATTCTAATTACCTAAATATTGCGTATGATATCCTTTTAATTTTAATCGCCCAACAAGTTTTTTGGTTTGTTTCTTTCATATTTCCTTATGATTTGTATGCTATTACGGTTTGATTTTATATTGATCATCACATTAATGGTGAGTACTCAAGAATATGGGATGGTTTTATTAGTTTTATTTTGGGTATTTTTGGATGCAGTTGAAGGGATCATTTGAGTGAAATGAATGTTGATTTATCAGAAGATGCAGTTGAAGTTATCTTAAATAAGGTAATAATTGTATTACATCCCTGTTGAAAAATAGAATTGATAAATTTAGGGAAAGTGAGGTTGAAAGATGTTAACCCAATAGTGGAGATCTCATTCTACAGGTTCGATAAATTAAGGGTATTCTCATATAATTCTTCCTCGATGCTTCCAATGAAGCGGCACTTTGGACATCTGTTGTCTTAAAACTTCTATTATCTATTATCTATTCTATCTATTATATATAATAAATTAAAGTTATTTGGGCCACGTGGACCAAATAACTTTCATTTATTATATATAATAGATAGAATAGATAATAGATGTTTGAAGAACAACAGATGTCCAAAGTGCGGATTCTTTGGAAGCAGCCAGGAACCATTATATGAGAATACCCTTAATTTATCGAACCTGTAGAATGAGATCCTCCACTGTTGGGTTATCATCTTTCAACCTCACTTTCCCTAAATTTATCAATTCTATTTTTCAACAGGGATGTAATACAATTATTCCTCTCAATCAAATAGACCGACCCTTGGTTCCTCTCAAAGTGTTATGGAATGGTTATAACAGCTGATCATGCTAAGGACTGTTATAACTAACCACTGCTCCTTATAAAGACTGATGGACTTAAATACTGATGAGGCCTATCCACTGTTGAAGACAAATCCCTATTAAAGTTCCATGTGCTAAGGACTGTTATAACTAACCACTGCTCCTTATATAATCATCGTTCCAGTATCATTGTTCCAACATCGTTGTTTCAATGAAGCTTCCCATCACACATCAACCTTTCAATATCGATGTTGCAATATAATTGTTGCAACATCGTGAAAAGTTGCATGTGCTACCTTCTTTGATGGGAGAGTTGTAAGTTGAACGGACGATATGTGTCTCTTCTTCTCAATACTCGGCATTTGTTCGTAAAGGATAAGAGCAAACTGAAGCTCTCTCTAACCCATTTTCAGAAAAGATTTTGTTGATATGTGGTTTCCCTTGTTAATGGTATGTGTTTTTGTTTTTGATTTTTGCTGAAGTTTTGTTATATGAGTTGTGACTAAATGATGATTGTGAATGATCTGCTGCAGATGATGATGATGATGATTGTTCTACGGTTGTTTCCAGTATCATTGTTCCAACATCGTTTAAAGTATGTGTGTTTTGCTACTCCAATTTTGATTTTTTTTGTTTTTTTATTTTTAAGTGATATACTCTAATTCTCACTTTATATTTCAGTCTAATCATAGTGGTTTGAAATTGATACACTCTGCTACGGGTTTTTATAGGTTTGTATTAAAGAAGCATAAAGTTAAATTAAACACAAAGAAATATTTTTAAATCTACATTTATAATGATTTTTGCTGGTGACTAAATGATGATTATATGTGACTCTAGGCAGATGATGATGATGTAGAAGCCGCAGTAGTTCCTACTAAACGCAAGAAAGCATCTGCTATTGCTGTAAGATAAGGTTTTATCTTACTAGAGTAATGGTCTTTCCTGTCTTTTTTGTATTTAAAGAAGCATAAAGTTTGTTTTAAAGCAGCTCTTTATGAACAAAGTTAAGTATTAAGTATATGAGGACAGGGCTACTCTTCCACAGCTGAAGAAGTGTTTTCATGTACTGCATGTTGGTCTGTTCATGAGAGATCAGGTTTCTATAAATCATGTTGTTGATGCATTGAGTACTTCCACAGAGTTCATGGCGATTGTCGAAGATATACTTTGATGGAGTTTAAAGCTAAAACCACTAAATTTTAAGCTAAAAGCACTAAATTTTTGCTGTTAGGTTTGTAAATTTCTTGGTGTTGTTCTTAGATTTTAAATTGTATGTAATTTTGTAAATTACAATAACAAACAGTGGTTTAAACATCTGTTTGCATTTTGGTCAATAGATAATGGAAACCCATGTTAGGTTGAACAGTGTTTTTAAGAGGAAAACAGTGTGAGAAGACAGTAGATCATATTAAGTTAAACATATTGTTGATGCAGATTTTGTGTCCGATGCTTGTCGAATAGATTAGTTTTATTTTACGCTGAATTTGTAATAGTTAGTGAAACGGTCTATCGAACATGTATAGACCCGCTCGTTTGAAGTGGTCAAACGAGAGGGTTATTCGGTTGACCGTGTGGGTTTTGCTAGACAAACAGTTAGATTATGGTTGTATAATGTTTGGTGTCGAAGGATAAGGCATCGAAGGATTGTGTATATCCGTCGATGAGCTCGAAAGATATCCATCGATAGATGAAGATGGACCTCGAAGGATATGTCATCCTTCGAGGTATATGTGTATCTTTCGATAGCTGGATGATCGACAGATGATCTATCGATCAATCAGTTAGATCCTTCGACCATACAACCTGTGTTGGGTATAAATACCAACACTTTGTCATTTGCAAGTCAGGAGAGTTTAGGAGGTTTGAGACCTCACCGGGAGAGATCACCACTTGGTCTCTCCCCGGATGTGTACTCCTTTGGTATTAGTTCGGTTATCATGTAATCGGGCCGATTTGTAACGTTTTACTACCGGATTAATACAAAGTTGTTTGTTTATCATTGCTAATCTCTTCCGTCTTTGAACATAATCACAATAATCACGGTTTCGGTCACGAAACTCGGTCCTACAATTGCTCTGATACCAAAGATGGACCTCGAAGGATATGTCATCCTTCGAGGTATATGTGTATCTTTCGATAGCTGGATGATCGACAGATGATCTATCGATCAATCAGTTAGATCCTTCGACCATACAACCTGTGTTGGGTATAAATACCAACACTTTGTCATTTGCAAGTCAGGAGAGTTTAGGAGGTTTGAGACCTCACCGGGAGAGATCACCACTTGGTCTCTCCCCGGATGTGTACTCCTTTGGTATTAGTTCGGTTATCTTGTAATCGGGCCGATTTGTAATGTTATACTACCGGATTAATACAAAGAAGTTGTTTGTTTATATCTAATCTCTCCCGTCTTGAACCGATCTCACAAGAATCACGGTTTCGGTCACGAAACACGGTCCTACAATTGGTATCAGAGCCATGGTGTCCGATTTAGTGAATCTAACAGTTTACTAAATCGCATGTGCTCTAGATCTGTGATTTTTGTGCTTTTTTGTTCAAGATGTAAAAATGGTAAAAATCAAGAAAAACTCAGATCTGGACCCGAATATTCAGATCTGTGCTGAAACGAGTGTTGGGTTTTATGTTTTTCACCTATATAATCAAGTTATCATCATCAAAAATCAAAAATACAATGTTTTCGTCAAATCTACAGTTTTACACAGAGCTGTGTTCTTGATGTTCTTGGTGCCTTCATGTTTCGAAAGATTAAACTGACTCCGAAAGATCATCAGTTCTTCGAAGGGTCATCCTTCTTTTCGAAGGATCATCTGATTTCGAAGGGTCATCCCAACTGATTTCGAAAGGTCATCTCTTCGAAAGACCAAATGACTTCGAAGGATCATCTTTACCCTTTGTTGTGAATCAAAAGATCCTTCGAAAGATGATCCTCGAAAGATGTAGGCTGATGTTGGTATCGCAGGAAGAAGATGAAGGCTGCTGTTGTTTGTGTATATCGGAGAAGAAGAGGTCTGTTGATTGAAGGGAAGTATTCGGGGGTTTGATGTTGATTGTTCTTCACGGCTGCTAATTTGTTTGTGCTTGAGTAGTTGTATCGTAGAGGATGAAGGAGATTTGGGGTTTTGGATTGGAATCGTAGAGAGAGGGAGAGAGACTTGGAAGAATGGGTTTGTCTAAAAATGTAGGTGATGATGTCGGCTGGGTAAAGTGAGTGTTGCATAGGGTTGTTTGATTTTTTTTTGGATGCCATATGATGATGAAGTGGGCTGTGGTTAACGAAATATTGGGCCTTTTAATAACAAACACATTAATTTGTTTTAAGTGGGCCTTAATGCACGATTATAAATTTAAGTGGGCAAGTCACCTGGGCTAAGTGTTACTTGTTGGGCACTAATTGATGGGCCCACAATCCAAATGATTAAATTCTAGCAGAAGGTATATTGGATTGTGATGTGATTATGTAGGAAATTTATTTGAGGTCGGGTATTCGCGAATTGATTTGAATCGTGCTTCTATAATTCAACGTCAAATTTGCACGGGGTTCGGGAGCGCGCGGGATGATGCAGAATGATGAAAACATTTTGATTAAAAAAAAAAAAATGATGATGAGAACTTGATTATTTTTGAAAAATGTGGGGTAGTCACGGTTACCGATGAAAATGTCAAAAATGGTGACGCGACTATTATGGGCCAAAAACCAAAAACGAGAACGGTATGTTCACTTCCGCACGTCGATTGTTTATGATTGTTATCGGTTATTCGAAAATGTTCGAAAGCACTTTGTTATTTGTCATATTCTCGCATTTAAAGACGAACGTATGAACCTTGAACGCCAACACCGATCCTAACGAGTTCACAAAGTCTTTGGAGGGATACAAGTCGGGTCCGATGGGGTACTAGGCGATATTGCTTTATCAACTAGAATATGCAACGAAGAAATCCTTTTTGTTTATTGTCATATTCTCGCATTTGGTAACGAATGAATGAACCTAGAATGTCAACACCGGTCCTAACGAGTTCACAAAGTCTTTGGAGGGATACAAGTCGGATCCTACGGGGTACTAGGGGACGGTCTTATTCAACTAGCATATGCAAAGAAGAAATTCGTTTTCGTGATTTTTCGAAAAACCAAGAACATTCAACGGAGATTGATGACAGTTCCGCTTAGTGGAGGGAACTGGTGAACATTTGACGACAGTTTCTTTGAAGTGGAGAGAATCTGTTAAGGTTTAGAAATCTTACCAAAGAAATAGGGGGAATAAAAATTTCGTATGTTGAATTTCTTCGGTAAATTTCTAAACGCAATCACAGGTGGTAGAGTTTGTGATTTTCTGGTGATACAAACGGTTCGGCGTGGAATGTTTTGCACATACACATATTTGAGGATTTTAATTAATTCTCCAGCCAGCGTGAAGGGTTTTGCACGGAAAAATACAGGTTTCTAAAGTCTACAGTAGTTACAAAAGCGCTGTTCACTGAAGACCTGGGGAATCTTTATGAAAGCTGATAGTTCAAGACTGAAGACCTGCAGGATTCGGTTTTGGGTTTGATGTTTCCTTGGGATTTTACAGGGATCTGGGGGTAACTCAATTCGTTGAGTTTGCAAACGATGTACTTGGTCAAGCTGACTTCCTGAGTACTGATGCTGAAGATCCGTAGTGCATTACGTGGTCAACTTCACAAAGGCGAGACAATGAGATCTGGATGTAGTTCAACTAAGCATGCTGGTTGAGCTTGCAAGGGATACACTTGGTCTAGCTGACTTTCCTGAGTGTTGATGCTGAAGATTAAAGTGCATTACTTGGTCGATTCCACAAAGACGGTTTACAGAAGACAGTTCACCAGAAATCTCTATCAATGTAGTATGCTTGTATGAAATAGAGTTCTTATGACAAGATCAAGACTTGATGCAGTTCTTAAAGATTGGAACCCTTATCAAATGCCGGTTGGAGTATTGGAAGATCAGCGGAAGATCGGTCAATTGAGGAAATTGCACAACACCCAACACGGATACGCGTACTTTAAGGGGGAAATATTATACAAGGAGCATCAAGATACTACTTACCTGGATCATCGGTCAAGGGGGAATTTGTTAACACAGAGAAGATGAATACTTGACTGAAGATCGATTGCAGTTGCATTTTCAGCATTCGACAGCAACGGACAAGGGGGAATTTGTTGATGCAGATTTTGTGTCCGATGCTTGTCGAATAGATTAGTTTTATTTTACGCTGAATTTGTAATAGTTAGTGAAACGGTCTATCGAACATGTATAGACCCGCTCGTTTGAAGTGGTCAAACGAGAGGGTTATTCGGTTGACCGTGTGGGTTTTGCTAGACAAACAGTTAGATTATGGTTGTATAATGTTTGGTGTCGAAGGATAAGGCATCGAAGGATTGTGTATATCCGTCGATGAGCTCGAAAGATATCCATCGATAGATGAAGATGGACCTCGAAGGATATGTCATCCTTCGAGGTATATGTGTATCTTTCGATAGCTGGATGATCGACAGATGATCTATCGATCAATCAGTTAGATCCTTCGACCATACAACCTGTGTTGGGTATAAATACCAACACTTTGTCATTTGCAAGTCAGGAGAGTTTAGGAGGTTTGAGACCTCACCGGGAGAGATCACCACTTGGTCTCTCCCCGGATGTGTACTCCTTTGGTATTAGTTCGGTTATCTTGTAATCGGGCCGATTTGTAATGTTATACTACCGGATTAATACAAAGAAGTTGTTTGTTTATATCTAATCTCTCCCGTCTTGAACCGATCTCACAAGAATCACGGTTTCGGTCACGAAACACGATCCTACACATATGTCCAGTGTTAAACAGATGTTTGGCCTTTAACAGATGTTTGGCCTTTTATATCAGAGGTTTGGACTTAAACAGTTGTTTGACCTTAAACAAATGTTTGGCCATAAACAGATGTTTGACCTTAAACATATGTTTTACCTTAAACAGATGTTTTGCCTTCTGTATCAGATATTTGGACTTAAACAGATGTTTGTCCTTAAACAGATGTTTTGCCATAAACAGATTTTTGGCCTTAAACCAAACATCGGTTTAAGGTCAACATCTATTTCACTATTGGCCAACATTTGATTGACTTTGGGTCAACATCTGTTTGAATTTTGGTCAACATCTTATTTTTTAAACAAGTACAAAATCCCAAATCAACCTATCATTTAAGTGCATTCAAGTAAAAGTGGAAATGATATTTTTCATGTGGTCCTGTTGTTGTTTTATTTGACCTCTAATATGGGTTCATGATCTAATCCGGTGATTTGAAGACATTGTTGTTTCATGTTTATACTAATAAATAAAAATCAAGTACACTTGGATGATGTTTAAGCTCCTCATTTTGATTGTTTGGGTATAGTATTCTTGAAATTGGTCTTTTTTTGCAAACAGATGTTTATGGGCAAATATCTGTTTATGGCCAAACTTCTGTTTATGGGCAAACATCTGTTTAAGCTCAGACCTTTGTTTATGTTAACAGTTTTTATATGTAACAGTGTTTTTCACATTAGTGTTTTATAGTCTGTTAGGTTGATAAATGTTATCACCTCAGTGTTTTATATGTAACAATATTTATGACATCAGTGTTTATATGTAACAGTGTATATCCCAACAGTGTTTATATGTAACAGTATTTATCAAATCCCTTCATTGATTTGATCTGTACTATAAACTGAACAGTTGTTTCATTTTTATACTAATAAATAAAAATAAAGTATACTTGGATGATTATTAAGCTCCTCATTTTGATTGTTTGGGTATAGTATTCTTGAAATTGGTCTTTTTTGCAAACAGATGTTTATGGGCAAACATTTGTTTTAGCTCGAAGATTTGTTTAAGGCCAAAAATATGTTTATGGCCAAATTTCTGTTTATTGGCAATCATCTGTTTAAGTTCAAACTTTTGTTTAAGTCCAGACAACTGATATATAAGGCGAAACATCTGTTTAAGCCCCAACATCTGTTTAAAAACCTGTTACAACCGCTGTGTTGGTTGAAACAGTTGATTGTTAAAACTTATCCACTACTGAAATACAACCTCTGTTTCTTCAATCTCCGTGTTGACCACTGACTTACCAAACATCAGTGTTAAAAAACTGTTCGGTATCCACTGATAGGAAAAAATAGCCACTTGTCACTTTTTTATTGTTGACATCCATTGATATTGACCATCAACGGTTTTCCTAAAAAACAGCCACTGCTCACATTTTTATAATTGATGGTGTTAATTAGTGATATATTGAAATTATCAAATAAAAACTAGAATTAAAATGAAATTACCATTTTACCTAATCGTTACATTTCGATGAGATAAGAGTTCCTCCAACATTTTTTTCGTGATGAAATTTAATGTTAAATTAAAAAATTAAAAAAATACCTAATGACTATTTGTTTCAAATCAAATCAATAATTAATGCTAATTTCTTGAGCTTTGGACTTTTAAAATATGCAAAATGTGAATTTCAAATTGACGGTTATTATCTCTTAATTAAAGTTAAAATAAAAATTAGAAAATTCATCATGACAATTGCTTTCAAATCAGATCACTGATAATATCAGTAATTTTGAAATTTTGAAATTCAAAATATGCAAGATGGTAATTTAAAATTGACGTTCTCTTTTTTTTCCTACTTTGCATATCATTTCTAATATTTAATTACTTTAATAAAGCAGGATATAAAGATATACACTACTTACCTTTCAGTTCCCAATAAACATCAGTTCCCAATAAACATCATCACAATTGCTTTCAAATCAAATCAGTAATTACTGATAATATCAGTAAATTTGAAATTCAAAATTCAAACCATATATATTTTTATCCTATAAATAAGATATAATTATCTGGTTTCACATTCAAATCTCACTCGCTCATATATGTGAGCGTATCTTTCTCTCTCAAATGCATCTTTCTCATGATTTAGCCGCTAATTTCCGATTACACTTCTTTGTTCGAATGTTTGTTGATAGTGTTTACATGTTATCGTTCTAGTATCATTGTTCCAACATCATCGTTTCAATGTAAATTCGCATCCCACATCAACCTTTCAATATCGATGCTGCAGTATCATTGTTGCAACATCGTGAAAAGTTGCATGTGCTACCTTCTTTGATGGCAGAGATGCAGCTTCAACGGACGATATGTATCTTCTATCTTGAAAAGTTACATGTGTTATCTTCTTTTTGATTTTCGTTAAATCGAAAGTCAGGTTTTCTTGCCCCAGGAAGATTTTCTTCTTTTATAGAAAGTATAGATTCGTCCAATATCGTGAAAACTCAGATGTGCTACAACAGTTGAGAAGAGACGTTTGCGTTTTAGGTTAGTTTCTTATTCTTATTTGTGTTGTCAGTAATATAGAGTGTGGTGATAGAGACGTGCAGTTCATGGCGATGCTGAAGGACATACATCGAAAGGTTCAGCAATCGATGTAGTTAAAACTAAAGTTTATTAATTCTTGCTGTTATTCTTAGATTTGAACTTTAATATTGTTCAGTATGTCATGTAATTATTGGACTTTTAGTTTTAAGGTCATGAATAAATGAATAAATTTAATTTTATGAATCTATGTTGTGTTTTATTTTTACTTATTATTTAGTGTTTCAGTAATATTTAGATTATGTTGATGTTGAATTGTGTCTGAAGATCTGTTTGGTAAGTCAACAGAGGTTTAATAGTGTCAAGGATTTGTTTGATGGTCAACCTCTCAAAGGGTTATGGTGTGGTTATAACAGCTGATCATGCTAAGGACTGTTATAATTAACCACTGCTCCCTATAAAGACTGATGGGCTTATTGACTCATGAGGCCTATGCACTGTTGAAGGCAAAGCCCTGTTAAAGACAAGCACTTATGGTGTGGTTATAACAGCTTCTACAGCGGATTCAACTTTAGTATTTATTTATCAGTGTTTCTTATGTAACAGTGTTTAGTGTAGCAGTGGTTCTGTATACTTTATCTCTCGAGACAAACCTATACAAACTCAAAGACGAACCACTGCCCAACAACAAAAGTGGTTCAGCATCAACAGTAGATATTCTATCTTTTTTTATGTTAACAGTATTTATATGTCCAAACTGTAGATATTATATCTTTGTTTATGTTAACAGTATTTAATTTCAAACAGTGTTTTCATGATAAAATTTAAAGTTAAATTAAAAAATAAAAAAATTTCTTGATGACTGTTTGTTGCAAATTAAATCAGTAATTAATGCTATTAGAAAACTCATCATGATAATTGCTTTCAAATCAGATTAGCAAACTACTACCCATAGCCAAGAAAGTATAACTTAGCAGATGTTTCCTTTGGCAAACATATACCATAGCAGTGGTTTTGAAATTGCCGGTAATTTCAAATTCAAAATGCCTTGGGATATGTACTTTGCAATTAATGCACGTTAAGCAATCACTTTTGTCTTATGGTAAAGGCGTCTTATAGGTAAATGAATAGGTTAATTGTAATTATAATAACGTGTTTAATTTTATATTTTTCCCATGTAAATGCATTAAAAGCCTAATGAGTGTCGCATCATATTCTTTCGTCTGACGATGTCTTTAGTCATAACCTTCTTCATTGGGTATATAAAATCCATTGGGCAGAGGTTTTGATCATTACCGTTTTCATCCATCTACTCAATCATCTTCAAAAATTTTGTTGACGATATTTTCACAAGGCTCTCTGCAGAAGGGAAAAATTTGGGTTTCAAGTGATTGTTGACGAGATTTTCACAAGGCTCTCTGCAGAAGATATTTGCCGTTTCAAATGTCTTTCCAAGAATTTTTGTAGGAAATTGTCAAGTCATGCATTTCAGATGATGCATGCTCTCCGAAGTGGAGATTCAGTACAAAAGAAACTATTATCCTTTAAAGACACGTCAATTGTCATTGACGACATAGTTGGTGGTAATTTGGATGTTGTTAGAAGCAAAACCTTAAGTTTTCCTAACAATGTCCACCCTAGCTTCTTACGTATTCTATCTTCATTTAATGGGTTGTTGTTAGTTTCCAATGAAGGGATTTGCTGTCAGTTGATTCTTTGGAATCCAACTATCAGGCGGTATAAGGTTTTGTGTGATGACTACTTTAATTACAATCATCATCGAAACTCTGATACTGGTGGAATTTATTTTGATCAGTTCAATGATCTGAAAGTGCTGAACATCAGATTACCGTAATGTAACTGTTGCTCGTGTTTACTCACGACGTCGTGAGTCATGGAGAACAATAAATTTCGGTATCGTAAACAATTATGGTTCAAGTCGTTATTCATGGTCTACAGGAGTTTATGCTGATAAAACCATATATTTTATGGTTTCAAATTATTGGTATCCACTAGGTGAGAGGAACATCGTTGCTTTTGATGTTCTTAGTGAGACTTTCAAAATGCTTCATTTTCCCGAGAGTATTGTAGTCAATCCTTGGCAAGGGCATTTTTTGACCATCGCAAAGAGGTTGCATTTGATTGTTATTGGAAAATCTGCTGAGCTAACTGTTGATTTGCTCAGATATGAAGAAGAAGGCTGGATGAAGATGTTTGTTTTCAATAATCCTCGTGTAGTTGATTATGTAGATACACGCCGAAGTACTAATATAATTGAGGACAACAAGTGGCTGATAACAAGCATCTGGGGGGATATGATTGAAGATGATCTGACCAACGAACTTCTGAAATACCTCCAACATGTTGACAACTACAATGGTCCGAAAGGAGCTTTACTTATCGAAACTACTGTTTCACCAATAGATTAGGAATTAGGATCCTTTATTTTTTTGAATGCTATTTGCTGTTTTGACAATCGTATTTTTTATATAATTAGTTGTGTTAAAATTATTAATCATGTTTGTTATTAAAATTAAGTAAATGAATATTGATGTTTGAGAGTGTAAAATCTTGTAATATTGGCAAAGGTCTGTTTAAATGATCAAAGCTCTGTTATTGGGAACAGATGTTTCAAAATTAAACAGTGGTTGATACATCTGTTGACTTGGGTCAACAGGTGGATGAACTTTGTATGCTGTTTGACACTTTTAGTTTTTATATAATTAGTTGTGTTAAAATTATTAACCATGTTTGTTATTTAAAATAAGTAAATAAATATTTAGGTTTCAGAGTGTAAAAGCTTGTAGTATTGGCAAAGTTATGTTTAAATGATAAAAACTCTGTTATTAGGAACAGAAGTTTGAAAATAAAACAGATGTTTGGAGCTACTGTTAACAAAACTGTGGTTGAAACTACTGTTTGGTTAAAATGGTGGTTTAAAACCACTGTTGGGTTAAAATTGTTTTTTGTGGAGGTTGAAGGGGATTGAAACGACTGTTGGGTTAAAATATAGTTTTTTTGGAGAAGGAACATGCTTAAAATGGTGGTTTAAAACCACTGTTGGGTTAAAATAGTGTTTTGTAGAGGTTGAAGGGGATTGAAACGACTGTTGGGTTAAAATATAGTTTTTTTGGAGAAGGAACGTGCTTGAACTACTGTTTATAGAATGACAGTTGTTAAAGCTCAGTGTTTTAATCCACTGATAGGTTATCCACTGATAGTTATAGTCAGCTACTGTTTTCATTTTGTTTAATGTAAACTACTGATATTGATTCATCAGTGCTTTCCTAACAACTGTCATCCATTATTCAGCAGAGGTTGTGACCTGGACAGTACTTAGCTGTTAGATCTTTGTATGCTGTTTCGCGCATTGATTTGGAATTAGTATGTTGTATTCTATTGATTGTTGTTTGCTTTTTTGAACTTTGTTTATTATATAGTTACCTCTGTTTTACACTTGTAGTTTTTATATAATTAGTTGTGTTAAAATTATTAACCATGTTTGTTATTTAAATTAAGTAAATAAATATTTAGGTTTGAGAGTGTAAAAGCTTGTAATATTGGCAAAGGTATGTTTAAATGATCAAAGCTCTGTTATTAGGAACAGATGTTTGAAAATAAAACAATGGTTGATACATTTGTTGACTTTGGTCAACAGATTAATGTCCACAGATGTTTGGAACTACTGTTCAGAAAACTATGGTTGAAACCGTTGTTTGGTTAAAATGGTGGTTTAAAACCACTGTTGGGTTAAAATAGTGTTTTGTGGAGGTTGAAGGGGATTGAAATGACTAATGGGTTAAAATATTGTTTTTTTTTTTTTTTTTTGGAGAAGGAAGATTCTTGAATCATTGTTTATATAATGACTGTTGTTAAAGCTCAGTGTTTTAATCCACTAATAGGCTATTCACTGATAGTTATAGTCAGCTATTGTTTTCATTTTCAGCATTGTAATATTGGCAAAGGTATGTTTAAATGATCAAATCGATACACATATCTATATATTCTGTCAATATATGTTATGCATGTTAAATATCTTTTATATTTACTTATGGTTGTCTTTTAGCTATAAGAAATAACACGTTTTGGTATAATATCTATACACATATCTATATATTCTGTCAATATATGTTATGCATGATTTTCTAACAATCGAGCTGTGTTTGCACCCGAGTCTTACCGCTTCAGTGATTGAAACACCAGTTGTTCCAACAACTGTTAGTCAGCAACTTTCCACTCAAATCACTACCACTCAATCCATCAAAACAACCCCAACCTCTCCTAAACCCAAAAGTAGAAGGGTAACCAATGTTGTCCTAGATGATGACACTTTACTACCACAAACAACCACACAATCACTGCCACTTGTACCTATTCCAATGTTTTCCTAGATGTTAAAATATGTGTTGAAAGCATTTCTCTTGTTTGATTGTGTGCAAAGTTTATTTCTATTTTAATTCTGCTGCATTACTTGTTCATCTTCTTAATTCTTAAACAAAAACACAATCAAAAAGAAATTCAGATCTAAACAACCTCTAATATGGGTTCATGATCTAATTCGGTGATTTGAAGACAATGTTGTTGAATCGAATGAGATGGTTGATGTAATGTGGTCGTATTAATAACAAATAGTAATTAATCTAAATAACTTTCCTGAGCCCGGGAAGCAATCCCGGGTAAAAACCTAGTATTTATATAAATATAAGAAAAAGCAACTTCATCATCCCTATCTCTCTCCCGACAATCTATAATCACAACCACCACCACCATTAACCCTTAGCATTTCTCTCCCTCTCTACATACTGTAACCACAACAACCACCAACTTCATCATCTTAATCTCTCTATCTACAATTTGTAACCACCACCACCACCATTCACCCTGTAACACCCTAGTTTCTATTTAACGGTTTTACATGTAAATACCAACAATTAGATGTGTAGTTAAGACTACACATACTATAAAAATATGGATTTATTAAAACTTTTCGCAAATCAAAAGTTATTCGACATAACGTGATCAGTTTCGTCGTTTAAAAATTTATGACGATGCAATGTGCGGAAGCATGTAACTTTATCGTGTTCGGTTCTACGTTGAGCTTGATCGTCTTCCGGCATCCTAAGAGTACCTACATTTCATAAACATGAAATGCTTTAGTCATATGGGGTTTAAAACGTATCTAAACGAGTCCGGGAAACAAAACTGATTAAAATATATATTTTTGTACAGGGTCCACCGTAAATTACGGTGGATACCGTAATTTACGTTAGCCCCTGTTTCATTACATTACCACCGTAATTCAGTAGTGATCTGGCGTAAAGTTTTTCAGGCCCCACCGTAAATTACGGTACTCACCGTAATTTACGGTGGCCCCTGTATCAGAACTCCCATTTTGCCGTTTTTGACACGAAAACTTTCGTATCTTTCAATCCGCTTGTCCATTTGACCTACCGTTTCTTCCTACATGATTGTAATTTGATCCTTCATCATATGGAGTTAAAATCCAACATCCGGATAAAGAAAATTTAAGACTTTTAAGTCTTCGGCTTATTATCCTTTTTACCAAATTTTGACCCGTTCGCGATTTTATCAAACAAACATGTTTGTTTGATCCCAAATTGTCATGATCTTCCTATTTTCGATATATCCTATTATATTAGGTTCTAATCGCGAGTTTCTTACACAATCTTAACCTGTTTTGCATATATACTTGTTTTGACCCGTTAAGGGTGTTTAACCTTTGCAAGCTTTAAATCACGCTTCAATTTGTTTACATCCTATCCCCATTTTTTATACGCATCCCAAGAACTCCATTTAACAAAACTCTTAACTCTAAACAACTCTTAAAGGTTGTTTGCCCAATTTACCCCTCAAGGGCCTTTTGGTCAATTTTAGTCCTTCTTTTTGTAACGAAGGACTTTCACTAATAATTGACCAAAATATCACTTCTAACTACATCCTTATATTTGCGTACCTAGATCGGGTCAGACTATTGACCTGTTTTAATACCTTGCTTCAACAATTTGCATATTTCAAAGCAACACTAACTCGTAGGCCGCTTTTTCCTGTAAGCATAAGACTCGACAAGTGCTTATTAGTCGTGATTTATCAAATGGTATTAACATTTCCATTTGACCCGTTTAGTCTAAACGACCATCCAATTTGCGCTTATATTCCAATGGTATTTATTTACCATTTTATTAAGTAAGTCATTTTGGATTCCTTACCATCTGGTTATGACTTTTAATTCCGTTTCGTACATGTTAGCCCAACATGGCTTATGCCAATTGGTGTCGTTTTAAACTTCAACCCCTATCCATTTATACATGACGAAATCACCATTTTTCCATTTGTTTTTATTCGTTTAGGCCTACTTACAAAGTGGCCATTCAAAGATTCATTTTATATATGTCATCTATGACCAAATGTCAATTTCGCATTTTTGATATGTTCCGACCCGTACCACTTTGTGTCGGAACCAAAATTCGAATACAACTTTCGCCGTAATTGTAACCGAGAATTAAATGCATATCTTACAAAAAGGGTGTAAGTTTTACTTACCTCTTATCCAGTTTGCGCTTTTCATCCCGTGCTTGATTTGTTTGACCCGCTTTCTCCCCAAGCTTCACCTAGCTTGTTAAGCGCCAACTATTATTTCATCATTCACAAGGTGGTTAGTTAAATCATGACTTAGTACGATTATTCCACCTTACGCATTTCTATATCCAATTATCATTCATCACAACACCCTATATAATCAAGTTCTTCATTTGAACTAGTAGGTACCCAATTTCACTTAGGCATTACATCGAACACCTTATGAGCATGAAATTTTTACTAATAGAAATCAAGCACATGACTAACTATTTAACCAAGATTTAAACATCTTTTTACATGTTCATGACAAATCTTCATACCAAAAAATCTGGATTTGCTTCATAGAGCTCTAATACACTAAGTTAACAAGGATAATCCTAGTGTTTAATGTCACACCCCCAAAATCCACCTGCGGAATACTACCGCTTAGAGGCGTGACTGACCAGGATCCAGCCACCAATCATATTGAACAAGCATGTAAGTGATTATAAAAACCCAACCAATACAATTGGCGTCCAAACCAAACATAGTTTAAGTTGCAAGCGGAAGCATAATGTTTAAAACCAAAACATAAGTTTAATTGTTTCAAAGTTTAACATGGCACACAGCTGTCCATGTCCCACAACGACTCTCTTCCATGCAAGCTCCAGCTAAGTACCTATTGACCTGCAAAGCATGTAGTAACGAGTCAACAACAAGTTGAGTGAGTTCACGGTTGGGTGTTCATTTTTAAGTTGTTCCAAAAACAGTTTCCTTTAACTGGCATCCTGCCGTGGGGGTTACCCCATAGTTGAAAACGTGATTTGTTTACCCATTTACTCTGGCAATACAGCCGTGGGGGCTACCCCATGTTAGTTATCTGGCATTTCGGCCGTGGGGACTACCCCATGTATACACTAGACTCGTTACCATATCGACTGCTGACTGTAGTCATGTTTATGTGCCCTGAACTGTCAATGTCTATCATCATTGACGTGCCCAGATCCATTAGTTCACGCCCGTCCTCTGCGGCACGGTGTGAGGCTTGTCAGACCTAAATAGCGCTATCTAACTAATGACCCGCTCGCCATTGGCCCGGCGATTAAGTCGATATAAGGAGGAGGGACTTCGTGATAGAGTTTTGGTCTAGTACGAGTTATCTGTCCATGAGGATGAGGAATTACATTCCTGAACCAATACTGTCCTACCCAAGAAAGGACGAGGAATCCATGTTCCTTAACCCCATTCCCAACCCTGGGAATCCCATGCTTTGAAGAAAGTGTGAACTCACATTGGTTTGCTCGGCAGTTACACAGAAAGTCGGTCAAGTTATAAGTGGTCAACCACGTCCTAGCATAGATACCATTCCAGTCAGGTTCATATTCAAATAGTGCACGTATGTTCTACACGTATTGTACACAAGTAACGATCATGGCATACACGTCCAGCATGGCAGTTCAACAACAGTGCTTAGTTCAATGGTAGGAATCATGTAGCAAAAAAAGCCCAACAGTACAGCCCAAACACCTAAGCCCGTAACAGTGTGCAAGTCCAAATCAGTGAGTATGTGTACGTGGTCTCGAGTCGAGACTAGAGATCTCGAGTCGAGACTGGGCGGTCTCGAGTTATAGCTACGAGTTCTCGAGTCGCAACTATGGAGGTCTCGAGTCATGCATGTACTAGTCGAGACTAGACGGTCTCGAGTCGCAACCAGACCCGCAACCATGGTCTCGAGTTATGCTGCTTGTGTGAGGGAGCTGTGGTCTCGAGTTGTCATATGTATGGTCTCGAGTCGAGACCAAGGGTTTCGAGTCGCAACCGTGGATGCGTGCATAGGTGGAGGTCTTCTAGAACCTCAGTTGTACTATCCAATGGAATTGGAATTTCATGAAATTGTGTACTAACCAATGGGGTTCCATAAACATGTTTTGTTGTCTAATTTCCAAACAAATCAGATTAAACATGGAATCTTTTAAATGTTCATAAGATATTCAAATATTCATACTCACATTCAAACTTTGTTCATCATCTTAAGGTTTTCATCATAACAAACATGTTCATTAAACCGATTCATACTAGCATACTACACCTAGTTTAATGAATTATCAATCATCATCATCCAAACACATCACAATATTCATACACTCTAAGTCAATACACAATTTAGACATCATCCTTGGCTCTATGTTTAGCATGCAATCATCTTGTTCATTCATCTAAACATAACCACACTTTATAAACTCATTAAGCTACTCACATTATTTTAACAAAGAGCAACTTCTCAATCAAATAGTCATCTTGTTTTATTCATCTATACATAACCAAAAATCCTAATAAACAACCAAAACACTAACCGGTTAGATGTCCAAATGGTGAAGATGTGGAGAGTATGAAGGATCGATGAATGAGCTTCCAAATGAGATTACAAGCAATCCGAGAGCTCTCTTGTGGTTGACCGGTTTGATCCGAGAGAGGGAGAGAAGGTTTGTGCTTCTAGGGTTTTAGTGAGAGAGAATGTAGGAGTGTGTGTGTAGGTTGCCCCAAAAATGGCAAGGTTGGCTATCCACCAAGGTTATATACTCGCTCCAAGTTAGTGCACCCTGATGGGCTTTCGGGTGGGCTAAAGGGGGTGCATGGCCCAACCGGCCCACTGTTTACTGTTCACTCGAGACCAAGCGGTCTCGAGTCGGGTCCTTGTATTTTGGTTCCGGTTCACTACATACATACTTATACTTTATACGTACACATTAATAGCACATAACACATCAAGATAATCACGAACTTTCATTTACTAGTATATATAAACACATAATGTTCAAGCATGTTACACCAATATACGAATGAAGGGTTCTAAATATCGAGTTGTCACATTTAACATAATTCTCCAAAACCCACTTGACACATGAGAGTATGATCATGAATTCACAATCATGAACATCAATTTAACAAATAAATGACTAGGGTTTACTCCTAGACATAATATTACTTCAAGATTCATCCATGCATGACTTAATCAAGCTCAATTTCAGTTTCTTACAATTAACCTAGAATTTAAGATGGATCAAAACATCACAATTTTACATACCTTATGATCCTTTCAACTAGGTGTTCATGAATTTTTGCTTGAAATTCGATTTAGACTTGATTAGAGGCTCCAATTTGTGAGTTTTGTGAGGATTTTAGGGTTTGAAGATAACCCATGTCGCCCCCCCCCCCCCCCTGCTTCTTCATCGACCAGACAACCCCAAGTGGGTGTTTGGTTTGTTTTTAATTCTTGTTTTTAATAAATCAAGTTTCAAGTTTAACAAGTTTGGCCCCTCCGTTTTCCTTAGTTCATAATTTAAGTGTTTTAACCCACTCACAAGTCACTATCTAACTAGGTTAGAATTATTCCTAGTCAGTTTAGTAGGTTCGGGAAGTCATAACCCGTTTTACTTTAAGTCCCGTTAAATCGGGCCTTTTATCCATCCTATTTTCTTGAAAGCTCTTATTCACTTTAAATAAATATTAGGATTATTCAATTAATTACTAATATTTGCCAGTTTACTTTTACCACTAACGGTACTTTCCCCGTCTTTAGTATTAACGGGGTTTAATTACCAAACCCGTTTTCGGGGTGTTACAAGTCTACCCCCCTTAAAGAGGTTTCGTCCTCGAAACCTTTTCTTACATAATTTATCGAGTTTAACTCCATGCATTTGCTCTCGAAAATCAATTGAGCATTGCTCATATTTTAACCGATTGTTAGTATTACTAGAAAAATTATTGTAATATCTTTTTGGTTACAAAACATCTACGTACCTCATACGACATAATGCAACTTGAAATAACGTAATTTCGTTATTTCTACTAGTTTAGTTAACTTAGCGATATCCATCGCTTTTATATATTATCGAACTCTTTGTGAATCCATTACCTTGACCCGTTTAAAGGTCTTTAGTGAAATCTTTCACCTTTAGCAACAATTTCTTTTGTTTTCAAATTCATTTATTCGGTTCAGTTATACCGAATCCACCGCTTACAAGCGAACCAAATTTCTTGATTTGAGTTGCTGACCTTAACCGGTCTCTTTAACTAAACTTATTAGTCCAGTTACTTTTTACCGCTCGCTTGGTTATAATGTGATTTTACTTCACATCACATTTCCTAACCGTGATCGTGTCACATCATGTTTAATTTATATTAACCTTTCATTTTCGAAAAGATCACTTTTCGAATATATCGTCTTGCGCCTAGCAGCGTCAAGACTTGAATCTTTCATGCTTACTATTCAATTTCCTATCAGAATTTATATTTGTAAAAATGTTATTTCTTACTAAAACTGAATTTTAGTCTAACGTTTTTCTCTTTAACTATGTCAATTACTCATATCAAGGAAATTGACAACCCATAATTTATTGTTTTCCGTTCTCGTTTTATGCGGGGAATCGTAACAAGTTCCCTCACCTTACACTATTGACCCGTAGGTTTCTTCACTTAACCTCGTAGGCTATTTCCTTAAGCTTTCATCTCTTTAAGACGAGGCCCTTATGATCCCTATGCTTCAATTCATGACCCGTGGGTCATTTTGGCCCCGTAGACCTTTACACTAATTAATATCCCGTAGGTTATGATGATCCCATAGATCATCTTTTATTCTAGTCTTTATTCCATTGTCTATTTATACATATATAGCTTTAAAGCATCCTTTGTTATGTTTGGAATCATTTAATTTTTCTTTTGAACTTTAGTTGACCTTGACCGTAGTCTAAGGTTTCATTTGCTTACTTTCGGACTATCCTTTCCAACTTTACGACTTCTAGCGTCATTTACACGTCGGTTTGTCTTACGCTTACCATTACCCGGTTCATACTTATACTCCTTTACAACCCATTACCCGGGTCCTTCTATCTTATTGTTTTTAGCTTTCCGGTTTCACCGGTCTGTGTTTTCCTATTTTATTAAGCGTTATTCCTTAATTGACTCGTTTGACTCATTTTGGGTGAATTTTTATCACTTATGAATGTCAAACTTCATTCTTTATTTTACCCGTCCAACTTTGAAATGGTTGAACGTAATTACCAAAATTTATGTTTGCGAAAATTCTTGTCATCTTTTAGTCATGACTCATATTCCGAGTCTTTTGACTTTCTATTTTGCGTTCCTGTTTCTCAGTCTACGTATGCGTTTAAATCCTTACCCACCAACCGGGTGTTTTACCGAAGTCGTTATTATTGCAACCCTTACGGTATGCATTATGACTTCGTTTCACTTTTATATTCCTATTTTGTTCTCAAATTTGGTGTTTTGCAAAATCGGCCCGTTAAGAGTCATATTTGCATTCTTCGGGTTCGAGTGTAAGCACACCCCTCCCAATTGCATACCTTAATCGTTTTACATTAATCTTTGTCCCTTCACTCGGGCTCATCATCCTAATGTAATACGCTTCCGTCATCCGGCTGTGCGCTTACATTATTATCAAATATTTTGCTCATTTGATTCTTTTGGGTACTTTTTAAGTTAGTCCCATTCACCCCACCCTTACTACATCGGACATAAATGTGTCCATCATAAGAAGTTCATGGTACCACGTGTTCACTACTTACTTGGCCAGAGTAAGCGATCAACACCTGGTATACATGACCTTTTTTATAATTTTCACATTACACCCCATGTAAGTAATGCCTCTATTTGTTTTTCTTGGAAACAATATCCCGGATAGGTTTTCTATTCAGGTTTTTCCAAGTTTTCAATCTACTTATGCAACTTTCAATCTCTACATATTTGTTGCATATTACTATTTATGCAATAATTTAAAACGTGCACCTGATAATGCTTGCTCTAACAGGCTCCCCTTGCCATTAACTTATTCGCAATCGTTGCGCGATTTAGGTCCTTGGTGATCGTGCTATATTTGTCATACTTTGGACCGTTCCTCTGTCAATTCCATGATTTGTTAAACTCTCGCTATCTTCATATGCGAATGTCCTTCAATCAAAAACATATACAACATTTAGTAATTTCAACATTAATGGATGCCCGTATTATAATACAAGGCTTTTCTACTATACGCATCAACGCGTGTAATTTCGTTGACTATATCTGTTCTATATCGTTTTTATTGGTGTAACATGTATTACACGATAACCCTATGTGTTGTTTACAACACCTTAATACGCTAAACCATTAACATACATGTACTTACCGGATTTGCGATCAAGCCTTGAACCGAACACCAATCTTTGTCAAGAGCATAAGGTTTAAGTCCAAGCATGGTTTTTCCCCACCATACTTGAATCCCTTAAACCAAGGCTCTGATACCAACTTGTAACACCCTAGTTTCTATTTAACGGTTTTACATGTAAATACCAACAATTAGATGTGTAGTTAAGACTACACATACTATAAAAATATGGATTTATTAAAACTTTTCGCAAATCAAAAGTTATTCGACATAACGTGATCAGTTTCGTCGTTTAAAAATTTATGACGATGCAATGTGCGGAAGCATGTATCTTTATCGTGTTCGGTTCTTCGTTGAGCTTGATCGTCTTCCGGCATCCTAAGAGTACCTACATTTCATAAACATGAAATGCTTTAGTCATACGGGGTTTAAAACAAATCTAAACGAGTCTGGGAAACAAAACTGATTAAAATATATATTTTTGTACAGGGTCCACCGTAAATTACGGTGGATACCGTAATTTACGTTAGCCCCTGTTTCATTACATTACCACCGTAATTCAGTAGTGATCTGGCGTAAAGTTTTTCAGGCCCCACCGTAAATTACGGTACTCACCGTAATTTACGGTGGCCCCTGTATCAGAACTCCCATTTTGCCGTTTTTGACACGAAAACTTTCGTATCTTTCAATCCGCTTGTCCATTTGACCTACCGTTTCTTCCTACATGATTGTAATTTGATCCTTCATCATATGGAGTTAAAATCCAACATCCGGATTAACAAAATTTAAGACTTTTAAGTCTTCGGCTTATTATCCTTTTTACCAAATTTTGACCTGTTCGCGATTTTATCAAACAAACATGTTTGTTTGATCCCAAATTGTCATGATCTTCCTATTTTTGATATATCCTATTATATTAGGTTCTAATCGCGAGTTTCTTACACAATCTTAACCTGTTTTGCATATATACTTGTTTTGACCCGTTAAGGGTGTTTAACCTTTGCAAGCTTTAAATCACGCTTCAATTTGTTTACATCCTATCCCCATTTTTTATACGTATCCCAAGAACTCCATTTAACAAAACTCTTAACTCTAAACAACTCTTAAAGGTTGTTTGCCCAATTTACCCCTCAAGGGCCTTTTGGTCAATTTTAGTCCTTCTTTTTGTAACGAAGGACTTTCACTAATAATTGACCAAAATATCACTTCTAACTACATCCTTATATTTGCGTACCTGGATCGGGTCAGACTATTGACCTGTTTTAATACCTTGCTTCAACAATTTGCATATTTCAAAGCAACACTAACTCGTAGGCCGCTTTTTCCTGTAAGCATAAGACTCGACAAGTGCTTATTAGTCGTGATTTATCAAATGGTATTAACATTTCCATTTGACCCGTTTAGTCTAAACGACCATCCAATTTGCGCTTATATTCCAATGGTATTTATTTACCATTTTATTAAGTAAGTCATTTCGGATTCCTTACCATCTGGTTATGACTTTTAATTTCGTTTCGTACATGTTAGCCCAACATGGCTTATGCCAATTGGTGTCGTTTTAAACTTCAACCCCTATCCATTTATACATGACGAAATCACCATTTTTCCATTTGTTTTTATTCGTTTAGGCCTACTTACAAAGTGGCCATTCAAAGATTCATTTTATATATGTCATCTATGACCAAATGTCAATTTCGCATTTTTGATATGTTCCGACCCGTACCACTTTGTGTCGGAACCAAAATTCGAATACAACTTTTGCCGTAATTGTAACCGAGAATTAAATGCATATCTTACAAAAAGGGTGTAAGTTTTACTTACCTCTTATCCAGTTTGCGCTTTTCGTCCCGTGCTTGATTTGTTTGACCCGCTTTCTCCCCAAGCTTCACCTAGCTTGTTAAGCGCCAACTATTATTTCATCATTCACAAGGTGGTTAGTTAAATCATGACTTAGTACGATTATTCCACCTTACGCATTTCTATATCCAATTATCATTCATCACAACACCCTATATAATCAAGTTCTTCATTTGAACTAGTAGGTACCCAATTTCACTTAGGCATTACATCGAACACCTTATGAGCATGAAATTTTTACTAATAGAAATCAAGCTCATGACTAACTATTTAACCAAGATTTAAACATCTTTTTACATGTTCATGACAAATCTTCATACCAACAAATCTGGATTTGCTTCATAGAGCTCTAATACACTAAGTTAACAAGGATAATCCTAGTGTTTAACATAATTCTCCAAAACCCACTTGACACATGAGAGTATGATCATGAATTCACAATCATGAACACCAATTTAACAAATAAATGACTAGGGTTTACTCCTAGACATAATATTACTTGAAGATTCATCCATGCATGACTTAATCAAGCTCAATTTCAGTTTCTTACAAAACCTAGAATTTAAGATGGATCAAAACATCACAATTTTACATACCTTATGATCCTTTCAACTAGGTGTTCATGAATTTGTGCTTGAAATTCGATTTAGACTTGATTAGAGGCTCCAATTTGTGAGTTTTGTGAGGATTTTAGGGTTTGAAGAAAACCCATGTCGCCCCCCTGCTTCTTCATCGACCAGACAACCCCAAGTGGGTGTTTGGTTTGTTTTTAATTCTTGTTTTTAATAAATCAAGTTTCAAGTTTAACAAGTTTGGCCCCTCCGTTTTCCTTAGTTCATAATTTAAGTGTTTTAACCCACTCACAAGTCACTATCTAACTAGGTTATAATTATTCCTAGTCAGTTTAGTAGGTTCGGGAAGTCATAACCCGTTTTACTTTAAGTCCCGTTAAATCGGGCCTTTTATCCATCCTATTTTCTTGAAAGCTCTTATTCACTTTAAATAAATATTAGGATTATTCAATTAATTCCTAATATTTGCCAGTTTACTTTTACCACTAACGGTACTTTCCCCGTCTTTAGTATTAACGGGGTTTAATTACCAAACCCGTTTTCGGGGTGTTACACACCCTTACCATTTCTCTCCCTCTCTCAACTTACTGTAACCACAACCACCACCCTCGCAAATGTTAACGACCGCTAACAAATGTCGCAAAGGGACGTTGTTCAGATCTAAAATGGGGTGTGTCGATAGTTGTTTAGTTTTGAGTTCAGAATTGAAAAAGGACGTTGCTCAGATCTAAAAAGGGGAGCTCCGATCTTGTGTTGATGGCGGTGGTAGTCGTTTAGATTTTGAGTTCCGATTCAATGACGGGTGATGGTGGCCGTGGTGGTTGGGTTCCGGTCGTTTTATTTTATGAGGGGGGTTGGGTTCCAGTGACGAGGTTTAAGTTCCAGTGATGTGGCGATTGGGGTCCGATGGGGTAGTTGTAGTGGCACTGTGGAAGAAGTGAAGGTTGGGTGGTGTCGTGGTGGTGGAAGTGATGTGGGTTCCGGTGGTGGTGGAAGTGATGTAGGTGTAGTGGAAGTGACGTGGGTTCCAGTGGTGGTTGGGTGGTGACGGGTGGTGCATGTGATATGGGTTCCGGTGGTGGTGGTGGAGAAGAGAGAGGGGAGAGTGTATCAGTCATGAATCTGTATGTACAATAACAAAAATAATAGTAGGGAAAATTACCAAAATGTTGCTTGACCAAGTGTGTTTTCAAATTTGTCACCCTCATGCGTCCTTGGAAGGACTTCTCAGCCTCGGAAGCGTCCGCATGGCTCGTTGAAGCGTCCGTTTTGTTTCACACGACACGTGTCCGATGTTGAAGCGTCCGCCTCAGTGCTAACGCGTCCGTGAAGCTTCGGAAGCGTCGGCCAAAGTCGCAGTTTTGTATATTTGTCCAATTTTTTTTATAACTTATAAACGTCCAATTTTTTTTATAACACATAAACATTTCTAACATGGAATCGGGTTAAGGTGTATGTTAACGGAGTTAAATTTCAAACGATATAAACATGTTATTTTTTAGTCAAAAATTTTATATTAAACACTATAATTAAACATCAAAACATAACATAATAAAAATAAAAAAACCAAACAACACATAATATTATATCTAAAACCATATCCTAATAGCCTCCCACTCCGAGACATGTTTGAAATCATGTCTCTCTTCATGACGGTAGTTGATGAGGGCCACCTCCTTCTGATCGTCCTCCCCAAGATCCGGCATTTCTGTCTCGACCTTCTTGAAATAGCGATCAAATCTCTCACATTCTAACCGCACGACACGGAACCTGGAGGATAGTGCGTCAACGGTCCGGTTGTGGTCCGGACCACGTAGTTGGGCGAAAATCTGTTGAACACGGAGCCAGAGCCCACCGTGTCCTCGACGTGGAGGATCGATCATGGCCTGCTCCCATGCTTCGCACAGAGCAATATCCTCAACGTCAGTCCAGGAGTTGGCCATTGTCGGGTCGTTGATGGCGTCGGGTTTATAGTGAAATGGCTGATTTTTGTTTGCAAAATTTTTGAAAACGGCGGGTGTTTGATGAGTGAAAAGCGAACGGGTTATATAGGGGGTAAATACGTGTGCATGCAACGGTAACAGTTAAACGGCCTTTTGAGTTTCCATTTTTTTTTTCGTAAGCTTCGGGAAGCGTCGGTCAAGCATTGGGAAACGTCGGCCAATCATCGGGAAGCGTCTGGTCAAGCCTCGGAAGCGTCTGGTCAAGCTTCGGAAGCGTCTAGTCAAGCCTCGGAAGCGGCGGCCATCCTCGGAAAAGAAAACGGACGCATTAAAAAATTATTGTTAAACAACGTGACAGGCGGACGCTTGAAAAGAAAACGGACGCTTGAAAAGAAAACGGACACGTGTCGCTTGAAAAGAAAACGGACACGTGTCACTTGAAAAAGAACGGACGCTTCAACGTGAAAGGCGGACGCTTCCGAGGCTGGGAAGTCCTTCCAAGGACGCAGGAGGGTGACAAATTTGAAAACACACTTGGTGAAGCAACATTTTTGTAATTTTCCCATAATAGTAACTTGACATATACATGTAATTTACCAAAATACCCCTAGTCTCATCTTTGAAATTACCAATATACCATTCTAGATAACAAACATTATGGATGGAGATGGATAGAGTTAGGGTCAAGGAGTTGATTTGGAAAAATTAGCTAACATCAGGGAGGAAAATGGCACTTTTAAAACTATCAGGGCAAAACCTTTAAAATGATCAAATCATAAAAGAGCAAAATGGAAGTTAAGTTATAGAAAATCATGATAAAAACAAATCAGGTAAGAATAGTTGATTTAATATTTCAACGCTAATATTTACAATAGAAATTGTATATTTAATATAATATAATATAATAATATGAGTATGTTTTATGACCATAGAGCATGTATCAAGACCAAACTGTATCTACTAATTTGACTTTAATATTTATGAATGGATTAGAAGCATACAACAATATGGACATGTGAACATATTTATGAAAATCAACTACTCCAACGATGACAACACGCTTGTTATATTGTTGTGGACTTAGCTTCCATCCCTAAGATATGATATGACCATTCAATAATACTTAACTAGTGAATATACCGTGAGTTGCGGCGGTGTGTTATTAACATCGAAACACAGATAAAAAACATGTTGCGTCGATATATTTGTAAATCATAATAAAAAATGACGTTGTTGTAATAAGAAAGAGAACTTTTTAAAATCATTTAGCCAAAAGAAAGTGTGTCTAAAACCGACAGTAAAGAATGCCCGTACTCGTACGATATTTTCTTGACGATATCAGTTTGATTCGTCACGATGAAGCAACAAAAATCAATTGTATTTGACACAAAAATTAATTGTATTTGACTCGTTTAATTTTTAACAAAACTTTTACCAAAGGCAGTATAAAGTAATTAAAAACCACCTAAGGGTGAACGGGGCGCCCTCGGGGAGGGGGGCGGTGAGTGTGAACCCCGCTCGGGAACACCGCCGCCATCCCCCGGTGACCCAAATCGGGGTGTGGTGTGCTGGTTGTGTTCACCGATGGAGTTTTGTAATTTTTGGACCTTTTTTTTATTAAAACAAATAAAAAAACAAAAAAAAGCAAGTCCCCCAAGAGAGGAATGCCGCCATTAAATTGAGGGTGTGGGGGGAGTTGACGTGGCGCGTGCTGATTGGCTGTGGGTAAGAGAGATCACTCCCCACTTAGAGGAGTGCCCCTTACACCCTAAATCCCACCTCACTGTTGACGTGATTGTCGTGGGTCACGCAAATTTAATCCCAAATACAACTATAGATAGCGGTAATAGGGTATCGAACTCAGGGAGTATGTGGAAAATATGTCAATTATATAGCCTTGCAATTGTACTACAATTATCCTAATTTGCAGAAAAATAAAGATCAATGGTTTGGATTGTTGTTTTAGAAAACTAAATTAAACTAATGGCAAATCAAATGTAGGTTTTAAAACAGATTAGGGGAGAACAATGACCATCCTAGGTTCCAGTTTCTTTAAACAATTGTGTGTAATTCCAACTAGAAAGAGTTACATAGACATAACTCGTGTATAGATAATTGAAGTGATAAAAGGGAACAAAGTACTCGGATTATATAAACGCGAGGTTGTTTCCCGATGACCAATTAATCAATAACCAACCCTAACCCTTCCCGTGATATCTCGATTGCCAACGGCACCAAGAACGTACGATTGAGACTAGAAGTTGCAATATCAATTAACAAGTTACAAGCAATTAAACATACACCATGATATTCAAGCAACGCAAGTTATCATTCTAGAAATTCGGAAATAAACACACAAAAGTTCAATAGAAACCTTCACCTAAGATGATCACCGAAAAGTTTAGCCGGACATAGCTTGGTGAATCATCATCACAAACAATTCAATGTTCATACGAATCAAAAACATAAACCGAATGATAGAAATTGTCCCCAACCAAGCAAGAACACCAAAATTCGCCCCTAGTGTCTCCAATAACCGACCAATGATGAGAACCCCCCAAAAGACACCATAAAAACTGATTTTAATGAGCAGTTACAATTCTAATCGCGGCCTCCACCGTAAATTACGGCTCCACCGTAATTTACGGTGGACTTAAATGTGTTACGGTGTTGCAAGACTGATTTACGGCAGCTTCATTTGATTCTCAGGTCCACCGTAAATTACGGTAGGACCGTAATTTACGGTGGTAGGCTGATATTCCTTCTTTGTTTTGTCTTTTGTTCCGCACACGACCCGTTCAACTCCAATACCTTCCAAAGCTGCATTTCATCCACTTTAAGCTCCCGAACCGCACCTGAAACATAAGCACAGTAGTTATCTAATTCAAGATAATTACACGATTAAGTGAATGATTATTTCGTCTTTTAACATGATTAAGGGTTGTCCAATGGACCACCCGTCACATCCCCACACTTAACCGTTGCTTGTCCCAAGCAACTCATCAAATCAGTTTCAAAATAAGGGATCAAATTAAACCAAGCAAAAACAAGCAATCTTTTTACTAACCCCTTTTTAACACCCAACCAATGCACCCCTCTCTAAATCTCTCCTCTCGGCTACAAGTGAAAACTAGCAAAGATAAGCTAGACACACACTAGGCAAACGGGTGGTTGCACAATCATAGGCTTGTACCTAAATCAATCATTCTCCTAAAATGTGTCAAACATAAATGCAAATCAAAGGGACTTTCAAGGTTGTAACGTGGCTAGGCGTATGGGTAGGAAATGGAATATATATGAAGTAGCGAAAACTTGACCCGGTCTTTTATTACACAAATAAACAAACAAACAACTATCAAACTTAACTACTATACACAAAATAACTAACATTACTTCTTTTTTTTTCATTTTTCATTGCTTTTTTCTCTTTTTTTTTTTTTCTTTTCTAATTTTTTTTTCTGATTTTTTTTTTTTTTCAAGCAAACAAAAATACAATAACGCATTAACCATATCTACTTCAAACTACTAAAACTACTAATACTATCACTAATACTATAAGACCGGGTCAAATTTGGGTAAGTTTTTTTTAGGTAAGTAGCTAGGGGTAACAAATGATAGGCTTTTAAGGCACAAAATGGGCAACTAAATGTCCAAACCCCCGCCCCTCTCACTACCGTGCTCATATATATAACTTATGAGGTCCAACCCCCCAAATCCCACACTCACTCACACCAACGACGAGGCTACCTAAATGCCCTTATCCTTTTTGCATTTATATCTAACTAAGGACTCAAATCGCATTCAAGCACAAGTTCTAATGCACCCCCACCCGTAGCCACTCTCATCAAAGATAAGCATTATTTATATACAAGTGTGGCTACAACTCTCACCAAGAATGAAAAAGGTATCAAGGGTTGCCGGTGCACCAACTTGGGATTAATCTAGGGTGTTCAAATTTTCACATTGTTTCACTTGGCTCAAAATTTTTCAAAATCTTTAAAATTTCTCCCCATCCCCACACTTGGGATACATTGACCCCAATGTATGGTTTTGAGAGGTTTTGATCACTAAAAACCTTTTCAACATCAACAAAAACGCTTCTTTACTCAAACCCCAAATTTCTTTTTGTACTTTTCATTTTATAATTTTTTTATGTTTTTCATCTTTTTAACATAGACACCACCACTCAATCACCAACCCAAACACAACATATCAAAACACCACCCAACCTCCCAATCCTTAAACAAACCAACTAGCAAATATGCACAAAATATACAAAAAGAGAAACACAACCTTACTAATAGTAGCGCGGTCCCGGAGGTCCAAAAACGGAAGACATCACGTCATTCCATTCACCGAACGCGAACGAACCACTACTACTTCCTCCTTCTTGTTGTTGCGCTCCCTCTCGTTGCCTCGGGTCAACCCATTGCGAGTGGTGGATCGGCGGGGTTGGATACGACATACTACCATCATATGGTGGTAATGACGCATAATCCACATGTTGTGGATCCACAACCACCGGCCGCCCGGCATGATAATCCGCATGCAATCGCCTTTCTTGATCATCAAAATAATTATTATTTATTTCCACTTCCCGGGAATACGCATGTGTGCGATTCCATAACTCATGACGATCCAAACTATGTTTCAAGGCCCGCTCTATACTCGCACTATTTCTTGTGTTTTGATCAAACAATGTCCTCTCCGACCCCGACCACGTATCAAACACGGACGCCGGAGGACGTTGATTAGCAATCACCTCTTGCATGGTGCCTTCATAGGCCCAACCCGGTACATACGATTGCTGCGTATAATCATAAAACACCCCACCATGACCCTGACCAAAACCACCTTGAACCACATTTTCACCACCATGCGGCGCGTCCGCATAGTCTTCATCTCCACTCGGAACTACCTCTTCATCGCTCTCTGGCTCATCCGGCTCTCCCGGTAACAAATCTCGTGCACCCAACTTCAGTGCCCTCCACCGTTGCCCTTCCGACTTTAACTTGTGATACCGCTCCGACTGAGTATACGTCCAAACATTCCCCAACTTATCCAATGTAAAAGGCTGGTGCCTTTTGGTTGTTCCTCGATCTTCAGAAGTAATCGCCTTCTGTTGTTTCATCAACCCCGTAATCATTCGACAGTACGGGACGATGTCTCTTCCATACTTGTTCCGACAGATCCATAAATGGTTCATAATAAGATAACGTATAGGAAAACGCGGACCCCCGTGCATCAACGAATAAAGAACAGGCACTTCAGGAAACCTCACCTGTTCTTTATCTCCCCTCCTTGGAATAACATTAAGAAGACAGATTGTATGCAACAATTTAGCTTCAATTTTCAAATTCTTCCGGTATAGGATACCACTGTATCTACCGGGCAAGAACAATGCTTCCAACATGTCATTCCATCGCTGATGTTTCTCCGGCTTCACAAGAAGATCATCCAAAGTCGGTATCATATAATCGCGGGCTGGCAAACTGTCATACTTTCCGAGCTTCTTCAAGGTATCAAAAGACATTTCTACCGGCACTCCATTCACAACACCCGTCAGCTTCATATTCGATGGCCTGTCATATCGATTAACCTTAAGCGTTGCCATCCACTCTTGGATTTCAGTGATAAACAAATTGTTTTTATCTTTGTCAAAACAAGTAAGTGCCGACTCCCAACCTAGAGCCCGGAACTTATCAAATACCCCAAACTGCCCAAACTCCGCTTCTCGAACATCCCTTTCACAAATAAAGGCCGCTGCCTTATTCTTCAACTTATTCATGCAATCATTATACAACGTTGGCTGCCATACCTCTGGTTGATCATCTAACTGTCCCGAATTCCATTTCGGTTTCTCCGCCGGATCCAATTCCATCTCTTCTTCGCTTTCACTTTCGCTTTCATCCACTCTACCCAAATATTGTCTTTTCTTTGGTTGTTGTTCCGGCTGTTTACCCTTTCCTTTTGAAGACGAAGACGAACCAGCTCCCATCTTTTCTTTAGTTCGTGCCATTCCTACACACATTAAAGCAAACAACACAACCAAAGAAACAAAATTAAACCCTCTTTTCAAAACATCCCCACACTTGCTTGTTATCATGGTTGTAGATGCTAGTGAACCAAAAGTCTATCAAAATTTTTCAAAAATTGGGCATGGTGTCTCTACAATGTAGAGATCCCCAAAAGTTCACTACTTTAACCACAAATCCTACATCTACAACCATAACCATGTTCAATTAATCAATTTCATAATCATATCTAAGAACAAGCAAGTGGGTATGGGCAAATAACATAATAACCTTACTTTTCACAATGTAGCATCAAAATACAACAAATAAGCTTTCATACCTTTGCTTGAAGATGCTAAAGTGCTTGTGAAACAAAAGCTCCAAAAACCCCCAAATTTTTCGAACTAGGGTTTAGAATTCGGGCCCTAAAACTGCGTTTTCTCGTATGTTTCTTAGCAAACTCAGATACTACGTTGAAAATTAGTCAAGAAGGACTCTGATTTCACTTGATTTGAGCAAAAATTTGTTGAGATATGGAGGATTGAAGGTGAAGAAGGTTATGGAGAATTGTGGTTTCTTGTGGGAAAGAGATGATGGTGATAGATGGAATGTAAAGTGAAAAGGGTATGTGTGGCTGGGGTTAACTCTCATAATCTGCTTTATTATGTTGTTTTTTTTTTTTTTTATATACACAAGAACCGGACCACATGTTGCCAAAAATCACGTACCGTAAATTACGGTCAAACCGTAATTTACGGCTAGACCTGGATCTCAACTCTTCACCGTAAATCAGGAAATCTGTACCGTAAAGATCACAAATTTTCATCACTCACCGTAATTTACGGCCGTACCGTAAATTACGGTACACTTCTGAACATAAAAGTTACCGTAAATCAGTAGAGAATCCCCGTAAAAACCAAACAAAATTCAGCACCACCGTAAATTACGGTAAAACCGTAATTTACGATATGAACTGGGCAATTCTGATTCTGAAAAATGTGTAACTTTATGTAGCATTTTTATATTTTTCTAATTTTTTCGATTTGTTTATGTTTTTAAATTTTTTTTTTTTTTTAAATGTGAAGAAATCACCCTACCCCCTCGAAAGTCCCGTGTTGTCCTCAACACAATGTTAGAGTAATTCGTGACCCGAACATCCCCACACTTGTTTCAAACACGGATTTCGAGAAAATACGGCAATTGTGCAAATTATACAAAACAAAACACTACTATGTACACTACCAAACCTGGACCTCTCATGGTTGTTCTTCATCGACCGGGCGCAAAATGTAGCCCGCTTTGTCAAGCTCCAAAGTGTTGATGTCATTCCCATCCAAATACGGCTTTAACCGGTGACCGTTCACCGTTTGTTGTTTCAATGTTTGCTCGTCTTGGATGTCTACGTCACCAAATCTACCAACTCTCCGAATGACATACGGACCCATCCATTTACTTTTGAGCTTGCCTGCGAACATCTTTAACCTTGAGTTATACAACGAAACTTTTTGACCCACTTCGAACGTTTTCTTCCGCAATTTTGCATCATGCACCTTCTTGAGTTTATCTTTGTACGCCGATGCGCATTCGTATGCCTCGTCTCGGATTTCTTCTATCTCGCTTAATTGTAACTTTCTCAACTTCCCCGCCTCTTCATAATCTGCGTTGACCGTCTTAATTGCCCAATGCGCCCGATGCGCTAACTCCATTGGCAAATGACAACCCTTTCCATACACCATCCGGTAAGGCGTTGTGCCAATTGGAGTCTTGTAGGCCGTTCGGTATGCCCACAACGCGTCATCTAACTTACCCGACCAATCCTTCCTATCCGTTCTTACCGTCTTCATGAGAATTTCTTTGATTTGACGGTTGGACACTTCAACTTGTCCACTCGTTTGCGGATGGTAAGGTGTGGCAATCCGGTGATTCACGCTATACCTCTTCAATAATTTCCCGAAGTTGAAGTTTTTGAAATGCGAACCACCATCGCTTATAATGACCCGCGGGATGCCGAAACGAGAAAAGATGTTGGATTGAACAAATTTACAAACAACCAAATGGTCGTTTGTTCGTGTTGCAATAGCTTCAATCCACTTCGAGACATAATCCACTGCTACCAAAATGTATAGAAAGCCATTCGAATTCGGAAA
The DNA here is from genome assembly GCA_030545235.1 of Helianthus tuberosus. Classification (NCBI taxonomy): domain Eukaryota; kingdom Viridiplantae; phylum Streptophyta; class Magnoliopsida; order Asterales; family Asteraceae; genus Helianthus; species Helianthus tuberosus. The sequence goes on along the minus strand of CM060429.1, from coordinate 59,008,507 downwards.
AGGACCCATAAAGTCTATACCCCATACATCAAATATCTCTACAACCAAGATTGGTTGTAATGGCATCTCATCCCTCTTCGATATACTTCCCATCTTTTGACAATTTATGCAGTTTCTAGCAAATTCACAAGCATCCTTGAAAATTGTGGGCCAATAAAACCCACATGAAAGAACCCGATAGCCTGTTTTGTGCCCACTAAAGTGACCCCCACATGCGGATGAATGAGCATGGGTCAAAATTTCCAACACTTCTGTCTCGGGCACACACCTTCGTATAACTTGATCCGGTCCAATCTTGAAAAGATCCGGTTCATCCCAAATGTATTGCTTCACTTGGACCATAAATTGTTGTCGACGTTTCTTGGTCCAATGACTTGGGATGGCACCCGTGGCTAAGTAGTTGACATAGTGAGCATACCACGGTGCAACAAAGGTGGAAACGGCTAGTAGTTGCTCGTCGGGAAAACTTTCATTGATTTCACTTACATCATCGATCCCTTCCACCGGAATCCGAGATAAGTGATCCGCCACTACGTTCTCACTTCCCTTTTTGTCTCGGATTTCAAGATCAAATTCTTGTAACAATAATACCCACCGAATCAACCGAGGCTTCGCGTCTTTCTTCTCCATCAAGTATCGGACCGCACTATGATCCGAGTAAACCACCACTTTGCTCCCCCAAATATAAGCACGAAACTTATCCAAAGCATACACCACCGCTAGTAACTCCTTTTCGGTTGTGGTGTAATTGAGTTGCGCTTCGGATAAAGTTTTGCTCGCATAGTAAATCACCACCGGCTTTCTATCAACCCGTTGACCCAAAACTGCACCAATAGTGGTGTCGCTTGCATCACACATTATCTCGAACGGCTTTGACCAATCCGGTGGTTGCAAGATAGGAGCTTTGATCAAATGTTCCTTCAAAACAGTGAAAGCTTGCATACACTCATTAGTAAAATCAAATGGGACATCTTTTAATAACAAGTTGCATAAAGGTTTGGTGATAACACTAAAACCCTTTATGAAACGTCTATAGAAACCCGCATGTCCCAAGAATGACCTTACACCCTTAACATTTTTAGGAGGTGGCAAAGATGCTATTACCCGTATTTTTGCCTTATCCACCTCCATCCCTCTTTCAGAAATTATATGACCCAACACAATGCCCTCTTGCACCATGAAATGACTTTTCTCCCAACTTAGCACTAGATTTTTCTCAACGCACCTTTTTAAAACCTTTTGTAATTCGTTGAGACAAGCATCAAAAGTAGTGCCAAAAATGGAAAAGTCATCCATAAATACTTCAAGCGACTCTCCAACCATGTCCGAGAAGATACTCATCATACATCGTTGGAAAGTTGCCGGAGCATTGCACAAGCCAAATGGCATTCGCCGAAAGGCAAAGGTGCCATATGGACAAGTGAAGGTGGTCTTGTGTTGGTCATCCGGGTGTATTGCTATTTGATTGTAACCCGAGTACCCATCTAAGAAGCAGTAATATTTTTGACCCGATAATTTTTCAATAATTTGGTCAATGAAAGGTAGCGGGAAATGGTCCTTAGAAGTGGCGGCATTCAATTTTCGGTAGTCAATACACACACGCCACCCGGTAACCGGTCGGGTGGCAATTTGTTCACCACTTTCATCCTTGACTACTTGAATGCCGGCCTTCTTAGGCACCACTTGAGTGGGACTCACCCAAGCACTATCCGAAATCGGATAGATAATTCCCGCATCCAACCATTTAATTACCTCCTTTTTAACTACCTCCCGTAGATTCGGATTCAATCGCCTTTGAGCTTCTCGTGTCGGTTTGGCATCTTCGGTTGTAATAATTTTGTGCATGACAATTGATGGACTAATCCCTTTAAGATCGGCAATTGTCCATCCGATAGCTCCCTTGTTTTCCTTCAAGACTTCCAACAATGCTTGTTCTTGGGCCAACTCCAAATTAGAGGCAATAATGACCGGTAAAGTGTCATTATCCCCTAAAAACACGTACTTTAAATGGCCCGGCAAGTCTTTGAGCTCCAACTTTGGCGGCTCCTCTAGTGATGGTTTAGTACCCGAATCTATTTCCGCCGGTAAGCCTTCAAACTGGTGGGTCCATGGTGGCCGACCTTCCTTCAATGCCATTGCATCTTGCTTTTCTTCTTCAACCCGGAGTGCATAAGCATGTACCTGTTCAGAAAAATCACACAGGCAAACATCCAAACCATCCTCCTCATACTCATGCGGGTTGCATCCGTCAACTATATCTGCCATAAAACACTCATCAACACCATTAGCATTAGAATTGTTAGTAAAAACATTCAAACGCATTTTCCGATTTCCAAAAGTCATATCAACTGTACCAAATCTACAATCGATGATTGCGTGTGCGGTGCTTAAAAATGGCCGACCCAAAATTACATTTTGTTGTTGCTTAGGGTCCGCCGATGAGTAGTCCAAGACTAAAAAGTCAACCGGATAATAAAATTCATCAATTTTAACAATAACATTTTGAACCATCCCCCGGGGTAACTTATGAGACAAGTCGGCCAAAACAACCGTTGTCTCCACCCTTGATAACGGACCAAAATCATATTGGTCATATAAGCCCCCCGGTAAAATGCTAACTCCGGCTCCAAGATCTAGCAACGCCTTAGCCATTTGAAAATTACCCACTTGTATGTTAATCAATGGCGTGCCCGGATCTTGGAGCTTAGGAGGAAGCTCCCCGTTCAAAACCGCACTCACTTGCCCGGTTAAATCTACCCGCTTAGGCATTTTCTTTTTGTTTTGCCTCTTTTGTGTACACAATTCTTTTAGAAATTTTGCGTAAGCGGATACTTGCTTTATTGCATCAAGAAGTGGAAGGTTAATTTTGACTTGTTTAAACATGTCCCACAATTCTTCTTTTTGGGGACCTCTCGATGCAATAAAATTTTTCTTACCCGGGTCAAGTAAAGCCGATGGAAACGGGACTTGACTCGGTTCACCCTCAACTTTCTCATTCTTTTCATTTTCATTTTCACCCAAACCCGGTTTATTAACATTTAATTCTTTTGGTTTAACCGGTGAAACATCATCATCACTATCATTACCCGTGATGTCCTCAACTACCCCTTCAACTAATTCGGGTGACAAATTAGCTTTAAACTCTTTCCCACTTCTCAAAACACTAACCTGATGAACATTTACATTACCTCTTGACGAACCATGTGATGGATTTACCTTGGTGTCACTAGGAAGTTGACCCTTGTTCTTCTTCAATTCAGCCACATCGTTTGCCAATTGACCCATTTGAGTTGTTAGTGATTGGATGCTTTTGTCACGAACTTCATCTTTTTCATTCGGACTTCATCAAGTTGATTCCGTTTTTGCATCTCCGTTTGCATGCTCTTTAGCATCTCCATCATCTCGTTTCCACCCGAAGAACCCCCTTATTCTTGACCCGTTTGCCTTTGGTACCCTTGGTTGTTCCCACTTCTATATCCACCTTGATTGTTATAAGGTTGGCGCGAACCATAGTTTCCTTGGCTACCTTGAAAGTTCGGGTTTGATTGATTTGAGGGGTTCCCATATCGAAAATTTGGGTGGTTCCTCAACCCGGGGTGGTATGTATTTGAATTCATGTTGTTGTAGTTTCTACCACCCCCTCCTTGACCTTGACCTTGAATAGCATGCACCTCTTCATATTGCCCTTCCACCAACCCTTGGCAATTTTCAGCCGCATGACCTATTTCATTACACAAAGCACAAACATCATAAATTTGGTTAGTGGTTTGAACATTACCATCATCTATGGCGTGCACTTGAGGTCGGGCAATGGCTGGTCGAGCTCTTCTTGAGGCTTGAGCTTTCCTCTTTGATGTAGTTGCCATGCTTTCCAAGAACTCCCAATCATCATTTTCATAATTTGTTCCAAAAGTCCCACCGGTAATAGACATCAAGTCACGTGCATCTTCGGCACTCAACCCCTCGTGAAAGGCATTCATCAACTCCCACAATTCAATTCCATGATGAGGGCAATTTTTAATCATCATATTGAAACGCTCGAATGCCTCATGAAACATCTCACCATGTTGTTGTTGGAAGCTTCTCAACCCCTTTCTTGCATCGTTGGTCTTTTGGGCGGTGTAAAACTCATCCAAGAAAGTTTGTTGCATCTCCCCCCATGTATATATGGATGCCGAAGGTAACGTGTAGAACCATTTCTTTGCCTTATCTTCCAAAGAAAATTGGAATAATACCAATTTGATGTCATCAGCCGAGAACCCTTGACTCCCAAGAGTGTTGCAAATCGAGTCATAAGCTTCTAAATGAAAGTAAGGCTCCTTCGTTGCCAACCCTTTGTATTTTGGTAAACTTTGCAAAGAGTTGGTCCTCACTTCAAATGTTCTCCCTTGATCATTGTGAGGAATAACTACCGGTGAAGGATTTTGAGTGATTACCGGCCGAAAATGTGCTTCGATGCCCCTCACATTTTCTCTAAGGTGTCTCCTTGGTACACCAAACCTACCCCTTGGCCGCATAGGACCCATTGGTCTTGGTATAGGCCCTTGTGGTGCAATTGGTTGTTGAAATTGTTGTTGGGGTATTGGTGGGCGTTGAATTGGCCTTTGGAATTGTTGAACATTTGGTTGTACATTTTGTGGCCGGACTTATTGCAATGGAATAGGGCGTTGCATTGGTGGCCCTTGTGGTCTTGGCCGAATATGTTGCGGTATGAGTTGTTGTTGCGACATTCCACCAGCACTCGTCATCCCTTGAGATTGACTTTGCACATACCCAAACTCTCCTTGATCACCATAACCCTCGTAAAAATATCCATCCTCATCATAACCCTCAAATTCTTCGTATCCTTCCTCATATCCATCTCCCCCTATACCCGAAGTTTGCCCAAATGGAATGGTCGAGTATTGAAAACCCGACTGGTTTGATGGCCTAAACGTAGAGGTAGTATGGACAATGGTTGTATTTGGTGGTATTGAATAATGAGAAGATGATTGACCTGTAGATGGAGGAAAAAAGTGTGATAATGGTGGAATTGTTGCGGAAGGGCTATAGGTGAGAGTAGGTTCGACTTGAGTAGTGTTCGGTTGTGTGGTGTTGGTATTGGTTGGTGTAGTATCATGAAGTGGAGTAGGAATTGTGGTGATGTTTGGAATAGTGGTGTTTGGTGATGGTTGTGTGGATGTAGGAATGAATGATGAGGTCGTTTGACCCGTTGTAGGTGGTATTTGTGGTTCGTCCATAATGTTTCTTGGTGTAATGGGTGAAGTGGGTGAACCAACGATTCTGTTTTCGCGTAGTAAAACTTGGTTCTGCCTTAGCGTTCTTTCAATTTCCGGATCAAATGACAATGGTGACGCTTTGTGAGAGCCTCTAGTATGCATGCACCTGTAGAACCTGCACACTAAACACGCCAGTGTAAACCCGAAAATAACAAAGCAAAACTAACAAAAATGACACACGTTGCGCACTACTCCCCGGCAACGGCGCCAAAATTTGACGTGATTGTCGTGGGTCACGCAAATTTAATCCCAAATACAACTATAGATAGCGGTAATAGGGTATCGAACTCAGGGAGTATGTGGAAAATATGTCAATTATATAGCCTTGCAATTGTACTACAATTATCCTAATTTGCAGAAAAATAAAGATCAATGGTTTGGATTGTTGTTTTAGAAAACTAAATTAAACTAATGGCAAATCAAATGTAGGTTTTAAAACAGATTAGGGGAGAACAATGACCATCCTAGGTTCCAGTTTCTTTAAACAATTGTGTGTAATTCCAACTAGAAAGAGTTACATAGACATAACTCGTGTATAGATAATTGAAGTGATAAAAGGGAACAAAGTACTCGGATTATATAAACGCGAGGTTGTTTCCCGATGACCAATTAATCAATAACCAACCCTAACCCTTCCCGTGATATCTCGATTGCCAACGGCACCAAGAACGTACGATTGAGACTAGAAGTTGCAATATCAATTAACAAGTTACAAGCAATTAAACATACACCATGATATTCAAGCAACGCAAGTTATCATTCTAGAAATTCGGAAATAAACACACAAAAGTTCAATAGAAACCTTCACCTAAGATGATCACCGAAAAGTTTAGCCGGACATAGCTTGGTGAATCATCATCACAAACAATTCAATGTTCATACGAATCAAAAACATAAACCGAATGATAGAAATTGTCTCCAACCAAGCAAGAACACCAAAATTCGCCCCTAGTGTCTCCAATAACCGACCAATGATGAGAACCCCCCAAAAGACACCATAAAAACTGATTTTAATGAGCAGTTACAATTCTAATCGCGGCCTCCACCGTAAATTACGGCTCCACCGTAATTTACGGTGGACTTAAATGTGTTACGGTGTTGCAAGACTGATTTACGGCAGCTTCATTTGATTCTCAGGTCCACCGTAAATTACGGTAGGACCGTAATTTACGGTGGTAGGCTGATATTCCTTCTTTGTTTTGTCTTTTGTTCCGCACACGACCCGTTCAACTCCAATACCTTCCAAAGCTGCATTTCATCCACTTTAAGCTCCCGAACGGCACCTGAAACATAAGCACAGTAGTTATCTAATTCAAGATAATTACACGATTAAGTGAATGATTATTTCGTCTTTTAACATGATTAAGGGTTGTCCAATGGACCACCCGTCAACTGTCCTAAAGTCGTGACGGGAAAATTCATAATTTTAAAATAAACACATTTTTTCAGTTTCCATCATCCATGAAATCCTCACCAATAAAAATACATGTTCAAAAAAGCAATATAAAAACTTAAAAGGACCATATATGTAGACTCTAAACGTCTAATTTTTTTAACGGAGACTCTAAACGTCTATTGTTTCTCCATATGTTGTCAATTAATACTATACTAATATTTTGCCCGCCGTGCGTTGCGGCGGCGCACGACGGGTGGAAACATATAGTAAGACAAAACATGATTCGTAAAACGCAGTGCGTAAAAGACAATAACAAAAAAAGTGTAAAACATAAAGGTAGACACAAAATGTAAAATACAATGTCTAAGACATTTCGTAAAACACAATGCATTGGCATTTGCAAAAGTAGGAGTTGTAGGCTAGGGGTTACAATTTTAATCTTTTTAAAGTTTGGCGGGTGTAAAAATAGAGTAATAATGCAAGGGATAAAAAAACAAAGTCTAAAACGACAAAGTGTAAAAGCATAGGGGTGGTGGCGGAAATGTGTAAAAGATAAGGGGGTGTTGGTGGAAATGTAAAAGAAAAGGGTTGCTGGCGTAACTATGTAAGAGCTAAGGGGGTGATGGTGGAAAACCAAAGTAGATGGTTGGTGATGGCAAAGTTTGAAAGATGAGGTTGTGCTTTTAGAAATTCAAAGTAGAAGGTTTAGGGACTAAATTTGTCAGTTTATGAAACTTTGAAGGTTACAAAGTCAATGAGCTAAAATTGCAAAATCATGAGACTACAGAGGCAGGGAGGCAAAGCCGGTGGGAAACCTCACCGACTTTGTTGATTATGATCATGTGTACTATTGTTTGTTGATATTAGTTGATTGGTTTTCATTTTTGATGTGTTTGTAAAGAAGAAATTCATCGTAGACACGTTAAAATCATTAGTTAATTCGTTAATCTGGCCAATTATCTTTTAACCCTATTATTAGAGATGATATAGGTTATTAATCTATTAAAATCAGTAGACATAAGTGTGCATCCAATTCCTATTGAATAGAAATATAATTTGGGATTGCTAGGGTTTGTCTTGTCGTTGTTTGATAGTTTAGACACTTGATAACTCAAGGTCTTTCTATTTACTCACATCTAGATGATTCTAGGTTTTTATTGTATCAGTTTGAAACTAGCTTCACAATTAAAAGGTGTTAAAGTGTATTTCGTTTTCATGTCTCAAGTTTTATGATTCGGTATCGATGGGTCAAGTCTTTTCTATCTAGCACTTCATTCATTGTCTGATTGTGCATTATAGATCAGTTTCTAGGAACCGGAGAGTAGGTGTCCCACTCTGAGCTGACTTGTTTCTATAGGATTTGTCTTCTCTAACGAGAGGGTAGTCGATCTAAAATCAGAAAACTTGGTAATTGTCAACCGTAAAAGTCTTGCATGTGGTTAGGGATTCTTACCTATGTGGTTTATTCATCATCATCTATTACACTTTTGTTTGCTATTTGCTCTCGTATTCATCTTCTTTCTCATTAATATAATTTTAGATTATTAGTTAAAAATTAAAAATCCAAATTAATTTTAGCTATTAATTTGGTTTAGATTAAGTCTTAGAGTTTGCCACTCCGAGTCCCTAGGTTCGATACTCGGTCTTGCTTGCTTTACTATTTCATGACCGGTGCACTTGCCATTAGTGTGTAGTATTTAGGTAATTCCATTATACACATTCGCACACATCAGGGGTGGAAGTAGGTGAGGTTGAGAACATGGCGTCGATTCTTAGATGTTGAGTTCAGTCAGTTCCTTTTGTTCAGTTCGGGGTGTTGGTTGGGGCGAATATGAATCGGATTGTGAATTAGCGTTGTATTTTCCACATATTCGAAGGTAGGCTCTCGCTATGGAAGGCCTCCACCTTGTCAATTGGACGGCGAGTTACATTGATTAAATCCATTTTGGAGAGCAATCCAAATTATTTTGTCTCTCTTCAAAGCCCTGGTTCAAGTTATTAAAGGTCTTGAGGCGATCATTATAAGGTTTCTTTGGGTGGGGTTAGGGATGTGAAGAAGAGCCATTGGGTGGCGTGGCATAGACTGGCCTTGCCTATTGATTCAAGTGGTCCTAGGCTTTCTAATCTAAAATATATAGTAATGTGGCTTTGTTATATAAATGGATATGGAGATACAAGAACGAAGAGAATAGTCTTTGGAAATTGGTCATTGACGCTCTTCATAACACCAGGATTTGTTGGGAGCAAGTGCAAATCAATAAGTCCATCAATGGGACTTGGAAATAATATAGTGAATGCAGCTAAGAAGATTAAAGTTGCAGGCATGGTTGTAAAACAGGGTCTCCAAGGCGGAGTACTCCGAGTAGTCACTACAAGGTAGGCTGCCGAGGCGACTTTCTTTAGCTTCCCCTAATTACTCGGAATCGATCAAACATGGTCAACCTTGACTAGAATCGGATCTAGTAGGTCAACACGGGCCGAGTTTGACTTGAAAACATAAAACATAATTTCCACACCTGTCATATTAAAGAATGGATATTATTTTCACATATTTTGTTCTAAGTATTAGTAAATTTATGATATTTTACATATATCTAATTTTCGAAAACTAATTCCTTATAATTTGACATATCCGAGTACTCCCCGAGTACTCTCCGCCTAGGTCGAGTACTTTCAACTCCCCGGTAGACCGACTAAGGAGCGCCTTGCGACTTTTGTAACCATGATTGCAGGAGTTTGTATTCAACAATTGGTTAGAGGAGTTTTAGGGGATGGGAAATCCAGACCCTTGGGCTTGTGACGCCACTTTTAAAGAATTTTTCCCGAACTTGTTCAGACTGGAAAAGAACAAAAAATGCAAGGTGGTAGATGCTTTAACCAAGATAACAACAACTTCATGGGTCTTTGGAATTGGAGCCAGATGTCGTTGTCTCAGGTTGAAGTGGAAAAGTGGAACAAGTGTATCGAAATCCTTGATAGGGTGTCTTTTTCAGGTTAGAAGGACATGTGAGATTGAAGGGGAGGCAATGACACTAGGTTTTCGGTAAAAGTTGTCAAAAAAAATTCTTAAACAACGATCTTGATTGTATTAACAGGTTTGTTCAAAGCTGGTGTAAGTGGGTTCGAAGAAGTGCAATAATTTGGTTTGGAGAGTGGCTATGGGGCGTATATCGACTACTGATGCGCTAATTAGAAGGAACTGCCTTTTCGATGATGAAGTGTGTGTTCTTTGCGATTTGTTTTACTCCTGTTTCGCAGCCGTTGTGGTGTGGGACCAGGTCAACCGATTGTGTAAAATCAAACTTGTTTATGCTTTTTCGGTCCAAAGATCTGCTACAGATTTTTAAGTCGTCCATAATTGATGCACGTGTTAGGGAGGTTGTAAAAGGGATCATGATGGTTGGTATGTGGTGTCTTTGGAACAGGAGGAAAGACAAGAGGTTCTATAATAGCTCGGTGGCGATCGATAAAATCATTCAAGAGATTAAAGTGATAGGTTTCTTTTGCTATTAAAAATCTATCCAAAGTCATAACTTGAGATAGGTGGTGTAAAATTGAGTTCATGTAATCTTTTCATTTTTTTGTTTGTTGGTTGGTGCCCCTTGAGTTAAAGGGGTGGTTTTGATGTGAATAACATTTATTTAAAAAAAAAGAGTATTACTAAAGGGGAATTGGCCTGTAATAATCCCACCTAGACCTTATTGACCATTAATAATTCCACCTCAGAATATTCCCCCCACCAGTCCCACCTTTCACCTATTTTTCCTACAATGGTCCCCCGTTAAAAAAACTTAACGGAGCTAAGCTTTTTTCCAAATTACAAATAGATTTTTTAGGGCTTTTGATCAGAATGACGATACGAGTCCATTGATGTAAAACTTGCCTCGAAATGGTGTTCCAAGTGACTTGGTTTTGGTTAATTGGAAATTTAAACACCCGAACTGAAGCGCCATTTTCATCGTTTGGAGCACCATTTCGAGACAAGTTTTACATCAATGGACTTGTATCGTCGTTCTAGTCAAAAGCCCTAAAAAATCTGTTTGTAATTTGGAAAAAAGCTTAACTCCGTTAAGTTTTTTTAACGGGGGACCATTGTAGGAAAAATAGGTGAAAGGTGGGACTGGTGGAGGGAATATTCTGAGGTGGGATTATTAATGGCCAATAAGGTCTAGGTGAGATTATTACAGACCAATTTCCCTATTACTAAATTAAGATGAACAAGATCTTCACCTTTATCTTTATTTGATTCTTCGCATTAACTCTTGATCGGTAGCAATCTCCGTCTATAGAAACACTTTTCGATATGATCATTTATTTATTGTAACATAATTCTTTTGTGTATTTCTCAAAAATTTTATGATCAAAATCACATTTTCTTGTTAACGGTCTTGTCATAAGACTTGAGTGTCGACTCCAGGAATTGACATTTAATTATTAGATCGAAAAAAATAGCTAACGAATATATACTAAAGCTCTCAAGTTCTCTTTGTTAACCTTTTAAAAATATTGTATACGATTACAATTCATAGTACTTAGGCTTGTAAGCAAACGAACGATCAGGAGTCGTTCGACAGAAGTATGTTTATGTTCATTTATAAAATAAACAAACAAAGTATTTTGTTTCATTTAGTCAAATCAGCGAACCTGAACACCAGGGCCGGCCTTTGGGGGAGCTAAATGAAGCTCTTGCTTTGGGCCACCACTTTCTTGAGGCCCCCAACTCATTCCAACTTACATTCATAAACATAGTTTACAATATTTTCTTTTCGATTTTGTCTTGGTATTCTTATTCTATGCTCATGAAATTCAGTTATTACTGATTGCTTTGAGGGTATATGACATTTAACAGGGGTAGTAAAATGGGTGGAATGACTTATAGTTAAATTCGAAAAAGGCCCCAATTTCAAAGTTTGCTTTAGGCCTTCGAATTGGTTGAGCCGGCCCTGCTGAACACATAAATCTTTTCTTGAGCCATGTTTGTTTATTTAGATTCATTATTGTTCGTTCATTTATGCACATTTAGAATAATTAAAAACTTGAAAACTAAGAAAACTACTACCAACCAGTTAAATTATTATATTTTTATTTTTCATTTCCGTTAATTATAAGGTTAGTATTGTAGTATCATTTAACTTCTCTAATAATCCCTTTCACACACACACACACACATGTATAGGGAAATGATAGATAGCAAACCCTTTTAATTGAGAAAACCCAGGAAACTCTAAGCTCCCGACAATTTTTTTTTTTTTTTTTTGAAAAAAATTACACATGTAATATACATGTTTTTAAGGGTTTTGAGCAAAAAAAAAAATCAAAAAAGCGCCAACCAGATTTTTAAAAAATAAATAAATAAGTTTTTGTGTAACATATGTTACATTCCAGTCGCGTTCCGCAAAATTTGTTTATTTTTTTTTTAAATATCCACTCGGTGCTTTTTAGTATTTTTTTTATCAAAACTCTTAAAACATGTATATAACATGTGTGATTTTTTTCAAAATAAAAAAAAATATCGGGAGGTTTGAGTTCCTAGGTTTTCTCAATTAAGAGGGCTTTCTCCCAACACTATATATATATATATATATATATATATATATATATATATTCATATATTCATTTAAAGTTTTAAGGGAGTGTAGTTCTATAAAACTACAACTATCATTCATTACAACAGAGTCAAGTTGATTTAACTTTATTTGCATCATGGATTGATGGGAATTGTTACAATGTACCAGATTAAAACTTTATTTTATAAATTCTGATTTTATAACAATTAATATCTTATATTAATCAGAAAACGAAAATGTGAACATATATATATACACACACACACAAAACCAGCTCAATTCCTTCCGGTGATCCATATGCGATTCGACTAAACAATTATAACCAACCATAAGGTGCTCAGTATTAGTACCTCAACGAAATACCAATAACATACACGATAGATTGACAGACGGTTCCGCTAGTAAAACTGAACACGAACAGATCTGACAATCAAGATCCACGCAGTAAGACTGATCCAATCAGACACGGACCAAGACGACGTATGGCGACGGAAGCGGCGGTGATAGCAACGTTATATATTTAATAATTAAATGTATATCAGTTATCAGTGTTCGTTCTCCAAAGTGTAACTCGTTCTCCAAAGTGTAACTCTTTGGATCTTACCATGATAGCAACGTTAAATATTGAGTATTGGGCATAACAACTCCAAAACAGGTTGTGGTTTATATTTACTTTTTATTAGTGTTCGCTCACTTATGTTTGTTTGTATATGTTCAGTTATATTCCTTCTTTATCCTCATCTACGTTCATGACTCGTTCATTTATATTAATTACGAGTTGATATAAACGAACACGAACAGAACACAAACATGTTTATATTCTTAACGAATGACCACAAACAATAAACAACGTTGTTTAGTTGTTCGTTTTCAATCATTTATTAGTTAAACTTTAAGGAATGAACGTGAACATGTGGCGTTTGTGGTCGTTCAGTTCGTTTACAGACTTACACATGTCGGAACAAAGAGTTAGAATATATTTTTGATAAAAAATATATTTTAAAATAAAGAACGGAAACTAAAATTGTTGGAAATCTGGATCTTGATCAAACATACATAAACACGAGATTGAGCAACATGTTCGACTCGTTTTATTATAAAACTAGGACACACAAATTACAATTACTTTAACCATCTATTTATACTAAACTAAACCCCAATCTACAATGACTCGAACATCAATTAAATAATTATTAAACTCAAACTAGATAAATATATCCCATTGAAGAAAATACTAATACTTATCTAAACCCGATAACTAAATAATAATAAATAAATCAAACTTGGCGAGAAAGAGTCTCCGACAAAAATATAACACGATCAAATCTGGGTTAAATCTTCTACTTATTCTTGACCAACTGCTGCCTTTAGGTACCATTTGAAATTCAATTTCAACCAACGAAACACTTCTCATTCAGCTGTTGAACACTACCGGAACCATGTTGCCCCATTGGCACTTCCCCGTGACACGGGTTGATGTTCACTGTCTTTTTCCCTTGTGAACAAAAGAAAAGAAAGTAACCTTGAATGGATTTTACTGGAAAAACTTCCATGATCGATCTGCACCTGTTGTTATTGACCACCAACACGACAAACCACCGCTATTCCGTCTTTTGTTTTTTTTTTTTTTTTGCTAAATGAACCTCTTTAGCCCCATGCCGATCTTGTTTCCATTGCACCAAAATACGTTGGGTTTTTACCTGCCGTAGAAAAAAATACTCACCCATTTTTCCTTATACAGCTAAGAAGCTTTCAAAACCCGACCTTGATGAATGTTGAATCGTCTCCACCAAACAAAATACCTACTATTGAAGCTCTGTCTAACCAACACCGCATAGCACAAAAAATCGGTCATTGTTTCCTTTTTAATTTGTTGGAATGTCAACAGACGTCAAATATTGAATTCACCTGGCCTAATAATACCCTTTTAAGAATGTCCAGTGCCAAAGTCACTGAATGAGTAAGTTGTCAATCCCAAAAACGGACTATGTAATGGGTATACTTTCTTTTCAATGGATATCATTTTTTTGTAAGTGAGTTCACATCTTAAATCAAGCAATTTATCCATTTGAATTAGAGATGTTAAAAATTGATGAATCAAATTCAACTATAACCACTAGTTTTCCAAACCAACACCCTATGTGTCACACCCTCAAATTCACATCCCCAAGCTGCAAGCTCCTGAGTCACTGGGTACCTGCAAAGCATGCAGTAGGGTATCAACATAATGTTGGCGAGTTCACGAGTTTGTCCAGTTTTTATTCCAAAAACTTGTTTCAACAGTTAATTTACTCATTTATACCATGCCATGGGGAGCTACCCCATAAGTAAGCTACTAAACTGTTACAATACCGAATATTATGCGACCGTACGTTTCCGTAGAGTGCCCCGTTTGTCAATGTTCTATCATCATTGACAGTTTTGCCAGAGCCTATTAGTTCACTCCCGATCCCATACGTGGGCACGGTGTGAGGCTGGTGAGACCTAAATAGCGCTATCAACTAATAACCCGTTCGCCAGGCCCCGGCGACTAATCGGTATTAAGAAGTAGAGACTTGAGTGATAGAGTTGCGTTTAGTATTGCTTGTTGCATCCAATATAAATAGTAATTAACTAAGGGTCCCTCATAAGGGGAGAAAAGTAGGTTTGTATCCCTCACAAGGGGTTAGTGTTGTTTTTAGTTCTGTTTCCCAACCACCGGGAACGCATGCTTTAAAAGTTGTGAACTCACCTTGGGTTGCTCGGCAGATTAGGTTACTTGGTCAAGCACGCTGGTCACCACGTCCTAACATGGTTACCAGTATGGGTCAGGCTCGGGTACAAACGAGTCACGTATATCATACACGTATCTAACACATAGCTTGCATAACATACAGACATTCATTAAGTTATTGGGCCTGTCCTAACATTTAAACAGTTAACCATAACAACACATAGCAACCGTAGCACAGACACAAAGCCCAAAACATGTTGTCACATATTGTGGCCCAATAACTGAGTCGGACAGCCCAGTCGAGACCAGGTGGTCTCGACTCGAGAACATGGGGTCTCGAGTAGAAACCAAGAGGTCTCGAGTTGCGGATGGGTAGTCTCGAGTGGTGCATGCATGAGTCGCAACCTCGGAGGTCTCGAGTTCAGTCTCGAGTCGAGATCAGGAGATCTCGAGTCGAGATCTTGCTGGTTTCGAGTCCTTGATGTCTGCTGCGTGGTCTCGAGTTGTAGCTCAATGGTCTCGAGTCGCAACGGAGTTCTCGACTCGCACCTGATGATAGGATCCTTCTAGAACCCTTGCCAGCTTTTTGTACTAACCAATAGAATTGCATATTCATGATTTTTATGTACTGGCCAATCAAGAATGCACAAACATGTTTCCATTATTCTACATTGTTGGTGCATATGTATGTCGACTTCGTCTTCGTTCAAGTCTTGTATTAGAATTGAAAGATCAAGGCACAAAATACGAGAAAACGAGAAAACATATGAGAAAAGTCATTTCGCACGAAATGACACATACCCATTTCGTACGAAATCATTTGTCTATATATAGGGTGCTTGAGTCTTTCATTTGTAACTTTTGATTCCGGACGCCGAAGTGCTGCCGAAGTGTCTCTAAAACTAGACAATTAATGTGTATATCAAGCTAAATCAACATCAATACGTCTGTTTCCGCCTCTCGTATTGATCGGAACTCTTCTTATAGACTCGTTTAGATCGACTCTCGATCCTACAAGTGGTATCAGAGCACAGGAGGAAGAGTTCTTACCGATTCAGCTCGATTGCACCGAAAATTCTGATTTCTACTCATCTTCTTCACATTTTTCAAAATTAATCAAGATTTTACGGGTAAAATGGCTTGATTTTCTCACATAACGTGCGAAACACTGTTTTAACAAACCTTTAAAAGAATCAGACCTTAAATCGAACCAGAACTTGATCAATTTTGGTAAAAACCGATCGATAGGGTGACATCATCATTCATTTCGTACGAAATGAAGTGTCATTTCGTTTGAAAAGCTCATTTCGTATGAAATATTGTTTCATTTCGCACGAATTGAAGGAAATTGCCTCATTTCGCTTGAAATTTACTTTCATTTCGCACGAAAAGCCCATTTCGTGTGAAACATATATTCATTTCGTACGAATTGAGCATTGATCTTCATTTCGCGTGAAATTGCTAATTCGTTTGAAAGTGTCAGTCAACATAATCAATAAGTATCGGCATTCGTAATAATCTACAACAGAAGTCACATGTGATATAGTTGCGGCCCAATGAGATTGTGATGTGTGTTAAATAAGTCAGTTTTAAATCCAATTCACAAGAAACAAGCATCAGTTCATGTGATATTAATTGAGTTTGTCGGCCATTGTTTAAAAGAATGAGAAAGGATTAAAGTGAGCTTGTGACCACATCACGTGAACTACTGAATCAATTTAATTGTCCATATCGTCGACCCAATCATAGTCTTTTAAAACTTGAGAGTTGTCGGCCATATTCAAAATGAGGTCCAATTAGAGTAAATTGAGTTGTGAACTAAGCTTGTCGGTCATTGATTACATAGCCCAATACATTTGCATGTGAATTAAATTCATCGACCCATGTGTTAAAAATTGCGGCCCAATCAAAGTGTTGTGAATAATTGAATAGTCCAAATTATCAAGGTTGCATGTGACCAGATACGTTCAAGTCAATATACTAGGCCCAATAGGAGTGTGGTGTGTTTTAAAATTGTCAGCCATTAATTTGATAATGTGACAACCGTCACTTTTCCGTACATTCCGTACACTAAATGAACAATAATCTGTGCTTAAATAATTGTGCATGATCTAGTTTACAAGACTTTATTCGTTGCTACATACAACACGAGATAGTTCTAATGATACACAGAACAGAATTGGCACCGCTACCAGACAAATAAATTTCTGATTTCCATGCAAGTGAATTCATGCATGTTTTATACTACAAGATATGGCTTTATGCATTAATGAACCGCGTTGCGTCAGAAATACTAGTAAACTCACCGGTAAGACACATTGTGTCAACATTTCTGCAGAAAGCAGTTAGACAATAGAAATGGGAGCCTAGGTGTAGGTCCAATGATAAGAATACATTAAAACCCAACAATACATACAAGGGTTTACATATATACCATCCGGAAGCTAAAATACGCACTAAAAAGCACCCGAACGCACTTTAAGTGCAGAATTTTATTAAATTCAGCTCAAATCAGCTTTTAAACCTATAAATACCATGCAGAATTTACGTTTTATTACCTAGAATACTTCCCCAAGTGTTGGGAATTGAAAGGGTTACAAAAAGATACTTGAAAGACACTAAACGGTGCAATTTAGCACTTTAACAAACCGGTACGTAACCGAACAACCGGGCTCTACCCGGAACACAAAAATATTGTTTTAACCACCACATTTATACTCTTGAACTCCCCTAGCCTTGTGCTAGTAGTAAGTTTCTTAGATCTCCATCTTCTTCATATTTTTGATGGTTAATAGTGAAAAGAATGGTGAAATATCAAGAAACACTAAGAACATAATCAAGTCTTGAAACATAAACTAACAAAGTGATGAAGTATGGTTAAAATAATAAAGAAATCATGTTATTCTTGTGTTGTTATGCTTGTTGTTTGTTGTATGCTAGTTAAAATGATACGGTTCATCACATGGACTTGCTAGATCATGTTTAAGAACATGAACTAGCAAGATGTGAAAGTTAGAGATATGTGGATGATGAAATCATCCACACATAAACTATGAACTTGGATAAATAAAATGTTTTCTTGAAAAATAAAGATCAAAGTGGGTTATAATCTTATAGATCTAAAGATCTATGAGTGGTTTTTCGAAAGAACCAAGTGAAAGATATAAGTTTTGATAAAACTTGGATCTTACATAAACTAATCACACTTTTGGTGGGTAAACAAGTGTAGAAACACTTGTGTAGGAAGAAATTTCACAAAGAAATATTTTTAGAAAATGTGACTAGAAGTTGTGAATATTCAAACTCTTTAAAAGTAAAGTTTTTAAGAAACTAATCACACTTTTAAAGGTAACAAGACTTACTAAGTGTGCTAGTAAGTTACTACATGTTTTTATAAATCTCCAAGTTCATGAGTTTATAGTTTATACTTGTTCTTGACAAATTTGGTAAGAAGAAGTTGCATATTGTTGATTGTTGAGGATGTTTTAAAAGAAAATAAACACATGTTTTGAAAACATGGGAAACCTCCATTTTTAGGGGAAACTCTGTCAAAATTTCTATAAATTTCGACACTTCGAAAAATATAAGTTTTATGAAACTTATTCCCTAAAAATGTACCTAAAAATATTTACCAAGGTTTCCCAATTTTTATGAAAACTTCAAGATAAGAAATGAAGATTTCTTCAAGATTAAAATTGATATTAAGTATGTATATTTTTGAGGAAAAATATATGTATTTATTGATCACTAAATTTTGTGCTAAGTGTATGTAGTATGTATTATACTCGATAGTGTATTAGGACTTGAAGATACACTAAATACTCTTAAGGAGTGAAGATACAAAAATACACATACAACATCCTTAGACAAATACAAGATACTTATATTTATTTTTGAGAAACTAATATAAGTAATACAAATAGTTAAAAATATAAATTATTTTTAACACAAGAACACATTTACAAAAGATAGTGACTTGTACTTGTGCGATACAAGTCTAGTGACTAACGTTAATAAAACACGTTTAGGTCACGAAGCTAGATAAGCAAATCCGGTGAAGTTTACGACACAGGAACGCAAAGTTGTGAGTTCATGCTCCACCTTTTCTTTAACTGTTTTTGGTTTTATAACTCTCGGGGGTGAAATACATGTTACAAATATTACAATGTTTACAAATGAAATGATACAAAAACAAGAAGCACTCTTGGTGAGAACGAGTACCAAGTATGATGCGATATATGAAATGCCTACGAAAGGCCTATGAAATACTAGATCATGTGAGCATAGACTTAATACTAAAAATGCCATAAAGTCTTGGTGAAAACTAGTACCAAGCCATTAAAAAAACATTCATTAGTTAGGGACGACGGTTAGATCTAACAGGTACGGCCGAACCCCACTCATGGTCACAACTAGTACCTAGTAGTGCTTCGGAGTCCCAGTCGAGGCTAATCGACACAGTCGAGGTTAATCGACACAGTCGAGGGTAATCGACATAGTCAAGGGAAATTGACACAGTCGAGGAAAATCGACAAGGGTATGAGCCAACACTAGTGCTCTCTATGTCCTCAAGGAGTCATAACAAGTACTCCCTATGTCCTCACATGCCTTAAAAGGAGCCATTACGAGTGCTCCATGTGCCTTAAAGTCTCTCAAAGATTTACAAGAATACTTTATTTTACAAGGATTACGATATACAAACAAGACGCATGAACTCGCTCAACTTTATGTTGATGTTTTCCAAAATTACATGTATTTCAGGTGACAGGTTGGATCTTGGGCGCGGATGTCGTAACTAGAAGTAGACTTCAAGTTTAGATGTCATCCACTTTTGTTAAATTGTAACCTAGACGAAGGTTGTGTTTTTAAAACTTAAATAACAAGTGTTTGTAATACTCAAATTTTCATGAATGGATGAACATCGTTTTGATCATGTAGTTGTTTATTACGATTGAATGCAATGATATTAAACCAGTCACACATCATACGCTTCCGCAAAAGACAGGGTGTGACAGATAAAAAGTTGAACGGCCCAATCAATATTCAGATCCATTTATAGCGGCCCAATCAGATTTGAGTGAAACATCATTGTTGTCGGCTTAGTGGTATTTTTGGTCCAATTAAAAGTTAGTGTGGGCTTGTGAAATTTGGAACAAGAGTTTTTAAACCGAGTTTGATTTGTGGGCCTCTGCTTATGGATTAAAATTGGAATACAAACGTTTAGTGGGCTTCGTGAAAATTGAAATTTTGTGAACTTTGAGAATTTGTGAAACTTGTTATCGAAAAATGGAAAACAGATTTGAAAACACTGAAAGTAAAAAATCATTGTTAAAGAAATATTTTGAATTATTTTCAAGTCTGCCAGGTGAATCTACAAAGTCTCTCATTGAAAGATATTGTCATCTTGTTCGTTCAATGTCTCAAATGGATATTACTAAATATCCAGAGGAATGGGTTGAGAAATTAGCCGATGCTTTACCTCAAACAGAATGGGGTACATATCTTATGAGATTGAAGAATACCGGAGAGTACTATAGATTGGCAATTTCTCAATTCATTGAAAAACTTGAAGAGCAAATGGATAACAACGCTAATAATGAGAAAAGTGAAGTTTCAAAAGAAAAGGCTTCAGAAGTTGTTGTAGAAAAAGCTGAAAAGGCTTCAAAAGTTGTTGTCGAAAAAATTGAAAAGGTTTCAGAAGTTGTTTCAGAAAAAGCTCCAGTTTTCGATCACTCATCAGATGAAGAGAGTGATGATGACAGTGGAGAAATTAAACAACTTGAATTTTATAAAGGATTATTTTCACCTGATTTATATAATATGTTTTTTGCAGCAAAATTGGAAATGCTCAAGAATAAACAAGCTGCTAAAATGAAGAATCATAAGGCAGCAAATGTGGAAGAAATTGACAAAATCCGAGAAGAAACAGGTTGACAGTGCTTATCTAGAAAAATCTGAACAAGATGAAACAATTGAGGTGTCAGAAAACAGTGAAGTCAAATCTGAAGAAAAAGTTCTTGTGGTAAAAGAACAGGTTGAAGAAATTCCAGCTTTCAAGATTGAGAAGGAAGCTGATGTGAAAATGATGTCTGAGAAATGCTCAAAATGTGATAAATTTGAAGCAGACAATGTCAAACTCTTGAAAGATGTGGAAAGTTTGACATTGGAAAACAAAAATTTGAAAGAAAATGAAAAAGTATTTCAAAATAAAATAACACTTTTGGAAAATGAAAAATGGAAAAATGAAAAAGATTTTGAAAACAAAATAAAATCTTCAGAAAATGAAGATTTTTGGATAAAATTAGAAAACAAAAATTTAAAAGAAAAAGAAACAAAATTTCAAAGTCAAATAAAAGTTTTAGAAAATGAAAAATTTGTTCTTGAAGAGAACAAAATTGAAAATGAAAAGGCAATAAATTCTCATCGTGAAAAAATCTCTCAACTTGAAAAAGAGGTTGAGAGAGCTAAAAATAAAATTGATGAGTTAGAAAAGACATTGAAAGGTTTTGTGACCTCATCAGTATTGATAGATCATATATGTCCAAAACCTATCAATGAGATTCCAATAAATGACAATGTCACAAACTGTGATAAAGTCATAATTGAAGATTGTGATGATAAAACTGATGATGAAAATGAAAAAAGAAAAATATTTTTTAAATTAAAAGAAAAATTTCAAGAAACTGTTTTGTAGTCTACTGAAAGAGGTGAATGCTCAACGTAAAAACCTTTGAAGAAGAATGCAGAACAAAAACAAAATGTGAAAAATTCAAAAAAAATTCAAAAAGAAAATAAAAGGTCATCAGTTCAATCATCCAATTGTGATAAAAAATCACAAAAAATTTGAAAAACAAAACTCACAAAAAGTTGTTAATAAGTTGTGCAGGTTTGACCACAGTGCTCAAAAGACAAATCCAGATTACAAGAGGAGACATGACTACCACAAAGCCAAACAATGTCATGATCTGAGCATTTGGTTTGAAAGTGGTGAATGGTACGATAACAGGATGTGTTACAAATGTGGTTTTAGAGGACACATTGCTGTTAACTGCCAGAGTCAGAGATTTGAGACGAGGAGATGCTATGAATGTCAAATCAAAGGTCATATTGCCAGAGATTGCCCAATGAGATCAAAGGGAAGATCGAGGGCTGAATCTCATGGAAAGATGAAGAAATCAGTCAAAGTCGAAGAAAAACCCAAAGAACAGAAAGTGAAACTTTCACAAGGGCGGAAAGATAGACTGAGAAAGAAAAGAAAGAAAGCAAGAGAGTATCTAGAAAGGATTTTGTCCTCGGGTACAACTGGTAATTCAGATAAAAGTTCTGATGAATCAATTTGCACAACAAAAAATGGTCATTCAAGTAAAACGAATTCATCAGATACAAATCTTAGGACAAAAGAGAGGATAAAGAAAGAAAAATTGACTAATCAAACTGATAAAAAATCAAAGAAAGTTAATTTTTCGGATAAAATCTTTATCAAAGTTTTTGAGTATAAAAGCAATTGTGAAAGCTCATTCATGTCACAGGTGGATAAATTTGGAAAACCTAAATCTTGTAAGGATTGGGTTCCAATAAAGAATGGCGATGAATTTGTTTCTGCGAAAACAAAAGAGCCATCTTCTGGCAATGAATTTGTTTCTTCGGAAGCAAAAGAGCCACATTTTGGCAATGAATCTGACTTGTCAAAGTCAGAAGAGCCACGTTCGGGCAATGAATCTGATTCGTCAAAGTCAGAGGAGCCACAAATTGAGGTAAAAAGTGATGTTTCCGTGTCGACAATCGATGATGCAAATTTTCCATCATTGTCAAATGGAAATTTAAAACAAAAAGCTGGCAAACCCAAGGCACGCCAGGCTTGGGTGGATCTTTTTAAATAAAAATCCTGACTTGCCGGAGCTCCCAAGTTGGTAATCGTGGAGCAGGAATCGGCATCTTTCTTGAGAAATTCACTTCGGTGATATTTCGTATTTCAAAGGGATTAATCAAGGACATTAATTTGTACTTGATTTATCTTTCCTACAAGTGGTGTTGTTGATAGAACCGAAAAATGTTAAATTTTTCAAGTGGTTGAAGAAAAACAAAGTGATGAAGTAAACCCTAACCTACAAGTGGTCTGTGAAAATCAACAAAACTAATTTTTCCGGAAAAAACCATTCTGATTAAAACAAACTTAAGTGTTTTGAAATCATAATGGGAAAATAGTTTGTTAAAAGGGGGAGTTCTGATTGTTAAGCCAAGTGGATGGCGAATTGAAGCAATTCGATATCATGTTGTCACTAACTTTGTACAGTGTGTTTTCAAATTTTCCCAAAAAATCAAAAATTGAAATATAATTTTGATTTTAGGGGGAGTAAAATTTTAAAAAAATTGAAAATTTGAAAATACCAAAAACATTGGAAAAAGCAAAAAAGAGTTTTTGTGGAAAAAGAGGAAATGATAGTATATCAGTGGACTATCAGTGCACGCTAGAAAATTGTAAAGTTTTATAAAGTTTTAAACAGTCTCACTAGGGATGTGTCGGTAGGCTCTGCTAAGACCAGTAGTTTTGCGAAAACGATACAAATGTAACGCAAAATGCCTAAGTCTGGTGGGAAACACGGTCAAACGCATAGTACTTAGCTTTGTCCTTCTTGATTGTGTGCCTGCTCGGTAATTGCTGATTGTCTTATGACATAAAACTGGTAAGTTTGTGAGCTTTCACAACTTTGCTGAAAAGTCACTGTGATTTTGTGTTTTCTTTTTGCAAAAATATAAACTTGTTTGATTTCTTTATTTTGATTAAGCATTGGACATCCTCTCCGTATACGTGAGTATCGACCTGGATGTTAATGCCTAATCATTCTGCTTTAGTTTCTTTGGTGTTTCGTTTAAGCTTTGGATCACCTCTGTGTATACGGGAGTATCGAACTGGTGGTTAAAGCCTAAACACTTTCAACTTGTTTTATTTTTTCTTATTTTACTTAAACATTGGACGATCTCTGCGTATACGGGAGTATCGACCTGATCGTTAATGTTTAAGTGTTCTTGGTTATTTTTGCACAAATCACAGTTGATGAAAGTTTAAAAGCATTATTCGGGTCAGTGCATTACATGATGAGGGGATATGCTTAGATTGTGGGGCACATAGGATTTTAGTGCTATCTAATATACCTTAAACGTATCGGTAAGCATTACGAACATCTTAGAGGAGTTTAAGTGGACCACCATATCGATGATCTAAGGTGAATTGTTTAAAAGCTTTAAGTGATAAAATTTAGATCAACGGTGCAGCTGATGTGTCTAAATAAACTGATATAATCCTCTTACACAAACTCACAAAAATATTGTCTGTAAATATTTCTTTATTATTTTTCATTAATTTGTTTTAGTATAAAATTTTGAAAAATCCAAAAAGATTTTATTTCATCTTATTTTCGACAACTGATGTTGAACAGCTGTTTTTCAAAATTCCGAGTGCTAAACATGATGAACAAATGGTTTAGGAGAGTTTGATTGAAATGAAATTTGATTTTGAAAAGATTAAATGGTTCATTAAGTTGAAACCAAACTTGAATGGTTTGATTAAATGGTTAGACAGAAGTTAAAATTGTTATATATGAAAAACTTATGTTCTGAAAGAGGATATGCAGGTTAAAGCCAGGTTTCTGATCCTGTTGCTACGAAGAGCCAGGAGATGTTTCAGAACCTGTGAAAACCTAAAGCAGAGTTTGAGGCAGGATTCAATCTCAAGGCGATAGCTAATTCCAGACGGCGATCCCAGCTTGATGAAAGGGGAGTCTGACGATGTTAGAGCCAGAGATAGATCCTGGAACATCATTCGAAAAGGAAAAGATGCAGATGCTAAAGATTTTATGAAATCAACATTCAAGGGGGAGTGTTAATGTTGATAAAGAGAAGAAAGAGATTGTGAGATGCTTACAATGGAGAATATTATGCGAAGAACGAGAAGACTGTTCAAGACTGAAGAGTTGACATGCTGAAGACTCGCACAAAAGACTTCGTCAACATCCAAGGGGAGTCTGTTGGTGCATGTGTCTGTCAACTTCTTCTTCGTTCGAGTCTTGTATTAGAATTGAAAGATCAAGGCACGAAATACGAGAAAACGAGAAAACATGTGAGAAAAGTCATTTCGCACGAAATGACACATACCCATTTTGTACGAAATCATATGTCTATATATAGGGTGCTTGAGTCTTTCATTTGTAACTTTTGATTCCGGACGCCGAAGTGCTGCCGAAGTGTCTCTAGACTGTAAAACGCTTTCAGATCAATAAACTAGACAATTAATGTGTATATCAAGCTAAATCAACATCAATACGTATGTTTCCGCCTCTCGTATTGATCGGAACTCTTCTGATAGACTCGTTTAGATCGACTCTCGATCCTACATAAACTAATCAAAATGGATTAAACATAGCATTTTCAAATATTTTTCATGATCTTCAAACAGTTCATCTTTCAAGTTTTCATATTCAATCAACATGTTTATCCTACACATAATCATGCATTCTGTGAACAAAAATCATAACACATAATCTAGATATCAAGGCAATCTTGTAAACCATCATCAAACAAAACATTTGTTCTATAATATCTAACATAAATCAGATGGTCATAAACATCCTAAACTATCATTCGTTTACCATTCAAAACATCTTAACAAAACATTATCATACAAAAGTTCACACTTTTCACAAAAAGATAATGTTCATCTTAGACATTGGAACCAAGCATGTATATTATTCATCAAGCACACACCTTTGTCAAACATTATCATCATACATCTAACTATTCACACAAATGAGCACTTTTTTGTAACAACTGGCATCAAACCGGTAATTTCCGTACACTTTAATTATTATTTAATGACTGCAATTATGTGCTTAAATGTCAACATTGTTTGATTACATACTATACAAGTGAATTCATGCACGTTTTATACCACAAAATATTGCTTTATGCATTAATGATAGCGTTGCGTCAGAAATACTAGTAAACTCACCGGTAAGACACATTGTGTCAACAATTCTGCAGAAAGCAGTTAGACAATAGAATTGGGGCCTAGGTGTAGGTCCAACGACAAGAATACATTAAAACCCAAGAGTACATACAAGGGTTTACATATGGACTTTCCGGAAGCTAAAATACGCACTAAAAAGCACCCGAAACATACTTTAAATGCTGAATTTCACATATTTCAGCAAAATTCAGCATTGTGACAAATTTATAACATGCAAAAACATGACTAATTGGTCCTGCATATTTTCCTGAGTGTCGGTCACAAAAGGATACTTAAAGGACACTAAACAGTGCAATTTAGCACTTTAATGAACCGGTATCTAACCGAACAACCGGACATTACCCGGAACATCAAAATATTGCTAGAAGCATTGTTTTACTTTTTCTGAGCTAGTTATGGCTCCCGAACACTCTAACATATTACATAAAGCATCCTACACTTAAAACACTAGACATTATACTTAACCTCCACTAATTAATTGCATCTACCATCAAAATTACACATAACCCCCTCCCCCTTCATGCCTACGGCTCACATAAGGGGCCCCACTCAAGATCACTCAATCTTTCCTAAATCCCCATGTAATCCACCTAAGATTTTGATGAGTTCCATTTTGATTATGTGTGTACTTGAGGGGACAATGGATCCTTTGGTTAATAGCACTCAGAGGGTTATATAAACACTTAACCATCTCACTTAACACCACACAACTTCAACTCCTCTCTCCCTCAAAGCTTCGGCCGACCCCCCTTGTCCACACACCACCCATTTTCATTCAAGCTTCAAGCATTCCAAGTGTATCTCAAGGTGATAAAGGGTGATTTAGGAGGCTCGGTACTCACGGAACTTGAAGGACCTCTCTTGTGTGCTATTATCCACTTTTTTTCCTCATTGTTCTTCCCTAGCTTCAAGCTAGTAGTAAGATCCTTTTAACACTTGTTTACTTCCATTTTAGTTGGTTAAAAGATATAACATGTTGATTATCATAAGAACACTAAAAGACATACACATGAATCTTGAAACATAAGGTGAAATATGATGATATCTTGATGAAATGATGTTGGTTAGTAGATGTATAATGTTTGCTTATTGATTACTGTCACACCCCGACCACGTAGAACATACAAAACGTGGCGGAAACGTCAGGGAGTGTTGTAACAGAATTAATTGTTTCAAATCCATGGCAATTGAAGTTTCATTTTATTAATCAAACATGAGAGTTTACATTGTTTTTAACAAGAAACAAAGAGTACATAACATAAATTAACTAGTTCTTGTCTCGTTTTAAGTCACTAAGGCACAGGTCCGCCTAATAAGTCCTATGCATCATCTCCTGAAAACACATGTGAAAATAGGTACGTCGGTATAAAAATGCCTGTGAGATACATAGGTTTTGTGAAAACAGAATTCATGACTTAGGTTTGAAAAAATGTTTAGTCATGAACCTTGTAATTTGCTTTGTCTTGTAAATCATTTGAAAAACGATAAGATCAGATGATATGTATAAATAAGAGAATAATGTATGGTTAAATGAATAACCATGTAAGATGAGTTTGTATAAGATAAGTTGTTTGTAAATCAATGTCTTGTGAAAAGTATGTTATTTGTATAAAATGTTATATGTCTCAAACTGAAATGATTCAAATAACGCTACGATATGTAATACCATACAAACACTTATATATAGGAAGTACGAGCGGCGTATCCACCATGCTTGTATCATATTACACACGCCTCGTTACTTAATCGCTTACTCAAACCAAACTACCAAAGTAAAATGTTTAACAATTGTAGAAATGTTTATGTATAGTCAAATGTCTTTTGTCAAATGTAAATCATGTCAACAGATACAAATGGTTCACACGATTCAACAGTTACAAACGGTTCACATAATCAAAAGGTTACGACGGTTCACATAGTCAAATGGTTACGACGGTTCAAAATGTAGTATAATGTGTTCATATGCTGGATGAGCATATGCAACAGAAATGCAATGTAAAACAATGTACTAAGTATGCACGTAATGAACATACATAACATAAGTGTAATGTAAAACAATGTACTAAGTATGCACACAATGGACATACATAGCATGAAATGTAAGGAAAAACAATGTACTAAGTACGCACACAATGGGCATACATAGCATGTAATGTAATGAAATCATGTACTATAAATGTACTAATGAACATAGCAGGTATATGATGTCAAAGCATGAAAGTAACAAGTAGGCACATGTGTTTCACCCCAAAACAGTTTGGAAAAACAGTAAAAGAGGGGTCTATGTACTCACATAAACACCTTGAAAACATTTAAAAGAGGGGGTTCTATGTACTCACTTGAGATTGCTTAGTAGTCCTGGAGTAACAACCAAACAATGCTAGAGATCTCGGAATCAAACGGCACCTAATATAGGTAACTATGTTAATAAACCGGACCTAAATCAGAGGATCGGATAGGATGAGGGTTCGTAAACCAACTGAGTATGGGAACTCATATAATATGGTTTAACAAAGCCTACATACTAAATCGGAACCTAACCTAAGTGCTTTCGACCCATCGCGACCCATTAAGGTAGCTTATGCTACTTTAACGCGTCGTGCGCGCAAAAGCGCACTCGAGACGTCTAACTAG
This sequence comes from Helianthus tuberosus, assembly GCA_030545235.1. NCBI lineage: Eukaryota > Viridiplantae > Streptophyta > Magnoliopsida > Asterales > Asteraceae > Helianthus > Helianthus tuberosus. Next base: position 58,979,895 of record CM060429.1, on the reverse strand, counting down.
CCCTATGACAAGTGTTATATGCCTAAACATGTTACATAATCAGTTATGTGACAAAAGTTTAGGTTACATATGCTTAATTATCAATTATAAATAAAAAGGGTATTCTGGTAATTTACCTAAGGCATATAAACTACCTATCATACAACTACTCATACGAAGCGACCATAAGGTATAACCTCGGAAGGTTATTCCCAATACACCATGGTCACCTAAGGTATTTGGTAGGATCCTATTGATCGACCAAATGGGTTGGGTTCGAAGGTATAAGCGATTTATTAGATCGCTTACCCTTACGACCCTAGACAACGTGGTAATCAGTAGGCATAGTCACAAGGGACTATAACCATCGTGATTACGCTCACGTTGCAAAGTTCAAACGAACTTCGCATTGACCATAAACTGGTCAATGTAGAAAGTCAAACAAAGTTTGACTTTCAGACTCGAAAAGCAATAAAAGAAGGAAGGAATACTTACAAAGGGTCCCCGCAAGCAAATCGTGATCGAATAGCTCAGGTATGAAGCAAAAGCCTCAACTTAGAGCATTTAGATCAGATTTTGTGGGTTTTGAATGGAAGGGGGGTTGGGTATTTATAGTGTTTCTCGAACCGTTAGGATCGTTTCTTGGAAACCGTGCTTTGATCTTGGCCATACACTTCAAGATAGTGGTTTTACAATACCATGTGAGCCCCTAGTATTGAGAAATACCATGTGCAAGGGATTAGGAGTGGTAAACAGCAGTTAACAGCCTGTTTAGAACATTGAATCTGGTCTGGGGACTGCTTGCGCACCGTAACACTAATAGTGTTGAGGTGCGCAAGGACCTAGTGTGGCAGAATGGCAGATTTGGTCCCTGCTGTGTAATAAGCTCATTTCCGACACGTTCAAGGCCCGTTAACCCCATTTCAAAGCTCTAAAATGAAGTTAAAGTATAGGGAACTTAAAATGTGTTCAAAAATATCTCGGGTGTCGGTTCGTTTGGCCGTACGATCGCGATGTTCGCTTAATTACGACGGAATGCGCAAAAGCGCGAAAAACGATCCAAATGACGCGACGAATGGATTTTTCTTATGCCAAACACTAAAATAAAATATTTTAGTGCTTACATAAATTTTTGGATGTCCGGAGGTATTCAGAACGTAAGTTATGCGCGAAAATGCAAACTTATGCACGTTTTGACACTTTTAGTCCCTGAATGACCCAAAAGTTTATTTTAGCACACCGAACCCCTCAAAGCCTATTTCTAAGCTATGTAAAGGATATTTAGGGTGTGTTTAACTTATTTTCTTGTTCCGAAATGTTTGTTACAGTTCAAATTGGCATACTTTCGCAGTTTGTCAAGTTTAGTCCCTGTAAGCGATTTAACTTGATTTTGACATACCAAAGCCTTCAAAACTTATTTCTAAGTTATGTACAGGTTATTTTAGGTATGTTAAGCCTATTTCACTATTCCGGAGTGTTCGTTGCTTTAAACTGGTTATATTTTCGCATCAGTGCGCGTATAACCTTCCAGAAAGCGATTTATAGCTTGAAATCGAACAAGATTTGATATGTGCAAAAGATACACATATTTATACAGATCCCAAGTATGAAATACAATATTTCATTGGCTTGGAATTTGTTTGATGGTCGCAGTGACCCAGGTGTCACAGTCTCCCCTACTTTAGGAAATTTCGTCCCGAAATTTATTCGTAGGAGTCCATCTGTGACTTTGTGTCAAGTAACCACCAGATATACAAGGCATAATCCTGTCATTTCCTTAACGGACAATCTTCAGAAATGAAAATGAATAGACGGAGTCATTTTCCTCAACGAGTATTCTTCAGAAGCGGAAATGAAGGAATAAACAAACGGGGATTCATTTCCTCAACGGACAATCTTCAGAAACGAAAATGAACAAACGGAGTCATTTTCAACGGGTGCTTCCTTAGAAACGGAAATGAAACAGGATAGTCAAACGGATATTCATTTCCTCAACGGACAAATCTTCAGAAACGAAAATGAACAAACGGAGTCATTTTCAACGGGTGCTTCCTCAGAAACGGAAATGAAACAGGATCGTCAAACGGATATTCATTTCCTCAACGGACAAATCTTCAGAAACGAAAATGAACAAACGGAGTCATTTTCAACGGGTGCTTCCTCAGAAACGGAAATGAAACAGGATAGTCAAACGGATATTCATTTCCTCAACGGACAAATCTTCAGAAACAAAATGAACAAACGGAGTCATTTTCAACGGGTGCTTCCTCAGAAACGGAAATGAATAGGGCTAATTCTAGACACATGACAAAACTCGCTGTGGTTTCTGTGCACTAAATTCCATAATTACGTATGCATCCATAATTACGTAATTCCTTGCACAGTCCGCACAGTTTGTCTTGTAATGTTTAGGGGAGGGAAATCAAACCTGCGATGAGGGTGACTAGACTACCATAGGGTCCTTTTAATTAGATCAACAGATGATCTTATTAATTAGGCCACCAAGGAGTCCTTTCAGCTATATCATCACATGATGTTCCTAACCAGATTTTTGGATCAATCTGTTTAACTAGACCACTCAAGGGGTCTAATTATGGAGTAGTACTTTATAACCCAAGGGACTTAACTACAACGTAGAAGTCCATTAAGGATTTTAGATAACAAAAACTTGGATTACATCAAAAACATAAAAGGGAACACATAAGCACATAATCACATAGTTGCTTAACTCAGTTATTAATTTGTTATTAACTTGATAGTGATTGAATATGGATATTCAAAGTACACCAGGAAACCAGTCGCTGGACTTCAATGTCCTCTGGGATCTATCTGAAAAGATAGGATGGTCTCCCAAAATTTGATTTTGTTTTCAAAGAAACGTAATATTCGAATTAAGGAACACAAAAATTTTAGGATTTACGGAAATATCCTTAAGTACTCTTATTAAGGATTTATAGTGGTACTTTGGGTATTCGTCTCGTGTTGTAACTTGCGCCTTGTACTTCGTTTCCTTAGAATAAACGGGTACTTAGGAATTTCTTGGAAACGCAAGAGATCATAGAATAGGAAAATTTTGGGGGTAGTTTGTTCTTCAAGGAATACGGTTCCTTGATTGTCCGTATTGTAAGGGATATGTTGTTTATACATGCAACCACATAAATACATTGCAATGTAAATAAAAGATTTATTTATAAACAACGATAACAACTGTTTCATGGACCATGACAACAAAAGAAAATAATACATAAGACGTGATTATTTCTAAACGATGTTGTTGGTCAGATGCTCATCCCTGTGCTGGATTAGCATTAGCAAGCTTTTGGGCAATTTCTTCGGAAATGACCCATCTCGCCACAGTTGAAGCAAGAACCTGGTAGAAAACGACCTTGAGCAGGATTGTTGCCAGCTTGGTTTGGTGCAGCTGCAGCTGGGCAAACTCTTGCTGTATGGCCTATAAGTCCACAAGTTTGGCATTTGCGGCACTTTACATTGGCATGATGATGGAGGCTACATTGGTTGCACAAGGGTGCAGTTCCATTGTATGGCTTCCTAGCAGGGGGGTTGAGCTGGTTGGTTGGGGACGGCTTGATCATTGTGAGTAACCATGGCGAAGTTCTGAGAAACATTTCGCTTCTTTGACTTCCTAGGAGATCCAGTCTGTTCATCCATGGTCTTTGATTCCTCGATTGGGTTCGATTTCTCGACCGGTCTCTTGTCACCTTTTCGGAAAAGTTTACCTTTCCTGATCTTTGATTCAGTCAAGGTTGCAGATAGCTCAATGGCCTGTCTAACTGTAGTAGGGTTGCTACCAGTCACAATGTCTTGTATTGAGTCAGGGAGGCCATCAATGTACTTTTCGATTGCCTTATCCAAAGGCGTGACCATGTTTGGGCATAACAGACTTAACTCCTCATAATGGTCCATGTAGGATCGATGCTCACCGCTATCTTGTGTAAGATTGTCAAATTCCCTTTCCAAGGCCCTGATCTCGTGACGAGGACAGAATTCCTTCATTATAAGGGCCCTAAGTTCAGCCCATGTCTGTGCTAGAGCAACTTCTGCACCACGATCTCTCATAACCCCGTTCCACCACGTAAGGGCCCTCTTCTGGAACACACTCGAAGAAAACTCGACCTTGCAATTGTCAGGACACTGCACGTGGCGGAAAGTATTCTCAATGCTCTCGAACCATTGAAGAAGCCCAGTCGCTCCCTCAGAACCACTAAACTTGAGTGGTTTAGCCGAGTTTAAACTCTTGAAATTGCATGGACCATTGTTGTTGTTGTTGGCTTGGTTCCATTGAGCAAAGAGGTTTGGGAATTGAGCAGCCATTTGCTGCGCAATGATTTCTGCCAGTTCGGTAGTCGCTATCTGGTTTTCGCGTCGAGGAGGCATTCTAAAAGAGGAAAACATGAAAGAAAACAAATGAAATGGCATTGGGTAAGAATAGGATGTTACAATTAACGACCAAAATCATGGTTGATGGTCATTTGTTTGAACCACGAAGCAAACAAACAACACAAAGGCTGAATCAAAGCAAATAGATCCTCATAGTGTATTGCGAAGACATGCTCGCCTATAAGTGGACACTCACCCCAAGAGTTCCCAGGTAAGAGTGACTGGTCCGATTATGTGGATTTGTACGAACACTCTAGCCTTAGACAGAAAACCCAGGGTACAGGCATTCACTCTTCCAGTTTGCACGTGTTCACACTATTTAGGACCCAAAACTTTGACGAGATTTGGAAAACTCAAAGGGGTTCAAAACCTTATAATAGAGGGTTCAAAACCTAGTAATCAATCATCCTAGAACAGATGATTAGTTTTCAAAGCGGTTTTGAACTTTGTGTTCTCATTGTGGTTATCACCTAAGGATAGGTGAAGGTATCGTTTTATGACTAAACGCAAGTAAACTCGCGTTAGGGTCCTAGGAAGGTTATAGACTAGGTCAAAGTATTACTAATAACCTAATTCCCAATAACCATTGGCTCTGATACCAACTTTTCTGTCACACCCCGACCACGTAGAACATACAAAACGTGGCGGAAACGTCGGGGAGTGTTGTAACAGAATTAATTGTTTCAAATCCATGGCAATTGAAGTTTCGTTTTATTAATCAAACATGAGAGTTTACATTGTTTTTAACAAGAAACAAAGAGTACATAACATAAATTAACTAGTTCTTGTCTCGTTTTAAGTCACTAAGGCATAGGTCCGCCTAAGTATGTCTTGATAAGTCCTATGCATCATCTCCTGAAAACACATGTGAAAATAGGTACGTCAGCATAAAAATGCCTGTGAGATACATAGGTTTTGTGAAAACAGAATTCATGACTTAGGTTTGAGAAAATGTTTAGTCATGAACCTTGTAATTTGCTTTGTCTTGTAAATCATTTGAAAAACGATAAGATCAGATGATATGTATAAATAAGAGAATAATGTATGGTTAAATGAATAACCATGTAAGATGAGTTTGTATAAGATAAGTTGTTTATAAATCAATGTCTTGTGAAAAGTATGTTATTTGTATAAAATGTTATATGTCTCAAACTGAAATGATTCAAATAACGCTACGATATGTAATACCATACAAACACTTATATATAGGAAGTACCAGCGGCGTATCCACCATGCTTGTATCATATTACACACGCCTCATTACTTAATCACTTACTCAAACCAAACTACCAAAGTAAAATGTTTAACAATTGTAGAAATGTTTATGTATAGTCAAATGTCTATTGTCAAATGTAAATCATGTCAACAGATACAAATGGTTCACACTGTTCAACAGTTACAAACGGTTCACATAATCAAAGGGTTACGACGGTTCGCATAGCAAAATGGTTACGACGGTTCAAAATGTAGTATAATGTGTTCATATGCTGGATGAGCATATGCAACAGAAATGCAATGTAAAACAATGTACTAAGTATGCACGTAATGAACATACATAGCATAAGTGTAATGTAAAACAATGTACTAAGTATGCACACACTGGACATACATAGCATGAAATATAATGAAAAACAATGTACTAAGTACGCACACAATGGGCATACATAGCATGTAATGTAATGAAAGCATGTACTATAAATGTACTAATGAACATAGCAGGTATATGATGTCAAAGCATGAAAGTAACAAGTAGGCACATGTGTTTCACCCCAAAACAGTTTGGAAAAACAGTAAAAGAGGGGTCTATGTACTCACATAAACACCTTGAAAACATTTAAAAGAGGGGGTTCTATGTACTCACTTGAGATTGCTTAGTAGTCCTTGAGTAACAACCAAACAATGCTAGAGATCTCGGAATCAAACGGCACCTAATATAGGTAACTATGTTAATAAACCGGACCTAAATCGGAGGATCGGATAGGATGAGGGTTCGTAAACCAACTGAGTATGGGAACCCATATAATATGGTTTAACAAAGCCTACATACTAAATCGGAACCTAACCTAAGTGCTTTCGACCCATCGCGACCCATTAAGGTAGCTTATGCTACTTTAACGCGTCGTGCGCGCAAAAGCGCACTCGAGACGTCTAACTAGCCCTATGACAAGTGTTATATGCCTAAACATGTTACATAATCAGTTATGTGACAAAAGTTTAGGTTACATATGCTTAATTACCAATTATACATGAAAAGGGTATTCTGGTAATTTACCTAAGGCATATAAACTACCTATCATACAACTACTCATACGAAGCGACCATAAGGTATAACCTCGGAAGGTTATTCCCTATACACTGTGGTCACCTAAGGTATTTGGTCGGATCCTACTGATCAACCAAATGGGTCGGGTTCGAAGGTATAAGCGATTTATTAGATCGCTTACCCTTACGACCCTAGACAACGTGGTAATCAGTAGGCATAGTCACAAGGGACTATAACCATCGTGATTACGCTCACGTTGCGAAGTTCAAACAAACTTCACATTGACCATAAACTGGTCAATGCAGAAAGTCAAACAAAGTTTGACTTTCGGACTCGAAAAGCAATAAAAGAACGAAGGAATACTTACAAAGGGTCCCCGCAAGCAAATCGTGATCGAATAGCTCAGGTATGAAGCAAAAGCCTCAACTTAGAGCATTTAGATCAGATTTGGTGGGTTTTGAATGGAAGGGGGGTTGGGTATTTATAGTGTTTCTCGAATCGTTAGGATCGTTTCTTGGAAACCGTGCTTTGATCTTGGCCATACACTTCAAGATAGTGGTTTTACAATACCATGTGAGCCCCTAGTATTGAGAAATACCATGTGCAAGGGATTAGGAATGGTAAACAGCAGTTAACAGCCTGTTTAGAACATTAAATCTGGTCTGGAGACTGCTTGCGCACCGTAACACTAATAGTGTTGAGGTGCGCAAGGACCTAGTTTGGCAGAATGGCAGATTTGGTCCCTGCTGTGTAATAAGCTCATTTCCGACACGTTCAAGGCCCGTTAACCCCATTTCAAAGCTCTAAAATGAAGTTAAAGTATAGGGAACTTAAAATGTGTTCAAAAATATCTCGGGTTTCGGTTCGTTTGGCCGTACGATCGCGATGTTCGCTTAATTACGACGGAATGCGCATAAGCGCGAAAAACGATCCAAATGACGCGACGAATGGATTTTTCTTATGCCAAACACTAAAATAAAATATTTTAGTTCTTACCTAAATTTTTGGATGTTCGGAGGTATTCAGAACGTAAGTTATGCGCGAAAATGCAAACTTATGCACTTTTTGACACTTTTAGTCCCTGAATGACCCAAAAGTTTATTTTAGCACACCGAACCCCTCAAAGCCTATTTCTAAGCTATGTAAAGGATATTTAGGGTGTGTTTAACTTATTGTCATCTTCCGGAATGTTTGTTACAGTTCAAATTGGCATACTTTCGCAGTTTGTCAAGTTTAGTCCCTGTAAGCGATTTAACTTGATTTTGACATACCAAAGCCTTCAAAACTTATTTCTAAGTTATGTAAAGGTTATTTAAGGTATGTTAAGCCTATTTCACTATTCCAGAGTGTTCGTTGCGTTAAACTGGTTATATTTTCGCATCAGTGCGCGTATAACCTTCCAGAAAGCGATTTAGAGCTTGAAATCGAACAAGAATTGATATGTGCAAAAGATACACATATTTATACAGATCCCAAGTATGAAATACAATATTTCATTGGCTTGGCATTTGTTTGATGGTCGCAGTGACCAAGGTGTCACAATTACTAGAAGTATTGATGTTGATCATTACATGAAGCTTGTTTGATTGTGATTAAACACATGATCTAGCAAGTTAGAGGATGATTATGTGTTAACACAAGAAGATCATCCTCATGTATAAACATGAACTTGATGAATAAATGATTTCTTGGAAAATAATAAACAAAGTAAGCTAGTAAACTTATAGATCTAAGATGTATGAATGGTATTCTAAAAGAATCAAGTTTAAAATGTGATTTTTAGAAGATCTTGGTTTTTACTTAAACTTACACTATTTTTTGTGACGAAATAAGTGTAGAGACACTAGAAAAACAAGAAGATTTAATAAAGAAACATTTTTGTAAAATATGTTTACAAGTTGTAAACACTCAAATCTTCCAAGAATAGGATTTTTGAAGAAATAAACACACTTTAAAGAGTAACTAAGTCTACTAGAAACATTACCAAGTTACTACAAGTTTTTAAGAAAGATCAAGTTCATGTTGTTATGTAACTTACTTGATTTTGGCACTTGGTAAGTGTTGAATGAGTTGTTGATTGTTGTGATATTTTTAAAAGAAAATAAACACATGTTTTGAAAACATGGGAAACCTTCATTTTTAGGGGAAACTCTGTCAAAATTTCTATAAAATTTTGACACTTAGAAAAATATAAGTTTTTGAGAAACTTATTCCCTAAAAATGTATCTAAAAATATTTACCAAGGTTTCCCTAATTTTTGTGTTAAGAAATGATGATTTCTTCAAGATTAATATTGATATTAAGTATCTATATTTTTGAGAAAAATATATATTTATTGATCACCAAATTTAGTGCTAAGTGTATGTAATATGTATTATATGTGATAGTGTATTAGGACTTGAAAATACACTAAATACTCCTAAGGAGTGAAGATACAAAAATACACATACAACATACTTAGACAAATACAAGAGAATATATTTATGAAAATATATTACTTGATAGAATAAATAACTTGGACAAGTTATGAACATGAAATGAAGTTTTGGACAAAATACATAATTCGGGTGAAAAATACAAGATACTTATATTTATTTTTGAGAAAATAATATAAGTAAGATACATAGTTAAAAATATAAATTATTTTTAACACAAGAACACATATACAAAAGATAGTGACTTGTACTTGTGCGATAAAAGTCTAGTGACTAACGTTAATAAAACACGTTTAGGTCACGACGCTAGAATCCGGTGAAGTTTACGACGCAGGAACACAAAGTTTTGAGTTCATTCTCCCCCTTTTCTTTTAACTGTTTTCAGTTTTATAACTTCGGGGGTGAAATACATGGTACAATGTTTACAAATGGTATAATGGATACAAGAATTGAGGAATGATACGAGAAATCGTGTCACGAATAGGGTACCATAAGCACCATTAATCGTGTACGTACTAAGACCGCATAACAAAATGTTAGATCTAATGGGTTTTCGGGCAGCCACACTCTTGGTGAAAACTAGTACCGAGTAGTGCTTTTATGTCTCCGTCGTGAATCGACAACTAGAAAAATGCCTATGGTTTGGATGCTTCCTATGTCGTGTCACATGTTAATGGCTTTGCAACCCATTAACAACTTGATACATACAGAAATACTTGATTTATACGAGATACATACCATGTTTTTCATACAAAGTATACAAACGTTCAATACAAGAACTGCATGAATTCACACCAACATTATGTTGACATTTTCCAAAAAATCACATGTATTTCAGGTAAGTAAAGTGGATGTGCGCACGGTCTTACTCTTGCTCGTGGATGTTGCTTATGTTTTACCTATGAATAAAGTTGTAAACTTTCAGACAATGTGCTGTCTTTTGATGTAAACACTTAAACTATGATTTCAATTATGTAACGTTTGGCATTTGAAGTTATTTTTACTAATCGTATGCAATGAAAACCTTTCATGATCACACCTCGTGCTTCCGCTTTAGGAAGGGGTATGACAGATTGGTATCAGAGTTGCGATTGTAGTGAACCAGGATTCCTTCTCGAGTCTAGACTACAATCTCTAGGATCCTTTCACGAAAACAATTTTTCAAAAGGTTTTCATTGCATAAAACTTTTCGCGACATCCACTACCTGAAACTGTTTACAAAAGAGTCAAGAAAAGACACTACGAGACTTAGGGTGCACTGGAGTAGCACTTGTCTGTGATTAAGAATTACTTGCAATTATGTGTGATAATTGATACATATACTAGAAGTAGAATGTCACAGGTATACGTGACTTCGTCTGAAAACAATGGCCTGTCTGAAGGAAGAGATACGAGGTTAAAATGAACTGTGTGGACTGTGCAAGGAGTTACGTAATTATGGATGCATACATAATTATGGAATTCAGTGCACAGAAACCACAGCAAGTCTTGTCACGTATAGATTCCCTCAGTGAAAGAAAAGGGAAAACGTGAACACCCTTCCCCCAGCCTATTAAATACTCTTTTAAGAGTAATGATTTAAGGTATAAAGACAAGAACCGCCAATGTGAAGTAAGGTGTTTATCTAATTATACATGCTTGTTGCTGTATGAATTGATTTATACATTTGGCGGATTGTTTGATGTCACTTATGTGGTATATGCCTGTGTATATATATACTACTACTGTCTCGTATGACGATATCAAACAAATGTCTAACCCTGTTGTGTTATGTTCCGACAGAACATGGCACCCAGAAGGGCTGTGAACGCTCATGATCAACCTCCTCCTCCCCCACTGCCAAGGACTGCTGAAGAGCTAAACGCCCTACTGGAAGAAAGGATCTCCGCAGCTATCGCCCAGTACGAGGCGAACTGTACTGAAGACAGTGGAGGACCAAGCAATGTAAGACGTAATGGGAATGGAGATTCATCTGGAGGAAACGCAGCTCAGGGCTGCACTTTCAAGCAGTTTCTCGACTATAAACCGCTGAACTACGACGGCACTGGGGGTGCAGTGGCGTTTGTACGCTGGACGGAAAAGACTGATGCCACTATCCGCATGAGCAAGTGTACCGCGGATCAACAAGTCACTTTTGCTACTGGGTTGTTTGTCGATGGAGCTCTGACTTGGTAGAATTTGCAAGTCCAAACTCTGGGTGATTATGCCGCTTATGGCATGTCTTGGGATGAGCTGAAGGAGAAGATGAGAGAGAAGTATTGCTCTCGTGCTGAACTCCAAAGGTTGGAGACGGAGTTCTAGCACTTGACCATGGAAGGTGCTGACATTACTGGTTATACTCGAAGGTTCCACGATCTGTCAAGAGTGATCCCCCTACATGGTGACTCCCGAATTTAAGCGCGTTGAACGCTACATTTGGGGATTGGCCTCAGAATTTTGCAGCATGGTAACTTCGGCCAAACCCGCAACAATCACTGAGGCTGTAACTCTGGCTGTCAGCCTTACTGAAGATGCTGTTCGAATGAAGAAGTTATCGTTGAACCCAATAGAAAATACTGAGACGCATGCTGAGTCGTCCGGTGACAAGAAAAGGAAGCATGCAAACCTGAATCAAGCAACCCGTGTGACACCTGTGCCTCCACGGCCATCAAACAAATACTGTGTCAATGAAATATTGTATTTCATACTTGGGATTTGTATAAATATGTGTATCCTTTGCACATATCAATTCTTGTTCGATTTCAAGCTTTAAATCGCTTTCTGGAAGGTTATACGCGCTCTGATGCATAAATATAACCCGTTTAATGCAACGAACACTCCGGAATAGTGAAATAGGCTTAACATACCTTAAATAACCTTTACATAACTTAGAAATAAGTTTTGAAGGCTTTGGTATGGCAAAATCGAGTTAAATCGCTTACAGGGACTAAAGTTGACAAACTGCGAAAGTATGCCAATTTGAACTGTAACAGACATTCCGGATCATGGATATAAGTTAAACATACCATAAATATCTTTTACATAGCTTAGAAATTGGCTTTGAGGGGTTCGGTGTGCTAAAATAAACTTTTGGGTCATTCAGGGACTAAAAGCGTCAAAAAGTGCACAAGTTTGCACTTTCGCGCATAACTTACGTTCTGAATACATCCGGACATCCAAAAATTTATGTAAGTACTAAAATATTTTATTTTAGTGTTTGGCATAAGAAAAATCCATTTGTCACGCAATTTGGATCGTTTTTCGCGCTTATGCACATTCCGTCGTAATTAACCGAACAACGCAATCGTACGGCCAAACGAACCGACATCCGTGATGTTTTCAAGCATATTTCATGTTCCCTATGTCTTAACATCATTGTGGAGCTTGAAATTTGGTTTGACGGGTGTTAGAAGTGCCGTTACGCAACGAAACAAGGTGCAGGGGCCTGTTCTGCCATTTTTGAAAGTTACAGACCTGCAAGGTCCTTGCGCACCGTAAGGTTATAAGTCTTACAGTGCGCAAGCAGGGGTCATACAGCAGAATTATAGAAACATTGCATCTGGTCCATTCCACTTGTTGCACATGGTTTTGGGGCAAATCTATGGGCTCAAATGGTTTTCAAAAACCAGGGTCATGAGGTATATGGCCAAGATCAAAGCACGGTTTCCAAGAAACGATCTTAACGGCTCTCCAGAAACTATAAATACCCATCCATCCCCATTGCAAAACCCACTTGAAATCTGAGTTTTCTCTAAGTGGTTGTGTTTATACACTTCCTACCTGAGATTACTTGGAAATCAATCTTGCGGGGACCATTTGTAAGTGTTCCTTCGTTCTTTTATTGTTTTTCGAGTCCGAAAGTCAAACTTTGTTTGACTTTCTACATTGACCAGTTTATGGTCAATGCGAAGTTCGTTTGAACTTCATAACGTGAGCGTAATCACGATGGTCATAGTCCCTAGTGACTATACCTACTGATTACCACGTTATCTTGGCTCAGTGACGAGTCGTAGTTTCGGCCAAAATGCGTGTTATTGCGTATTTTGTAACCAAACTACTCATAGGTATCAAAACCGTTTGTTTTGATACCAAACCTGTTTTCTAAACTTAGTTAAGCATGTTTTAACACGCTTTGCTCGTCACTTTTAGTTTAGTGCTTATATAGGGTCGTTAGGTAAGCGATCTAAACAATCGCTTATACTTTCGAACCCGACCCGTTTGGTCAATCATTAGGATCCGACCAAACACATTAGGTGACCATAGTATATAGGGAATAACCTTCCGAGGTTATACCTTATGGTCGCTTCGTTAAGTAGTTGTATGATAGGTAGTTTATATGTCTTAGGTAAATTACCAAAATACCCTTTTCATGTGTAATTGGTAATTAAGCATATGTAACCTAAACTTTCGTCACTTAACTGATTATATAACATAATTAAACATGTTAGGCATATAATACTTGTCATAGGACTAGTTAGGCGAACGCGTTTTACGCGAACGACGCGTTAAAGTAGCATAAGCTACCTAGACGGGTCGTAATGGGTCGTAAGCACTTAGGTTATGTTTCATCTTAGTATGTAGACTTGTTAAACCATATTACATGAGTTCCCATACTCATTTGGTTTACGAGCCCTCATTCTATCCGATCTTCCGTTTTAGGTCCGGTTTATTAACATAGTTACCTATATTAGGTGTTGTTTGATATCCGTGATCTCTAGCATTGTTTGGTTGTTACTCAAGGACTACTAAGCAATCTCAAGTGTGTACATAGACCCCTCTTTTACTGTTTTCCAAACTGTTTTGGGGTGAAACACATGTACCTACTTGTTACGTTCATGCTTTCCATGTTTTCACATCATATACTTGCTATGTTCATTAGTACATTTATAGTACATGATCTCATTGTGTTTTATGCTATGTATGCCCATTGTGTGCATACTTAGTACATTGTTTTACATTACATTTTATGCTATGTATGCCCATTGTGTGCGTACTTAGTACATTGTTTTACATTACATTCTATGCTATGTATGCCCATTGTGTGCATACTTAGTACATTTATTATTCATCACATGCTTACATTTTGGTATGACATTTGGTTTGTTTAAATGGGACAATGTACATTCATTAACACCGATCATGCCGCTCGATAGTAGGTAGTGGTACCATAGGACTTGACAAATCCCATTCCTGAAATCTCGGGTTTGTTTGGACGTAAGGAATGACCGAATCCGAATACATTTTTTTGATAACCTTTACTAAAAGGGTTATCCGACTGTCGCAAGGCTTGGATGTATGAATTTTCACAATACCGCATAAATGTTTATATCAGTATAGCATGCATTTATTACACAAAACATAACTTTGATTTAAACCATCTTTTACTTCAATACCTTGTTTTTGTGCATTTTACATATGGTTTAGTTGATATATTTCACTTACCATACATAAACATTTTGACATTTACATACACAATTCATGATTTACATTAGACATAAACATTAGACATAGACATTAGACATGGTTTACACATAAACATTTTGACATTTGATTATACATAAACATTTTACTTTGTTGGTTTGGTTTGGGTAAGTGATTTAAGTAACGAGGCGTGTGTAATACGATACAAGTATGGTGGATACGCCGCTGGTACTTCCTATATATAAGTCCTTGTATGGTATTACATATATCGTAGCGTTATTTGAATCATTTCAATTTAGACATATAACATTTTATACAAATAACATACTTTTCACAAGACATTGTTTTACAAAACAACTTATCTTATACAAACTCATTTTACTTGGTTATTCATTTAACCATACATTATTCTCTTATTTATACATATCATCTGATCTTATTGCTTTTCAAATGATTTACAAGACAAAGCAAATTACAAGGTTCATGACTAAACATTTTCTTAAACATAAGTCATGAATTCTATTTTCACAAAACCTATGTATCTCACAGGCATTTTTATGCTGACGTACCTGTTTTCACATGTGTTTCAGGATATGATGCATAGGATTTATCAAGATACACTTAGGCGGACTTGGGCCTTAGTGAAAATAAAAGATGCAAGACTAGTTATTTATGTTATATTTCTTTGATTGTCAAGACATTGTAACTCTTTTATTTAATAAAACAATATTTCAATTTCCATGTGTTATGAAACAATGATTCTGTTACAACACTCCCCGACGTTTCCGCCACGTTTTGTTGTTTTACGTGGTCGGGGTGTGACAGAAAAGTTGGTATCAGAGCCCATGGTTATAGGGAATTAGGTTATTAGTAATACTTTGACCTAGTCTATAACCTTCCTAGGACCCTAACGCGAGTTTACTTGCGTTTAGTCATAAAACAATACTGTCACCTATCCTTAGGCGACAACCACAACAAGAACATAAATTTCAAAACCGCTTTGAAAACTTATCATCTGTTCTAGGATGATTGATTACTAGGTTTTGAACCCTCTATTGTAAGGTTTTTGAACCCTCTGTTATAAGGTTTTGAACCCTCTAAGTTTTCAAATCTCGTCAAAGTTTGGGTCGTATAATGTGAACACGTGCAAACTGGAAGAGTGAATGCCTGTACCCTGAGTTTTCTGTCTAAGGCTAGAGTGTTCGTACAAATCCACATAATCGGACCAGTCACTCTTACCTGGGAACTCTTGGGGTGAGTGTTCACTTATAGGCGAGCATGTCTTCAGTAATACGTTAATATGACCCGTTTACTTTGATTTGTCACCGTCTCATTTGTTTGCCTTAGGTAACAAACAAATGATCGCAATTTCTATGCGTTGTCATTTTGTTTTATTTACCGATAACACTTCATTTGTTTCTTCCTATGTCTTTCATTTTCTTCTAGAATGTCTCTTCCTCTCAGCAACGGTCAAATGTCCGAGCGAACAGCCAAATTTGCCCAGCGATTAGGCGAAGTGATTCTGAAGACTGTGGATTTAGGCATTGCCATGTATCGTCTCCAGGATGAAGCCACTCAGGAGTCACCAAAGGAGACAGAGGCCAAGCCTTCACCAAAATCAAGGAAGCGTAAGGCTTCCAGGAAACTCGCAGCAGTTACACCTAATCAAGTGGGACCTAGCCAAGTGACAGCACCACCAGCCAAGAAACCAATCAAGGAATCAAAGACCATGGATGAACAGACTGGATCCCCTAAGAAGTCAAAGAAGCGAAAGGCTTCTCAGAACTTCGCCGTGGTCGCTCACAATGGTCAAGCCTTCCCCAACCAACCAGGTCAACCCCCTGCTAGGAAGCCATACAAGGGAACGGCACCAATATGCGACAAATGTAATGGGCATCACCAAGCTCACGTACCGTGTCGTCTGTGTGTATCATGTGGGCGAGTTGGTCACCTGGCAAGTGCTTGTCGATGTAACCCGAACCAAGGTGGTCCAAACCAACCACAAGCCAACTCTGCTCAAGCTCGTTTCTCACCAGGGTCTTGCTACAATTGTGGCGAGATGGGCCATTTCCTAAGGGATTGCCCAAAGCTTGCTAATGCAAATCCAACCCACGGATGAGCAGTTGGCTGATTTGAAGATGTTGTTGTCTTATGCTTTTGTTTCTTCTATTTCTTGTAATGTGAAACAATCTGTTTTGATTATAAAAAAATTGTTGTTCACAATTCTGATATACAAGTGTAGTTACATGAGTAAATGGAAATTCTCTATGATACCTGTATTAAGGAACTATGTTCCTTACAAACTACTCTTGTGATTCTCTCTTTCAAATGATCGCTCATGATTCCCTCGAAAATTTTAAGTACTCGTTTCACTCTAAGAAACAAAGTACAGAAAATAAAGTGACATTATGAGTAATCATGCTTCTGCACATCTGTGCCTTCGAATCCTTGGTTAGATAACTAAGGGTATTTTCAAATCTCATACCCATTACGTTTTGATTTTTCAACATACACAGTACAAGTATTTCAAAAACAATCTTCATGATCTCAAAACATTTCATATAGTTTGAAAACAATTTTTTTTAAATGCATTGTCTATGTTATTTCAAAAACATTGGCTATGCTTTCAAAAAAACAACCTTCATAATTTCAAAATGTTTCATATAGTCTGAAAACAATATTAGCACAGTACATTTTCATATCAAGTGCATGATTTCAAAAGCATCAATCATGTTTTCAAAAACCTTATACATAATTTCAAAATTTATCTCGCATGATTTTAAAACATTTTACCTAATACACCTACTTTATGATTTCAAAAGTATTATATATAAGGTTTCAAAAACATTAAACACATTTTTAAAAGAAACCCCATGCATAGTTTTCAAAATATTTTTCTCATACATTGACTTAACTTTCAAATTCTGCTTCATATGTCGCCTTGACATATCTAGCATCTCAACTTCATAAGCATTTTACTTCATGTTTTGACCTAAGCACATCAAGTACAAGGTTTCAAAACATCTTCAACTTCTAAAATCCATATGGGATCTTTTTATCTTCACATTTAGACCCTTGTGGATGATTATCATTCAAATAAGAGTCCTTAATTGGATTCCTTATGTACCTAAATTCGAACATTTCGGTTCCTTATAATCGAAATCGAATTTTTCTTTTAAAAATCTTTCTATCTTTATAGTTAGATTCTTGATAATGTTTAAAGTACCAAATGAAATCCACGAGATGGATTCCTAGTGTGCTTTAAATACATGTGCTCTGTTAGCAAAACTATTTAACAAATTAAAGATCTAGATAAACAATCTTTGTGGTTATATGAATATGTGTTTATGCATCTTGTGTTTTCTTTTATGCATTTTGTGTTTTTGTATACTCTGGATATTCGTTATCCAAATCCTCGTAGAATTCTTCATATCTTCATATGAGGGATTCGTAGTAGGATATTCAAAAAGGTACTACCTTAACTCCTTAATGGGCTTCTATGTAATAGTTAAGACCCTTGGATTATATAGTACCACTCCATGATTCATAAGAGACCCTTTTAGGGGTCTAGTCTAAAAGATTGATTCAAAAATCTGGTTAAGAATGACATGTGATGATATAAGCTGAAAAGACTCCTTGGTTGTCTATTAAAATCATTTATTGATTTAATAAAAGGGACCCTATGGTGGTCTAGTCACACTCATCACACATTTGGTTTTCTCCTACACATTATAAAATAGACTGTGTGAACTATGCAAGGAATTGCTTAATTATGGACGCGTACATAATTATGAAATTTGATGCACAGAAACCCAGTAAGATTTATTATGTGTAAGAACCGATAGTGACAAGAATAACAAAATGAGAACGATGTAATGGAGGTACGGTGGACGCACCAATGACGCTTCATATACTTGTATATAAGTATCCCTCTTACATTGCAAGCATGATGTTATTAAAGTTACTAGAAGTTCAAAACCCTAACCAATGTTGTTCGATCTTTTCAACTTCATGTTTTAAACTCTCACAAATTTCCTCTAAATAAAAAAAATTCGGGACGAAATTTCCTAAAGTAGGGGAGACTGTGACACCTGTGCCTCCACGGCCATCAAACAAATACTGTGTCAATGAAATATTGTATTTCATACTTGGGATTTGTATAAATATGTGTATCCTTTGCACATATCAATTCTTGTTCGATTTCAAGCTTTAAATCGCTTTCTGGAAGGTTATACGCGCTCTGATGCGTAAATATAACCCGTTTAATGCAACGAACACTCCAGAATAGTGAAATAGGCTTAACATACCTTAAATAACCTTTACATAACTTAGAAATAAGTTTTGAAGGCTTTGGTATGGCAAAATCGAGTTAAATCGCTTACAGGGACTAAAGTTGACAAACTGCGAAAGTATGCCAATTTGAACTGTAACAGACATTCCGGATCATGGCCATAAGTTAAACATACCATAAATATCCTTTACATAGCTTAGAAATAGGCTTTGAGGGGTTCGGTGTGCTAAAATAAACTTTTGGGTCATTCAGGGACTAAAAGCGTCAAAAAATGCACAAGTTTGCACTTTCGCGCATAACTTACGTTCTGAATACATCCGGACTTCCAAAAATTTATGTAAGTACTAAAATATTTTATTTTAGTGTTTGGCATAAGAAAAATCCATTTGTCACGCAATTTGGATCGTTTTTCGTGCTTATGCGTATTCCGTCGTAATTAACCGAACAACGCAATCGTACGGCCAAACGAACCGACATCCGTGATGTTTTCAAGCATATTTCATGTTCCCTATGTCTTAACATCATTTTGGAGCTTGAAATTGGGTTTGACGGGTGTTAGAAGTGCCGTTACGCAACGAAACAAGGTGCAGGGGCCTGTTCTGCCATTTTTGAAAGTTGCAGACCTGCAAGGTCCTTGCGCACCGTAAGGTTATAAGTCTTACGGTGCGCAAGCAGGGGTCAGACAGCAGAATTGCAGAAACATTGCATCTGGTCCATTCCACTTGTTGCACATGGTTTTGGGGCAAATCTATGGGCTCAAATGGTTTTCAAAAACCAGGGTCTTGAGGTGTATGGCCAAGATCAAAGCACGGTTTCCAAGAAACGATCTTAACGGCTCTTCAAAAACTATAAATACCCATCCATCCCCATTGCAAAACCCACTTGAAATCTGAGTTTTCTCTAAGTGGTTGTGTTTATACACTTCCTACCAGAGATTACATGGAAATCAATCTTGCGGGGACCCTTTGTAAGTGTTCCTTCGTTCTTTTATTGCTTTTCGAGTCCGAAAGTCAAACTTTGTTTGACTTTCTGCATTGACCAGTTTATGGTCAATGCGAAGTTCGTTTGAACTTCATAACGTGAGCGTAATCACGATGGTCATAGTCCCTAGTGACTATACCTACTGATTACCACGTTATCTTGGCTCAGTGACGAGTCGTAGTTTCGGCCAAAATGCGTGTTATTGCGTATTTTGTAACCAAACTACTCATAGGTATCAAAACCGTTTGTTTTGATACCAAACCTGTTTTCTAAACTTAGTTAAGCATGTTTTAACATGCTTAGCTCGTCACTTTTAGTTTAGTGCTTATATAGGGTCGTAAGGTAAGCGATCTAAACAATCGCTTATACTTTCGAACCCGACCCGTTTGGTCGATCATTAGGATCCGACCAAACACATTAGGTGACCATAGTATATAGGGAATAACCTTCCGAGGTTATACCTTATGGTCGCTTCGTTAAGTAGTTGTATGATATGTAGTTTATATGCCTTAGGTAAATTACCAAAATACCCTTTTCATGTGTAATTGGTAATTAAGCATATGTAACCTAAACTTTCGTCACTTAACTGATTATATAACATAATTAAACATCTTAGGCATATAATACTTGTCATAGGACTAGTTAGGCGAACGCGTTTTACGCGAACGACGCGTTAAAGTAGCATAAGCTACCTAGACGGGTCGTAATGGGTCGTAAGCACTTAGGTTAGGTTTCATCTTAGTATGTAGACTTGTTAAACCATATTACATGAGTTCCCATACTCATTTGGTTTACGAGCCCTCATTATATCCGATCTTCCGTTTTAGGTCCGGTTTATTAACATAGTTACCTATATTAGGTGTTGTTTGATATCCGTGATCTCTAGCATTGTTTGGTTGTTACTCAAGGACTACTAAGCAATCTCAAGTGAGTACATAGACCCCTCTTTTACTGTTTTCCAAACTATTTTGGGGTGAAAGACATGTGCCTACTTGTTACGTTCATGCTTTCCATGTTTTCACATCATATACTTGCTATGTTCATTAGTACATTTATAGTACATGATCTCATTGTGTTTTATGCTATGTATGCCCATTGTGTGCATACTTAGTACATTGTTTTACATTACATTTTATGCTATGTATGCCCATTGTGTGCGTACTTAGTACATTGTTTTACATTACATTTTATGCTATGTATGCCCATTGTGTGCGTACTTAGTACATTATTTTACATTATATTCTATGCTATGTATGCCCATTGTGTGCGTACTTACTACATTATTTTACATTACATTTTATGCTATGTATGCCCATTGTGTGCGTACTTAGTACATTATTTTACATTACATTTTATGCTATGTATGCCCATTGTGTGCGTACTTAGTACATTATTTTACATTACATTCTATGATATGTATGCCCATTGTGTGCATACTTAGTACATTATTTTACATTACATTCTATGCTATGTATGCCCATTATGTGCATACTTAGTACATTTATTATTCATCACATGCTTACATTTTGGTATGACATTTGGTTTGTTTAAATGGGACAATGTACATTCATTAACACCGATCATGCCGCTCGGTAGTAGGTAGTGGTACCATAGGACTTGACAAATCCCATTCCTGAAATCTCGGGTTTGTTTGGACGTAAGGAATGACCGAATCCGAATACATTTTTTTTATAACCTTTACTAAAAGGGTTATCCGACTGTCGCAAGGCTTGGATGTATGAATTTTCACAATACCGCATAAATGTTTATATCAGTATAGCATGCATTTATTACACAAAACATAACTTTGATTTAAACCATGTTTTACTTCAATACCTTGTTTTTGTGCATTTTACATATGGTTTAGTTGATATATTTCACTTACCATACATAAACATTTTGACATTTACATACACAATTCATGATTTACATTAGACATAAACATTAGACATAGACATTAGACATGGTTTACACATAAACATTTTGACATTTGATTATACATAAACATTTTACTTTGTTGGTTTGGTTTGGGTAAGTGATTTAAGTAACGAGGCGTGTGTAATACGATACAAGTATGGTGGATACGCTGCTGGTACTTCCTATATATAAGTCCTTGTATGGTATTACATATCGTAGCGTTATTTGAATCATTTCAATTTAGACATATAACATTTTATACAAATAACATACTTTTCACAAGACATTGTTTTACAAAACAACTTATCTTATACAAACTCATTTTACTTGGTTATTCATTTAACCATACATTATTCTCTTATTTATACATATCATCTGATCTTATTGCTTTTCAAATGATTTACAAGACAAAGCAAATTACAAGGTTCATGACTAAACATTTTCTTAAACATAAATCATGAATTCTATTTTCACAAAACCTATGTATCTCACAGGAATTTTTATGCTGACGTACCTATTTTCACATGTGTTTCAGGATATGATGCATAGGATTTATCAAGATACACTTAGGCGGACTTGGGCCTTAGTGACAATAAAAGATGCAAGACTAGTTATTTATGTTATGTTTCTTTTATTGTCAAGACATTGTAACTCTTTTATTTAATAAAACAATATTTCAATTTCCATGTGTTATGAAACAATGATTCTGTTACAACAATCCCCGACGTTTCCGCCACTTTTTGTTGTTTACGTGGTCGGGGTGTGACAGAAAAGTTGGTATCAGAGCCCATGGTTATAGGGAATTTATTAGAGGCTGCACAATAGAGTTGGGTGAACGAAGATTTAGCATCGATCTCTTACCTATTCAATTGGGTAGCTTCGATGTAGTGGTCGGAATGGACTGGTTGTCCAAGAACAAAGCTGAAGTTATTTGTCATGAGAAAATCATTCGCATCCCTTTGGCAAATGATGAAACTCTCATCGTGCATGGAGAGAAACGAGACGCGCCTCTGCGAATCATCAGTTGTATGAAGGCACAGAAGTGCTTAAGGAAAGGATGTGTTGCTTTCCTTGCGCACGTTGTAGATAAGAAGGCTGAGGAGCCGAAACTCGAAGACATTCCTGTGGTGAAGGAATTCCCTGATGTCTTTCCCGAAGATCTGCCAGGACTACCTCCGCAACGACAAGTCAAATTCCGTATAGACTTGGTTCCAGGAGCCGCTCCTGTAGCCAAGGCACCCTATCGGCTTGCACCATCCGAGATGCAAGAATTATCTACACAACTCCAGGAGTTGTTGGATAAAGGATTCATAAGGCCAAGTTTCTCACCCTGGGGAGCTCCAGTGTTGTTCGTAAAGAAGAAGGATGGAACACTGCGGATGTGTATCGATTACAGAGAACTGAACAAGCTCATAATCAAGAATCGGTACCTGCTACCGAGGATTGATGACTTATTTGATCAGTTGCAAGGATCAAGCTACTATTCCAAGATCGATCTTCGATCTGGATACCATCAGTTAAGGATTCAAGAGGAAAGCATACCAAAGACTGCATTCAGAACACGCTATGGGCATTACGAGTTTCTTGTGATGCCATTCGGACTGACGAACGCGCCAGCGGTATTTATGGATCTGATGAACCGCGTATGCAAACCATATCTTGATAAATTCGTGATTGTATTTATCGATGATATCCTGATTTACTCACGAACGAGAGAAGAGCACGAGCAACATCTCAGAACTATTTTGGAACTACTAAAGAAAGAGAAACTTTATGCAAAGTTCTCGAAATGCGAATTCTGGATTCGCGAAGTACAATTTCTTGGTCACGTTGTGAATGAGAAGGGCATTCATGTAGACCCAGCCAAGATTGAAGCAATAAAGAATTGGGAAGCCCCCAAAACCCCAACTGAAGTTCGACAATTTTTGGGCTTAGCGGGCTATTACCGACGATTTATTGAGAATTTCTCAAAGATAGCCCAACCACTGACAACCCTCACGCAGAAAGATAAGAAGTACGACTGGGGTAATAAGCAGGAAGAAGCCTTCCAGCTACTTAAAAATAAGCTATGTGATGCACCAATACTATCTTTACCCGAAGGCACTGAAGACTTCGTGGTATACTGTGACGCTTCACGACAAGGTTTGGGTTGCGTGCTCATGCAGCGCCAAAAAGTCATCGCTTACGCTTCAAGACAATTGAAGGTACATGAAAGGAATTATACCACGCACGACTTGGAACTAGGTGCGGTGGTATTCGCCTTGAAGATCTGGCGACACTATTTATATGGTACACGATGTACAATCTTCACAGATCACAAAAGCCTACAACACATATTTGATCAGAAGGAATTAAACATGCGTCAGCGTCGGTGGGTCGAGCTACTAAACGATTATGACTGTGAGATTAAGTACCATCCTAGAAAAGCAAACGTTGTAGCAGACGTGTTAAGCCAAAAAGAAAGGGTTAAGACCCTAAGGGTTCGAGCATTGGAAATGACTATCCGAACGAACCTCACTGCACGTATACGTGACGCACAACAAGAAGCCCTTAAGGAAGAAAATCGTAGAACTGAATACCTCCGGAGTATGTTGAAATATATGGTGCCAAACAAAGAGGGAACCTTATACTTTAAGGGGCGTATTTGGGTTCCGCTCTATGGCGGGGTTCGAGAAGTCATCCTTGATGAAGCACACAAGTCGAGATACTCGTTCCATCCAGGATCGGACAAAATGTATCAAGACTTAAAGGAATATTATTGGTGGCTGAGACTCAAGAGCGATGTTGCTGTTTATGTCGGAAAGTGCCTAACCTGTGCTAAGGTTAAAGCTGAATACCAGAAACCGTCTGGCTTACTGCAACAACCAGAGATACCCATGTGGAAGTGGGAACAAATCTCGATGGACTTCATAACGAAATTACCCAAGACCCCTAGAGGACACGATATGATATGGGTGATAGTTGATCGATAGACGAAATCTGCGCATTTCCTACCAATCCGAGAGAAGGATAGCACTGGAAAGCTTGCTGAGATATACTTAAAGGAAATCGTGGCACGTCATGGAGTGCCTATCTCAATTATTTCAGACAGAGATGGACGCTTTGTCTCAAGAATCTGGCAATCCTTTCAGGAAGCCTTTGGATCTCAGCTAGATCTAAGCACGGCCTTCCATCTGCAAACAGACGGTCAGAGTGAACGGACCATACAAACGCTAGAAGATATGCTTCACGCATGTGTTATGGACCTAGGCGGCAGCTGGGATACTCATCTACCTTTAGTTGAGTTTTCCTACAATAACAGTTATCATACGAGCATAAAAGCCGCACCGTTCGAAGCTCTGTATGGCCGCAAGTGCCGCTGCCTATCTCAATTATTTCAGACAGAGATGGACGCTTTGTCTCAAGAATCTGGCAATCCTTTCAGGAAGCCTTTGGATCTCAGCTAGATCTAAGCACGGCCTTCCATCTGCAAACAGACGGTCAGAGTGAACGGACCATACAAACGCTAGAAGATATGCTTCGCGCATGTGTTATGGACCTAGGCGGCAGCTGGGATACTCATCTACCTTTAGTTGAGTTTTCCTACAATAACAGTTATCATACGAGCATAAAAGCTGCACCGTTCGAAGCTCTGTATGGCCGCAAGTGCCGCTCGCCCTTATGTTGGGCAGACGCTGGAGACAAATGTATGGTTGGTCCTGAACTTGTACAAGAGACAACCGACAAGATTATGCAGATCCGAGAGCGCATTAAGGCGGCTCGAGATCGACAAAAGAGTTACGCTGATCGAAGACGAAAACCATTAGAATTCGAGGTGGGAGACAAAGTTTTGTTAAAAGTCTCACCTTGGAAGGGCGTAGTAAGATTCGGAAAACGTGGAAAGCTAAACCCATGATACATCGGACCATTCAAAATCTTAGAAAGAATTGGTACCGTGGCATACAAGTTAGAATTACCGTAAGAACTTAATGGGGTACATGATACGTTCCATGTATCCAACCTCAAGAAGAGTCCAACACAAGAAAACGTGATCATCCCTGCGGATGAAGTGCATATTGATGACACCCTCCGATTCACAGAACAACCCGTTGAGGTTACCGACTGGAAAGTCAACAAGACCAGGAGGAGTAGTGTCAAGCTTGTCAAAGTACGTTGGAACTCAAAGCACGGACCTGAGTATACGTGGGAACGTGAAGACCAGATTAAAGAAAAGTACCCCCACCTGTTCAAGAAAACTCCTGCGAGAGATAGATCAGCCTGAATTTCGGGATGAAATTCTTTTAACGGGGGGAGACTGTAACAACTGGCACCAAACCGGTAATTTTCGTACACTTTAATTATTATTTAATGACTGCAATTATGTGCTTAAATGTCAACATTGTTTGATTACATACTATACAAGTGAATTCATGCACGTTTTATACTACAAAAATATTGCTTTATGCATTAATGATAGCGTTGCATTAGAAATACTAGTAAACTCACTAGTAAACTCGCAGTGACCCAGGTGTCACAATTACTAGAAGTATTGATGTTGATCATTACATGAAGCTTGTTAGATTGTGATTAAACACATGATCTAGCAAGTTAGAGGATGATTATGTGTTAACACAAGAAGATCATCCTCATGTATAAACATGAACTTGATGAATAAATGATTTCTTGGAAAATAATAAACAAAGTAAGCTAGTAAACTTATAGATCTAAGATGTATGAATGGTTTTCTAAAAGAACCAAGTTTAAAATGTGATTTTTAGAAGATCTTGGTTTTTACTTAAACTTACACTATTTTTTGTGACAAAATAAGTGTAGAGACACTAGAAAAACAAGAAGATTTAATAAAGAAACATTTTTGTAAAATATGTTTACAAGTTGTAAACACTCAAATCTTCCAAGAATAGGATTTTTGAAGAAATAAACACACTTTAAAGAGTAACTAAGTCTACTAGAAACATTACCAAGTTACTACAAGTTTTTGAGAAAGATCAAGTTCATGTTGCTATGTAACTTACTTGATTTTGGCACTTGGTAAGTGTTGAATGAGTTGTTGATTGTTGTGATATTTTTAAAAGAAAATAAACACATGTTTTGAAAACATGGGAAACCTCCATTTTTAGGGGAAACTCTGTCAAAATTTCTATAAAATTTTGACACTTAGAAAAAATATAAGTTTTTGAGAAACTTATTCCCTAAAAATGTATCTAAAAATATTTACCAAGGTTTCCCTAATTTTTGTGTTAAGAAATGATGATTTCTTCAAGATTAAAATTGATATTAAGTATGTATATTTTTGAGAAAAATATATATTTATTGATCACCAAATTTTGTGCTAAGTGTATGTAGTATGTATTATATGTGATAGTGTATTAGGACTTGAAAATACACTAAATACTCCTAATGAGTGAAGATACAAAAATACACATACAACATACTTCGACAAATACAAGAGAATATATTTATGAAAATATATTACTTGATAGAATAAATAACTTGGACAAGTTATGAACATGAAATGAAGTTTTGGACAAAATACATAATTCTGGTGAAAAATACAAGATACTTATATTTATTTTTGAGAAAATAATATAAGTAAGATACATAGTTAAAAATATAAATTATTTTTAACACAAGAACACATATACAAAAGATAGTGACTTGTACTTGTGCGATACAACTCTAGTGACTAACGTTAATAAAACACGTTTAGGTCACGACGCTAGATAAGCAAATCCGGTGAAGTTTACGACGCAGGAACGCAAAGTTGTGAGTTCATGCTCCCCCTTTTCTTTTAACTGTTTTCAGTTTTATAACTTCGGGGGTGAAATACATGTTACAAATGTTACAATGGTTTACAAATGGTATGATGGTTACAAGAATTGAGGAATGATGCGAGAAATCATGTCACGAATAGGGTACCATAAGCACCATTAATCGTGTACATACTAAGACCGCAGAACAAAAGGTTAGATCTAATGGGTTTTCGGGCAGCCACACTCTTGGTGAAAACTAGTACCGAGTAGTGCTTTTGTGTCTCCGTCGTGAATCGACAACTAGAAAAATGCTTATGGTTTGGATACTTCCTATGTCGTGTCACATGTTAATGGCTTTGCAACCCATTAACAACTTGATACATACAGAAATACTTGATTTATACGAGATGCATACCATGTTTTTCATACAAAGTATACAAATGTTCAATACAAGAACTGCATGAATTCACACCAACATTATGTTGACGTTTTCCAAAAACTCACATGTATTTCAGGTAACTAAAGTGGATGTGCGCACGGTCTTACTCTTGCTCATGGATGTTGCTTATGTTTTACCTTTGAATAAAGTTGTAAACTTTCAGACAATGTGCTGTCTTTTGATGTAAACACTTAAACTATGATTTCAGTTATGTAACGTTTGGCATTTGAAGTTATTTTTACTAATCGTATGCAATGAAAACCTTTCATGATCACACCTCGTGCATCCACCTTAGAAAGGGGTGTGACATTTTTGCATAGAATATTATCTTGTTCAAAAGAAACAACCAACCGATTGTTGTGTGACACAAAGGTGTGCAAGAAGGTGATAAAGTGAAGCCTCCGAGTGATGATTACAAGCTGATCCAAGAGTCTTGTTGTTGTTGGTTGGTTCCGAGTAGAAAGGAGGAGGATGATGGTGGAACTTTAGGGTTTTCTAGTGAGAGAAAGTGGATGAGGTGAGAGAGAGAGAGGATAAGAGAATGTTTGGGGAATTTGATGCAAATGATGGTTGCCAAAAGTGGCAAGGTCGGCCATCATCATGGGTTTTATACCCGTTCCAAGTTGGTGCACCGTAATGGGTTTTCGAATGGGCTAAAGGGTTGCGGCCCAACTGATGTGGGTCACTCGAGACCGGGTGCTCTCGAGTCGGGACCTTGTGGTCTCGGTTCACCAATACTCGCATATACATATATATATATATACACACATAACTTAATACAAGGATCACATAACACATTACGATACTTCACAACTTTCATTTAATAATATACGTACACATAATGCTAATACAAGAAAGTTGCTTGGGAAAACCTAGAGTGTCACATTATCCCCACATTTTAAGAACTTTCGTCCCGAAAGTTAAAGTGCAGCTACTGACAAGCTAGTATGAGTGAGAACGTTTCAACGGGGTGTCACATCATCCCCCCGTTAGTTTGGAATTTCGTCCCGAAATTCTGTTGTAGCTTCAGTGCTGGGAGTTCCGTTTGGGAAAAACTGGGGATATTTGTGCTTCATCTGGTCTTCCCATTCCCAGGTAAACTCTGGGCCATTGCGCGAGTTCCAACGAACTCGTACGATAGGTATCTGGCTACGTTTGAGGGTTTTGAATTCTTAATCCGTTATCTCAATCGGTTCCTCAGTAAAGTGTAGCTGATCGTCAAAAGTTAGTTCCTTGAAAGGAATGATGAGAGTTTCGTCTGACAGACACTTCTTCAGATTAGACACATGAAAGACGTTGTGTACCGCACTTAGTTCTTCAGGCAGTTTCAATCTGTATGCAACCTTGCCGATCCTTTCGGTAATTTCAAATGGTCCGACGTATCGCGGATTAAGCTTGCCCCGTTTACCAAAACGAACCACACCCTTCCAGGGTGAGACTTTAAGTAGAACCCGGTCACCGACCTGGAATTCTAGCGGTTTCCTACGCATATCAGCGTAGCTTTTCTGACGGTCACGAGCTGCCGCCATGCGTTGTCTGATTTGGGCAATATTTTCCGTAGTCTCAACTACAAGTTCCGGGCCAGTAATTTGGCTTTCGCCAACTTCCGCCCAACATAGAGGTGATCGGCATTTACGACCATACAATGACTCAAAGGGTGCTGCCTGAATGCTGGTGTGGTAGCTGTTGTTATAGGAGAACTCTACCAACGGTAAGTGTCATTCCCACCCGTTTCAAAAATCAATGACACATGCTCTCAGCATGTCTTCAAGCGTTTGGATGGTACGTTCCGTTTGACCATCAGTTTGCGGGTGGTAAGCGGTACTCATATCCAGACGTGAGCCAAAAGATTTATGCGTAGCTTGCCATAGCTCAGATGTAAAGCGTGGGTCTCGATCGAAAATGATGGAGATTGGCACCCCGTGCCTAGCAACTATTTCCTTTAAGTAGATAGCAGCGAGCTTCGAATACTTATCTGTTTCCTTGATCGCAAGGAAGTGTGCAGACTTGGTTAAGCGTTCCACGATGACCCAAATGGTATCGTTCCCGCTTTGGGACCTAGGTAAGCCTGTAACAAAATCCATGGAAATCTGCTCCCATTTCCAGGTTGGCAGCTCTGGTTGTTGCAACAAGCATGACGGCTTCTGGTATTCGACCTTGACCCTAGCACAGGTCAAGCATTTGCTAACGTACTTAGCAATGAGGACTTTCATGTTAGGCCACCAATACAGAATCTTGAGATCGTGATACATTTTATCAGCACCAGGATGTATCGAGTAGCGTGACTTGTGCACTTCGTCCATCACAAGTTCTCGGAGATTTCCATAAGATGGAATCCAGCAACGTAACGTATACCAACGTCCTTGAGTTCCAACCGTTTCTCCATACCCCACAGGGATTCGGCCAGAAGGTTTTCTGCCTTGAGTGCTTCAATCTAAGCATTGCGGATCTGACTAGGGAGGTTCGAGTGGATAGTGAGCTTTAAAGCACGAACACGCTTAGGTCTGGTTTCCTTCCTTCTGAGGGCGTCGGCCACCACATTAGCCTTGCCTGGATGATACATAATTGCGCATTCATAGTCGTTAAGGAGTTCTACCCATCTACGTTGCCTCATGTTCAACTCCTTTTGATCCAAAATATGCTGGAGACTCTTGTGATCGGTGTAAATCGTGCACTTGGTACCGTACAAGTAATGTCTCCAAATCTTGAGGGCAAAGAGGACTGCTCCGAGTTCCAAGTCGTGTGTCGTGTAGTTCCTTTCGTGAATCTTAAGTTGTCGAGAAGCATAGGCGATAACTTTCTCGCGTTGCATCAATACGCAACCAAGCCCATGAATAGACGCGTCGCAGTAATCCACAAAATCGTCGGTACCTTCAGGTAATGAGAGAATAGGAGCACTACAAAGGTTATCCTTTAGCTTCTAGAAAGCGGACTCCTGAGCATCATTCCATTTGTAAGCAATACCCTTCTGGGTAAGAGTAGTGAGAGGTTGACCGATCTTCAAAAATCCCTTGATGAATCAACGATAGTACCCTGCTTAATCCCAAGAATTGGCAAACTTCGGTCGGAGTCTTAGGTGCAGGCCAATTCTTAATAGAGTCGATCTTAGCTGGATCGACGTGAATTCCGTCCTTATTGACCACGTGTCCAAGGAAGTGAACTTCTCGAAGCCAGAAGTCACATTTCGAGAACTTGGCGTATAGTTGTTCATTGCGAAGGAGTTCGAGAATAAGACGCAGGTGTTGTTCATGCTCCTCTTGACTTTTCGAGTAGATCAGGATGTCGTCGATAAACACAATCACAAACTTGTCGAGGTAAGGCTTGCACACTCGGTTCATGAGATCCATAAAAACCGCAGGCGCGTTGGTCATTCCAAAAGGCATGACGAGGAACTCGTAGTGACCATAACGAGTTCTGAACACAGTTTTGGAGATGTCCTCATCGTGGACACTCAACTGATGATAACCTGCTCGTAGATCAATCTTAGAGTAGTAGCTCGATCCTTGCAACTGATCGAACAGATCGTCGATACGCGGGAGTGGGTAACGGTTCTTGATGGTAACCTTGTTCAGCTCACGATAGTCGATGCACATACGGAATGTGCCATCCTTCTTCTTTACAAAGAGCACCGGTGCTCCCCAGGGTGACGAACTAGGACGGATAAACCCTTTATCCAAAAGTTCTTGCAGTTGCGTAGAGAGTTTCTTCAGTTCAGCGGGGGCTAGTCGATAAGGCGCACGAGCTATAGGTGCCGCTCCGGGAGTTAGCTCGATTTGAAATTCAACCTGACGGTGAGGAGGGAGTCCAGGTAATTCCTCAGGGAATACCTCGGGATAGTCGCGTACAACTGGAAAATCTTCGATTCGCTTTTCCTTTTCCTGGGTGTTGGTGACAAGTGCTAAGATAGCGGTGTGCCCCTTTCGTAAACACTTCTGGGCTTTTAAGAACAAGATGATGCCTGTGACTGCTTTGCCTTTGTCGCCTTGAACGATAAGGGGTTCGCCAGAAGGATGGGGAATACGAACCATTTTCTCTTGACAGAGGATTTCAGCACGGTGTTTGGATAACCAATCCATACCAATGACGACATCGAAGCTTCCAAGAACGATAGGGAAGAGATCGATGCAGAAAGTCTGACCAGACAATACTAGTTTGCAGTTACTAATAACGTGTGAGGCCTCGATGTTACTACCATTAGCTAACTCGACGATATGCTTAGAACTTAATAACGTAGGCGTACGCTTAAGGTTCTTACTAATACGTAGGGATACATAGCTAGCATCGGCTCCAGAGTCAAACAATACAGAAACATAACGATCATCGAGTAGGATCTTACCCACTACGACGTTGGGATCATTCCTAGCTTCTCCAGCTCCAATCACAAAAGCCCTTCCTCTTGCACCATTTCCAGCATTGTTGTTGTTTTGATCGTTGTTTCCAGCGCCCTGGTTGTTATTGCGGTTCTGGTTCAGTTCAGGGCAATCCCTTCGCATGTGCCCCGTTGTTCCACATTTGAAGCATCCACGGTTGTTTCCTTGTTGCTGCTGCTGCTGTGGTTGTTGTTGATTATGCCTAGCTGGAAGCTGGCTTCTGCAGTCTTTGGCTTCATGCGCCATCTTGTTGCATCGCTGACACTGACTTTTTCCACATGGCCCACTGTGGTGTCGGTTACACTTGTTACACTTGGGTGGTTCCCTCGGTAGCCACCCTGTTGCTGAGGGCCCTTGTTGTTTTCAGTCTTCCTTTGCTGAACTGGGGCCTGAGTGGGGTTAGCATCCTTGCTCTGGTTTCCTTCCCACTTACGCTTGTTATCACCAGAAGTTCCAGTAGTAGCACTGATCCTTTTGGGCAGCTTGCCCTGTTCCACGGCCTGATCAGTGAGTTTGTGAGCAAGACGAATGACTGGCTGAATTGTAGTGAGGTTAGCTGAAGTGACCAAGCTCTGGATTTCTGGAACCAAACCCTTGATGTACAATTTGATCCTTCGATAAGCAGGTCGAGACATGTTTGGACAGAGAGCAGCGTAGTCGTTGGACAGCTTGGTGTAGGTCTCAATCTCTTATCCAACCATCTTAAGCTCGTAGTACTCATTTTTGAGCTTGTGGATGTCATCCCTGTGACAGTACTCTTCCTTGATCATGTTCTTGAAATCCTCCCAAGCACTCGCATTAGCAGTTTCCAAACCAAGCATCTAAATCTACGCTTTCCACCATGAAAGCGCGTTTCCTTCAAGCGTACCAGTAGCAAACTTCACCCAACTAGAAGGGGGACACTCGCACACAGTAAACACAGATTCGGCCTTCTCGATCCAGTGCAGAAGACCTATGCACCTTCAGTGCCATTGAAAGGGAGAGGCTTGCAATCCATAAAGGTTTTGAAAGTAAAGACACGTGGTTGCGCAGGTGCAGGCTGACCTGTCGTGAGAAGCGAAGCGAATAGGTTTAGAGGTGAAAAGACGATGCGAGGGTAGGATCTAAATATCCTAAAATAACGAGTTTACCTCCAGGGTGAGCTGCGAAAGCTGCAGCCACCGTGTTGATCAAGTTAGTGAACTGAGCCTGAGTCATGTTAACGTTTCCTCTTCCGCGTCCACTCATTGTCTTCACAACCAGAAAACATAATATGAGTGCGATGTCGTAGTGTAGCGAGAATGAGATAGAAGAGGGAGGTGTATCTATCTAACTAGGCACACTAGTACGTATAGTAGAGCATAGACATATAATAAACAAGCAAGTAAACACAAGTCCGGGCCATGAGGTCTAATACGTTGAGTCTTGCACTTGGAGTGTAGTGTCGTCACAAGTCATGGGTTATAGTCTGGTTTTTCTCAAAAAGACTTTTCTTTTTAAAACCAAGTTCACTATAACCAATGGCTCTGATACCAATCTGTCACACCCTCAAATTCACATGCGGAGTATCACCGCGAGGCGTGTGACTGACCAGGATCCAGCCACCAATTATACTGAGCATTCAGTTAATAATAAGAATGTTCACCAACCATAAGGGTTAGTAAATACCATAGTTAAAGTTCAAAAGGTTTAAGTTCAAATAATAGTTCAAGTAAGTAGCGGAAGCATAGGCAAAACAGTTTAAAACAAAGTTCATAGTTCAAGTTTATTATAGAACCCAACACATGGGTTATGACGACCACTACACATCCCCAAGCTGCAAGCTCCTGAGTCACTGGGTACCTGCAAAGCATGCAGTAGGGTATCAACATAATGTTGGTGAGTTCACGAGTTTGTCCAGTTTTTAATTCCAAAAACTTGTTTCAACAGTTAATTTACTCATTTATACCATGCCATGGGGAGCTACCCCATAAGTAAGCTACTAAAATGTTACAATACCGAATACTATGCGACCGTACGTTTCTGTAGAGTGCCCCGTTTGTCAATGTTCTATCATCATTGACGGTTTTCCAGAGTCTATTAGTTCACTCCCGATCCCATACGTGGGCACGGTGTGAGGCTGGTGAGACCTAAATAGCGCTATCAACTAATAACTCGTTCGCCAGGCCCCGGCGACTAATCGGTATTAAGAAGTAGGGACTTGAGTGATAGAGTTGCGTTTAGTATTGCTTGTTGCATCCAATATAAATAGTAATTAACTAAGGGTCCCTCATAAGGGGAGAAAAGTAGGTTTGTATCCCTCACAAGGGGATAGCGTTGTTTTTAGTTCCGTTTCCCAACCACCGGGAACGCATGCTTTAAAAGTTGTGAACTCACCTTGGGTTGCTCGGCAGATTAGGTTACTTGGTCAAGCACGCTGGTCACCACGTCCTAACATGGTTACCAGTATGGGTCAGGCTCGGGTACAAACGAGTCACGTATATCATACACGTATCTAACACATAGCTTGCATAACATACAGACATTCATTAAGTTATTAGGCCTGTCCTAACATTTAAATAGTTAACCATAACAGCACATAGCAACCGTAGCACAGACACAAAGCCCAAAACACGTTGTCACATATTGTGGCCCAATAACTGAGTCGGACAGCCCAGTCGAGACCAGGTGGTCTCGACTCGAGAACATGGGGTCTCGAGTCGCAACCAAGAGGTCTCGAGTTGCGGATGGGTAGTCTCGAGTGGTGCATGCATGAGTCGCAACCTCGGAGGTCTCGAGTTCAGTCTCGAGTCGAGATCAGGAGATCTCGAGTCGAGATCTTGCTGGTTTCGAGTCCTTGATGTCTGCTGTGTGGTCTCGAGTTGTAGCTCAATGGTCTCGAGTCGCAACGGAGTTCTCGACTCGCACCTGATGACAGGATCCTTCTAGAACCCTTGCCAGCTTTTTGTACTAACCAATAGAATTGCGTATTCATGATTTTTATGTACTGGCCAATCAAGAATGCACAAACATGTTTCCATTATTCTACACTAATCAAAATGGATTAAACATAGCATTTTCAAATATTTTTCATGATCTTCAAACAGTTCATCTTTCAAGTTTTCATATTCAATCAACATGTTCATCCTACACATAATCATGCATTCTGTGAACAAAAATCATAACACATAATCTAGATATCAAGGCAATCTTGTAAACCATCATCAAACAAAACATTTGTTCTATAATATCTAACATAAATCGGATGGTCATAAACATCCTAAACTATCATTCGTTTACCATTCAAAACATCTTAACAAAACATTATCATACAAAAGTTCACACTTTTCACAAAAAGATAATGTTCATCTTAGACATTGGAACCAAGCATGTATATTATTCATCAAGCACACACCTTTGTCATACATTATCATCATACATCTAACTATTCACACAAATGAGCACTTTTTGCATAGAATATTATCTTGTTCAAAAGAAACAACCAACCGATTGTTGTGTGACACAAAGGTGTGCAAGAAGGTGATAAAGTGAAGCCTCCGAGTGATGATTACAAGCTGATCCGAGAATCTTATTGTTGCCGGTTGGTTCCGAGTAGAAAGGATGAGGATGATGGTGGAACTTTAGGGTTTTCTAGTGAGAGAAAGTGGATGAGGTGAGAGAGAGAGAGAGGATAAGAGAATGTTTGGGGAATTTGATGCAAATGATGGTTGCCAAAAGTGGCAAGGTCGGCCATCATCATGGGTTTTATACCCATTCCAAGTTGGTGCACCCTAATGGGTTTTCGAATGGGCTAAAGGGTTGCAGCCCAACTGATGTGGGTCACTCGAGACCGGGTGGTCTCGAGTCGGGACCTTGTGGTCTCGGTTCACCAATACTCGCATATACACATATATATATATATATATATATATATATATATATATATATATGCATATATATATAGGGGTCCGCTAAAATGAGAACCACCTCGAGTTGTAAGAACCGTGAGAACTACATCGTACAGGGCGAGGTGGACCAAATTTTTTTTTCACAAACGTAGATGCGTGTATTATAAACACATTTGTAAAAAAAAAATTCAAAAAAAAAAAGTTTTTGAGCACCACAAGTGTGTGTTTACGGGTACCGTAAATTTTCCGGTAGGATTTACGGTACCCGTAAACACAAACTTGTGGTGCTCAAAACTACACACGCGACATTTTTTTTTTGAATTTTTTTTTTTACAAATGTGTTTATAATACACGCATCTACGTTTATGAAAAAAAAATTGGTCCACCTCGCCCCGTACGATGTAGTTCTCATGGTTCTTACAACTCGAGGTGGTTCTCATTTTAGCGGTCCCCTATATATATATACACACATAACTTAGTACAAGGATCACATAACACATTACGATACTTCACAACTTTCATTTAATAATATACGTACACATAATGCTAATACAAGAAAGTTGCTCGGGAAAACCTAGAGTGTCACACTATGCAAACCCCATAAGTCATCATAAACTTCATGTAAGCTCCAACCCAACTTTTAAAAAGCAACTCCAAGCAAACACAAAATTGAATAGTTTTTCTTTTATTGAATCAATTTGATTCATGATCAACAGTTGTCACATCATAAAAAAAAACCCGTCAAAAATCCACAAAATCCTTTTCTTGGGAATCACGAACCTCTAAGTCAAAAAAAAAAAATCAGTTTATACCTTTTTGCACTCCCTCTCGTTTGTCACCCCTAAGTGCCGATCACCAAACTTCTTACCATTTTACTGCCATTGTGGCCTCGCGACGGGCGGTTTCCTATTTTGGAAAACGACTCTCAAAACCGTCAAACTCGGATACCAGTTGTTGGAAATCATGCCATTAATCAAACACTCACAAACTCAAGATTGAACAATTTGTTCGACTCTTTTTATTATTAAACCAAAGCACACCAATTAAATAATCGTTAAACCCAAACTAGATAAACATATCCGCCAATATGGTATAGCCCAGTTGGTCAGGGGGTTTTCCACTAAATGGTTTCCTCCTGGGGAGGTCTCGGGTTCGATTCCTACTAAGTGCAAAATTATGTAAATATGGGAGAACACCTCTGGGAAGGATTCGAACTTGGGGTGAGGGGTTTAAACAGCATATGCTGGCCCTTTGGAGTCAGCTGAAAATCCAGTTGATCTACCGTTAAAAAAAAGATAAATATA
Source organism: Helianthus tuberosus (assembly GCA_030545235.1). Classification (NCBI taxonomy): domain Eukaryota; kingdom Viridiplantae; phylum Streptophyta; class Magnoliopsida; order Asterales; family Asteraceae; genus Helianthus; species Helianthus tuberosus. The sequence goes on along the minus strand of CM060429.1, from coordinate 58,942,502 downwards.
TCCCATTAAATAAAATACTAATACTTTTTTAGAGTCAATAACTAAATAATAATAATAAATAATCAAACTTTATCTTCAACCCTTTTAAATTATCTTAAACCCACCTCAACTACGATTAAGATTAATCTTTTTAAAATCACGCTTTAGATCTTAAACCCCATTTGTTCGGCGTGCTTGTAATTGAATAACAAACCAATGTTCAAATATATTTACTTGCAATATTTCTATTATGTGCGTCTTCAAAACAAATAATGCCTTTTTGGTCAATAAACAAATAATGCCTTTTTGGTCAATGAAAGTTAGTTGAGGAGACAAATACGTTTGTCAAAATCACGAGCAATAATAGTTTTCTCATGTTCAAAGTGTATTAATATTTGTCTAATTAAATGAACCAAACATCTCCACGAGGAGAACACTCACTCGTTTTCCATTGTTCACAATAGTTGTTTTGTTTAAAAGTCTCAAAATTCTAATAAAAATATTGTAAGAAGTCACTATAATACGGAATTTGTATTCAAGAATTGAAGTGTGTCTGTGTATGTATGTATATGTTAGACGCACTTTGTATGTGGAAAGCATGTGCGTAATCAAAATTCATTACAAAACAATAAAAAGTTCATGACACTTGGATGCATCGTTGTAATGATATAAATTTAGATGTGTCGTTGATGTATTATTGGACACGCCGTTTTTTGGATGCCTTGTTGTATACATTGCATCAACCCTTTAATAAAACTTTGACATTTAAAACAAATGTGGCAATACTCAAGATAATAAAATTCTTGACTTTTTTTATAACTTTTAAAAATAAGTAAAGTATATTACACTTTTTAACGTTTAAAAAATAGTAAGGTAGATTTAAACGAAAACGTCAGCAATTGCTTTAATCTCTTTTTGGCTACTTTTCGTTGATATATTGTTGGACACGCCGTTTTTTGGATGCATTGTTGTATATATTGCATCAACCCTTAAATAAAACTTTGACATTTAAAACAAAAATGTGGCAATACTATAAACTCAAGATAATATTCTTGACTTTTTGTATAACTTTTAAAAATAAATAAAGTATATTACACTTTTTAACGTTTAAAAAATAGTAAGGTAGATGTAAACAAAAACGTCAACAATCGCTTTAATCTCTTTTTGGCTACTTTTATTAGCAAAAGGATTAGCTAGTGGTATCAGGGGAGACTGAGGTAACAGGGCTCTCAAATTTTAAGAGTGTAGTAGCCTAATACAAAAAATCGCTCTTCTAAAAAAAATTAAATCTCTCAAATTTCCATTACTTAACTTCTCAACTATTAGTTTATGATTATTATTCTCATGTTGGAATATAAGGAGTTTTTTTTTTTTATTATGAATACTTCAATTCAATTTTCCACCAAAAAACTTGCCAATATTTTTTTGTAAAAGTCTGAAATTAAAATCACGAGTTGGATCACAAACTAATGTTCAAAGATATTGTCAATATTTCTATTAGTGCATCTTCCAAACTCAGAATGCATTTTCGGTCAACGGAAGTTTTCTGACGAGACAAGTACGCCTATCAAAATCACGAGAAATAAAAGCTGCTTCTTGTCCAAAATTATTAAATGATTGTGTGATTTTAGTGAACGAGACATTTCCACGAAAACATGCAATGCTACTAGTCGTTTCCATTGTTCACACTAGCTGTTTCTTCTATAAAACGTTATAAAATAACTCACATTATATATATATATATATATATATATATATATATATATATATATATATATATATAGGGTTGGGCTAGACAAAAAACCCTATCTTTCTTAGAAAACTCTGGAAACTCAAAGCTCCCGACATTTTTTTTTTTGAAAAAAATAACACATGTAATATACATGTTTTTAAGACTTTTGGGCCAAAAAAAACAAAAAAGCGCCGAGTATTTTTTAAAAAAAAAAATAAACAAGTTCCAAAAACTTCGTTGACTAACATGTGTTAGACAAAAAATGCTGAAAGTTGCTGAAATTTGTTTTTTTTTTAAAAAAAAACCATTCGGCGCTTTTTTGATTTTTTTGGCCCAAAACTCTTAAAAACATGTATATTACATGTGTTATTTTTTTCAAAAAAAAAAAATGCCGGGAGCTTTGAGTTTCCCGGGTTTTCTACCTAATGAGGGTTTTCTACCTAGCCTTATCCTATATATATATATATATATATAAGGCAAGGATAAATCGAAAACCCGGTTGAGTTGACTAAACCCTAGAAACCCAATAACCACCATTGATCATACTTGATGGATGGTTAGGATTCACTTTTGCCCCATCAATTGCTTTTGTGTACTTTGTCTCAATTTTTTAATGTATTTAATGTAATGAAGGGTAATATTGGAACAAAGAAAGTGCAGTAAAGTAATAAAGTTCTGTCACCCATTAATTTTCTAGAAACTCAATGTACTTTTCTTTCATTATTTTATGTTTTCTCTCTCTCTGATGATTTTTAGATTGTTTTATTTCATTTTTTATGTTTCTATCTTACACTTTTGAATTAAATACTATGAATGATGTTGCATTGTGTTACATAATTTGCAGGTCCTATGTACTTTGTAAAACATGAAGGAAGATGGGCCAAAGGAAAGTTACACATTAAATATAAAAACTTTGAAATCAATCCAGGAGTACAAATAAACATTGTGGAAGTTACAACAACGAAAATGATAAATCAAGTAATGGTTTTCTTCTTTCTAGTTTCATCTTCACGAGCTATAACCTTAACTTGTAGCCTGTTAATAGTTCTCAATAGTCCCGGAATAATCATAGCAAATCGGGGGCACATGGGTTGGTCGACCCACCTTATAAACGGACATCCACTGAACTGTAAAAAAAAGACAAAAATGGAAGATTAATCAAAACATTAAAACATGTTACACATGTATGAATTTTTAACTCTGAAACTGATTATCATTTTGTAACATAAAAAAATGTAACAACACACTTATTTTTACAATAATCTAAGAAAGTGTAACAATGCACTTTATTTTATGTAAACGTACATTATTTATGTGACACGGAAAAATGTAATATGCATTTTTTCTTGAACAAAATTTACACAAAAAATTGATAAATCAATAAATTAAAAACATTCATCTTCTTGAACAAAAAAAAAACAAAATATCCAGAAAAAAGTTGCATGTAACAATACACTTTATTTTTACAATAATCTAAAAAAGTGTAACAATTCACTTTATTTTATGTAAACGTACATTATTTATGTGACACGGAAAAATGTAACATGCATTTTATGTAAACGTACATTATTTTCTTGAACAAATTTTACACAAAAAATTGATAAATCAAGAAATTAAAAACATTAATCTTCTTGAACAAAAAAAAAACATATCCAGAAAAAAGTTGCATGTAACAACACACTTTATTTTTACAATAATCTAAAAAAGTGTAACAATGCACTTTATTTTATGTAAACGTACATTATTTATGTGACACGGAAAAATGTAACATGCATTTTTTCTTGAACAAATTTTACACAAAAAATTGATAAATCAAGAAATTAAAAACATTCATCTTCTTGAACAGAAAACAAAAAAACAACATATCCAGGAAAAAGTTGCAGATCTACAAAATAAAAAAAATGAAGAACTACAAAACGCAAAAAAATTGCAAATCTGAAAAAAAAACCAAAAACAAACATACTTATGGACCTGGAGGATCTTCTAGATCTGGAACATCATGTTTAAACATCGAACATCTTTTGGGTCATCTTCAACATCGAACCGCCATCACATCATCTTCAACATCGATCATCTTCAACCGGATCTGGAAGATGATCTTCTAGATTTGGAATATCATGTTCAAACATTGAACATCTGGATGATGACCTGGAGCATCTGGATGATGATCTTTTGAACTGGATCATCTTTTGGATTCAGATCACTTTAAGAACTGGAAATGATAAGAAGAAGAATTTTGAACTACACCATCACCAGGTTGTTACACTTGTAGATCTATAGTTTTAGTGGTTGATTATGAATGATTTTGATAAGAAGAAGAATATTGGTGGTTGATTATGAAGATCTTAGATCTAGAAATGGTTATCCAGGGAGAGAGAAAGAGAGATAGAAGTGTGTGTCGAAAGAGAGAGAGAAGTGTGTGTCAATGTTTCTATCAAATGTCAAGTGGTGCATTTATTGTCTTGTCTAGTGCAAATTTCTCAATATGCCCTCAAGCCAATCTCTTACAAAAAACACGTGGCTACTTCCTGTCCACACAATTGGGTTTCTTGGGCTTAGTCAACTGGAGTGGGTTTTCTCCTTATAATTAGCCTATATATATATATATATATATATATATATATTTTATATATTTTGAATGAATATTTTAATTTTTTTGTTTTATTTATTAAATATATTTGAATATATGAGCAAAATTACCAATATGCCCCGATTTAACATTAAAATTTAACTAACTTAGAGTTAAAGGACATAGTGTGCAAAGTTTTGCAAACATAAAGTATGAATCCCGTCAATTTTAAAGACAAAGGACATACTTTACAATTCAGTGTAAACATAAAGGATGATTTTTGTAAGAGTTAATTACATAGTTAGTCCCTGTGGTTTGCACCAAATAACATACTTAGGTACTAATAGTTTAAAATTACCTTCTAGGGTATTAACTTTTCATTTTGTAACGTTTGGAGGTATTAACTTCTAAGGTAATAACATAGGTAGTCCCTGTGGTTTGCACAAAATAGCATACTTAGGTACTAACAGAATGTGATTTTAAGCCTACAAATAAGCTTAATACCCCCAAACGTTACAAAATGAAAAGTTAATACCCTAGAATGTTATTTTAAACTATTAGCACCTAAGTACGTTACTTTGTGCAAAACACAGGGACTATGTAATTAACTCTTTTTGTAATTTACTCTTTAAAAAATCATACAAAATTTAACTCTTCAAAATTAAAAACGGTCCAAAACCAAACCGTTAAACCACAAAGCCCGCTCGGTTTGGTTCGTCTTTATTTACAAAACTTTCTCCTAAAGTTTTTGTCAAGACCGATAGAACGGGAACATAAACACCCCTAGACCCTAGTTTATCCCATAAATCTCATCAAAACCAGAATCAACAAAATCAATATAAGTTCCCAATCGCAATTGATTATAAATATATATATATATATATATATATATATATATATATATATATATATATATATATATAGGGCAAGGCTACATAGGAAACCCTATCTATATGAAAAACCCTAGAAAACCCAACCTCCCGACATTTTTTTTTTTTTGAAAAAATTAACACATGTAATATACATGTTTTTAAGAGTTTTGGGCCAAAAAAATCAAAAAAGCGCCGAAGGGATCTTTTTTAAAAAAAAAAAAAAAAAATCAGCATTTTCTGTCTTTGTTGCCTAACACATGTTAGGCACTGAAATTTGTTTATTTTTTTAAAAAAAATCCCTTCGGCGCTTTTTTGTTTTTTTTGGCCCAAAACACTTTAAAACATGTATATTACATGTGTTATTTTTTTCAAAAAAAAAAAAATGTCGGGAGGTTGGGTGGAGATTTGAGTTTTCAGAGTTTTCTATGTAAGTAGGGTTTCCTGTCTAGCTTTATCCTATATATATATATATATATATAACCTCATTTTCACTAAATGAGTTAACCGGTTAGAATTTACCCAACAAACATGTTACTATTCTGTACAGTTTGATGCATACTTTTCAATTGATGAATCGTATATACCCAAAAACAGAGGGCAGTGTACATAAAAACCGACACGGATCATGTACCAATCGGTTTGGGAGCCTTGAAGTAGAGGCAGATATGAAGGAAGTAATCAGGGTTCATCAAGTTGTTAACCACCCAAGAAAATGGAATTTCCAGTTTGGGTTCAATGCCTTCCTTGTATTCGAAGTAATTTTATAACCGGATGACTTCCGTTTTCAGGCTCCATTCCTGACTCGTTCTTGCTTTCGGCTTAACCCGGATAAAATTCTGGCAGATTTTTGATTTTACAGCATCAAGCAAAGTGAAATACTTTCCTGCAATTCAGGCGCGTGTTAAATGGGTTGTACTTGCGTGTTGACTGGTCAAACCCAACACAAACCAAAAAATCGTGTTGGGCACAAGAACCTCGACACGACATGCATATTCGCAGGTGTCACACGAACACAGCCCATGTAAACTAATTTTTTTTATATTAATACTCTAATATTACTAATTACTAATTTGCAACAAAAAGAATACATATGTATATATAATAATTAAGTTTAAACTATAAAACTTGATACTCATTTCTCTCTTTATCTTTCTAATTGCAGCATAAAAGATCAAATCAGTTTAAGTTATGACATAAAACACAACTGTTTAAATCATTTTTAAGATGAATAGCTTAATTGGCTCAACCGAGACACAGCCCCTTTACGTTTATGTATTCACGGGTTCGACCTGAAACCAACTCGAACCCATTTAGACAATTTCCAAACCCATGAATTTCATGTTAGGTTCGTGTCATGTCAAAGATTCCACCCCTAGGTTTGACCAAAAAGCACCATTTTGTCTTCAATAAAAAAATTTACACTATTTTGTCAGCAAACAGGTAGGTAGTAAAGCAGTCAAAATTAGTAATTCGACATACATTTTGTGTTAAATTCAACAGGCCGGTTTATATAAGAGATTTGGTTCCGGCTATCAAAATGTGGTGCTTCTTCTAAATCGTCAAAATCTTTATCAACAGTCCAGAGATACAAGCGAACAGGGACTCTACCTAAGAAAAGCACATACAACATACAAGAAGTAAGGAGAATGCCCACTAGTTACTATAAAGCTAACAATAAAAAGTATTAGTTGGTCAAACCTACCTCCACTCATACTAAAAACGACTCATTTCAACCTGGACCTGTTTTGACCCATTGACTAACCACCCACCGAATCCACCCATCTTGCCACCTCTAATAACACAACACGAAATAAGAAAAGTTGTTGTAGAAAAAAAAATCTAAAGAACAATCTACACCTATTTTTATAACATTAAGAGACATGAGCATACTTGCTTTCAGTGCTGCAGTTGCCTCCGTCTCATTAACACTGTACTGGCTTTCTTTGCTTCCTGAGCTTTTAGTCGACGTCTTTCAACTTCAATTCTCCTTGCATTGTCTTCTCTGCTATAAGATTCACTCTTTGCTTTACCTACAAGGACGAATTGCTGTGCGAGGACTAGAGCATTTTCATCATTAACTTCAACATCTGGTTGTTGCTCTCTCTGGCTAGAAGATTCAAGAACTTCTTCAGAAGCTTCTTCCACTGCTATACCTTTTCCTTTATCCTTTGTAGCTTCAGCAGCATCTTGTTGTTGTTTTTCCATCCTCCGAGCCTCAGCTCTTCGGATTTCAATATCATCATAAGCTGCATGAACATTAACACCAAGTCTATCTTCAATAACAGCATATAACATCTCTATTTGCTTAGACTTGTTCTCCTCGTCTGCTTTCAAATCTTCTATCTCTTTCTGCATGATCTCATTTGCATGACTGATCGTCGTATTAGCATCATTCAGATCACAATTTGTAGTCAACAGCTCATCGATCATTTCATTCAATGCATTGTTCCCAGCTTTAACGTCTTCTATCTGATCATTCATAGCTAACATTTCATTCTTTAGAACCACATTCTCTGCCTCCACTTGCTTAATCTTCTCTTTCGTTTCTTTAAGCTCTGCATCTGATTCTGCCTTTGCCTTTTCTAACTCAGCAACCTTCTTTGCTAACTTATCAACCTTATCATCATTAAAGAACGGAATGTAACCCACATTATCAAGACTTGTTGGACCACCATTAAGATTAGACGGAACCTTTGGAAAACCTTGACTCGAACCTTGTGGTGTTGGTGATGGAATCTTCTTCGTTGTGGACCCCGGTTCTTCAACAGTCTTTGGCGGTTGTTGCGGAGTAGAGACATTTACCTCAGGAATTGATTCATGTATTGGAGAAGTAGTAGGTGTAACCATTCTGAATTCACTTTGCACAGGAACCTCCATTTCAACGTTTTCAACTCTTTCAACTTCAGGAATACCAGATGTGTCTTTCACAACCGTAGCTATAGTCTTCCTGACTTTCTTCCTTCTCGGAACTTCACCCGTAGGTTGAGCTTTTCGTTTCATCTTTCCTTTGCCTTTGGTAATCTTTTCAGCTTCCGAAGGAGTATATGTGACATCTTCGTCAGAACCTTTCTTTTTCCTTGAAGGACCTTTCATTTTGATTTTGCCACTGACATATGTTGTTGGTGCAATCTGTGTAACATCTATTTCGCCTTCTGTTTCGCTCGAATCTGTATGCACCTCACTTTCAACAAGCGTTTCTTTCATAGCTTCAATGTTTTTACCACTTTTCTCACCACCCGCCTTTGCTGCATCTCTAGCTTCCTGAGTAGCTGCAATATTTGCAAATTCATCAACTGACATTTCAACGTAATCACCTGCAACATTAACATTCTCAGGAGGAACATCATCTGGCTCATCAATCAGATGTGGTGGTGATTTTTTCTTCTTCGGTGCAGCTTTCGGAGTTCTAGGTGTTGGAGTTTTCTTTTTCTTCTTATCATCTTTATTCACCCACCACCTAGTCTTCTTAGGTTCAAACAGTTTCATCTTTTCTGTTTCTGTTCCAGAATCACTATCATCATGCCTCCATTTGTCATCTGCTGGAGCTTGATAATATGATTTCTCAATTGCAGCAAACTTCTTTCTGAACTTAGGCTCTTTACCCTTTTCAATCCCTTTGTAAACATCTAACCTCTTCAAGGTTTCATTGTCCATATGCTCCAGCACCAACTCATCATCATCTATCTTCGGTAAGTTAGGAATCTGATCGTCTAACAGCATCTGCACAAACCTTGGATATTGCAAGAATCTTTCACCATTGATGTTACCCAACATATGATTGAAAATCATCTGAGAAATATTGTAAGGCCTGTTCAGTATCAAGCATGTGATGATGTTCATGATGTAGTCTGCAGATTCATCATATCCACCCTTCCTGTGGCACAACGCGTGTATCACTGAGTGAACAAGAAACTTGTAAGGCTTTGACAACTTTGACTTTACGTATGCTTGATCATTTACAAATCCTGTATAGCCTATTCTGAACCATAAACCCTTGCACAATCTTTCTGGAATGTATATTGGATCTTCATCTTTGTCTTTCAGATCCAACACTCTTCGAATATCTTCAACAGTTATCTTAACAGCAACATCGATATCTTTATTGTTGTCATCTTTCATTTTCACGGTAGAATGTATTGCTTTGTCATCTTCCACGTAGTGTGCCGAGTTCCAGAATGCCCTCACATGTGACTCATAACACCTATGTTGATCAGTCAATGCCTTGTGTATTCTACTATCTTCGATAAACTTTAAAATCTCCACGAAAGAACTCATATTTCGCAATGTTTTATCTAAAGTACAACATATGTTGTGCTTGTTATGAAAATCCAAACTTTTAGCCTGCACATATAACACACGTCATAAGACATTGCACGTATATCGAGAAAATTATTGAACTTTGAAATCATTGTCCAACACTTAGAAAAATTTCAACATTCAATATACATTCCATCCGGATGGACTTGGTCCGGATGGAGTTGGTCCGGATGAACAAACAATACAACTGATCCGGATGGACACTCTCCAGATGGGCAATTTCATCCGGATGAACAACATTTAACAAATCAATTATTATCAATTCAAAACCTTTATCCGGATGGACTTTAACAAGAACTGTTCAAATCGCAGGACCTTTATCCGTCCGGATGGGTTCATCCGGAACCTCATCCGGATGAACACACTGTTCATATTCAAGAATCAATCAATCAAATTTTTGTAAGATGTTATCAAATTGATGGTTGAAATATGTAATTCAAGTGCCAATTAAACAATATTCATGATCAATTTATTGAAATTCATCCTAGAAAGCCCTAGATCTAAATATAATAGCCGACTGTGTCCGAATGATCAAATTGACCCTTCAAATGAAATGTTATAGAGATTCTACCTTCACAATGTTAGATGTTGTGCTAATCAACACCCTCAGGTAGAAATTTTGGCTAAAAAGTTTGAGAGAAAAAGTATAGTCTCTCCGGATGTGAAGTGTTCGAATGAACAAGATTCTTCCGGATGGCCTATATATATCACCAGTCCATCCGTCCGGATGGGGAAATCAATTCTCCGGATGGGGAAATCAATTCTCCGGATGGACTTATTCTGCATACGTCCGGATGGACTTTGCATTTTCAAAACTTTTAATTTTTTCCAACTTTTTCAAATTTTATCAGATTTTAACATCCACTCAAGTATCCAGGTCCAAGTTAATGACCCTAGTTACTCAATTTGCCGACCAAGTCTAAGTTAATGACCTTGGTTGACCCGATTTACAAACCATCTGATATTTTTATTCAAATTTTCAATTTTTTCAAAAAAAAACTACAAGTTTCAACTTAATGAACTTGTTCAGCTTTTTAGTTTCCCAACACTTTCAGATTAGCTCACACCCAGTCTTCTCAAGATTTTTCTCTGCATCTCAAAATCTGAAGATCAGCTTTCCAACACTGGTTTGTCGAAAATAACGCAGAAATAAAATATTTTTGTATTTTAAAAACTTTATATTCAAACACACTGAAAAACTTTTTGGGTTTGTTAGTGCATTTTGTATGTCCATAGTTAGAAATCTGTCAGTATTTGTAACGTTTAAAGTCTTGAGTCTGTATCATACCGGACAGAGCTTCTTTTTCTCTTCAACTGATGGAGTGTAAGTAGAATCTTCATCGTCATATCCTTTCTTCTTCTTTTGAGGCTTCTTTTTCATTTGAACCTTTCCACGACCAAGTGTTGCCATATCAATTTCTGTCTCAGTCTCCGTTGATTCATCGTCAGCATCACTTGAATCATCACGAGCAACACCTTCAGGCTCTGTCTCTTTGACACTTTCAGCTTGAACACTTGTGCTTTGATCTTTCTGAGTAGAAACTTCCTCATTCTTCTTTAGAAAACTTTCAAGTGAATGTTTCAATAAATCAGCTCCTTGAAGAACTTCTGATGGTTCCAACACTGGTTCATCAACTAACCTTTGTTGTGATTCTTTTGAAGGTCCTGCAAAACAAACATTGAAGTATTCATTAGAATAATATAACAATTTAAAGTTCTAGCTTCTCTTATGACTCCCCCTTTCACTATACCCTTAACAACAATCTTCGGTGTTGGTTCCTTAGGAATAGATACAGCAGGGGATGTCTTCGGAGTTCTCTTTCTCTTGCCGTCCTTCACAAACCAATAACGAAGCTTCTTTTCAATCATTTCATTCATCTTATTATCTTCACTCTCAGAGTTACTGTTCTCATGTCTCCATGCGTCATTTTCTGGAGCAACATACGCTGGATTATCAATCCTGCAAATCATTCTCCTTGCCCTCTGATCAGGTCCTTTGGATAATCTGCTTATAGTATCCGCTGTCATGTTTCGAAGACCTAGAATATCATCAGCATCCTTTGGAATGTCTTTTACTAAATCATCTATTATCATCTGGATAAATCTTGGATACATGATGTACTTTCCACTTCCAGCTTCTACATTGTCTACCAAGTGGTCAAAGATCACTTGCGATACATTATATGGCCTGTTCAGCACCAGACAAGTGATTATGTTCATGATATAATCAGAAGTTTCATCGTAAGCTCCCTTCCTATGAGCTAAAGCATGCACTACGCAGTGGATCATGAACTTATAAGGCTTACTGAACGCTGTCTTAAGCATTTTTCCGTTCAAGTGTCCTGAAAATCCCATTCTGCACCACAAACCCTTGCACAAACGTTCGGGAATAATGATGGGATCACTATCAGAATCATCTAACTCCAAAACTCTTCTTAAATCACCCACATTGAACTTAACTTCAATATATATGTCCTGATCATTCTCGTCCTTCTTTCTAACAGCTGAATAGATCATCTTTTCCTTCTCCTCATACCTTACCGAACTCCAAAATCTTCTAACATGTGATTCATACACTTCGGTTTTATCGGTTAGCGCCTTATGAATCTTACTCTCTCTCAAGAATTTTGCTATAACTTTGAACGGAGTATTATCTGTATAGTGAGCGTCCAACAGACAATAAATATTGTGAGATTTGTCCCAGTCTCTTCCCTGCACAAATATACACAACGTTATCATTAGCACAAAGTTCGAGGCATAAAGTAACAAGTATCAAAAATTTTGAAAATATCAAAATTTTTCTAACTCTGATGAACACAACTGAACATAATATAAATAAACATAAATGAGCACAAATGAACATAATTGACCAAAATAAATGAACCAAAACTAGTTTCTTCTATATGTAAATTAGTGATTAATTACGATAACGATAAGTTCCATCGTAAAGCTTATTTTTATTACTTGAAAGCCTAACTACTAATTATTTATATTTATACAAGTAGCTATAAAGCCACTTTTATGTTTATATTTATATAAATGTAACTACTTATGTAATATAACTACTTATGAATCTGTATAAATTTAAACGAACAAAAACGGACGTTTACGAACATAAATGAACGAACAAAACATGTTTTCATGTTCGTTCGTTTAGTTAAACATAAATGAACTGATTTGAATTAGGATTTTTTAAGGTTGAAGATAAAGGGGAGGGTTCAATAAAATGATTTATTATAAAAATAGAAAAAGACAAAATTGCCCCTGACTAACAGAGGTCAATGGATGGTATTAAGTCAATTGGACTAAAATGGCAATGTTAAAAACTTTTTGGACCCACAGGGGATAAATGAAACCATTGGACTAAAGTGGCAAAATAGCCCAAACCTCAGGGACTAAATGGCATTTTACTCGACAAAAAAATATGTTCATGTTCGTTCGTTTATTAAATAAACGAACTTCCCGCTGAACAAGTTAACGAACAGTTCATGAACGTTCAGTTCATTTACAGGCCTAAGAACTAGCATTATTTGTCACAACTTATAACTACTGTTTATCCTAACAATGATCAGAACAAAACTTCCTAAGGTACATTTTAACTAATATAGTTTCAGATTAGTCAAACTACACCACTGACATTTCAAAACCAAAAGATGAAAAGCATAAGATATATACCATCAAATTCCAAGGTCTTTCTGGTTCAGCGCAAAGAAGATCAAAAAGGACACGTGTTGGTATGTACCTGAAATATCCAGCATTATGTCGGATAATAAGCTAAACTTTGTAGATTTGAAGTAATTTAACCGCCAATCTAATACAAAGGCTAATAAAATCTTAACACAGTTAAGGTTTGGTTTAAAGATTAAACTGCTGTTAAACAGAAGTTGTTTTCTCTTCACAGTTGCATCTAAAATCTCTAATATAACACACGAAGATATAGATGATAGGGAATGTTATATACTATCCAAAGATACTCATCAATCAGTTTCTAAATACATGATCTTTTACATCAACTTAGCGATATTTGAAATGTGATATGTGGGTAAATTCTAGTTTAATAAAATTCGATTATAAACCTTTAAAAAAATTGATACTGAATTTACTGTCTTGTAAGGCCTTGTTTCATTATTTTTCTCACTGTTGAAAATGAATTGTTTTCAATTTAAAATCAAAACTAAAGAAATTGTATAGTGTTGTTGCATATGATATGCTAATGATCGCCCATATACCTTTTACAGCACAAAAAAAGGGTGATTTTGATTTGACCCATAATGTACATAAATTGTTTGATTATTTGTCAAACATTCAAATTAGCATATATCATGAATATTTGTCAACAAGTCCCACTGTCTTAGTTTAGGATAGGAAGATACAAAGTAGAAACTAGAGTTCGATGATAGCTTAGTGCTTATTATATTATTTCGCTTTTCTATTTTGTTAATTAGTAATATCACAACATACGATTTGATCACAAGATTAGAAAACGTTCTCGTTATGCCCTTAAACGGTGCGGCTTAACCCATCTGCAGATTCATTGTTGCTTCTTACATATTCATAACCAAATAACAAATTTCAGGTTTTATTAACGACTCATTGTTACTTGTTTAAAAAAAGGCCTAGTTAAGTTCCGGTTTAAACCCCAAAACAGATTCATAAACAAACCTTTCATATAGCTAGCTATTCTTTCGCCGTAACCTATAAACAAGGAGAAATCAGCAATGCATACCACCACTAACCATACCTATCAACAATTCCTCAACTCTAAACACATCAATCCAAAACTAGATCCACGCTTAGGTTAAAAACATCAACCAATTGTTGTTGCAGATTTTAAAGAAGTGCTCAATATTAGTTAAATTAGAAACCCTAGTTCCAATTCTAGGGCACAAACAAACGCTGATTCACAACTACAACCACTAAAGGTAAATTAGTGGATTCTTATTATTTAAAGGTAAATTACATTTTCTGTTGGTATTGGATTCTTATTATTTAAAGGTAAATTACATTTTCCGTCTTTTATGTTTGTATTGGATTGCGGTGGATGCTCTTTAACTTTAATAATTACAGTAGCAATCCTTTATTTGTAAAACTCATGACACCCTAGGTCCTTTAGCCCTAACACGGTTAAAATTTTCAGTTAAATATGGTGTGTGCCTTGCACATGAGGGTAGTTTAGTAATTCTACTGATATATTTAAACAAATAAACAAAACCAGATTTTAAAAAATAAAACAATATAATATATAAAACATAAACCCAATGTCTCTCTCTCAGTTCTCTATCCCCCCTCTCTCTCCAACCAACACCCACCACCACCAAAAAAATCCCACCCTATCACCACTGTGTGACAACCACCACCGTTTTCCCAATGGCATCTACCTGAACCATCGCTTCATCTACACCGTCGCCACCGGAGGCTTCGTTGCTTTCATCTACACCGTTGTATGGGGTTGTGTCCCTTGTGAACAATACAATCGCCTCTCGTCATTCTAAATCTTCACCACCGAATAGTAGAACTGGTTCACGTGTTGGAAAACCAGTTGCCGGAGGTCCTCCTGCGACGACCGGAAGAAGGGTAGCCTGAAACAGAGGTATGAATTTGGTATTATGATTTTGGTTCGTGGCCTGATCTGTCGCAGGAGTACAGTAGAACAGAAACAGAACAACATAATTTTTAATATACATGGATGGTATTGTGTCATACGCACCACGAAACAAAATTATGTTGTTCATGGAGGGTTATATTTATTACATTTATGTAAAAATAAACATCAGAGATGACTCTTAAATTTAGATATTTATGACTAATTTATCAGTAGAATAAAGGTATGATTTTGGTTGTCTTGAGAAGTTATTGCATCGTTCTTATTAGAGGTAAAAATTTAGAGAAAAAAATTCATTGGCTATTTAGGTTTGTGCATACGATCGTGTTTGATCCGATTGTTTGATTTGGATTTGGTGGTGGCTGTCACATAGTGGTGATAGGGTGGGATTTTTTTGGTGGTGGTGGGTGTTGGTTGGAGAGAGAGACAGGGGCGCAGCTTAGAAGGCTTCCGAGGGGGCGCCCGACCCCTCGAACTTTTCGATGCGTAGTGTTATGAATAGTACTTTCGTATAGAAATTTTTTAGGTATATACGTTTCCACCCCCCCCCCCCCCGGTTTCGGAAAAATTGGGGGGGGGGGGGGGGAAGCTTCGCCAATGGAGAGAAGCCTTGTAGGTTTCATCCGGATGAGCAACCTCTATAAATAAAGGTGCCTGGGTCTTGTTTTAGTTCTGAACTTTGTGCACCCAAGGCGAAGCCCTGTCAAAATTTCTTCAGGTTTTGTAATCGTTCTTGTATCAATGAGAAAGGTGTTTAACGGTATCTACGGTGTTATTCTCTCTACTACTTTCATGGATTCCGCACACGTCAGTAGGTGTTAAGATCCGGTCTGAGCGTTTGAAGACCCGAACTCACGGTCCTCACTAGTGGTATCAGAGCTTGGAGGCCGGATTCGGGGAAGATTATCACGAGATACCAGAGATCTACATCAGATTCTTACCAATTTTGATCTACACTTCTCTATTTCTACTCACTTCTCATTTTTCTTGACTTTCTCATACAAAAACTCAAATTGGACACTGAATTCATGGACAAAATCACTTAAATTTTGGACATAATGTGCGAAATGTGTTTTTGATCAATCCTACAAAGTTTCAGATCATAATTCTAACTAAAACACATTAAAATCAGTGAAAAACCATGAACTTCGGAACTAAGTTTGCTGACATCATCCATCCGGACGGATATAGTAGCTCATCCGAACGGATAGACTGTTCTTTAGTGAAATTTGTACGGGTGGTCTTGGTTTTAAAATGCGCGCATAATGTGTGATGCGCCCGATGCACTAATGAGAGCGCATCGCAATAGCTGATGCAATGCGTTTACGTGATGCGAGAATATTGCGTGCATTTCGCATAATGCGCTCTGATGCACGCAACATTGTTTCTTATGCTTTTTTTTCCAGATTTTATGAACTGTGTTCGGTTTTTTCCATAATTAACATCTTATTATGCTTGATTTGAACCAAAAACACAACTCTTATCTTCTAATTACGTCAGTAGTTATACTTTAAGTATGTTTTTATAAGTTTTTATGTATAAATAATTTTTAACTATTTTTTTATAAAGAACGCATCACATACGTGATGCGCTCGCATCGCGCATCAGATTTTTGGACTAAACGCATCGGAGCGCATCACGCAATTTAAAACCAAGCCTCTATCCTAAGAATAGAGAGGCTGCTTCCTTAGAGACCCCCGGCTCCAAAACAACCAACAGGCAGAAAGACGATGGATGGATAAGTAAATAACGTAGCAGTAGTCAGATAAATCATCAGCTTACAACATATAGGCATAGATACAAGAAAATCATCATATATTGGTCTACCTAAAGTGTAAAAAAAAATCTACCCCCCCCCCCAATCCCAAGCTAGGACACGTCTATACCCTCACCTACAAGTCCTTAACTTTAATCCTACGTCTCCATGAACTTCTATCCTGAACCATTTCCTCAGAGAGGTGCAACTCTACCAAATCTGGCCTAAGTCTTTCATCCCAAGTCAACTTGGGCCTGTCTCTACTCCTCCTTCCTTCCACTGTCATGGTTTCCACTGCTCTAACTGGCTCTGTCAACTGCCTCCTCTTCACATGCCCAAACCATCTTAATCTCCCCTCTTTTAACTTGTCTGATATACTAGCTACTCCTAACCAATCCCTAAAAGACTCTCAATAAAATTATGTTTTTTAAATAAACAAAATGAACCTGGTTTTGCTGCCATTGTTGATTAATTCAGGAGATCACATCAAGCACACACTCTCCAATGGCTTAAGATCATAGTTATCGATAGCGGCCATAGCGACCGCTATAGCGAATAGCTTGGCGAGGCGAGACATGGTCGCTATATGGTGTATAGCGCTGAATAGTGTGAAAATAGCGGCCGGAAACCTGCAATTTCTGTCGGAAACCTGCAATTTTTGCCGGAAATCTGCCGGAAACTTGCTGGAAACTATGAAGAAGAAGAAGAAGAGAAGAGCGGCTGCGTTTTTTTTTTTGTTGCTCCGGCCAGAAACCTGCAATTTCTGCCGGAAACTATGAAGAAGAAGAAGAAGAGAGAGTGGCTGAGCGGCTGCCTTTTTTGTTTTTGTAGTGTCTGAGCCTTTCTAGGGTTAGATAACTTTATGGATTTTAACATTTAACCCCTCTATTTTTCATTAGGTTACATTTAGTCATTAAAACTTGTAAAATTTACATAACAAGTGGGTAAAATTGGTTTGTGTATTTTAACATTTAACCCCCCCTATTTTTACTAGCTTACATTTGGTCCTTAAACCTATAAATTTACACATAAAAGGTATAAAACTAACTTTATATATAAAAAAAGTTATGTAGATAGCTATGTTTTATTTCTTAAATTTTTAACTACCTTATCGCTAAACACGAAATAGCGGGCGCTATTTCATCGCTATCGCTACGTAGCATATAGGTACGTTATCGCTATTTGTCGCTATTCACTATCGATAACTATGCTTAAGATCTATATGCTATCTTTAATAAAATCCAAGAGCAATCTAGAATGCCCTCAAGTAGCACAATAACAACACAATCTTAAAAGTTGAAAAAAGTACAAAGTTCTTGCAAGTTGGAAAAGAAGGCTAAATTATCTCCCTCACAAAGATACTTTCTAGAAAGTTCATAAAAGAATCAAGGATTATACGCTAAGCTGTATTATGAAACAAGACTAAAAATCTGCCATCCAAGAACAGTCAGCAACTTATTATATGTACTAAGATGAGCGAAAAGGAGGAAACAAAAACCCAGCCTAAACAAGCCCAAAAAACAGTCTAAACTACTCTAACCTAGCTAAAAAAAGCTGTCTCAGGCGCGCACGCTTTTTAAGTGCCATTGACTACCTAGGTTTTGGCCTGAACCCCGCTCAATGATTTGTCCAACCATAGAAAGTATTAAGAGTCATTTCGGTTTGTGAAAAGTGCTAATTTACCAGCTCAGCAACATGGATGTTCAACTTTAAAAGAGTGTATCCAGACAAAATATAAATGAGTTTCTATATTGATTCAAATTTAAAAGATTTCTTGAATAATCTGTGACCAAGATCCTTACACACTCAAGATATAACCAAAAAACATTTTGACTCCTATTCTAAAATGTCAGCAGACAATAAACCTAACCTCATAGTTGCGATTTCCGACCACCATCATGTGTATACATAATTAACCAGAACACTGGAATTAATGACTGTTAAAGATAACATCAATGTACATTAGATATAAAATAAGAATGCACAACAAAAGTTAGGGTTTAGATTGACTGAGTTCCATATACTCAACACAGAAGATCCGTAACTTGATGGTAGATCATACATACATCAGCATAAGGTAATTTTCGAATTCATATAAACTTTTTACAACAGACAGTAAAGTATAGATGATCGTAGTAATTTGAAGAATGAACCTAGCTAGCGAGCGCCAGAAGCATATAAATTATAAAGTGATAGAATGAGTTACCATGAGGATCGCCGGCAGTTGAATCGTAGGGGCGAAGGAGGAGGATGTTAATGGAAACTAGAAATCTGCAACAATACATGCAAAATCAACAACAATTGATCTTCAAAATCCTAAGATTAATAAGCTACATAAATCTTCAATTTCTCCATCTAATTGTAAAACGGATGACAGATCACGAGAGTTTACTGCTAAATAACAGCTAGGGTTTAGATTACGAATGTTAATAGTAAGTAGATTTACAAGAATGGTGATCGAAGATGTTGCAATAAAAGGAGATTGAAATGCGGATAGATCAACTTACATTACATACAGAGGATTTAATGAAATTAGGGTTTGGCTTGCACGATTTGATATATGAGGCGAAGGCGTGTCCTCAACTTACATACAATATAGAGGATTTAATTTTGATATTTTTTATTTTTCTTTTATTATTTTTTTTCCTTTCAAAAAAAAAAAAAGGAATAAAAAGCGAGGGGTGTTGAGTACAAGATTAGCAATAATAATATCAAAATAAGCATGTTAATATATTACTAGTTTACTAGTGGGAAACCCGCGCGTTGCGGCGGTGCGGCGGTTTTGTCACCTTGTTGTTGTTAAGGATTCGGTTTGCGTACGAAGTTTGTGGATTATTCGTTACGGTGATGTGTGAAAAGATTTTCAGGAAAATAATCTTGTACAAAATGGTTATGAGCATTTACATGATCCCACTCTTGTGGTAGTCATTGTGTAAGAAGTTGCGGTTGAGATGCTTGGTCATGTTCGACTAAAATTTGTACCCCCACTCAAACCACTTTAACGATCACTCCTCATCCAAACTCTAATAACATAGCTTATTGGGTGGTGCAGCCATTTTTTTTTTTTTTTGGTGAAAAACATAGAGATTGTAAGAGTAAAATAGAGAGAACTTGGTTAGAAAATGTTAAGGTTTGTGTGTACTACCAGAATTTTTAACGTGACAACTTCATAAAATAAAATCCCCAATAAGAATGAGTTGATAAAATATTCGATCTAACTCCGGTACATGACAAGAGCATATATAGAAAAGAGAACCAATTACCTATTACTTGAGAGAAGGGCAATAATTGTTGTGTAAACAATGACAATAAAAGCAATTAATGTTCTTCGAAAAGTAAATGTAGATATATTTAGATTGATACTGTAAGTTTTGGGAATTACATCAAACACCAAATATGTGACAACTGATAAAAAAAGTGAAGTTTTGAAAACCAATTGGTTCCAGTCTTAAACTTAGAATAATACATCGACCGTCGCAGGTAGCCAGCGACAAAAAATACAGTAGATGAATCTATTTTGTAACTTCTTTTCGGAAATGACTCATTTCAGGTCGACTTCATTTTGCCTTACCCCTTTTGACCCAAAACAAATTGATATTTAGTCAAAATAATACCATCACCGTCATTAGTAGCCACCATAAATATATACCATGTGGATCTATTTTGTTCCTTTTTGTCTAGACCAACTCCATTTTGCCGTTGCCCATTTTGACCCGAAGCCAATTGATTATTTTTTTTTTCAAAATGGCCACCCTAATTCATTTTTGTTATTACCCGTTCCGACCCGAACTTGCTTTGTTACCCTAAACCCTTACCCCTTTTCGCTAAACCAAATTGATAACTTTTTTCAAAACAGCCACCCTAAATCATTTCTCTTGGTTGTCTTCTATTTTGTAATTAACTTTACAAATGGCTACAATCTTGTGTTCGTTGCTCTAGAGACATGATTCCGTTATCAATGGGTGACCGTGTGTTTTCTGTACTCTGTTAGGCTGCTAATGTTGAGATATATCACATGAGTTTTTCATCACAATGCCAAAAGCTTAGGGTCTTTGTATTGAATTTGAGTTCCGATGTCCTCCCCTGTAAACAATGGATCACATGCTTAGTGACTTTGACTTTTTGAGTCAAACCTAATATTTCTTGCTGAATTTATGTTATTTTCTTGTAGAATTTTAACTATCGTTTCTTGTGTAAAGTAAATGCCTTTCGATGTAGTTATAAGGACGCGTTTAACTTGTTGAGTTATTAACTTAAAAGTTGAGGCACAATGGATTTGACTACATATATTAAATACCTAAAATTAGTGTGTATTTTTTTAAATTGCCAACTTTATTAAACCACCAAACACAATTACAATATTGGGCATAGCCCACAAGCCACATACACCACCACTATCTACATTACATTTTAAATACAAATGGCAAAGTTACACCATTGAGCCCAATCCAAGGATGATATCTTTGAGCGAATTTCGCCTCAAATAAATCCCAAGTTTTCTATTTCATCCAGTAGGTTAGTTAACGATATCCACCTTTTTTTATCTAAACATGAGCTCGAAATCAACGTGTTACACTCAACACGCCAACAAGGTACTCTCAATTCAAGTGCCTGTAAAGAAAATTTTGCCATTAAGTGAGTAAGAGAGGAAGGTTAAAGAAACAAGACACTAATCAAACTAATAAGATGCTTCTACTTCCCGTAAGCAAGCCCCCAAGAATGTACATAACAACCATAATAACATCATAGCAAAAAGGAAAATGGTCCACCAATGAACAAGCTTTTCCTGTTGGCATTTGAAAGAGAAAAACAAGGGGGCAAAAAAGAAAACCAACAATTTAATGGCGAAAGTGAATATAAAAACTAAAGAAAAATCAGAAAAAGGTGATCATGATGACAACACTCTAACCTTTGGCGCAAGGCAAATAGTGAGAAAAAAAAAAACATTTTTAGGGGTTTAGATATGGGTTTAGATATGTTTTAGCCTGCCTTAGAGCTAGTTTAGGTTGGTTCCAGGCCATTTTAGTTGTTTCATATCAGTTTTAGTTGTTCAAACTTATTTTTTTTTTGGCCAGCAACAAACAACACTATAAAAAAAGAAACCAAGTAGGAAAGCGCCTTTTGCGCGTTCAACTACTATGGTACAAACATTATTATCAGCTGAGTAAACGAATAGAATTCACTGTCCAAATAGTCAGTTGCAGATGAAAGGAATAGTAACAGAAAAGATTTCCGACCACCATCATGTGTATACATAATTAACCAGAACACTGGAATTAATGACTGTTAAAGATAACATCAATGTATATAACCTAAACAACAATTGTATCATCAAGACACATTAGATAAAACAACAATGTACAACAAAAGTTAGGGTTTAGATTGACTGAGTTCCATATCATCAACACAGAAGATCCGTAACTTGATGGTAGATCATACATCAGCATAAGGTAATTCATGTAAACTTTTTACAACAGAGAGTAAAGTATAGATGATCGTAATTTGAAGAATGAACCTAGCGAGTGAGCGTCAGAAGCATATAAAGTGATAGAATGAGTTACCATGAGGATCGCCGGCAGTTGAATCGTAGGGGCGAAGGAGGAGGATATTAATGGAAGCCAGCGGACGACATCTTCTTTTTCTTTTCTTCTTTATTTGCTTAAACTTTATTTTTTCTTTCTTAACATATATTTATATAAGGGTGTTTTTATTTTAACTTTCTAAAGTGTTAGTTCTCAATTTAAAACACCTTAAAATCTCGATGATTTTCTTATAATTCGTGTTCAGCGGTTTAAGGTTAACGATCATAGACTAAAACATTTGGTCGAAGGACCGACCGAGTTGAAGAGTTTGTATTCGTTAATTAGGTTAACACACTTGGGTTTTACCCGAGTTGAAGAGTTTGTACTTTTTTTTTATATTTTTCTTTTTCAGTTTGTGTCGGTTTTGGTAGGACATACTAAACGGTTTGTTGAGATGCGTAGCTCATAGGTGAAGATAGCAAATTTCGAAGAACAGGTAAGTGCGTTTTATTTTTATAAAAAAATTAAAAAAAGGCCTTACGGACTGCAAGGGTTCCCCATACGGTCTACAAGGGGACCATAATTTCCAAAAATAAAAATAATAGCCTTGCAGACCGCAAGGCTAATCCTATACGGTCCGCAAAAGGCTACCAGATCCCAAAAAACAAACCCCCAAACTCGGTCGTCTGTTTCACCTCACCACCATTCTCCACCCTAAATCACCACTAACCACCGCCTCTCTGCCACTCTGTCACCCTTTCCGATCAACCACCACCTACACCTTACCATCACTGCTCACCTCCACCCTCAAATCATCACCATTCTCCACCCTAAGTCACCACACATCCCACATCCGCAATCACCACCACTGATCACCATTGTAACAACCCGACTTTTCGGATTGTTATATGTTTCGTACTTGCTTCGATTTGTAACCATTCTGTACTCTGAGATTCGATATAAATAAAGGGTTATGTTATACTAAATACATTTTCATCACACCGCACCGCCGCACGCTTAAACGCTTTATAAACGAAAACGCTCAACGCTAACGCAACACGAATTATAGAGAATTATGCTACTTTACTTACCGAGTGTGTTTGTTTGTTCGGTAACCACTCCCGCCTTCGCACTCGCTTATCGCGCTAAATCGCTAAATCGCAAACTGATGTGTGTAAAATGCAACATATAAATTACATCAAATGAGGCATAAAACTAACCCTTTTTTAGTACTAATATTGGAAAAAGAGTGTTTTTGTCTTCCTTTTGTATTTTCAGGATTAAATGAGCTCAAAAACGCAAAAGAAGCAAAAAGACAGCTAAATCCAACATAAATACAAGAAAAGGAACATTAGTGGATTGCCCAAACCCTCAACGGCACCTTCCAAAGCAAAATAGAGAAAACAGAAGGCTGAACACGCCCCGTGCTCAGCCAGCACGGGGCCGTGCCCAAGAAGCAGCAGAAAAGACAAATCTATAGAAGCTTCTATTGCCCACCACGGGCCGTGCTCAGTGGACACGGGGGGCGTGCCGAAAGTACTGCAGGCGCATTAATTGTAATTGCGAATTACAATTAATGAAGAGAGAGAGTGTCAGACGGGCACGGGGCCGTGCCCAGCGAACACGGGGCCGTGCCCAGGCTTCTGTTCAGCCTATAAATAGGAGTGCTTGGTTTCATTGCAACTCATCCCTTGGCACACCACCTCTCTCACACTTCATCCACCACCCACCACCATCACAACACCATCATCCACCACCATCATCCATTGTCCATCATAGAGTGTGTGAGTCGTCTCGGGATCCAAGATTGATCGTAAGAGTTCTTGACAATCAAGGCCATGTTTGCCTAAGTCTCTTACATCACTTGGTGAAGACAAAGTGTCTAGTATAATACTTTTTATTTCTAATCTTTTGCACTTTTTATTTGGTTTTGTATTAATGACTTTAATAACTAGTTACTTATGTTGAAGGTGATCTTTCCTTATCGTTTGTCCGTGGTGTCTTGGCATTATTTTACTGTCTATATAAAATAAAGGATTTTCACCATTCATATCTCCACGGTCTATATGGAGGTATGTTGGCTACCTGGTAGGGGGTTAAGGGAACGGTTTGGTAAAGGTCTTGCCATTGTTCAGCGTTTAGAGGTCCTGCAATGGACCTGGGTCAAATTTAGTAGGACCTCCTTCAATACTTCACGGTATTGGATGGCGGGGGTCCAAACTCTTTGATCCCCTCATAAGTTAACTACTATTAATACTATAACCCGGCTATTTAGGACTGTATCCCTGCTGACTCAGACTACTTAGTCGAGGGTAACGTCACCGCCAAAAGCGGGGCCTACCACAATACTGCATTAATAACTTAATTCATTATCTTCCAATAATCCACCCTTTTAGGATTGTATCCCTGCTGACTCAAACTACTGGGGTGAGGGTAACGTCGCCTTCAAAAGAGGGGCCTACTACAATAACTAAGATAATCTCTTAATTATGTGCAAAAGTGCGGAAATAATCAAAGGTTATACTAGATACGAGTCGGAACCAAGTGATTCATCTTGTCTATCTGTTTTTATTTTATTTTTATTTTCAGCATTTTAGTTAGTTTTCATTTTTCTTAGTTTAAAACATTTTTCTAAACTTTTATTTTGGTTAGACGTTGAGGATAAACCGGTATTAAAAGCTCTTGTGTCCTTGGACGACCTCGGTATCTTACCAACGCTATACTACACTCAACGATGGGTGCACTTGCCCATATGTGTGTTTAGTGTTAGTGAAATATCGTGTTTTATAAATTTAAAACTTGGCTAAAATAAGTGTTAAAAAGGGCTTAAAATATACACCTAAAATATACGACACTTCGCACGCATCACAAACGTTGATAATAGTAGTAATGTTAACCTTCACCTTTTTCATAAAACTCTTCATCTTTCTCATCAAATCTTGAAGCTCTAATCCGCGACGCTCAGCACGCATGCTTCATTGAGAATACCTTGCAAGAGGAAATGAGGTGTGGTGCTGAAACTCAGTTAGTGACTAAATCGAACGGTATTTATCACTATCTCGACCGCATTTAGATTCCTAGTCGTCATAATCTCCGGAAGATATTGATGACTGAAGCTCACAAATCCCGATATTCCATTCACCCCGGTGCCGACAAGCTCGGAAGCACGGAAACGCCATTGAGGTGTCGTCTCCCGTCCCGGGGACTACTAGGGGACGGAAACGGCACGGGGACGGCCGGGAAACGTCCCCGGCATGTTGGGAACGACCTGGAAACGTGCTGCAGAAGGGGACGGGGTTTGGGGACGTGCAGGAAACGTTTCCGTCAAGTTTCCGTTTATTTTTTTGGTTTTTAAAAAAAAAGATTTTTTAATCCTATTCTAAAATAGCGCCCCCTCTTATTCAGTTATACCAAGCGACGATCACGTTTAAAACCCTACACTCCCTCTGCGAATTGCCGATCCTCTTCTTCTTCTCTTTTCCTATTCAAACTCCAAAATTATGGCTTCTAATGAAGAAACACAAGGATCATCATCATCATCATCATCTATAGATGAACCTCCATTGTGGGATTATGTGGAAAGACTAGAAAAGCAAGGTTCGGAACTTGAAAGCGATTTGCTTGTTAACGTTTGATTAGATTAGGAAGATATGAGATTTTTGAACTTTACATCAATATATAACTATTTTGTGGTTTTGTGTTACATTATCTTTAATATATATTTATTTTTTATATGTTTTTATTCCCGTCCCCGTCCCGTCCCGTCCCCGCTTTTTGAATTTTTTAGTTTTGTCGGTTCCCGTTCCCGTACCCATACCCGTCCCAGTGCATCATAGCCGACAAGATTACCAACTTCAAACTGAAGGGGCTTGCGGCGTTTATCGGCGTAGCTCAGGAAGCAGCCTCTCTATTCTTAGGATAGAGCCATAGAGGGAAGGTTTGCCTACATCCCATCTCTCCCAGACCCTACCAATAGTTCTGCTATTTGTGAGATTTACTGGTTACGGTTGTTGTTGTTGTACCCTTGTGGGATCAAAGCTTTCAGCTAATATTTTAAAATAGACGATTTCTCATTCTATTCATTCTTTCTAATATCAAAATTCATTCTCTCTACTTCTCCGTATGTAGGACTGTGCAAATCAGCAAAAATTAATTGTTATATGATGTAGTAGTGGAATAAAATGCTCCTTAATAACCTTAATGAGTCAAAGCCACATTCCCATAAATCCATATTAATAAATTGCTTTCACTGTTCATGTTGATAGCTTGATATAGTTTTGTTTTGTTTTGAAGATTTCACTTTTACTTTGGCAAGTCATCTGTGAAATTTGGATGGGATTAAAATGATAAATGTCAAGTGTGAACTCATTGCAAATATGTTCTTTCCATATTTTTTTTCTGTGTATGACATTAGCATGTGGAGCTGTAGAATTCTTCTAATTTTCTGGTTTAAAAACTTTCAAAAACAGAGCATTAGTTGGTTATGGTCCGCCCCTGGTTGATACCATAACAAAAGAAGAAAAAACCTTAGTTGGAGAAAAAAAAATTTTCTCCATAACGTAAGATGTCGGTTTGGGTTGACCAGTAGCATTTCTTACATATATAATAGATAATGAATCTGCTAGATATGGTTACAAAAACACTATTATCACAGTAATAATACGAAGCTTGGAATAAGATGTTAGGAGGTTATACTTATTAAAAAAATAGACTTTTGGCGACTTTCAACCTGCTTGACCCGTTACCCTTTTAGTTAATTTTTTTATTCCACCAGTTTGACATAAAACACAATTAACTAGCCAAGTCAGTGTTTTTATAAGTTTACGGACCCAAATTGTCCACTAACAAGTAAGTATAAACTATATGCATACTTGATTTAGATGGTTTGAGTAAAGCATTAGGTACTAGAAGAAGGAGGGCATATGTAAGTGATCAAAATATTGTCTTATATTATTGCATGTCGTGATCGATTAGTGCTGACATTTTATCAACAAAGTGGCCTTAACATGAATATATAAGATTTGTTGATGAACTATTTCTATATCTGGAACATGTCTGAATTGCTTGCTGTTCTGTAAAAATGTCAGGTACGTTTACAGCTCGACCCGTTCCTCAATGAACTAACTGCTATGTTTGAGCACACAACAGAAAAGGGATCTGTGTGGGTTACACTGAAACACTGTAATTTTCTTCTTTTGTTTCTCTGACCTTTGAGTTTTTTCTCCAACTACTTTTTTCTATTCAAAATATTGATTGTAGTTTTTTTTCAGCCTCTGACAAGTCTAAGGTGCAAAGGAATAAGATAACAAGTGCTGGTAAAGAACTTGAGTTCAAATGTTTTGTTAGGGCAACTGATGGAAAGAAGAACATTTCCACATTGGTAATAAGTTTAAACCAAGTTTTTTTTTTCATTTTATATGTTTTTTTTTTCTTCTATGAATGATGTTTTTTGCGGGTTGGGTAACCAATCAAAATGGGTTGGGTGAGGTCGGCTGACCTGCATAACTTACTATTTTTTTTTAAGTTTTCTATAAATAATTTATGTATTATATGATTACAAAAACTATATTACACTGCTTGAACATGATGATTTTGGTTTGAATAACAAACAGGTCGGAACAAAGGACCATCAACGGTTTCAAGCATCATATGCTCTACCATTTTGAAGGCGCGCATGACATCTTTGAAGAAGAGAGAGAAGAAAGAAAAAAGAAAGGCTGTGGATGTTGTTGATAAGAAAGCCTCAAAGGCAGCTATGCCTATGGATGTCGATAAGAAGCAACAATCGTCAGTTAAGCGTGTTTAACTTCAACTGTCGACCCGTAGTCTTATCATACATCACACTTAATCATATTTGCATGCTTTCTTTTGTTAAAAACGGTTTTGCCCCTCGCCCCGGATCCTTTTGAAGAATCGATAGATACAAGTCGTTAATACCCTTGGGTGGATAATCAGCTTCTTTTACCAATGAATATACATATTTTTCATACATATTTACCCCATTTTATTCTACTTTTGGGGTATTATCATTGGATATACTACAAAAATTGTTCCTACTTAAAAAAATGTAGGTTTTTAGACGCTCCGGATACAAAGAGGTCAAAGAAACCTAAAAATGAAGCAAAATCCAGAAATTTGAAGACCAAGCATGGCCATGCACATTCTGAGCTTTTTTTCGGTTTCAAAACGGTTTGGCGTGGTACCTACCGGTTGGGGGTTGCTTTCGGTTCCGTTCCAAACCAATTTGGCCGGTTTAAGAGTTGGTTTTTTGAGCCGGTCTCGGTTTGGTTTCGGTTCTATTACAATTTCAGTTCCAAACAACTTCATATTTTTTTTTCATGCATTTAGTGGTTGAAAAAAATAAAAAAAGATTACATAAAAACAAGAGAAAAATGTCACACCCCAACCGATGGCGGAAACATCGGGGTGCGAGCACTAAGCGTTCAGATTGCTCATGAGATTTCCATAACACTAAATGTTTCGATAATCATTAAATAGATTTCATACTAATTGTCTAACAACACAATCAAGCATCATCAAGATTACATCACCAAATGAAATTGTTCAAAAGTCTAAATTATTAAGGCGACGTTTCTAGGCATCTCCTATCTTGATTTCCCAAGTTCCATATCATCCTATCAGCCTGCAACATGTATTAAAATATCAATACAAAAGTATTGGCGAGTATACAAGTTTGATAATAGAATAATAGATTAAAACAACTCATATCCATTGTGTAAACAATAAAGTAGTTTCAGCCGTGCTAGTGTCGCAGTCCACGCAGTGATAGCCCAAGTTTCCAATGCGTTAAGTGCCTTTCCCAAAGTCTAACGGGAGGTTATATGTCTCCTCCTAACAATACCCCAAAGACTAACGGGGAGGTGCATTACTCCTATAGCGCTACTATTGTTAAGGCGAAACTACACACTCTGGATTAAATGCCACATAGCACAAAGAGTCAAGAATCAAGAATCACAAGTTTCACATAGGATAGAGTATAAGTTTCCAAGAATTAAGTTTAAGTTTCATAGAATACATGTTACACCCCAAAAGTTTAAAGTAAAAAGGGGATCGAGTATACTCATAGTGATTGCTTAACAATCGCAACTGTTATTGGATCAAAGGGAGCTCTTTTGAGGTTAGCCTGATTAGATTAAAATAGGATAAGGGTCGGGCGAAGTATCAAGATTGAATAAAGTGTTTTACAGGTCACTAGGTTGGATGGTTGTCCGATCGGACGGCTGTCCGATCGGTTAACCAGTCGATCGAATGACTCACGTAGTGTATGCTGATGTTCGTTGCCCGATCAGATGGCTGTCCGATCGGGTTGCCACTTGGTGCAATAGAGTAGAGGGGCTGTCCGATCGGATGACAAACCGATCGGCTGGCCTAGTGTAATTAGTGGCCGCCCGATCGGACGGCTGCCCGATCGGCTGGCCTAATGTGGATGTTGGCCGCCCGATCGAACTGTTGTCCGATCGGTTGGCCTAGAGTGAAAGATGGTTGTCCGAGTGTAATTAGTGGCCGTCCGATCGGACGGCTGTCCGATCGGCTGGCCTATTGTTCCCGTTTACCAACTTTTGTAAGATTACAAGTTTGAAAGTTATTGATGACGTCGCGGCAAGTACTGAGGCAACGTTAACCTACCGTTTAACAGCCGTTCTGACCGGTTGGGAACCACCCCAATTCAACCAGTTGTCTGTTAGCGACGGTTTATGCCGGAATCCATCCCGTGATCGTCTTAATCAGTGAACAATTCGTTCTGAAACCAACTCTAGACCACCAATCAGTCCACAGCCCGTTCAGTCACGTTTATCACCAAAGTAAATCAGAAATTCAAAGAAAAGATGAAGATCAACCCAAGTTTTACATGAAAAAGTATCGATTTATCTTAGATTTAGTGTAAAAACGTATGAAATATCTTAGATCTGAGCTAGATCTTGCTCAGAATGACATCACCTGATAGTTTGTACAACCACCATGATGACATCATCCTCAAGATCTCAGATCTGAGAGATTTCACGGTGAAAAGTATGATTTCAGGTGAGAATCACGTAGAGAATGATGTGTAGAGTAAGGAAGTACAAGAATCTAGCTTGAAACGTACCGAAATCGATGAGGAAATGGAGAAATAGCATGCGCGTGCGTCTGGTTCGGTCAGAGCTGTCACATCACTTGAAATGGTGATGTGACAACCTATTTATAGGTGAGGGGAGAAAGGAGGAAGGTTGGTTCGGTGCGGCTGGCAGTCCGATCGGCTGGCTAGCCGATCGGCTGGTCACTCTTGCCGACCCAGCCTTCTCGCGTTCTAGTTTATGATTCGTTTTTCGCTTTATGTTAGGCGTTGTGTTGCGTATGGTTTATGTAAAGTATTTTATTAACTAGATTACATCATAAGCACCGAAGTCTCACGGTTTCATAGATTCCGCCAGTGCCAAGGCTCCAGTCTCTCATTTAACAAAGAATCAAGCTTCACGAGTCTAAGGAGTCAAGCACCAGTTTAAGTTTCAAGGGTCAAGAGTCAGCGTTGCTCAAGAATCAAGTGTCTAAATATCAAGTATCAACAATAAGAATCTAGTTTTTCATAGTATAAAGGATCAAGTATCTAGTTTAATCATAAAGATTCAAGTATCTAGATTAAGCATCATGGGTCAAGCATCAAGAGTCTAGTATCTGTATCAAGTCTCATAGTTTATGTTTCAAGAATCAAGCATCTAGATTAAAGAATCAAGTATCATAGGGTTAAGCATCAAGTATCACTAAGATTCATACCAAAATTTCCAAAGTGTCAACATTTCATAACCACAAGTGTGACACCTGTGTCACTTCAACCATCAAACAAATGCCAAACCAATGAAATATTGTATTTCATACTTGGGATTTGTAAAAATATGTGTATCGTTTGCACTTATCAACTCTTGTTCGATTTTAAGCTTTAAATCGCTTTCTGGAGGGTTATACGTGCTCTGATGCGTAAATAATAACCAGTTTAATCCAACGAACACTCCGGAATAGTAAAATAGGCTTAACATACCTTAAATAACCTTTACATAACTTAGAAATAAGTTTTAAAGGCTTTGGTATGGCAAAAGCAAGT
Organism: Helianthus tuberosus; assembly: GCA_030545235.1. Lineage (NCBI taxonomy): Eukaryota > Viridiplantae > Streptophyta > Magnoliopsida > Asterales > Asteraceae > Helianthus > Helianthus tuberosus. Next base: position 58,911,056 of record CM060429.1, on the reverse strand, counting down.
TAATTCGCTTACAGGGACTAAACTTGACAAACTGCGAAAGTATGCCAATTTGAACTGTAACAGACATTCCGGATCATGGCCATAAGTTAAACATACCATAAATATCCTTTACATAGCTTAGAAATAGGCTTTGAGGGGTTCGGTGTGCTAAAATAAACTTTTGGGTCATTCAGGGACTAAAAGTGTCAAAAAGTGCATAAGTTTGCACTTTCGCGCATAACTTACGTTCTGAATACATCCGGACATCCAAAAATTTATGTAAGCACTAAAATATTTTATTTTAGTGTTTGGCATGAGAAAAATCCATTCGTCACGCCATTTGGATCGTTTTTCGCGCTTATGCGCGTTCCGTCGTAATTAAGCGAACATCGCGATCGTACGGCCAAACGAACCGACACCCGAGATATTTTTGTGCACATTTTAAGTTCCCTATACTTTAACTTCATTTTAGAGCTTTGAAATGGGGTTAACGGGGCTTAAACGTGTCAAAAATGCATCAAATAGCAAGTTTGGAGCTTCAGGGGCCTGTTTTGTCATTTTTCAAACTTCTGGTCTGCAGGTCCTTGCGCACCTCAACACTCTGAGTGTTACGGTGCGCAAGCAGGGGTCAGATGCAGAAAATCATTTTTGGCTGCTGTTATCAGCTTTTAAACACTCCAAAGGCCATTTCCACATGTTACTAACTGATCATGGGGGGCCAATTGATGTTCATGAGCTTGCCAACAAGTGTAGGGATGTGATCATTCCCTCTTCTCCAAGAAACGATCCTAACGGTGAACCAAAATCTATAAATACCCAACCCACTTCATTCCAAAACCCACTTGAAATCTGAGATTTCTCTAAGTTGGGGTGTTTCATCACCTCATACCTGAGAATACTTGGATTATCAATCTTGCGGGGACCCTTTGTAAGTGTTCCTTCGTTCTTTTATCGCTTTTCGAGTCCGAAAGTCAAACTTTGTTTGACTTTCTGCATTGACCAGTTTATGGTCAATGCGAAGTTCGTTTGAACTTCATAACGTGAGCGTGATCACGATGGTTATAGTCCCTAGTGACTATACCTACTGATTACCACGTTATCTAGGCTCAGTGATGAGCCGTAGTTTCGGCCAAAATGAACATTCTTGCGTGTTTTGTAACCAAACTACTCTTAGGTATCAAAACAGTTTGTTTTGATACCAAACCTGTTTTCTAAACTTAGGTAAGCATGTTTTAACATGCTTAGCTCGTCACTTTTAGTTTAGTGCTTATATAGGGTCGTAAGGTAAGCGGTCTAAACAATCGCTTATACTTTCGAACCCGACCCGTTTGGTCGATCTTTAGGATCCGACCAAATACATTAGGTGACCATAGTATATAGGGAATAACCTTCCGAGGTTATACCTTATGGTCGCTTCGTTTAAGTAGTTGTATGATAGGTAGTTTATATGCCTTAGGTAAATTACCAAAATGCCCTTTTTACGCCAAAATTCATTTTAAGCATATGTAACATAACTTTTGGTATCTAAACTGATCTGGTAACAATATTAGACATGTTAAGGCATATTTTACTTATCATAGGACTAGTTAGGCTTTCCGAACGCGTTTCACGCGAACGACGCGTTAAAGTAGCATAAGCTACCTAAACGGGTCGTAAGCACTTAGGTTAGGTTTCATTTAGTATGTAGGTCTTGTTAAACCATACTACATGAGTTCCCATACTCATTTGGTTTACGAGCCTCATTCTATCCGATCTTCCGATTATAGGTCCGGTTTATTAATGTAGTTACCTATATTAGGTGTCGTTTGATATCCGTGATCTCTAGCATTGTTTGGTTGTTACTCAAGGACTACTAAGCAATCTCAAGTGAGTACATAGACCCCTCTTTTACTGTTTTCCAAACTGTTTTGGTGTGAAACACATGTGCCTACTTGTTACTTTCATGCTTTCCTGTTTTTCACATCATATACTTGCTATGTTCATTAGTACATTTATAGTACATGATTTCATTGTGTTTTATGCTATGTATGCCCATTGTGTGCATACTTAGTACATTGTCTTACATTACACTTATGCTATGTATGCCCATTGTGTGCGTACTTAGTACATTGTCTTACATTACATTTCATACTAGGTATGCCCATTGTGTGCGTACTCAGTACATTGTCTTACATTACATTTTATGCTATGTATACCCATTGTGTGCGTACTTAGTACATTATTTTACATTACATTTTATGCTATGTATGCCCATTGTGTGCGTACTTAGTACATTGTTTTACATTACATTTTATGCTATGTATGCCCATTGTGTGCATGCTTAGTACATTGTTTTACATTACATTTTATGCTATGTATGTCCTTTGTTGCATACTTAGTACACTTGTTATTCATCACATGCTTACATTTTGACATTTGATTATACATAAACATTTTACGTTGATGGTTTGGTTTGAGTAAGTGATTTAAGTAACGAGGCGTGTGTAATATGATACAAGCATGGTGGATACGCCGCTGGTACTTCCTATATATAAGTGTTTGTATGGTATTACATATCGTAGCATTATTTGAATCATTTCAATTTGAGACATATAACATTTTATACAAATAACATACTTTTCACAAGACATTTATTTGCAAACAACTTATCTTATACAAACTCATTTTACATGGTTATTCATTTAACCATACATTATTCTCTTATTTATACATATCATCTGATCTTATCGTTTTTCAAATGATTTACAAGACAAAGCAAATTACAAGGTTCATGACTAAACATTTTCTCAAACATAAGTCATGAATTCTATTTTCACAAAACCTATGTATCTCACAGGCATTTTTATGCTGACGTACCTATTTTCACATGTGTTTTCAGGAGAAGATGCATAGGACTTATCAAGACATACTTAGGCGGACCTGTGCCTTAGTGACTTAAAACGAGACAAGAACTAGTTAATTTATGTTATGTACTCTTTGGTTCTTGTTTAAAACAATGTAAACTTTCATGTTTGATTAATAAAACGAAACTTCAATTGCCATGGATTTGAAACAATTAATTCTGTTACAACACTCCCCGACGTTTCCGCCATGTTTGGTTGTTCCACGTGGTCGGGGTGTGACAGAAAAGTTGGTATCAGAGCCATTGGTTATAGGGAATTAGGTTATTAGTAATGCTTTGACCTAGTCTATAACCTTCCTAGGACCCTAACGCGAGTTTACTTGCGTTTAGTCATAAAACAATACCGTCACCTATCCTTAGGCGACGACCACAAGAAGAACATAAATTTCAAAACCGCTTTGAAAACTAATCATCTATTCTAGGATGATTGATTACTAGGTTTTGAACCCCCTGTTATAAGGTTTTGAACCCCTTTGAATTTTCAAAACTCTCGTCAAAGTTTTGGGTCCTAAATAGTGTGAACACGTGCAAACTGGAAAAGTGAATGCCTGTACCCTGGGTTTTCTGTCTAAGGCTAGAGTGTTCGTACAAATCCACATAATCGGACCAGTCACTCTTACCTGGGAACTCTTGGGGTGAGTGTCCACTTATAGGCGAGCATGTCTTCGCGATACACTATGAGGATCTATTTGCTTTGATTCAGCCTTTGTGTTGTTTGTTTGCTTCGTGGTTCAAACAAATGACCATCAACCATGATTATGGTCGGTAATTGTAACATCCTATTCTTACCCAATGCCATTTCATTTGTTTTCTCTCTTGTTTCCCCTTTTAGAATGCCTCCTCGACGCGAAAATCCGGTATCTATTGAAGAGCTGGCAGCTGTCATTACACAGCAAATGACTGCTGCAATCCCGAACATCGTTGCTCAATGTCACCAAGCTCTCAACAACAATAATGCCCCCTGCAACTTCAAGACGTTCAACTCGGCTAAACCATCAAAGTTTTCTGGGTCTCAAGGAGCGACTGCACTTCTGCAATGGTTCGAGAGTTTAGAGAGCACCTTCAGACATGTTCAATGTCCAAACGAGCGAAAGGTAGATTTCGCATCTAGTGTCTTTGAGAAACGAGCTTTGACATGGTGGAACGGTGTGATGAGAGATAGGGGCCCCGAAGTGGCACTGGCTCAAACGTGGGAAGAACTTAGAGCACTGATGATGAAGGAATTATGTCCTCGTCACGAGATCAGGGCCTTGGAAAGGGAATTCGACAATCTTGAGCAAGACAGCGGTTAACATCGAGCATACACTGATCGATATGAGGAGCTGAGCCTGTTGTGTCCTACAATGGTTACGCCTTTGGATAAAGCGATCGAAAAATACATTGATGGTCTCCCTGACTCGGTTCAGGACATTGTTACTGGTAGTAACCCCAGTACGGTTAGGCAGACCATTGAGCTATCTGCAACCTTGACTGAATCTCAAATCAGGAAAGGTAAACTTTTTTGAAAAAGTGACAAGAAACCAATTGAGGAATCAAAGACCATGGATGAACAGACTGGATCCCCTAAGAAGTCAAAGAAGCGAAAGGCTTCTCAGAACTTCGCCATGGTTACTCACAATGATCAAGCCGTCCCCAACCAACCTGCTCAACCCCCTGCTAGGAAGCCATACAATGGAACTTCACCCTTGTGCAACCAATGTAACCTTCATCATCATGCTAGTGTGAAGTGCAGCGAATGCCAAATTTGTGGACGTAAAGGTCATACAGCAAAAGTTTGCGTAGCAGCAGTTGCACCAAATCAAGCTGACAACAATCCTGCTCAAGCTCGCTTTTCACCAGGTTCTTGCTACAATTGTGGCGAGATGGGTCATTTCCGAAGAAATTGCCCAAAGCTTGCTAATGCTAATCCAGCACAGGGATGAGCATCTGACCGACTAGAAGACAACACCCTCTAGAAATAATTAGGTCTTATGTATTATTTTCTTTTGTTGTCAAGGTCCATGAAATAGTTGTTATCATTGTTTATAAATAAATCTTTTATTTACATTGCAATGTATTTATGAGGTTATAGGTATAAACAACATATCCCTTACAATACCGACAATCAAGGAATCGTATTCCTTGAAAAGCAAACTATCCCCAAATAATTTTTCTATATTATGATATCTTGCGTTTCCACGAAATTCCTAAGTACCCGTTTCTTCTAAGGAAAACGAAGTACATGGCGCAAGTTACAACACTGGACGAATACCCAAAGTACCACTATAAATCCTTAAAAGGGTACCTAAGGGTATTTCCGTAAATCCAAAAATTTTGGTGTTCCTTAATTCGAATATTACGTTTCTTTGAAAACAAAATCGAATTTTTGGGAGATCTTTCTATCTTTTCAGATAGATCCTAGAGGACATTGAAGCCCATCGACTGGTTTCCATATCCATTTTCAATCGATAACAAGTTAATAACAAATTAATAATCAAGTTAAACAACTATGTGATTATGTGCTTATGTGTTCCTTTTTATGTTTTTGGTTTAATCCAAGTTTTTGTTATCTAAAATCCTTAATGGACTTCTATGTTGTAGTCAAGTCCCTTGGGTTATAAAGTACTACTCCATAATTAGACCCCTTGAGTGGTCTAGTTAAACAGATTGATCCAAAAAAACCTGGTTAGGAACATCATGTGATGATAAAGCTGAAAGGACTCCTTGGTGGCCTAATTAAAAAGATCATCTGTCGATCTAATTAAAAGGACCCTATGGTAGTCTAGTCACCCTCATCACAGGTTTGATTTTCCTCCCCTAAACATTACAAAACAAACTGTGCAGACTATGCAAGGAATTACGTAATTATGGATGCATACATAATTATGGAATTCAATGCACAGAAACCACAACGAGTTTTGTCATATGTCTAGAGTTGACTCCGTTCATTTTCATTTCTGAAGAAATTGTGGAAAATGACTCGTTCCGTTCATTTTCATTTCTGAAGAAATTGTGGAAAATGACTCATTCCGTTCATTTTCGTTTCTGAAGAAATTGTGGAAAATGACTCGTTCCGTTCATTTCGTTTCTGAAGAAATTGTGGAAAATGACTCCTTCCGTTCATTTTCATTTCTGAAGAAATTGTGGAAAATGACTCATTCCGTTCATTTTCATTGTTCTGAAGAAATTGTGGAAAATGACTCATTCCGTTCATTTTCGTTTCTGAAGAAATTGTGGAAAATGACTCATTCCGTTCATTTTCGTTTCTGAAGAAATTGTGGAAAATGACTCATTCCGTTCATTTTCGTTCCTGAAGAAATTGTGGAAAATGACTCATTCCGTTCATTTTCGTTTCTGAAGAAATTGTGGAAAATGACTCATTCCGTTCATTTTCGTTCCTGAAGAAATTGTGGAAAACGACTCATTCCGTTCATTTTCGTTTCTGAAGAAAATGTGGAAAACGACTCATTCCGTTCATTTTCGTTTCTGAAGGAATTATGGAAAATGACTCAGTCCATTCATTGTCATTTCTGAAAATGTCCATTAAAGGGGAATATAAGGATATTCCTTATCCTTGATGGTTATTTAACACAAAGTCACAGACATGCTCCTACAAATAAATTTCGGGACGAAATTTCCTAAAGTATGGGAGACTGTGACACCTGTGTCACTTCAACCATCAAACAAATGCCAAACCAATGAAATATTGTATTTCATACTTGGGATTTGTAAAAATATGTGTATCATTTGCACTTATCAACTCTTGTTCGATTTTAAGCTTTAAATCGCTTTCTGGGGGGTTATACGTGCTCTGATGCGTAAATAATAACCAGTTTAATCCAACGAACACTCCAGAATAGTAAAATAGGCTTAAAATACCTTAAATAACCTTTACATAACTTAGAAATAAGTTTTAAAGGCTTTGGTATGGCAAAAACAAGTTAATTCGCTTACAGGGACTAAACTTGACAAACTGCGAAAGTATGCCAATTTGAACTGTAACAGACATTCCGGATCATGACCATAATTTAAACATACCATAAATATCCTTTACATAGCTTAGAAATAGGCTTTGAGGGGTTCGGTGTGCTAAAATAAACTTTTGGGTCATTCAGGGACTAAAAGTGTCAAAAAGTGCATAAGTTTGCACTTTCGCGCATAACTTACGTTCTGAATACATCCGGACATCCAAAAATTTATGTAAGCACTAAAATATTTTATTTTAGTGTTTGGCATGAGAAAAATCCATTCGTCACGCCATTTGGATCGTTTTTCGCGCTTATGCGCGTTCCGTCGTAATTAAGCGAACATCGCGATCGTACGGCCAAACGAACCGACACCCGAGATATTTTTGTGCACATTTTAAGTTCCCTATACTTTAACTTCATTTTAGAGCTTTGAAATGGGGTTAACGGGGCTTAAACGTGTCAAAAATGCATCAAATAGCAAGTTTGGAGCTTCAGGGGCCTGTTTTGTCATTTTTCAAACTTCTGGTCTGCAGGTCCTTGCGCACCTCAACACTCTGAGTGTTACGGTGCGCAAGCAGGGGTCAGATGCAGAAAATCATTTTTGGCTGCTGTTATCAGCTTTTAAACACTCCAAAGGCCATTTCCACATGTTACTAACTGATCATGGGGGGCCAATTGATGTTCATGAGCTTGCCAACAAGTGTAGGGATGTGATCATTCCCTCTTCTCCAAGAAACGATCCTAACGGTGAACCAAAATCTATAAATACCCAACCCACTTCATTCCAAAACCCACTTGAAATCTGAGATTTCTCTAAGTTGGGGTGTTTCATCACCTCATACCTGAGAATACTTGGATTATCAATCTTGCGGGGACCCTTTGTAAGTGTTCCTTCGTTCTTTTATCGCTTTTCGAGTCCGAAAGTCAAACTTTGTTTGACTTTCTGCATTGACCAGTTTATGGTCAATGCGAAGTTCGTTTGAACTTCATAACGTGAGCGTGATCACGATGGTTATAGTCCCTAGTGACTATACCTACTGATTACCACGTTATCTAGGCTCAGTGACGAGCCGTAGTTTCGGCCAAAATTCGCATTCTTGCGTGTTTTGTAACCAAACTACTCTTAGGTATCAAAACCGTTTGTTTTGATACCAAACCTGTTTTCTAAACTTAGTTAAGCATGTTTTAACATGCTTAGCTCGTCACTTTTAGTTTAGTGCTTATATAGGGTCGTAAGGTAAGCGGTCTAAACAATCGCTTATACTTTCGAACCCGACCCGTTTGGTCGATCTTTAGGATCCGACCAAATACATTAGGTGACCATAGCATATAGGGAATAACCTTCCGAGGTTATACCTTATGGTCGCTTCGTTTAAGTAGTTGTATGATAGGTAGTTTATATGCCTTAGGTAAATTACCAAAATGCCCTTTTTATGCCAAAATTCATTTTAAGCATATGTAACATAACTTTTGGTATCTAAACTGATTTGGTAACAATATTAGACATGTTAAGGCTAGTTAGGTTTTCCGAACGCGTTTCACGCGAACGACGCGTTAAAGTAGCATAAGCTACCTAAACGGGTCGTAAGCACTTAGGTTAGGTTTCATTTAGTATGTAGGTCTTGTTAAACCATACTACATGAGTTCCCATACTCATTTGGTTTACGAGCCTCATTCTATCCGATCTTCCGATTATAGGTCCGGTTTATTATTGTAGTTACCTATATTAGGTGCCGTTTGATATCCGTGATCTCTAGCATTGTTTGGTTGTTACTCAAGGACTACTAAGCAATCTCAAGTGAGTACATAGACCCCTCTTTTACTGTTTTCCAAACTGTTTTGGTGTGAAACACATGTGCCTACTTGTTACTTTCATGCTTTCCTGTTTTCACATCATATACTTGCTATGTTCATTAGTACATTTATAGTACATGATTTCATTGTGTTTTATGCTATGTATGCCCATTGTGTGCGTACTTAGTACATTGTCTTACATTACACTTATGCTATGTATGCCCATTGTGTGCGTACTTAGTACATTGTCTTACATTACATTTCATACTAGGTATGCCCATTGTGTGCGTACTCAGTACATTGTCTTACATTACATTTTATGCTATGTATGCCCATTGTGTGCGTACTTAGTACATTGTTTTACATTACATTTTATGCTATGTATGCCCATTGTGTGCGTACTTAGTACATTGTTTTACATTACATTTTATGCTATGTATGCCCATTGTGTGCATGCTTAGTACATTGTTTTACATTACATTTTATGCTATGTATGTCCTTTGTTGCATACTTAGTACACTTGTTATTCATCACATGCTTACATTTTGACATTTGATTATACATAAACATTTTACGTTGGTGGTTTGGTTTGAGTAAGTGATTTAAGTAACGAGGCGTGTGTAATATGATACAAGCATGGTGGATACGCCGCTGGTACTTCCTATATGTAAGTGTTTGTATGGTATTACATATCGTAGCGTTATTTGAATCATTTCAATTTGAGACATATAGTATTTTATACAAATAACATACTTTTCACAAGACATTGATTTACAAACAACTTATCTTATACAAACTCATTTTACATGGTTATTCATTTAACCATACATTATTCTCTTATTTATACATATCATCTGATCTTATCGTTTTTCAAATGATTTACAAGACAAAGCAAATTACAAGGTTCATGACTAAACATTTTCTCAAACATAAGTCATGAATTCTGTTTTCACAAAACCTATGTATCTCACAGGCATTTTTATGCTGACGTACCTATTTTCACATGTGTTTTCAGGAGAAGATGCATAGGACTTATCAAGACATACTTAGGCGGACCTGTGCCTTAGTGACTTAAAACGAGATAAGAACTAGTTAATTTATGTTATGTACTCTTTGGTTCTTGTTTAAAACAATGTAAACTTTCATGTTTGATTAATAAAACGAAACTTCAATTGCCATGGATTTGAAACAATTAATTCTGTTACAACACTCCCCGACGTTTCCGCCACGTTTGGTTGTTCCACGTGGTCGGGGTGTGACAACAAGGTCTAAGATTAACAATTTATAGGAGTTCAGGGACTGATCTTGCCAACTGCCTAAAGTTTTGGGACGCTGGGCGTTACAGTCTCCCCTCCTTTAGGAGATTTCATCCCTGAAATCTTAGAAGAAGACTGTTCAAAGAGATGCGGGTACTTGGCCTTCATATCACTTTTCAACTTCCAAGTAAATTCAGCGCCACGCTTTCCTTCCCACCGAACCTTAACAATGGGGATTTTGCTGCGCCTCAAAAGCTTGACAGTCTGATCCATGATTTCGACCGGTTTCTCCACAAACTGAACAGCTTCATTTATTTGCAAGTCTTCCAGAGGAACATGCAGTTCCTCATCGGCTAGACATTTTTCGCAGATTGGACACGTGGAACACTGGATGCACGTTGTTTAGCTCTTGTGGCAAGTCGAGTCGGTATGCTACCTTACCGATCCTTTCAAGTATCACAAAAGGACCCACATAGCGAGGTGCAAGCTTTCCCTTCTTCCCAAAACGAACTACTCCCTTCCAGGGAGATACTTTGAGTAGAACTCGGTCACCAATAGCAAATTCTAGAGGCTTCCGCCTATTATCAGCATAGCTCTTTTGTCTGTTCCTAGCCTTGATCAAGTTATCACGGATCTGAACAATCTTATCCGTTGCCTCTTGAATAATCTCAGGGCCAGTGAACTGCTTTTCCCCAACCTCATGCCAGCTGAGGGGAGATCGGCACTTTCGCCCATACAAAGCTTCGAAAGGAGCCATCTGAATACTGGAATGATAGCTATTGTTGTACGAGAATTCTATCAATGGTAATTGTACATCCCAGTTACCACCAAAGTCGATGACACAAGAACGGAGCATGTCCTCTAGGGTTTAAATAGTACGCTCGGTCTCTCCATCCGTCTGAGGATGAAAGGTCGTGCTAAAATTCAAGTGTGAACCCATAGCGGACTGAAATGTTTGCCAAAGACGAGAAGTAAAGCGACCATCACGGTCAGAGATTATGTCTAAAGGTACGCCATGACGGCTTATAATCTCATCGGTATAGATTCGAGCAAGTCTCCTTACTTTGTAATCCTCTTGGATAGGAAGAAAATGAACGGATTTGGTCAAACGATCAATAATCACCCAGATACTATCGTGACCTTTAGCCGTACGGGGTAGTTTGGTAATAAAGTCCATAGCAATGCTATCCCATTTCCAAACAGGAATTTTTGGTTGCTCTAACAGTCCGGAAGGACGCTGGTGTTCAGCCTTTACCTTCGAGCAGGTAAGACATTTAGAAACATATATAGCAATGTCCCTCTTCATACCCGACCACCAATAAGTTGTACGCAGATCCTGGTACATCTTATCAGCACCTGGATGGATAGAGTAACGAGATTTGTGAGCCTCATTCATAATGAGCTCACGAAGATTATCGCGATCTGGCACCCATATACGATTTAGATAATACTGCAGGCCATCAGATTTAGTTTCGAGCTGGTCCATTCTGGCGCCGTGAACTTCTTCTTCTAGACTTCCTTCATTTGCTGCTGAATACTGAGCTTCACGAATACAAACATGCAAATCGCTAGAGATACGAATAGCCTTGACATGAGTTTTACGACTAAGCGCGTCGGCCACTACATTCGCCTTACCAGGGTGGTAGCGAATTTAACAGTCGTAGTCGTTAAGCAATTCCACCCATCGCCTCTGTCGCATGTTTAGTTCTTTCTGGTCAAAGATATGTTGAAGGCTCCTATGGTCGGTGAAAACCACACACTTAGTACCATATAGGTAGTGTCGCCAAATCTTTAACGCAAAAATCACCGCACCAAGCTCCAGATCGTGAGTAGTGTAGTTTTTCTCATGCACTTTGAGTTGTCGAGAGGCATAAGCAATAACCTTTTCCCGTTGCATGAGAACACAGCCCAATCCACGGTTCGAGGCATCGTAAAACACCACAAAATCGTCGTTGCCATCAGGTAGAGTTAACACAGGAGCATTACACAAAAGATTCTTAAGGGTTTGAAAGGAGTTCTCTTGCTCGGGACCCCAAACAAAAGGCCTCTCCTTTTGGGTTAGCGTAGTAAGAGGAACAACGATTTTCGAAAAATCTGCGATGAATCGGCGATAATAGCCCGCCAATCCTAGGAAAGAACGAATCTCAGACACGGATTTAGGCGTACACCAATTCTTCACTGCCTCAATCTTTGAAGGATCAACATGAATACCCTGTCTACTAACAATATGACCAAGAAATTGCACTTCGTCGATCCAAAACTCACACTTAGAAAATTTAGCATACAAACGTTCACTACGTAAAAGTTCAAGCATAAGACGTAGATGGCGAGCATGATCGGCTTTAGACTTCGAATAAATGAGAATATCATCGATAAATACAATAACAAAACGATCCAGGTAGGGTTTACAGACACGGTTCATAAGGTCCATGAACACTGCAGGTGCGCTGGCAGGCCAAAAGGCATGACTACGAACTCGTAGTGCCCATATCGTGTACGGAACGCGGTTTTAGGAATATCATCTTCAAGAACGCGTAGCTGATGATACCCAGAACGCAGGTCAATTTTAGAGAAATAGGACGCGCCTTGTAGCTGGTCAAACAGGTCATCAATACGGGGTAACGGATAACGATTCTTCACGGTAAGCTTATTAAGTTCTCGGTAATCGATACACATACGAAATGAACAATCCTTCTTCTTGACAAATAGGACAGGAGCACCCCACGGGGAGGTACTTGGACGAATAAAACCTTTGTCGAGCAATTCTTGTAGCTGGCTGGATAACTCTTGCATCTCGGAAGGCGCAAGATGGTAAGGAGCCCTGGCGACAGGAGTCGCACCAGGCACGAGATCAATACGAAAATCGACGGATCTGGGAGGAGGAAGACCAGGTAGATCCTCGGGAAAGACATCAGGGAAGTCACACACAACTGGAACATCGTTTATGTTCTTCCCCTTGCCCTTTTGTTCCACCACGTGGGCCAAGAAGGCAAGGTTCTGTTTACGTAAGCTTCTGCTCGCTTGTGTGCATGACATCAATCTCAGTCCTTTTGAAGGTGGTCTCCATAGACGATCAAAGTATCACCAGACGGAAGAGGAAGACGAACAAGCTTCTCATGACACACGATTTTGGCATGGTTCTTACACAACCAATCCATACCGATAATAACATCAAAACTACCCAACCGCATGGGTATAAGATCAATAGCGAATACGTGATCATTAAGAATCAAGGAACAATCACGCATGATAGAATTCACAAGAATCGACTTACCATTGGCGACCTCCACCGAGAATGACTCTTGTAACTTAGAGCGTGTACAATTTATCAAAGACTCAAATTCCACGGACACAAAGCTTTTATCGGTGCCAGTATCAAATAGAATCGAAGCATAAAGGTTATTAACAAGGAACATACCATTGACAACGTCATTGTCATTACGAGCCTGATTTGCGTTAAGGTTGAACGCCCGTCCACGAGCGGCTGGCTGCTGGTCCTGGTTCAGCTGAGGACACTGGTTACGTAGGTGGGTAGTATCTCCACACTTGTAGCATGCACGAACAGCATTGACTGGCCTTGGGTTCTGCAGAGGTGCTGGAGGGGCAGGTAGCGCTGCCTGAGCTGGGGCTTGCTGAGCTTGCGGTGCAGGGTTAGCTTGACGACAGTAGGGAGTCGTGTGACCATAGCGATTACAGTTGGTGCACAGGTGACAGGCAGAAGTAGCAGGATGATGGTAGTTGCAAGTTGCACACTTGGGATGCGGCCCAGTGTATTGCTTCTTAGCTTCGGGAGCAGCAGGGTTAGTAGCAGCAGTAGTAGGAGCAAGTTTAGCAGCAGGGACAATAGCATTGCATCCCGAACCCTGAGCCTTCCTTTTCTTGTTCTTGCTGCCACTAGGCTGCTGAGTGACTTGACTAGCAGACTTTGAAGGGGCAGGGGCAGCAAACTGTTTATCACGCACGCGGTTGTTGTTCAAACTTGCTGCCAGACGATAGACTTCTTCGATAGTTTCTAACTGAGCTGCTTCAATAGAATCACGCATTGCAGATGGTAGGCCATTGATGTACTTGGTTATCATCCGCTTAGGAGTCGAAACTAAGTGAGGGACGATAAGACTTAGCTGCTTAAAACGAGTAGTATATGCCAGGTTGTCATCACCAATTTGCTTCAGATGCCAGAATTCTTCTTCAAGTTTCAACTGCTCATGGGGAGGGCAGAACTCAAGCATCATTAGTTCTCGCACCTCATCCCATGGAAGAGCATAGGCTTCTTCATTTGAACGGATGTTTCTCTCATTCGACCACCACTCCAATGCTCTGCCCTGAAACATTCCAGTCGCACTCCTAGTTTTCAGATGATCTGGGCACTCGCTGTTAATGAAGGTAACTTCGATGCTGTCGAACCACTCGAGCATAACAGTCACCCCATCACTGCCCGTGAAAGACTTAGGGTTGCAAGAGATGAAATTTTTGTAGTTGAACTTAGTAGGCTTCTGCTTCTCAGCCTTGGAGTCCGCAGAGGATGGCGGAGTGTTTGATCCTTGAAGCTCAGTGAAGATTCTTGGCATGACTCGAGCGATCTGATCGGCCATGAAAGACATCATCTTCTTTTGAGACTTCTCTCTGGATCTCCTGAGAGCGTCAGATGTTCTACGAGTAGACATCTACAGATCCGACAAACGGGATTGTGTAAGTCTAAATTACGAATTCCTCACAACATAGATTACTCACACGATAGACTTAAGAATCTAGATTGAACCATCCCAAAATTCACGACCTTCACATGGCACGTTTGTACGAAGTTTGGTCAACATGCCAAAACGCTTATATATAGGAAGTACCAGCGGCGTATCCAACACGCTTCGGACACGTCGCCTGGCCTCGTACTCGGTGTCATGCTGCGTGTCGCAATCACCACACATAACCATTTACCCATCAATATCATCATCATCATATGTTGTCAAATAGTTTCACATAGATTATCGTAGATTACTCATGGGTTACTCAATATGAATCACACATAATCCTCAAAATCGATCAGCGTAGAATACTCATAGATCATGTCATGGATTGGCATAGATTATATTGATAGGTTATCATAGCTTGCTCAAGTAGATAGCTTAACATAGACTAACCAAGTAAATGATCATAGATTAAACCACAATTCAAGGCAGCTTAACATAGTTGAGCTCAAAATAGATTATCGCGCTAGATTATCATAGATTAGCACAAATAGATTAACCATAGATCATGCAAGAATTCTCATAGATTTCATAGACTTCCATAGATTTCACAAGTAGAATTTCCATAGATTAAATAGTCATTCCGTTCCGGGTCTGCAGACACTAAATCTCGTATGGCACTTGATACGGAAGTTGGTAGTATGCCGAAAGCACTTATATATAGGAAGTACCAGCGGCGTATCCACCTGCTTCAGACACACCACTTCTGTCCCGTACTTCCATGTCATCTTAGTGTTTCATACCACCACAACCCATAATACCATAGTTAGTTGATTCGAGATTACCACATAGATTACACATAGTATAAAGCTTCATAAATTTAGTTTGATCTGGGATTAAGAATTAACGTTTTAGATTGCGGACTACGTGCAGATCTTGTGTAAAGCATTTTAGAAATGGAATAAGAGTAA
Organism: Helianthus tuberosus; assembly: GCA_030545235.1. Lineage (NCBI taxonomy): Eukaryota > Viridiplantae > Streptophyta > Magnoliopsida > Asterales > Asteraceae > Helianthus > Helianthus tuberosus. The sequence goes on along the minus strand of CM060429.1, from coordinate 58,895,525 downwards.
TGTTCAAAACCGTATAGATAAAACCACATTTATAAAATCGAGGTAACATAAAAACGAGATAGGCTTTTTAAAACATAAGATTGTTCCAGGTAGAGGAACGGCGACTAACCAAAGTGATTCGAACTCTTTTCGAATTGAGGTAACGCGCCTTGACTTACTTAGACAAATACGTCATCGATGTTAGGCCTACAATATTCGTCCTTTTAGTCATTTCACGCACTCAATTGATTGGCAGTTACGAGACCTTGGCGAGACATCAAATCATCAAGGAGTGGGATTAGTTATCAAGGTCTGAGTTTCACCTCTAACTTGACAACATCGTACCCTAAAGGTTGTCGGCTCTTATCCGCAGACAAGACCTTCCAGAATAATATGGAGATTTCCCATCAAGTTTCGGATGTCACTCCTATCCTGTGGGCAAATCTCGTGCAGAGTATAGACACCGTATAACAGCGTGTTCATAGTATAAAGTGTACATTGTATCAGCCTTAGGAAAGGCATGTAAGTTTAGCAGGAATAATGAGCTAGGAAGCATGTTCGGTAGAATGCATAAGTCTTAAACAACAAATAAGAGTCAAGATTCCTAGAACTATAGACTAGGGCAAGTATTCTTACTTATCCTAATTCTCTATAGTTATGGCTCTGATACCAATATGTCACACCCCAAACCGATGGCGGAAACATCGGGGTGCGAGCACTAAGCGTTCAGATTGCTCATGAGATTTCCATAACACTAAATGTTTCGATAATCATTAAATAGATTTCATACTAATTGTCTAACAACACAATCAAGCATCATCAAGATTACATCACCAAATGAAATTGTTCAAAAGTCTAAATTATTAAGGCGACGTTTCTAGGCATCTCCTATCTTGATTTCCCAAGTTCCATATCATCCTATCAGCCTGCAACATGTATTAAAATATCAATACAAAAGTATTGGCGAGTATACAAGTTTGATAATAGAATAATAGATTAAAACAACTCATATCCATTGTGTAAACAATAAAGTAGTTTCAGCCGTGCTAGTGTCGCAGTCCACGCAGTGATAGCCCAAGTTTCCAATGCGTTAAGTGCCTTTCCCAAAGTCTAACGGGAGGTTATATGTCTCCTCCTAACAATACCCCAAAGACTAACGGGGAGGTGCATTACTCCTATAGTGCTACTATTGTTAAGGCGGAACTACACACTCTGGATTAAACGCGACATATCACAAAGAGTCAAGAATCAAGAATCACAAGTTTCACATAGGATAGAGTATAAGTTTCCAAGAATTAAGTTTAAGTTTCATAGAATACATGTTACACCCCAAAAGTTTAAAGTAAAAAGGGGATCGAGTATACTCATAGTGATTGCTTAACAATCGCAACTGTTATTGGATCAAAGGGAGCTCTTTTGAGGTTAGCCTGATTAGATTAAAATAGGATAAGGGTCGGGCGAAGTATCAAGATTGAATAAAGTGTTTTACAGGTCACTAGGTCGGATGGTTGTCCGATCGGACGACTGTCCGATTGGCTAACCAGTCGATCGAATGACTCACGTAGTGTATGCTGATGTTGGTTGCCCGATCAGATGGCTGTCCGATTGGGTTGCCACTTGGTGCAATAGAGTAGAGGGGCTGTCCGATCGGATGAGAAACCGATCGGCTGGCCTAGTGTAATTAGTGGCCGCCCGATCGGACGGCTGCCCGATCGGCTGGCCTAATGTGGATGTTGGCCGCCCGATCGAATTGTTGTTCGATCGGTTGGCCTAGAGTGAAAGATGGTTGTCCGAGTGTAATTAGTGGCCGCCCGATCGGACGGCTGTCCGATCGGCTGGCCTATTGTTCCCGTTTACCAACTTTTGTAAGATTACAAGTTTGAAAGTTATTGGTGACGTCGCGGCACGTACTGAGGCAACGTTAACCTACCGTTTAACAGCCATTCTGACCGGTTGGGAACCACCCCAATTCAACCAGTTGTCTGTTAGCGACGGTTTATGCCGGAATCTATCCCGTGATCGTCTTAATCAGTGAACAATTCGTTCTTAAACCAACTCTAGACCACCAATCAGTCCACAGCCCGTTCAGTCACGTTTATCACCAAAGTAAATCAGAAATTCAAGAAAAGATGAAGATCAACCCAAGTTTTACATGAAAAAGTATAGATTTATCTTAGATTTAGTGTAAAAACGTATGAAATATCTTAAATCTGAGCTAGATCTTGCTCAGAATGACATCACCTGATAGTTTGTACAACCACCATGATGACATCATCCTCAAGATCTCAGATCTGAGAGATTTCACGGTGAAAACTATGATTTCAGGTGAGAATAACGTAGAGAATGATGTTTAGAGTAAGGAAGTACAAGAATCTAGCTTGAAACGTACCGAAATCGATGAGGAAATGGAGAAATAGCGTGCGCGTGCGTCTGGTTCGGTCAGAGCTGTCACATCACTTGAAATGGTGATGTGACAGCCTATTTATAGGTGAGGGGAGAAAGGAGGAAGGTTGGTTTGGTGCGGCTGGCAGTCCGATCGGCTGGCTGTCCGATCGGCTGGCCGTCCGATTGGTCAGCTGTCCGATCGGCTGGTCAGCCTATAGGTGACTGTCCGATCGGCCGGCTAGCCGATCGGCTGGTCACTCTTGCCGACCCAGCCTTCTCGCGTTCTAGTTTATGATTCGTTTTTCGCTTTATGTTAGGCGTTGTGTTGCGTATGGTTTATGTAAAGTATTTTATTAACTAGATTACATCATAAGCACCGAAGTCTCACGGTTTCATAGATTCCGCCAGTGCCAAGGCTCCAGTCTCTCGTTTAACAAAGAATCAAGCTTCACGAGTCTAAGGAGTCAAGCACCAGTTTAAGTTTCAAGGGTCAAGAGTCAGCGTTGCTCAAGAATCAAGCGTCTAAGTATCAAGTATCAACAATAAGAATCTAGTTTTTCATAGTATAAAGGATCAAGTATCTAGTTTAATCATAAAGATTCAAGTATCTAGATTAAGCATCATGGGTCAAGCATCAAGAGTCTAGTATCTGGATCAAGTCTCATAGTTTATGTTTCAAGAATCAAGCATCTAGATTAAAGAATCAAGTATCATAGGGTTAAGCATCAAGTATCACTAAGATTCACACCAAAATTTCCAAAGTGTCAACATTTCATAACCACAAGGTCTAAGATTAACAATTTATAGGAGTTCAGGGACTGATCTTGCCAACTGCCTAAAGTTTAGGGACGCTGGGCGTTACAAAAAGTGCTCGGATAGTCCCTGTGGTTTACTCCGATTTCACCTTTAGTCCCTACATTTTCAAAATTACAGCTATATTCCCCAACTTTGGCAAAGTCGTTCTCGGATGGTCCCTGACGTGGATGAGAGTTACTTTTCTCAGTTAATTGTGTGTGAAATTACCTAAATGCGCTTAATATAAAACAAAATAAATTAAGATGGGGTCTACGTTTTTAATTTAAAATAAAGATATTGCTGGTCAAAGTCAACATAAACCACATCACCACCGCTGCAACAAACCACCATCATCACCGCCCACAAACTTGCCGCCACTCACAAACCACCATCATCCATAAACCACCGCCACCTGCAACCATCACCCCTGTATCTACCAACAGCTCCTAAAAATCCCCAAAACTAAAGAAAACAGAGCATGAATATTTTTCAATTGTAGAACAACAAAATGTCGACACAAAGTAACTTTAAAGAGTTTGATTTTAGGAAGATAAATAGTTTTCTAAATTAATTCATTATATGCAACCAAAAATTGCACATAGTAGATTAAATTTGCGATCTGTTAATCGGATGAAATAAAAATAAAAATAGCTCTGAAAAATGTTGACATCTCAGAAACTCAAGTGTTCACATCAGCAAGTGTAAGAACTACAGTCTAGAAGCAATCATCAAACAATAAAAAAAAAAACAAAACAAAGTAACAACAATCGAACCCTTAAACTTGATTTTTTTGGCATCAGAGTATGTTGTCGATAAAGATGAGTCAACCGACGAGCAACAAGAGCAGATTCAAAGCTAGATGAGATGGGCGGACAAGCTATGGTGTAAGGTGGCGCAGGTTTTACATCCGGCGAAACAGTTGATCGGAAAAGCTATGGTGATGACGTGGGACAACTGATCGGAGAAGCAGTTGTTGTGGTTCTTAGTGGAGATGGTGAACGGTGGGGTGGGTTGGTGATTTGGGTTAACATATAGATGGTGAGGGTGAGAGTGAGGGTGGGGGTAGGGGTGGAGTGAGGGTGGGGATGGGGGTGGGTTGAGGTGATGAGTGAGGGTGGGGGTGGGTAATGGGTTATTGATTTAAATATTTTTTTAATAGTAAGGGTATTTAGGTAATTTCACACCCACTTAACTAAAAAGACTAACCTCCATCCGTGTCAAGGACTATCCGGGAACGAAATTGAAAAACTTGGGGACTAAAGTTGTAATTTTAGAAAGTTAGGGACTAAAGGTGAAAAATGCCAAACCACAAGGACTATCCGGGCATTTAACTCTAAAAACAAAAATAAAAAAATTAATCCCCAACTTCCAATATAATTTGTTTAACTTGAATACATATTACAAGATTAATAAAAAATATGGTCGACTATAAGTTTCTAAATTTCTAACTTAGTAAACAGTCCTCCATTAACTCGTGCATATTCGGGACAATATTCTTCAACAATAGTCTCAACGTTTTAGTCCTCTCTCAAATTTTCCATCTACCTACGACAGATTCTATGAAATCTTTCACGAACTAACGATATACTCATCCACTTTGACAATATTTGATTATCTGCACAGTCGGTTGCAAAACTCATTTCATCGTCAAATTTATCCTTAACATGATCCCAAAAATTAGTACCAAATCTATCCTTTGTACCGTCCTCATTTAAGTATAAGGTCCTAACGTGTACAAAAGCAAGGCGTACTTCTCTTCTTCCGTCTAAACGGGAACACGTGCAGGCATTTTGGTGGTATGGTGAAGTGAATCGTTTGCGTACGAGAGCGTTTTTTGTAAACAGTTTTTTTTAAGTTGTGATCAATCAAATATACCAACTAGCTAATTATACTAACATGTAATAATAAAATGGTGAATTGTTGGCAAAAACGGCTAGATAGGGTGTCCCAATGGTCAAATTAACATTTTCTAACATTCCAATCGGTCAAACGGTCAAAACCGGTTTCACCGGGTCGGGCCAGAAATCAGTTTGTGTCCGAAAATGGTTCGGGTCGGTTTGCGGGTCCAAAAGGGGGAACCAACTATTTGAATAGGGTAGGGACCGGTTCAGGTCGGTTGGCAGGCATCATCTTGAAACCGGCGATATCTAGAAAACGTTTTTTTTGAACGGCCAACAGAATCAATCCCGAGCACTCTCGGGACACCCACTAGACCAAACGGAGTACTCTGAGAGTAACCCGAGTCCACCACCTATTGTTCTTGTTTGATTGTTTAATTCAGTTCATGTTTGTTATAGTAGTAAGTTCAGTGACTTAAGTGCTAATTTTGTATGTAATTGTTCTTGTTTGATTGTAAATATGAGTTGCGTATAGATGGAGAAGAAAGTGGAAAAGAAAAGGTGAGGTTTTGAAGATGATGTTTTGATGGGTCCCACAACTATTTATTAATGGATTTCTTTTAATTTTTTAAACTTTGTTTTAATTAGTAAGGGGTAATTTTGTCATTTTACATAGATTTAATGGAGAAAACTAACAGACATCCACTCCATGGACTATCCGAGTAACAAACTGTCAAACCACAAGGAGCACCGGTGTAATTTCCAAAAGTTTGGGACTATAGGTGTTATTTTACAAAACCACAGGGACTATCTGTGCATTTTACTCTTTCATTAATTACCACAACAAATTTACTGTTAAAGGAGGCCTATACTATAGGGTCAGATGAAGCCTATATTCTAGATCTCAGTTCCATTTAGTAAATTTTTTAGATCCATTCATCGAAATCAAAACAAAGCTGCATGTTAAAAGCGAAAAATTGTTTTAATTAAACAAAGCTGCATGTAATAAGCGAAAAATGGTTTTAATTTTATGTTTGCTTATTTACTTTATGTTTGAGTTCTATAATGAGCTAGGATTTTAGACATTTGAGGTAAATTGTTGAAGTAAATTACACTTTTCGTTCTATATGTTTGTATCAGATTGCAGTGGATACCCTTTAACTTCAATAATTACAGTCGCAATCCTTTATTTGTAAAACTCATTACACCCCAGGTCCCTTAGTACTAACCTGGTTAATTATAAACGTTAAGTCTTGTCATGTGTACCTCATGTGAGGACAATAGCGTCTTTTTACCCGATGATTCTTCCCCCTTCTAAAACTAAAAAAAAAACCCTAATTTTTTACCCCAGCACACCATCTCCATCGTAAAAACAAGAATCATCACCGTTTTCCTGTAGCGACATGCATAACCGGCGACCATCGTCTTCCCAATGGCATCTACCTGAACCATCGCTTCATCTACACCGTCGCCACCGGAGGCTTCGTTGCTTTCATCTACACTGTTGTATGGGGTTGTGTCCCTTGTGAACAATACAATCGCCTCTCGTCATTCTAAATCTTCACCACCGAAGAGTAGAACTGGTTCACGTACCGAAAAACCAGTTGCCGGAGGTCCGCCTGCGACGACCGGAAGAAGGGTAGCCTGAAACAGAGGTATGAATTTGGTATTATTATTTTGGTTCGTGGCCTGATCTATCGCAGGAGTACAGTAGAACAGAAACAGAACAACATAATTTTTAATATACATGGATGATATTGTGTCATACGCACCACTAAACAAAATTATTTTGTTCATGGAGGGTTATATTTATTACATTTATGTAAAAATAAACATCAGAGATGACTCTTAAATTTGGGTATTTATGACTAATTTATCATTTATCAGTAGAACAAAGGTATGATTTTGGTTGTTTTGAGAAGTTATTGCATCGTTCTTAGAGGTAAAAATTTAGAGAAAAAAATTCATTGGCTATTTAGGTTTGTGCATATGATTGTGTTTGATCCGATTGTTTGATTTGGATTTGGTGGTGGCTGTCACACAGTGGTGATAGGGTGGGATTTTTTTGGTGGTGGTGGGTGTTGGTTTGAGAGAGAGAAGGGGGATAGAGAACTGAGAGAGAGACATTGGGTTTATGTTTTATATATTATATTGTTTTATTTTTTAAAACGAGATCCACATATGGAGATTGTAGGATCGATTTTGACTCCCGAACGATTGCGAAACGATACGTGTGACGTGCGGAATCCGTACACGAATGTGGACCGAACACAAGAACGTAATACAAACGTGATTCTCTTGAATATACGACAAGTACAAGCACCACGAATCACCTTGAGCAATAGTTTCTCTCTCTAAGCACCAAGCTCCAAACCTCTCAAATGGCCAAAAGTTGTAAAATGAAACACTAATGCTCCTATTTATAGGCCAAGGCATAAAGGATTTCCCCTTATTTACAAGTTTGCCACCTTGCCTTTTTCCCTACTTAAAACACAATAAAATCACGTTTTCTACTATTTTCTGCTACGAACTGGATTGACGGAGGCAATAGACATTACTGCACTAATAGACTCCCCCTTGGTTATTGCCGCAGTCAATCTCGTAGCGTCTTGTCTTTCTCTCTCACTGAGTCTTCTTGAAGGTTTGATATCATCAGCAACCACATACTCCCTCTTTCTCGAACAGAATCCCCGTGGATCTGTCTTTAGCTTCCGTTGCTCCTCCTTTAGATTAGACTCCTTTTCTTCAGGCTCCCCCTTTCGTCAAGCTTCCGTGCTTTTGGGATCGACACCTGGCTTTCCGGATACAAGCTCCCCCTTGCGTCGAGCTCGTCTTCAGACTCCCCCTTAGACTCGGCTATCGGGATCATAATCTGGTACAACATCTGCAAATCTAAAAAAATTATCAGTGAAAGCATTTTGAACATCCAAGAATTATTACCTGGCTCTTAAAACTTTTTGAATCAAGAACCTGGCTCTAAAATATAATAATATCAATATATCCAGGATTACCTTGACTTTCTCCCCCTATCAAATTGTTTTAAAGATTTGGCACTATTAAGAAACCAAGATAGAAACCTAGCTCTATATAGCAGATTTTCACAATTTAAATATCCAAAACCTTCACGATTTATCATCCAAGTCCAACTTAATGACCTTGGAGAGATCACAAACTGTTTTTGATTTTAAAACTACAAGTTTCAAGTTAATGAACTTGTTTATTTTTCAGAAACACGATCAACGTACTTAGATTTTGAAACTCAGCATTCAGACATCGGTTGTCGAAAATAAAACGGAATCAAAATCTTTTTGGAATTTTCTGAAATATAAAGCAGTTAAGAAATATTTACAGACAATACTATTGTTTGAGTTCGTGTCAGAGGATCGTATCAGTTTATGACAAATCACTAGTACCGTTGAGCTTTAAACACTTTAAGTTCTAGACGATTCACTTAGATTGTCAGTAGACTGATCCACTTAAATTTTCACACAAAGTTCAACTGATTCGAGATATGAATTAGTGTTTTAAGGACTTAACTTATTCACATGTCCCACCTCAGAATATACTCCCGTATCAAAATTCCCCAGATTCAGTCTTACAGGTGAATATACCAATTTGATATCTGTATTCTGGGTTAGTGCGAGACCTTGAGAGCTCAGGTATGAACTTCCGTTCAGTCAAAGAGATGAAGGCTCGACTTTAGTTGTGTTCCCTTTAGAGAATCTTTTCTTCAACTGCAATTGATTCATATCTTTCGATATTTTTCAATTTTTGTGCAGATGGTAAGCTTTTAAAGCGCGTAAAGTATTATACGAGGTCTAGGCCATTGCTTCCGTAATATCAGAAGACCAGGTATAATACCCCAGATATCAAACAGTATAAAGACCTAGTATCTCAGAATCAGGCAATCTCTCAAACAAGATTTCGGGGGTTACCCATATATCCGAGAGATGTTCCCCACGAAATAAGCAAGTATTGATATTTAGGTTTATATCTCGAAACCAATCTACTAAGCATGTAAAAACCTACTGGCATATCATCAGTGAGACCGTTTATCACATTTTAACTTTTCAAATCTTTAGCGTACTGTGATTGTCTACTGATGTACTATCATTTCCTCTTTTTACACAAAACTCATTTTCGAATTTTATCATGTTTTTGGCTTTTTCAAATTTTCGAATGTTTTTGGATTTTCTGATATTTTTTTACTCCCCCTAAAATTCAAAACATTTAAAGAAAATTTGACAACCTGATACTGATAGCTTTGTCTCGCTATCCATTTTCTGCATCTCATGCTCTGTTTTGCAGAAAATATAACATGTAAAGCAGTAAGTACCCCCATGATTTACAACACATTAATATTTTACAGTTTGAAAACCGTTTTTCAATCTTGTGAAATTAATTATGTTTGTTCCGCTGTGAGGGTTTCGGCATATTCAATCAACATATTTTTTTGGATTTTTTTTAAATTTTTGACAAAAATAAAAAAAACAAACATATTTTTAATTTTTCAATTTTTGACAAAATAAAAACATATTTTTGGTTTTTAATTTTTTTTAATTTTTAGGGTTTTTGAAATATGGTTTATTTATGTACAGAAACAAACTAACTCCCTGTTTCTTAGTGGCAGGGACCAGCAGCCTTCTCCTCCAGTGCCAGGCTGCTCCGATACTCCTTTAGTTGACATTCAGTTTTCTTCAGGAGCAGCTGCACATATACACAACTCAATTACTTGAATAATTCAGCCCAGGTCTGTTTGACCTTAGGCATTTCAACACAAAATTCATTCAATGATGGAAAATCTTTGTCATTTTGTACAAAAAGTTTTTCATCTTTGACTTCAACTTTTTCGTCATTCACATAAGTCACTTGTTTCTTAACCACCCAGTTCTGTCCTTTTGAAGCACTTCTTTTGTAAAATCGTGACTCGTTTTGATTATTTTGATTTTGGACAACAACTTTTGATTTCCAAAACTGGTTTGGTTTTGTCATATCGACCGATGTTTTCCAACTTTGTGTTGTTCTTAATCTGGGTGTGTGAGAATTCCAGGTTTGTCTTGAGTCAAACCTAGTCTGGTTTGATTTCCAAGTTTGATTCGAAGCTAACTTGTTTGTGTTGAACTTCCAAGTTTGTTTTGAATCAAATCTGGTAGACCTTTGTTTCACATCCTCAGATTTCTATTTTTCAACATCAATATGCTTTGGGTTTGGACACTTGCGTGCAAGATATCCAGTTTGATCACATTTAAAACAAGTTTTCCTCGAAACATCTTTAGCCTGTTGTTGTTACTTTTTCTGAGCTTAGAACTCTTCATTAGACTGTCGTCTAAATTGAAGTTCTTTCTCTTCTTCCGAACTTGTTCCATGAACAAAAATTGGTTTTTCATTTCGTTTCCAATTTTGATTCTTTTTATAACCCAACCCAGCCTTCATGTTCTTCTTTTTGTAACTAGGCTTGTTATAAAAAGTTTTCTTGCTTTCCTCGAAACATCTTTAGCCTGTTGTTGTTACTTTTTCTGAGCATAGAACTCTTCATTAGACTGTCGTCTAAATTGAAGTTCTTTCTCTTCTTCCGAACTTGTTCCATGAACAAAAATTGGTTTTTCATTTCGTTTCTAATTTTGATTCTTTTTATAACCCAACCCAGCCTTCATGTTCTTCTTTTTGTAACTAGGCTTGTTATAAAAAGTTTTCTTGCTTCTACTAGCAAATTTTGAAATTTCTGACTTTTTGATCTCTACCAGTTTAAACACTTTGTCAATTTTATCCGCAATCACATTCTGAATCGGAAACTCGTTATCCGAGAATAATTTGTCCAATCCAATCATGGTATAAGCCAATCCTTTTGGATCATCATTCACAACTTTCTCAGATTTTGAATGTTTAAGATAGCCATCATGAAAATTTCCCTCATTTTCATCCTGTGATTCAGACTTACCTTTGGTAGATTCATCTTTCAAAACGCTTTCAACAACCTTACTTACCACATCTGAATCATCAGCATCATCAGATTTGGTGTAAGTCACATAGATATTTTCAGGTAATTGGTCAACTATATTCAGACCTTTTGCCACTTTTTCTTCATCATAAAATGTGTAATTACCTCTCAATGGTGGTGGCACCTGATGATATTCTGAACCAATACCTTTTTTATTCTTTTTAGAATCTTTGTCATCTGGTGTGATGTTGAAAATACGTTCAAGAATGTACGAAGAACTATGATAACTTTGAAGTTTTGTAACAATCTTTTCTTTTTCAACTAGAACTTGTTTGAGATTAGCAATTTCATAAACACACTTGTTTAATTCTAGTTGCTTTTCTTCAAACTTTTTTCTCATAAAGTCCTTTTGTTGTTAAAGTTTCAGACAATCTTTTGTCCAAACATTTAACTTGTCTCTTCAAAGTATCATAAGCTTCTTGTACTCTCTGACTTGAACATTTTATTTTATCATATTCTTTTTGCAAATCTTGAAAATTATTATCCTTTTTAACACAATCTTCACATTTTGCCAAACATTTTTGTCTTAAAATCTCATTTTCTTTTTCAAAATCATGACATTTTAGTGTCAGCTTTTCAATCATTTGTTTCAAAACTTCATTTTCAAGCACTTCTTTGCATTTTGTTTTGAAAACATTTTCAATTTTATTTATTTCAATATTTTTTGTTTTTATCTTTTCATCTTTCTCAGTACAGGCTTTGCACATTTCTATGCAATTCCTGCACTTATCTTCAGTTTTATCAACATTTTCATCATTTAAAAATTCAGAGGATTTAGTTACCTCAGTGTCATCTGACACTTGTGATTCTTCTGTTTCAACTTTCTGATCCTCTTCCTTCTTTTGTTCATTTTCTTCAGCATTCTCTGCTGTTTTCTTTACCTCCTTATCCATCTTCTCAATCTCTTCTTCTTTCTTCTTTCTCATTTCCACCACTTTCGGTAAACTTGCCTCATATACGTCTTTTAAACGTTTATACAGTTTTTCTTCATAATCTTTCTCAGATAATCTCCTTGTATGAAACGTGTCATGGTCTGGAAATAAGTTTGCCACTGCATCGAAATCCACCTTCTTAGGATCAACCACTGGATTACCTTGCGGATCCAAATAACATTCTCGCTCAGCATCCCATCTTTTTGCTTTTTGTGCTTCCTTAAAAGGAGCATACAACTTTCTGATTTCAAAACTAGCATTATCTCTCTGCCATCGTTTATCATCAACAACTTCAGCTACGAATGCGGATCCAACATAATCTTCTTCTGGAAGAACTTTGCTCCAGTCATAACCCTCGTCGTCCTGAATAACTACTAGAGCTCTTGACTTTTCTTTTGATGAACCTTCATCGATTTTCTTTTGATTCATCTTTGATGACCCGTTTTTTCGATGATAAATTGCTTTCTGATAATAATCATCTTTGAATGGATTCGCAGCTTCATCAGTTTGCCTGTTTGTGCACTCTCTCTTGAAGTGCCCTTTTTGTTTGCACTTGAAACATGTAACTTTCGATATGTCAAATCCCAGTTTTGTATCAGCAGTTCCCAAACATGATCTTCCAGTGATTTCCATAAACCTTTGTGCTCTCCTCATAGCGCTAGCCATGCACCATCTTATGTCTATCAGCTCCATCTCCTCTGGATCGATCTGATTATAATCTTCCATCGTCATATTCGGGTTTCCAACTGTGACAACCCTCACAATTACAGGTATCCGTACAATTAATTAATTTTAATTATGTGCTTAATGACTGTGCTTGATTACAACTGACAACTTGAACTGCTTTATGATTTTTGTATCATACATACATATGCATAACATTTCATACCGTCACTCCATTTATTACATACAAACTTTAGTGACATACTTGATGCACAAAGCACAGTTAGCACATTGAACGGATAATTCAGAAACATGCTGACAATGCCAACACATAGACAGACAGTATTTTGAGACCCAGTATGGGCCAGGGACAAGGTACTACACTAGTATGGTGTGTAGGGAAGTGAGGACCATAAAACTGCATCACTAGGTGATAGTTAAAGTGCCGGGAAGTGCCTAAAACACACTTTAACTACAGAATTCTGCATTTTCAGCAAAAATTCAGCCTTTAGCATGCTAGTAAGGTGCCAAAAATATGGCAGAATGGTCCTGTATGCTTTCCTAAGTGCCGAGAATTAATTGTGTTACAAAAAGATATATAAAGACACTTTACGGAATAATTAAACACTTTAACGGAACGGTATCTAACCGAACAACCGGACATTACCCGGGACACCAAATTTTTGTCAAATACATTGTTTAATTATTTTTTTGAGCTAGTCATGGTCCCCGTACACCATAACACCCACTAAATCCTCTAGTAAACTAACAATGAAATCATATACTTGGAATGTGACTAATAATTACCAACTAACATCAAAAACTTACATCAAGCCCCCCCCCCCCCCCATACCCGAATTCGGTCCCAAGAGGACCCACCAAAATCCCCACCATGCCTTCCTAGATTATATCCTAATATTATATTGGATTGATTACTTGTAGTAGTGAGAAAAATATGATGAAAATCCTTATAAGTATGGCAAGACCATAACCTCAAATCATTCCATGATCTTCACACTCTCTCTCTCACTCACTCTCTTCTCTCTCCCTCTCGGCCACACATAACCGCCACCACCACCACCACCATAATTCAACCATCTTCATCCATTTTTGAGCTTCATACAAGACTAGAAGGTGATTCAAAGAAGCTTGAAACTTGTAGATCATCAAGGAGCTTCATACATTGCTTTTCACCATCATTTTCTTCATCTTTTTCACTAGAGAACATCCCTAGCCTTTGTGATAGTAGTAAGTTCTTGTTAAACTCTTGCTCATCTTGTTTTTATGGTTAAAGGTTGTAGTATGATAAATATGTTTAAAACACTAAAGAACAAGAACTAAAAACATAAACATGAAGCTTTACATAAAGTCTACATAAGGATGAAACATGAAGATGAAATGTTGTTAGTAGAATGTTGTAGTGAATATGTTGTTGATTGTATGATGATTCTAGGTTATGTCACGTTAATCACCATATGGAACTTGTTAAGGGATGATTAGAAACATGACTTAACAAGATTAGGAGATGATATTATGTCACATGAAATAATCATCTTCTCGTATAAATATGAACTTGATAAAAATGATTCTTCTTGAAATATAAGTAAATAAAGTAAGTTGGTGATCATGTAGATCCGGGTTTTTACAAAAGACTTTTCTAAATGAACCAAGTTCAAGAAGCGATTTTTGGAAGGTCATGACTTTACATACACTTGCATCATTTTTGGACATAACATAAGTGTAAAAACCTTTTATTTACAAGAAGAGTTCAAAAGTGTTATTTTTGTAAAAATTATTTATAAGTTGTAAACACTAAACTTTTGTGAGAAAATGATTTTTAAAGAAATAATTACGCTTTGGAAGGTAACTAAGTCCACTAAACGCTTTACTAAGTTACTACGCATTTTTGTGATATATCAAGTTCATGATTAATATGTAACGCATGTAGTTTTTGCTCTCGGTAATGTAGAGTTGTTTAAAGGATAATTGTTGATAATTATTGTGATTGTTTTGAAAAGAAAATGATATGCTTATTAGCATGGACGCCTCCATTTACAAAGGAAACTCTGGCGAAATTTCCTAAAAATTTCAATACTTAGAAATTATTTTCTAAAGAATGTTTGCAAATATGTTTTAAACATTGTCTTTCAAAACAAACTTCGCCATAAGTTTTGTTACAAAATTTCAAAGTATCGGAGGTTGGTTTTCGTAAATAAAAGCGGACAAATATATATTTAGAATATATATCTTATACTAAAACGCTTGTGTGAATAATTGCATAATTTGGGGAACTAGTTATATTATTTAGAGAAAAATAATATAACTTAACACAGTACCGCTACTAGTATATTTTGGATGGATAATATTTTGGTTAACGAGAAATATGAATTATCACAAAAATACATGTATAAAATACCCCATCCTTGGGAAGGAAATACGCACATAAAATACTTGAGAAGTGTGAATACGAAATAGTTGTCTAACTATTATTTCAAGACCTACAAATATAATGTAAGTTAAAATAATAATTATTATTTTAACAATAAGGGGCTGTTTGGCAAGTGCTGAACCAGTAAGTGCTGAACCAGTAAGAAGTCTGAATGGGTAAGAGGCTCTGAACCGGTAAGTGCTGAACCATTAAGAGCTGTTTGGTTGTATCTCTGAATGACTGTGCAGAATGACTATTTTACCCCTCTGAACTATTATGTGCCAAATATCGATCCATATAACATACAAATCCCAAAGCAATGCCTATAAGCCAAATATCGATCCATATCTCATTCCTATCTTTATATCATACACAACCCTTCGCAATTTACCTTTAACTTAATACACTAAACGGCAATATCTGAATACTATCAAGCAACTCAACTTAACTCTCTACCTCCTAAATCCGCTCAACCCGAAACTACCCGCAAAACAAATCCTACTTCCTTTTATCACAAATTCATAATCAAACCAAATCACTGTATCTATCAACTCAAAATGAACTTCCTAGCAATTTCAACAACATCACAGCAGACCCAATAACTCTTATTATATGCAGCCTTAAATCAAAATTAATGACCTATTTATGTGCTCAACCTTACCTTTTTCACATAATCTTCATCACATAATTTCAACAATTTCAATCACAAATGATGCAACTGTTGCTTAAAACATTAAAAATTAAAACTTCATACCTGGCTTCGCGACTTGAACTGAGAATTAGAAGAAATTATGAGACTTTTCTTATCAATCGGAGGTAACTCATGGTCGACGGCGTGATGGTGGTGGCTGGACGTGATTAACTCTGCTGACGGGATGACTGGTGGTCGTCGATTTGGGGTTTTGTGGACATCGAAAGTTGTCGACGGTGGTGGGGATCGGTAGGGGTGAAAGGGAAAGGGTGGAAGAGAGGGACGAGGAGCCGCTGTTCGGTGGTGAGGAGCCGCTGTTCGGTGGTGAGGAGAGGGAGGCGGAGGTGTTGGTGATGAGAGGGTAGCAAGAGTCTTTTTTTCCATTCAGCATCCTCTTATTTCTGTATGGTACAGACTGAATGATACCATTAAGAGGCTGGCATTTTGCCAACCAAACAACCACACCTCTGTCCCAATAAGAGGGGAGCCTCTTAATGAATCATTAAGAGGCTTGCCAAACAGCCCCTAAGTTATAAATTGGAATAATATCAAAGTAACGTAACTCAAACCCGTAAATACTAAGCCAAGGCACGGCCCGTTCGTCTAATAGACATTAGTACGTTGTAGGTCGTTGTATAGCTGACAAGGTTTAAGTACGAGCACAGGAGACGCACTACAGTGAGTTCATGTCCCCCTTTTCTCTTAACTGTTTTCAGTTTTATAACTTCGGGGGTGAAATACATGTTACAATTATACAGACATTTTTATACATGGTATGGTTAGCTTAAGGAGGGACTTTCATACATCGTTAGATCATGAGAGTGGGTAGGCGGCTACTAAAGGCCATTAATCCTCGTCGTAGGACCGAGGGACATGAGTGATAGATCTATTTGGGTGTAGCGAGCCCACACCCATGAGGCCGGGGCGGCCCATAGTGGTGACTGTGTCTTAAAGCCGGAAGCCCGGTGCAACTCCGCTAGGTTTGTGTCTTCCTCCATCACTTCACACATATCAATGGCCTTGCAAACCATTGGTGATCTCTTTTTTTTCTTTATTGCTACATACCAGGGACTTTCATACATCTTTCAAGGGTTATACATACCTCGTTTACAAAGGTTATACATACTCACATACACATGAACTCGCTCAACTTTTTGTTGATTTTTCAAACTACATGTATTTCAGGGAATTGATCGGATCTGGCGGGTGATGCACGTTAAGCTGCGTATTAAATAAAAGATGTCATCCAGGGGTGTAGGGTTTGGGAGGTGTAACCCTTGCCTGGACGGGTCACACGTCTCCAAACCTCGTTTTATTTAAGGTCTCTTGTTGGATCGTGTTCGTGACCCTAAGCAGTCAGTAAAGGTAGTTCATCATCGTTTACTAAGGGGGAATCAAAGTAAACAATGTCACACAGCTTGTTTCCTTTTCAATTCTTCTCTATTACTGATTTCCGAGTCTTTACAATGATTTTTGATGAAATTTTGGCAGCACCTTGACTCACATACACAATCAGGTTCGCTTCAAATGATGACACACACCACCTATATATAGGCTTGGCTAGTTTGCTTGAGATGTCACCACGTATGTTCAAGCGAACTACAATGATGTTGGTTTCGCTTGAAGATGTAACAAGTTGGTTTCAAGCGAACTCACAAAATCTGTTTTCGCTTGAACTGCTCCTGGTTACTTTCAAGCGAACTACCTCACTAAAACATGTACAAACCCTAATTTCTATCCTATTGTGTGCTCGTTCATTCTATCTAGACCTAAGACTCGATTAAGACGAAGTTAACAGACACTAAGTGCACCAACAGACTCCCCCTTCGATGTTGACGAAGTCTTCGGCGTCGATTCTTTAGTCTTTGTCATTCTCCAAATAAATTTATCATTGTAAAAGCTCTCTTCAATCTTTATCTTCAAACATTAATCTTCAATCTCCCCTTTGATTGTTGATCCAGAATTCTGACTCCCCCTTTCACAGACTCCCCCTCTCGATCAGCTAGGGCTTTAATTCTGGTTCAAACTTTGACTTTTGTTGCCATGGGGATTCTTGTTTCCTTCATATACTCTACCCAAATATAAGATATATGACAAGAACAGTATCAATCCATACTTACCAATCAACCACAATTGATAGTCTAACCAGTGTTTAGAAATCCACTTAAGTATTCAGGTCCAAGTTAATGACCCTGATTACTCAATTTATCTACCAAGTCCAACTTAATGACCTTGGTTGATCAGAGATAAATCACACTGACATTTGAAAACAAATAAGTTCAAACATTTCTGAAAATTACAAGTTTCAAATTAATGAACTTGCTTCAACTTTTCAACTTTCACAAACTTATCATGTTTAGCTCACGACTCATCTTCCAGTCCAGAAACTTCCTGCATCTGCTTCAATTCGAATCTGAAGATCAACTCTCCACTTTGGTTTGTCAAAACATAACGCAGAAATGTAAAATCTTTTTGGATTTTTAATAAAGTTTCTATGTTAGAAATGAAATACAGAACTAAAATGCAGTAAAAGTAAACTATTTACAAATATATTTTTGGTTGAGCGTGTTAGGGAATCATATCAGCTATTCGACAAGTCACAAGTACCGTTAAGCTTCAATTACATATTCAGAATTAAACAATTCACTTAGATTGTCGATATGCTGACCCACTTAAATTTTCACACAATTTTCAATCTGTCCAGGATACTGATTTAGTGTTTTAGAGACTTAAACTTATACATGTGTCCCACCTCTTGAATATACTCCCGTATCCAGATCCCAATATTCAGTCTTACAGGTGAGTATACCACATATGATATCTGTACGAGGAATAAATTATAATACGAAAACGTGAGAGCTCAGGTCAGAACTACCGTTCAGCAGAGAGATCACGAATCGACTTGGGTGTGTCCCCTTTAGAGGATCTTTTATTACAACAGCATTGATTAGCAATTATATTGTCTTATCATTTATGCTGAGGGTGATGCTATGTTTCAAGCATTGCGGAAAGTATTATTCGAGGACTAGGTCAGAACTTCCATTCAGCAGAAGTCCCAGAATAATACCCCAGATATCACTGAGTATAAAGACCTAGTATATCAGAAAGAGGAATCTTTCAAACAAGATTTCAGGGGTTACCTATATATCCAAGTAGTGTTCCCCACGAAATAAGTAAGTAAAGATTTAAGTTTATATCCCGAACAAACCTACTAAATGTGTAAAAACCTATCGGCACATCATCAGCGAGACTGTTTAACGCATTTAAACTTTTCAATTCTTTAGCATGCTGTAACTGTCAAGCCGATGTACTATCATTTTCCCTTTTTACACAAGCTCTTTTCTGGTTTTATATTGTTTTTGGATTTTGAAAATATCTCATGTTTTTGTATTTTTGTCATTTTTTAATGTTTTTGAATTTTCTGAATATTACCCTATACCTCCCCCTAAATACCAAAACAGGTAAAAAATCGACAAACCATTGCAGATTGCTTCTCAACATCATCTACAATGTCTCTTTCATCAACGCCAATAATCTCCTCCAACACCGATAAAAGCTTCATACCATTCAGTTTTAGCAAATATTGAAAATGTGTTTTATCAAATGCTTTGGTATGTAAATCAGCTTTTTGCTCGTCAGTGTGGATTTTCTCAATTCGTATCAACTTCTTCTCGAAACAATCTCGAATGAAATGATGACGAATTTCAATGTGTTTCGTTTTAGCGTGATGAACTGGATTTTTCGTAATGTTAATCGCTGCCTCATTATCAACAAAGATAGGGGTGTTTAGAAATTGCAAACCGTAGTCACGCATCTGTTGCTGGATCCACAAGATTTGTGAGCAGCAACTGCTAGCAGATACATACTCCGCTTCAGATGTGGATAAAGCCACAGAGGTTTGCTTTTTGCATTGCCAGGTAACCAATCGAGATCCGAAAAACTGGCACCCTGCTGTTGTTGATTTAGCATTAACTTTGCAGCATCCGAAATCTGAATCGGAATACCCTTCGAGCATGAAATCGCCTTCTCTTGGATACCACAACCCCAATGATGGAGTTCCTTTCAGGTAGCGTAATATCCTTTTCACAATCACCATATGCGAAGCTCTAGGGTTAGATTGAAATCTTGCTGCGAGGCAGGTTGGGTACATAATATCGGGTCTTGAAGCTGTCAAATACATCAGCGATCCGATCATGGAACGATACATCGTTTCATCTACCTTCTCTCCTGTGAGATCATGATTTATCCCATGATTCGTTGCTAATGGGGTGGAAGCTGGAGTAGAACCTGACATCCTGAATTTCTCCAAGATATCATGAACGTACTTCGTTTGATGTATGAAAATTCCTTTGGGTAGTTGATCAACCTGCAGTCCCAAAAAGAATTTCATCTCACCCATCGATGACATTTCAAATTTTTGCTTCATAACTCTTTCAAAATCTTTGCACAAATTCTCATTTGTTGACCCAAATATGATGTCGTCCACGTATATTTGAACTATCAGAAGATGACCGTCGACCTCTTTGGTGAATAGAGTGGCATCCACTTTTCCACGAATAAAGCTGTTGGCTAGCAGGTGTTGAGACAATGTCTCGTACCAAGCTCTCGGGGCCTGGTGTAAACCATACAACGCTTTGTCTAGCAAGTAAACCTTGTCTTTGTGGAGTGGATCGGTGAAGCCCGGTGGCTGTCCGACATTTACCGCCTCTTTTACCTTCCCATAGAGAAACGCCGATTTCACATCTAGCTGATTGTGACAACCCGTAGCTTCAAGGTACAAACCATTTGTTTCGCTTTTATAAATCGAACCCTGTATTTGACATATTAATTATATTTATCCATGTCGCGTTAAATCGAAACCTTCGAGGGTCAAAAGATAGCGTGGATACTACGCACGTCATTGCTAATGCATTGTATATATATATATATATATATATTTATTTATATATATGTATATATATATACATATTTGATGGATTAGTTGTTAAAAATAAAATATAATAATAATAATGATAATTAAATAAATGAACACATAGTCACATGTCTTTGTTGCATATATAAATTGTAGTTGAGTAAGTTTTGGTTGTGAGATACTGTTCGAAACCCAAACCCCCAGCCCATCTTGCCCATATCTCGGCCCACACACTAATTTTCCACCGCCTCCCCAAAGTTCAGCCATATATTATCACGTAATATACTTATGCACGTAAGTCTCACCCTCACGCATGTCACCCGAACCCTACGGAAATCGGCAGTAGCTCCTCCACCATCACGTACACCACCTCTCGTCCCTCTCCCTACCTCGGCAACCGGAGAACATCACCACTCCTCCGTCACCAATCGCCGGTAAGTCCCACAAGTTTCGTTACTTCATTTTCGAACGTGTTGTTTCAGTTTCGGTCCAACCTTAGCTTTGTTTGATGTCTGTGATTTAGTGATTTCATGAATATATATGAAAGTATATATACATATATATATTTGTTAGATGATGCCTTGTGAAACATGTCGGTGACTGTAAGTGATTATATAGGTGCATTAGGTAACCGATATGTATATAATAATAAACTGTAGATGAGTTGGAGTGCTTGTATGATTGACATCATGAAGGTGATTATGCTTGTTAAATGGTTGGATGATTATATGAAAATCTTTCTGAAATACATGTTTCTGGATTTATGAATTCTCCACTGTTTGTTTTGATTTCTAAAGACTATGTTGAATCCAAGGTGCTCACTGTTGATTGAAAGGATGTGTGTTTATTATTAATTGAAATAATAATGCAAACAAGTTAGTACGCACCCCTGTTTCGGTTAGACGATACGAGAGTGCATACTGTACGATTGAGTCTATGATTTTGTTCGAATGATTTTAACTGATTGTTTGATGCTAAATCCGTTTGATAAAATCATATGAAGCATATAAGGGATAAGAGTGGATATGATTTAATCTTGTGATGTAATATATGAAGGTTATGAACTGTAGATGTTAATTCAGAATTTAAAACATGAACCTGAAACCGATTGATTTAAGGACCTGGGTTTTCTTTTATAAGCTTGAATCTGTATCTCATGGAGGGTACAAACTTATATGCTTAAGGTATAAGTTAAAACTGCATGTCTGAATAGTTAGAAGAGGATGAACTGTTTGATTTAAATGGTGTAGCCATGAAATCTGATCGCACATTCCATGAGTCGGCCAATAAACAAATCATGGGAACCGCATACCCTAATGACTGGTCCCACCACTTAAATTGTGGTCACATAAATTGATTTTTAAACCGCACACTTTTTGCAAAGATATAGACCACTCTTATTCTTTTTGGGCTGCAATTACTTGAATCGCACAACTGGACTTTATGTGGGTTTAAACATGGGTCGCCGAGTTTGATGGGGCCTTATATGGTTTCGGTGCAAGACCTAGTTGTAACTAGAAGGTTTAGGGAATGTTGTGAATGACTATGAGATATTAATAATGTGTGTATGATTCTTTGAGTTAAGAGTGAACTGTTAATGTGTGGTGTTGATGAATGAATTAGTAATGTGGAAAATACATGTGATCCGAATTTGCATCTTAGCTTGTGTGATAATATGTGCCGTGCTTGTTCATACTTACATAATAGGAATATGTGAATTAAGTGTGTAAGTAACTGACTGGCATTAAAACTATACTAGGATTGGATTGATCAAACTGTGAACACATATTTTAATCTTACCGAGCAAACCAAGGTGAGTTCACACTTTCTACAAGGCATGGGATTCCCAGGGGTTGGGAATGGGTAAAGGATTTGAACTGAAACTGCGTGATCTCCTGGCTTGGGACACGTACACACCCTCTTTATTGAAGGGTGACAACACGTGATAAGAATATAATCAGAACCTGCGTAATCTCCTGGTTTGGGGATTACATACACACCCTCTTCACTGAAGGGTGACAACACGGATACTAGACCAAAACTCTCTATCATGAAGTCCTTCCTTTTATATCGACTTAATCGCCGGGCCAACGGCGAGCGGGTCATTAGTTAGATAGCGCTATTTAGGTTTGACAAGCCTCACACCGTGCCGCAGAGGACGGGCGTGAACTAATGGATCTGGGCACTAGTCAATGATGATAGACATTGACGTCAGGGCACCAACTTACTTTAGTTAGTGGTCGATATGGTAAACGGGTCTAGTGGTTCACATGGGGAAGCCCCCCACTGGTTATGAATATGTTTGGGAAACAGGGAAAAACGGGATAACTATAACTTACAAACGAACTCATGGTTTTTGAAACAACCTAACAAAGATCACCAACTGTGAACTCGCTCAACTTTGTTGTTGACTCGTTGTTACATGCCTTGCAGGTCGTTAGGTATTTATGGAGCTTGCACGAGGAGGCGTGATCGTTGTGGGACATGGATAGTTGTATGCCATGTTAAACATTTGATACATTTGAACTTTTACTTTGGTTTTAAACATTATGCTTCCGCTGACTACTTAAACTATGTTTTATTTGGACACCAATTATATTGTGTTGGGTTTTATATTTATTTACATGCTTGTTCAATATGATTGGTGGCTTGATCCTGGTCAGTCACGCCTCCACGCGGTGATACTCCGCTAGTGGATTTTTGGGGGTGTGACACTGATATACTTTGAAATTTTTCCAAGACACAAATGCTAGGAAGATTCTGATCGCTTCTAGTCTAGCAACCGGAGCATATACTTCAGTAAAATCTATACCCTCCTGCTGACTGAAACCCTGGACTACGAGTCGAGCTTTGTTGCGAACCACAACTCCTCTATCGTCTCTCTTGCACTTGAACACCCACTTGGTGTTTATCTTCCTTTGACCATCAGGCAAGTCTACTAACTTCCACACACCTAACTTCTCGAATTGGCTCAGTTCCTCCTGCATCGCATTGACCCAAGAATCTTCAGTAAGCGCCTCTTTATAAGTCCTTGGTTCAATCTGCGAAATAAAACAACGCAATGAGAATTCAGTTTGTAAAGGAGCAACTTTTGAATAAAAACATGTAAGCCCTTTATCAAGCTGTCTTCGAGTGCGGACGCCTGTTTGCAGTTCTCCAATGATCAATTCCTCTGGATGGTATGAAAGAGTTCGTAGCATCACTTCGCCTGGAACATCTACATCGCCTTCCAGATTAGTAACATTCTGATTTGCACCTTGTTCACTGACTGGGTTTGTTTGACTTGAAATCTGAATTTGCTCCCCCTCAGAATCGGAATCACCACGATCAAATACTGGCATGTTCTCAAATTCTTGATTATCATTATGTGCCGACTGATTATCTTGAGCAACTTTATTTTGTTGGACATCATCATGTTCACCAGCATTGCTTAGACCTGCTTCATCATCGTTTGAGCTTGTCGTGGTCGCCTTGAATACTCAGCTGGGAACCTTTCCTGCGATTCTTCATACTCTCTCAAAATATCCAACTCATCAAAGAAATCTTCTTCTTCTTCTTTTTCTTCTTCCATGTCAAATGAATCCCACAATTTATCATAATTAAAACGCCATGAGTCACCGGGATTCTGAGGCGGCAAAGTAAACCCCTGACACTCAACATTTGAAGCTTCAATAATCCGCTTCAGACTTGGAACAAAGACACGTCGTAATGGACTTGCATAACCAATGAATATCCCTTCAATACTCTTCGGACCAAACTTTCCAAAAGGCTCTAGAACAGTACAAGGTGACCCAAACAGTTCTAAATACTTCAGATTCGGTTTGCGGTTATTGATCAGCTCGAAACATGTCTTGTTGAATTTCTTCACAATGAGAACCCGGTTGAGTGTATAGCATGCGGCGGAAACTGCTTTTGCCCAAAAATTAATCGGTAGCTTTGAATCAGCAAGCATTGTTCTAGCCGTTTCGATTAGTGTCCTGTTTTTACGTTCTGCAACTCCATTCTGCTGCGGAGTGTACGGAGCACTAAACTCATGCAATATACCTCTTTCATCACAATATTCTTCCATCTTGTTGTTCTTGAACTCAGTACCATTATCACTTCTGATTCTTTTGATACGCCTTTGGTACAGATTTTCAATCTTTCTGAACAACGCCATCAAACTATCAAACGTTTCATCTTTCGACTTCAAGAATGATACCCACGAAAATCTGGAATAATCATTAGTAACCATAAGACAGTAGAGATCCCCTGTAATACTTTTGACATTTACTGGACCAAACAGATCCATATGTAGTCTCTCTAAAGGTCTGGAAACTGAATTGACTTGCTTTTTAGGGTGTGATTTTTTCTTCTGCTTGCCTTTTATGCAACTAATGCACTCCCCTTCCAGATGAAAACCTTTGATATTAACTCCAAGAACTAAATCGTTATGCACCAGGTGATTCATTTTTCTCAAGTGTATATGACCCATCTTCCTATGCCACAATTTCGATTCTTTCTCAGTTGTTCTAGACACAAAATAATGAGCCTGACCCGTGGTTGTAGTAGATACACTCATGTCCAACACGTACAGATCATTGACTCTTGGTGCCCTCATGATAATCCATTCTTCAGGGATAACAAATCCTGGTTTCAAGATCAAACATTCTTTGTCTGTGAAGTGAGTGGTATACATCCTGTAACAAATCTGCGAGATACTCAGCAGTTTATTCTCCAGCTCAGCAATGTAGTTAACTCTTTCAAACGTAACAATCCCATTGGATAACGTTCCTTCACCAACAATTCTACCACCTTGGTTTCCTGCGAATCCTACATAACCACCATTGAAATTTCTAACATCGTACAACAATGCAGTCTTCCCTGTCATATGTCGAGACGCTCCACTATCCATAATCCATCGTGAAATAGTTCTCGGAAGTTCCTGCACATATCACAAATTGATTTTACAAAACACATTTCAATAAAGATGCCGATTCATGCTTCACAATTACCAACTAGGAAGCTCCGGCAAGTCCAAAACTTTTTAGTGAGCTTTTGATGCTACCCAAGCCTCTTTCGACTCAGGTAACTGGAGTTTAATGTGAGATTTTGTAGTGTAAAGTGGTGGAAAATTTTTATCATTCATCTTTAAACTTTCCTCAGATCCAACCTCAACCTTTTTGTATAAGAAAAACTCATCTATCTGAAGTTGACCGGTTGGTTGATTTTTCTTTTGAACATTCTTCTTCTCTGGTGGAGTAAAAGATTGTTTTTCCAACTTTTCATAATAATCCAAAGAAACATCCATCTTTACCGGTGCGGTAGAAGATGATTGTTTTTCCAACTCTGAAACCTTTGGTTTTTCAACAACTTTTGGCTTCCATGTTTGTTGAGATGAAGCAACCCGTTTATAAAATTTGTCATTTTTAGTTACCAATTTCTTGACAGGTTCAATTTTGACTTTTGTTTTCTCATTTTTCAAAATTTTCTCAACAACCATTGGAGCTTTTCCTTTTGCATCAACCTTCTTCTTTTGACTCTCAACAACTTCAGTCTTAGGCTTGAAGTTGGTGCAATTTCTTGCAATGTGACCAACTTTGTTGCATCTAAAGCATGTACGAGTATCAACTACCCGACTTGTGTCTTCAGACTGAGGTTGTGAAATCTTCTTTGCAAAAAATTCTTTATTTGATTTTAAAAAAATCTCAGATTCTTCATCAGAAAGTGAACTTGAACCGTTCACAAACACCTTCTTTTCAGCAAACCTTTTGTTTTGAAAATTCTTTCTTTGATAATTCTTACCACCCTGATAACCACCCGACCAATTTTTCCGATTGTTGTTATAAAAACGCGGTGGAACTACAGGTTTCTTGTAGTAAGCTTTATCTTTTTCAAAATTCATTTTCCTTTTTGTTTGATTCAAACCTTCTACTTCAGACAAATCAATTTCAACCAGTTTGAAAACATTTTTCAACTTGTTCATATTAACATTCTCCAGAGGAAACTCAGAATCCGAATACAACTTATCAGATTCAGCCATCTTGTACATCACAAGACCCGGTTCATCACCTAAGTTGTTTTTGGATTTTGGTTTCTGAATGTAATTGTCCAGAAAACATTCTTTATCCTCAGCTGAATCAATATCCAAAAACACTTTCAGCCATGCCTTTAACAATCTCAGTTTGAACACTATCATCAGATGATGATGAAGAAAATGTAACATCAATTGAATCAGGAAGTTTCACTTCATTTTCATCTTCAAGATTAACCAACCCAGATTGCTTTTTCGAATAATTGTCTAGAATTGGTGGTGGAACTTGATGAAACCCGACCCCAGTTCCATCACAGTATACATCTTCGCCTGCTTTGTTTTTCCCGATGGGTTTGGGAACAATGTGTTTCAAAACAAAGCTTGCAGAGCTGTAACTGCTCAATTTCAAATTGATACACTCATTCTCAATCTTAGCTTCTTCAAATTGAAGTTTCAATTTAGCAATCTCATCCAATTGTTGATTGATTAATTCTTCTTTGATCCTCAAAACACTTTGTAAATGACAATTTTCTTTGTATGTTTTACCGTTTCTATCATCATTATCTTTAACCGTGCTTTTAAGCTTCTCAAAATTTTCAGTAATCTGACGATTTTCAAGAACTAACCTCTCATTTTCTTTCCTAACCTTTTCTTGATCAATTTTATCATTTTCAATTTTGTTAGTTAATTCTTTTAATCGTTCAGTTGAAGCTTTCACCATTTTATCACGATCAAGGATTTGATCCTCAACACTTCTGACTCTAGCAGTCAGATCATCAATCTTCTTACCTTTGAGATAAGTGTTTGTACTACAAACTTTGCATTCTTTGATGCAATTTTTTCAGTCAACATCACCATTAACTTTCTTACCTGACTCATCCGTTGACGCGTTTGAACTGACCTGGCTTTTAGACTCAGAGACGGATTTAGAATCTACCTCAAGTGCCTTAGCAGCCAGCACCTTGTCAGCCATCTTTCCCATGTTTTCAACATTCAACTTTTGTGTCGTGTCAATGATCCCATTATCAACCTTCTTTGGCTTCTCTTCTTTCTCTTTCTCTTCTCCGCTTCCCCACCATTTTCTTTGCCAATAATCATCTTCTTCTTTCATTTATTTAATTATGGTTTCCATATCAAGAGTGTTATGGTCAATAGCAATGTTTCCATCGGGGTCAAGATAACATTCTCTGTCTGGATCCCATCTTCTCGCTCTTTTTTCTTCAAGATAGATACCAGATATTCTGATCAATCTTTGTTGAGCTATCATCTTTCTGTAAGCATACCTCTGTTCTTCAGGTCTAGTGTCTTTCCAAGGAACAGGTTCAGATTTTGCCATGAATGCATATCCAACCGCATCCTCCTCAGGTAACAACTCGCTCCAGTCGAAACCTTCATCGTTGTGAATCACAGCAAGAGCTCTAGATTTCTCTTTGTTATCTTCAAGCTGCTTCATTCTTGGCGGCTCCGATCTATTCTGATGATAAATTGCTTTCTTGTAGTAATCTTCTCGGAACGGGTTTTCAGACTCATCAGCATACGCATTTCGGCATTCACGCTTAAAGTGACCTTTCTGTTTACACTTGAAACACGTCACTTTAGACTTGTCAAAGCCCAACTTGGTAGATGGTCCACCAATAGACTTTCTTCCAGTTATCTCCATGAAACGCTGTGCCCGACGAACTGCACTGGCCATACACCATCTTATGTCGATCAGTTCCATCTCCTCAGGATCAATCTGATCGTACTCTTCCTTCGTCAGGTTGGTGTTGCCAATCTTCCCTGCTACAAGACTTTCATATGATTCTAGCACAGATGCTAAGAAAACCATCTGTTGCTTTGCCGACTCCTCGCTGAAGTTTTGAGCGTTCTTTAAGTCTACAGTGATGTTGTATTGAAATAGGTTCTTTGCATCTGATTGACTTGAATGTGACGAAGAACCACTGTGAAATCCACTGCTTTGACTTTCTTTGTTTGAAATGTTGGAATTCTCAGCAGAAAAAGCTGTCTTGGGAGATGTATTCTTTGGCATCATGCTTTTTGGATAATACAAATCTAAGTTCTGCTGGTATGATGAGTGATTGATTTTGTGTGTTTTCTTTAACTCCAGCTCATGACTTTCTAGTCTCTCAATCAGCAAATCTACTGTCAACACTTCGGGCGGCTTGATAGTGTTCTTCAAAATCAAGGCATAGTATTGCCAATCCATCTCATCTGGCAATGAGTCAAACAATTTGTCGACTAGCTCTTCTTGAGAATAGAAAATTTCATGTCTCGCCAGTTCCAGCTTTAGATGCCCAAACCTCTCAATCATTTTACAAACTGATTCATTCTTTAAACTTCCAAATAAATCAAATTCTTTTCTAAGCAGTTTCTTTTTGTTTTTCACTATTTCTGCACTTCCTAAACATTTAGCTTTCAATTTTTCCCAAAGATCTTTAGAACTTTTGTACTCGATCAAAGATATTATATCTTCTCGGACAGATTGAAATAGCAGTGCGATGCATTTTTGCTCAGCAACAAACGATTCTATTTCTTCAGATGTTGTCAAACTTTCACCAGTTTTGCCTCCATCAATGTATCCATTCTTTAGACTCTTCCAGCTGAGATAAGCGAAAGCTTTCAACCATTCTTCAAACTTCTTTGCCCACCGACTGTACTCTTCGATAGCCATCAACTTCGGGGGTTTGTTATATGTTCCAAAAGCACTTTCAACTCCCAAAGCATCCGATAAACTTTTCTTCGTATTCGGTGTGTTCTCATTGGTGTTGCTAGGTGAAGCATCATCTCCAGAATTTCCAGCAAAAGCATACATATCGCTAAATGGATTCATGAATAGATCATCCATCTTGTACGTACCTGAAAAATCAGCAAACACTTAGAAATTTCTTGATTTTGAAAAATACAGATTCAAGCGGAATCTGTTCAAGCGAAATCAGCTTTTAAACTAGATAGCTTTTCAAGCGAAATCACAAATCAAGTTCAAGCGAAACACTTCAAGCAAAATCCAAACACTTGAAGCGAAATGGCAATATCAACTCAAGCGAAACACCACTCAAGCGAACTCACTCATTACTTTCAAGCGAACACAGTTGAAATATACTTTTCAAGCGAAACCAACAGTAAATTCAAGCGAAATAGGGATTTTAAAGGGTTTCGCTTGAAAAGTTTCAAGCGAGATCTGATGATGTCAGCTTTTTCGAACCAGTTTTCAAGCGAAAAGTCAAGTTTTTATATGAATTTGATCGATTTTAAGTCCAATTTACTCAGGGATTTGTTAACTCTATGTTTCGCTCAATATATGTGAGTTTCAGGCCATTTCAACCGTAAAACAACGTCCAAATCAGAAAAGAATGAGTAGAAGTAAGAAAATCCGATGATTTCAAGCTGCAATGGTATGAACTCCTTGTCCTGAGCTCTGATACCACTTGTTGGATCGTGTTCGTGACCCTAAATAGTCAGTAAAGGGAGTTCATCATCGTTTACTAAGGCGGAATCAAAGTAAACAATGTCACACAACTTGTTTCCTTTTCAATTATTCTCTATTACTGATTTCCGAGTCTTTACAATGATTTCTGATGAAATTTTGGCAGCACCTTGACTCACATACACAATCAGGTTCACTTCAAATGACGACACACACCACCTATATATAGGCTTGGCTAGTTCGCTTGCGATGTCACCACGTCTGTTCAAGCGAACTACAATGATGTTGGTTTCGCTTGAAGATGTAACAAGTTGGTTTCAAGCGAACTCACATAATCTGTTTTCGCTTGAACTGCTCCTGGTTACTTTCATGCGAACTACCTCACTAAAACATGTACAAACGCTAATTTCTATCCTATTGTGTGCTCGTTCATTCTATCTAGACCTAAGACTCGATTAAGACGAAGTTAACAGACACTAAGTGCACCAACATCTTTTGTTGAGTCCATTGGGAACTCATTTTTAAACAAGTCATGGTTGTAACTTATTTTGGGTTGATGATTCAAGACAATTATGTTATGGTATTTTCTATGTATATTAATGGATGAGCATCTTGTGTTTTTATCATATAGCATTGTTATGATTGTTGCTATGGTATTAAGAAGTCACACCAAATAAACCCATGCTTCCGCGCAAGCCAGGTTGTGACAGCTTGGTATCAGAGCCTCGATCATAACGAACTAGGATTCATTCTCGAGTCTAGACTATGATCATTAGGGCTCTCACGAAAATGTTTTCAAACATTTTTTACATTGCATACACTAAAAGTCCAGATCCGGGGTACAAACATTTTACAAACAAAAGGCACAAATACATCATTCAAAATTCATATTTCAGCCTTAGAGGCTGGGGAGGTTTAGTCTTAGAGACTGAGGGAGGTTTAGTCTTAGAGACTAGGGGAAATTTAGTCTTGAAGACTGGGAGGTTGGTCTTAGAGACCAGGGAGTTGGTCTTAGAGACCAGGGAGTATAGTCTGGGGAAGACTAGGACGATTACTTGCTTACATTGTTGTGACTTACATGCTTATTTGATTATATGTTGATATATGTGTAATTGTCGTGATTGTTTTATTACAGACGTCATGTCTTCTTCGAGTGGAGTTTCTGACCCCGTGGCAGTAGATTCAGATGACCCGATGCACACAGATCCGGAGGTCTTTACATCTGATACGGACAGTAGTGACGACGACGATTTCTAGCCTTTCGCATTGCCGGATTTCGGTGACGATGTTCAGCTCACTGATGGCATTCCTGATGGGGATCTACCCCTCGTTCCGATTCCTACACCTGTTCCCCTTGCCGCATTTCCCGTAGAGGATTTGCCACTCGATGTTGTGTCTGATGACGACATCGACCTTTTCGTCGAGGGTCCCCCTGAGGACGACCATGAGGGTGGGGCCCCAATTGCTGATGATGTCGCCATTCCTTTGGTTGAGGCTCCGGTTGCGGATGCTGTTGTGTTACCACCTGTTGAGGCTCTCGCTGAGGAGATTTTATCTGATCAGCCTGGTACTGATTCTTTTGAGTCAGTATCATCTTCCACTTTGCACGCCGTCGGATTGCGTCGATATCCTACTGACTCCGACTCCGATACAGCTATGTCAGCTGTACATGGTTCACCCCACGAGTTTGAGTTTGATCCTGAGTTCGAGGATGAGTTCGATCCAGTTTTTCCTCCTGATTTTGATTCCGATCATGAGATCGAGTTTATTCCTGATGACCAGCCCTTGGAGGCACCCGTGGTTCCTATTGATCAGCTTCTTGATGTACCTGCCGACTTCGATATAGCCTTTGCTGACCCTGAGCCTGTCATGGCACCAGAGCCTGTTGTTGCTCATGACCCTGTACCTGTGCACGACCATGTTCTTGATGATGCTCCAGTCGTTGCACCGCCTGTTGTGGATGCACCAGCCATTGCACCACCCATTGTTGATATTCCCGTTATTGCACCGATATTACCTGATTCGGCCCCTGTGTATGCTGACCATGCACCTTTTGCCACTCACATCGATCCTCGTTATGCTGACACCCATAATGGGTGGATCGAGGATGATGATGACTACCCTCCGTTTGTGCTACCAGTCACTCCTCCTGTGGCACCTGTTTCCGCACCTGTTGATGTTCCATTGTTCCACCCACACATCTCTAATGTCCATCGCACCGACCTTCCTATCACTTTTCTCCAGGACATTCCTCCAGCTCGTCCTGGGGAGGGTTCGTCGAGACAGCAGCCTGCTTTTGTCCCGCCTGTGTCGTCAGCTGTTCCATTCATGTCTCAGTTTCCTCACACTACATCACATTTTGTACCCTCGGGTGAGCCTTTCTGTGGTCTTCGCCCAATGTTATGCCGTTATCAGACCCGTATCACCCTTTCCATGTTGGATATACCACGGATGACATACTTATATCTCTGCAGTTACAGCAGGACGCGTTGAGGCGACGTGTCCAAGAGCTGGAGAGGATTCCACGTCCTCCCCCATGCCATTGTCAGTCTCCTTTTGCTACGCCACCAGCTCCTCTTCCACTACCCCCGGACTCTGATGTCCGCTTCCTCACACCTGAGCAGCAGATTGCGTACCTGCTACGCATTGTCCATGCACTTGAGGAGGATTGGGTGCTTATGTGCCGTTTGCTTTTCTCTTTTCCGCCTCCTCCTCCGCCATCAGCGTAGCTATATTTTTGGTTTGATGCAGGTAGATTGTTTTGGTGAGAAAGTCGCAATTGGGCCAACGTATGAAGACTTTTGGAAGACCACGTTTTTGTATATGTTTTGTGTAGACTGACTTGTATTTTGGGGTGATGTAACCCAATGATCTTATTTTGATGTATGATGTACTGTGAAACATGTAAAACTATATTGTGGTCATGATTAAATGAAAGCTCAATGGCAACGTTCTCACTACATGCATTGTTGAATTAATTGTTTTATATTATAACATGGGATGTTATGTGGTATGATGTTGATGGATGTTATTATATACGCATATTACTTACTTACCATACTTACTATGACCTGATCGATATGATCTTCTTTTAGAAGATGCCTCCACGACGAGACACACGCTTTCCTACTACTGAGGCAGAATTACAGGAACGTATTTCAAAAGCAATAGCTGATTATGAGGCCTCGCGTGCCGAAACAAGCAGGAATAACTCAAACAACAACAACAACAATCCACCCAATGGTAATGTTCAAGTCGATTGAGACACACTACATTACATTCGGATATTCCTTGCATATCCGCTAATACTTCCTGTAAATGTTATTGCCTATACAGGCTGTACTTACAAACAATTCCTGGATTGTAAGCCCCTGAACTACGATGGCACTGGAGGTGCTGTTGCCTTTGTCAGATGGACCGAAAAGACGGATTCTGTAATAAGGATGAGCAAGTGTGCTCCTGAAAACCAAGTTACTTACGTCTCAGGACTCTTTCTTGATGGTGCTTTATCATGGTGGAACTTGCAAGTTCAAACCTTAGGAGAGGCGGCGGCGTATGCACTGACATGGGCTGAGCTGAAGGAGCTCATGAGGAAGAAATATTGTTCACGGGCAGAGATACAGAAGCTGGAGACGGAATTCTGGAACCTAAAAATGGATGGCCCAAAAATTGTTGAATATGTCCAAAGGTTCCACGACTTGTCACGCGTTGTGCCATATATGGTTGATCCTGAATTTAAACGCATTGAGCATTTCATCTGGGGATTGGCACCCCAGATCATGAGCATGGTAACGACGTCGAAGCCTCCGACAATTACCGAAGCCATTGATCTCAGCGTGGCACTTACGGAAGAAGCCATCAGATTGGACAAGTTTTCCATTTCTGAGCCGAAAAAGAAAGAAACTCATGTTGAATCTTCAGGGGAGAACAAGAGGAAATTCTCCAACTTTAAAACGAGTACCGGCAGTGCCAACAAGAGGAAGGATGTGAACCGACCAGCTGAAAATAAGCGTGGTGCTGAAGCCAAAGGGAAAGGATACATGGGCACTCTGCCCAAGTGCGAATTATGCCAGTTTCATCATGCTGGCCGGTGCAGACTTAGCAAATGTGAATCATGTGGAAGGATGGGTCACTTAAAAGACACTTGTTGGGTTGGTACTGGTCGTGGTGGCCAAAGAGGAATTGGTAACAACAACCGTGGAGGTAACGGGAATGGGAACCGCAACGGCGGAAATGGTAATCGCGGTAACTTCGGGAATCAAGCAGGAAATGGTAACCGCAATCAAAACAACAATCAAGGCGGTAATGAAGATGGTAACGGTCGAGGACTGGGATGTTTTAACTGCGGAGACGTCGGGCACTTCAAGCGTGAATGCCCAAAACTCAATCAAGCTCGTGGAAGAGTATTCAACATTGGAGCGAGGGAAGCACGCCAGGACCCGAATGTTGTCACTGGTACGTTCCCTATAAATCAACGCTTTGCATCTGTACTATTTGACACTGGAGCCGACTATAGTTTTGTATCGCTAGAATTTAAGAATTTGCTTGGGTTAACTGCTAGTAAGTTAGACATTCCATACTCAATCGAACTGGCTAACGGAAAGCTAATAGAAACAAATGAAGTTGTCAGAGGGTGCGTAATAGAGCTGGGAGAACACGAATTTACACTGGATCTACTACCAGTCAAGTTGGGAAGCTTCGACGTGGTAGTAGGGATGGATTGGTTGTCAAGCAACAGAGCCAAAATTGTATGCCACGAGAAGACCATTCGTATCCCAATGGCGGACGGAGAAACGATTATAGTACACGGGGAGAAGCGCGATACACCTTTGAGGATCATTAGTTGTTTGAAAGCTAGAAAATGTTTGAAGAAGAGATGTGTTGCCTTCTTGGCACACATCGTGGATAAGGAAGCCGCTGAGCCGAAACTAGAAGATATTCCAGTCGTTAAGGAGTATCCTGAAGTCTTTCCAGAAGACTTGCCAGGATTACCGCCACAACGACAAGTCGAGTTCCATATTGACTTAGTTCCAGGCGCCGCGCCTGTGGCTAAGGCACCTTATAGGCTTGCACCTTTGGAAATGCAGGAGTTGTCAACGCAACTCCAGGAGCTGTTAGACAAAGGATTTATCAGACCAAGCTTCTCGCCTTGGGGAGCTCTAGTTTTGTTTGTCAAGAAGAAGGATGGTAGTTTCCGCATGTGTATTGACTACCGGGAGCTGAAAAAGTTGACAATTAAGAACATATATCCTTTGCCAAGGATTGACGACCTGTTCGATCAATTACAAGGTTCAAGTTTTTACTCAAAGATCGATCTACGATCAGGTTATCACCAATTGAGGATTCAAGAAGAAAGTATTCCAAAGACGACCTTTAGGACTCGATATGGGCATTACGAGTTCCTGGTTATGCCATTCGGGTTGACAAACGCACCAGCGGTATTCATGGATTTAATGAACAGAGTCTGCAAGCCCTACCTTGACAAGTTCGTGATTGTGTTCATTGACGATATTTTGATCTACTCAAAGACGAAGGAAGAACACGAGCAACATCTAAGAGCCATCTTAGAGCTGCTTAAGAAGGAGAAGTTATACGCAAAGTTCTCGAAGTGCGAGTTCTGGTTACAAGAAGTCCAGTTTCTTGGTCATGTGGTTAATGGAAATGGAATCCAAGTGGATCCTACAAAGATTGAAGCAATCAAGAATTGGGAGACTCCAAAGACGCCAACCAAGATTCGACAGTTTCGAGGATTGGCTGGTTATTATTGAAGGTTCATTGAGGATTTCTCGAAGATCGCACAACCTTTGACCTCCCTTACACAAAAAGACAAGAAGTTTGATTGGGGAGACAAACAAGAAAAGGCATTTCAGTTGTTGAAGAACAAGCTTTGTGACGCACCAATCTTATCTCTACCCGAAGGCACGGACGACTTCGTGGTATATTGCGATGCCTCGCGTCAAGGTTTAGGCTGCGTGTTGATGCAACGTCAGAAGGTTATAGCATATGCTTCTCGCCAGTTAAAAGTTCATGAGAAAAACTACACCACGCATGACTTGGAGTTAGGCGCCGTGGTGTTTGCATTAAAGATCTGGCGACATTATTTATATGGCATGCTGTAGGTCCCGTGAGCCGTATGGATCGTAACAGAATCGTCGATCTAACCTAGAGTGAGGAATCCCCTAGATCAGATTTCACAGAAAACGAGTAGAAACAGAATCAAGAACACGATACACTTTCAATCCGGTCTTCTATTGATTATCCAACACAAAGTTTACAATCAATTCAAGACCCACAAGAAATCTCTCAGCCACTCTCTGTAGATTTCTCTAACTCTCTCTCAAATTCTATTCACTGGCTAACCATAACCCTTATGCCAAGCCTTGTTTATATAGGACAAGGTTTGCACATGGGCTTTGGTCTGGGCTAGGCCATTCTCCAAGCCCATTACACTAATTAACTCCCTAACCAATAATGCTAAGCCCAATACAAAATATCCAAAGACTAAATAAACAAACTATTAAGTTGTTGTCACAAAACATGCACAAACAAACTCCCCCTTGACAATAGCTTCATAGTGTAACTTTGTCTTCAAACATCTTGCAGTCTTTTGGTCTTTGGATAGCGTCAGCTACACAGTTTCTGACATCAACAAACTCCCCCTTAGCTGATGCTTCCAATCTCCAAAACTTTCTTTCTTGGTAGATCAGTGAGCTAGCAATCTTTGATTAAGCAAGTAAACTTCAACTCTTTCATATCTCTTTCTACAATGTAGTAGAAGGATCCTACCATGCATCTTCACACATTCTTCACTTCACTCTCAATCTGCACTTTACTTGTATTCTGCACTTCATTTTGATAACTGCATCAATCTGTTTAGCAACACAAGCAAGTATCTCGAAAAACCATTAGTCTTTTTCACATTTAAAGATAAACCAATATTTTATCTTAGTTTGCAAAAACAACAACCTGTCAGTTCAAAATGGAAGTCTTTTAAAAAGAAATATTTTTTGTATTTTGATATTTTTCAAAACAAACTAAACAAAGTAAACTAAATTCAAAAATATTTACCATACTTCTTTTTGTGAGAATCACCGGTAAGAAGATCATATCAGCACAATCAAACTGTTTTCACACTATTAGATAATTCTTTATTTGAATTTTCGTGAAAAGCAGTTCAAGTCGATTACCAGTATTTTTGTCCACCTAAACAAAATACATGAACATTTCAAGTACCATTACCGTATGATACGTTAAGGTAATATTAATTCTGATATACTAGTGTGTCCCACTTCAGGATATACCCCCACGATCAAGGTATGCACAAAGATTCATCGTAGTAGGTGAGTATACTGAATTCATCCGTTTTGTTTTTCAACGTTTAGATAATTGGTGAACAGGTCAGTACTTCCGTACAGCAAAGAGACCAAAATATCTAACGAGGGTTAAGACAAATACCATTTTTGGTACGATTTATGCATTTTGCATTTTTGAATGACTCTCTATGAGAGCTTCTTCATTTTCAGGGTTTTGGCATTTTTAGCTCTTTTTAAGATATCCTGGTTGTGTCTAGGTCAGCATGTATCTGGATGCAGCAGAAGGACAACCATGATATCCCCAGTTGAAATAACAGTATAAAGACCCAAAACTTCAGATTTTGGCAATCTATCAACGCAAGATTTAAGGTCATTAAACCATACACCACTGATGTGTTCCCCACTCATACTCAGTGCATTTAGGTTTATATCACATTGGTAAGTTGATTATTTCATGCTTTTTGCCTACTGGTACATCATATGATGAAGCTGCTATCACACTTAAGCATTTTAATTCAGTTTGAGTGTGACAGTCTAACTTACTGATGTACTATCATTTCTTCTTTTTCACACAGTGATAACTCATTTTTGATTTTCTATTTTTTTTATGTTTTTTATTTTTCAATGTTTTTGTATTTTTAAAATTTTATAACTTACTCCCCCTAAACACACGCACTAACTAAACTCTTTTTGGCTTAGGGCGATTTCTCCCCCTAAATTTTTGTTTTTATGGAGTAAGTTTTAAAAACATAAATTTAAAAACACAAACAGACTCCCCACTTTAAATCTGACAAAAAGTTTTTCACGTTTAAAGTTTAGACAAATCAAAACACACACAGAAGTAAATAGTTCGTTACCCATGTTAACCTACTATTCACCTCAGATGCCTTACAGGAATAACCACTGTCGAACACATCAACAGTCCTTCTTGGTCATCCTGCATTCACTCAACAACTCAGTTAGTCTTGAGAACCCAAACCTTACCGGTTTTGGGTCGACCATGTAAATCCGTATAAGATGCTTCTATCCAATATCCATCACTCCTGACTGGAGTCTTGGATTGCTTACCCATTGTTGAACAAGATTGATAATTTCCACTAGGTCTTTGATTGCGAGAGTTCCAATAACCTCTCGGATTTTCTGACCTTTGGAAATTATTATCTTGATACCTTCTTCTACCATTATCATACCATGAATTCTGGGAAAATTTTGGATGTTGTTGAACATTTGAGTTACTAAAACCCCTATGTCCATTTCTTTGTTGAAAATTTCGATAACCAGTAGTTTGGTATCGATTTTGATATCCAAAATTTTTATTTTGACTCTGAAAATGATTTGATTTACCACTATATTGACTAAATTGTGGAGAAATACTTCTAGGTCTATCATATCTTTTTGAAGTTGAGGGTTTAGATTGAAAATCAGGTTTCTTTGTCTGACAACTTGTTTTTACACTATTGCTTGACCCAACCTGATTCCCATCCTTAACCTCATCAACCTTTAGTTTACCTTTCTTCAAAGGACAACAACTCGCCACGTGCCCTTTGTTGTGACATTTAAAACAGGATCTTTTCTTATAAGTTTTCTTTTTGTTTGACCCCTTTTTAAATGTGTTGGCCTTTTTGTCTTCAGTATCCTCATCCACTTTATGAGGTGTGCTGTTAGACCCAACATACTCTTTCAAAGAAACTGGACTATTTGGTAAGTCCACAGCTATCGGATCCACTACAACTTGTGCAGTGGTTACAAAATTAGTTAACTCATCTTCAGTTGGTAAAAACGAGTAGTCTTGATGTTTAGAAGATGAAGCTTTACTAAACCCCACCCCTGTTTTATCATTACTTCTTTTTAAACCTTTTTTAATATGAGTCCTGACTAACGAAGAATTTCTGAAATTGTCTAACTTCCCCTGAAGTTCTACAATTTTGGCTTGTGCATCAGCCAATTCTGTGCACTTTTCAGAAAATTCATTAGTCTTTTCTTTCAGAGTTTCACGAGCCAAATCAACGATCTGCAACAGTTCATTGACTTTGCTTGTTAAACTGTTGATTTCCTGTTCATTTGATTTGAGTTTATCTAAACAATTTGACTCTCTTTTAATCAAAAGAACATTTAACTCTTTTCGGTTTTCCAAATCAGCTAACAGAATTTTGTTTTGCTCCGATAGTCTGTTAATTTTACCTTGTAGTTCAGTGCAATTAAGACATGGATGACTTATAGATTCTGATGATACCTTCACCTCTGATGTAAGTCCATTCACATCCTTCAAGCCCTTTGAAACTTCTGCATCCTTCTTCTCAGCAGTTTCCTTATCAGCTTTCTTCTTCTCTTCTACCTCAGCAGCTACTTCTCCTATCTTTACAGCTGCAAGCTCAGCTACACATGCTTGATCACAAGTATTCAATCTTGAAGGAATCTGATAACGTTTTTCTAAAGCTTCCCACAGCTCTTGAGAAGTTCCATACTTTGTAAAGGTATGTTTAACGCCCTCAGGCAATGACTTCTTTATTGCTGCTAAAGCTTTCTTCTCAGCATCAACCATTCGTTTCTCAGATTCATTCATTTTACCATAAGACATCACTATAACTCTTCCATCAACACGACGTGTGGGAGCAAAGTATCCATCTATCATACACGTCCACATTTTAGTATCTTCACTTTTCATAAACAACTCAAACTTCTCTTTCCAGTCAGCATACTCTTTGACGTTTGTAAGCTTTGGCCAGTTTTTAACAACCTCACTTCCATTTTTCATCTTATCCATTACGCAGCGTAAAAGTTTAAATGAATTTTGGTAACCTGAATCAAAATCCAAATCTAACTCCTATACCGGTCCTTGTCTAGCTTTTACCGTAACCGTACTGTCAAAACCGTACAAAAATTATCCGAAAACTGTTTTTATCAAATTATACCGTTAGATTCGTCTCGAAATTACGATTCCAATGATATATAATTTCAAAAACCTATTTCAGGATTTTCCAGAGTCCTTTTTTTTACCCTAAAAATCCAAGGATTCCAATGGTGCAAACGGTTTCCTGATATGAGTTACGGATGATTTCCTAAACGCTAAACAGTGAAATTTTTCTTACGCAAGCCAAGAAAAATTCCACCTTGTCCGAAATGAACAGAAAAGGTCCGAAATGGACAAGTCTGATCAGAAATCAACACCCTCAGATCCGAAATAGGTCTTCTGATCCGAAATGAAATTGTCTGATCCGAAATCAATACCCTCAGATCCGAAATGATCCGTAATCCTTTTGATTTATCCGAAATTCAACTTGTACTGGTCCGAAATGCAGCATATTGATCCGAGATGATCCGAGATCAAAGGTTCCTGGTCCAAAATGCTTGATTTTAATCTGAAATGGATCCGAAATGCAAGATTTGTATCCGAAATGATGCTGATTAATCCGAAATGGCTGATTTCTTGTTCGAAATGCTTGTTTCTGGTCCGAAATTGATGCTGTTTATCCGAAATTGATAGCAGAAACCCAAAAACAGCCGTCAAACACGTCCATAACTTCGATTTTCTGTAGAAAACAACTCTGAACCAAGCCAATCAAGAGCCTAACGCTCTGATACCAATTGTAGGTCCCGTGAGCCGTATGGATCGTAACAGAATCATCGATCTAACCTAGAGTGCGGAATCCCCTAGATCAGATTTCACAGAAAACGAGTAGAAACAGAATCAAGAACACGATACACTTTCAATCCGGTCTTCTATTGATTATCCAACACAAAGTTTACAATCAATTCAAGACCCACAAGAAATCTCTCAGCCACTCTCTGTAGATTTCTCTAACTCTTTCTCAAATTCTATTGACTGGCTAACCACAACCCTTATGCCAAGCCTTGTTTATATAGGACAAGGTTTGCACATGGGCTTTGGTCTGGGCTAGGCCATTCTCCAAGGCCATTACACTAATTAACTCCCTAACCAATAATGCTAAGCCCAATACAAAATATCCAAAGACTATATAAACAAACTATTAAGCTGTTGTCACAAAACATGCACCAACACACGCGGTGTACAATCTTCACTGATCACAAGAGCCTGCAACATATCTTCGATCAAAAAGAGCTTAACATGAGACAAAGACGCTGGGTTGAATTGTTGAACGACTACGATTGTGAGATCAAGTATCACCCAGGGAAGGCGAATGTGGTCGCCGATGCCCTGAGTCGGAAAGAAAGGATTAAGCCCATAAGGGTTAGGGCTTTGGAAATGATTGTTCAGACAGACCTCACGTTGCGCATTCGTACTGCGCAAAGGGAAGCTCTTAGAAGGGAAAATCTTGAGAATGAGTATCTCCGAGGGATGGAGAAACAATTGGTACCAAAGGAGGATGGAACATTGTGTTTCTTGGGAAGGATTTGGGTTCCTCTCTTTGGTGGTCTGAGAGACGTTATTTTTGATGAGGCTCACAAGTCACGGT
Organism: Helianthus tuberosus; assembly: GCA_030545235.1. Classification (NCBI taxonomy): domain Eukaryota; kingdom Viridiplantae; phylum Streptophyta; class Magnoliopsida; order Asterales; family Asteraceae; genus Helianthus; species Helianthus tuberosus. The sequence continues at coordinate 58,853,718 of CM060429.1, read as the reverse complement.
ACTCGATCCATCCAGGATCGGATAAGATGTACCAAGATCTAAAGTATTTTTATTGGTGGCCAAGGATGAAAGGCGATATTGCAATATATGTTGGCAAATGTTTGACTTACGCCAAGGTTAAGGCCGAATACCAGAAGCCTTCAGGTCTCTTGCAACAACCTGAAATACCTCAGTGGAAGTGGGAACAGATTTCCATGGATTTTATAACAAAATTGCCAAGAACACCCAGAGGTCATGATACGATCTGGGTAATCGTAGACCGCTTAACGAAATCAGCACACTTTTTGCCAATCAAGGAAAAAGACAACACGAGCAAACTTGCTGAGATATATCTGAGAGAGATTGTTGCACGTCATGGAGTGCCTCTCTCAATCATCTCTGATAGAGATGGAAGATTCGTGTCAAGGATTTGGCAATCCTTTAAAGAAGCCTTTGGTTCTTAGTTGAATCTGAGTACTGCTTTTCACCCGCAAACAGACGGACAGAGTGAGCGAACGATTCAAACATTAGAAGACATGCTGCGAGCTTGCGTAATGGATCTAGGTGGAAGTTGGGACGCTCACCTACCATTGGTCGAATTTTCATACAATAACAGTTATCATGCAAGCATTCAAGCCACACCGTTCGAAGCTCTCTATGGGCGTAAGTGTTTATCACCCTTATGCAGGGCAGACGCGGGGGATAGACAGCTAGTTGGTCCGGAATTGGTCCAGGAAACAACAGACAAGATTTTCCAGATCAGAGAACTCATCAAAGCGGCTCGTGATCGACAAAAGTGTTATGCGGACCGCAGAAGAAAACCTCTGAAATTTGAGGTGGGAGATATGGTATTGTTGAAGGTTTCACCCTGGAAGGGTGTGGCACGCTTTGGGAAGCGTGGGAAGTTGAACCCCAGATACATTGGTCCATTCAGAATCCTGGAACGGATTGGTCTCGTAGCATACGAGTTGGATTTACCTGCTGAACTAAATGGCGTTCATGATACATTTCATGTATCAAACCTGAAAAAGAGTCCAACTCAGGAAACCGTGGTCATTCCTACCGACGAAATTTAGGTTGACGACACACTCCACTTTATTGAAGAACCAGTTGAGGTTACGGATTGGAAGGTTAACAAAACACGCAGGAGTAGTGTCAAGCTAGTCAAGGTTCGTTGGAATGCACGGCATGGCCCAGAATTCACATGGGAACGTGAGGATCGTATGAAGGCCAAGTACCCACATTTATTCCCCAAGACCCCTGCAACTAGAAGCAGAACCTAAAATTTCGGGATGAAATTTTCTTAACGGGGGGAGAATGTGACAACCCTCACAATTACAGGTATCCGTACAATTAATTAATTTTAATTATGTGCTTAATGACTGTGCTTGATTACAACTGACAACTTGAACTGCTTTATGATTTTTGTATCATACATACATATGCATCACATTTCATACCGTCACTCCATTTATTACATACAAACTTTAGTGACATACTTGATGCACAAAGCACATTTAGCACACTGAACGGATAATTCAGAAACATGCTGACAATGCCAGCACATAGACAGACAGTATTTTGAGACCCAGTATAGGCCAGGGACAAGGTACTACACTAGTATGGTGTGTAGGGAAGTGAGGACCATAAAACTGCATCACTAGGTGATAGTTAAAGTGCCGGGAAGTGCCTAAAACACACTTTAACTGCAGAATTCTGCATTTTCAGCAAAAATTCAGCATTTAGCATGCTAGTAAGGTGCCAAAAATATGGCAGAATGGTCCTGTATGCTTTCCTAAGTGCCGGGAATTAATTGTGTTACAAAAAGATATATAAAAGACACTTTACGGAATAATTAAACACTTTAACGGAACAGTATCTAACCGAACAACCGAACATTACCCGGGACACCAAATTTTTGTCAAATACATTGTTTAATTATTTTTTTGAGCTAGTCATGGTCCCCGTACACCATATGTAACAACTGTGCTTGTAATCACTATGAACAGTTCTGTTATCAATAAAACAATGTTATTTGATCCCAATGTTTGTTTTGTTATGTTATACATTTTTCATGTTTTGACTTTTATGTAATTTCAAACTCTACATCGCTTTCTGGAGAGTTATACGCGAACTAGTGCGTAAAGGTACTCAGTTTAATGCGAGAAATACTCCGAAACATCAACATATACTCAACATACCTTAAATAACCTTTACATAACTTAGAAATAAGTTTTGAAGGCTTTGGTATGGCAAAAACAAGTTAATTCGACTACAGGGACTAAATATGACAAACTGCGAAAGTATGTCAATTTGAACTGTAACGAACATTCCGGAACATGACCATAAGTTAAACACACCTTAAATATCCTTTACATAGCTTAGAAATAGGCTTTGAGGGGTTTGGTGTGCTAAAATAAACTTTTGGGACATTCAGGGACTAAAAGTGTCAAAAAGTGCACAAGTTTGCATTTTCGCGCATAACTTACGTTCTGAATACATCTGGACATCCAAAAATTTATGTAAGCATGACTATATTTTATTTTAGTGTTCGCCTTAAGAAAAATCCATTCGTCGAGTCATTTGGATCGTTTTTCGCGCTTATGCGCATTCCGTCGTAATTAAGCGAACATCGCGTTCGTACGACCAAACGAACCATCATCCGGCATATTTTTGAGTATGTTTTGAGTTCCCTATACTTTAACTTCATTTTAGAGCCTTGAAATGAGGTTAACGGGGTTCAAACACATCGAAAAAGGCCTTAAACACGTGCAGGGACCATTGCTGCCAATTTTGAAACTTTCTGATTCAGGGGGGTGCTAGCGTAGCGCGACGCCTATGGGGCTACCTGTCGCGCTACGCGACTGACTATCTGGGCAGATTCAATGTTTCTAAATACAAGTTGCAACTAATTGATCCTTAACCACATGTTTTAAGTTGCCTAGTCACTAAGATAAGGAGCATATGTGGCTTCCATAACCTTTCAACAAGTGTACGGATGGGATCGAATCACGGTTTCCATGAAACGATCTCAACGGTTCACCGAAAACTATATATACCCCATGCCTTTCATTGTTTTAAAGCACAAGAATTCTTATTTGAGAGCTCTAAGTTGAAACCATTGTTTCATACCTGAGTTCTTGGATCGGGATTAGCATTCGGGGACCCTTCGTAAGTATTCTTTCGTTCTTTTCCTTATTTTTACTGCTTTTCGAGTCAGAAAGTCAAACTTTGTTTGACTTTCAGCGTTGACCAGTAATGGTCAATGCGAAGTTCGTTAGAACTTCACAACGTGATTGTAATCACGATGGTCATAGTCCCTTGGGACTATGCCTACTGATTACCACGTTGTCTAGGGTCGTAGGGTAAGCGATCTAATAAATCGCTTATACCTCGAACCCGACCCAGTTTGGTCGATCATTAGGATCCGACCAAATACATTAGGTGACCATAGTGTAGGGAATAACCTTCCGAGGTTATACCTTATGGTCACGACGTTTAAGTAGTTGTATGATAGGTAGTTTATATGCCTTAGGTAAATTACCAGAATACCCTTTTCATACATAATTGGTAATTTAGCATATGTAACCTAAACTTTTGTCACATAACGTATTATGTAACATGTTTAGGCATATAACACTTGTCATAGGGCTAGTTAGGCGGTCCGAACGCGTTTCACGCGAACGACACGTTAAAGTAGCATAAGCTACCTAAACGAGTCGTAATGGGTCGTAAACAATTAGGTTAAGTTTCATTTAGTATGTAGGCTTTGTTAAACCATATCACGTGAGTTCCTACACTCATTTGGTTTACAAACCCTAATGCTACCCAGTCTTCCGATTTAGGTCCGGTTTATTAACATAGTTACCTATATTAGGTGCCGTTTGATTCCGAGATTTCTAGCGTTGCTTGGTGGTTATCTTTATACAACTGAGCAATCTCAAGTGAGTACATAGACCCCTCTTTTACTGTTTTCCAAACTGTTTTGGGGTGGAACACATGTGCCTACTTGTTACTTTCATGCTTTCCCGTTTTCACATCATACACATGCTATGATCGTTAGTACATTATAGTACATGATTTCATTACATCTTATGCTAGGTGTGCCCATTGTGTGCATTACTTGGTACATTGTTTTACATGACATTTCCTGCTAGGTGTGCCCATTGTGTGCATTACTTGGTACATCGTTTTACATGACATTTCCTGCTAGGTGTGCCCATTGTGTGCATTACTTAGTACATCGTTTTACATGACATTTCACGCTATGTATGTTCATTTGATTACATACTTAGTGCATTGTTTTCACATGTTTACATTTTGGTGTGACATTTGGTTTGTTTACATGGGACAATACATTCATTAACATTAGCTACGCCGTTCGTTAGTAGGTAGTGGTACCATAGGAATTGACAACTCCCGTTCCGGACATCCCAGGGAAAGGGGACAGAAAGGAATGACCGAATTCGATGATATAAGACAGATAGACCTTTAATTTGTTTAAAGGGTTTATCACCACAGTCGCAAGGCTTGGATGTATGCATTTTCACAATACCGCATAGATGTTCATATTAAATAGTTGCATGCATTTTTTCCACAAAGACATAAGATTGATTTAAACCATGTTTTACTTCAACATTTTGTTTTTGTGCATATGGTTTAGTTGAGACATTTCGCTTGCCATACATGACATTTTGACATAGACATTTTACACAAAGACATTTGACATAGACATTTGACATGGATATTTGACATAGACATTTGACATGGATATTGAACATAAACATTTTTGACATTTATATACACATTTGGTGGTTTACATTGGACATAGACATTTTGATATGGTTTACACAATAACACTTGACAATTGGTTTGTACATGAACATCTTACATTGGTTGGTTTGGTTTGATTAAGTGATTAAGTAACGATGCGTGTGTAATATGATACAAGCATGGTGGATACGCCGCTGGTACTTCCTATATATAAGTGTTTGTATGGTATTACATGGCGTAACGTTATTTGAATCATTTCAGTTTGAGACATAGAACATTTTATACAAATAACATACTTTTCACAAGACATTGATTTACAAACAACTTATCTTATACAAACACATTTTTACATGGTTATTTATTTAACCTGACATTTACTTATACATATCATCTGATCTTATTGTTTTCAAATGATTTACATGACAAAGCAAATTACAAGGTTCATGACTAAACATTTTTCTCAAACATAAGTCATGAATCCTAATTTCACAAAACCTATGTATCTCACAGGCATTTTTATGCTGACGTACCTATTTTCACATGTGTTTTCAGGTGCTTTTCCATAGGATGTTGATCATGATACTAGGGCGGACCTGTGCCTTAGAGACTTTAAAAGAATATAGACTATGTTTAATTATGTTCTGAACTCTTTAATTTCCTGTTTGAAACAATGTAACACCCTTGTTTAATAAATAAAATACACTTTGTGTGCCATGGTTATGAAACAATTAATTCTGTCGCAACACGCCCCGATGTTTCCGCCGCGATTTGTTGTTTTACGCGGTCGGGGTGTGACACCATAACACCCTCTAAATCCTCTAGTAAACTAACTATGAAATCATATACTTGGAATGTGACTAATAATTACCAACTAACATCAAAATCTTACATCAAGCCCCCCCCATACCCGAATTCGGTCCCAAGAGGACCCACCAAAATCCCCACCATGCCTTCCTAGATTATATCCTAATATTATATTGGATTGATTACTTGTAGTCATGGTTGCAGAAATCGGCCTAGGCGGCCGATTAATCGGCGCCTAGGCGCTAGGCGGTCATCTACTGCCTAATTTTGAGCTAGGCGGTCAATTAATCGGTCATGGTAAAAAATCGGTCAAAATCGGTCCTTGGCTGTCAAAATCGGTCCTAGGCGGTCAAAAATCGGATTAATCGGACAATATTAGTCGGTCAAAATCGATCAAAATCGGTCCTAGGCGGTCCTAGGAAGTCAAAATTGGTCAAAATCGGTCAAAATCGAACCATACTATCTGAAACTTGAAGTATTTATGTGAATTTTGAAGTATTATTTTTATATTATTGGGTATATATATAATTTTGAAAAAATACATATAAAAATCCCATTCCGATTAATCCCGATTAATCCCTAGGCTGTACCTCACCGCCCGACTAGCGCCTAGCGCCTTCTACAACATTGCTTGTAGTAGTGAGAAAAATATGATGAAAATCCTTATAAGTATAGCAAGACCATAACCTTAAATCATTCCATGATCTTCACACTCTCTCACTCACTCTCTTCTCTCTCCCTCTCGGCCACACATAACCGCCACCACCACCACCATAATTCAACCATCTTCATCCATTTTTGAGCTTCATACAAGACTAGAAGGTGATTCAAAGAAGCTTGCAACTTGTAGATCATCAAGGAGCTTCATACATTGCTTTTCACCATCATTTTCTTCATCTTTTTCACTAGAGAACATCCCTAGCCTTTGTGCTAGTAGTAAGTTCTTGTTAAACTCTTGTTCATCTTGTTTTTATGGTTAAAGGTTGTAGTATGATAAATATGTTTAAAACACTAAAGAACAAGAACTAAAAACATAAACATGAAGCTTTACATAAAGTCTACATAAGGATGAAACATGAAGATGAAATGTTGTTAGTAGAATGTTGTAGTGAATATGTTGTTGATTGTATGATTATTCTTGGTTATGTAACGTTAATCACCATATGGAACTTGTTAAGGGATGATTAGAAACATGACTTAACAAGATTAGGAGATGATATTATGTCACATGAAATAATCATCTTCTCGTATAAATATGAACTTGATAAAAATGACTCTTCTTGAAATATAAGTAAATAAAGTAAGTTGGTGATCATGTAGATCCGGGTTTTTACAAAAGACTTTTCTAAATGAACCAAGTTCAAGAAGCGATTTTTGGAAGGTCATGACTTTACATACACTTGCATCATTTTTGGACATAACATAAGTGTAAAAACCTTTTATTTACAAGAAGAGTTCAAAAGTGTTATTTTTGTAAAAATTATTTATAAGTTGTAAACACTAAAATTTTGTGAGAAAATGAATTTTAAAGAAATAATTACGCTTTGGAAGGTAACTAAGTCCACTAAACGCTTTACTAAGTTACTACGCATTTTTGTGATATATCAAGTTCATGATTAATATGTAACGCATGTAGTTTTTGCTCTCGGTAATGTAGAGTTGTTTAAAGGATAACTGTTGATAGTTATTGTGATTGTTTTGAAAAGAAAATGATATTCTTATTAGCATGGACGCCTCCATTTACAAAGGAAACACTGGCGAAATTTCCTAAAAATTTCAATACTTAGAAATTATTTTCTAAAGAATGTTTGCAAATATGTTTTAAACATTGTCTTTCAAAACAAACTTCGCCATAAGTTTTGTTACAAAATTTCAAAGTATCGGAGGTTGGTTTTCGTAAATAAAAGCGGAAAAATGTATATTTAGAATATATATCTTATACTAAAACGCTTGTGTGAATAATTGCATAATTTGGGGAAATAGTTATATTATTTAGAGAAAAATAATATAACTTAACACAGTACCGCTACTAGTATATTTTGGATGGATAATATTTTGGTTAACGAGAAATATGAATTATCACAAAAATACATGTATAAAATACCCCCATCCCTGGGAAGGAAATACGCACATAAAATACTTGAGAAGTGTGAATACGAAATAGTTGTCTAACTATTATTTCAAGACCTACAAATATAATATAAGTTAAAATAATTATTATCATTTTAACAATAAGTTATAAATTGGAATAATATCAAAGTAACGTAACTCAAACCCGTAAATACTAAGCCAAGGCACGGCCCGTTCGTCTAATAGACATTAGTACGTTGTAGGTCGTTGTATAGCTGACAAGGTTTGAGTACGAGCACAGGAGACGCACTACAGTGAGTTCATGTCCCCCTTTTCTCTTAATTGTTTTCAGTTTTATAACTTCGGGGGTGAAATACATGTTACAATTATACAGACATTTTTATACATGGTATGGTTAGCTTAAGGAGGGACTTTCATACATCGTTAGATCATGTGAGTGGGTAGGCGGCTACTAAAGGCCATTAATCCTCGTCGTAGGACCGAGGGACATGAGTGATAGATCTATTTGGGTGTAGCGAGCCCACACCCATGAGGCCGGGGCGGCCCATAGTGGTGACTGTGTATTACAGCCGGAAGCCCGGTGCAACTCTGCTAGGTTTGAGTCTTCCTGCATCACTTCACACATATCAATGGCCTTGCAAACCATTGGTGATCTCTTTTTTTTTCCTTATTGCTATATACCAGGGACTTTCATACATCTTTAAAGGGTTATACATACATCGTTTACAAAGGTTATACATACTCACATACACATGAACTCGCTCAACTTTTTGTTGATTTTTCAAACTACATGTATTTCAGGGAATTGATCGAATCTGGCGGGTGATGCACGTTAAGCTGCGTATTAAATAAAAGATGTCATCCAGGGGTGTAGGGTTTGGGAGGTGTAACCCTTTCCTGGACGGGTCACACGTCTCCAAACCTCGTTTTATTTAAGGTCTTTTGTTGAGTCCATTGGGAACTCATTTTTAAACAAGTTATGGTTGTAACTTATTTTGGGTTGATGATTCAAGACAATTATGTTATGGTATTTTCTATCTATATTAATGGATGAGCATCTTGTGTTTTTATCATATAGCATTGTTATGATTGTTTCTATGGTATTAAGAAGTCACCCCAAATAAACCCACGCTTCCGCAAAAGCCAGGGTGTGACACCAACCTTACCCGCGATCAGACTTTCGTACGATTCCAGGACAGATGCTAAAAACACAATTTGTTGCTTGGCAGCTTCTGCATTCAGACTTTGAGATTTTTTCAGATCTATGGCGATTTTGCACTGGACTATGTTCGGATTTGACGAATTTGAAGCAAACGAATGATAACCCGGATCTTTTGAAGAGTTGTGTTGAGATGAATCCTTTGAACTTCCAGCACTGAATGCCGTTTTTGACACCTGATCAATCAACCTTCCTCGGTAGTATAAATCGACATTTTTCTTATATTGTTGATTTGCCATTTTATTTTGTTTTTGTATTTCCAAATCATGACCTTCAAGCTTCTCGATTAACCAATCAAGGGTCACTTTGCTCATATCATTGCTGTTTTTGAGTATCATGACATAGTTTGACCAATCGTTTTCATTTGGAAGAGCTTCGATCAACCTGTCAATGATCTCTTCATTATCTTTGGAAACACCAAACCTCTCCAATTCGAGTTTAAGATGGCAAAATCTTTCAATCATCTGAGGTACGGTTTCACCTTTCATGCATGTAAACAAATCAAATTCTTTTTTCAATAACGATCGTTTGTTTTTGATAATTTCTTCACCACCTGTACATTTTCTCTCTAAAGCTTCCCACAAACCTTTTGAAGTAGTTTCATCAAGTAATGAAATAATATCGTCTCGAACCGATTGATACAACAATGTAATCATTTTTTGTTCAGCACACATGTGTTTTACTTCTAGTTCTGTGAATTCTTCAATTGTCAATAAGATTCCACCTTCTTTTGTTGGTTCTTTATATCCTAACTTCAATTTTAACCAACTATCACGAGCGAATGCTTTTACCCAACCCTCAAACCGCTTTTTCCACCAATTATAGTCCTCCATATTCATTAATTTCGGTGGTTTTTGTTGATTTCCGTACACATTATCATATTTCAAACTGTCTGAAATCGTTTTTGAAATGCTGCTAGTTTCCGACTTTGTTTCAGAAGTGAAAGCATTATAAAATGTGTTGTAAAACTCTTCGCCAATGTCCGACATCTTCGAATTGTGTCTTGACACTTGCACCTTGTTTATCACCTTGAATATCTTGAATCGCCTTCAAATACACAAACAATTTAGCACAATTATATTAACTAATCAATAAACCCTCTTGAAAGATTATATTGGGGCAGATAGACAGAATTATCTTCAAAAATATTGGACCAAAAAGAAAATTTTTAATGAAATGTTAATGTTCTAATGGGCCGAGAGATGCAACAATCAAATGACTTTGTATTGGGCCGAAACAATCCTTCTCAAATAATGTTCACATGTGATAATCCGATTGTTTAAGTTAAAACTTATTGGGCCGATGCACTTTGTAATGGGCTGCTTATAAACTTTGAATTTAATAAAATTGGCTGACAACACTAAACACTTTCACATGCAATTTTGATATGATCTCAATGAAACACATGATCTGGGCCGCCATCATGAATATGGAACCACTTTAACTACTGACAACTTTAGTTCACATGCAAAAAGAGTTATCAATTTGTAATGGCCGACAATTTTATTTCAAACACTGTTACTACAATTTTGTTATTGGACCGTTAAAGTGTATTGGGCTTCAACAACATATGCATATCTCGTATTTATTAAACACACATGGGCCGTCAATATGAAATCAAATCAATTCTCGTGATAGATAAAGTGGCCGACAATTCTGATTGCAATTAAGAGTTCACGTGATATCAAAGTTGCTGTAAATTTATAATTGGACCGATATTACTATTGTTCACGTGGTGTTATTAAATGATTCAGACACTATTTTAATTGTTCGATGCAAAAAGGATTCGTCAAAAACTAAAAGGTTCGTCAAGGTCAATTGAAGAAACACTGAACTAATTTTATAGTTAATCAGTTGGGTTTATGTTTCCACCATAAGGGTTAAGCTTCTTTGTGTTTCTGAGCTCCTTAATGACTCGTTAATCCTGCAAAACAGAACACCTTTAGCTCGTTAAGAGGGGAATATGGGGGTTTCTCTCTTAACCAGACTCCGGGGTGAGAATAAGCGACTGCTTTGAGGAGATAATTAAGTATTAAGAGTGAGAGTAGAGGGAATGGAATGTTTAACCTGTGAACTAAGGTCCCTATTTATAGCCGGAGAGGTGTAAGAGGATGTGGGCTGATGGGCCTTGGGCCGGAAGACGACTACCTAGCGGATATGCTCCTTGTCTCACTGGTGTCGACCGTTAGTGGCTTCTAGAAGTTCTCCGGTGCTGGCGCACCATGAATGGAGCCACGTGTCACTGTTGTCAGCCTTGTTGTCCCTCTGCCATCAACAGGTAAGTGGAGATCGTGGGGCAGGTGTCTCTGCCCTGTGATTGGTGCCACGTAAGCGTCCTTGAGTACTTTTAGTCTCCTGCAAGTCAGACGATCGTGGAGCACGATTGAGCAGAGCCTTGAGGATGCAGATTGGCTCTTGTCATCTGTCACTTGTACCTTTTGCACTTTCTGAAGTGGTCATGCGCTACAGGTCCTGCGCGACCCTTACTGAGCATGTAACTAGCCCGCGCAAGATTATAGGTGCTGAAGACTCTTATCCAGAAAGCTAAGTGTTGAGATTAATGCTCTTTCTTGTTTAGACCTCGCGCGAGGTCAATAAATGCTGGAGTAACCCGCGCGAGGTTGGGATTGAACATGTTGCTGATTAAGGAGTATGGTCCTGCGCGCGACCTGGAGGAAGGTCTACGCGGCTTTTTGGGACCATACCCCTTCAAGTCCCCCCAGTCCAGTGCTGCACCATGCGCGAAGTAAGTGGTTGGAGCTCTGGACTTAGAAAAAAGAAGTGCTAATGCTTGAAAATGCTTGCTTGATCTTGGTTAACGGCGCCCGTGTAATTGCTTGTCAGTTACTACGGCGCGACTACCAGGTTTGGTTCATGGTGATTCACTGCCCTTAGCTGCAAGCGCACAGGGTTATTGATTAATTGTTAATGCTGCACGGCCTTAATAGCTTCTACATGAAGTTTGTAGTAGCTTTAGGCGGGAAAACCCTCGAAATTTGAATTCTGACGGGTTAGTGCAAATGTCGTTGATGGCAACGTTTGAGTTGACTGCTGACACGGCTGTCATCAAGTTGTCCCTGACGTTTCGGCTTTCCTTCAGGCAAGTGAGGCCCACGCGCGCGTGGTAACCGTCACTCCGTGAATCCCGCCTTACGTGGCGTGTTTTGATTGGTTACGTGCGCGGTGATCTCGGCACGTTTACCCATCGCATTAAATGCGATGGGTATATATATCCGACGAAGGTGAGAGGATCCTTTACTTCTTATATCGTTGCCACTCTCTCTCCCCTTTTCTTCTTTGTATCTTCAAATCTTCAAGGTGATAGTATCAGATCTTCATAATTTTTAGCAGATCTTCAAGTTTTATCGCTATTTACGAAGTCTTCTCTGAATACTCATGGCTGAAGAACATCATCCTGAGAGAATCCTGGTGAAGAAGGTCCTCTTCGTGTACTGAAGTGGGATCTGGGTTTGTTTGAGCAGATCACTAGAGGTTTCCGATTTCCATCGGAATGGGATGCCAAATATCCCGGTCAAAATCAGACCGCTGCTGATGCACCGCCGGGATATATTACACTTTTCGAAGACTTTTTCTTGCAGGGTAACTTTCGGTTGCCGGCGACGAACTTCATGGCCCATATACTTTAGTATTATGGGTTTCATATTTCTCAGATGAGTCCACCGGGGATGGTGAGAGTTCGACACTTCGAATTTCTATGTCGATCTCATGATGTCGAGCCGACGGTTGAGAGGTTTAGGGCATTCTACCAGCTGATCCGGAACATGGGCTTCTATTCTTTTGGCAACCGAGGTGGTGCTAAAAAGATCTTGCTAAACCCACCGAAGAGTTTCCACGATTGGAAACAGAAGTTCTTCTTCATTCGCGAGGAGGTGATACCTATCGCTATGACTTTCCGTCCATGGACTCAGGTGATCGAGAAGGAGGAGTTGGCGATTCCTAAGAAGGATGACTGGTACATGAAGCTCACTGCAACCCCTAACTGAGTATTCGGAGAAAATGTCCTTGTTGCGGCGCGGATGAGTGATCAATGGCCGCCTGAGAACAAGGATGTTCCAGTTTTGAAGTTCCAAGACAGAGGTTAGCTTATTTCGTTTATTCTTATTTCTGCCTTCATAGCACCTAACTTGCTGGATTTCTAATGTAGAGGTGCGCCTTTATCAAGCTGCTTTTCCTACTTTTGGTGGGTCTATGGGTGTGCTCCCGCTGGAAGCAGGGGAGCAATATTGGTACGACGAGATCAAGGGCCACTTCAAGTATCCAGTCGCTGGAGCTTTTGCCGATCCACCTTCTGCTACTGAAGGTGCGCATATACCTAACCCTCGTCCCTTGCACGCTTTGACTTCTGCTGGGAAAGAGATTGTCTATCTTTCCAGCGAGGAGTCTGTGGGATCTTCAAATGGAGATCTAAGTTCCTGGTCTAACATCTTGGCAGGTGTGTTGCGCGACTTGGGTATTTACCTCGAAGAGAAGAAGAAGAAGACGAAAAAGAAGAAGGTTATCACCATAGATGCTAATGTGACCAGCAAGAAGGGTGGGAGCAGTCGTACAGCGCCCGGTGTTGCTGATAAAGGTACTCTACGCTTTCGCCAGAGTAACTTGGAAGATTATGTGATTATCAGTGACTCACTTGAAGGTTTGTCGCGCGTAGGCGAGAAGAAGACCAGAGCTGTTGGTTCAAGAAGCTCAGGGAGCGCGGGCTCTCGTAACCCGGATGCTGGAGCTACTCCCTCTTCTCTCGCGCATGATGAAGAAGAGGAGGAAGAGGAAGAGGAGGAACCTGCTGCCAAGTTGGTCAGCAGAAAAAGAAGTAGGGGAGAGACCATAGCCGGTGCGTCTATTGTGCAGAAGACTGGTGGGATCCCTTTGATTGGAAAACAGAGCAATTTGCGCTCTCTTTACAAATTCTCTCCTGGTTAGCTTTTTGGCTTTTTTTCTTTGTTCTTCCTTGTTTTAACACTTGATTTCTGCAGAAGCCAAGAAGAAAACCCCTGAAAAGAAGGGTGTTGTTATCACAAATCCCCCAGAGCTGGCGCAGAAGAGGCCCAAGATTACCATCAAACCCTCCAAGGCTGCTGGGGTAGAAACTGAGAAGGAGAAAAAAGCTGCTGAGAAGCCTGTTAGCAAGGCTGATGAGGAGAAAGAGAAGGAGAAAACCAAGGAAAAACCTGTTGAAAAGTCTATCGGAGCTGATCCAAAGGATACTGGGACCGCTGCTACAACTGCTAGCGACAAGGCGCATGGTCCGGAGATTTTTCGTATCACAGGGCTTGACCAGCCCCATCATGAGAAGAGAAAGGAACCCGAGATTGAGAAAATTACACCAACTGCGCAACATGATGCCCCCTATCATTCCGTTAAAGTTACTTCTAGTACTGGAGGATCAGGTTCGCATACTGCTGGTGGTGCGAGCTCAGGCGGCGCTGGAGGATATATGCCACAAAACATTGGCCCAAAGGATACCCTTGGTGATATTTACTACAAGACTTATACCGAGGAAGCGCGGGGTGGTGCTCCACACCAAGCTCCTTGGGGTTTGAAACAGAGGGATACCTTTCAGGAGTTTGGCCGTTGTTGTGATTGGTTTTTGAACTCCTTCCCTCCTGGTGAGGTGAATCGGCAAAGAGCGCGGACTCACGATGGGCTGTATCAAGCCTATGTGGTTGGAGAGGCCAACACTCGCGCCGCCAACCACTAAATTGTGCGTGAGTGGCGCACAATGGTTAAGGAGCAAGCTGATTGGGAGAAATACCGCGAGCGGCTTGTGAGGCAAGTGAAGGAATTTGAGAAAGCTCAAGCTAAGTTTGATGAGGAGAAAGCCAAGTTCGAAGCTGATAGGAAGTCAGAAGAATGGGGGCGCGAGGGACTTAGAGGCAAGCTTCGCGTTGCGGAAGAACTGCTTGCAAAACAGAAGGCTGAGTGGAACAAAATATGCGAGAAGGATAATCAGCACATGTATGCAGCGCGAGCTAAGATTACCGAACTTGAGAAACAAGTTGTTGAGTTGAAAGGGAAGGTTGAAGATGTTCAAGATGATAGGGAACATGTTGAGGTCTGACAATTGTTACCCCATCTTCCCTTTATAGTTTTTTACTTGTGAAATTATCTAAGTCTTTCCCTTCTTCAGGCTTTGTTGAAAGCGCAGGTATCCAGTAAGGATAAAGACCTGGCGGCTAAGGACGTCGAGATTGCAGAGTTAAAGCGTCGCCTTCAGGAGCAGGTTGACAAAAGTGAGTCCTTGGAGATCGACCTTGAAGCTGAGAAGGGGAAAGTTGCTTCTGCTGAGGAAGCCAGGAAAAAGGCTGAGGAGGCGCGTTCCATAAGTTCATCTGCCCTCAATGTGGCGCAAAATAACTATTCTGAGGCCCAGGGCATTGTTGACACGCTAGTCGCCGAGGCTGAATGGATGCATGGCAGAGGATTAGTTCTGGTATAGTTCTCTTCTTAAATTAGGCTTTATTTGTTAAAACCAATTTCTCATTCATTTCTTTCGCTGTAGATGGCCAACTCTATCCTAAATGTTGGAGAACCGGATGGAGCCGTCGCTGCTCTCATAGATGCCTCCCGCGCGGTTGGTCATCGTGGAGGTTATCTAGAGTGCGCGCAGCATGTTGAAGAAGTGTTTGGACAAGATTTTGATACTAGTCATTGTTCAGTGACCGATCAAGCTGATGCTGAGTTGGCTCGCGCTGAAAATGCTTATGATCATCTGTCACTGCCTGTGATGGATTTGGTCGCAAAGGCACTGGAGCATGACGATTGGTGCCAAAGGTTGAAGCAGATCCTTGACCCTCTAGAGACCGTGGAGTTGTCTGATGAAGAGACAACTGGAAACGATGGTGATGGTGATGGTGATGGCAATGGCGATGGCGATGGTGATGAATAGATAGCATTAACAGGCTTTTGTGCCTTGTGATTTTTTTAGATGTTAAATGTAACCCGTTGCGCAGTCGCGCTTATTTTGAACTGACTCAATGATGATTTGTCTCTATGTAACTATTGCGCAGTTGCGCTTGTTGAATATGATGTTTAGGTATGCCTTTTTTTGTGTCCAGTTACAATTATTGCACTGTTGTTAGAAACTTTGGTTAAGTTAGCGCGAATAAATGTAAGTGTGGCTCTTGTGCGAGTGTAACTGCCCAGTCTCGCGCTATGTTCGCGGAGGCCCTTGGAGGCATAACTCAAGAGCTCGTAATTTACTGAAGTGTTTTCGTGCTAATTAAAAGTTTAACATGCATTTGTATCTGGAAAATACTGTAGGAAATAGCAAGGATTCAATATGTAAAGAACACTCGTATTAGCAAACTTGCTAGGCGCGTGGGTCTTGTTTACAGTGGTGATGCATTACATTTTTCCGTTGCCTTGGGTCCTAAGTAAATAAGTTCATCCGTCACGGGTGACTCTTTTCTTGTACACACCACCTGGAAACACTGACTGCCGTGGAGTGCGGTGGAATTTTGATTCTTCACGGTGTACCACCTGAAAACGCTGACCGCCGTCAAGCGCGGTGATCTCCCCGATGTTTATTCTTGATAGGTGATGTGGTGAGACCAGCGATCACCCGTTCCTCTGGATCTTCTTGATGTCTTTGCGCACGCTCTTTAGGAGGTGGTCCAGCTTGCCACTCTTCAGAGCTTTCTCGATTTCCATGCACAGTTGAATGCAATCGTTTGTCAAGTGGCCTGTGTCTTTGTGAAATTCACAAAACAGATTAAGGTCCTGGCCTTTCTTGCTGCGCATTGGTAGTGGATCTTTAAGATCCAGTTTCTCTGTGTTGAGGACTTCGAGAGGCGACTTGGTTAGTTGAGTCCACTTCCTCTCCTGGTGCTCTTCTTTGTCTGTCTTCATATATCATGCTTTGTCGATTGCTGCGCGGGCATCTTCCCTTCGCCGGCTTTTGTCTTCATCTGGCCTTTAGCTCCAGTCGGAGTGTCTCTTCCTCTTATCGTGTCTGCTAGAATCGCGCGAGTAATCGCTGGAGTAATGATGAGATGAGTAATGCTCTTTAGCGTAATAACCAGATTTGGACCCGCTCAGGGATTCTTCTGTCTGCGCAACGATCTTTGCTGCGGCCATGAGTTTGTCCCACTCTTTGGGCATTCCGTCCTTGCCGGTGATAGTTCTGATCAGACTATCGCAACGAATGGCTTTCTTGAAATGAGCCCGCATCAGTTGTTCGCTAACATCTCCGATTTCCAAGTACTCTTTATTGAAGCAAGTGATGAAATCTTCTAAACCTTCATTCTCCCTGCGCCAAATGTCCGTTACCTCAGCTGTGTCGCACTGGTAACGTCTTTGTTGACTGAAATGGTTGACAAATTGGGTTTTGAAATCGACCCACGATGTGATTTTTCCAGGTGGAAGGCTGTCGAACCAGGCGCGAGCAGCCCCTGTAAAAGTTTGAATAAACAAATGGCACCACATGGGCATATTCCATCCTCCCATGCAACCGACGCTTGTGAAAACTCTAACGTGATCATCAGGATCAGTCAGCCCATTAAACTTTCCAACTGTTGGAGGCAATTTTTCTCTTGATAGTGGCGCTAGAGCGATCTTTGGGATGAACTTGGAATGTTCTGCAGCTTCAGCTGGTCGATAGGCGAGGAGGAAGTCGCGCTCTGCCTCTTCGTTGTATCCGACGTGCCGCCTTGGTTTGTAATATTCATGATTCCTCTGTAAGCGGTTGAAGTCTGAAGACCCTTCGTCGTCTTGCCACGTTGGGTCGTTTGGATCTGTGTCATCCCATTCGTTATTCATATCGCGCGACGTGAGCCGGCTATGAACTGGACCTCTTTGGACATTTGACGGGTAGTCATAATAGCTTTCTGTCTCTCCCCGTGTGTCGCGCGTGTCATGCACGCTTGGTCTTCCCTGGGGAGGAGGCCTGTTGATTCTTCCTTGGAGGTTTTGCTGCGGGGGTATCTGGTGCACCCCCTGACTCGGACCCAAAGGTGTGACTAAAGATGGTTCTGCTTGCAAAACTGCTTGCTGTGCGCTCAAAGACTGATACGCAACATTGATGGTAGCAATTTGCTTGGCGTACCAAGAGGCTGGAGTTTCGCCTTCAGGTAGCCCTAATAGCGCCGAAATGTTCTGAGGTGGAGCTGGGTTTGAAGGTCCAGCACCATTGTTTCTTGGGGTTACCGTCTGATT
Organism: Helianthus tuberosus; assembly: GCA_030545235.1. Taxonomy (NCBI): domain Eukaryota; kingdom Viridiplantae; phylum Streptophyta; class Magnoliopsida; order Asterales; family Asteraceae; genus Helianthus; species Helianthus tuberosus. Next base: position 58,835,681 of record CM060429.1, on the reverse strand, counting down.
GATGCAAGTGATGCTCGCGCGGGGTCCCCCAGTGTTGGTTACTTCGATTTCACCGATTTCTTCTATATGTTGGGCTTGGACGTTTTGATTATCCTCTCCTGACATTGCATTTGAATTTGTTCCAAAACCAAAATCAGGAACGATTCCTTGACCAGCCATGATCGAAGGAAAAACAACTTAGGAAACTCAGAAAAGAAGATGAAAGTGATTTGTAGAAAACCAGTGGGCGCCAATGAAGAAACATGGAACTAATTTTATAGTTAATCAGTTGGGTTTATGTTTCCACCATAAGGGTTAATCTTCTTTGTGTTTCTGAGCTCCTTAATGACTCGTTAATCCTGCAAAACAGAACACCGTTAGCTTTAAGAGGGGAATATGGGGGTTTCCCTCTTAACCAGACTCCGGCGTGAGAATAAGCGACTGCTTTGAGGAGATAATTAAGTATTAAGAGTGAGAGTAGAGGGAATGTAATGTTTAACCTATGAACTAAGGTCCCTATTTATAGCCGGAGAGGTGTAAGAGGATGTGGGCTGATAGGCCTTGGGCTGGAAGACGACAACCTAGCGGATATGCTCCTTGTCTCACTGGTGTCGACCGTTAGTGGCTTCTAGAAGTTCTCCGGTGCTGGCGCACCGTGAATGGAGCCACGTGTCATTGTTGTCGGCCTTGTTGTCCCTCTGCCATCAGCAGGTAAGTGGAGATCGTGGGGCAGGTGTCTCTGCCCTGTGATTGGTGCCACGTAGGCGTCCTTGAGTACTTTTTGTCTCCTGCGAGTCAGACGATCATGGAGCATGATTGAGCAGAGCCTGGAGGATGCGAATTGGCTCTTTTCATCTGCCACTTGTACCTTTTGCACTTTCTGAAGTGGTCATGCGCTACAGGTCCTGCGCGACCTTTACTGAGCACGTAACTAGCCCGCGCAGGATTATAGGTGCTGAAGACTCTTATCCAGAAAGCTAAGTGTTGAGATTAATGCTCTTTCTTGTTTAGACCTCGCGCGAGGTCAATAAATGCTGGAGTAACCCGCGCGAGGTTGGGATTGAACATGTTGCTGATTAAGGAGTATGGTCCTGCGCGCAACCTGGATGAAAGTTTGCGCGGCTTTTTGGGACCATACCCCTTCATCAATTGTTCGTCGTTTGAAGGGTTCATCGATCAAATGTTCAAAGGTCCGTTGCAATAGTTCGTCAAACAAGTTAAACTTCGTCAAACACGTTAAAGTTCGTCGATCGGATCACCGCTCGATCGGATGATTGTCACAAAATGGTAAGTATCGGATGGTGATCCGATCGAGTAGCCACTCGACAATTGAACCTTGTGTAAAAATTAAGTATTTTAGGATCGGATGGTCATCCGATCGGATTGCCATCCAATCGGTGACCAAACATGACAAATGACGACATTTAATGTATCCAACAGTTCGTCACATAAAGGTTCAATGAATGGAGTGAAAGGTTTGTCAAGGAGTAATAATCAAATTGATTTGAGAGTTGTTGACTATTAAGTGTTTGCTGACCAGATAATCTTCGTCAACTGCAACAATATAACAAAAACAAATAAGATGCTTTGGATCGGATGGTCTTCCGATCGGATTGCCATCCGATCGGTGACCATCAATATGAACAGCAACGATAATACTCATCATTTTCGAACAGAAAAATCACGTTTTCTCTCAAACCTTTTAGAATTAAGATCTGAATTTTTGTAGGCTTGTAGATCAACTGTTTTCGCACAACATATCCAAAAATCAGCAATTTTTATCCGTAAAAACTCGTTTAATTTGGCGTTTTCAGTCAAGAACGTGAAAAAAGTGTAGAATAAGAATTTTGACAAATTTGATGTGATTTTGACTCTGAATCTGATGAAATCTCATGCGATTTTGTGTGTTTGATCCGTGCAATCGAGCTCCTGCTCTGATACCACTTGTAGGATCGGTTTTGACTCCCGAACGATTGTGAAACGATATGTGTGACGTGCGGAATCCGTACACGAACGTGGACCGAACACAAGAACGTAATACAAACGTGATTCTATTGAATATACGACAAGTACAAGCACCACGAATCACCTTGAGAAATAGTTTCTCTCTCTACTTTCTCTCTCTAAGCACCAAGCTCCAAACCTCTCAAATGGTCAAAAGTTGTAAAATGAAACACTAATGCTCCTATTTATAGGCCAAGGCATAAAGGATTTCCCCTTATTTACAAGTTTGACACCTTGCCTTTTTCCCTATTTAAAACACAATAAAATCACGTTTTCTACTATTTTCTGCTACGAACTGGATTGACGGAGGCGATAGACATTACTGCACTAACAGAGATTGATAGAAAAGTATAGGGAGAAGAAACGAGACCTACATATGGTGTTCGTTGACCTAGAAAAACATATGACAGTGTACCACGTGGACTGATTTGGGATAGTTTGGAGAGTAGAGGGTTACCTGGGAAATATATAGACATAATTAAGGATATGTATGATGGGACCGAAACTAGTGTTCGTGCTCCAGTAGGGAATACTGATTTTTTCCCGGTGGAGATAGGACTCCAGCAAGGGTCGGCGTTGAGTCCGTTTCTCTTTGCAGTTGTGCTGGATGAGTTGTCAAAGTCGATACAGGAGCCGATTCCGTAGTGCATGCTTTTTGCAGATGATGTTGTGTTAGTCGTGGAGACTAAACAGCGACTGAACGAGAGGTTAGAAAAGTGACGAGTTGCTTTAGAAGGCAAAGGTTTAAGAATTAGTCGTTCAAAGACCGTGTACATTCACTGTTATTTTAGTGGAACAGTCGACCGCGAAGATACTCAAATCACCATTGATGGTCAAGCGGTGCCACAGGTTACCAAGTTTAAATATTTAGGATCGTTTGTACAAAAGGATTGGGAGATAGATAGTGACGTTGCCCATCGTATACAAGCTGGCTGGTGTAGGTGGATAGCAGCCGCTGGGGTATTGTGTGACAGGAGGTTCCCAACTAAATTAAAGGGAAAATTTTATAAGGTTGCAGTTAGACCTGCTATGTTATATGGAACAGATTGTTGGGCTATCAAAAAGACGCAGACATGCAAGATGGAGGTGGCAGAAATGAGGATGTTACGGTGGATGTGTGGGCACACAAGGCTAGAGCGTATGAGAAATGAGGTTTTTAGGGAAGGGCTAGGGGTGGCTAGTATATCGAGTAAGATTAAGGAGCGGAGATTGAGATGGTTTAGGCATGTGAAGAGGAGGCCATTGACGGCAACAGTTAGAGTAGTAGACACCCTTTGTGTGGAGGGTAGGAGGAGTAGAGGAAGGCCCAAACTGACTTGGGAGGAGCGGATTAGGCAAGATTTGCTAGAGTTGCACCTTTCTGAGGACATAGTCCAGGATAGGAGTTCGTGGAGACGTAGGATTAAGGTTAAAGATTTTTAGGAGAGAGTAATGAGGTGTCTGAGATTTTTGGGTTAGGGGTTAATATTTTCTACTTTTCAGGTGGACCTTACATGTGTTTATCATCTTGTGTGTGTGTATATATATATATATTGCTTTAGGGGCTATAGTTGTGTCTATTCTACTATGTTAGTCGGTTACCACTTATTCTGTGATTGGTGGATTTCTGATGTGCACAAAATACACCATATAAATTACATCAATTGTGGCATAAAACTAACCCTTTTTTAGTACTAATGTTGGAAAAAGTGTGTTTTTGCCTTCCTTTTGTATTTTCAGGATCAAATGAGCTCAAATGAACAAAAGAAGAAAAAAGGCAGCTAAATCTAACATAAATACAAGAAAAGGAACAAACGTGGCATGCCCGGACCCCCCGACAGCATCTTCCCAAGCAAAACAAGAGAAAAGAAGGCTGAACACGCCCCGTGCTCAGTGAGTACGGTGGCGTGCCCAAGTGTCTGCAGAAAAGACAAAGCTGTGGAAGCTTCTATCGCCCACCACGAGGCCGTGCTCAATGGACACGGGGCCGTGGTCAACTATAAGATTCGCATAATCCAGGCAAATCTTGATAGTACAGATACGCTTCTGCACACGGGGTCGTGCCCAGCGGACACGGGGGCGTGGTCAACTAATGCAGACAAACTGCAATTAATGAAGAAAGAGAAGGAGGATGGACACGGGTCCGTGCCCAGTGGACACGGGGCCGTGCCCGAGCTGCTGTTCAGGCTATAAATAGGGGTGCTTGGCTCATTTGCAAACCATCCCTTGGCACACCACCTCTCTCACACTTCACCCACCCACCACCACCATCACAACACCATCATCCACCACCATCATCCATCATAGAGTGTGTGAGTCATCTCGGGATCCAAGATTGATCGCAAGAGTTCTTGACAATCAAAGGCCATGTTTGCCTAAGTCTCTTACATCACTTGGTGAAGACAGGTGTTTAGTGTAATACTTTTTATTTTTAATCTTTTCGCACTTTTTATTTGGTTATGTATTAATGACTTTAATAACTAGTTTCTTATGTTGAAGGTGATTCTTCCTTATCGTTTGTCCGTGGTGTCTTGGCATTATTTTACTGTCTATATAAAATAAAAGATTTTCACCATTCATATCTCCACGGTCTATATGGAGATATGTTGGCTACCTGGTCGGGGGTTAAGGGAACGGTTTGGTAAGAGTCTTGCCATTGTTCAGTGTATAGATCCTGCAAGGATCTGAGTCAAATTTAGTAGGACCTCCTTCAATACCCAGCAGTATTGGATGGCGGGGGTCCAAACTCTTTGATCCCCTTATATGTAAGCTACTATTAAAACTTTAACCCGGCTACTTAGGACTGTATACCTGCTGACTCAGACTACTTAGCCGAGGGTAACGTCACCTTCAAAAGAGGGGCCTATTACAATAACTAAGATAATCTCTTAAAAAGTGCAAAAGTGCGGAAATAATCAAAGGTTACACTACACACGAGTCGGATCCAAGTGATTCATCTTGTCTATCTGTTTTTATTTTTATTTTATTTTTCAGCATTTTAGTTAGTTTTATTTTTCTAGTTTAAAAATCTTTTTTTTAACTTTTGATTTGATTAGACGTTGAGGATAAACCGGTACTAAAAGCTCTTGTGTCCTTGGACGACCTCGGTATCTTACCAACACTATACTACGCTCACGATGGGTGCACTTGCCCATATGTGTGTTTAGTGTTAGTAAATATCGTGTTTTATAAATTTAAAACTTGGCTAAAAAGTGTAAAAGGGCTTAAAATATACACCAAAAATATATTACACTACACTCACATCAAGTTTTTGGCGCCGTTGCCGGGGACACAATCGTTTTTTTCTAATTTTTCTGTTTTTTTTAGGATTTTCTTAATTTTTCAGCTTCTGCAGAACTCAGCACGGGCCGTGCCCGCTGAACACGCCCCGTGCCCAATCTTTGGAACTGGCAATCCTGTTTTAAGTCAGACAGTAAGCTGAACACGGGGCTGTGCCCACTCAACACGCCCCGTGCCCAATTTTCAGTTACTGAAAACAGAACCGTAAGATCCCGACGGTTGGTAATTTCTGACACAAACATGAGTGATACTGATATTTTTTACTTTCGGCACTCTTATGGTATGTGGTTTCAAATATGTGGTGGCTCTCATAAAGAATTAGAATGTTATTTTCTAAATTATAAGCCCCATTATATAGACCCATTGTTTTCCTGTAGCCTTAAGAGGGGCGAAAGTAAAAATAATCTCTATCTCTCCCTCGAATGCTCTCAACCGGACCTTCTAGGAGAAATGCTTCTTGATGAACTATTTCAATTAGAAGATCTAATTCTTAATTGGTTAAGAGAACTTAAGATGGATTTCATTGATTCATCTCAAGACGATACCCAAGAAGAATTGTTGGGATCGCATTCGAATAAAAACAACTTCGTTGTTCCTGATATTACCTTTGACTCTAGCAAAGACTTGGGCGATAGTCGTCCATATGCCGATTGTGCCGTGAAGGACTCTCCATCGACTTTGTTCGGTGCATACATAGACCTGAGCGATTCGGCATACACCTTCTTTAACGAGAGCCCGGGAAAGGGTTGGACTTGTCCACCTACATTTAGCATAGAAATCACCCTCACCGATAACCTCTTGCATTCTCGTCTTAATCTAGAGCAATTAAGGTATCTTAGGCACTTTGGGGTTGTTCCATCCACTAAGGAACCACCCGATCCGGATAAGTTCCTTAGAAATAGACGAAACTTCATAAACAGCCTCTAGACACGGGGCCGTGCCCAGGTCAACACGCCCCCGTGTCCACCAAAAGATTCCTTTCTGACTTCTTGTCAGAATACGGACAAAATGCGTCAAGATCCTGTCTGCACACGGGGCCGTGTGCAACGTGCTGTCGTTTTCTATAAATACAGCCAAGAATCCTGCACATTTGGACCATCCAGGGACAGAGATTTGAGAGGATCTTCTCACATACCATCCTAGGTATTTTCTAAAAGAAGGTTCTAACAACCATCTTGTCCTTTCCTCTTTTATCCATTACCTTCTTCTTCATCTTTCTTACCTCAACAACTCCATTGAAGCTGGAGATCACCATAATTCCAAGCTTTATTGTGAGGTTTGTTAGGTTTTTGTTCAAGGAATCTTGTTAAAAATAAGTTGTACAACATTGTTTTAAGTTATTTCTGCTCAAAAATGCTTCATAAGTTGGAAAAATAATTTGAAACTCCAAGATTCCTTGCTTCAAAAATCTGCAAAAAGGTGAACACGGGGCCGTGCTCATTGAGCACGGGGCCGTGTCCGAAGTTACTGTTTCATTAAAATGAACTATTTTTGGTTTGTTTTCGTAGAATGTCTAGTCAAAACAGTGGAACCTCTTCTGCACATTCCAGAAACAGTCGAAGGGAAAGAAGGTCTTCAATTGAAGCAACTCTCGTACGCTACGTAATGGCATTACGTGAAGCTCTTGACGAGATGACTTCGGTAGAGGAGGTCCTTATAGACCGTATAAATTATCTTACTGTGGGGCTGGAAAACAGTTTTCAAGAAATTAACCTCTTGCACCAGAGGTTAAACATTCTTGTAACACCTCCCATGGAACCAATCCTCCCTCAAGAGGATTGGAACCTAGCACTTGGAATTAACAATCCTACCGGGTGGGATGACATTCCAGCGGAGCCTCCTCTTGAAGATCTACAAGAAGTCCCGGTGGAGGTTGCACCCCCTCAAACCGATGCCAATGAGCCCGCCTTTCTTCTCCCTAGGGAGATAGAGGAGTGGCTCGCCGACGTGTGAGGAACCCATGCCCGAAGGAAGAAGTTCTTTAAGCCGCATCCAACCAAGAGAATTATCTCTTTGGAAATTTTGCTAATAGAATAAAATTTAGGCTAGAACTTCTTGGTTTAGATTTCTTGTGTTTCTTTTGACCTATTTATCTAACTTATTAGGAATATTATGTAATTTCTCTCTATTTAAATGAATGATGGTTTTAATTAATTTGGTGTTTGGATGATGTTGAAATGGGTAAAACACACTCGGGATGGTGAAGGATACCAAGGGAAACTTGAACCAGAACCCCCGGCACAAAAACAGGGCCATCCGACAAAATTTTCTTCATTACAGCAAGTTCAGCACGGGCCGTGCTCAGCCAACACGGCCCCGTGCTGCACAATCTGCAAGAAATGCCCAGTTCAGGTAACTGGACACGGGGCGTGCTCACTCAACACGCCCCCGTGCCCAGGCTTCTGTTTCTTTTTAATAAGTTCTGTTACTGGCGATCTGAACACGGGGCCGTGTCCAGACGCCCAGTAACATAAATTTTTGCTTTTTCACACCTTTTTACACATTCAATCAACCTAAAAACTTATTTTTGAGACACATTGAGGACAATATGTAATTTAAGTGTGGGGGGATGCTAAAACTTTGAATCTTGCAAGTCCTGAATACAATCCTTACACAAAACTCTATTGGAACCGCTAATCACCCCAAATTGTTTTCAAAAAAATTCATTTTTTTTACTTGTCTAGGTTTAATTTGGGAATTTCAAGTTCTAAAAAGGTTATATTTTTACAAATTTACAACCGATAGCGTCGTGATAAAAAGAACCAACATAAGAAAATTATGAAACGGCATGACAAGCTTAGTTAAAATTTGATTATATATACTTGATCACATAAAAAACCTATTCCCACAAAAAGTGAGTTTTGAGCCTTTATTGAGCATGCAAATACTTATCTTTAAACTAAATGCTCATTTTTCGTTTCTTGTGTGTGATGTCTGTCGTTAAGGACATGCAAAAACCAACTAAACTATGTAGATAGGATAAGTCGGATATCGAACCAGAGGAGGATTGTGGAAAGTGTGTAATGCTCAGTTTTGATTAACTACTAGTGAAAAAAATAAAACTCAGTTGTTGGTTTGATTGTTTGATTAACTAACAAACTACGAAAATACGAGATTGTAAACAGTTGGAGAGAAGAATGGTTCCTCCAGATTTCAGGTTATGCAGCTAGATTCAATTATGTGTTTAATCGAAACACTCACATAGACATAAGTGTTTAACTTAATTCATCAATTGTGATAACCAACGACTAAGTACTCCGGTCAATACATAACGGGAGGTTATCGAATGATTATCAATTACAATTACAAACCCTAACCCCATGTCAAATATATCCCAATTACTAGAACTCTCGGGAACTGAATGCTTAGAAATTAAGGTTTAAATAAATGCAATTGTTTACAACCAATAAATCAAATCAAAGGTGAAAAGCATCGAATGCTTAGATCACCGAGTTAAACGATTGTCACAAACACATAAAACTATCCAACTTACAAAAACTCTCCATCCGGAGGAAACCATAAAACGACTAGCCGTTCATCGCGAAAGATTGATCGTCAAAGGCTCGAATCACGGTTGAAACCCTGTGAGGTATAGCCGACTCCCTACTGCCGTCGAAGATTCTTTATCGTGATTGTATGCGTGGGTATATATTACCCTCCTTTATGGGTGGATCTTCAATTATTAAATTCAATCCCAATGTCAAAGAAGTCAAAGCCCTTTTTTTCTTTGTTCACGTGATGCTGGCTGATAATGTGATGGATCGATCATGATGATGTCGGCCCATGTCTCCAAGCCCATGTGTGCGTTGTTACCTCTTCATGTTGGCGGCCCACTATCTAGAATCCACATGATGTTGATGATATAATTAATGTGATGTTAAAACCTCCAGTGCACGTGGCTTTTCTAGCATAAATAATAATGATGTTATGTCAAGAATTAAGCACCCTCCTCAAAAGTCCACCATTCCCCTGCTGTTGTCGGCCCATGTGCGCTGAGTATATTATCACCATAAATCGTAGCCTACGCCTCCAAACGTAGGTTACGAGAGAAACATTCTGTTTCTTTCTTTGTTTTGTTGTCCTTAGTCAACCGTAAGTGACATACAATACCTTAAGCTACGTAAGCAATTCACGAATCACGTATACTGAGATTTCAACCTTCAATTATTAACATAATCATCTTAGACTTCACAGTTTTATATCTCTCGCAACTCCAAACTAGCATTTGGCCCGAAACCAATCCCGAACAACACCATTTAGTGTGATATCTCTCTAATAATTATCCGTGCTTGTCCCGTTTCATCACTACGCTCTCTAACTTTACCGAATTAAGCCGATTAACCTGTAAACCCATAAAAACTCGTAGTTATCATATTCGAAACATGTAATCGTTTAAAACACAATAAGACACGTATTATAACACACTTAACGCTCGTGTTTTACACTCTCCATCAGTGTGAATAGTCGCTTGGTTCTTACAACTCTAGAACTTGCCACGATGATACATTCCCGGTCCTTACCAACTTAAACCCGAGCAAGTAAATGATGGAGGCATTAGGACTAACCCTTTTTATTTCTACACCATTATTTTTTCTTTTTTTCTACCACCTACCCAAAATCCCCCTAGTTAACCCCTTTGAGCCTAAACCTTTTCATTTCTTAACTCAAAACAAACACCCTTTTACCCACCAAAACCCTTTATTTTAGTAACAAGGCTCGGTTTCTCTTATGACTTGCTTATAAAAAAAATGATGATAAAGCCAAAAGAAATAAACAAACAAGTTTATCAAAAAGAAATTTGTTTGAAGAATGGCTTCATCAAAATAAAAAGTTACAAAATAATAACAAGTCTTACGAAAACCGACGCTTTTTACGCCTTTCGCCCTTTTTACTATCCACTAACCCAACCACCCACCTTTAGCCCAAGCCTAACCCTTCACCCAAAAAGCCCTCTTTATATTTACAAAGGTATATAGTTAAAAAGGAGGAGGATTAATTGCTTGGCAAGCTTATGGTAGGAGTAAGTTCCATGCCGCTCTCGAGTGATTCACTAAAATACATCTTCGGCCGAGTGTTGAGTGATCACCCGTGAGGTATGTGAACTTGTATATAAATGAAATTTTAAAAATGCATGTTATGCCCTAATAAGTAATTTAGCTTATGTAATGTTTTAAATAAATCATGACGAATATAATTGTAAATAAATAAAAATAAAACTTAATAAAGAATCTTGGAAATCCCGACACTCTATGACAAGCCCAAAAACCTTCTCTTCTACCAATTCCATTTGGGAGTGTAAAGCCACATTATAAAGAGTTTTGCTTGAGGACAAGCAAAGATTCAAGTGTGGGGGAATTTGATGTGCACAAAATACAACATATAAATTACATCAATTGTGGCATAAAACTAACCATTTTTTAGTACTAATGTTGGAAAAAGTGTGTTTTTGCATTCCTTTTGTATTTTCAAGATCAAATGAGCTCAAATGAACAAAAGAAGCAAAAAGGCAGCTAAATCTAACATAAATACAAGAAAAGGAACAAACGTGGCATGCTCGGACCCCCCCCCCCCGACAGCATCTTCCCAAGCAAAACAAGAGAACAGAAGGCTGAACACGCCCCGTGCTCACTGAGCACGGGGGCATGCCCAAGTGTCTGCAGAAAAGACAAAGTTGTGGAAGCTTCTATCGCCCACCACGGGGCCGTGCTCAATGGACACAGGGCCGTGGTCAACTATAAGATTCGCAGAATCCAGGAAAATCTTGATAGTACAGATACGCTTCTGCACACGGGGTCGTGCCCAGCGGACACGGGGGCGTGGTCAACTAATGCAGACAAACTGCAATTAATGAAGAAAGAGAAGGATGATGGACACGGGTCCGTGCCCAGTGGACACGGGGCCGTGCCCGAGCTGCTGTTCAGGCTATAAATAGGGGTGCTTGGCTCATTTGCAAACCATCCCTTGGCACACCACCTCTCTCACACTTCACCCACCCACCACCACCATCACAACACCATCATCCACCACCATCATCCATCATCCATCATAGAGTGTGTGAGTCGTCTCGGGATCCAAGATTGATCGTAAGAGTTCTTGACAATCAAAGGCCATGTTTGCCTAAGTCTCTTACATCAATTGGTGAACACAAGTGTTTAGTGTAATACTTTTTATTTTTAATCTTTTCGCACTTTTTATTTGGTTATGTATTAATGACTTTAATAACTAGTTTCTTATGTTGAAGATGATTCTTCCTTATCGTTTGTCCGTGGTGTCTTGGCATTATTTTACTGTCTATATAAAATAAAAGCTTTTCACCATTCATATCTCCACGGTCTATATGGAGATATGTTGGCTACCTGGTCGGGGGTTAAGGGAACGGTTTGGTAAGAGTCTTGCCATTGTTCAGTGTATAGATCCTGCAAGGACCTGGGTCAAATTTAGTAGGACCTCCTTCAATACCCACCGGTATTGGATGGCGGGGGTCCAAACTCTTTGATCCCCTCATATGTAAGCTACTATTAAAACTTTAACCCGGCTACTTAGGACTGTATCCCTGCTGACTCAGACTACTTAGCCGAGGGTAACGTCACCTTCAAAAGAGGGGCCTACCACATTATGCATTAATAACTTAATTAATTATCTTTCAATAATCCGACCCTTTAGGATTGTATCTTTGCTGACTCAAACTACTGGGTTGAGGGTAACGTCTCCTTCAAAAGAGGGGCCTACTACAATAACTAAGATAATCTCTTAAAAAAGTGCAAAAGTGCGGAAATAATCAAAGGTTACACTACACACGAGTCGGATCCAAGTGATTCATCTTGTCTATCTGTTTTTATTTTTATTTTTATTTTATTTTTCATCATTTTAGTTAGTTTTATTTTTCTAGTTTAAAAACCTTTTTTTTAACTTTTGATTTGATTAGACGTTGAGGATAAACCGGTACTAAAAGCTTTTGTGTCCTTGGACGACCTCGGTATCTTACCAACAGTATACTATGCTCACGATGGGTGCACTTGCCCATATGTGTGTTTAGTGTTAGTAAATATCGTGTTTTATAAATTTAAAACTTGGCTAAAAAGTGTAAAAGGGCTTAAAATATACACAAAAAATATATTACACTACACGCACATCAATTTCTATTGCTATATCTGTAGTTTGCATTGTTTGCTTGATGTTTGGTTTCGAGCCGGGGGTCTTTTTGGAAGCAGTCTCTTTATCCATATGGATAGAGGTAACGTTTGTCTACATCTCACCCTCCCCAGACCCCACAAATAGCTTGTTATTTGTGGGACTTGCTGGGTACTGTTGTTGTTGTATTGTTTTATTTTTTAAAATCTAGTTTTGTTTATTTGTTTAAATATATCAGTAGAATTACTAATCTACCCTCATGTGCAAGGCACATGCCATATTTAACTGAAAATTTTATCCATACGGATTGCCACTCGATACTTGAACAAGCAAATTTGGCTGACAACTATTCACGTCTATCGGATGGTGATCCGATCGAGTCACCGCTCGATGATTGAACCACACAATATAATTGGACCTTTTATATATTGAGTATGACAATTCAATTACAACTTTTATTGTTTCACATGGACATGGCCGACAACATTACTTTTAGACAAATGATAATATTTGTGGTCAGTATCATTTGTCGGCCATGTCCATGTGAAACAATAAAAGTTGTAATTGAATTGTCAGGCTCAATATATAAAAGGTCCAATTATATTCTGTGGTTCAATCATGGAGCGGTGACTCGATCGGATCACCATCCGATAGACGTGAATAGTTGTCAGCCAAATTTGCTTGTTCAAGTATCGAACGGTAATCCGAACGGATTGCCATCCGATCCTAAACACTTATTTGTTTGTTTCACATGTCAAAGTGTCGGATAGCACATCGTCGGATCACCATCCGACACTTGGCGTTACAAAGTCTCGAGTGACAATCGTTGGATCACCATTCTACACTTGGTGTTGCAAACTCTCGAGTGGCATAATCGTCAGATAGCACTTCGAACGGATCACCATCCGATCCATTGCTTTGGTGTCAAAGTGTCGGATCACCATCCGATACTTAGCATTTTGTGGCAATCGTCAGATCACCATCTGATCGAGTGGTGATCCGATCGACGAAACCTCAACATTTGTGTGACGAACAGTTTATCCCTTGACGAACATTTAAGTTTTGACGAACCCCATTTAATTCTTGCAGATACTCAATCACTTTAATCGAGAGTATTCATTTGTTTTGTCTAGCATCACGTGAATTTACATAGAACGGTCCAATTGCATAAAGGTGCATTTTATAAAAAATCTATATAAGTTCAATAATAATCATACATTCACGTGAATGTGGTAAATTTGGTCCAATAGTTAATAAGAACATTTATTGCTTTTTATGGTCTTCAAGATGATCATATATGGTCTAATAAAGTGTGAAGTATTCAAGAAGAGTTAATGCATAGAGTGAATGATCAGTAAGTCACGTGAATTGAGAGTTTAAGGTCCAATTGAATTCAAAATATCAATTAATGAAAAGTTAAAACAATTTCATATGTAGAAAAAAGGTTTAAAGTTTTGACAATATTCTCTTCTCTAGTCTGTTATCACGTGATTGATTAAACATTTTCATTCGGTGGGAATTTAATAGTTGGTCAGTGTTGTTGAGGTTCAATTGAGTTCATTAACAATCAAAGCCTATTATTTGGTATATCGGCCCATTCAAGTCCAATTAAGCAATAATTGTTGTCGATTCACATGTAATCTTTTCAGCAGTCCATTTAAGTTTTTCGGCCTAGTTAAAATTCATTGACAAGTTGACATCATCCGATCGTGTATTCATCTAAACATTGGAACGAGTCCGCGAATCTTCGACACGAGTCTTAGATTGATTCCTCCTTCACACACTTTCACATATTTGGTTCATTTTTAAACTGATCGTTTATTTGTTTGTTTGAAGACGAGACGAAAAATTCAAGAAGCATTTCAAAGATGTCGGGAATTGGCGAAGAGTTTTATAACACGTTCTATAACGCTTTTACATCTGAAGAAACTCCAGTAACACCAAAGAATGCTACAACTGTGATATCTGAAAGTTTGAATCATGATAACGTATACGGAAATCATCTAAGACCACCAAAGGTCATGAATATCGAAGATTATCACTGGTGGTATGAAAGATTTGAAAACTGGGTGCAAGCCTATGCGTATGATAGCTGGATCATGTTGACAATAGGATATGAAAAACCAAGAAATGAAAAACATGAATTAATCACACTTAAACAATTCACAGCTGATGATAAAAAGGAACATTCAAGTGAATTAAGAACGATAACTTTACTTCAACAATCTGTCAGAGAGGATATTTTTTCACTACTTCAGCATGGTGAAACGTCTAAGTCAATTTGGGAAGCGTTAAAGTTGAAAGCTGAAGGTGGGAAGGATATCAAGAAAAACAAGATATCACTGTTGAAGAAAGAGTTTGACTTGTTTGGTTGTATGAAGAATGAAACAGTTCGTCAAATGATAGAACGATTTTGCCATCTGAAGATTGAAATGGAAAGATTTGGGATTCACAAAGACAGAGAAGAGATGGTGGATAAACTCGTTGAGGCATTACCACATGAGGAAGATTGGAAAACCTATGTGATCGTTTTGAAAAATGATGACAAATTCGATGAGATGACGTTAGAGAGTTTGATTGAGAAAATAGAGGGACATGATTTGTTGTTACAAAAACAAAACAAGATATCCAGCTCAAGTTATCAACAGAACGTTGATTTATACTATCGCAGAGGAATGCTAAAAAAGAATGAATCTCCAAAGATAAGAACTGGTTATAGTGCAGAAAAAACTGGTGACTCGTCAAACAACAAATCTTCGAGCTATGATCAAGGATATCATTCTTCATCTCCATCTGCATCGTCAAAATATAATCCAAACTAGGATTGGAAAAATTCTCCACTTTTTAACAATGAGTTTGCTCAACAGCATATGAGCTTCTTAGCTTCTATTCTGGTATCTTATGAAGGCTTAATTGCAGGTAAGATCGGGAATCCAAACATGACGAAGGAGGATTGCGATCAAGTCGATCCAGAAGAGATGGAACTCATGGACATTTGCTGGTGCATGGCAAGCGTCATCCGAAGAGCTCAAAGATTCATGGAGATTACTGGCAAAAAGTGCTTGGAAGGCCCAGACATGAAGATAGGTTTTGATAAGAACAAAGTCACTTGCTTCAAGTGTAAGCAAAAGGGGCACTTCAAGAGAGAATGCACGAACAACAAAGCCGATGATAGCGTGAATCCTTTTTATGAGGATTACTACAAAAATGCCATTTATCATCAGAATAACGAGCAACCAACCAGAAAGCAGATTGAAGAAGGACCTTCTAAAGAAAAGAGACAAGCTGTATTAACACTTCATGATCGTAGTGAATCCAGTATACAAAATGAAACTTCTATTTGGGATAATTTTGATTGGGATAAACACTTCGATGAAACAGAAGGACCCAGAATTGTAATTCAAGATGATGAAGGATATGATTGGAGTCAACATGAAAAAGAAAATGGAAAAGCCAAGGCAGTGGTTGCTGAAATCAAACAAAGTCGAGAAGAAAGGCATGCTCGCATTAGGCTGGATGAAGTGTATGATGCCTACAAGGAAGCAACACAAGCAGGCAGGTGGAGCAAAGAAAAGGAATGCTTTGTCGATCCTCAAGGAAACCCGACGATTGATCTTGATAAAGTTGATTTTGAAGCACTAGTTGCTGCAATACCGACTGTGAGTGTGTCACACCCCCAAAATACCACTTGCGGAAACACCGCGGGGCGTGTGACGTACTAGGATTTTAGCCACCAATCACATTGAACTCATAAATATATTTAAATAAAACTTTCATTCATTATCATAAAGTGATACAAAACGTTACATATAATTCATTGTACACAGCGGAAGCATAACTCATTTGTTAAGTGTTTCATGAACCACGCTTACGTAAACCATTAGACTTGTGTTGCGATTCCATGTATCTCGACCCATGACCACTCCAGCCTCCCAGACAGCAAGTTCCATGATATAACCCTACAGACCTGCAAGCATGCAGACAAGTGTGTCAGACGACGCTGGTGAGTTCAAAGTTTTGTTAATATGTTTAGTTACCAGTTTCCAGTTTAAAACATTTCAATGATTCGTTGTTAATCACACACTTACCGCCGATGGCTCCAGATTATTTGCCCTGTCCTCCAATGCCTCTATCATAGCAATGGTCAAGATTGGGTTCATTAGTTCACTCCAGTCCTCCCCGGTATGGTGTGAGGGTGCCAAACCTAAATAGCGCTATTAACTAATACCCCGTTGCCTCCCCAGCAACAATCGGTAGAAGGGACTTGAGTGATAGATATACGTGTATTAACCAACAACCCAGGTTTAACATTCCAGTCAAACCCATTTACCCGACATTCCTCCCCGTAACGTTTACCAGATGTCCCTCCCCGGGACGCATGCTTGGAAAAAGAGCAGTGAAATCACCTTAGATTTGCTCGGTATGTTACGCTACATTACCCCTTCCCAGTTGGTCAACCAAACCCTACCGTGGTTACCAAGAGTAGTCAGTTTCACAATCACGTATCCAAATCACGTATCACATAGCAAACATTTAGATTTCATGCACGTTTACATCACAGGTTCATGTTTCCAACAATGGTTACCAACAACGTCAGTTTTATAATCATTCATCAGTTATTTATCTCATACAGTTTGCATTTATCCCATGATCACAGTATAACATGTAGCATATAAGTACAACACACATCCTTATACGAGTCGTAACTGTTAAGCATGCAATCCATTGATCCCTAACGTTTATCGTAAAATCACATAACAAGTGCATGGGTTTCGTATGCAAATCAATCACTTACTGTACACGTATTTTCACAGATTGCGTTCATCACAAAGATCACCGTGTAACACATAGTCAATACCTAAATCTCACACAAGTTCACGTCTCACGTGCATGTCACATTACAACAGTTAACAGGTGGCTTGCTATACACAAGAACCCAATCAAGTTTCTTATTCTCAGTTAATATTATTAACATGCATCAAAAAGGATTCCACCAACATAAACATTCATCAGCATATACAACATGAATTACTGTTCTGTCTAGTATCTCCACGATAATCCTATGGCGAAATACTCTATGGCGAAACACTCTATGGCGAAACACTCTACGGCGAAACACCCTATGGTGAAACACCCTATGGCGAAACACCCTATGGCGAAACACCTTAGCAGTCTTTCGTCAAGCTAAGTTTTTCGTGGGGGGGGGGGAAGGTCTTTCATCGCCCCCCTATCTGTCAGTTAAAATATTCATCATTCCAGCCGTGCTGATATGATTCATGCGACCCAGATCAAGTTTCTAACAACTCTTATTCGTAATTACACCTCATGATTAACCATACAATTTGAATCAACAGAAGTCTAGTCATGAGAATTCACAAGAAATTCTATACAGACAAAATTATAGCTTGTTTCTAACATTACCCTAAGTCATACGAAAATCTTGATCCCTCAACCAATAAATCAAACAGTTTGCACATAATCAAGATCAATCAACAACAGTTAAAACAAGGATAGTTCTACTAACCGAAGGATTGTAGCGCCGGTTGTTGGTGAACAATCCATGCTTCAAGAGGGAGAGTTCGATCGAGAATAGGGATGTTTCGAATGGGAGTGCTGCTACCGTTTGTGTGTTTGAAAGAAAGACTAGGGTTTACAAATGACTACAAAAGAGAATGTATACACATTCTCATAAGTTACACATACCGGGCTAACTGGGCCCAGGAATACACGGCATACCCACACTTGAGTGTGCGGCCCGTTCCGCATTATGCGACTCGATTCCTTTGCATAAAATATACAAACAAGATCGACTAATCACTAACTATACCAATCAACTGCACCTGATGCACAAATAACTCATGTTCATTCGATGACAATCATGCATGAATCTCACATAACGTGCTTGAAGATGAATCATAACGTCATTTGAAAGTTCGGGTTGTCACATCATCCCCAACTTGAAAGAAATTTCGTCCCGAAATTTGATAAGCAGTTTCAGAAAGTGAAGTGGCAGATCAGGATGACTATGAATTTTCCGCGGGTATCACATCATCCCCAACTTGAAAGGGAATTTCGTCCCAAAATTCGCTAGTGTCATCAGGAGTTGCTACAACCGTTGAACAACTGAGGATGCTAGAGTTTACTCCGATCATTGTGTTCCTTCGTGAACTCTGGTCCACGTCTTGAGTTCATACGAACCCTCACGATTGGAATTCGACTATGCTAACGAATCTTGACGTCCTGGTCCAAGATTTCAGTAGATTCCTCAACAACTGCAACTTGTCATTAACCTCAGACTCTAATAAAGGTATCACAAACGTTTCATTGGACAAACACTTCCTTAGATTCGAGACATAAATGACATCTTGTATGTTACCCAATTCGTCGGGTAACTCGAGTTGCAGGCGACGCGACCGATTCTTCCCAGAGTTCTGAGTAACTCGAGGTAACGTAAATTAAGCTTGCCACGCTTCCCAAACGTACCACACCCTCCCAGGGTGAGACTTTCAACATGACACGTTCGCCTGCAGTGAACTCCCAGTGTTTCCTAAGTTGTCAGGTTTCCTGGCGATCACGCGTTGTCGCCACACGATTTCCAATCTAAATAATCTTCCCAAGAGTTTCGAGTGCAAGTCCTGGACCCGTGATAAGTGTCCAACAAGGAGGTTGGCATTATCATCCCTGCAATGCCTCAAACAGAGCTGTATGCGTACTAAAACGGTAACGGCTGCAATAGAACTCACCCAAAGATACGTGTCCTTCCAAATGTCTACTAAAGTCAATCATGCACATGCTCGCAGCATGTCTTCGTGTGTCAGGATGGTTCATTGCTCTGCCCGATTGTCCTACAGTGATAAGTAATGCTCATGTCTAGATGTGAACCAAGAGTGTTGTGGAATGCCTGTCATAAACCAGGTATAGATCAAAATCAGAGATAACAGAATTTGGCACCTCGTGCCTAAAAACCGCCCTTCACAGGTAGTTACTCAGAGGATGCGAAGACTTGACAATCTTCCTTGTTTGCAAGAAAGTGTACTGATTACATGAGACAATCAACGAGCACCCAAGTGATGTTATTTCCGTTGTGAGTTTCAGGTAGTCCAGTGACAAAATTCGTGGCAGTCTGTTCCCATTTCCATATGGGTCTTTCTGGTTGCTGATACTCCACCTTGACTTTTCCACAAGTCAAACATCATTCACTAACATTGCTAGGTTGGCCTTCGTGCCCTAATCACTAGTACAAGATTTATATATCCCAATATCTCTCATCAAAACCCAGACGACTAGAATTTCGAGGCCGGTGTGCTTTGCTCAACACAAGTTCCCTACAGTTGCCGCATAATGAGATCCACATTCGTTCCATGAGGTAGCGAATATCGTCCGACTTGCCAAAGTTGCTCCTCCATGCCCCACATGGACTCAACTTGAAAATTCTCTTCCTTCAGCAATTCGATGTGAACAGGGTGAATCTGATCGGGTAGGCTAGAGTCGATGGTGAGTTGCAAGCTCATACGCGTTTAGGCTCCATAGTCGTATTCGCTCGTGAGTTTCATCCAGCGATGCCATCACGTAATTAGCTTTCTCAAAACAAAGGTACACGGGAGGCCCTTGTGATCGGTCTAAATGGTGCATTCGGTACCGTCCAAGTACTGCCTCCAACTTAAATCCAAAGGCCATGGTTTCCACCGCAGGTTGTGACTCATGCCCTTCTTCTTGTAACTCCACTATGTAAGCCATCATCATCTCGTGTTGCATCGGCGTGTAACTGGGACTCTGATTCGAACCGTCATGATATACCACTAAATTACCCGCACCCTCGGGTAAAGACGATGCTCAGTGTATTGCAGAGTTGGGATTCGAAAGTTGAAAAGACGTCCTCCTGTTTTGTCTTCCACGAACACAGCACCCTGCTGTGCTAAAGAGGTTACAGCGGCGCAATTTTTGAAAAGCCCTCGATGAATCTGCGATAGCATCTAGCGAACCAAGGAATTGCTGTATCCCCGCAGAAATCTTTGGTGTCTATCAGTTTCTAACCAAAACGGGTCTTAGCGAGATCCGCGTGTATTTCCACTTCATTGATTATATGACCAAAAAGGTACCTCTCGAATCCAGAAGTTACATTTAACAAGACTTCACACGGAGTGGCTCCTCCCTCAGGAGCTCTAAAATAAGATACAAATGCCGCCCATGATGTTCCTTCCTCCTGGAAATGGTCCAAAACGTCATCAATAAACACGGTCGATTCATGTGGTCCATAGAGCTGTTGGTGTGTTGAATATCTTATATAACTTGAACAGAAAATCGTAGTGGCCATACGGGATTCATAACGCCGTGTTAGGAATCATCCTCCCCATGATCTTCCATCAGATGATAGTTCGTTCATTAGTCAACCCTCGAATAGGAGCTTGACCCTCGCAACTGGTCAACAGGTTGTCAATACATGGTCGAGGCAAACGGTTCCTGACTGTCACCATATCGAACTCTCGATAGTCAGTACACATACGAAGAGGCTTATCTTCACGGATATAACCGGGGCTCCCCGGAGTGAAAACTAGGTCTGACAAAACTCCTGTCCCACAGTTCCTGTAGTTGATTTGACAGTTCTTGCAACCCTCCTGGTGCAAGACGGTAAGAGCACAAGTATTCAGAGCTGCCTCTGGCGTGGGATCAACTGATATTCCGACTAACATTTGTGGAAGTAAACCTAAAAGTTCCTTGGGTAGCACACCGAGAGGAATCACAAACATTTGGTGGATCCTCGATCCTCTTTTCCTTAGCCTTAACATCAGTAACGAGTGCTAGCATAGCGGGGTAATCCCTCCGTAGACACTTCTGTGCTTTCATAGCTGAAATGACGCTAACCTTTGCGCCACTCTGACGCTTTAGAGCAGATAACGATCCTACACTAAGCAGAGGGGTACGCAAAATTTCCTCCTCACTGGGCATATCTACGCGATGTCTAGATAACCAACCTACACACCTACTGCATCGAAACCACCAAGGATAGCAGGAGGAAGGTCGATGTCGAACACTTGTCCCACAAGGTCGAGTTTGCATCCCAAAAAACATATGAGGTTTCATTTGACTTGCCATCAGCCGGTTCCACAACAGGTTCGGTTTCAAGAAGCATCAGGGTTAAACAGAACAGTGACGAAGAGATTAGTTACCAAGAATGTGCAGGCCACCATGTTGCTATATTCCTGGCGTCGCCTATGCCAGTCCTAAATTCCCTTCCACGAACATCATTTCCCGTGTTGTTGTTTTCGTTACAAGGATTTCCAGTACTGTCGTCATCCCCTTGGTTGTTGTCATCTTGAACTATCAACGGCTAATCCATGCTGTAGGCACCTTCATTCCCATACTGTAGGCTACTATTACAAGTACCTTGATGTTGCCATGACTGTTGCCTCTAATGTCGTTGCTTGAAACGGAGCCCTACGATTTTTCACCAACCAAATCCATCTTTTCATATTCTGTGCCACGTCCTAAAGCGCTACTCACTGTGCTGGTAGTCACACATTCCACACTATGATCAGTTGTCGTCGCTTATGTCCCGATTGGTTCGTACGAGTTGACTTCCCATAAGTCGCTGACTAGGGTTAAGGATTCGATCGAAGTTAATTTGCTGGTGTTTGCTGTCGGTAATCAGGGTCGTCCAAATACTAAGGTCGGTAAAGTACTAGGCTCATCCTCTTGTCCATCGATGTTGCGAGAGTGTTGCAGAAGTGATCACTCTTTGAGATCTAAGCCGTCAACACATGAGTTCCAGCAAACGAAGGGGAGTGAGAAAGGTATAGACCAATCATTCAACGTTGTGACATCCAACTCAGGGACGTTCGTATAAGAACCTAACATTCTACACGGTTTGCTAGGCGTTCAGATGTGTGTTCAGGTAATACTCGATAGCATCGAGATTCGTAAGAATTCAGAGGAGTGAAAAGATCACGTTCGAGTAGGAGACAATCACTGCTAGGACTCCTATAGATTTATTATGTTTCTCACTGATTAAATAACAGAACAGAACCCCTTCTTCACTTGCTAAGGTTCACTGGGACTCGCATGCACCCCACATTATTATTATGTGTGCACCCACAATAATATTGTGATTTCCATGTTCATCTCAGTTCCTCTTAACTCATGTCAAATGGTTCTTCAAAGTCAGGTATCAAACGAAGGTTATCAAAATGATAAGATCACAGAAATCCAAGGACTATGACATACTATCAACGCATCATAATGCAAGCAAGCAAACAATTCATGCCATCATGCTATAGTGACGAGTGTGTGTACGTATGTTACGTCATAAACAAATGTGTACTAGTCATGTGATGTATGCAACAAGTGAGAAGGACGAACCTTGCAATCTGGAGCTGAGTGTCATGGTCGTATTCACGTATTCAGAACTGTTCGGTTATAGTCTGGTTTTTTAAAAACATTTTTAAAACCAAGTTCACTATAACCAGTGGCTCTGATACCAAACTGTCACACCCCCAAAATACCACTTGCGGAAACACCGCGGGGCGTGTGACGTACTAGGATTTTAGCCACCAATCACATTGAACTCATAAATATATTTAAATAAAACTTTCATTCATTATCATAAAGTGATACAAAACGTTACATATAATTCATTGTACACAGCGGAAGCATAACTCATTTGTTAAGTGTTTCATGAACCACGCTTACGTAAACCATTAGACTTGTGTTGCTATTCCATGTATCTCGACCCATGACCACTCCAGCTGTCACACCCCGGCCGCGTCAAAACAACGAAACCGCGGCGGAAACGTCGGGGAGTGTTGTAACAAAATCATCGTTTCACAACCATGGTAATTAAAAGTTTTGTTTTATTGATTCATTAAGTAATTTACATTGTCTTAAAACAAACAAACAAGTTAAACATCGTCTATCATCGTTATTAAGTCACTAAGGCCTTGTCCAGATCCTACATGAACATGCATCCTAGCAACCAACATCATGCAACACCACCTGAAACATATGTAAAAACAAAGTCAGCAAAGAAATGCTGGCGAGCACATAGGTTTTATGAGAGTATCGGATTCATGGCTCGTTTATATGTTGCAGTACCTCATTAGACTACAAGAGTCAAAAGTACAAACCTCGTTTTGAAAAGTGTATTGTGATGTGCACAAAATGCAACATATAAATTACATCAAATGTGGCATAAAACTAACCCTTTTTTAGTACTAATGTTGGAAAAAGTGTGTTTTTGTCCTCCTTTTGTATTTTCAGGATTAAATGAGCTCAAATGAACAAAAGAAGCAAAAAGACAGCTAAATCTAACATAAATACAAGAAAAGAAACAAACGTGGCATGCCCGGCCTCCCCAACAGCATCTTCCCAAGCAAAACAAGAAAACAGAAGGCTGAACACGCCCCGTGCTCAATGAGCACGGGGGCGTGCCCAAGTGTCAGCAGAAAAGACAAAGCTGTAGAAGCTTCTATCACCCACCACGGGGGCGTGCCCACTGGACACGGGGCCGTGGTCAACTCTAAGATTCGCAGAATCTGAGGAAATCTTGATAGTACAGACACGCTTCTGCACACGGGGTCGTGCCCAGCGGACACGGGGGCGTGGTCAACTAATGCAGACAAACTGCAATTAATGAAGAAAGAGAAGGAGGATGGACACGGGACCGTGCCCGAGCTACTGATCAGGCTATAAATAGGGGTGCTTGGCTCATTTGCAAACCATCCCTTGGCACACAACCTCTCTCACACTTCACCCACCACCCACCACCATCACAACACCATCATCAACCACCATCATCTATTGTCCATCATAGAGTGTGTGAGTCGTCTCGGGATCCAAGATTGATCGTAAGAGTTCTTGACAATCAAAGGCCATGTTTGCCTAAGTCTCTTACATCACTTGGTGAAGACAAGTGTTTAGTGTAATACTTTTTATTTTTAATCTTTTTGCACTTTTTATTTGGTTATGTATTAATGACTTTAATAACTAGTTTCTTATGTTGAAGGTGATTCTTCCTTATCGTTTGTCCGTGGTGTCTTGGCATTATTTTACTGTCTATATAAAATAAAATATTTTCACCATTCATATCTCCACGGTCTATATGGAGATATGTTGGCTACCTGGTCGGGGGTTAAGGGAACGGTTTGGTAAGAGTCTTGCCATTGTTCAGTGTATAGATCCTGCAAAGGACCTGGGTCAAATTTAGTAGGACCTCCTTCAATACCCACCGGTATTGGATGGCGGGGGTCCAAACTCTTTGATCCCCTCATAAGTAAGCTACTATTAAAACTTTAACCCGGCTACTTAGGACTGTATCCCTGCTGACTCAGACTACTTAGCCGAGGGTAACGTCACCTTCAAAAGAGGGGCATACCACAATATGCATTAATAACCTAATTAATTATCTTTCAATAATGTCACACCCCAACCGATGGCGGAATCATCGGGGCATGGCACTGAGCGAAACAGATTGTCCAGAAGTGTCCATAACAATTATCAATACTATTCAATTCAAATAATACGTCCCATACCGTATTTCAAACATCAAAATAATTATTACAGACATAAATCCAGTCAAATATTCTGTTTTGACAACTCAGATTTAAATAGACAGCAATTGTTTATCTGCTTCTAGAGACCCCTGATTCGTTATACAGACAACTATTTGTTGGGCTCTAGAGCGTTATTCTAGCTTCGAAATCCTACCACATATGCATCCTAAGCACCTGTCACATACGTTAAAATAAGTCAATACATAAAATGTAAAGGTGAGCATACAAGTTTGATAATAGCATATAGAGTTCGAATTCGTTTACGCATAACCAGCACGTACACATAGTGAAATGAAGCACGTTAGTTATCGACACAGATCCATCGATACCAATGACTGCAGGTTGACTGCCCGAGGCAGTTCGCAATACATGATTACCACTGTAATCCATGCAAGTAAGAGATCCTTAACAACCCCCATGCGAACGGGTGCTTAGTCCAAACTATAGTACTATCGTTGCTAAGGCAGGTAGACAGCATTCCATGTGTAAACATAACAACAAGCATTCATAAGCCACGTATAACATGCATTAACGGTTAGCGTTCAAATAGTTTGAGTAGTGTGATAGTTGTAGTTTGAATATTCGTAACGTATGTAACACCCAAAAGTGCTTAAAGCAAAGAGGGATCGAGTATACTCACATCGATTATGGATTGAAGGGAGCGCTTAGCGAGTACGGTTAGCCTGAATAGATTCGGTAGCATAACGATAAGTGATTCGTATAACGTCACAAGGTGTGAAAGGGTCGGATAGGGGTTCGATCGGATGGCAATTCGATCGGACAGCAACCCATGCGGATAACAATCCGTTCGAGTGGTCATCCGGTCGGATAGTGATCCGGTCGGATGACGATTCGAGTGGATTGTTTCTTCCTATAAGAAGTATGTGTTTGTGTATGATGGTTTGACTTTTGAAGTTTTCGTTGTAGCATTTTGAAAACAATTAAGTATCTCTATCTTTCAAGTCGGTCAATCGGATGACTAGTCGCGCGGATGGCAATTCGTTCGAATGGTCATCCGGTCGATCGGTGACTTAGTGATAAGGTTACTTATTGAAAACTAGATTACTACGGATGTGTCATTCGATCGAATGGTAATTAGATCGGATGGCAATCCGTGCAATTGAACCTGTTGGGAATTGTTAAGTCTTTTAAAGTCTTAGTATCTCATGATCCGAAGAGTAATCCTTCTAGATGATCGTTCGATCGGATTGCAATTCGTTCAATACCCAAACTTTAATTAAGATTGTTTAAAGGTGGGACCCAAGTGTAATCCGTTCGGGTGGCAATTCGTTCGGGTGGCCTATCCGGTCGGATGGTAATCCGGTCGAATGGCAATCCGTTTCGTTTGTCTTGTTCGTTCTACACTTGGTCGTTTTGAAGGTTTGTCGTTATGTCGAGTCACTTTGACAACGTGTTAGCCAACAGAACCCCTAGTTCAACCCAGTTGACCAACCCGACCAGCAATCACCCTAGTCCGGCCGGTTACCGGCTTGAGGCAGTTGTTCTTGGTTAACCCGAAGTCGATAGTCTCGTGAGTAGAATCCGGATCTTGAACTAGTACAACACTATAATTGAGTAGAAGACTAATTCAGGGTCGGATCCTATCGGTTTTGAGTACTTGGAGTGCGAAAGAGTTGGAAGAAAGTTAAAACCATATTTCAATCCTTTTTCTCCATCCTTGTGTCAAGATCTTTACAAGATCTATGGGGAAATCGGCTAGATCTAAGTTGTTCTTGGTGGGTTGAGGTCAAAGCATGAAGTTCTTATTGAACACATGATGACATCACCTTAGAACACCCGAAATCTAGTGATTTCATGGTTAAAAGTTAAGATTTGAAAGATAGAAAGGTGTAGGAGTGCGTGTAGATCAAGAAAATACAAGATTTAGGACGAGATCTTACCGGAATCGGGAGAAATCTGAGAAAAAGTTGAGTTAAGCGTGCTGGTCGAACAGGGATTTCCAAAAGTGGGAAATATGACAATGACAGGGGTATTTATAGGATGCCAAAAGGGGAAAGGGCTGTTCGGTAGGATAACACATCGCCTGGGTGACTGTCCGGTCGGATGGCATCTCGATCGGATGGCACCTGTCATCCTTTACCAAGTGGCTATCCGGTCGGATGGCTATTCGACCGGATGGCTCTTGGTTAGTGTGTTTGACGTGGCGATTTTTGTTGATTCGATTTCGATTGCGATCGATGCGATACGATAGATTCTCCTAGTCAAATTACTCTCAGTCCCAAACACTCATATCTCGCATGATCTATTTTTCACCATTTATCGTAGTTCGTTCACGATTCGGGTTCGACTGCATCTCGAGTTAGATTTCGAGTTTCGATTGAGTTCGCTTGCTTATCACAACATAACATAAATAAACATGCACATGTAACACATAAGGCACACACACACGTATAATAACAAGTAAGATTCACAGCTCGAGTTGCGATTAGAAGTCGATTCGATTAGCATAGCTTGATTTTTGATTAGTTAACTTTATCGCATTGTTACTTCCTGTATTTCACAGTCGTAAGTCGATTGATTAACGTTAACACACCTCGATTATTGCATTTACGACACTTACTCCACATAATACAAATAAAATAAAGAAATTTCTACGAGTCAAGTTGCGCGAAATCGGTCGTTGACTTTGACCTTGACTTTGACTTTCACTTATGAAAACACGGGGTGTTACAGCCTCCCATTGTTTAGGGAATTTCGTCCCGAAATTAAGCTGGAAGTTGTACATCACCGTGAATCACGTTAGAGAACTTTCTCTTTCTAGGCTTTCTCTTTAAACAGCTGCGGGTACTTCGCCTTCATGTCGCTTTCGAGTTCCCAAGTGAACTCTGCGCCTCGCTTGCCTTCCCATCGGACTTTCACAATAGGAATGCGTGAGCGTCGGAGTTGCTTGGTTTGGCGATCCATGATTTCGACAGGCTTTTCCACGAAGTGTAATGTTTCGTTCACTTGTAGATCGTCTAGAGAGACATGTAAATCGTGGTTGGCTAGGCACTTTCGGAGGTTTGACACGTGGAAAGTCGGGTGGACGTTACTAAATTCCTCTGGTAATTCGAGTCTGTAGGCGACTTTTCCGATCCTTTCCAGAATCTTAAAAGGTCCAACATATCGAGGCGCGAGTTTCCCTTTCTTGCCGAATCGGACCACACCCTTCCAAGGTGATACCTTTAGGAGTACGTGGTCACCAACGCCAAATTCATGGGGCTTGCGCTTTTTATCGGCGTAACTTTTCTGTCGATCCCGAGCCTTCACCAGATTGTCTCGAATTTGGAAAATTTTTTCGGTCGTTTCTTGTAATAACTCAGGACCGGTTAATTGCGAATGACCGATCTCGTGCCATACAATAGGCGATCGACATCTTCTTCCGTATAATGCCTCGAATGGTACCATTTGTATGCTAGAATGGTAGTTGTTGTTATACGAGAATTCGACTAACGGCAGGTATTTATCCCAATTACCACCGAAGTCTAAGACACACGAACGGAGCATGTCTTCAAGAGTGCGAATCGTTCTTTCAGTCTGACCATCGGTTTGAGGGTGGAAAGCGGTATGTAGATTAAGCGATGTACCGAGTGCCGTTTGAAACGTTTCCCACAGTCGTGAAGTAAACCGAGCATCACGATCAGAGATGATGTCACGAGGCGTTCCATGATTACAAATGATCTCGTCGGTGTAGATTCGGGCTAATCGTTCTACCTTGTAGTCTTCTCGTATTGGCAGAAAGTGAGCTGATTTAGTCAAACGGTCGACCACAACCCAAATGCTGTCGTGACCTGATGACGTGTGCGGTAGCTTGGTTATAAAGTCAATGGCTATGCTCTCCCATTTCCACATGGGGATTGGTGGTTGTTCGAGTAAGCCAGAGGGTCTTTGATGTTCAGCCTTGACTCTAGCACAAGTTAGGCATTTTCCGACGTAGAGAGCAATATCCCTTTTCATACCCAGCCACCAGTACCTATAACGGAGATCCTGGTACATTTTGTCGGCACCGGGGTGAATAGAATACCGAGATTTATGGGCTTCGTCCATTAAGATTTGTCGCAAATCGGTTCGTTTGGGAATCCAAATCCGGTCTAGGAAGTGGAATAACCCATTCGATTTGCTTACAAGTTGGGCCCCATCGTGGTAGATTCTTTCTTTCTTCAGGGTGCGTTCATTAAAACATGCATGTTGAGCGTCGCGGATGAGGATTTCGAGATTGTGTTAGGCTTGAACATTACGGGTGCTAAGTAGGTAACTCCGTCTGCTGAGTGCGTCGGCAATGACATTCGCCTTGCCTGGGTGATAACGGATCTCACAGTCGTAATCGTTGAGAAGTTCTACCCATCGGCGTTGACGCATATTAAGTTCCTTCTGATTAAAGATGTGTTGTAGGCTCCTATGATCGGTGAAGATCGTACACTTGGTACCATACAGGTAGTGTCGCCAAATCTTTAACGCAAAAACCACTGCGCCTAGCTCGAGGTCATGGGTTGTATAGTTCTTTTCGTGGATTTTGAGCTGACGAGATGCATAAGCTATGACCTTGTCCCGTTGCATGAGAACGCAACCAAGGCCAAGGTTGGAAGCATCACAGTAGACAATGAAATCATCGTTTCCGCCTGGCAATGTGAGAACAGGAGTGTTGCAAAGCATGTGCTTGAGGGTTTGGAAGGCAGTCTCTTGTTTGGTTCCCCAGACAAAAGGCTGATCCTTATGCGTAAGAGAGGTAAGCGGTACAGCAATCTTCGAGAATCCTTCGATAAATCTCTGATAATAGCCCGCTAGTCCGAGAAAAGAGCGGACTTCAGACGGATTCTTAGGTGTAACCCAGCTCTTGACAGCTTCAATCTTTGCAGGGTCGACGTGAATGCTTTGACTATTTACGATGTGACCCAGAAACCGAACTTCCTCCAACCAGAATTCACACTTGGAGAATTTGGCATAGAGTTGGTTCCCCTGGAGTAACTCGAGAACCAAACGTAGATGTTGCGCATGTTCGGTCTTCGATTTGGAATAAATCAAGACATCATCGATGAATACGATGACGAAACGGTCGAGATAGGGTTTACACACGCGATTCATCAGATCCATGAAAACCGCTGGTGCGTTGGTTAAGCCAAAAGGCATGACAACAAATTCGTAGTAACCGTAACGAGTATGAAACGCGGTTTTGGGTATATCCTCCTCTTGAATACGATTCTGGTGATATCCTGAACGCAGGTCGATCTTTGAGAAACACGTAGCGCCTTGTAGTTGATCAAACAAATCGTCAATGCGAGGTAGAGGATAGCGGTTCTTGATAGTTAACTTATTTAGTTCCCGATAGTCGATACACATCCTGAACGACCCGTCCTTCTTTTTGACGAAAAGGACTAGCGCGCCCCAAGGAGAGGTGCTCGGGCGAATGAAGCCTTTCTCAAGTAATTCCTGGAGTTGGGTTGAGAGTTCGCGCATTTCGGACGGCGCAAGTCGATAAGGAGCTTTGGCAATAGGGTTAGCTCCAGGAATGAGGTCGATACGAAAGTCGATATCACGACTTGGCGGTAATCCGGGAAGATCCTCTGGAAAAACATTAGGAAATTCTCGAACCACAGGAACGTCTTTCACTTCCTTCTTCTCTTTCTTTTCCTTCTCCGCTGCTACAACGTTAGCCAAGAAAGCCCTGTATTCCTTGCGGAGATACATGCTGGCTTGCACGCATGACATAAGCTTGAGACCCTTCGAAGTAGTATCACCGTATACACACAATGAGTCACCATTCGTGAGTGAGAATCGAATCATCTTGTCGAAGCATACAACTTCAGCATGGTTTTCTCGAAGAAAGTCCATGCCTACTATGACGTCGAAACTTCCGAGTTGCATCGGAATAAGGTCAATTGGGAAGATGTGATTGTTGAGCTCGAGAGTACAATCACGGATAACGGAATTGACACTGACGGTCCTTCCGGTAGCGACTTCAACATCGAATGCTGAGGAGAGTTGGGAACGTTTACGACTAAGGAGTTTCTCAAATTCGAGCGACACAAAGCAGTTATCGACTCCAGTATCAAACAAACATGAAGCATAAATACCATTCATAAGGAACGTACCATTGACCACATTGTTGTCGGCCTGGGCTTGACGCACGTTGAGGTTGAAAGTTCTGGCGCGTGCGGCCTGTTGTTGCTGTTGCTGTTGTTGTTGTTGTTGTTGTTGCTGATGTGGCTGCTGTTGTTGAGGCTCTTGCTTTACGACCCTGTTTGGGCACATGTTGGCGAAATGGTTCGGGTCGCCACATGCGAAGCAGGCTCTGGCTTTGACTGCGGGTGCCGGAGGAGCTTGTTGACCCTGTGGGGCAGTGAGCAGGAGCTTGTCGGATGCGGCAGTTAGCAGTAAAATGGCCGTATACGTTGCAGTGAGCACAGTAACGGCAAGCAATGGCAGTTGGGTGGTGGTAGGTGCAAGTAGGGCAGAGCGGGTGTGGCCCAGTGTATGCACGCTTTGCAGGCGGTGCATTGGCCACAGGCGCTACTACTTGACGCTGTTGGACAGGTACGGCTTGAATTGGTGCAGCAGTGATCGCACAGTTCTTGTTGCTGGAGCTGTTCTTTCTCTTGTTCTTCCTCTTGTTGCCTGATGAGGTGGGTTTAGCAGTTGGTATGGCAGTGGTAGCTTGATGCAGATGCTTCGAAGTCTTATCCCAGACACCAGCCTTAACTCGCTTGTCGTTGATTTCAGCGGCCAGTAGGTAAGTCTCCTCGATCGTCGTAGTCTTAGCCGCTTGCACGAAATCAGCAACGCAGTCGGGCAGGGCCCGAATGTACTTCTTGATCGTCATGTCGGGAGTCTTGACTTGGTCGGGACAGATAATGCTGAGCTGTTTGAAACGAGCAGTAAGCCCAGCATTGTCACCATCCTTTTGCTGTATGTGCCAAAATTCATCCTCCAGCTTTTGACGTTCGTGAGGAGGGCAGAATTCCTCTAGCATAACTTCCTTGAGTTCGTCCCACGACAGACCGTAGGCTGCATCGTTCCCTCGCTTGTTCCTCTCGGCCGTCCACCAGTCAAATGCTCGGGACTGGAAAACGCCGGTAGCATTCAGAGTTTGAAGGTCATCAGGGCAACCACTCTGTCGCAGAGTAACCTCAATAGAGTCAAACAAGTGGAATAGTGCAGTGGGACCTCCTTCGCCAGTGAATTCTTTTGGCCCACAAGACTTGAATTGCTTGAAGCTGAAAGGCCTTGCAGCAGCTTTGGGAGCGTCGGTTCTTGACTCTTCAGACAATTTGCTGGCATTCTCATAAACATCACTCACAGCCTTCGCTACGCTTTTAGCGATGATGGAAGCAAGACGTCTGTCTCTCTTCTCTTGATGAGAAAGTTCATGACGGGATCCAGACGACATTGTCTGCAATAGACATCGCCACGGAACTCAACACGTTGTATTCGAATCTCACCCCACACGTTTTCTACTTACTAAAGTTCAGTAACACGTACATTTGCGCATACACATATCACATAGAGCACACTTTCACGTATACACATAAGCACGTAGAGCACATAATCACATAACGCCTAAGCATGTAGAGCATAGAAGCAATAAACACATACGCATTGAATCACTAAAAGCAGCCAGAAAACAGAAACCTATTATTCAAGGCTCGCGATCGTTCGAGTATAGCGATCGCGTTTAGTATATCGAATAGCGTAGTGTAGCATAGGTTTGTCCAAAATTCGGCGATTTGTTAGCGCCTTGAGATAAAAATTCAGTGCGAGTCGTGCGTGTTGATCGAAATGAAAGCAAAATCGAGTAACTCTTCAAAAATTTAAACACATAAATAGGTAAAAGCACATAAAATCGACGAATTATCAGAGCGACAACTACCGACTCCAAACACATAAATTGAGAATTAGATCGTCTGCGGCAACTAGACGTTGACTACCCAAAGTGATTCGACTATTCTCAACAGACTTGTCGTCACACTTCGACTTTCGGGATCGTGTTTCTGCCTCGATTCTTGGGCATTCAACACGTACTCCCTGGGTCATACTCATGAACTCAGGTCGTTGAAGTTCGTCGAGGCTTTGGTGAGACGAGTAAAAGTTTGGAGCAAGTTGTCAAGGTTAGGGTTTCACCCCTAGCTTAGCAACTTCTTCCTTGTTTTAGCAAAATTGAGGAGATTATTCATCAAAATATGGATTTCACTCCTGATTTGGTACGATTCTCCTCGTTTGTTATTGTATATAATGAGGAAATCGTTGATAAATCGATAAAATCGTCACTGACCAAACAATTTAGTCGAGAGTTTTGCGGTTTTCACACCTAATCCCAACGAAAT
This sequence comes from Helianthus tuberosus, assembly GCA_030545235.1. NCBI lineage: Eukaryota > Viridiplantae > Streptophyta > Magnoliopsida > Asterales > Asteraceae > Helianthus > Helianthus tuberosus. The sequence goes on along the minus strand of CM060429.1, from coordinate 58,802,425 downwards.
CGCTTGACCCCATTTGAAAATTCGAGTGCAGTGATAGCGAGAAATAGCTAGGTACAGCGCGTAAGTTCGGTATGTTGGTTCTTAACTATAGTCTAGGTCTCTAAGACATCGACCCGGACTAGGTCGAATCTTGCCTAATTCCCTATAGTTATGGCTCTGATACCAATCTGTCACACCCCAACCGATGGCGGAATCATCGGGGCATGGCACTGAGCGAAACAGATTGTCCAGAAGTGTCCATAACAATTATCAATACTATTCAATTCAAATAATACGTCCCATACCGTATTTCAAACATCAAAATAATTATTACAGACATAAATCCAGTCAAATATTCTGTTCCGACAACTCAGATTTAAATAGACAGCAATTGTTTATCTGCTTCTAGAGACCCCTGATTCGTTATCTACAGACAACTATTTGTTGGGCTCTAGAGCGTTATTCTAGCTTCAAAATCCTACCACATATGCATCCTAAGCACCTGTCGCATACGTTAAACTAAGTCAATACATAAAATGTAAAGGTGAGCATACAAGTTTGATAATAGCATATAGAGTTCGAATTCGTTTACGCATAACCAGCACGTACACATAGTGAAATGAAGCACGTTAGTTATCAACACAGATCCATCGATACCAATGACTGCGGGTTGACTGCCCGAGGCAGTTCGCAATACATGATTACCACTGTAATCCATGCAAGTAAGAGATCCTTAACAACCCCCGTGCGAACGGGTGCTGAGTCCAAACTATAGTACTATCATTGCTAAGGTAGGTACACAGCATTCCATGAGTAAACATAACAACAAGCATTCATAAGCCACGTATAACATGCATTAACGGTTAGCGTTCAAATAGTTTGAGTAGTGTGATAGTTGTAGTTTGAATATTCGTAACGTATGTAACACCCAAAAGTGCTTAAAGTAAAGAGGGATCGAGTATACTCACATCGATTATGGATTGAAGGGAGCGCTTAGCGAGTACGGTTAGCCTGAATAGATTCAGTAGCATAACGATAAGCGATTCGTAAAACGTCACAAGGTGTGAAAGGGTCGGATAGGGGTTCGATCGGATGGCAATTCGATCGGACAGCAACCCATGCGGATAACAATCCGTTCGAGTGGTCATCCGGTCGGATAGTGATCCGGTCGGATGACGATTCGAGTGGATTGTTTCTTCCTATAAGAAGTATGTGTTTGTGTATGATGGTTATACATTTGAAGTTTTCGTTGTAGCATTTTGAAAACAATTAAGTATCTCTATCTTTCAAGTCGGTCGATCGGATGACTAGTCGCGCGGATGGCAATTCGTTCGAATGGTCATCCGGTCGATCGGTGACTTAGTGATAAGGTTACTTATTGAAAACTAGATTACTACGGATGTGTCATTCGATCGAATGGTAATTCGATCGGATGGCAATCCGTGCAATTGAACCTGTTGGGAATTGTTAAGTCTTTTAAAGTCTTAGTATCTCATGATCCGAAGAGTAATCCTTCTAGATGGTCATTCGATAGGATTGCAATTCGTTCAATACCCAAACTTTAATTAAGATTGTTTAAAGGTGGGACCCAAGTGTAATCCGTTCGGGTGGCAATTCGTTCGGGTGGCCTATCCGGTCGGATGGTAATCCGTTCCGTTTGTCCTGTTCGTTCTACACTTGGTCGTTTTGAAGGTTTGTCGTTATGTCGAGTCACTTTGACAACGTGTTAGCCAACAGAACCCCTAGTTCAACCCAGTTGACCAACCCGACAAGGAATCACCCTAGTTTGGCCGGTTACCGGCTTGAGGCAGTTGTTCTTGGTTAACCCGAAGTCGATAGTCTCGTGAGTAGAATCCGGATCTTGAACTAGTACAACACTATAATTGAGTAGAAGACTAATTCAGGGTCGGATCCTATCAGTTTTGAGTACTTGGAGTGCGAAAGAGTTGGAAGAAAGTTAAAACCATCTTTCAATCCTTTTTCTCCATCCTTGTGTCAAGATCTTTACAAGATCTATGGGGAAATCGGCTAGATCTAAGTTGTTCTTGGTGGGTTGAGGTCAAAGCATGAAGTTCTTATTGAACACATGATGACATCACCTTAGAACACCCGAAATCTAGTGATTTCACGGTTAAAAGTTAAGATTTGAAAGATAGAAAGGTGTAGGAGTGCGTGTAGATCAAGAAAGTACAAGATTTAGGACGAGATCTTACCGGAATCGGGAGAAATCTGAGAAAAAGTTGAGTTAAGCGTGCTGGTCGAACAGGGATTTCCAAAAGTGGGAAAGATGACAATGACAGGGGTATTTATAGGATGCCAAAAGGGGAAAGTGTTGTTCGGTCGGATAGCACATCGCCTGGGTGACTGTCCGGTCGGATGGCATCTCGATCGGATGGCACCTGTCATCCTTTACCAAGTGGCTATCCGGTCGGATGGCTATTCGACCGGATGGCTCTTGGTTAGTGTGTTTGACGTGGCGATTTTTGCTGATTCGATTTCGATTGCGATCGATGCGATACGATAGATTCTCCTAGTCAAATTACTCTCAGTCCCAAACACTCATATCTCGCATGATCTATTTTTCACCATTTATCGTAGTTCGTTCACGATTCTGGTTCGACTGCATCCCGAGTTAGATTTCGAGTTTCGATTGAGTTCGCTTGCTTATCACAACATAACATAAATAAACATGCACAGGTAACACGTAAGGCACACACACACGTATAATAACAAGTAAGATTCACAGCTCGAGTTGCGATTAGAAGTCGATTCGATTAGCATAGCTTGATTTTTGATTAGTTAACTTCATCGCATTGTTACTTCCTGTATTTCACAGTCGTAAGTCGATTGATTAACGGTTAACACACCTCGATTATTGCATTTACGACACTTACTCCACATAATACAAATAAAAAAAAGAAATTTCTACGAGTCAAGTTGCGCGAAATCGGTCGTTGACTTTGACCTTGACTTTGACTTTCACTTATGAAAACACGGGGTGTTACAAATAATCTGACCCTTTAGGATTGTGTCCTTGCTGACTCAAACTACTGGGTTGAGGGTAACGTCACCTTCAAAAGAGGGGCCTACTACAATAACTAAGATAATCTCTTAAAAAGTGCAAAAGTGCGGAAATAATCAAAGGTTACACTACACACGAGTCGGATCCAAGTGATTCATCTTGTCTATCTATTTTTACTTTTATTTTATTTTTCAGCATTTTAGTTAGTTTTATTTTACTAGTTTAAAAACCTTTTTTTCTAACTTTTGATTTGATTAGACGTTGAGGATAAACCGGTACTAAAAGCTCTTGTGTCCTTGGACGACCTCGGTATCTTACCAACACTATACTACGCTCACGATGGGTGCACTTGCCCATATTTGTGTTTAGTGTTAGTAAATATCGTGTTTTATAAATTTAAAACTTGGCTAAAAAAGTGTAAAAGGGCTTAAAATATACATAAAAAATATAGCACACTACACGCACATCAAGTTTTTGGCGCCGTTGCTGGGGACACAAGGATTTTAAGAAAGCTTAAAATCGACGGCCTAATCAGTCTTTCAAAACTTTTTCAAAATGCGCGCACATTTTTCTGCATTTTAATTTAGTTTGCATTTACAGTAGCCTGAACACGGGGCCGTGTTCACTGAACACGGGGCCGTGCTGCATATTTTTTTAAAAAACACCCAGATACAGAGTCCGAACACGGGGTCGTGCTCACTGAACACGCCCCCGTGCTCAATAAACAAGTAACTTTTAATTCAAAGGCCCAGATACAGATCCTGAATACGGGCCGTGTCCACTGAACACGGGGCCGTGTCCAGCCTCTGTTTCCGTTTTTATTTTTGTTTTCTGGTCTCGAGACTCTGTTGTGGTCTGTTGAGTGATTCTTATAGATCAATACTCAGGAGGCTACAACTACACCTATGAGGAGGATGATTATAGGGTAGATTATTGCACTAATTGTGGTAACCCGCACTCGGTACAATATTGTAACTTATTTCAACCATCCACTTCATACACCTACTATGAGGAGCCCAGGTACGAGCCATCGACTTCATACACAACCTATGAAGACCAAAGGTATGAATCTTCTCCCTCATACTCATATTTTGATGAACCAAGGTATGAGCCTTCATACTCATACTTTGAGGAACCAAGAAATGAGCCACCACCTTCATATGCTTATTATGAGGAACCATGGCGTGAACAACCCACATCATATGAGTATTATGAAGAACAAAATTACGACCCTTATACATCATATACTTACAATGAAGAACAATGGTATGAACCATCTACTTCATATGAGTACTATGAGGAACCAAGGATCGAACATCCGGATTCAAGCTTTGAAAATCCCGATCCTTATTCTATCACCGAAGTGACCGATAGGATACTAGAACACCTTAAAACTATCGAGCGATACATAAAAGAGACTCGCGCAAGGGAAGAGGGGTCCCGCGCAAGAGAAGAATTAAATAAAGAAGAGATAGTTGAAGAGGTAAAAATGTAAGAACAAATAAGTGAAAAACCGACACATGAGTCAAACAACGAAAAAGGTGAGTCCGTTAACGTTAAAATTCAAGAAGAGTCTAATTTTGAAGAAATTAATCTCTTGTCACCTTCTTTCAAAAATCATTGTTTAGTACCCACTCATGCAAAGTTTTTAAAAGAGTTAAACACTAGCACTAAAATTGACGAAACGGTAAGCATTAAGTTAACATATGATCAAACTACGCTAATAAAAGAAGATCCATTTGAAATTAACATTACACCGGTTCCATGTTTCTTTCAAACTTCCTTTATTAGTAATATTACATCTGATAAAGATCTTTGTGTTAATATAATGCCAAATTACTTCAAATACCCATTTTTCTATCTAATCGGAAAACAATAAAATCAATAGGGATAGTTGAGGATGTGTTGGTCCAGTCCAATCAATTGGTAATCCCAACCGACTTCGTCATCCTTGATGACGCTCCACTAGTGTTGAGACGACCTTTTGTGAAAACCCACAAAGCTTTGATTAATCGGAAGAAAAACAACTTACCCATTCAATTAGGGGCCTTCAAAAGGTGTGTCGTGTGACAACTGTGTTCTGTAATCATCGTATAATGTAAAACAATGTTGGTTATCAATAAAACAATGTGCTTTGGTGTTATTATATGTGTTATTGTGTTTGATGATTTTACAATTTGATTCGATTTCGATTTCAAGCTTTAAGTCACTTTCTGGAAGGTTATACGCAAACTGGTGCAAAAACGCAATCAGTTTAACGCGACGTACACTCCGGAACTGTGACGTAAGCCAAACAAACCCTAAGTATCCTTTACATAACTTAGAAATAAGTTTCGAAGGATTCAGTATGGCAAAAACATGTTAATTCGAGCTTTAGAACTATTTACGACAAAACTGCGAAACGAACATTGGTGACCGCCCGGATAATATTTAAATCCTGAAAATATTCTGTTATGATTAAAATTTTATTTTTAATCAGGTCCGTGTTGAAAAATAAATTAAAACGCTTAGAAACGTTATTTTTCAAGTTCAAGCGCGTACCGCGTGTTACTGCGTGACACAGTGCTTCTACTGCAAAACGCGGACAACGCAGCCAGTCTTGGCAACTGAAATTTATTTCAGTAATATTTTGGCGAGTTTATTTTTATAGAATAATAAAAATAATTTAGAACGCCATAAACCGGGATTTAAACGCTAGATAAAATACCCGGTATCAAGTTAAATACCTGCTTTTATCTAATTTACCAAACAATTTACACTTTAACCCCCTCCCCTTATAAATTTACGGTCATATTTGAGTGGCCCCCACCAAATATTTCATAAATCTTGCAAGATCTCTAAATATCTCATTTGATCTTGTTTTGACACTTGTTGTTGCATGCCCTTTTATGAATCTTCTCTATATCTTCTTACATATCTTTCAAAGATCATCCTACTTCACTCAACACTCCAAATCTCCTCCTTCTCTCCTCTCTCCCAACCGTAACCTCACCACCATCACCATCACCATCTTCATCTCTTTGCAACTTTGTTCTTGAGAATCAAGTCCCTTTCCAAGCATATTTCAAGTGATTGTGAAGAATCAAAGGTGTTTCCAAGGTGTTTTCAAGTGATTTCAAGCTTCCTATCATCAAAATCTCATCCCACAACCTACTTGAATCTTGAAGGTATAACATTTATTTTTAAATCATACTTTTGATTCTTGGTTGTTCTTGATGATTTGAAGTTTCTCTTGAATCTTGGAATTTTCACAAACTTGAAATCTAAAATGAAATGGGTCTTGATACAAATAAAAATGGTGGTGTATACATATATGTATATAACCGTACATATATATGTGTGTATATGAGTTTTTGAGTTTGAGTTTGGTTCTTGATATGTACTTGTTTAAGTTGTTGCTTGTTCTTGAATAATAGTCAAAATGCAAGTGGTTGATGATCTATGTATGATATGATAAATGTTCAAATAACATCAGCAAATAAACATAAATAAGTTGCATTTTGGATGCATCTAGTTCATGTAAAATGTTGATGAAATGATAGAGTGCTTTAGGCACTTGTACATGAAGATACATGTTGATTTAAAGCTCAAGAAATGGTAAAAAAGGGTTGTATGACAAAAATGTTTTTGAACAGGTTATAAACACTAAAAATAATATTATTTGATGTATTATAATGGCATGAAACTTTGACATAGGTTTGATAGCTTTGCATGTTGTACATATAGCTTAAAAAGTGGTAAATTATGTGAAATTTGCATAATTTATGTGCTTTATATAAGACCTGCACTATCATGATTATAACCATTATTTTATTCAGTAAATAAAATGGGTTATGTTAAAATTTCAAGTCGTTTCGATTTGGGATGGTTCGGGTAACGTTTGATGCAAAACTATGCGGTAAAACGGTAAAAAAATCGCCTTTTCGGAGAATTTTTATTTAACTGTTTTAGATCAGTAACCAAACTAATAGTTTTGATATAAAAACAAGTATTTTAACTTATATTAAGTTTACTTGGTGTTTGGTTAGTCATACGTGACTTCCGACGCCCAAAAATGTCACCGAATCGCTAAAATAAGTGTTTTTCGACATACACTAGAATGGGTTGTTCATGAATAAATTTTATGTATTACAATGTGCTATGTGTTTTACAATATGTGTATGATGATGTGTTAGTGTTGACAAGATTATGTGTATTACGCTTGAGTATATATATACAAATACACCAAAATAATAAAAAATAATAACTTTTCGAGAAAACTCGAAGTTATGTGAAAATTCTAAGTATCGGAGAAACTTATGTATTTTGTGGGTTTTTGATTATTAAATCATTCCTATTTAATTTAGGACGAATAAACAATTTGAGGGATTGTGTTAACATATAAAAACACACCCAAAGGTGAGTACATAGATCCCCTCTTTTACTGTTTTCGATTGTTTTGGGGTGATTCATATGTATCAAAACGATTTCAATATTTTTATGATGATTTAAAAAACGATTATGATGGTTTATACTAAACTAATAACGATTTCGACAATGTGAACAAACTTGTTGGTTGTAGTTACATAACGAATGACATTCATTAATTTTGGCCGAACCGACCAGTATTAGGTTATGGTACCATAGGATCCGACAAATCCCGTTATCCGACTGCACCCATGGTTATGTGTGGGATAAGTGGGTAACGACTGAACCTGATGATTGTTAACTTACCCTTTGGTGGTTTGTTAATACGAGTTGAACGAGTTGACCGATGAACGAGTCACGAAGGTTTGAATGTTATTAGCGAGACGACCATAAGTAGTTTTTCACAATTAAAACGAGAACGATTTGGAACGAGAACGATATTAAACGATTGTACGATTTTGAACAATTGAACGATTATGAACGATTTAAACAAATGAATGATGATCTATAACGAGAACGAGTTAAACGATGTCACACAACGATGTTTACGAAACTATATAAACCATACGAGTTTTATTACTAGAACGATTTATGATTTGGTTAAACAAATGTTTTGGGTTAAGATTCATGGCATCGAGGTTTATAAATTATAACCAATCTGTTTTGACTTGGTTATTCATTTTACAATGCAAACATTTTACAAAACAAGGTTTCTAATATCGATTAACGAAGTTGTACGAGATATTTCAACATGTAAACGAGCCATGAATCTGACACTCACACAAAAACTATGTGCTCACCAACATTTCTTTGTTGACTTTGTTTTTACATATGTTTCAGGTGATGTTGCTTAATGTTGATTGCGAATAGGATGCATGCTCACTTAGGACTGGACGAGGCCTTAGTGATTTAATAACGATGATAAACTATGTTTGACTTGCTTGTTTAACTTTAAGACAATGTTAATGAATAAATAAAACAAGACGCTTTTGTATCCATGGTTTCGAAACAATAATTCTGTTACAACACTCCCCGACGTTTCCGCCACGATTTGTTGTTTTACGTGGTCGGGGTGTGACAGAAGAAGTTGGTATCAGAGCCAATGGTTATAGGGAATTAGGTTATTAGTAATGTTTTGACCTAGACTATAACTTTCTAGGACCCCAACGCAAGTTTATTTGCATTTTGATTTTTAAAACAAAATCCGAATCTGCTTCAAAAATTAATCATCCGTTCTAGGATGATTGATTACTAGGTTTTGAACCCTCTGTTGTAATGTTTTGAACCCTTCCAGTTTGACTCATTTTTGGCTTAGTGCCTTCTGAGTTTCAAAATCTCATCAAAGTTTGGGTCTAAATAATGTGAACACGTGCAAACTGGAAGAGTGAATGCCTGTACCCTGAGTTTTCTGTCTAAGGCTAGAGTGTTCGTACAAATCCACATAATCGGACCAGTCACTCTTACCTGGGAACTCTTGGGGTGAGTGTTCACTTATAGGCGAGCATGTCTTCGCGGTACATTCTTTTGATTCATTACTTTGATTAGTCACTGCGTGTCATTTGTTTGTTCGAGGTAACGAACAAAGGATCGCCTTCCTGATCTTTTGTCGATATTTTCAATACCTCTTTTGTTTTTCCTAACTATCGACCTCACTCGTTTCTCATATTTCCTTGTTAGACAATGCCTCCTCGACGTGATGCACAAACTTTTACTGCTGAAGAAGTTGCAGCCCTTGTCTCTCAGCAAATGGATGCTGTGCTTCCAGGCGTTGTGACCCAAATCCACGAGCTATACAACAACAATAATAATAACAATGCACAATATAATTTCAAGAATTTCAATTCTGCTAAGCCACTAAAGTTTTCTGGGTCACAAGGAGCAACTGCGCTCCTTCAATGGTTCGAAAGTATCGAGAACACATTCAGACATGTGCAATGTCCGAATGGGCGTAAGGTTGAATTTGCATCAAGTGTGTTTGAGAAGCGTGCTCTTACTTGGTGGAACGGAGTGATACGCGATAGGGGTGCCGAAGTGGCATTGGCACAAACATGGGAAGAGCTTCGAGCTCTCATGATGAGAGAGTTTTGTCCCCGTCACGAAATTCGAGCTTTGGAACGAGAGTTTGACGATCTAAAACAAGATGGGGGAGAACACCGTGCGTATACGGATCGATTTGAGGAACCCAGTCTTCTGTGTCCTACTATGGTTACCCCGTTGGAGAAAGCGATAGAGAGGTATATCGATGGGTTACCCGATTCCATATAGGATATTGTGACTGGCGTTAATCCTACTACTGTACGTCAAGCAATCGAGTTATCTGCTACCCTGACTGAGTCGCAAGTCAGGAAGGGTAAACTTACCTGCAAGGGTGACAAAAAGAAGTCGACCGAATCTGTCAAGGAAAAGGGTAAGGGTAAGAAAGGTGAGTCGTCGAAGAAGTCAAGAAAGCGAAAGGGTGCTCAGAACTTTGCAGTTACTGCTCAGAACCCTCAGAACCCTCAGAACCCTCAGAACCCACCAGCTCAACCTCCTGCGAAGAAAGCGTATGCTGGTACCGCACCTCATTGTGCTCGCTGCAACGGTCATCATGTTGCACAATGTGCACAACGTGTGATAAGCTTGGGCATCTGGCCAACATCTGTCGTTTGGGTCAGAATCAGATTGTTCAGAATCAAGCTCCAGTTCAGGGGAATGCTGCTAGATTCCCACCGGGTTCATGTTTCAATTGTGGAGAGTTTGGTCACTTCCGCAACAACTGTCCAAGGTTGGTGAATGCTAATGCGAACCCGAATGCGAATGTCAACGCAAATGTGAATCCCGCTCGTGGGCGAGTGTACAATCTGAATGCTAACGAAGCGGGGGCTGACAACGAGGTGGTTAATTGTTGGTGCATACGTCTGTCGACTTCGTCTTGTATCGAGTCTAGTATTAGAATTGTTAGATCAGGGCGCGTTGTACGAGAAAATAGGAGAGTTTAGGGTGTATTAAAGGTAATTTCGCTTGAAGTGGTAATTCCGCTTGAAAGAGACTTGTGCAGTTTCAAGCGAAATTAACATAGTTAATTCCGCTTGAACTGACACACTGCCACATTCAAGCGGAATTAGATCTCTATATATAGCTTCCCAAGCGAAATCATTTTTATCTTTCATCATTCCGGTACCGAATTGCTGCCGACGCGTCGTTTGATCTGTAAAGCTGTCATATCAATAAAACAAGACGATTAATAGTGAAACAAGTTGTTTTACAAGTCTGTTTCTTTGTTTCCACCTCTGAAACAGACAAGAGCTCTTCTGATTAACTCGTTTGGGTCACAACTCGATCCTACATGTGGTATCAGAGCTCAGGAAGAAGAGTTCTTGCCAAAACAACCTTATTTTCTGACTTCTACACCTTCTTTTTGAAATTGAACTAGTTTTCACGGTCAAAATGGTCTGAATTACACATATCATAAGAGAAACAGTATTTTAATGAATCCTTGAGAAAATTGGACCTTAATTCGATCTAAATCTGGTAAAATTCTTAATTCCGTTTGAAAACAGATCGAAAATAGATGACGTCAGCAGTGTTTCAAACGAAATTAGCACATTATTCCGCTTGATTCTGCTATTCCGCTTGAAGAATTTACATAATTCCGCTTGAAAATACCTAATTCCGCTTCAGTGGGTAATTTCGTTTGAACCGTTTCAAGCGAAATTAGGTAATTCCGCTTCAAGGTAGCATTTCGTTTGAAAGTGTGTTGGTTCAAGCGAAATGAGTGATTCTGCTTCAAAGTGATTTCGTTTGAGGGTGTGATTTTGCTTCAAAGAGGTTATTCCGCTTCAAAGCGTTATCTCGCTTGAAAGGGTGTTTTCGCTTCAAAAGCTGATTCCGTTTGAAGAGTTGATTTAGTTTGTGGGTTAATTCCATTTGAACTTGTATTTTTGTGAAAAAATTCCCGAAACATGGACGAGGATTTCTACAATGCGTTTGCTACACCGATTGCACCTGTTACAGCTGCTGAAACAGTGTACAGTGAGAATGAAACAGGAACTTATCAGAAACCACCAAAGCTCATGTACATTGAAGATTTTCAAGGATGGAAAAATCGATTCGAGAACTGGGTGCAAGCTTATAAATTTGATGCATGGTGTTCATTGTTGAAAGATTATGAGAAACCAAAGAATGAACGTGGGATTGAAAAAGCTATTTGTGACTATTCAGAGAATGACAAATTGAAATTTACAAGTGAGAAAATGATGATCAGTATTCTTCAACAAGCGATTAATGAAGATATCTTTGTTTTGCTCCAACATGATAATACAGCTAGGTCAATTTGGGAAGCATTGATTCAGAAATTCAAAGGAAGCGCAGATATGATCAAAAATAAAAAGGTATTATTGAAGAAATCGTTTGATATGTTTACAGCTTTTGATCATGAAACAACAAAGCAGACTATTGATAGATATTGTCATCTGGTATTGGAAATGAAAAGTTAGAACTTGAAATGATTGAGAGTGAAAGGATTAAACGTTTGGTGTTGAGTTATACAACATGTGATTATTTGATTGATCATGTTTATCCTACTGTTGCAGGTCTTGAAGTATTCATGGAGAAAAAGACTGAAGATACTGATACTGGTAAGAAACAAAGTGTCAAGTATAACAGATGTCCGCCCCCGATCCATGAGAGTTATTCTCCCAGGAATCCTAACGAGGAGCGTCTAAAAAAGGCAGTCAACATCAAGTTAAAGTCTGAAATCATTGATGAATTACCAGACAATATTGATGTCACATTCACAGCGTCTGACACTGATCATGAGTCTGAGTTAGTAAAGAAAGTGGTCGATCAGGTGTTAGATATGGATGAAGAGTCAAAACCGGAGTCTAAGTCTGAAAGTTCGAGTTCGTCAGAAAAGAGTCTGAGTTCGAGTTCACCGGTTAAACGGATTTACAATAAAGAATTCCTGTTATCAAAATCTAATTTGAATGACAGACCAATCAAAGTAGTATATACTTTGAATGATTCAGACAAATTATATTCTGATGAGGAATTTCCAATAAGAAGTGTCAAAACTGAAATGATCAAACAGGTTTTCAAATTAACAGAAATTAATATTTCTGAAATAAAAGATTTAAATCTTCATGAAAAACCTAAAAAGTACACTTCAAGAGTTCAACAGAGATTGAACAAGAAAAAAGGTTATGGTTCTGGTTATAGTTTCAAAAGAAACCAAACCATAACAGTAACTTCAAAAAGAAAGGTCTTTGTAAAACCCTAACTCATATGTGACTAAAGTCGTAGCGGAAATTCGTACCATAAAATTTTTCTTTGCATTACAACACCTTGACGCACTTGAAATCAATTCTAAGGTTAAACCTTTTTATTTAAATACGTTTATTACACTCATCTACAATAAGAAAACATAATTTGTACTTATTAACTACACCCTCAACGACTTCCGTACAATCCGTTAAGTGACTCGATCTTCGATCTCCGCTCTTCGATGATTCCCCATGTCTTGTACAACCTGCACTCATCATAAATGGTCGTAACATTAGTACATATCAGAAATAAAGACAAGATTTATCCTTATACATTCTTCGTTCCATTATCTCTTTTCTTTCAAACATTCCATCTGACCATCAATTCCTGGTGATATTTCGACCTATGCCTGCATTATATTTTATACTCAAGGTACATCATTAATAACATTAGTAGTCAATCATATTAACAACCTGCATACACCCCTACAATTATACCATTGCACTTACATACCTACATGCATACCTACACACATAAATACATACATACATACATGACTACCCACGTACATGCCTACCCACATATCGAATCCATTCGTATTTACCCTAGTACATACTTACTTACTTACATGCATACGTCCGCATATACTTACTTACACCCATATAATCATACAAACGCATTTTAATGCATACATACATACATACCATCGTACATACCTGCCATACCTAAAACATAACATAGGAGGGTTATAAATAGCTTACAAGTGTTTAAATCCGTATTTAAACGAATACATATATGTATAGAGACATACAAACATACATACATACCTACCTACAAGTGTGCTTACCCTATTGCTCATAAAACGTAAGTTAATTTAGTCATTCGTAACTTGAAACACGTTTAAACGAGTCCCCAAGACAAAACGAGGCACGAAACAACTTTTTGGAGAAACAAGACCCGCCGCGCGACGCGACGGGCCGTCGCGCTACGCGACGCCCCCAAAAACACAGACGGTTGTTGCTGCTGTGCTGCAGATTTCCAGCGCAACCGAATTTCACGGAAACTGTCATAACTTCTTCGTTATAGGTCCGTTTTACCCGATTCTTTTTCCTACGCATCCGTAATTTAATTCTCCATCTTATGGTATTAAGATCCGACATCCGGATTAACAAAATTCCAGACTTTTAAGTCTTCGGCTTACTACCCTTTTTACCAAGAATTCACCCGTTCATAATCTTATCACATCAACATGTTTATTTAAGCTTTTAACTCGTGGAACTCCTTATTTCATACCTCCTATCATATTAATCTCAATTCACGGGTTCCTTAAGTGGTAAACTCCGTTTACGCTTAATTGCTTATTTTGACCCGTTAAGGGTATTTGTGCATTTTAGTGTCTTTGACCCTAACAATCATACCTTACGCTCTCATACTTGTCCTAAAACATTCTCTTGACCAAATTACTTGCTTCTAACATCTCTTAAAGGTCGTTTGTCCGATATACCCATCAAGGGCGTTCTAGTCAACTTTAACCTCATCATTTACAACGAAGAGCTTCAACATATAACTAACCTCAAACGTCATGTTTATTTTGTTAAAAACACTATATTACTTAAACAAGCTAAGAAGTGATTACGGAAATCACTTACCTTGTGCATCCGTGTTCGTATCTACTCCTTGCCTCCTCTTGACCCGTTAGTCATCCATGCTTCGAGTCCGTCACGACATGATTCCTATTCTTTCGTGTCACCAATTTACATTCTCGTTAGCATACGACATAGTACATGTTAACGATCATATTAATCACATGTTTCACATTTGACTTTCGTTAGTCGATTCTAGCTAACACAAACATATAGCCAAATTCATATCCCCTTAAACGCATGTAATTCATCATGTCAGTCCGTTTAATACATATCGACATAACAGGTACCATACCACTTCCTATAATCCTACCCTTATGGTAACTAGTTAAATCGTACTTCATATACGTAGTTGACTTTCTGAAAGTCAACAGTTCATTAATTTAACTTTTGACTTATCATCATATACTCGTAACATCATAACAAACTATACGGACGACACTATATACATTTCATCATCCACTTGGTGTGTGTACACCATTTAATGCACATTGTACAACTAATTAAAGCACATTCTTCCTAGTTCATATGTAATTCATCAAACCCTACTACTAATCATCATGCATCATTCACATATAAGCACCAAACATATTAACATCACATTTCTTTCCATTCAACTCACAAGAATTCATCATATCCATCATAATACATCAACAATCAACAAGAATTGCACATGGATGATCATTCAAGTCATCATCTTCACCAAAACAAATGGGTTTCACCTCTAAACATAAAATTAACCTAAACCATTCATAGTCTATGTTCTATATCATGATACTAACACATACTCATACTAAATTTCATCCCGATTCACGGATTAAAACATAACCCACTTCATACAAGATCACAAATCTTAATTTTTAGACATACCTTATGATTCCCTTGTGAAGGTGATCATTAATCCATGTTCATTTATGAATTTAAGCTTCGATTTATCCTTCAATTTGATCATATAAGGTGGAGCTAGGGTTTGGCTCAAATGGGAGCTCCTGATCTTTCTCGAACACACACGATGTGTGTGTTTGTGTGTGAGTTTTGTTATTTAATAAATCAACTTTCATCTTATTTCATTTAGCCCCCTCGTGTTTGCCACTAAACATAATAGGCACCACTTTCATCTTTTAATAGCTTTTACCATACACTTAACTAGGTTAAATAGTCTAGTTATTTATTTCGTGATATTTCTTATAAAAGCATTTTACGAATATAATCATTCGGATTTTGGGGCGTTACAAGTCTACCACCCTTAAACAAGGTTTCGTCCCCGAAACCTTCCTCGCTTCCATTTAACACTAATTGTCTTTTCTTCCTGTTTATCGGTACGACCACAAGCCCATCTTAATGGCAAGCTTCTACCTTCTAGAACCCGTCCCAGAGTTCTCATTAATGTCACTTTCCCTGATAGCGCTAATTTCTAACGCACTACATAGCTAGTGCTTTATTCATCATTCTACTACTCGTATACCATGTGCACCATATGTGGTTTACTTGAAACTACTCATGTTATTTTCGTCACTATACGATCTTATTTCGTAATTTACACCTACACCTATATATTTAACATTAACTGGTACTTTATCATAGTAGTAGTTAACTTTCCATTCTTGATTCATGATTTATTTATACAATTTACTTCTTCCTAATAAGTCTATACTTTTCATACCATACTTTCACATAACATTCTCATTTTATTGACCCATTTATAATAGGTCCAATACCTTCATCTTGTCTCTTAATGTCATATTCCATATATACATATACATTTTATAATATTTAGTTCTTGTTTCGTTATCGCAACAAAACTACTATTTCATAATCGCATATACGCGCTTAACTCAAAAATTAACATTATTCTACGCTTTCTATAGCTACTTGTACCACGCATACCCTTGCGTTACTTTTAAATCATCTTATTCATGTTACATTACTATTATTCTCATTTCATATATTACTTAATCTACACAATTAAGCGTGACGTGCAAGTTAATCATACTAGAGTTTAATCAATACTCGAAACTTTCACTCACAACTTTTGAGATTCATTAGCATGAGTTAAACATTTCATTAACCTCTACTTTACTTCATAAATCAGCGATCCGTATCCCAGATCGACCGGCTCCTTCACGGTTACATACCGTACCAGACCAAAAATTTCAGTCACCCATGTAATAAGCTTTCATTCTAGTACATTCCTTCACCAATCCACTTGGCTTCATCACCTTAATAGTTCTACTATTAACATCTACAAACCATGCATACGAGCATTCATTATACTAGGTGATTACTTACCTATAATTCCTTTACAATTTCCTATATACCTTCTATAACGTATCACACATTCCATCACCTTACCTGCAATTCTTGTATTCTGGTCACTTATTTCGTCAAACTTTGCAGTTTGACTTTTCAAGGTCAACTGACATTTCTTACTTATCGTATATTTATTGAAGTACGCGTTCGTACCTCTTTCCTCGCATGGTTTCTTGTAAAATTTTCATTGCATCATTTCAGTATTTCTTACTAATCTTACCCTTCCCTTCCATACTTAGATTATAGTCCGGGTCATAGCCCGTCATCCATTCTGGCTCCTACGAGTCGATAACTAATACACCTAACACATATCTTATACAAAACTTCATCTATGATACTATCACCTCTTACTTTATACCTATTTCTATGACCCGTTCGACTCAATCATGGTTAAACTGTCGACATCTTCTTATACGGATTAGTTTCATCTTTTTATATGTTTTTAAATCCGTCTCACGGATTCAAACGCATCATTCATGCTTTTCATTCATTGAATCTGCCTTACGGATTCAAACATTTCTTCATTTTGAATCCGCCTTACAGATTCAAACATTACATCCATACCTTTCATCACTTCTGCATTATGAATCCTTCTCGCGGATTCATATCATCCATGCCTTTCATCCTTGGATCCGTCTCACGGATTCAAACATTGCATCCATGCCTTTCATACTTGAATCCGTCTCACGGATTCAAACATTGCATTCATACCATTTCATTCCCTGAATCCGTCTCTCGGGTTCAAACGTATTATTCATATCTTATTGATCCGTACTTAATTACGGATTCAACATTCTTCATTCTTATCAGGCATGTTTTTTTTTTCATTCTTACATGGTACTCTCATCTTCCCGAGAGTCTTACTTCCCATTTCACCCACACGCCCGCCTGCTACCCAACTCTACCGGACATACCTGTAACAATTATCATGATCTCACGAACGTCATACGTTTCTCGTGTACTGGCCAGGTACACAATCCACATAGTAGTTTCGTGCCTTCATGTAATTGTCACCTTATGTCCGTAGACTTAGGTTTCGGTGCGTGTATCATTTTCAATACTTCATTATATACAATCCCTGTCTCTCATTGAAAATCTTCCTTTCCTTAATGTGTTTTATCATTACTTACATCCACATATTAACTTTACGTACCTGGGGTTCATTTGCCTCTTTGCCTCTTGACGGTTCTAGTTATTCATCCTAAACTGCATTCACGGATCATCCTCTTGAAACACTTATGCTTACCTTGCACATACAAAACCGTCAGTTTCTAAATACGTATACATAAGTACATACTTACATTAGCTTCTACCTTTGGATCTTGATCGAGTCTTAGATTGTACGGGTTTCTTATCTCAAGGGAACACAAGTTTGAGTTCAAGTACTTACCTTCTCGTACTTGATTCCCTCAAACTAGGGATCTGATACCAACTTGTAAAACCCTAACTCATATGTGACTAAAGTCGCAGCGGAAATTCGTACCATAAAATTTTTCTTTGCATTACAACACCTTGACGCGCTTGAAATCAATTCTAAGGTTAAACCTTTTTATTTAAATACGTTTATTACACTCATCTACAATAAGAAAACATAATTTGTACTTATTAACTACACCCTCAACGACTTCCGTACAATCCGTTAAGTGACTCGATCTTCGATCTCCGCTCTTCGATGATTCCCCATGTCTTGTACAACCTGCACTCATCATAAATGGTCGTAACATTAGTACATATCAGAAATAAAGACAAGATTTATCCTTATACATTCTTCGTTCCATTATCTCTTTTCTTTCAAACATTCCATCTGACCATCAATTCCTGGTGATATTTCGACCTATGCCTGCATTATATTTTATACTCAAGGTACATCATTAATAACATTAGTAGTCAATCATATTAACAACCTGCATACACCCCTACAATTATACCATTGCACTTACATACCTACATGCATACCTACACACATAAATACATACATACATACATACATGACTACCCATGTACATGCCTACCCACATATCGAATCCATTCGTATTTACCCTAGTACATACTTACTTACATGCATACGTCCGCATATACTTACTTACACCCATATAATCATACAAACGCATTTTAATGCATACATACATACATACCATCGTACATACCTGCCATACCTAAAACATAACATAGGAGGGTTATAAATAGCTTACAAGTGTTTAAATCCGTATTTAAACGAATACATATATGTATAGAGACATACAAACATACATACATACCTACCTACAAGTGTGCTTACCCTATTGCTCATAAAACGTAAGTTAATTTAGTCATTCGTAACTTGAAACACGTTTAAACGAGTCCCCAAGACAAAACGAGGCACGAAACAACTTTTTGGAGAAACAAGACCCGCCGCGCGACGCGACGGGCCGTCGCGCTACGCGACGCCCCCAAAAACACAGACGGTTGTTGCTGCTGTGCTGCAGATTTCCAGCGCAACCGAATTTCACGGAAACTGTCATAACTTCTTCGTTATAGGTCCGTTTTACCCGATTCTTTTTCCTACGCATCCGTAATTTAATTCTCCATCTTATGGTATTAAGATCCGACATCTGGATTAACAAAATTCCAGACTTTTAAGTCTTCGGCTTACTACCCTTTTTACCAAGAATTCACCCGTTCATAATCTTATCACATCAACATGTTTATTTAAGCTTTTAACTCGTGGAACTCCTTATTTCATACCTCCTATCATATTAATCTCAATTCACGGGTTCCTTAAGTGGTAAACTCCGTTTACGCTTAATTGCTTATTTTGACCCGTTAAGGGTATTTGTGCATTTTAGTGTCTTTGACCCTAACAATCATACCTTACGCTCTCATACTTGTCCTAAAACATTCTCTTGACCAAATTACTTGCTTCTAACATCTCTTAAAGGTCGTTTGTCCGATATACCCATCAAGGGCGTTCTAGTCAACTTTAACCTCATCATTTACAACGAAGAGCTTCAACATATAACTAACCTCAAACGTCATGTTTATTTTGTTAAAAACACTATATTACTTAAACAAGCTAAGAAGTGATTACGGAAATCACTTACCTTGTGCATCCGTGTTCGTATCTACTCCTTGCCTCCTCTTGACCCGTTAGTCATCCATGCTTCGAGTCCGTCACGACATGATTCCTATTCTTTCGTGTCACCAATTTACATTCTCGTTAGCATACGACATAGTACATGTTAACGATCATATTAATCACATGTTTCACATTTGACTTTCGTTAGTCGATTCTAGCTAACACAAACATATAGCCAAATTCATATCCCCTTAAACGCATGTAATTCATCATGTCAGTCCGTTTAATACATATCGACATAACAGGTACCATACCACTTCCTATAATCCTACCCTTATGGTAACTAGTTAAATCGTACTTCATATACGTAGTTGACTTTCTGAAAGTCAACAGTTCATTAATTTAACTTTCGACTTATCATCATATACTCGTAACATCATAACAAACTATACGGACGACACTATATACATTTCATCATCCACTTGGTGTGTGTACACCATTTAATGCACATTGTACAACTAATTAAAGCACATTCTTCCTAGTTCATATGTAATTCATCAAACCCTACTACTAATCATCATGCATCATTCACATATAAGCACCAAACATATTAACATCACATTTCTTTCCATTCAACTCACAAGAATTCATCATATCCATCATAATACATCAACAATCAACAAGAATTGCACATGGATGATCATTCAAGTCATCATCTTCACCAAAACAAATGGGTTTCACCTCTAAACATAAAATTAACCTAAACCATTCATAGTCTATGTTCTATATCATGATACTAACACATACTCATACTAAATTTCATCCCGATTCACGGATTAAAACATAACCCACTTCATACAAGATCACAAATCTTAATTTTTAGACATACCTTATGATTCCCTTGTGAAGGTGATCATTAATCCATGTTCATTTATGAATTTGAGCTTCGATTTATCCTTCAATTTGATCATATAAGGTGGAGCTAGGGTTTGGCTCAAATGGGAGCTCCTGATCTTTCTCGAACACACACGATGTGTGTGTGTTTGTGTGTGAGTTTTGTTATTTAATAAATCAACTTTCATCTTATTTCATTTAGCCCCCTCGTGTTTGCCACTAAACATAATAGGCACCACTTTCATCTTTTAATAGCTTTTACCATACACTTAACTAGGTTAAATAGTCTAGTTATTTATTTCGTGATATTTCTTATAAAAGCATTTTACGAATATAATCATTCGGATTTTGGGGCGTTACAAGTCTACCACCCTTAAACAAGGTTTCGTCCCCGAAACCTTCCTCGCTTCCATTTAACACTAATTGTCTTTTCTTCCTGTTTATCGGTACGACCACAAGCACATTCTGGAAACAGTCAAATCAAGAGTTTCTTGCTGAAATAAAGAGAAATGTGAAGAAATTTGCTCCAAGAATTGACAGAAGAACTTGTTTTAAGTGTCAAAAAGCTGGACACATTGCTTGGAACTGCCGCGAGTCAAATTATACAAAACAGGAAGTTTCTTCTAACTCTGAAAAGAGTAGGAAATGTGTTGATAAATCGACTTTGGAAGTTGGTGAAACTTCAAAACGTTTTTATAAAAGATATGTCAATTTGAACAAACAAAAATGGATTGTAAAATCTGATAGTAGTTCTGACAATGAATCTGATTCCATAAAATCAGAGGAGTCATTTGTTGAGAAAAAGGTTGAGAATTCCGTTCCAGAAGTGAACGATGAAAATTTTCATAAATTGTCTAAAGAAAATTTGAAGTTGAAAGTTGGCAAAACTGAGATTTCAGGTCAATTCTTTGCTGGTAACAAAGAATTTGATGCTGTAAAGGTGTTTAATGGAAAAGTTAAACATATTTTCGGGAAGATGGTTGATGGGAAGGTTAAAAGTGCAAAAGAATTTTATAAATCAAAATGTTGGTGGGATAGATGTGTACCTGAATCTCCCAAGGCTGGTCAAGCTTGGGGGAAAGTATTTCCTAACTGAAAATCTGGACTTGCCGGAGCTCCCAGGTTGGTAAAAGTGGAGCAGGAATCGGCATCATTCTTGAATATGTTTGGTTGGTAAATCTACAGGTGATATCTTTATATTGTTATATTTTAATTTACAAGTGGTTTGAATTGATAAGTGAACCTACAAGAGGTTGAAGAAGGTATTCACTTACAAGTGGTAAATCAAGGACATTAAGTTGTACTTGTTTTTCCTACAAATTATTGAGGAACAATGTGATGAACCCCAATTGAAACTTATTTTCCGGAAAAACCATTTGATTAAAACAAACTTAAGTGTTTTGAAATCACAATGAGAAAATAGTTTGTTGAAAGGGGGAGTTCTGATTGTTTATGCCAAGTGGATGGCGAATTGAAGTGATTTGATATCAGTTGTCATTTTGCTTGTATAGTTTGTTTTCAAATTTCCTAAAATGTGTTTGCATTTTAGGGGGAGTAAGAAATTTTTAGAAAATTCAAAAACATTTGAAAATTTGATAAAGTCAAAAACATGATAAAATCAAAAATAAGTTTTGTTGTTAAAAAGAGGAAATGATAGTACATCAGTGGACGATCACAGCATGCTAAAGAATTGGAAAGAAAAATGTGATAAACGGTCTCACTGATGATATGCCAGTAGGTTTTTGCACATTTAGTAGATTATGACGAGATATAAACCTAAATTCAAACTTGCTTATATCGTGGGTAACATCTCTCGGATATATGGGTAACCCCCGAAATCTTGTTTGAAGGACCCCTCTTTCTGAGATACTAGGTCTTTATGCTTAGTGATATCTGGGGTATTATCCCGGGACTTCTGATTTTGCGGAAGCAATGGCCTAGTCCCCGGAGAATACTTTACGCTTGCTTGAAATATAGCCTACCCTCAGCATAAAAAATGATAAAACATTGAAAAATGTAAATCATGTGCTGTTGAAGAAAAGATCCTCTAAAGGGGACCCACCAAAAGTTGAAGTCGTCATCTCTCTGCTGAACGGAAGTTCTGACCTGAGCTCTCACGGTCTTCGCAATTAACCCCTTACAGATATCATCTAGGTATACTCACCTGTAAGACTGAATATTGGGATCTGGATACGGGAGTATATTCTGAGGTGGGACACGCGAATAAGTTTAAGTCTCTAAAACATTAATTTCGTATCTCGAAATAGTTGAACTTTGTGTGAAAATTTAAGTGGATCAGTATACTGACAATCTAAGTGAATCGTTTAGAACTTAAAATGTTTTAAAGCTTAATGGTGTTGGTGATTTGTCTCAAAAACTGATATGATCCTCTTACGCAAACTCACAAAAATATTGTGTGTAAATATTTCTTTACTGCATTGCATTTCTTTTATATAAAAAATCCAAAAATATTTTCGGTGTGTTTTAGCTTAAATTTTGAAAAATTCAAAAAGATTTTAGACAACTGATGTTGAAAAACTGAATTTCAAAATTCCGAGTGCTGAACATGACGAACAAGTTTGGGAGTGTGTGTGGTGTTGAAAATGATATACATACAAGTGGTTCATCAGAGATTAACATGATAAATCATTTTGTACATTACTTGAAAATATGTGTTAATTTTGTGTCTACGAGTGGTTAGCAGAGTTTAATTTTGTTAAAATTTTAAATCTGGGAAATTTATTTTTGGGTAGAGAATGTGCAGGTGAGCCAGGAAGCAATCCTGATCCTGAGAAGGAAGGTGAGCCAGGTTGCGATTCTTGAACCAGTAAACCTGTGAGCAGAGTAAAAGCCAGACTACGATCCAAGCACAAGTTGAAGAGGAGTCTGTTAGAGAGAGAGAGCATGAAGATGCAAGAGCTAGGATTTTGATCCTGAAGATGTCAGAGATTGATAGAGCATCATCCGAGAGGGGGATTAGCTGAAGAAAGAATTAGAATGTGATAAGAGCCAGATAGAGTTTCTGGAAGTCCGAAGACTGATAAAGACTGAAGACGTTGAAGACTCGACACTTAAGACTCGTCAACATCCGAGGGGGAGTCTGTTGGTGCATACGTCTGTCGACTTCGTCTTGTATCGAGTCTAGTATTAGAATTGTTAGATCAGGGCGCGTTGTACGAGAAAATAGGAGAGTTTAGGGTGTATTAAAGGTAATTTTGCTTGAAGTGGGTAATTCCGCTTGAAAGAGACTTGTGCAGTTTCAAGCGGAATTAACATAGTTAATTCCACTTGAACTGACACACTGCCACATTCAAGCGGAATTAGATCTCTATATATAGCTTCCCAAGCGAAATCATTTGTATCTTTCATCATTCCGGTACCGAATTGCTGCCGACGCGTCGTTTGATCTGTAAAGCTGTGATATCAATAAAACAAGACGATTAATAGTGAAACAAGCTGTTTTACAAGTCTGTTTCTTTGTTTCCGCCTCTGAAACAGACAAGAGCTCTTCTGATTGACTCGTTTGGGTCACAACTCGATCCTACATTAATGGTACGTTTCTCGTTAACAATCGACCTGCATCTATTCTTTTTGATTCTGGTGCCGTTAGAAGTTTTGTTTCATTATCTTTTGAACCTTTGCTTGCGATACCTAGAACTAAACTGAGGAAACCCTTATCTATCGAAGTTGCTACTGGTAAACCTCTTGTTCTCGATTCTGTTATTCGTGATTGTCAGTTAAACCTTGATAACCATCTTTTTCCCGTTGACCTCACGCCGATGCAACTTGGGAGTTTCAATATTATCGTGGGGATGGATTGGTTAACCAAACATCATGCTGTGGTGGTTTGTTTCGATAAGATTGTTCGTATTCCTCTTCCGTCTGGCAATGTTCTGGAAGTTCGTGGTGAGAAGCCATCTGGTGGATTGAAGCTTATGTCGTGTACAAAGGCCCAAAGTTATTTGCGAAAAGGATATGTTGTTTTCCTGGCACATGTCACCGAGGAGAAAGGCAAGAGCAAGAGTATTCAGGATATTCCGATTGTTTGGGATTATCCAGAGGTGTTTCCCGATGAACTGCCTGGTTTGCCTCCAGTTCGTCAAGTCGAGTTTCATATTGACCTTGTACCCAATGCCAACTCGATTGCGAAAGCACCTTATCGTCTTGCACCATCGGAGATGCAAGAGTTATCGAAACAGCTTCAAGAGTTGTCTAATAAAGGATTCATCCGTCTGAGCTTTTCACCTTGGGGAGCTCCTGTCCTCTTTGTGAAAAAGAAAGATGGATCTTTTTGAATGTGTATCGATTATCGTGAGCTTAATAAGCTTACCATCAAGAATCGATATCCCCTACCTAGAATTGATGATCTCTTTGACCAGCTGCAAGGTGCTTCATGTTTTTCCAAGATCGATCTGCGCTCTGGGTATCATCAACTTCGTGTTCTCGAAGAAGATATTCCCAAAACTGCATTTCGTACGAGATATGGGCACTACGATCTGCGCTCTGGGTATCATCAACTTCGTGTTCTCGAAGAAGATATTCCCAAAACTGCATTTCGTACGAGATATGGGCACTACGAGTTCACTGTCATGCCTTTTGGTTTGACAAATGCTCCAGCCATTTTCATGGACTTAATGAAAAGGGTTTGCAAACCTTATTTAGACAAGTTCATCATTGTGTTCATCGACGATATTCTCATTTATTCAAAGTCTCGAGCCGATCACGAACAACACCTTCGTTTGACTCTGGAACTCCTGAAGAAGGAACAACTTTTTGCTAAATTCTCCAAGTGTGAATTTTGGCTTAAAGAAGTTTAGTTTTTGGGTCATATTGTCAATGAGCAGGGTATTCATGTGGATCCTTCCAAAATAGCAGCTATTAAGGATTGGAATACACCGACGACACCTACAGAGATTCGATCATTTCTTGGTCTTGCTGGTTATTATCGTCGCTTCATTTCTAATTTCTCGAAGATCGTGGTTCCACTCACTGCTTTGACTCAGAAAAATAAGCCTTTTGAGTGGGGACCTAAGCAAGAAGAAGCGTTCTAAACGCTGAAACGGAAGCTCTGTGATGCTCCTGTTTTATCTCTACCTGAGGGAAACGATGATTTTGTTGTCTATTGTGACGCGTCAAATCTAGGACTTGGTTGCGTTCTTATGCAACGAGGTAAAGTCATAGCTTATGCGTCTAGACAGCTGAAAATTCACAAGAAGAACTATACGACTCATGATCTTGAATTAGGAGCTGTGGTTTTCGCACTTAAAATCTGGAGACACTACCTCTATGGAACGATGTGTGTGGTTTTCACAGACCACAAAAGTCTCCAGCATATTCTCAATCAGAAGGAGCTGAACATGAGGCAACGACGTTGGGTTGAACTCTTAAACGATTATGATTGCGAGATTCGCTACCATCCTGGTAAGGCGAATGTCGTAGCCGATGCGCTTAGTCGAAAGGAACGAGTCAAGCTTCATTATGTTCGAACTCTATCTGATATTCAATCTCGTGTCCTTTAAGCCCAACGATCTTATCTGATCAAAGACTTATTGAAATATGAGCTACCGCTTCAACTTGAGCTTAAACTCGAAAGGAAAGACGATGGTTTACTCTACTTCGAGGATCGTTTGTGGATTCCGAAACAAGACGATCTTCGCACCTTGGTAATGGACGAATCTCACAAGTCTCGATATTCTATCCATCCTGGTGCTGATAAAATGTACAAGGATCTTCGTACTCAGTTCTGGTGGCCTGGTATGAAGAAGGATGTTGCCTTGTATGTATCGAAATGCCTAACTTGTCTCAAAGTCAAGGCTGAACATCAACGACCTTCTGGTTTGCTTGTACAACCAGAGATACCGGTTTGGAAGTGGGAGAACATTGCAATGGATCTCATCACTAAATTACCGCGTACATCTAAAGGTCACGATGCTATTTGGGTTGTTATCGATCGTTTAACGAAATCGGCTCATTTTATATCGATTAGAGAGGATCTATCTGCTGATAAACTTGCAAAGATTTATGTTGATGAGATTGTATCACGACATGGTGTTCCTTTGGATATCATTTCCGATCGTGATGCTCGGTTTTCATCTCATTTTTGGAAGACCATGCAATCTGCTATGGGAACCCAACTAAATCTAAGCACTGCTTATCATCCCTAAACAGATGGACAATCTGAGAGAATGATTCAAACTTTGGAGGATATTCTTAGAGCATGCGTGATAGACTTTGGTGGTAATTGGGATTCTCATCTTCCACTGATCGAGTTCTCTTACAACAACAGTTATCATGCTAGTATTAATATGGCACCATTCGAAGCTCTCTACGGTCGAAAATGTCGTTCACCTGTATGTTGGAATGAGATTGGTGAAGCTCAGCTTACTGGACCTGAGCTCATTCTGGAAACAACAGACAAAATCAAGAAAATCCGCGATAATCTTGTGACAGCTCGATGCCGTCAAAAGAGTTATGCGGATATGCGACGCAAGCCCTTCGGAGACTGTGTCCTACTCAAGTTGTCACCTTGGAAGGGAGTGGTGAGATTTGGAAAGAAAGGAAAACTTGCACCACGATATGTTGGACCATTTAAGATTGTTGAAAGAATTGGAAAGGTTGCCTATCGACTAGAGCTACCTCCAGAGCTTGGAAATATTCATCCGACTTTTCACGTGTCCAATTTGCGAAAGTGTTTAGCTGATGCTGATCTTCACATTCCTCTCGACGAGATTCAAATCGATGAAACGATGCACTTTATCGAGAAACCTGTGGAGATAGTGGACCGTACATTCAAACAGTTGAAGAACAAACGGATTCGATTGGTCAAAGTTTGCTGGGAATCCAAACGTGGCCACGAGTTTACTTGGGAACGTGAGGACCAGATGAAGACGAAATATCCGCATTTGTTTTCACAAGTTTCCTCTAAATAAAATTTCTGGATGAAATTTCCTAAAGTAGGGGAGACTGTGACAACTGTTTTCTGTAATCATCGTATAATGTAAAACAATGTTGGTTATCAATAAAACAATGTGCTTTGGTGTTATTATATGTGTTATTGTGTTTGATGATTTTACAATTTGATTCGATTCCGATTTCAAGCTTTAAGTCGCTTTCTGGAAGGTTATACACAAACTGGTGCATAAACGCAATCAGTTTAACGCGAAGTACACTCCGGAACTGTGACGTAAGCCAAACATACCCTAAATATCCTTTACATAACTTAGAAATAAGTTTCGAAGGATTCGGTATGGCAAAAACATGTTAATTCGAGCTTTAGAACTATTTACGACAAAACTGCGAAACGAACATTGGTGACCGCCCGGATAATATTTAAATCCTGAAAATATTCTGTTATGATTAAAATTTTATTTTTAATCAGGTCCGTGTTGAAAAATAAATTAAAACGCTTAGAAACGTTATTTTTCAAGTTCAAGCGCGTACCGCGTGTTACCGCGTGACACAGTGCTTCTACGGCAAAACGCGGACAACGCAGCCAGTCTTGGCAACTGAAATTTATTTCAGTAATATTTTGGCGAGTTTATTTTTATAGAATAATAAAAATAATTTAGAACGCCATAAACCGGGATTTAAACGCTAGATAAAATACCCGGTATCCAGTTAAATACCTGTTTTTATCTAATTTACCAAACAATTTACACTTTAACCCCCTCCCCCTTATAAATTTACGGTCATATTTGAGTGGCCCCCACCAAATTTTTCATAAATCTTGCAAGATCTCTAAATATCATATTTGATCTTGTTTTGACACTTGTTGTTGCATCCCTTTTATGAATCTTCTCTATATCTTCTTACATATATTTCAAAGATCATCCTACTTCACTCAACACTCCAAATCTCCTCCTTCTCTCCTCTCTCCCAACCGTAACCTCACCACCATCACCATCTTCATCTCTTTGCAACTTTGTTCTTGAGAATCGAGTCCCTTTCCAAGCATATTTCAAGTGATTGTGAAGAATCAAAGGTATTTCCAAGGTGTTTTCAAGTGATTTCAAGCTTCCTATCATCAAAATCTCATCCCACAACCTACTTGAATCTTGAAGGTATAACATTTATTTTTAAATCATACTTTTGATTCTTGGTTGTTCTTGATGATTTGAAGTTTCTCTTGAATCTTGGAATTTTCACAAACTTGAAATTTAAAATGAAATGGATCTTGATACAAATAAAAATGGTGTGTATATATATATATGTATATAACCGTACATATATATGTGTGTATATGAGTTTTTGAGTTTGAGTTTGGTTCTTGATATGTACTTGTTTAAGTTGTTGCTTGTTCTTGAATAATAGTCAAAATGCAAGTGGTTGATGATCTATGTATGATATGATAAATGTTCAAATAACATCAGCAAATAAACATAAATAAGTTACATTTTGGATGCATCTAGTTCATGTAAAATGTTGATGAAATGATAGAGTGCTTTAGGCACTTGTACATGAAGATACATGTTGATTTAAAGCTCAAGAAATGGTAAAAAGGGGTTGTATGACAAAAATATTTTTGAACAGGTTATAAAAACTAAAAATAATATTATTTGATGTATTATAATGGCATGAAACTTTGACATAGGTTTGATAGCTTTACATGTTGTACATATAGCTTAAAAAGTGGTAAATTATGTGAAATTTGCATAATTTATGTGTTTTATTTAAGACCTGCACAATCATGAGTATAACCATTATTTTATTTAGTAAATAACAGGGGTTATGTTAAAATTTCAAGTCGTTTCGATTTGGGATGGTTCGGGTAACGTTTGATGCAAAACTATGCGGTAAAACGGTAAAAAAATCGCCTTTTCAGAGAATTTTTATTAAACTGTTTTAGATCAGTAACCAAACTGATATTTTTGATATAAAAACAAGTATTTTAACTTATATTAAGTTTACTTGGTGTTTGGTTAGTCATACGTGACTTCCGACGCCCAAAAATGTCACCGAATCGCTAAAATAAGTGTTTTTCGACATACACTAGAATGGGTTGTTCATGAATAAATTTTATGTGTTACAATGTGCTATGTGTTTTACAATATGTGTATGTTGATGTGTTAGTGTTGACAAGATTATGTGTATTACGCTTGAGTATATATATACAAATACACCAAAATAATAAAAAATAATAACTTTTTGAGAAAACTCGAAGTTATGTTAAAATTCTAAGTATCGGAGAAACTTATGTATTTTGTGGGTTTTTGATTATTAAATCATTCCTATTTAATTTAGGACGAATAAACAATTTGAGGGATTGTGTTAACATATAAAAACGCACCCAAAGGTGAGTACATAGATCCCCTCTTTTACTGTTTTCGATTGTTTTGGGGTGATTCATATGTATCAAAACGATTTCAATATTTTTACGATGATTTCAAAAATGATTATGATGGTTTATACTAAACTAATAACGATTTCGACAATGTGAACGAACTTGTTGGTTGTAGTTACATAACGAATGACATTCATTAATTTTGGCCAAACCGACCAGTATTAGGTTATGGTACCATAGGATCCGACAAATCCCGTTATTCGACTGCACCCATGGTTATGTGTGGGCTAAGTGGGTAACGAATGAATCTGATGATTATTAACTTACCCTTTGGTGGTTTGTTAATACGAGTTGAACGATGAACGAGTCACGAAGGTTTGAATGTTATTAGCGAGACGACCAAAAGTAGTTTGTCACAATTAAAACGAGAACGATTTGGAACGAGAACGATTTGGAACGAGAACGATTTGGAACAAGAACGATATTAAACGATTGTACGATTTTGAACAATTGAACGATTATGAACGATTTAAACAAATGAACGATGATCTATAACGAGAACGAGTTAAACGATGTCACACAACGATGTTTACGAAACTATATAAACCATACGAGTTTTATTACGAGAACGATTTATGATTTGGTTTACATAAACAAATGTTTTGGGTTAAGATTCATGGCATCGAGGTTTATAAATTATAACCAATCTGTTTTGACTTGGTTATTCATTTTACAATGCAAACATTTTACAAAACAAGGTTTCTAATATCGATTAACGAAGTTGTACGAGATATTTCAACATGTAAACGAGCCATGAATCTGACACTCACACAAAAACTATGTGCTCGCCAGCATTTCTTTGCTGACTTTGTTTTTACATATGTTTTAGGTGATGTTGCTTAATGTTGATTGCGAATAGTATGCATGCTCACTTAGGACTGGACGAGGTCTTAGTGATTTAATAACGATGATAAACTATGTTTGACTTGCTTGTTTAACTTTAAGACAATGTTAATGAATAAATAAAACAAGACGCTTTTGTATCCATGGTTTCGAAACAATAATTCTGTTACAACACTCCCCGATGTTTCCGCCACGATTTGTTGTTTTACGTGGTCGGGGTGTGACATGTCGATCTTGAACGTTCAATGAAATATCCTTTTGGCAATAATGACCCCCTAATTGAAGATGAAGATGAACCACCTGATACAAGTGAAACGATTGACCACTTTGTTGAAGAAGAGGTCGCCATAGAACAAACTTTTAAAGTTCTTGATCAAAATGAGCAACCAAATAAGGAGTCTCCTAAAGACCCACCTGTTGAGCTCAAGGAACTTCCGAAAGGTTTGGAATATGCTTTTCTAGACAAAGATGGTAAATTACCTGTAATTATTTCGTCTAAATTAAGTAGTGTAGAAAAAGAAAAATTAATTAAACTTTTGAAAAAACACAAAAATGTGATCGCTTGGAAGCTTGTAGATATTAAAGGAATAAGTTCTTCCATGTGCATGCACAAAATTTTAATGAATGATGACTACAAATTGGTAATACAACCACAACGTCGAGTAAATCCAAATGTTCAAGAAGTGGTTAAAAATGAAGTCATCAAATTACTTAACGCCGGACTTATTTATCCTATCTCCGATAGTCGTTGGGTAAGTCACGTACAAGTAGTTCCAAAGAAAGGAGGTATGACGGTAATAACTAATGAAAAGAATGAACTAATACCAACGAGAACCGTCACGGGATGGAGAGTATGTATAGACTATAGAAGATTAAATGAAGCAACAAGGAAAGATCACTTTCCTTTGCCCTTCATTGATCAAATGCTAGAAAGATTATCCGGCCATAAATTTTATTGTTTCTTGGATGGTTTTTCAGGTTACTTTCAAAACCTGATAGCACCCGAAGACCAAGAAAAGATAACATTCACGTGTCCCTATGGAACTTTTGCTTATCGACGCATGCCATTCGGTCTATGTAACGCCCCCGCAACATTCCAACGTTGCATGGTGGCCATCTTCCATGACATGATAGAAAAGACAATGAAAGTCTTCATGGATGACTTTTCTATCTTTGGAGATTCATACGACCAATGCCTCGATAACCTTGAACGAATGCTATCCCGATGTGAGGAAACTAACCTCGCCCTTAATTGGGAAAAATGCCATTTCATGGTAACGGAGGGAATAGTACTCGGTCACAAAATCTCAAGCGAAGGAATGGAGGTCGATCGAGCCAAAATAGACACTATTTCGCGATTACCACCACCATCGTCCGTTAGAGCAATCAGAAGTTTCTTAGGGCATGTCAGATTTTGTAGGCGATTTATCAAAGACTTTTCTAAAATTTCAAGGCCTCTAACAAAATTACTTGAAAAAGATGCCCCTTTCATCTTTGACAAAGATTGCAATCAAGCATTTCTAACACTCAATGAAATGCTAGTCAATGCACCTATCATGATAGCGCCTGATTGGAAATTACCTTTCGAAATCATGTGTGATGCAAGTGACTTTGCAGTTGGAGCAGTCTTGGGACAAAGAAAAGAAAAGCATTTTCACCTAATTTATTATGCTAGTAAAACACTTAATGATGCGCAAGAAAATTACACAACAACTGAAAAAGAGTTACTAGCTGTGGTATTTGCTTTTGATAAATTTCGTTCTTATCTTGTTCTTTCTAAAATAATAGTCTATACAGATCATGCAGCCATTCGATACCTTTTCAAGAAACAGGATGCTAAACCCCGTTTGATTCGGTGGATCCTACTCCTCCAAGAATTTGATATTAAAATCAAAGACAAAAGAGGAGCAGAAAACACCGCAGCAGATCATCTTTCACGCTTAGAAGACCCAGCTTTGGAGGCAACCAGGGACGAGCAAATCAACGAAATTTCCGACGGAGTCCCTAGAAATGGTGGAATACAGAGAAGAACCATGGTATGCTGACTATGCTAACTACCTAGCTAGCGGTATAGTCGCCAAAGGATGGCCACATCACCAAAGAAAGAAATTCTTTGCTGATGTAAAACTTTATTTTTGGGAAGATCCTTATCTTTTCAAAATGTGTGCTGACCAACTCATCCGACGATGCGTACATGGTAGCGAAGCAAGAAGAATTCTCCGCCATTGTCATGAAGGTCCATACGGAGGACATCATGGTGCCGCTAGTACCGCACGAAAGGTATTTGATTCATGATTTTATTGGCCTACCATTTACAAAGACGCCCAAAGTCTTGTCAAGACATGTGATGCTTGCCAACGATCAGGTAATATTTCTTCCAAAAACGAAATGCCACAAATTGGCATTCTCGTTTGTGAAATTTTTGATGTTGGGGACTCGACTTTATGGGACCTTTCCCACCGTCAAAAGGAAACAAATATATACTTGTGGCAGTAGATTACTTGTCTAAATGGGCCGAGTCCGAGGCACTTCCAACAAACGATGGAAGAGTGGTGGTAAGATTTCTGAAAAAAAATATTCTCTCGTTTTGGCACACCTAAAGCATTAATAAGCGATAGAGGTACCCATTTTTGTAATCACCAACTTGAAATTTTTTAACAAGATATGGGGTCTATCACAGGGTCTCAACAGCATATAACCCTCAAACAAACGGACAAGCCGAAGTGACTAATAGAGATTTAAAACGAATACTAGAGAAACCCATAGGGTTAAATAAAAAGGAATGGGCCGATAAATTAGATGATGCTTTATAGGCTTTTCGAACTGCTTATAAAACAACAATAGGCACAACCCCATATAAGCTCGTCTATGGAAAAAGCTGTCATTTACCAGTAGAAATAGCTCACAAGGCCTACTGGGCAATTAAAAATGTAAACTTAGATTTAGAATTTGTCGGTAAAAATCGATTTTGTCAATTAAATGAATTAGACGAATTAAGGAATTATGCATACTCTAACTCTGAAATTTATAAGGAAAGAATGAAAAATTTGCATGATAAACACATTAAACCTAATGAATTTCAAGTAGGAGATCAAGTTCTATTGTTTAATTCACGACTTCGATTATTTCCTGGTAAATTAAAGTCTAGGTGGTCAGGACCTTTTTCCGTCACCCATATTATCCCACACGGTGCAGTAGAAATTAAATCTCGGAATGGAATTTCATTCAAAGTCAATGGCCAACGACTAAAACTCTACCAAGGATTCATTGAGGGTGAAGAGGAAGAAATCTCGCTTCAAACGGTCGAAGAATAAAAACACCAACATCATACCTGGTAAGTTACGAACAAGCGGATAAACATCGAAATCAGTAAGTCTTCTAACCAGGTTTTGGGAAAACAGGGCACTCACACGAGCACTATAAAAAAAATTAAACTTTGCTCGGCACGGGGCCGTGTCCGCGCAACTGTCGGGATAAAACCCCTTTTTCCAAACAGTTTCTTTATTTCAACACGCCCCGTTTCCCCAAAAACGCTCTGGTTCAGGCGATTTTCCGCAGAATTCCGACGTCTCCTCTCATTCTAACAACATCAAGGTGTGATTCTATCATCATTAGTAGTTAGATTAGACACTTGCATGTAGTTAAAACATCAAAAATTTGGGGAAAATCTAGGGTTCTTGAACTTCATCCGGATCGAACCTTAAATTTTTGCATAAATTTGTTAGCATTAGTTTAGATTAAAGTTATAGGAAGTAAATCCACTTGTATTGTTCATAGATTTGGCTGATTTCTCACAAAAACCCCAAACCCTTGTTTTTTAACCGAAAAAGATAAAATTGAAGGGGTAAAGGGTTTGTTTTGAGAAAAACGGCACTTGGGGTTTTATTTTCGGGGGAAACCGCACCTGTTGGACCAAAAATTTTCAAGTTTTCGGGACCGGGTCGAAAAATGAAGTTTTTGGGTCACAGACGCCTGGACACGGGGTCGTGTCCGCTGGACACGGGGCCGTGTCCAGCTAGCTGTTTTCAGTTTTCTCCGAAAATTTCACTGTTTCGTGCTAAGTTTTGGTGTATTCTTTCAGATGTCGAAGAAATTCACAAGGTTCAATGCCAATGAGCTCGATGTTAAAGCAAGATACGATGTACTTCGAACAAGACCGGAAGAATACCCAAGACAAGTGTGCACGGATCTTTTGGGACTAGTGAACCAGTGGGACCGCTTCAACAACCTAGTCACCGGGCCACTGAGATTCGCCCTTACTACTCGCCTTCGCTCGGTCCCCGAATATACTTTGGAATTCTATAGCACATTCGTGTTCAACTCAAGGTGCGACCCATTTGATAATGAAGGGGTAGAATTTCGATGTGGGGGGACCAAGTACTCAATTTCGATGGCACAGTTTGGGTCGATGGTGGGGTTGTATGCGGAAGTAGACGCGGGTAATGAAGAAAACACTGGAGGGTTAAGAGAACTATCAGAAAACGAACGCCAAGCCGCTTGGGCTCAAATAGGAGATGGGCAATACAACCCGAGCCATACTAAGAGCACTAGGTTGAGGGACCCTCTCTACCGATACATTCATCGGGTCCTCACCTACTCTCTTAGTCAAATACATGATAGCAGTGGCGTTGTTGGGCTGAGAGATCTGATAGTTCTTCATTGCATTCATACCCGCAGACACCTCGATGTTCCGTACCTCCTGCTCCGAAACATGCATTGGAACCGGCTTGCTACTCCACCAACCCCTATATTCTTCGGGGGGTGGGTATACCGTCTCTTCAAACGCTTCGTGAACATGCCTCGGTCTTTCCAAAGGAGCCCATGGTCGGGAAGAGTGGACATACACATCTTCCGTTCCATGAACTTGATCTATGAAGCTGAAGACGGGTCGGTTAGCTTCCAACGAGTCCAAGGGCATGCATGGAACCCGCAAGAGGCACTCGTCCTGCACGCTCCACAATTCCAACCACCTCCTCAACACCAATACCAGCCCCGTGGTGATCCGGGCCAGTCCTCCTCACAAGGAGGCGGTTTTCCTAACTTTCAAAGTTTGCATGATTTGTTGCAGGAAAACCTCATGTGCACTAGGAACACCTATAACCTCGCGAGCAACACGTACACCTGGGTTGGAGCAATTGAAAGAAACATATCCGACATACAGGATGACATTGGGAGCATCCGGGAGTACATGGCGGGGCATGGAGGAGGAGGTGATGATGAGGACGAGGACGAGGACATGGACTAGGCGGGTGGAGTAGAGGCAGGAGCAGCTGGTTGGTGATCCCACAGGTCAACCCTCTTTTCTATCGAACAATTTCCGGCCTGCGTGCCGAGTGTTGAACAATTTACTTTCCTTTAACTCTTTTTATTTTCTACATTTATTTTTCTTTTTAACTTTGTGGTTTGGATGATTAAACTTTGGTAATTTAGGATGAATGTTGTGGTTTGGTGTAGTGTTTATTGATAATAACAGGTACATACGAGGCTTAAAGCACTAAACATTAGTGCTACTAAAGCCGGGACAGGAAAACCGGAGCCAGAAACTTGTTTTTCACCTTTGCAGATTGTCTACACGGGGTCGTGTCCAGCCGACACGCCCCCGTGCCCACTTCCCCAGACCTGCTGTTTGTTTAATTCTGCAGACTTTTGCCTGACACGAGGTCGTGCCCAACCAAAACGCCCCCGTGTCCACCTACTGTAAGTTTTCGTTACTGGCGATCTGACCACGGGGTCGTGTCCATCTGACACGGGGCCGTGTCCAGACGCCCAGTAACATAAAATTTTGCTTTTTCCCACCTTTTTACACATTCATTCAACCTAAAAACTTATTTTTGGGACACATTGAAGACAATGTGTAGTTTAAGTGTGGGGGGATGCTAAAACTTTGAATCTTGCAAATCCTAAATACAAGCCTTACACAAAACTCTATTGGAACCGCTAATCACCCCAAATTTTTTCAAAAATTTTATTTTTTTTACTTGTCTAGGTTTAAGTTGGGGAATTCAAGTTCTAAAAAGGTTATATTTTTACAAATTTACAACCGATAGCGTCGTGATAAAAAGAACCAACATAAGAAAATTATGAAACGGCATGACAAATCTAGTTAAAATCTGATTATATATACTTGATTACATAAAAACCCATTCCCACAAAAGTGAGTTTTGAGCCTTTATTGAGCATACAAATACATATCTTTAAACTAAATGCTCATTTTTCGTTTCTTGTGTGAATAGCCGCTTGGTTCTTACAACTCTAGAACTTGCCACGACGATACATTCCCGGTCCTTACCAACTTAAACCCAAGTAAGTAAATGATGGAGGCATTAGGACTAACCCTTTTTTATTTCTACACCATTATTTTTCTTTTTTTTACCACCTACCCAAAATCCCCCTAGTTAACCCCTTTGAGCCTAAACCTTTTCATTTCTTAACCCAAACCAAACACCCTTTTTACCCACCTAAACCCTTTTTTTCATTTTAAACCCTTTATTTTAGTAATAAAGCTCGGTTTTTCTTATGACTTGGTTATGAAAAAAAAATTGATGATGATGAAGCCTAAAGAAGTAAACAAACAAGTTTATCAAAAATAACTTTGTTTGAAAGAAATGCTTCATCAAAATAAAAAGCTATGAAAAATAAAAAGTCTTCCAAAAACCGATGCTTTTTACGCTTTTCGCCCTTTTTACTAACCACTAACCCAACCACCCACTTTTAGCCCAAGCCTAACCCTTCACCCCAAAGTCCTCCTGATATTTACAAAGGTATATAGTTAAAAAGGAGGAGGATTGATTGCTTGGCAAGCTTATGGTAGGAGTAAGTTCCATGCCGCTCCCGAGAGATTCACTAAAATACATCTTCGGCCGAGTGTTGAGTGATCCCCCGTGAGGTATGCGAACTTGTATATAAATCGAATTTTAAAAAGGCATATTATGCCCTAATAAGTAATTTATCTTATGTAATGTTTTTAATAAATCATGACAAATAGGATTGTAGATAAATAAAAATAAAACTTAATAAAGAATCTTGGAAATCCCGACACTCTATGACGAGCCCAAAAACCTTCTCTCCTACCCATTCCATTTGGGAGTGAAAAGCCACATTATAAAGAGTTTTGCTTGAGGACAAGCAAAGATTCAAGTGTGGGGGTATTTGATGTGCACAAAATGCAACATATAAATTACATCAAATGTGGCATAAAACTAACCTTTTTTTAGTACTAATGTTGGAAAAGTGTGTTTTTGTCTTCCTTTTGTATTTTCAGGATTAAATGAGCTCAAATGAACAAAAGAAGCAAAAAGACAGCTAAATGTAACATAAATACAAGAAAAGGAACAAACGTGGCATGCCCGGCCTCCCCGACAGCATCTTCCCAAGCAAAACAAGAAAACAGAAGGCTGAACACGCCCCGTGCTCAATGAGCACGGGGGCGTGCCCAAGTGTCAGCAGAAAAGACAAAGCTGTAGAAGCTTCTATCACCCACCACGGGGGCGTGCCCACTGGACACGGGGCTGTGGTTAACTCTAAGATTCGCAGAATCTGAGAAAATCTTGATAGTACAGATACGCTTCTACACACGGGGTCGTGCCCAGCGGACACGGGGTCGTGCCCAGCTGACACGGGGGCGTGGTCAACTAATGCAGACAAACTGCAATTAATGAAGAAAGAGAAGGAGGATGGACACGGGGCCGTGCCCAATGGACACGGGGCCGTGCCCAATGGACACGGGGCCGTGCCCAAGCTACTGATCAGGCTATAAATAGGGGTGCTTGGCTCATTTGCAAACCATCCCTTGGCACACCACCTCTCTCACATTTCACCCACCACCCACCACCATCTCAACACCATCATCCACCACCATCATCCATTGTCCATCAAAGAGTGTGTGAGTCGTCTCGGGATCCAAGATTGATCGTAAGAGTTCGGGGCCGTGCCCAAGCTACTGATCAGGCTATAAATAGGGGTGCTTGGCTCATTTGCAAACCATCCCTTGGCACACCACCTCTCTCACATTTCACCCACCACCCACCACCATCTCAACACCATCATCCACCACCATCATCCATTGTCCATCAAAGAGTGTGTGAGTCATCTCGGGATCCAAGATTGATCGTAAGAGTTCTTGACAATCAAAGGCCATGTTTGCCTAAGTCTCTTACATCACTTGGTGAAGACAAGTGTTTAGTGTAATACTTTTTATTTTTAATCTTTTCGCACTTTTTATTTGGTTATGTATTAATGACTTTAATAACTAGCTTCTTATGTTGAAGGTGATTCTTCCTTATCGTTTGTCCGTGGTGTCTTGGCATTATTTTACTGTCTATATAAAATAAAAGATTTTCACCATTCATATCTCCACAGTCTATATGGAGATATGTTGGCTACCTGGTCGGGGGTTAAGGGAACGGTTTGGTAAGAGTCTTGCCATTGTTCAGTGTATAGATCCTGCAAAGGACCTGGGTCAAATTTAGTAGGACCTCCTTCAATACCCACCGGTATTGGATGGCGGGGGTCCAAACTCTTTGATCCCCTCATAAATAAGCTACTATTAAAACTTTAACCCGGCTACTTAGGATTGTATCCCTGCTGACTCAGACTACTTAGCCGAGGGTAACGTCACCTTCAAAAGAGGGGCCTACCACAATATGCATTAATAACCTAATTAATTATCTTTCAATAATCCGACCCTTTAGGATTGTATCCTTGCTGACTCAAACTACTAGGTTGAGGGTAACGTCACCTTCAAAAGAGGAGCCTACTACAATAACTAAGATAATCTCTTAAAAAGTGCAAAAGTGCGGAAATAATCAAAGGTTACACTACACACGAGTTGGATCCAAGTGATTTATCTTGTCTATCTGTTTTTACTTTTATTTTATTTTTCAGCATTTTAGTTAGTTTTATTTTTCTAGTTTAAAAACCTTTTTTTCTAACTTTTGATTTGATTAGACGTTGAGGATAAACCGGTACTAAAAGCTCTTGTGTCCTTGGACGACCTCGGTATCTTACCAACACTATACTACGCTCACGATGGGTGCACTTGCCCATATGTGTGTTTAGTGTTAGTAAATATTGTGTTTTATAAATTTAAAACTTGGTTATAGTTAACCAACTCAAATCAAGTTGGTTATAGTTTATAAAATCTCGTAGCCATGATTCTTAAACCAAAACATTTGTTTAAGTAAACCAATTCATAAATTGTTCTCGTTATAAAACTCGTATGGTTTATATCATTTAGAAAACCTCGTTGTGTGACATCGTTTCAAAATCGTTTCCCAAGTGAACTAAATAATGACACGGAATATAATATGATAAAAGCACTTATATATAAGATGTACCAGCGGCGTATCTACCATGCTTTTATCATGTTACACCCATCCCATTATCTAATCACAACCCAAAACCAATCGTTTGTTCAAATCGTTTATCTCGTTTAAATCGTTTCAAATCGTTTAACTCGGCCCAAAATCGTTTTTGTTTTAATTGTGAAACTACTTTTGGTCGTCTCGCTAATAACATTCAAACCTTCGCAACTCGACTATCTCGAAACTCGCATTAACAAACCACCAAAGGGTAAGTTAACAATCACAGATTCGATCGTTACCCATAACCCCCACACATAACCATGGGTGTAGTCAGATAACGGGATTTGTCAGATCCTATGGTACCATAACCTAATACTGGTCGGCTTGATCAATGCTAATGAATGTTATTCGTTATGAAAATACGTCCAACAAGTTTGTTCACATTATTAAAATCATTATTAGTTTAATATAAACCATTTTAATCGTTTTTGAAAACATCGTTTAAATATCGAAATCGTTTTAATACATATGAATCACCCCAAAACAATCGAAAACAGTAAAAATAGGGGAACTATGTACTCACATCGAAGTGCAAAGTATCCTCAGTCTAAAGAACTCAACAAGCTCAGGCAAACCAAGGAAATTCAAGTAGCACCTAGTAATCGAATCACTAGTAAATAAATCGACACCTAAATCGAAAGATCGGGCAGAATGAGGTTTCGTAAACCAAATGAGTATTGGAACTCATGTGATACGGTTTAACAAAGCCTACATTCTAAATCAGAACCTAACCTAAGTGCTTTCGACCCGTTACGACCCATTAAGGTAGCTTATGCTACTTTAACGCGTCGTTCGCGCGAACGCGCGTTCGAGACGTCTAACTAGTCCTATGACAAGTATTATATGCCCTAACATGTTTAAATATGTTGCATAATCAGTTAAGTGACAAAAGTTTAAGTTACATATGCTTAAAATCCAATTATGCATGAAAAGGGCATTTTGGTCATTTACCTAAGGCATATAAACTACCTATCATACAACTACTTAAACTATGTGACCACAAGGTATAACCTCGGAAGGTTATTCCCTATACACTATGGTCACTAAACATGCTTGGTCAAATCCTAATGATCGACCAAACGGGTCGAGTTCGAAAGTCTAAGCGGTGGTTTAGACCGCTTGACTTACGACTTTAAACAAGCACTAAACTAAAAGTGACGAGCTAAACATGTTGGAAGATGTTTAACTAAGTTAGAAAACAGGTTTTGATATCCAAACAAAGTGTTTTGATACCCAAGAGTAGTTTGGTTGCAAAATACGCATAAATACGCATTTTGACCGAAACTACGACTCGTCACTACGCCTAGTCAACGTGGTAATCAGTAGGTATAGTCACTAGGGACTATAACCATCGTGATTACGCTCACGTTGCAAAGTTCAAATGAACTTTGTGTTGACCAATTCGTGGTCAAAGCAGAAAGTCAAACACTGCTTGACTTTCACGCTCGAAAAGCAATAAAAGAACGAAAGAAGCTTACAAAGGCTTCAACTTAGAGCATTAAAATGATCAAGGGTGCAGAAAAATGAAAGAGGGCATGGCTATATATAGTTTTCGGTAAACCGTTAAGATCGTTTCTTGCTAAAGAGGGAACAATCTTGGCCATCCATGTGGGCTAATGGTTTTCAATACCATAGGGACATGATAAACAAGCTAAAACAAGCAGATGGTATCCAAAACAATGGTTAAAAACCATCAAAAACAAGCCCCAAGTCCAGATTCAGTGTATCTGATCTGACAGTCTGTCACGGGCCGCGTAGACCCAGACAATGTCTTACGCGGGCCGCCTAAGCAAGTTTGGCAGAATGTCACATTTGGTCCCTGAACTTGAAAAACTTGTATTTTGATGCATATTTGACACGTTTAAGCCCCGTTAACCTCATTTCAAAGCTCTAAAATGATGTTAAGGTATAGGGAACTTAAAATATGCTCAAAAACATCTCGAATGTCGGTTCGTTTGGTCGTACGGTTGCGTTATTCGGTTAATTACGACGGAAGTCGTAACGAACGCAAAAACGATCCAAATTAAGCGACGAATGGAATTTTATCATGCCAATCACTAAAATAAAATATTTTAATGATTACATAAATTTTTGGGTGTCCGTATATATTCAGAACGTAAGATATGCGCGAAAATGCAAACTTATGCACTTTTTGACGCTTTTAGTCTCTATTGATCAAATAAGTTTATTTTAGCATACCGAACCCCTCAAAGCCTATTTCTAAGCTATGTAAAGGATATTTAGGTTATGTTTAACTTATGATCAAGTTCCGGAATGTTCGTTACTATACAAATCGGTATAGTTTCACAGTTTGACATAAATAGTCCCTTCGATCGAACAAACTTGATTTTGACACAACAAACCATCCAAAAATTATTTCTAAGTTATGTGAAGGTTATATAAGGTATGTTAAGACTAATTCACTATTCCGGAGTGTTTGTCGCGTTAAACTGACTGCGTTCGCGCATCAGTTTGCGTATAACTTTCCAGAAAGCGATTTAAAGCTTGAAATCAGAATCGAATCAAATCGTAAAATTATCAAACACAAATACACACATAATAACACCAAAACACATTGTTTTATTAATAATTAACATTGTTTTACATTGTACATCAATTACAGAACACAGTTCTCACAGTCTCCCCTACTTTAGGAAATTTCGTCCTGAAATTTTAACTAGAGGAAACTTGTGAAAACAAATGCGGATATTCCGCCTTCATTTGGTCCTCACGTTCCCAAGTAAACTTTGGGCCACGTTTGGATTCCCAGCGAACCTTGACCAATTTAATCCGTTTTTTCTTCAACTGTTTGACTGCACGGTCCATTATCTCCACAGGTTTCTCGACAAAATGCATCGTTTCATCAATTTGGATTTCGTCGAGTGGAATGTGAAGACCAGTGTCAACTAAACACTTTCGCAAATTAGACACGTGAAAAGTCGGATGAATACTTCCAAGCTCTGGAGGTAGCTCTAGTCGATAGGCAACCTTTCCAACTCTTTCAACAATCTTAAATGGTCCAACATATCGAGGTGCAAGTTTTCCTTTCTTTCCAAATCTCACCACTCCCTTCCAAGATGACACCTTGAGTAGGACATGGTCTCTGACTTGAAATTCTAAGGGCTTACGTCGCATATCCGCATAACTCTTTTGACGGCTTCTAGCTGTCACAAGATTATCGCGAATTTTCTTGATTTTGTCTGGCGTTTCTAGAATGAGCTCAGGTCCAGTAAGCTGAGCTTCACCGATCTCATTCCAAAAGACAGGTGAACGACATTTTCGACCGTAAAGAGCTTCGAACGGTGCCATATTTGTGACAACTGGCAAATAACTGGTAATTCCGTACAATCTAATCACTATTTATATTTCTAAATCTCATGCATTTAGCGTAATTTAATTACGTAAAAGTGTCGTTAATTGGATAACAGTGTTAGGACAAGAAAACAAAGCTAAAACATATGTTGGTTTTCGTCGTATGGCGAAACCAAGCTAACAATGTCCTAAAAGTGTTGGTAGAAAGTGCTGCGTGCACTATTCACGGTTATACTATTCATGCCAGCAAAACCGTGAAAAGAGAACGAAACACTGAAAAACGACACTCGGATAACATAACTGAGTCCATTTATATACAAAAACATTATTATGAAAACACATCTTGCAAACAAACAAGACTTTCCGGTATAACGCCCTCATTGCAAAAATGCCCGTTTTGGCTTAAAATATAGTATTTTTAACGCGTCCGAACCTATAACAAAGCATTTCCGGGACTTCAAAATAATGTCAATTGACGAAAAACATACTAAAACAATAAGATGATATCAAGGGAATGTTCATAATCACAAGTTTCCGGCGTTACATCACTGTGTGCTAAAATAATTCGTTAGCGCACCGACGAACTAGTAGGCGACATTTTTGGTCACGAAACAAGCAAACGAAGAATCTAGCGAGCTAGTTAAACTAATTTGGGAC
The DNA here is from genome assembly GCA_030545235.1 of Helianthus tuberosus. NCBI lineage: Eukaryota > Viridiplantae > Streptophyta > Magnoliopsida > Asterales > Asteraceae > Helianthus > Helianthus tuberosus. The sequence continues at coordinate 58,758,360 of CM060429.1, read as the reverse complement.
TCGGAATCACTTCATACAACCTTCGGATGCAAGAAACCAACTTACGGAAAATCCTTGTCGGTACGACATAAAAGCATCGTAGGTGAACCGGCGCTTAACCGGGAACCGTCTAAACTAGTTAAACACTATTTTAACTAGTCTAGAGAACTAGTTAATGATAAATAAAGTCCCAATCCCTAATTACCCTACTAATGATGTACTTAAATCCCTAATCACTATAATTAGTTAAATTACCAAAATATCTAGATTTTTATAACTTTTTATAAAAAGTTACACTTTACCCCCCCCCCCATCTCAAGTTGGTGGATTCAAGTGGGTCCCACCCCACTTGATTTGTTTGAAAAATGAGGATTAGAAGTATGGAGCTAGTAGTTGTTGATGACAAGAAATATGAGCATGATTATAAGACATTATACACCATTTCATCCATCATTTTTACACCTTACAAAACACACACAACTCTCTCAACTCTCCTCTCTTGATCTCGGCTGAAAAGGGCAGCCAAAACACCACCATTAAACACCACTTTACACTCACTTTAAAGCCTAAAAAGATCATCTACACATGGGTTAAACATGGAGCATTACTAGGAGCTTATCTTGGAGCTTATTTCCTTCTTTTTCTTCTTGATTAACACTTGCAAAGTTGTGAGTCTTCTAAACACAATATTTATGTTTCATTTTACTAGTTAATCATAGAAGTACAAGTTGATGATCTTGAATTTAAAGTTAAACATAAACAAAAACCCTAATCTCAAAGCTAATAAACACTAAATCTAACTATATTATGTGTTGTTATGTGTAGATTAGTGTAGTTAGTTTGTGTGATCTTGTTATTTATGATGATTTTTGTTAATATTAGTGAGTTAAAGTTTATGTTTATGATGATCTTGTGGGTATATTCTTGTAGTACTCAAGATTTATGTTTATCTTAGCATGGTGAACATAAATATATGATTTAAACATGGATATGTTTAAATCTTGAAAGATCATCATCCTCACTTTCATGAACTAATTACATAAATATTAGATTACATAAAGAGACAAGTGTTTAAATGGGTTTAAAACTTAATCTTGAAGGTTTAGTAAACTTTGATTTTACAAGATATGTTAAATGACTTGGTTATTATAAAAAGTCCCCATAAAAGTCTCATTTTTTTAGTATAAAATGTGTATGTATGTAAGTTCATGAAAGATGGAATTATGTTATTAAGTATACATGTTTGGAAGAAACTTGAGGGAAAATGGTGATTTGGGAATTGATTATAGATTTAAACGCGTTTTTGTAACGTGGGAAACGTCATAGTTTAGGGGAAACTATGGCGAATTTTTCTAAAAATCTAATCGCGATTAAAGAGGGGATTAAAGGGTGATTAACAAGGTTAAACGCGATTAGTGGTCCTAAACGTCATTATGGAAACTTTGATGGGAATATTTAAGGTTTAAATATTCAAGAAGTTCTTATGAACTTAAACTTATATTTTTACAAAAATAAATGGGTAAAAATATAACAATGTGTAAATGTAATTTTTGGTAAGAAAAATTATATATTTTCGGAAACTTGCTAAGTGCTTGCAATGTGTGCTATATATGTGTATGTGTTAGATACCTAAAGGGTGACCAAAATAAATACACATACATGTTCCTACATGGTCCAAGAAATGCTAGTAAAATCGGACAATTAAATAAAATGGCTGAAATGGAAATACATAACACTTGATGACGACAATTTGGGCGTATCGACATCGTAAACAAGTTACTACAATGTCGAGTCTAAAAATAACATATTTTTAGACACTAAAGCGAACGCATAACTAAGTGGTCAAAAACAAGAATCCGGAAAGTCGAAAACTATAAAAATTACCAAGTATTTTCATGTGAAAAACGAACTTATTAAGTTACATGCTTGGTGAATTTTTGGTAAAAATTGCAAGAGTATATTTAATGGACTCACTAGAAAACTAGGGCTAGGCCCAATAACAAGAAAACTAGGGCTAGGCCCAATAACATAATAAAGAATTCAAGATGAACAACTTGTACGAGGTCCAAGAGACCTAGTGTCTAACGAGATTAGTACACATGTAGGTTATTGACACGTACGGACGCTTACTTCTATATCATATTTCACGGAACGCAAACTTGTGAGTTCATGTCCCTCCTTTCACTGTTTTCAATGTTTTGTTTTCAAAAACATCGAGGGGAAATACATGCTAAAACTATTGGTATGTTAGTTACGGAGTAGATGGCATGATCAATGTGCATAAGTAGGGAAACTACATTAATAACCATTAATCACTTAGTGACCAAGGTGCAAAAGGTGTAGATCTATTGGGCTTGAGGCACGCCCCACACCTAGTTGTTAACCGTGGAGTGCTTTTGTGATCCCAAATGATAACAAAGTGTTCTCGGTTTGGTTATTTTGCTTATGGTGCATTATGTCAGGGGGCTCGCTACCCACTGATAGATCTTTAACAGACTCCATGAATGAATCAGAACATACCATGATTACAAGATAACAATTACTAGATTTCAAATGATATCAAATACTGCATGAACTCGCTCAACTTTTTGTTGACTTTTTAAAACTACATGTATTTCAGGAAACAGGTCTTGAGCCGGTGATTCACTATGGGATTCGGGAAAACAAATGACAACGATGGCCACTTTTGGGAGGGTTTGTCTTTTATATCCCAACTTCGTATGGGTATATAGGGGACAAAACCTCACTATGTGTTGTGTCAAAAACTATCTTTTGTTATGTGTAAAATAACTTAGAACTATGCTATGTCAAACGTTGTTGAACTTGGAAACTATGTTAAAAACTTGTAATCTTTTGTTGAAAACTATATACCTATGGCATCGTTGTTGGTTCATGTTGTTAATACATTTGGATGCAATGATTACCTTTCTTACGTCACGCACAATACGCTTCCGCTACTAGCAGGGTGTGACAATATTAATGCTAGCATGATAACTATTGTTGTAAGAGAACTCGATCAATGGCAGATGAGAATCCCAATTACCACCAAAGTCTATCACGCATGCTCTAAGCATATCCTCCAAAGTTTAAATCGTCCTCTCAGATTATCCATCTGTTTGGGGATGATAAGTAGTGCTTAGATTTAGTTGGGTTCCCATAGCAGATTGCATGGTCTTCCAAAAATGAGATGAAAATCGAGCATCACGATCAGATATGATATCCAAAGGAACACCATGTCAAGATACTATCTCATCAACATATTTCTTTGCAAGTTTATCAGCAGATAGATCCTCGCGAATTGGAATAAAATGAGCTGACTTCGTTAATCGATCGATGACAACCCAAATAACATCGTGACCTTTAGATGTATGCGGTAATTTAGTGATGAGATCCATAGCAATGTTCTCCCACTTCCAAACCGGTATCTCTGGTTATAAAAGCAAACCAGATGGTCATTGATGTTCAGCCTTGACTTTGAGATAAGTTAGGCATTTCAAAACATACAAGGTAATATCCTTCTTCATACAAGGCCACCAGTACTGAGTACGAAGATCCTTGTACATTTTATCAGCACCAGGATGGATAGAATATCGGGACTTGTGAGATTCGTTCATCACTAAAGTGCGGAGATCGTCTTGTTTCGGAATCCACAAACGATCCTTGAAATAGAGAAAACCATCACCCTTCGCTTCGAGTTTAAGCTCAAGTTGATGTGGTAATTCCTTACCCATCAGATTTTGTGAGACACAAAATTGTTGAGCTTGAGAGACACGAGTTTGAATATCAGATAGAGTTCGAACAGAATGAAGCTTGACTCGCTCCTTTAGACTAAGCACATCGGCTACGACGTTCACCTTACTAGGATGGTAGCGAATCTCACAATCATAGTCGTTCAAGAGCTCAACCCAACGTCGTTGCCTCATGTTCAGCTCCTTCTGATTAAGAATGTGTTGGAGACTTTTGTGGTCTGTGAAAACCACACACTTCGTGCCATAAAGATAGTGTCTCCAGATTTTGAGAGCAAAAACCACAGCACCTAACTCAAGATCATGAGTTGTGTAGTTCTTCTCGTGAACTTTCAATTGTCTTAACGCATACGCAATAACTTTACCTCATTGCATAAGGACACAACCAAGGCCTAAGTTGGATGCATCACGGTAGACAACAAAATCATCATTTCCATCGGGCAAAGATAAAACATGAGCATCACATAGCTTCTGTTTCAGGGTTTGGAACGCTTCTTCTTGTTTGGGTCCCCACTCAAAAGGCTTATTCTTCTGAGTCAAATCAGTGAGTGGAACCGCAATCTTCGAGAAGTTCGAAATGAAACGACGATAATACCCAGCAAGACCAAGAAAAGAACGAATTTATGTGGGTGTCGTTGGTGTATTCCAATCCTTAATAGCAGCTATTTTGGATGGATCCACATGAATACCCTGCTCGTTGACTATATGACCCAAGAATTGAACTTCTTTAAGCCAAAATTCACACTTGGAGAATTTAGCAAAAAGTTGTTCCTTCTTCAGGAGTTCCAATGTCAAACGAAGGTGTTGCTTGTGATCGGCTCGAGACTTCGAATAAATGAGAATATCGTCGATAAATACAATGATGAACTTGTCTAAATAAGGTTTACAGACCCTATTCATTAAGTCCATGAAAATGGCTGGAGCATTTGTCAAACCAAAAGGCATGACAGTGAACTCGAAATGACCATATCTCATACGGAAGGCAGTTTTGGGAATATCTTCTTCAAGTACACGAAGCTGATGATACCCAGAACGCAGATCGATCTTGGAAAAACAGGTAGCACCTTGCAGCTGATCAAAGAGATCATTGATTCGAGGTAGGGGATATTGATTCTTGATGGTAAGCTTGTTAAGCTCACGATAATTGATACACATTCGATGTGACAACCGTCACTTTTCCGTACATTCCGTACACTAAATGAATAGTGATATGTGCTTAAATAATTGTGCATGATCTAGTTTACAAGACTTTATTCGTTGCTACATGCAACACGAGATAGTTCTAATGATACACAGAACAGAATTGGCACCGCTACCAGACAAATAAATTTCTGAATTCCATGTAAGTGAATTCATGCACGTTTTATACTACAAGAATTACTTTATGACAGCGTTGCGTCAAAATACTAGTAAACTCACCGGTAAGACACAATGTGTCAACAACTCTGCAGAAAGCAGTTAGACAATAGAATTAGAGCCTAGGTGTAGGTCCAATGACAAGAATGCATTAAAACCCAAGAGTACATACAAGGGTTTACATATATACCATCCGGAAGCTAAAATACGCACTAAAAAGCACCCGAAACGCACTTTAAGTGCATAATTTTATTAAATTCAGCTCAAATCAGCTTTTAAACCTATAAATATCATGCAGAATTTACGTTTTATTACCCAGAATAATTCCCCAAGTGTTTGGAATTGAAAGGGGTACAAAAAGATACTTGAAAGACACTAAACGGTGCAATTTAGCACTTTAACGAACCGGTACGTAACCGAACAACCGGACTATACCCGGAACACAAAAATATTGCCAAACGCATTGTTTTTATTTTTCTGGGCTAGTTAGGGTCCCCGAACACCCTAACACACTATATATTATATAACACACCAAAACCACTAACTAAACACTTAACTTCCTAACTAAATCACTAACTAAACATTTAAAATCCAACAAGACACCCCCCCCCCCCTTATGGGGACGGTTACATGGGTGACCCACCAATGGATTTCTTCCATTATTTTATTAGATCTTGTTGATGGATTTAGAAGCATAATAACCCATGGTTAAAAAGTTGTTGGAACTCACTTATATAAACACACTAGTCCATCACCACATTACATTCACAAACATCAAACAACAACACTCTCTCCCTCTCTTCTCTTGTTCGGCCGAAGACCACCACACCCACCTTCAAGTCTCTTTCATACAATCCATCTACATCCAAAGGTGCTAGAGATCATAAAAGCAAGCTTGGTGTGTTCGGAAGCTCAAGGACCACTCTCGTTTTCTTTTATCCAACACTTTTATACTCTTGGACTCCCCTAGCCTTGTGCTAGTGGTAAGTGTCTTAGATCTTCATTCTCTTCATGTTGTTGATGGTTAATAGTTAAAAGAATGGTGAAATCTTAAGAAACACTAAGAACATAAACAAAGTCTTGAAACATAAACTAACAAAGTGATGAAGAATGGTTAAAATGATGAAGAAACCATGATATCCTTGTGTTATGATGCTTGTTGAATGTTGTTTGCTAGTAGAAATGTTATGGTTCATCACATGGTCTAGCTAGATCATGTTTAAAAACATGAACTAGCAAGATGAGAAAGCAAGAATGTTGTGGATGATGGAATCATCCACACATAAACTATGAACTTGAATAAATAGGTGTTTTCTTGAAAAATAAAGATCAAAGTAAGTTCTAATATTGTAGATCTAAAGATCCATGGGTGGTTTTTCGAAAGAACCAAGTGAAAAGTATGAGTTTTGTTAAAACATGGATCTTACACAAACTTAACATATTTTTAGTGGATAAACAAGTGTAGAAACACTTGTGTAATAAGAAAAATTTCACAAAGTAATATTTTTAGAAAACATGAACATAAGTTGTAAAGAATCATATTCTTTAAAAATGAAGTTTTTAAAGAAGCAATCACACTTTAAAGGGTAACAAGACTTACAAAGTATGCTAGTAAGTTACTACATACTTTTATAAACTTTCAAGTTCATAAGTTTATAGTTTATGCTTGTTTTTTACTAGTTTGGTAAATAAAGATGGTATGTTGTTGATTGATGATGATGTTTTAAAAGAAAATAAACACATGTTTTGAAAACATGGGAAACCTCCATTTTTAGGGGAAACTCTGCCAAAATTTTTATAAATTTTGACACTTAGAAAAATATAAGTTTTTGAGAAACTTATTCCCTAAAAATGTATCTAAAAACATTTACCAAGGTTTCCCCAACTTTTGTGTTAAGAAATGAGGATTTCTTCAAGAATAAAAATGGATATTAAGTATGTATATTTGTGAGAAAAATATATAGATTTTATCACCAATTTTTGTGCTAAGTGTATGTAGTATGTATTATACTTGATAGTGTATTAGGACTTGAAGATACACTAAATACTCCTAAGGAGTGAAGATACAAAAATACACATACAACATACTTAGACAAATACAAGATACTTATATTTATTTTTGAGAAAATAATATAAGTAAGACACATAGTTAAAAATATAAATTATTTTTAACACAAGAACACATTTACAAAGGATAGTGACTTGTACTTGTGCGATACAAGTCTAGTGACTAACGTTAATAAAACACGTTTAGGTCACGACGCTAGATAAGCAAATCCGGTGAAGTTTACGACGCATGAACGCAAAGTTGTGAGTTCATGCTCCCCCTTTTCTTTAACTGTTTTTGGTTTTATAACTCTTGGGGGTGGAATACATGTTACGAATACTTAAGCGGTATGAAATGCCTATGAAATACTAGATCATGTGAGCATAGACTTAATACTAAAAATGCCATAAAGTCTTGGTGAAAACTAGTACCTAGCCATTAAAAACATTCATTAATTAGGGACGAGGGTTAGATCTAACGGGTACGGCCGAACCCCACTCATGGTCACAACTAGTACCTAGTAGTGCTTCGGAGTCCCAGTCGAGGTTAATCGACACAGTCGAGGGAAATCGACACAGTCGAGGGTAATCGACACCGTCAAGGAGTCATAACAAGTACTCCCCATGTCCTCACATGCCTTAAAGTCTCTCAAAGATTCACAAGAATACTTTATTGGTACAAGATTTGTACCACAAGAATACTTTATTTTACAAGAATACGTTATTTCACAAGAATACTTTATTTATACAAGATACATACCATGTTTCATACAAGGTATACAAAACGCATGAACTCGCTCAACTTTTTGTTGATGTTTTCCAAAATTACATGTATTTCAGGTGACATGATGGATCTTGGGCGCGAGTGTCGTAACTAGAAGTAGACTTCAAGTTTAGATGTCATCCACTTTTGTTGAATTGTAACCTAGACGAAGGTTGTGTTTTTAAAACTTAAATAACAAGTGTTTGTAATACTCAAATTTTCATGAATGGATGAACATCGTTTTGATCATGTAGTTGTTTATTACGATTGAATGCAATGATATTAAACCAGTCACACATCATACGCTTCCGCAAAAGATGTCACACCCCTTTCTGCGGCGGAAGCACGAGGTGTGATCATGAAAGGTTCTCATTGCATACGAAAGGTAAACATACTACATGCTTATGAAAATAACTCCAAACACCATAATTTGAAAACATAAGATAGTGTTTACATCGCGAGTTAGCATAAAACATTGTCTTAAAAGGTTTACACTTTATTTAAAGACAAACATAAGCGACATCCACGAGCATGGTTAAGACCGCGCGCACATCCACTTCTAGTTACCTGAAATACATGTGAGTTTTGGAAAAACGTCAACATAATGTTGGTGTGAATTCATGTAGTGATTGTTTTGAATGTTTTAAATACTTGAATGGAAACATAGTATGTAACTTGTAGAATGTATGAATGTTTGAATGTAACTTGTAAAACGCATCTATAACTGAGTACTATGAATGTTTGAATGTATTGATAACACATATCTGTAATCTCCTTATTATGAATGTTTGACTGTGTGAGATCGCTAGTGGTTTGCAAGGCCACTAACATATGTCATGACATAGGAAGCCACCAAACCTAGGCATTTTTGTCGACTTTGACTGAGACACAGAAGCACTCATTGGTAGAAGTAGGCCAAGAGTGGGGTTGCCTGAAACCCATTAGATCTAACCTTTTGTTCCGCGGTCTGAATGTATACGTTGATTAATGGTGCTTATGGTACCCTATTCGAGACATGATCTAGAATGTTTCACTTGAATGTTTTTGTACTCCATCATATCATATGTAAACAATGTAACATTTGTAACATGTATTTCACCCCCGAAGTTATAAAACCAAAAATAGTTAAAGAAAAGGGGGAGCATGAACTCACAACTTTGCGTTCCTGTGCGTCGTAAACTTCACCGGATTTGCTTAATTAACGTCGTAACCTATACGCGTTTTCTTAACGTTAGTCACTAGACTTGCGTCGCACAAGTACAATCACTCTCTTTTGTATATATTCTTGTGTTAAAAATATTCTATATTTTTAACTACGTATCTTACTTATATTATTTTCTCTAAAATTAATATAAGTATCTCGTGTTTTGCACTTTGCACCCGAATTATGTATCTTGTATGTTGTATGTGTATTTTTATGTTTGTACTCCTCATGAGTATTTAGTGTATTTTTTTGAAGTCTTAATACACTAGCACGTATAACACCTACTATATACACTTAGCACACAAGTTGGTGATCAAATAATGTATATTTTTCTCTCAAAAATATATATACTTAATATCCATTTTTATTTTTGAAGAAATCCTCATTTCTAATCACCAAAAATTAGGGAAACCTTGGTAATACTTTAAATACATTTTTAGGGAATAAGTTTCCCAAAAACTTATATTTTTCTAAGTGTCAAAATTTATAAAAATGTTGACAGAGTTTCCCCTAAAAATGGAGGTTTCCCATGTTTTCAAAACATGTGTTTATTTTCTTTTAAATCGTCAACAATCATCAACAACAATTATCAACAATAATCATCAACAACAATCACTAATTTCTCCATTTCATGAACTTGAATATTTACAAAAATGTGTAGTAATTTACTAGTACATTTAGTAAGTCTTGTTATCTTTAAAAATAAGTTTAATTTCTTAAAAACTTTATTTTTAAAGAATATGAAGTTTCACAACTTCTAGTCGGTTTTTACGAAAATTATTTCTTTGTTAAAACTTTTGTTACACAAGTGTCCACACACTTGTTTGTTCATAAAAACACCTCTACTTCATGAAAGATCCGGTTTTAAAACATGGTTTTGTCTTACAGTTGGTCTTTCGAAAATACCACTTGTAGATCTTTAGATCTACTAGTTTAGAACTCCATTTCATAAGATAAATTGTTTTTACACAAGTTCATGTTTAATAGTAGTAGTGTTCATCATCTAGTCCTTTTTATACTTTGACATACACTAGCTCATGTTCTAAGAACATAACCTAGCCAGGTTAGATGACAATCCGAACTACTACTAGCATTAAACAACACAAAATAATCATCACAAAACAAGTTTAACAAGTTTTACACAATTATCCATCTATTAACCATCATATTCATCACTTTAATAGACTTTTAGTTGGTGATTTAGTATGTTCATGATTTTCAACCGACAAATCTCTTATTAACCACTCTAGACAAGATCAAGAAGGTGTTTAGAGTCACTTACTACTAGCTCGAGGCTAGGGAAGAAGCTAGGCGAAAAACGGGTGGTTAATAGCAACGTAGTGAGGTTCTTGACAATCCGCAAGCACCGGGCTTCCTCGTATGATATCCTTCACACTTGAGTACACTTGGAATAGCTTGATCAAAATCGAAAAATGGGTGTGGTGTGCTTGTGATTCTCGGCCGAAAGGAGCAAGGAGAGAGAGGAGTTTGGTTTTTGTTTAAGTGTGGTGAAGGTTATGATGGACATATGCTTATACTTGTAGGCCATTTCTTTCTAATTAACCAAAGGGTATTATGTTGTCAAGATATCAAGCAAAGGGGATTAAAATAATCAATGTTGTAAGTGTTTGTCCCCTTTACTAACCAAGTTCGGTTATGGGGGGTGGGGTAACCGGTTCGATTTCAACTAGATGCTTAAGATATAGTTATGTTAAGTTAGGAGCTTAAATAGTTTTTTTTTTTTTTTTAGTGTGTTATAAGTTATAACGGGTGTTAGGGTATTCGGGGACCCTAACTGCCTTAGAAAAAGAAAAACAACGTCAATGACAATATTTTTATGTTCCGGGTAGGGCCCGGTTGTTCGGTTGGATACTGATCCGTTAAAGTGCTAAATTACACTTTTTAGTGTCTTTTAAGTACCCTTCTTGTACCCTTTCAATTCCAACACTTAGGGAAGTATTCTGGATAATAAAACGAAATTTCTGCATAATATTTATATGTCTAAATGCTGATTAGAGCTGAATTGTATAAAATTATGTACTTAAAGTGCGTTTCGGGTGCTTTTTAGTGCTTATTTTTGCTTTCGCAATGTCTAAAAATTAAACCCTTACATGTACTCTTGGGTTTTAATGTACTTTTGTCGTCGGACCTACACCTAGGCCTCAATTATAATGTCTGACTGCTTTCTGCAGTTCTGTTGACACAGTGTGTCTTACCGGTGAGTTTACTAGTATTTCTGACGCAACGCTCTCGTTTATGCATAAAGCAATATTTTGTAGTATACAACGTGCATGAATTCACTTGTTTAATCATGTGTTCAGACATTGCTGACAATTAAGCACATAATTGCAGTCATTAAATAGTAATTAAAGTGTACGGAAATTACCGGTTTAGTGCCAGTTGCCACAGTCTCCCCCCGTTAAAAGAATTTCGTCCCGAAATTCAGGCTGAACTAACTCTCGCAGGAGTCTTCTTGAATAGGTGGGGATACTTTTCCTTGAACCGGTCTTCACGTTCCCATGTGTACTCGGGTCCGTGCTTAGAGCTCCAACGTACTTTGACAAGTTTTACGCTGCTCCTCCTGGTCTTGTTGACTTTCCAGTCGGTAACCTCAACGGGTTGTTCTGTAAATCGGAGGGCTTCATCAATATGCACTTCATCCATCGGGATGATCACGTTTTCTTGTGTTGGACTCTTCTTCAGGTTGGATACATGAAACATATCATGTACTCCATTAAGTTCTTCCGGTAACTCCAACTTGTATGCCACGGTACCAATTCTTTTCAATATTCTGAATGGTCCGATGTATCGTGGATTCAGCTTTCCACGCTTTCCAAATCTGACTACGCCTTTCCATGGTGAGACTTTTAACAACACTTTGTCTCCCACCTTGAATTCTACTGATTTTCTTTTCGGATCAGCGTAGCTCTTTTGTCGATCTCGAGCAGCCTTAATGCGCTCTCGGATCTGCGCAATCTTTTCGGTTGTCTCTTGTACAAGTTCAGGACCAACCATACGTTTATCTCCAGCGTCTGCCCAACATAAGGGCGATCGGCACTTGCGGCCATACAGAGCTTCGAACGGCGCGGCCTTTATGCTTGTATGATAACTGTTATTGTAGGAAAACTCAACTAAAGGTAGATGAGTATCCCAGCTGCCGCCTAGGTCCATGACACATGCGCGAAGCATATCTTCTAACGTTTGTATAGTCCGTTCGCTCTGGCCGTCTGTTTGCGGATGGAATGCCATGCTCAGATCTAACTGAGATCCAAAGGCTTCCTGAAATGATTGCCAGATTCTTGAGACAAAGCGTCTGTCTCTGTCTGAAATGATTGAGATTGGCACTCCATGACGTGCCACAATTTCTCTTAAGTATATTTCAGCAAGCTTTCCAGTGCTGTCTTTTTCGCGGATCGGTAGGAAGTGCGCAGACTTTGTTAACCGATCAACTATTACCCATATCATATCGTGCCCTCTCGGGGTCCTGGGTAATTTCGTTATGAAGTCCATCGAGATTTGTTCCCACTTCCACACGGGAATCTCTGGTTGTTGTAGTAGGCCGGACGGTTTCTGGTATTCTGCCTTAACCTTGGCACAGGTTAGGCATTTTCCAACATAGACAGCAACGTCGCTCTTGAGTCACGGCCACCAATAGTATTCTTTCAAGTCTTGATACATTTTGTCCGCTCCTGGATGGATCGAATATCTCGATTTGTGTGCTTCGTCAAGAATGACTTCTCGTATGCCACCATAGAGTGGAACCCAAATACGCTTCTTGAAGTATAAGGCTCCCTCTTCGTTTGGCAACATGTATTTCAATGCACCCCGGAGGTATTCAGCTTTACGATTCTCTCCTTTAAGAGCTTCTTGTTGTGCATCACGAATGCGTGCAGTGAGGTTCGTTCGAATAGTCATTTCTAACGCTCGAACCCTTAGGGTCTTAACCCTTTCTTTTCGGCTCAACGCGTCCGCTACAACGTTTGCCTTTCCAGGATGGTACTTAATCTCACAGTCATAATCGTTCAGCAGCTCGACCCAACGTCACTGGCGCATATTCAATTCCTTCTGATCAAATATGTGTTGTAAGCTTTTGTGATCTGTGAAAATTGTACATCGAGTACCATATAAATAATGTCGCCAGATCTTCAGGGCGAATACCACGGCACCAAGTTCCAAGTCGTGAGTGGTATAGTTTCTTTCGTGAACCTTCAATTGTCTTGAAGCATAAGCGATGACTTTTTGGCGTTGCATGAGCACACAACCCAAACCTTGTCGTGAGGCGTCGCAGTATACCACGAAGTCTTCCGTGCCTTCGGGTAATGATAATATTGGTGCATCGCATAGCTTGTTTTTAAGTAGTTGAAAGGCTTCTTCCTGTTTGTGTCCCCAGTCGTATTTCTTGTCTTTCTGTGTAAGGGTCGTTAGCGGTTGAGCTATCTTTGAGAAATTCTCGATGAATCGCCGATAGTAGCCCGCTAAGCCCAAAAATTGTCGAACTTCAGTTGGGGTCTTGGAGCTTCCCAGTTCTTTATTGCTTCTATCTTGGACGGGTCTACATGAATGCCCTTCTCATTCACAACGTGACCAAGAAATTGTACTTCGCGAATCCAGAATTCGCATTTCGAGAACTTTGCATAAAGTTTCTCTTTCTTCAGTAGTTCCAAGATGGTTCTGAGGTGTTGCTCGTGCTCTTCTTTCGTTCGCGAGTAAATCAGGATATCGTCGATAAATACAATCACGAATTTATCGAGATATGGTTTGCATACGCGGTTCATCAGATCCATAAAGACCGCTGGTGCATTCGTCAGCCCAAACGGCATCACAAGAAATTCGTAGTGCCCATATCGCGTTCTGAATGCAGTCTTTGGTACGCTTTCCTCTTGGATTCTCAGCTGATGGTATCCAGATCGAAGGTCGATCTTGGAATAGTAGCTTGATCCTTCCAGTTGATCAAATAAGTCATCAATCCTTGGTAGCGGGTACCGATTCTTGATAGTGAGCTTGTTCAGTTCCCTGTAATCGATACACATCCGGAGTGTTCCATCCTTCTTCTTTACGAATAATACTGGAGCTCCCCAGGGTGAGAAGCTTGGCCTTATGAATCCTTTATCCAACAACTCCTGGAGTTGTGTAGATAATTCTTGCATTTCGGATGGAGCAAGTCGATAGGGGGCCTTGGCCACAGGAGCGGCTCCTGGAACCAAGTCTATACGGAATTCGACTTGTCGTTGCGGAGGTAGTCCTGGCAGATCTTCAGGGAACACATCAGGAAATTCCTTCACCACATGAATGTCTTCGAGTTTTGGCTCCACAGCCTTCTTGTCTATAACGTGTGCTAGGAAAGCGACACATCCTTTCCTCAAGCACTTCTGTGCCTTCATACAACTGATGATTCGAAGAGGCGCGTCTCGTTTTTCTCCATGCACGATGAGAGTTTCACCATTCGCTAAAGGGATGCGAATGATTTTCTCATGACAAATAACTTCAGCTTTGTTCTTGGACAACCAGTCCATTCCGACTACTACATCGAAGCTACCCAATTGAATAGGTAAGAGGTCGATGCTAAAATTTCGTTCGCCAAGTTCCAGTGTGCAGCCTCTAACAACTTCGCTCGATTCAACAAGTTTACCATTGGCTAGTTCTATGGAATAAGGAATTTCTAATCTACTAGATTCTATTCCGAGTATGCGTTTAAATTCCACAGACATGAAGCTATAATCGGCGCTAGTGTCAAATAATATGGATGCAAAGTGATTGTTAATGAGAAACGTACCGGTGACCACGTTAGGGTCCTCGCGTGCGTTCTTTTCTCAAATCACAAATGCTCTAGCCTGAGCATTGTTTCCCTCTGGGCAGTCCTTCATGAAATGATCATTGCTTCCACACTTGAAGGATCCTTGGTTCCGCCCTTTCCCGTTACCATTCTTGTTACCAGCACCGTTTCCATTTCGGTTCTTTCCTTTTCCCCAACAGTCTTCTGTTTGATGACCCAATTTACCACATTTGTCGCACCTTGGAATGCGACAAGCTCCATCATGATGATACTTACATTTTTGGCATCTAGGCATGGAGCCTTGGTACGCTTTGGTTGCATGGGTTTTCGCCTCCTGAGACGGGTTAGCGTCACGTTTCTTGTTGTTGAAACCCTTGTTGTTACGATTTGCTTGGTTCAGGTTTGCATGTTTTCTTTTCTTGTCGCCGGACGACTCAGCATGCGTCCCGGTCTTCTCTGTTGGGTTCAACGATAACTTCTTCATACGAACAAAATCTTCAGTCAGGCTGACAGCCAGAGTTACAGCCTCGGTGATTGTTTGTGGTTTGGCCGACGTCACCATTCCACGAAACTCTGGGGCCAGTCCCCAAATGTAGCGTTCAACGCGCTTGAATTCGGGAGTCACCATGTAGGGAAGCACTCTTGACAGATCGTGGAACCTTCGAGTATAGCCATTGATGTCAGCACCTTCCATGGTCAAGTGCCAGAACTCCGTTTCCAGCCTTTGGAGTTCTGCATGAGAGCAGTACTTCTCTCTCATCCTTTCCTTCAGTTCCTCCCAAGTTAGGCCATAAGCGGCATCGTCACCCAAAGTTTGGGCTTGCAGGTTCCACCAAGTCGGAGCTTCATCAACAAAAAATCCGGTAGCAAAAGTGACTTACTGATCCGCGGTACATTTGCTCATGCGGATAGTAGCTTTCGTCTTTTCCGTCCAGCGCACAAATGCTACTGCACCTCCTGTGCCGTCATAGTTCATCGGCTTGCAGTCGAGGAACTGCTTGAAAGTGCCGCCCGGAATTGATTCAACCAATTCACATGTGAGCAATGGAAGAAATAATGAAACAAGGACCGTTCATAAATTTCTCCATGCTTAGTACATTGTCTTAAGGTTACCTTGAGCTGCGCTGCCTCCAGATGAATCTCCGTTCCCATTACGCCTAGCGTTGCTTGGTCCTCCACTGTCTTGAGTTCTGTTTGCCTCGTACTGGGCGATAGCAGCGGAGATCCTTTCTTCCAGTAGAGCGTTCAGCTCTTCAGCAGTTCTTGGCAGTGGGGGAGGAGGAGGTTGGTCATCATTGCGAGCATTCACAGCTTTCTTGGGTGCCATGTTCTGACATAACATAACACAACAGGGTTAATCATTTGTTTGACATCGTCATACTAGACAGTAGTAGTATATATATTCACAGGTATATACCACATAAGTGACATCAAACAATTATCACTCTAGCAGAGTACTTAGTAGGCTTGCTCTGAGGGAATCTATACGTGACAAGACTTGCTGTGATTTCTGTGCACTGAATTCCATAATTATGTATGCATCCATAATTACGTAACTCCTTGCACAGTCCGCACAGTTCGTTTCATCCTCGTATCTCTTCCTTCAGATGGGCCATCGCTTTCAGGTAAAGTCACGTATACTTGTGACATTCTACATCTAGTATATGCTAATTATCACATATAATTGCAAGTAATTTCTAGTCAATGACAAGTGCTACTCAAGTGCACTCTAAGTCTCGTAGTGTCTTTTCTAGACTCATGTAGACAGTTTCAGGTAGTGGATGTCGCAGGACGTTTTATGCAATGAAAACTCTTTGAAAATTGTTTTCGAGAAAGGATCCTAGAGATTGTAGACTAGACTCGAGAAGGAATCCTGGTTCACTACAATCGCAGCTCTGATACCAATCTGTCAGACCACTTTCTGCGGCGGAAGCACGAGGTGTGATCATGAAAGGTTCTCATTGCATACGAAAGGTAAACATACTACATGCTCATGAAAATAACTCCAAACACCATAATTTGAAAACATAAGATAGCGTTTACATCGCGAGTTAGCATAAAACATTGTCTTAAAAGGTTTACACTTTATTTAAAGACAAACATAAGCGACATCCACGAGCATGGTTAAGACCGCGCGCACATCCACTTCTAGTTACCTGAAATACATGTGAGTTTTGGAAAAACGTCAACATAATGTTGGTGTGAATTCATGCAGTGATTGTTTTGAATGTTTTAAATACTTGAATGGAAACATAGTATGTAACTTGTAGAATGTATGAATGTTTGAATGTAACTTGTAAAACGCATCTATAACTGAGTACTATGAATGTTTGAATGTATTGATAACACATATCTGTAATCTCCTTATTATGAATGTTTGACTGTGTGAGATCGCTAGTGGTTTGCAAGGCCACTAACATATGTCACGACATAGGAAGCCACCAAACCTAGGCATTTTTGTCGACTTTGACTGAGACACAGAAGCACTCATTGGTAGAAGTAGGCCAAGAGTGGGGTTGCCTGAAACCCATTAGATCTAACCTTTTGTTCCGCGGTCTGAATGTATACGTTGATTAATGGTGCTTATGGTACCCTATTCGAGACATGATCTAGAATGTTTCACTTGAATGTTTTTGTACTCCATCATATCATATGTAAACAATGTAACATTTGTAACATGTATTTCACCCCCGAAGTTATAAAACCAAAAATAGTTAAAGAAAAGGGGGAGCATGAACTCACAACTTTGCGTTCCTGTGCGTCGTAAACTTCACCGGATTTGCTTAATTAACGTCGTAACCTATACGCGTTTTCTTAACGTTAGTCACTAGACTTGCGTCGCACAAGTACAATCACTCTCTTTTGTATATATTCTTGTGTTAAAAATATTCTATATTTTTAACTACGTATCTTACTTATATTATTTTCTCTAAAATTAATATAAGTATCTCGTGTTTTGCACTTTGCACCCGAATTATGTATCTTGTATGTTGTATGTGTATTTTTATGTTTGTACTCCTCATGAGTATTTAGTGTATTTTTTTGAAGT
Organism: Helianthus tuberosus; assembly: GCA_030545235.1. Lineage (NCBI taxonomy): Eukaryota > Viridiplantae > Streptophyta > Magnoliopsida > Asterales > Asteraceae > Helianthus > Helianthus tuberosus. The sequence goes on along the minus strand of CM060429.1, from coordinate 58,740,444 downwards.
CTTAATACACTAGCACGTATAACACCTACTATATACACTTAGCACACAAGTTGGTGATCAAATAATGTATATTTTTCTCTCAAAAATATATATACTTAATATCCATTTTTATTTTTGAAGAAATCCTCATTTCTAATCACCAAAAATTAGGGAAACCTTGGTAATACTTTAAATACATTTTTAGGGAATAAGTTTCCCAAAAACTTATATTTTTCTAAGTGTCAAAATTTATAAAAATGTTGACAGAGTTTCCCCTAAAAATGGAGGTTTCCCATGTTTTCAAAACATGTGTTTATTTTCTTTTAAATCGTCAACAATCATCAACAACAATTATCAACAATAATCATCAACAACAATCACTAATTTCTCCATTTCATGAACTTGAATATTTACAAAAATGTGTAGTAATTTACTAGTACATTTAGTAAGTCTTGTTATCTTTAAAAATAAGTTTAATTTCTTAAAAACTTTATTTTTAAAGAATATGAAGTTTCACAACTTCTAGTCGGTTTTTACGAAAATTATTTCTTTGTTAAAACTTTTGTTACACAAGTGTCCACACACTTGTTTGTTCATAAAAACACCTCTACTTCATGAAAGATCCGGTTTTAAAACATGGTTTTGTCTTACAGTTGGTCTTTCGAAAATACCACTTGTAGATCTTTAGATCTACTAGTTTAGAACTCCATTTCATAAGATAAATTGTTTTTACACAAGTTCATGTTTAATAGTAGTAGTGTTCATCATCTAGTCCTTTTTATACTTTGACATACACTAGCTCATGTTCTAAGAACATAACCTAGCCAGGTTAGATGACAATCCGAACTACTACTAGCATTAAACAACACAAAATAATCATCACAAAACAAGTTTAACAAGTTTTACACAATTATCCATCTATTAACCATCATATTCATCACTTTAATAGACTTTTAGTTGGTGATTTAGTATGTTCATGATTTTCAACCGACAAATCTCTTATTAACCACTCTAGACAAGATCAAGAAGGTGTTTAGAGTCACTTACTACTAGCTCGAGGCTAGGGAAGAAGCTAGGCGAAAAACGGGTGGTTAATAGCAACGTAGTGAGGTTCTTGACAATCCGCAAGCACCGGGCTTCCTCGTATGATATCCTTCACACTTGAGTACACTTGGAATAGCTTGATCAAAATCGAAAAATGGGTGTGGTGTGCTTGTGATTCTCGGCCGAAAGGAGCAAGGAGAGAGAGGAGTTTGGTTTTTGTTTAAGTGTGGTGAAGGTTATGATGGACATATGCTTATACTTGTAGGCCATTTCTTTCTAATTAACCAAAGGGTATTATGTTGTCAAGATATCAAGCAAAGGGGATTAAAATAATCAATGTTGTAAGTGTTTGTCCCCTTTACTAACCAAGTTCGGTTATGGGGGGTGGGGTAACCGGTTCGATTTCAACTAGATGCTTAAGATATAGTTATGTTAAGTTAGGAGCTTAAATAGTTTTTTTTTTTTTAGTGTGTTATAAGTTATAACGGGTGTTAGGGTATTCGGGGACCCTAACTGCCTTAGAAAAAGAAAAACAATGTCAATGACAATATTTTTATGTTCCGGGTAGGGCCCGGTTGTTCGGTTGGATACTGATCCGTTAAAGTGCTAAATTACACTTTTTAGTGTCTTTTAAGTACCCTTCTTGTACCCTTTCAATTCCAACACTTAGGGAAGTATTCTGGATAATAAAACGAAATTTCTGCATAATATTTATATGTCTAAATGCTGATTAGAGCTAAATTGTATAAAATTCTGTACTTAAAGTGCGTTTCGGGTGCTTTTTAGTGCTTATTTTTGCTTTCGCAATGTCTAAAAATTAAACCCTTACATGTACTCTTGGGTTTTAATGTACTTTTGTCGTCGGACCTACACCTAGGCCTCAATTATAATGTCTGACTGCTTTCTGCAGTTCTGTTGACACAGTGTGTCTTACCGGTGAGTTTACTAGTATTTCTGACGCAACGCTCTCGTTTATGCATAAAGCAATATTTTGTAGTATACAACGTGCATGAATTCACTTGTTTAATCATGTGTTCAGACATTGCTGACAATTAAGCACATAATTGCAGTCATTAAATAGTAATTAAAGTGTACGGAAATTACCGGTTTAGTGCCAGTTGCCACAAAAGACAGGGTGTGACATTCGAAAAGATCCATCTTTCTTTTTGCACAAAAAGGACAGGAGCAACCCAAGGCGAAAAGCTTGGACGGATGAATCCTTTATCAGATAACTCTTGAAGCTGTTTCGATAACTCTTGCATCTCCGACGGTGCAAGACGATACGATGCTTTCACAATTGAGTTGGCATTGGGAACAAGATCAATATGAAACTCGACTTGACGAACTGGAGGCAAACCAGGTAGTTCATCAGGAAACACCTCTGGATAATCCCGAACAATCGGGATATCCTTAATACTCTTGCTTTTGCCCTTCTCCTCGGTGACATGTGCCAGGAAAGCAACACATCCCTTTCGTAAATAACTTCGGGCTTTCATACACGACATAAGTTTCAATCCACCAGACGGTTTCTCGCCACGAACTTCTATGACATCACCAGACGAAAGAGGAATACGAACGATCTTATCGAAACAAATCACCTCAGCATGATGTTTGGTTAACCAATCCATCCCAATGATAATGTCAAAACTCCCAAGTTGCATCGGTGTGAGGTCAATAGGAAAAAGATGGTTATCGAGGTTCAATTGACAACCACGAATAACAGAATTGAGTACGAGTGGTTTACCAGTAGCAACTTCGACAGATAAGGGTTTCCTCAGTTTAGTTCTAGGTATCGCAAGTAAAGGCTCAAAAGATAACGAAACAAAACTCCTATCGGCACCAGAATCGAAAAGAACAGATGCAAGTTAATTATTAACAAGGAACGTACCGTTAACAACCTCGTTGTCAGCTCGAGCCTCGTTTGCATTCAGATTGTATGCTCGTCCACGAGCGGGATTCACATTCGCGTTTGCGTTGCCATTCGCATTCTGATTTGCATTCGCATTCACCAACCTTGGGCAGTTGTTATGGAAATGAAACATTTCTCCGCAATTGAAACACGAACCAGGTGGGAATCTAGCAGCATTCCCTTGAGCTTGTGCTGGAATCTGAGCAGCCTGATTCTGGCCCAAACGACAAATGTTGGCCAGATGCCCAAGTTTACCACACGTAGTGCACTGTTTACAGGCCTGTTGGGCAACATGATGACCGTTGCATCGAGCACAGTGAGGTGCAGTACCAGCATATTGCTTCTTTGCAGGAGGTTGTGCTGGTGGGTTCTGAGGGTTCTGTGTAGCATTCCCTTGAAACACGACAAATGTTGAAACACGAACCAGGTGGGAATCTAGCAGCATTCCCTTGAGCTTGTGCTGGAATCTGAGCAGCCTGATTCTGGCCCAAACGACAAATGTTGGCCAGATGCCCAAGTTTACCACACGTAGTGCACTGTTTACAGGCCTGTTGGGCAACATGATGACCGTTGCATCGAGCACAGTGAGGTGCAGTACCAGCATATTGCTTCTTTGCAGGAGGTTGTGCTGGTGGGTTCTGAGGGTTCTGTGTAGTAACTTCAAAGTTCTGGGAAGCCTTGCGCTTCCTTGACTTCTTAGAAGATTCACCCTTCTTCTTACCCTTACCCTTGTCTTGAGCAGAATCGGCTGACTTTTTCTTGTCACCCTTTCAGGTTAGTTTGCCTTTTCTAACCTGAGACTCGGTCAGAGTAGCAGCCAATTCGATCGCTTGACGGACAGTAGTAGGATTACTGCCAGTCACAATGTCTTGCACAGTATCGGGTAAACCATCGATATACCTCTCTATTGCTTTCTCCAACGGGGTAACCATAGTAGGACACAACAAACTGAGCTCCTCATAACGATCCGTGTAAGCACGGTGTTCTCCCCCATCTTGTTTCAAATCATCGAATTCTTGTTCCAAAGCTCGAATCTCGTGACGGGGACAGAATTCTCTCATCATGAGAGCTCGAAGCTCTTCCCATGTTTGTGCCATAGCCACATCGGCACCTCTATCATGCATCACACCATTCCACCATGTAAGAGCACGCTTCTCGAACACACTAGATGCAAACTCAACCTTACGCTCATTCGGACATTGCACATGTCTGAATGTGCTCTCCAAACTTTCGAACCATTGCAGGAGCGCGGTTGCTCCTTGAGACCCAGAAAACTTCAACGGTTTAGCCGAATTGAAGTTCTTGAAACTACACTGAGCATTATTGTTGTTCTTGTTGTTGTATAGCTAATGGATCTGGGTTACTATGTTTGGAAGCACAGCAGCCATTTGTTGAGAAACAAGGGCTGCGACTTCTTTGTTGGTTAAAGGTTGTGCATCACGTCGAGGAGGCATTGTCTAAAAAGAACAAGGAAACATGAGAAACGAGTGAGGTCGACAATTTAAGAAAACAAAAGAGGTATTGAAAACATCGATAAAACACAAGGAAGGCGATCATTCGTTCATTACCTCGAACAAACAAACGACAGGAAGTGACTAATCAAAGTAAATGGGTCATAATAATGTATCACCGAAGACATGCTCGCCTATAAGTGAACACTCACCCCAAGAGTTCCCAGGTAAGAGTGACTGGTCCGATACTGCGGATTTGTACGAACACTCTAGCCTTAGACAGAAAACTCAGGGTACATGCATTCACCCTTCCAGTTTGCACGTGTTCACATTATTTAGACCCAAACTTTGACGAGATTTTGAAAACTCAAAGGGTTCAAAACCTTATAATTAATCATCCAAGAATAGATGATTAATTTTCGAAGAGGATTTGTAATTGTATTCTCGTTGTGGTTATCACCTAAGGATAGGTGACGATATTGTTTTAAAATCTAAACGCAAATCTTCTTGCGTTAGGGTCCTAGAAAGTTATAGTCTAGGTCAAAGCATTGCTAATAACCTAATTCCCTATAACCATTGGCTCTGATACCAACTCTTCTGTCACACCCCGACCGCGTCAAAACAACGAAACCGCGGCGGAAACGTCGGGGAGTGTTGTAACAGAATCATCATTTCACAACCATGGTAATTAAAAGTTTTGTTTTATTGATTCATTAAATAATTTACATTGTTACATTTGGTCCCTGAACTTGAAAAACTTGTATTTTGATGCATATTTGACACGTGTAAGCCCCGTTAACCTCATTTCAAAGCTCTAAAATGATGTTAAAGTATAAGGAACTTAAAATATGCTCAAAAACATCTCGGATGTTGGTTCGTTTGGTCGTACGATTGCGTTATTCGGTTAATTACGACGGAAGTCGTAACGAACGCAAAAACGATCCAAATTAAGCGACGAATGGAATTTTATCATGCCAATCACTAAAATAAAATACTTTAATGATTACATAAATTTTTGGGTTTCCGGATATATTCAGAACGTAAGATATGCGCGAAAATGCAAACTTATGCACTTTTTGACGCTTTTAGTCCCTATTGATCAAATAAGTTTATTTTAGCATACCGAACCCCTCAAAGCCTATTTCTAAGATATGTAAAGGATATTTAGGGTATATTTAACTTATGATCAAGTTCCATAATGTTCGTTACTATACAAATCGGTATAGTTTCGCAGTTTGACACAAATAGTCCCTGCGATCGAACAAACTTGATTTTAACACACCAAACCATCCAAAACTTATTTCTAAGTTATGTGAAGGTTATATAAGGTATGTTAAGCCTACTTCACTATTACAGAGTGTTTGTCGCGTTAAACTGACTGCGTTCGCGCATCAGTTTGCGTATAACTTTCTAGAAAGCGATTTAAAGCTTGAAATCGGAATCAAATCAAATTGTAAAATTATCAAACACAAATACACACATAATAACACCAAAACACATTGTTTTATTAATAATTAACATTGTTTTACATTGTACATCGATTACAGAACACAGTTGTCACACCAGCCTCCCAGACAGCAAGTTCCATGATATAACCCTACAGACCTGCAAGCATGCAGACAAGTGTGTCAGACGACGTTGGTGAGTTCAAAGTTTTGTTAACACGTTTAGTTACCAGTTTCCAGTTTAAAACATTTCAATGATTCGTTGTTAATCACACGCTTACCGCCGATGGCTCCAGATTATTTGCCATGTCCTCCAATGCCTCTATCATAGCAATGGTCAAGATTGGGGTCATTAGTTCACTCCCGTCTTCCCCGGTACGGTGTGAGGGTGCCAAACCTAAATAGCGCTATTAGCTAATACCCCGTTGCCTCCCCGGCAACAATCGGTAGAAGGGACTTGAGTGATAGATATACGTGTATTAACCAACAACCCAGGTTTAACATTCCAGTCAAACCCATTTACCCGACATTCTTCCCCGGAACGTTTACCAGATGTCCCTTCCCGGGACGCATGCTTGGAAAAAGAGCAGTGAACTCACCTTAGATTTGCTCGGTATGTTACGCTACATTACCCGTTCCCAGTTGGTCAACCAAACCTTACCGTGGTTACCAAGAGTAGTCAGTTTCACAATCACGTATCCAAATCACGTATCACATAGCAAACATTTAGATTTCATGCACGTTTACAACACAGGTTCATGTTTCCAACAATGGTTACCAACAACGTCAGTTTTATAATCATTCATCAGTTACTTATCTCATACAGTTTGCATCTATCCCATGATCACAGTATAACATGTAGCATACAAGTACAACACACATCCTCATACGAGTCGTAACTATTAAGCATGCAATCCATTGATCCCTAACGTTTATCATAAAATCACATAACAAGTGCACGGGTTTCGTATGTGAATCAATCACTTACTGTACACGTATTTTCACAGATTGCGTTCATCACAAAGATCACCGTGTAACACATAGTCAATACCCAAATCTCACACAAGTTCACGTCTCACGTGCATATCACATTACAACAGTTAACAGGTGGCTTGCTATACACAAGAACCCAATCAAGTTTCTTATTCTCAGTTAATATTATTAACATGCATCAAAAAGGATTCCACCAACATAAACATTCATCAGCATACACAACATGAATTAATGTTCTGTCTAGTATCTCCACGATAATCCTATGGCGAAATACTCTATGGCAAAACACTCTATGGCGAAACACTCTATGGCGAAACACTCTACGGCGAAACACCCTATGGTGAAACACTCTATGGCGAAACACCCTATGGCGAAACACCTTAGCAGTCTTTTGTCAAGCTAAGTTTTTCGTGGGGGGAAAGGTCTTTCATAGCCCCCTATCTGTCAGTTAGAATATTCATCATTCCAGCCGTGCCGATATGATTCATGCGACCCAGATCAAGTTTCTAACAACTCTTATTCGTAATTACACCTCATGATTAACCATACAAGTCGAATCAACAGAAGTCTAGTCACGAGAAGTCACAAGAAATTCTATATAGACAAAATTATAGCTTGTTTCTAACATTACCCTAAGTCATATGAAAATCATGATCCCTCAACCAATAAATCAAACAATTTGCACATAATCAAGATCAATCAACAACAGTTAAAACAAGGACAATTCTACTAACCAAAGGATTGTAGCGCCAGTTGTTGGTGAACAATCCATGCTTCAAGAGGGAGAGTTCGATCGAGAATAGGGATGCTTCGAATGGGAGTGCTGCTGCCTTTTGTGTGTTTGAAAGAAAGACTAGGGTTTACAAATGACTACAAAAGAGAATGTATACACATTCTCATAAGTTGCGCATACCGGGCTAACCGGGCCCAGGAATACACGGCATACCCACACTTGAGTGTGCGGCCCGTTCCGCATTGTGCGACTCGGTTCCTTTGCAGAAAATATACAAACAAGATCGACTAATCACTAACTATACCAATCAACTGCACCTGATGCACAAACAACTCCTGTTCATTCGATAACAATCATGCATGAATCTCACATAACGTGCCTAAAGATGAATCATAACGTCATTTGAAAGTTCGGGTTGTCACAGAGTATCTAGTGCAAAGGCCTTGAGGAGATTCCAAGGTATAAAGAAAAGGTTGAAGAAGGCATAAAGAAGGTGATATATGCCAGTCTGGAGAAGAAGAAAAAGACGGTTGAGGAGATTGTGGATGAAAGTGAGAAATTGGTGAATGAGGTGAAGAAAGCTGATGAGAAAGCTGAGGAAGGTGTTGCAGAGAAGCAGCAGGTGTTTGAAGAAGATGAGAATCAACAAGCAAACGAAACCACAGTGCCAATCACTGAGGTAACAACTCAAAATGATTCTTCTGATCAATCAATTGATAATAAAGCTGAACAACAGTGCAAGAAATGCATGGAAACGTGCAGTGCTTGTACTGAAAAGGATGAAAAGCTTAAAATCAGAGACATTGAATTCACCAAAATAGAAAAGATTTTCAAAAATAAAAGTCATGAAATGATAGAAAATGAAAAGTTTTTGAAACAAGAAAATGAAAAGCTGAAACAAAGATGTGATGATCTTGAAAAAGAAAACAAAATATTGAAAGAAAAGTGTTCAGTTGTTTGCAACGAATGTGTTCCAAAAGATAAAACAATTCAAGAGTTGCAAAAAGAATATGATGGAATGAAATCATCATATCATATTGTAAAAGAAGCTTATGAAACTTTGAAAAGTAAAGTCAAAAGTTTAGATGATAGATTGTCTGCATGTCAGAAAAACACTAAATTTCTTGAAGCCAGATATGAAGGAAAACAAATGGTTTTAAATCAATATATTGATGATGTCACTAAGCTTAAACAAGAACTGGCAGATAAAGAAAAGTTGGTCAATAAACTTCAAAGTTATCATGTATCTTCATACATTCTGGAATGTATTTTCAACATCACACCCGATGGGAAAGAGTCAGAAAAGAACAAAAAGGGAATTGGGTCTGAATACCATCAGGTTCCACCACCGTTGGAGAATAATTATACATTCTATGATGGCGAGAAGGTGGAAAAAGAAATAAACATGGTTAACCAGTTACCCGACAACATCGATGTGACTTACACCAAATCTGATGACATCAGTGATTCAGAGGTGGTTGGTAAGGTTGTTGAAAGTGTTCTAGCAGAGGAGTCTACCAAAACAGATAAGTTTGAATCACAAGATGAAAATGAGGGAAGTTTTCATGATAGTTATCTTAAACACTCAAAATCTGAGAAAGTTGTGAATGATGTTTTAAAAGGATTGGTTTATACCATGATTGGATCGGACAAACTATTTTTGGATAATGAATTCCCAATTCAAAATGTAATTTCAGACAAAATCAACAAAGTTTTCAAACTGGTAGAGGTTCAAAAGTCTGAAATCTCAAAGTTTGCTGGAAAAGGCAAGAAAACTTTTTATAACAAACCAGGTTACAAAAAGAAAAACATGGAGGCTGGGTTGGGTTAAAAAAAGAAACAAAATTGGAAAAGAAATGAAACGTCAAATTATCAGGAAAAGATTAACTTTGTTTACGGAACAAGTTCTGAAGAAGAGAAAGAACTCCAATTTAGACGACAGTCTAATGAAGAGTTCTATGCTCAAAAGAAAAAGCAACAACAACAGGTTAAAGATGTGTCCAAGAGAATATGCTTTAAGTGTGATCAAATTGGATATCTCAGTCGAAATTGTCCAAATCTTAAACCTGTTGGTGTTGAAACGAAAAAGAAGTCTGATGTTGTGAATCCGAAATCAACCAAGTTTGAATCGAAGCAAACTTGGAAGCCGAAAATGTCAAAGGCTGACTCACAACAAACATGGAAATCGGTGACACCCAGACTTAGAACAACACAAAGTTGGAAAACAACGGTAGATGCAATAAAACCAAATCAGTTTTGGAAACCGAAAGCTGTTGTTCAAAATGAATCACATTTTTACAAAAGAAGTGCTTCGAAAGGACAAACTTGGGTTGAAAAGAAACAAACGGTTTCTGTGAGTGATAATCGGAATGAAAATTCATTTGTGAAAAATGATAAAGATTTTCCGAAGTTGAATGAAACGTATTGTGTTGGAATGCCTAAGGTCAAACAGACCTGGGCTAACTTGTTCAAGTAATTGAATACATTGAATGTGCAGGTGCTTCAGAAAGAAGATGAAAGCAAAATCAACGGAGGAAGCAACCTGGCACGAGAGGAAGAGGCTGCTGGTCCCTGCGATTGTTAAACAGGGAGTTTGTTTGATTTCTGTACATAAATAAACCATATTTCAAAACTTTAAAAAATTGAAAATTTAAAAACCAAAAATATGTTTTCAGTTTATCAAAAATTTGAAAAATCAAAAATATGTTTGTTTTTAAATTTGTAAAAAATTCAAAAATTTTCAAAACTATGATTGAGTGAATATGCCGAAACCCTCACGGCGGAACAAACATGATTAATTTCACAAGATTGAAAAACAGTTTTCAAACTGTAAAATATCAATGTGTTGTAAATCATGGGGGTAATTACTGCTTTACATGTTATATTTTCTGCAAAACAGAGCATGAGATGCAGAAAATGGATGGCGAGATAAAGCTATCAGTATCAGGTTGTCAAATTTTCTTTAACTGTTTTGAATTTTAGGGGGAGTAAGAAATTGTTAGAAAATCCAAAAACATTAGAAAATTTGAAAAAGCCAAAAACATGATAAAATTAAAAAATGAGTTTTGTGTAAAAAGAGGAAATGATAGTACATTAGTAGACAATCACAGTACGCTAAAGAATTGGAAAGTTAAAATGTGATAAACGGTCTCACTGATGATATGCCAGTATGTTTTTACATGCTTAGTAGATTGTTTTTGAGATATAAACCTAAATATCAATACTTGCTTATCTCGTGGGTAACATCTCTCGGATATATGGGTAACCCCCGAAATCTTGTTTGAGAGATTGCCTGATTCTGAGATACTAGGTCTTTATACTGTTTGATATCTGGGGTATTATACCTGGTCTTCTGATATTGCGGAAGCAATGGCCTAGACCTCGTATAATACTTTGCATGCTTTAAAAAGCCTACCCTCTGCATAAAAATTGAAAAATATCGAAAGATATTAATCAATTGCAGTTGAAGAAAAGATTCTCTAAAGGGAACACACCTAAAGTCGATCCTCCATCTCTTTGACTGAACGGAAGTTCATACCTGAGCTCTCAAGGTCTCGCACGAACCCAGAATACAGATATCAAATTGGTATATTCACCTGTAAGACTGAATCTAGGGAATTTTGATACGGGAGTATATTCTGAGGTGGGACACACGAATAAGTTTAAGTTCTTAAAACACTAAATCCGTATCTCGAATCAGTTGAACTTTGTGTGAAAATTTAAGTGGATCATTATACTGACAATCTAAGTGAATCGTTTAGAACTTAAAGTGTTCAAAGCTCAACGGTGCTAGTGATTTGTCATAAACTGATATGATCCTCTGTCACGAACTCAAACAAAAATATTATCTGTAAATATTTCTGTAAATATTTCTTTACTGCTTTATGTTTCAGAAAAATACAAAAAGATTTTTGATTCTTCTTTATTTTCTACAACCGATGTCTGAATGCTGAGTTTCAAAATCTAAAGTATGATGATCGTGTTTCTGAAAAATAAACAAGTTCATTAATTTGAAACTTGAAGTTTTTAAAAAATCAAAAATCAAAAACAGTTTGTGAAATCTCAAAGGTCATTAAGTTGGACTTGGATGATAAATCGTGAAGGTTTTGGATGTTCAAATTGTTAAAAATCTGTTGCAAAGAGCTAGGTTTAGGTGTTGGATTCGTAATACTGCCAAATCTTTGAAGATTGTTGATAAGGGGAGAGAATCAAGCATTTCTGGATATATTCATATTATTATATTTTAGAGCCAGGATCTTTGATTAAAAGTTTTTAAGAGCCAGGTTATGATTCCTGGACAATCGAAAAAGCTTTCACTGTCGCATATTTGAAATATTTTAGCTCATGATGAGAGAGCCAGGTTTTCAATCCTGGATATTCAAAACATTTTCACTTATAAATGTTTGAGATTTGCAGATGAAAGTTTCAGACTACGATCCCGATAGCCGAGTCTAAGGGGGAGTCTGAAGACGAGCTCAACGCAAGGGGGAGCTTGTATCTGGAAAGCCAGGTGTCGATCCCAAAAGCTCGGAAGCTTGACGAAAGGGGGAGCCTGAAGATAGAGTCTAACCGAAAGGGGGAGAAGCTGAAGCTAAGGCAGATCCACGGGGATTCTGTTCGAGCAAGAGGGAGTCTGTGTTGCTAAAGACGCAATAAAGCTTCAAGAAGACTCAAGAGAGAGAGAAAGACAAGACGCTACGAGATTGACTGCGGTAATATCTAAGGGGGAGTCTGTTAGTGCAGTAATGTCTATCGCCTCCGTCAATACGATTCGTAGCTGACATCAGAAGAAAACAAGTCATTATAGTGTTATATTAGTGAAAAGCCAAGGTGACATTTCTGTAATTAATGAGAAGTCTCATTAAACCCCTTGGCCTATAAATAGGAGTGTAATGTCATTGTTTTAGAACTTTTGCCACATTTGAGACTTGGAGAACTTGGAGCTAGAGAGAGAGTCTAGAGAGAGAAAATGGCAAGGTGATTCACCGTTCTTTGTACGGTTTCATATCATTCAATAGAATCACAGGTTACTGTACGTTTTCGTGTTCGGTCCACGCACGGGTACGGATTCCGCACGTCACACGTGTCGTTACGCAATCGTTTCGGAGTCGAAAACCGATCCTACAGTAAATTTGTTGTGGTAAATAATGAAAGAGTAAAATGCACGGATAGTCCCTGTGGTTTTGTAAAATAACACCTATAGTCCCCAACTTTTGGAAATTACACCGTTGCTCCTTGTGGTTTGACAGTTTGTTACTCAGATAGTCCCTGGAGTGGATGTTCGTTAGTTTTCTCCATTAAATCTATGTAAAATGACAAAATTACCCCTTACTTATTAAAACAAAGTGTAAAAAATTAAAAGAAATCCATTAATAAATAGTTGTGGGACCCACCAAAACATCAACTTCAAAACCTCACCTTTTCTTTTCCACTTTCTTCTCCATCTATACACAACTGTTATTTACAATCAAACAAGAACAATTACATACAAAATTAGCACTTAAGTCATTGAACTTACTACTATAACAAACAGGAACTGAATTAAACAATTTGTGAATTTGATTGACAAAATCAAAAGTTTCTAATACAGAACAACTACGTATAAATTAGCCTAAATTTGTATTAGAACAAACAGTTTGTGAATTTGATTGACAAAATCAAAAGTTTCTAATACAGAACAACTACGTACAAATTAGCACATTCAGTGTCAAAATGAAATTACTAGTAGTTGATTGTGAAAACCTAAATTACCTGCTAGAAACCTTGGTTTGAGAACTCGAAGGTGAAATCGAGAAAAGGCGACACTGCGACGGCGAGTGGAGAAGAGAATCGGATTGAGTTTGTATAGAGAAGAAGGAGATAAGAGGTATGTATTGCTGAACGCCATTGAACCGTTCGAAGAAGTTTGCAGAAGACCTGTTTTGGGGTTTTAGAAGATAAAAGTGACTGTGACGACAGTGGCGGTGACGGAGGATTGGTGGTGGTTTTTGGTGTTGCGACAGTGGCGGTGACGGTGGATTGTTTTGGCCGGAGATAAAAGTAAAGGGGGGAGGAGATGATGGAGGATCAGGTGGATGAGGGGGTATCAGAGGAGAGATTGGAGGATTTGAAGAAATTGATGGAGGATCGGGTTTTAGGATGAAGAAGAAGTGGAAGGTGGGTCTCACATTTTTATTTTATTTATTGATTTAATTATCATTTTTATTAATAAGGGCAATTTTATCATTTCACACCCACTTAACTGAGAAAACTAACCTCCATCTGCTTTGGAGACTATCCGAGTAACAACTTGTCAAACCATAGGGACTAAGAGTGTAATTTCCAAAAGTTAGGGACTAAAGGTGAAATTTCACCAAACCACAGGGACTATCTGTGCATTTTACTCATAATGAAAAAAAGGATAAGTGATCGCATGACTTGTTCCCTACACTACATCACTTTATCATCTGGTCCGGATAAGCAGTAAAAGAATAGTTGTATATCTTACCTCTAAAGTTTTTTCTTGCAATATACAATCATAAACATGACGCTAACTGCTCTTTGTAATTCTATTTGCATCTGGAACATGAAAGTAGACTTATATGGTCAAAGGTATTGTACTTCTAAAAAAATCTATAGTTGTGCCGAGTGATCTAGAAATAAAGCAAAATCAAAGAAGACTTTATCAATGAGATGCTGTGGACAAACAAATGATGGAGGGTGGGTGTTGGGCCATCAAGAAAACTCAAGCGCGCAAGATGGAGGTAGCGGAGATGAGAATGTTGAGGTGGATGTGTGGCCACACGAGGTTAGACCGAATAAGAAGTGAGGTTTATAGGGATTGGTTAGGAGTAGCTAGTATATCAGACAAGTTAAAAGAGGGGAGATTGAGATGGTTTTGGGCATGTGAAGAGGAGGCAGTTAACCGAACCAGTTAGAGCAGTAGAAACCATAACAGTGGAAGGAAGGAGGGGTAGAGGCAGGGCTAAGTTGACTTGGGATGAAAGACTTAGGAAAGATTTGGTAGAGTTGCACCTCTCTGAGGACATGGTTCAGGATAGGAGTTCATGGAGAAGTAGGATTAAGGTTAAGGACTTGTAGGTGAGGGTATAGACGTGCCCTAGCATTACCTTGGGAAGGGGTGTTACTTTTCTTTTACACTTTAGGTAGGTTAACATATGATGATTTTCTTGTATCTATGCCTATGTTTGCATGCTAATGATCTATCTGACTACTGCTACGCTATTTACTTATCCATCTTTCATATATATCTACCTGTTGGTTGTTTTGGAGCCGGGGGTCTCTCAGGAAGCAGCCTCTCTATTCGCAGGATAGAGGAAAGGTTTGCCTACATCCCACCTCCCCCAGACCCTACGAATAGTTCTGCTATTTGTGGGATATACTGGGTATGGTTGTTGTTGTTCAAACTTATATGTATATCAAACCGAACATGACTGGTACAAGAAGAATAAAACCATGTGTCGACATAGCATTGGACCATCTTTTAATCAAGCTTCACTGATGAAAACAAATCATGATGTCTAGAACCATCAAAAGCGAGTAACCCAAGTAGGGTGTAGCCGAGCCGGTCCACTCAAGCTCTCGAGCTCGAAAATAAGATAGTTTATCGAGTACAAGAAAGTGTACAATGCAACCAAACCCGAAGCAAAAAAAGATTTCCACCACCACTTCTTGTCCTCGACGCAAAGATGCATGTAAGTTTATACCACATCAGAAAGTATTTATAGACATTTTTTTATGACAAGAGTAAATAAGAGCCCTTAGAGATTTCATGTAGCTAATTATCAACAACTACCTTATGTATTATTGAAAGTGTAATATATAAGAGAGTAATTATCATAACTTTAAAAAAAAATACGAGCTTAGTATCAATAAATAAATAAAAACATAGTTCTTGTACATCGTCTTTTGTATATTGTAATTGTAAATGAGTATAAATAGTGCGCCAAATAACACAAGAGTAGGTCGAGCCTACTAAAAAGACGCAAATAAATTACCCTATTACTTAAAACACAAAGTCGGTGGCAAAGGCCACCGACACCCTTCTACTAAAATTACAGTATTTCCCTTCGTTTCAACTTTTCTCTAAGGGTACATATTACGGGTCAAACTTTGCAAGTCCATACAACCACGTGCAGTAAGGCATCACAGTCCACACCAACCCACTTCATCGTTGCAAACATTATCCTTAATACGACAGGAATGTCGTTAATAGCCGGAAAAGAGAAAAATTGTAGCCGGAAAAGAGGTCGGAAGCTTACCGTAAAACCCTATCCAACACAGATCGGGTCGCGAAAACCACATGCAAAGCTAGATCGGGACTATGGTGACCTCAAAATTCTGGAAACACCAGAGTCGCCACCGAAGGTTTCATCACCGTCGTCGTCTGCCTTGGCGGTGAACCACCGTGGAGGTCAGACTCCTTAATTTGCTTTTTTTATGGATTATTTGTTAGTTTGAGAGAAAATCGAAGACACACCGATCTACTGCGTAGATCGGCGAACATATGGCTAGGTGGTGGTGCTGCTGTTGTTGTGATGTTGGGATTTGGGTATAAAAATGTAAAGGGAAGAGTGAGAAGGGGGATATAGAGAAAGCCAAACAATAAATTTTCAAAGTTATTTTTATTTGGTATTCTATAGATAATTATCTTAATCATTTAAAGCCAAACAATAAATATTATACTGTATATACGTTGAAAACAAAAAATATTTTAGAGCCCGTTAAGCTTTGCTGGAAATCACATCTTTTATAATTTAAACTAATTTTTATTTTGTTTATTATTACATCTTTTATAATTTAAACTAATTTTTATTTAATTTATTATTAATTTGATTTGATTAGTCGTATTTGAATATTTTTCTTTTATTAATTAACATTGATGGATTATCAATTATAAACTAATTTGATTGGCAATAGAATTTGTAATTTGAGGAGTACGGTAGCCTAATACAAAGTTCAAAAAAAATTTATGCATATCCACGTTAATGTCATGAACGTAATGTGTGTCACAAAGAAAAAAAACAAGTCATGTCACTCGCGGACATCACACGTTAACATCATTATTGTAACGCATGTAACGAAGTTGCAAACGTGACGTTGCCGCTGCAACGCGCGGCATGTGTAAAAATCTAGCATACTCTTAAAAGACAAAGTCGGTGGAAACCCCACCGGCTTTGCCTCCCCCTCCCCCCATACTTTCACGATGCTGCAATTTTAGCCTTAACTATGGTACCTTTAAAGTTTCATAAGATGGGAAATTTAGTTCCTAAACTACTACTCCATTTTACAAATAGTTTGTTTTTGACACCCCAACTTTGTGGTAGTTTCCTTTTCAGCCCCAACTTTGTTATGGTTTCCTTCTTACCCCAAAACTTTATCAAATTTTATCTTTACCCTTTCTTAGCCCTTAAGTTTAGGAAATGTAATTTTTAACCACTTAACTTTTTATGAACTTTGTAAACCTCCTCAAGAGTTTTTGGCTTGATGATATAAATTCGAGTTAGTCAGGTCGCGTATAATACGTTATGATTGTACGATATAAATTTGATTTACGTTACGTTTTGATCCAATCGCAATGCAACTATAGGATACATTGAGTTCAATCGGATACATCAGAACGTGCGTTTTCATATGGTTCAGGGCCGGCCAATCCGTGTCGTCGCCCGAGGCCCAAATTTTCAAAGGGCCCGAAAGATTTTTATAAATATATATATATATATTGTATATGCAATCATCTATCATGTAAATTAGTGTTGGTGGTGGAGTGGAAAAAAACTATTTCCAGATAATCTAGAGGTCTCAAGTTCAAGTCTTGGCTCCACCACCAAGGTTTACTTTTTTTAATTAACCACAAATTTTGGGCCTAATTTTTTTTTTTTTTTGTCGCCCGGGGCCTAAATTCTATTAAGAGTTTTTGGGGACGGCTCTGATATGGTTAACACATCACATAACGCTTGGACTAATCTGTTCGATATTTGCGAAGTACCCGCGCCGCAACGCGCGTGGTCTTATTACTAGTTTGACACCTAAAAAAGAATATAAAAAGTGATTGGAAGAATGAAAATTCTGAACTCCTTCTGTGACAACCGGTGATTTACGGCTCTTAATTACGTAATTAACAGGCGATTAACGTGATAATAAATAGTGTTTAAGACGTAGATTAACTCATTTAGGCCCTTGGAGTGCCCAGGAACGTTTATTCGGCTGTACAGTGCGCATATGGTGATTTACGGAAAGATCCGGTGAATATTAAACGACGACGAACTGATGCCGTACAAAATACTGACAACACCGAAAAATATTAAATTTTTACGATATATTCTAGCTTCGTAATTAAATTTAAGCAATCGTAGTTGAAACCGGCTTGAAAAACGGATTAAAGACGGCAACGATGTAATTTTTCGCGATTATTACCGTTATCAAAACTTTGATTTTTAAACATACGCTAAAGTTGTGTTTTGCACACGGTACACAAAACAATTACATACAGTACACAAAACTTGAGAGTTTTGATAACATGCATTTAGGACCTTTGGAAACTTATGTTGAAGTTCATCAAAGGTCATCACGTAGGAACCGCGAATATTAACTCGGGCACATATTATTATCCATATTGTCTATGATATTTTGACTTCCCGAGCAGGCATCCTACGCATAACGAAACGCTAGTGCACGAGAATACATGGAACTCAAATTTTACGTCAACGAATGTCGGAGTACATCGCATTCCACGCGAAACGAAACACTGGTGCACAGGTATACGCGAAACTCAATATGTACGTCAACGGAGGTTGAAGTACGACACCTACGACTATCGAGGCGAGGCCTTTGAAAAGACACAATGGCGCAATTCAACGATGACGCTTGATTCCTGTCAGCAGGAGAACTAACGATCAGGAAACGAAAACTTGTCACGCGATCCTGCAACGACACGAATCATGCCAAGGAAAAGACGTATGTCTCCGCATTCCCCCTATTTCAGTTACGACAAATACGCTATGTTCGACATTCCATGGTAATGTCAACTAACAACCGGTCATCACATCAAACCCCAGGTAAAGTCCTTAAATTTCTTTTATTGAAATTTCGACTTTCACATTTACTGAGTAGATTTTCGTATCTCTACTCCTCTTAAAGGTCATTGTGTCACGATCATTTCTTTCATTATAGCGAATATTCATTTGCTTCATTTCTTGAAAATTCATATGTTACGCATGCATCGTTTGTTGCGCATGTGGTTTCGTTTCGAATAAGCGTTTCATCAAAGTTCAAATATTGACTCGCTAAACCTAATTATTGATTTGTGATTCGAATGACTCGCATTATTGTAATTATTAGCTCCTTTGTTATCAAGTCAACACAGTTTCTTGAAAATTCTCTTCTTTTCAAGTTACATACATGGTTTTTCGTTGTGACTATGCCGAAAGTTTTCTTGTCGATACATGTACTTATTGTCGGCTTGCGCCGAAGTCAAATTCAATTGTTTGAACCTGTTCATTACACATATTCAATTCAAAGCATCATATGATGTATTGGGAGCATCGTATTCAAATCAATTTTTAACGAGCACTTCATTTGTTTCGAGTGTAGTAAACTTGTTTGGCATTCGACTCCATTAAATTGTTTGTTGATTTCGAGACCACGTGGTGGTGTTTTCATTAATTCGAAGCTTGCGCTCAACTCGTTTACGCATCTCATGCACGGATTTAATTATTTATTTATTGACTTGCTTTAAGCCCGCTTTGATTTATCATATTACAGCAGTCTTAACACAATCGTGTGTTAAGGCAATGGTACACAAATTCATTCTATATTCCGGTGTACCTACTAACGGCTCTTTCATTATCGATCGAATGTTTTGCGATATCCATTGCTTCTTCATCTTCGATCGAAAACATTATTTCATTGATGTTTCATTTTTCAATCGAAAAATCCTATGATGTTGTTAGAAACAAATTTTCATATTTACTTCATTGTGCTTTCATTTGATTTCAAACACAGTGAATTTTTTTGATCACCGCTATCATTGAATTATCTAAATCACTACGACATCTTGTGGTGTCAGTACAAACTTGTAGCTTGAGCTAATCATGAATGAGCGTTTCATGCAAAACACAGGTGATACTTGTTCGATCACCGCTTTATTTGAATTGTTTCATTCACTACGACACCTTGTGGCGTCGGTATAACTTGCAGCTTGTGCTGATCACGATCGACGTTTAATGCAAACTAGTACATTTGAATTTGTTGATTCTAAGTTCATCCAGTGCATGTTATTGCTTTTAAAACTCATTTACATATTGTAAACGTTCATACGGAATTCGATTGGTCGAAATTCCTCTTTTATTGGACCCTTGTTAACTTGGTCACACTGGTGACTGTATCAGTATGTCTCGTTTCCTTTGACATTGTTCGTATTTACTTACGCATTACGAAACTCTAAGGAGTTAACGTAGTCTAAATTTCGAGGACGAAATTTTATTAACAGGGGGAGAATGTGACAACCGATGATTTACGGCTCTTAATTACGTGATTAATAGGCGATTAACGTGATAATAAATAGTGTTTAAGACGTAGATTAACTCATTTAGGCCCTTGGAGTGCCCAGGAACGTTTATTCGGCTGTACAGTGCGCGTATGGTGATTTACGGAAAGATCCGGTGAATATTAAGCGACGACGAACTGATGCCGTACAAAATACTGACAACACTGACAAATATTAAATTTTTACGATATATTCTAGCTTCGTAATTAAATTTAAGCAATCGTAATTGAAACCGGCTCGAAAAACGGATTAAAGACGGCAACGATGTAATTTTTCGCGTTTATTACCGTTATCAACGCACGAACGCGACTACGATGGATACCGACATTATTTTTACACATTTTAACTCTGTAATATTATTTTACTAGGCTACGATGATTTCGGGTTTTGATAACGGGTCTCGTAGGAATTACGGGCCGCTTAAACACGGGGATTGAGCTTGTAGGCCCTAGGCCCAAGCCCAAAACCCACAAGCTAAACCTACAACTAAATCCTATCAAAATCTATAAAATCTTACTAAATCTTAGCAAAATCTGTCCAAAATCCATACAAGATTTACAAGATCCTTATAAAATCTCAACAAGATTTGTAAGATCCCTAAATCTCTATAAAATACACAAACAACACACCTTCATATATTCAAAACAAATACGCAGACCTCACAAATTCA
This sequence comes from Helianthus tuberosus, assembly GCA_030545235.1. NCBI lineage: Eukaryota > Viridiplantae > Streptophyta > Magnoliopsida > Asterales > Asteraceae > Helianthus > Helianthus tuberosus. The sequence goes on along the minus strand of CM060429.1, from coordinate 58,719,673 downwards.
CTCTCCTCTCTCTCTCTCTCGGTCATGTATCCAGACAAACAAACCCACCATACACTCACATACCCACTGTCAATTTCTCTCTCCCTCAAAAATCTCTGGCCGGCGACACAGGCGGAGCTCCGACGGAGCCGGCGAAGGGCGTCGGTAACCAGCGGCGACCAGTGTGGCAGCGGTGGTGGTTCCCTCCAACAAGTAACAACCCCCTTTTTCCGATGAGCCCCAGCGGCGGCGATTAGAGGAAGAAAGAGACATACGAGAGAGAGAACAGGGAGAGATCGGAGAGAAGAGGGCGACGGCGGCAGCAGCGCCACCGCCTGTGGTGGAGCAGCAGCGGTGGACTGGCGATGGTGGTATCGCTGTTCGATACGACAAGTTTTTCCGATAAATCTCTCTCTCTCCAACTGTTTCTATACTTTCCGATGATGATGAGCATTGTTGTGAAGATGATGTTGATTTTGTCATGGCTAATGATGTTCAGTTCAAATCTGGGATATGTTTGGCTCAAGTTCTAGTTATCTTCATTTCTGGGTCAGACTTAAGCTCGGGTCAAAAATCACAGGCTAATCAACTCGGTCAACAGTTAAAGTTTGGTCAACGGCTCGGGTCAACAGTGGACAAGTTTGTTTCGGGTCAAGCATGGGTCGGACGGGTCAGATTCGCTCGTTTAACTCAGCGAGTCAACTCGGTCAAACCCGAGTCAACTCGATCAACATGGTCAAACCGAGTCAACTCGGTTGACTCGGTCAACTCAGTCAGCTTACTCGACATTTCGGCGTGAAGATTTGGTAAAAATTAGTGACGCGGTTTATTTAATTACGTTTTATATAGTTTTAACGTATCACGTGATAACGAGCTCGAACCGACTGATTATAATTTACATTTGATATATATTTGACAAATTACATGAATATTGTTTGAATCTTGTTGAATTTGGAAAAATAACGACAACTGGTGTTGTCGGGGCCGTCCAAAAACAGAGGAAACTCTGCCCGTTTTTCGATGAAATCCGTAAAAACAAACGCGTTTTATTATAAAACGAACCATTGTATTCAAGTGATTTTTTTTTATAAAAACAAATACAAGTGTAACAATACTCACGACAACACTTTATAACTTACAAAAACGACAATTTGGATATTATTTCGACAATGCTTTTATAAAATAAAACAGGAAATAATATTTTCAATTCTTTTATTACTTTCGACAATCCTTCAAGTATCAAACAATACGAAATCTTTTCGTAAAAATAAATATAGTTTATATTTATTTCAAAAATCGAACAATACGAAATTGTTTCATAAAACAAATATAGCTATATATTTGTTTCAAATAGCATACTACACGACCTCTTTTTATAAAAATAAATATAGTTTTATATTTATTTCAAACTTCAAACAACTCGATGATACTTTCGCAAAATAAATATAACTTTTTATATTTATTACAAACGCCGAAGCGGCATATACGTATATTATGGCAAATATATTCAAGACGCAATATATATAATACAAGGGTATTATATACTACTTTCAAACGAATATTTTTGTATACATATACTTTACATACACGTGCGATTTCTTGAGGCGACTAACGCGGAACTAAGTCCTACAAGACTTATTAATTATTACCGACGAATAGACGAACTAAACAAAGTATAACTTCTTCACTTCATTTAAGCTAACAACTTACCGTCGAATCGTTCGATTAACGATTCGGTAGAGCTCGATGACACGTAGTGTAGTTACTGCGTTTACTTAGAAACTTATAAGATATTCCGTGTTAGGAATATTGTAGAATGCACGCTAGCGAGTCTCATCTTGGAAACGACATCACGAAGTCGTAATTAGCTCGCTTTGCACAAGGCAATTCAGGTGAGTTCATAACCCCACCTTTTTACGGTTTTACATTTTTATAAATGTTTTCGGGGTGGAAAGACATGCACGTTTGTAGAAACAAACAAAGTTTCAATGAACAAAGATTGCGTATTTTTAGACAAGCACGTTTTGCAAGAACATACAAAGTTTTTGAACGAACGAAAACTCATATTTCTAAATCATGTTACGAATGGATTTCAAGGAACTCAAATGGTTTACAAATGGATCATACTAAATATACCGGTTTTTACAAAACAAATGCGTATTATCGAAATGTGAATGATTTTCATGACTAGGGATGGGATCGTCTGGTGATAGTCTGAGAGACTGGGGAGTTAGTCTGAGAGACTAGGGAGTTAGTCTGAGAGACTAGCTAGGTAATTCAGTCTGAGAGACTGGGAAGTTGGTCTGAGAGACTGGGGAGTTAGTCTGAGAGACTAGCTGGGTAATTCAGTCTGAGAGACTGGGGTAAAATACATGTTACAAAAGGATTACTTACAATACTATTGGTATGATTAGCCTAGGAAAGAACCATAGATCATGTGATAGGGTAGGCGGATACTTGGGACCATTAATCCTCGTATCAGGACCGAGGGGCATGAATGATAGATCTATTTGGGTGTAGCGAGCCCACACCCATGAGGCCGGGGCGGCCCATAGTGGTGACTATGTCTTCCATCCGGAAGCCCGGTACAACTTTGCTAGGTTTGAGTCTTCCTACACCGTCACACATATCAGTGGCCTTGCAAACCATTGGTGATCTTTTCCTTGTTTGCTTTCATACCGGGGTTTTACAAATTACATATCATGTTTTATACAAATTCAAAGCATAGGATTATGCGGGCATGGAGTCAAAGTCAGGGTGGGCATTGACGGTTATACGAACATTACAAATTTGAGAGTTTACAAATACATGGTTTTACGAACATAATGCGTTACAAATACAAAGTTTCCATATAACTTGGCAAGAAAATGATTTCTAAATTCGTTTTCTCAATATTATTTCACAAACCGGTTATTCAAAAGATTTATTTCAAATATTTTACAAACAAACTATGAACTCGCTCAACTTTATGTTGACTTTTTCGCATGTTTTCTTTCTCAGGTTACTTTTCAGAAACTATGGCACGGTTGGAATAGGAGAACCATTGGGGAGTCGAGTACTTAGCGGGCGTTCAATTTCTAGAAGTCTTAGCTTATTTTGCTTCCGCTGTGCAATGAAGATACCAGTCCAGTTCTGATAATTTCGGGGTGTGACACCTTCAATATCTCGTCATTTCCTAACGGCCGCTACTAAATTAAAGAGTATTCATGCGGTTCCAAAGTGTTTACGCGGGGTTTTCTAGTGGTGGGTTGGTCGAAAATACGAAACCCAGTTGGACAAAATTTGCAATTCACTCTAGAAGACTCATGACAATGCCAGGTGTCAACCACAGATGGATCCTTAAATGCACCGCATCAAGCCTAATTCTACTAAAAGAGATTATGCAGTCGATATCACGTCATGTATCAACCCCTGAAATGCAACTCATAAACTAAAACCGCTAATAAAAAAAGACAATAGATATTACTTTACATCCATTCATTGGTCATATGTATAATGTATTCTGGCAACAAGACACTTTTAAACTTTCTCTTCCCATATAGTTTGTATAGTACTGACTGTATTGTTTTCTATATATATATATTTTAAGTTTTATAACTTAAATTATAATGTTAAAAGCTATAAAAGGAAATAGTTATATAAAAGATTTTTATAAAATTACAAGGGTCGTTTCGTCATTTCTTGAAAGTTAGATTGTCAATGTATTCATCAAACAATAAGAGCAAGACAAACAATAACAATGATCAAGGTTTTAATTATGTCTATATAAACAACCACCCCACAAGATGTATATGATTTTATTAATAATAATATCTTACTAAGAAGAAGTTAAAACCATAGTCAAAGTTACATACATCAAGATGTATATGATTTTATTTCTAATAATATGTTACTAACAAGAAGTTAAAACCATAGTCAAAGTTACATACATACATGCCCTTCTGACTTTAATTACTCTAATGGTTTGCATCTCTAATTAAAGCTCCTCCAATTCTCCATGGTCATGCGAACTTCCTTGGACCTATTTTTGACCCAAAGATATCTCATCGCCTTCATTTCTTCCACCACTTTTGTTAATATCACATTTTTGCTTTTAAAGATAACTTCATTGCGCATATTCCATATGCTCCAGATGAGTGGTTGTTTTTTTTAAACGGCAAATTTGGATCACTGACGGACCATTGGAGTATCATCGTACCACCAGCGGAACCACCCGATCATATCCATCTCCACTAGGCATAATGTCTATACACCAATTCTGGAGAAAACCCAATAAAATAGGAAATATCTATCTCCACTAGGCATAATGTATATACACCAATTCTGGAGGAAACCCAATAAATATAGGAAAAAACCCTTTGTGGGAATCGAACCCAGGACCTGTTGGTCCCAAAGCCTTATCACACCCTTAAAATGTCACTAGACTATAAAGTCATAAGCTCCAGATGAGTGGTTAATACCACTAAAACACAAAGACTTAAAAAAAAGTAATTTTCTCTAATTATTAATTTTTAATAATAAGAATTTGCGTCGTTCCTTATCTACAGTGACTAGGGGGCACTTTAGGTATTTCTCATCATGTAGACTGTTTGTTGTTGGTTAAAATATGAGATGAGATGAGATGAGATGAGATGAGCCCTCTGTTGTTCACTCCGATTGCCAGTTCATCCTGTTCCTCCTGTTCTTTACTCTTGTCGCAATTCGTTTGAGATTATAGCTACGCTTCAGCAATTAGGGATCCGGATCCAATTCTACTGATCGCAGGTATGTTTGATGCTTTTCATCTAAGACTAGGGCTCCATAGTTACACTTGCGATCTTTCATCTTGCATCAGATCGCAGGTACTATTGATGCTGTTTCAGTTGCACATTGTATTTGTGGAATTTGAATATACTACTGATAGGCTTATATTATTTCAATAGATTTAAGTACTAAGACATGAAGTGCTAATTTACAAGGTCAATCTATATCTTGACTTGAAATTATTTACTATTTACATAACATATTGTGATTTAAATTAAATATGATAGCTAATAAAAGTCAACACTGTTTTCACTTCAATCAAAATTTACGCATCTATTCCTATATTCAAACACCCAAACGACTCAAAAATGTTTTACTCTCAAAAGAACTAATAGCAGGATCAATTTTACACGACGTAAAGGGGACCCGTATGTATATACTAACTAAAGTTCCACTTTTCAATTCAATTATCTTTACTACTATTTCTTCTTACATGTCAAATGTTGAGTTAAAGAAAACGTTGTTGACGTAAGCCTAATCTTTCATTAGGATTGCCTGATAATGCTGCCTTTCAATTGTTAAGTCACCGTATTTCTTTAGTTTGTAGTTACTCTTCTAAAAATTATACTCTTATTTAGACAATGGTGACTCTGACTGTATACGTGGATACTGTAATGCATACATTTGGTATGAGGAATGTGTCGTCGTTACAACATATATTAACAGGCGTCCTAGGTATAACCAGTGTTTTAGATTATTTTTTAAGTTATTAATTAGCAAATGACTCATAGGTACATTTACATATGTCAAATAATCTTTACTTTTTTTTTTTTTTTTTTGTTTTAGATGTAATGAGTAGTAATCTTTTTATCTTTAATTTACTAGAAACAAAATCACCTAAGATGGCATCATTTTTGTTGACCCGTTTTTAAAATTTTGGGTCAAATAACTATATTTGAAATATGTGGGTCAAAATAATAATATTTGGGAGAACATGTAGGAGGTTGTTGGTTACATGTTGAACACTGTTTTGTTTTGCTTCCAAACCATTAACCGCCAATACTTTCTTTTGAACGGACAGAGCCATTCTCAGAAGAAAAACGAAATAGTAAAACAACTGGCTGAAGAACAAACTTTTTGGCATCAATTTTGGATTTTAAGCTTTGCTGAATGGTTTCAGTCACTAGTATAGCCATGCACATGTTGCACTTTGTTATTGTAGGCTGGGTAGAAAATTTAGACAAATACTATTTATGTAAATATAACCATCTTCTAAGAACTTTAAACAACTCCGGTATATGACCATTTTGTTTATTTGTTTATTTTCCTAAAACATGTCAATCAGTATAAGGAATTGCAATGACTTTCCCGTCCAGATAACGATTGCGCAAGGACATCTTTATGTTTTCACAGTTTTGCGCCCCGCAACGCGGGGTCCTCCTACTAGTTATCCTACATTATACGTAGGTCTTGACTACAGTTCCAGTTTCTAGGTTTTTTTAACCTACATCTGCCAGTCGTAAATATTGTTGTCAAGGTAAAATTGAAACACCAACACCCTGTGAACTCTCACAATCTGCTTCCCCAAAACGATTACTATTTAAAAAGATTCTGTTTCATTTCATCTCATCCGATTCTTTGACACTTGCCGCGATTCCGATCTCTGTTTCACACTCAAATTCTGTATTTTTGTTTTATTTTGGCTGACTTCTCAGGTACACACCATTAACCTGATTAATGATAACAAATCGCTTATTTTTCTGTGATGATTTTGTGTTTCGTTCAGATAAGATTGTGCAGTTTGTGTTTATACAGTATGCATAGGTCGATATTGATCGTGTTAAGTTGATAAAATTTTATGCACACCAGCTGTTTGATGAAATGCTTGAACCGAAACACACTTCGTTTTCAACGAGATATAGCGATAGTCATCACTTGTATTGTTTGAGCCTGTTTTAAATATGCACATTCTCAGCTAAGCAAACAGGTCTAGGTTTTTAATTTTTTCTGGAATTTTTTAGAGATAGAAAATATATACCAGCCAAGGATACAACTGTTTGTTCAATTTCTTACATTCACATATGCTTCTGTTTGAGGCGGAGTTTTGTGGATTCTATTAGCAGCTACTAGGGAGTTGTTTAGATCTACATATTGTTTCTAATCGTTCTTGTTAATTAATATAAACAAAACTCGTTTCAATTGAAAAACTAAAAGTTATAATAAAAAGAAAATATTGAAAACATAGGAATTGAGAAAGAGAAGAAGTAACTATCGGCAAGTGGATCTATGGCAGCAATTTACAGCCTGTACATCATCAACAAATCAGGGGGTCTCATCTTCTACAAGGTAATTCCCAATAATTCCAGATTAGATTTATTATTAGGAACTTGAATAATAATCAAATCAGAAATTGGAATAGGATTATGGATTGCAAGGAAGAATGGACACGAATGATAGCTTGAGATTGGCCAGTTTGTGGCATTCAATGCACGCAATCTCTCAGCAACTCTCCCCCATTCAGGGATGCTCTGGTATCGAACTTCTTGAAGCGGATACATTTGATCTCCATTGCTTTCAGTCTCTTACTGGTATGTTCTTAATTCAGATTGGATAGAGCTGACCACTCTTATTACAGTTCTAGAAATCTGTGTAGCTTTTAACGGACACCATCTGTTTATGTTAATTGGGTGGTTATGAATCTTCTAGAAAGAATCTGGTTGAGGACTGAGGGAGACAATTTAGCCTCTTGCAAGAACTTTGTTGGTAATCTTTGAACTTTGAAGGTCGTTTTGTTATTGTGCTTGAGGGCATTTTATATTGCTCTTGGATTTGAATCAGCCTTACCCGTTTGAGCAATAATCCCATAACTCACATATTTCACAGAGCTATCTGGTTGGTGGTCTAACCACAAAATAGAACTTTGATCTTGCTCTAAGAAACTGCTAAACGACACTGGAAAATAAATTAATGTATGAGAGAGAGGATCAATTGCGAAACTTGGAATCTCAAATTATTTGGATAAGGCAAAAAGTAGAGCTTCTTTGGAAGTGTTGAACATGATCCCCGGAGCCATCTTTGTTTCTTTAATCATATTACATATCAAGACCTTGTTCTGCTTCTCATACATAGTTGTTAAAAGCCATCGCTTCTTGCGCCTAGGCCCATTTTTCAGGCGAGGTGAGGCGATTGCGCTTTAATTCTCTAGGTGATGGTTCAGGCGCACACTCCGGCGAGATTCCTATATTCCTGAGAGTTTTAAGCCAAATTCTCTAAATTCTGGCAAGATTCCAGCCAGATTTCTACTTTTATCTAAGAAAACCTATTTGTCTACAATAATACACTTAATGTTTTAGAACTTTTGGTACTAAATAGATTATATTAAATGTTATGTAATAGCTTTTGTTTATTTTATATGAAAAATAGTATTATTTTTCTAACTCGTAATATATTTTTAGATTTTTTGTTGTGTGCTTTTATTTTCTCAGGCCCTCGTTTTTTTTGCTCTTTGCGCCTAGGCCCCAGGCGAGGCCTATGCGCCTTGAGTGCGCCTAGCGCCTTTAATAACTGTCTCATACCCATCTTTCTATGTCCTTTTCTGTCCTTTCCACCAAGAACAAAAGCTGCATAAACAGGAGTTCTTTTAAGTGTCAGAATGCCTGCCATAGTGTATATGAGATCAGGCATGTCACAGGCTCCAGTTTTAGCAACTTAGCTATCTAGATCGTGAATGCCTTACAGCAGAGGCCTTTGCTCCTTCAACGATTATGCTTTCTAGTGCACCACATTACCTCCTCACTAAAATGACAGCTATAAGCTTATAAACACAGGCATCAAATAAGAACACAAACACCTAGTGGAAACTTATCATCTATCCAGGCTGTCAAAACTTTAGATTTTCTTGCCTGCTATGCTTAAACATTGTTTTGCTGTGCTGTATCCTTCCTTGGTGTGCACAAGATGGACACACCTATCCTTGTCATGAGCTTGGTTTTAAATAGGCGTTCTACGCGTTGGCAGAAACGCTTCACCTTATCTGAAGTGGGCTGAAGGCATGCGCTTTTGCCTGAGGCGGCGCTTCATGTTTTATTTGTATTATTAGGGCAATTCGTGTTCTTTTGTATTATATAATTGTCTGTAATTCTTTTTATTGTCCTATTTTTTGGTGTTTAAGGATTAACAAATAGAAAGTGTTCTCTAGAATTTCTTTCTAAGTATTTTAAAAATATCAGCATCTCATGTACGTGAGGCCAGCGCCTTCGCCCCACGTCTTTTTAAACCAAGGTCACAAGTTGTATACACCGACCTTTGTAAATCTGGTATGGACGGACTTACATATACGTGTACGAGTTCACCGGAACCCATTAAGTTTCGAAATAAGAGATCCAATGGTTAAGGCACTGGTTTACAAGCTATAGGTCCTGGTTTCGAGTCTGCTTGCTGATAGTTTTCTAAATTTTTTTTTTCTGTTTTAAATGCAAACTATAGCTTCTGGGAGCACACATCAAATTCGGTTTGGTAATCCTTCCAAACTTCATCATCAGTTCATCTCCCTTTCAACTTGTATGCAGACTCTATATTCATATAACGTATTTAATTTACTTGAATATGTCATCTGTTGTTAGACCTTCCCTCCATGTTGTTGGATGAAATAAATGCCAGTTCCGACAGCCATATGTTGTTGGATTAATACATCATCTGTTGTTAGCCTTCAGTGACATCATCTTTGTTGGATTAATATATCATCTGTTGTTAGCCCTCCATGACAGCCATTGTTTATTCCATCAGCATAGTCGATAAGTTGTTCCGACAATGAGACCAATTCCCCTATTTTGATCGTGTTTATTTCTTCAATTGAAACCACTGTCGAAAACGCCCAACATCCTTCTGTAATATTGAGAAAGGAAAGGCGATTTTTCAAAATTTGAAGGTTTGAGAAAGGAAAACCGCTGTCGAAAATGCCCAACACAATAAAAAAAATGGTCACGAGTTCAGTTATTAGCAGCCATGGTTTTTAAATTTTTATTTTATTTTCTAATGTTCGTATATGTTTTAAAAATACACTATGTTGACATATGCACATAAGTCCTAATTATACCTGCAAAGCAGACCCAAACATCTACTTTTGGGTCTTTATGGGCGGATTTTAAAAGCTGATGGGTCATATTGGGTTAACTAGTATTCTTAAAGGGGTTAGAGCCAGAAACTTTAAAAGTGTGATGCCTTTTGCTGACCCACACTTGCAAATTAGTCCCTTGTTTTATATAAATCCTGTATGTAATAGCTTTATTTGTATATACTTCTATGTGTAACTTAATGTGCCATATTCTTATTATATGATCACACAAAGCCCTAGATCTATCCGCCTGATTTAGGTAGCAGGTTATCAAATTTCATGATGAGGAAACCTTTTAAGTAGCATTCTGTTTCACAAACTAGATTCAAGTAAGGTTATGCTCAACTGTACCAAAAATAATTTGAAATAGGATTTGGCTACGTTTGATTCGCATTTGAAATTTCCTCTTGAATTTTCGGTTGGAAAACCAGTTGGAAGAACTAGTAGAAAAGTGAAGGTTAATTTGTCATCTTTATTGGCTGCTAGTGATGAATCTGAACCTTTGGATGATCAGTTGCACAAGGATACAAAAACGAAAACTTTTCACAGTGCTTGGCTGAAAATCGAGTCGACCATAAAGGTTACGTTCAGTGTTTGTTAAACTCTCATTCTGTTTTCTGGCACTCTTTATTTTGATAAAAGCATCAAAGCTGATGTAACCACTTTGTAAATTGTAATGGAGGATGGTTTGCACAACATCCACGTATGATTTTCATTTTTGTTATTTTTCATTTTTTTTTTTGGTTTTTTATTTGTATTTTTATTTTATTTTTTTCATTTTTATTAGTATTAATTGTTTATTTATTATTTTTAGCCTATTCTGACCCAAACCCATCTTGACCAAACTACTAAGTACTAACCCAATCCAACCACAGCCCATTTGGCCACCTCTAGTCCTAATAGTAGCTTGAAATAGTGAGTGTATCCTAATACTTGTTTTCAAAAGTTTAGTTGCAGGTTAAATAGTTTATGGTACTGCTATGTAAATGAAATTGAATTTCTAGTTTTTCATGCTTAATTTTATATAGAAACGGGCTGGTCAAGTCAACCTCCAGCCTCCAGGATTTGGTAATCCTAGTCTCATACCCGATTATAAAACCGTATCCCGTACCCATTACATACTCATCAGGTATTTGTTTCTCGTTACGCATCGAGTTAGCAATTAAACCCGTGGGTATCGGATATACTCGTTTATGGTCTTATGTGGAAAAAGTTACCATTTGGAATAATCCCCATTACCGGAGCTTGATACCAAACTCGCCTCCAAAACCCGGCTTGAAATATCAAATATTCAACCACACTTGTAAAAATTATGCAATCTTGAATTATTTCAAGTTTCTAAAAATTTCAACATACTATTTATTATATAAGTATATTGGGTTGCGATACAAGTAAAGGGTTCAGGTGGGCATCACCTAATACCATACACGTCGCACATCCGTGAGTTGTTAAAGCTGACCCCACACTCGAATACTCTTCTCAGTTGTTGCGCATTTCCCTATCATGTTCAGGTTGATTTGCCACCCCTATTAATAGTATTGGCACATGGGTCAGTCATGTCAACCTGCTTATGACCCTTTAGCCCCAATAGTATTTAGTGATGGCATTGCCATCTTATGAGACTAATATAACATTGTTACAACATCCACTTCTGATTATCTTTTAGCTTCTTTTCATGTTTAATTCATATCTTGTTCATGATATGCAGTTGCAGCAAGTCTGTCTGTAAGCATTTGTTTGCATGTCAATTTCTTCCTAAACCGATGCAATAATAATAATCTGATGGTAATTGCTACCAAAATAGATTTTATACTAATTAAGTGTATATTTGGCAGGGACAAAGTTTTTCGTGGTATCTGAGCCGGGGACACAAAATATGGAGAATCTGTTGAAACATATTTATGAACTCTACACGGATTATGTTCTGAAGAATCCGTTCTATGAGATGGAGATGCCAATACGGTGTGAGCTTTTTGATATCAACTTGGCACAAGCAGTACAAAAGGAGCGTGTTTCATATCTTGGGCGATGAAACAAATGTTTTACAAACAAACCCGTACCCGTTTGAGCAGTTGAATTGAAAGAATGTTTGTTTGTTAAGTGATGTTATTACTTTCCCAGATATCTTTTGAATATGTTTCCTAAATAAACATGTGTTTCTTTGGCAAAGTGGATCCTTCCTTCCTTAGTTTAGAAAGGTGTGTGAGCGCAACGGGAGGTTGTACGTATAAGTGGTACGTACATATGGATACTTTGTTCCATTTCACGGGAGGCTAACCTCATATGAAAAACGTTTTACCAAAATATATATATCTCACACACATTTAATTTCACAAAATATTCTATAAAAACACTCGTGCTATTGTTATGTCTCAACTTATTCACACCTTTAGCAGTGCAAGTTAGATATTGTACCTTGTGACAAATATGCTAATAGTTTGTGAAATTTGTTTTAAAGGAAGTGTGTTAAACATGTAGCCTCATCCAACTCTAATATTGTTTAAATTATGATTTTTCTTTCTTACGTGTTTTATATAGATTTGTTGTAACATGTTGTTTTGTATCAACGATATTATATTGTTTTTCACAAATTAGAAGAAAATGTATATTTTCTACTAGATAGCTTTTTTGTTCATAGGAAGGTTTGGCCTAGTAATGTTTCATTACAGATACGAGGGATTTTCATTGAGGAAAATATTTGTCGTTACAATTTTTCATTGGTGAAAGTCTGCTTAGGCAACCAACTTTGCTCAAATTCACCAGGTCTGTTGTGATCAACCTATAATTACCAAGTCTGGTTATGAATGACAAATGTTGACCATGATTGACCAAGAATGAGAATGGGTATGATTGATATATCTTGAACAAGTATAGTTGTTACCGACATTGGTCATTGCCGACGAATTACCGGCATCTTTCATCAAAGATTCTTGGATCCTCTGCTATGTTATAACAACAAGGATATCGAGTATTAATGAAAACTAGCTTTCATGAAATATTGTGTTTCTTGATTCTAAGGGTAAACAAAGACGAAACCATTTGGTTTTATGACCTATAACCTATATTTTTTTAGAATGTTCATCCTATCCTCCTGTAAAAATACAATCAATACAATTTTCACCTAAGGTTTTCCTTTTAGGTCATGACTCATGAGAGTCTTACCACTGCCCTACAATCCCAAACAGGCAAGCATGTAAATTTGGTGACTTTATTTACAAATTTCACATGGAATGACTTTGTTCCTCTTGTTAGGAACCCTATTTCATAGATAATAACTAAACTGTCAACATAACCTCTCCCCAATGCTCGAGTATGAGAGCATGACGTCAACTATTTCTTAAGAGCTTGCTTGATTCTTTCTTTTTTATCATACCAATTTGTTGTGGTGTATATGGAACTATAATTTAATGTACAATCACTGAATATTAGAAACTAGTGGAATTCCTCCGCGCGTTGCGCGGGAATTCGGTAGGTATTGGTTCAGTTAATAGTATCAAAACGGTACTAATACTTGTTACAACAACTAAAAGATAAAACCCTAAAAACTCATGATATACCCAAATGGATATATACACATGTTTACATTTATATATGGAAAACCATAAAAGTGAATATCTAGTTTAATTGGAATTGACGTGGTACCGATACTATTGGGGCGATATCGGTTCGGTTCGTCACAGTACCGACACTCGCTATACGCTATAAAAAAGTACTATGTATCGCTACGAAAGTTGTTCGCACATAATCGATATGGTTCGTCACGATGAAAAAGGCTCCATTACATTTGATCGTTAAATAAAACTTTTATCAGTACGTTGGTATAATAGAAAATCACAAATCATAGTTTCTTAAAATGCATGTAACTGTATTAAATGTAAATGTAAATGAAGAATTTTAGTTTTAAAATACAATAATAACATGGTTAGCGAGAGATCTAAGATATACTTAAATGTATTTCATGTAAATCGTTATGTTGAATTAATAGGATGGCAATCCATTAATAAAGATAAAAGCTTTAAATACCTAGATAGATAAGATAAAAGCTTTAAATACCTAGATTTAAAATAGGTAAGTAAACGTTATGTTAATGAATGACCACACATTCTGATATATTTTTAACTAATGCCATAGCATTCATCAACGTTACTAATTTATATCATCATACATATAATATACATATAACAATATTACTAATTCATACTTATATTTATAATTTTTAACTTTAAAACTTAAAGAGTGATTGTCATGTATCTTTCTGCCTCTCTCTCATCATATTCATATACATATAAACATGTCTCTTTCGTATATATCTCAACCCCAATACATATAAACATGCCTCTTTCGTACACATCTCAACCCTATTTGACAAAACCATTTCTAAAACATAATGGTTTTGTAAAACCAGTAATTGCTTTTAGTAAACACATGTAAGCTTATTTCACTTCCACCTGCTCATTTACTCGCAAAACTGAGAATTGTTTACTCACAAATACATAGAATAATGCTAGATAGAGAGCGGAGGAATAACCGTTAGATTTCCGCCACCGGCGACGGAAAACTTCCGGCCGGCCAAGGCGGCGGAAATGGCGGTTCGCGGTGTCGGTTTCAACCACGCAATCGACAATGATGGTACAGGGTAATTTCTCCAGAGGTCGAATCAAGGTGGGTGGACGAAGAAGACGGGATGCTCGAATCAGACAAATCGACTGCATGCAGATTAGTGTTGGTAGGGTTCTACACCAGAAGGCGGTGACGCGAAACCGGTGGTTTTCCTCTATTACCGAGCAACGGTTTCATCTCACGGGGACAACGATCTTACCTCTGAAATAACAAATTGACATAAAACAAAGAGGCAATGGGTCTGGTTGAAATCTTCTGAGGGACCAAAGCTGTAAAATCAGAAGTCTCATGTGGTCATTGTCAAAGATGTCAGAAACTTCACAGAGCACCAAAGTCAAAGAAAATGAAATATCAACGCCGTTACCGTTAATGTACTGTTCCTCGGTTATGTTTTAAATTAATACATATATATGAATATGTAGATTATATTATATTATTCTCCTCTATTTAGGTAGTAGGCCGGTTAACGATTTATTTGATTTGTTCGGCTTTGAATTTTTTTCGTCTCTAATCGTTATCCGAATTGATCCAAATTTCAAATTTTCTAACTAATCCAAATTCAACCGAATTCAGTTCGGTTCGGATTTGGTTGAAAACTCTATAAAGCAAATTCAGTCGAGCAACATTTTTGCTTAGTTTTACTTCTTCTTTGTCTTCAGGACAACCATTTGGAACTCGCTATTTCAAAGACAGCTAAGAGAGTCGTAGAGGTATTCATTTTATTTTGGATTTTAAGGTTTTACACTTTTACCGTTTTGGTTTTGTATATACTGAAAAACGAAATATTGAATATTATAGGTAAATAGATATTTACTTTATTTGTTAAATCTTTAATTGGCTAAATTGCTTTATTGGATAACCTGAACAAATTATATTAAAAAAAGGATATCTGACTCCGATCCGAAAACTGAATTCCTAATTCGGTTTCCGTTAATAACCCATCTAAAAACAAAATTCGTAATTCATACCCTTTTTTATATGGATTCAGAATTTTTGCACACCCCTAAGAGATACGCATAACGGAATCTATAAGCACCATCTATAAAAGTAATAACATATTTCTTAATATCTTAGATTAACTCTTTGAATCATGTAAATCACTTTTAGATTAGATTATTTTTATGTTAAAATGATTGGGGGTTTCTAGTAATCAATTACTACCAACAATAGGTTAGGTACTATTGATGGATGTTTATGTTTTTTTTTTTTTTTTGAACGGCAAATTTGGATCACTGACGGACCACTGGTGTATCATCGTGCCACCAGCAGAACCACCCGATCATATCCATCTCCACTAGGCAATAATGCCTATACACCAATTCAGGAGGAAACCCAATAAATCTGGGAAAACCCCCCCTTTGTGGGAATCGAACCCATAACCTAATGGTCATAAGCCTTATCCCACCCCCAAGATACCACTAGGCTATAATGCCATGGGTGGATGTTTATGTAAGCAATAACGTAATTACTATTGATGGATCAGTGCTAACTCAAAATACTAATGATCACCTTTATTGTTGATTGTGTAGTTTGTGTTGATCACTTGGCTCCTATTGATGGGTCACTAATGATCACATTTATTGTTGATTGTGTAGTTTGTGTTGATCACTTGGTTCTTATTGATGGGTCAATTTCAATTCTAATCTTGAATCCATTTCTACTAATAGACCATTTCCTATTAATGGTATCAACAAGGCAAAATAGAAAAAGGTTCTAGAGGCTTTTAGACCTGTAATATATTTTTTGTTTGCCGCATGTGCCACTGCATAACACGGTCACAAGACCTCTCAAAAATCAAATTAGTGAAATACCGGCTATCCTTAAGTACCGGGCTATCCTCAAGTTCTAGAGGCTTCTAGAGGCTTTTAGGGCAATGTATGTCGGCTGTGGAATACCGGGCTATCCTTAAGTACCGGCTGATTGTACCCTTCTTCCCAGTTGATAACCCATGTCCCGTATGTCGGAAGGCTTGATTGGATTCTTTTGGGGAGCATGCAGTCCATTGCAAAGAATTATCGGGCTTTAAATATCGACATGATTAGTTCGAGATGTGCTGCATGATGTCCTTAAGTGGGCAGGGGTCTCTGCAAAAAAAGGAAGCCCCGGTGAACTTCTTGACCGATCCATTAGAAGGGAGATCTACCCCACGACCCGTTGTATCACACCCCCAAAACCCACATGCGGAGTATCACCGCAGGAGGCGTGACATGACCAGGATCAAGCCACCAATCATATTGAACAATGTATATAAAGTGAATAAAATCCAACCACACAATATAATTGGTGTTCAAACATAAGTTATCAAATTCCAGTTAAACAGCAGAAGCATCAATTGTAAAACCAAAACATAAGTTATAAGTTTAGTAAGTTTAACATGGCACACGCTGTCCATGTCCCACAACGACTCCTCCCGCTCGTGCAAGCTCCATAGATACCTAACGACCTGCAAGGCATGTAACAACGAGTCAACAACAAAGTTGAGCGAGTTCACAGTAGGTGTTTGTTATAAAGTAGTTTCTCAAGAACTATGAGTTTGTTTGCAACTACCAGTTAAATCAGCTTTCCTTGTTTTCCAAACCATAAACGGTGGGGGCTACCCCATGTTGTGAACCACTAGACTAGGTGTATATATAAGTGTCCTTCCTAATCCGAGGACAGAGGTATATATTAAATACGTAGGTTTAGCGCTGGTGCCCTTCCCAATCCGAGGACAGTGGTACGTAGTGAATACGTAGGTTTAGCGCTGGCGTCCTTCCCAATCCGAGGACGGAGGTAAGTAGTCTAGTAGTGGTGAAAGTACAAGTTCCGTCTTAGCTATTTAATCCCATCCCCAACCCACCGGGAATCCCATGCCTTAAGAGTGTGAACTCACCTTTGTGTTAGTGCATTTATGTCTATCGCCTTCGTTAATCCGAGCCGTAGCGAGAAACTGAAGATAACAAGTTTATAGTGTTATAACTAGTCAAAAGGCAAGGTGGCAATCTTGTAATTAAAGAGAAGTTTCATTAAAGCCTTGGACTATATATAGGGAGGTTATGTCATAGATTAGGAACTTTTTTGCTTATTTTGACATTTAGAAAGCTCTAGATCTAGAGAGAGATTCTAGAGAGAGAAAGTGATTCAGGTGCTGTACAATTTCATACTTTTCTAATAGAGTCACGTTTATATTACGTCTTGTGTGTTAGGTCACGTTCGTGTACGGTTTCCGCACGTCAAACGTTCGTTTCGCAATCGTTTCGGAGTCAAAACCGGTCCTACAAGTGGTATCAGAGCAGGAGCTCGATTGCACTGATCATTCACACAGATTCGCACAAGAGTTCATCGATTTCAGATCTAAATTCATCCAGATTTCGTCTATTTCTTCATCTTTTTCATTTTTCACGTTTTTAACTGATTTTCGTCAAATTGAACTGGTTTTTACGGTCCAAATTAGCTGATTTTTTGATATGTTGTGCGAAAATACATGATCTATAACCCTACAAAGTTTCAGATCCTAATTCCTAGCCGTTTGAGAGAAATCTGAGATTTTGTGTCCGATACCGCGTGATGTCAGCCTAATTTCGCTCGAAATTGCCTTGTCATTTCACACGGAATTAGTTTTTGGAGTTAATTTCGTTTGAAACTGTTGTTATTTCACACGAAATTACTAATTTCGTTTGAAAATCAATCTAATTCCGTTTGAAAAGGGTAATTCCGTTTGAAAATCAATCTGATTTCGTTTGAAAAAGGTAATTCCGTTTGAAAATCAATCTGATTTCGTTTGAAAAAGGTAATTCCGTTTTAAAAACTGATTTCGTTTGAGGAAGTTTAATTCCGTTTGAAAAACTAATTTCGTGTGAATGTATGACTGAATAACTATACATCTTGTCGGCCTTATTAATCATTGAACCATGTGCTTTGACTAAACATATGATAGCGGCCCAATTGTGATTTAGTATTGTCGGACATAAATTCAGATTTGCATGTTGTAAGTTTGGATGTGTCAGTCCATTTATTACATCTTGTTTGGCCCAAGAAGTCCATGTGACTTCATATGATTATCTAGGCCCATTTATTAACAAACAGAATCGGTCCAATTAAAATCCAACGTATAATAAATAATAGCTTGTCGAGATGCATTAAAAAGTCAGATTCATTGTGCGGCCCAATAAAATTGTATTGAGATTTAAACTTGTCAGCTGATAATCTTGAAATTGGAAAAGTCATCACGTGATCAATATTCAATGGCCCAATCACACTTATTAAATCATTACAGCATCGGTCATTTTAATTGAGTATATCAGTAGTTCACGAGAGGTGTCAGGCCACTTAATACATTTTGTTGTTATCAAGAATTGCAGCGACCCATTAAGTGTTACAGATTGACGGCCCAATAGATATTCATGCAAAGACTAGAGGTCCAATAAAAATATTGCTTAATCAATTGTGTCAGCTTATGTGCTTATCTCTCTTCAAATGTTCGGCCCATGTGCATGTGTATTAAAAGTAAATCAGAGTAGCTCATTGGTGGTTGTCAGCTCATAATAATTTGTATTGAAGGCCCAATAAAATTGTGATAAATAACAGTATTGTCGGATTGTGTGTTTTGTGTGAGCATTGCATGTGACATTTAATGGATATGATCGTTTCAAAATGAGTTTATAGTTCACTGTTGTATAGTCAAAAAGTCAACTAGCTAAGCAATCGACCAAGAATTTTGTCGTGTAGTGTGACTTGATTGAAAAACCAACTCACACGGATTGATCAGTTAAAGGTCCAAGTCTCATGGTTTGATCATTCAAAGGTCCAGTCCACTTGAACTTTGAACCAGGTCGTTTGGAATTGTACTCAGTTTGCAAATAGTGGGTCAGGTCGGTTGATTTTGAATCAGGTCATACCAGTCTGCACGGTTTGACAATTTGAATTTCAGTTCACACAGATTATTCACCAGTCCGAGTATCAGTTTGATTCAGTTGTTTGATAGTGTTTAAACTGATAAGTGTTTGTTTGTTTGTTGATTCAAGGTAATTCAAGAAGTTCAAACCATGGCTGAAGAATTTTACAACACGTTCTACAATGCGTTTACATCCGAAACTTCCGAAACCTCAATTGTTACACCAAAGGCCATAACTAAAGCGATCAATGAAAATATTAAACATGATAATTTCTACGGAACAAATTCAAAACCACCAACTCTTGAAAGTATTGAAGATTACACTTGGTGGAAAGAACGTTTTATCAACTGGGCAAAAGCCTACGCGCATGAAAGTTGGTTCTGTTTGGAGTTTGGTTATAGTAGGCCAGTCAATGATAAAGGAGAAGATCTCCCACTCAAAAGCTTACCCAAAGAAGACAAATCTGAATTCGCAGCTGAACAAAGAATGATTGCTTTAATTCAATCATCAATTAGACATGATTTGTTTGCTTTACTACAACATGATGGGTCATCGAAATCTATCTGGGAAGCTTTACGGGTTAAAGCTGAGGGGGGTAAACAAATCAAGAAAAACAAAATTTCATTATTAAAAAAGGAATTTGATTTGTTTGATAGTTTGAAAGGAGAGACTGTGAGACAGATGATAGAAAGATTTGGTCATTTGAAAATTGAACTTGATCGTTTTGGAATTGTTAAAACTCGAGAAGAAATAATTGATAAGATCATAGAAGCGTTACCACGAGCTGATCAGTGGCAAACGTTTGTATTCATACTGAAAAATGATGCTTTATATGATACAATTTCTTTTGATGTCTTGATAGAAAAAATTGAAAGTCATGAATTGGAGTTACAGAAGCAGAGTAAGATGAGCAGTTCTTCATATCAACAAAATGTTGGTCTCTATTACAAAGGTGTAATACCTTCGGTGAAAGTTAGTGAATCACCAAAGACAGCATTTAGTGGTGTGAAGACAAAAGAACCTCCGACAAGCTCATTAAGCTACAATCCGGGATATCATTCGTCTTCATCAAAAGCAAGTGTTGAAGAATCTGAAGAAGTTCTCTGCAACATTGCTCTCAAACTGAAGAACTCTCCGTCTATGAGCATCACTGAAGCCAAGCAACAAATGAGTTTCCTTGCATCTGTTCTGGAATCATATGAAGGTCTAGTAGCTGGCAAAATTGGAAATTCCGAATTGACCAAAGAAGACTATGACCAGATTGATCCGGAAGAGATGGAACTTATTGATATCTGCTGGTGTTTGGCTAGTTGCATCCGCAGAGCTCAGAGATATATGGAGATTACTGGAAAGCAGTCTATCGGTGGTCCATCAACTAAGCTGGGATTTGATAAATCCAAGGTGACTTGTTTCAAATGCAAGCAAAGAGGTCATTTCAAGAGAGAATGTAATAATTCTGCAGTTGATGGAAATGAAAATCCCTTCAATGATGATTATTACCGAAAGGCGATTTACCACCGTAGCAAAGAAGAGCCGAAAATGATCGAAAATAATCCCAAGAAGAAAGCTTTACTTATACATCAAGATGATGAAAAAGTGGCAGAGGGTTTCAGTTGGGACAAATACATTCCATCTGATTCAGGATTGGCTGCTGAAATTAAAAAGGGAAGTCAAGAAGACATTCTGAGTGATTGTGTTGATGAAAAAGTCACAGCTCATGGCAGAACAATATCAAAAAGCAAACATTATGTTTTTGTTGCTGAAGTCAAAGAGAAAACCAGAGAAGAGATTCTGAGTGAGAAAACGTACAGAGAAAGAAACATTGCTTGGAATAGAATGGATGAAATGCAAGAAGAGTATGAAAGTGCAGTAAGCAACAAGAGATGGGACAAGAAGCGAGAATGCTACGTCAACAGAAATGGTGAACCTGTTGTTCCCATGAAAGACATAATCTTTGATGATGTTCTGTTAGTAATCCCTCGATCCGTCGAATACTATACAAATGTTGGAAAAGATAAAACATATGTGAAAAAGTTTGAAAAACTTCTTAGAGATGTTATGACTTCAAGTCTGAGGAAGAGGGATGAAGAGAGAATGAAGAAGAATGTTGATGAGATGATGAACGATTTGAAGAAGATTGCTGAGGAAGAGAAAGTAGAAGAAAAAGTTGTTGAAAAAGAAGATGTTATTGAAGAACAGCAAGTTGAAGAAGTTGAGGAAAAGTTAAAAAGTTCGGTTGAATTAAAGAGTGAAAATTCAGTTGATGTTGTTGGTGATGCTGGTACTGGTGAAGAAAAGAAGAGTGAAGCTGAGCTGGAGCAGACAGTAGAAAACACCGAGGTCCCAATCACTGAGGTAAATTCTGATTCTGAAATTCAAATCAAAATCGTTGAACAGTGCAAGAAATGCATGGAAATGTGCAGTGCTTGTACTGAAAAAGACGAAAAATTCAGAACAAGAGATCTTGAATTTACCAAAATAGAAGAAGTTTTCAAAAATAAATTCAAAGAAATGTTTGAAAATTAAAAGGTTTTAAAAGAAAATGATGAAAAGATTTCAGAAAAATGTAAAAATTTAGAAAAAGAAAATGAAAGTTTGAAAGAAAAAGTTTTGAAAATGACAGAAGAATGTTCTCAAAAAGAATATGAGTGTCAAGAAATGAAAAAAGAATATGATTCAATAAAATTGGTTTATCACATTACTAAAAAGTCATATGAAGATGTGAAGAGTCAAATGAAACTTGTTCAATCAATATTGGATTATTGTTCTGAAACAACTAATACGTTTAAGTGATAGTATGAAATAAAGCAACAAGTTGTAAATTCTTACATTGAGGATGTTGCTAAGCTTAAGCGTCAGATTGCTGATTTAGAACAGGATAATAACAAGTTAAAAAGATATCATGCGTCATCATACGTGCTTGAACGTATTTTCAACATAAAACCGGATGGAAAAGATTCTGAGCAAAACAAGAAAGGCATTGGCTCAGAATTTCATCAAGTTCCACCACCGGAAAAGTTTGCATTTTATGATGATGAAAAGGTCGAAAAAGCTTTCAACATGGTAGATCAATTGCCAGATAACATTGACGTAACCTATTCCAAATCTGATGATTCTAGTGATTCAGAGGTGGTAGGTAAGGTCGTTGAAAGTGTGTTGAAAGAAGAGTCAGTTGAAACAGGTAAATCTGAATCACAGGATGAAAATGAAGGTAATTTTCATGATGGATATCTGAAAAACTCAAAATCTGAGAAAAATTTGAATGATGATTCAAAAGGATTGGTTTATACCATGATTGGATCGGACAAATTATTCTTAGATATTGTATTCCCGATTCAGAATGTGATTTCAGACAAGATTGATAAAGTGTTCAAAATGGTTGAGATTGAAAAATCTGAAATTTCAAAGTTTGCTGGAAATGGTTACAAAACTTTTTATAACAAACCTGGTTACAAGAAGAAAAATATGAAGGTTGGGTTGGGTTATAAAAAGAAACGAAGTTGGAATAAAAATGAAACGCCAAATTATCAGACAAAGATGAATTTTGTTCATGGAACAAGTTCAGAAGAAGAGAAAGAACTTCAATTTAGACGACAGTCTAATGAAGAGTTCTATGCTCAAAAGAAAAAGCAACAACCACAGGTTAAAGATGTGTCACACCCCGACCACGTATAACATACAAAACGTGGCGGAAAACGTCGGGGAGTGTTGTAACAGAATTAATTGTTTCATAACCATGGTATTCAAAGTTGTATTTTATTTATCAACATAAGAGTTACATTGTCTTAAACAGGAAACAAAGAGTTCATAACATAATTAAACTAGTCTATCTTCATTTTTAGTCTCTAAGGCACAGGTCCGCCCTAGTGTCCTGATCAACATCCTATGCAAAAGCTCCTGAAAACACATGTGAAAATAGGTACGTCAGCATAAAAATGCCTGTGAGATACATAGGTTTTGTGAAAACAGAATTCATGACTTGTGTTTAAGAAAATGTTTAGTCATGAACCTTGTAATTTGCTTTGTTTTGTAAATCGTTTGAAAAACAATAAGTTTAGATGATATGTATAAATAAATGTAAGGTTAAATGAATAACCATGTAAAAATTGAGTTTGTGTAGGATAAGTTGTTTGTAAACAGTGTCTTGTAAAAAGTATGTTATTTGTATAGAATGTCATGTGTCATAAATTGAAATGATTTAAACAACGCTACGGTATGTAATACCATACAGACACTTATATATAGGAAGTACCAGTGGCGTATCCACCATGCTTGTATCGTATTACACACGCCTCGTTACTTAAATCACTTACTCAAACCAAACCACCAATGTAAATTGTTTATGTATAATCAAATGTCAAAATGTTATTGTGTAAACCATATCAAATATATGTGATTAATGTAAATCATGAATTGTGTATATCAATGTCAAAATGTTTATGTCTAATGTAAATCATGTAATGTGTATCCAGAAATGTCATGTATGGTATGTGAAATATATCAGCTAAACCATATGTAAAATGCACAAAAACAAGGTATTGAAGTAAAACATGGTTTAAATCAACGTTATGTTTCGTGGAACAAATGCATGCTAAACTGATATAAACATCTATGCGGTATTGTGAAAATGCATACATCCAAGCCTTGAGACTGTGGCGATAAACCCTTAAACAAATTAAAGGTTTATCTAAGTTATGTATATCGAATTCGGTCATTCCTTCCAATCCAAACAAACCCAGGATTTCAGGAACGGGAGTTGTCAATTCCTATGGTACCACTACCTACTAACGAACGGCGTAGCTAATGTTAATGAATGTATTGTTCCATTGTAAACAACCCAAATGTCATAACAAAATGTAAGCATGTGATGAAAACAACTGTACTAAGTACGCACACAATGGGCATACATAGCATGAAATGTAATGTAAAACATGTACTATAATGTACTAACGAACATAGCAGGTATATGATGTGAAAACATGGAAAGCATGAAAGTAACAAGTAGGCACATGTGTTCCACCCCAAAACGTTTGGAAAACAGTAAAAGAGGGGTCTATGTACTCACTTGAGATTGCTCAGAAGTCCTAAGATGTGACAACTGGCACAAACCGGTAATTTCCGTACACTATAATTATTGCTTAATGACTGCAATTATGAGTTTAATTGTCAGCAATGTCTGAACACATGATTAAACAAGTGAATTCATGCATGTTGTATACTACAAAATATTGCGTTATGCATAAACGAGAGCGTTGCGTCAGAATAATAGTAAACTCACCGGTAAGACACAATGTGTCAACAGAACTGCAGAAAGCAGTCAGACATCAGAATTGAGGCCTAGGTGTAGGTCCGACGACAAAAGTACATTAAAACCCAAGAGTATATGTAAGGGTTTAATTTCTATACATTGCGAAAGCAAAAATAAGCACTAAAAAGCACCCGAAACGCACTTTAAGTGCAAGAATTATACAAATCAGCAATAATTCAGCATTTAGACACATAAATATTATGCAGAAATGTCGTTTTATTATCCAGAATATTTCCCTAAGTGTTGGGAATTGAAAGAGTACATGAAAGGTACTTAAAAGACACTAAAAAGTGTGATTTAGCACTTTAGCGAATCGGTATGTAACCGAACAACCGGACTATACCCGGAACATGAAAATATTATTATTTTCACTATCTATATTTTTCTGAGCCAGTTAGGGTCCCTGATTACCCTAACACCCGCCATAACGTGTAACATACAAGTAACGGGGTTAGACACTTAACTTAACTAATTAATCTCCTAACTATCTACTTAAAGTCGAACCAAGACCCCCCCCCCCCCCAAGACCGATTCGGTTACCTAGGGGACACCCCCCCTTGTACTTGTGATTTGGTTAATCTTAGATGTTAAGCATCTAGGGGACATTAAACCCAAGGGATAATAACACTTGAAGTTTCTATAAATACACACTCACACATGAGAGAACCATCACTTAACAAATCACCAACTCACTCACTCTCTCTTGCTCTCCTCCCATCTCGGCCGAACACCACCCTCACCACCATCATACTTTCGGTCCTTGGTCTCTCCATTCCAAGCATATACAAGCTTCACAAGTCACGTATTAGGAGCCTCGGAGCAAGCGGAACACGAAGGACCTCTACCGTTAGCTTTTACCCACCCACTTTTCGCCAAGATTCTTCCCTAGCCCCAAGCTAGAGGTATATTGTTTAAAACTTGTTCTTGAACTTATCTAAAGTGGTTAAAAGGATTTATGTCGGTTAAATATCGTTAACATATGATTTGATGCACTAAAGTCTAGTAAAAACTCTAAAAATGGTGGTTAATAGTATATGTGATGTGTAAAAGTTGTAGTATTTGAAATATATGGTTATCTAGACCCGATCTACGATGTGGTAGCTCGGATCATCGTTTAACCCGGTTTGGTAAGATCGTTGATCTTAACATAAGCTCGTTTTTAGTTAACACAAGGGTTAAAGGGTGAAACTCTACCACACATGAGACATGGACTTGTGTAAAAGCATTTGTGTTGTGTAAAAGCAACTTAACTTGTGAAATAGTGTTTAAAACTAGTAGATCTACGTATCTACAAGCGGTATTTTCAAAGGACCAAGTGTCCAAGAAATCACATGTTCTAAACCGGATCTTACACAATCAAAAGTGGTTTTTGTGAACAAATAAATATATGGATACTTGTGTAACAAAAGTGTTAACGAAGAAATAGTTTTCGTAAAAACCGACTAGAAGTTGTAAAACTTCATACTCTTTAAAAATAAAGTTTTTAAGAAATTAAACTTATTTTTAAAGATAACAAGACTTACTAAATGTGCTAGTAAGATACTACACAATCTTGGTAAATATCCAAGTTCATGAAGTGGGGAAAAGTAGTGATAATTGTTGACAATTGTTGTTGCTGATTATTGATGATTGATGATGATTTAAAAGAAAATAAACACACGTTTTGAAAACGTGGGAAACCTCCATTTTTAGGGGAAACTCTGTCAAAATTTTTATAAATTTTGACACTTAGAAAAATATAAGTTTTTGAGAAACTTATTCCCTAAAAATGTAATTAAAAGTATTACCAAGGTTTCCCTAATTTTTGATGATAAGAAATGGTGATTTCTTGAAGAATAAAATGGATATTATGTATATATATTTTTGAGAGAAAAATATATATTATTTTATCACCAATTTTTGTGCTAAGTGTATATAGTATGTGTTATACGTGCTAGTGTATTAAGACTTAAAAATACACTGATTACTCATGAGGAGTAGAAATATAAAAATACACATACAACATACAAGATACATAATTCGGGTGCAAAGTGCAAAACACAAAAGACTTATATTTATTTTAGAGAAAATAATATAAGTAAGATACGTAGTTAAAAATATAGAATATTTTTAACACAAGAATATATACAAAAGAGAGTGACTGTACTTGTGCGACGCAAGTCTAGTGACTAACGTTAAGAAAACGCGTATAGGTTACGACGTTAATTAAGCAAACCCGGTGGAGTTTACGACGCTAGGAACGCAAAGTTGTGAGTTCATGCTCCCCCTTTTCTCTTTAACTGTTTTCAGTTTTTATAACTTCGGGGGTGAAATACATGTACAAAAATTTATAATTGGTATGATATAAATACAAGAAGTACACTTGGTGAGAACGAGAACCAAGTGTGACGAAATATAAATACGAGAAGTACACTTGGTGAGAACGAGAACCAAGTGTGACGAAATATAAGAATATGAGAAGCGCATTTGGTGAGAACGAGAACCAAGTAAGAGGCGCTATGAGAAATGATAACAAGAAACGCGCTTGGTGAGAACGAGAACCAAGTAGGAGGCGTTATGAGAAATAGTGTCACGAATAGGGTACAGAAGCACCATTAATCAACAATATACCTAGACCGCAGAACAAAAGGTTAGATCTAACAGGTGCCTGGCAGCCTCACACTCGGTCGGGGCGAGAATCGAGTGGTGCTTTTGTGTCTCAGAATATACCAATTAAATGCCTTAGGTTTGGTGGCTTCCTATGACGTGTCACATGTTAATGGCTTTGCAACCCATTAACAATCTGATAATTACAGAAATACTGTATTTACATAAAATTCATACCATACAAGAATTGATAAATAACTTGAAGTACGTGGGGTACTCAAGAAGATTGATAAATAACTTGAAGTACGTGGGGTACTCAAGAAGATTGATAAATAACTTGAAGTACGTGGGGTACTCAAGAAGAAATTGAATTATACATAGGTACGTGATGTACACATGAAACTGGATTTATGAAAACTTGATTTACTCACAAACTATGTTTTCATACAAAGTATACAAACATGAAATACAAAACTGCATGAATTCACACCAACATTATGTTGACGTTTTTCCAAAAACTCACATGTATTTCAGGTAACTAGGATGGATGTGCGCGTGGTCTTGCTTATGCTCGTGGATGTCGCTTGTGTTTAACTTTAAATAAAGTTGTAAACTTTTGAGACAATGTCTTTATGCTGTCTAGCGATGTAAACGCTAACGTATGTTTTCAAATTATGGTATTTGAATGTTATTTTACGAGCATGTAGCATGTTTACTCTTCGTATGCAATGAGAACCTTTCATGATCACACCTCGTGCTTCCGCCGCAGAAAGGGGTGTGACATAAGATAACCACCAAGCAATGCTAGAGATCTCGGAATCAAACGGCACCTAATATAGGTAACTATGTTAATAAACCGGACCTAGATCGGAAGATCGGATAGAATGAGGGCTCGTAAACCAAATGAGTATGGGAACTCATGTAGTATGGTTTAACAAAGCCTACATACTAAATGAAACCTAGCCTAAGTGCTTACGACCCATTACGACCCGTTTAGGAAGCTTATGCTACTTTAACGCGTCGTTCGCGTAAAACGCGTTTGGACCGCCTAACTAGTCCTATGACAAGTAACATATGCCTTAACATGTCTAATATTGTTGTCAAATCAGTTTAGATGTCAAAAGTTATGTTACATATGTTTAAAATGAATTTTGGCATTAAAGGGGTATTTTGGTAATTTACCTAAGGCATATAAACTACCTATCATACAACTACTTAAACGTCGTGACCATAAGGTATAACCTCGGAAGGTTATTCCCTATATAATATGGTCACCTAATGTGTTTGGTCGGATCCTAATGATCGACCAAATGGGTCGGGTTCGAAGGTATAAGCGATTTATCAGATCGCTTACCCTTACGACCCTAGACAACGTGGTAATTAGTAGGCATAGTCCCAAGGGACTATAACCATCGTGATTACAATCACGTTGCGAAGTTCAAACGAACTTCGCATTGACCATAAACTGGTCAATGCAGAAAGTCAAACAAAGTTTGACTTTCGGACTCGAAAAGCAATAAAAGAACGAAGGAACACTTACGAAGGGTCCCCGAATGCTAATCTAGATCAAAGTAGCTCAGGTATGAAACAAAGGTTTCAACTTAGAGCACATAAGATCAGATTCTTGTGAGGAAAAGTGAAGGGTGGAGGTGGGTATTTATAGTTTTTGGCTCACCGTTAGGATCATTTCTTGGAAAAGGGGGCACGATCTAAGCCGTACACTTGTTGGAAAGTTGTGGTAACTCATTTGCCATCCACCATAAGAGTTTGACACTTGGCACTTGGCCTTTGGAGAGTGTTAAGGGCTGTTAACAGCTGTAAAAAAACGTTTTGCTGCATCTGGCCCCTACTTACGGACCTAGTTTGGCAGATTTACAGTTTCAGTCCCTGCAACCTCAAAACTTGGTTTTCGATGCGTTTTTTGACATGTTTAAGCCCCGTTAACCCCATTTCAAAGCTCTAAAATGAAGTTAAAGTATAGGGAACTTAAAATGTGTTCAAAAATATCTCGGGTGTCGGTTCGTTTAGCCGTACGGTTACGTTGTTCGGTTAATTACGACAGAATGCGCATAAGCGCGAAAAATGATCCAAATGGCGTGACGAATGGATTTTTCTTATGCCAAACACTAAAATAAAATATTTTAGTGCTTACATAAATTTTTGGATGTCCGGATGTATTCAGAACGTAAGTTATGCGCGAAAATGCAAACTTGTGCACTTTTTTTTTACGCTTTTAGTCCCTGAATGACCCCAAAAGTTTATTTTAGCATACCGAACCCCTCAAAGCCTATTTCTAAGATATGTAAGGGATATTTATGGTATGTTTAACTTATGGTCATGTTCCAGAATGTTCGTTACAGTTCAAATTGGCATACTTTCGCAGTTTGTCAAGTTTAGTCCCTGTAAGCGAATTAACTTGTTTTTGCCATACCAAAGCCTTCAAAACTTATTTCTAAGTTATGTAAGGGTTATTTAAGGTATGTTAAGCATATGTTGATGTTCCGGAGTATTTGTCGCATTAAACTGGCTATGTTTACGCACCAGTTTGCGTATAACTCTCTAGAAAGTGATATAGAGTTTGAAATTGAATAAAAGTCAAAACATGAAAAATGTAAAACATAACCAAACAAACATTGGGATCAAATGACATTGTTTTATTGATAATGGTACTGTTCATAATGATTACAAGCACAGATGTTACAAGATGTGTCCAAGAGAACATGTTTCAAATGTGATCAAACAGGACATCTTGCATGCAAGTGTCCAAATCTGAAACCTGTTGATGTTGACAAAAAGAAGTCTGATGATGTTGAGAAACAAAAATCTGAGGATGTGAAACAAAGGTCGACCAGATTTGATTCAAAACAAACTTGGAGGTATAACACAAACAAGTTTGCTCCGAATTGAACTTGGAAATCAAATCTGAATAGGTTCGATTCAAGACAGACCTGGAATTCTCACACACCCAGATTCAGAACAACGCAAAGTTGGCAAACATCCGTTGATATGACAAAACCCAAACAGTTTTGGAAACCAATTGTTGTTCAAAATCAAAATGTTCAAAAAGAGTCACATTTTTACAAACGAGGTACTCCTAAAGGTCAAACATGGAGTGCTAAGAAACAAGTAACTTCGGTAAATAATGAAAAAGTTGAAGTCATAGTTGAAAAAGTCTTTGTTCAAAATGACAAAGATTTTCCGAAATTAAGTGATGCATATTGTGTTGAAATGCCTAAGGTCAAACAGACCTGGGCTAAATTGTTCAAGTAATTGAGTAATTTGAATGTGCAGGTGCTTCCGAAGAAATTTGAATGTCAAAAAGAGGAGTGTCGGAGCAGCCTGGCACAGGAAGAGGAGGCTGCTGAACCCTGTGTTGGTTGAAACAGGGAGTTTGTTTGTTTTCTATACATAAATAAACAATATTTCAAAAACCCTAAAAATTGAAAAATTTAAAAACCAAAAATATGTTTTTATTTTGTCAAATTTTTGAAAAATAAAAAATATGTTTGTTTTTAAATTTGTCAAATATTCAAAAATTCAAAAAGATGTTGATTGAATATGCCGAAATCCTCACGGCGGAACAAACATGATTAATTTCACAAGATTGAAAAACGGTTTTCAAACTGAAAAAAAAATCAATGTGTTGTAAATCATGGGGGTACGTTTTTTTTTTTAAACAGAGCACGAAAAGCAGAAAATGGATGGCGAGACAAAGCTATCAGCATCGGTTATCAAATTTTCTTTAGAATGGTTTTGAATTTTAGGGGGAGTAATATTGTCAGAAAATCCAAAAACATTAGAAAATTTGAAAAAGTCAAAAACATGATAAAATTCAAAAATGAGTTTTTGTGTAAAAAGAGGAAATGATAGTACATCAGTAGACAATCACAGTACGCTAAAGAAATGGAAAGTTAAAAAGCAATAAACAATCTCACTAAAGATGTGACAATAGGCTCAGTTAGACTAGTAGATTTGCGATAACGATACAAATTTAAATGAAAAAACCTAGTTCTAGTGGGAAACGCGGTTGAAAGCATAGTACTTAGTTTTATCCTTCGTGACTGTGTACCTACTCAGTAATCGCTGAATGCTGAAAGAGCATAAAAACCGGTCAGTTTGTGAATTTTCACAACTTGCTGAAAAGGTCACTGTGATTGTGCATTTCATTTTGCAAAGATTTAAACTTGTTTGATTTCTTTATTTTGTTTAAGCACTGGACATCCTCTGCGTATACGTGAGTATCGAACTGGATGTTATTGCCTAAACGTTCTGCTTTATTTTCTTGGTGTTTCGTTTAAGCTTTGGATCACCTCTGCGTATACGGGAGTATCGAACTAGTGGTTAAAGCCTAAACAATTTCAACTTGTTTTTATTTCTTATTTTGTTTAAACATTGGACTTTCTCTGTGTATACGGAAGTATCGACCTGATTGTTAATGTTTAAACATTCTGCTTTATTTTTACACAAATCACAGTTGATGGAAGTTTAAAAGCATTACTTGAGTTAGTGTATTGCATGAAGAGGGGATATGCTGAGATCGTGGGGTCCATAAGAATTTAGTGCAAATTAATATACCTTAACGTATTGGTAAGCATTTTGAAAGTTTTTAGATTGAGTTTAAGTGGACAACAATATTGTCAATCAATGTGAATTGTTTAGAACTTAAAGTGTTTAAAGCTCAACGGTGCTAGTGATTTGTCATAATTTGATATGATCCTCTGTCGCGAACTCAAACAAAAATATTGTCTGTAAATATTTTTGTAAATATTTCTTTACTTCTTTATGTTTCAGAAAATTACAAAAAGATTTTTGATTTTGCTTTACTTTCGACAACCGATGTCTGGGATGCTAAGTTTCAAAATCTTAGTATGCTGATTGTGTTTCTGAAAAATAATCAAGTTCATTAATTTGAAACTTGAAGTTTTTAAAATCAAAAATCAAAAACAGTTTGTGATATCTCCAAGGTCATTAAATTGGACTTGGATGATTAACTGTGAAGGATTTGAATGCTCATATTGTTAAAATTTGTAAAAAGCTAGTTTTCAATGTTGGATTCTTAATACTGCCAAATCAATGAAGATTGTTGATAGGGGGAGTGAATCAAGTATTTCTGGATATATTCATATTATTATATCTTAAAGCAAGGATCTTGATTTAGAAAGTTAAAAAAAAAGCCAAGTCACAATTCCTGGATAATTGAATGTTTGAAATGTTTATACTTATAAATGTTTGAGATTTGCAGATATTGTACCAGACCACGATCCCGACAGCCGAGTCTAAGGGGGAGTCTGAAGACGAGCTCAACGCAAGAGGAAGCGTGGATTCAAGGAGCCATGAAACTATTCTGAAGGAGCTTGTATACGAAAAGCAATGTGTCGATCCCAAAAGCACGGAAGCTTGACGAAAGGGGGAGCCTGATGAAGAAAAGAGTCTATAGATTGGGGAAGCTGAAGCTGAAGACAGATCCACGGGGATTCTGTTCAAGCAAAAGGGAGTCTACGTTGATGAAAACGTGTTAAAAGAGAAAGAGAAAGACAAGACGCTACGAGATTGACTGCGGCAATATCCAAGGGGTAGTCTATTAGTGCATTTATGTCTACCGCCTTCGTCAATCCGAGCCGTAGCGAGAAACTGAAGATAACAAGTTTATAGTGTTATAACTAGTCAAAAGGCAAGGTGGCAATCTTGTAATTAAAGAGAAGTTTCATTAAAGCCTTGGACTATATATAGGGAGGTTATGTCATAGATTAGGAACTTTTTTGCTCATTTTGACATTTAGAAAGCTCTAGATCTAGAGAGAGATTCTAGAGAGAGAAAGTGATTCAGGTGTTGTACAATTTCATACTTTTTCTAATAGAGTCACGTTTATATTACGTCTTGTGTGTTAGGTCACGTTCGTGTACGGTTTCCGCACGTCACACGTTCGTTTCGCAATCGTTTCGGAGTCAAAACCGGTCCTACACTTTGGTTGCTCGGTTGAACTCTTAAAGTAGCTAACAATAGGTGTTGGTCAATCACGTCCTAGTATGGTTACCATTTAGTTTATTAATGACTTCAAATAAGCAAGAAGTTCCTACACGCATCTATCACATAACATGTACTCACTTTAACAGTTCACGCCCACATAAACTTCCCCATCTATTACCATTCAAAAGCAAGCATACAATATTGCACATAACACTTTCATTGACATATAACACGTTAGATCATTCTCAGATAACATAGCCAACATTTAGACATGCAAATAACTAGTTATATTGTTTCAGCTTGAACATCCAAAACTGGACTGTTTTCGGGTATTTTAATAAAATGGTTAACTTACTCCAAAAATTCCCAAACTTTTTCAGAATGTTTTAAACAATCCAAATATTACTGTGTAAAAATATCGGGTTCCAATTCATTACAAATATTTTATAAAAAATCATTTACCGGACTGCAACCAGATTCGTCACTTTCTGACTGCAGTCCACGGAAAAATTCATTTAAATTTCATCGTAAGTCCGATTGATGAAATTCTAGTGGGAGAATTACAACGACATCAGTGGTCATCTACAGTACAAATTTCATGAGCTAATTCTACACAGATTTCATGTTAAGACGAAAAACATAACACACATTTTCTGCAGTAAAAATGCAGCTTTTGCTGCTGTGAAAAACGGCCCTTTAAAAATAGCAAACGAAGTCCAAAAATTATGATTCTAGTGCCATTAGAACCGTATTTCGAAATAACACGTTGTAGACTCAAGAAAATCAATTTTTCGTTAAGTTATGACCTGGTTACAGCCGACTGAAGGCGGCTGTAACAGTTTGACAGCTTCCTGTTTTCAGCTTATAGCGCTCTAACGCAAGTTCTATTTGTTCCGTTAACATGCCTAGTGATCAACAACGACATTTAACATCACTTGCAGCAGGTTATCGTTTATTTAACTCAGATTTATCATGTCAAGTACCATCGTTCATATCAGATTTCCAGAATACAAGTTTTCATCAAGTAACCAACATAAACAAGACAACATCATACCAGCATTATTTCATCGTAATACATCCTTTAACTACTAAAAATAGGAAGTAACCAAGAGTTAACAAGAAGCTTACAACTAGCTTAAAGCTAGGGAAGATCACTAGAGAAAATGATGAAGAAGATGGTGAATGAAAGCAATGTATGAAGTTCCTTCAAGTTCTTCAAGCTTCAACCTTCACAAGACATCTTCTAATACTTGAATGGAGCTTGAAAGTGGATGGATATGGTGGTGGTGGTGGCGGCCTAGAGTGAGCCGAGAGGAGAGGAGAGAGTGAGGGATGGGGAGTGAAGATTGAGTGAAGATATGAAGTGATGTTGGAAGATATGTGCCATGCTTATAAATCTTTCCCTCAATATTTTGTGCACACAATCAAGCAATATCAAATAAAATAATGAAACAAATCTTGGAGAGTATGGTGTGAGGGATGGTGGTGATGGCCGATTATAGGCCTAGGGGGAGGGGGTCTAGATGTAATTTGTAACCATTAGTTAGATTATAACTTAAAACCAAGCATATAGTTAGTCTAGTTAGTTTACTAGATATTTTAGTGGGTGTTAAGGTGTTCGGGGATCATGACTAGCCAAGAAATAATTAAACAATGTTTCTTGCAATATTTTGGTGTCCCGGGTAATGTCCGGTTGTTCGGTTAGATACCGTTTCGTTAAAGTGCTAAGTTATTCCGTATAGTGTCTTTTATGTAGCTGTTTGTAACCCTTTTAATTCCTAACACTTAGGAATGCATACAGGACCATTTTGTCAATTTTTTTTTTGCACAAGACTAGTATGTTAAAAAGTTGGATAATGCATAAATCATAAAGCAGTTACGTCATCAGTTGTAATTAAGCACAGTCATTACACACAATTTAATATTAATTAATCGTACGGATACATGTAATTATGAGGGTTGTCACATTCTCCCCCTGTTAAGAAAATTTCGTCCCGAAATTTAGCACGTGGTTACTGAGGAAGCTAGTTACGTTGCGTGGTTTACTGGTTTTTCCTGGGGTGTCACATCATCCCCCCGTTGGTTTGGAATTTCGTCCCGAAATTCCGCAATAGCTACAGCCTCAGTAGTGGTTGCACTTTTCTCAAACAACTGGGGATACGTGTGTTTCATTTGGTCTTTTCGTTCCCAGGTATACTCTGGGCCACGACGGGAGTTCCAACGAACTCGAACAAGAGGTATTCTGGTACGCTTGAGAATCTTAACGTCTCAGTCTGTGATTTCAACTGGTTCCTCGACGAATCGCAACTGGTCGTCGATTGTGAGCTCCTTTAAGGGAACTATGAGGGTCTCATCTGACAGACACTTCTTCAGATTCGACATGTGGAATACGTTGTGAACTCCGCTGAGTTTTGCAGGTAGATTCAGCTTGTAGGCGACTTTGCCAATTTTCTCAATGATTTCGAACGGTCCGACATATCGCGGATTGAGTTTACCTCGTTTGCCAAAACGAACTACACCCTTCCAAGGGGACAATTTGAGTAGCACTCGATCCCCAACCTGGAACTCGAGTGGTTTCCTGCGCTTATCAGCGTAGCTTTTCTGACGGTCACGAGCTGCCGCCATTCGTTGTCGTATCTGAGCAATCTTCTCGGTTGTATCTACTATAAGTTCTGGGCCAGTGATTTGACTGTCGCCAACTTCTGCCCAACAGAGAGGTGATCGGCATTTACGTCCGTACAATGCCTCGAATGGAGCGGCCTGGATACTGGTGTGGTAACTGTTGTTATACGAAAACTCCACTAACGGGAGGTGTTTTTCCCAGCCATTACCAAAGTCGATTACACATGCCCTAAGCATGTCTTCAAGGGTTTGGATGGTGCGTTCAGATTTCCCATCCGTCTGTGGATGATATGCCGTGCTCATGTCTTATCGAGAACCAAAGGACTTGTGCATAGCTTGCCACAATTCAGATGTAAAACGTGAGTCACGATCAGAAATGATGGAGGTTGGCACTCCGTGCCTTGACACTACTTCCTTTAGGTAGATGTCTGCTAGAGTAGAAAACTTGTCGGTTTCCTTGATTGCCAAGAAGTGTGCAGACTTAGTCAATCGATCCACTATCACCCAAATGGTGTCATTTCCGCGTTGAGATCTAGGCAGGCCAGTAACGAAATCCATGGAAATTTGCTCCCATTTCCATGTCGGGATCTCTGGTTGTTGAAGTAGGCCTGATGGTTTCTGGTATTCGACCTTGACCCTAGCACAAGTCAAGCATTTACTGACGTAGGTTGCTATGTTGGCTTTCATGCTAGGCCACTAGTATGTAGTCTTTAAGTCGTGGTACATCTTATCCGAACCAGGATGTACTGAGTAACGAGACTTGTGCGCTTCATCCATCACAAGCTCGCGTAAGTTTCCGTAAAGTGGAACCCAGATGCGCCCTGTTACGTAGTAAGAACCGTCTTCCTTTTGTTCTAACCATTTCCTTGATCCTCGTAAGGACTCAGCCCTGATGTTCTCTGCTTTCAATGCTTCAACCTGAGCATCTCGTATCTGAGTAGGAAGACTAGATTGGATGGTAAGTTGTAACGCACGCACACGCTTAGGTGTAGTATCCTTTCGACTGAGGACGTCGGCCACAACATTGGCTTTGCCCGGATGGTACTTGATCGCACATTCGTAATCATTCAAGAGCTCGACCCATCGACGTTGTCGCATGTTTAGCTCCTTTTGCTTGAAGATATGCTCGAGACTCATGTGATCGGTGTAAATGGTGCACTTGGTACCGTACAGGTAATGTCTCCATATCTTAAGTGCGAAAACAACTGCTCCCAGTTCCAAGTGGTGCGTAGTGTAGTTCCTTTCGTGAACTTTAAGTTGGCGCGATGCATAGGTGATGACCTTGTCACGCTGCATCAACACGCAACCAAGTCCTTGGATGGAAGCGTCGCAATAAACCACAAAATCATCTGTGCCCTCAGGCAATGAGAGGATAGGCGCGCTACAAAGTCTATCTTTTAAGTGCTGAAAAGCATATTCCTATGCATCACCCCAACGATAGGTGACACCCTTCTGAGTTAGCGAGGTGAGAGGTTGCGCTATCTTAGAGAAATCCTTGATAAACCTTCTGTAATATCCTGCCAAACCCAAGAATTGGCGGATTTCTGTTGGTGTACGGGGTACAGGCCAGTTCTTGATCGAGTCAACCTTGGATGGATCCACATGAATCCCATCCTTGTTTACCATGTGGCCTAGAAAGTGGACTTCGCGAAGCCAGAAGTCACATTTTGAAAATTTGGCATACAACTGCTCTGTTCGAAGAAGTTCCAAAATAAGCCTCAGGTGTTGCTCGTGTTCTTCCTGACTCTTCGAATAGATCAGGATGTCGTCGATGAAAA
This sequence comes from Helianthus tuberosus, assembly GCA_030545235.1. NCBI lineage: Eukaryota > Viridiplantae > Streptophyta > Magnoliopsida > Asterales > Asteraceae > Helianthus > Helianthus tuberosus. The sequence goes on along the minus strand of CM060429.1, from coordinate 58,682,083 downwards.
CTATGACAAACTTATCCAGGTAAGGTTTGCACACTCGGTTCATGAGATCCATGAAGACCGCATGTGCATTCGTCAATCCGAAAGGCATAACCAGAAACTCGTAATGCCCATAACGAGTCTTGAATGTTGTTTTAGAGACGTCCTCATCTCGGACTCTCAGCTGATGATAGCCCGATCTTAAGTCAATCTTAGAGTAGAAGCTCGACCCTTGCAGCTAGTCGAATAGGTCATCAATACGTGGAAGAGGATAACGATTCTTCACGGTCACCTTGTTGAGTTCGCGGTAGTCAATACACATTCTGAAGGTACCGTATTTCTTCTTCACAAATAACACTGGAGCTCCCCAAGGCGAAGAGCTAGGACGAATAAAACCCTTGTCCAAGAGGTCTTGCAATTGAGTGGACAATTCTTCTAGTTCTGATGGGGCTAAGCGATAAGGTGCTCGAGCTATGGGCGCTGCTCCAGGAGCTAGCTCGATTTGAAACTCGACTTGACGATGAGGCGGAAGGCCAGTTAATTCCTCAGGAAAGTCGCGTACAATAGGAATGTCTTCTATCTTCTTTTCTTTCGAAGATGTATCAGAAACGATGGCTAGGATAGCAGTGTGGCCCTTTCGCAACCACTTCTGGGCCTTAAGGAAAGAGATGATGCCCACAATAGCACCACTCTTATCGCCATGGATTACGAGGGGTTCTTCACCAGAACGAGGGATGCGGACAATCTTCTCGTTGCAAAGAATTTCCACTTGCTGATGAGATAACCAATCCATCCCAATAACAACGTCGAAACTACCCAGAACGATAGGAATGAGGTCGATAGAAAAGGTCTGATCAGCAAGAACAAGATTACAACCCTTAACTATGTGTGTGGCCTCAAAACTTTTGCCGTTTGCTAGCTCTACCATGTGTTTGGTGGTCAAAAGTGTTGGAGTGCGCTTAAGCATTTGACTAACTTTTAAGGACACATAACTAGTATCGGCCCCCGAATCGAATAAAACAGTAACAAAGAAATCATCCAGAAGAAACTTACCCATCACCACATTGGGATCGTTCCTTGCATCACCCTGACCCAGCATGAAAACACGTCCCCTGGCACCATTGCCATCATTGTTACCCCCGTTGTTGCCTCCATTGTTACCTCCATTGTTGTTCCCGTTTCCTTGGTTGTTGTTCTGATCCTGATTCTGATTCAGCTATGGATAGTGCCTCTTGAAGTGACCCTCAGCACCGCACTGGTAACATCCCTTATTACCCTGCTGGTGTTGCCGTTGGTTCTGTGGAGCTTGTGGCTGCTGTTGTCGATTCTGATTCGCAGGACGTGAGCTCCTGCAATCTTTGGCTTCATGTCCAGGCTTGTTACATCTCTGACAACGACCCTTGCTGCATGCCCCGCTATGGTGCAAATTACATCGATTGCACTTAGGGTGATTTCCCCTGTATCCACCCTGACCCTGATTCTGACCGCCTGAGGATGGCTGACCAGGGCTCTTGTAATCGTCTGTCTTTCGCTGCTGTGACTGGGACTGAACAGAAGTAGAACCCTTACTAGAATTTCCATCCCACTTGCGCTTATTGTCGCTAGTAGTTTCAGATGTAGTGGTAGCACTAATACTCTTGGGCAGCCTGTGCTGCTCTACTGCCTGATTAGTGAGGCGATGTGCTAGACGAATCACTTGCTGGATGGTGCCAGGGTTAGCCGCAGTTACATGACTCTGGATTTCTGGCACTAGACCCTTGAGGTACAGCTCGATACGCTTGATAGGAGGATCCACCATAGTAGGACACAAGATAGCTAATTCATTTGATCTCTTCGTATATGCCTCGATTTCGGACCCCGTCATCTTCAAATTGAAAAATTCCACCTCTAGCTTGTGGATGTCATCACGATTACAGTACTCTTCTTTGATCAAGTCCTTGAAGTCGTTCCATGGGGTGGCATTAGCAACCGCCAGCCCTAGCAGTTGAACCTGTGCTTTCCACCAGGTTAGTGCAGCACCTTCGAGTGTCCCAGTAGCAAACTTCACCCTACGAGCCTCAGGGCATTCACACATTTCGAAAACATACTCGAGCTTCTCGAACCAGTGAAGGAGACCTACCGCTCCTTCCATGCCGCTGAAGGTACTGGGTCGGCAATCCATGAAGGTTTTGAACGTACACACAGGAGGTTGAGCAGGTTGACCTCCTGCAGGGGCTGCTGTGAGTGCCACTGCAACTCGTTCATTGATAAGAGCCGTCAGCTGGGCTTGAGTCAAGTTCAAACGTCCACTCATGATCTTCACATCAAAGAGGGCATAAGTGAGAAAGGTGTCGCGAAAGTGTGTATGTGTGGAGTGACAGAAAAGAGTAAGCACACATAGTTCAAACAACAGTTGCTACTTTAACTAAGCATACCATAAACAATGCACTACTTAGACTAACAGGCAGGCAATACTAACATAAACCATATTACCTATAGTGTTGAGTCTTGCACGTGGAGCGAAGTGTCGTTGTGGATCGTTGAGCACTGTACAGGTTATAGTCTGGTTTTGTCAAAAAGCTTTTCCATTTTTAAAACCAAGTTCGCTATAACCAATGGCTATGATACCAATCTGTCACACCCCCAAAACCCACATGCGAAGTATCACCGCAGGAGGCGTGACATGACCAGGATCAAGCCACCAATCATATTGAACAATGTATATAAAGTGAATAAAATCCAACCACACAATATAATTGGTGTTCAAACATAAGTTATCAAATTCCAGTTAAACAGCGGAAGCATCAATTGTAAAACCAAAACATAAGTTATAAGTTTAGTAAGTTTAACATGGCACACGCTGTCCATGTCCCACAACGACTCCTCCCGCTCGTGCAAGCTCCATAGATACCCAACGACCTGCAAGGCATGTAACAACGAGTCAACAACAAAGTTGAGCGAGTTCACAGTAGGTGTTTGTTATAAAGTAGTTTCTCAAGAACTATGAGTTTGTTTGCAACTACCAGTTAAATCAGCTTTCCTTGTTTTCCAAGCCATAAACGGTGGGGGCTACCCCATGTTGTGAACCACTAGACTAGGTGTATATATAAGTGTCCTTCCCAATCCGAGGACAGAGGTATATATTAAATACGTAGGTTTAGCGCTGGTGCCCTTCCCAATCTGAGGACAGAGGTACGTATAAGAATACGTAGGTTTAGCGCTGGTGCCCTTCCCAATCCGAGGACAGTGGTACGTAGTGAATACGTAGGTTTAGCGCTGGCGTCCTTCCCAATCCGAGGATGGAGGTAAGTAGTCTAGTAGTGGTGAAAGTACAGGTTCCGTCTTAGCTATTTAATCCCATCCCCAACCCACCGGGAATCCCATGCCTTAAGAGTGTGAACTCACCTTTGGTTGCTCGGTTGAACTCTTAAAGTAGCTAACAATAGGTGTTGGTCAATCACGTCCTCGTATGGTTACCATTTAGTTTATTAGTGACTTCAAATAAGCAAGAAGTTCCTACACGCATCTATCACATAACATGTACTCACTTTAACAGTTCACGCCCACATAAACTTCCCCATCTATTACCATTCAAAAGCAAGCATACGATATTTCACATAACACTTTCATTGACATATAACACGTTAGATCATTCTCAGATAACATAGCCAACATTTAGACATGCAAATCACTAGTTATATTGTTTCAGCTTGAACATCCAAAACTGGACTGTTTTCGGGTATTTTAATAAAATAGTTAACTTACTCCAAAAATTCCCAAACTTTTTCAGAATGTTTTAAACAATCCAAATATTACTGTGTAAAAATATCGGGTTCCAATTCATTACAAATATTTTATAAAAAATCATTTACCGGACTGTAACCAGATTCGTCACTTTCTGACTGCAGTCCACGGAAAAATTCATTTAAATTTCATCGTAAGTCCGATTGATGAAATTCTAGTGGGAGAATTACAAAGACATCAGTGGTCATCTACAGTACAAATTTCATGAGCTAATTCTACACAGATTACATGTTAAGACGAAAAACATAACACACATTTTCTGCAGTAAAAATGCAGCTTTTGCTGCTGTGAAACACGGCCCTTTAAAAATAGAAAACAAAGTCGAAAAATTATGATTCCAGTGCCATTAGAACCGTATTTCTAAATAAAACGTTATAGACTCAAGAAAATCAATTTTTCGTTAAGTTATGACCCGGTTACAGCCAACTGAAGGCGGCTGTAACAGTTTGACAGCTTCCTGTTTTCAGCTTATAGCGCTCTAACGCAAGCTCTATTTGTTCCGTTAACATGCCTAGTGATCAACAACGACATTTAACATCACTTGCAGCAGGTTATCATTTATTTAACTCAGATTTATCATGTCAAGTACCATCGTTCATATCAGATTTCCAGAATACAAGTTTTCATCAAGTAACCAACATAAACAAGACAACATCATACTAGCATTATTTCATCGTAATACATCCTTTAACTACTAAAAATAGGAAGTAACCAAGAGTTAACAAGAAGCTTACAACTAGCTTAAAGCTAGGGAAGATCACTAGAGAAAATGATGAAGAAGATGGTGAATGAAAGCAATGTATAAAGTTCCTTCAAGTTCTTCAAGCTTCAACCTTCACAAGACATCTTCTAATACTTGAATGGAGCTTGAAAGTGGATGGATATGGTGGTGGTGGTGGCGGCCTAGAGTGAGCCGAGAGGAGAGGAGAGAGTGAGGGATGGGGAGTGAAGATTGAGTGAATATATGAAGTGATGTTGGAAGATATGTGCCATGCTTATAAATCTTTCCCTCAATATTTTGTGCACACAATCAAGCAATATCAAATAAAATAATGAAACAAATCTTGGAGAGTATGGTGTGAGGGATGGTGGTGATGGCCGATTATAGGCCTAGGGGGAGGGGGTCTAGATGTAATTTGTAACCATTAGTTAGATTATAACTTAAAACCAAGCATATAGTTAGTCTAGTTAGTTTACTAGATATTTTAGTGGGTGTTAAGGTGTTCGGGGATCATGACTAGCCAAGAAATAATTAAACAATGTTTCTTGCAATATTTTGGTGTCCCGGGTAATGTCCGGTTGTTCGGTTAGATACCGTTTCGTTAAAGTGCTAAGTTATTCCGTATAGTGTCTTTTATGTAGCTGTTTGTAACCCTTTTAATTCCTAACACTTAGGAATGCATACAGGACCATTTTGTCAATTTTTTTTTGCACAAGACTAGTATGTTAAAAAGTTGGATAATGCAGAAATCATAAAGCAGTTACGTCATCAGTTGTAATTAAGCATAGTCATTACACACAATTTAATATTAATTAATCGTACGGATACATGTAATTATGAGGGTTGTCACACGTTGACATTCTTTTTTTGGATGGGAAGGAGGGAAACACGCGTGCGTCGATTTGACAGGTGTGTCTCCCCTCGTTGGGCTAAGGGACCACGGGTTTGTGGCGGGCCAAGCGATAACCAAGGCGGAGGCGGGCAAAGTAGCTAAGAACGAAAAAGCTTGCATCAAGAATCAACACGTGTTCATCCCGTTCGCTTTCGATACCTTTGGCGATCTCGCCCCTGACGCGGTGCGATTCCTCAAGCGGGTTCAGCAGGTGGTAAGTAGTACACCACGCATGTTAAGGGACATAATTTTGTGTTTAGCAGGGTAGAATTTGCTATTCAGAAGGGGTTAGCGGTGCAACTTGTTGCCCGTTTACCTGCCATTAGTGTGTAATCGTTCAAGATTGACTTGACTGTTAACATAAAAAAAAATTAGTGACAAACGGGCACTAGTGTTGACAGCGACTTTTCGATCCAGCCAATGACCCGTCTCTACAACCATTGATCCTTAAATCGAGGTCACTCGGAATCTCTCTTTATCTTTTGCGTCTCTCTTTTTCTTTTTTAATGCTTTCTTTGTGTCTTTCGTTTTGGCTGGTGAAGAATGAGAAGAAGCAAAGTAAGCCACATACACATGTAGAAAGAAACTGGTAGATCATTAAGGAAACACATGAACCAATCAATATATGGCCTCGGTGTTTTCAAATCCTTCTAATATTAATACCAGTCAGTTAACAGCCGACCGCTATACCACTGAGCTACTGAGGAACAACGGACTTAAGGAAGCCGACTCTCGTTCTTTGGACCAACCTATGACCGGAGTTCGTCACTGAAGAAACACCAGATCTAAATGACCGGAATCAATCTAGATCTGTTGATATGGTTTCCGCATAAAATGGTTAATCCTCCCATTTGATCGCCACTTGATACCACTTCACCCGAATCACTGTAAAACAGAACGCCGTTAACCTCACCACGGGGAGAATGGGGGTTCTCTCCGTGACCACCCTCCGGCGTGAGAATAAGTACAGTGATTGATTGAAGAAGATGAAGTAGTAAGAGTGAAAGTACGTGAGAGTGAATGAATAGCTTGTGCCTCAAGTCTTCTATTTATAGCCGGTTTTTTGGGCGCCAAAATGTAATGGATCATGATTTGATCGATGGCTGGGGGGATGCCACGTGGAACGTGACTTAATCTAGATCTGCATGTAAATTATGCCATAATCGTGAATTTAGATGAGTGCTTAGGATGTTGCCACGTCACATTTGGTTGTAACCGAATGAGGCCTTGCACGATGATCATTTAATGCTTCTAGAAGATGTACAGCTGTGAACTTGTGATCAGCCACCACGTGTCCAGTTTGTTACAACAGAAAAGATTCCTTTTGTTCACTTCCTTATTTCTCCATGCGTGCGAATATGTTTGAGTCTTAAGACTTTAGTCGTTCTAACTTCAAGCTTCACCGTATCCTTGCGCGAGCCCGCACACGGGTGTTAAATGAATATTAGTCTTCTCAAAGCTTCGGCGCATGGTTGTTAAGGATTAATCTTCTCAGGTCTGTTCAAATCGCATGCGCGAGGTGCGCAAGACTCATTTTAGATGATCCCGGAGTATAATGATGGCATGGTCCTCTGCGCCGACGCAGGGTTTCTGGGACCATACCCCTTCAATCACCCTTACCATACCCCTTCAATCACCCTTTCCCTTCATGTAATAAATCTCATCGAACAAGGATGCTTTGTAACACTAAAATCTAAAATCACACGTATACAGGATATGGTCACAAAAATAAAATTATGTTATTGTTGTGTAGGGGAGGGTTTATTGGGGAACGCTAAAAAAGTGGGGAACCGACTCAAACGAGCTCCGATTGGACTCATCCTAGCGGCGTTGGAACCAGAACCCTAATTAGGATCTCCTAACCCTAAATTCCAAACCCTAAAGCTAAACAATCGGCTAAAACCTAAGCAAAACGGTACAATCTAAACTATAAACCCTAAAGCTTAAAGTTAAACCTTAAATGCTCATTATTGGCCCTAAAACTAAACCCTAAAGCAATACCCTAATATAAGACCATAAAAGCCAAACCCTAATATATTTAGGGTTTAGGGATTAGGAGATCCTAGTTAGGGTTCGACGAACCGGTTCCAACACCACTTTAATGAGTCCTGTCGAAGTTCGTTTGAGTCAGTTTCATACTGTTCCTCACTTTTTTAGTGTTTCTAACGAACCTATTCATTTATTATAAACATAAAAAGTAGATTAAATTTAGAAGTTAAAACAAATAAAACACTTTAAATAAACAAAGAAAAAGACAATACATTTGTTGACGTATAAAGCAAAATAACAAAGAACTTGCTTCTATTCAGGGCATGTTTGGGTAAGCTTTTTGAAACAACTTATTGACTTATTGGCTTTTTGAAAAGTCATAAGCTCTAAAATGATGTTTGGCAAAGAGGGTGTATGTGAGGGGAAAAAACCAATAAGTCAATAAGTCACAAAATCCTGACTTTTCCAAGAAGCCAATAAGTCAATAAGTTGTTTCTAAAAGCTTACCCAAACATGGGGGGTGTTTGGGATTCCTTCTCAAAAAGGACTTATTGACTTATATAAGTCATAAGTAAGAAGTTACAAATTATAACTTCTCAAAAACAACTTTTCATCACACAAAACTATCTTATATAAGCTAACCCAAACACTTTCAAAACAACTTATTAACTTTTATAAGTCAATAAGTTATAAGTTGCTCCAAAATAAGCTAACCCAAACACCCCCATGCCCTCAATCGGCAACAAGATTTTGGTCTTTCCTTTTACCCCTTTGTCTTCTCATTCTCTTCTTCTTCACAATCAAACTCCCCAAATTTCTTTTCAATTACGTTTCGCCATCAATTTAGCTTCAAAACAACCCTAAATTCACTTCAAAACTCCACAATCATCGTCACAAATCTCTTGCATTTTCTTAATTTAGAACTTTACAACGTTGAATTTCACCGCAAGATGGATTGAGATTGCTTAGCGAACAAAACCCTAATTCAGAGCTATGGAAGGTATGCACACACTTTTGACCTATTTGTTTAATTCGAGATCAGTTCAAGTGGATTTTCAGTTTTTGTTGTTGAATTGCTGTGATTTGGTCTTATTTTCAACTTATAATTTATATGAAAACAGTTATTATTGCATTGATGTAACATGTGAGAAATTGTTGTTAATTTATGATTTATTAACAAAGTCCAGATCAGTTTTTGTTAGAATAATACTAGGTTTGATCTCAAAGATCCTTTTGATGTATATTGATTTGGGATTAAGGGGGTGTTTTAGTGCATTTCAGATAATATATATATTCTTTAAAACTATGTTTGTGTAATTAGGGCAAGAAAATGGGTTTTATTTATTTTGGTTTAAAAAGGCGCGGCTGATGCTGATGTGTGAGGCGAGGAAAGCGCCTCATGTACTTCTGGGTCAAAATAAGATAAAATTAGGGTTTGTAGGAGATTGATATGGAAACCGGTAGGAGGGACACAGCTTCTGGTTGTAATTAAAGCTTATTTAGTTGTACATAGAGCAACGCCTCGCCCCTTGGGTTGTGGGACCTAAACGATGTCACGCTTTTTTAAAGCAAGCTACTTATCTTGCTTGAACGTGAGGCTATCTTTGGTTACTTGAAGATTGTAAGTGAGTAGTGGTCAGTTTAGGCACGTAAAATTATTAAATTTCCTAATCAAATTTGGCATGGGAGGCTGGAAAGAAGATAAAACAAAATATAGCACAAGTGTTATACTCTATTTCGTCTGAAAATAGGTGGTTAATTTAGGGTCATGGAGTCTATTGCTATGTTTCTCAAAGGCATCAGCCTGCTTACAGTTAGGTGTTGATGTATTGTGTGGGTTGAAACGAATGCCCTTGTTATACAAAACTCCATCCAAGCACAATGTTTTATGTTTAACAAGCCATCTTCCCCTTTAAATGGTAAACGTCAAAGAAATATTTGCTGGAAACTATGCAGAATAGGTTATTATTGTACTGACACTGTGAGGAGCATAAGTAGTATCTAATTTGCCAATTGTGTGGTTTGCAAATGAAATTTAATCTATGGCCACATTTAGTTAGCGAAGCTTTATTCATATGACGTGTCACACGTGTTTATAATATCAAACTCATGCTTATAATACGTTTGAATGCTTCCATATCCGTATTTCAGAGTATGTGGCACCTGGGTCGTGTTTATCAATTCGACAATTTTTAATTATTTGATTCTACATTAATGATTCATCTTCTAATGGAATGAACCTATATTCACATTTTATTTAACGCGTAATCAGACCAAGTAATTATGATTTGTTTTGATAATATCATTAGGGTTACAATAGGTGTGTGCTTATATAGAGCACGTTGTTACATACATAACCAACCGTATATTATCAATAAATATCAGTTAGTCTAATACGCGTTACATCTGTAGGATTTACAAATGACAGTTACGTCATTGTATTTGACATTTTGGACTTTTCAGTATTAAGCATAAATAAAGATGATCTAAAATTGTCACGATAAATGACTCTCTTTTAAAAAATTGCCATAGATTTAATGAACTTTAATAGTGATTTTTAACAGTTGATGAGTATAATGGTCAACTTACTTTCCCACTCTCTCCATGAAAAGTTGATACGTCTCCCTATAAAAGTAGCCTTTTGCTTGTTCTAGCAAAAGGGTAAACTATGGAAATAAATTATCTGAATGGTCCTTTATTTGGTCTATTGTTTCTCAATAAGCATGATTAATACTGTAGAACCTCAAGAAGTTCATACAGATGAGAATAGAGCTCTTCAAGAGAAGAAACCGAAGAGAATTGTCAAGACACGAGCTCAAATTGCAGCCCTAGAGAACTTCTATAATGGTATGCTTATTCTTACTTTTTATACGAGAATAAAATACACTTTGCTTCTGCATTTCTTCATACAATATATTAGCTTATACTATATAATGCTATAACCAGAAATTCTTAAAGAAGTCTTTCTTGTTTTTTATTTTATTTTGCAGAACATAAATATCCCAACGAGGCAATGAAAGCAGAACTTGCAGAGTCAATAGGATTGACAGAAAAACAAGTTTCTGGGTGGTTTTGTCACAGGAGATTAAAGGACAAAAAACTACCAAATGATGAAGTGGGGCTGCACGGAAAACAAGATCGGTCAAGTGGTGTTATACAGGATCGTGGCAGTGGACTCAGACAAGATTCATGCGGCAGCACTAAACAAGGGGATAACAAACATTATGATTTAAAAGAAGTTGAAAGTAAAAGATTTACAACTGAACGCCTACCGGTAGAAGTTCCGTTTGACCATGGAAGTCAACATAACAATATCATGAACATGGAGGATGATGATCATGATGGTGACGACGATGATGATGACACGTCTTCGGGAAGTAGCTCACCATTAAAGGATAATTTCCATCATCAAAATGTGGACCGATTAGGTACATTAGCATCAAAATATCCAACTCTCGACGATTTAAAAAGTGTAAAGGGCAGGGCTGGCCCATCAGGATATTTAAAGGTGAAAGGTCAGGTAGAGAATGCGGCAATCACAGCTGTCAAAAGGCAATTGGGAAGGAATTATAAAGAGGATGGCCCACCACTTGGTATTGAGTTTGACCCACTTCCTCCTGGTGCATTTGAGAACCCGGTCAAACTTCCAGTCAACCGTAAGTCTTAATAGTATTTTTTTTATGATTCTTCTATGTTCTTTATTCAGTTATAACTGCTTGCTTGTGAGTCCATCTTGCTACTGTTGTTCTACGGGTTCTAATATGTTAATATATGTCTTACGTTATTTAAAGTAGTCCTAGTTTGGCTTCTGAGGTCATATTACCACATTGTTTTTGGATAAAGTGCATGTCCTGGTAATTTTTTACTCATAAAAATAATAATAATGGTAATGGTAATGGTAATGGTAATGGTAATGGTAATGGTAATGGTAATGGTAATGGTAATGGTAATGTATACAAACATAATTACCACATTTTAGATAGAACTCTACTATGTTTTCCGTTATGTATGACTTGCTGATATACTTACAGAACCCTACTATGTCGGAGACCGCACTGCACTTCATCCACTGGAGGGATCTAAAACTTTCCAACTTCCTAATGGAAGCAAGGTATGCATTCGCCCTACTTTCTAGGGAAATTTAGGAACTTCATTTGAGCAAATTCAGGTTATTGTTTCTGCTATTAAGAATGGTGATACATGTACGTTAAGAGCATAGGTATTTAATTGCCTTGTATGGTACAATGTAGAAGCATTGAACATTTTCTCCAAGGCATCGGTTAGGTAATGGGTCAAACGGGTAAATGGGTATCTGCCAAGTAAAATGGGTAGCTTCTTGGGCTGGCCCAAAACACTTTTTGTGCAATGTTTAATACATAGTGTACCACACAATCAGACAATTACTTCAACAATGATCTGACTTTCAAATAAAGTTATTCAGGTGGTTTTAGGCATCTAAAATACCTTTTGGGTGAATTCTGACCTGTTTGGCACCTTTTTATGCTTATATTTTTTGTATTACTTGTTTGACCCATTGGAGTAAAACATAGCACGGATCGTCCCATACATAAAGTAAACATGTTGAAATCGCCACCTCATGATCATTTATGCGTTCTACAGAATACACACACACTGGTGCTTCCACTTTTTTGGATGTAAATAATTGGAATTTGATTCCATATGATATCCCACAATTTTTTTTGTGAATATTATCATGTGTCGCTTCTTTTTGGCTCGTCCATTTGTGTAAAATCTGACATTTATCCCTTTTCATGAGCAGATATAAGACAATGTTATATCAGGATTATTATGTTATCATTAGAATATTATATTGTCTATTCTCAGATGCACGAAAGATGCAATCCAAAGAGCTATGATCCCATGGATCCCATGGATTTAGATGAATCAGCAGGTTTAGAGATAAGGCATGCATCCAAGTTATACGAAAAAAGTCAATACAAGTCAGTACCTCCTATTTCTAGGCATAGTAGACATTCTCTATCTGATCGGAGTTTGCAAATGGCGGTATTAAACGATGATTCTGCTGGAGAAACGTCTGTCCATGACCGCCAATTTGAGCCGAGAATAAAACATGGTCCAGGAGTAACTCGGCGACCAGATTCTTTATCTAATCATCATCTAACTGGCTACGCAAAAAATTTCGATGGTAAGAAAGGAGAGAGTTACATACGTAACGCCCCCCCAAAGGTTAATTATAGAGACCGTGTTGAACCTTTGACTTCGGATTTCTCGTTCAAGCGTGGTGAAGTTCTTCAACTTGAGGACGGAGGGCTGTCCAGAAAGGCACCTAAGGTCTAAACTATTTATTCTTCTTCTATACCATTTTGTACAGGTGGAAAAGAAGTTATTGCTCTAACAAATGGTTCATGTATGCGACTTATGTGTAGGATGTCGAATTTAATAGAGAAAGAAGAGGAATCGATGAATACTCCAAACTGGTTTCTCCAAAAATTCGTCCCGGAAATGAAATGAGGGTGAGTCGCTGCAGTGTGCACCAGTCCTTCATTACATTTGTGCAGTCGAAATTTTGATTTGAAAATCATTAATTTGTATTTTATCAATGAAGGTTACTAAGAGAAGTAGGGGCGAGTTCATGCATCAAGTGTATCCGAGGAAAGAGGTGTTGGTTGACTTTCCTCCTATAATCAACAAGACTAAAAGGTTAGTGCTTAAACTTTATTCGCTTAATAGATTCTTCTCTTTCAACCATTTTCACTAATTTATCAAATATTTGTTATTTTTATGATATCAGGATAATAGATTCATGGGGTACTTCACGCAGTAGGACAAATACTTTTGTCCATTTTAAAAAGTTACAAATAATAATGTGTTAGATTATGATTACAAAAACAATATTATTACAACAATAACTTAAATCTTTGAATAAAATGATTAGGGGGTTGTATGCATTAAATATAGACATAGGGTGACCTTATATACCTATTTGACCCTTTCGACCCACTTTACCATTTTGGCTAAAGTTTTTATTTTACCCGTTTGAGATTAAAAAAAACTGCAAGGCAAATCGGCCCATTCATAGATGAGGTCACAAAATGGGCGAGTCAGGTAGGACCCACAAATACTTATCTGTCTACTTTCTAGAAGTTTTATAAAGAAGTAAAGGACGTCTTGTTAAAGTATTATTTAAATAACTATATTATTAGAATATGGCATTACAAGTTCATAAAACTGAAAATTATGATTCTATGCATTTTCTGACACGATCACGTACATTCTCAGGTCAACTGCGCAGATGACCTCTAGTTTTAGTGATGATGAAACTGCGGAAACCACTTCTTCAGGTGATTGAGAAGTTATCATGACATGAAAGTAATATCTAGTTGTTTAATAGTTTAAGGTCTGGGAGGCCGAGGTTTGAAGTTGAAACTGATCTATCGAGCTGCTTGATTTTTCCTTTTGAGGATGTATATATCATCGGGTTTTGTCCAAATCCATGCTTATGAAGCTTGATTGTTTAATATTATATGTGGACATAACTTCATGATGTTCATTTGAAGCCTTTTTGTTTAACGGTCAACTTACTGATGAACCGACGCCTCTAAAGAGATTCGAGTTGGGAAAATGTGTATATGACATGTTCATTCGCTCTCACTGTCTAGCATATTGTTAGTTTATTCGTATTGTGAGACATAATAATTAGTTTAATAAGCCATTAATTCATAAGCATAGATTTTAAGCAAACAATAATTGGGCATAGGGAGTTTGGTTAAACCTCCCATCTGAGGTCCATTGTGGGGGGGGGGGGGGGGGGGGGGGGGGGGGGTACCAGAGTAGAAAAAGGTGAAGCTATGTGCAACTTATATTGCATGCATGGTGTACCAAAAGTTGTGTTAAAGATATGGGATAGACTACATTTTAGCATTTATTATTGTGGTAATGCTTGGTCTGGTTTTGAAACAAGATGAAAAGGCATATCATATTATGGGAGCATGAACATGGACATGTCAAAAAGCAAGGACACTTTGATGTGCCCACAATTATGCTTTTTGAGCACTCCTTAGAAAATAATAACTTATTTGTCAATCCATATGGTACTTTTTACAATGTATGTGCCTATATATACACACATTTTGGCTGATTTAACACCAATTTTAAGTAGAAAAACACAAGAATAACGCGAACACTTATATATCAACGATCACTTTTACTACAAGTTTTTATACATAGCTATTTTTTTTATTTCATAGTAATCTTTGTGCAACATATATCTTCTAATAAATATGTTTTGTAACTGGTTTCTTCTTTGATTTGATACTTTTTTAACAGTTTACATTTTTCAAATATATATATAGGGGAAGGATCCACTAAAAAGTGGATTTTGCCTAAGTAGCCTAAGAAGGATTGTGATGATGACATGTGACACTCATAATAAGTAGGAACGAAGGGCATTTTGGTCCTTATAAACAGGAGTGAAAATGACATGTGGCACCCCTTTTGTTTTTAAAAAATACAACAAAAAAAATCTAGCACAAAAAAACTAGTACAAAAAATGTAGCACAAAAAATCTAGTACAAAAAAATATAGCACTAAAAAATTCATGTGGAGAGATAAAATCCATAAATAGGATTTTCCCAAGATACCCTTGCACTCCTCCTTTCTCCGACCATTTCATCTTAACCATTGATTTGAAAAATGAATGGCTAAGATTCATTCTCATCCTATTTAGGGAAAATTAACTTTTTATTTGATCTTACCCTATATATATATATATAGGGTAGGGTTCATGCGAGAACCACCCTTATTGCGAGAACCGCGAGAACCAATGTGAACATGGGGCAATTTTGTAAATACCAAACAAATTTAAAAAACCCGCTTACCTGCTTCCATTTACTATCAGAGTTCAAACAAAAGTTGAATTACATTTAATACAATTTTTCACGTCCACTCTCCAAACTCTGATTACATCCAAGTATCTCAACATTTCTCAACCTGTATCTATCAAGAATTCGTCGATTACAATCGATTTCATAATCGTCTCGAATACATCATCACTTCACCATCACCAGTTCACCATATTGAAGCATCTGGATTGAGATTTTATCTCAAATTTGAAATTTTACCACCAGATATTTCATATTTCATTATATAGTCGAGGTTAGTTCCCAAAATTCATCCAGTGATTATAAGAATAGATGATTCAATGAGTGTGTCACTACGACGGTATCGCCGGAATCAATCGCTGTCGGAATTGCCGCCGCCAACGGAACCGTTGACGGATTTGTAATATAGATATTTTCAAATTAATCGAGACACTGTTTTCAAGTTTATACAATTCGTTTATATTGTTATATGATAGATAATTTGTCGTTTGTACTTTTATATGATAGATAATTTGTCGATTCAAAATTCGTTTTGTATTGTGTGATATATAGCTATGCACATGTGCATATTTTGACATCATAGGTTTAACAGAATTGGCTATTAAGGTAATTCTTGTGTAATATGTGATTATGCACATGTGCATAGATTGTAATAATAAGTCAATATGCACATGTGCATAGTGTGCAATAACATGTGAATGAGGTAGTTAATGTTGATGCAGATGATATTGAATAAGGTATTTAGTTGTATTTTGGTGTGATGTATAGTTATGCACATGTGTATTTAATGTTAGATTATGTTAATAATGTAGTGTTATGTGATATATAGATATGCACATGTGCATAGCTTGACAAAATATGTTAATATGCACATGCGCATAATTTGTCATAACAGGTTAGTAAGGTATTTAACGTTTATCCACATGTTCATTGTAGATCATCAATGGAAAAAAAAATCGAAAAAAGTAACATTTGTATTAAAGTCAAGGGATGAAGGGTCATTAAGAATGTCGGACGCAATGGACGCAAAGGAAGACGAATATGTGAATGTTAAACAAAAAGGTTAGAAGCTGTTGATTATTTAGTATTATTATTTTTTTTAGTAATTAAATCTGAGTTTATGCACATGTGTAACATTGTATTACTTTTTTTTGTTAATATTATAAGTTGTGTAAACACATTAAGTTTATAAATGTAGGTGTGCATTAGTATCTATGAACATTTTATAACATGTTTTATTTTCTTTGCACATGTGCATCATTGTGTGGGAATGCAAAAATGCGGTAGGTTTGGTAAATTGTATGATTTTGTTTATTATTGTAGATCAACGATGGAAAAAACGAAAAAATGTTCCATTTATTATAAAATAAAGGGAGTAAGGATCGAAAAGAATGTGAGATGCTACGGAGGACGAGGACGGACGTAATATTAAAACAAAAAGTTAGAATAGGTTGTTTAATATTTAATGTTTCAATTGGGTAAGGATGCACATGTGCATTATTTTTTAGTTTTATGTTAAATGATGTTGTCATTCATTTAAACACATATATTATACCATATGCAGATGTAGATATAGGAAAAGACATATAAAGGAGGACAAGAAAATATGCAGATATAGATATAGGAAAATACATACATTGTTACATTAATAACGGCGCTACTTATGATTTCTGTAAATGCTTAAGTTGTACATAAGTTCTAGTTTTAAAACGCTCACAGGAGATTATTCTTTTTCCAATTGGGTGTTAACTGATTAAATGTTGCAGGTGACACCTAACCTGTATGGAAGCCTAGTTGCAAACACTGTTGCTGGTATTGCTGGCGGTACGGGAGTCATGCCAGGAGGTACATAGTCATAAACCATATATTTAAATCCCTAAACCCTTTTTGCAACGATGATTTGTAGTAATAAAGTTTTTGCAATCATATTTACATGTAACGTTGGCATGGAGTACGCGATCTTTGAGCAAGGTGCATCAGCCGGGAATGTTGGGAAACCATCAATGGTTGAGAAAAAGAGAGCAAACCCAGTGGCTATGCTTCTTTCATCAGCCATGATGCTGAGACATCTTCAGCTTCCTGGTTATGCAGATCGTTTATAAACTGCAGTGAAACGCATTATCTACGAGGGTAAATACCGAACAAAAGATCTTGGTGGACGTAGCACAACACAATAGATTACTGATGCAGTCATATCTGCACTTACATGACTTGAATCATAATCTGATCTTGTAATTGTTCTTTGTTACAACCGACAGTTTTGCCAAACATTTTAACTAGGTTTTGGTTACATACGTGGTCCAACAGAAACCCACAAATTATTGTTGAACCCGTATCTTGAATAAAGTTTAAATCAATGACATGATATTTCGTAGACGAAATGTGACGCCAATATTATCACACTGAAAAATAGGTGGAACAAAAAGAGTAAAAGTGTGTAATTTGAAAATGTATACATATTGGTAATATTTTTATACATTTGGTATGGTAAGGAGGTTTTTGTATGCACATGTGCATAATTTGAAATTGGTAAACACGTTAGTAATATATCCACTGATGGTAATGTAGATGGAAATGAACTGGTAATGTAGATGGAAATGAACTGGTATAGTTTATGTTAAAGTGATATGTCATATGCACATATGCATTATTTAGAATAATAATACATGTTAGGTATTCAGGAATTAAAGTAATGTAGTTTAATAATTTAGTGATAAAAAAGTATCTCATGCAATCATAAACATCGGAAATTTATAATCATAATATCGGAATACATAGTTTAAATGATGTTTAATCGAGTAGTTAAACGTAAACGTGTAGGTCAAATCGATTGTAAACAGGTTAAATTAAATGTAAACAATAATTCAACATAATCAAATTGAACGCAGACGTTTCAAATTAAATGTAAACAAGTTCAACATAGATGAGTGTTTCAGCTTTTGATGTTTCAACTTAAATGTAAACAAGTTCAAAAAAACAAACACTACGTGTTTCATGTCCTTGAGTCACCCACATATAACATCCATAACATCATATTGTCTATTGTCTGTTCCTTTTTCCAGTTGTTGAGCACACCCCAACATTCCTATTGCTTCAACGCCTCTTCGTCTAACATCTGCTTAACTCTTTCATCTTTGCTTAACTCTTTCATATGTTAATCCATGTATTTTTTTCCATATCTACAATGAGCATGTGTATAAACATTAATTTATGATCAACATATAAGATATGCACACGTGCATCATTATATACATGTGCATAAACATTAAATACCTTAATATCCTATGTTGACAAACTATGCACATGTGCATATTAACATATTCTGTCAATCTATGCACATGTGCATAACTATATACCACACAATTATACCTTATTAACATATTCCAAGATGAAATACACATTCGCATAACTGTAACATCAAAAGCTGCATATACTCCATCGATGCCTCCCTGGTTGTCGGCTTGTTCTTCCATTGCCAATCTCACACAGTGACCTCCCCTATTTTTTTGTAGTTGTCCGCCACCCAAGACCCTTTGTTTGCTGTCATTTTGTACATAATTGGATAGTTATCCATAAGGCACTTGTTCAGAATACATACATCAACGATATAGTCTAATTTTCAACATAATGCACATGTGCATATAATTTAATACAATATCATTTACAGTAAATATAACGATTTACAAAGTATATACCTTATTTACAGCCAACATAATACCTTTAGTCACAAATCGAATGATTTTCAACTCTTGATGTTCTGTATTTGTAGGTATCTTATGATTATCAACTGTATTATCAGCAGATGGACCAACAATGTCAGCATCAGATGTATGAAGAGGATTACCAGAGAATGTATGAGGAGGAACATCAGATGTGTGAGGATCGACACGTGATGAATCAGATGATGCCATGTAGAGGGTGTAACTGGTGGGTTGTTCGTTGTGAAGCCGCTGGAAACACCGTGCCCGGATGTCGCCGCCGTGAACTCCGGTGAGTTACGTGAACGCCATCGGCCGTCGTCGTCAATGTATACAACAATCTGATCTGATGAATGAAACCCTAATATTAAAAGCTGAAGCTGATGAATGAAACCCTAATATTAATAGCTGTAGATCGTGAACAGAGTGGTGAGAAGAGGGGTGCGTGTTTTTTTAATAAATACCACATAATTACAATTTTGCCATGTGTTCACACTGGTTCTCGCGGTTCTCGCAATAAAGGGTGGTTCCTAACGGATCCTTATCCTATCTATATATTACAAGCTGCAACTGGAATTGAAATTATACTACTAGTTATGCATCAGTAAGTATTAGACTATCTATTTTAGTTGATTTTTTTTCAAACTACTCGCATATATATATATTTATATCTATATTATTATTATTATTATTATTATTATTATTATTATTATTATTATTACTATTATCACTAGGGGTTCATCCAGTACTGCATGTTTCGCTCGTCGTACTTCCAAACGAGCATCTCCCCTATTTGCCTTATTCTTTCACTTTCATCTAATAACTCCTCACCAAATGTGCGGAGTTCCTGCACGTTTTCGGTACTCATGGATGGTGGTGGTGCTGGTATCGGGTCAGGGTATGGTGATACGGGTTCTTCATATGGGTATGGGTTTTCTAGTATTTCCCGAACATACTGATCGGCATCCCAGTATGGATCTAGAGGGTCAAGGTTAGGGTATGGTGCTACAGGGTTTGGTATGGGTTCTTCTTGCGGGTAAAGTTCTTGATAATCCCTATGTTCATCGTTCCGTGGGTCATAAGCTAGAGGGTTTGGTGCTGTAACTCTAGGGATTTCGTTTGGGTCGAAGGCAGGTATTGGAATCTGGTCTCTTGGGTTAGGTTCTATTTCCATGGGTTATGTTGGAAACAGTGGTAGTGGCTGTGGTGCAATGATTTGTTCTAAGTTTTGGTCTGCGGCTGTGGTAGCTAATATGTGAAAGTTAGCTAATCGCTTATTGAGTATGTCTTGATTCTGGGCATTCATCTCCCTATTTGCTGCTGCTAAAGCTCGCTGTTGCTGCAACTTCCTCATTCTCTTCCTACGCTCGTGTGCTCCCCGACTGAACCATCCTCTCTTTTTGGTAGGGAATGGTTCTTCGGATTGTGCTTTAAATATGAAAATCCCCTCTTCTGTATCAGCTGAATACCCCGAGGGGGTAGGCTGGGAAGAAGTTCCTTCATCTCTAGGAGAACTAGACAGTTGACGATAGGCGTTCGATGGTCCTTGATCACTCATACTATAACCTAACAAATTGTCAAATAACACAAAACAATAATATACAGATATGCACGTAATCCCATAGATTATTTCCTAACATAATGGATAAAATTTTGGTGTCAGCAGAACACTTCCATGGATGAAATCAGTGGCTGTAGCTCTGATAACACCTTCTGTCGCAACCACCGACCCCTGCCCCAGGAGGCGGGCGGCCGCGGCCTACTTAGAGATGGTGGTATCGGTGTTTATCATTAATTTGGCAGCGGAAATTTCATCAGGACCGTAGTTAGGAAATATTTTATCAGAGTAAAACACCACATTTTTATAATAATAAATACATTGGGATAAACCCAAGTTTCCATTACAAACATGTTTATAGGGATAAACCCTAATTTATTTAAATAAAACTTCTTCTTTATTAGGTAACTTTTATAGCCACTTTTCCAAGCCTTCAGTGCTCTCCAGCTGGCTTTTAATTGGCTTTCACATTTTGTTACCTGAAACGCGTTTAAAAACATTTTATCAGCAAGAAATACTGGCGAGTAAATCCCAGTTTAATCAAAACAGGTTTTATCATTTTACAGCATTGAGGGCGATCTCGCAATTACATTTGTTTATATCTCTACTATAATTACCACCCACGGTACTGCCAATCCTGACTGGTGGTAATGTTACTACTCACAGTGTAGCAACAAATTTTGTATACAAAACCCCAACATACCGACGATAATTGTAGAATACAAATACTCAATCACTGTTGAATAAAAATTAAAACAATTGAGGTTTTGTAAAAACACTTTGTGAAAAGAGGAATCAATCACATTGCTATTTTAGGTATTTTCTTGTGACTTCCTGGTTATAATCTAATAAATTAAACAATGCACACGCGTTAGTATAATAACCCAAAATTTACATTAGCTATACCCTCCCCGAGACAGAACTCCAACGACTGAGTCAGGCAGAGCCTCGACATGCGTTACGGAGCACTAGTTAAATCGGGCAGCGTATCTAATACGTAACCGGGGGTTATAATACTTACAACGAGGCAGAGCTTCGCTAATTAGGGGGGTATAATACCCGGGTATTACTTCTACTATAAAGAAATTTAGAGAGAGATTGAGAAATTTGAACGACGAAAACTGAATCTCGAATTCGCTATTTATAGGGCTGATCAGGGGGCCTCTGGCGCCCCGCGACAGACACACAGGGGTGTGTCGCGCCCCGCGAGATAGGCATAGTAGAGCGTAGCTTGGCTGAGTCAGGGGCCTAGCCACGTCGAGTCAATAGCCACGTGTCGGAACCTGGTTGAGCCTGGTGGCACTAGGTCGCGCCCCGCGACAGAGTTACTCTAGGGGGTCGCGGCCCGCGAGCGCCCCATAGACTTTGTTTTTTATTTAATTTTTGTAAAATTAAAGGTATTTCGGGACCGATTTTCGTATACGGGGTATATTTTAGAACATATAGGACATGTTTAAGGGTTTCGGGAGAGTTGTTATATTTAGCGCCCCTCTGCCACGTGGTCGGCCAAGATCCGTTCTCACCGTTTTCAAACTTCCAATCGTTTTCTCTTGATCCCGTATATATATACAAGGTAAGGTTCATGCGGGAACCACCTTTATTGCGAGAACGAATGTGAACACAACCAAAAATACCTAAAAATAAACTAAAAAAACCTAACCCCCCCCCTAAACCCAACCCCCATCTCCCAAAAACCTAACCCCCCCACCCAAGCTAAAATGCTAAAAACTAAACCCCCAAAAGAACCTAAAAAAAACCACACAAAAAAAATTAATATTTTTTACATTAAAATCGCCACTTTTATTAGCAAAAAAAAAAAAAAAGGTTTTTTTAAGTTTTTTTTTTTTTTTTTTTTTGTAACGAAATCCGGCGATTTTTAATAAAAAAAATATTAAAAAAAATTGTGTTTTTTAGCTATTCTTAGGTATTTTTGGTTGTGTTCACATTGGTTCTCGCGGTTCTCGCAATAAAGAGTGGTTCCTAACGGATCCTTCCCCTATAATATATATATATATATATATATATAGAGGAAGGTTAGCGTACATTACGGCTTAACGTACATCACGTACGACAGGAAATTACGCACGTTCATTTTAAAATCACGCACGTTCAATTTAAAATCACGCACGTTATAACTCAAAAATCCAAAATAACGCATGTTGAAACACAATAATCACGCATATTGAAAACATTAATCACGCATGTTGAACAAATCACGCAAGGGGATGGTTCAAATGAAAACCACGTTTATTGCGAAAACTCGAAAACTAACTAAAAAAGCCTAAAAACACACAAAATTTTTAATTTTTTTTACAATTCTTTTATAAAAATCGCTAGTTTTTTATATAAAAAAATTTCAAAAAAAATAATAATTTTTTGTAGTGCATATGTGTAATAATTAACATGTGTAGTACACATACACATGTGTAATATTACACATGTGCACTACAATTTTTTTTTTGAAAAAAAGGTTTTTTATATAATTTAAATAGCGAAAATTGGTATGCAAAAAAAAAAATTGGTATGTTTTTTAGGATTTTTTTAGTTAGTTTTCGAGTTTTCGCGATAACTAGTGGTTTTCATTTGAACCTTCCCCTATATATATATATATATATATATATATATATATATAGGATAGGGATCCGTTAGGAACCACCTTTTATTGCGAGAACCGCGAGAACCAGTGTGAACACATGGCAAAATTGTAATTATGTGGTATTTATTAAAAAACACGCGCCCCTCTTCTCACCACTCTGTTCACGATCTACAGCTATTAATATTAGGGTTTCATTCATCAGCTTCAGCTTTTAATATTAGGGTTTCATTCATCAGATCAGATTGTTGTATGCATTGACAACGATGGCCGATGGCGTTCACGTAACTCACCGGAGTTCACGGCGGCGACATCCGGGCACGGTGTTTCCAGCGGCTTCACAACGAACAACCCACCAGTTACACCCTCTACATGGCATCATCTGATTCATCACGTGTCGATCCTCACACATCTGATGTTCCTCCTCATACATTTTCATACATTCTCTGGTAATCCTCTTCATACATCTGATTCTGACATTGTTGGTCCATCTGCTGATAATACAGTTGATAGTCATAAGATACCTACAAATACAGAACATCAAGAGTTGAAAATCATTCGATTTGTGACTAAAGGTATTATGTTGGCTGTAAATGAGGTATATACTTTGTAAATCGTTATATTTACTGTAAATGATGTTGTATTAAATTATATGCACATGTGCGTTATGTTGAAAATTAGACTATATCGTTGATGTATGTATTATGAACAAGTGCCTTATGGATAACTATCCAATTATGTACAAAATGACAGCAAACAAAGGGACTTGTTGATGTATGTATTTTGAACAAGTGCCTTTTGGATAACTATCCAATTATGTACAAAATGACAGCAAACAAAGGGTCTTGGGTGGCGGACAACTACAAAAAAATAGGGGAGGTCACTGTGTGAGATTGGCAATGGAAGAACAAGCCGACAACCAGGGAGGCATCGGTGGAGTATATGCAGCTTTTGATGTTACAGTTATGCGAATGTGTATTTCATCTTGGAATATGTTAATAAGGTATAATTGTGTGGTATATAGTTATGCACATGTGCATAGATTGACAGAATATGTTAATATGCACATGTGCATAGTTTGTCAACATAGGTTATTAAGGTATTTAATGTTTATGCACATGTATATAATGATGCACGTGTGCATATCTTATATGTTGATCATAAATTAATGTTTATACACATGCTCATTGTAGATCATCTATGGAAAAAAATACATGGATTAACATATGAAAGAGTTAAGCAAAGATGAAAGAGTTAAGCAGATGTTAGACGAAGAGGCGTTGAAGCAATAGGAATGTTGGGGTGTGCTCAACAACTGGAAAAAGGAACAGACAATAGACAATATGATGTTATGGATGTTATATGTGGGTGACTCAAGGACATGAAACACGTAGTGTTTGTTTTTTTGAACTTGTTTACATTTAAGTTGAAACATCAAAAGCTGAAACACTCATCTATGTTGAACTTGTTTACATTTAATTTGAAACGTCTGCGTTCAATTTGATTATGTTGAATTATTGTTTACATTTAATTTAACCTGTTTACAATCGATTTGACCTACACGTTTACGTTTAACTACTCGATTAAACATCATTTAAACTATGTATTCCGATATTATGATTATAAATTTCCGATGTTTATGATTGCATGAGATACTTTTTTATCACTAATTATTAAACTACATTACTTTAATTCCTGAATACCTAACATGTATTATTATTCTAAATAATGCATATGTGCATATGACATATCACTTTAACATAAACTATACCAGTTCATTTCCATCTACATTACCAGTTCATTTCCATCTACATTACCATCCGTGGATATATTACTAACGTGTTTACCAATTTCAAATTATGCACATGTGCATACAAAAACCTCCTTACCATACCAAATGTATAAAAATATTACCAATATGCATACATTTTCAAATTACACACTTTTACTCTTTTTGTTCCACCTATTTTTCAGTGTGATAATATTGGCGTCACATTTCGTCTACGAAATATCATGTCATTGATGTAAACTTTATTCAAGATACGGGTTCAACAATAATTTGTGGGTTTCTGTTGGACCACGTATGTAACCAAAACCTAGTTAAAATGTTTGGCAAAACTGTCGGTTGTAACAAAGAATAATTACAAGATCAGATTATGATTCAAGTCATGTAAGTGCAGATATGACTGCATCAGTAATCTATTGTGTTGTGCTACGTCCACCAAGATCTTTTGTTCGGTATTTACCCTCGTAGATAATGCGTTTCACTGCAGTTTATAAACGATCTGCATAACCAGGAAGTTGAAGATGTCTCAGCATCATGGCTGATGAAAGAAGCATAGCCACTGGGTTTGCTCTTTTTTTCTCAACCATTGATGGTTTCCCAACATTCTCGGCTGATGCACCTTGCTCAAAGATCGCGTACTCCATGCCAACGTTACATGTAAATATGATTGCAAAAACTTTATTACTACAAATCATCGTTGCAAAAAGGGTTTAGGGATTTAAATATATGGTTTATGACTATGTACCTCCTGGCATGACTCCCGTACCGCCAGCAATACCAGCAACAGTGTTTGCAACTAGGCTTCCATACAGGTTAGGTGTCACCTGCAACATTTAATCAGTTAACACCCAATTAGAAAAATAATAATCTCATGTGAGCGTTTTAAAACTAGAACTTATGTACAACTTAAGCATTTACAGAAATCATAAGTAGTGCCGTTATTAATGTAACAATGTATGTATTTTCCTAGAGTAAACTGCCATTTTGGTCCCTGTGGTTTGGGCATTTTTGCCATTTTAGTCCAAATCTCAAACTTTTTAAATCTGGGTCCCTGTGGTTTCATCTTTATTGCCATTTTAGTCCAAAATTCTAAATCCCCCTTTTTTTGACTGTTCCAAAAAGTTTGAGATTTGGACTAAAATGGCAATAAAAGTGAAACCACAGGGACCAAAATGGCAGTTTACTCTTAATTTTGGACTAAAATGGCAATAAAAGTGAAACCACAGGGACCCAGATTTAAAAAGTTTGAGATTTGGACTAAAATGGCAAAAGTGCCCAAACCACAGGGACCAAAATGGCAGTTTACTCTATTTTCCTATATCTATATCTGCATATTTTCTTGTCCTCCTTTATATGTCTTTTCCTATATCTACATCTGCATATGGTATAATATATGTGTTTAAATGAATGACAACATCATTTAACATAAAACTAAAAAATAATGCACATGTGCATCCTTACCCAATTGAAACATTAAATATTAAGCAACCTATTCTAACGTTTTGTTTTAATATTACGTCCGTCCTCGTCCTCCGTAGCATCTCACATTCTTTTCGATCCTTACTCCCTTTATTTTATAATAAATGGAACCTTTTTTCGTTTTTTCCATTGTTGATCTACAATAATAAACAAAATCATACAATTTACCAAACCTACCGCATTTTTGCATTCCCACACAATGATGCACATGTGCAAAGAAAATAAAACATGTTATAAAATGTTCATAGATACTAATGCACACCTACATTTATAAACTTAATGTGTTTACACAACTTATAATATTAACAAAAAAAAGTAATACAATGTTACACATGTGCATAAACTCAGATTTAATTACTAAAAAAATAATAATACTAAATAATCAACAGCTTCTAACCTTTTTGATTAACATTCACATATTCGTCTTCCTTTGCGTCCATTGCGTCCGACATTCTTAATGACCCTTCATCCCTTGAATTTAATACAAATGTTACTTTTTTCGATTTTTTTCCATTGATGATCTACAATGAACATGTGGATAAACGTTAAATACCTTACTAACCTATTATGATAAATTATGTGCATGTGCATATTAACATATTTTGGTCAAGCTATGCACATGTGCATATCTATATATCACATAACACTACATTATTAACATAATCTAACATTAAATACACATGTGCATAACTATACATCACACCAAAATACAACTAAATACCTTATTCAATATCATCTGCATCAACATTAACTACCTCATTCACATGTTATTGCACACTATGCACATGTGCATATTGACTTATTATTACAATCTATGCACATGTGCATAATCACATATTACACAAGAATTACCTTAATAGCCAATTCTGTTAAACCTATGATGTCAAAATATGCACATGTGCATAGCTATATATCACACAATACAAAACGAATTTTGAATCGACAAATTATCTATCATATAAAAGTACAAACGACAAATTATCTATCATATAACAATATAAACGAATTGTATAAACTTGAAAACAGTGTCTCGATTAATTTGAAAATATCTATATTACAAATCCGTCAACGGTTCCGTTGGCGGCGGCAATTCCGACGGCGATTGATTCCGGCGATACCGTCGTAGTGACACACTCATTGAATCATCTATTCTTATATTCATTGGATGAATTTTGGGAACTAACCTCGACTATATAATGAAATATGAAATATCTGGTGGTAAAATTTCAAATCTGAGATAAAATCTCAATCCAGATGTTTCAATATGGTGAACTGGTGATGGTGAAGTGATGATGTATTCGAGACGATTATGAAATCGATTGTAATCGACGAATTCTTGATAGATACAGGTTGAGAAATGTTGAGATACTTGGATGTAATCAGAGTTTGGAGAGTGGACGTGAAAAATTGTATTAAATGTAATTTAACTTTTGTTTGAACTCCGATAGTAAATGGAAGCAGGTAAGCGGGTTTTTTTAAATTTGTTTGGTATTTACAAAATTGCCCCATGTTCACATTGGTTCTCGCGGTTCTCGCAATAAGGGTGGTTCTCGCATGAACCCTACCCTATATAGATATATGAAATAGAGTAAATGTCGCAATGCACGACGATTTTGATCAATGTGTTGTTTGTATAATTGTTGGCATTACATCTTGTATGGTGATATTAATATTGGGTAAATGTTTATAATCCAGATGGACAACGAAGTAAATCAAGAAAGCCCGAATAACGATAATAACGGGAACCAATTAGATAACAGTGCCATCCAACACATAGTGGCATAAGGGATTATAGATGCTATGCCATATATTATCAAAACGGTTAAGGAAGCAGAAAATAATAAAAGTAAAAGTGGAAGTAAACGACCACCTACTGAACCGAGTCACAACGTAAACAATGGACTGTTACTTCAATTGCCTATCCCAAAAAGAAGAAGAACCATGTCATATGGTTGTTCTTACAAAGAATTATGGTCTTGTAAACCAATGGAATTCTCAGGCAATGAAGGAGCCATTGCAGCTCTACGCTGGATAGAAAAGACTGAAGCAGTCTTAAAAATAAGCAAGTGTGCAGAGGAAGATAAAATCATGTTTGCTTCCAATCTTCTTAAGAATGCAGCTCTAGAATGGTGGAACACTATTCTCCAGTCTAGGGGAAGTGACAGAATCTATAATATGGAATGGACTGAGTTTAAGAATATGGTTGAAAGGAAATTCTGTCCTCCCAATGAAAAATAATAAATAACTAATAAGTTTTTAAACCTTAGAATGACTGGAGTAGAATGCAAGGGTTACACTACCGTATTCTTCGAATATGCTAGAATAGTGCCAACCCTAGCATCGCCTGAACCAGTACTAATCTCCCGTTACATATGGGGATTAATCAGTGAGATTAGACATGTAGTCAAGGCAGCTAGACAACAAACCACAGAAGAAGCTGTAGAACTAGCCAATATCTTGACTGATAAATTAGTAAGTACACAAGAAGAAAACCAAAGGAAGAACCTAGCTCAAAAGCTTACCCAGGAATTTCGCTACGATAATTCCAACCGTGGGAAAAAACATAGGTTCTACCTCTACACCTTACTGGAAGGCCTGCAAGAAAAAGCATTCAGGGAGATGTTCTACATACTGCAATTTCTGCAAGATACCGGGACATAAGGAAGAAGACTATAGGAAGAAACCCTGTAATGGAGTATGCTTCAATTATGGAGAAAAGGGGCATATCAAGCCGAACTGTCCTAAACTAGCTCCAGCCATGAACAACAAGACTACTAAGAATGCTAGAGCATTTGTTCTGACTGCGGAAGAAGCAAAGATGATTCCGGACGTGATTGTCGGTACGTTTTTGGTTAATGATGTTTTTGCTAAAGTATTATTTGACTCTGGTGCGTACCAAAGTTTTATTAATACTTCATTTTGAAAACTTCTCAATCAACCATTAACTAAACTTCAACAAGAATGTCTAGTAGAAACGGTCAATGGAGAATCCATTAAGATCACTAAAATCTTGCAGGGAGCAAGAATAGAAATTTTAAACCAAAATTTTATTGCAAACCTTTACCCAATGAATCTGGCTGGATTTGATATTGTGTTAGGAATAGATTGGTTAGTAGCCAATAAAGCCAGTATTTTATATGATCAAAAGTCAATACAAGGAAATTCACCAAAGGGTGACAAGATCACAATTAAATGAGACAAGCCATCTCGATCCACGAAATTCATCTCTGTGATGAAAACGACAAGTTATGCAAGAAAAGGGTCATTAGTGTATATGATTTCCATAATCATTAACACTAAAGGAAAGGAATTGAAAGATATTCCCGTAGTATCTCAATTCTCCGATGTGTTTCCAGAAGAGCTACCGGGACTACTGCCGGATAGGGAAGTCGAATTCAGAATCCACCTACTACCAGGGACAGCACCGATTGCCAAGACACCTTACCGTTTGGCACCAGCAGAGATGCAAGAACTAAAGAAACAATTGGATGAACTTCTGGAAAAAAGGATTCATACAGCCTAGTTCATCACCATGGGGAGCACCAATCTTGTTTGTCAAGAAAAAGGACGGGTCAATGCATATGTGCATTGATTACCAAGAGTTGAATAAAGTCACTGTTAGGAAACTTTATTCGTAAGTATTGAAGAAAATCAGATTCAACTTGATCTCTGAAGAAGACAACAGTCCTGAAGATCACAACAAGAAGAAGAAGATCGGATAGGACTGTTGGTGCACAAATGTCTGTTAACTTCGTCTTTATAGTGTCTTATGTTTAGATAGGATAAACTAGCATACAACAGGATCAAACTAGGGTTTATGTGTATTTAGGTAATTTCGCTTGAAATGGTAGTGACCATTTCAAACGAAATTAAACATTCTAATTTCGCTTGAAATGGCCATGCCACTTTCAAACAGAATTAGCACTAGTGTATATACCTGTGTTGCTAGTTCATTTGTAACTTTTCCGATTCAGAGCCGAGGTGCTGCCAGTTTGTCATTTGATATGTAAAAGCTCAGAATCGATTAATAAGAAGATAATTAGTAGAAAACAAGCTGTTACAAGTCTATTTCTCTGATTCCGCCTTTGAAATAGATGCTAAACTCTTCTGATTGACTCATTCGGGTCACACAACGATCCAACAAGTGGTATCAGAGCTCAGGAAGAAGAGTTCATACCAATTCAGCTTGATTTCATCACTTCTACTCTTTCTTTTCAAAATTAAACAAGATTTAACGGACAAAATGGCTTAATTTTCACATATATAACGTAAAACACCGTTTTAAAGAATCCTTGAGAGAATTGGACCAAAATTCGATCAAAATCAGGGTCAATTTGACAAATTGGTGGCCGACAGGATGATGTCATCCTAATTCCGCTCGAAATCGTCATTGTCATTTCACACGGAATCACTAATTCCGTTTGAAACTGTTGCTGATTTCACACGGAATCACTTATTCCGTTTGAAAGTTCACACGGAATCACTAATTCCGTTTGAAAGTGCTGCTTATTTCACATGGAATAACTAATTTCGTTTGAAAGTGCTGTCTGATTTTACACGAAATCAGATTCCGTTTGAAAGTTCACACGAAATTAGCTATTTCGCTTCAAAGTGACTTGATTCCGTTTGAATCAAGCTAATTCCATTTGGTAATTTCGTTTGAAAACCCTATTCCGTGTGAAAAGGCTTATTTCGCTTGAAAAGCTGATTTCGCTTAAAGTGATTCCGTTTGAAATTGTGTTTGACAAAATTCAAAAATTTTCTAAGTGTTTGTTGATTGTTTCAGGTATTTGAAAAATGGATGATTTTATGAATCCATTTAGTGACGTGTTTGCATTTACCAGTGGTTCGTGTGATAGCACATCAAATAACACGAATGAAACTACACCAACACCGAGTGCAAAGAAAATTCTTTCTGATGCGATGAGTGTAGGCAGTGCATATGGAATATACAATAAGCCGCCCAAGTTGATGGTAATTGAAGATTACAACTGGTGGGCTACAAGTTTTGAAGAATGGCTTAAAGCGTTTGCATATTCCAGTTGGAAAAGCTTGAAGAATGGATTTGATTTGGGGAGAATGGATTATGAAAATTTAGAAGAAAATCAAATAGAAAGATATGTTGCTGAACAAAAGTGCATTGCTTTGCTTCATCATTCTGTGAGAGACGACATCATTTCATTGATTGAGTACAAAGATTCGAGAGATCTATGGGAGAAACTTAGAGTGAAATGTGTGGGTAGTGCCGAGATAGTTAAGAACAAAAAGAAGTTGTTACGAAAGGAATTTGATTTGTTTGGATGTTTAAAAAATGAATTGGTGTCTAAAATGATTGAAAGATTTGGGCATTTGAAAATGGAGCTTGCAAGACACGGAATCATATACACTCGAGAGGAGTTGGTTGACAAATTATTTGATTCACTACCAAATAAGCAAGACTGGCAATACTTTGCCTTGATGCTGAAAAACACAATCAAGTCAGAAGATTTGACAGTGGATCTGCTTATCGAAAGACTGGAAAGCCATGAATTGGAGATCAGAAAATCCAATAAAGTCAACAACACATCATACCAGCAGAATGTGGAGCTGTATTACAGAGGAAGTATGATCCCGAAATCTGCATCACCAAAAACAGCATTTTCTGCAGAAAGTTCAAATACAGTGAATCAAGAAACTCCTAGCAGTGGCTATCACAGTGGATCTTCATCAACTGCTTAAAGTCAATCTGTTCCGAAAAATCTATTTCAATGCAACATTGCTGTGGATTTAAAGAATGGTCAGAATTTTAGTGAAGAATCTGCCAAACAACAGATGGTGTTTTAAGCATCTGTGTTAGAATCGTACGAAAGCCTCGTTGCAGGAAAGATAGGAAACACCAACCTAACAAAAGAAGACTACGATCAGATCGACCCTGAGGAGATGGAGTTGGTCGATATAAGGTGGTGTATGGCGAGTGCAGTGAGAAGAACGCAGCGATTCATGGAGATTACTGGAAGAGAGTCTATTGGTGGACCCTCTACCAAGTTAGGCTTTGACAAGTCAAAAGTTACATGTTTTAAATGTAAACAAAAAGGTCATTTTAAGCGTGAGTGCCGAAATGCTTACACTGATGATACTGCAAATCCTTTTCAAGAGGATTATTACAAAAGAGCAATTTATCATCAAAATAAAGCAGAACCTCCCAGGATGAAGCAGATAGAGGAGGCACCCAAAGAAAAATCCAAGGCACTTACCGTTTTTCATGATGATGAAGGTTATGATTGGAGTGATGTTTTGCCAGAGGAAGATGCAGTTGGATATGCCTTTACAGCAGCAAAGATTGTTCCTTTTAAAGATACCAGATCTGAAGAAGTGAAGTATGTCAACAGGAAGGCAACAGCTCAATTCATGAAAGGCAAAATCTATCGTACATGGATGGAAGCAAAGAAAGCAAATCGGTGGGATCCTGATAAAGAATGTTTTCTCGATCCTAATGGAAACATAGCTGTTGATCCAGATACTATAGATGTTGAAACTCTCACCAAACAAATTGCTGAAGAAGAAGAAGCCAGGCAAAGAATGTGGTGGGGAGGAGGAGAAACTGATGAGAAAGAGAAAGAGAAAGAGCCGCAACTAAAGAAAATTGATGACGGGATTATTGATACATCACAAGAGTTTACCGCAGAAAACTTGAAGAAGATGGCTGATAAAGTTTTTACAGCAAAAGAACTAGAGGTAGTTTCTGGTTCTGGAACTGAGTCCAAAAACAAGGTTAGTTCAAATGATACACATGAGTCAGGTAAGAAAGTCAGAACTGAGAACGACTGCAAAAATTGCATGAAAGACTGCAAGGTTTGTAGTACATTTGCTTACCTTAATGGTAAAAAGATTGAAGAACTGACTGGAAAAGTCAGAGACGTTGAAAATCAGATCTTAAACCGTGACAAAATGTTAAAAGCTTCAAATGAACGAGTAAAAGAATTAACTGAGAAAATCGAAAATGATAAAAATGACATAGAAAGAATTAGGAAAGAAAACGAAAAGTTGATTCTTGAAAATCGTCAACTTTCAGAAAATTTTAAGAAGCTAAAACGAACGGTAAAAGATTCTGATGAAAGAAATGGAAAAACAACCAAAGAAAATCTCCAACTGACCGGTGTTCTTAGAGTAAAAGAAGAGCAAATCAACCAGCAACTGGATGAAATTGCTAAGTTGAAGCTTCAGTTTCAAGAAGCTAAAATTGAAAATGAACGCATCCAGTTGAAATTGACCAGTTACAACTCCGCAAGTTTTGTTCTTCAACATATCGTCCCTAAACCAATTGGGAAGAATAAAGCAGGCGAAGATGTTTACTCGGATGGAACTGGGGTTGCGTTTCATCAGGTTCCACCGCCAGTGTTAAATAATTTTTCAAAGAAAAAGTCTGGGTTGGTTAATGATGAAGAAATTGATGAGGTTAAACTTCCAGAATCAATTGATGTTACATTCAATACATCATCCGATAAGGATAGTGTTCAGTCAGAAATTGTTAAAAGCATGGCTGAAAATGTTTTGAAGTATGAAAGTGATTCAGCTGAGGATGGAGAATGTTTTCTGAACAATTACATTCCGAAACAAAAATCCAAAAACAACTTAAATGAAGAATCTACTCTTGTCATGTACAAGATGTCGGGATCGGATAAGTTGTATTTGGATTCTGAGTTTCCACTGGAGAATGTTAATGTTGCTAAATTGACAAATGTGTTCAAATTGATTGAGATTGATGTGTCTGAGATCGAAGGTTTGAAATGTACAAAACGGCAATTAAACTTTGAAAAAGATAAAGCTTACTACAAAAAACCTGTTGTACCACCTTGTTTTTCAAACAACTATCAAAACAGATGGTCGGGTGGTTATAAGGGTGGTAAGAATTATCAAAGAAGAAATTTTCAAAACAAGAAGTTTGTAGAGAAAAAGGTGTTTGTAAAAAGCTCGAGTTCTCATTCTGAGCAGGAATCTGAAATATTTTCAAAAACAAATGAAGAATTTTTTGAGGAAAAGGCCTTAAAGCCTCAGACCGAAGGCAAAAGTCGGGTAGTTGATACTCGTATATGCTTTAAGTGCAACAAAGTTGGACACATTGCACGAAAGTGCACCAACTTAAAGCCTAAGTCTGAAGTTGCTGAGAGTAAGAAAAAGAAAGCTGATGCAAAAGGCAAAGCTCCAATGGTTGTTGAGAAGAAAGTTTTGAAAAATGAAAACACCAAACTCAAAACTGAACCTGTAAAGAATGGGGTAACTAAAACTGATAAGTTTTACAAACGGGTTGCTTCACCTCAACAAGCATGGAAGCCAAAATCAGTTGACAAGAAGTCAAGTTCTCCAAATCCAAAGGTTTCTGAGACAGAAAAACAATCGTCTTCTACCGCTCCGGTAAAGATGAATGTTCCTTTGGATCACTATGAGAAACTGGAGAAACAAAAGACTACTACTTCTGAAAAGAAGTATGTACCAAAGAAAGACCAATCATCTGGTCAACCTTCTCAAAATGATTTCTTTTTATACAAAAAGGTTGAGATTGGGTCTGAGGAGAGCTTAAAGATGAATGACAAAAATTTTCCATCATTATATACTGCAACAACTCACCTCAATGTTAAGTTACCGGAGTCGAAAGAGGCTTGGGTGGCATCAACTTCTAACTAAGTGTTTTTGATATGTGCAGGAGCTTCCAAGATCCGTTTCACGTTGGATTATGGATAGTGGAGCTTCTTGGCACATGACAGGGAAGAAAACCCTATTGTACGATGTTCGTGGGTTTAATGGAGGTTATGTGGGATTTGCAGGGAATCAAGGTGGTCGAATAGTTGGTGAAGGAACTTTATCAAATGGAATCGTCACGTTTGAAAGAGTGAACTACATCGCCGAGCTTGAAAATAATCTTCTGAGCATCTCTCAGATTTGTGATCGTATGTATACAACGCACTTTACAGACAAAGAATGTTTGATCTTGAAACCAGGATTTGTTGTTCCCGAAGAGTGGGTTATCATGAGAGCGCCCAGAGTCAATGATCTGTACGTGTTGGACATGAGTGTAGCAACTACTACCACGGGTCAGGCTCATTGTTTTATGTCAAGAGCAACGGAAAAAGAATCACAGTTACGGCATCGAAAGATGGGTCATATTCACTTGCGAAAAATGAATCACCTGGTGCATAACGACTTAGTAATTGGTGTTCATGTGAAAGGTTTTCATCTTGAGGGGGAGTGCATTAGCTGTGTTAAAGGCAAGCAAAAGAAGAAATCTTACCCTGGGAAGAAGGAAAACTCAATCTCGAGACCTTTAGAGAGACTACATATGGATCTATTTGGTCCAGTGAACGTCAAAAGCATAACTGGGGATCTCTATTGTCTAGTAGTTACAGACGATTACTCAAGATTTTCATGGGTATTATTTTTGAAGTCAAAAGATGAGACGTTTGATCGCTTGATGACACTTTTCAAGAAGGTGGAAAACTTGTACCAAACCCGCATCAGAAGATTACGTAGTGACAATGGTACTGAGTTCAAGAATTTCAAAATGGAAGAATATTGTGATGAAAGAGGTATATTGCATGAATTTAGCGTGCCTTACACTCCGCAGCAGAATGGAGTAGCTGAAAGAAAGAATAGGACGCTAATTGAAATGGCCAGGACGATGCTTGCTGATTCTAAACTACCTGTCAATTTTTGGGCAGAAGCAGTTTCCGCCGCATGCTATACACTCAACCAGGTTCTCACAGTGAAGAAATTCAACAAGACGTGTTTCGAGCTAATCAATAACCGCAAACCGAACCTGAAGTATTTAGAACCGTTTGGGTCTCCCTGCACAGTTCTAGAACCTTTTGGAAAGTTTGGTGCAAAGAGCATTGAAGGAATATTTGTGGGTTACTCAAGTCCATTGAAACGAGTCTTTGTTCCAAGCTTGAAGCGGATTATTGAAGCACACAATGTTGAATGCCAAGGTTACACAATGCCACCGCAGAATCCAGGCGACTCATGGCGTTTTAATTACGATACTTTATGGGATTCGTTTGACATTGAAGAAGAAACAGATTTCTTTGACGAATTGGATATTCTAAGAGAGTATGAAGAATCACAAGAAAGATTCCCAGCTGAGTATTCTGGACGTCAATTTCGAGCTTCCAATGACGATGAAGCCGGTCCTAGTAATGCTGGAGAACATGATGATATTCAGGAATCTCTTGACAATCAGACGACAGTCAATGATAATCAAGAATCTGATAATATGCCTGTATTTGATCATGGTGATTCAGATTCTTAGGGGGAGCAGATCCAGAGTTCAAGTCAAACAATTCCAGTCAGTGAACAAGGTGCAAATCAGAATGTCACAAATTTGGAAGGCGAGGTAATTGTTCCAGGCGAGGTGATGCCGAGAACTCTTTCGTATCATCCAGAAGAATTGATTATTGGAGAATTACAATCAAGCGTTCGCATTAGACGTCAAATTGACCAAGGCCTTACTTGTTTTTATTCTACAGTAGCTCCGTTACAAACTGAGTTTTCACTTAGTTGTTTTATTTCGCATATTTAACCGCGAACATATAAGGAGGCACTAACTGAAGATTCTTGGGTTAACGCGATGCAAGAGGAGCTGAGTCAGTTTGAGAAGTTAGGAGTGTGGAAATTGGTAGACTTGCCTGATGGTCACATGAAGATTAACACAATATTTAAATGCACAGCGGAAGCAAAGATAGATATATTTCAACCGAATATAATTGTAATATCAAGTATCACAAACAGTTGAAATTAATCCACAGGTGGATCACAAAATAAATAGGAAACATTGTTCAACAGTTTTTGACGTCCGAGCTTGCGAGACTTATTGTGGACGCTAGGAGAAAGCCAGCCTAGTTCGCTTAGTACCTGCACTTAACCTTTTTGGGAAAATACGTCAGTTTACACTGGTAAATACATTCAACCGACTCATTTTGAAAAGTTTAATAAAATTGATTTGAATGCACGTGGCACAAACTTTTTATAACTTGGGATAATTATTGTTGATGCACAAGAATGTCTGTTGACTGCATCTTCATAAAGTCTTAAATCAAGAAAGTCAAGATTGGATCTTAAAAGTCAAAATTAGGGTTTAGTTTTGATTTAGAAAGTGATTTAAGAGGGTTCCGTTTGAAATCATCGTTTGAGATAGGGTTCCGTTTGAACCAGGTTAGGTTAAGTTCAAACGGAAGGGTCATGTCTATATATAGGGGTATGTTTGTCACATTTCAAACGGAACGGTACGGAACAGTAGAGAGGTCATTGTTTGAATCACGAAGTGCTGCCGGATTTGTATCAGAAAACGTTGTACAAGCACGTAAATCAATCAGAAAAGAAAGATTAAAAGATACAAGTTGTTTTGGACGTTGTTTACTTTGATTCCGCCTTAGTAATCGATGTTGAACTACCTTAACTGACTTTCAGGGTCACGTACACGATCCAACAAGTGGTATCAGAGCTCAGGACGAGGAGTTCATACCAAATACAGCTTGAAATCATTGGATTATCTCACTTCTACCTTTCTTTTCTGATTTAAACTAGTTGTCGCGGTTAAAATGGCTTGAAACGATCACATAGCAAACGAAATTTACTTTTAACTAATCCTTGAAATTTTGAAATCAAAATTCGACCTAAAACTGATCGAAATCATTCATACCGTTTGAAAATGTTCGCGATTTGCTGACGTCATACCGTTTGAAATTGACACTTATCGTTTGAAAATGGACTTATCGTTTGAAAACTAACCAATCGTTTGAACTGATCGTTTGAAATCAATCGTTTGAACTGATCGTTTGAAATTGATCGTTTGAAACTATTGTCGTTTGAAAACATCTGTCGTTTGAAACTATTGGTATTTCAAACGGAACAGTCCATTCCGTTTGAAAACAACTAGTTCGTTTGTACCATTGTTTGAACCATTCCGTTTGAACAAGTTTCGTTTGAATCTGATATTTTCCAAAACCAAAATTTTTCTAAGTGTTGTCTGATTTTACAGGTACATTCACGATGGATGATATTTTCTTAAACCCGTTTAGCAACATGTACGCGTTCGCTGGAGATTCCGGAAACAATGATAATTCATCAAGCAATGTGAATGAGAATCCACCAAAAGAGAAGAAAAAGGAAGCTTGGGAATCGGAAAGTGCCTTCGGAACGTTCAATAAACCTCCAAAGCTAATGGCTATTGAGGAGTACAGTCGTTGGTCCAGCAAGTTTGAAGACTGGTTGATGGCATTCGCATTTCCTAGCTGGAAAAGTTTGAAAAATGGTTATGCAAATGGAAAGAAACATGGTGAAACTTTAAGAGCAGCCGAGGAGATTGACTCATTTGTAGCTGAACAAAAGTGTGTGGCATTGTTATTTCAGTCAGTCCGGGAAGACATAATCTCATTGATCGACTATTCAAACGCAAAAGATCTTTGGGAAAAGTTAGAAAAGAAATGTTTAGGTAGTACTGAAATCATAAAAAACAAAAAGAAACTTCTTAGGAAAGAGTTTGATAGGTTTGGTTGTCTTAAGAATGAGTCAGTGTGTAAAATGATAGAAAGGTTCGGTCATCTGAAGCTGGAATTAGCAAGACATGATATCAAGTATTCTGATGATGAGCAAGTAGACAAGTTGTTCGATTCGTTGCCAGACGAGATGGAGTGGAGATATTATGCTCTCATGCTTAAGAACACTATTCCTTCTGAATTGTTGAAACCTGATTTGGTGATTGAGAGACTTGAGAGTCATGAGCTGGAGTTGAAGAAGACGTACAAAGTTAATCATTCATCCTATCAGCAGAATTTGGATTTGTATTATCCAAAAAGCATGATGCCAAAAGCAACTTCACCAAAGACTGCATTTTCTGCTGAAAATGTGTCTACAGCTGGCAAAGAGAGTCAAAGTGGTCATAGCAGTGGAAGTCACAGTGGTTTTCACAGTGGATCTTCATCTTCTGGAATTGCTGATGCAAAGAATCGTTTTCAATGTAACATCGCAATAGATTTGAAGAATGCTCAAAATTTTGATGAAGAATCGGCCAAGCAGCAGATGATCTTTCTAGCATCGGTGTTGGAATCGTATGAAGGATTGGTAGCTGGGAAGATTGGCAATACAAATCTGACGAAAGAAGATTACGATCAGATTGATCCGGAGGAAATGGAACTGATCGATATTCGTTGGGCTATGGCAAGTGCTGTTCGTCGTGCACAAAGATTCATGGAAATTACTGGCAGAAAAACAATTGGTGGTGCTTCTACCAAGCTGGGGTTCGATAAATCGAAGGTGACTTGTTTTAAGTGTAAGCAGAAGGGGTTCACTTCAAGAGAGAATGCCGAAATGCTTATGCTGATGAGTCGGAAAACCCTTTCAGAGATGATTACTACAAGAAGGCGATTTATCACCAGAATAAATCTGAGCCGCCTAGATTGAAGCAGGTTGAAGACAACAGAGAGAAATCTAGAGCTCTTGCGGTGATTTACGATGATGAGGGTTATGACTGAAGTCAAGAGGTTCTACCGGAAGAAGATGCGGTTGGTTATGCATTCATGGCGAAAAATGACGATCCTATTCCGTGGAAAGACGATCGAACTGAAGAGCAAAAATATCAATACAGAAAAATGATAGCTGAAAACAAAATCATTAGAATATCTCGTATCTATCTGGAAGCAAGGAGAGCCAATAGATGGGATCCAGATAGAGAGTGCTATCTTGATGAGTATGGAAATATTGCAATTGATGATAGTACACTTGATATTGAAGTCATAATTCAGCAATACAAAGAAGATGATGAGTACTGGCAACACAAATGGTGGGGAACTCCAACTTCGAAAATGATTGAAGAAGAGAAAGAGAAAGAGAGAAAGGAGAAAGAAGAGATCGAGAAAGCAAAGAAGATTGATACTGGAGTTATTGACACAACGCAGGAGTTGACTGCTGAAAATCTTGGAAGAATGGCTGACAAAGTGCTAGCTGCTAAGGCACTTGAGGTAGACTCTAACTCCGTGTCTGAGTCAAAAAGCCAGGTCAGTTCAGATGTGTCAACGAATGTGTCAGGTAAGAAAATCGATGGAAATGCTGATTGCAAAAATTGCAACAAAGAGTGCAAAGTTTGTAGCACAGTCACGTATCTCAACGGAAAGAAAGTTGATGATCTGACAGCCAAGGTCAGAAGTGTTGAGAATCAGATTCTTGATCGTGACAAAACAGTTAAAGCTTCAACTGAACGGATAAGAGAATTAACTAAACAATTTGAAAATGATAAAATTGATCATGACAAAATTAAACAAGAAAATGAAAAGTTGATTCTTGAAAACCGTCAGATTTCTGAAAAATTTGAAAAACTCAAAAGCACATTGAAAGATTGTGATGATCGAAATGGTAAAACTTTTAAAGAAAATGAACATCTAAGAGCAGTGCTTAGAGTCAAAGAAGAATCAATCAACAAACAACTGGATGAAATCGCTAAATTGAAACTTAAAGTTCAAGAGGCTGTAATCGAAAATGAGCGAATCCAGTTGAAGCTTAACAGTTACAGCTCCGCAAGCTTTGTTTTGCAACATATCATTCCCAAACCCATCGGGAAAGATAAAGCGGGCGAAGATGTGTATTGTGATGGAACTGGGGTGGGGTTTCATCAAGTTCCACCACCTGTTCTTGATAATTACACTAAAAAGCAATCTGGGTTGGTTGAAATTGAGGAAGAAAAAGAAGTTAAACTTCCAGAAAACATTGATGTTACTTTTACATCATCTGATGATAGTGTTCAGACAGAGATTGTTAAGAGCACAGCTGAAAGTGTTTTAATGTCTGATTCAACTGAAGATGATGGGTGTTTCTTGGACAAATACATTCAGAAATCAAAATCCAAAAACAACTTAAGTGATGAACCGGGTCTTGTGATGTACAAGATGGCTGGATCTGATAAGTTGTATTCGGATTCTGAATTTCCCATTGAGAA
This sequence comes from Helianthus tuberosus, assembly GCA_030545235.1. Classification (NCBI taxonomy): domain Eukaryota; kingdom Viridiplantae; phylum Streptophyta; class Magnoliopsida; order Asterales; family Asteraceae; genus Helianthus; species Helianthus tuberosus. The sequence continues at coordinate 58,640,790 of CM060429.1, read as the reverse complement.
TGTTAATGTGAAAAAGTTGACAAATGTTTTCAAGTTGGTTGAAGTTGAGTTGTCAGAAGTGAACAAGTTCAGTCAAACAAAGAGAAAAATAAGTTTTGAGAAAGATAGATCATACTACAAGAAATCTGTTAATCCACTACGTTTTTATAATAACAATCGAAACAATTGGTCGGGTGGTTATAGGGATGGTAAGAGTTATCAGAAGAAGAGTTTTCAAAACAAAAGGTTTGCTGAAAAGAAAGTGTTTGCGAATGGTTCAAGTTCACTTGCTGATGAAGAGAATGAAATTTTTTCAAAATCAAATAAAGAGTTCTTTGAGAAGAAGGTTTCACAACCTCAGTCTGAAGGCACAAGTCGAGTTGTTGATACTCGTACATGTTTTAGATGTAACAAAGTTGGTCACATTGCAAGAAATTGCACCAACTCCAAGCCTAAGACTGAAGTTGTTGACAGATGGTCCCAAAAGAAGAAAGTTGACATGAAGGGTAAAGTACCAATCGTTGTTGAGAAAAAGAGTGTGAAAAATAATAACATCAAAGTGAAAAATGAACCTGTAAAGAAAGTGGTAACTAAAAACGACAAGTTTTATAAACAGGTTGCATTATCTCAACAAGTTTGGAAACCAAAAACTGAAATGAAAATTTCAACTTCTGAAGTGAAAAAGGCTGAAGAATCAATTTCGGTTGATTATGATGCAAATTTTCCACCTTTGAAGGCTGAAAATTTCAAAATTCAAATTGCGAGAGTCAAGGTTACACCTAAGGCTGATGAGGCCTGGGTGGACACTATGTTCGAATAAGCAGTTTGGATTGCCGGAGCTTCCTGGATCGCGAAGCATGAATCGGCATCTTTCTTAAAAGTTGATTAATTTGAAGTTTTTTTTTATGTGCAGGATCTTCCAAGAGCCATTTCAAGATGGATCATGGATAGTGGCGCATCTCGACATATGACAGGAAAAACTGCATTACTGTTTGATGTGAAGAATATCAATGGTGGTTATGTGGGATTTGCAGGTCATGAAGGTGGTAGAATTGTTGGTGAAGGAACGTCATCCAATGGGATTGTAACGTTTGAGAGAGTTAACTACATCACTGAGCTGGAGAACAATCTGCTTAGTATCTCGCAGATTTGTGACAATCAGTATACTACTCATTTCACTGATAAGGAATGTTTGATTTTGAAACCTGGTTTTGTTATCCCTGAAGAATGGATTATTATGAGGGCACCTAGAGTGAATGATTTATATGTGTTAGATATGTCTGTAGCAACTACAACTACTGGTCAAGCACATTGTTTTGTGTCTAGAGCAACTGAGAAAGAATCGAGATTGTGGCATCGAAAGATGGGGCATATTCACCTAAGGAAGATGAATCACTTGGTGCACAATGATTTGGTATTGGGAGTTAATATCAAAGGTTTTCATCTGGAAGGGGAGTGCATTAGCTGCATTAAAGGCAAGCAGAAGAAAAAGTCACACCCTACAAAGCAAGTCAATTCAGTTTCAAGACCACTGGAAAGACTTCACATGGATTTGTTTAGTCCTGTGAATGTCAAAAGTATTACAGGAGATTACTATTGTTTGGTCGTTACTGATGATTATTCCAGATTTTCGTGGGTTTCTTTCTTGAAGACGAAAGATAAAACATTTGACAGTTTGATGGGGCTGTTCAGGAAGATTGAGAATTTGTACCAAAGGCGTATCAAGAGAATTCGAAGTGACAATGGTACTGAATTCAAGAACAGTAAGATGGAAGAATTTTGTGATGAAAGAGGTATTTTGCATGAGTTTAGTGCTCCGTACACTTCGCAGCAGAATGGAGAACGCAAAAACCGGACACTAATCGAGACGGCTAGAACTATGCTCGCAGATTCAAAGTTACTGATTAATTTTTGGGCTGAAGCTGTTTCTGCCGCATGTTATACGCTCAACAGGGTTCTCACTGTCAAAAAGTTCAACAAAACATGTTTTGAGCTAATCAATAATCGCAAACCGAATTTGAAGTATCTAGAACCGTTCGGGTCACCTTGTACGGTTATAGAGCCTCATGGAAAGTTTGGTCCGAAGAGCATTGAGGGAATATTTGTTGGTTATTCAAATCCGTTGAGACGTGTCTTCGTTCCAAGTGAGAAGCGAATTAATGAAGCTGCAAATGTTGAATGTCAAGGTTATACTATGCCGCCGCAGAATCCTGGTGATTCATGGCGTTATCATTATGACAAACTTTGGGATTCGTTTGACATGAGAGAAGAATCAGAGGATGATGAAGATTTCTTTGATGAGTTGGATATTTTGCGTGAATATGAGTCACAGTTAAGGTTCCCAGCTGAGTATTCGAGGAGACCACGGGAAACTTCAAATGATGATGAAGCAGGTCCAAGTAATGCTGGTGAACATGATGATGTCCAACAGAATGAAGTTGCTCAGGATAATCAGTCGGCTCAGAATGATAATCTAGAAGCTGAAAACATGCCAGTATTTGATCATGGTGATTCAGATTCAAATTCTGAGGGGGAGCAAATTCAGATTTTAAGTCAAACAAACCAAGTTGGTGAACAAGATGCAGAGCAGAATGTTACTAATCTGGAGGGAAATGTAGATGTTCCAAGTGAAGTGATGCCGCGAACTTTTTCATATCATCCAGAGGAGTTGATCATAGGAGAATTGCAGAAAGGCGTTCGCACTCGAAATCAGATTGATAAAGGGCTTACATGTTTTTATACAAAAGTTGCTCCTTTGCAAACTGAATTCTCATTAAGTTGTTTTATCTCGCAGGTTGAACCAAGAACTTACAAAGAGGCGCTTACTGAAGACTCTTGGGTCAATGCTATGCAGGAGGAACTTAGTCAATTCGAGAAATTGGGAGTGTGGAAGTTAGTTGATTTGCCGGATGGTCAGAGAAAAATTAACACCAGGTGGGTGTTCAAGTGTAAGAGGGACGATAGAGGAATTGTTGTAAGGAACAAAGCTCGACTCGTTGTTCAGGGATTTAGTCAACAGGAGGGAATTGATTTTACCGAAGTCTATGCTCCTGTAGCACGACTAGAGGCTATCAGAATTTTCCTAGCATTTGCGTCTTGGAAGAACTTCAAAGTTTATCAGTTGGATGTTAAATCGGCGTTTCTTTATGGGAAGGTTAAAGAGGAGGTTTATGTCGGTCAGCCACCGGGCTTCACCGATCCAATCCACAAAAACAAGGTCTACTTATTGGACAAAGCGCTGTATGGTTTACACCAAGCCCCGAGAGCCTGGTACGGGACTTTGTCTCAACACCTACTAGCCAACAAGTTTATTCGTGGAAAAGTGGATGCCACTCTCTTCACTAAACAAGTCGATGGTCATCTTCTGATAGTTCAGATTTATATGGACGATATAATCTTTGGGTCGACAAATGAAAATCTATGCAAAGATTTTGAATCAGTGATGAAGCAGAAGTTTGAAATGTCATCAATGGGGGAGATGAAATTCTTTCTGGGATTACAAGTTGAACAACTTCCTGAGGGAATTTTCATTCATCAGTCAAAGTATGTTCATGATATTCTAGAGAAATTTGGGATGTCAGGTTCTACTCCAGCTGCTACCCCACTTGCAACAAATCATGGGATTCACCCAGATCTCACTGGAGACAGGGCTGATGAAACTTTTTACAGATCCATGATAGGTTCTTTGATGTACCTAACTGCTTCACGTCCTGATATCATGTACCCAACGTGCCTCGCAACAAGATTTCAATCTAACCCGAGAGCATCGCATATGATCATTGTGAAGAGGATATTGCGCTACCTGAAAGGAACTCCTTCATTGGGGGTGTGGTATCCTAGGAAAGGCGACTTTACGCTCGAAGGGTATTCCGATTCGGATTTCGGATGCTGCAAAGTAAATTCAAAATCAACAACTGCAGGATGCCAGTTCTTTGGTCCTAGATTGGTTACCTGGCAGTGTAAGAAACAAACGTCTGTGGCGTTATCTACTTGTGAAGCGGAGTATGTTTCTGCTAGCAGTTGCTGCTCTCAGATCTTGTGGATACAGCAACAGATGCGCGACTACGGTTTGCAGTTTCTTAACACACCTCTTTTTGTTGATAATGAGGCCGCAATAAATATAACTAAAAATCCAGTACATCACGCTAAAACTAAACACATAGAAATTCGTCATCACTTTATTCGTGATTGCTTTGAGAAAAAGTTGATACGAATTGAGAAAATCCACACTGACGAACAGAAAGCTGATTTACATACCAAAGCTTTTGATAAAAATCGGTTTAAATATTTGTTAAAACTGAATGGTATGAAGCTTCTGTCGGTGTCGGATGGCATAATTGGCATTGATGAGAGTACTGTTGCGGATGAAGACAAGAAACAATCTGCAATGGTTTGTCGAATTTTTACTTGTTTTGGTATTTAGGGGGAGTAGATATTTGTACATAGTTTATTTTTCAGAAAATACAAAAACAGTAAAAAATGATAAAATACAAAAACATGATAAAATCTGAAAAAGAGCTTGTGTTTATAGGGAAAATGATAGTACATCAGCTAGACGATTACAGTATGCTAAAGATTTGAAAAGTATAAAAGAGTTAAACAATCTCACTGATGATGTGTCGATAGGTTTTCGCACATTTAGTAGATTTATTCGGGATATAAACCTAAAATTCAAACGAGATTTCAGGGGTTACCTATATATCCAAGTACCTATCGGCACATCTTTAGTGAGACTGTTTAAATTGCATTTTATACATTCCAATTCTTTAGCGTACCGCACCTGTCTAGCTGATGTACTATCATTTCCCTTTTATACACAAACTCATTTTTACTTTTTCAAATGTTTTTGGTTTTTATAGATTTTATCATGTTTTTGTATTTTTCTGCAAATTGGATCGTGTATGTGACCCTGAAAGTCAGTTAAGGTAGTTCAACATCGATTACTAAGGCGGAATCAAAGTAAACAACGTCCAAAACAACTTGTATCTTTTAATCTTTCTTTTCTGATTGATTTACGTGCTTGTACAACGTTTTCTGATACAAATCCGGCAGCACTTCGTGATTCAAACAATGACCTCTTGTCGAATTTTTACTTGTTTTGGTATTTAGGGGGAGTAGATATTTGTACATAGTTTATTTTTCAGAAAATAAAAAAACAGTAAAAAATGATAAAATACAAAAACATGATAAAATCTGAAAAAGAGCTTGTGTTTATAGGGAAAATGATAGTACATCAGCTAGACGATTACAGTATGCTAAAGATTTGAAAAGTATAAAAGAGTTAAACAATCTCACTGATGATGTGTCGATAGGTTTTCGCACATTTAGTAGATTTATTCGGGATATAAACCTAAAATTCAAACTTGTGAATTCGTGGGGAACACTACTTGGATATATAGGTAACCCCTGAAATCTCGTTTGAAAGGTCTCTTAATCTGATATATTAGGTCTTTATACTCAATGATGTCTGGGGTATTATTCCGGGACTTCTGCTGAACGGTAGTTCTGACCTAGTCCTTGGCTAATACTTGCTGCAATGCTTGAAACACAGCATTAAACCCTCAGCATGCTGAAACAATAAAATTGATAAATGCTGCTGTTGTAAGCAAAAAGATCCTCTAAAGGGGACACACCGAAAAGTCGAAGCTGATATCTCTCTGCGTATACCGAAGTATCGATCTGAGATCCCTCGGCCCTCGCATACCTAAATTATATACAGATATCATTGTAGTATTCTCACCTGTAAGACTGATTATTGAGATTCTGGATACGTGAGTATATTCAAGAGGTGGGACACATGAATGATCTAAGTTCTTAATTCATCTAAATCGTATCCTGAGTAAATTGAAATTTGTGTGAGAATTTAAGATGGATCAGTATATCGACAATCGAGGTGAATTGTTTAAATCTGAGTATGTAATGTAGCTTAACGGTACTTGTGATTTGTCTGAAAAGCTGATATGATTCCCTGACACGCTCGCCAAAAATTTGTTTGTAAATAGTTTACTTTGTTTACTTTCTGCAATTTAAGTTTTCTGTATTTCATTTCTTAGTTTAGAACACTTTGATAAAATCCAAAAAGATTTTATTTCTGCTTTATTTTTCGACGAACCAAAGTGGAGAGTTGATTGTTGGATTCTCAGATGTTTGAAGCAGATGCAGGAGATTCTGGACTGAAGAATGAGGATAGCTTACTTTGAAGAAGTTTGAATTGTTTGAAATGATAAAAACAAGTTCATTAATTTGATACTTGTTATTTTCAGAAAATGTTTTCAAAATCAGTTTGATTCGTTAAATGATCAACCAAGGTCATTAATTTGGACTTGGTAGATTAATCAAGTGATCAGGGTCATTAACTTGGACCTGAATACTTGAGTGGATTTCTAAAGCTGATTAAGTTTGTGATTTAATGTTTGAAAAGATAGAATTGTAATGTTTATTGGTTGAGTAACAGGTTTGGTCTTCATTATTCCCAACGGAAAGCTAATTGTCAAAGCTTGAACCAGATATCTCAGATTCAGCATATTGAGAGGGGGAGTCTGTGAAAGGGGGAGTCTGGATCAACAGTATATGGGAGTGTGAAGATAGAGTGCTTATGATGAAAATACAGAGTTAGAGAAAAGACTAAGACTGAAGACTCAGGATCTGAAGACTACGTCAACATCCAAGGGGGAGTCTGTTGATGCACAAGAATGTCTGATGACTGCATCTTCATAAAGTCTTAAATCAAGAAAGTCAAGATTGGATCTTAAAAGTCAAAATTAGGGTTTAGTTTTGATTTAGAAAGTGATTTAAGAGGGTTCCGTTTGAAATTATCGTTTGAGATAGGGTTCCGTTTGAACCAGGTTAGGTTAAGTTCAAACGGAAGGGTCATGTCTATATATAGGGGTATGTTTGTCACATTTCAAACGGAACGGTACGGAACAGTAGAGAGGTCATTGTTTGAATCACGAAGTGCTGCCGGATTTGTATCAGAAAACGTTGTACAAGCACGTAAATCAATCAGAAAAGAAAGATTAAAAGATACAAGTTGTTTTGGACGTTGTTTACTTTGATTCCGCCTTAGTAATCGATGTTGAACTACCTTAATTGACTTTCAGGGTCACGTACACGATCCAACAATTATTTAAACATATAAACTTGTAAAAGAATTACATGTTCCTTATGCGTTCAGTAGCCCGGTTCGTGCCGGGTTAAAGATCAATAGACACACCACATTATTTATTTATGCACTGACGGGTGTACGCCTACACCCCGCGCTTAGGTCGTGGCCATTTCGTAAACTGATGCCAAGGATATCCGGGACATGGTCATTAACCTCCCAAAGACGTTAAGCAAACAAAACATATTTAAACGGGTCATCTCGATAATACTTAACCACCAATCGATTAAGGTCGAATGCCCGACCAAGCGGTATTTTATATACCGTACCCCAAGCCCGTATAAGGGAAAATAAGTTAAAAGTATTTACCTTTGCAAGTATAATTCACAATTAGCAAATGCGGGTAGCTTTTACCGGTTCTCCTATTCTGGAACAAAGGTTTATAATAACCTATTAGAATCCTAACGGTCTTTAGTTAAACTTAAGCTTAGACCGATTAGTTTTAAGGAATGATACGGTTCGAACGCGTGATTAAGCGAAGACCGGGATAGAATGTGATTTAGACCCGACAAGTTTAAAGACTTGTCTTATATGGGTAATCTAAACACATTCTGGATTTTGAGATAAAAACGATAAGGTTTGACCCGTTTCGGCTAGTTTATGCAAACTAGTTACATAAACCGAACCGAACGCGCAAGAGGCGTAACGGGTAACCATAAGAGCCATATACAGGTTTCCTAAGTTAATATGCCTCAAATATGTTGTGACATCAGTAAGATATCTTTTATTATGCCCGAAACGAATTTAAACTCAAACTATGCCCCGTAGGGGTAATTTGGTCATTTATAAGGTTATAAAAGAGTTTAAGTATTAACCTGAGTTACAGGTCTGATATAATCAGAAAAATACTTAATTTACTAAGTTATAACAGTAGGGTATTGCATATATGTGAAATTTATCAATTATAACCAAACTATGCACCGTAGGGGCATTTTGGTAATTTCACATAAGCTTAAAAAGCTCAAAACTGAAGTCTGAGTTAAACAACTTTTGCTTACTGTTAAAATATTATAATTTACCTAAAATATCAGTAGGTATCAACCCTTGTATGTTTAAAATAGTTTTAGTACATACTATGCGTTAAAAACGCTTAAAAAGGCGATTAGAAGCCGTTTCCGGGTTCTATAAGGAAAGCTGATATTTTTATTATTCCAGAAGGTTTAAAATAATTTATTTATCATATAAAATCAGTAGCAAAAGGTTTGGGGTCAAAAAGATATGTAAAACTCATTTTATAGCCCAAAAGGGCAAAACCGACAATTACCGACTCAAGCTTATAACTCTAAGTTATGCTCAGCCTAAAATTAATTAAAAATCATCAAAAATCCCAAAATAATATATTACATCAGTGGGTAAAAAGTTTGATATCAAAAAGTGGGTTTAAATAGGCTATATATGCTAATTATGCCGTTTAACCACTAAAAAGCTTTCTAATTACGCTAATGAGCATAACTCTCAATCTACACCTCAAACTGATGTCAAATTTTGGGTACAAGTTTATAATTTAGTAACTAAGGTTTCTACTCTTTTACATTTTTAAAAATCACGTTTTATGGTGAAAAGGGTATAATGGTCAACATATGAGCAATTAACGGAATCATGCATATTAATTGGATAACTATTAAACCAAGGTGTATAATCACAGAAGGTTATACTAGCATGTAACCTAGTTCAAATAAAGCTCTAAGGCATTTCTAAAACATGCTTAAACGGGTCAGAACTGAAAGTCAAAGCAAAAGTCAAATTATGCGACTTTCGGTTCCGAACCGGGTCTCTACAGAAAATTGTCGGGTTGAACATGTTTAGACATGTTCTTACATTAATTACCAAGTTATATTAATGATCAAACAGGTTGTATGGGTTCTACATTGCTAATTATGTATTAATTTGAAATTAAGCATCCTGTTGACTTTTTCTAATCAACTTTGACCTGACAAATGGTCTAGATAGAGTGGGAATCAGAGGATGCCCTTTTAAGGGTTTAATTCCCACATAATTACCAACTTATAACTACCTTCAATTCGACTAATCACTGGACCATCAATGATTAATCGCTAAGTCAAACGGTAATTACGACGGTTTGACTTTTAAGCTAAAACTAAGTAAAAACTCAACTAAGAAAGGTTAAGCATACTTACAGAAGTCCTATGAACGATTAGAGATGCTTAGGGTCTGCTCTTGAACTCCCAAAAGCTCCAGAAATGCAGAAGGAACGAGTGATCAAATGGTTGCAACAAGAGGGCCTTTTATAGTGCTCTTGATCTCATAGATCATTGACACACAAGCCTAGCAATGTTCCCAGATCACTTACAAGTGCTCCTAGGGTCTAACAAACATGTAGGGGTCGTCCAAAGATGTGGAAAATAGTTTTTAAGTCGGTTTAAAGCTCAAAACAGTCAACAGCCCGATTTACTGTCGCTGGGCAACCCTTACGGACCGTAAGGGGGTGGCTTACGGTCCGTAAGCCTTTTGCAGAGGGCAAAAATGTTTGATCTTTCGAGCTTTGAAGGGGCAACTAGTGTGTAACGATTTTGGGACATGAATTATCAGTTTGGGGCCTCAACATCATGCTTGAACAGTTATATACCCTACCATTTTGCAATGTTTTCTTGAACTTTTAAAGAAAAACCATAAACGAAAGTTTATCGTGCATTTCTTCGTAGGATCTCACTTTTGCAAATATGAATCAATTATTGCTAGTAATTACCGGATTGAATGTAAATCAGATGTTTGTAATATATGTTAGGGTCTTGGGATTCATAACGAGGTCGTTCAGAGGTAAAAATTAACATGACGACACTTTTAAATCCTGCCATACATCTTTAACTATATCCGGGTTTATATCACTTTTGTCTTACATGACACGTGTCGTTATTCTATTGTACACGAATTTTCGAGGTGTTACAGTTTCCAAAAAGCAATGGGAACCAAGTTGAATCTAAGCACAGCTTATCATCCTCAAACGGATGGACAAAGTGAAAGGACAACTCAGACAATGGAAGATATGCTTAGAGCTTGTGTAATTGATTTTGGAGGAATTTGGGACGATCATTTACCATTAATAGAATTTTCTTACAATAACAGCTATCATACCAGTATCAACGCTGCACCATTCGAAGCACTTTATGGACGAAAGTGCCGAACTCCAGTCTGTTGGGCAGAAATTGGAGAAAAGCAACTATCTGGACCAGAGATAGTACAAGAAACCACAGACAAGATTATTCAAGTCAAGGAAAGATTAAAAGCAGCACGCGATCGTCAAAAGAGTTATGCTAATAACAGGCGGAAGCCATTGGAGTTCCAAGTAGGAGATAAGGTATTATTAAAAGTTTCTCCATGGAAAGGATTAGTCAGATTCATCAAGAGGGGAAAACTAAGCCCCATGTATGTTGGACCTTTTGAGATTATTAAAAGAATAGGACTGGTAGCTTACCAGCTACAACTGCCAGAAGAAATGGCAGGAATACATGATGTGTTTCATGTATGTAATCTCAAAAAGTGCTTAGTAGATGAGTCACTAGTGGTACCTCTTAAGGACATAGAGGTAAATGAGAAGCTTAAGTTTGTAGAGAAGCCCCTACAGATTAAAGACAGAAAGATTAAGAATATCAAACACAAGAGATTGGTTCTAGTCAAAGTAAAATGGGATTCCAAGAGAGGACCAAAGTACACTTGGGAACTCGAATCAGAGATGCAGAAGAAATATCCGCACCTGTTCCAGTAGACCTCGAGGACGAGTTCTAAAACAAGGTGGGGATGATATAACAACTCTCCCGAAACCCTTAAACATGTCCTATATGTCCTAAAATATACCCCGTATACGAAAATCGGCCCCGAAATACCTTTAATTTTACAAAAATTAAATAAAAACAAAGTCTATGGGGCGCTCGCGGGCCGCGACCCCCTAGACTAACTCTGTCGCGGGGCGCGACCTAGTGCCACCAGGCTCAACCAGGTTCCGACACATGGCTATTGACTCGACGTGGCTTGGACCCTTACTCAGCCAAGCTACGCCCTATTATGCCTAGCTCGCGGGGCGCGACACACCCCTGTGTGTCTGTCGCGGGGCACCAGAGACCCCCTGATCAGCCCTATAAATAGCGAATTCGAGATACAGTTTTCGTCGTTCAAATTTCTCAATCTCTCTCTAAATTTATTTATAGTAGAAGTAATACCCGGGTATCATACCCCCCCTAATTAGCGAAGCTCTGCCTCATTGTAAGTATTATAACCCCCGGTTACGTATTAGATACGCTGCCCGATTGATCTAGTGCTCCGTAACGCATGTCGAGGCTCTGCCTGACTCAGTCGTTGGAGTTCTGTCTCGGGGAGGGTATAGCTAATGTAAATTTTGGGTTATTATACTAACGCGTGTGCATTGTTTAATTTATTAGATTATAACCAGGAAGTCACAAGGAAATACCTAAAATAGCAATGTGAGTGATTCCTCTTTTCACAAAGTGTTTTTACAAAACCTCAATTGTTTTAATTTATATTCAACAGTGATTGAGTATTTGTATTCTACAATTATCGTCGGTATGTTGGGGTTTTGTATACAAAATTTGTTGCTACACTGTGAGTAGTAACATTACCACCAGTCAGGATTGGTAGTACCGTGGGTGGTAATTAAAGTAAAGATATAAACAAATGTAATTGCGAGCTCGCCCTCAATGCTGTAAAATGATAAAACCTGTTTTGATTAAACTGGGATTTACTTGCCAGTATTTCTTGCTGATAAAATGTTTTTAAACGCGTTTCAGGTAACAAAATGTGAAAGCCAATCAAAAGCCAGCTGGAGAGCACTGAAGGATTGGAAAAGTGGCTATAAAAGTTACCTAATAAAGACGAAGTTTTATTTAAATAAATTAGGGTTATCCCAATGTATTTATTATTATACAAATGTGGTGTTTTACTCTGATAAAATATTTTCTAACTAAGGTCCTGATGAAATTTCCGTTGCCAAATTAATGATAAACACCGATACCACCATTTCTGAGTAGGCCGCGGCCGCCCGCCTTCCGGGGCAGGGGTCGGGGGTTGCAACACTAAATGATATACAAGGTACGATGGTCATTGTGCAGTTTCCACCCAATAAAATGTGTTTTAAATTCGTTTCAAACAAAATTCCAAAAATTTCGTGTTAGTTGTTACCTCCTCCCCAAGCTTTCGAGATCTATGCCGTGTAACGTGGATTCTGATCTACAGAGTAATATTTGAAAATTGTGTTTTATTTTTTTGATGTTGTACTTCATATATTCAATATTTGTAATATTTGAAAATGGTGTTTTATTTTTTTAATGTTGTTCATATATTTAATATTTGGCGTTTTCATTATTAATCTCAATTATCGTTTGGGGTCTAACATGTCAGTCAACAACGCCAATTTTATGGTCATGTCTGGGTTCAAACATGTTGTGTTGCATAACTCCTGTAGGAATACAAGTGTCTGTTCGGTCATGATGTTTTCAATCGGGTAGGCCTCCTGCTCCCCGTTGTTCCATACAACACTCACTAAGTCTGTGTTTTCATCATAACGCCAAGATTGGACGACTGTATTCATAATTGGATTTGCAAGGTACGGACCGAATTTTCTTGTTAATCTTCTTATAACCGTCTGTTTTTTCTCACAGAGGTTATCAAGAGGAATGCCAAGTGCTAGGATCCCCATTTGAACTTCTTCGTCCAAGTTCAGTATGGCTTGGGCAGTTTTCACAAACACTCTTCTTCTATTGTCAAGGAGGATTACGAATTTATTGATTCTAGTGTTGAATCTCCATTAAACGATGTTTGCCATTTGTTTTTTTTTGTGTTTTTTTTTTCAATTTTGGCGTTTTGGTTAAAAATGGCGTTTTCTGAGTATGTTCAATGAAAGTGATGTTAACATCATTTATATAATGACGTGTTTGGCGCGTAGTTTAGGCGAGAATTTTTTATAATAAATGTTAGTAATAACGTTTCAGTTACTGTTTGTTCAGTTTTTCTGTTAATACTGTAACACGTCCTATCATTATTTTTTGGCGTTTGAATGAATGACGTTTTAGATAAAGATGGCGTTTTATGCATGAGTTTGGCGTTTTAGATAAAGATGGCGTTTTATGCATGAGTTTAACGTTTTATTTTAGAGAAGTTAAAAGACCCTTTTACCCTTAATGAAGCGCGTCAACGTAATAAAGTTGATGTTATTTACGAAAATGCCACCGTGTCAATCTAATCCATAGATTGTTTAGATCAAACGGATGATAGGCGTTCTCACTGTTTTCACACTTATAGGCGTTTTCTCTAAATCCTGCCCCTGTATATAATATATATAGGGTAGGGATCCTAAGAGAAGAGCACCCTATTTGAGAAACTTGAGAACCATTCTGGACCACACATTTTTCCTAAGCAAAAAATGCAAAAAATCATGTAAAAAACGCAATTTTTTTGAAAAATCGAAGCTTTTTCTATTACGGTTTTTTTTTTTGGGATTTTTACATATGTGTATAATGTTTATATTTTAACTATACATATGTGTATATTGTCAATCTTATAACTATAAATATGTGTATATTATGAAAAATGTATATCCTTAACCTAAGAAGTGTAGGAAACCGGGTCAAACAAATGTTGGTTGAGATCATTACAGCGGTACTGGGACCAGCTCATTGAACAATAACCAAAACTCTATATGCTAAAACCTAAAAACTAAACCCTAAACCCTAATGCTAAACCCAAAAGCTAAAGCTAAACCCTAATGCTAAACCCTAAATCTAAACCTTAATGGTAAACCCTAAAGCTAAACCCTAATGGTAAACTCTAAAGCTAAAGCTAAACCCTAATGCTAAACGCAAAAGCTAAAACTAAACCGTAAAGCTAAACCCTAATGCTAAACCCTAAAGCTAAACCCTAAATACTAATACTAAACACGAAAACTAATCCCTAATGTTAAACCCTAAATATTAATGCTAAATCTAAGTCAATCACCTCAATCATAGATTTACAACACTTATTTTTCAATTTTAAACATGTATATACATATATGTATAATTGACAATATACACATATGTATAGGTAAAAGATTAACATTATACACATGTGTATTAATAAAAAAAATATAGAAAAAGCTCTAATTTTTCCAAAAAAAGTGTTTTTTACACGTTTTTTTTGCATTTTTTGCTTAGGGAAAATGTGTGGTTCAGAATGCTTCTCAAGTTTCTCAATTAGCCTACTACTTCTCACATGATCCTAACCCTATATATATATAGAAACGGGATCAGGAGAAAACGCTCAAAAGTGTGAGAACGGTGAGAACGCATTCTGGCCCAACACGTGTCCTGCGGCATAGAGAAGGACGGAGGGGCTTTTTTTGTCTTTTCATTCTTCTTTTATTTTCCCAATGCGGTATAATATTTTATGGCGTCTAAGTTATTTTTTGGCGTTAATTGTATTTATTAAACTTTTTGGCGTTTAATTAATTGTTTTTGTGTCCCATATATAATTTTTTGGCGTTATAGCGTTTTCTGGTTAATTTTTTGGCGTTTTTGGCGTTTTGTATAATAATTCACTACGAGTCATTAAAATTTGCATAAGATTACAATAAGACCAATTTTTTTTTGGCGTTTAGTGAATTTTTTGGCGTTTAATACCCTTTTTACAAGGTGCTTTGCCAGCAGCTGTTCTCCCAGTTTTCATACTTCTAGCGTTTTGGTGTTTGTAGTTTTTGGCGTTTTATATAATAATGTATTTTATTTATAGAGAATTGGATAATAAAACAACATATAACTTGATATCAAAACAATATAAAATGAAAACAAAAATAATACAAAATGGTAATCTAATTTTTCTTCCGAAACTTCAATGTCATCAGCCTCTTCCTTCTTGAATTTGTTTTTGGCGTTTTGAACCTTTTTTTGAATACTTTAGCTAGATGCCAACTTTCCTTCATAAACTCCGTTTTTTTTAGAAGAAGCTGCTTAGTGGCAACCTGTTTTTTGGTGTGATATTCTTGTTTGGTGGCATGTCATTAAAGATCAACTCTTGCTTGATGCTATTTGTAATAATGGAGTCCAAAATAGCATTTTACACTTGTGTTGATCCCTTTATTCCATTCAAATAATCATCAAGAACAAAGCTCACCTGATGGCATATCACTGTCATCAGTCACTTTTTCTTGAATATTTGTCCATCTCATTCAGCAAAATATTATTGAGTTAACCCCCTCAGAAAAATGATCAATTTCAGTGAAAGCTTTGACATCTGTGGCGTTTTAAAGGGATTGGTTTCTAGTGGATATGGCGTTTTTGTATTTTTCTGGGTGTGATTAATTTAATTGTATATAGACCCTTCTCTTATAGGAGTTTTTTGGCGCGTAATTCGAGGCTTTTTATTGTAATAAATGATAATAATAAAGTAACTGTCTTTTCAGTTACTGTTTTTTGTATTTACTGTGTTGATCAGCTTTTATCAGTTTTATAGGTTATAGACGTCCCATCTTCTAAGTTTGGCGTTTTTTTTAAATGGCCTTATGCAGACCAACATGTCAAAATACAATAACGGAGTAAATAAAATATTAAGCAGGAAAAATATTTTTTGTTATTTTTGGCATTTTGTTAGGGTTAACCATTTTTTAGTATTATTTTGGCGTTTTGCTAATAAAGATATAAATATATCATTTAATTATTATCTTAAAAAAAAAGAAGATTACATAGAAGAAAAAAAAGAAGAAAAAAAAATTTAAAATCCTTCGTCAGAAGGTACTTTATCTGAATAGTATCCATCACTTGTGTCATCTTCTTCCTCCTCGGAGTCTTCTTCTTGATCTTCATCCATGTCATCCCATTCACCTTCATCAGCTTCTTGTTCCTGAAGATTCTGAAGCCTCCACCTGAACATGTCTTGCATTAACTCCAATTTTGAGTCTATTTCTTTGTTGGTACAAGTGGCGTTATGCAATTCTTCCATGAAACCCAGTCGCTGCTTTGTCATGATGTTCTTTAGCCAGTAGACTTCCTCCTCTCCGCTGTCGTATGTAACTGTCACCATGTCTGTTTCATCATCAAAATGCCATGATGTCATGACAGGGTCTGGCATCACATTTCCTTTGATTGGTCCAAATTTCCTGGTTATTGCTTTCATAAGCATATGCGTTTTATGGCATTCGTTGTCTAGAGCGATGCCAATGGATAAGATTTGCCTCTGTATCTCTTCTTCCATTTTCAAAATTGCCTTAACCGTCTTAACATCCACCCTCCTTCTGTTGTCAAAATGGAGGATGTATCGCCTGATTCCCAGAGTGTATCTCCACGAAACGATTGTTGCCATTTTTGGCGTTTTGTTTAAGTTGGCGTTTTTGGTTAAAGATGTGTTTTTTGCAGAAAATGTATAGATTGAAGTGATTATGGAAGCTATGTTTTTACGTTTGTTTATATAATGATGTTTTTGGCGCGTAATTTAGGAGGGAATTTCTTCTAATAAATGTTATTAACTGAAATTCAGTTATTTGTGTTGTTTCATCTTCCTGTAATATTCAACGCTTTTAATTTTTAATTTTTGGCGTTTTGTTTTTAATGGCGTTTTATTTTTTGTATGGCGTTTTATCATTTGATGGCGTTTTAAATATGAGCGGTAAAAGACCCTTTTACCCTTAATGAAGCGCGTCCCACATAATAATATTGATGTTATTTACGAAAACGCCACCGCGCAATCTGGTCCGTGGATTGTTTTGATCGGACGATCCATAAGCGTTCTCAACGTTCTCACACTTTTCACCGTTTTCTCTAAATCCTGATAGGGTAGGGTTCATGAGTGAACAATGGTTTATTTGTGAACAAAATGAACTTATCCTGACCATTGATTTTGTAGATCTAGATTTTTTCTTTAGTGGCAAGATTGTAATTATCTTTTGTAACTTACATGTATTTTAACAGACACAAGGGTATAATTGTATTTTTCTATCTTCATTTAATTAATTGATTTTTTCTCTATCCTGATTTCTCTTTCCAATTAAAAGAATATTTAATTACATTCTTTATACTTTTGTTTTTCTCTCACATATTACATAACTTAATATTTGATAATTTAAAAAAAAAATACAAACATTATCAAATATTGTTCCATCTAGAACACGATTAAAAATATTTAATTACATTCTCTATACATATATGTATTAGATCAATGTTTGATGAAAAGATGTATAGTGGAAACAATATGTAGTAATACACAAGTGTATAAGTCTGGTATATATCGACATATATACACTATGTACTTGAATAATACACAGGTGTATACGTCTGGTATATATCGACCTGTATACACATATGTACTTGAATAATACACAAGTGTATAAATCTGGTTTATACCGACCCGTAGAAACAAGATGTAATAATACACAAGTGTATAAGTCTTGTATATACTGACCTGTATACACATATGTTAAAAAACATAATTAAATTAGGTTTAATATTTAATTTTAAAAGGAACATAAGAGTTTATTTAAAAAAAATATTAGCTCTTCAATCTCTTATAATTAAAATAATGGAGAAATAATTAAAAATGAGTGAGAGAGAGAGAGAGAGAGAGTTAAGAGAGGAGAAAATTAAGGAATTTTAATTAAAAGTATTTGGCTAATGTCAATCTTCCCATTTTAATCTAAAAAATGATCAAGGGTCAAGATTAGTTCACTCAGTTCACTATCAAGAAGTTGTTCACTCATGAACCTAATCCTATATATATATATATATATATATATATATATATATATATATATATATATATATATATATATATATATATATAGTGAGGTTCATTGGGGAACACTAAAAAAGTGGAGAACAGTGGGGAACCGACTCAAACGAACTCCGATTGGACTCATTCCAGCGGTGTTGGAACCGGCTCGTCGAACCCTAACTAGGATCTATTAACCCTAAACCCTAAATCGTAACCCCTAAACCCTAAATATATTAGGGTTTGGCTTTTAGGGTTTAGCTTTAGGGTTTAGGGTTTAGCTTTAGGTTTAGCCTTTAGGGTTTATAGTTTAGATTTTACGATTTAGCTTAGGTTTTAGCCTTATTTTTTAGCTTTAGGGTTTAGAGTTTAGGAGTTAGGATTTAGGGTTTAGGGTTAAGAGATCCTAGTTAGGGTTCGACGAGCCGGTTCCAACGCCGCTTGAATGAGTCCAATCGGAGTTCGTTTGAGCCGGTTCCCCGCCGTTCCCTACTTTTTTAGTGTTCCCCAATGAACCTTCCCATATATATATATATATATATATATATTCCAAATTTATGAGATACTTATAAACATTGTCTTCAAACTTTCATTCTAAATAATTACTTATATGGTTAGTTGCCAAATTTTATAAGAACATTTGAATAAGTTGTACAAAACTCTATCCTTCTATCTTACTTCGACCGAAGTGTTTGATTATTTTTGGTAGTTAATGAATTAGGGCTTGTACAGTCCAATCAAATCCACTACTATACTTTACTCTTTTGGAGAGCATATCAAAGTTGTTACGTACATGTTATGAAATGAACAAAAATATTAACATATAATACCAATGCTAAATTTAATGGTTCACATGTTCGTATCATACGTTATTCAATCATCAAGTATTTCCAAAAGTTTGAACAAAAAATCATGAGATATTGACGCATAACTACTGTTGATTTGAGTACCAACCGTCCAAAGTGTACATTTGTTGAATTTGTCTGCTCAATATGCAATTTATAATCCACTTATGGTGAGAAAACCTAGGAAACTCTAAGCTCTTGACATATTTTTAAAAAAAATTACACATGTAATATACATGTTTTTAAGGGTTTTGAGCAAAAAAATCAAAAAAGATCCGAACAGATTTTTTATGACACCCCGCAGAAACATTCTCGTACACACTAGCTTGTCGGTGGCTGCGCTTTAACTTTCGGGACGAAAGTTCTTAAAACTTGGGGATAATGTGACACTTCGGGTTTTCCCGAGCAACCTTCTTATGTAATAACGTTATGTGTACATATATGATATTAAATGAAACCCATTATTTATTCTGTGCATTAAATGATTCTTGATGTGTTATGTGTATTATGTCTTTTATATATATATATATATATATGTATGTATACATAAACTATGTGTAAGTGTAAGCCGAAACAACTAGGTCTCGACTCGAGACCGCTGACCCACAAACAAGTGGACTGCTCACCCTCTTAACCCGGACCAATCCTCCCTTAAGCACACTTGAAACCCTTTTAGGGTGCACCATCATGGAGGGTATAAAACCCCCCTCAAATGCAGCCGACATTCCCCTTTTGGCAAGGATAATCATCATCTCAAATCCCAAGAAACATTCCTTATTTCCCTCTCCCTCTCACTCTAGCTTTCTTTTTCTAGAAAACCCTAAACTAAGTCTCATTCTCCTTCTCCTCTCTCTCGGATCAGCCGGTGGCAACAAGGACTCTCGAAATCAGCTCATTATCATCATTCGGAAGCTCCTTCATCGATCTTCCATACCCTTAATATCTAGCTGGTCAGTGCCTTGTTGTTTAATCTTTAGGCAATTTTTGAATGCTTATTGATGCTTTTGCTTTGAATGGTTTGTATGAATGATGAGACACAATGTTGATGTTCCCATGCTATGTTTGATATGCAAACACGTTGGTAATCATGTATGTACAAGATGACTATTTGATTTTAAGATTGTTCCTTGTTAACATGATGAGGATAGCTTTGTGTTTTCTTGGTGAAAACATGTTCTAGTTAAATGTATGATAGTTATTAAGGGCTGTTGATGTTCCGTAAATAGTGAGCTAAATGGTTGTATATGTGTTAGAATGAAATAATGCTGTGATGATGATTGATTTAGATCTATCACACCCCGACCACGTGGAACATACAAAACATGGCAGAAACATCGGGGAGTGTTGTAACAGAATTAATTGTTTCAAATCCATGGCAATTGAAGTTTCGTTTTATTAATCAAATATGAAAGATTACATTGTTTTAAACAAGAACCAAAGAGTACATAACATAAAGTAACTAGTTCTTGTCTCGTTTTAAGTCACTAAGGCACAGGTCCGCCTAAGTATGTCTTGATAAATCCTATGCATCATCTCCTGAAAACACATGTGAAAATAGGTACGTCAGCATAAAAATGCCTGTGAGATACATAGGTTTATGAAAATAGGATTCATGACTTATTTGTTTAAGAAAATGTTTAGTCATGAACCCTGTAATTTGCTTTGTCTTGTAAATCATTTGAAAAACGATAAGATCAGATGATATGTATAAATAAATGTAAGGTTAAATGAATAACCATGTAAGATGAGTTTGTATAAGATAAGTTGTTTGTAAAACAATGTATTGTGAAAAGTATGTTATTTGTATAAAATGTTATATGTCAAAATTGAAATGATTCAAATAACACTACGATATGTAATACCATACAAACACTTATATATAGGAAGTACCAGCGGCATATCCCCCATGCTTGTATCATATTACACACGCCTCGTTACTTAAATCACTTACTCAAACCAACCCAACAATGTAAGATGTATATGTTTAAACCAATTGTCAAATGTATTGAATAATATGCCAAAATGTTTATATCAAGATGTAAATCATGCAACGTATAACTAATGTTGAAAATGTTTATGTGTCAAATGTAAATCATGTAATGTATAACAATTGTAGAAATGTTTATGTATGGTCAAATACGGTTCACACGGTTCACAGATACAAACGGTTCACAGATACAAACGATTCACAGATACAAACGGTTCACAGATACAAACGGTTCACAGATACAAACGGTTCACATAGTCAAATGATTACAACGGTTCAAAATGCAGTATAATGTGTTCACATGCTGGATGAGCATATGCAACAGAAATGCAATGTAAAACAAAGTACTAAGCATGCACACAACGGACATACATAGCATAAGTTTAATGTAAAACAATGTACTAAGTATGAACTAAATGGACATACATAGCATAAAATGTAATGTAAAACGATGTACTAAGTACGCACACAATGGGCATACATAGCATGAAATGTAATGAAATCATGTACTATAAATGTACTAATGAACATAGCATGTATATGATGTGAAAACATGGAAAGCATGAAAGTAACAAGTAGGCACATGTGTTCCACCCCAAAATGTTTGGAAAACAGTAAAAGAGGGGTCTATGTACTCACTTGAGATTGCTTAGTAGTCCTTGAGTAACAACCAAACAATGCTAGAGATCGCGGATATCAAACGGCACCTAATATAGGTAACTATGTTAATAACCGGACCTAAATCGGATGATTGGATAGAATGAGGGTTTGTAAACCAAACGAGTATAGAGACTCGTGTTATATGGTTTAACAAAGCCTTCATGCTAAAACGAAACTTAACCTAAGTGTTTGTGACCCATTACGACCCGTTTAGGTAGCTTATGCTACTTTAACGCGTCGTTCGCGTAAAACGCGTTCGGAACGCCTAACTAGTCCTATGACAAGTAAAATATGCCTTAACATGTCTAATATGGTTGTCAAATCAGTTTAGATGACAAAAGTTATGTTACATATGTTTAAAACGAATTTTGGCATCAAAGGGGTATTTTGGTAATTTACCTAAGGCATATAAACTACCTATCATACAACTACTTAAACGAAGCGACCATAAGGTATAACCTCGGAAGGTTATTCCCTATATACTATGGTCACCTAATGTGTTTGGTCGGATCCTAATGATCGACCAAATGGGTCGGGTTCGAAGGTATAAGCGATTTATTAGATCGCTTACCCTACGACCCTATACAACGTGGTAATCAGTAGGCATAGTCCCAAGGGACTATAACCAACGTGATTACACTCACGTTGCGAAGTTCAAACGAACTTCGCATTGACCATAAACTGGTCAACACAGAAAGTCAAACAAATTTTGACTTTCAGACTCGAAAAGACGCGAAAAGCAATAAAAGAACGAAGGAATACTTACGAAGGGTCCCCGCAAGATTCGAACCCGATTCAGTCTCAGGTAGGAAGCATATACTTCCACTTAGAGAGTGTAGAATCAGATTCAAATGTGAGGGAAATGGGTAAAACAAGGTGGGTATTTATAGATTTCGGTTCACCGTTAGGATCGTTTCTTGGAGAAGAGGGAATGATCTAGCCCGTACACCTGTCGGAATGTTGTGGTAACTGATTTTGGCCACCACAAGAGTTTAACAAGTGGCACTTGACCTTTGGAGAATGTTTAGGGGCAGATAACAGCAGCCAAAATCGATTTGCTGCATCTGGACACTGCTTGCGCACCGTAAAAAATAAACCCTTACGGTGCGCAAGGGCCAAGTTTGGCAGATTTACAATTTTGGTCCCTGTTGTGCTATAAGGTCATTTCCGACGCGTTTAAGGCCCGTTAACCCCGTTTCAAAGCTCTAAAATGAAGTTAAAGTATAGGGAACTTAAAATGTTCTAAAAAATATCTCGGATGTCGGTTCGTTTAGCCGTACGATTGCGTTGTTCGGTTAATTACGACGGAATGCGCATAAGCGCGAAAAACGATCCAAATGGCGTGACGAATGGATTTTTCTTATGCCAAACACTAAAATAAAATATTTTAGTGCTTACATAAATTTTTGGATGTCCGGATGTATTCAGAACGTAAGTTATGCGTAAAAGTGCAAACTTGTGCACTTTTTGACACTTTTAGTCCCTGAATGACCCAAAAGTTTATTTTAGCACACCGAACCCCTCAAAGCCTATTTCTAAGCTATGTAAAGGATATTTAAGGTGTGTTTAACTTATGGTCATGTTCCGGAATGTTCGTTACAGTTCAAATTGGCATACTTTCGCAGTTTGTCAAGTTTAGTCCCTGTAAGCGAATAAACTAGATTTTGCCATACCAAAGCCTTCAAAACTTATTTCTAAGTGATGTAAAGGTTACTTAAGGTATGTTAAGCCTATTTTACTATTCCGGAGTGTTCGTTGCATTAAACTGGTTATATTTGCGCATTAGTGCGCGTATAACCCTCCAGAAAGCGATTTAAAGCTTGAAACGAACAAGAGTTGATATGTGTAAACGATACACATATTTTTACAAATCCCAAGTATGAAATACAATATTTCATTGGTTTGGCATTTGTTTGATGGTTGAAGTGACACAGGTGTCACAGTCTCCCCTACTTTAGGAAATTTCGTCCCGAAATTTATTCGTAGGAGTCTATTTGTGACTTTGTGTCAAATAACCACCAGAGATATGTAAGGCATAATCCTGTCATTTCCTTAACTGTAACACCTGTTCCTCCACGGCCATCAAACAAATACCAAACCAATGAAATATTGTATTTCATACTTGGGATTTGTAAAAAATATGTGTATCATTTGCACATATCAATTTCTGTTCAATTTCAAACTCTAAATCGCTTTCTGGAAGGTTATACGCGCACTGATGCGTAAATATAACCAGTTTAATGCAACAAACACTCCGGAATAGTGAAATAGGTTTAACATACCCTAAATAACCTTTACATAACTTAGATATAAGTTTTGGAAGGTTTGGTGTGGTGAAATCAAAGTTTAATCGCTTACAGGGACTAAAGTTGACAAACTGCGAAAGTATGCCAATTTGAACTGTAACAGACATTCCGGAACATGACCATAAGTTAAACATACCATAAATATCCTTTACATAGCTTAGAAATAGGCTTTGAGGGGTTAGGTGTGCTAAAATAAACTTTTGGGTCATTCAGGGACTAAAAGTGTCAAAAAGTGCACAAGTTTGCATTTTCGCGCATAACTTACGTTCTGAATACATTCGGACATCCAAAAATTTATGTAAGCATGACTACATTATATTTTAGTGTTCTCCATAAGAAAAATCCATTCGTCGCGTCATTTGGTTCGTTTTTCGCGCTTATGCGCATTCCGTCGTAATTAAGCGAACATCGCGTTCGTACGGCTAAACGAACCGACATCCGAGATATTTTTGAACACATTTTAAGTTCCCTATACTTTAACTTCATTTTAGAGCTTTGAAATGGGGTTAACGGGCCTTAAACGTGTCGAAAATAGGCTGAATGCATGACAGGGACTAAAAGTGTAATTCTGCCAAACTATGGCTAGCGGTGCGCTACACTTTTAGTGTAGCGGTGCGCTAGCCATGCTCAGACCAGATGCAGAGTACTAAACAGCCTGTTTTCAGCAGATTTAACCACAACCACATGTTCCTAATTGTCTAGTCATGTGATAAGGATGGAATTTTAGTTACCATAAGGTTCCGACAAGTGTACGGGTTGGATTCATGGCACGGTTTCCTTGAAACGATCCTAACGGTTACCCGAATACTATATATACCCCATCACCCCAATGCAAAACTTACAAGAATTCTGATTTTGAGAGCTCTAAGTTGAAACCATTGTTTCATACCTGAGTTCTTGAATCGGGATTAGCATTCGGGGACCCTTCGTAAGTATTCTTTCGTTCTTTTCCTTATTTTATTGCTTTAGAGTCAGAAAGTCAAACTTTGTTTGACTTTCAGCGTTGACCAGTAATGGTCAATGCGAAGTTCGTTTGAACTTCGCAACGTGAGTGTAATCACGTTGGTCATAGTCCCTTGGGACTATGCCCACTGGTTACCACGTTGTCTAGGGTCGTAGGGTAGGCGATCTAATAAATCGCCTATACCTTCGAACTCGACCCATTTGGTCGATCATTAGGATCCGACCAAATACATTAGGTGACCATAGTAGGTAGGGAATAACCTTCCGGGGTTATACCCTATGGTCGCATCGTTTAAGTAGTTGTATGATAGGTAGTTTATATGCCTTAGGTAAATTACCAGAATACCCTTTTCATGTATAATTGGTAATTAAGCATATGTAACCTAAACCTTTGTCACATAACTGATTATGTAACATGTATAGGCATATAACACTTGTCATAGGACTAGTTAGGCGGTCCGAACGCGTTTCACGCGCACGACACGTTAAAGTAGCATAAGCTACCTAAACGGGTCGTAATGGGTCGTAGGCAGTTAGGTTAAGTTTCATTTAGTATGTAGGCTTTGTTAAACCAAATGACACGAGTCTCTACACTCGTTTGGTTTACAAACCCTAATGCTACCCGATCTTCCGATCTAGGTCCGGTTAATTAACATAGTTACCTATATTAGGTGCCGTTTGATATCCGCGATCCCTAGCATTGTTTGGTTGTTACTCAAGGACTTCTGAGCAATCTCAAGTGAGTACATAGACCCCTCTTTTACTGTTTTCTAAACTGTTTTGGGGTGAAACACATGTGCCTACTTGTTACTTTCGTGCTTTCCTGTTTTCACATCATATACTTGCTATGTTCATTAGTACATTTATAGTACATGATTTCATGGTGTTCTATGCTTTGTATGATGACTTTGCATACTTAGTACATTGTTTTACATGACTTTTCTACTTTGTATGATGACTTTGCATACTTAGTACATTGTTTTATACTGTATCTCTGTTGCATATGTTCCAGTAACATATGGACACATTGTTTTACAGCTCTACCCTGTATGTTTACTCTAGCATACTAGGTACATTATCTTCATAAAACATGCTTACATTTTGGTATGACATTTGGTTTGTTTAAACTATACTATACATTCATTAACACCGATCATGCCGCTCGGTAGTAGGTAGTGGTACCATAGGACTTGACAAATCCCGTTCCGGACATCCCAGGGAAAGGGGATGAAAGGAATGACCGAATCCGAATACATATTCTCTTGATAACTCACTTTTACATAGTTATCCGTCTGTCTCAAGGCTTGGATGTATGAATTTTCACAATACCGCATAAATGTTCATATTCAGTATAGCATGCATATATCTTACAAAACATAACTTTGATTTAAACCAAGTTTTACTTCAATACTTTGTTTTGTACATTTTTACTTATGGTTTAAGTAGTCTAAATTTTACTTACCATACATATCATTTTGGTTATACATTACTTGACTACTTTTGGACTATAGACATTTGACATGGATATTTGACATAGACATTTTGACATGATTTACATCTTGACATGAACATTTTACATTGTTTGGTTTGGTTTGATTAAGTGATTAAGTAACGATGCGTGTGTAATATGATACAAGCATGGTGGATACGCCGCTGGTACTTCCTATATATAAGTGTTTGTATGGTATTACATGTCGTAACGTTATTTGAATCATTTCAGTTTGAGACATAGAACATTTCATACAAATAACATACTTTTCACAAGACATTGATTTATAAACAACTTATCTTATGCAAACACATTTTACTTGGTTATTCATTTAACCTTACATTTATTTATACTTATCATCTGATCTTATCGTTTTTCAAATGATTTAAAAGACAAAGCAAATAACAAGGTTCATGACTAAACATTTTCTCAAACATAAGTCATGAATCTTATTTTCACAAAACCTATGTATCTCACAGGCATTTTTATGCTGACGTACCTATTTTCACATGTGTTTTTCAGGAACTGTTGCATAAGATGGTCAAGATATACATAGACAGACTTGGGCTTTAGTGACAATAAAAGATGCAAGACTAGTTAATTATGTTGTATTTATTTGTTTATTAAGACATTGTAACACTTTTATTCAATAAAACGAAACTTCAATTGCCATGGATTTGAAACAATTAATTCTGTTACAACACTCCCCGATATTTCCGCCACGTTTTGTATGTTCTACGTGGTCGGGGTGTGACAGAAAAGATGGTATCAGAGCCAATGGTTATAGGGAATTAGGTTATTAGTAATGCTTTGACCTAGTCTATAACCTTCTTAGGACCCTAACGCGAGTTTACTTGCGTTTAGTCATAAAACAATACTGTCACCTATCCTTAGGCGACAACCACAACAAGAACATAAATTTCAAAACCGCTTTGAAAACTAATCATCTGTTCTAGGATGATTGATTACTAGGTTTTGAACCCTCTATTGTAAGGTTTTGAACTCTCTATTATATGGTTTTGAACCCCTTTGAGTTTTCAAAATCTCGTCAAGGTTTTGGGTTTTTAATAATGTGAACACGTGCAAACTGGAAGGGTGAATGCCTGTATTCTGGGTTTTCTGTCTAGGCAAACACTTCTTATACATCTCATCAGACGCGAGACCAGTTGTGCTTACCTGGGAATTCTTGGGATGAGTGTTCACTTATAGGCGAGCATGTCTTCGCGATACATTATTTTTGACCCATTTACTTTGATCAGTCACCGTCTCATTTGTTTGCCTTAGGTAACAAACAAATGATCGCAATCTTCATGCGTTATCATTCTGTTTTGATTGTCCAATAAACTTTCACCTGTTTCTCCCTATGCCTTTCTTTTTCTTCAAGAATGCCTCTTCATCACGATGACGCCCAGATATCTGAGCAAGCAGCCGAAATTCGCTCAGCGAATAGGCGAAGTAGCCCTGAAGACTGTTGAATTAGCTACTGCCATGTATCATCTCCAGGATGAAGCCACTCAAGAGTCACCAAGACAGGCAGGACCTAGTCAGGTGACAGCACCATCAGCCAAGAAACCAATCGAGGAATCAAAGACCATGGATGAACGATCCCCTAAGAAGTCAAAGAAGCGAAAGGCTTCTCAGAACTTCGCCATGGTCGCTCACAATGGTAAAGCAGTCCCCAACCAACCAGCTCAACCCCCTGCTAGGTGTGTATGATTTTCCTATGATACCTACATCAAGGAACTATGTTCCTTACAAACTACTCTTGTGATTCTCTCTTTCAAATGATCGCTCGTGATTCCCTCGAACATTTTAAGTACTCGTTTCATTCTAAGAAACAAAGTACAGAAGATAAAGTGACATTATGAGTGATCATGCTTCTGCACATCAGTGCCTTTGAATCCTTGGTTAGATAACTAAGGGTGTTTTCAAATCTCATACCCATTACGTTTTAATTTTTCAACATACACAGTACCAGTATTTCAAAACAATCTTCATGATCTCAAAACATTTCATATAGTTTGAAAACAATTTTTTCTAGATGCATTGTCTATGTTATTTCAAAAACATTGGCCATGTTATCAAAACCAACCTTTCTAATTTCAAAATATTTCATATAGTATAAAGACAATATTAACACAATACATTTTCTGATCAAGTGCATGATTTCGAAAAGCATCATTCATGTCTTTCAAAAACCTTATACATAATTTCAAAATTCATCTCGCATGATTTTAAAACATTTTTGTAAATATATCTACCTAATACACCTACTTTATGATTTCAAAAAGTATTATATATAAGGTTTCAAAAACGTTAACCACATTTTTCTTAAAAGAACCCCATGCATAGTTTTCAAAAATATTTTTTCCTCATACATTGACTTAACCTTCAAAATTCTGCTTCATATGTCGCCTTGACATATCAAGCATCTCAACTTCTTAAGCATTTTACATCATGTTTTGACCTAAGCACGTCCAGTGCAAGGTTTCAAAACATCTCCAACTTTTAAATCCATATGGGATCTTTTTATCCTCACAATTAGATCCTTGTGGATGATTATTATTCAAATCAGAGTCCTTAATTGGATTCCTTATGTACCTTAATTCGAACACTTCGGTTCCAGATAATCGAAGTCGAATTTTCTTTTTGAATCTTTCTATCTTTATAGTTGGATTCTTGATAACGTTTAAAGTACCAAATGAAATCCACGGAATGGATTCCTAGTGTGCTTTAAATGCATGTACGCAATTTACAAGACAAATTAACAAACAATTTTGTGGTTATGTGACTATGTGTTTACTCATCTTATGTTTTCTTTTATGCATTTTTTGGTGTTTTTAATACTCTGGATATTCTTTATCCAAATCCATGCAGAATCTTTCATATCTTCATATGATGGATTCGTAGCAGGATATTCAAAAGGTACTATCTCAAATCCTTAATGGGCTTCTATGTAATAGTTAAGACCCTTGGATTTTTAGTACTACTCCATGATTCATAAAGGACCCTTTAGTGGTCTAGTAAAAAAGATTGATTCACAATTTGGTTAAAAAAAAAAATGATGACATCTAGTGATGTAGCTGAACAGACTCCTTGATAGTCTATTTAAATCATTTATTGATTTAGTCTAAAGGACTCTATGGCGGTCTAAGTCACGCTCATCACAGGATTTTTCATTTGGTTTTACCCTACACATTATAAAATAGACAGTGTGAACTGTGCAAGGAATTCTCTAATTATGTATGCGCACATAATTATGAAATTTAGTGCACAGAAATCCAGTAAGATTTATTATGTGAAGGAACCGATAGTGACAACAATAACAAAATGATAACGATGTAATGGAGGCATGGTGGACGCACCAATGACGCTTTATATACTTGTATATAAGTGTCCCTCTTACATTGCAAACATAATGTTATTAAGGTTACTAGAAGTTCAAGAACCCTAACCAATGTTGTTCGATCTTTTCAACTTCATGTTTTAAACTCTTACAAGTTTCCTCTAAATAAATTTCGGGACGAAATTTCCTAAAGTAGGGGAGACTGTAACACCTGTGCCTCCACGGCCATCAAACAAATACCAAACCAATGAAATATTGTATTTCATACTTGGGATTTGTAAAAAATATGTGTATCATTTGCACATATCAATTTCTGTTCAATTTCAAACTCTAAATCGCTTTCTGGAAGGTTATACGCGCACTGATGCGTAAATATAACCAGTTTAATGCAACAAACACTCCGGAATAGTGAAATAGGTTTAACATACCTTAAATAACCTTTACATAACTTAGATATAAGTTTTGGAAGGTTTGGTGTGGTGAAATCAAAGTTTAATCGCTTACAGGGACTAAAGTTGACAAACTGCGAAAGTATGCCAATTTGAACTGTAACAGACATTCCGGAACATGACCATAAGTTAAACATACCATAAATATCCTTTACATAGCTTAGAAATAGGCTTTGAGGGGTTAGGTGTGCTAAAATAAACTTTTGGGTCATTCAGGGACTAAAAGTGTCAAAAAGTGCACAAGTTTGCATTTTCGCGCATAACTTACGTTCTGAATACATTCGGACATCCAAAAATTTATGTAAGCATGACTACATTATATTTTAGTGTTCGCCATAAGAAAAATCCATTCGTCGCGTCATTTGGTTCGTTTTTCGCGCTTATGCGCATTCCGTCGTAATTAAGCGAACATCGCGTTCGTACGGCTAAACGAACCGACATCCGAGATATTTTTGAACACATTTTAAGTTCCCTATACTTTAACTTCATTTTAGAGCTTTGAAATGGGGTTAACGGGCCTTAAACGTGTCGAAAATGGGCTGAATGCATGACAGGGACTAAAAGTGTAATTCTGCCAAACTATGGCTAGCGGTGCGCTACACTTTTAGTGTAGCGGTGCGCTAGCCATGCTCAGACCAGATGCAGAGTACTAAACAGCCTGTTTTCAGCAGATTTAACCACAACCACATGTTCCTAATTGTCTAGTCATGTGATAAGGATGGAATTTTAGTTACCATAAGGTTCCGACAAGTGTACGGGTTGGATTCATGGCACGGTTTCCTTGAAACGATCCTAACGGTTACCCGAATACTATATATACCCCATCACCCCAATGCAAAACTTACAAGAATTCTGATTTTGAGAGCTCTAAGTTGAAACCATTGTTTCATACCTGAGTTCTTGAATCGGGATTAGCATTCGGGGACCCTTCGTAAGTATTCTTTCGTTCTTTTCCTTATTTTATTGCTTTAGAGTCAGAAAGTCAAACTTTGTTTGACTTTCAGCGTTGACCAGTAATGGTCAATGCGAAGTTCGTTTGAACTTCGCAACGTGAGTGTAATCACGTTGGTCATAGTCCCTTGGGACTATGCCCACTGGTTACCACGTTGTCTAGGGTCGTAGGGTAGGCGATCTAATAAATCGCCTATACCTTCGAACTCGACCCATTTGGTCGATCATTAGGATCCGACCAAATACATTAGGTGACCATAGTAGGTAGGGAATAACCTTCCGGGGTTATACCCTATGGTCGCATCGTTTAAGTAGTTGTATGATAGGTAGTTTATATGCCTTAGGTAAATTACCAGAATACCCTTTTCATGTATAATTGGTAATTAAGCATATGTAACCTAAACCTTTGTCACATAACTGATTATGTAACATGTATAGGCATATAACACTTGTCATAGGACTAGTTAGGCGGTCCGAACGCGTTTCACGCGCACGACACGTTAAAGTAGCATAAGCTACCTAAACGGGTCGTAATGGGTCGTAGGCAGTTAGGTTAAGTTTCATTTAGTATGTAGGCTTTGTTAAACCAAATGACACGAGTCTCTACACTCGTTTGGTTTACAAACCCTAATGCTACCCGATCTTCCGATCTAGGTCCGGTTAATTAACATAGTTACCTATATTAGGTGCCGTTTGATATCCGCGATCCCTAGCATTGTTTGGTTGTTACTCAAGGACTTCTGAGCAATCTCAAGTGAGTACATAGACCCCTCTTTTACTGTTTTCTAAACTGTTTTGGGGTGAAACACATGTGCCTACTTGTTACTTTCGTGCTTTCCTGTTTTCACATCATATACTTGCTATGTTCATTAGTACATTTATAGTACATGATTTCATGGTGTTCTATGCTTTGTATGATGACTTTGCATACTTAGTACATTGTTTTACATGACTTTTCTACTTTGTATGATGACTTTGCATACTTAGTACATTGTTTTATACTGTATCTCTGTTGCATATGTTCCAGTAACATATGGACACATTGTTTTACAGCTCTACCCTGTATGTTTACTCTAGCATACTAGGTACATTATCTTCATAAAACATGCTTACATTTTGGTATGACATTTGGTTTGTTTAAACTATACTATACATTCATTAACACCGATCATGCCGCTCGGTAGTAGGTAGTGGTACCATAGGACTTGACAAATCCCGTTCCGGACATCCCAGGGAAAGGGGATGAAAGGAATGACCGAATCCGAATACATATTCTCTTGATAACTCACTTTTACATAGTTATCCGTCTGTCTCAAGGCTTGGATGTATGAATTTTCACAATACCGCATAAATGTTCATATTCAGTATAGCATGCATATATCTTACAAAACATAACTTTGATTTAAACCAAGTTTTACTTCAATACTTTGTTTTGTACATTTTTACTTATGGTTTAAGTAGTCTAAATTTTACTTACCATACATATCATTTTGGTTATACATTACTTGACTACTTTTGGACTATAGACATTTGACATGGATATTTGACATAGACATTTTGACATGATTTACATCTTGACATGAACATTTTACATTGTTTGGTTTGGTTTGATTAAGTGATTAAGTAACGATGCGTGTGTAATATGATACAAGCATGGTGGATACGCCGCTGGTACTTCCTATATATAAGTGTTTGTATGGTATTACATGTCGTAACGTTATTTGAATCATTTCAGTTTGAGACATAGAACATTTCATACAAATAACATACTTTTCACAAGACATTGATTTATAAACAACTTATCTTATGCAAACACATTTTACTTGGTTATTCATTTAACCTTACATTTATTTATACTTATCATCTGATCTTATCGTTTTTCAAATGATTTAAAAGACAAAGCAAATAACAAGGTTCATGACTAAACATTTTCTCAAACATAAGTCATGAATCTTATTTTCACAAAACCTATGTATCTCACAGGCATTTTTATGCTGACGTACCTATTTTCACATGTGTTTTTCAGGAACTGTTGCATAAGATGGTCAAGATATACATAGACAAACTTGGGCTTTAGTGACAATAAAAGATGCAAGACTAGTTAATTATGTTGTATTTATTTGTTTATTAAGACATTGTAACACTTTTATTCAATAAAACGAAACTTCAATTGCCATGGATTTGAAACAATTAATTCTGTTACAACACTCCCCGATATTTCCGCCACGTTTTGTATGTTCTACGTGGTCGGGGTGTGACATTAACGGACATTATTCAGAACGAAAATGAACAGACGGAGTCATTTTCCTCAACGAGTATTCTTCAGAAGCGGAAATGAAGGAATAAACAAACGGGGATTCATTTCCTCAACGGGCAATCTTCAGAAACGTAAAATGAACTTACGGAGTCATTTTCAACGGGTGCTTCATCATAAATGGAATTGAAAAGGAGAAACAAACGGATATTCATTTCCTCAACGGACAAATCTTCAGAAACGAAAATGAACAAACGGAGTCATTTTCAACGGGTGTTTCCTCAGAAATGGAAATGAAAATGATAGACAAACGGATATTCATTTCCTCATCGGACAAATCTTCAGAAACGAAAATGAACAAACGGAGTCATTTTCAATGGGTGCTTCCTCAGAAATGGAAATGAAAGTGATAGACAAACGGATATTCATTTCCTCAACGGGCAAATCTTCAAAAACGAAAATGAACAAACGGAGTCATTTTCAACGGGTGCTTCCTCAGAAATGGAAATGAAAATGATAGACAAACGGATATTCATTTCCTCAACGGACAATCTTCAGAAACGTAAATGAACAAACGGAGTCATTTTCAACGGGTGCTTCCTCAGAAACGGAAATGAATAGAGTTAACTTCTAGGCACATGACAAGGCTCGCTGTGGGTTCTGTGCACTAAATTCCATAATTATGTATGCATCCATAATTACGTAATTCCTTGCACAGTCCGCACAGTTTATCTTGTAATGTTCATAAGCACATAATCACATAGTTGTTTAACTTGGTTATTAATTTGTTATAAATTTGTTATCGATTGAGAACGGATATGGAAACCAGTCCATGGACTTCAATGTCCTCTGGGATCTATCTGAAGAGATAGGAAGATCTCCTAAGAATTCGATTTTGTTTTCAAAGAAACGTAATAGTCGAATTAAGGAATACAACAATTTTAGGATTTACGGAAATACCCTTAGGTACCCTATTAAGGATTTATAGTGGTACTTTGGGTATTCGTCCAGTGTTGTAACTTGCGCCTTGTACTTCGTTTCCTTAGAATAAACGGGTACTTAGGAATTTCGTGGAAACGCAAGAGATCATAGAATGGGAAAATTTTGGGGGTAGTTTGTTCTTCAAGGAATACGGTTCCTTGATTGTCGGTATTGTAAGAGATATGTTGTTTTTACATGCAACCACATAAATACATTGCAATGTATATAAAAGATTTATTTATAAACAATGATAACAACTGTTTCTTGGACCTTGACAACTAAAGAAAATAATACATAAGGATTGATTATTTCTAAACAGCGTTGTCTTCCATTCGGTCAGATGCTCATCCCTGTGCTGGATTTGCATTAGCAAGTTTTGGGCAATTTCTCCGGAAATGACCCATCTCGCCACAGTTGAAGCAAGAACCTGGTAGAAAACGACCTTGAGCGGTATTGTTGCCAGCTTGGTTTGGTGCAGCTGCAGCTGGGCAGACTCTTGCTGTATGGCCTATAAGCCCACAAGTTTGGCATTTGCGGCACTTTACATTGGCATGATGATGGAGGCTACATTGGTTGCACAAGGGTGCAGTTCCATTGTATGGCTTCCTAGCAGGGGGTTGAGCTGGTTGGTTGGGGACGGCTTGATCATTGTGAGTAACCATGGCGAAGTTCTGAGAAGCCTTTCGCTTCTTTGACTTTTTAGGGGATCCAATCTGTTCATCCATGGTATTTGATTCCTCGATTGGGTTCGATTCCTCGACCGGTTTCTTGTCACCTTTTCGGAAAAGTTTACCTTTCCTGATCTTTGATTCAGTCAAGGTTGCAGATAGCTCAATGGCCTGTCTAACTGTAGTAGGGTTGCTGCCAGTCACAATGTCTTGTATTGAGTCAGGGAGGCCATCAATGTACTTTTCTATTGCCTTATCCAAAGGCGTGACCATGTTTGGGCATAACAGACTCAACTCCTCATAACGGTCCGTGTAGGCTCGATGCTCGCCGCTGTCTTGCTCAAGATTGTCGAATTCCCTTTCCAAGGCCCTGATCTCATGACGAGGACAGAATTCCTTCATCATAAGGGTCCTAAGTTCAGCCCATGTCTGTGCTAGAGCAACTTCTGCACCACGATCTCTTATAACCCCGTTCCACCACGTAAGGGATCTCTTCTAGAACACACTCGAAGCAAACTCGACCTTGCGATTGTCAGGACACTGTACGTGGCGGAAAGTATTCTCAATGCTCTCGAACCATTGAAGAAGCCCAGTCGCTCCCTCAGAACCACTAAACTTGAGTGGTTTCGCCGAGTTAAAACTCTTGAAATTGCATGGACCATTGTTGTTGTTGTTGGCTTGATTCCATTGAGCAAAGAGGTTTGGGAATTGAGCAGCCATTTGCTGCGAAATGATTTCTGCCAATTCGGCAGTCGCTATCTAGCTTTCGCGTCGAGGAGGCATTCTAAAAGAGGAAACATGAAAGGAAACGAGTGAGAGAATTAGACAAAAAGAATGAGATGAAACAAATTTGATGAAAGCAAGGATAGTGGTCATTTGTTTGTTACTACAAAGCAACAAACGACCTCGGTGACTAATCAAAGTAAATAGGTAAAAAATAATGTATCGCGAAGACATGCTCGCCAATAAGTGAACACTCATCCCAAGAATTCCCAGGTAAGCACAACTGGTCTCGCGTCTGATGAGATGTATACGAAGTGCTTGCCTAGACAGAAAACCCAGAATACAGGCATTCACCCTTCCAGTTTGCACGTGTTCACATTATTTAAAACCCAAAACCTTGACGAGATTTTGAAAACTCAAAGGGGTTCAAAACCATATAACAGAGGGTTCAAAACCTTACAATAGAGGGTTCAAAACCTAGTAATCAATGATCCTAGAACAGATGATTAGTTTTCAAAGCGGTTTTGAAATTTATGTTCTTGTTGTGGTTGTCGCCTAAGGATAGGTGACGGTATTGTTTTATGACTAAACGCAAGTAAACTCGCGTTAGGGTCCTAAGAAGGTTATAGACTAGGTCAAAGCATTACTAATAACCTAATTCCCTATAACCATTGGCTCTGATACCATCTTTTCTGTCACACCCCGACCACGTGGAACATACAAAACGTGGCGGAAACATCGGGGAGTGTTGTAACAGAATTAATTGTTTCAAATCCGTGGCAATTGAAGTTTCGTTTTATTAATCAAATATGAAAGATTACATTGTTTTAAACAAGAACCAAAGAGTACATAACATAAAGTAACTAGTTCTTGTCTCGTTTTAAGTCACTAAGGCACAGGTCCGCCTAAGTATGTCTTGATAAATCCTATGCATCATCTCCTGAAAACACATGTGAAAATAGGTACGTTAGCATAAAAATGCCTGTGAGATACATAGGTTTATGAAAATAGGATTCATGACTTATTTGTTTAAGAAAATGTTTAGTCATGAACCCTGTAATTTGCTTTGTCTTGTAAATCATTTGAAAAACGATAAGATCAGATGATATGTATAAATAAATGTAAGGTTAAATGAATAACCATGTAAGCTGAGTTTGTATAAGATAGTTGTTTGTAAAACAATGTATTGTGAAAAGTATGTTATTTGTATAAAATGTTATATGTCAAAATTGAAATGATTCAAATAACACTACGATATGTAATACCATACAAACACTTATATATAGGAAGTACCAGCGGCGTATCCACCATGCTTGTATCATATTACACATGCCTCGTTACTTAAATCACTTACTCAAACCAACCCAACAATGTAAGATGTCTATGTTTAAACCAATTGTCAAATGTATTGAATAATATGCCAAAATGTTTATATCAAGATGTAAATCATGCAACGTATAACTAATGTTGAAAATGTTTATGTGTCAAATGTAAATCATGTAATGTATGACAATTGTAGAAATGTTTATGTATGGTCAAATACGGTTCACACGGTTCACAGATACAAACGGTTCACAGATACAAACGGTTCACAGATACAAACGGTTCACAGATACAAACGGTTCACATAGTCAAATGATTACAACGGTTCAAAATGCAGTATAATGTGTTCACATGCTGGATGAGCATATGCAACAGAAATGCAATGTAAAACAAAGTACTAAGCATGTACACAATGGACATACATAGCATAAGTGTAATGTAAAACAATGTACTAAGTATGAACTAAATGGACATACATAGCATAAAATGTAATGTAAAACGATGTACTAAGTACGCACACAATGGGCATACATAGCATGAAATGTAATGAAATCATGTACTATAAATGTACTAATGAACATAGCATGTATATGATGTGAAAACATGGAAAGCATGAAAGTAAGAAGTTAGCACATGTGTTCCACCCCAAAATGTTTGGAAAACAGTAAAAGAGGGGTCTATGTACTCACTTGAGATTGCTTAGTAGTCCTTGAGTAACAACCAAACAATGCTAGAGATCGCGGATATCAAACGGCACCTAATATAGGTAACTATGTTAATAACCGGACCTAAATCGGATCATTGGATAAAATGAGGGTTCGTAAACCAAACGAGTATAGAGACTCGTGTCATATGGTTTAACAAAGCCTTTATGCTAAAACGAAACTTAACCTAAGTGTTTGTGACCTATTACGACCCGTTTAGGTAGCTTATGCTACTTTAACGCGTCGTTCGCGTAAAACGCGTTCGGAACGCCTAACTAGTCCTATGACAAGTAAAATATGCCTTAACATGTCTAATATGGTTGTCAAATCAGTTTAGATGACAAAAGTTATGTTACATATGTTTAAAACGAATTTTGGCATCAAAGGGGTATTTTGGTAATTTACCTAAGGCATATAAACTACCTATCATACAACTACTTAAACGAAGCGACCATAAGGTATAACCTCGGAAGGTTATTCCCTATATACTATGGTCACCTAATGTGTTTGGTCGGATCCTAATGATCGACCAAATGGGTCGGGTTCGAAGGTATAAGCGATTTATTAGATCGCTTACCCTACGACCCTATACAACGTGGTAATCAGTAGGCATAGTCCCAAGGGACTATAACCAACGTGATTACACTCACGTTGCGAAGTTCAAACGAACTTCGCATTGATCATAAACTGGTCAACGCAGAAAGTCAAACAAAGTTTGACTTTCAGACTCGAAAAGCAATAAAAGAACGAAGGAATACTTACGAAGGGTCCCCGCAAGATTCGAACCCGATTCAGTCTCAGGTAGGAAGCATATACTTCCACTTAGAGAGTGTAGAATCAGATTCAAATGTGAGGGAAATGGGTAAAACAAGGTGGGTATTTATAGATTTCAGTTCACCGTTAGGATCGTTTCTTGGAGAAGAGGGAATGATCTAGCCCGTACACCTGTCGGAATGTTGTGGTAACTGATTTTGGCCACCACAAGAGTTTAACAAGTGGCACTTGACCTTTGGAGAATGTTTAGGGGCAGATAACAGCAGCCAAAATCTATTTGCTGCATCTGGACACTGCTTGCGCACCGTAACAAATAAACCCTTACGGTGCGCAAGGGCCAAGTTTGGCAGATTTACAATTTTGGTCCCTGTTGTGCTATAAGGTCATTTCCGACGCGTTTAAGGCCCGTTAACCCCGTTTCAAAGCTCTAAAATGAAGTTAAAGTATAGGGAACTTAAAATGTGCTAAAAAATATCTCGGATGTCGGTTCGTTTAGCCGTACGATTGCGTTGTTCGGTTAATTACGACGGAATGCGCATAAGCGCGAAAAACGATCCAAATGGCGTGACGAATGGATTTTTCTTATGCCAAACACTAAAATAAAATATTTTAGTGCTTACATAAATTTTTGGATGTCCGGATGTATTCAGAACGTAAGTTATGCGTAAAAGTGCAAACTTGTGCACTTTTTGACACTTTTAGTCCCTGAATGACCCAAAAGTTTATTTTAGCACACCGAACCCCTCAAAGCCTATTTCTAAGCTATGTAAAGGATATTTAAGGTGTGTTTAACTTATGGTCATGTTCCAGAATGTTCGTTACAGTTCAAATTGGCATACTTTCGCAGTTTGTCAAGTTTAGTCCCTGTAAGCGAATAAACTAGATTTTGCCATACCAAAGCCTTCAAAACTTATTTCTAAGTGATGTAAAGGTTACTTAAGGTATGTTAAGCCTATTTTACTATTCCGGAGTGTTCGTTGCATTAAACTGGTTATATTTGCGCATTAGTGCGCGAATAACCCTCCAGAAAGCGATTTAAAGCTTGAAAACGAACAAGAGTTGATATGTGTAAACGATACACATATTTTTACAAATCCCAAGTATGAAATACAATATTTCATTGGTTTGGCATTTGTTTGATGGTTGAAGTGACACAGGTGTCACAGTCTCCCCTACTTTAGGAAATTTCGTCCCGAAATTTATTCGTAGGAGTCTATTTGTGACTTTGTGTCAAATAACCACCAGAGATATGTAAGGAATAATCCTTTCATTTCCTTAACGGACATTATTCAGAACGAAAATGAACAGACGGAGTCATTTTCCTCAACGAGTATTCTTCAGAAGCGGAAATGAAGGAATAAACAAACGGGGATTCATTTCCTCAACGGGCAATCTTCAGAAACGTAAAATGAACTTACGGAGTCATTTTCAACGGGTGCTTCATCAGAAATGGAATTGAAAAGGAGAAACAAACGGATATTCATTTCCTCAACGGACAAATCTTCAGAAACGAAAATGAACAAACGGAGTCATTTTCAACGGGTGTTTCCTCAGAAATGGAAATGAAAATGATAGACAAACGGATATTCATTTCCTCATCGGACAAATCTTCAGAAACGAAAATGAACAAACGGAGTCATTTTCAATGGGTGCTTCCTCAGAAATGGAAATGAAAGTGATAGACAAACGGATATTCATTTCCTCAACGGGCAAATCTTTAGAAACGAAAATGAACAAACGGAGTCATTTTCAACGGGTGCTTCCTCAGAAATGGAAATGAAAATGATAGACAAACGGATATTCATTTCCTCAACGGACAATCTTCAGAAACGTAAATGAACAAACGGAGTCATTTTCAACGGGTGCTTCCTCAGAAACGGAAATGAATAGAGTTAACTTCTAGGCACATGACAAGGCTCGCTGTGGTTTCTGTGCACTAAATTCCATAATTATGTATGCATCCATAATTACGTAATTCCTTGCACAGTCCGCACAGTTTGTCTTGTAATGTTCATAAGCACATAATCACATAGTTGTTTAACTTGGTTATTAATTTGTTATAAGTTTGTTATCGATTGAGAACGGATATGGAAACCAGTCCATGGACTTCAATGTCCTCTGGGATCTATCTGAAGAGATAGGAAGATCTCCTAAGAATTCGATTTTGTTTTCAAAGAAACGTAATAGTCGAATTAAGGAATACGACAATTTTAGGATTTACGGAAATACCCTTAGGTACCCTATTAAGGATTTATAGTGGTACTTTGGGTATTCGTCCAGTGTTGTAACTTGCGCCTTGTACTTCGTTTCCTTAGAATAAACGGGTACTTAGGAATTTCGTGGAAACGCAAGAGATCATAGAATGGGAAAATTTTGGGGGTAGTTTGTTCTTCAAGGAATACGGTTCCTTGATTGTCGGTATTGTAAGAGATATGTTGTTTTTACATGCAACCACATAAATACATTGCAATGTATATAAAAGATTTATTTATAAACAATGATAACAACTGTTTCTTGGACCTTGACAACTAAAGAAAATAATACATAAGGATTGATTATTTCTAAACAGCGTTGTCTTCCATTCGGTCAGATGCTCATCCCTGTGCTGGATTTGCATTAGCAAGTTTTGGGCAATTTCTTCGGAAATGACCCATCTCGCCACAGTTGAAGCAAGAACCTGGTAGAAAACGACCTTGAGCGGTATTGTTGCCAGCTTGGTTTGGTGCAGCTGCAGCTGGGCAGACTCTTGCTGTATGGCCTATAAGCCCACAAGTTTGGCATTTGCGGCACTTTACATTGGCATGATGATGGAGGCTACATTGGTTGCACAAGGGTGCAGTTCCATTGTATGGCTTCCTAGCAGGGGGTTGAGCTGGTTGGTTGGGGACGGCTTGATCATTGTGAGTAACCATGGCGAAGTTCTGAGAAGCCTTTCGCTTCTTTGACTTTTTAGGGGATCCAATCTGTTCATCCATGGTCTTTGATTCCTCGATTGGGTTCGATTCCTCGACCGGTTTCTTGTAACCTTTTCGGAAAAGTTTACCTTTCCTGATCTTTGATTCAGTCAAGGTTGCAGATAGCTCAATGGCCTGTCTAACTGTAGTAGGGTTGCTGCCAGTCACAATGTCTTGTATTGAGTCAGGGAGGCCATCAATGTACTTTTCTATTGCCTTATCCAAAGGCGTGACCATGTTTGGGCATAACAGACTCAACTCCTCATAACGGTCCGTGTAGGCTCGATGCTCGCCGCTGTCTTGCTCAAGATTGTCGAATTCCCTTTCCAAGGCCCTGATCTCATGACGAGGACAGAATTCCTTCATCATAAGGGTCCTAAGTTCAGCCCATGTCTGTGCTAGAGCAACTTCTGCACCACGATCTCTTATAACCCCGTTCCACCACGTAAGGGATCTCTTCTAGAACACACTCGAAGCAAACTCGACCTTGCGATTGTCAGGACACTGTACGTGGCAGAAAGTATTCTCAATGCTCTCGAACCATTGAAGAAGCCCAGTCGCTCCCTCAGAACCACTAAACTTGAGTGGTTTCGCCGAGTTAAAACTCTTGAAATTGCATGGACCATTGTTGTTGTTGTTGGCTTGATTCCATTGAGCAAAGAGGTTTGGGAATTGAGCAGCCATTTGCTGCGAAATGATTTCTGCCAATTCGGCAGTCGCTATCTGGCTTTCGCGTCGAGGAGGCATTCTAAAAGAGGAAACATGAAAGGAAACGAGTGAGAGAATTAGACAAAAAGAATGAGATGAAACAAATTTGAATAAAGCAAGGATAGTGGTCATTTGTTTGTTACTACAAAGCAACAAACGACCTCGGTGACTAATCAAAGTAAATAGGTAAAAAATAATGTATCGCGAAGACATGCTCGCCAATAAGTGAACACTCATCCCAAGAATTCCCAGGTAAGCACAACTGGTCTCGCGTCTGATGAGATGTATACGAAGTGCTTGCCTAGACAGAAAACCCAGAATACAGGCATTCACCCTTCCAGTTTGCACGTGTTCACATTATTTAAAACCCAAAACCTTGACGAGATTTTGAAAACTCAAAGGGGTTCAAAACCATATAACAGAGGGTTCAAAACCTTACAATAGAGGGTTCAAAACCTAGTAATCAATCATCCTAGAACAGATGATTAGTTTTCAAAGCGGTTTTGAAATTTATGTTCTTGTTGTGGTTGTCGCCTAAGGATAGGTGACGGTATTGTTTTATGACTAAACGCAAGTAAACTCGCGTTAGGGTCCTAAGAAGGTTATAGACTAGGTCAAAGCATTACTAATAACCTAATTCCCTATAACCATTGGCTCTGATACCATCTTTTCTGTCACACCCCGACCACGTGGAACATACAAAACGTGGCGGAAACATCGGGGAGTGTTGTAACAGAATTAATTGTTTCAAATCCATGGCAATTGAAGTTTCGTTTTATTAATCAAATATGAAAGATTACATTGTTTTAAACAAGAACCAAAGAGTACATAACATAAAGTAACTAGTTCTTGTCTCGTTTTAAGTCACTAAGGCACAGGTCCGCCTAAGTATGTCTTGATAAATCCTATGCATCATCTCCTGAAAACACATGTGAAAATAGGTACGTTAGCATAAAAATGCCTGTGAGATACATAGGTTTATGAAAATAGGATTCATGACTTATTTGTTTAAGAAAATGTTTAGTCATGAACCCTGTAATTTGCTTTGTCTTGTAAATCATTTGAAAAACGATAAGATCAGATGATATGTATAAATAAATGTAAGGTTAAATGAATAACCATGTAAGCTGAGTTTGTATAAGATAGTTGTTTGTAAAACAATGTATTGTGAAAAGTATGTTATTTGTATAAAATGTTATATGTCAAAATTGAAATGATTCAAATAACACTACGATATGTAATACCATACAAACACTTATATATAGGAAGTACCAGCGGCGTATCCACCATGCTTGTATCATATTACACATGCCTCGTTACTTAAATCACTTACTCAAACCAACCCAACAATGTAAGATGTCTATGTTTAAACCAATTGTCAAATGTATTGAATAATATGCCAAAATGTTTATATCAAGATGTAAATCATGCAACGTATAACTAATGTTGAAAATGTTTATGTGTCAAATGTAAATCATGTAATGTATAACAATTGTAGAAATGTTTATGTATGGTCAAATACGGTTCACACGGTTCACAGATACAAACGGTTCACAGATACAAACGGTTCACAGATACAAACGGTTCACAGATACAAACGGTTCACAGATACAAACGGTTCACAGATACAAACGGTTCACATAGTCAAATGATTACAACGGTTCAAAATGCAGTATAATGTGTTCACATGCTGGATGAGCATATGCAACAGAAATGCAATGTAAAACAAAGTACTAAGCATGCACACAATGGACATACATAGCATAAGTGTAATGTAAAACAATGTACTAAGTATGAACTAAATGGACATACATAGCATAAAATGTAATGTAAAACGATGTACTAAGTACGCACACAATGGGCATACATAGCATGAAATGTAATGAAATCATGTACTATAAATGTACTAATGAACATAGCATGTATATGATGTGAAAACATGGAAAGCATGAAAGTAAGAAGTTGGCACATGTGTTCCACCCCAAAATGTTTGGAAAACAGTAAAAGAGGGGTCTATGTACTCACTTGAGATTGCTTAGTAGTCCTTGAGTAACAACCAAACAATGCTAGAGATCGCGGATATCAAACGGCACCTAATATAGGTAACTATGTTAATAACCGGACCTAAATCGGATCATTGGATAGAATGAGGGTTCGTAAACCAAACGAGTATAGAGACTCGTGTCATATGGTTTAACAAAGCCTTCATGCTAAAACGAAACTTAACCTAAGTGTTTGTGACCTATTACGACCCGTTTAGGTAGCTTATGCTACTTTAACGCGTCGTTCGCGTAAAACGCGTTCGGAACGCCTAACTAGTCCTATGACAAGTAAAATATGCCTTAACATGTCTAATATGGTTGTCAAATCAGTTTAGATGACAAAAGTTATGTTACATATGTTTAAAACGAATTTTGGCATCAAAGGGGTATTTTGGTAATTTACCTAAGGCATATAAACTACCTATCATACAACTACTTAAACGAAGCGACCATAAGG
This sequence comes from Helianthus tuberosus, assembly GCA_030545235.1. Taxonomy (NCBI): domain Eukaryota; kingdom Viridiplantae; phylum Streptophyta; class Magnoliopsida; order Asterales; family Asteraceae; genus Helianthus; species Helianthus tuberosus. The sequence continues at coordinate 58,596,364 of CM060429.1, read as the reverse complement.
TATAACCTCGGAAGGTTATTCCCTATATACTATGGTCACCTAATGTGTTTGGTCGGATCCTAATGATCGACCAAATGGGTCGGGTTCGAAGGTATAAGCGATTTATTAGATCGCTTACCCTACGACCCTATACAACGTGGTAATCAGTAGGCATAGTCCCAAGGGACTATAACCAACGTGATTACACTCACGTTGCGAAGTTCAAACGAACTTCGCATTGATCATAAACTGGTCAACGCAGAAAGTCAAACAAAGTTTGACTTTCAGACTCGAAAAGACTCAAAAAGCAATAAAAGAACGAAGGAATACTTACGAAGGGTCCCCGCAAGATTCGAACCCGATTCAGTCTCAGGTAGGAAGCATATACTTCCACTTAGAGAGTGTAGAATCAGATTCAAATGTGAGGGAAATGGGTAAAACAAGGTGGGTATTTATAGATTTCGGTTCACCGTTAGGATCGTTTCTTGGAGAAGAGGGAATGATCTAGCCCGTACACCTGTCGGAATGTTGTGGTAACTGATTTTGGCCACCACAAGAGTTTAACAAGTGGCACTTGACCTTTGGAGAATGTTTAGGGGCAGATAACAGCAGCCAAAATCGATTTGCTGCATCTGGACACTGCTTGCGCACCGTAACAAATAAACCCTTACGGTGCGCAAGGGCCAAGTTTGGCAGATTTACAATTTTGGTCCCTGTTGTGCTATAAGGTCATTTCCGACGCGTTTAAGGCCCGTTAACCCCGTTTCAAAGCTCTAAAATGAAGTTAAAGTATAGGGAACTTAAAATGTGCTAAAAAATATCTCGGATGTCGGTTCGTTTAGCCGTACGATTGCGTTGTTCGGTTAATTACGACGGAATGCGCATAAGCGCGAAAAACGATCCAAATGGCGTGACGAATGGATTTTTCTTATGCCAAACACTAAAATAAAATATTTTAGTGCTTACATAAATTTTTGGATGTCCGGATGTATTCAGAACGTAAGTTATGCGTAAAAGTGCAAACTTGTGCACTTTTTGACACTTTTAGTCCCTGAATGACCCAAAAGTTTATTTTAGCACACCGAACCCCTCAAAGCCTATTTCTAAGCTATGTAAAGGATATTTAAGGTGTGTTTAACTTATGGTCATGTTCCGGAATGTTCGTTAGAGTTCAAATTGGCATACTTTCACAGTTTGTCAAGTTTAGTCCCTGTAAGCGAATAAACTAGATTTTGCCATACCAAAGCCTTCAAAACTTATTTCTAAGTTATGTAAAGGTTACTTAAGGTATGTTAAGCCTATTTTACTATTCCGGAGTGTTCGTTGCATTAAACTGGTTATATTTGCGCATTAGTGCGCGTATAACCCTCCAGAAAGCGATTTAAAGCTTGAAAACGAACAAGAGTTGATATGTGTAAACGATACACATATTTTTACAAATCCTAAGTATGAAATACAATATTTCATTGGTTTGGAATTTGTTTTATGGTTGAAGTGACACAGGTGTCACAGTCTCCCCTACTTTAGGAAATTTCGTCCCGAAATTTATTCGTAGGAGTCTATTTGTGACTTTGTGTCAAATAACCACCAGAGATATGTAAGGAATAATCCTGTCATTTCCTTAACGGACATTATTCAGAACGAAAATGAACAGACGGAGTCATTTTCCTCAACGAGTATTCTTCAGAAGCGGAAATGAAGGAATAAACAAACGGGGATTCATTTCCTCAACGGGCAATCTTCAGAAACGTAAAATGAACTTACGGAGTCATTTTCAACGGGTGCTTCATCAGAAATGGAATTGAAAAGGAGAAACAAACGGATATTCATTTCCTCAACGGACAAATCTTCAGAAACGAAAATGAACAAACGGAGTCATTTTCAACGGGTGCTTCCTCAGAAATGGAAATGAAAATGATAGACAAACGGATATTCATTTCCTCAACGGAAAAATCTTCAGAAACGAAAATGAACAAACGGAGTCATTTTCAACGGGTGCTTCCTCAGAAATGGAAATGAAAATGATAGACAAACGGATATTCATTTCCTCAACGGAAAAATCTTCAGAAACGAAAATGAACAAACAGAGTCATTTTCAACGGGTGCTTCCTCAGAAATGGAAATGAAAATGATAGACAAACGGATATTCATTTCCTCAATGGACAATCTTCAGAAACGTAAATGAACAAACGGAGTCATTTTCAACGGGTGCTTCCTCGGAAATGGAAATGAAAAGAGTTAACTTCTAGGTACATGACAAGGCTCGCTGTGGTTTCTGTGCACTAAATTCCATAATTATGTATGCATCCATAATTACGTAATTCCTTGCACAGTCCGCACAGTTTGTCTTGTAATGTTCATAAGCACATAATCACATAGTTGTTTAACTTGGTTATTAATTTGTTATAAATTTGTTATCGATTGAGAACGGATATGGAAACCAGTCCATGGACTTCAATGTCCTCTGGGATCTATCTGAAGAGATAGGAAGATCTCCCAAGAATTCAATTTTGTTTTCAAAGAAACCTAATAGTCGAATTAAGGAATACAACAATTTTAGGATTTACGGAAATACCCTTAGGTACCCTATTAAGGATTTATAGTGGTACTTTGGGTATTCGTCCAGTGTCGTAACTTGCGCCTTGTACTTCGTTTCCTTAGAATAAACGGGTACTTAGGAATTTCGTGGAAACGCAAGAGATCATAGAATGGGAAAATTTTGGGGGTAGTTTGTTCTTCAAGGAATACGGTTCCTTGATTGTCGGTATTGTAAGAGATATGTTGTTTATACATGCAACCACATAAATACATTGCAATGTATATAAAAGATTTATTTATAAACAACGATAACAACTGTTTCTTGGACCTTGACAACTAAAGAAAATAATACATAAGGATTGATTATTTCTAAACAGCGTTGTCTTCCATTCGGTCAGATGCTCATCCCTGTGCTGGATTTGCATTAGCAAGTTTTGGGCAATTTCTTCGGAAATGACCCATCTCACCACAGTTGAAGCAAGAACCTGGTAGAAAACGACCTTGAGCGGTATTGTTGCCAGCTTGGTTTGGTGCAGCTGCAGCTGGGCAGACTCTTGCTGTATGGCCTATAAGCCCACAAGTTTGGCATTTGCGGCACTTTACATTGGCATGATGATGGAGGCTACATTGGTTGCACAAGGGTGCAGTTCCATTGTATGGCTTCCTAGCAGGGGGTTGAGTAGGTTGGTTGGGGACGGCTTGATCATTATGAGTAACCATGGCGAAGTTCTGAGAAGCCTTTCACTTCTTTGGCTTTTTAGGGGATCCAATCTGTTCATCCATGGTCTTTGATTCCTCGATTGGGTTCGATTCCTCGACCGGTTTCTTGTCACCTTTTCGGAAAAGTTTACCTTTCCTGATCTTTGATTCAGTCAAGGTTGCAGATAGCTCAATGGCCTGTCTAGATGTAGTAGGGTTGCTGCTAGTCACAATGTCTTGTATTGAGTCAGGGAGTCCATCAATGTACTTTTCTATTGCCTTATCCAAAGGCGTGACCATGTTTGGGCATAACAGACTCAACTCCTCATAACGGTCCGTGTAGGCTCGATGCTCGCCGCTGTCTTGCTCAAGATTGTCGAATTCCCTTTCCAAGGCCCTGATCTCATGACGAGGACAAAATTCCTTCATCATAAGGGTCCTAAGTTCAGCCCATGTCTGTGCTAGAGCAACTTCTGCACCACGATCTCTCATAACCCCGTTCCACCACGTAAGGGCTCTCTTCTGGAACACACTCGAAGCAAACTCGACCTTGCGATTGTCAGGACACTGTACGTGGCGGAAAGTATTCTCAATGCTCTCGAACCATTGAAGAAGCCCAGTCGCTCCCTCAGAACCACTAAACTTGAGTGGTTTCGCCGAGTTAAAACTCTTGAAATTGCATGGACCATTGTTGTTGTTGTTGGCTTGATTCCATTGAGCAAAGAGGTTTGGGAATTGAGCAGCCATTTGCTGCGAAATGATTTCTGCCAATTCGGCAGTCGCTATCTGGCTTTCGCGTCGAGGAGGCATTCTAAAAGAGGAAACATGAAAGGAAACGAGTGAGAGAATTAGACGAAAAGAATGAGATGAAACAAATTTGATGAAAGCAAGGATAGTGGTCATTTGTTTGTTACTACAAAGCAACAAACGACCTCGGTGACTAATCAAAGTAAATAGGTCAAAAATAATGTATCGCGAAGACATGCTCGCCAATAAGTGAACACTCATCCCAAGAATTCCCAGGTAAGCACAACTGGTCTCGCGTCTGATGAGATGTATACGAAGTGCTTGCCTAGACAGAAAACCCAGAATACAGGCATTCACCCTTCCAGTTTGCACGTGTTCACATTATTTAAAACCCAAAACCTTGACGAGATTTTGAAAACTCAAAGGGGTTCAAAACCATATAACAGAGGGTTCAAAACCTTACAATAGAGGGTTCAAAACCTAGTAATCAATCATCCTAGAACAGATGATTAGTTTTCAAAGCGGTTTTGAAATTTATGTTCTTGTTGTGGTTGTCGCCTAAGGATAGGTGACGGTATTGTTTTATTACTAAACGCAAGTAAACTCGCGTTAGGGTCCTAAGAAGGTTATAGACTAGGTCAAAGCATTACTAATAACCTAATTCCCTATAACCATTGGCTCTGATACCATCTTTTCTGTCACACCCCGACCACGTGGAACATACAAAACGTGGCGGAAACATCGGGGATTGTTGTAACAGAATTAATTGTTTCAAATCCATGGCAATTGAAGTTTCGTTTTATTAATCAAATATGAAAGATTACATTGTTTTAAACAAGAACCAAAGAGTACATAACATAAAGTAACTAGTTCTTGTCTCGTTTTAAGTCACTAAGGCACAGGTCCGCCTAAGTATGTCTTGATAAATCCTATGCATCATCTCCTGAAAACACATGTGAAAATAGGTACGTCAGCATAAAAATGCCTGTGAGATACATAGGTTTATGAAAATAGGATTCATGACTTATTTGTTTAAGAAAATGTTTAGTCATGAACCCTGTAATTTGCTTTGTCTTGTAAATCATTTGAAAAACGATAAGATCAGATGATATGTATAAATAAATGTAAGGTTAAATGAATAACCATGTAAGCTGAGTTTGTATAAGATAGTTGTTTGTAAAACAATGTATTGTGAAAAGTATGTTATTTGTATAAAATGTTATATGTCAAAATTGAAATGATTCAAATAACACTACGATATGTAATACCATACAAACACTTATATATAGGAAGTACCAGCGGTGTATCCACCATGCTTGTATCATATTACACACGCCTCGTTACTTAAATCACTTACTCAAACCAACCCAACAATGTAAGATGTCTAAGTTTAAACCAATTGTCAAATGTATTGAATAATATGCCAAAATGTTTATATCAAGATGTAAATCATGCAACGTATAACTAATGTTGAAAATGTTTATGTGTCAAATGTAAATCATGTAATGTATAACAATTGTAGAAATGTTTATGTATGGTCAAATACAGTTCACACGGTTCACAGATACAAACGGTTCACAGATACAAACGGTTCACAGATACAAACGGTTCACAGATACAAACGGTTCACATAGTCAAATGATTACAACGGTTCAAAATGCAGTATAATGTGTTCACATGCTGGATGAGCATATGCAACAGAAATGCAATGTAAAACAAAGTACTAAGCATGCACACAATGGACATACATAGCATAAGTGTAATGTAAAACAATGTACTAAGTATGAACTAAATGGACATACATAGCATAAAATGTAATGTAAAACGATGTACTAAGTACGCACACAATGGGCATACATAGCATGAAATGTAATGAAATCATGTACTATAAATGTACTAATGAACATAGCATGTATATGATGTGAAAACATGGAAAGCATGAAAGTAACAAGTAGGCACATGTGTTCCACCCCAAAATGTTTGGAAAACAGTAAAAGAGGGGTCTATGTACTCACTTGAGATTGCTTAGTAGTCCTTGAGTAACAACCAAACAATGCTAGAGATCACGGATATCAAACGGCACCTAATATAGGTAACTATGTTAATAACCGGACCTAAGTCGGATGATTGGATAGAATGAGGGTTCGTAAACCAAACGAGTATAGAGACTCGTGTCATATGGTTTAACAAAGCCTTCATGCTAAAACGAAACTTAACCTAAGTGTTTGTGACCCATTACGACCCGTTTAGGTAGCTTATGCTACTTTAACGCGTCGTTCGCGTAAAACGCGTTCGGAACGCCTAACTAGTCCTATGACAAGTAAAATATGCCTTAACATGTCTAATATGGTTGTCAAATCAGTTTAGATGACAAAAGTTATGTTACATATGTTTAAAACGAATTTTGGCATCAAAGGGGTATTTTGGTAATTTACCTAAGGCATATAAACTACCTATCATACAACTACTTAAACGAAGCGACCATAAGGTATAACCTCGGAAGGTTATTCCCTATATACTATGGTCACCTAATGTGTTTGGTCGGATCCTAATGATCGACCAAATGGGTCGGGTTCGAAGGTATAAGCGATTTATTAGATCGCTTACCCTACGACCCTATACAATGTGGTAATCAGTAGGCATAGTCCCAAGGGACTATAACCAACGTGATTACACTCACGTTGCGAAGTTCAAACGAACTTCGCATTGACCATAAACTGGTCAACGCAGAAAGACAAACAAAGTTTGACTTTCAGACTCGAAAAGCAATAAAAGAACGAAGGAATACTTACGAAGGGTCCCCGCAAGATTCGAACCCGATTCACTCTCAGGTAGGAAGCATATACTTCCACTTAGAGAGTGTAGAATCAGATTCAAATGTGAGGGAAATGGGTAAAACAAGGTGGGTATTTATAGATTTCAGTTCACCGTTAGGATCGTTTCTTGGAGAAGAGGGAATGATCTAGCCCGTACACTTGTCGGAATGTTGTGGTAACTGATTTTGGCCACCACAAGAGTTTAACAAGTGGCACTTGACCTTTGGAGAATGTTTAGGGGCAGGTAACAGCAGCCAAAATCGATTTGCTGCATCTGGACACTGCTTGCGCACCGTAACAAATAAACCCTTACGGTGCGCAAGGGCCAAGTTTGGCAGATTTACAATTTTGGTCCCTGTTGTGCTATAAGGTCATTTCCGACGCGTTTAAGGCCCGTTAACCCCGTTTCAAAGCTCTAAAATGAAGTTAAAGTATAGGGAACTTAAAATGTGCTAAAAAATATCTCGGATGTCGGTTCGTTTAGCCGTACGATTGCGTTGTTCGGTTAATTACGACAGAATGCGCATAAGCGCGAAAAACGATCCAAATGGCGTGACGAATGGATTTTTCTTATGCCAAACACTAAAATAAAATATTTTAGTGCTTACATAAATTTTTGGATGTCCGGATGTATTCAGAACGTAAGTTATGCGTAAAAGTGCAAACTTGTGCACTTTTTGACACTTTTAGTCCCTGAATGACCCAAAAGTTTATTTTAGCACACCGAACCCCTCAAAGCCTATTTCTAAGCTATGTAAAGGATATTTAAGGTGTGTTTAGCACACCGAACCCCTCAAAGCCTATTTCTAAGCTATGTAAAGGATATTTAAGGTGTGTTTAACTTATGGTCATGTTTCGGAATGTTCGTTACAGTTCAAATTGGCATACTTTCGCAGTTTGTCAAGTTTAGTCCCTGTAAGCGAATAAACTAGATTTTGCCATACCAAAGCCTTCAAAACTTATTTCTAAGTTATGTAAAGGTTACTTAAGGTATGTTAAGCCTATTTTACTATTCCGGAGTGTTCGTTGCATTAAACTGGTTATATTTGCGCATTAGTGCGCGTATAACCCTCCAGAAAGCGATTTAAAGCTTGAAAACGAACAAGAGTTGATATGTGTAAACGATACACATATTTTTACAAATCCCAAGTATGAAATACAATATTTCATTGGTTTGGCATTTGTTTGATGGTTGAAGTGACACAGGTGTCACAAGATCTGTTTTGGAATATGAACATGATGAACTGTTTGAAGATGTGATAAATATTTGAAAATTTCTATGTTTTGATCTGATTTCACACCTGTACGGAATTGGAAACATGTTTATGCAATTTGATTGGATAGTACAAAAAGCTGGCAAAGGTTCTAGAAGGATCCCATCACCAGGTGTGCGAGTCGCGACCGCTGGTTGCGACTCGAGACCATCAAAGTTGACAACTCGTGACTAACCAGCACACTTCAAGGACTCAAGACCTCATAGGTTACGACTCAAATGTACACTACTCAAGACCTCCTGTTTGCAACCCGAGACCTCTTGGTTGCGACTCGAGACCCCATGATCTAGAGTCGAGACCACCTGGTCTTGACTAGGCTGATTGCCTTAGTTATTGGGCCGCATTAAGTAATGACATGTTTGGGCTATGTATTCCTGCTACTGTTTAAATTGGATTGTGTGATGCTGCTACTATGTAAACTGTTTGTATGATAAGACGGGCCCAATAACATTAGTATGACATGCATGCTATGTGTTAGAAACGTGTAGGATATACGTGACTATTTATACCCAAACCTGACCTATACTGGTAACCATATTAGGACGTAGTTGACCAGCTCACTTGACCAAGTAAACTGTCTGCCGTGCATACCGAGGTGAGTTCACAACCTTTACTAAAAGCATGTGTTCCCGGTGGTTGGGAAACGGAACAAACAACGCTATCTCCTTGTGCGGTATACAAACAACGCTACCTCCTTGTATGGGGTACAAACTTTCTTTTCTCCCCTTGTGCGGGACATACAGTTAATTACTATTTATATTTGATGCAACAAGCGAGACTAAATGAAACTCTATCACTCAAGTCCCTACTCATGACACCGATTAGTCGTCGGGGCCTGCGAACAAGTTATTAGTTGATAGCGTTATTTAGGTTTCACCAACCTCACACCGTGCCTCTGGAGGATGACGGGCGTAAACTAATAGACTCTGGCAACCGTCAATGATGATAGAGCTGTCCAACGACTACGCCAAGCTGTCCAACGACTACGCTGCTCGCTGTCCGAACATGTCTCAGCCTGCATATCGAAGGATAGAGCTGTACATCAAGGGCTTGGTCCCTGAAATCCAAAGGTTGGTCACTTCAGCCAATCTCACCACGATTCATCCTGTCATTCATCTAGCTCACCGACTCACTGATTAGGCCGTGGAATAGGGCAAACTACCCAAAAGGATCAGCGCTACTACTGAAGCACCAAGTGATAAAAAGCGTAAGTGGGATGGTAACCAGGGAAAGGATGCCAACCCCACTCAGGCCCCAGCTCAGCAAAGGAAGACTGAAAACAATAAGGGCCCTCAGTAACAGGGTAGCTATCGAAGGAATCACCCCAAGTGTAACAAGTTTAACCGACACCACAGTGGGCCATGTGGAAGAAGCCAGTGTCAACGATGCAACAAGATGGGGCATGAGGCCAAAGACTGCAGGAGCCAGTTCCCAGCTCGACAGAACCAACCGCAACAGTCGCGACAAAAGTAGCAATAACAAGGCAAAAACCGTGGCTGCTACCAGTGTGGAGCAATGGGACACATGCAGAAGGATTGTCCCGAACTGAATCAGATTCGCAACAACAACCAGGGCGCTGGGAACAACAATCACAACAACAATAACAATAATGGCGGGAATGGCGCAAGAGGCAGGGCCTTTGTGATTGGAGCTGAAGAAGCAAAGAATGATCCCAACGTTGTAGCGGGTAAGTTCCTACTTGACAATCGTTTTGTTTCTGTATTATTTGATTCTGGAGCCGATGCTAGCTATGCATCCCTACGTATTAGTAAGAAGCTTAAGCATACACCTTCGTCATTAAACTCTAAGCGCGTCGTCGAATTAGCTAATGGTAGAAACAGCGAGGCCTCACACGTTGTTAGCAACTGCAAACTCGTATTATCTGGTCGGACCTTTTCCATCGACCTCTTTCCTATCATTCTTGGAAGCTTCGACGTTGTTATTGGTATGGATTGGTTATCCAAGCATTGAGCTAAAATCCTCTGTCAAGAGAAAGTCATTCGTATTCCTCGTCCTTTTGGCGAACCCCTCATCGTTCAAGGTGATAAATGTGGAGCTGTCACAGGCATCATCTCGTTCTTAAAGGCCCAGAAGTGTTTGCGAAAAGGGCATACCGCTATCCTAGCACTCGTTACCGACACACAAGAGAAGGAAAATAGGATCGAATATTTTCCCGTCGTACGCGACTATCCCGAGGTATTCCCTGAGGAATTACCTGGACTCCCTCCCCACTGTCAGGTCGAATTCCAAATCGAGCTAACTCCCGGAGCGACACCTATAGCTCGTGCACCTTATCGACTAGCCCCAACTGAACTAAAGGAACTCTCCACGCAACTGCAGAACAGTTGGAAAAGGGTTTTATCCGTCCTACTTCGTCTCCCTAGGGAGCACCAGTACTCTTTGTCAAGAAGAAGGATGGCACATTCCATATGTGTATCGACTATCGTGAGCTGAACAAGGTGACTATCAAGAACCGTTACCCACTTCCACGTATCGACGATTTGTTCGACCAGTTGCAAGGGTCGAGTTACTACTCCAAGATTGACCTGCGATCAGGTTACCATTAGTTGAGAGTCCGCGATGAGGATGTCTCCAAGACTGCATTCAGGACCCGTTATGGTCACTACGAATTCCTTGTCATGCCTTTTGGAATGACCAACGCACCTGCGGTCTTCATGGATCTCATGAACCGAGTGTGCAAACCCTACCTTGACAAGTTTGCAATCGTCTTCATTGACGACATCCTGATCTACTCAAAGAGCCAAGAGGAACATGAACAACACCTGTGTCTCATTCTCGAGCTTCTTCGCAACGAACAACTGTATGCCAAGTTCTCGAAATGTGACTTTTGGCTTCGAGAAGTCCATTTCCTTGGGCACGTGGTCAATCAGGATGGAATTCACGTTGATCCAGCTAAGATTGACTCCATTAAGAATTGCCCTACACCAAAGACTCCGACCAAAATTCGCCAATTCTTGGGATTGGCAGGGTACTATCGTAGATTCATCAAGGGATTTTCAAAGATCGCTCAACCCCTCATGACTCTTACCCAGAAGGGTATTGCTTACAAGTGAAACGATGCCCAGGAATCCGCTTTTCAGAAGCTGAAGGAGAACCTCTATAGTGCACTTATTCTTTTGTTACCAGAAGGGACTGACGACTTTGTCATCTACTGCGATGCGTCTATTCAAGGACTCGGTTGCGTGTTGATGCAATGCGAGAAAGTCATTGCCTACGCTTCTCGACAACTCAAGATTCATGAACGGAACTACACGACGCAAGACTTGGAACCCAGAGCAGTCGTCTTCGCACTCAAGATTTGGAGACATTACTTGTACGGTACAAAGTGCATGATTTACACCGATCACAAGAGTCTCCAGCATATCTGGACCAGAAGGAGTTGAACATGCGGCAGCGCAGATGGGTTGACCTCCTTAACGATTACGAATGCGCAATTAAGTATCATCCAGGCAAGGCTAATGTTGTAGCCGATGCCCTCAGCAGGAAGGAAACTAAACCTAAGCGTGTCCATGCTTTACAACTCACTATTCACTCGAACCTTCCTAGTCAGATCTGCAACGCTCAAGCTGAAGCACTGAAGGCGGAAAATCTCCTAGCTGAATCCCTACGGGGCATGGAGAAACGACTTGAACTCATGGATGACGGTATTCACTACTTTGCGGATCGTATCTGGGTTCCATCTTATGGAAATCTTCGAGAACTTGTGATGGACGAAGCGCACAAGTCTCGTTACTCGATACATCCCGGATCTGATAAGAGGTATCACGATCTCAAAACTCTGTATTGGTGGCCCAGAATGAAGGCTATCATTGCATGATATGTTAGCAAATGCTTGACTTGCGCTAGAGTCAAGATCGAATACTAGAAGCCGTCGGGATTGTTGCAACAGCCATAGTTGCCAACATGGAAATGGGAGCAAATTTCCATGGATTTCATTACAGGCTTACCAAGGTCCCAAAGCGGGAACGATACCATTTAGGTGATCGTGGAGCGCTTAACCGAGTCTTCCCACTTTCTCGCGATCAAGGAAACATACAAGTATTCGAAGCTTGCTGCTATCTACTTGAAAGAAATAGTTGCTAGGCACGGGGTGCCAATCTCTATCATTTCCGATCACAACCCACGTTTTACATCCGAGTTATGGCAAGCTACGCATAGATCTTTTGGCTCACGTCTAGATATGAGCACTACTTACCACCCGTAAACTGATGGTTAAACTGAACGCACCATCCAAACACTTGAAGACATGCTGAGAGCATGTGTCATTAATTTTGGAAACGGGTGGGAACAACACCTACCTTTGGTAGAATTTTCTTACAACAACAGCTACCACACTAGCATTCAGGCAGCACCCTTTGAGGCATTGTACGGTCGTAAATGCCGATCACCTCTATGCTGGGCGGAAGTTGGCGAAAGCCAAATTACCGGCCCAGAACTTGTAGTCGACACAACGGAAAAGATTGCCCAGATTAGACAACGCATGGCGGCAGCTCGTGACCGTCAGAAAAGCTACGGTGATAAGTGTAGGAAACCTCTAGAATTCCAGGTTGGGGACCGAGTTCTACTTAAAGTTTCACCCTGGAAGGGTGTGGTTCATTTTGGTAAACGGGGCAAGCTTAATCCGCGATACTTTGGGCCACTCGAAATTACCGAAAGGATCGGTAAGGTTGCTTATAGATTGAATCTGCCTGAAGAGCTGAGTGCGGTGCACAACGTCTTCCATGTGTCTAATCTGAAGAAGTGTCTGTCAGATGAAACACTCATCGTTCCTTTTAAGGAACTTACTATTGACGATCAACTACACTTTATTGAGGAACCGATTGAGATCACGGATCGAGAAATCAGAACCCTCAAACGTAGCAAGATACCTATAGTACGAGTTCATTGGAACTCGGGCCGTGGCCCAGAGATTACCTAGGAACGGGAAGACCAGATGAAGCGCAAGTATCCCTAGTTATTTGCAAACGAAACTCCCATCACTAAAGCTACAACGTAATTTTGGGACGAAATTCCAGACTAACGGGGGAATGATGTGACACCCCGCACAAACATTCTCGTACACACTAGCTTGTCAGTGGCTGTGTTTAACTTTCGGGACGAAAGTTCTTAAAACTTGGGGATAATGTGACACTTCGAGTTTTCCCGAGCAACCTTCTTATGTAATAACGTTATGTGTACATATATAATATTAAATGAAACCCGTTATTTATTCTGTGCATTAAATGATTCTTGATGTGTTATGTGTATTATGTCTTATATATATATATATATATATAAACCATGTGTAAGTGTGAGCCGAAACAACTAGGTCTCGACTCGAGACCGCTGACCCGCAAACAAGTGGACTGCTCACTCTCTTAACCCGGCCCAATCCTCCCTTAAGCCCACTTGAAACCCTTTTAGGGTGCACCATCGTGTAGGGCATAAAACCCCCCTCAAATGCAGCCGACATTCCCCTTTTGGCAAGGATAATCATCATATCAAATCCCTAGAAACATTCCTTATCCCCCTCTCCCTCTCACTCTAGCTTTCTCTCTCTAGAAAACCCTAAACTAAGCCTCCTTCTCATTCTCCTCTCTCTCGGATCAGCCAGTGGCAACAAGGACTCTCGAAATCAGCTCATTATCATCATTTGGAAGCTCCTTCATCGATCCTCCATACCCTCAATATCTAGCCGGTTAGTGCCTTGTTGTTTACTAGGATCTTTAGGCGTTTTTTGAATGCTTATTGATGCTTTTGCTTTGAATGGTTTGTATGAATGATGAGACACAATGTTGATGTTCCCATGCTATGTTCGATATGCAAACACTTTGGTAATCATGTATATACAAGATGACTATTTGATTTTAAGATTGTTCCTTGTTAACATGATGAGGATAGCTTAGTGTGTTCTTGGTGAAAAGATGTTCTAGTTAAATGTATGATAGTTATTAAGGGCTGTTGATGATACGTAAATAGTGAGCTAAATGGTTGTATATGTGTTAGAATGAAATAATGCTGTGATGATGATTGATTTAGATCTATTTTGGAATATGAACATGATGAACTGTTTGAAGATATGATAAATATTTGAAAATTTCTATGTTTTGATCTGATTTCACACCTGTACGGAATTGGAAACATGTTTATGCAATTTGATTGGATAGTACAAAAAGTTGGCAAAGGTTCTAGAAGGATTCCATCACCAGGTGTGCGAGTCGAGACCCCTGGTTGCGACTCGAGACCATCAAAGTTGACAACTCGAGACTAACCAGCACACTTCAAGGACTCGAGATCTCTTGATCTTGACTCGAGACCGGACTCGAGACCTCATAGTTTGCGACTCAAATGTACACTACTCGAGACCTCCTGTTTGCAACCCAAGACCTCTTGGTTGCGACTCAAGACCCCATGATCTCGAGTCGAGACCACCTGGTCTCGATTGGGCTGCCTTAAAGTAATGACATGTTTAGGCTGTGTATCCTGCTACTGTTTAAACTGGACTGTGTGATGCTGCTACTATGTAAACTGTTTGTATGATAGGACAGGCCCAATAACATTAGTATGACATGCATGCTATGTGTTAGAAACGTGTAGGATATACGTGACTATTTATACCCAAACCTGACCTATACTGGTAACCATATTAGGACGTGGTTGACCAGCTCACTTGACCAAGTAAACTGTCTTCTGAGCAAACCGAGGTGAGTTCACAACCTTTACTAAAAGCATGCGTTCCTGGTGGTTGGGAAATGGAACAAACAACGGTATCTCCTTGTGCGGGATACAAACAACGCTACCTCCTTGTGTGGGGTACAAACTTACTTTTCTCCCCTTGTGCGGGACATACAGTTAATTACTATTTATATTTGATGCAGCAAGCAAGACTAAACGAAACTCTATCACTCATGTCCCTGCTTATGATACCGATTAGTCGCTGGGGCTTGGCGAACGAGTTATTAGTTGATAGCGCTGTTTAGGTTTCACCAACCTCACACCGTGCCTCTGGAGGAGGACGGGCATGAACTAATAGACTCTGGCAACCGTCAATGATGATAGACATTGACAAATGGGGCACTCTACCGAAACGTACGGTCGTAAGGATTCGGTATAACGCAGTTTAGTAGCTTACATATGGGGTAGCTCCCAATCTCATGATATAAATGAGTAAATTAACTACTGAAACAAGTTTTTGGAATTAAAATTGGACAAACTCGTGAACTTGCCGACTTTATGTTGACACCCTACTGCATGCTTTGCAGGTATTCGGTGACTCAGGAGCTTGCAGCTTGGGGATGCGTAGTGGACGTCTAAACCCGTGTGTTGGGTTCCTTAAATAATTTAGAAACTTGAACTTTTGTTTGAACTATTCTACTATGCTTCCGCTACTTACTTAAACTGTTATTTTGGACTTAAAAACTTTTGGATTTTAACTATGGTTATCACTAACCTTTATGGTTGGTGAAAACCACTATTATTATTGTCCAGTATGATTGACGGCTGGATCCTGGTCAGTCACACGCCTCGTGGTAGTACTCCGCATGTGGATTTTGAGGGTGTGACATTTAAAAAAAAAAATAAACTAGTTTTTGTGTAACATATGTTACATTCATATGTAACATATGTTACAGTCGCGTTGCGCAAAACTTGTTTATTTATTTTTTTTAAATATCCACTCGGCGCTTTTTAGTATTTTTTTGCTCAAAACTCTTAAAAATGTATATTACATGTGTGATTTTTTCAAAATCAAAAAATGTTGGGAGGTTAGAGTTTCCTAGGTTTTCTCAATTAAAAGGGTTTTCTCCCAATACTTATATGATACAACGTAACATATATCTATAACTGATTATATATATTAATTCATATTCATAACATCCTAATGAATAGTGTCTATTTTGTATTTTTTTCTTTCTTATTTTTACCTTAACTTTTAACATGGACACTTATGGCCCCTCAACATTTCTCAAACTTTATAACATGTCATTTTTACTCCCTGGAGTTTTACATGTTTTCTTTTATGTACGCATCAATATAATCCAAATTGGTTTACGTTTCGACGTAGATGTTTTCCTGAGTTTCCTCGGGTCAAATATAATATGTTTTCATCCTTATTTTTATGTATGTCTTCAGTTGTTGATCACTTGGTGTTATAAATTCGTGTATTTGTTTTATGTTTTTCCTCGGTTTTGGTCATCGTTCGGTTAGCACGGTTTTATGTCCCCCTCGACCCCACACTGGTAGCACGGTTTTACGCCCCCACCCTGTAACGCGGACGTCTAAAACTAGTTAATATTTATATTATTGTTTATAATCTATGTCACACCCCCAAAAACCACACGCGGAGTACCACCGCTTGGAGGCGTGACATGACCAGGATCAAGCCACCAATCTTATTGAACATAAAAGTAATCAGTAAAAGTAAACGTAATCCATCCCAATACAATTGGTGCTAAATCAAAAAGCATAGCAAAGGTAGCGGAAGCATAGTTATGAACATCCAACATAAGTGTTTAGTTTAAAGAGTCATAAAGTTTTCATCAAAACATCCACAATCCGTGCCCACAATGACCGCGCCTCCCGTGCAAGCTCCAAGAGTACCTATGGTCCTTTATGGCATGTAACAGAGAGTCAACAACTAGTTGAGCGAGTTCACAGTTGGTTATTCAGTTACAGTGTTCGTATCGTAAGTCGTAAGTTCGTTTAGTAATCATGTATCGTATATAATGGTATCGCGGCCCTCTAGGCATGTTTGCGAAGTTTAGTGGGGGTTTCCCATGTTTTCTAGACTAGTTATATTTGTATCGCGGCCCTCCAGGCATGTTTGCGAAGTTTAGTAATTGTATCGCGGCCAACCCAGGCATGTTTGCGAAGATTAGTATTTGTATCGCGGCCATTCCAGGCATGTGTGCGAAGAGTAGTGGGGGCTTCCCATGTATTACTAGTCTAGCTGTATCTATAGGTGTCCTTCCCAACCCGAGGACAGTGGTGCGTATTCTAGTAGCGAAGTAAGTACATGAAATCATTCAATCCCATTCCCAACCCCGGGAATCCCATGCCTTGGTAAGAGTGTGAACTCACCTTGTTTTGCTCGGTATGCTAAGTATGTGCTCAAAGTAAGTCAATCTCGTCCTAAAGTGTGCACGTATACACAATCAGTTTGTATTTACGAAGTTGGCACGTAAGTATAATCATAGTGGATAGCGCATCAATAATTACCAAGTAGCACATTGCACATATTTGTGATCATACAAGTATTGCTTTTATACACAACAGCAGTTAACTAACCCAGTTAAGTTTAACAGAATTAACCTAAGTTATTGAACAGTTTAACCATTCGACGAAACACCCCTGTTTCGTCGTTAAGCCCCTTCGACGAATCAACTTTGATTCGTCGTGATATCCCTCGGCGAAACACATTTGTTTCGTCGTCATGTGTTTCATTGAATCAATTTCGCCGAGATTAGTGTTTCGCCAGAAGTCAGTTACGTCGAGCAGTTACATCAGTTACGCAATATCACAGAAACCCCAAATTTGCCGACATCAACAATAAGCAATCATACGGAAATCATAACACAGAAATCATCATCTAACTACCTCGGAATCGTAAAGCATTCAAGAACAACATCTCATATACATGACACCATAAAATCTGAATTCATGCCGTTCACTAACCCTAACTAAGCACATAAGAACAGATATTCATGCAATAAGATTTACACTAACCGATTCGAGATGAACAAACAAGGATTCGAGAGATAGGGATGATGGTGAACGATGGTTGTTGCCGTCGCACAGAAGAGAGAGTTCTAGGGTTTCTAATTTTTGTTAAAAGTGTGAAACAGGAAGTCGGTTAACGTAATATACGCGAGTTACCGTGCTGGGCCCTTAATGGGCTTCGGCGAATCTGGGCTCGGTGAAACACATTTGTTTCGTCGAGATGGGGTTGACGAAACGGATCCTGTTTCGTCGGGATGTTCTTGGCGAATCAACTTTTGTTTCGTCAGGTTCACTGATGTGGTAACAGTTTAAGTTTCTAAACAAGTCTTATGTTGAACAACCAAACACATACATGCAGAATTCACAATACAATACATTTCATGTTATAATCTAAATCACATAAACATGTAACAATCATAGTGCCTTTCATTATAACATAACGTGTATAGTTACAAGTCAAACGACTAAACAATCAAAGTCAACGTGCATTTTATGCGAAAGTGAAAGTCGGAAACCCGAGTTGTCACATTATCCCCAACTTGAAAGAAATTTCATCCCGAAATTTAGCATGCGGGTACTGAGGAAGCTAGGTAAGTTGTATCGTTTACTGGTTTTCCGTGGGTGTCACATCATCCCCCCGTTGAGTTGGAATTTCGTCCCGAAATTCTGTAGTAGCTTCAGCCGCTGTAGTGGTTGCACGGTTTCCGAATAACTGGGGATATTTGAGTTTCATTTGATCTTCACACTCCCAGGTGAACTCTGGGCCGCGACGGGAGTTCCAACGAACTCGAACAAGAGGTATTCTAGTGTTCTTGAGGACCTTAACATCCCGGTCCGTGATTTCAACTGGTTCCTCGATGAAATGCAACCGTTCGTCGATAGTGAGCTCCTTTAAAGGAACTATGAGGGTCTCATCTGACAGACACTTCTTCAGATTCGACACGTGAAAGACGTTGTGAACTGCACTGAGTTCAGCTGGTAAGTTTAGTCTGTAGGCCACTTTGCCTATTTTCTCTATGACTTCGAATGGTCCAACGTATCGTGGATTGAGCTTGCCTCGTTTGCCAAAACGAACAACACCCTTCCAGGGTGAAACTTTGAGTAGCACTCGATCCCCAACCTGGAACTCGAGTAGTTTTCTGTCTTTATCTGCGTATGCTTTCTGACGGTCATGAGCTGCCGCCATGCGTTGCCGTATTTGAGCAAGCTTTTCAGTAGTATCAACTACCATTTCTGGACCTGTGATCTGACTGTCACCCACCTCTGCCCAACAAAGAGGTGATCGGCATTTACGCCCGTACAATGCCTCAAACGGAGCAGCTTTTATGCTGGTGTGGTAGCTGTTGTTGTACGAAAATTCCACAAGGGGCAGATGTTTTTCCCAGCCCTTGCCAAAGTCAATTACGCACGCCCGAAGCATGTCTTCTAGAGTTTGAATAGTGCGCTCAGACTGCCCATCTGTCTGAGGGTGATAAGCTGTGCTCATGTCTAATCTAGAGCCAAAAGATTTGTGCATTGCTTGCCACAGTTCTGAAGTAAAACGTGCATCACGATCAGAGATAATAGAGGTGGGCACCCCGTGCCTCGAGACAACTTCCTTAAGGTATACGTCTGCTAGAGTGGAGAACTTATCCGTTTCCTTGATAGCCAAGAAGTGAGCAGACTTTGTGAGTCGATCCACGATCACCCAAATAGTATCATTTCCGCGCTGAGATCTAGGTAGGCCAGTAACAAAATCCATGGAAATTTGTTCCCATTTCCATTGTGGTATCTCAGGCTGTTGGAGTGGGCCTGATGGTTTTTGATATTCCGCTTTGACTCTCGCACAAGTCAAACACTTGCTAACGTAAGTGGCTATGTGAGCTTTCATGCTAGGCCACCAATATGTAGTTTTCAAATCGTGGTACATCTTATCCGAACCAGGATGTACTGAGTAGCGAGACTTATGAGCTTCATCCATTACGAGCTCGCGTAAGTTGCCATAGAGTGGGACCCAGATGCGTCCTGTTACATAGTAGGCTCCGTCAGCCTTTTGTTCTAATCGTTGCCTTGAGCCGCGTAGGGCTTCAGCCCTGACGTTTTCTGGTTTCAATGCTTCTACCTGAGCATCTCGTATCTGAGAAGGAAGACTAGACTGAATAGTGAGTTGCAATGCTCGTACACGCCTAGGTGTAGTATCCTTTCGACTGAGGGCGTCGGCCACCACATTGGCTTTGCCCGGATGGTACTTTATAGCACATTCGTAATCGTTCAGTAGTTCAACCCATCTACGTTGTCGCATGTTCAATTCTTTCTGCTTGAAGATATGTTCGAGACTCCTGTGATCGGTGTAGATGGTGCACTTAGTGCCATACAGGTAATGTCGCCATATCTTGAGCGCAAAAACAACAGCTCCCAGCTCTAGATCATGTGTAGTGTAATTCCGTTCGTGAATCTTAAGTTGGCGCGAAGCATAAGCGATAACTTTATCCCGTTGCATCAACACACATCCAAGACCTTGGATGGATGCGTCACAGTAGACTATAAAATCGTCCGTGCCTTCAGGCAATGAGAGAATAGGTGCGCTACAAAGTCTATCCTTTAAGTGCTGAAACGCTGTTTCCTGTATATCACCCCAACGATAAGCAACACCTTTCTGTGTCAGTAATGTAAGCGGCTGTGCAATCTTTGAAAAGTCTTTGATGAACCGTCTGTAATAACCCGCCAAACCCAAGAATTGGCGTATTTCGGTTGGTGTGCGAGGTGCAGGCCAGTTCTTGATCGAATCTACTTTGGATGGATCGACATGAATCCCATCCTTGTTTACCACGTGGCCTAGGAAGTGGACTTCACGAAGCCAGAAGTCGCATTTTGAAAACTTAGCGTACAGTTGTTCCGTTCGAAGGAGTTCCAAAATAAGTCGTAAGTGCTGCCCGTGTTCCTCCCGACTCTTCGAGTAAATCAGGATGTCGTCGATGAAAACAATAACAAACTTGTCAAGATAAGGTTTGCACACCCGGTTCATAAGATCCATGAAAACCGCAGGCGCGTTCGTTAGCCTGAATGGCATGACCGAAAACTCGTAATGGCCGTAGCGAGTTCTGAATGCTGTTTTGGAGACGTCCTCATCCCGGACTCTCAATTGATGGTAACCTGACCTCAGATCAATCTTCGAGTAATAGCTCGACCCTTGCAACTGGTCGAATAAGTCGTCGATGCGTGGAAGAGGATAGCGATTCTTCACGGTCACCTTGTTCAGTTCGCGGTAATCTATGCACATGCGGAAGGTACCATCTTTCTTCTTCACAAATAATACTGGAGCTCCCCAGGGCGAAGAGCTAGGACGTATGAAACCCTTTTCCAATAGTTCTTGTAACTGCTTAGACAGTTCTTCCAGTTCATTTGGAGCTAAGCGATAAGGTGCTCGAGCTATAGGTGCTGCTCCTGGAGCTAGCTCGATCTGAAATTCGACCTGGCGATGGGGCGGTAACCCAGGTAACTCTTCAGGAAACACTTGAGGAAAGTCGCGTACAACCGTAATATCCTCTAACTTCTTCTCTTTCGTTGATGTATCTGTAATGAGTGCTAAAATAGCTGTGTGGCCCTTTCGCAAACACTTCTGTGCCTTCAAGAAGGAGATGATGCCACTCACGACACCACTCTTGTCGCCTTGAACTTCGAGAGGTTCTTTTCCAGTACGGGAAATGCGAATGATCTTCTCCTTGCATAGGATATCTGCTTGTTGTTGGGATAACCAATCCATACCAATGACGATATCAAAACTACTCAGAGTTATAGGAATAAGATCGATAGAGAAAGTCTGACCAGCGAGGATAAGATTACAACCCTGAACTATGTGTGTGGCCTCTAGACTTTTTCCGTTAGCTAACTCTACGACATGTTTGGTGTTCAAAAGTGTTGGTGCGCGTTTAAGCATTTGACTAACTTTCAGAGACATATAACTGGTATCCGCACCCGAATCAAATAATACAGTAACATAAAAGTCGTCGAGAAGAAACTTACCCATAACCACATTAGGATCGTTCCTTGCATCTCCCTGACCAATCACAAATGCACGACCCCTAGCACCATTGTCGTTGTTGGTTCCCCCAATGTTGTTCCCATTGCCCTGATTATTATTGTTGTTATTCTGATTCTGGTTTAACTGGGGGCAGTTCCGCTTGAAGTGACCTTCAGCCCCACACTGAAAGCATGCCTTATTTCCTTGTTGTTGTTGCTGTGGCTGGTTTCGTGGAGCTGGTGGCTGTTGTTGCTGGTTCTGATTCGCAGGCCTTGAGCTCCTGCAATCTTTAGCTTCATGACCTACCCTTAGACATCTCTGACAGCGGCCTTTACGACACTGACCACTGTGGTGTCTGTTGCACCTGTTACACAGTGGATGAATTCCCCGATATCCACTCTGCCCCTGACCACCAGACGATTGCTGACTCGGACTCTGGTAATCACTAGTCTTGCGCTGCTGCTGTGCTTGAGACTGTACGGTAGCTGAACCCTTGCTGGAATCCCCTTCCCATTTTCGCTTGTTGTCACTGGGAGTAGCAGGAGTAGCTGGAGTGGTAGCGGTAGTGGTAGCGCTGATACGTTTAGGCAGCTTGTTCTGTTCCACTGCCTGATCGGTGAGGCGATGAGCTAGCTTGACAATCTGTTGAATGGTGCCAAGATTCGCTGAGGTTATGTGACTTTGAATTTCCGGTACCAGACCCTTGAGATACAGTTCGATACGCTTAATGGGAGGGTCTACCATAGTAGGACACAGAATAGCCAACTCATTCGATCTTCTGGTGTACGCTTCAATTTCTGACCCCGTCATTTTCAAGTGGTAAAACTCTACCTCCAGCTTATGAATGTCATCACGGCTACAGTATTCCTCTTTGATCAAATCCTTGAAATCATTCCAGGGTGTGGCGTTAGCAACAGCCAACCCTAATATCTGAACTTGCGCATTCCACCAAGTCAGCGCAATGCCTTCTAGAGTACCAGTGGCGTACTTCACCCTGCGAGCCTCAGGGCATTCACACATTTCAAATACTGACTCAAGCTTTTCAAACCAATGGAGGAGTCCAACCGCTCCTTCCGTGCCACTAAAAGTAGTAGGACGACAGTCCATGAAAGTTTTGAAGGTGCAAACAGGTGGTTGACCTCCTGCTTGTGCGGCTGCAAGTGCCGCAGCAACTCGCTCGTTAATGAGAGCCGTCAACTGGGCTTGTGTCATGTTGATACGTCCAGACATGATCTTCATAGCAAAGATAACATAAGTGAGAGAGGTTCGCGAATAGTGCGATGACAGAAGAAAGTGAGCACACAAGTATTCTCAAGCAATAAGGGTTATGTGTATCTAAGCATACCATGAGCAAAGTTCTATGTAATTCTAGCAAGTAGGCAATAAAACATGTACCATATTACCTAGGATGTTGAGTCTTGCACGTGGAGCGAAGCGTCGTTGTGGATCGTTGAGCACTGTTCTGGTTATAGTCTGGTTTTAATAAAAAACGTTTTCCCCTTATTAAAACCTAGTTCACTATAACCAATGGCTCTGATACCAATCTGGCACACCCCCAAAAACCACACGCGGAGTACCACCGCTTGGAGGCGTGACATGACCAGGATCAAGCCACCAATCTTATTGAACATAAAAGTAATCAGTAAAAGTAAACGTAATCCATCCCAATACAATTGGTGTTAAATCAAAAAGCATAGCAAAGGTAGCGGAAGCATAGTTATGAACATCCAACATAAGTGTTTAGTTTAAAGAGTCATAAAGTTTTCATCAAAACATCCACAATCCGTGCCCACAATGACCGCGCCTCCCGTGCAAGCTCCAAGAGTACCTATGGTCCTTTATGGCATGTAACAGAGAGTCAACAACTAGTTGAGCGAGTTCACAGTTGGTTATTCAGTTACAGTGTTCGTATCGTAAGTCGTAAGTTCGTTTAGTAATCATGTATCGTATATAATGGTATCGCGGCCCTCTAGGCATGTTTGCGAAGTTTAGTGGGGGTTTCCCATGTTTTCTAGACTAGTTATATTTGTATCGCGGCCCTCCAGACATGTTTGCGAAGTTTAGTAATTGTATCGTGGCCAACCCAGGCAGGTTTGCGAAGATTAGTATTTGTATCGCGGCCATTCCAGGCATGTGTGCGAAGAGTAGTGGGGGCTTCCCATGTATTACTAGTCTAGCTGTATCTATAGGTGTCCTTCCCAACCCGAGGACAGTGGTGCGTATTCTAGTAGCGAAGTAAGTACATGAAATCATTCAATCCCATTCCCAACCCCGGGAATCCCATGCCTTGGTAAGAGTGTGAACTCACCTTGTTTTGCTCGGTATGCTAAGTATGTGCTCAAAGTAAGTCAATCTCGTCCTAAAGTGTGCACGTATACACAATCAGTTTGTATTTACGAAGTTGGCACGTAAGTATAATCATAGTGGATAGCGCATCAATAATTACCAAGTAGCACATTGCACATATTTGTGATCATACAAGTATTGCTTTTATACACAACAGCAGTTAACTAACCCAGTTAAGTTTAACAGAATTAACCTAAGTTATTGAACAGTTTAACCATTCGACGAAACACCCCTGTTTCGTCGTTAAGCCCCTTCGACGAATCAACTTTGATTCGTCGTGATATCCCTCGGCGAAACACATTTGTTTCGTCGTCATGTGTTTCATTGAATCAGTTTCGCCGAGATTAGTGTTTCGCCAGAAGTCAGTTACGTCGAGCAGTTACATCAGTTACGCAATATCACAGAAACCCCAAATTTGCCGACATCAACAATAAGCAATCATACGGAAATCATAACACAGATGGGGTTGACGAAACGGATCCTGTTTCGTCGGGATGTTCTTGGCGAATCAACTTTTGTTTCGTCGGGTTCACTGATGTGGTAACAGTTTAAGTTTCTAAACAAGTCTTATGTTGAACAACCAAACACATACATGCAGAATTCACAATACAATACGTTTCATGTTATAATCTAAATCACATAAACATGTAACAATCATAGTGCCTTTCATTATAACATAACGTGTATAGTTACAAGTCAAACGACTAAACAATCAAAGTCAACGTGCATTTTATGCGAAAGTGAAAGTCGGAAACCCGAGTTGTCACAATCTATAATCTATAAACCTATATAAAGCATTTCCCATGGATAGAAATGGAATTTTCCCTCAGTTTTTTTTAAGACGCCATTTGCAAAGTCTCAAGCTAAGTTCCATGATTTTCATCTCTGCTCCCAAATCTGCCCCTCATTTAATAACGTATCAATGATTTCTTACATCCCTTACCCTCATCGACTGTTCCACATCCCCTCACCACATGAAAAACTGAATGCTGCTCTTGAATCGTTTCGCATCCAAGCCATATAAATCCATCAAATGGTACTTGCATTGCACTCGATTTGGGTTAGATTTGACTCCTAGGGTTCCAGTCGAGATTTGAATTATCTTATTCTACTATGATACCCCCACATATTTTTGATTGCTAATTTTAGTTCTAACTTATTGATTCTTATTTCAGGTCAGATGGTTTATGGATGCTTGTGTTGCCCGATTTCATACATGAAAACGTTGCTTGTTTGTGTCCTTCTCTTTATCTCCTTTAAATTGTGAACCCTAAATTTGGATGTGAAAATTGATTGAATACATGGTTATATTTCTTATTTAGGTTTTGTATTTACCTATAGAGCCATCCAAGTTCAATGCCAGATTAATATGATTTAACTGTTCATGTGTGTGTGTTTGGTTGGCTAGAATTAAGCCTAATAATCATAGCAGAACTAATATGATAAATTTTGAATCTGTTATGTATAACCTGAATCAAATCTAGGATTTAACATAACAATAATCTTTATGCAAGGAACTGCGGAAGCACGATACGGATAAGTACTGCCATCTGAGCCGGCATCTTGATGTGGTCAATCAGGCGGAGTTATGTTAATTCGAGC
Organism: Helianthus tuberosus; assembly: GCA_030545235.1. Lineage (NCBI taxonomy): Eukaryota > Viridiplantae > Streptophyta > Magnoliopsida > Asterales > Asteraceae > Helianthus > Helianthus tuberosus. The sequence continues at coordinate 58,570,646 of CM060429.1, read as the reverse complement.
CCTAAGTTTTGTCCACCAAATCATTGTATTATTATTTTTTGTTTATCTACCTTTTTTATTTGATTATAGAAAAGTATAATGCTTATATTGATAAGTCTTTTTTCTTCATAGAATGCGCTTTGTCAACAAAGATTTGTGGGTGAAGTTACATTACACTACAACCTTTGCTATGAACCTTGGTATGTCGATTTGTGGGTGAACTTACATTACACTGTGTGTCTGTAACCTTTGCTATGAACCTTGGTATGTCCTATTCTTTTCTCTTTCCTATATTGGCCTGTTACATTTTGCCGGATATATATATTTTTACAGCATCTCATGATGCTAATAAACCGTTAAAGCCGACTGAATCACCCAAACCACAGTAGATCATCTGTTGGTTCAGGTGGCTTAAAGAGCTGAGTTTGGACAGTTCAGCTACGGTTTGAAACTTGTAACCAACCGTTTAACCTATATTATGTATAATATTTATTATAACAACTCTCCTAAAATCATTAAAACACCCCTATATGTCCTAAAATACACCCCGTATACAAAAAACTGCCCCGTAATACTATTATTTTTACAAAAATCAAATAAAACAAAACCTTAAGGTCGCTCATGGGGCGCGACACATACAGGAAAGTCTGTCACGGGGCGCGACAGTTGGCCACCAGGCTGCACCCCAGCCCGCCTAGGGGTGTTCAAAAAACTCGTGGCTCGCAGCTCGCTCGAAACTCGCTCGAAAAAAGTTCGAAAAAAGCTCGGCTCGAAATTGGCTCGGTTGTAAACGAGCCAGCATGGCTCGGCTCGGTTTGTAAACGAGCCAAGCTCGAGCTTGGCCTGGCTCGGCTCGCGAGCTCGTGAGCCGGCTCGATAAGGTTTACATCTTTCATTTTTTTGTCCCACATCGCTTAGAGGACAAAAATCAAGGGAGTATCTCCCCTATAAAGAAGGGTAGACAATGTACAAAGTGAACTAACTATTTATACTTGCATATTTAGCCATTTGGTTAAATGAAGTTGCAATTATGGCCCTAAGTCTATGAAGAGATTCATTTTTAGGGCTTTTTAAGTAGTAAATTTTGCGGTTCTTTGTTAGTTCGAGCTAGATCGAGCCGAGCCGAGCCAGCTCGAATTTTAATCGAGTCGAGTTCGAGCCTCAAATCTCAGCTCGATTTGAAATTCGAGCTCGAGCCGAGCCAGCTCGAATTGAGTTCGAGTCGAGCTCGAGCTGGGCCGAGCTCGACTCGACTCAGCTCGTTTACAGCCCTAAGCCCGCCACATGGCATGACACCCGACAAGCCTATACCGGTGACTAACCGAGGCTAGGGCCTACCCTATAGCCTAGCAGGCCGCAAAGCCCTGTCTTAAATCCCTCGCGGGGCGCGAGCCGCCCCATTTCCAGCCCTATAAATAGAGAGTTCGACGTTCATTTCCAAATCGATCATCTCTCGCAAATCGTCTCAATTCTCTAGTAGTAAAAATAATTCTCGGGTATAATACCCCCTAAATAGCGAAGCTCTGCCTCGTTGTAAGTATTATAACCCCCAGTTACATATTAATTACTCTGCCCGATTGATCTAGAGCTCCGTAACGCATGTCAAGGCTCTGCCTGACTCAGTCGTTGGAGTTCTGTCTCGGGGGGAGGGTATAGCTAATGTAAATTGGGTTATTATACAACGCGTGTTCATTGTTTATTTTAAATAGATTATAACCTGTTTTGATTAAGCTGGGATTCACTCGCCAGTATTTCTTGCTGATAAAATCTTTTTAAAACGCGTTTCAGGTAACAAAATGTGAAAGCCAAATAGAAGCCAGCTGGAGAGCACTGAAGGCTTGGAAAAGTGGCTATAAAAGTTACCTAAACAAGAAATAAGTTTTATTTCAATAAATTAGGGTTTATTCCTATAAACATGTTGTAATGGAAACTTGGGTTTTTCCCATGTATTTATTAATTATAAAAGTGTGGTATTTTACTCTGATAAACTATTTTCTAACTACGGCCCTGATGAAATTTCCGCTGCCAAATTAATAAACACCGATACCACCGCTCTGAGGCTCACGGCCGCCCGCTCCCGGGTAGGGGTCGGGGGTTGCGACAGAAGGTGGTATCAGAGCTATAGCCACTGATTTCAGCCACATAAGTGTTCTGCTGACACCAAAATTTTAGCATTTATGTTAGGAAATAATCTATGTGATTACGTGTATATCTGTGTATTATTGTTTTGTGTTATTTGACAATTTGTTAGTTTACAGTATGAGTGATCAAGGTCCGTCTGACGCCTATCGTCACCTAGACAGTTCTCCCAAAAGTGAAGGAACTTCCTCACAGCCTACTCCTTCGGGGTATTCTCCTGATACCGAAGAGGGGATCTTCATTTTTAAAGCGCAATCCAAGGAACCATTCCCTATGAAAAAAGAGAGGATGGTTCAGTCGGGGAGCACATGAGCGAAGGAAGCGAATGAGAAAATTGCAGCAACAAATGGCTTTAGCAGCAGCCAATAGGGAGATGAACGCACAGACCCAAGACATAGTGAATAGACGATTGGCAAATTTTCACATATTAGCCACCACTACCGCAGATCCAAATCTAGACCAAATAATTGCACCACAGCCATTGCCACTATTCCCAACTCAACTAATGGAGATAGAACTTAACCAAGGAGATCAAACATCCCATACCCGCATTCGACCCAAATGAGATACCTAGAATCCCAGCACCTAACCCTTTAATGTATGACCCATGGGAGGATGACCATAGGGATTATCAGGAACTCTATCCATAGGGAAACCCAATGCCAAACCCCATAGCACAATATACCAATCTTAACCCTCTAGATCCATATTGGAATGTCGATCAGTATGTCCAGGAGATACTAGACAACCCATACCCATATGGAGAACCTATGCCCCAGTACCCTGAACTAATACCCGCACCACTACCGTCCATGAGTGAGGAAAATGTGCAGGAACTCCGTACTTTTGGTGAGGAGTTAGTTGAGGAAGGAGAGAGAATCAAACAAATAGGAGAGAAGCTCGTTTGGAAGTATGACAAGCGTGAAACACAATTCTAGAACCACCCCTAGAAATAATATATATATATATATATATATAAACCTAATTCCTAATACCTATTGATGCATAATTAGTAGTGTGTTTCAATTCCAGTTGTAGCTTGTAACAGGTATATACATAAAAAGAGTAGAATGTCGCAATGCTCGACGATTTTGATCAATATGTTTGTGTGATTGTTTACATTAAATCTTGTTCTGTGATATTAATACCTGATAAATGTTTATAATTCAGATGGTCAACGAAGTAAATCAGGAAAACCAGAATAACGATAATAATGGAAACCAAATAGATAACAGTGCCATTCAACACATAGTAGCACAAGGAATCATAGATGCTATGCCATATATCATCAAGACTGTTAAAGAAGCAGAAAATAATAAAACTAATAATGGAAGTAAACGACCACCTACTGAACCCAGTCACAGCGTGAATAATGGACCGTTACTCCAATTGCCTATTCCAAAAAGAAGAAGAAGAACCATGTCATATGGTTGTTCTTACAAAGAATTCTGGTCTTGCAAACCGATAGAATTCTCTGGCAATGAAGGAGCCATTGCAGCTCTACGTTGGATATAAAAGACAGAAAAAGTATTAAAAATAAGCAAATGTGCAGAGGAAGATAAGATTATGTTTGCTTCTAATCTATTTTAGAATGCAACTCTAGAATGGCGGAATACTATTATCCAGTCTAGGGGAAGAGACAGAGTCTATGGTATGGAATGGACTGACTTTAAGAACATGTTTGAAAGGAAATTCTGTCCTCCCAATGAAAAGGAACAAATTGCTAATAAATTCCAAAACCTTAGAATGACTAGAGTTGATTGTAAGGGTTACACTACCGTATTTTTCGAGTATGCTAGAATAGTGCCAACCCTAGCTTCACTAGAACCAGTATTAATCTCCCGTTACATCTGGGGATTAATTAGTAAGATCAGACATGTAGTCAAGGCAGCTAGACCACCAACCATAGAAGAAGCTGTAGAACTAGCAAGTACCTTGACCGATGAATTTGTACGTACGCAAGAAGAAAACCAGAGAAAGAACCTAGTTCAAAATCTTACCCAGGAATTTTTCTACGGTAATTCCAACAATGGGAAAAATACAGGTTCTACATCTGCACCTTACTATAAGTACTGCAAGAAGAAACATTCAGGAAGATGTTCCATCTCCTGCAACTTCTGCAAAAGGTCTGGACACAAGGAAGACGACTGTAGGAAGAAACCTAGTAATGGAATATGCTTCAATTGTGGAGAAAAGGGGCATATCAAACCGAACTGGTGTGAAACAAAGTTTTATTAATACTTCATTCTGCAAACTTCTCAATCAACCATTAACTATACTTCAACAAGAATGTCTGGTAGAAACAGCAAATGGAGAATCCATTAAGATCACTGAAATCTTGCAGGGAGCAAGGATATAAATTTTAAACCATAAATTTATTGCTAACCTTTACCCAATGAATCTGACTGGATTTGATGTCGTATTAGGAATGGATTGGTTAATAGCCAATCGCGCCAGTATTTTATGTGATCAATGTCACACCCTGACTTTTGCGGAAGCGTGATTATGGTGTGACTTGCTTAATATCATTGCATTAAATCATAACACAACTATATGATTAAAATCGAAGGTGATCATCCATTAACTTAGTTTAGAACGTGACAACATTGTTTAAAATACAGACATCATATTTGAGTACAAACCATGCAACTTGTTTTAAAGTTCATAAAGACTCGACAAAAGACATTAATTAAAACTAGGCTTTGAAGGTTGCGTCTTATCTAGAATAAGACACACAATCCAAATCCTCAGACATAGGATGACACCTCTTATTCTCAACTTTACTTGAAACATCCAAATGTCCGCCAGATCCATACTTAATTTCCTGAAATACATGTAGTTTAAAAAAAACATCAACAAAAGTTGAGCGAGTTCATGTGTGTGTTAGTGTGCACGATTAAAGCTTTATAATCATTGAAAGTATGGATGTGTGTTTGTAAAACTCCTGGTATGAAAGCAACAAGGAAAACAGATCACCAATGGTTTGCAAGGCCATTGATATATGTGAAATGATGCAGGAAAGCTCAAACCTAGCAAATTTGTCTCCGGGAAAAAGACATAGTCACCACATGGGCCACCCTGGTCCACATGGGTGTGGGCTCGCTACACCCAAATAGATCTATCACTCATGTCCCTCGGTCCTACAAGAGGATTGATGGCCTTAAGCGTCGTACCCACCACTCACATGATCTAGATGTACCCTTCCTTAGCTAACCATACCAAATCCAAATGTTTGTAAACAGTTTGTAACATGTATTTCACCCCCGAAGTTATAAAACCAAAAATAGTTAAAGAAAAGGGGGGTCATGAACTCACAGCCTTGCGTCTTCAATAATCGTAACTCAAGCTCCTTCGGTGAACACGACTACATACAACGTACTAATCTATTAGACGAACGGACCATGCCTTAGTATTAATGTCTTTGAGTTACGTTTCTTTTGTGTCTTCGATATTGTTCCAAGTTATATAACTATTTTGTTAAAATAATTAATATTTTAACTTAAATTATATTTATAAGTTTTGGAATAGTTATATATTTTTGGCTTGATACACTTCGGGTATTTACACATCTTTATCCTTCCCAAGGATGGGGGTATCTTTCACTTGTATATTTTTGCCTTGTATCGGGGTCGTATTCCGGTGTGTATTTATACGTACGTGAATACGTATTTTTATTGAATTCATTAAGTATTCTTTATGTTTAATTTCATTTTGATTTTCTGGAACATTATTTTTAATAAAAGTCCACCAATATATACTTCCAAAATATATATATTGTAATAAATATTACCTAGAAAAATTATTTATAATTTTTCTTTTGGCAAAAATATTTGTATTTCTTCATAGGTTTCAAAAATAATATATTTTCATGTCCAACATAGAAAATATATATATATAAACTCATTTTTCTCCAAGAATGATATTCTTCATATTTATTTGAGAAAATACATCTTTCATCTCAAAATATTGCATTTCATGTTTGTGTAAGAAGGCATATATTTCCTAAAAATAACATATCTTCTAAAAATTTCAAGAAATATATATATTTCATACTTGCCCAAAAATAATATATTTTTCCTTGTCAAAAATATGATTTATTTTTGTAGTAATTGTAAAAATCATATTTTTGTTTCCTTGATGTCCAAAATATTACTTACCAAAATATACTTGTAAATAAATTTTCCGGAATATTTTGTAGGTCTTATTCCATAGTTCGGTTTCTCCAATATTTTTGTGTATAACTTGTATATTTATTTTCTTGGAATTTTGGTAATATTTTGGATGGCAATTCGTGGTATTTTAATGAGTTATATTATTTCAAGTCCTAAAATAATATAACTAATACACAGAATATACAAATAATCACACATGGTGTCTTCTAAATATATATTTTCCTAATACATATTTAGTCGCTTTTATTTATGAAAATCAACCTCCAATAATTATATTTTTGTAACAAAAATTATGGCAAAGTTTTTGTAGAAAACTTATGGTTGAAATACACTTGTAAATATTTATTTAAAAATATCTTTCTAAGTGTTTATATTTTTAGGAAATTTTGCCATAGTTTCCCCTAAAAATGGAGATTTCCATGCTTTCAAGCATATCATTTTCTTCTGTAAAAACCAACACAATCAATTCACAATCATCAACAAATAATCTTTACTTACCAATTTGCCAAAAATCATGCATTTTCTACTACTTCATGAACTTGATTATTTGTAAAAATTTGTAGTAACTTACTAGTGTTATTGGTCAGCCTAGCTACCCTTTAAAATGTGATTAGTTCTTTAAAAACTTCATTTTTAAAGAAGTTAGATGTTTATAACTTCAAATCATATTTTCTAAAAATGTTTCCTTATGAAATCTTCTTGTTACACAAGTGTTTCTACACTTGTTTAACCATTAAAAATAAGATTTGTTTACGTAAGAACCAAGATTTAATAAAACTCATATTTTTAACTTGGTTTCTTTGAAGAACCATTCATAAATCTTTAGATCTACATGATTAATAACTTACTTTGATCATTATTTTCAAGAAAACCATTTAGTCATTCAAGTTCATGATTCATATGTGGATGATCCATCATCCTACCATATTTCTACTTTCACATCTTGCTAGATTATGTTTTTAATCATGATCTAGCAAGATCTTATGATGATCAACATCATTTCTACAAACAATCAATGATCAATAAGCATAACAACTCAATTTCATCAAGATTTCTTCATTAAACAAGCTTATGTTCATGTTTACTTCTTGTGTTCTTTAGTGTTCTTCATGTTTTTGATTATGATTCTTCTTTAACCATTAAAAATGAAGTAAAATGGATAGATCAAGACTCTTACCACTAGCACAAGGCTAGGGATGATTCAAGAGTAGAAAACAAGAGAATAAAAGCAAACGGTGAAGGTTCTTGAACTTCCGAAAGCTCCAAGTTTCTTTATACGGCTTCTAACACCTTTGTGTAGTAATGAAATGGATGGAAGGAAATTGGATGATGGTGGAAATGGGGTGTGTGGGTTTGACCGAGATCAAGAGAGGGGAAGGAGGAGAGAATTTGTGTGTGTGAAATGAAATCAATTTCCTTCATGTCTTACTTATAACCATTTTTGCATTTTAACCTTTGTATAACATGTTTAGGGTAACAACTCTCATCAAAAAGTCCTAATTATTACTTTATTTTGTCCAATAGGAAACCCTAATTAAGACCCCAAGTGATCCTGCATAAACCCTAAAATTTTCAGAACAATCGGAATCAGGATCAGGGCCCCTAAAACTCAGGGGGGGTAAATTCCCGTTAGTATTATCTAAACAGTTTGACGTGTAAAACGAATTTGAGCGAATGACCAACTCACCTGAGCTACTGGGACACGGGGATACCCTATGCTAGGGTGGTACCCCTCGCGCAACGCGAAGACCCCTCGCGCCACGCGAGGGCGCCCTTTTTCCAGTATATATTCAGGGGTTTGGCACTTGCAATTACGCATTGGTTCGATGTTAAAATTCGATTTATGCACTGAGATATCGTCCAAATACTACAGAAACACACACAAATCATGAATCGCTACCGCAAAACAGGGTAATAACTCGATCGCTGCTACGATCAATGTTCGATCGATTAAACTATCCAATGGATGTTTAAGTGCTGCCCACATTAGGGTTATGCTTTGTCATTCGTCGTGAATTCGATGGATGTTTAAGTATCGCACTTTGTCATTTGTTGTGAGGGTTTAATCTCGTGAGTTATCGTAAATGTTGTATTAGTTACTGACCTAGTTTCGTGTGCATTATGGTTAAATTAGGTTAACAGGCTTATCAGTAGGCTAAACTCTGCTCGAATAAATCTGCAATGTGAGTCATTCTCTTTTTATCAAACTTTGATTTCAAAATCATGTTATTTTTCAAAGTTATAATTACAGGGATTAAGTCTTTGTAATCTTCATATTACAGCCGGTATGTGGGGTTTTGTATACATTACTTGATAACCATCACCATTGGACAACGGGTTAGCCAAGGGGTGATATGACCATAATCACAGACACCATTGGACAACGAGATAGCCAATAGGTGGTCGAGTGATAAATACCGTGGGTAGTTGGTTGATATAGAAACATTGTAATCGCTCTTAATACTGTAAATTATAACCACACGTCGTTTTTAGTAAAAAGAATGATTCACCAGTATTTCCCCGCTGACAAAATATTTTTCAAACATGTTTCAGGTGATCTGTTGTGATCCAGGAAAAGTGCCGCGAAGCACTACAAGCTTAAGGAAGTGGCTCAATATAAATAAAGAAACATGTTTTGTAAAATAAAGATTTCCCAGTGAAATCACCTTATTGTAACTACCAGGGTTTTATCCCGAATTATGAATTAAATTAATCGGGCATTTTAAAGATTCTGTGAAAACCTTCCGCTGTCGCATTAATTAAATAAATACCACGGGATTTTCTGTCCCGCGGCTCCTGAACCGGGTCAAACCGGGCCGGGGGCCGTGGCAGAAAAAGGTGGTATCAGAGCCAGTGAGTTAAGCCTATTAAGTATTTTAAATACTTAATCTTCCTGATTATAATTTTGTGATTATGTGTTTTATTATTTGAATATTTGTTTACAGTATGGGTAAGCAAAGACTTTCGGATATCTACCATAAATTAGATACTTCACCGAAAGAAAAGGGAAGTTCATCCCAATCAAATTCCTCAAGATACTCAGTAGATATTGAGGAAGGAATATTTGTTCGAAAGACACAATATGAGAAGCCACTTTCTTCTAATAAAAGAAGTTTGATTATTAGGAAAAGTCAGAAGAAAATAAAGAAATCACAATCAAAAGAATTGAGGGTTAATCAGGAAACCCAGGATTTAGGCAGTAACCCACCATGGGAAGACAAGTTAGATGAAAAATGGGCAGATCTTTATATGCTAGCCACTGTAGCAGTAAATACAAATCTTTAAATACCCTGAATCAGTTTTAACACCCTTATCACCTAACAGTTAGAAACTTTATCCAATAAATAAATTTACAATAAACCCTAGTATGTTGTAATTGACAGTTGTCCTTTGTCACACAGTATGCAATAATACTTGAAGGTTATCTGTGAAATTTTGTTATAAAATTTTAACTTAGTATTTTTGCATATATGCTAAACAGCATGAATGAGTTATCTGAAGCTCTTCAGAATCTCAATCTCTATCCGGTGAAAATAGAAGTTTCCCGAGACTTTACTGGTTATATACCTGATATAGAAGAACCTATGGAATTCAACGCTCCACCTCTGGAGAAACCAAAGCCTAAGAAAAGGAGAAGATTTGTAGGATGGAGGCGTGTACGCAGGAGAAAACCAGCAACTAGGAGAATTCCCAAAATAGAGAATCCCATAGATAAAGGAAAAGGAATTGCAATCGGGGAAGATTCCAGGCAAGCAGAAATGGAAATTGGGGAAAGTTCTAAGCAAGTCGAAGAGTTGCCTTTACAGGAAGAATTGGATCGCATACTGGCAGGCTGTGATATCATTAGTCCTATCAATACCAACCTATACCCTTATCTTGCTGAAACTCAACTTCCAATAAATTTGGAACCAGCCATTCCAGATCCTCGGATTCACACCCAACCTCTAGGAGAATTGGACGAATGGTGGACAAATGACTGGCAGTTTCAAAATCTCCTCAATAACCCTTATACCTTTTTCCCTCAGTTCGACCCAGAACCTATACCAAACCCACCAATGAGCAATGAAAATTTAGCTGAACTCCGCCATTTTGGCGAGGAGCTGATATGTGCAGGGAATAGGATTCGGGAGGTGGGAGAGAAAATATCCTGGAAGTATGACGAGAGGGAACGTCGTTACTAAAGTGCCCAGGGATAGGATGGTAGTGGAAACTGTGATTGTATAATAGTAATAATGGTAATAAAATAAAGTTGTAAAATAACCTACAAATAAAACCTTTGTAAGATAACGGTGTGTAATGACGCATAATAATATATATAAAATGGGAATCATGAAATCGATAATTTTGACTATATGTGTGTTGTGAAATTTCATGATTGTTTTGTATAATTGTTATTTACTCTATACTAATAAATTATATATATTAATTATCAGATGGAAAATGCTAATAATGAACCAGTTAACGAAGTTAACCAATCTGAGCAACACCAGGAGGATCAATTTATGAATAGGCAAGATATCGAGAATATCGTTGCTCAGGGAATAGCTAATGCTATTCCAGCAATCCTTGCTGCTGCCCAGAAACCTGTTGAACCTCAACAAATCATTCCTAGTAAACGTACCCAAGAAGATAACTTCAGTAATAGCATAAACGGAGGCGGTAATCATATTAACAACGATAATGATCCACGATAGGCCCCGCTCCATAAGAAAATGAAAGCTGTAACGCCTGGATGCACTTACAAAGAATTTCTTGCCTGTAAACCAGCTGAGTTTGCAGGTAACGAAGGGGCGACTGCGGCACTACGTTGGTTAGAGAAAACGAAGCAGTAATTACCATAAGTAAATGTGCTGAAGAAGACCAGGTCATGTATGCGTCGAATCTTTTTAAAGAAGGGGCGTTAGAATGGTGGAATACAGTTCTACAAGCTAAAAGAAGAACTGTGGCGTATGCCATGCACTGGGAAGAATTTAAGAATCTTGTAGAAAGAAAATTCTGTCCCGAATACGAAAAAGAACAAATGGAAAATAAATTCCTAAACCATCGAATGATGGGTGTAGACTGTCGAGGATATACTTCGACATTCTTCGAATATGCTAGAGTGGTACCAACACTGGCTTCGCCAGAACCGGTACTTATTTCTCGCTATATTTGGGGATTGATTAGCGAAATCCGTAATATCGTTAAAGCTGCGAGACCTCGCACTATTGACGATGCGGTAGAATTAGCTAACACCCTAACTGATGAACTGATACGCACAAAAGATGAAAACAGGAAAAAGGAACTGGCTCAGAAAATTACCCAAGGATTTCGTGTGGGTAATAACAACAACTTCAAGAAAAGAGGAACGAGACAATCCTCAACTCCGCCATTCTGCAGAAATTAGAGAAAGAAGCATTTTGGAAAATGCAATGTAACCTGCAACTTTTGTAAAGTTGTAGGACATCGTGAAGAAGACTCCAGAAAGAAAACAAGAATCTGCTATAACTGTGGAGAAGCTGGACATTTCAAACCGGAATGCCCTAAATTGGTTAAACCAGCAGACAATGAAGCTAAACCAGCCGAAGGAGCTACCAAGAAGAATGTTCGAGCCTTCCAATTAACTACTCAGGAGGCAGAACTCATTCCAGATGTGATTGCTGGTACGTTCTTAGTTCACAACGTTTACGCAAAAGTATTATTTGACTCTGGTGCAAATCAAAGTTTTATCAATACTTTATTCTGCCAAGCTCTTAATTTACCTTTAACCAACCTTAGGCAGATTTTTACAGTCGAAACGGCAAATGGAAATTCTGTTAAAATAGATAAGGTTTTGCAAGAAGGAAATATAGAACTTTCAGGTCATAAATTTCATGCAAACCTATTACCAATGAATTTAGCTGGATTCGATATCGTGTTAGGAATGGATTGGTTAGTAGCCAACCATGCTCGAATTCTTTGTGACAAGAACTCTATAGAGATTCGTGCACCTACCGGAGAAGTAATCATGATTACAGGAGATAAGCCGCGAAAACCCATGAAGTTCATTTCAGTAATGAAAGTTGCTAATTATGAACGAAAGCAAGGAATAGTATATATGATTTCAGTAATCATTAGTACTAAGGATAAAGAACTTAAGGAAATTCCAGTAGTATCAGAATACCCAGATGTATTCCCAGAAGAACTACCTGGATTACCACCCAATAGGGAAGTTGAATTTAGAATTCATTTAATTCCTGGAACTACACCGATAGCCAAGGCACCTTATCGGTTAGCACCCACAGAAATGCTAGAACTAAAGAAACAATTAGATAAATTGTTAAGTAAAGGATTTATACAACCTAGTTCATCCCCGTGGGGAGCACCAGTATTGTTTGTAAAAAAGAAAGATGGGTCAATGAGAATGTGTATTGATTATAGAAAATTGAATAAGATTACAATTACGAATCGATACCCATTACCTAGGATTGATGATCTTTTCGATCAACTTCAAGGAGCTAGATACTTTACTAAGATCGATTTACGCTCCGGATATCACCAATTGAAGGTACAAGAAGAAGACATACCTAAAACTGTTTTCAGAACTAGGTATGGTCATTACGAGTTTACAGTCATGCCCTTCGGATTAACGAATGCACCTGCAGCATTTATGGACATGATGAATAGAATCTGTAAACCGTACTTGGATAAATTTGTAATTGTCTTCATTGACGATATACTTATTTATTCCAAAAGTCAGCACGAACACTGTCAGCACTTGCATGCACTCTTAACTTTGTTAAGAACAGAAAAGCTTTATCCCAAATTCTCGAAATGTGATTTTTGGCTACAGGAAGTGCAATTTTTAGGACACATGGTGAATCATGAAGGTATTCATGTAGATCCTGCTAAAATAGAAGCAATCACCAAATGGAAGGTTCCACAAACAGCTATGGAAATTAGAAGCTTTTTAGGATTAGCTGGTTACTATAGACGATTTATTAAGGATTTTTCCAAGATAGTTGAACCATTAACTAAGCTAACCTGTAAAGCGGTTAAGTTTGAATGGGGACCTAGGCAAGAAGAGGCTTTCCGAATTTTGAAGCATAAGTTAACAAATGCCCCAATTCTAGCCTTACCAGAAGGAACAGAAGATTTTGAAGTTTACTGTGATGCTTCTAAACTAGGATTAGGATGTGTACTAATGCAACGTAAGAAAGTAATTGCTTATGCTTCAAGACAATTGAAAAAGCACGAAGAAAACTATACGACTCATGACTTAGAATTAGGAGCCATAATTTTTGCCCTTAAGATTTGGAGACACTATCTGTACGGAAGTAAGTTTACTGTCTATACAGATCATAAAAGCTTAAGGTACATATTTGGGCAAAAAGAATTAAACATGAGGCAAAGAAGATGGATGGAGATACTAAGCGACTACGACTGTGATATTCAGTATCACGAAGGAAAGGCAAACGTAGTTGCAGATGCCTTAAGTCGTAAGTACCATGAAAAACAACGAAGAGTTCGTGCTCTCATATTAAATCTACAGTTAGATTTAATGGAACAACTAAAGAATGTTCAAGAAACAGCAATCAAGGACGATGCTGAAGGAATGAAAGGACGGATAAAAGAATTAGAGCAAGGAAATGATGAAATTTGGAGATTCCATCAGAAAAGGATTTGGGTACCTAGGCAAGGAGAATTAAGAAATAAAATTTTAGAGGAAGCTCATAAATCTAGGTATACTATGCATCCAGGAAACAATAAGATGTACCAAGATTTAAGAAATAATTTCTGGTGGATAGGAATGAAAAAGGACATAGCTAGATATGTTTCTAAGTGTCTGACTTGTTCGCAAGTTAAGGCAGAGCACCAGAAACCTTCGGGTCTACTACAAAAACTAGAAATGCCTATATGGAAATGGGAACTCATAACAATGGACTTTGTTACTAAGTTATCCAAAACCAGAAAAGGTAATGATGCAATTTGGGTAATTGTGGACCGATTAACCAAGTCAGCTCATTTTCTACCCATGAAGGAAACCTTTAGCATGGAAAGGTTAGCCAAGTTGTATATAGACGAAGTAGTATCCTTACATGGAGTTCCACTCTCCATTGTATCAGATAGAGATAGTCGTTTCACTTCCCACTTCTGGACTAGTTTCCAAGAAGCAATGGGAACCCGACTAAATTTAAGTACGGCATATCATCCACAAACAGACGGACAAAGTGAAAGGACGATCCAAACCCTGGAGGACATGCTTAGGGCATGTGTAATAGATTTTGGTGGAAACTGGGATGATCACTTACCTTTAATTGAATTCTCCTATAACAATAGTTATCATTCAAGTATTGAAGCTACCCCATTTGAAACATTATATGGACGAAAATGCAGAACTCCAGTTTGTTGGGCAGAAATAGGAGAAAGTCAATTATCAGGACCAGAGATTGTACAAGAAACTACCGACAAGATTACTCAAATCCAAGAAAGATTGAAGACGGCTCGAGATCGCCAGAAAAGCTATGCTGATAATCGACGAAAGCCACTGGAATTTCAAGTCGGAAATAAGGTACTTTTAAAAGTTTCTCCTTGGAAAAGAGTAGTTCGATTCGGTAAGAAAGGAAAGCTAAGTCCAAGATACGTGGGACCCTTTTCAGTGATCCAACGTATAGGACCAGTTGCTTATCGTTTACAACTACCATAAGAGTTAGCTGGAGTACATGACATATTTCATGTATCCAATCTCAAGAAATGTCTATCAGACGAATCCCTGGTCGTACCTCTTCAAGATATAGAGGTAAATGAGAAGTTAAAATTTGTAGAGAAACCACTACAAATAGAAGACCAAAAGATCAAATTTGTCAAGCACAAGCGATTAGTACTAGTTAAAGTCAAGTGGGATTCAAAAAGAGGATCCGAATACACTTGGGAGCTGGAATCAGAAATGAAGCGGAAATATCCTCAACTATTCCAGTAAATCTCGAGGACGAGATTTTTTATTAAGGTGGGGAGAATGTAACAACTCTCATCAAAAAGTCCTAAGTATTACTTTATTTTGTCCAATAGGAAACCCTAATTAAGACCCCAAGTGATCCTGCATAAACCCTAAAATTTTCAGAACAATCGGAATCAGGATCAGGGCCCCTAAAACTCGGGGGAGGGGGGGTAAATTCCCGTTAGTATTATCTAAACAGTTTGACGTGTAAAACGAATTTGAGCGAATGACCAACTCACCTGAGCTACTGGGACACGGGGCTACCCTATGCTAGGGTGGTACCCCTCGCGCCACGCGAAGACCCCTCGCGCCACGTGAGGGCGCCCTTTTTCCAGTATATATTCAGGGGTTTGGCACTTGCAATTACGCGTTGGTTCGACGTTAAAATTCGATTTATGCACTGAGATATCGTCCAAATACTACAGAAACACACACAAATCACGAATCACTGCCGCAAAATAGGGTAATAACTCGATCGCTGCTACGATTCAATGTCCGATCGATTAAACTATCCAATGGATGTTTAAGTGCTGCCCAC
The DNA here is from genome assembly GCA_030545235.1 of Helianthus tuberosus. Lineage (NCBI taxonomy): Eukaryota > Viridiplantae > Streptophyta > Magnoliopsida > Asterales > Asteraceae > Helianthus > Helianthus tuberosus. The sequence continues at coordinate 58,554,862 of CM060429.1, read as the reverse complement.
ATTAGGGTTATGCTTTGTCATTCGTCGTGAATTCGATGGATGTTTAAGTATCGCACTTTGTCATTTGTTGTGAGGGTTTAATCTCGTGAGTTATCGTAAATGCTGTATTAGTTACTGACCTAGTTTCGTGTGCATTTTGGTTAAATTAGGTTAACTGGCTTATCAGTAGGCTAAACTCTGCTCGAATAAATCTGCAATGTGAGTCATTCTCTTTTTATCAAACTTTGATTTCAAAATCATGTTATTTTTCAAAGTTATAATTACAGGGATTAAGTCTTTGTAATCTCTATATTACAGCCGATATGTGGGGTTTTGTATACATTACTTGATAACCGTCACCATTGGACAACGGGTTAGCCAAGGGGTGATATGACCATAATCACAGACACCATTGGACAACGAGATAGCCAATAGGTGGTCGAGTGATAAATACCGTGGGTAGTTGGTTGATGTAGAAACATTGTAATCGCTCTTAATACTGTAAATTATAACCACACGTCGTTTTTAGTAAAAAGAATGATTCACCAGTATTTCCCCGCTGACAAAATATTTTTCAAACATGTTTCAGGTGATCTGTTGTGATCCAGGAAAAGTGCCGCGAAGCACTACAAGCTTAAGGAAGTGGCTCAATATAAATAAAGAAACATGTTTTGTAAAATAAAGATTTCCCAGTGAAATCACCTTATTGTAACTACCAGGGTTTTATCCCGAATTATGAATTAAATTAATCGGGCATTTTAAAGATTCTGTGAAAACCTTCCGCTGTCGCATTAATTAAATAAATACCACGGGATTTTCTGTCCCGCGGCTCCTGAACCGGGTAAAACCGCTGGCCGGGGGCCGTGACATTTAGTAAAGTATAAACATATCTATTTAAATAATGAAATAAAATCCATTTGGTGGGGGCCATGTTGGCCGTGAACTAGGTGGGGGGGGGGTCTTAGGCTAGGTTATAATGTTATGGTTAGATCATGGTTGGAATCCAAGTGTCTAGTTACACGTTTTAGTTACTAGATATTTTTAGGAGGTGTTATGATGTTTGGGGATCATAACTAGCTTGGTAATGTTAAAACAATGATTCTAGTGTAACTTTGATGTTTCGGGTAGTGTCCGGTTGTTCGGTTGGTTACTGGTTTGTTAAAGTGCTAAACTTTGCAGTTTAGTGTGCTTTAGGTATCTTTTGTGACACTTTTGATTCCCGACACTTAGGAAAGCATTCAGGACCATTTTACCATTTTTCTGCATAATATTAGTGTGTTAATTTGCTGATTTTTGCTGAATTTTGCTGATTTCAGCACCTTTGGTGAGTTTTAGGCACTTTCCGGCACTTAAGCTATCACTATCAAGGCAGTTTTATGATCCTTACTTTCCTACACACTATACTAGTGTAATACTTAGTTTCTGGCTCATTCTGTGCCTAAGTGCACTGTCTGTCTTTGTGCTAAGTTCTGTCAGCATTTTCCTGATTTATCAGATAACTATGCTAACTGTACTTAGGGCATCATTTGAGGCAATACCGTTTTCATGCAGTAATGATATGACATTAAACAATGTATGATGCACACGTATGTATAAGACAGTAATCAGAAAGCAGTTAATTTAAATTCAGCACAGTCATTAAGCACTAACCATGATTAATTAATTGTACTGATACCTGGATTTTTGACAGTTGTCACATTCTCCCCCTGTTAAGAAAATTTCGTCCTCGAAATTTATACTGCCTTAACTCCTTAGGGTTACGTCATGCATGTATGAATTTGAATAACACCACAGTAACTAACCACAATACCGAATCAAAACCTATTGAATCAGGTGAATCCAGGGACATCTTTCTATATTTGGAATCCAATGGTTAAAAGGTATGTCTCTCAGAATTTGACATCAAGGGATACGAGTTGTATGGACGTAACATCTGGTGTTACTTACAACACATGGGTCCAATGAAAGAGGAGTTCTGACCAATAGAATTTCAACAGATTGTTTACAATATGCAAACGAATTTTAGAATCAATAACATCCGCTAGATGAACTCAAAATCAACAACTCGAAAATGATAGTAACATGAAAATGATCCGTCAACTTTCGAACAAATAAACGGATGAAATTAGGATGTTGACATTATTGAATTACGGGAAGGTATCGAAATGGAATATATTCGAATCCGACGTGTCAATGTCTTAATTCGTAGTTGCACTAAGAATGTTTAAAAGATAAGTTGAGTAAAAATATGGGTAGATGCGTGTGAAATGGTTGACCATGACTAGCACAAGCTACAAGTTTGTAACGATACCACAAGGTGTTGTAATTGACATAACTCAATAATAACGGTGACCGAACAAGTTCACCATATTTGAAATCAAATGAAAGTGTGATGAAGCGAACCTAAAAATGTGATTCAATCGGCATCGCAGAATTTTTTTTTCAATTGGATATGGAATACCAAAGAATTACTGTTTTCGATCGAAGATGAAAAAGTGAAAACGCTACAAGCACTCGATCGCTAATGAAAGAACCGTTAGGAGGTACACTGGAATATAAAATGAATCTTACGTATCATTATCTTGACACACAACTGTGTTAAGACTACTTTAATCATGATGAAACAGAACGGATTCAGAGCAAATCAATAAATAAACAATTAAATCCGAGTATGAGATGTGTAAACGAGATTAGCGCAAGCTTAAATCTAGCGAAAAACATCACCGCAAGGTGTCGAAAGCAACAAACGATTTAATGGAGCCGTAGACCAAACAAGTCTACTACGACTCGAAACAAAAGAAGCACTTGCAAAAATGAATTTGAATATGATGCCCTCAATACATCATATGATGTCTTGAATTGAAGATGCAAATGGACAAGTTCAAGCAACTGAACTTGGTTTTAGCGAGATTTGACAATAAATATATGTATCGGCAAGGGAATTTCGGCATGGTTACAAGGATAAACCATGTATGCAACTTGGAAAGTAAGAAGTTTCAAGAAAGTGTGTTGACTTGAAAGCAAAGGAGCCAACAATTTCAATAATCTAGGTCATTTGAATCATAAATCAACAATTAGCTTTTAGCAAAATAACATTTGAACTTGGATGAGACGCTTATCCGAAACGAAACCACATGCATAACAAATGGTGCATGCGTAACATATGAATTTCCAAGGAATGAAACAATGAGCACTTGTTAATATGAAGAAATGATCAAGTGTCGAGACAAAGGAGTGCTTACTTTAATGAAGAAAATTGTCGGGATGCAACTACCATTAAGAGTAGTAGAGACGCAAGAATCTACTCGCTAGAAGCAAAAGTGGGAATTTTAATGAAAGAAATTCGAGTACTTTACCCGTTTGGCTAACTAAAATAGCTCACACGACGCAGTGATAGAGCTTTTCCGAGTTAATAGACGTGGTTTCCTAAGCGATATCCTTTAACGAGTTCTGACCTACGCTCCTGGTAGTCGATGCACATACGAAAGCTATCGTCCTTCTTCTTGACGAGCAAAACTAGAGTTTCCCAAAACGAGAAACTTGGTCTGTTAACTTCCTTCTCTAACAACACCTGAAGCTACATTGACAATCCTTGCATATCCGAAGGTGTAAGTCGCTAAGGTGCCTTGGATGCAGGGCACCTTGTCGCTAAGGTGCCTTGGAAGCTAAGGTGTAAGTCGCTAAGTCGCTAAGTCAATGTGGAATTCGACTTGTCGCTGAGGGAATAATCCCGGCAAGTCTTTGGGGAAGACTTCAGGATATTCCTTTCCACAGGGATCTCTTCGAGCTTCAGTTCTTCGGCTTCCTTGTCCATGACATGAGTTAAGGAGACAATACACCCTCTACGCAAAACTTCTGTGCCTTCATACAATTGGCAATCTATAGGGGCGTATTATGTTTATCTTCACGAATCACGATCATTTCTTCGTTTGCCATCGGGGTGAGGATAATCTTCTCCTGGCACGCAATCTCTGCTCAAGCACTTGTGTCACACCCAGACCACGTAAAATAACAAAATGTGGTGGAAACGTCGGGGAGTGTTGTAACAGAATCATTGTTTCACAACCATGGATTAAACAGTTTCGTTTTATTAAATTAAACGTATTACATTACATTGGAATTAGAAACAAAACAAGAACAAATAGACTTTCATTGTTATTAAGTCACTAAGGCCTCGTCCATTCCTATGTGAGCGTACACAAAAATCATCATCAAACATCATCAACTATGGTACCTGAAACACACGTGAAAATACGTCAGCATAAAAATGCCGGCGAGTACATAGGTTTTATATGAGTGTCAGATTCATGGCTCGTTTTACATGTTGCAATACTTATTTAAAAATCTTGTTTTGAAAAGTATAATATTGCGACATAATTAACCAACTCAAATCAAGTTGGTTATAATTTGCAAAATCTCGTAGCCATGATTCTTAACTCCAAAACATTTGTTTTATTAAATCAAATTGTAAAATATCTCATAAAAACTCGTTAATAAAACTCGTATGGTTTATATTATTCAGAAAACATCTTTGTGTGACATTGTTTCGAAATCGTTTACCCAAGTGATCTAGATAACGCAACGATATATAATGTGTTAAAAGCACTTATATATAGGAAGTACCAGCGGCGTATCCACCATGCTTTTAACACATTACTCCCGCCCTGTTACCTAATCACTTCCCTAACCCAATGGTTCAAACAGTTACAAATTGTTCACATAAATCAAACGGTTACAAATGGTTTACATACATCAAACGATTACGAATGGTTCACATACATCAAATGGTTACAAATGGTTCACATACATACAACGATTACAAATGGTTCACATACATCCAACGATTACAAATGGTTCAAAACGTAAAACAATTACGCTAGCATGTTAAGTGAACATACATAGAAAAAGATAATGAAATCATGTACTACTAGTGTACTAATGAACATAGCAAGTATATGATATGAAAACATGGAAAGCATGAAAGTAACAAGTAGGCACATGTGTTCCACCCCAAAACAGTTGAAAACAGTAAAAGAGGGGACTATGTACTCACTTGAGGATGCTTAGAAGTCTTGAATAACAACCAAGCAAAGCTAGAGGGATCACGGAATCAAACGACACCTAATATAGGTAACTATGTAAATAAACAGACCTAAATCGGAGGATCGGATAAAATGAGGTTTCGTAAACCAAATGAGTGTAGGGACTCACGTAATATGGTTTAACAAAGCCTACATTCTAAAATGAAACCTAACCTAAGTGCTTACGACCCATTACGACTCGTTAAGGTAGCTTACGCCACTTTAACGCGTCGTTCGTGTAAAACGCGTTCGGACCGCCTAACTAGTCCTATGATAAGTAAAATATGCCTTAACATGTCTAATATTGTTGCCAAATCATTTTAGATATCAAAAATTATGTTACATATGCTTAAAATGAATTTTGGCTCAAAAAGGGTATTTTGGTCATTTACCTAAGGCATATAAACTACCTATCATACAACTACTTAAACGACGTGACCATAAGGTATAACCTCGGAAGGTTATTCCCTATGAAACTATGGTCACCTAATGTGTTTGGTCGGATCCTAAAGATCGACCAAACGGGTCGGGTTCGAAAGTATAAGCGGTTGTTTAAACCGCTTACCTTACGACCCTACATAAGCACTAAACCTAAAGTGACGAGCTAAACATGTTAAAACATGCTTAACGAGGTTTGAAAACAGGTTTGGTATCAAAACAAACGGTTTTGATACCTAAAATTAGTTTGGTTACAAAATACGCAAGAATACGCATTTTGGCCGAAACTACGACTCGCCACTATGCCTAGATAACGTGGTAATCAGTAGGTATCGTCACAAGAGACTAAAACCATCATGATTACGCTCACGTTATGAATTTCAAGCGAACTTCATGTTGACCATAAACTGGTCAAAGCAGAAAGTCAAACACAGTTTGACTTTCACCCGAAAAAGAACGAAAGAGGACTTACAAAAGGTCCAAGAACGAAAGTTTGACCCGATTATTCTCAGGTATGAAGTGAAATCACATCAACTTAGAGAAATATCAGATCAAATGTGAGTTGCAACAATGAGATGGATGGGGTATTTATAGTTTTTGCACAACCGTTAAGATCGTTCATCGTAAAACGAGCTTCGATCTCATCCGTACACATGTGCCCATGGTTTTGTGAAACCATGGAAGCCCCTAGTTTCATTAAAACCATGTGAAAATGAGGGGAACAGCTGGAACAAGCTGGAATTTAGATTTTTCATTTTGGTCCCTTCCTAAGATAACTATGGCAGATTGTCAATTTTGGTCCCTGAATGTGCAAAACATGGTTTTTGATGCATTTTTGACACGTTTAAGCCCTGTTAATCCCATTTAAAGGCTTTAAAATGAAGTTAAAGTATAGGGAACATGAAACATGCTCAAAAATATCTCGGAAGTCGGTTCGATTGGTCGTACGGTTGTGTTGTTCGGTTAATTACGACGAAACACGAACGAATGCGAAAATCGATCCAAATTACGCGACGAATGGAATTTTATCATGCCAATCACTAAAATAAAATATTTTAATGATTACATAAAGTTTGGATGTCCGGATGTATTCAGATTGTAAGATATGCGCGAAAATGCAAACTTATGCACTTTTTGACGCTTTTAGTCCCAGAATGACCAAAAAGTTTATTTTAGCACACCAAACCCCTCAAAGCCTATTTCTAAGCTATGTACATGATATTTAGGGTATGTTTAACTTATGGTCATGTACCGGAATGTTCGTTACAGTACAAATCGACACACTTTCTGTTAGTGCATTTATCTGTCTATCGCCTCCGTCAATCTAGTCCGTAGTAGAAAACTGAAGAAAAGAGAGTTACTTTGTTATTTTAGAGTTAGTTAGTCAAAAAGGCAAGGTGGCATAATTGTAATTAATGGGAAACCTCATTAAATGCCTTGACCTATAAATAGATCTCTAGAGCTTTTAGTTTGAAACTTTTGCTTATTTGGTGATTTGAGAGCTCTAGATCTAGAGAGGAATTGATAGACAAAGTGATTGAAGCGTTACCACGAGCTGATCAGTGGCAAACGTTTGTTTTTATTTTGAAAAATGATGCTGTGTATGATAATATTACTCTTGATGCTTTGTTTGAAAAGATTGAAAGTCATGATCTGGAGCTACAAAAGCAAAACAAGATGACTGATTCTTCACATCAACAGAACGTTGGCTTGTATTACAAAGGCAGTGTGCTTTCTGATAAAGGCGTTGGTTCACCAAAAACAGCATTCAGTGGTGAAAAGATGAAAGAACCACAAACAACATCAACAAGTCATCATTCTGGATATCATTCATCTTCAAAGACAAATTCTGATGATTCTGATGAAATTCTGTGCAACATTGCTCTTAAACTGAAGAATTCTCCTGCAATGAGCATCAATGCAGCGAAGCAGCAAATGAGTTTTCTTGCATCTGTTTTAGAGTCATATGAAGGTCTAGTAGCTGGAAAAATTGGAAATTCTGAATTGACCAAAGAAGACTACGACCAGATTGATCCGGAAGAGATGGAGCTCATTGACATCCGTTGGTGTTTAGCTAGTTGTATTCGAAGAGCTCAGAGGTATATGGAGATTACCGGGAAACAATCGCTTGGAGGTGCTTCAACAAAGCTTGGATTTGACAAATCCAAAGTGACTTGTTTCAAATGCAAGCAAAAGGGTCATTTCAAAAGAGAATGCAGAAATTCTGAAGTTGGTGAAGGAAGTGAACGTCCTTTCAACGATGATTATTATCGAAAGGCGATTTACCATCGAAGCAGAGAAGAACCAAAGTTGATTGAAGATAAGCCGAGAGAAAAATCAAGAGCTTATGCTGTAATTTACGAGGATGAAGGATATGATTGGAGTGAGGTTCTTCCAATAGATGATATTGTTGATGAAAAGTTCAAAGCTAAAGCCAAACAGGAAGAATTAAGTAAACATTATGCTCTTGTTGCTGAGATTCAAGAGGAAAACAAAGACAAAGACATTGCTGAAGTCCATGAAGAAAAAGTTGAGATCAAAGAGAAAACTCAGGAAGAGATCTTAAGTGAAAAGACTTACAGAGAAAGAAATGTAGTTTTAAACAGAATGGATGATATGCAAGAGGAGTATGAGATGGCTGTTGGTAGCAAACGATGGGATAAAAAGAGAGAATATTACTATAACAGAGAAGGAGAACCGGTTGTTCCCAGGAAAGACATAATCTTCGATGATGTTCTTCTTGCTGTCCCGTTAAGAGCTGAATACTATAGAAGAGTATTGAAAGATGACAAATATGCTAAGCAATATGAAAAGGATATCAGATATGCCATGCTATCGTGTCTGAGAAAAAGGGATGAAGAGAGAATGAAGAAGAAGGTTGAAGAAATGGTGAACAATCTGAAGAAAGATGCTGAAGAGGTTAAAGAGGAAGCTGTTACTGTAGAACAGCAGATTGAAGAAGAGGTGAAGAAAGAAGAGATAGAAGAAAAGAATGAGAATTTGGAAGTTGGTGATGCTGGTAATGAAGTTAGTGTTGAAGAAAAGCAGAATGTTGCTGAGCAGACAGAGATTGCTGAAAACACTGAAGTGCCAATCACTGAGGTAAATTCTGATTCTGAAAACTTGAAATTGATTGATCAGTGCAAGAAATGCATGGAACCGTGCAGAGCTTGTACTGAAAAAGATGAGCAATTTAGAACAAGAGATCTTGAGTTCACAAAAATTGAAAAGATTTTCAAAGAAAAATGCAAAGAAATGCTTGAAAAAGAAAAAGTTTTTAAAGAAAATGATGAAAAACTTTCAGAAAAATGTAACAAATTAGAAAAGGAAAATGAAGTTTTGAAAGAAAATGTTTTGAAAATGACAAATGAATGTGAACAAAAGGAAATTGCTTGTCAAGAAATGAAAAAGGAATATGACTCAATGAAATTAGCATATGATATTATGAAAGAGTCATACGACAAAGTGAAAGATGAAATGAAATATGCTCAATCTAGAATGAATTATATGTCTGAAACAACCAAAGAGCTTAAACGAATGTATTCTATAAAACAAGATGTTGTTAATTTCTATATTGAGGATGTTGCTAAGCTAAAGCGACAGATTGCTGATTTAGAACAGGATAACAACAAGTTAAAGAGTTACCACGTGTCGTCATATGTGCTTGAACGAATTTTCAATATAAAACCGGGTGATGGTGAGTCTGAGCAAAACAAGAAAGGTATTGGTTCAGAGTTTCATCAAGTTCCACCACCGGGAAAATTTGCATTTTATGATGAGGAAAAGGTCGAAAAAGCTTTCAACATGGTAGATCAATTGCCAGACAACATTGACATAACCTATTCCAAATCTGATGATTCTCATGATTCAGAGGTGGTAGGTAAAGTCGTTGAAAGTGTGTTGAAAGAAGAGTCGGTTGATACAGGTAAATCTGAATCACAGGATGAAGATGAAGGAAATATTCATGATGGTTATCTGAAAAACACAAAATCTGAGGAAAATTTGAATGATGATTCAAAAGGATTGGTTTATACCATGATTGGATCGGACAAATTGTTCTTAGATGTTGTATTCCCGATTCAGAATGTGATTTCAGAAAAGATTGACAAAGTTTTCAAAATGGTTGAGATTGAGAAGTCTGAGATTTCAAAGTTTGTCGGTAAGAGTCATAGAGGTTCATATAACAAACCTGGTTTCAAAAAGAAGAACATGAAGGCTGGGTTGGGTTATAAGAAGAAACAACATTGGAACAAAAATGAGACGCAGAATTTTCAAACAAAAATGAATTTTGTTCAAGGAGGCAGTTTAGAAAAAGAAAAAGAATTCAAATTGAAACAGTCTAATGATGAATTTTTTGCTTTAAAGAAAAAGCAACAACCACAAGTCAAAGATGTGTCCATGAGAACATGTTTCAAATGTGATCAAAAAGGACATCTTGCACGCAAGTGTCCTAATCTAAAACCTGTGGATGTTGACAAAAAGAAGTTTGATGCTGAAAAACAAAAATCTGAGAATGTGAGACAAAGGTCAACCAGATTTGAATCAAAACAAACTTGGGGTTACAATACAAACAAGTTTGCTTCGAATCAAAACTGGAAATCAGACCCGAACAGGTTCGATTCAAGACAGACCTGGAATTCTCACACACCCAGATTCAGAACAACACAGAGTTGGAAAACCACAGTTGATATGACAAAACCTCAAGAGTTTTGGAAACCAAGAGTTGTTGTTCAAAATCATAGTGTTCAAAAAGATTCACATTTTTACAAACGAGGAACACCAAAAGGTCAAACATGGAGTGTTAAGAAACATGTTGATTTGGTAAAAGATGAGAAAGTTGAAGTTAAAATTGAAAAAGTTTTTGTGAAAAATGACAAAGAATTTCCAGCATTGAATGAAAATTTTTGTGTTGAAATGCCTAAGGTTCAACAGACCTGGGCTAAATTGTTCAAGTAATTCAGTTAGCTGAATGTGCAGGTGCTCAACAATTCCGAAGATTGTGAGAATGAAGGTTGGAGCAGCCTGTCACAACGAGGAGAGGAGGCTGCTAGATCCTGTGTTGGTTGAAACAGGAAGTTTATATGTTTTCTGTAAATAAATAAACAATATTTTCAAAAACTCCAAAAATTGAAAAATTTGAAAAACCAAAAATATGTTTGTTTTTAATTTTTGTCAAATATTAAAAAAAAATACAAAAATATGTTTTGATTGAATATGCCGAAACCCTCACGGCTGAACAAACATGATTACTTTCATCAGATTGAAAAACGGTTTTCAAACTGTTAAGATCAATGGGTTGTATATCCTGGGGGTATGTTATATTTTCTGCTTAAAGTGTTATATTTTCTGCAAAACAGAGCATGAGATGCAGAAAATGGATGGCGAGACAAAGCTATCAGTATTGGTTGTCAAATTTTCTTTATATGGTTTTGCATTTTAGGGGGAGTAATGTTTGTTAGAAAATACAAAAACATTTGAAAATTTGAAAAAGTCAAAAACATGATAAAATTCAAAATTGAGTTTTTGCGTAAAAAGAGGAAATGATAGTACATCAGTAGACAGTTACAGTACGCTAAAGAATTGGAAAGTTTAAATGTGTTAAACGATCTCACCGTGGATGTGTCGGTAGGTTTTTATACATTTAGTAAACTTTTTCGGGATATAAACCTAAATTCAAACACTTACTTATTTCGTGGGGAACACTACTTGGATATATAGGTAACCCCTGAAATCTCGTTTGAAAGGTCTCTTAATCTGATATACTAGGTCTTTATACTCTATGATGTCTGGGGTATTATTCCGGGACTTCTGCTGAACGGTAGTTCTGACCTAGTCCCTGGCTAATACTTGCTGCAATGCTTGAAACACAGCATTAAACCCTCAGCATGCTGAAACAATTAAATTGATAAATGCTGCTGTTGTAAGCAAAAAGATCCTCTAAAGGGGACATACCAAAAAGTCGAAGCTGATATCTCTCTGCGTATACGGAAGTATCGATCTGAGATCCCTTGGCCCTCGCATACCTAATTTATATACAGATATCATTGTAGTATTCTCACCTGTAAGACTGATTATTGGGATTCTGGATACGGGAGTATATTCAAGAGGTGGGACACATGAATGGGTTTAAGTTCCTAAAATACCTAATTCGTATCCTGAATGAGTTGAAGTTTGTATGAAAATTTAAGTGGATCAGTATATCGACAATCTAAGTGAATTATTTAATGCGTAATGTGTTTTTAAGCTCAACGGTACTTGTGACTTGTCATAAACTGATATGATCCTCTGACGCATACTCAAACAAAAATATTGTCTGTAAATATGTTTGTACATATTTCTTTATTGCTTTATATTTTCAGGAAAATACAAAAAGATTTTGATTTTTGCTTTATTTTCGACAACTGATATCTGAGTGCTAAGTTTCAAAATCTAAGTAAGCTGATTGTGTTTCTGAAAATAAAACAAGTTCATTAATTTGAAACTTGAATTAAAATAAAAAAAATTCAAAAACAGTTTGTGATATCTCCAAGGTCATTAACTTGAACTTGGATGATTAACTGTGAGGGAGTTGGATTCTTTAATACTGCTAAATCTATGAAGTTTGTTGATAGGGGGAGTGGATTAGAGAATTTGATTGGAATTGCCAGGTTACGATTCCTGGATAGTTTAAAATGTTGTTACTTATGAATGTATGAGTGATTGCAGGAAAAAGTCCAGATTACGATCCCGGAAGCTGAGTCTAAGGGGGAGTCTGAAGACGAGCTCAAAGCAAGAGGGAGCTTGTATACGGAAAGCAAGGTGTCGATCCCAAAGCACGGAAGCTTGACGAAAGGGGGAGCCTGATGAAGAAAAGAGGAAAAGCTGAAACTGAAGACAGATCCATTGGGATTCTGTTCGAGAAGATTCAAAGAGAGAAAGAGAAAGAAAAGTCGCTACGAGCTTGACTACAGATTGACTACAGCAATATCCAAGGGGGAGTCTGTTAGTGCATTTATCTGTCTATCGGCTCCGTCAATCTAGTCCGTAGTAGAAAACTGAAGAAAAGAGAGTTACTTTGTTATTTTAGAGTTAGTTAGTCAAAAAGGCAAGGTGGCATAATTGTAATTAATGGGAAACCTCATTAAATGCCTTGACCTATAAATAGATCTCTAGAGCTTTTAGTTTGAAACTTTTGCTTATTTGGTGATTTGAGAGCTCTAGATCTAGAGAGAGAATCTAGAGAGAGAAAGTGATTCAAGGTTCTTGTACTTTATCAAATCTTATATAGAATCACGTTTATATTACATCTTGTGTGTTTCGGTCTCGATAGTTCACGGATTCCGCACGTAGAACTTTCGTTACGCAATCGTATCAGAGTCAAACCGGTCCTAACACTTTCATAGTTTGTCGAAATTAGTCCCTGTAAGCGAATAAACTTGATTTCGCCACACCAAACCCTCCAAAACTTATTTCTAAGTTATGTAAAGGTTATTTAAGGTATGTTAAGCCTATTTCACTATTCTAAAGTGTTCGTTGCATTAAACTGGTTATATTTACGCATCAGTGCGCGTATAACCTTCCGGAAAGCGATTTAAAGCTTGAAATCGAACAAGAATTGATATGTGCAAAAGATACACATATTTATACAAATCCCAAGTATGAAATACAATATTTCATTGGTTTGGTATTTTTTTGATGGTCGCAGAGGCACAGGTGTCACAGTCTCCCCTACTTTAGGAAATTTCGTCCCGAAATTTATTCGTAGGAGTCTGTCTGTGACGCTGTGTTAAAAAATTGCCTTGCATGGAATCTGGGGTGTTTATCTATTTGCGTAGAATAACCCATCAAAGATTATGCAAGGCATAATCCTGTCATTTCTCTCAACGGACAATCTTTAAAAATGAAAATGAAGGAAAAATCAAGGATATTCATTTCCCTCGATGGATATTCTTCAGAAACGAAAATGAACGGAATGAGTCATTTTCCTCAATGGGTATTCTTCAGAAACGAAAATGAACGAATAATCAAGAATATTCGTTTCCCTCGATGGATATTCTTCAGAAACGAAAATGAACGGAATGAGTCATTTTCCTCAATGGGTATTCTTCAGAAACGGAAATGAAGGAAAAATCAAGAATATTCATTTCCCTCGATGGATATTCTTCAGAAACGAAAATGAACGGAATGAGTCATTTTCCTCAATGGGTATTCTTCAGAAACGGAAATGAACGAATAATCAAGAATATTCATTTCCCTCGATGGATATTCTTCAGAAACGAAAATGAACGGAATGAGTCATTTTCCTCAATGGGTATTCTTCAGAAACGGAAATGAAGGAAAAATCAAGAATATTCATTTCCCTCGATGGATATTCTTCAGAAACGAAAATGAACGGAATGAGTCATTTTCCTCAATGGGTATTCTTCAGAAATGGAAATGAAGGAAAAAGAAAAATCAGGGATATTCATTTCCCTCGATGGATATTCTTCAGAAACGAAAATGAACGGAATGAGTCATTTTCCTCAATGGGTATTCTTCAGAAACGGAAATGAACTGAGTCAACTCTAGACACACGACAAAACTTGCTGTGGTTTCTGTGCACTAAATTCCATAATTATGTATGCATCCATAATTACGTAATTCCTTGCACAGTCCGCACAGTTTGTTTTGTAATGTGAAGGGGATAGAATTTGAACAAGCTTGAGACAACTTTGATTGGGTCAACACATAAGCACATAATTAATTTGTTATTATTCTGTTAACTTGACGCTGATTTGAACATGGGTATTTAAGGTATACCAGGAACCCAGTCGATGGACTTCAACATCCTCAAGAATCTATCTGAAAAGATAGGATGATCTTCCAAAAATTCGATTTTTTTTATTACAAGGAATCATAATATTCGAATTAATGTACACAATAATTTAGGACTTATGGAAATTGTAGGATCGTTTTGTGACCCAAACGAGTTAATCAGAAGAGTTCTTATCAATTCAAGAGGCGGAAACAGATGAATTGACTTGGAAAACAACTTGTTTCACACTTAAATGTCTTGTTTTATTGAAATAACAAGTTTCCAGATCAGTAGACACGTCGGCAGCACTTCGGTACCGGAATTACAAAAGTTTCAAATGATTTCGCATGAAGGGTATTTATAGATTTCCTAATTCCGCTTGAAACAGCTTCAAACGAAATTAGATTCCAAACGAAATCTAATTTAGCACGGAATCACCCAATTGACACTTTCAAGCGAAATTACCTTTCTCATGTGAAATTACTTCTAAACCCTAATTTCTCGAACTACGTGCCCTGATCTAACATTCTTAATACAAGACTCGATACAAGACGAAGTCGATAGACGTATGCACCAACAGAGTCCCCCTCGGATGTTGACGAGTCTTAAGTGTTGAGTCTTCACAGTCTTCAGTCTTTATCAGTCTTTGGGCTTCTTTTCTCAGTCTTCTCTCTTCTTCTTTCTCTCGTTTACCAAGATCTCAACCTGACTGTATCTTCTCTTGATCAGATCTCTTGATTCCTTAAGCTCTGCATCATCAGACTCCCCCTTAAAGTATGCTTGGGATCGTAGTCTGGCTTTCACAGGTTCACAGGTTCAGCCTGGCTAACCTGCACATTCTCTACCTCAAAGTAAGATTTCATAAAATTTAAAATTTTGACAAATTTAAACTTTTTCAACGTAAAAAAGTCTTACAATTTTAGCCTCTGATGAATCAATTGTATACCAAATATTAAAATTTTTCATTTCAGTCAATCTTCTTCATTCCAAACAAATATTCCCAACCCTGTTATTCATCATGTTTAGCACTCAGAATTTTGAAAATCAGCTTTGCAACATCAGTTGTCGAAAATCTTTTTGAATTTAAAAAAAAATTATGCTAAAACACACTAAAATCTTTTTGGATTTTTACAATTAAAGAAATGCAGTAAAGAAATATTTACACACAATATTTTGTGAGTTTGTGTAAGAGGATCATATCAGTTTCTGAGACAAATCACCAACACCGTTAAGCTTTAAACATTTTAAGTCTAAACGATTCACTTAGATTGTCAGTATACTGATCCACTTAAATTTTCACACAAAGTTCAACTGTTTCGAGATACGAGATTAATGTTTTAGAGACTTAAACTTATTCGCGTGTCCCACCTCAGAATATACTCCCGTATCCAGATCCCAATATTCAGTCTTACAGGTGAGTATACCTAGATGATATCTGTAAGGGGTTAATTTGCGAGGGCTGTGAGAGCTCAGGCTATTGCTTCCGCAAAATCAGAGAGATGACGGCTTCGACTTTTGGTGGGTTCCCTTTAGAGAATCTTTTCTTCAACAGCACATGATTAGCATTTTGCAATGTTTCATCATTTTTTATGCTGAGGGTGGGCTATATTTCAAGCAAGCGTAAAGTATTCTCCGGGGACTAGGCCATTGCTTCCGCAAAATCAGAAGTCCCGGGATAATACCCCAGATATCACTAAGCATAAAGACCTGGTATCTCAGAAAGAGGGACCTTTCAAACAAGATTTCGGGGGTTACCCATATATCCGAGAGATCTTCCCCACGGTATAAGCAAGTTTGAAATTTAGGTTTATATCTCGTCACAATCTACTAAATGTGTAAAAACCTACTGGCACATCATCAGTGAGACCGTTTATCACAATTTAAACTTTCCAATTCTTTAGCATGCTGTGATAGTCCACTGATGTACTATCATTTCCTCTTTTTTCACAACAAAACTCGTTTTTGATTTTATCATGTTTTTGAACTTTTTCAAATTTTCAAATGTTTTTGGATTTTCTGAAATGTCTTACTCCCCCTAAAATTCAAAATCATTTAAAAAATTTGAAAACAAACTGTACAAGGTAAAGTGACAACTGATATCGAATCACTTCAATTCGCCATCCACTTGGCATAAACAATCAGAACTCCCCCTTACAACAAACTATTTTCCCATTATGATTTCAAAACACTTAAGTTTGTTTTAATCAAATGGTTTTTCTAGAAAATAAGTTTTGTTGATTTTATAAAACCACTTGTAGATTAGGGGATCTCATCACACTGTTTTCTTCTTTAGCCACTTGAAATATTTAACAATTTTTAGATCAATCAACAAATACCACATGTAGAAAATCAAGTACAACTTAATGTCCTTGATTTACCATTTGTAAATCGAAATGTCACCAAAGTAAATTTCTCAAGAAAGATGCCGATTCCTGCTTCACACTTACCAACCTGGAAGCTCCGGCAAATCCACAACCTGTAGAATCTAAAAAAAATTTTAAATGCTTCACAAAAACAATTTTTCAAGAATGATGCCGATTCATACTCCGCGATTAACAACTTGGGAGCTCCGGCAAATCAGGATTTTTAAGTAAAAAACACAGACACCCAAGCCTGACCTGCTTTGGGTGTAACCAAATCATCTTCAGTCGGGTAATAAGTTGCCTTTTTTGTTGCATAAAAATCTTTTACCCCTGTGACCTTTCCATCAACCATTTTCCCAAAAATCTTTTTAACATTCCCATTGAATGCTTTCTCAACATCAAATTCTTTCTTCTCAGAATAGAATTGATTTGAAATCTCAACTTTACCAATCTTTTGTTTGAAGTTTTCAGTCCTCAACGGTGGAAAGTTTTTATCATCTAAAGTAGGAACTGATTTCTCATCTTTTACCTCAACTTGTGGCTCCTCTGACTTTGTGGAATCAGATTCATAGCCAGATTTCACATCTGATTTCTTAACCACCCACATTTGGTTGTCAAGATTAACTCTTCTTTTATAAAATCTTTTCTTCGAACATTCACCAACTTCATATGTTGAATTTTTAAAAACTTTGAATTTTTCAGTTGGTGGTTCATTTTTCTCAACAATCTTTCCTTTAAGTTTAGAAACAACTTCCTGTTTGATGTTGGTTTCTTTAGAACAATTCCAAGCAATATGACCAACTTCTTGACATCGGTAACAGGTTCTTGTCTCCTTTCTTAGATAAGCTCCATTCTTCATTCCCTCTTGCTTCTTAGCATGGAATTCTTTGTTTGATTGTTTCCAGAATGAATTCTTTTCTTCTTCCTCTGAATTTGCTCCTGAAACAAATACAGTTTTTGGTTTATAAGTTTTATCATTTTAATAATTTTTCTGTGGAATAAAACCCAGACCTTTCTTTTTTGAAATTACTATTATGGTTTGGTCTCTTTTGAAAACTAGAACCAGAATTGTAACCCTTTTCCTTGTTTAATCTTTGTTTAACTCTTGAGGTGTAAGGATTAGGTTTTACAGAAAGATTTTCATCTTTTATTTCAGAAATATTAATTTCTGTTAGTTTGAAAACCTTTTTTTATCATTTCTGGTTTAACACCTCTTATTGGAAATTCCTCATCAGAATATAATTTGTCTGAATCAATCAAAGTATATGCCACTTTGATTGGTTCGTCATTCAAATTAGATTTTGA
Organism: Helianthus tuberosus; assembly: GCA_030545235.1. NCBI lineage: Eukaryota > Viridiplantae > Streptophyta > Magnoliopsida > Asterales > Asteraceae > Helianthus > Helianthus tuberosus. The sequence goes on along the minus strand of CM060429.1, from coordinate 58,536,923 downwards.
TAACAAGAATTCTTTATTGTAAACCCGTTTAAACGACGACTTTGAATTGTTGACCAACGAACTCGAACTTTCTGACTCAGATTTTGACTCCGACTCCTCATCTTTATCCAACACCTGATCGACCTTTTTTATTAACTCTGACTCATTCATCATTGTCAATGCATCTTCTCTTTCAGAATTTGTCTTTTGCAGACCAGTCACCGTTCTATTCAATACATCATACGATTCTTTCACATAGTTAAGATTAAACAATAAATTTTCTTTCATCTTATCTTGCTCAATCAACTTCTCCTCTTTTTCTTCACATTGATTGCATAACTCCAAACACTTTAAGCAAGGTTTTGTAACTTCTATAATTTTTTCTACTTCGATAATCTTTTCAACTTCGACTATCTTCTCAATTTCAACCACTTTCTCAGCTTCAAACAACTTTTCAGCTTCAACCACTTCCTCAATTTCAACTACCTGCTCAGTAGCTTTGTCTTCATCACTTTGTTCAGAAATCTTTTCCTGAACAACACTCTCAATTTTCATCTTTTTCTTTTCTTTTGCAGCTTGTTTTTCCTTCAGCTTCTCCACTCTATCTGCAAAATAAAATTGAAAACTTTCAGGAGATAAGTGAGTTTTTGCAATATTAATATGCTTTTCTTCCTCATCATCACTGTCATCAGTTGATGATTGATCAAATACTTGTGTCTGTTCTGAACTATCATCTGAGGAAACAAACTCTTCATCTTGACTTTTCTCATCATTGACAAACACTTTCATCCATTCTGTCAACAAATCTGGTTTTTGAACTATCTGAGCAATTAAAGCAACTGTTTTTAAATCAGATGGAATATATTTGTCCCAGCTAAATCCTTCTGCTACTTTTTCATCATCTTGATCAATTATTCCATAATAAGCTTTCTTATTTGCATCTACGATCATTTTAGCATGTGCAGTTTGTGGCTCTTTTTGTTGATACGGTTGATGAGCAACTTGTTGGTATATAGCTTTCCGATAATAATCATTACCACCAAACGGATTCTTTGCTTCACTTGCTTCTCGATTAGTACATTCCCTCTTGAAATGACCTTTCTCCCTGCATCGAAAACAAGTAACTTTAGATTTATCAAAACCCAAAGTAGAAACTTTTGCATCCAAGAAATCATCTCTTCCTGTAATCATTTTAAACTTTTCAGCTATTCTCAACACACTTGCTAAACACCACTTTATATCCATCAGCTCCATTTCTTCAGCATCTATCTGATCATAATCCTCTTTCGTCAGCATAGGATTTCCAATCCTTCCTGTAACCAATCCTTCATATGATTCCAATACTGTAACAAGTAATGCCATATGATTTTTTACAACTTCTTCAGAAAATTTTTGACCATTCTGAAGATGCAATGCGATGTTACAATTTAAGACATGACCATTGTTGCTGTTTGAGCTTTGAACTTGATGACTTAAGCTTGAAGCTTTCGGATTAACACTTGGATATGAGGAGAATCCACTGCTGCTGCTGCTGTTTGAATTTTGATTGATTGAATTTGATGAATTTTCAACACTAAAAGCAGCTTGGATTTTTGGACTTGCTTCTACATTCTGAACACTTCCTTTGTAGTACATCTTAACATCTTGTTGTGCACTCGGATTATTCATTCTTGCAATCTTTTGTTGTTCAAGATCTTGTCCTTCAATCTTTTCAATGAACTGTGAAATTGTCAATCCATTATATTCTCCAGTATTCTTTAATATCATAAAAAATGTACCCCATTCTTTCTGAGGTAAAGCATCAGCTAATTTGTCAATCCATTCCTCACGATCTTTGTTGATGTTTAACAATGACATTGATCGTACTAAGTGACAATATCTTTCAATCACTTTCTTTGTATCTTCTCCTGGCAAACTTGTAAACAAGTCAAATTCTTTCTTTAGTAATGCTTTTTTACTCTTGATCATCTTCTCACTTCCCTCAAATTTAATTCGAAGTGCTTCCCAAATTGAACGTGAAGTCCTATCATGTTGAAGCAAAATGAATATGTCTTCTTTAATAGCTTGCTGAAGTAAACCGATCATCATCTTTTCAGCTTTGTACATGTCTCGTTCTTTATCCGTAAATTCATAAATTTTCTTTTCAACTCCCAAGTCTGTACGTGGTAGAACATACTTTTTCTCAACACATTCCCAAGATCTCAAATGGTTAGCCTGAACCCAGTTTTCAAAACGATCTTTCCAACCATAATACTCCTCAATTCCCATTAGCTTCGGGGGTTTTTGTAAAGTTCCAATTTCATTTTCCAAATTCATGTTCTGAGCAATGGTAGCCGGAGTAGTCGGGGATGTAGCAAATGCGTTGTAGAATTCTTCTTCCATGATTCGGTAACAAGTTTTTCAAAATCAGACACTTTTAAACGAAATAAGTCTTTCAAACGGAATCACTTCAATCGAAATCACCTGTTGAAGCGAAATTACCTGCAATAAACCTTCAAACGAAATCACAATTCACACGGAATACCTCTTTCAAACGAAATCAAATGCCAGTTCAAACGGAATTACAATTTCAAACTAAATAAGATGTAATTCAAACGAAATCAGTAATTTCGTGTGAAATTACCTCAATTTTTCAAACGGAATCAGGGTTTCTTCAAACGAAATCAGTAATTTCATGTGAAATTGCCTCAACTTTTCAAACGAAATTAGAGGCTAGTTCAAACGAAATTAACTGTTTGGCCCATTTTTGTCACTTTTAGTCTGAATTAAGGTCCGATTCTTTCAAGGGTTTGTTAAAACTGTATTTTACACACAATATTAAAAGATCAGTCCATTTCATCCGTAACAACTTGTGAATTTTGAAAAAGAAAGTGTAGAAGACAGATTTTAAGGCTGTTTTGGCAAGAACTCTTCCTCCTGACCTCTGATACCACTTGTAGGATCGTTTTGTGACCCAAACGAGTCAATCAGAAGAGTTCTTATCAATTTAAGAGGCGGAAACAGATGAATTGACTTGGAAAACAGCTTGTTTCACACTTAAATGTCTTGTTTTATTGAAATAACAAGTTTCCAGATCAGTAGACACGTCGGCAACACTTCGGTACCGGAATTACAAAAGTTTCAAATGATTTCGCATGAAGGGTATTTATAGATTTCCTAATTCCGCTTGAAACAGCTTCAAACGAAATTAGATTCCAAACGAAATCTAATTTCGCACGGAATCACCCAATTGACACTTTCAAGCGAAATTACCTTTCTCATGTGAAATTACTTCTAAACCCTAATTTCTCGAACTACGTGCCCTGATCTAACATTCTTAATACAAGACTCGATACAAGACGAAGTCGATAGACGTATGCACCAACATAAATACCCTTAGGTACCCTATTAAGGATTTATAGTGGTATTTTGGGTATACGTCCAGAGTTGTAACTTCCGTTTTGTACTTCGTTTCCTTGGAAGAAATGGGTGCTTAGGATTTTCGTGGAAAACGAAAGAGATCATAAAATGGAAGAATTTTGAGGGTAGTCTGTTCTTCAAGGAATACGATTCCCTGATTGTCGGTATTGTAGGGGATATGCTGTTTATACATGCAACCACATAAATACATTGCAATGTAAATAAAATATTTATTTATAAACAACGTTAACAACTGTTCCATGGACCTTGACAACAAAAATAATACATAAGGCTTGATTAATTTCTAAGCAGCGTTGTCTTCCAACCGGTCAGATGCTCATCCTCGCGCTGGATTCGCATTAGCAAGCTTTGGGCAATTCTTTAGGAAATGGCCCATCTCGCCACAGTTGTAGCAAGAACCTGGTGGAAAACGAGCTTGAGCCGGATTGTTGTCAGCTTGATTTGGTGCAACTGCAGCTCGGCAAACTCTTGCTGTATGACCTATAAGTCCACAAATTTGGCATTTACAACACTTCACACTAGCATGATGATGAAGGTTACATTGGTTGCACAAGGGTGCAGTTCCGTTGTATGGCTTCCTAGAAGGGGGTTGAGTTGGTTGGTTGGGAGCAGCTTGATCATTGTGAGCAACCACGACGAAGTTCTGGGAAGCTTTTCGCTTCCTTGACTTCTTGGAGGATTCAGTCTGTTCATCTTTGGGTTTCGATTCCTTGATTGGTTTCTTATCACCTTTTCGGAAAAGTTTACCTTTCCTGATTTGAGATTCAGTCAAGGTAGCAGATAGCTCAATGGCCTGCCTAACCGTAGTGGGGTTACTACCAATCACAATGTCTTGTACTGGGTCAGGGAGGCCATCAATCTACTTTTCGATTGCCTTATCCAAAGGCGTAACCATATTCGGGCATAACAGACTTAACTCCTCATAACGATCCGTGTAGGCTCGATGCTCACCGCTATCTTGCTTAAGATCGTCGAATTCCCTTTCCAAGGCCCCGATCTCGTGATGAGGACATAATTCCTTCATCATCAGAGCTCGAAGCTCTTCCCAAGTTTGAGCCAGTGCCACATCGGCACCCCTATCTCTCATCACACCATTCCACCATGTCAAAGCTCGTTTCTCAAAGACACTAGATATGAATTCTACCTTTCGCTCATTTTGGGCATTGAACATGCCTGAAGGTGCTCTCTAGACTCTCGAACCATTGTAGAAGTGCAGTCGCTCCTTGAGACCCAGAAAACTTTGATGGCTTAGCCGAGTTGAACGTATTGAAGTTGTAGGGGGCATTATTGTTGTTGAGAGCTTGGTTACATTGAGCAACGATGTTCGGGATTGCAGCAGTCATTTGCTGCGTAATGACAGCTGCCAGCTCTTCAATAGGTACCTGATTTTCGCGTCGTGGAGGCATTCTAAAAAGGGGAAACAAGAGAGAAAACAAATGAAATGGCATTGGGTAAGAATAGTATGTTACAATTACCGACCAAAAATCATGGGTGACGGTCATTTGTTTGAACCACGCAGCAAACAAACGACACACAAAGGCTGAATCAAAGTAAATAGGTCCTCATAATGGATCGCGAAGACATGCTCGCCTATAAGTGGACACTCACCCCAAGAGTTCCTAGGTAAGAGTGACTGGTCCGATACTGTGGATTTGTATAAACACTCTAGCCTTAGACAGAAAGCTCATGGTACAGGCACCCACCCTTCTAGTTTGCACGTGTTCACATTATGTAGCCCCAAACTTTGATGAGAATTTGAAAACTTTGAAGGTTCGTAACCTTATAATAAATCATCCTAGAACAAATGATTAGTTTTCAAAGTAGATTCGAATTTTGTGTTCTTATTGTGGTTGCTGCCTAAAGATAGGCAACGGTATTATTTTATGACTAAATGCAAGTAAACTCGCGTTAGGGTCCTAGGAAGGTTATAGTCTAGGTCAAAGCATTACTAATAACCTAATTCCCTATAACTATTGGCTCTGATACCAACTTTTCTGTCACACCCTAACCACGTAAAACAACAAAACGTGGCGAAAACGTCGGGGAGTGTTGTAACAGAATCATTGTTTCACAACCATGGATTAAACAGTTTCGTTTTATTAAATTAAACGTATTACATTACATTGGAATTATAAACAATACAAGAACAGATAGACTTTCATTGTTATTAAGTCACTAAGGCCTCGTCCATTCATATGTGAGCGTACACAAAAATCATCATCAAACATCATCAACTATGGTACCTGAAACACACGTGAAAATACGTTAGCATAAAAATGCCGGCGAGTACATAGGTTTTATATGAGTGTCAGATTCATGGCTCGTTTTACATGTTGCAATAATTATTTAAAAACCTTGTTTTGAAAAGTATAATATTGCGACATAATTAACCAACTCAAATCAAGTTGGTTATAATTTGCAAAATCTCCTAGCCATGATTCTTAACTCCAAAACGTTTGTTTTATTAAATAAAATTGTAAAATATCTCATAAAAACTCGTTAATAAAACTCGTATGGTTTATATTATTCAGAAAACATCTTTGTGTGACATTGTTTCGAAATCGTTTACCCAAGTGATCTAGATAACGCAATGATATATAATGTGTTAAAAGCACTTATATATAGGAAGTACCAGCGGCGTATCCACCTTGCTTTTAACACATTACTCCCGCCCCGTTACCTAATCACTTCCCTAACCCAATGGTTCAAACAGTTACAAATGGTTCACATAAATCAAGCGGTTACAAATGGTTCACATACATCAAACGATTACGAATGGTTCACATAAATCAAATGGTTACAAATGGTTCACATACATCCAACGATTACAAATGGTTCACATACATCCAATGATTACAAATGGTTCAAAACGTAAAACAATTACGCTAGCATGTTAAGTGAACATACATAGCAAAAGATAATGAAATCATGTACTAATAGTGTACTAATGAACATAGCAAGTATATGATATGAAAACATGGAAAGCATGAAAGTAACAAGTAGGCACATGTGTTCCACCCCAAAATAGTTAAAAACAGTAAAAGAGGGGACTATGTACTCACTTGAGGATGCTTAGAAGTCTTGAATAACAACCAAGCAAAGCTAGAGGGATCACGGAATCAAACGACACCTAATATAGGTAACTATGTAAATAAACGGACCTAAATCGGAGGATCGGATAAAATGAGGTTTCGTAAACCAAATGAGTGTAGGGACTCATGTAATATGGTTTAACAAAGCCTACATTCTAAAATGAAACCTAACCTAAGTGCCTACGACCCGTAACGACTCGTTAAGGTAGCTTACGCCACTTTAACGCGTCGTTCGCGTAAAACGCATTCGGACCGCCTAACTAGTCCTATGATAAGTAAAATATGCCTTAACATGTCTAATATTGTTGCCAAATCAGTTTAGATATAAAAAATTATGTTACATATGCTTAAAATGAATTTTGGCGTAAAAAGGGTATTTTGGTCATTTACCTAAGGCATATAAACTACCTATCATACAACTACTTAAACGACGTGACCATAAGGTATAACCTCGGAAGGTTATTCCCTATGCAACTATGGTCACCTAATGTGTTTGGTCGGATCCTAAAGATCGACCAAACGGGTCGGGTTCGAAAGTATAAGCGGTTGTTTAAACCGCTTACCTTACGACCCTACATAAGCACTAAACCTAAAGTGACGAGCTAAACATGTTAAAACATGCTTAACGAGGTTTGAAAACAGGTTTGGTATCAAAACAAACGGTTTTGATACCTAAAAGTAGTTTGGTTACAAAATACGCAAGAATACGCATTTTGGCCGAAACTACGACTCGCTACTATGCCTAGATAACGTGGTAATCAGTAGGTATAGTCACAAGAGACTAAAACCATCATGATTACGCTCATGTTATGAAGTTCAAGCGAACTTCATGTTGACCATAAACTGGTCAAAGCAGAAAGTCAAACACAGTTTGACTTTCACCCGAAAAAGAACCAAATAGGACTTACAAAAGGTCCAAGAACGGAAGTTTGACCCGACTATTCTCAGGTATGAAGTGAAAGCACATCAACTTAGAGAAATATCAGATCAAATGTGAGTTGCAACAATGAGATGGATGGGGTATTTATAGTTTTTGCACAACCGTTAAGATCGTTCATCGTAAAACGAGCTTCGATCTCATCCGTACACATGTGCCCATAGTTTTGTGAAACAATGGGAGCCCCTAGTTTCATTAAAACCATGTGCAAATGAGGGGAACAGCTGGAACAAGCTGGAATTTAGATTTTTCATTTTGGTCCCTTCCTAAGATAACTATGGCAGATTGTCAATTTTGGTCCCTGAATGTGCAAAACATGGTTTTTGATGGATTTTTGACACGTTTAAGCCCTGTTAATCCCATTTCAAGGCTCTTAAATGAAGTTAAAGTATAGGGAACATGAAACATGCTCAAAAATATCTCGGATGTCGGTTCGTTTGGTCGTACGGTTGCGTTGTTCGGTTAATTACGACGAAACACGAACGAATGCGAAAATTTATCCAAATTACGCGACGAATGAAATTTTATCATGCCAATCACTAAAATAAAATATTTTAATGATTACATAAAGTTTTGGATGTCCGGATGTATTCAGAACGTAAGATATGCGCGAAAATGCAAACTTATGCACTTTTTGACGCTTTTAGTCCCTGAATGACCAAAAAGTTTATTTTAGCACACCGAACCCATCAAAGCCTATTTATAAGCTATGTAAAGGATATTTAGGGTATGTTTAACTTATGGTCATGTTCCGGAATGTTCGTTACAGTACAAATCGGCACACTTTCGCAGTTTGTCGAAATTAGTCCCTGTAAGCGAATAAACTTGATTTCGCCACACCAAACCCTCCAAAACTTATTTCTAAGTTATGTAAAGGTTATTTAAGGTATGTTACGCCTATTTCACTATTCCGGAGTGTTCGTTGCATTAAATTGGTTATATTTACGCATCAGTGCGCGTATAACCTTCCAGAAAGCGATTTAAAGCTTGAAATCGAACAAGAATTTATATGTGCAAAAGATACACGTATTTATACAAATCCCAAGTATGAAATACAATATTTCATTGGTTTGGTATTTTTTGATGGTCGCAGAGGCACAGGTGTCACAACTTGGCAATTCATCCATCCCAACTACGACATCGAAGCTTCCCAATTTACTGGCAGAAGATCTATCGAAACTCACATTTCCCAAGCTTTACAACGCTGTCCCTAGTTTCTCCTTAGGCTTCCACTAGCCTCCTATTAGTTAGTTCTATCAAGTATAGGATATCTAACTTATCTGCTACTATCTCAAGTATATTCTTAAGCCCTAGATGTATAAGGTTATAGTTGGTACTAGTATCAGTTAGCACAGGTGCAAGGTGTTAGTTAGTAGGGAACGTACCAGTGACTTCGTTCGGACCCTTGCATGCTTCACGAGCTCCAATGTTGATTGCTCCTTGATGGTCTTGGTTAATCTCCCTTGGGCAATCTTTCCTCAGGTCCCCCACGTCACCGTAGTTAGAACACCCTTGACCACGTTCTTGATTGCCGCCATTTCCGCTTTGATGGTTGTTGTTGTTTCCTCTGCGATTTCCGCTACCATCTTGGCCCTCTTTTCCATATCCAGCACCATACCAACACGACTCCTTAAGATGACCAATTTTCCCACAAGTTTCACATTTCCTATACTTACATCGCCCAATATGATGGCGTAGACAGTTGCCGCAATTAGGGAGAGTACCCAAGTATCCTTTTCTCTTTTTGGCCTTGTTGTTGTTGTTCGCCTGATCAGCTTCTTGGAAATTGGTGGACTTCCTTTTGTTCTTTCCAGACGACTCCACCTGAGCCTCCTTCTTCTTGTCAGGGGTTGAAAAAGTCTAGCCGCTTCTTTAATGAGCGCCATACTTAAGTCAACCGCATCGGTAGTTGTTGGCGGAGCTGATGCCGTCATCAAGCGCAGGATCTGAGGTGCCAGTCCCCAGATGAATGGCTCCATCCTTTTCAACTCTGGTTCCTGTAGGATCGTGTATGGACCCGAACGAGTCGTTCAGAGGAGTTTTACTTCGTTTCAGAGGTGGAAACTAAGAAACAAAGGTAGAAACAGCTAAATCTTCATTTTAAACACTGATTGTATTGATCTGACGTTGTTTACAATCAAATCTCACACCGGCAGCACTTCGGTATGGAATACAAGGACTTGTTCTAACTACTGCTCTGATTTCGCTCTAGATGACTATATATAGTAGTCTTGATTCCGCCCGAAACCAACAAGGACCATTTGGAGCGGAATCTGAAACTTGTGATTCCACTCATAGAGACATAATGACATTTGGAGCGGAAATAGCCTCAGGAGCGAAATCAGCATTTAAACTCACTAAAACTTCCTATTTACTCGATCTACGTGCCCTTATCTATACAATCTAGTCTAAGACTCGATACAAGATGAAGTCGACAGATGCATGCACTAACAGACTCCCCCTCAGATGTTGACGAGTCTTCAGTGTCGAGTCTGACTATGTCTAGTCTTCGCATCTTCAGTCTTGATCAGTCTCTGGGCTTCATTCTTTCACTCAGCATTACCAGACTCCCCTTAACAATGTGCTGGCATTCCTTCAGTTCATCAGCAACATCTGCTTCAGGATCGTGATCTGACTTTTACAAACTTTTCTTAGTCTTCAGGTATCAGAAACCTGGCTCTTTAAAACACAATCTTGTCAGGATTCAATGATCTGGCTCTTCCAAAGGTTGTTCCAAGATCGAAACCTGGCTACACCTGCACATCCTTAACCCAGAAGTAAATTTTCTAAATTTAACAATTCAATGTATGCACTAACACTGACTCTCCCTCAAAAATAACTCAATATTCTTGATGAACCTCTTTAAAATTTGATCAAAACACATTTGATTTTTTAAACACATATTTCTTTTCACAAACATGTCATCATGTTTAGCACTTGGGATTTTGAAAATCAGCTCTCCAACATCAGTTGTCAAAAATCTTTTTGGATTTTTCAAAAATTTATGCTAAAACACACCGAAAATATTTTTGGATTTTTAATGAAATGCAGTAAAGAAATATTTACAAACAATATTTTTTTTGTTTTTTTTTTGTGAGTTCGTGCAAGAGGATCATATCAGTTTTTGACAAATCACAAGTACCGTTGAGCTTAGATACACATTAAGAATTAAACAATTCACTTAGATTGCCGATATATTGATCCACTTAAATTCTCACACAAATTTCAACTGATTCAGGATATGAGTTAGATGTTTTAAGGACTTAAACTCATTCATGTGTCCCACCTCTTGAATATACTCCCGTATCCAGATCCCAATATTCAGTCTTACAGGTGAGTATACCACAGATGATATCTGTAAGGGAATAAATTATAGTACGAAACCGTGAGAGCTCAGGTCAGAACTTCCGTTCAGCAGAGAGATGACGGCTTGACTTTTGGTGTGTCCCCTTTAGAGGATCTTTTGTTTACAACAGCAATGACTATCAATTTTATTGTTTCATCAATTTGCTGAGGGCGGCGCTATTTTTCAAGCATGCGGAAAGTATTCTCCGGGGACTAGGCCATTGCTTCCGCAAAATCAGAAGTCCCGGGATAATACCCCAGATATCACTGAGCATAAAGACCTAGTATCTCAGAAAGAGGGACCTTTCAAACGAGATTTCAGGGGTTACCTATATATCCAAGTAGTGTTCCCCACGAAATAAGCAAGTTTGAATTTAAGTTTATATCCCGAACAAGCTTACTAAATGTGTAAAAACCTATCGGCATATCATCAGTGAGACTGTTTAAAGCTATTTAAACATTACATTTCTTTAGCATACTGTGACTGTCTACTAATGTACTATCATTTCCTCTTCTTTGACACAAAAACTCATTTTTGATTTTATCATGTTTTTGACTTTTTCAAATTTTCTAATGTTTTTGGATTTTCAGAAATTTCTACTCCCCCTAAAATGCAAACACATTTCAGGAAATTTGAAAATAAACTATACAATAAAATTGACAACCGATATCGAATCGCTTCAAATTGCCATCCACTAGGCATAAACAATCCGAACTCCCCCTTACACAAAACTATTTTCTCATTATGATTTCAAAACACTTAAGTTTGTTTTAACCAAAATGATTTTTCCGGAAAATAAGCTCTGTCGATTTTACCACTTGTAGATTCGGGGTGTGGTTCATCACATTGTCTTCCAAAATGTCAATTGTAAGTATGGTCCAATCAAGTTCAATTTAATGACCTTGAATAACCACTTGTAGGAAAACAAGTACAACTTAATGTCCTTGATTTACCACTTGTAAGTGAAAACCTTCCATAAACCATTTGTAGGAATAACACATCTACACAAAATCATTTTACCAATATAGATGCCGATTCCTGTTTCACACTTACCAACCTGGAAGCTCCGGCAATTCCTGCAGTATGACTTGCCAAAATTTAACCATTATAGGATTCATTCACAAAAACAATTATAAAAAAAAAATGCCGATTCCTGATCCGCGATTACAAACTTGGGATCTCCGGCAATTCCAGATGTTCAAGGGAAAAGAATTTCCACCCAAGTCTGACCAACCTTGGGTGGTTTTAACTCCTTTAGCTCTTGTTTAGTTGGGTTAAAAGTTGCTTTCTTTGTTGCGTAAAAATCTTTAACCCCTTTACTTTCCCATCAAGCATTTTTCCAAAAATTTTCTTAACATTTCCATTAAAAACTTTCTCGATATCAAATTCATTCTTCTCGGAGTAAAATTGATCTGAGATCTCAACCTTACCAACTTTCTATTTAATCTTCTCAAACTTCAGTGATGGAAATTCATCATCATTCACAGAAGATACAGAAATTACCTCTTTTACCTCACCTTGTGGCTCTTCTGGCTTTGTGGAACCAGAATCATCCCCGACTTTCTCTTCAGACTTCTTAACAACCCACACTTGGTTGTTTTTGGCTTTCCTTTTGTAAAAATTCTTTTTAGAACATTCACCAACCTCATAAGTTGAATTTTCAAACATTTTGAATTTTTCGGTTGGTGGTTCAACATCAACAACTATTTCTTTCAGTTTTTCAGAAACTCCCTGTTTATTCTTAGGATTTTTCGGACAGTTCCATGCAATGTGACCAGCTTCATTGCATTTGAAACAGGTTCGAGTCTCTTTTGGATGAAACACTCTAGTTCCATTCCTTTTCTTTTCAGCAAGAAACTCCTGGTTTGATTGTCTCCAGAAAGGTTTCTTCTGTTCCTCCTCAGCACTTCCACCTGAAACAAATTCTGTTTTTATTTTAGAATTTTTCTCATTTTTATAATTTTCTGGTGGAATAAAACCTAATCCTTTCTTTTTGTAGCTATCATTATGGTTTGGTTTCTTTTGAAAACTAGAACCAAAATTGTAACCCTTTTTCTTGTTTAATCGTTGTTGTTCTCTTGAAGTGTATTTTTTAGGTTTTCCAGTAAGATTTAAATCTATTATTTTAGAAATCTTAATTTCTGTCATTTTGAAAACCTTTTTGATCATTTCAAATCTAACACTTCTTATTGGAAACTCTTTGTCAGAATATAATTTGTCAGAATCATTTAAAGTGTATGCTACTTCAAATGTTTCATCATCCAAATTCGATTTTGATAACAAAAACTCTTTACTGTATGCTCGTTTAACCGACGACTTTGGACTGTTGACCGACGAACTCAAACTTTTGATGGACGAACTTGAACACCCAGACTCGGACTTTGACTCAGACTCCTCATCAGTATCTAACACCTGATCGACCACCTTTTTGATTAACTCAGACTCATGATCAGTATCAGACGATGTGAAAGTAACGTCAATGTTTTCTGGTAAATCATCAGTTGTATCGGTTTTTAGCTTTATATTGACTGCTTTTTCGACTTGCTCCTCATTTGGTTTTCTGGGAGAATAACCTTCCCAGATCGGAGGCGGACACTTGTTATAGCTAGCAGTCGGTTTCTTACTAGTATTTAGCTTCTCATCTTGAAAAACTTCCATACCTGCAACAGTCGGATAAATTCTATCAATAAGATAATCAGAACTAGAATAACTCTGCAATAATCGTCTGATTCTCTCATTTTCAATCTTTTCATTCTCCAATTCCCGTTGCAGCTTGGCACATTCTTCGATGTAGTGATTTATCGCTTTCTGCTTTGTCATCATCACAGAATTCATCATCGTTAGTGCTTGTTCTCTTTCAGAATTTGTCTTTAGAAGACCAGTTACTGTTTTGTTCAAGACATCATAAGATTCTTTCACATAGTTGAGATTGAACAATAACTGTTCCTTCATCTTTTCAAACTCAGCTAGCTTCTCATCTCTAGCTGCACATTCCTTGCAAGGTTCAAGACACTTTGAACATGGCTTGATAACCTCTACAATCTTTTCAACTTCGATTGTTTTCACCACTTCAACCACTTTCTCTGTTTCGGTCACCTTCTCAGGCTCGACAGTCTTCTCAACAACAATTTCAGACTTCATATCTTTTTGTTCTTTTGCAGCCCGTTTCTCCTTCAGTTTCTCCAAGCGATCTGCAAAATAAAAATGAAAACTTTCAGGAGAGAGATGAGTTTTAGCAACATTAATATGTCTTTCTTCTTCATCATCACTACTGTCATCAGTTGGTGTTTGATCAAACTCTACAGATTTGTTAGAATTATCATCCGAAGAACCAGAATCAACTGGTGTTTGATCAAAAACAGCTTCCTTTTCTGAACTTTCATCACTTTATGAACTTTCATCTGAGCTATGTGAGCTTTCTTCAGATGCAACAGACTCTTTCTCCACATTCTTCACAGTTTCACCAATAGACTTCATCCATGTGGTAAACATATCTGGTTCTTTCAAAATTTTAGCAATAAATGCTTTAAAATCTCCTTTATCATTCACAAACATATCCCAGCTAAAACCTTCAGGCAATTTTTCATCATCTTGAAAATTCCAGTTAAAGTTCTCTTGACTTCCCAGACATGCTCTTTTTGAATCCTCGATCACTTTTCTACCATGAGCCACCTGTGGTTCTTGCAACTGTTGTTGACCAACTTGCTGATAAATGGCTTTTCGATAGTAATCGTCTTTTCCAAAAGGATTCTGAGCTCCACTAGCTCCTCTGTTCTTGCATTCTCTTTTGAAATGACCTTTCTCCCTGCATCGAAAACAAGTAACTTTAGATTTATCAAAACCTAAAGTAGACACATGTGCATCAAGAAAATCATTTCTTCCAGTAATCAGCTTGAACTTTTCAGCTCTTCTCAGAACGCTAGCTAGACACCATTTGATGTCCATAAGTTCCATTTCTTCGGCGTCTATCTGATCGTAATCCTCCTTTGTGAGCATAGGATTCCCGATCCGACCAGCAATCAAACCTTCATATGATAGTAACACAGAACCAAGTAAAGCCATGTGATCTTTCGCAATCTCTTCAGAAAAACTTTGACCATCTGGAAGATTCAAGGCAATATTGCATTGTATCACATAACCACTTCCACTTTTTGTACTTTGAGAACTGAAACTTGAAGTTGTGCTCTTTGGATTAACACTCGGGTATGAAGAGAAACCACTACTGCTTTTAGGACTTTGATCAACATTTTCCGTAGAATCTCCCGCACTAAATGCAGTTTGTATCTTTGGGCTTCTTTCAATTTCTGGAACACTGCCTTTGTAGTACATTTTTACATCCTGTTGACCACTCGAGCTATTCATCCTCGCAATCTTTTGCTGTTCCAAATCCTGACTTTCAATTTTCTCAATGAACTGAGAAATCGTTAATCCATCATAAACCCCGGTATTTTTCAGAATCATCAAGTAAGTTCCCCACTCTTTCTGCGGTAAAGCGTCCGCTAACTTGTCTACCCACTCATCAGGATCTTTGGTTATACCAATCATCGACATAGATCGCACTAAATGACAGTAACGTTCAATCAGCTTCTTCGTGTCTTCTCCCGGTAAACTACTGAACAGATCAAACTCTTTCTTGAGCAACGCCTTCTTGCTCTTAATCATGTTCTCACTCCCCTCAAACTTAACACGTAGAGCATCCCAGATTGACTTTGAAGTTTTATCATGCTGAAGCAGAATGAAAATGTCTTCTTTGATTGCCTGCTGTAATAGACTAATCATCATCTTTTCAGCACGATACATATCTCGTTCTTGATCACTAAACTCAGAAATTGTTTTCACAACTTGCAAATCAGTACGAGGTAAAACATATTTCTTCAGAATACACTCCCATGACCTAAGATGATTTGCCTGGACCCAGTTTTCGAATCTGTCTTTCCACCCGTAATATTCTTCAATACTCATTAGTTTCGGGGGCTTTGGTAACGTTCCGGTCTCGTTTTCCAAATTCATGTTATGAGCAATAGAAGCCGGAGTAGTCGGAGATGAAGCGAACGCATTGTAGAACTCTTCACTCATGATTACGTATCACGTTTTTCAAAAACAGTTGGTTTGGAGCGGAATAGCAAACAATCCTTAGGAGCGAAATCACTAGGTTATGAACTTGGAGCGAAATAACAATGTTCACAGGAGCGAAATCAAGCTTTGTTGTTTGGAGCGGAATCAACAAATGCAGTTTGGAGCGAAATCAGACTTAATCTATCCCTGGAGCGAAATCAGCAAGCATTTTGGAGCGAAATCTGAAATTAGGCAGCCTTGGAGCGGAATCAGAAAGAAGTTTGGAGCGAAATCACAACCAATTTTGGAGCGGAATCAACAGTTTGGCAGCCTGGAGCGGAATCAGATAAGAACTTTTGGAGCGGAATCAATAGTTTGGCAGCCTGGAGCGGAATCAACAGCAAGTTTTGGAGCGAAATCAGACAACATCCGTATGAGCGGAATCAGTTCGGGAGTCCATTTTGTCCATTTTTAAGTCGATTTTAGCTGTGAAACTTTCAAGGGTTTGTTAATGTTCAATTTTACACAGTCTGTGAAAATTTGAACCAGTTTTGACCGGTAAATCTTGTTCTGATGAAGAATGAAGGTGTAGAAGTAAGAAGTTTCGATGAAATCCAGCTAATCTCTGCAGAACTCCTCCTTCTGAGCTCTGATACCACTTGTAGGATCGTGTATGGACCCGAACGAGTCGTTCAGAGGAGTTTTACTTCGTTTCAGAGGCGGAAACTAAGAAACAAAGGTAGAAACAGCCAAATCTTCATTTTAAACACTGATTGTATTGATCTGACGTAGTTTACAATCAAATCTCACACCGGCAGCACTTCGGTATGGAATACAAGGACTTGTTCTAACTACTGCTCTGATTTCGCTCTAGATGACTATATATAGTAGTCTTGATTCCGCCCGAAACCAACAAGGACCATTTGGAGCGGAATCTAAAACTTGTGATTCCGCTCATAGAGACATAATGACATTTGGAGCGGAAATAGCCTCAGGAGCGAAATCAGCATTTAAACTCACTAAAACTTCCTATTTACTCGATCTACGTGCCCTTATCTATACAATCTAGTCTAAGACTCGATACAAGATGAAGTCGACAGATGCATGCACTAACAGTTCCACCAGGTATGGAACGACTCGCGATAAATCATGAAGTCTCTACACGTACTCCACCACCTTTGGACCTTCCATCTTTAGTTTCCAGAATTCAAATTCCAGCTTCTGGATCTCCATCTGAGAACAATTCTCCCTAAGCATCATTTCTGTCATACCCCCAAAATACCACCCATGGAAACCCTGCTAGGCGTGTGACAAACCAATAACGAGCCACTAATCATGTTGAACTCATAACAAGTTTAAAAATGAAATTGCCAATTATTAATGAAAGTATCAACAATAAGTTTAAATAAAACCCAACATGTTCAGCGGAAGCATTAACGAAACCATAGTTTAAATATTCTCAAAACAAATGTACGAAATCAATGAACCAATATGTGTATCCAATCAGAACGACCCATGACCACTCTAGCCGCTCCAAACAGCAAGTTCCCAAATCCAAGATATCTAACGACCTGCTAGCATGCAACAAGTGTATCAGACAACGCTGGTGAGTTCATAGTTTTACGAAAACATTAGTTACCAAGTGTTTAGTTAATCCATTGAATTTAATTCCGAAAGTAATGCTGATAATATCTTGAAACTGAACAAGAAGGCTCCTGATGTATGTTTTGCCCGTTCCCCAGTGCTCCTATCAAAGCACTGGGCCCGACTGGGTCATTAGTTCACAACCGTCCTCCCCGGTACGGTGTGAGGGTGCCAAACCTATGTAGCGCTACCAACTAATACCCCGTTACCTCCCCGGTAACAAAAGATGGGACTTAAGAATGATAGGGTGAGAATATTATCCAACATCCCAGTTTTACCCAAAAGACCTATCCCTCCCCGGGATACCCACTGACTGTCCCAACCACCGGGATGCATGCTCAAGAGATGAACTCACCTTAGATTGCTTGGTATGTTACGTTCGTTATTCACAGTTGGTCACCCCCTTCCTAACATAGTTACCAATGATAATCAGACTCGTATATATATATATGCATTTATACGCACACACTTAGATCACATACTTAGCAAATTGCATATATTATGAAAGTTATTGTATAACACATAATAGATGTTCACATCTCATATAATTCACCTTATACGTACAAGTTTTACAACTCCCTTAACAGTTTATATGTCACACACCAAACTTATTTAATATATAAGGGTCATCATATATGTGTTTAATTGTATGGCAACTACTATGTGAATTCATTAATTGTCATATGTTTTAGTGGTCCAATAGAATAAAATGGTGTGTTGTCACAACAATCACTTAGTTTAAGTATAATCAATTCTTGTCATAGGTATCACATGCAATTGTTAGGCTCAATAGGACATCATTCGGTTTGGTAGTTTCGATAACATTCAAGTTGATAAAGTGTTGTTGGTCCAATTAACTAAAGTGACGGCCCACTATATTGTTTTGTGATAATTTGTGTCTAATGAATTGGAAAAGGGTTGTCAGCCCATGTGCATGAATTTTGACAAAATTATAGAGACCCAAGGTTGTTCTCGTGAAACATTGAGCACATTCAAGGAGTGTCAGGAATCATAATCCACATTCATATATTCCCAATACAACCTACACCTAAATCAAAGCATACTGATCACACCCTTAACCATATTGATCGGCCCACACCTAGTCATCGTGATTATCATCATCCAAATTTACGTGACATTCCACTTATATAGGCGATCACAATTATCAGATTATGTTACTCACTTAACCTTCTAATAATCTACCATCTAACTATAACATGGTTATCATATATCCCATTTAGACTCCTCATGTCAATCAGCGCAGATATAAACAAGATTAAATGAACAAGATTCAATACAATTTACAACCATCCCTATGATCATATTTCTAATCTACGCACACACCCCATATTCATGAATCATATAACAATAGCACATCAGTATATATATCCACATCAATACACATCAATACACCAACTAAAGTAAATCGAATGATAAGGAGAATATACTAACCAAAGGATTTAATTGCACAAGATGCTAGATGTAATCACACAAGATGCTTTCTTGTGAGGGGGAGGGGGTAGCTACTGCCGTGCGTATGTTTGAGAAGTAGGGTTTTGTATTTTGAGTTTTTGTGGCAAACAGTAACATGTTACGTATACATATCTAACAATAGCTTGGGCGGTTTATCTTTGGTCAAGGTAATGGGCTTAAGCCCAAGTAAATGGCTGCCGATTCTAACGATCAAGGGGGCTCGGATTGGGTGTGCATGATAAATGTGGTAACCGGCCCAATGTAATATATAATCACAACTAAATTTCTAACAATCCTGTTTCCTAATCAAAGGAGTTCGATCAATGCAGGGAAAGTATACTGACCATTCTCAATATAACGTGCGTGTATAAGCTCGGATCAGGTAAGCTGGACCAATCTGGCCTTCGTGTTGGCTCAAGGAGACTGGGCCGAGGGTTATTTAATTAACAAGAAGAGAAGTGTGCGACTAGGAATAGAGTGTGTGACCCGAACCTTTATGCGACTACATTACACTACCAACCACATTCACATTTAACATTTCACATATCACGTACACACAACTCATAAATATTAAATATAAATTTATACGCTAACTTGTCATATAAAGTTCATATAGGTTACAACAGGGTGCGGTGAAAGGCTCTAAAGCATGGGTTGTCACATCATCCCTAACTTGAAAGAAATTTTGTCCCGAAATTTGATAAGTAAGCACCAAGGAGTGAAGTGAGAAATCAAGATTTCCGCGGATTTTGCTCAGGTGCCACATCATCCCCAACTTGAAAGAGAATTTCGTCCCGAAATTCGCCAATGATAAAAGACGTTGACACAATCGTTTAGATAACTGCGGATCCTACAGTTTGCTCCGACCATTGCGTTCCTACGTGAACTCCGGTCTACGTCTTGAGTTCCAACGAACTCTCACAACCGGGATACGACTATGTTAATCGAACCTTGACTTCCTGGTCCATGTGTTCGATAATTTCTCCAGTGAAGGTATCGCACGTGTTTCATCAGGCGTCAGTTAAGCTCACCACGCTTCCCAAGCATCCTACACCTTCCCAGGGTAAGACTTTCAACATGATACGATCGCCTACAGTGATCTTCCAGCGTTTCCCAAGTTTATCAGCTTTCCTGATGGTCACGCGTTGCCGTCAATTGACTCCCGATCCAAACAATCTTCCCAAGAGTTTCGAGTACAAATCCTAGACCTGTGATTAGGTTGTCACCCACCTTAGTCAACAAGAAGGTCGGCATTGTCGTCCAAACACTGTTTCAAACAGAGTTGGCTGAATACCAAAATGGTAACTGCTGCAGTAGAACTCAATCCAAGGTAGGTGTCCTTCCAGTGCTACTAGAGCCAATCATACCCATGCTCTCAGCATGTCTTCGAGTGTCTGGATGGTTCGTTTACTCTGACCGTTTGTCCAACGGTGATAAGTAATACTCATGTCTAGACGCGAGTCAAAGGTGTTATGTATTGCCTGCCATAAATCAGGTATAGCTCAAAATCAAAGGTAACAGAAGTTGGCACCTCGTGCCCAAAAAGACGCCTCTCTCAGAGGGATATTCACAAGCTGCAATGACTCATCAGTTTCCTTGATTGCAATAAAGTGTGATGGTAACGTGAGACAATCAATGATTTCCCATGTGATATTGTTTCCGTTTCGAGTTGTAAGTAAACTTGTGACAGAATCCATGGCAGTCTCTTCTCATTTTCACATGGGTGTTTCTGGTTGGTGATACTTCACCTTGATTTTCCCGCATGTCAAACTTCATTCCCATGCGTGGTCCTTCAGGCCCGGTCACCCGCATATGGTCTCCAGGTTTCAATACATCCCATCAAAACTCCGATGAATAGGATATCGAGGCCCTCGTGTTGCTGTATAGTGAGGTACATATCCGTTCCATGAAGTAGCAAATATCGTCTGACCTGCCAAAGGTTGCTTCCCCATGCTCCACATGGGTCAATCTTGAGAACTCTCTTCCTCCAGTTCTTAAATTTGAACAAGGCGAGTCTGATCAGGTATGTTAGAGTGGATAGCGAGCTGTAAAGCTCGTGCACGTCCAGGTTTCACGGTCGTATTCATTCAAAAGTTCCATCCAGCGATGCCATTAACTGATTTAACTCTCTCGTAGCCAGGGTACACGGGAGGCCCTTGTGATCGGTCTAAGTGGTGCATTCGGTACCGTCCAAGTAATGCCTCCAATTTAAATCCAAAGACTACGGCTTCCACCGCATGTCGTGACTCGTGCAATTCTTCCTGCAAGTCCACCATGTAGGCTATCTCCTTCTCATGTTGCATCGATGTGTAACTGAGACTCTGATTCGGACCGTCATGGTATACCACTAAATTACCCGCACCCTCGGGTAAAGACGATGATCGGTGCATTACAGAATTCGAATGCTGAAAAGACGTCCTCCTGTTTCGTCTTTCACGGACATAGCACCCTGCTGTGCTAAAGAGATTTAAGCCGTGCGACCTTCAAAAATTCTGTGGGTAGGCTACGATAGTATCAAGCGAAACCAAAGAATTGCTGCATCTCTCGAATCTAGATGTGACTTTTAACGAGACTTCGCGTGCAATGGCTCCTCCCACAGAAGTGCTGAAATAGGATACATATGCCACCCCTGGTGTTCCTTTCTCCTAGTCATGATTCAGAACGTCGTCAACAAATACGGTCGATTCATGTGATTCCCTGAAGCGGCTGGTGTGTTGATCAACTCAATGATCATGGTGTACTAAATTGAAATGGCTGCATTGCGTTCGACGTGCTGTTCTAGGAGCATTCTCCTCTTGGACTTCCATCTGATGATAGCCCGTTCGCTAGCCAATCCCCGATTGGAAACTTGTTCCCTGTAACTGGTCGACAGGTGGCTAATGCATGGTCGAGGCAAGCGGGTCTTGACTGTCACCTTGTTACGTTCTCGATAATCGGTACACATACGAAAAGGCTTATCTCCACTGATATAATTGGGCTCCCCAAAGCGAAAACTAGGTCCGATAAAACTCATGTCCGATAGGTCCTGAAGCAGTTCCTGCAACCTTCCTGATGTGACAACAAGGAGTACTAGTAGTAGGGGCTGCTTCTGACATGATACTGGTATGATATTCCACCTGACGATGTGAAAGTAAACCTGATAGTTCTCCTGGTAACATATATGGAGAAGTCATGAACAATTAGTGGATCCCCGATCCTCCTTTCTTCATCCTTGACATCAGTAACGAGTGCTAACATTGCGGGGTAATCCCTCCGTAGACACTTCTGGGCTTTCATTGCGGATTGGATGCTAACCTTTACACCACTCTGATACTTTGGAACAGATGACGATTGCCACAAGGGAGAGGGGTACGCAAAGCTTTCTTCTCGCAGGGTATATATGCGCGATGTATGGATAACCAATCCATACTGACTTCTGCATCAAATCGTCGAGGATAGTAGAAAGAAAGTTGACGTCGAACACTTGTCTGACAAGGTCGAGTTTACATTCCAACGGTCACATGAGGTTTCATTTGACTTGCCATCAGTTGCTGCCACCACAGGTTCGGTTTCAAGAAGCATTAGGGTTAACCAAAACAGGGCTGCTTATACAAGTTACCATGCTGCTATCATGCCTGGCGTCGTCCAAGCCGATCCTAAATGCCCCTCCATAAGCATCATTTCCAGTGTTGTTGTTTTCGTTACGAGAATTCCTAGTACCGTCCTTGTTTCCTTGGGTGTTGGCACTTTGACTTAACACAGTCAATCCTTGTTGAGGTCAACTTCGTTTCCATACTGTAAGCTACGATTACGAGTTCCTTGATGTTGCCGTGATTGTTGCCTCTACTGTCGTTGCTTAAAACGGGGCCCTACGATCTTTCAACAACAGGTTCCATCTTGTCCCACTCCGTGTCGCGTCCTAAGACACTACTCACTGCGTGGGAAGTTACACATTCCGTGTCCCGATTGATTCGTAAGATTCGAATCCCATAAGTCGCTTACTAGGGTTAAGGATTCGGTTGAGGTCAGTCTGCTGGAGTTCATTGCCAGTAATCAGGTTCGTTCTAATACTGAGGTTGGTAAGGCACTACGCTCATCCTCTTGTCCATCGTTTTTGCAAGTTGGCTGAGTAATACACGATACGTTTCTAGAGTGTTGCAGAAGTGATCGCACTCCAGAGTCTAAGACGTCGGTACATAGAGTTCCAACCAATGAAAAGGAGTGAAAAGGTATCGTCCAATCATTCGACGCTGCAACATCCAACTCAGGGATGTTCGTACAAGCACCTAACATTCTACACAGTTCGCTAGGCGTTCAGGTAATACTCGATAGCATCGAGATTCGTAAGGATTCAAAGTGGAGTGAAAAGATCACGTTCAAGTAAGAGACAATCACTGCTATGACTCTTATAGACTGTTGTGTTTCACATCGATCAAATAACAGAACGGAACCCCTTTTCCACTTGTTAAGCCTCATTGGGACTCGCATGCACCCCACATTATTATGTGTGCACCCACAATAATGTTGTGATTTGCATGCTCATCTCAGTTCCTCCTAACTCATGTCAAATGGTTCTTCACACTCAAATGTCAAACGGAGGTTGTCAAGGTAATAAAATCACAGGATTCCAAAGACTATAGCATACTAACAACGCACCATGATATTGTCCGCTTTGGCAGCCAGCACGCTCCCAGCGTCTGCCCCTCACGGTTTTCAAAACGAGTCATAATATAAGCAAGTAATTCATGCAATCATGCTATAGTGACGAGTGTGTGTTCGTATGTTGTGTCATAAGCAATTGTGTACTAATCATGTAATGTATGCAACAAGTGAGAAAGATAAACCTTGCAATCTGGAGCTGAGTGTCATGGTCGTATTCACGTATTCAGATCTGTTCGGTTATAGTCTGGTTTTACAAAACGTTTTAAAACCAAGTTCACTATAACCAGTGGCTCTGATACCAAACTGTCACACCCCCAAAATACCACCCATGGAAACCCTGCTAGGCGTGTGACAAACCAATAACGAGCCACTAATCATGTTGAACTCATAACAAGTTTAAAAATGAAATTGCCAATTATTAATGAAAGTATCAACAATAAGTTTAAATAAAACCCAACATGTTCAGCGGAAGCATTAACGAAACCATAGTTTAAATATTCTCAAAACAAATGTACGAAATCAATGAACCAATATGTGTATCCAATCAGAACGACCCATGACCACTCTAGCCGCTCCAAACAGCAAGTTCCCAAATCCAAGATATCTAACGATCTGCGAGCATGCAACAAGTGTATCAGACAACGCTGGTGAGTTCATAGTTTTACGAAAACGTTAGTTACCAAGTGTTTAGTTAATCCATTGAATTTAATTCCGAAAGTAATGTTGATAATATCTCGAAACTGAACAAGACGGCTCCTGATGTATGTTTTGCCCGTTCTCCAGTGCTCCTATCAAAGCACTGGGCCCGACTGGGTCATTAGTTCACAACCGTCCTCCCCGGTACGGTGTGAGGGTGCCAAACCTAAGTAGCGCTACCAACTAATACCCCGTTACCTCCCCGGTAACAAAAAATGGGACTTAAGAATGATAGGGTGAGAATATTATCCAACATCCCAGTTTTACCCAAAAGACCTATCCCTCCCCGGGATACCCACTAACTGTCCCAACCACCGGGACGCATGCTCAAGAGATGAACTCACCTTAGATTGCTCGGTATGTTATGTTCGTTATTCACAGTTGGTCACCCCCCTTCCTAACATAGTTACCAATGATAATCAGACTCGTATCTATATATATGCATTTATACGCACACACTCAGATCGCATGCTTAGCAGGTTGCATATACTATGAAAGTTATTGTATAACACATAATAGATGTTCACATCTCATATAATTCACCTTATACGTACAAGTTTTACAACTCCCTTAACAGTTTATATGTCACACACCAAACTTATTTAATATATAAGGGTCATCATATATGTGTTTAATTGTATGGCAACTACTATGTGAATTCATTAATTGTCATATGTTTTAGTGGTCCAATAGAATTGTGACACCCCAGAAAAAAACCATGCAACTTAACTAGCTTCCTCAGTGCGTACGTACCAAATTTCGGGACGAAATTTCTTTCAACTTGGGGATAATGTGACAACTCGTAATTTAGAACCCTTCATTGTATTTTGATGTAACATGCTTGAACGTTATGTGACTATTTGACATGTTGGTTTAATGAATGTTATAAGTGTAAGTTATGATATTGTGATATGTGAATGTATGTGATTCGAACCACACAACTCCAATCCGATTACACAAGCCCATTCGGGTCACACTTGTTGTACTCGAACCATAAGGACAGCCCATGAAGGGTTCGGCCCACTCCATCAACTCGCACAACACATAGGGTGTTGGTATAAATCCCACACTTTATCTAATCACACAAAGTTTACAAACCCTAGCTCTCTTTCTCTCTTCTCAAACTCGACGGCAACACACCCTCTCTCAATCGAAGATCTTATTGTTCGGATCATCCTCGTTAGACTTCCTTAACCGGTTAGTGTAATACTTTTGATTTGCATGATTTAATGATATTCCGCTTATGCTTTATATGATGATTTAGTGATATCTTGTGATTGAATATGATGAAAGTTGTTTGGTTTATGTAAATCGACTCACATGTATGGCATCTTAGATCATTATGGAATTGTTAATCATACGATGCTGTTGGTAATCTAGAATCGATTGTATGATAATCGGCTATTAGACGAGTATAGGATGATTTATGGTGTTGTCATAATAGGATGTATGCTAGTAATCAAGAATATGAATCATGTTAATACGTTAAGTGTTATGATTATTGTTCATGATTTGATTTTGTTTAGGGTTCATAAGAGTTAATGTTGAAACCTTTGTTTGATCGATTCATGTGTATGATTGGAAACTGTTAACTGTTAGCATTGATTGATCAAATGTAAGATAGGAAACTGTTGATTAATTGTAACTAAATAGCATAAAATTCGGATGGTAAAACGGATCGCACAAGACTCCTCTCGGTCGCACAAGACCTGATCTGATCGCACAAGGTGCATCGCACAAGACGGGGTACAAACACATAAAGCACATAGTACTGTTTTATTACGCATGATCGCACAAGACTTTTGGATCACACAAGATGGTGCCGATCGCACAAGGCTTGGGCCATACACCAACTGTTACACGGTTGGGCCTCAAAGCCCAATCCCAACCGCACAAGTATTGGTCACTCGCACAAGCCATTCGGATTGCACAAGTTCATCCGGATCGCACAAGACTCATGTTTGTTTGTTGGGCCGTATACTTGTTGGACTACTTATGATTTTGGGCCGGGTATCTTGGGCTTCAATGGGTGACTCGCACAAGGCAGTTAGACTTGTGCGAGCCCAAATCTTTTAATCGCACAAGTTCGGATACGTTATGACTGTTAAACGTGATGATGTGTGTTTGCCATGATCTATATGTGTTCGTAACCTGTTAGCTTATTTGTAAACATACGTGCACTTCTTGAACCTAGACCTGACTTGTATGGTAACCATGTTAGGACGTGGTTGACCTCTAGCAGCTCGATTGACCTTTCGTTTATCTGCTGAGCTAACCTAAGGTGAGTTCACACTTTCTACAAAGCATGGGATTCCCAGGGGTTGGGAATGGGTTAAGGAAGATGGATTCCTCGTCCTTTCTTGGGCAGGACAGTACGGGTTCAGGAATATAATTCCTCATCCTCATGGACAGTTAACTTTCACTAGACCAAAACTCTATCACGAAGTACGTCCCTTTTTATATCGACTTAATCGCCGGGCCAATGGCGAGCGGGTCATTAGTTAGCGCTATTTAGGTTTGACAAGCCTCACACCGTGCCGCAGAGGACGGGCGTGAACTAATGGATCTGGGCACGTCAATGATGATAGACATTGGCAGTTCAGGGCACATAAACATGACTTCAGTCAGCAATCGATATGGTAACGAGTCTAGTAGTATATACATGGGGTAGCCCCCACGGCCGAAGAGCCATATAATTAAACATGGGGTAGCCCCCATGGATGAATAGCTAGAGTAAACGGGATTTAAACAGAACACGTTTTCAACTACGGGGTAACCCCCACGGCAGGATGCCAGCTAAAGGAAACTGCTTTTGGAATAACTTAAACCAACACCCAACTGTGAACTCGCTCAACATTGTTGTTGACTCGTTACTACATGCTTTGCAGGTCAATAGGTTTAGCAGGAGCTTGCATGGGGAAGAGTCGTTGTGGAGCATGGATATTGAGTGTTCATGATAAACTTAAACATTATTTACTTATGCTTTGGTTTTTGACATTATGCTTCCGCTTGCAACTTAAACTGTTTTTGATTTGGACACCAATTATATTGTGTTGGATTTTATGTTTACTTATATGCTTGTTCAATATGATTGGTGGCTTGATCCTGGTCAGTCACGCCTCCAAGCGGTGATACTCTGCATGTGGATTTTGGGGGTGTGACAAGAATAAAATGGTGTGTTGTCACAACAATCACTTAGTTCAAGTATAATCAATTCTTGTCATAGGTATCACATGCAATTGTTAGGCTCAATAGGACATCATTCGGTTTGGTAGTTTCGATAACATTCAAGTTGATAAAGTGTTGTTGGTCCAATTAACTAAAGTGGCGGCCCACTATATTGTTTTGTGATAATTTGTGTCTAATGAATTGGAAAAGGGTTGTCAGCCCATGTGCATGAATTTTGACAAAATTATAGAGACCCAAGGTTGTTCACGTGAAACATTGAGCACATTCAAGGAGTGTCAGGAATCATAATCCACATTCATATATTCCCAATACAACCTACACCTAAATCAAAGCATACTGATCACACCCTTAACCATATTGATCGGCCCACACCTAGTCATCGTGATTATCATCATCCAAATTTACGTGACATTCCACTTATATAGCTGATCACAATTATCAGATTATGTTACTCACTTAACCTTCTAATAATCTACCATCTAACTATAACATGGTTATCATATATCCCATATAGACTCCTCATGTCAATCAGCGCACATATAAACAAGATTAAATGAACAAGATTCAATACAATTTACAACCATCCCTATGATCATATTTCTAATCTACACACACACCTCATATTCATGAATCATATAACAATAGCACATCAGTATATATATCCACATCAATACACATCAATACACCAACTAAAGTAAATCGAATGATAAGGAGAATATACTAACCAAAGGATTTAATCGCACAAGATGCTAGATGTAATCGCACAAGATGCTTTCTCGAGAGGGGGAGGGGGTAGCTACTGCCGTGCGTATGTTTGAGAAGTAGGGTTTTGTATTTTGAGTCTTTGTGGCAAACAGTAACATGTTACGTATACATATCTAACAATAGTTTGGGCGGTTTATCTTTGGTCAAGGTAATGGGCTTAAGCCCAAGTAAATGGCTGCCAATTCTAACGATCAAGGGGGCTCGGATTGGGTGTGCATGATAAATGTGGTAACCGGCCCAATGTAATATATAATCACAACTAAATTTCTAATAATCCTGATTCCTAATCAAAGGAGTTCGATCAATGCAGGGAAAGTATACTGACCATTCTCAATATAACGTGCGTGTATAAGCTCGGATCAGGTAAGCTGGACCCATCTGGCCTTCGTGTTGGCTCAAGGAGACTGGGCCGAGGGTTATTTAATTAACAAGAAGAGGAGTGTGCGACTAGGAATAGAGTGTGTGACCCGAACCTTTATGCGACTACATTACACTACCAACCACATTCACATTTAACATTTCACATATCACGTACACACGACTCATAAATATTAAATATAAATTTATACGCTAACTTGTCATATAAAGTTCATATAGGTTACAACAGGGTGCGGTGAAAGGCTCTAAATAATGGGTTGTCACAATTTCCTTCAGCTCATCCCATGTTAAAGCATTCGTAGCAGCTTCGCCCATTGTTCGAACCCGAAGGTTCTACCATAACAGGGCCTCATCTTGAAACGATCATGATACATATGGGACTTGTTGCTCTGGCGTACATCCGCTCATTCGCAAAACATAATCCATATTTTCGGCCCATTTCACAAAAACTATGGCACCTCCAGTACCGTCAAAGTTCTGAGGCTTGCAGTCCAAAAACTGCTTGTAGGTACAACCTGTACCCAAGCAATTTTCATCACAGAAAGCATTAGCAAAGCACACTTGGAATTGTCCAAACATATTGTAATGTGTCTTAGGTGACTTAAACATTACCGTTAGGCGGGTTATTCCCTGAGTTACTTTCGCTGTGTTTGTAGCGAAGAACCTCGTGCCGAGCTATAGCCTGTGAGACGTGCGCTTGCCATTCTTCCTTGGTCAGCCGAATGATTTTCTGATGAGACATCTTCTAAGAAGAATTCGGATTGGTCAGGTCTCATTTGTTCAGGAAGTGTATATAGTTTTTTAGGGGTCATATGTACATACACATAATAAATTATCATATCAACCAATCAAGCAACATCATAATCATATCATAAACAAGTAAATGGGAATATGTTTAATGTGAGTATAACAGTCAAACACGTAACACTACAATCATAGCACAAACCCCTGTATATCAACCACATGCTTAACGAGAAGATTACAATTGGGCTTTCATTAACCTTTGACCACAAGGTATTGTTACATGTCTTACAAAGTGCATCATACCAAAGGGAAACACAGGGTCACATGTCACACCCCGACCACGTAAAACAACAAACCGTGGCGGAAACGTCGCGTAACAACCCTCGGTAAAACCAACACCCTCATAAAAGTTATGACACTCTAGTATATTGTAAAATGTTCCCATATGTCTTATATTACACCCCGTGTATGAAAACCGAGCCCAAAATAGATTATAACATATAAAATAAATTAAAAATAAGAAAAATAGAGTTGAGGCGGGCCGCGTAGACCCACCCCAACATCTCACGCGGGCGGTATCAGGGTGGAAACCTGATATCGTTGAATCCTTTAGTTCAAGCGGGCCGCGTAAGAGTCCTTGTTAGTTAACGCGGGCCGCGAGAGATCATGAAACGCGGAGACATCCGGTGCTAACACGTGTCGACATCGTGGCGAGTCTAGTAGCTGACCCAGCTAAGCTATAGTGTTGACCAAGGTTGACGCGGGCTGCGTAACCTTGGCCTGTGCTTTATGCGGGCCGCGACAAGACTAGAATCAGCAACTATATATAGAACTCATCAGTTTTCGTTTTCCGTCGCTCACATTTCAATCTCAAATCACAATTTTTGTAGGAAAGTTATAATACACGGGTATTATACCCCTAAATTAGCGAGGTTCTGCTCCGTTGTAAGTATTATAACCCCAGTTTCGTAATAGTTACGCTGCCCGATTGATTTAGGGTTCCGTAACAACTGTCGTGGTTCTGCCCGACGTAGTTGTTGGAATGCCGTCTCGGGGAGGGTATCATTAATAATTTCAAAGGGTTATGATACTAACCAATGTACATTTGTATAAATTATAGATTATATCCAGGAAACCCTTACGAGAAGCCTAAGATAGCAATGTGAGTTTATCCTCTTTTTGATAATCTTTTTGGTAATGTTTTACCAAACCTTAAATGTTTACTATGAAATTTAGCAGTGATTGAGTCTTTGTAGTTCTTCAATTACTGCCGGTATGTTGGGGTTTTGTATACAAAATGTACTACACTGTGAGTTGTAAGTCTGGATGACAATACGTTACCATTGGACAATGAGTTAGCCAATGGGTAATATGACCCACAAGTCAGGTCTGATAGTACCAAATGGAGTAATTGTGTAGACATAAACAATGTGATCACTCTCAATACTGTTCACTGTGACTTTTATTTAAACTTGATTAAACTGGGATTCACTCACCAGTATTTCCGACTGACAAATGTTTTTAAAACACGTTTCAGGTAACCCAATGTGACAGCCAATTAATAAAAAACCAGCTGGAGAGCACTGAAGGCTTGAGAAAATGTGGCTATAAATGTATTGTACTAAGAAACTTGGGTTTTACCCATGTGTTTATTAATATTAATTATGGTGGTTTTACTCTGATAAATATTTCCTAACTACGGTCCTGATGTAAATTCCGCTGCAAGACTATAATAACTGATACCACCGAAACTCTGAGATCGCGTCCGCCCGTTCCCGGGGATCAGGGATCGGGGGTTGCGACAGAAGGTGGTATCAGAGCCTAGCCACTGGTCTGAGCCAAAGAAGTGTTCTGCTGACACTTAAATTTCTATATTTTATGTTAGGAAATAAATTACAGAAATAGATGCATAACTGTAATTATTTGTTATGTGTTATTTCACTATCTGTTAGTTTACAGTATGAGTGATCAAGGACCATCAGACGTGAATCGTCAGTTATCTGATTCACCTAGGAGTGAAGGTACATCATCACAGCCTGCCCTTTCAGGGTATTCTGCTGATTAGGAGGAGGGAATATTTTCCTTTAGAGCTCAATCTGAAGAACCATTTCCTAATAAGAAAAGAGGATGGTTCAGTAAAGAAGCTTTTGCTCGTAGGAAGAGAATGCGAAAATTGCAACAGCAAAGAGCGTTAGCAGCTATTAAGTGAGAGACAGATGCCCATACGCAGGACATGCTTAATAGAAGCTTAGCTAATTTCCATATCTTAGCTACAACTGCTGCTGACCCAAGTCTGGAACAACTAGTAGCCCCGCAACCACAAAACCCAGAACAACCCATGGAAATAGAAAACCCGGAAAACCAAGTAGAGATGCACGATTTTAACCCAGAAGAAATCCCAAGGGTACCTGCACCAAACCCTCTAGACCCGAATTACGACCCCTGGTGGGACGACAATAGGGACTTTGTGCAACGTTACCCTATCCAGGATTATCCACCCATACAGAACATAGAAGCTTACCCAGGTATGGACCCTTTAGATCCCTATTACCAAAATGACTATATTAGGGAGATATTAGAGGATCCTTACCAATTTCAGGAACTTTCACCCCCATATCAGGAACCCGCACCCCAGATTCCAAACCCAGTCCGAGAACCTGCACCCCCAATGAGTGCAGAAAACGTTCAAGAACTTAGGACTTTCGGGGAGGAAATTTTAGAAAGCAGTGAGAGGATGAGACAGGTGGGAGAGTGTCTCGTATGGAAATACGATGAACGTAATATGGATTTTTGGATAAATCCATATCCATGAATGAGATGGTGAAACGATGGTAGTAATAATATTATAATAATAATAAAATAAAATAAAAATAAAATATGTGTGTACGTTTGCATATTATTATTAGTGTAATTTTCTTTCTGTTGGTATTGTAATCTTTATTTCTGTACTAGTGTGTAATAGACGCATAGTATATGAAAATAGAGTACAAGTCGCAATGATCGACGGTTTTGGTTAAATTGCGTGTCATGTGATTAACTATATTACCTATTATTTGTGATATTAATATGGGGTAAATGTTTAAAATTCAGATGGCCGACGAAGGAAATCTGAATAATGATAACCAGAGTAACATTAACGTGGTTAATGAGAATCCGAGTATCAATAACAATGGAAACCAAGTGGATAATAGTGCTATCCAACACATAGTGGCACAAGGAATTATAGATGCTATGCCATTTATAATTCAAACTGTTAAAGATGCTGATAATAAAAGTAAGCATAGCAGTAAGCGACCAATTGAACCAGAACATAGTGTGAACAATGGACCATTACTTCAATTGCCTATTCCCAAAAGAAGAAGAACCATGCCTTATGGTTGTTCTTATAAAGAATTCTGGTCTTGTAAACCAATGGAATTCTCGGGCAATGAAGGGACCATTGCAACCTTACGCTGAATAGAAAAGACTGAGGCAGTCTTAAGGATAAGCAAATGTGCTAAAGAAGATAAGATACTGTTTGCTTCCAATCTATTTAAGAATGCAGCCTTAGAATGGTGGAACACTATCCTTCAGTCTAGAGGAAGTGATAAGGTTTATAGTATGGATTGGGAAGAATTTAGGAATATGGTAGAAAGGAAATTCTGCCCTCCAAATGAAAAGGAACAGATAGCAAACAAATTCCTAAACCTTAGGATGACTGGTGTGGATAGTAAGGGGTACACAAAGTTATTCTTTGAATATGCTAGAATAGTGCCAACTCTTGCTTCACCAAAACTAGTGTTAATCTCCCGTTATATCTGGAGATTAATTGGAGAGATTAGATATGTAGTCAAGGCAGCTAGATCTCAAACTATAGAAGAAGCTGTAGAACTAGCAAATACCTTGACAGATGAGTTAATCCGTACTAGAGAAGAAGATCAGAGGAGAAACCTAACCCAAAGGCTTACACAAGAATTTCATTCTGGAAATTTTAATTGTAGGAATATGGGTTCTACCTCTGCACCCTACTGCAAGGTCTGCAAGAAAAAGCATTCGGGAAAATGCTCCACTCTCTGCAATTATTGCAAGATGCCAGGACATAAGGAAGAAAATTGCAGGAAGAAATCCAGTAATGGATTATGCTTCAACTGTGGAGAAAAAGGTCATATCAGGCCAAACTGTCCGAAATTAGCTCCAGCTCCAGACAACAAGAACACTAAAAATGCTAGAGCATTTGTTTTGACTGCAGATGAAGCCAAGATGATTCCAGATGTCATAGCTGGTACATTTTTAGTTAATGATATTTTTGCTAAAGTATTATTTGACTCTGGTGCAAACCAAAGTTTTATTAATACGTCGTTTTGCAAAATTTTAAATCAGTTATTAACTAAACTACCACATGAATGCTTAGTAGAGACAGCTAATGGAGAAACCGTTAGGATTTCTGAAATCTTGCAGGGAGCAAGACTAGAAATTTTAAATCAGAAATTTATTGCAAACCTGTATCCCATGAATCTGGTAGGATTTGATGTTGTTTTAGGAATGGATTGGTTAATAGCCAATAAAGCCAGTATATTATGTGATCAAAAGGTAATTCAAGTAAATTCACCAAAAGGTAAAATGATCACAATTAAAGGAGATAAACCTTCTAGGTCTACAAAATTTATCTCTGTGATGAAAACTGCAAGTTGTATACGAAAAGGTTCTATAGTGTATTTGATTTCTATAATCACTAACACTAAAGGAAAGGATTTAAAAGATATTCCAGTAGTATCTCAGTTTTCAGATATCTTTCCAGAAGAATTACCAGGACTACCTCCAAACAGAGAAGTTGAATTTAGAATTCACCTGCTACCAGGAACATCACCTATTGCCAAAGCACCTTATCGTTTGGCACCTGCAGAAATGCAAGAATTAAAGAAACAATTAGATGAATTATTGGAAAAGGGATTCATACAACCAAGTTCGTCGCCATGGGGAGCGCCGATACTGTTTGTTAAAAAGAAGGACGGATCAATGCGTATGTGTATTGATTACCGTGAATTAAACAAGGTTACGATTAAGAATCGGTATCCATTACCGAGAATCGATGATCTGTTTGATCAATTACAAGGAGCTCAATTTTTCTCGAAAATCGATTTAAGGTCAGGATATCATCAATTAATGGTACAGGAAGAGGATATTCCTAAAACCGCATTCAGAACAAGGTATGGCCATTATGAATTTACTGTCATGCCATTTGGTTTAACCAATGCCCCAGCTGCATTTATGGACATGATGAACCGAATATGTAAGCCATATTTGGATAAATTCATAATTGTTTTCATAGATGATATTCTAATTTACTCCAAGAGTAAAGAGGATCATGCAAAGCATTTGCACGCACTTTTAAGTCTATTAAGAAAGGAAAAACTCTATGCTAAGTTTTCAAAGTGCGAATTTTGGTTAGAACAGGTACAATTCCTTGGACATTTAGTTAATCATGAAGGAATTCATGTAGATCCAACAAAGATTGAGGCAATTACTAAATGGAAAACCCCTGAGTCACCAACCGAGGTTAGAAGTTTCTTAGGATTGGCCGGTTATTATAGAAGATTTATTCAAGATTTTTCTAGGATAGCCATTCCCTTAACTAAGTTAACCTGTAAATCTGTTAAGTTTGAATGGGAATTAAAACAAGAAGAAGCATTTAGAATTCTTAAGCAAAGATTAACTCATACACCCATATTAGCGTTACCACAAGGAAATGAATATTTCGTAGTTTATTGTGATGCTTCTAAATTAGGTTATGGATGTGTATTGATGCAACGACAAAAGGTTATAGCTTACGTATCTAGACAACTGAAGAATCATGAAGAGAATTATTCAACCCATGATTTAGAATTAGGAGCTATAATTTTTGCTCTTAAGATTTGGAGACATTACCTTTGTGGTAGTAAGTTTACCGTATTCACTGATCATAAAAGTTTAAGGTATGTTTTTGGGCAAAAGGAGTTGAATATGAGACAAAGACGCTGGATGGAGATGCTTAGTGACTATAATTGTGATATCCAGTATCATGAAGGAAAAGCAAATGTAGTGGTAGATGCTTTAAGCCGAAAATATCATGAAAAACCAAGAAGGGTACGTTCTCTTAAATTAAATCTACAAGTAGATTTAAATGAACAAATAAGAGAAGCACAAGAATCAGTAATCAAGGATGATTCTGAAAAATTAAAAGGTATGTTGAAAGAATTAAAACAAGGAATAGATGGAATTTGGAGATTCCATGAAAAGAGAATGTGGATACCTAAATTAGGAAATCTACGTCATCGTATACTAGAAGAAGCCCATAAGTCTAAATATACGATGCATCCAGGAAGTGATAAAATGTATCAGGATTTAAGAAAAAAATTCTGGTGGATAGGAATGAAGAAAGACATAGCAGCTTATGTTTCTAAATGTTTAACATGTTCACAAGTTAAAGCTGAACACCAGAAACCCTCAGGTTTGTTACAACAATTAGAAATGCCAGTTTGGAAATGGGAATTAATAACAATGGATTTTGTTACTAAATTACCCAAATCTAGGAAAGGAAATGATACAATCTGGGTGATTGTAGATAGACTAACCAAGCCAGCTCATTTTCTACCAATGAAGGAAACAATTAGTATGGAACAATTATCTAAATTGTATGTAAATGAAATTGTTTCTTTACATGGCATTCCTTTATCAATTGTTTCTGATAGAGATAGCCGCTTTACATCTCATTTTTGGTCAAGTTTCCAAAAAGCAATGGGAACCAAGTTAAAGTTAAGTACGGCTTATCACCCACAAACGGATGGACAAAGAGAAAGGATAATTCAGACAATGGAGGACATGCTTAGAGCTTGTGTAATTGATTTTGGAGGTAATTGGGACGATCACTTACCTTTAATAGAATTTTCTTATAATAATAGCTATCACACAAGTATCAATGCTGCACCATTCGAAGCACTTTATGGACGAAAGTGCCGAACCCCAGTCTGTTGGGCAGAAATTGGGGAAAAGCAACTATCTGGACCTGAGATAGTGTAAGAGACAACCGACAAGATTATTCAAGTCAAGGAACGACTGAAAGCAGCACGTGATCGACAAAAGAGTTATGCCAATAACCGACACAAACCATTGGAATTTCAGGTAGGAGATAAAGTATTGTTAAAAGTCTCTCCTTGGAAAGGGGTAGTAAGATTCATTAAACGGGGAAAGCTAAGTCCCAGGTATGTTGGACCTTTTGAGATTATTAGAAAAATAGGACGTGTAGCCTATCAGCTACAACTGCCAGAGGAAATGGCAGGAATACATGATATGTTCCATGTATCAAATCTCAAAAAGTGTTTAGCTGATGAATCACTGATAGTACCTCTTAAGGATATAGAGGTAAATGAACAACTCAAGTTTATAGAAAGACCTTTACAAATTGAAGACAAGAAAGTCAAGAATCTCAAACACAAGAGACTAGTTCTAGTCAAAGTGAAGTGGGATTCCAAAAGAGGACCGGAGTACACATGGGAACTCGAGTCAGAGATGCAAAGGAAATATCCGCATTTGTTCTAGTAGATCTCGAGGACGAGCTCTAAAACAAGGTGCGGAGAATGTAACAACCCTCGGTAAAACCAACACCCTCATAAAAGTTATGACACTCTAGTATATTGTAAAATGTTCCCATATGTCTTATATTACACCCCGTGTATGAAAACCGGGCCCAAAATAGATTATAACATATAAAATAAATTAAAAATAAGAAAAATAGAGTTGAGGCGGGCCGCGTAGACCCACCCCAACATCTCACGCGGGCGGTATCAGGGTGGAAACCTGATATCGTTGAATCCTTTAGTTCAAGCGGGCCGCGTAAGAGTCCTTGTTAGTTAACGCGGGCCGCGAGAGATCATGAAACGCGGAGACATCCGGTGCTGACAAGTGTCAACATCGTGGCGAGTCTAGTAGCTGACCCAGCTAAGATATAGTGTTGACCAAGGTTGACGCGGGCCGCGTAACCTTGGCCTGTGCTTTACGCGGGCCGCGACAGGACTAGAATCAGCAACTATATATAGAACTCATCAGTTTTCGTTTTCCGTCGCTCACATTTCAATCTCAAATCACAATTTCTGTAGGAAAGTTATAATACACGGGTATTATACCCCTAAATTAGCGAGGTTCTGCTCCGTTGTAAGTATTATAACCCTAGTTTCGTAATAGTTATGCTGCCCGATTGATTTAGGGTTCCGTAACAACTGTCGTGGTTCTGCCCGACGTAGTTGTTGGAATGCCGTCTCGTAGCCATGATTCTTAACCCAAAAACATTTGTTTTAGAAAACCAATTTGTAAAACATCTCGTATTAACTCGTTAATAAAACTCGTATGGTTTATATCTTTTAGAAAACATCGTTGTGTGACATCGTTTCAAAATCGTTTACCCAAATGAACTAAATAACACCACGGTATATAATATGTTGAAAACACTTATATATAAGAAGTACCAGCAGCGTATCTACCATGCTTTCACCACATTACACCCGTCCCATTATCTAAACACTTAACCAAAAACCAATCGTTTATCCAATTCGTTTAACTTGTTCAAATCGTTTCCAAATCGTTAACTCGTTTAAATAGTTTAAATCATCTTCGTTTTAATTGTGAAAACTATTTATGGTCGTCTCGCTAATAACATTCAAACCTTCGTGACTCGACTACCTCGTTTCTCACTTCTCATATTAACAAACCTCCAAAGGGTAAGTTAACAATCACAGATTCAGTCGTTACCCACAACCCCCACACATAACCATGGGTGTAGTCGATAACGGGATTTGTCAGATCCTATGGTACCATAACCTAATACTGGTCGGTTCGACCAAAATTAATGAATGTCATTCATTATGTAACTACAACCAACAAGTTCGTTCACATTATTGAAATCGTTATTAGTTTAGTATAAACCATTTTAATCATTTTTGAAATCATCGTTTAAACTTTGAAATCATTTTGTACATATGAATCACCCCAAAATAATTGAAAACAGTAAAATAGGGGAACTATGTACT
Source organism: Helianthus tuberosus (assembly GCA_030545235.1). NCBI lineage: Eukaryota > Viridiplantae > Streptophyta > Magnoliopsida > Asterales > Asteraceae > Helianthus > Helianthus tuberosus. The sequence continues at coordinate 58,498,526 of CM060429.1, read as the reverse complement.
CACATGAAGTGCAAAGTATCCTCAATCAATAGAACTTCAACAAAATCAAGTAAACCAGAGAAATCAAGCAGTACCTAGTAATCAAATCACTAGTCAAACAATCGACACCTCAATCGGAAGATCGGATAGAATGAGGTCTTGTAAACCAAATGAGTGTTGGAACTCATTTGGTATGGTTTAACAAAGTCTAAATTCTAGATCGGAACCTAACCTAAGTGCTTTCGACCCATCGCGACCCATTAAGGTAGCTTACGCTACTTTAACGCGTCGTTCGCGCAAAGCGCGTTCGAGACGTCTAACTAGTCCTATGACAATTATTATATGCCAAAACATGTTTAAATATGTTACATAATCAGTTACGTGACAAAAGTTTTGGTTACATAAGCTTAACTACCAATTACGCACGAAAAGGGCATTTTGGTAATTTACCTAAGGCATATAAACTACCTATCATACAACTACTTAAACTAGGTGACCATAAGGTATAACCTCGGAAGGTTATTCCCTATGCAACTATGGCCACTAAACATGTTTGGTCAGATCCTAATGATCGACCAAACGGGTCAAGTTTGAAAGTCTAAGCGGGTGTTTAGTCCGCTTGCCTTACGACTCTACACAAGCACTAATCTAAAAAGTGACGAGTTAAACATTTTAAAACATGTTTAACGAATTTAGAAAACAGGTTTGGTATCAAAACAAACGGTTTTGATACCTAAAAGTAGCTTGGTTACAAAATACGCGAGAATAAGCATTTTGGCCGAAACTACGACTCGTCACTAAGCCTAGATAACGTGGTAATCAGTAGGTATAGTCACTAGGGACTATAACCATCGTGATTACGCTCACGTTATGAAGTTCAAACGAACTTCGCATTGACCATAAACTGGTCAATGCAGAAAGTCAAACACAGTTTGACTTTTAAGCTAAAAACGCATAAAAAGAACGAAGGAATACTTACAACGGGTCCCCGCAAGCAAATCATGATCCAAGTAGCTCAGGTATGAAGCAATGGCCTCAACTTAGAGCATCTTAGATCAGATTTGAGTGAGAATGAAGTGAGGTGGGTTGGGTATATATAGGAATACTAGAACCGTTAGGATCGTTCCTTGATTCCTGAGCTTTAATCTCAGCCGTACACATCATGCCCACAGATTTACAAAACCAATGGAGCCCCTAGAATTGCCCAAAACCATTTGCAAAAGTGGGATCAAGCTGGAAATAGCTGGAAACAAGTTTCTGCTATCTGGCACCTGCTTACGGACAGCAAGAGGAAGCGCATCCGGTCCGTAAGGACCATGCAGGTCAGCAAAGTTTGAAATTTGGCAGAACAGGCCCCTGTGCGCTTATCGTCGAGTTTTGGAACTTCTAACACCCGTCAAACACATTTTTAAGCTCCATAAGGGTGTTAAAGCAAGGGGAACATGAAAAATGCTCAAAAATATGCCGGATGTTGGTTCGTTTGGTCGTACGGTTGCGTTGTTCGGTAAATTATGACGGAAGTCGTAACGAACGCAAAAACGATCCAAATTAAGCGACGAATGGAATTTTATCAATCCAATCACTAAAATAAAATATTTTAATGCTTACATAAATTTTTGGATGTCCGGATATATTCAGAACGTAAGATATGCGCGAAAATGCAAACTTATGCACTTTTTGACGCTTTTAGTCCCTATTGATCAATAAAGTTTATTTTAGCATACCGAACCCCTCAAAGCCCATTTATAAGCTATGTAAAGGATATTTGGGGTATGTTTAACTTATGATCAAGTTTCAGAATGTTCGTTACTATACAAATCGGTATAGTTTCACAGTTTGACACAAATAGTCCCTGCGATCGAACAAACTTGATATCAACACACCAAACCATCCAAAACTTATTTCTAAGTTATGTGGAGGTTATTTAAGGTATGTTAAGCCTATTTCACTATTCTGGAGTGTTCGTTGCATTAAACTGGTTATATTTACGCATCAGTGCGCGTATAACCTTCCAGAAAGCGATTTAGAGCTTGAAATCGGAATCGAATCGAATCGTAAAATCTTCAAACAAAAATACACACATAAAAACACCAAAACACATATATTAACACCAAAGAACATTGTTTTATTGATAATTAACATTGTTTTACATTGTACATCGATTACAGAGCACAGTTGACACAGTCTCCCTACTTTAGGAAATTTCGTCCCAAAATTTTAACTAGAGGAAACTTGTGAAAACAAATACGGATATCTCGCCTTCATCTGGTCCTCACGTTCCCAGGTAAACTCGGGGCCACGTTTGGATTCCCAGCAAACTTTTACCAATCGAATCCGTTTGTTTTTCAACTGCTTGAAAGCACGGTCCACTATCTCCATGGGTTTCTCGACAAAGTGCATCGTTTCATCGATTCGGATCTCGTTGAGAGGAATGTGAAGATCAGCGTCAGCTAAACACTTTCGCAAATTGGCCACATGAAAAGTCGGATGAATACTCCCAAGCTCTGGAGGTAGCTCTAGTCGATAGGCAACCTTCCCAATTCTTTCAACAATCTTAAATGGTCCCACATATCGAGGTGCAAGTTTTCCTTTCTTTCCAAATCTCACGACTCCCTTCCAAGTTGAAACCTTGAGTAGGACACGGTCTTCGACTTGAAATTCTAAGGGCTTGCGTCGCATATCCGCATAACACTTTTGACGGCTCCGAGCTGTCACAAGATTATCGCGGATTTCCTTGATTTTGTCTGTTGTTTCCAGAATGAGCTCAGGTCCAGTAAGCAGAGCTTCACCGATCTCATTCCAACAGACAGGTGAACGGCATTTTCGACCGTAGAGAGCTTCGAATGGTGCCATATTAATACTAGCATGATAACTATTGTTGTAAGAAAACTCGATCAATGGCAGATGAGAATCCCAATTACCACCAAAGTCTATCACGCATGCTCTAAGCATATCCTCCAAAGTTTGAATCGTTCTCTTAGATTGACCATCTGTTTGGGGATGATAAGCAGTGCTTAGATTCAGTTGGGTTCCCAAAGCAGATTGCATGGTCTTCCAAAAATGAGATGAAAATCAAGCATCACGATCAGAAATGATATCCAAGGGAACACCATCTCGTGATACAATCTCATCAACATAAATCTTTGCAAGTTTATCAGCAGATAGATCCTCGCGAATCAGAATGAAATGAGCTGATTTCGTTAATCGATCGATAACAACCCAAATCGCATCGTGACCTTTAGATGTACGTGGTAATTTAGTGATGAGATCCATCGCAATGTTCTCCCACTTCCAAACCGATATCTCTGGTTGTACAAGCAAGCTAGAAGGTCGTTGATGTTCAGCCTTGAATTTGAGACAAGTTAGGCATTTCGATACATACAAGGCAACATCCTTTTTCATACCAGGCCACCAATACTGAGTACGAAGATCCTTGTACATTTTATCAGCACCAGGATGGATAGAATATCGAGACTTGTGAGATTCGTCCATTACCAAGGTGCGAAGATCGTCTTGTTTCGGAATCCACAAACGATCCTTGAAATAGAGTAAACCATCGCCTTTCACTTCGAGCTTAAGCTCAAGTTGACGTGGTAATTCCTTACCTATCAAATTTTGTGAAACACAAAACTGTTGAGCTTGAAGGATACGAGTTTGAAGATCAGATAGAGTCTGAATAGAATGAAGCTTGACTCGTTCCTTTCGACTAAGCGCATCGGCTACGACATTCGCCTTACCAGGATGGTAGCGAATCTCGCAATCGTAGTCATTCAAAAGTTCAACCCAACGTCGTTGCCTCATGTTCAGCTCCTTCTGATTAAGAATATGCTGGAGACTTTTGTGGTCTGTGAAAATCACACACTTTGTTCCATAGAGGTAGTGTCTCCAGATTTTAAGCGCGAAAACCACAGCTCCTAACTCAAGATCATGAGTCGTATAGTTCTTCTCGTGAACTTTCAATTGTCTAGACGCATAAGCTATAACTTTACCTCGTTGCATAAGAACACAACCAAGGCCTAAATTAGATGCGTCACAATAGACAACGAAATCATCATTTCCATCGGGAAGAGATAGAACGGGAGCATCACACAGCTTCTGCTTCAGCGTTTGAAACGCTTCTTCTTGCTTAGGTCCCCACTCAAAAGGCTTATTCTTCTGAGTCAAAGCAGTGAGTGGAACCCCAATATTCGAGAAATTTGAAATGAAACGTTGATAATAACCAGCAAGACCAAGAAAAGAACGAATTTCTATAGGTGTCGCCGGTGTATTCCAGTCCTTAATAGCAGCAATCTTGGATGGATCTACATGAATACCCTGCTCATTGACTATATGGCCCAAGAATTGAACTTCTTCAAGCCAGAATTCACACTTGGAGAATTTAGCAAAAAGTTGTTCCTTCTTCAGGAGTTCCAATGTTAAGCGAAGGTGTTGCTCGTGCTCGGCTCGAGACTTCGAATAAATGAGAATATCGTCGATGAACACAATAATGAACTTGTCTAAATAAGGTTTACAGACCCTATTCATTAAGTCCATAAAGATAGCTGGAGAATTCGTCAAACCAAAAGGCATGACAGTGAACTCGTAATGCCCATATCTTGTACGGAAAGCAGTTTTGGGAATATCTTCTTCGAGAACACGAAGTTGATGATACCCAGAACGCAGATCGATCTTGGAAAAATAGGTAGCACCTTGCAGCTGATCAAAGAGATCATCAATTCGAGGTAGGGGATATCGATTCTTGATGGTAAGCTTATTAAGCTCACGATAATCGATACACATTCGAAAAGATCCATCTTTCTTTTTCACAAAGAGGACAGGAGCTCCCCAAGGCGAAAAGCTTGGACGGATGAATCCTTTATCAGATAACTCTTGAAGCTGTTTTGATAACTCTTGCATCTCAGACGGTGCAAGATGATAAGGTGCTTTCGCAATCGGGTTGGCATTGGGTACAAGGTCAATATGAAATTCGACTTGACGAACTGGAGGCAAACCAGGCAGTTCATCAGGAAACACCTCTGGATAATCCCGAACAATTGGAATATCCTGAATACTCGTGCTCTTGCCTTTCTCCTCGGTGACATGTGCCAGAAAAGCAATATATCCTTTTCGCAAATAACTTTGGGCTTCCATACACGACATAAGCTTCAATCCACCTGAAGGTTTCTTGCCACGAACTTCTAAAACTTCACCAGACGAAAGAGGAATACGAACGATCTTATCAAAACAAACCACCTCAGCATGGTGTTTGGTTAGCCAATCCATCCCCACAATAATATCGAAGCTCCCAAGTTACATCGGTGTGAGGTCAATAGGAAAAAGATAGTTATCGAGGTTCAACTAATAATCATGAATAACAGAATCGAGAACAAGAGGTTTACCAGTAGCAACTTCGACAGATAAGGGTTTCCTCAGTTTAGTTCTAGGTATCGCAAGTAAAGGTTCAAAAGATAACGAAACAAAATTTCTATCGGCACCAGAATCAAAAAGAATAGACGCAGGTCGATTGTTAACAAGAAACGTACCATTAACCACCTCATTGTCAGCCCTCGCTTCGTTTGCATTCAGGTTGTACACTCGTCCATGAGCGGGATTCGCATTCGCGTTGACATTCACGTTCGGATTCGCATTTGCATTCACCAACCTCGGGCAGTTGTTGCGGAAGTGACCAAACTCTCCACAATTAAAACATGAGCCCGGTGGGAATCTAGCAGCATTCCCCTGAACTGGAGCTTGAACCTGGGCAACTTGATTCTGACCCAAACGACAGATATTGGCCAAATGCCCAAGTTTACCACACATTGTGCATTGCTTGCAAGCTTGATGTGCAACGTGATGGCCGTTGCAGCGAGCACAATGAGGTGCGGTACCAGCATACGCTTTCTTCGCAGGAGGTTGAGTCGGTGGGTTTTGAGGAGTCTGTGCTGTAACAGCAAAATTCTGAGCACCCTTTCGCTTTCTCGACTTCTTCGACGACTCACATTTCTTACCCTTACCCTTATCCTTGTCTTTAACAGAATCGGTCGACTTCTTCTTATCACCCTTACGGGTAAGTTTACCCTTCCTGACTTGAGACTCAGTCAGGGTAGCAAACAACTCGATTGCATGACGGACGGTAGTAGGATTAACACCGGTCACAATATCATGTATGGAATCGGGTAAACCATCGATATATCTCTCGATTGCTTTCTCTAGAGGGGTAACCATAGTGGGACACAAAAGACTGAGTTCCTCAAAACGATCCGTATACACACTGTGTTCTCCCCCGTCTTGCTTTAGATCGTCAAACTCTCGTTCCAAAGCTCGAATTTCGTGACGGGGAGAAAACTCTTTCATCATGAGAGCTCGAAGCTCATCCCATGTTTGTGCCAATGCCACTTCGGCACCCCTATGACGCATAACACCGTTCCACCACGTAAGAGCACACTTCTCGAACACACTTGATGCAAATTCAACCTTACGCGCATTCGGACACTGCACATGTCTGAATGTGCTCTCGATACTCTCGAACCACTGCAGGAGCGCAGTTGCTCCTTGTGACCCAGAAAACTTAAGCGGCTTCGCAGAATTGAAATTCTTGAAATTACACGGTGCGTTATTGTTGTTATTATTGTTGTTGTATAACTCGTGGATTTGGGTCACAACGCCGGGAAGCACAATAGCCATTTGCTGAGAGACAAGGGCTGCGACTTCTTCAGCAGTAAAAGTTCGAGTATCGCGTCGAGGAGGCATTGTCTAACAAGGAAACAGGAGAAACGAGTGAGGTTGAAAATTGGAGAAACAAAAGAGGTATTGAAAACATCGATAAAATACAAGGAAGGCGATCATTTGTTCGTTACCTCAAACAAACAAACGACACACAGTGACTAATCAAAGTAAATGGGTCAAAAATAATGTATCGCGAAGACATACTCGCCTATAAGTGAACACTGACCCCAAGAGTTCCCAGGTAAGAGTGACTGGTCCGAATATGTGGATTTGTACGAACACTCTAGCCTTAGACAGAAAACTCAGGGTACAGGCATTCACTCTTCCAGTTTGCACGTGTTCACACTATTTAGACCCAAACTTTGATGAGATTTTGAAAACTTAAAGGGTTCAAGACCTTATAACAGAGGTTTCAAAACCTAGTAATCAATCATCCTAGAACAGATGATTGGTTTTCAAGGCGGATTCGAATTTTGTGTTCTCATTGTGGTTATCACCTAAGGATAGGTGACGATTTTGTTTTAAAATCTAAACGCAAGAAAACTCGCGTTGGGGTCCTAGAAAGTTATAGTCTAGGTCAAATCATTACTAATAACCTAATTCCCTATAACCATTGGCTCTGATACCAACTCTTCTGTCACAACCCGACCACGTAAAACAACAAACCGTGGCGGAAACGTCGGGGAGTGTCGTGGCAGAATTATCGTTTCACAACCATGGATATAAAAAGTTTCGTTTTATTGATAATATTTAAACAATAACATTGTCTTAACACATAACAAACAAGTACATATCGACTATCAATGTTTTATGTCACTAAGGCCTCGTCCAGATCCTATGTGATGCATGCATCCTAGAAATCAATCAAGCAACAACACCTGAAACATATGTAAAAACAAAGTTAGCAAAGAAATGCTGGCGAGTACAAAGGTTTTATAAGAGTATCGGAATCATGGCTAGTTTACATGTTGCAGTACTTTATTAGACTACAAGAGTCAAAATACAAACCTCGTTTTGAAAAGTGTATTGCAACATAATTTAACCAACTCAAATCAAGTGGGTTATATTTTATAAAACCTCGTAGCCATGATTCTTAACCCAAAAACATTTGTTTTAGAAAACCAATTTGTAAAACATCTCGTATTAACTCGTTAACTCGTATGGTTTATATCTTTTAGAAAACATCATTGTGTGACATCGTTTCAAAATCGTTTACCCAAGTGAACTAATTAACGCCACGGTATGTAATATGTTGAAAACACTTATATATAAGAAGTACCAGTGGCGTATCTACCATGCTTTCACCACATTACACCCGTCCCGTTATCTAAACACTTAACCAAAAACCAATCGTTTATCCAATTCATTTAACTTGTTCAAATCGTTTCCAAATCGTTAACTCGTTTAAATCATTTAAATCATCCTTGTTTTAATTGTGAAAACTATTTATGGTCGTCTCGCTAATAACATTCAAACCTTCATGACTCGACTACCTCGTTTCTCGCATTAACAATCCTCCAAAGGGTAAGTTAACAATCACAGATTCAGTCGTTACCTACAACCCCCACACATAACCATGGGTGTAGTCGATAACGGGATTTGTCAGATCCTATGGTACCATAACCTAATACTGGTCGGTTCGGCCAAAATTAATGAATGTCATTCGTTATGTAACTACAACCAACAAGTTCGTTCACATTATTGAAATCGTTATTAGTTTAGTATAAACCATTTTAATCGTTTTTGAAATCATCGTTTAAACTTTGAAATCATTTTGTACATATGAATCACCCCAAAACAATTGAAAACAGTAAAATAGGGGAACTATGTACTCACATGAAGTGCAAAGTATCCTCAATCAATAGAACTTCAACAAACTCAAGTAAACCAGAGAAATCAAGCAGTACCTAGTAATCGAATCACTAGTCAAACAATCGACACCTCAATCGGAAGATCGGATAGAATGAGGTCTTGTAAGCCAATTGAGTGTTGGAACTCATGTGGTATGGTTTAACAAAGTCTACATTCTAGATCGGAACCTAACCTAAGTGCTTTCGACCCATCGCGACCCATTAAGGTAGCTTACGCTACTTTAACGCGTCGTTCGCGCAAAGCGCGTTCGAGACGTCTAACTAGTCCTATGATAAGTATTATATGCCAAAACATGTTTAAATATGTTACATAATCAGTTATGTGACAAAAGTTTAGGTTACATAAGCTTAATTACCAATTACGCACGAAAAGGGCATTTTGGTAATTTACCTAAGGCATATAAACTACCTATCATACAACTACTTAAACTAGGTGACCATAAGGTATAACTTCGGAAGGTTATTCCCTATGCAACTATGGTCACTAAACATGTTTGGTCGGATCCTAATGATCGACCAAACGGGACGAGTTTGAAAGTCTAAGCGGGTGTTTAGTCCGCTTGACTTACGACTCTACACAAGCACTAATCTAAAAAGTGACGAGTTAAACATTTTAAAACATGTTTAACGAATTTAGAAAACAGGTTTGCTATCAAAACAAACATTTTTGATACCTAAAAGTAGTTTGGTTACAAAATACGCGAGAATACGCATTTTGGCCGAAACTACGACTCGTCACTAAGCCTAGATAACATGGTAATCAGTAGGTATAGTCACTAGGGACTATAACCATCGTGATTACACTCACGTTATGAAGTTCAAACGAACTTCGCATTGACCATAAACTGGTCAATGCAGAAAGTCAAACGCAGTTTGACTTTTAAGCTAAAAACGCATAAAAAGAACGAAGGAATACTTACAACGGGTCCCCGCAAGCAAATCTTGATCCAAGTAGCTCAGGTATGAAGCAAAGGCCTCAACTTAGAGCATCTTAGATCAGATTTGAGTGAGAATGAAATGAGGTGGGTTGGGTATATATAGGAATACTAGAACCGTTAGGATCGTTCCTCGATTCCCGAGCTTTAATCTCAGCCTTACACATCATGCCCACAGATTTACAAAACCAAGGGAGCCCTTAGAATTGCCCAAAACCATTTGCAAAAGTGGGATCAAGCTGGAAATAGCTGGAAACAAGTTTTTTCTATCTGGAACCTGCGTACGGACCGCAAGAGGAAGTGCATACGGTCCGTAAGGACCATGCAGGTCAGCAAAGTTTGAAATTTGGCAGAACAGACCCCTGTGCGCGTATCGTCGAGTTTTGGCGCTTCTAACACCCGTCAAACCCATTTTTAAGCTCCATAAGGGTGTTAAAGCATGGGGAAAATGAAACGTGCTCAAAAATATGCCGGACGTTGGTTCGTTTGGTCGTACGGTTGCGTTGTTCGGTAAATTACGACGGAAGTCGTAACGAACGCAAAAACGATCCAAATTAAGCGACGAATGGAATTTTATCAATCCAATCACTAAAATAAAATATTTTAATGCTTACATAAATTTTTGGATGTCCGGATATATTCAGAACGTAAGATATGCGTGAAAATGCAAACTTAAGCACTTTTTGACGCTTTTAGTCCCTATTGATCAATAAAGTTTATTTTAGCATACCGAACCCCTCAATGCCAATTTCTAAGATATGTAAAGGATATTTAGGGTATGTTTAACTTATTATCAAGTTCCGGAATGTTCGTTACTATACAAATCGGTATAGTTTCGTAGTTTGACACAAATAGTCCCTGCGATCGAACAAACTTGATTTCAACACACCAAACCATCCAAAACTTATATCTAAGTTATGTGGAGGTTATTTAAGGTATGTTAAGCCTATTTCACTATTCCGGAGTGTTCATTGCATTAAACTGGTTATATTTACGCATCAGTGCGCGTATAACCTTCCAGAAAGCGATTTAGAGCTTGAAATCGGAATCGAATCGAATCGTAAAATCATCAAACACAAATACACACATAAAAACACCAAAACACATATAATAACACCAAAGCACATTTTTTATTGATAATTAACATTGTTTTACATTGTACATCGATTACAGAGCACAGTTGTCACATCACACTACCCTAGTCCAACAAGTCTACCAATCTACAAAGGTCTTATAATCGAAAGTGATCTATAAAAGGCCTCCCAAGCTCAGCTCAATAGTGGTGCTCTCATCTTAGGTAATGCATCTGCATAAAACCAAAAACCTACTGTACTGATTGCGGAGGAGGAGGAGGGAGGAAAATCAAACTGAGAACATGTGCAAGCTCCTCCTCGAGTTTGTGCACACGATAAAGCAAGTAAAGGACTTGCTGCTCGACTGTGAGGAATCGAGCATCAAACTCTGAAAAAGGAGTAAGAGGAGCAGGTGGACGTGCAAATGGAGGCGGTGAGGAACGAGGGGGAACGGAAGCATGCTGACAAGGACAGGGTAAGGGACACGGTATCGACTCAAGTTCCAAGACTCTGCGGCTCATAACCTCAAATCGAAGCTGAAGCAAATAAAGTAACTCATCCTGTGTATAGCCAACAAAATGTGAGGGATGGTAGGGGTCTGATGTCGGCATGGAATACCGCGGGGACCCTCTAAATGACTCATTAGTTGGTGAAGAAGAAAGTGCAGACAGAGGAATGTGTGGATAAGCTGCTGAAACATAAAGGTCATGAGTAGGCTGCTGGCCTGAAGTGCCTTCCCCTGGACGAGGTGCGGGTATGCCCTGCAAGAGATCAATGGGTAAATCTACACGATGAAGGTCAGATTCCACAGAGTGAAAAGGAGCAACATCAGCGGGTGCGGGTGCAAGTGGAGGAATGAATGACTCCATAACAGGAGGATCAACGGGTGCAGGAACTGGATCTGGTATAAGGGGTGCAATGTCAGGTATGCCAAATGAAATAGGATCATGGTCAGGCAATGGTTCAGGAACTGGCATTGGCTCGGGATCAGTGGGTGTATCAACGGACTGAGCGTCAGGAATAAAATCAGGCTCAAGGTCATGCGGAGGAATCGGTGCAGCTGACATGGCCATCTCCTCATCAGAATCAGTAGCATAACGTCGCAAACCAACTGCCCGTAAGGAGGAAGAAGTCAAAGACTCAAAGGAATCTGAGACAGAGTGTAAACTAGTGTCAGAGGAAATCTCAATAATAGGGATCTCAAAACGTGGAATAACAACAACGTCCTCGTCTAGCTTTTCATCACCATGGGCTTCATCAAAAGGACCATCAACAAGCCAATCAACATCAATATCAATCAAATCGTCAAAAGGCAAATCCTCGAGAGGAATAGCCACTAATGGAATGGGAGTGAGGATTGGTGCCATGACATGCTCACCATCGGGAGGATCGATGATAAGATGATCATGGACAGGAGTGGGAAAAGCAAAAGGATCCTCGTCTGGAATGCCATCAGTAGTCCCAAGTCGGGCGGCGCAATTGGCTAAAAATCTTCATCGTCGTCGGACATCATCTCCGGGTCATTCTCTTCATCGAAAGTAAAGATCTCTGGCTCACTCGCCCCTGAGCCAATAGCCATGGGGTCGTCAGCATCGGGCAATCCACTCTCGGATGATGACATAGTGTCTGTAACATATCAATCACAATATATGCACATATATCAACTACTATCATTAAACAGGCAATCAATGATAATGCAAACAGGTATTCTTCCTAGCCTCCCAGACTAAACCAATCAGTCTCCCAGACTGAACTACCCGGTCTCCCAGACTACACCACCTAGTCTCTCAGACTAAACCTCCCAGTTTCTCAAACTGAACCACCTAGTCTCCCAGACTGAACTACCTAGTCTCCCAGACTAAACTACCCAGTCTCCCAGACTGAAACACCCAGTCTCCCAGACTGATACACCTAGTCTCCCAGACTGAAACACCCAGTCTCTCAGACTAAAACACCCAGTCTCTCAGACTGAAACACCTAGTCTCTCAGACTGAAACACCCAGTCTCTCAGACTGAACCATAAACATAGACCTTGAAATGCGTTTCGTGTATTTTCTTTATAAAAATGTTTGTTTCTTGGATCTGGACGTTTCGTGTATGCAATGAAAACATGTTGGAAAAAATATTTTCGTGGGAGCCCTAATGATTGTAGTCTAGACTCGAGAAGGAATCCTAGTTCGCTACAATCGAAGCTCTGGTACCAAACTGTCACACCCTGACTTTTGCGGAAACGTGATTATGGTGTGACTTGCTTAATATCATTGCATTCAATCATAACATAACTATATGATTAAAATCAAAGGTGATCATCCATTAACTTATTTTAGAACGTAACAACATTGCTTAAAACACAGACATCATATTTGAGTACAAACCATGCAACTTGTTTTAAAGTTCATAAAGACTCGACAAAAGACATTAATTAAAACTAGGCTTTGAAGGTTGCGTCTTATCTAGAATAAGACACACAATCCAAATCCTCAGACATAGGATGACACCTCTTATTCTCAACTTTACTTGAAACATCCAAACGTCCGCCAGATCCATACTTAATTTCCTGAAATACATGTAGTTTAAAAAACATCAACAAAAGTTGAGCGAGTTCATGTGTGTGTTAGTGTTCACGATTAAACCTTTATAATCATTGAAAGTATGGATGTGTGTTTGTAAAACTCATGGTATGAAAGCAACAAGGAAAACAGATCACCAATGGTTTGCAAGGCCATTGATATATGTGAAATGATGCAGGAAAGCTCAAACCTAGCAAATTTGTCTCTGGGAATAAGACATAGTCACCACATGGGCCACCCTGGTCCGCATGGGTGTGGGCTCTCTACACCCAAATAGATCTATCACTCATGTCCCTCGGTCCTACAAGAGGATTGATGGCCTTAAGCATCGTACACACCACTCACATGATCTAGATGTACCCTTCCTTAGCTAACCATACCAAATCCAAATGTTTGTAAACAGTTTGTAACATGTATTTCACCCCCGAAGTTATAAAACCAAAAACAGTTAAAGAAAAAGGGGGTCATGAACTCACAGCCTTGCGTCTTCAGCAATCGTAACTCAAGCTCCTTCGGTGAACACGACTACCTACAACGTACTAATCTATTAGACGAACGGACCGTGCCTTAGTATTAATGTCTTTGAGTTACGTTTCTTTTGTGTCTTCGATATTGTTCCAAGTTATATAACTATTTTGTTAAAATAATTAATATTTTAACTTAAATTATATTTATAAGTTTTGGAATAGTTATATATTTTTGGCTTGATACACTTCGGGTATTTACACATGTTTATCCTTCCCAAGGATGGGGGTATCTTTCACTTGTATATTTTTGCCTTGTATCGGGGTCGTATTCCGGTGTGTATTTATACGTACGAGAATACGTATTTTTATTGAATTCATTAAGTATTCTTTATGCTTAATTTAATTTTTATTTTCCAGAACATTATTTTTAATAAAAGTCCACCAATATATACTTCCAAAATATATATATTGTAATAAATATTATCTAGAAAAATTATTTATAATTTTTCTTTTGGCAAAAATATTTGTATTTCTTCATAGGTTTCAAAAATAATATATTTTCATGTCCAATATAGAAAATATATATATATATATATATATATATATATAAACTCATTTTTCTCCAAGAATGATATTCTTCATATTTGTTTAAGAAAAATACATCTTTCATCTCAAAATATTGCATTTCATGTTTGTGTAAGAAGGCATATATTTCCTAAAAATAATATATCTTCTAAAAATTTCAAGAAATATATATATTTCATACTTGCCCAAAAATAATATATTTTTCCTTTCAAAAATATGATTTATTTTTGTAGTAATTGTAAAAATCATATTTTTGTTTCCTTGATATCCAAAATATTACTTATCAAAATATACTTGTAATAAATTTTCCGGAATATTTTGTAGGTCTTATTCCATAGTTCGGTTTCTCCAATATTTTTGTGTATAACTTGTATATTTATTTTCTTGGAATTTTGGTAATATTTTGGATTGTAATTCATGGTATTTTAATGAGTTATATTATTTCAAGTCCTAAAATAATATAACTAATACACAGAATATACAAATAATCACACACATGGTGTCTTCAAAATATATATTTTCCTAATACATATTTAGTCGCTTTTATTTATGAAAATCAACCTCCAATAACTATATTTTTGTAACAAAAATTATGGCAAAGTTTTTGTAGAAAACTTATGGTTGAAATACACTTGTAAATATTTGTTTAAAAATATCTTTCTAAGTGTTTATATCTTTAGGAAATTTTGCCACAGTTTCCCCTAAAAATGGAGATTTTCATGTTTTCAAGCATATCATTTTCTTTCTGTAAAAACCAACACAATCAATTCACAATCATCAACAAATAATCTTTACTTACCAATTTGCCAAAAATCATGCATTTTCTACTACTTGATGAACTTGATTATTTGTAAAAATTTGTAGTAACTTACTAGTGTTATTAGTAAGCCTAGTTACCCTTTAAAATGTGATTAGTTCTTTAAAAACTTCATTTTTAAAGAAGTTAGATGTTTACAACTTCAAATCATATTTTCTAAAAATGTTTCCTTATGAAATCTTCTTGTTACACAAGTGTTTCTACACTTGTTTAACCATTAAAAATAAGATTTGTTTATGTAAGAACCAAGATTTAATAAAACTCATATTTTTAACTTGGTTTCTTTGAAGAACCATTCATAAATCTTTAGATCTACATGATTAATAACTTACTTTGATCATTATTTTCAAGAAAACCACTTAGTCATTCAAGTTCATGATTCATATGTGGATAATCCATCATCCTACCATATTTCTACTTTCACATCTTGCTAGATTAAGTTTTTAATCATGATCTAGCAAGATCTTATGATGATCAACATCATTTCTACAAACAATCAATGATCAATAAGCATAACAACTCATTTTCATCAAGATTTCTTCATTAAACAAGCTTATGTTCATGTTTACTTCTTGTGTTCTTTAGTGTTCTTCATGTTTTTTATTATGATTCTTCTTTAACCATTAAAAATGAAGTAAAATGGATAGATCAAGACTCTTACCACTAGCACAAGGCTAGGGATGATTCAAGAGTAGAAAACAAGAGGATAAAAGCAAACAGTGAAGGTCCTTGAACTTCCGAAAGCTCCAAGCTTCTTTATACGGCTTCTAACACCTTTGAGTAGTAATGAAATGGATGGAAGGAAGTTGGATGATGGTGTTGATGGGGTGTGTGGGTTCGGCCGAGATCAAGAGAGGAGAAGGAGGAGATAATTTGTGCGTGTTTTAGTGTGTGTGAAATGAAATCAATTTCCTTCATGTCTTACTTATAACCATTTTTGCATTTTAACCTTTGTATAACATGTTTAGTAAAGTATAAACATATCTATTTAAATAATGAAATAAAATCCATTTGGTGGGGGCCATGTTCACCGTGAACTAGGTGGGGGGGGGGTCTTAGGCTAGGTTATAATGTTATGGTTAGATCATGGTTGGAATCCAAGTGTCTAGTTACGCGTTTTAGTTACTAGATATTTTTAGGAGGTGTTGTGATGTTTGGGGATCATAACTAGCTTGGTAATGTTAAAACAATGCTTCTAGTGTAACATTGATGTTTCGGGTAGTGTCCGATTGTTCGGTTGGTTACTGGTTTGTTAAAGTGCTAAACTTTGCAGTTTAGTGTGCTTTAGGTATCTTTTGTGACACTTTTGATTCCCGACACTTAGGAAAGCATTCAGGATAGGGGTGAGCAAATTTAGGTCCGGACCGAAAATAACCAAGAACCGGACCGAAAATAACCAAGAACCGAACCGAAAATATACCTAACCCGACCCGAACCCAAGTACCTAGGTATTTAGATCGGTTCCAATTTTTCATATAAAATCGGGTCGGGTCGGTTTTCGGTTCTTTTCATGGTGAAACCCGACTTGGACCTATGGACCAGAACCGACCCTATATTTAGGGTAGTGAATCGGTTCTGTATTTTATGTTTAATCGGTTCTCGGGTCGGGTCGGGTAATGGTCGGGTAGGGTCGGGTCGGGTTTTTTCTTTTGCTCACCCCTAATTCAGGACCATTTTACCATTTTTCTGCATAATATTAGTGTGTTAATTTGCTGATTTCAGCACCTTTGGTGAGTTTTAGGCACTTTCCGGCACTTAAGCTATCACTATCAAGGCAGTTTTATGATCCTTACTTTCCTACACACTATACTAGTGTAATACTTAGTTTCTGGCTCATTCTGTGTCTAAGTGCACTGTCTGTCTATGTGTTGAGTTCTGTCAGCATTTTCCTGATTTATCAGATAACTATGCTAACTGTACTTAGGGCATCATTTGAGGCAATACCGTTTTCATGCAGTAATGATATGACATTAAACAATGTATGATGCACACGTATGTATAAGACAGTAATCAGAAAGCAGTTAATTTAAATTCAGCACAGTCATTAAGCACTAACCATGATTAATTAATTGTACTGATACCTGGATTTTTGACAGTTATCACAATCAAAAGTCAATACAAGTAAATTCACCAAAGGGTGAAAAGATCACAATTACAGGAGACAAGCCAACTAGATCTATAAAATTCATCTTTGTGATGAAAACAACAAGTTATGCAAGGAAAGGATCATTAGTGTATATGATTTCTATAATCATCAACACTAAAGGAAAAGAATTCAAAGATATTCCCGTAGTATCTCAATTCTCAGATGTTTTTCCAGAAGAGCTACCTGGACTACCACCGGATAGAGAGGTTGAATTCAGAATTCACCTACTACCAGGGACAGCACCGACTGCCAAGGCACCTTACCGTTTAGCACCAGCAGAGATGCAAGAACTAAAGAAACAGTTAGACGAACTTCTGGAGATAGGTTTCATACAGCCTAGTTCATCACCATGGGGAACACCAATCTTGCTTGTCAAAAAGAAGGATGGATCAATGCGTATGTGCATTGATTACCGAGAATTGAACAAGGTCACAATTAAAAATGGGTACCCACTATGGAGAATTGATGATCTGTTCGATCAACTACAAGGAGCTCGATTCTTTTCTAAGATTGATTTACGCTCAGGATATCATCAATTAAAAGTACAGGAAGAGGACATTCCTAAAACTGCTTTTAGAACAAGGTATGGTCATTATGAATTTACAGTCATGCCATTTGGTTTAACCAATGCCCCAGCCACATTTCTGGACATGATGAACAGAATATGTAAACCATATCTGGATAAATTCATAATTGTCTTTATAGATGATATTCTAATTTACTCTAAGAGTAAAGAGGAACATGTAGTGCATCTGCATGCACTCCTTACACTGCTGAGAAAAGAAAAGCTTTACGCTAAATTCTCAAAATGTGAATTTTGGTTAGAAGAAGTGCAATTTCTTGGACATTTAGTTAATCATGAAGGAATTCATGTGGATCCCACAAAGATCGAGGCGATTACTAAATGGAAAGTCCCCGAGTCACCAACGGAGGTGAGAAGTTTTCTTGCATTAGCAGGGTATTATAGACGGTTTATCCGAGATTTTTCTAGAATAGCTATTCCTTTAACAAAACTAACCTGTAAATCAGTTAAGTCTGAATGGGGACCAAAACAAGAAGAAGCCTTTAGAATTCTTAAGCAAAGATTAACCAACGCACCCATACTCGCATTACCAGAAGGAACTAAAGACTTTGTAGTCTATTGTGACGCTTCTAAGTTAGGTTATGGATGTGTGTTGATGCAGCGTCAAAAGGTTATAGTCTATGCCTCTAGACAACTTAGGAACCATGAAGAGAATTATACAACTCATGATCTAGAGTTAGGAGCCATAATTTTTGCCCTTAAGATTTGGAGACATTATCTTTACGGTAGCAAGTTTACTATTTTCACCAATCATAAGAGTCTAAGATATGTTTTCGGGCAAAAAGAGTTAAATATGTGACAGAGATGCTGGATGGAAATTCTTAGTGATTCTGATTGTAGTATCCAGTATCATGCAGGAAAGGCTAATGTAGTAGCTGATGCTTTAAGTCGAAAGTATCATGAAAAGCCAAGACGAGTACGTTCTCTTAAATTAAATCTGTAGATAGATTTAAATGAGCAAATTAGAGAAGTACAGAAATCAGTAATCTAGGACGATACTTAAAAATTAAAAAGAATGATTAAGGAATTAGAACAAGGGACATATGGAATTTGGAGATTCCATAAGAAAAGAATTTGGATGCCCAAACAAGGAAACCTACGCCACCGAATTTTAGAAGAAGCCCATAAGTCTAAGTACACGATACATCCCAGAAGTGATAAAATATATCAAGATCTAAGAAAGAATTTTTGGTGGATAGGAAAGAAAAAGCATATAGCCACCTATGTTGCTAAGTGTCTAACCTATTCACAGGTTAAAGCTGAACATCAGAAGCCCTCAGGTTTATTGCAGCAACTAGAAATGCCGATATGGAAGTGGGAATTGATAACAATGGACTTTGTTACTAAATTACCCAATACACGAAAAGGTAACGATACAATCTGGGTGATTGTAGATAGATTAACCAAATCTGCTCATTTCTTACCAATGAAGGAAACTTTCAATATGGAACAGTTGGCCAAGTTATATGTAAATGAAATAGTTTCATTACATGTAATTCCTTTATCTATTGTTTCTGATAGAGATAGTCGTTTTACTTCTCATTTTTGGACAAGTTTCCAAAAAGCAATGGGAACCAAGTTAAATCTAAGCACCGCTTATCATCCTCAAACGGATGGACAAAGCGAAAGGACAATTCAGACAATGGAAGATATGCTTAGAGCTTGTGTAATTGATTTTGGAGGAAATTGGGACGATCATTTACCATTAATAGAATTTTCCTATAATAACAAATATCATACCAATATCAATGCTGCACCATTTGAATCACTTTTTGGGCGAAAGTGCCGAACTCCAGTCTGTTGGGCAGAAATTGGAGAAAAACAACTGTCTGGACCAGAAATCGTACAGGAAACAACGGACAAGATTATTAAAGTCAAGAAAAGACTAAAAGCAGCACGCGATCACCAAAAGAGTTATGCTAACAAAAGACAAAAACTGTTGGAATTTCAAGTAGGAGATAAAGTATTATTAAAAGTTTCTCCATGGAAAGGAGTGGTCAGATTCATAAAAAGAGGAAAGCTGAGCCCCAGGTATGTTGGACTTTTTGAGATTATTAGAAGGATAGGACCAGTAGCTTACCAGCTACAACTGCCAGAGGAAATGGCAGGAATACACGATGTATTTCATATATGTAATATCAAGAATTGCTTAGCAGATGAATCATTAGTGGTACCTCTTAAGGATATAGAGGTAAATGAGAAACTTAAGTTTGTAAAGAAACCCCTATAGATTGAAGATAGAAAGATCAAGAATCTCAAAAACAAAAGATTAGTTCTGGTCAAAGTGAAATGGGATTCCAAGAGAGGACCAGAATACACTTGGGAGCTCGAATCAGAGATGCAGAGGAAATATCCACACCTGTTCCAGTAGACCTCGAGGACGAGTTCTAAAATAAGGTGGGGAGGATATAACAACTCTCCTAAAATCCTTAAAAACCCTGTATGTCCTAAAATACACCCCGTATACAAAAAAACAGCCCCGTAATACCTTTATTTTTATAGAAATCAAATAAAACAAGGCCTTAAGGCCGCTCACGGGGCGCGACACAGACAGGAAAGTTTGTAGCGGGGCGCGACACAGACAGGAAAGTCTGTCGTGGGGAGCGACAGTTGGCCACCAGGCCGCACCCCAACCCGCCACGTGGCATGACACCCGGCAAGCCTATACCGATGACTAACCGAGGCTAGGGCCTACCCTATAGCCTCGCGGGCCACGAAGCCCTGTCTTAAATCCCTCACGGGGCGCGAGCTGCCCCATTTCCAGCCCTAAAAATAGAGAGTTTGACGTTCATTTCCAAATCATTCATTTCTCGCAAATCTCTCTCAATTCTCTAATAGTAAAAATAATTCTCGGGTATAATACCCCCTAAATAGCGAAGCTCTGCCTCGTTGTAAGTATTATAACCCTCGGTTATATGACATCTGTGTCTCTACGACCATCATACGAATACTAAACCCATGAAATCTTGTGTTTCATACTTGGGATTTGTATAAATACGTGTATCATTTTCACATATCAATTCTTGTTCAATTTCGAGCTTTAAATCGCTTTCCAGAAAGTTATACGCGAACTGATGCGTAAACGTAATCATTTTAATGCAATAAACACTCCGAAATAGTGACATAGGCATAACATACCTTAAATAACCTTTACATAACTTAGAAATAAGTTTTGGAGGGTTTGGTGTGTCGAAAACAAGTTTATTCGATCGCAGGGACTATTTCCGTTAAACTGTGAAACTATGCCGATTCGTACAGTAACGAACGCTTCGGAACATGATCATAAGTTAAACATACCCTAAATATCCTTTACATAGCTTAGAAATAGGCTTTGAGGGGTTCGGTATGCGAAAATAAACTTATTTGATCAACAGGGACTAAAAGCGTCAAAAAGTGTATAAGTTTGCATTTTCGCGCATATCTTACGTTCTGAACATATCCGGACATCCAAAAATTTTTGTAATCATTAAAATATTTTATTTTAGTGATTGGAATGCAAAAATACCATTCGTCATGAAATTTGGATCGTTTTCGCGTCCGTTCGAGTTTTCGTCGTAATTAATCGAATAACGCGACCGTACGACCAAACAAACCGACATCCGAAATAATTTCAAGCGTGTTTCAAGTCCCCTATGCTTTAACATCCTTGTAGAGCCTTGAAAATGGGTTAACGAGGTTTAAAAGCGTCGAAAATGGCTTAAACATGTTGCAGGGACCATTTCTGCCAATTTGTGAAACTTTCTTGTTCAGATAGGGGGGTGGCGTCGCGCCACAGCAATAGGGTGGTGCTGTGGTGGCACGCAACGGCCCTGTTTTGACAGAAACATCAGTTTTCAGCAACTAGCTTGAATTTGAGGGTCTTTTATGCAACTTCTCAATACTATGAACTGGTTTTGGAGCTCTCATTGTATACTAAACCATGTTCCACAAGTGTATGGTTAGGATTGAACCTTGATTCTTGCAAAAACACTTGTCATGATCTTGTTAATCCAAGCTTACTATAAATAGAAGTGGGTTCTTCACTTCATTCCTCACAATTTGATCTCAATTTTGCTCTAAGTTGAAGCTCTCACTTGTGAAGCAACCTGAGTATTTTGAGTTCAAATCTTCATTGCTTGGACCTTTTGTAAGCTTCTTTCATGCTTTTTATGCTTTTCAAGCATGAAAGTCAAACAGTGTTTGACTTTATGCTTTGACCATGAATTGGTCAACACAAAGTTCGTTTGAACTTTGTAACGTGAGCGTAATCACGATGGTTATAGTCCCTTGTGACTATACCTACTGATTACCACGTCGATTAGTCGAAGTGACGAGTCAAAGTTTCGGTCAAAATACGTGTTTGTGCGTATTTTGCAATGAAGCTATTTTTGGGTATCAAAACACTTTGTTTTGATATCAAACTTGTTTTCTAACTTAGTTAAACATGTCTAGTGCTTGTATAGGGTCGTAAGTCAAGCGGTCTTGACAACTACTTAGACTTTCGAACCCGACCCATTTGGTCGATCTTTAGGATCCGACCAAGCATATATTGTGACCATAGTTGTATAGCGAATAACCTTCCGAGGTTATACCTTATGGTCACTTAGTTTAATTAGTTGTATGATAGGTAGTTTATATGCCTTAGGAAAATGACCAAAATGCCCTTTTCATGCATAATTTGATTTTAAGCATATGTAACTTAATTTTTGTCACTTAAACTGATTATGCAACATATTTAAACATGTTAGGGCATATAATACTTGTCATAGGACTAGTTAGGCGTCTCGAACTCGCGTTTGCGCGAACGACGCGTTAAAGTAGCGTAAGCTACCTTAATGGGTCGTAACGGGTCGTAAGCACTTAGGATAGGTTCCGATTTAGAATGTAGGCTTTGTTAAACCATATCACACGAGTTACAATACTCATTTGGTTTACGAGACCTCGTTCTACCCGATCTCCCGATTTAGGTACCGATTGTTTAACTAGTGATTCCATACTAGGTACCACTTGATTCCTTGATTTCCGAGCTTTGTTAGGACACTTAATCGAGGATACTTACCATCTCAAGTGAGTACAGAGTCCCCTCTTTTACGTTTTTAAATGTTTTGGGGTGATACATATGTGCCGATATGCTATTTTCATGATTTCGACTATATGATTACACATGCATAGTACTATCTCTTGACGAATTGAACTATTATCCATGGTTTAAACACTGATTTCCAAAGTTTGTTACGACTATTTGTTTGTTCATATGTTTATCTATACATTCATTAACAATGATCAAGCCGATTGGTACTACGATATAGCGCTATAGGACTTGACACCCCATTCCTGTTGTATGGAATGTCAGAAACCAAATTTTTAACCAAATAGAATTTGCCTTTGTGGTATTTCTATAGTCTCTAAAGTGTAGTTTGATGCACTAAGGTTTGAATGTATTACCAAATCGCGATATATGGTATATTTCGATATACTACCAACGTGATAATGTTTTGCTAAAGCATAATTTGATATGCTATTGTTTACTAAAGTATAATTTCATATACTACCAAATCATGATTTAGGTATATTTTGATATACTACCAACGTGATACTGTTTTACCAAAGTATAATTTGATATACTACCGACTCTGTTATTTCACAAACTAAAGTATATTTTAATATACTACCAAAGCATAGTTGATGTGCTCAAAACCAAAGCATAGTTGATATGCTATTTACAAAACCAAAGTATAATTTATTATACTACCGATGTTTTTCATTCTTAAACCAAAGTATACTTGTGATATACTACCAAATCTATTATTTCTGAAACTAAAGTATATTCTAATATACTATCTATTTAACTATTTCATAACTAAAGTATATTTAGATATACTACTCATCCGCTTATCTCAAAACCAAAGTATATTTTTTTTATTTTGTAAATACTATAAACATTTTACCAAAACGACGCATTTTAGAAACAAAACTTTTACAAGGATTCATGGCTATTTTTGAAAACATAAAACCTTTTCTTGTGTTATCCAAAGCCATGAATCTAGTTCACAAATCCTATGTTACTCACAGGCATTTTTATGCTGGCGTACCTATTTTCACATATGTTTCAGGTGCTGCTATGTGATGATTATTGATGCATGCTACACATAGGATGGACTTGTGCCTTAGCGACTTTAAAACTTGAGAGACAATTATTTGTATTTATCTGATTTGTATTAAAACAATGAGTTCAATAATTCAATAAAACGAAACTTTTAATCCATGGTTGTGAAACAATGATTCTGTTACGACACTCCCCAACGTTTCCGCCGCGGTTTGTTGTTTTACGTGGTTGGGGTGTGACAGGTTACGTATTAGTTACTCTGCCCGATTGATTTAGAGCTCCGTAACGCATGTCAAGGCTCTGCCTGACTCAGTCGTTGGAGTTCTGTCTCGGGGGGAGGGTATAGCTAATGTAAATTGGGTTATTATACTAACGCATGTGCATTGTTTATTTTAAATAGATTATAACCAGGAAGTCACCAGGAATTATCTAAAATATCAATGTGAGTAATTCCTCTTTTTGTAAACTGTTTTTACAAAACCTCAATTGTTTTAAATTATAATTAACAGTGATTGAGTATTTGTGATTCTACAATTACTATCGGTATGTTGGGGTTTTATATACATTACTTGTTACTACACTGTGAGTAGTAGCATGACCACAAGTCAGGATTGACAGTACCGTGGGTGGTAAATTGATAGATGTAAACAAATGTAATTGTGGATTGCCCTCAATGCTGTAAAATGATAAAACTTGTTTTGATTAAACTGGGATTCACTCGCCAGTATTTCTTGCTGATAAAATCTTTTTAAAACGCGTTTCAGGTAACAAAATGTGAAAGCCAAATAGAAGCTAGCTGGAGAGCACTAAAGGCTTGGAAAAGTGGCTATAAAGGTACCTAAACAAGAAAGAAGTTTTATTTCAATAAATTAGGGGTTATCCCTATAAACATGTTGTAATGGAAACTTGGGTTTTTCCCATGTATTTATTAATTATAAAAGTGTGGTATTTTACTATGATAAACTATTTCCTAACTACGGTACTGATGAAATTTCCGCTGCCAAATTAATAAACACTGATACCACCGCTCTGAGGCTCACGGCCGCCCGCTCCCTGGTAGGGGTCGGGGGTTGCGACATTTATGAACATTCTTTATCATTTTAACCAATTTAATAGAAGATAACGGTCTTGGAAAAATGGAAAAATGTTCAAACTGTTAAAACCGAGAACCCTTTGCCTTTGTTGGAAAACTGCACTTTGCGGTTGGGCCCAAATTTTTACAAAAGAACTGGCCAAACCAGACCATGAACACCCATATCATCAAATACTCGATCTCATTCCTCAACTGATTATTATTTTGCTGGCGTTTGTGTGTGTGTATTCTGTGTTTGAAGGATTAAGTATAGTATAAGTGCCATAGCAGACAAAGGTCTCTTTGTCTGAAGAAGCCTCTACATACCTCCGCAAGATTGAGAAAGGGTAAAGTTTTGTAGTTGGAAAGCCCTACACAAAGGTACCATATCCGTAGCATGTTGCGCTGTAACGTTTTACTGAACCAAATCAATAACAAGGTATCTTGTGTGTATCTCTTATCATGTCTATTTCCCTCCTAAGTAAATAGTATTTTGTTAGTCAAGATTGCATCTGAATGGTTGGCTCATTGTATACAATCTTCTATGTATACTGTGACAACTGTCAAAATTTCATGTGTCCGTACAATGATTAAACAGTAATTAGTGCCTTAATGGCTGTGCTGATTTACAATTATGACAAGAATTGCTTTCTGATTATTGTTATCATACATACATATGAATCATATATTGCAAAATGTCATATCATTATTGCATGTAACATTTATTGATTCAAATGATGCACGAAACAAAGATAGCACAGTTATCAGACAAATCAGAAAAATGCTGACGGAGTTCAGTACATAGACAGACATGGTATTGAGATACAATATGAGCCAGAAACTAAGAGTTACACTAGTATAGTGTGTAGGAAAGTAAGGATCATAAAACTGCCTTCCTAGTGATAGTTTAAGTGCCGGAAAGTGCCTAAAACTCACACAAACTGCAGAATTCTGCAGAATTCAGAAAAATTCAGCATTTAAACACTTAAATATCATGTAGAAACATGGTTAAATGGTCCAGAATGCTTTCCTAAGTGTCGGGAATCAAAACTGTCACAAAAGGTAACATAAAGCACACTAAACTGCATAGTTTAGCACCTTAACGAACCGGTAACCAACTGGACACTACCCGAAACACCAAATTTTCACTAGAAGCATTGTTTTAGCATTATCAAGCTAGTTATGGTCCCCGAACATCATAACATACTAA
The DNA here is from genome assembly GCA_030545235.1 of Helianthus tuberosus. NCBI lineage: Eukaryota > Viridiplantae > Streptophyta > Magnoliopsida > Asterales > Asteraceae > Helianthus > Helianthus tuberosus. The sequence continues at coordinate 58,472,428 of CM060429.1, read as the reverse complement.
TAACTAAACACCTAACTATAACCCTTAGATTTCAACTATTAACCTTAACTTATCTTTACAAACTAACTCTAGACCCCCCCTCCTATCTACGGCCAACAAGCATGGCCCACCATGGATTTTAGTTGATTATTAAAATGGATATTATCTCTAACTTTTTATAACATATTACACATTAGACTTAACATTGTTGGGAGATTATAAGTTAAACTATAAGTCTTTCACCTCTCATTCTTTCACTACACAACACACACCATCTTCCTCTTCTCCTTCCCTCTACTCTCGGCCGTAACCCACACACACACCACCACCTTCATCATTCAATTTGCATCCAATCTCTAAGCATACAAAGGTGTAAGAAGCAATACAAAGAAGCTAGGAACTCTTGGAAGTTGAAGGATCTCTTGCAAGTGCTTTTAACCACCTCATTCATCATCTTCATCTTCTTGTGTTCATCCCTAGCCATGAGCTAGTAGTATGATCATTCTACACTCCATTTTACATCTTATTAAGTTTGTTAAAAGATGGTATAAGTTGATAAATGAAGAACACTATGAATCAAGAACATAAATCTTAAACATAAGACTAAATTCACAAGAATACATGTTGTTTAAGTGTTGTTATGCTTCTTGATTGATGATTATTTGTGTTAATGATGTTAAACATCATATGATCTTGCTAGATGGTGATTAAAGACATAATCTAGCAAGATGAGAGAATGGTTATGTTAGAGATCAAGAGATCATCCTTATGTAAAGCATAAACTTGAAGTATAAATTGTTTTCTTGAAAAATGATGATCAAAGTGTGATAAAGAACATATAAATGGATGATTTCAAAGAATAATTTTTCAAGAAACTAAGTTAAAATACAAGATTTGCATAAACTTGATTTTTAAAGAAACTAACCACATTTTTAGTGATTAATCAAGTGTAGAAATATATATTTAACAAGAAAAATTCAAGACGAAGTGTTTTTAGAAAAATATTTTACAAGTTGTAAACATCCAAATTCTTCAAGAAAGATGTTTTTAAATAAACAACCACACTTTAAAGGGTAACTAAGCCTACTAAACACACTACCAAGTTACTACAAATTTTTAAAAATTTTCAAGTTCATGAAGTAGTGATTATGGCTTGTTTTTGGCAAATTGGTAAGTATTGTTTGATTTGTTGATGATTGTGATGATTTATAAAAGAAAATGATATGATTTGAAAGCATGGAAACGTCTAATTTTAAGGGGAAACTATGGCAAATTTTTTCTAGAAATTAAACACTTAGAAAAATATTTTTAAACAAATATTTACAAGTATATTTTAAACCATGAATTTTCATATAAAGTTTGTCATAATTTTTGTTACAAAAATTATAAATATTGGAGGTTGGTTTTTGATAATAAAGGTGACTAGATATGTATATAGGAGAATATATATTTAGATGTCACCATGTGTGTGATTATTTTTATATTATGTGTATTAGTTATATTATTTTAGGACTTGAAATAATATAACTCACCAATATACCAAGAATTACAATCCAAAATATTACCAAAATTCCAAGAAGTAAATATACAATTTATACCCAAAATATTGGAGAAACCAAACAAGGAATATAACTCATAAAAATATTCCGGAATTAAATTCATAAGTGTATTTTGGTAAACGGTAATTTGGAGATCAAGAAAACAAAAATATGATTTTTATAAATTGTTACAAAAATATATCATATTTTTGACAAGAAAAAAATATATTATTTTTGGGTAAATAAAACTATATATGTTTTCTTGAAATTATTAGAAGATATATTATATTTGGGAGAAAATATATGTTTTCTTAAATAAACATAGAATACATTATTTCTGGGTGAAAAATGGATTTATATATATTTCTAAGTTAAACTTGAAAATATATTAATTTTTGAGGTTTAAATGAAAATACAATTATTTTTGCCAAGGGGAAAAATTATAAATATTTTTTCTATGTAAACCTTCTTAAAATATATATTTTGAGATTATATATTTGTGAATTTTTATTAGAAGTATTATTCCGGAAAAATAAATACAAAAATTAAGTATAAGAATACTTAATAAACACAATAAAAATACGTATTCTCGTACGTATAAATATACACCAGAATACGCAACTGATACTTGGCAAAAATAAACAAGTTTAAGATATGAGTATGAATACACCCATCCTTAGGGAAGTTACATGTACAAATACATAAATGTGACAAGTTAAAATATATTATTTTAACTAATATTCCAACAATTAATAAATATAATTTAAGTTAAAATTTTTATTATTTTAACAAATAATTATATACCTTGGAATAATATTGGTGACACAAAGAAACGTAACTCAAAGACACTAATTAAGACTAAATTCAAGGCACGACCCATCCGTCTAACAAACCGTAGCACGTTTGTAGGTAGTCGTGCGACCAAGTAAGAGCTTTGAGTTACTAGATCAAAGAACGCAAGACTGTGAGTTCATGTCCCCCTTTTCTTTTAACTGTTTTCAGTTTTATAACTTCGGGGGTGAAATACATGTTACAAATGATTACGATTACAAATGGTATGGTTAGCTAAGGAATGAACTGCTAGATCATGTGAATGGGTAGGCGATTAACTTAAGACCATTAATCCTTGTTTAAGAACAGAGGGGCATGAGTGATAGATCTATTGGGTGTTGCGAGCCCCTCCCATGAGCCCGTGGGTTGGACCATGAGGCGACTATGTCGTTCCCGCCGGATGGCCCGGTACGAAATACGCATAAAGGATTGAGCCATTCCTACACCGTTGCACACATATAAATGGCCTTGCAAACCATTAATTGATCTGTTTCCTTGTTGCTTTCATACCGGTTTACGAATACATATATACTTACAAATGTTTACAAGGATGTTCGTGCGCACATACAAAATACATGAACTTGCTCAACTTTTGTTGATGTTTTCAAACTACATGTATTTCAGGAAACTGATTTTGGATCTGGAGGGCGTTCAAGATATCAAGTTGTGTTTCAAATAAATGATGTCATCCAGCACTGAAGGGTTTGAGTCGTGTGTTTTATCCTTGATAGGATACATGGTTCAAATCCTCATTTTTATTAGTGTCTTTTGTGAAGTCCAGTATGGAACTTTAAACTTTGGTTGTTGTGTATTTCAAAACTTGAAGTCTTGGTTTGTTGGTAAACAAGGTTGGTTGTAGTAATTTGAGACTTTCTAATGGATGAACATCTTGATTTTAACATATAGTTGTTTGTTATGGTTGAATGCAATGATATTAAGCAAGTCACACATAATCACGCTTCCGCAAAAGTCAGGGTGTGACAGTTTGGTATCAGAGCTTCGATTGTAGCGAACAGGATTCTTTCTCGAGTCTAGACTACAATCATTAGGGCTCTCACGAAAATATTTTTACAACATGTTTTCATTGCATACACGAAATGCCCAGATCCATGGAACAAACGTTTTACAAAGGAAAGACAAGAAACACAATGCAAGGTCACCTTGGTGGTTTAGTCTGGGGTAGACTAGGAAAGATAGAAAAGTTTCATGAAGGATAATGTGGATACATGATTGAGTGATAACTGTCTTGATTGCATACTAAGTGTTAGTGGTTGATATATGTGCATATATTATAAGTGTTATGTTACAGGCATCATGTCTTCTTCAGAGAGCGGATTATCAGACGCTGATGACCCTATGGCTATCGTCTCAGATGATGAGATTGCACCTGAGCCGGAAATACTTACGTCAGACACTAAGAGTGATCCTGACATGCTATCAGATGACGAGGACGACTTCCAGCCATTCGCGTTGCCCGACTTTGGCGATGATTTACCCCTTGCTGATGGTTTTTCTCACGAGGATCCTTTTGTCATTCCTGTTCCAGTCCATGATCACCTCATCATTGGTCATCCCGATGGTGAGCACATCGTGGCTCCGATCCTCGATCCTGTTCCTCTTGTGGTCATTCCTCCCAAGGATTGGCCTTTCGACGATTTATTTGATGACGATCTCGATTTGTTTGTAGACGGTCCTCCTGTTGACGCCCAGGGTGATGGAGAGATAGATGAGGATGTTATTGTTGTCCTACCTCCTGAGATTCCTATCATTGAGTTATCCTCTGATTCCAGTGTGACACCTGTGTCACTTTAACCATCATACAAATACCAAACCAATGAAATATTGTATTTCATACTTGGGATTTGTATAAATACGTGTATCATGTCACACCCCCAAAATCCACACGCGGAGTATCACCGCTTGGAGGCGTGACTGGCCAGGATCAAGCCACCAATCATATTGAACAAGCATATAAGTAAACAAAATTCAACCACAATATGAAAGGTGTTCAAAAACCAAAGCATAGTTAAGTGTTTAGCGGAAGCATAATTGTAAAACCCATAGCAAATATTAAGTATGAAATAAAGTAATGTTTAAAGCATGGCACACACTGCCATGTCCCACAACGACCGTTCCTCCCTGTGCAAGCTCCATGAGTACCTAATGACCTGCAAGGCATGTAGCAACGAATCAACAACAAAGTTGAGCGAGTTCACAGTTGGTTGTTTGGTTATAGTATTCATTTCGTAAATCGTATGTTCGTTTTGTAAACCATGTATCGTATTAATCCTTATCGCGGCCAATCCAGGCATATGTGCGATGATTAGTGGGGGCTTCCCATGTGTTACTAGACCACGCGTATCGACTGCTATGAAAATGTAAGAGGTGCCCTAAGTCAATGTCTATCAGCATTGACCCTTTGCCCATAGTCCATTAGTACACGCCCGTCCGACTAGCACGGTGTGAGGTTTGTTAAACCTAATAGCGCTATTAACTAATGACCCGCTCGCCATAGGCCTCGGTGATTAAGTCGATAAATGAGGGACTTCCTTTGATAGAGGTGATGGTCTTATGATCATGTACGTAGGCTTTACGTACGTGCCCTTCAACCCGAGGACAGTAGTAAGTATAACTGTACGTAGGTTTTACGTACGTGCCCTTCAACCCGAGGACAGTAGTAATTAGTTTAAGTGTAATTGTTGTACGAGTAGTTATCCAATCCCATTCCCAACCCCTGGGAATCCCATGCCTTGGCTAGTGTGAACTCACCTTGGTTTGCTCGGTATGCTAAACTATGTTCTCAAGTAATCAGTCAAGTCCTATATTTATACACGTGTGTTCAATCAGTACAGGATTGTAAGGTTTCGCATGCAATCAATATCACAGAGTGTGTTTGGCAGTTAACCACATGTACACATAAACAGTTAGTCAATCCATACAAGATTCCAAGTTACATGCAAGTTCCTTAGCTAATATATCATGCTTAACAGAGTTAATATTCAACAGTTAACTGAACTAACAGGGCCGAAATCCCTTTTGAGTGACAAAATCACCTTGAGCCGAAATCCCTTGGGCCGAAAACACCAAGGTGTTTTCGTTGGGGATAGGGTTTTCGGTGGGATACATTATCATCAACAACATCATTTACACAACCCAGCACCCTAATCTCATCTACGGTTACATTATCTTCATCACCCAACATTCAATCAACAGACTCATGTAATCATATGATTTATTTTATGACAATCATCAACATTCAATCACTATTCAATACAAACAGGTTATCAACATGTATCGAACATAAACATCATGCATCACATCACCGATCTTGCATCAGATTACACGACTCCCTAATATACAAATCAGTTCAAAATCATATGCTCATCATCATTATTTTTATCAATTTCAACATCAATGGCCGACAACTGCAAATCACCAAAAGAGATTATTGGACCAATTAGATATTTGGGTGAGTTTGACTAATGTTAGGCTGAAATCATGTGTCACATGCAAACCGTATGTATCATCAGTGAGCTCATGTGCATCTTCAGAGACAATAAATATCCACAATCATTATGTCTAGGGTTTTCACAATTTTACAACCATTAAGCATATATACGTATATCATCCAGTCAATTAACATAATCATATCAAATAATCAACACTATCGGCATGTTAATCTGTTTTCGAATCCTGACCACATTCATATCATACAAGACAAATCACTCAACCCTATCATGTTTCGCATACAGTTACATAACTGATCGATCATATCCAGTTCTTTCATGAACACAAGCAACAACATAACAATATAATCAGATCTGAAACAACTAATTGTGAAAGTCACTAACCGACTCAGAATGATCAACCAGAGATCTGGCTTCGAACAATGGGAGGGTAGCCATCGGGTTTCAAAGAAAAACGAGAGAGAGAGCGATAGGTGTCTAGGGTTTGTCGAATATAACTCCTCGTAAAGGTTGTGATCAGAATGTATATCTAAGTGATTCACTACTGGGCCTAAAGCCCATTTGGTTTTCGGCTGTTAGCAATGGACGAAAACACTATGGTGTTTTCGGACATTGGGGTGTTTTCTCCTGAGGGAGTTTTTGGCAAGAACTCCACATTTGATTTCAATTATAAATCCAATAATCCAAACAATATATATACATAACATTCATACACATATCACGTATACAATCATTTACTCAACACATGTATTGCACATTAATTCTTTATAAAGCACACTTGCAAATAAATACGAGGTTAAAACGGATAGAGACCTTGAAAACTCGGGTTGTCACATATCATTTGCACATATCAATTCTTGTTCGATTTCGAGCTTTAAAACGCTTTCTGGAAGGTTATACGCGAACTGATGCGTAAATATAACCAGTTGAATGCAACAAACACTCAGGAACAGTGAAATAGGCATAACATACCTTAAATAACCTTTACATAACTTAGAAATAAGTTTTGGAAGGTTTGGTGTGGCGAAATCAAGTTTATTCGCTTACAGGGACTAATTTTGACAAACTGTGAAAGTATGCCGATTCGTACTATAACGAACATTCCGAAACCTGATCATAAGTTAAATATGCCTTAAATATCCTTTACATAGCTTAGAAATAGGCTTTGAGGTGTTTTGTGCGCTAAAATAAACTTTATGGATCAAAAGGGACTAAAAGCGTCAAAAAGTGCATAAGTTTGCATTTTCGCGCATATCTTACGTTCTGAATACATCCGGACATCCAAAAATTTGTGTAACCACTAAAATATTTTATTTTAGTGATTGGCATGATAAAAATCCATTCGTCGCGTAATTTGGATCGTTTTTCACGTTCATTCGTGTTTCGTCGTAATTAACCGAATAACGTGATCGTACGGCCAAACGAACCGACATCCGACATAGTTTTGAGCATGTTTCATGTTCCCTATACTTAAACTTCATTATTGAGCCTTGAAAATGGGTTAACGGGGTTTAAACGCATCAAAACATGCCTTAAACATGTGCAGGGACCATTTCTACCATTTTGGCAAACTTTCTGGGAACTGGCACATGGTGGCGCTACGCCACCACAACATGGCTCTGCCGTGGCACTACGCCATGGCCTCATCTGGGCAGAAACTCATTTTCAGCAATTGCAGGTCCATTTTCAGCATTTATCTTGAAGTTTAGGGACAATTTTGTAACATTTGCAATACCATTTGATGGTTTTGGGGCACCCCTAGTATTCCAAAACCTTGTGCTCACTTGGACGGTCCAGATTGTCACACCCTGGCTTTGCGGAAGCGTGGTTATTTTGGTGTGACTTCTTAATACCATAGCTTAACCATAACAAGCTATATGAAATAAAAACCATGCAAGATCATCCATTAAAATAAGTTTGAAGAGTAAAGAACCACAACATTGTCTTAACGGATATCACATCCTAACAAACATAAACAGTGTTCAAAAGACACAACACCAACAAGAAATAAACACAGTTTAAGAACTGTGACTCGTCCAGGAAAAAGTCACATCCCTTAAACTCGGATGACCTCGAGACTAATGCAGCGGGAAAACGTGTCATACCGCGCCAGATCCTTTAATTCCCTGAAATACATGTAGGTTGAAAAATCAACAATAATGTTGAGCGAGTTCATGTGTAAGTGAGTAAATAAACCTTTGTATGTATAAAAACACTGGTATGTAGCAAATAAGGAAAAAGAGATCACCAATGGTTTGCAAGGCCATTGATATGTATGAAGTGCAAGTAGGAAGACTCAAACCTAGCAGATTTATGCGTTGGGTACAAAGTCACCCCGAGGTCCGTTCTGTTTGGGCCTGGGACTGGGCTCGCTACACCCAGATAGATCTACCGCTCCTGCCCCTCGGTCTTACCCTGAGGATTAATGGCCTCAAGTTTCCGCCTACCCACTCACATGATCTGAATAGTAACCCTCCTTACGCTAACCATACCATGTAAAAGTACTCGTAATCATAGTAACATGTATTTCACCCCCGCAGTTTAGAAAACTGAAAACAGTTAGAGAAAAGGGGGACATGAACTCACAGTGGTGCGTCTCTACCAAGTATATCTCCTGATCAAGCAGCTGTGCGACGACCTACACGTACTAAATCTATTAGACGGACGGTCGTGCCTTAGCTTAAGGTTTAAGTTTTTGGGAAATAGTTAGACAACTATTTTGTGTTTATATTTTTGTAAATACTTGGTAATTATTCTCCTTCCCAAGGATGGGGGATTTAATACATGCGTGTTCGTAAAATTCGAAATACATTATTAAGTCTCACTTAATATATTTTATTTCTTACTTCAAAATATAAATATTCTTCCCAAAATAATACTTTGAAAAAAATACGCGCTCATAAATATTTTCTTAAAATGCGTAAGTTACGTTTGAAAGATCAGGTGGTAATAATTATACCGTTGTAACTTATTATTTATTATGAAGGTGTTTGTATTATTTTTGGAATCGTTAACATTCGGTAATATTATTTTTACCCTAAAAATAATATTTGTATAGTTCACAAAATAATCATAGAAATTCACAAGTGTTGTTATGAAAAACATATATTCTAAATATATATATTTCAGGTTTTATTTTGTGAAAATCCCACCTCCGACACTTAGAAATTTTGTAAACAGAATCATGGCGAAATTTGCGTCTTTGAAAACAAGTTAAAAATGTATTTCTAACACTTGTGATGAAAATATTTTCAAGTGTTAGGTTTTTGGAAAAATTTCGCCAGAGTTTCCCCTGTAACTGGAGGTGGCCACGCTTTCAAGCGTATCATTTTCTTTTAAAATCCAAATCAACAATTTCCTCAATCAACAATAAACAATATTCAACTAGTTAAAATAGATATAATCGCAGAAATACATGAACTTGTGGTTTTTCCAAAATATGTAGTATCTTTCCATTATTTTTAGTGGATCTTTGTATAGATCAATTCGGTTACTTGAAAGTCTCGTTTTTAAAGAAGTTACATCTTTACAACTTCTTGTCAACATTTACAAAAATAGTTCCTTTGTCAAAATTTTTGTGTTACACAAGTGTCTACACACTTGTGTGTTTACAAAAATCACTCTTGTTCAAGTAAAATCCGGTTTTTAGAAAAATAAGGTTTCCTTGACACTTGGTCCTTTGAAAATACCGCTTGTAGATCCGTAGATCTACTAGTTTACCACTCTACTTCATAAGAAATATTGATTTTACACAAGTTCATGCTTAATGTGTAGTAGTGTTCATCATTTAACCCCTTTTACACTTAAACATACTCTAGGTCATGTTTCATGGACATGACTTAGCCGGGTTAGATGACGATCCGAGCTACTACAATCATAGATCAACACTAAATAATCACAACAAAACAAGTCTTACAAGTTTTACACAACTCTATAGCTTTTATCCAACTTATTTCTCATTCTTGTAAACTTTTAGTATGTGATTTAGTATGTTCATGATTTTCACCCGACAAAGTTCATATTAACCACTTTAGAATAGATCAAGAGTGTGTTTGAAGTCACTTACTACTAGCTCGAGGCTAGGGAAGAAACTAGTCGAAGATTGGGTGGATAAAAGCAATGAGGTGAGGTCCTTCGCGTTCCGAATGCACCGAGCCCCTTTGTATGAGATCCTTAACACTTGTATGCACTTGGAATAGGTTGAAGGAAATCGAAAATGGATGGATGGTTGTGGGTGGTGTTCGGCCGAGAACCAAGAGAGAGGGAGAGAGTGTTTTGTGGTTAAGTGTTGTGATGAAATGAACATGATGGTTTAAGATGGTTACTTATACACAAAACCTTTCACAATTAACCAATGGTTTTAGTGTCTACTAGATATTAAACACATATGATTATTATAATCAACAAAGGACAAAGGTGTCCCCCTAGGGGACGAGTTCGGTTGAGGGGGGGGGGGGTTATCCGGTTCCATTTCAACCATTAGTTAGCCATTTAGTTAAGTAATTAGAAGGTGTAACCATTTACTAGCATGTTATGCATTGTGACGGGTGTTAGGGTATCCGGGGACCCTAACTGGTTTAGAAAAAGAAAAACAACGTGAATGGCAATATTTTTATGTTCCGGGTAAAGTCCGGTTGTTCGGTTGGATAATAATCCGTTAAAGCGCTTAACAAAGCTTTAAAGTGTCGTTAATACTATTTCTAGTGACCCAACTTATTCCCGACACTTTGGAAAGTGTCTAGTAATGTTTTTCTCATGTTTTGGCACTTATTAGTTAGCTAGATGCTGAATTTTAATTAAAGTGTTGAATTTTGTACTTAAAGTACGTTTTAGGCACATCCGGTCACTGTAATCTCATTCCTAGTGACGCAGTTCTACAACCCTTATATCCCTACACTCACCACTAGTGTAGCAAACTATCTCAGGCTCTTACAGGCCTTAGAGGCAGTACCTGCCTGGTGCTAGTTATGACCGCACGTTTAATAGGTTATCCGTTCATTGTGCTACTGTGCTTTTGGTGCATCAAGGTTGTCACAAAGGTGCTGTAAGCAAAACATGGAGTGACAGCAAGTAAAGTATGATGCAAGTAAGTACATGTATCAGCATTCAAGTAGCAGTTTATCCACAAGTTCAAGTAAGCACAGTAATTAAGCAGTAATTAATTATTAATTAAGTCGTACGGATACCTGGTTTGGTGAGGGTTGTCACACAGATTGATGCTCGTTTATCGAGAAACGATCTTAACGGTTCTTGGGTTTTTATAAATACCCCCACCCATTTCACTCCCAAATCACACTTGATTCTGAAATTTCTCTAAGTTGATGTGATTTTCACTTCATACCTAAGAATATTTGGAATCAAACTTCCATTCTTGGACCTTTTGTAAGTATTCTTTCGTTCTTTTTTGCGTTTTTAGCGTGAAAGTCAAACTTTGTTGATTTTCTGCATTGACCAGTTTATGGTCAACGCGAAGTTCGTTTGAACTTCGTAACGTGAGCATAATCACGATGGTTATAGTCCCTTGTGACTATACCTACTGATTACCACGTTGATTAGGTGTAGTGACGAGTCATAGTTTCGGCCAAAATGCGTATTCATGCGTATTTAGTAACCAAACTATTCTTGGGTATCAAAACTGTTTGTTTTGATATCAAACCTGTTTTCTAACTTCGTTAAACATGTTTTAACATGTTTAGCTCGTCACTTTAGGTTTAGTACTTATGTAGAGTCGTAAGTCAAGCGGTCTAAACAACCGCTTAGACTTTCGAACTAGACCCGTTTGGTCGATCATTAGGATCCAAACAAACATGTTTTGTGATCATAGTTTTATAGGGAATAACCTTCCGAGGTTATACCTTATGGTCACTTCGTTTAAATATGTATGATAGGTAGTTTATATGCCTTAGTAAAATGACCAAAATGCCCTTTTTACGCATAAATTCATTTTAAACAGATGTAACCTAAATTTTCACATCTAAACTGATTAGGTAACATTATTAGACATGTTAAGGCATATAATACTTGTCATAGGACTAGTTAGGCGGTCCGAACGCGTTTCACGCAAGCGACGCGTTAAAGTAGCATAAGCTACCTAAATGGGTCGTAATGGTTCGTAAGCACTTATGTTAGGTTTCGTTTTAGTATGTAGTCTTTGTTAAACCATATCATATGAGTTCCAATACTCATTTGGTTTACGAGACCTCATCCTATCCAATCTTCTGATTTAGGTCCGGTTTATTTATGTAGTTACCTATATTAGGTGCCATTTGATTTCCGTGATCCCTCTAGCTTGCTTGGTAGTTGTTCAAGACTTCTAAGCACTCTCAAGTGAGTACATAGACCCCTCTTTTACTGTTTTCAAATGTTTTGGGGTGAAGCATGTGTACCTATTTGTTATGTTCTTGTTTTCAAAAGTATAATTGATTATACGTATTAGTACTTATCTTTTTACAAACTGAATGATTATTTATGGTTTAAACTCTAATTTTTCAAAGATTATATAATTAATTGTTGCATAGTACTTATTTTATGTTCACCAGACCAGTTGGTAGTATGATATAGCGCTATAGGATTAGACACCCCATTCCTGTTGTCATGGAATGTCAGAAACCTATATTTTTATCCAAATAGAGATTGCCTTTGTGGTATTTCTATAGTCTCAATTGGTGTAGTTTGATGCACTAAGGTTTGGTTGAATTCTTAAATCACATTTTTGTTGTATACTTTGTTATACTCCCAAAAGTATAGTTTGATATGCTCTCATGGGTGATATTGTACAAAACCAACATATATTTTGTTAATTATTAAAAACATAGTTTGATATGTTATTTATAAAACCAAAACATAGTTTAATATGTTATTTATAAGACCAAAGCATAGTTTAATATGTTATTAATAAAACCAAAGTATACTTTTGATATACTACTGAAAATTATTATTTTGACGACTAAAGTATATTTAATATACTATTTGTTTAAAGATTTTGGAACTGAAATATATTTTAATATATTACTTATTCGACTTTCTTAAAACCAAAGTATATTTTATATATATATATATATATATTACAAACCTTTTTATCAAAATGTTGTTTTACAAACAACATATTTTATATAAACTCATTTTACTTAATTATTTATTTATGCATTATTCTGTTATATCATCTGATTTCTTATAAATTTTAGTATGATTTATAAAAGAAAATATTTTAAGGTTCATGACTATTTTTGATTTAATATATTTTTTTTTTAAACTTACAAGTCATGAATCCTATTTTTACACATGTTTCAGGTGCTGTTATGTGATGATTGTTGATGCATGCTATACACAGGATGGACTCGTGCCTTAGCGACTTTAAGACTTGAAAGATAATATTTGTATTTATCTGATTTGTAATAAAATAATGAGTTCAATAATTCAATAAAACGAAATTATTAAATCCATGGTTGTGAAACAATGATTCTGTTACAACACTCCGCGACGTTTCCGCCACGATTTGTTGCTTTTCGTGGTCGGGGTGTAATAGAAAAGTTGGTATCAGAGCCAATGGTTATAGGGAATTAGGTTATTAGTAATGCTTTGACCTTGACTATAACCTTCCTAGGACCCTAACACAAGTTATCTTGTGTTTAGTTTTAAAACAATACCGTCACTTATCCTTAGGTGACAACCACAACGAGAACACAAATTTCGATTCCGCTTTGAAAACCGATCATCTGTTCTAGGATGATTGATTACTAAACAACATATTTTATATAAATTCATTTTACTTAATTATTTATTTATGCATTATTCTGTTATATCATATGATTTCTTATAAATTTTAGTATGATTTATAAAAGAAAATATTTTAAGGTTCATGACTATTTTTGATTTAATATATTTTTTTTAAAAACTTACAAGTCATGAATCCTATTATAATAAAACCTATGTATCTCACAGGCATTTTTATGCTGACGTACCTATTTTTACACATGTTTCAGGTGCTGTTATGTGATGATTGTTGATGCATGCTATACATAGGATGGACTCGTGCCTTAGCGACTTTAAGACTTGAAAGATAATATTTGTATTTATCTGATTTGTAATAAAATAACGAGTTCAATAATTCAATAAAACGAAATTATTAAATCCATGGTTGTGAAACAATGATTCTGTTACAACACTCCGCGACGTTTACGCCACGATTTGTTGCTTTTCGTGGTCGGGGTGTGACAGAAAAGTTGGTATCAGAGCCAATGGTTATAGGGAATTAGGTTGTTAGTAATGCTTTGACCTAGACTATAACCTTCCTAGGACCCTAACACAAGTTATCTTGTGTTTAGTTTTAAAACAATACCGTCACTTATCCTTAGGTGACAACCACAACGAGAACACAAATTTCGATTCCGCTTTGAAAACCGATCATCTGTTCTAGGATGATTGATTACTAGGTTTTGAACCTTCTAAGTTTTCAAAATCTCGTCAAAGTTTGGGTCTTATAGTGTGAACACGTGCAATCTGGAAGGGTGGATGCCTGTATCCTAAGTTTTCTATCTAAGGCTAGAGTGTTCGTACAAATCCACATAATCGGACCAGTCACTCTTACCTGGGAACTCTTGGGGTGAATGTCCACTTATAGGCTAAAGCATGTCTTCGCGATACATTAATATGACCTACTTACTTTGATTAATCACCATCTCATTTGTTTGCCTTAGGTAACAAACAAATGATCGCAATTTTTATGCATTGTCATTCTGTTTTCATTTCCCTTGTTTCCTCCCATGTCTTTCAATTTCTTCATGATGCCTCTTCATCGCAACAACACTCAAGTATCCGAACCAGGTGCTTCAATTGCCCAACAAATAGGCATCGTACTCCAGAGGACCGTTGATTTAGCTATCACCATGACTCGCCTCAGGGATGAAGCCGTACAAGGGAACTGCTCCTTGGTGCAATCAATGCCACCGTCATCATCCGAATCAAATACCATGTTTCAAATATACCCACGGTGGACGATGGGGACAATTGGTTAACATGTGCCGCTTTGCAATCCAAAGCAAAGTTGTTGCAAATCCTGTCGCTGCTCAACCTCCAAATTCTGCTTCATATGTCGCCTTGGCATATCTAGTACCTCAACCTCGTGAACTTTCTACCTTGTGTATCGACTTAAGCACGTTTAGTGTAAGGTTTCGAAACACCTTTCGTTACACAAATCCCAAAATCCATATAGGATCTTTCTGTCCTCATAATTAGATCCTTGTGGACAAATATTGCTCAAATCGGAGCCCCTAATTGAATTATTCGTATGCCTTAATACGTATATTACGATTCAATAAGGACAAAGCCGAATTCCTATTAAGATCTTTCTATCTCCATAGTTAGATTCTTGAAGATGTTTATTGTGCCAAATGAAATCCACGGATTGGATTCCTGATATGCTTTAAATACCCGTGTCCAAAGATAACAAATTTAAAAAATCAAGATTTAACAAATTATGTGATTATGTGCTTATATGTTTTCTTATATGTTTTGTGCTTTATGTTTTGTGTGATCTGAATTTTCAATATCCAAATCCTCATAGAATCTTCCATATCTCATATGAGGGATTCGTAGTAGGATGTCCAAAGGTACTATCTTAAATCCTTAATGGACTTCTGCGTTGTAGTCAAGTCCCTTGGGTTATGAAGTACTATTCTATAATTGGACCCCTTGATTGGTCTAGTTAAACAGATTGATTTAAAAATCTGGTTAGGAATATCATGTGATTGGAAAGATCCCTTAAGTGGTCTGTTTAAGGAGATCATACGACGGTCTAGTTAAGGAGATCATGTGTTGATCTAGTTAAAAAGATCGTTCGTTGATCTAGTTAAAAAGATCCTCTAGTGATCTAATCAAGTCACATTATGTTTATTTGATTGATTTTTTTCCCTACGCATTATGAAATGAACTGTGCGGACTATGCAAGGACTTACGTAATTATGGATTCATACATAATTATGGAATTCAGTGCACAGAAACCACATCAAGTTTTGTCATGTGTTAAGACCTATAGTGATGAGAATAACGAAACGGGAACAATGTAGAAAGGAGCATGGTGGATACGCCGCTGGTACTTCCTATATATAAGTGTTCCTTATTACATTGCGAACGTAGCGCTATTTAAGTTACTAGAAGTCCTGGACCTTGACCAATGTCATTTTATCTTACACTCTCCGCCTCTAATTTCGAGCACACACAAGTTTCCTATGATAAGTCTTCATAAGAAACGTTCTTCTGTCCGTAGTTCGAAACTCCATGTTTTGTTACTACAAGGACTTCACTTTGACAGTTGACAATTTCGCTAAGAATCCAATCATGGCCCATAATTTTACTTAGGGTTCGAGGGATTCATTCGAAAGCGAAACCATCACAGTTGTCTTCACAAGTTTCCTCTAAAATTAAATTTCGGGTTGAAATTTCCTAAAGTAGGGGAGACTGTGACACCTGTGTCACTTCAACCAGCATACAAATACCAAAGCAATGAAATATTGTATTTCATACTTGGGATTTGTATAAATATGTGTATCATTTGCACATATCAATTCTTGTTCGATTTCGAGCTTTAAATCGCTTTCTAGAAGGTTATACGCGAACTGATGCGTAAATATAACCAGTTTAATGCAACAAACACTCCGGAACAGTGACATAGGCTTAACATACCTTAAATAACCTTTTCATAACTTAGAAATAAGTTTTGGAAGGTTTGGTGTGGCGAAATCAAGTTTATTCGCTTACAGGGACTAATTTCGACAAACTGCGAAAGTATGCCGATTCGTACTATAACGAACATTCCGGAACTTGATAATAAGTTAAATATGCCTTAAATATCCTTTACATATCTGAGAAATAGGCTTTGAGGTGTTTTGTGCGCTAAAATAAACTTTATTCATCAAAACGGACTAAAAGCGTCAAAAAGTGCATAGGTTTGCATTTTCGCACATATCTTACGTTCTGAATACATCCGGACATCCAAAAATTTATGTAACCACTAAAATATTTTATTTTAGTTATTGGCATGATAAAAATCCATTCGTCACGTAATTTGGATCGTTTTTCACGTTCATTCGTGTTTCGTCGCAATTAACAGAATAACGTGATCGTACGGCCAAACGAACCGACATCCGACATATTTTTGAGCATGTTTCATGTTCCCTATACTTATACTTCATTATTGAGCCTTGAAAATGGGTTAACGGGGTTTAAACGCATAAAAACAGGCCTTAAACATGTGCAGGGACCATTTCTCCCATTTTGGCAAACTTTCTGGGAACTGGCACATGGTGGCGCTGCGCCACCACCACATGGCTCTGCCGTGGCGCGACGCCACGGCCTCATCTGGGTAGAAACTCATTTTCAGCAATTGCAGGTCCATTTTCAGCATTTATCTTGAAGTTTAGGGGCTATTTTGTAACATTTGCAATACCATTTGATGGTTTTGGGGCACCCCTAGTATTCCAAAACCTTGTGCCCACTTGGATGATCCAGATTGATGCTCGTTTATCAAGGAACGATCTTAACGGTTCTTGGGTTTCTATAAATACCACCACCGATTTCACTCCCAACTCACACTTGATTCTGAAATTTCTCTAAGTTGATGTGATTTTCACTTCATACCTGAGAATATTTGAAATCAAACTTCCATTCTTGGACCTTTTGTAAGTATTCTTTCGTTCTTTTTCGCGTTTTTAGAGTGAAAGTCAAACTTTGTTGACTTTCTACATTGACCAGTTTATGGTGAACACGAAGTTCGTTTGAACTTCGTAACGTGAGCGTAATCACGATGGTTATAGTCCCTTATGACTATACCTACTGATTACCACGTTGATTAGGTGTAGTGACGAGTCGTAGTTTTGGCCAAAATGCGTATTCATGCGTATTTTGTAACCAAACTATTCTTGGGTATCAAAACCGTTTGTTTTGATATCAGACCTGTTTTCTAACTTCGTTAAACATGTTTTAACATGTTTAGCTCGTCACTTTAGGTTTAGTGCTTATGTAGAGTCGTAAGTCAAGCGGTCTAAACAACCACTTAGACTTTCGAACTAGACCCGTTTGGTCGATCATTAGGATCCGACCAAACATGTTTTGTGACCATAGTTTTATAGGGAATAACCTTCCGAGGTTATACCTTATGGTCACTTCGTATAAATAGTTGTATGATAGGTAGTTTATATGCCTTAGTAAAATGACCAAAATGCCCTTTTTACGCATAAATTCATTTTAAACATATGTAACCTAAATTTTCACATCTAAACTGATTAGGTAACATTATTAGACATGTTAAGGCATATAATACTTGTCATAGGACTAGTTAGGCGGTCCGAACGCGTTTCACGCAAACGACGCGTTAAAGTAGCATAAGCTACCTAAACGGGTCGTAAGCACTTAGGTTAGGTTTCGTTTTAGTATGTAGGCTTTGTTAAACCATATCATACAAGTTCCAATACTCATTTGGTTTACGAGACCTCATCCTATCCAATCTTCCGATTTAGGTCTGGTTTATTTATGTAGTTACCTATATTAGGTGCCGTTTGATTTCCGTGATCCCTCTAGCTTGCTTGGTAGTTGTTCAAGACTTCTAAGCACTCTCAAGTGAGTACATAGACCCCTCTTTTACTGTTTTCAAATGTTTAGGGGTGAAGCATGTGTACCTATTTGTTATGTTCTTGTTTTCAAAAGTATAATTGATTATACATATTAGTACTTATCTTTTTACAAACTGAATGATTATTTATGGTTTAAACTCTAATTTTTCAAAGATTATAAAATTAATTGTTGGATAGTACTTATTTTATGTTCACCAGACCGGTTGGTAGTATGATATAGCGCTATAGGATTAGACACCCCATTCTTGTTGTCATGGAATGTATAGTCTCATTTGGTGTAGTTTGATGCACTAAGGTTTGGTTGAATTCTTAAATCACATATTTGTTGTATACTTTGTTATACTCCCAAAAGTATAGCTTGATTTGCTCTCATGGGTGATATTGTACAAAACCTACATATATTTTGTTAATTATTAAAAACATAGTTTGATATGTTATTTATAAAACCAAATCATAGTTTAATATGTTATTTATAAGACCAAAGCATAGTTTAATATGTTATTAATAAAACCAAAGTATACTTTTGATATACTACTGAAAATTACTATTTTGACGACTAAAGTATATTTAGTATACTATTTGTTTAACGATTTTGGAACTGAAATATATTTTAATATATTACTTATTCGACTTTCTTAAAACCAAAGTATATTTATATATATATATATATATATATATATATATATATATTACAAACCTTTTTATCAAAATGTTGTTTTACAAACAACATATTTTATATAAACTCATTTTACTTAATTATTTATTTATGTATTATTCTGTTATATCATCTGATTTCTTATAAATTTTAGTATGATTTATAAAAGAAAATATTTTAAGGTTCATGACTATTTTTGATTTAATATATTTTTTTTAAAAACTTACAAGTCATGAATCCTATTATAATAAAACCTATGTATCTCACAGGCATTTTTATGCTGACGTACCTAGTTTTACACATGTTTCAGGTGCTGTTATGTGATGATTATTGATGCATGCTATACATAGGATGGACTCGTGCCTTAGCGACTTTAAAACTTGAAAGATAATATTTGTATTTATCTGATTTGTAATAAAATAATGAGTTCAATAATTCAATAAAACGAAATTATTAAATCCGTGGTTGTGAAACAATGATTCTGTTACAACACTCCCCGACGTTTCCGCCACGATTTGTTGCTTTTCGTGGTTGGGGTGTGACATCCAGTTTGCACTCAGTCTCAAATTCCTTTGAGTCTGTGACATCTTCAGCTTTACAGGCAGTTGGAATACAGCGTTACGCTACTGACTCTGACGATGACACGACTATGTCTGCTGCACCATCTCCTCCACACGACCCCGAGCCTTGTCCTGAGCCAGATCTCGTTCCTGTTGATCAGCCTGATGTTGCCCCTGCTGATCCTGAGCCGATACCCGATCCTGACCATGTTCCTTTGGGTTTATCAAACATTGCACCTCTTATTCCTGACCCAGTTCCCGCACCTATTGATCCTCCAGTTGTTGAGCCATTTATTCCTCCACCCGCACCCGTAGATGTTGCTCCTCTCTCTCATGTAGAGTGTCACACCCCGACCGCGTAAAACAACAAATCGCGGCGGAAACATCGGGGCGTGTTGCAACAGAATTAATGTTTCACAACCATGGAAGTTAAAGTTTCGTTTTATTGATTAAAAGTGTTACAATGTCTTAACAAACAAAGAAATACAACATAATTAACTAGTCTTGCATCTTTTATTGTCACTAAAGCCCAAGTATGCCTATGTGTATCTTGATCATCTTATGCAACAGTTCCTGAAAAACACATGTGAAAATAGGTACGTCAGCATAAAAATGCCTGTGAGATACATAGGTTTTGTGAAAATAAGTTTCATGACTTATGTTTGAGAAAATGTTTAGTCATGAACCTTGTAATTTGCTTTGTTTTGTAAATCATTTGAAGAACGATAAGATCAGATGATAAGTATAAATAAATGTAAGGTTAAATGAATAACCAAGGAAAATATGTTTGCATAAGATAAGTTGTTTATAAATCAATGTCTTGTGAAAAGTATGTTATTTGTATGAAATGTTCTATGTCTCAAACTGAAATGATTCAAATAACGTTACGACATATAATACCATACAAACACTTATATATAGGAAGTACCAGCGGCGTATCCACCATGCTTGTATCATATTACACACGCATCGTTACTTAATCACTTAACCAAACCAAACCAAACAATGTAAAATGTTCATGTCAAGATGTAAATCATGTCAAAATGTCTATGTCAAATATCCAAGTCAAATGTCTATGTCAAATATCCATGTCAAATGTCTATGATCTAAAAATAGTCAAGTAATGTATAACCAAAATGATATGTATGGTAAGTAAAAATTAAGACTACTTAAACCATAAGTAAAAATGTACAAAACAAAGTATTGAAGTAAAACTTGGTTTAAATCAAAGTTATGTTTTGTAGAATAATGCATGCTTTACCGATACAAACACTTATGCAGTATGTTAAACGCAAACATTCAAGCCTTGAGACAGCCGGATAACTATGTAAAAGTGAGTTATCAAAAGAATATGTATTCGGATTCGGTCATTCCTTTCATCCCCTTTCCCTGGGATGTCCGGAACGGGATTTGTCAAGTCCTATGGTACCACTACCTACTACCGAGCGGCGTAGCAAATGTTAATGAATGTTATATAGACCCGTTAAACAAACCAAATGTCATACCAAAATGTAAGCATGAGATGAAGATAATGTACCTAGTATGCTAGAGTAAACATACAAGGTAGAGTTGTAAAACAATGTGTCCATATGTTACTGGAACATATGCAACAGAGATGCAATGTAAAATGATGTACTAAGTATGCTAAGTTAACATACAAAGCAGAAAAGTCATGTAAATCAATGTGCTTAGCATGTTATCAGTCAACATACATAGCAGAAAAGTAATGAAATCATGTACTATAATGTACTAACAAACATAGTCGGTATATGATGTGAAAACAGGAAAGCATGAAAGTAACAAGTAGGCACATGTGTTCCACCCCAAAACAGTTTGGAAAACAGTAAAAGAGGGGTCTATGTACTCACTTGAGAATGCTCAGTAGTCCTTGAGTGACAGCCAAACAATGCTAGAGATCGCGGATATCAAACGGCACCTAATATAGGTAACTATTTTAATTAACCGGACCTAGATCGGAAGATCGGGTAGCATTAGGGTTTGTAAACCAAACGAGTGTAGAGACTCGTGTCATTTGGTTTAACAAAGCCTACATACTAAATGAAACTTAACCTAATTGTTTACGACCCATTACGACCCGTTTAGGTAGCTTATGCTACTTTAACGCGTCGTTCGCGTGAAACGCGTTCGGACCGCCTAACTAGCCCTATGACAAGTGTTATATGCCTAAACATATTACATAATCAGTTATGTGACAAAGGTTTAGGTTACATATGCTTAATTACCAATTATACATGAAAAAGGTATTCTGGTAATTTACCTAAGGCATATAAACTACCTATCATACAACTACTTAAACGATGTGACCATAGGGTATAACCTCGGAAGGTTATTCCCTACCTACTATGGTCACCTAATGTGTTTGGTCGGATCCTAATGATCGACCAAACTGGGTCGGGTTCGAAGGTATAGGCGATTTATTAGATCGCCTACCCTACGACCCTAGACAACGTGGTAATCAGTGGGCATAGTCCCAAGGGACTATGACCAACGTGATTACACTCACGTTGCGAAGTTTAAACGAACTTCGCATTGACCATTACTGGTCAACGCTGAAAGTCAAACAAAGTTTGACTTTCTGACTCGAAAAGCAGTAAAATAAGGAAAAGAACGAAAGAATACTTACGAAGGGTCCCCGAATGCTAATCCCGATTCAAGAACTCAGGTATGAAACAATGGTTTCAACTTAGAGCTCTCAAAATCAGAATTCTTGTGCAAAATGAGGTTGTGTGGGTTGGGTATTTATAGGAATACCCGAACCGTTAGGATCGTTCCATGGAAAACGTGCCATGAATCCAACCCGTACACTTGTCGGAACCTTATGGTGGCTACATATGCTCCTTATCTTAGTGACTAAGCAATTGAGAACATGTGGTTGTGGTTAAATCTGCTGAAAACAGGCTGTTTAAACATTGCACCTGGTCTGGAGACCCCATACGCATCGTATGGTATATATATCATACGCATCGTATGGGTGAACTTTGGCAGAATTACAGTTTTGGTCCCTGAACTGTATTTAGGCCATTTTTGACACGTTTAAGGCCCGTTAACCCCATTTCAAAGCTCTAAAATGAAGTTAAAGTATAGGGAACTTAAAATGTGTTCAAAAATATCTCGGATGTCGGTTCGTTTAGCCGTACGAACGCGATGTTCGCTTAATTACGACTGAATGCGCATAAGCGCGAAAAACGATCCAAATGACGAAACGAATGGATTTTTCTTATGCCGAACACTAAAATAAAATATTTTAGTGCTTACATAAATTTTTGGATGTCCGGATGTATTCAGAACGTAAGTTACGCGTAAAAATGCAAACTTGTGCACTTTTTGACGCTTTTAGTCCCTGAATGACACAAAAGTTTATTTTAGCATACCGAACACCTCAAAGCCTATTTCTAAGCTATGTAAAGGATATTTATGGTATGTTTAACTTATGTTCATGTCCCGGAAGGTCTGTTACAGTTCAAATTGGCATACTTTCGCAGTTTGTCAACTTTAGTCCCTGTAAGCGATTAAACTTTGATTTCACCACACCAAACCTTCCAAAACATATATCTAAGTTATGTAAAGGTTATTTAAGGTATGTTAAGCCTATTTCACTATTCCGGAGTGTTCGTTGGATTAAACTGGTTATATTTACGCATCAGAGCGCGTATAACCTTCCAGAAAGCGATTTAGAGCTTGAAATCGAACATGAGTTGATATGTGCAAAAGATACACATATTTATACAAGTCCAAAGTATGAAATACAATATTTCATTGGTTTGGCATTTTTTTGATGGTTGAAATGACACAGGTGTTACAGTCTCCCCTACTTTAGGAAATTTCGTCCCGAAATTTATTTAGAGGAAACTTGTGAGAGCTTGAAAGCATGAAGTCGAAAAGATCGAACAACATTGGTTAGGGTTCTGAACTTCTAGTAACTTTAATAACATCATGATTTCAATGTAAGAGGGATACTTATATACAAGTATATAAAGCGTCATTGGTGCGTCCACCGTACCTCCATTACATCGTTCTCATTTCGTTATTGTTGTCACTATCGGTTCTTACACATAATAAATCTTACTGGGTTTCTGTGCACTAAATTTCATAATTATGTACGCGTCCATAATCAGACAATTCCTTGCACAGTTCACACAGTCTATTTTATAATGTGTAGGGGAAAACCAAATGAACAATCCTGTGATGAGTGTGACTAGACCGCCATAGAGTCCTTTAGACTAAATCAATAAATGATCTAAATAGACTATCAAGGAGTCTGTCCAGCTACATCACTAGATGTCGTTCTTTAACCAAATTGTGAATCAATCTTTTTGATTAGACCATTAAAGGGTCTCTTATGAATCATGAAGCAGTACTATATAATCCAAGGGTCTTAACTATTACATAGAAGCCCATTAAGGATTAAAGGTAGTACCTTTTGAATATCCTGCTACGAATCCCTCATATGAAGATATGAAAGATTCTGCGAGGATTTGGATAACGAATATCCAGAGTATTAAAACACAAAATGCATAAAAGAAAACATAAGATGAATAAACACATAGTCACATAACCACAAAATTGTTTAACTAGAAGTTTGTTCTGCTAACAGAGTACATGTATTTAAAGCACACTAGGAATCCATCTCGTGGATTTCATTTGGCACTTTAAACATTATCAAGAATCTAACTATAAAGATAGCAAGATTTCTAAAAGAAAAATTCGATTTCGATTTTAAGGAACCGAAATGTTCGAATTTAGGTATAAAAAGGAATCCAATTAAGGACTCTGATTTGAATGATGATTATCCACAAGGATCTAATTGTGGAGATAAAAAGATCCCTTATGGATTTTAGAAGTTGAAGATGTTTTGAAATTTTGCACGGGACGTGCTTATGTCAAAACATGAAGTAAAAATGCTTATGAAATTGAGATGCCATATATGCCAAGGCGACATATGAAGCAGAATTTGAAGGTTAAATCACTGTATGAGGAAAATATTTTTGAAAACTATGCATGGGGTTCCTTTAAGAAAAATGTGTTTAACGTTTTTGAAACCTTATATATAATAATTTTTGAAATCATAAAGTAGGTGTATTAGGTAGATATATTTACAAAAATGTTTTAAAATCATGCGAGATGAATTTTGAAATTATGTATAAGGTTTTTGAAAGACATGAATGATGCTTTTCGAAATCATGCACTTGATCAGAAAATGTATTGTGTTAATATTGTCTTCAGACTATATGAAATATTTTGAAATTAGAAAGGTTGGTTTTGATAACATGGCCAATGTTTTTGAAATAACATAGACAATGCATCTAGAAAAATTGTTTGCAAACTATATGAAATGTTTTGAGATCATGAAGATTGTTTTGAAATACTGGTACTGTGTATGTTGAAAAATCAAAACGTAATGGGTATGAGATTTAAAAATACCCTTAGTTATCTAGCCAAGGATTTCAAAGGCACTGATGTGCAGAAGCATGATTACTCATAATTTCACTTTATTTTCTGTACTTCGTATCTTAGAATGAAACGAGTACTTAAAATTTTCGAAGGAATCATGAGCGATCATTTGAAAGAGAGAATCACATGAGTAATTTGTAAGGAACATAGTTCCTTAATGTAGGTATTAGAGGGAAATTCCATACATACATGTAACTATACTTGTATATCAGAATTGCGAACAACAACTTTTATTTATGAACAAGACATATTGTTTCACATTACTAGAAAACGAAAGAAACAAAAGCATAAGACAACAACATCTTCTACTCAACCAACTGCTCATCCGTGGGTCAAATTTGCATTAGCAAGCTTTGGGCAATCCCTTAGGAAATGGCCCATCTCGCCACAGTTATAGCAAAGCCCTCGTGAGAAATGAGCTTGAGCAGGAGTGTCGCCAGCTTGATTTGGTACAGCTGCAGTTGGGCAAACCCTTGCTGTATGACCTATAAGTCCACAAATCTGACATTTGCAGCACTTCACATTAGGGTGATGATGAAGGTTACATTGGTTGCACAAAGGTGCAGTTCCATTGTATGGCTTCCTAGCAGGGGGTTGAGCTGGTTGGTTGGGGAAGTCTTGACCATTGTGAGCGACCACGGCGAAGCTCTGAGAAGCCTTTCGCTTCTTTGACTTCTTAGGGAAACGTTCATCCATGGTCTTTGATTCCTCAATTGGTTTCTTGGCTGGTGGTGCTGTCACCTGACTAGGTCCTGCCTGTCTTGGTGACTCTTGAGTGGCTTCATCCTGGAGACGATACATGGCAGTAGCTAATTCAACAGTCTTCAGGACTACTTCGCCTATTCGCTGAGCGAATTTGGCAGTCTGCTTGGATATCTGGGCGTCATCGTGATGAAGAGACATTCTAGAAGAAAGTGAAAGACACAGGAAGAAACGAGTGAAAGGTTATTGGATAATCAATACCGAATGGTAACGAATGAAAAATTGTGATCATTTGTTTGTTACCTAAGGCAAACAAATGAGATGGTGACGAATCAAAGTAAATAGGTCAAAAATAATGTATCGCGAAGACATGCTCGCCTATAAGTGAACACTCATCCCAAGAATTCCCAGGTAAGCACAACTGGTCTCGCGTCTGATGAGATGTATACGAAGTGCTTGCCTAGACAGAAAACTCAGAATACAGGCATTCACCCTTCCAGTTTGCACGTGTTTACATTATTTAAAACCCAAAACCTTGACGAAGTTTTGAAAACTCAAAGGGGTTCAAAACCATATAATAGAGAGTTCAAAACCTCACAATAGAGGGTTCAAAACCTAGTAATCAATCATCCTAGAACAGATGATTAGTTTTCAAAGCGGTTTTGAAATTTATGTTTTTGTTGTGGTCGTCGCCTAATGATAGGTGACGGTATTGTTTTATGACTAAACGCAAGTAAACTCGCGTTAGGGTCCTAAGAAGGTTATAGACTAGGTCAAAGCATTACTAATTACTAATAACCTAATTCCCTATAACCATTGGCTCTGATACCATCTTTTCTGTCACACCCAGACCGCGTAAAACAACAAATCGCGGCGGAAACATCGGGGCGTGTTGCAACAGAATTAATGTTTCACAACCATGGAAGTTAAAGTTTCGTTTTATTGATTAAAAGTGTTACAATGTCTTAACAAACAAAGAAATACAACATAATTAACTAGTCTTGCATCTTTTATTGTCACTAAAGCCCAAGTATGCCTATGTGTATCTTGATCATCTTATGCAACAGTTCCTGAAAAACACATGTGAAAATAGGTACGTCAGCATAAAAATGCCTGTGAGATACATAGGTTTTGTGAAAATAAGTTTCATGACTTATGTTTGAGAAAATGTTTAGTCATGAACCTTGTAATTTGCTTTGTTTTGTAAATCATTTGAAGAACGATAAGATCAGATGATAAGTATAAATAAATGTAAGGTTAAATGAATAACCAAGGAAAATATGTTTGCATAAGATAAGTTGTTTATAAATCAATGTCTTGTGAAAAGTATGTTATTTGTATGAAATGTTCTATGTCTCAAACTGAAATGATTCAAATAACGTTACGACATATAATACCATACAAACACTTATATATAGGAAGTACCAGCGGCGTATCCACCATGCTTGTATCATATTACACACGCATCGTTACTTAATCACTTAACCAAACCAAACCAAACAATGTAAAATGTTCATGTCAAGATGTAAATCATGTCAAAATGTCTATGTCAAATATCCAAGTCAAATGTCTATGTCAAATATCCATGTCAAATGTCTATGATCTAAAAATAGTCAAGTAATGTATAACCAAAATGATATGTATGGTAAGTAAAAATTAAGACTACTTAAACCATAAGTAAAAATGTACAAAACAAAGTATTGAAGTAAAACTTGGTTTAAATCAAAGTTATGTTTTGTAGAATAATGCATGCTTTACCGATACAAACACTTATGCAGTATGTTAAACGCAAACATTCAAGCCTTGAGACAGCCGGATAACTATGTAAAAGTGAGTTATCAAAAGAATATGTATTCGGATTCGGTCATTCCTTTCATCCCCTTTCCCTGGGATGTCCGGAACGGGATTTGTCAAGTCCTATGGTACCACTACCTACTACCGAGCGGCGTAGCAAATGTTAATGAATGTTATATAGACCCGTTAAACAAACCAAATGTCATACCAAAATGTAAGCATGAGATGAAGATAATGTACCTAGTATGCTAGAGTAAACATACAAGGTAGAGTTGTAAAACAATGTGTCCATATGTTACTGGAACATATGCAACAGAGATGCAATGTAAAATGATGTACTAAGTATGCTAAGTTAACATACAAAGCAGAAAAGTCATGTAAATCAATGTGCTTAGCATGTTATCAGTCAACATACATAGCAGAAAAGTAATGAAATCATGTACTATAATGTACTAACAAACATAGTCGGTATATGATGTGAAAACAGGAAAGCATGAAAGTAACAAGTAGGCACATGTGTTCCACCCCAAAACAGTTTGGAAAACAGTAAAAGAGGGGTCTATATACTCACTTGAGAATGCTCAGTAGTCCTTGAGTGACAGCCAAACAATGCTAGAGATCGCGGATATCAAACGGCACCTAATATAGGTAACTATTTTAATTAACCGGACCTAGATCGGAAGATCGGGTAGCATTAGGGTTTGTAAACCAAACGAGTGTAGAGACTCGTGTCATTTGGTTTAACAAAGCCTACATACTAAATGAAACTTAACCTAATTGTTTACGACCCATTACGACCCGTTTAGGTAGCTTATGCTACTTTAACGCGTCGTTCGCGTGAAACGCGTTCGGACCGCCTAACTAGCCCTATGACAAGTGTTATATGCCTAAACATATTACATAATTAGTTATGTGACAAAGGTTTAGGTTACATATGCTTAATTACCAATTATACATGAAAAGGGTATTCTGGTAATTTACCTAAGGCATATAAACTACCTATCATACAACTACTTAAACGATGTGACCATAGGGTATAACCTCGGAAGGTTATTCCCTACCTACTATGGTCACCTAATGTGTTTGGTCGGATCCTAATGATCGACCAAACTGGGTCGGGTTCGAAGGTATAGGCGATTTATTAGATCGCCTACCCTACGACCCTAGACAACGTGGTAATCAGTGGGCATAGTCCCAAGGGACTATGACCAACGTGATTACACTCACGTTGCGAAGTTCAAACGAACTTCGCATTAACCATTACTGGTCAACGCTGAAAGTCAAACAAAGTTTGACTTTCTGACTCGAAAAGCAGTAAAATAAGGAAAAGAACGAAAGAATACTTACGAAGGGTCCCCGAATGCTAATCCCGATTCAAGAACTCAGGTATGAAACAATGGTTTCAACTTAGAGCTCTCAAAATCAGAATTCTTGTGCAAAATGAGGTTGTGTGGGTTGGGTATTTATAGGAATACCCGAACCGTTAGGATCGTTCCATGGAAAACGTGCCATGAATCCAACCCGTACACTTGTCGGAACCTTATGGTGGCTACATATGCTCCTTATCTTAGTGACTAAGCAATTGAGAACATGTGGTTGTGGTTAAATCTGCTGAAAACAGGCTGTTTAAACATTGCACCTGGTCTGGAGACCCCATACGCATCGTATGGTATATATATCATACGCATCGTATGGGTGAACTTTGGCAGAATTACAGTTTTGGTCCCTGAACTGTATTTAGGCCATTTTTGACACGTTTAAGGCCCGTTAACCCCATTTCAAAGCTCTAAAATGAAGTTAAAGTATAGGGAACTTAAAATGTGTTCAAAAATATCTCGGATGTCGGTTCGTTTAGCCGTACGAACGCGATGTTCGCTTAATTACGACTGAATGCGCATAAGCGCGAAAAACGATCCAAATGACGAAACGAATGGATTTTTCTTATGCCGAACACTAAAATAAAATATTTTAGTGCTTACATAAATTTTTGGATGTCCGGATGTATTCAGAACGTAAGTTACGCGTAAAAATGCAAACTTGTGCACTTTTTGACGCTTTTAGTCCCTGAATGACACAAAAGTTTATTTTAGCATACCGAACACCTCAAAGCCTATTTCTAAGCTATGTAAAGGATATTTATGGTATGTTTAACTTATGTTCATGTCCCGGAAGGTCTGTTACAGTTCAAATTGGCATACTTTCGCAGTTTGTCAACTTTAGTCCCTGTAAGCGATTAAACTTTGATTTCACCACACCAAACCTTCCAAAACATATATCTAAGTTATGTAAAGGTTATTTAAGGTATGTTAAGCCTATTTCACTATTCCGGAGTGTTCGTTGGATTAAACTGGTTATATTTACGCATCAGAGCGCGTATAACCTTCCAGAAAGCGATTTAGAGCTTGAAATCGAACATGAGTTGATATGTGAAAAAGATACACATATTTATACAAGTCCAAAGTATGAAATAAAATATTTCATTGGTTTGGCATTTGTTTGATGGTTGAAATGACACAGGTGTTACATAGAGTTAGATGTCCATCGCACCGACTTACCGATCGTTTTCTTACAGGACATCCCTGCACCCCGTCCAGGGGAAGGTACTTCAGGTCAGCACCCGCGTGATGATCCTTTTGCTTCAGCAGCTTTTCTTTCGACCTCACATGCTGCACTGTTTGCTCCCTTCACTTCTACACCGCTTGACGAGCCATTCCGATGGTTCCCACCATACTCTATGCTGATCTCAGACCCCTATTATCCCTCCCATTTTGTTGGCTACACACGGGATGAGTTTCTTTTATCGCTTCAGTTACAGTTTGAGTTATTGAGTCACAGGGTTTTTGAGCTCGAGTTGACGCCGCCTCCTCCACCTTGTCCCTGTCAGCCTACTTTTGTTCCTCCACATTCATCGTCATCCCCTTTTGCACATCCATCTGCTGCTCCTACACCCATTCAGGATTTTGATGCTCGTTTCCTCACTATCGAGCAGCAGATCAGATACTTGCTTCGTCATGTGTGCAAGCTCGAGGAGGAGCTCGCACATGTTCTCAGTTTGCTCTTCTTCCCTCCTCCTCCCCCACCATCAGTACAGTAGGTTTTTGGTCTTATGCAGATGCATTACTTTTGGTCAGAGCACTACTATTGAGCCAAGATTGTGAAGACTTTTGAAGACTACTTTTGACAATGTGATTTTTGGTATATTGACATACTTATTGGACAAGGGAAGTGTGACCCTATGTCCCTTTTGATGTGATACACTTTGTAAACAATGTAACTGTGGTCGGTAATTAATGAAAGCTCAATCGTCATGTTCTCACTAAACACTTTGTTGATTTACATGTTGTGCTATGATTATGCTGTTGCTTGAGTGATTACTATGATGATTACTTATATATATATACATACATACAACCTTTAGACAACTATTTATTTATTTAACGAATAAGACCTGGCCTATCCGATCTTCTTCTTAGAAGATGCAGCCTCGAAGGAACTTCGATACTAACAACCCTCTGCCGACGACAGAGGCGGAATTACAAGAGCGTATCTCACAGGCCATCGCACAGCACGAGACCCTTCGCTCCGAACACAGCGGAGGTACCTCAGGAAATAACCCACCCAACGTTAATGTTTAGTCACCTAAGACATTACAAAATGTTTGGACATTTCCAAGTGCGCTTTGCTAATGCTATCTGTGAATGATGTTGCTTACGTCGCAGGCTGCACCTACAAGCAATTTTTGGGCTGCAAGCCCCTGAATTTTGACGGCACTAGGGGTGCCGTAGCCTTTGTGTGTTGGGTTGAGAAGACATAATATGTTCTAAGGATGAGTAAATGTGCACCAGAGCATCAAGTCACGTACATTTCTGGACTATTTCTAGATGGGGCTTTGTCATGGTGGAACCTTCAGGTTCAGACGTTGGGTGAGGCTGTCGCGTATGCTTTAACGTGGAATGAATTGAAGGAATTGATGCGTAAGAAGTATTGTTCTCGGGCTGAAATCCAAAAGTTGGAAACTGAATTCTGGAACTTGAAAATGGAAGGCCCAAAGATAGCTGAGTATGTGCAGAGATTTCATGATTTGTCGCGAGTTATTCCATATCTGGTGGAACCAGAGTTTAAGAGGATCGAACGTTTCATCTGGGGATTGGCACCTCAGATTCTGAGCATGGTGACAACATCAAAGCCTCCAACAATTACCGATGCTATTGACTTAAGTGTGGCGCTCACTGAAGAAGCAGTTAGATTGGGAAAATTTTCAATCTCTGAGAAGAAAGAGGAGACTCATGTGGAGTCATCTGGGAGAACAAAAGGAAGTTTACCAATTTCAAGAAGGGTACTCGGGCGAATAACAACAACAACGCCAAAAAGGGAAAAGGGTACATGGGTAACCTACCTAAGTGCGACAATTGACGACGTCATCATACCGGGCGATGTAGATATGGAAAATGTGATAACTGTGGCAAAGTGGGGCATGCCAAGGAGACGTGTTGGCATGGTACTGGATGTGGAAATGGAGGTCAAGATGATAGTGGAAATCGCGGAGGAAACAACGACAACAACAACTATCAAGGCGGAAATGGTAATGATCAAGGACGTGGTCAAGGTTGTTTTAACTGCGTTGATGTGGGGCATTTCAGGAAGTATTGCCCTAAAAATAATCAGGCACGTGGAAGAATGTTCAACATTGGAGTTAGGGAAGCACGCCAAGATTCGAACGTAGTTACTGGTACGTTCCCTATTAATCAATGTTATACGTCTGTGCTGTTTGATACTGGTGCTGATTTTAGCTTCGTATCTCTAAACTTTAAGAACATGCTTAGTTTAGTTGCTAGTAAGTTAGACATCCAGTATTCAATAGAACTGGCTAACGGGAAGTTAGTAGAGACGAATGAGGTGATTAAGAGATTGTGTTATAAAGCTTGGAGATATCCCTGTGGTAAGGAAATACCCTGAGGTCTTCCCCGAAGACTTTCTAGGATTACCCCCCATATCAACGACAAGTCGAATCCCGCATTGACTTGGTTCCAGGTGTCGCGTCGATGGCCAGGGCACCTTATCGACTTGCGCCTCCAGAGATGCAAAAGTTATCCACGCAGTTTCATGAGTTACTAGACAAAGAATTCATAAAGCCGAGTTTCTCACCTTGGGGAGCTCCAGTGCTGTCGCCAAGAAGAAGGACGGTAGCTTTCGAATGTGGATCGACTACCGGGAGCTGAACAAGCCAACCATCAAGAATCGGTATCCCTTGCCGAGGATTAATGACTTATTCGACCAACTGCAAGGATCCAGCTACAATTCTAAGATTGATCTTCGATCGGTTTATCATTAGCTGCGGATTCAGGAAGAAAGTATACCAAAGAGCAGTGAGTCAAAACTTTGTTTTGTTTTAAAAAAAAATGTGCACTAATGTTGTGTGGTATACACGGTACACAAAATAGTTACACACAGAAAACAAAACTTTGAGAATTTAGGAAGCATGCATTTAGGACCTTCGGGAACTTATATTGAAGTCCATTAAAAGTTATCACGTAAGAACCACGTCTATTAACTCGGCCAAACACCATTATTCTATCGTGAATGCTAATTTAGTTAACCGAACGGGTAAAGTACTTAAACTTCTTTTATTGAAATTCCCACTTTTGCATCTAGCGAGTAGATTTTTACAACTCTACTCCTCTTAATGGTAGCTGTACCATGACAATTCTTTTTATTAGAGCGAGCACTCGTTCGCTTCGGTTCTTGATCAAGTTCATATGTTACACATGCATCGTTTGTTACGCATGTGGTTTCACTTCGAATGATCGTCTTCATCAAACTTTCAAATATCATTTCACTATATCTAATTATTGCTTTGCGATTTGAATGACCTGCATTATTGTAAATGTTGACTTCTTGACATCGAGTCAACGCGCTTTCTTGAAACTCTTCTTTCTTTTCGAGTTACATACATGGTTTATCTTTGTAACATTGCTGAAATCTCCTTGTCGATACGTGTAGTTATTGTTGGATTGCGCCGAAACCAAGTTCGATTGTTTGAACTTGTCCGTTACACATATTCAATTCAAGACACCATATGATGTATTGAAAACATCATATTCAAATTCGTATTAACAAACGTTTCATTTGTTCCGAGTCGTAGTAGACATGTTTCGTCTACAATCTCATTAAGTCGTTGGTTGAATTCAACACCTTGTGGTGGTGTCTCACTAATTTGAAGCTTGCACTAATCTCGTTTACACATCTCATGCACGGATTTAATTATTTATTTATTGATTTGTTTTAAATCCGCTTTGATTTATCATATTAAGAAGATCTTAACACAATCGTGTGTTAAGACGATGGTACACAAATTCATTTTATATTCCGGTGTACCTATTAACGCTTCTTTCATTATCGATCGAATGCCTTGCGACATTTATTGTTTATTTTCATCCTCGATCGAAAACAGTAGTTCTTTGGTGTTCCACACTTAATTGGAAATCCTGCGAAGTCGTTTGAATCAAATTTTTAGGTTTGCTTCATTACACTCTCATTTGATTTCAAACACGGTGAACTTGTTCAGTCACCGCTATTATTGAATTATGTCATTCACTACGTCACCTTGTGGCATCGGTATAAACTTGTAGCTTATGCTAACCGTGGTCAACCGTTTCATACAAAACTACGTATACTTTTCGTTTGACTCGTCATTTAAACACGTTTAATGCAACTACGAATTATGACGATGATAGACCAGGTTCGGTTATATCTCATTCCAGTGAATTCTTGCAATTCAATCATGATAACACACTAATTTTATTCATTTATATGTTCGAAAGTTGATGGACCATTTTCATGTTACTATTACATTTGAGCTTGCTGATTTCGAGTTCATCTAGTGGATGCTATTGTTTCTAGAACTCATTTGCATATTGAGAAAGGTCGTTGGGGATTGTATTGGTAGAAACTCTTCTTATTGAACCCCTGTTAACAAGGTCACATTACATAATACGCCTGTACCTTGACATCAAATTCTGAATCACATACCTTTTAACCGTTGGGTTCTTATTGTCGTAATATGTCCTTGGATCCACCTGATACGAGTAAGTCTTGATTTGGTTTCGTTGTTATTCACTTTGGTATTCATATCCATCTACTCATAACGTAGCTCTAAGGAGTTAACGTAGTCTAAATTTCGAGGACGAATTTTCTTAACAGGGGGAGAATGTGACAACTGTCAAAATTTCACGTGTCTGTACAATGATTAAACAATAATTAGTGCCTTAATGACTGTGCTAATTTACAATTATGACATGAATTGCTTTGTGATTATTGTTATCATACATACATATGCATCATATATTGCAAAATGTCATATCATTATTGCATGTAACATTTGTTGATTCTAATGATGCACAAAACAAAGATAACACAGTTATCAGACAAATCAGAAAAATGCTGACAAAGTTCAGTACATAGACAGACATGGTATTGAGATATAGAATGAGCCAGAAACCAAGAGTTACACTAGTATAGTGTGTAGGAAAGTAAGGATCATAAAACTGCCTTCCTAGTGATAGTTTAAGTGCCGGAAAGTGCCTAAAACTCACACAAACTGCAAAATTCTTCAGAATTCAGCAAAATTCAGCATTTAAACACTTAAATATCATGCAGAAACATGGTTAAATGGTCTAGAATGCTTTCCTAAGTGTCGGGAATCAAAACTGTCACAAAAGGTAACATAAAGCACACTAAACTGCATAGTTTAGCACCTTAACGAACCGGTAACCAACCGAACAACCGGACACTACCCGAAACACCAAATTTTCACTAGAAGCATTGTTTTAGCATTACCAATCTAGTTATGGTCCCCGAACATCATAACACACTATATAACATACTAATAACTAAACACCTAACTATAACCCTTAGATTTCAACCATTAACCTTAACTTATCTTTACAAACTAACTCTAGACCCCCCCTCCTATCTACGGCCAACAAGCATGGCCCACCATGGATTTTAGTTGATTATTAAAATGGATCTTGTCTCTAACTTTTTATGACATATTACACATTAGACTTAACATTGTTGGGAGATTATAAGTTAAACTACAAGTCTTTCACCTCTCATTCTTTCACTACACAACACACATCATCTTCCTCTTCTCCTTCCCTCTACTCTCGGCCGTAACCCACACACACACCACCACCTTCATCATTCAATTTTCATATAATCTCTAAGCATACAAAGGTGTAAGAAGCAATATAAAGAAGCTAGGAACTCTTGGAAATTGAAGGACCTCTTGCAAGTGCTTTTAACCACCTCATTCATCATCTTCATCTTCTTGTGTTCATCCCTAGCCTTGAGCTAGTAGTAAGATCATTCTACACTCCATTTTACATCTTATTAAGTTGGTTATAAGATTGTATAAGTTGATAATCATGAAGAACACTATGAATCAAGAAGATAAATATTAAACATAAGACTAAAATCACAAGAATACATGTTGTTTAAGTGTTGTTATGCTTCTTGATTGATGATTATTTGTGTTAATGATGTTAAACATCATATGATCTTGCTAGATGGTGATTAAAGACATAATCTAGCAAGATGAGAGGATGGTTATGTTAGAGATCAAGAGATCATCCTTATGTAAAGCATGAACTTGAAGTATAAATTGTTTTCTTGAAAAATGATGATCAAAGTGTGATAAAGAACATATAAATGGATGATTTCAAAGAATAATTTTTCAAGAAACTAAGTTAAAATACAAGATTTACATAAACTTGGTTTTTAAAGAAACTAACCACATTTTTAGTGGTTAATCAAGTGTAGAAATATTTATTTAACAAGAAATATTCAAGAAGAAGTGTTTTTAGAAAAATATTTTACAAGTTGTAAACATCCAAATTCTTCAAGAAAGATGTTTTTAAATAAACAACCACACTTTAAAGGGTAACTAAGCCTACTAAACACACTACCAAGTTACTACAAATTTTTATAAATTTTCAAGTTCATGAAGTAGTGATTATGGATTGTTTTTGGCAAATTGGTAAGTATTGTTTGATTTGTTGATGATTGTGATGATTTATAAAAGAAAATGATATGCTTTGAAAGCATGGAAACCTCCATTTTTAAGGGGAAACTATGGCAAAATTTTTCTAGAAATTAAACACTTAGAAAAATATTTTTAAACAAATATTTACAAGTACATTTTAAACCATGAATTTTCATATAAAGTTTGCCATCATTTTTGTTACAAAAATTATAAATATTGGAGGTTGGTTTTTGATAATAAAAGTGACTAAATATGTATTTAGGAGAATATATATTTAGATGTCACCATGTGTGTGATTATTTGTATATTATGTGTATTAGTTATATTATTTTAGGACTTAAAATAATATAACTCACCAATATACCAAGAATTACAATCCAAAATATTACCAAAATTCCAAGAAGTAAATATACAATATATACCCAAAATATTGGAGAAACCGAACAAGGAATATAACTCATAAAAATATTCCGGAATTGAATTCATAAGTGTATTTTGGTAAACGGTATTTTGGAGATCAAGAAAACAAAAATATGATTTTTATAAATTGTTACAAAAATATATCATATTTTTGACAAGATGAAAATATATTATTTTTGGGTAAATAAAAATATATATGTTTTCTTGAAATTATTAGAAGATATATTATTTTTGGGAGAAAATATATGTTTACTTAAATAAACATAGAATACATTATTTCTGGGTGAAAAATGGATTTATATATATTTCCTAAGTTAAACTTGAAAATATATTAATTTTTGAGGTTTAAATGAAAATACAATTATTTTTGCCAAGGGGAAAAATTATAAATAATTTTTCTATGTAAACCTTCTTAAAATATATATTTTGAGAATATATATTAGTGAATTTTTATTAGAAGTATTATTCCGGAAAAATAAATACAAAATTAAGTATAAGAATACTTAATAAACACAATAAAAATACGTATTATCGTACGTATAAATATACACCGGAATACGCCACCGATACTTGGCAAAAATAAACAAGTTTAAGATATAAGTATGATTACACCCATCCTTGGGGAAGTTACATGTACAAATACATAAATGTGACAAGTTAAAATATATTATTTTAACTAATATTCCAACAATTAATAAATATAATTTAAGTTAAAATTTTTATTATTTTAACAAATAATTATATACCTTGGAATAATATTGGTGACACAAAGAAACGTAACTCAAAGACACTAATTAAGACTAAAGTCAAGGCACAGCCCATCCGTCTAACAAACCGTAGCACGTTTGTAGGTAGTCGTGCGACCAAGTAAGAGCTTTGAGTTACTGGATCAAAGAACGCAAGACTATGAGTTCATGTCCCCTTTTTCTTTTAACTGTTTTCAGTTTTATAACTTCGGGGGTGAAATACATGTTACAAATGATTACAATTACAAATGGTATGGTTAGCTAAGGAATGAACTGCTAGATCATGTGAATGGGTAGGCGATTAACTTAAGACCATTAATCCTTGTTTAAGGACCGAGGGGCATGAGTGATAGACCTATTGGGTGTTGCGAGCCCCGCCCATGAGCCCGCAGGTTGGACCATGAGGCGACTATGTCATTCCCGCCGGATGGCCCGGTACGAAATACGCATAAAGGATTGAGCCATTCCTACACCGTTGCACACATATTAATGGCCTTGCAAACCATTAATTGATCTGTTTCCTTGTTGCTTTCATACCGGTTTACGAATACATACATACTTACAAATGTTTACAATGATGTTCGTGTTGATGTTTTCAAACTACATGTATTTCAGGAAACTGATTTTGGATCTGGAGGGCGTTAAAGATATCAAGTTGTGTTTCAAATAAGTGATATCATCCAGCACTGAAGGGTTTGAGTCGTGTGTTTTATCCTTGATAGGATACATGGTTCAAAGCCTCGTTTTTATTAGTGTCTTTTGTGAAGTCCAGTATGGAACTTTAAACTTTGGTTGTTGTGTATTTCAAAACTTGAAGTCTTGGTTTGTTGGTAAACAAGGTTGGTTGTAATAATTTGAGGCTTTCTAATGGATGAACATCCTGGTTTTATCATATAGTTGTTTGTTATGGTTGAATGCAATGATATTAAGCAAGTCACACATAATCACGCTTCCGCAAAAGTCAGGGTGTGAGATATACATTAAAACATAAAAATGATATACAATACCTTGTAAAGCATTTTCAACCAATACACCAAAATGGTGTGGAAATTGTAAATATGCTTGTTTTTACGTTAAAGTTAGTAGATCTTAATTTATTCTTTTTCATCTAGATGTTGATAGATTTGTTTGTTGATATACATAGGTAGTATGAACCGAATAGCTTTTGGATATACGGGTTGTATGAACCGGATTAAAGAATTCTGAACAAACACTTGATGCGAGTCATATGACATAGAGTTATATAACGAATAACCCATAAATACCATACACACAACACAAAACCCCAAACGAGGCGACAAAATAGGGAGACCCGCTGCAACGCGCGGGCATTCCCACTAGTATAACAATAATAATCATTACCAATTACCAACTCTTATGAATAGTAAAATTCAAATACATGATGTACAAATGATTTCTTTTCTATAATTTATTTATATCTTTTTGGTATTTAAATATACTACATACATTTACCAGTACATGTGCATGAAGCATATAAGATGTAAAAATGATCTATTATGTTTCTTTTTACATATATATTTAATAATATAATATACTACATTTTTCAAGTTTTTTAGTATTTTATTTATCTCGATGAAAGTAGATTATTTTGTTCTTTACCATGACAAACAGAACCATACCGTCCAGTGTCGTGACGAAACAAACTGATTTCAACCGAATAACATCAGTACCGCTATTGTTATTATCTAAACTGGTTACGGTATTTGTTTTCATGGTTTTCGATCGATGTTAAACACGTGTCGATATCATATTCAGCATATCTCTTTCGGTTTATATACCATCCGAACTAGTTACGATATTTGTTTTCATGGTTTTCGATCGATGTTAAACACGTGTTGGCATATCTCTTTCGGTTGCTATACCAAGTGTCGGCATCGTATCAGTATCGTAACAAACCAAACAAACACTAACCTAATATTCAACGAAACACGCGAGAAATCCCACTAGTTAAGATTTAAAGCAGCGATGATGTAGTAACCATTCATATAATGGTTTGCCACGTGGAGTAGTGTTATGGGTGAAATTCTGAGCCCATATCCTGGATAGTATCTTGAATTATATTTTGATTACATAATATGTGTTCATAACCAGGATGCTAAATCAGGATATTGGTAACATCCTGATACTGTATCTTGAGGATTACTAACGGATTGTGTGCAGGAGTACGAGTTCAAGTTTGCAACGTTTATGAAGACCTCTTCCCCTGAAGACTCAGTCCAAGTTGTTCAAAGAAGAACGTTGAGGCCGCTTTACTTGGTCTCCAACGTTAACATGGGAATATTCGCTGGCATCCCCCTATTTTAGGAGATTTTGTTTTATTTTTGAAGCTATAAATATATGGATAAACCAGATCAAATAGGACATCACACTCACTACTCTCGAGCTCTTATACTTTCTCTCACAACTCTCACTTTCTGAAAAACATTGTAACACTTAGCAATGATCTGGTCAATATCTTGCACTGTATCCTGACATTTGAAGTAATAAGAAGAACAAGGCAGATGCGATTGTCAGCTCCCGAGGTTTTGTGCCGGTGATCTAGATTGATCAAGGGCTTTCCTCGTATATCTCGTGTCACCCTTTACTTTTCGCTCATTGTTTGATCATAGATATAGCCCGGTATCCTAAGCTATATCCTGAAAACTGTTTTTGCAAATAACTAAACCATGACATTTTCGATACACATTCTTAGCACACTACCTCACAATACTAATTTGATCACTTAATTTCTTAGGTAATTTTTGACCAAAACAATTTGGCGCCCACCGTGGGGCAAGTGGTGCTATTTCTACTAAAAGCTTTATTAAAATCCTTACTTGGTTTTCTGTTTTCAAAACTTTTTGCTACACTATTTTCAATGGCCTCAAGATCAAACATGAGCTCTTCTACCATGTCTGCTACAACCTCTGCAACAATTGGTTCGGTGCTTCCACCACCTCCTTCGAGGATGCAAGCCTCTTCACAGCCTCAGGATCTTCCAGTCAGGACTGAAACTCATGTGGCTCGGGATGTTATCCCCACTCAGAATGTTCAGGGTTCTGCTCCTATTTTGGCCTCTAATGATGAAATTCTAACTTTGTTTGGTAGTATACAGGATCAGATGAAGCAACAGCAGGAGACCAACCAAATGTTGATGAGAGAGATACAACTCTTGAAATCCAGCTCAAGCAGGCCTGCTGAGGATACTGTCACTCCCTTGCAACCCAGAGCTTTGAACTTCAGTTCGGCAGTATATATTGAGGATAACAGGGGCAATATTGTACCTAGCCAATCCCAAAGTCATATTCCTGAGATACCCTCTTTAGTTAGGGTGTCAACTCTGAGAAGTTCAGGATATGGCCAGAATCCTCAAACTGGTAACGTGTCTAATAATACTAATACTCTTGCTACTAATGGTATTGGATCTTTGCAGGATGCAGGTATGATATCAGCACTTTCCAGGGAGCTTCAGAAGTTAAAGGACATGATATCCAGTGTACCTAGGGTGGTCCAGCCGATCCCAGAAGTATCCCAGGATAACCACAAGATATCTCGATTTGCATATCCTATATGTGATGCTGAAATCCCAAAAAGATTTCAAACCCCCAACATGAACCTCTATGGCGGAACCACGGATCCTGAAGAGCATATTGCTCAGTATAGGGAAAGGATGGAAATTAACCCTATCCCTCCGGATCTCAAGGAAGCATGCCGCTGCAAGGGTTTTGGTTTTACTTTAACAGGATCAGCCTTAAAATGGCTCTTAAACGTTCCGCCTCATTCAATTACATCATTTGCTCACTTAGTCAATTTATTTAATAGTCAATTTTCTTGCTGTCGAAGTTTTGAAAAACTAACCAGTGATCTCTATAGGATAACTCAAGGACCTCAGGAATCCTTAAGGGATTATGTGAACAAGTTTAGCAGGGAATCCTTAGATATCCCGCATCTTGATGTTGCAACAGCTGTGCAGGCTTTCAAGATGGGATTGCAAAAAGATTCTCAATTTTATCAGGATCTTGTAATGAATCCCTGCAGAAACCTGGATGAAGCTCGGAACAGGGCTTTAAGATATATTCGACTGGAGGATGACAAAAAGATGCAAGAGATAATGAACTCATCTTCAACCTACGAATCAACCAACAGGAAGTCAGAATCCTCGTACAAGCCATATCGTTCTAAGTCGTATGGCAGGAATGACAGCAAGAAAGTGAATGATGTTGAAGAAGAGGATCCTGAGGAGTATCCTGAATTCTCAGAATATTGTTTTTCTGTTAATATACCTGAACTAATGTATGCTATGCAGGGTTTAGGAGACAAAGCAAGGTGGCCTAGGAAGAACCAACAAAAAGCCGATTGGAAGGATAAGTCCAAGTGGTGTGCCTTCCATGAGGATTTTGGACATGTTACGGAAGATTGCATTGCTCTGAGGAAGGAAATAAGTTATCTGCTGAGCAAAGGGTATCTGAAGGATCTTCTGGGAAGAAAGAAGAATAAGGGTCAGGATACTAAGAAGGATCCTGAACGAGCAGCATCACCTCCTGCAGATGCCAAGATAATTAACTTTATTTCAGGAGGATCCGACATTTGTGGAACTTCCTACTCCGTAGCAAAAAGACATGCAAAGGAGGCTAAGGCCGAAAGGTGAGATAAGCCAACCAGGATGACAACCCTCACCACCGATAAAGTGATCACGTTCGACAGTGATGACAGGGATACTGTCCAGGATCCTCATCATGATGGTTTGGTAATAACTTTGTATGTTGCTAATCATTTTGTACGCAGGATACTGCTGGATAACGGCAGCTCCGTCAACATTATTCAACTAGAAACATTGAAGAGGATGAATGTATCCCCGATGGATATCACTTCAAAGTCCATTGTACTTGTTGGCTTCAGTGGAGAGGCCAAGAATACTGTGGGAGAGATAAAGTTGCCAGTATATGTTGAAGGAGTCAACTTAATGCAACGCTTCTGTGTCATGGACTCCTTATCCTGCTACAATATTATATTGGGTAGGCCGTGGATCCATGATATGAAAGTTGTGCCGTCAACCTATCATCAGTGCATCAAGATCCTTACCCCTTGGGGGTAGTCAAGGTGGAAAGTGATCAACAGGAGGCAAAGGAATGCTATTCATCCTCAATGAAATCCTCAACCAAGCCCAAAGCAGGATAGCAATTAAAGATACGAGCCCAGGATATCATGGAGGCTTCAGAGCAGGATGTTAAGAAAATTATCCTGGATCAGGATAATCCAGATATCTCTGTGCTCGTAGGAACCAATATCCCTCAGGATATTGAGGATCAGTTAACTAACTTTTTGAAATGCAGGATGTCAACATTTGCATGGAAGCATGAGGATATGACAGGTATTTCCAAATATATTTCACAAGCTTGGAATTCACAGGTCATTCAAGCCTGTTCGGCAAAAGAGAAGGAAGTTTGCTCCTGAACGAAATACAATTATTCAAGAGGAAGTTGAAAGATTATTAAAATCCAAGATGATCAGGGCGGTCAAATTTCCAAAGTGGCTAGCAAATGGGGTCGTGGTTCAAAAGAAGAATGGGAAATGGAGAGTTTGTGTAGATTACACAGACTTGAACAAAGCATATCCTAAAGACCCATTCTCTCTACCTCATATAGACTCAATGGTGGATGCAACTGCCGGTCATGAGATGTTAACCTTTATAGATGCATCCTCAGGATTCCAGCAGATCCAAATGGAACCTTCAGACCAGAAGGATACTGCTTTCATGACACCAACAAGTATTTATTGGAGTAAATTGTCATTTTAGTCCATGAGTTTTGTCCAAATTTGCCATTTTGATCCAAATAGTTTTTTTTTTTGCATCTGGTTCCCTTACTTTTCCCTTTTGTTGCCATTTTGATCACTTTTCCTAACTCCATCCAAAAACTCCATCTTTAACCAGTGGTATTTTGGGGATTTTCATTTTAAATGTTTTTAATTGCCATTTTGATCCAATTCCAAAAAATCAAAAAATTCTAAAAAATAATAAAAATTCTAAAAAATCATAAAAATTCTAAAAAATCCAAAAAATTCTAAAAAATCCGTTTCGGCGCGAACCGTTTCGACCCGTACCGTTTCGAAGCTGAACCGTTTCGACGCGAACCGTTTCGACCCGTACCGTTTCGAAGCCGAACCGTTTCAAGCCGAACCGTTTCGACCCATACCGTATCGAACCGAACCGTTTCGACCCGTACCGTTTCGAAGCCGAACCGTTTCGACCCGTACCGTTTCGAACCGTACCGTTTCGACCCGAACCGTTTCGACGCGAACCGTTTCGACGCGAACCGTTTCGACCCGTACCGTTTCGAAGCCGAACCGTTTCAAGCAGAACCATTTCAAGCCGAACCGTTTCGACCCGTACCGTTTCGAACCGAACCGTGCCGTATCGAACCGTGCCGTTTCGACACGTACCGTTTCGACCTGTACCGTTTCGACCCGTACGGGTCGAAACGGTTCTGTTCGAAACGGTACGGGTCGAAACGGCACGGTTCGGTTCGAAACGGTTCGGGTCGAAACGGTTCGGCTTCGAAACGGTACGGGTCGAAACGGTTCACGTCGAAACGGTTCAGCTCGAAACGGTTCGGGTTCGAAACGGTTCGCGCCGAAACGGATTCTATGGATTTTTTAGAATTTTTATTATTTTTTAGAATTTTTTGGAATTTTTTTGATTTTTTGGAATTTTTTTGATTTTTTGGAATTGGATCAAAATGGCAATTGAAAACATTTAAAATGAAAATCCCCAAAATACCCCTGGTTAAAGATGGAGTTTTTGGATGGAGTTAGGCAAAGTGATCAAAATGGCAACAAAAGGGAAAAGTTAGGGACCCAGATGCAAAAAAAAAACTATTTGGATCAAAATGGCAAATTTGGACAAAACTCAGGGACTAAAATGGCAATTTACTCTATTTATTGTTATACTGCTATGTCGTTTGTGTTAGGGGAGGATTTTCTAACAATTATTGATCCTTATTCGTTATCCTAATTAGTGATCCTTACTTCTGTGACAGGTGATGATCCTCAGAAGGGCTTTAGGATCAGGATCATGGATCACTTTAAGGATCCTCGTACTGACGATTGTTTACTT
Organism: Helianthus tuberosus; assembly: GCA_030545235.1. NCBI lineage: Eukaryota > Viridiplantae > Streptophyta > Magnoliopsida > Asterales > Asteraceae > Helianthus > Helianthus tuberosus. The sequence goes on along the minus strand of CM060429.1, from coordinate 58,427,481 downwards.
ATGTTTTGTACTATCTCGCAGGAATAACCAGCTTGACCAAGTCTTGGCGACATTCCTGTAGAATATTCCCAAACTATTCTGCACGTGCTTAGCTAAAAATGGACGTTATGGAGAACGTGGGGGCTTGGCACAAAAGTCGGATAGTTAGTTTGGTAGTTAAAATTTCTATTTTAAAAAGGGAGTAACGAGCTAGTAGAAAACACTTAGTCATTTCTCAGTTACACACACTCGTATACTCGCACACTTGAAGCTCTCGACGAACACACATTCATTTTTACTCACTTGTACACATTTCACGATAGTGATCCTTGTACCTAGCTCGTTACTATCCGAAGTTGTAAACATTTAATCATTTATTTGAGCTTGGTGATCGGTAGTTTCCATCACCCGGGGTTTTTTGTGCCGGAGATCAACTCTTGATCAAGGGCTTTTTCCCCGTATAAATCCTTGTGTTGTTTGTGCAAACCTACATTGAAGTGATCCTCATCGCTATTACATAATCAGCATCATACCCCATAACATAGATTTTGGTTGCAATATCCTCAACAGATTTTTTGACCAAAACAGTTTGGCGCCCACCGTGGGGCAATTGGTGCTTTGTCCTTAGAAGAATTCGCGTTTCTGTGCTCATTCCGGTTCACTACAACCAAGCAAATGGCTTCCTCGGCGAAGAATGCTTCAAACTTGATGCCCTCACTCACTTCTTCACAAGGCGTCCCTCCTTTGCCTCCACCACCTTCTGGATCCCAGAAGAATACTGAGAATGCCGCGAAGAAACCAACTCCCATTTTCTCAAAACCACCTACTTCTTCTGTTTCAACTAATCCTACTACTAATGATCTCTATGCCTTGATTTTGCAGATGAGGAATCATGCACAAGAGCAGGATAAGACCAACGAGAGGATCCTCCGGGAGATTGACGAAATTAAGAAACAGAAGAAAACGGCAGAGGATCGTTCCCCACTGATGCCCAGATCTTTGAATTTTGATACTCCGGTGATTACTTCTCAGCCATCAATGGTTCCAGACATTCAATATGTGGGTGGACCAAAAGGAGTGCACTACGGAACAACGACAATGACCCAGGCGTCAGGTTCATATTTCCAGCCAGCGGGATCCTATCCTCAGCATATGGGATCCCTCACGAGTTCAGGAGGATATTCAAGAATGCAGCAGTTTCAAGGACCCTCCTTTGTTCCAGGATCATCCCAGGTTCAAGGATCCTCCTTTGTTCCAGGATCATCCCAGGTTCAAGGATCCTCCTTCGTTCCAGGGTCATCCCAGGTTCAAGGATCCTCCTTCATTCCAGGATCATCCCAGGTTCAAGGATCCTCCTTCGTTCCAGGATCATCCCAGGTTCAGGGATCCTCCTTCGTTCCAGGATCATCCCAGGTTCAAGGATCCTCCTTCGTTCCAGGATCATCCCAGGTTCAAGGATCCTCCTTCGTTCCAGGATCATCCCAGGTTCAAGGATCCTCCTTCGTTCCAGGATCATCCCAGGTTCAAGGATCCTCCTTCGTCCCAGGATCGTCTCAGTTTCAGGGATCCTTCCAGATGCCAGGATCCTTGAGGAGTTTGCAAACAGGAAGTTCAGATGTCCATCAGGGAGATTTTATTCCAATGCAGACCAATGCCTCTACTGGTCCCTCGATCATTCCAGAGCCTCAACAATATGGATTAACATCCATTCTTCCTAACTTGAATCCAATGGGAGGTAACACTTTTAATAATTCTCATACTACTAACCATGGTCTTATGCAGGATCCAGGTATCAATCATGCCATGGCCAGAGAATTGCAAAAGCTAAAGGATATGATATCAAGTGTTCCGGGAGTGGTCAAACCTATCCCAGAGATTGCAGATGGGAGCCACAAGATATCTCGTTTTGCACCACCAATCTGTGATGCTGAGATACCCAAGAGATTCCATGTGCCAACAATGAAGCTGTATGATGGTTCGACAGATCCTGAGGAACACATAGCACAATACAGGGAGAGGATGGAGATCAATCCAATTCCAGAAAGGTTAAAGGAAGCATGCCTGTGCAAGGGATTCGGATCCACTCTTACTGGATCAGCTCTCAAATGGCTGCTAAGTCTTCCCCCTTACTCTATTACCTCGTTTGCTAACCTAGTTAATCTATTTAATAATCAGTTTTCTTGTAGTAGAACGATTAACTAGTGATTTATATAGGATAACCCAGGGTCATAATGAATCATTAAGGGATTACATTACCAAATTCAGTAAAGAATCCTTAGACATTCCCAACTTAGATATAGCCACGGCTATTGAGGCCTTCAAAATGGGATTGCTTAGGGATTCGTTATTTTATGATGATCTTGTTATGACACCATGCAGGAACCTAGATGAGGTAAGAACCCGGGCCCTCAGGTTCATCCGGCTAGAGGATGACAAGAGGATCCAGGAGAGGTTAACAGGATCCTCAAAGCAGGATAAGCAAGGATCCTCATTCAGGAACAACAAGTTCAGATCCTACAACAGTCCTGATAATCAGAACGTGCATTCTATTGATCAAGAAGAGGATGATGAGGATTATCCTCCAATCTCTGAATATTGTTTTAGTGTTGATAACAATGAACTAATCCTTGCGATGCAGAGTCTAGGTGATAAAGCTAGATGGCCCAGAAAAAATGATAGGCCAGCTGCAACTAAGGATAAATCAAAATGGTGTGCATATCATGAAGATTTTGGGCACCTCACAGAAGAATGCATTGCATTAAGAAAGGAAATTGGATACTTGTTGAGCAAGGGGCATCTAAAAGAATTGTTGGGAAGAAAAAAGTCAAGAACTCAGGATCCTGAAAGGATCCCTGAGAAGGCTCCAGCCCCTCCAGCAGATGCACAAGTAATAAACTTTATTTCTGGAGGATCCGACATCTGTGGCACATCCTTCTCAGCAGCTAAAAGGCATGCAAAGGAAACTAAAATGGATAATGGAGAAAGACCAGTTCGAACGTCAAGTGTCTCCGAAGGAAAAGTCATAACCTTTGATGAAGAGGATCGTGTTGACATCCAAGATCCTCATCACGATGGTTTAGTTATTACTCTTTTTATATCTAACCATTTTGTCCGCAGGATCCTTATAGACGGAGGAAGTTCAGTGAACATTATCCAGCTTGATGTTCTAAAAAAGATGGGTATTCCTGAATCAGAGATCATACCAAGATCCTCCGTGCTCGTGGGATTTAGTGGCGAAACTAAGAACACCCTGGGGGACATTAAACTCCCAATATATATTGAAGGCTTACACTCTTATCAAAAATTTTGTGTTATTGACTGTTTGTCTTGTTGTAATGTTATCCTTGGCAGGCCCTGGATACACGATATGAAAGCAGTCCCATCTACTTACCATCAATGTGTGAAGCTCCCTAGTCCTTGGGGAATAGTAAAGATTGATAGTGATCAGCAGGAGGCTAAGAATTGCTACACTTCATCGATGAAACCAGCCTCGAAGTCAAGGGAGCAATAGCAATCAAGGTATCCTCCAAGGAATGTCTTGGAGGCCAGAGAGCAGGATGTGGTAGAAATCCTCATGGATCCCGATGATCCTGAATCCAAAATTTATATCGGATCAGGGATCCTTGGCGAAATGAAAGAAGACCTCGTATCCTTCCTCAAAAGGAGAAAGACTACCTTTGTATGGAAACACGAAGACATGACTGGTATATCCAAAGATGTTATCACCCATAAACTCGGCATTGACAGATCCTTCAAACCAATCCATCAAAGGAGAAGAAAGTTTGCACTGGAAAGGAATGCCATTATCCAGGAAGAGGTAGAGAAATTGCTCCGGGCAGGTATGATTAGAGAGGTCAAGTATCCAAGATGGTTGGCCAATGTGGTTGTTGTTCAAAAGAAAAACGGAAAGTGGAGGGTATGTGTCGACTTTACCGATTTAAATAAGGCATGTCCCAAGGATCCTTTCCCTTTACCCCACATTGACTCCATGGTGGATGCAACCGCGGGTCATGAACTGTTAACTTTTATGGATGCTTCATCTGGATTTCAACAAATCCAAATGGAACCATCCGACCAAGAGGATACAGCCTTCATGACTCCAACTGGTATATACTGCTATATTGCTATGCCGTTCGGATTAAGAAATGCAGGTGCAACATATCAAAGGCTGGTGAATATGATGTTCAAGGATCAGATTGGACAAACTATGGAGGTTTACATAGATGATATGGTGGTAAAATCCTTAAAAGCTGAGGATCACCTAAGGGACTTGGAGGAAGCATTCGATATCCTTGACAAATATAACATGAAACTTAATCCTTCAAAATGTCACTTTGGTGTTAAAGCAGGTAAATTCTTAGGATATATGGTGACAAAGAGAGGCATTGAAGCTAGCCTGGAACAAATCAAAGCAATAGTGAACATCAAATCTCCGGCCAATGCTAAGGATGTTCAAAGGCTAACAGGAAGGATAGCAGCCTTGAACAGATTTATATCCAAGTCCTCCGAGAAGTGTAAAGAATTCTATGATATCCTAAGGAAGAACAAGAAATTCGAGTGGACGGAGAAGCATGAAAATGCTTTAAAAGCCCTCAAAGATTACCTATCCTCAGCCCCGGCTTTGATGAAACCAGAAAAAGGTGATGTGTTATCCTTGTATCTTGCAGTATCCTCAAAAGCAGTAAGTGCGGTCCTTGTTAAGGATCATCAAGGTACACAACATCCTGTCTATTATGTAAGTAAAAGTTTACTTGATGCCGAATCCAGGTATTCACACCTTGAAAAACTTATTCTTGCATTAATTATGGCATCTACTAAGTTAAGACATTATTTTGAAACTCATGTTATCATTGTTAAAACTAATTTTCCAATTAAGAATGACCTCAGGAAACCAGAGATGTCAGGAAGGATGGCTAAGTGGGCAGTGAAATTGAGTGCATATGATATAAGATATGAGCCTAGGACAGCCATCAAATCCCAAGCATTAGCTGACTTTGTGGCTGATTTCAGTAGTGATTTACAAGAAGAAGCTGAGCTAGAAGTCCAGCAGCTAGAAGAGACCAAGGATCCTTGGATACTTTATACTGATGGATCCTCAAATATCAAAGGCACAGGGCTTGGAATACTACTAAAATCGCCACAGGGGGACATAATACCCCATTCTATAGCTTGTGAATTCCAGACCACTAACAATGAGGCTGAATATGAAGCCCTAATTGCTGGTTTACAAATTGCAAAGCATATGGGGATCAGGTATCTTGAGGTACACGTAGATTCTTTGTTGATTACAAACCACTTTAATGGATCATATTCTGTTAAAGGTGAAAAGCTAACCAAGTATTTGGAGATAGTCAAAAGTTTGGCACTCTCTTTTGTTTCCTTTAGTTTGTCACAGGTACCAAGGGAAGAAAATACAGAAGCTGATGCATTGGCTAACTTAGGATCATCCTTGAAGATCCCGGAGGATATCAAGATTCCTATTATCCATATCCTAACCCCGGCTATCGAGGATCACGAGGCTATGGAGATAGGAAATGATTCGGCAATTATCCCTTGTGAGGGTACTCAATCCCATTCAGGATCATGGATCTCACCAATTATGAGATACTTACAACATGGAGAGATTCCTACAGGAGAAAACCCTAGGGCTTTCAAATCTAAGGTATCTCAATTCACAATTATGAATAATATGTTGTATAAACGATCTCTTGCAGGACCATACTTGAGATGCATTGAGGATCCTGAAGTTCAAGAAGTTTTAAAAGACTTCCATGAAGGAGATTGTGGAAACCACACTGGGGGCAGGGCATTATTCTCAAGGATCCTGAGGACAGGATACTACTGGCCAACCATGAAGAAAGATGTTGTGGAGTATGCTAGAAGATGTGATCCTTGCCAGAGACACAGCAATATCCTTCATCAACCAGCTGAATTATTGCATCCTATATCCTCCTCTTGGCCATTTATGAGATGGGGTATGGATATAGTTGGTAAGCTCCCTAAGGCACCTGGTGGAAAAGTATTCATGCTTGCTATGACTGATTACTTCTCCAAGTGGATAGAGGCTGAAGCTTTTGCCCAAGTCAGAGAAAAGGAAGTTATATCCTTCATTAAAAGAAATATTATAACTAGATTTGGAATTCCTTCTGAGATTATATGTGATAATGGTTCCCAATTTATTGGGGGCAGAACCACTAACTTTTGTGACAGCTGGGGAATTAGGATGATAACATCAACACCAGTCCACCCACAAGCTAATGGCCAAGCAGAATCATCCAACAAGATCATCATCAACAATTTGAAGAAGAAGCTTGGATCCAAGAAAGGGAAATGGGCAGAAGAACTACCCTATGTGCTTTGGGCTGACAGGACAACCCCTAAGAATGCAACTGGTCAAACACCATTCTCTTTGGTGTTTGGGGCAGAATCAGTGATCCCAACAGAAATGGTGGTTCCAACTGCTAGAACAAGTACTCGTGATCCTGAGGAAAATAATGAAAACTTGGCTCAAGACCTGGATACCATTGAAGAAATCAGGGATATGGCTAGGATAAGGATGGCCAGCTATCAACAAAGAATGGCTGGTGCTTACAACAAAAACGTCAGGATCAGGAGGTTTCAAGTTGGAGATATGGTATTAAGGAAAGCATTTCAGAATACCACCAATCCTGCTGATGGAAAATTGGCTCCAAAATGGGAAGGCCCCTATTTGATTGAAGCTGAAGCAGGAAAGGGGGCATATAGATTGCTAACCATGGAAGGTGATTTGCTACCAAGAGCTTGGAATGTTGTCCACTTGAAGAAATATTTCATGTAAGCAGGATCCTTATGACACAGATGATCCTCACGACAGGGATATCCTTGAAGGATCCTCGAAATATTGGTGATCCTCACTTAGGTAATATCCTAAACTTGAACTATTTCGTTTCTTTATTTTCTCATATAAGGATAAGGATCATGTATCCTTTATCCATCTCTCATGTGAGTTTATGTTTTGAAAGTTCAGGTATCCTTAGCTTAACATTGGTTATCTGCTGAAGCAATCCGTTCCTTGGGTTTAACCTCAGTTATTTGGGCTTGACCCCAGTTCCGCCTGTAGCGCACGATGATCCTGGTATAGTTCAAGGCTTTGGGACCAGTACTCGTTTTAGGGGCTGATAATTCCATTGTTCTGGCTATGCTTAGGATCCTACGTATAATGGTAGACGTACCATACATCCGTTCCTAAGGTTTCTAACGTTTTCACGTTAGCTAAGGTTTCTAACGTTTTCACGTTAGCTAAGGTTTTGGCATTTTCATGTCACTAAGTTTGGATAGTCGCCAGTTAGGGCCATACTCCAGTTTACATACGATCCTTGGGCTTGTCCCCAGTTATCCTTGGGCTTGTCCCCAGTTATCCTTGGGCTTGTCCCCAGTTGCTAACTCTTTTCTTATGATGGCTTAGTCCCAAGTTATGCTCTATTTCAGGTTCTTGAAGATAGGCAACTAGGGATCCTTGATCCTTACTTTATCCTAAGGTTTATCTTATAGTTATCCTTATTAAGGTTAGGATCCTGACTTGGATCCTCAGGTATGATCCTTAACTATTTTTAATTCTATTCATTATTTATTTGAATAACCCTTATACTTGACAACTGAACTTGTGATTCTTAAACCATATCACTTTTTAGAACTTATCGGTTATGGGATATGTGATCCTTGATCATATCCTCAACTTTCTGGATATCTTTTCTAACTTTTCAAGGCTTGATAAGTATAAATAGATTGAACATTACAACAGTTGGAAAGTAAGATATTAAAAAGCATAACAACACGAGATAAGCGACAAAAGGTTAAGTTTTTATTTATAAACAAAAGACTAACCCTTAAAAGGTTGTCAAAATTACCTACCCGAGCATCTACCAGCAAAACGTGGCCCGTCCGCTGGGGTAGGTAAAGGGTGTCCATGATAATAAGTTCAAAAGTAGTGCAGGAATATAAAAGCGGCAGGATCACGATAGCTTCATCCCCCAAACAGAGGATCCCTCCACCATATGCAATCCTGCCTATTGTTCAAAGGATCATACATGATCCTTAATCCTAAGACCTATTGTTCAGAGTACAAACCATGAAATTGTTTTAAACATCACAACCACAAAAAAACAAACTACCACCAGATTTAAAAATTGGGCTCCGGCTACGTCTAGAAATGTCCTTCATCGCCCAATCATGCAGCCTAAGCCTTCGCTGCATTGTCACCTCCAGCTCCACTTGTTTCACCACCTTCACCTTTGCCTCCAGCTTCGATTGTCAGGATCTCTTCAACCTCCTCAGCCTCTTCATCGTCCAGTTCAGCAAGCCTTGCCCTCCAACCTTCAATATCCCAGGTGCTTTTGTCAAAAGCAGGATCCTGAGCTTCCAAGGCCATTTGAAGCTTGGTCTTGTACATTGTAATGGCGGCAGAGATTTTGGCATCTTCGGTGATCTCACTCTTCTCGTAGTCAACATTAACCAGCACCTTGGCCATCTGCTGTTTGGTATCCCGGACTTCCTTCTGAAGATCAGCAATTGTGAGATCCTTCAACACCGCAACCTGCTGGAGATCAGCAATCTTCCTATCTTGATCCTCAACGTGGCCCACATAGTCCTCAATCTCAGCGAATTTCTGTAAAAAGGATAAGGTCAGGATGTACCAGCAGGATATACCAGCAGGATATGTTAACAGGATATACGAGTAAAGACAGTGATCCTCACCTCGTTAAAGTACTCAAGGAATTGATGACGGATCAGAGGTAGACCCTGCAGATCCCCAGCTTCAGAGGCTTTTCTCTTCTTGATTGCCTTCCCTTTGAGGGGAGCCTTGGGGACCGAAGCTGTCGGACTGGTAGGAGCTTTCCTCTTGGAAGATCTGACAGTGGTGAGATCAGCAACGTTGAACTTGGAAGCAGACTTGGTAGATTTTCCAGCACCTACACAACCAAAACAAGATAAGTATCTTTCCTTAATTCATATTTCACTATTTATTTAAATTTTAAACAAGGATACTTACTTGACATTGTGACAGAGCCTGAGGATACCTCCTGTGAATCTTGGGTTGTTGTCTTGAAAGTTCTTGTATCAGGATCAAGTTTCTTGAAGGCGAGGAGCCTTTCCTTAGCAGCAGGGGACAGTTTGAGGTGTGAGACGGTGATAGCTGCATAAAAAGAAAACAAAAATATAAGTTATCCTTACATCAAAAGAAAGTTCCTGGTGATCCTTCTCAGGATCCTCCATCCTACCATGGGTAGCCCATTTTTTAGGAAGATCCTTTCCATCCTGGATGGAATCTCTCTTGATAAAAAAGAAGCGCCGTTTCCAATTAGCATCATTCTTGGTGGCTTTGAAGATCGGGTGTTCCTCACCGGGTTTACGTTTGAATAAATAACGGTGAGAGCCAAAGGTGGTAAGATCATACAGTTCTCCCAGCTCTGCCATTCCTAGATCTATTCCCTCCTGATCGATGATCCTTTCAAGGGTGTACAAAACCCTCCAAATCATCGGCATGGCTTGGATATAAGAGATGCCGGTTAGGGAAAAGAAAGATTGGGTGAAGGCTGGAAAAGGATATGTATAGCCTATGGTGAAAGGAGTGACGGGGAAAGCAACCCACTTATCGGAGGTATGATCGCTCAAGGCATTGGGGTCAAAAGGCCTAAATTCGGTGTTCGCCGGGAAGCAGTGGAGGATCCTATCTATCTGAGCATCATTGAAGAGACAGCGCTCTTTAATGGAGTCTTCAATAATCCCCTGGCTTTTCGGAGGACTGTTCTTTGGATGATCCTTGGCTGGTGAACTTCGGAGCAACATTTTCGAAGTGGCGGAGATAAAGAAAGAAAAACAGAGTACGAGAGGAAGAAAGAGGAGAAAGAAATACCTGGTTGATCGTCGACTGAGAATTTAAAGGGAGTTTCTTTCGAATTTGAATGCATAATGATCCTATCTATATCTCTATTTATAATTATGATTCTGCAGGATTGTCACTTCCGTGACATCATCATCGCAACGTCTAGTTCTATTTTAACGGCTATATATCCGTTAGTTAGTTGCGGATAAGATCAAGAAAATATAACTCGCTAATTTTACAAATTACTCCTTATATTTTGGGGGCAATTGTTAGGGGAGGATTTTCTAACAAATAGTGATCCTTATTCGTTATCCTAATTAGTGATCCTTACTTCTGTGACAGGTGATGATCCTCAAAAGGGCTTTAGGATCAGGATCATGGATCACTTTAAGGATCCTCGTACTGACGATTGTTTACTTATGTTTTGTACTATCTCGCAGGAATAACCAGCTTGACCAAGTCTTGGCGACATTCCTGGAGAATATTCCCAAACTATTCTGCACGTGCTTAGCTAAAAATGGACGTTATGGAGAACGTGGGGGCTTGGCACAAAAGTCGGATAGTTAGTTTGGTAGTTAAAATTTCTATTTTAAAAAGGGAGTAACGAGCTAGTAGAAAACACTTAGTCATTTCTCAGTTACACACACTCGTATACTCGCACACTTGAAGCTCTCGACGAACACACATTCATTTTTACTCACTTGTACACATTTCACGATAGTGATCCTTGTACCTAGCTCGTTACTATCTGAAGTTGTAAACATTTAATCATTTATTTGAGCTTGGTGATCGGTAGTTTCCATCACCCGGGGTTTTTTGTGCCGGAGATCAACTCTTGATCAAGGGCTTTTTCCCCGTATAAATCCTTGTGTTGTTTGTGCAAACCTACATTGAAGTGATCCTCATCGCTATTACATAATCAGCATCATACCCCATAACATAGATTTTGGTTGCAATATCCTCAACAGATTTTTTGACCAAAACAGTTTGGATTGAAAAATGCAGGTGCAACGTACCAAAGATTGGTGAACATGATGTTTAAAGACAAACTGGGGGACCCCATGGAAATATACATTGATGATATGGTAGTGAAATCTAAGAAGGCTGAGGATCACCTCCAGGATATTAAAGGAGCATTTGATATCCTGGATCAATATAACATGAAGCTAAATCCTGCCAAGTGTCAATTTGGAGTGGGGGCAGGAAAGTTTTTAGGATATATGGTGACTAAAAGAGAGATAGAAGCGAGCCCAGAACAGATCAAAGCCATCTTGGATATCAAGTCACCTTCCAACATGAAAGATGTACAAAGATTAACGGGACGAGTAGCAGCGCTGAACAGATTTATATCAAGATCCTCAAAGAAATGTAAAGAATTCTATGATATCCTGAAGAAAAATAAGAAATTCGAATGGGGAGAGAAGCATGAAGTAGCCTTGCAGGAATTGAAGCAGTATCTTTCAACCGCACCTCTATTGATGAAGCCCGAGGATGGTGAACCATTATCCCTGTATCTTGCAGTATCAGGGAATGCAGTAAGTGCTGTTCTAGTAAAGGATCACGAAGGTCAGTAGTATACTGTCTATTATGTTAGCAAAAGTTTATTAGATGCTGAAACTAGATATTCTCATTTAGAAAAATTGATATTGGCCCTAGTTATGGCATCAACAAAGCTTAGACATTACTTTGATACACATAGGATTCATGTTAAAACTAATTATCTTGTTAAAAATGTGCTTAGGAAACCTGAGATGTCAGGTAGAATGGCTAAGTGGTCGGTAAAATTAAGTGCCTATGATCTAGTATATGAACCTAGAAATGACATAAAGTCTCAGGCTCTAGCTGACTTTGTGGCCGATTTCAGTAGTGATATTCAAAATGAAGTAGACCTAGAAGTCCAACAACTAGGAGAAACCTTAGAATCCTGGACATTATATACTGATGGTGCATCTAATGTTAGAGGTGTAGGATTGGGTATACTACTAAAATCGCCATAGGGGGACATATTACCCCAGGATATTAGGTGTGAATTCCCTGCCACTAATAATGAAGCAAAATATGAAGCTTTAATTGTAGGATTAGAGTTGGCTAAGAACATGAATATTAAAAGTTTGCAAGTATTTGTTGATTCCTTGTTAATTACTAATCATTTTAATGGATCCTATGCAGTTAAAGGTGAGAAGTTAATCAAGTATCTCAAAATTCTCAAAAAATTAGCATGATATTTCGATGTTTTTACACTTGAACAGGTACCAAGAGAGGATAATGCTGAAGCAGATGCCTTGGCAAATCTAGGATCATCAATCAGGATACTGAAAGGAACCCAAATACCAATACTACATATCCTATATCCTGCAGTGGATCTTTTCAAATCTCAGGATAAGGAAGTAGCAAGTATTTAGGATCCTGGTCATGATCCTGATAAGGATCCGAAGTCCTGGACGACTCCAATCTTGAAATATCTCAAGGAAGGACACATCCCAAAGGATGAGAATCCTAAGGCCTTTAGAATGAAGGTATCATGATTCACTATTATAAATGATGTTTTGTACAAGAAATCTCTTGCAGGACCATACCTGAGGTGCTTGGAGGATCCCGAAACTAAAGAAGTGCTTCAGGATATACACGAAGGGGATTGTGGCAACCACACTGGGGGCAGATCATTATTCTCAAATGTGTTAAGAACAGGATACTATTGGCCGAAGATGAGGAAAGATGTTGCAGAATATGTTCGAAGATGTGACGCGTGTCACAGGCACAGCAATATATTGCATCAACCTGCTGAACCACTATATCCTATTGCTTTCCCTTGGCCATTCATGTCACACCCCGACCGCGTTAAAACAACAAAACCGCGGCGGAAACGTCGGGGAGTGTCGTAACAGAATTATCGTTTCATAACCATGGATACAAAAAGTGTTTCGTTTTATTGATAATATTAAACATTAACATTGTCTTAACACAAAACAAACAAGTTACATATCGACTAATATTGTTATTATGTCACTAAGGCCTCCTCCAGATCCTATGTGACTCATGCATCCTAGTAATCATCATCAAGCATCAACACCTGAAACATATGTAAAAACAAAGTCAGCAAAGAAATGCTGGCGAGTACATAGGTTTTATAGGAGTGTCGGATTCATGGCTAGTTTAAATGTTGCAATACTTTATTAAAAACCTTGTTTTGAAAAGAGTATAATATTGCAACTTAATTAACCAACTCAAATCAAGCGGGCTATAGTTTATAAAACCTCGTAGCCATGATTTTAAACCCAAAAACATTTGTTTTAGTAAAGCAAATTGTAAAACATCTCGTATTAAATCGTTAATAAAACTCGTATGGTTTATATCATTTCAAAAACCTCGTTTGTGTGACATCGTTCCAAAATCGTTTACCCAAGTGAACTAAATAACGCCACGGTATGTAATATGTTGAAATCACTTATATATAAGAAGTACCAGCGGCGTATCTACCATGTTTTCATCATATTACACCCGTCCCGTTATCTAAACACTTAACCAAAAACCAATCGTTTATCCAATTCGTTTAATCTCGTATGAATCGTTCCCAAATCGTTAATTCTTTTAAATCGTTTAAATCATCCTCGTTTTAAGTGTGAAAACTATTTGTAGTCGCCTCGCTAATAACATTCAAACCTTCATGACGCGACTATCTCGCTCTCGCATTAATAAACCACCAAAGGGTAAATTAACATTCAGATTCAGTCATTACCCACCTAACCCACACATAACCATGGGTGCAGTACGATAATGGGATTTGTCAGATCCTATGGTACCATAACCTAATACTGGTCGGCTTGATCAATGCTAATGAATGCCATTCGTTATGTAATTACAACCAACTAGTTTATTCACTTTATTGAAATCGTTATTAGTTTAATATAAACCATCTTAATCGTTTTTGAAATCATCGTTATAATATCGAAAATCATTTTGAAAACCATTGTTAAAATCTTGAAAACATTTAGAACATATGAATCACTCCAAAACAATTAAAAACAGTAAAATAGGGGAACTATGTACTCACTTGGAGTGCAAAGTATTCTCAATCAATAGAACTTCAACAAACTCGAGCAAACCAGAGAAATCAAACAGCACCTAGTAATCGAATCATTAGTCAAACAATAGACGCCTAAATCGGAAGATCGGACAGATGAGGTCTTGTAAACCAAATGAGTGTTGGAACTCATGTGATATGGTTTAACAAAGCCTACATCCTAAATCGGAACCTAACCTAAGTGCTTTCGACCCGTTGCGACCCATTAAGATAGCTTACGCTACTTTAACACGTCGTGCGCGCAAAAGCGCATTCGAGACGTCTAACTAGTCCTATGAAAAGTGTTATATGCCTAAACATGTTTAAATATGTTGCATAATCAGTTACGTGACAAAAGTTTATGTTACATATGCTTAATTACCAATTATGCATGAAAAGGGCATTTTGGTCATTTAACTAAGGCATATAAACTACTTATCATACAACTAATTAAACCTAACTGACCATAAGGTATATCCTCGGAAGGTTATTCCCTATGCAACTATGGTCACTAAACATGTTTGGTCGGATCCTAATGATCGACCAAACGGGTCGTGTTCGAAAGTCTAAGCGGGTGTTTAGTCCGCTTGACTTACGACTCTACACAAGCACCAAACTAAAAGTGAGGAGCTAAACATGCTAGAACATGTTTAGTTAAGTTAGAAAACAGGTTTTGATATCAAAACAAACGATTTTGATACCCTAGAGTAGTTTGGTTACAAAATACGCATAAACACGCATTTTGGCCGAAACTACAACTCGTCACTACGCCTAGTCAACGTGGTAATCAGTAGGTATAGTCACAAGGGACTATAACCATCGTGATTACGCTCACGTTGCAAAGTTCAACGGAACTTTGTGTTGACCATTGACTTGGTCAAAGCTGAAAGTCAAACTTGTTTGACTTTCATGCTTGAAATATAAGAACAAGCAAGAAGAGGACTTACAAAAGGTCCAAGAAGGATGTTTGATCTAAAATAGCTCAGGTATGAAGTGCAAACACCCCAACTTAGAGCTGATTTCAGATTCAAGTGTGAGAAATGAAGCAAGAGGGCCTTGCTATTTATAGTAAGTTAGGATCAATAGGATGATTCCAAGTGGTTTGAGGGAGTAATCTTGGCCATACATTTGGGTTAATGGTATTAGAATACAATGGGGGCCGAAAACCAGCTCCGGGTATTGCAAATATTACATTAAAACCCCTGAATTTAGCCCAGATTGTTGTTTCTGAACATTCTGTCTGACAAGGCCACGCGGCCCGCGTAACATATACACCAAACCTTACGCGGCCCGTGTAAGGAAGTTTGGCAGAATGTCAAAACAGGTCCCTGCACATCAGAAACTTGCATTTCGGCTCATTTTTGACACGTTTAAGCCCCGTTAACCTCATTTCAAGGCTCTAAAATGAAGTTAAAGTATAGGGAACTTAAAAAATGCTCAAAAATATCTCGGATGTTGGTTCGTTTGGTCGTACGGTTGCGTTGTTCGGTTAATTACGACGGAAGTCGTAACGAACGCAAAAACGATCCAAATTAAGCGACGAATGAAATTTTATCATGCCAATCACTAAAATAAAATATTTTAATGATTACATAAATTTTTGGATGTCCGGATATATTCAGAACGTAAGATATGTGCGAAAATGCAAACTTGTGCACTTTTTGACGCTTTTAGTCCCTGAATGACCAATAAAGTTTGTTTTAGCATACCGAACCCCTCAAAGCCTATTTCTAAGCTATGTAAAGGATATTTAGGGTATGTTTAACTTATGATCATGTTCCGGAGTGTTCGTTACTATACAAATCAGTATAGTTTTGCAGTTTGACATAAATAGTCCCTGCGATTGAACAAAGTTGATTTCAACACACCAACCCATTCAAAACTTATTTCTAAGTTATGTGGAGGTTATTTAAGGTATGTTAAGCCTATGTCACTATTCCGGAGTGTTTTTCGCGTTATACTGACTGCGTTTACGCACCAGTTTGCGTATAACCTTCCAGAAAGCGATTTAAAGCTTGAAATTGGAGTCGAATCTAATTGAAATTTCACCAAACACAAATACACACATAATAACATCAAAACACACACAGTAACACCAAATCACATTGTTTTATTAATAATCATCATTGTTTTACATCGTACATCGATTACAGAGTACAGTTGTCACAGTCTCCCCTACTTCAGGAAATTTCGTCCCGAAATTTTATTTAGAGGAAGCTTGTGAAAACTAATGCGGATATTTTTCCTTCATTTGGTCCTCACGTTCCCAAGTAAACTCTGGGCCATGTTTGGACTCCCAACGAACTTTAACCAAATGAATCCGTTTGTTCTTCAACTGTTTGAAAGTACGGTCCACGATCTCCACTGGTTTCTCGACAAAGTGCATCGTTTCATCGATTCGGATCTCGTCGAGAGGAATGTGAAGATCAGGTTCAGCTAAACACTTTCACAAATTGGACATGTGAAAAGTCGGGTGAATATTTCCAAGCTCTGGAGGTAGCTCCAGTCGATAGGCAACCTTCCCAATTCTTTCCACAATCTTAAATGGTCCCACATATCGAGGTGCAAGTTATCCTTTCCTTCCAAATCTCACCACTTCCTTCCAAGGTGACACCTTGAGTAGGACACGGTCTCCGACTTGAAATTCTAAGGGCTTGCGTCGTAAATCCGCATAACTCTTTTAACGGCATCTAGCTACAAGATTATCGCGAATTTTCTTGATTTTGTCTGTTGTTTCCAGAACGAGCTCAGGTCCAGTAAGCTGAGCTTCACCGGTCTCATTCCAACAGACAGGTGAACGACATTTTTGACCGTAGAGAGCTTCGAATGGTGCCATTTTAATGCTAGCATGATAACTATTGTTGTAAGAGAACTCGATCAATGGCAGATGAGAATCCCAATTACCACCAAAGTCTATCACGCATGCTCTAAGCATATCCTCCAAAGTTTGAATCGTTCGCTCAGATTGACCATCTGTTTGGGGATGATAAGCAGTGCTTAGATTCAATTGGGTTCCCAAAGCAGATTGCATGGTCTTCCAGAAATGAGATGAAAATCGAGCATCACGATCAGAAATGATATCCAAAGGAACACCATGTCGAGATACTATCTCATCAACATAAATCTTTGCAAGTTTATCAGTAGATAGATCCTTGCGAATCGGAATGAAATGAGCTGATTTCGTTAATCGATCGATAACAACCCAAATAGCATCATGACCTTTAGACGTACGCGGTAACTTAGTGATGAGATCCATCGCAATGTTCTCCCACTTCCAAACCGGTATCTCTGGTTGTACAAGCAAACCGGAAGGTCGTTGATGTTCAGCCTTGACTTTGAGACAAGTTAGGCATTTTGATACATACAAGGCAACATCCTTCTTCATACCAGGCCACCAGTACTGAGTACGAAGATCCTTGTACATTTTATCAGCACCAGGATGGATAGAATATCGAGACTTTTGAGATTCGTCCATTACTAGGGTGCGAAGATCGTCTTGTTTCGGAATCCACAAACGATTCTTGAAGTAGAGTAAACCATCGTCTTTCCTTTCGAGCTTAAGCTCAAGTTGAAGTGGTAGCTCATCTTTCAATAAACCTTTGATCACACAGGATCGTTGAGCTTGAAGGACACGAGATTGGATGTCGGATAGAGCTCGGACAGAGTGAAGCTTGACTCGCTCTTTTCGACTAAGCGCATCGGCTACGACATTCGCCTTACCAGGATGGTAGCGAATCTCGCAATCGTAATCGTTCAAGAGTTCAACCCAACGTCGTTGCCTCATGTTCAGCTTCTTCTGATTAAGAATATGCTGGAGACTTTTGTGGTCTGTGAAAACCACACACTTCATTCCATAGAGGTAGTGTCTCCAGATTTTAAGCGCGAAAACCACAGCTCCTAACTCAAGATCATGAGTCGTATAGTTCTTCTCGTGAACTTTCAATTGTCTAGACGCATATGCTATAACCTTACCTCGTTGCATGAGGACGCAACCAAGGCCTAAGTTGGACGCATCGCAATAGACAACGAAATCATCGCTTCCCCCGGGCAGAGATAGAACAGGAGCATTACATAACTTCTGCTTCAGCGTTTGGAATGCTTCTTCTTGCTTGGGTCCCCACTCAAAAGGCTTATTCTTCTGAGTCAAAGCAGTGAGTGGAACCTCAATCTTCGAGAAATTAGAAATGAATCGACGATAATAACCAGCAAGTCCAAGAAAAAATCGAATCTCTGTAGGTGTCGTCAGCGTACTCCAATCCTTAATAGCAACAATCTTGGATGGATCCACATGAATACCCTGCTTGTTGACTATATGACCCAGAAACTGAACTTCTTTAAGCCAGAATTCACACTTGGAGAATTTAGCGAAAAGTTGTTCCTTCTTAAGGAGTTCCAACGTTAAGCGAAGGTGTTGCTCGTGATCGGCTCGAGTCTTCAAATAAATGAGAATATCGTCGATGAACACAATAATGAACTTGTCTAAATAAGGTTTACAGACCCTATTCATTAAGTCCATAAAGATAGCTAGGGCATTCGTCAAACCAAAAGGCATGACAGTGAACTCGTAATGCCCATATCTCGTGCGGAAAGCAGTTTTGGGAATATCTTCTTCGAGAACACGAAGTTGATGATACCTAGAACGCAGATCGATCTTAGAAAAACACGAAGCACCTTGCAGCTGGTCAAAGAGATCATCAATTCGAGGTAGGGGATATCGATTCTTGATGGTAAGCTTATTAAGCTCACGATAATCGATACACACTCGAAAAGACCCATCTTTCTTTTTCACGAAGAGGACAGGAGCTCCCCAAGGTGAATAACTTGGACGGATGAATCCTTTATCAGATAACTCTTGAAGCTGTTTCGATAACTCTTGCATCTCTGACGGTGCAAGACGATAAGGTGCTTTCGCGATCGGGTTGGCATTGGGTACAAGGTCAATATGAAACTGGACTTGACGAACTGGAGGCAAACCAGGTAGTTCATCAGGAAACACCTCTGGATAATCCCGAACAATCGGAATATCCTGAATACTCTTGCTCTTGCCTTTCTCCTCGGTGACATGTGCTAGAAAAGCAACATATCCTTTTCTCAAATACCTCTGAGCTTCCATACACGACATAAGCTTCAGTCCACCTGAAGGTTTCTCGCCACGAACTTCTAGAATTTCGCCAGAAGACAAAGGGATACGAACAATCTTATCGAAGCAAACCACCTCAACGTGGTGTTTGGTTAACCAATCCATTCCAATGATAACGTCGAAGCTCCCAAGTTTCATTGGCGTGAGGACAATAGGAAAAAGATGGTTATCAAGGTTTAACTGACAACCACGAATAACAGAATCGAGAACAAGAGGTTTACCAGTAGCAACTTCGACAGATAAGGGTTTCCTCAATTTAGTTCTAGGTATCGCAAGCAAAGGTTCAAAAGATAACGAAACAAAACTTCTATTGGCACCAGAATCAAAGAGAATAGATGCAGGTTGATTATTAACAAGAAACGTACCATTCACCACCTCGTTGTCAGCCCTCGCTTTGTTTGCATTCAAATTGTATGCTCGCCCTCAAGCAGGATTCGCATTGGCGTTGACGTTCGCATTCGGGTTCGCATTAGCATTCGCGTTTGCATTCACCAGCCTCGGACAGTTGTTGCGGAAGTGACCAAACTCTCCAAAATTGAAACATGAACCCGGTGGGAATCTCGCAGCATTCCCTTGTACCGGAGCTTGAACTTGGGCAACCTGATTTTGTCCTAAACGACAAACATTGGCCAAATGCCCAAGTTTACCACACGTCGTGCACTGCTTACAAGCTTGCTGTGCAACATGATGACCGTTGCAGCGAGCATAATGAGGTGCGGTACCAGCATACGCCTTCTTCGCAGGAGGTTGAGCCGGTGGGTTCTGAGGGTTCTGAGCATTTTGTGCAGTTACTGCAAAATTCTGAGCACCCTTTCGCTTCCTCGATTTCTTCGACGACTCACCTTCTTTACCCTTACCCTTTTTCTTGTCCTTCCCAGAATCAGTTGCCTTCTTTTTATCACCCTTGCGGGTGAGTTTACCCTTCCTGACTTGAGTCTCAGTCAGGGTAGCAGACAACTCGATCGCTTGACGAAGGGTAGTAGGATTAACACTGGTCACAATATCCAGCATCGAATCGGGTAGACCATCGATATATCTCTCGATTGCTTTCTCTGGTGGGGTAACCATGGTGGGACACAAAAGACTGAGTTCCTCAAAACGATCCATGTACGCACGGTGCTCAGCCCCATCTTGCTTTAAATCGTCAAACTCTCGTTCCAAAGCTCGAACCTCGTGACGGGGACAAAACTCTTTCATCATGAGAGCTCGAAGCTCTTCCCATGTTTGTGCCAACGCCACTTCGGCACCCCTATCGCGCATAATACCATTCCACCAGGTAAGCGCTCGCTTCTCAAACACGCTTGATGCAAATTCAACCTTACGCGCATTCGGACACTGCACATGCCTGAATGTGCTCTCGATACTCTCAAACCACTGCAGGAGCGCAGTTGCTCCTTGCGACCCAGAAAACTTTAGAGGCTTAGCAGAATTGAAATTATTGAAATTACACTGTGCATTATTATTGTTATTATTATTGTTGTTGTTGTATATCTCGTGGACTTGGGTCACAACACCGGGAAGCACAGCAGCCACTTGCTGAGAGACCAGGGCTGCGATTTCTTCAATAGTAAAAGATGGTGCTTCACGTCGAGGAGGCATGGTCTAACAAGGAGATATGAGAAACGAGTGAGGTTGATAATTAGGAAAAGCAAAAGAGGTATCGACAAAACACAAGGAAGGCGATCATTTGTTCGTTACCTCGAGCAAACAAACGACACGCAGTGACTAATCAAAGTAAATGGGTTAATATAATGTATCGCCGAAGACATGCTCGCCTATAAGTGAACACTCACCCCAAGAGTTCCCAGGTAAGAGTGACTGGTCCGATTATGTGGATTTGTACGAACACTTTAGCCTTAGACAGAAAACTCAGGGTACAGGCATTCACTCTCCAGTTTGCATGTGTTCACATTATTTAGACCCAAACTTTGACGAGATTTTGAAAACTTAAAGGGTTCAAAACCTTATAACAAAGGGTTCAAAACCTAGTAATCAATCATCCTAGAACAGATGATTAGTTTTCAAAGCGGATTCGAAAATTGTGTTCTCGTTGTGGTTATCACCTAAGGGTATGTGACAGTTTTGTTTTAAAAAAAATCTAAACGCAAAGAAATTTGAGTTAGGGTCCTAAAAGTTATAGTCTAGGTCAAAGCATTACTAATAACCTAATTCCCTATAACCATTGGCTCTGATACCAACTCTTCTGTCACACCCCGACCGCGTTAAAACAACAAAACCGCGGCAGAAACGTCGGGGAGTGTCGTGGCAGAATTATCGTTTCATAACCATGGATACAAAAAGTGTTTCGTTTTATTGATAATATTAAACATTAACATTGTCTTAACACAAAACAAACAAGTTACATATCGACTAATATTGTTATTATGTCACTAAGGCCTCGTCTAGATCCTATGTGACTCATGCATCCTAGTAATCATCATCAAGCATCAACACCTGAAACATATGTAAAAACAAAGTCAGCAAAGAAATGCTAGCGAGTACATAGGTTTTATAGGAGTGTCGGATTCATGGCTAGTTTAAATGTTGCAATACTTTATTAAAAACCTTGTTTTGAAAAGAGTATAATATTGCAACTTAATTAACCAACTCAAATCAAGCAGGCTATAGTTTATAAAACCTCGTAGCCATGATTCTTAACCCAAAAAAATTTGTTTTAGTAAAGCAAGTTGTAAAACATCTCGTATTAAATCATTAATAAAACTTGTTAATAAATCTCGTTAATAAAAATCGTATGGTTTATATCATTTCGAAAACCTCGTTTGTGTGACATCGTTCCAAAATCGTTTACCCAAGTGAACTAAATAACGCCACGGTATGTAATATGTTGAAATCACTTATATATAAGAAGTACCAGCGGCGTATCTACCATGTTTTCATCATATTACACCCGTCCCATTATCTAAACACTTAACCAAAAACCAATCGTTTATCCAATTCGTTTAATCTCGTATGAATCGTTCCCAAATCGTTAATTCGTTTAAATCGTTTAAATCATCCTCGTTTTAAGTGTGAAAACTATTTGTGGTCGCCTCGCTAATAACATTCAAACCTTCATGACTCGACTATCTCGCTCTTGCATTAATAAACCACCAAAGGGTAAATTAACATTCAGATTCAGTCATTACCCACCTAACCCACACATAACCATGGGTGCAGTACGATAATGGGATTTGTCAGATCCTATGGTACCATAACCTAATACTGGTCGGCTTGATCAATGCTAATGAATGCCATTCATTATGTAATTACAACCAACTAGTTTATTCACTTTATTGAAATCGTTATTAGTTTAATATAAACCATCTTAATCATTTTTGAAATCATCGTTATAATATCGAAAATCGTTTTGAAAACCATTGTTAAAACCTTGAAAACATTTAGCACATATGAATCACCCCAAAACAATTAAAAACAGTAAAATAAGGGAACTATGTACTCACTTGGAGTGCAAAGTATTCTCAATCAATAGAACTTCAACAAACTCGAGCAAACCAGAGAAATCAAACAGCACCTAGTAATCGAATCACTAGTCAAACAATAGACGCCTAAATCGGAAGATCGGACAGAATGAGGTCTTGTAAACCAAATGAGTGTTGGAACTCATGTGATATGGTTTAACAAAGCCTACATCCTAAATCGGAACCTAACCTAAGTGATTTCGACCCGTTGCGACCCATTAAGATAGCTTACCCTACTTTAACGCGTCGTGCGCGCAAAAGTGCATTCGAGACGTCTAACTAGTCCTATGACAAGTGTTATATGCCTAAACATGTTTAAATATGTTGCATAATCAGTTACGTGACAAAAGTTTATGTTACATATGCTTAATTACCAATTATGCATGAAAAGGGCATTTTGGTCATTTACCTAAGGCATATAAACTACTTATCATACAACTAATTAAACCTAAGTGACCATAAGGTATATCCTCGGAAGGTTATTCCCTATGCAACTATGGTCACTAAACATGTTTGGTCGGATCCTAATGATCGACTAAACGGGTCGTGTTCGAAAGTCTAAGCGGGTGTTTAGTCCGCTTGACTTACGACTCTACACAAGCACCAAACTAAAAGTGACGAGCTAAACATGCTAGAACATGTTTAGAATCACACCCCGACCACGTAAAACAACAAACCGTGGCGGAAACGTCGGGGAGTGTTGTAACAGAATTATTGTTTCAAACCATGGATACTAAGTGTTTCGTTTTATTGAATATTAAACATTGTCTTAAAGTTAAACAAGAAAATCAAACATAGACTATTATCATTATTAAATCACTAAGGCCTCGTCCGGTCCTAAGTGAGCATGCATCCTATTCGCAATCAACATTAAGCAACTTCACCTGAAACATATGTAAAAACAAAGTCAGCAAGAAATGTTGGCGAGTACATAGGGTTTTGAGAGTGTCGGATTCGTGGCTAGTTTACATGTTGCAATACTCAATTAAAAACCTTGTTTTGAAAAGTATTGTATTGCGGCATAACTAACCAACTCAAATCAAGTTGGTTATAGTGTATAAAATCTCGTAGCCATGATTCTTAACCCAAAACATTTATTTAATAAAGTCTCGTTAATAAAACTCGTATAGTTTATATCGTTTCGAAAACCTCGTTTGTGTGACATCGCTTCCATTTGTTTGCCCAAGTGAACTAAATAACGCCACGGTATGTAATATGATGAAAACATATATATATATATATAGGAAGTACCAGCGGCGTATCCACCATGCTTTCATCACATTACACCCGTCCCGTTATCTAAACACTAACCGAAGACCAATCGTTTACCCAAATCGTTTAATTCGTTAATAATCGCTTTAGTCGTTTAAATCATTCTCGTTTTAGATCGTGAAACTACTTTTGGTTGTCTCGCTAATAACATTCAAACCTTTGTGACTCGTCTATTGTTCAACTCGTTTTCGCATTAACAAACCTCCAAAGGGTAAGTTAACAATCATCAGATTCGGTCGTTACCCACCTAACCCACACATAACCATGGGTCCGGTCTGATAACGGGATTTGTCGGATCCTATGGTACCATAACCTAATACTGGTCGGTTTGGCCGAAATTAATGAATGTCATTCGTTATGTAACTACAACCACAAGTTCGTTCACATCATTGAAATCGTTCTTAGTTTTGTATAAACCATCTTACTCGTTTTGAAACCATCGTTAAAACATCAAAATCGTTTAGATACATATGTATCACCCCAAAACAATTGAAAATAGTAAAATAGGGGACTATGTACTCACCTTCGGGTGCGTTTTTAAATGTTAACACAATCTCTCAAATTGTTTATCCGCCCTAAATTAAATACGAATGATTTTTAATAATCAAAAACCACACTTTGACATGCAAAATACTACTTATGTCATTTCTGTTTTAATATATATGAAACTGGACTGTTTTCGGACATTTAAATAAAAAAGTTAACTTATTCCAAAAATTCCCAAATTTTTACAGAATGTCTTAAACGAACCAAATATTATTGTGTAAAAAATATCGGGGTCTAGTTCATTACCAATATTTTATAAAAATTCATTTTCCCGACTGCAATCAGATTTGCTACTTTCTGATCGCAGTCTACGGAATAATTCACTAAAAATTAATCGTAAGTCTGATTTACAAAATTCCAGTGAGAGTATTACAAATACATCGGTGGTCATTTATAGTACAAGTTTCATGATCTAACTTTACACAGAATTCAAGTTATGACTGAAAACAGGACGCATATTTTCAGCAGAAAAATGCAGCTCCAGCTGCTGTTACGAATAGACACTTTAAAAATAGTAAACGGAGTCCAAAAATTATGATTCCGGTGCCATTAGAACCGTATTTCATAATACATGAACCTAGACTTCAGAAAATACATTTTTCGTTTCATTAAAGTCCTGTTACAGCCAGTTAAAGTCGGCTGAAAATGCACATCAGCATGCTTTTTGTAGTATAAGTGCCATTAAAATGTACACATACGATTACCATTCATTCTAATAACGATTTATCTTATAACATCTGTTATTTACAGCAGATTAGTATTTGTATTACTCAGATTTATCATGTTTTACACATATATCTTCTCTTTATCCACCCTTTAACACATTATGTTCAAAATTTGTTCATGATCTTTAAAGTTTCTTAACTTTTATCATTCTATCATCTATTAACCACCAAAGACAAGAACAAGATGAAGATTTAGAACACTTACTAGTAGCACAAGGCTAGGGGACTTTCAAAGCGTAAAAGTGGTGAATAAAAGGAAACTAGAGTGGTCCTTGAGCTTCCGAGTGCACCAAGCTTGCTTGTTCGGTCTCTAGCACCTTTGAGTATATGAAAAATGGCTTGAAGGGAACTTGATGGTGGTGGTATGGTGGTGGGTTTGTGGCTGCCGAACAAGAGAGAAGAGAGGAGAGTTGGGTGAAGTTTGATGTTGGTGAATGGAATGGGTGTGACTCTTGTGCCTTCTTATAATCCTTCAACACTTATTTGTCTAGAGGATATTGTGTCTTCAAGAGTACACACATATCTAATTAATTATTAAACAAAATCATGGGGATGTCCCCTCTTCCATAACCGGTTGGGGAGGGGGGTAGGCTTCTAGTTGGGTTTCAATGTTATGGTATCTAACTAGTTAGGAAATAATTGGAACAATTAGTGGTTTAAGTGTGTGTAATAATATAAAGTGGGTTAGGGTATTCGGGGACCCTAACTAGCTCAGAAAAGTAAGAACAATACTTCTAGCATTATTTTAGTGTTCCGAATAAAGTCCGGTTGTTTGGTTGGGTATCGTTTCGTTAAAGTGTTTAATTATGTACCGGGTATTTTATCTAGCGTTCAAATACCGATTTGTGGCGTTCTAAATTATTTTTATTATTCTATAAAAATAAACTCGCCAAAATAATACTGAAATAAATCTCAGTTGCCAAGACTGGCTACGTTGTCTGTGTTTCGCAGTAAAAGCACTGTGTCGCGCAGAAATACACGGTAAGCGCTTAAACTTGAAAAATAACGTTTTTAAGCGTTTTAATTTAGTTTTCAACACGAACTTGATTAAAATAAGATTTTAATCATAACAGAATATTTGTGGGATTTAAATATTATCCGGGCGGTCACCAACGTTCGTTTCGCAGTTTTGTCGTAATTAGTTCTTTAGTTCAAATAAACATGTTTTCGCCATACCGAATCCTTCGAAACTTATTTCTAAGTTATGTAAGGGATATTTAGGGTATGTTTGGCTTACGTCACAGTTTCGGAGTGTATGTCGCGTTAAACTGATCGCGTTTAAGCACCAGTTTGCGTATAACCTTCCAGAAAGTGATTTAAAGCTTGAAATCGGAATCGAATCAAATTGTAAAATCATTAAACACAATTGCACATACATTATTAACACCAAAACACATATAATAACACCTAAACACATCGTTTTATTGATAACCAACATTGTTTTACATTGTACATCGATCACAGAGCACAGTTGTCACATTTAGTTAAGTTAGAAAACAGGTTTTGATATCAAAACAAACGGTTTTGATACCCTAGAGTAGTTTGGTTACAAAATACGCATAAACACGCATTTTGGCCGAAACTACGACTCGTCACTACGCCTAGTCAACGTGGTAATCATTAGGTATAGTCACAAGGGACTATAACCATCGTGATTACGCTCACGTTGCAAAGTTCAATGGAACTTTGTGTTGCCATTGACTTGGTCAAAGCTGAAAGTCAAACTTGTTTGACTTTCATGCTTGAAATATAAGAACAAGCAAGAAGAGGACTTGCAAAAGGTCCAAGAAGGATGTTTGATCTAAAATAGCTCAGGTATGAAGTGCAAACACCCCAACTTAGAGCTGATTTCAGATTCAAGTGTGAGAAATGAAGCAAGAGGGCCTTGCTATTTATAGTAAGTTAGGATCAATAGGATGATTCCAAGTGGTTTGAGGGAGTAATCTTGGCCATACATTTGGGTTAATGGTATTAGAATACAATGGGGGCCGAAAACCAGCTCCAGGTGTTGCAAATATTACATTAAAACCCCTGAATTTAGCCCAGATTGTTGTTTCTGAACATTCTGTCTGACAAGGCCATGCGGCCCGCGTAACATATACACCAAACCTTACGCAGCCCGTGTAAGGAAGTTTGGCAGAATGTCAAAACAAGTCCCTGCACATCAGAAACTTGCATTTCGGCTCATTTTTGACACGTTTAAGCCCCGTTAACCTCATTTCAAGGCTCTAAAATGAAGTTAAAGTATAGGGAACTTAAAAAATGCTCAAAAATATCTCGGATGTCGGTTCGTTTGGTCGTACGGTTGCGTTGTTCGGTTAATTACGACGGAAGTCGTAACGAACGCAAAAACGATCCAAATTAGGCGACGAATGAAATTTTATCTTGCCAATCACTAAAATAAAATATTTTAATGATTACATAAATTTTTGGATGTCCGGATATATTCAGAACGTAAGATATGCGCGAAAATGCAAACTTGTGCACTTTTTGACGTTTTTAGTCCCTGAATGACCAATAAAGTTTGTTTTAGCATACCGAACCCCTCAAAGCCTATTTCTAAGCTATCTAAAGGATATTTAGGGTATGTTTAACTTATGATCAAGTTCCGGAGTGTTCGTTACTATACAAATCAGTATAGTTTTGCAGTTTGACACAAATAGTCCCTGCGATCGAACAAAGTTGATTTCAACACACCAAACCATTCAAAACTTATTTCTAAGTTATGTGCAGGTTATTTAAGGTATGTTAAGCCTATGTCACTATTCCGGAGTGTTTTTCGCGTTATACTGACTGCGTTTACACACCAGTTTGCGTATAACCTTCCAGAAAGCGATTTAAAGTTTGAAATTGGAGTCGAATCTAATTGAAATTTCACCAAACACAAATACACACATAATAACATCAAAACACATATAGTAACACCAAATCACATTGTTTTATTAATAATCATCATTGTTTTACATCATACATCGATTACAGAGTACAGTTGTCACAATTCATGAAGTGGGGAATGGACATAGTGGGAAAATTGCCAAAAGCTCCAGGAGGAAAAGTTTTTATGCTGGCAATGATGGATTATTTCTCTAAATGGGTTGAAGCTGAGGCGTTTGTTCAAGTCAGAGACCAAGAAGTAGTATCCTTCATAAAAAGGAATATCCTGACTAGGTTTGGGGTACCAGCTGAGATAATTTGTGACAATGGCTCTCAATTTATCAGTAAGAGGACTACTGACTTTTTCAAGAGTTGGGGAATTAAAATGATCACATCCACACCAGTACATCCTCAAGCAAATGGACAAGCAGAATCCTCAAACAAGATAATTGTCAACAATTTGAAGAAGAGACTAGGAGCTAAGAAAGGAAGATGGGCAGAAGAATTACCCTTTGTTTTATGGGCTGATAGAACAACAATAAAGAGTGCAACTGGCCAAACTCCATTCTCCTTAGTATTTGGAGTAGAAGCGGTGATCCCGATAGAAATGGTGATACCTACAGCAAGATCTAATCTCAGGGATCCTGAGAAGAATCCTGAAGCTCTATGCCAGGAACTGGATACTATTGATGAAACTAGGGATGCGGCAAAATTGAGAATGGCAGCATATCAACAGAGGATATCCAGAGCATATAACAAGAATCTAAGGACTAGGAGGTTTCAAGTTGGAGATTGGGTGTTAAGGAAGGCTTTCTAGAATACCACTAATCATGCTGATGGGAAGTTGGCCCCAAAATGGGAAGGACCTTATGAAGTTGAATCAGAATTTGGGAAAGGAGCATACCGACTCAAGAATATGGAAGGGGAAGTATTGCCAAGATCATGGAATGCTATACACCTCAAAGCCTATTTTAAGTGAGTTTAGAATTTAATTTCTAACTCAGAATAGTATGAATTCTATCTCTTTTTAATTTTATTTTTTCTTTTTTGGACCCAATACTGACTTAAGCATCGGAGGGGTGTTAGCCAAGCTAACACCCACCTTAGTTTAAGGCGGTTTTGCAGGATATGCCTCAGGATATAGCTCCAGGATATACATTCAAAATAGTTCGAAAGATTAGAGGATTGGCCCCCTCTCTCATGTTTAAGGGATCCTTATCCCTTCAAAGGTTTAAAGGTATTCGCCTTTCTCTCGAATTGGGTTTGAACACCCCGCCTGGAGCGCAAGTTATCCAGGGATAGTTCAAGATAGCGGGACCAGTTCATGTAAAAGTGGCTGACAATTTCATTATTATTGGCTATATCCTGGATCCTTAAGGTACATGAGGATTGATCACCCTCTCTCACGAAAGGGTATTTTCATACTCTCTAAGGTTTAAAGGTTTTCACCTTTCTAAGTCTTGGAGTTTATACACTCTCGCCTGTAGCGCATGAAAATCAGGGTTTATCCCCAGGATATTAAGGGTTTTTCCCCAGTATATTAAGGGTTTATCCCCAGGATATTCAGGGTTTATCCCCAGAAAAACTAAAGTCTAAGAACAGGTTTCGAACAAAATATGGCTATGTTTACATTAAGAATTTCCTAAGTCTTCAAATATGCTGAACACAAGGGACATACACCTGAATACAATTCAAAGGATGGACTCAGATTTCTAAATGTGCACTGGGGACATTCATGAGATGGAAGATTGGAATTGACTCTCTAAGAGTCTTTGGTATGATCTCTCCTTTTTTATCTTTTGAAATCCAATCTGAGTAACTTGAGTTTTTTAAAGTTATGTAGCAGTATCCTGACAAGGATATTTTACAGGATACTTTCAGGATATTTTCCAAAATGTTTCCCTAAGATGTTTAAAGAAAAATATTATCAGAGTAAAACACATGCAATAAAAATATAACAACAAAGATAAGGTTGAAAGGTTAGTTATTATTCACAAGCAAAAGGTTTCATCTCAAAATGAGACCCATCCACCAACAGTGCAAATAGTTCTAAAACATATTTACTTAAACAGTTGAAGGCTTCGTCTTGGAACCCAAGATCCCTCCACCTTCAACTATTGATTGTTCAAAAGCATGCAGGAAAGATAAATTGTTCAAGTGCATGAAAGGTAAATTGTTTTGGGGATTACAGACCAACATTCAAATTTAAAAAAGTGGGCTCCGGCCTAGGCATCAATATCCATCATCGCCCACTTGAGTGCCCTCATACAGCGGCATCTTCACCAGCCTTCTCTGTCTTCTCAACTTCAGCATCCTGAGCAGCATCCTCACCAGCATCCTCTCCAGCATCCTTCTTTTCTCCAGCCTTGTCCGCCACCTCTACTGCCTTGGAAGTTTCACCAGCCCCAGCTTTAGCAGGATATGGCATAGGGTTGCCTCCAAGCTCCTTAAGCTTTTCCACCCAGGAGTCAACCGGCCAGGATGGGCACTCAAGACCTGTCTCCTTGGCCTCATAAGCCATCTTGATACGAGCTTGTTACAGTGAGACAACGGCAGAATTTTTGATTCCTTCCCAGAAAAAGATCATGGCCTGTTCATGCTCAACTTGGATGGCTGCCAGCTTTACCTCGGCATCCTGAGTGACCTTCTTCAGCTTATCCTTGTAGTGCCAGGTCTTGGCTTCGGCAATCGTGCCGTGATCAGCAAGGATGGTCTCAAGCTGCTTGATCCTAGCTTCTTGAAGCTTGGATGTACCACATGAATCGGTATAAAGACGGAGCAGATGCTGGAGACCCTGCAAGTCAAAATTCAGGTATAAATTAAAACTTACTAACCAGGATATTCCATCAGGATATATACGCTGGATATAGTACCAGGATATTACCTTATTAAGGAAGGAAGTCATCGGCTCTAAGGAATCAGTAAAGCTGAGTTCTTCATAAGAGAACCCTTCAGAGCCTGGAGTGCTGACCTCGGAACCCTTTCTCTTCTTGGCAATGGAGGCACGAGTTCTTGGGTTGGGTTTAGGAGCCGGGACCGATTTGGAGCTGGTGGTGGAAGAAGTTTCTTTCTTGACATTGACTGGAGTGGGATAGCTGTCGAGCTTATCAAGGTCCAGGAGGATTGGAACTTTGCTGGAGTCTACATACAGGGAGTAACCTTAAAACTCTTTTTAAACCATATCAAATCAAAACATGTATGCAGGATATTGGGCAGGATCCTTACCAGACATGTTTGAGCTAGAGAGTTGGCTTGGAGATGCTGGATACGGATTGAAACTTCTTTCAACTTCTGGAAGAAGTCTGATGGCCTCGATTCTCTTCTGTGAGTCGGCTAGAGGAGGTGCAAGCTTTTTGAAATCAGCTGTATACAAAGAAATAAAGAGATTAGCTCAGGATATAAGACAGGATGTAAGACATGATCATCCTAAAACCCTAAATCCTACCCTTTCTCAACCACTTCACCGGATAATCCACTCCACCAGGGATTGAATCTCTTTTTACAAAGTAAAATTTATATTTCCATTCTTCCTCGTTCCTAGTGGCACGGAGTATCAGTGGATCGCTGGAGGTAGAGTAAAACAAGAATCGGGAAGAGCCGTGGCATCTAAGTCGGTATGCTAAAGGAAGATCATGAAAAGAAAGGTCAGGAATGTAGGTGTTCTTGAAGTTATCAAGGACAAGCAAAACCCGCCAAAGCATTGGCATCGTTTGACTGAAGCTGATTTTTGTGATGTTGAAAAACTCGGTAATGAAGTTAGGAAAAGGGAATTGTAGCCCTAAGGTGAAAGGAAAAGCATTGAAACACAGCCATTCATTAGAAACCATGTCCGATCGGATTTCCTGATCAAACGGCCAGAACACCGTCCCTTCTGGGAAGATGCCGGAGGTTTTGAGGGCCGACAGGTGAGCATTCATATAATGGTTTGCCACGTGGAGTAGTGCTATGGGTGAAATTCTGAGCCCATATCCTGGATGGTATCTTGAATTATAATTTGATTACATAATATGTGTTCATAACCAGGATGCTGAATCAGGATATTGGTAACATCCTGATACTGTATCCTGAGGATTACTAACGGATTGTGTGCACGAGTACGAGTTCAAGTTTGCAACGTTTATGAAGACCTCTTCCCCTGAAGACTCGGTCCAAGTTGTTCAAAGAAGAACGTTGAGGCCGCTTTACTTGTCTCCAACGTTAACATGGGAATATTCGCTGGCATCCCCCTATTTTAGGAGATTTTGTTTTATTTTTGTAGCTATAAATATACGGATAAACCAGATCAAATAGGACATCACACTCACTAGTCTCGAGCTCTTATACTTTCTCTCGCAACTCACACAAAAATATTGTAACACTTAGCAACGATTGTTTTGGTCAAAAATTACCTAAGCAATTTAGTGATCAAATTAGTAAAGTGAGGTAGTGTGCTAGAAAGTGTATTGAAAATAAACTTGTTAAGTTATTTAGAAAATCAGTATTCAGGATACGGCTCAGGATATCGAGCTGTATCTATGATCAAACTATGAGCAAAAGTAAAGTAGACGACACGAGATGTACGAGGAAAGCCCTTGATCAATCTAGATCGCCGGCATAAAACCTCGGGAGCTGACAATCGCAGCTGCCTTGTTCTTCTATTGCTTCAAATATCAGGATACAGTGCAGGATGTGGTGCGGATCGACTATGTGTTACAATGAAATTTGAATACAAGTGTGGTGTTTGCAATGAGCTAGAGAATGAAAGTGTTCGAGCGTGTAAGTGTAAATTGTGTGCCTTAAACTGATCCGCCCCCATCTATTTATAGTAAAGATAATGTAACAAACTACCCTAAACTTCCGGGATCCACCGAATATTCCTTAATCGAACGTTGTAAACCTGGTCTTTCGGGTTCAACGTCTCTCCTTCAACAAACACGTCCGAGTCTTGAGGAGAAGACGTCCACTTGACCATTAGCAAGTCTCAGCCTTTAACCTGCATGTGGTTAATTCAATAAACCTCAGGATACCACCCAAGATGTTAGCAATATCCTCTTCCAGCATCCTGGTCACAAATAAACAAATAAAGGCAGGATATTGGTCAGGATATGTATGCTTAGAAAATGAGCCATAACAATTGTCCCCAAATATATCGGTTGGTATACCAATCCAACGGATATATTTCAAAAATCTTATCCCATAACTCAAGGCATTTAAAACGAAGCGACGGTCAAGATCACATCGTAACTTCCAACGCGTTTTTTACTCAATGGAGATCCATAATGCCCCTATATCTTCTCTTTTCTTGTTTGAAAAGCAGATATCTTCAACAGAACCTTCAGGTAATTCTCCATTTCCGATTTTCTTCCTGTCAATTTACTTCACCTTACTTGCAATGGATGCCGAGACCTTCACCCAGCAGAATCTCCTTAAAAATCCCGAAAAGGAGATCTGCGCTTTTGATAACGCAGACATTGCAGCTTTAAGAGCCTCCGGCGCTTTCCCTGACAGCACGGTCTTTAGACCATTCGATCGGTCAATCCAATCGGATGTTTCTTCCACCGAATGGGTCTGTTTTCCAGCATATCCTTTTTCATTAGGTCTTCGATACCCTTTTCCTGAATTCATGATGCAATTCTTTCGAATTACCGGCATCTCTTTCGCTCAAACCATGCCCATGGTTTGGAGAGTACTACTTGTACTTAACCAAATAAAAAACCTCCATTGTTCCGACCTCCGCATCGAGGATTTACCCATTGCTTATCGCCTCCGATCCCATGGTTCTAGCCGGTTCTTGCTCTTCTCGACCTCCAGCAAACCCCTGATTCTCAAAGCCACCAAAAACGAAGACGGATGGCAACGCAAATTTTTCTTTGTCAAACGAGACTCCATTGCTGAGGGTGCCAACCTTCCGGTGGAGTGGTTAACCACCGGTAGGGTCATAAATATTCTCATAGACCATTTAATTTTTATCTTTTATTAATATCCTTCTTTTCGATCTTTATGCAGTGAACTTCAAGGAAGTCGCTCCCCTTACCGCCGAGTCAGAAGAAAGAATCAATACTGTTTATCGGTTACCTGCAATAGACAGGACTTTCACCACACACGTCCCGAGTTCCAGCCAATACTCGTCATCCGAAATGTCTGGTAAGGATTACTTTCAAAATAATTAGTCAAGATAGTATAATAATAAAACGAAGAGTAAAACTTTTCCCTTTATGCAGCACCGGCCAAGATCCCTGAAGTCTTTGACCTCGATGAATTGGATAGTTACTCTGATCAGATCCAGGTCAAGAAAGAACCTAACCCCAAGACCACAGCTACATCCAAACCCAGCAGCTCCAAAGCCATCATTATTCCCAAACCTTCACCGGCTACCAAGCCCCGGAGTTCAAGTTCCCGCAAAAGGAAAGAACCTGATTCCTCTGTCATTTCTGACACATTTCCTTATGAGAAGCACGGGTTCATTGAAGCTAGCGGGTTTATGACTTTTTTTCTTAACCAGGTCAGTATTCTCATATCATATCCTGCAATTTACATTATTATCAAAGATTTATCAATATTAATTTCTATCGTCTTACCTTTGTAGGGTCTTGAGCGTTTGGTTAACTTATATCAAGAATCCTGCAAGCTCAACAAGACGCTTGAAACCAAGCTAAAGGAAGCTGAAATCACAATCTCCGATCAAGGCATGATCGCAGCCGCCAAATCTCGTCATTATGAGCAGAAATTTAAAGCCATGACTCAAGAACACCAAGCCGCTCTCAACAAAGCTACTCTTCAGGCCCAGACTGATCTTGAAGCTGCCCACATGCAGTACAAACGGGATATGGTCAGCTACCGGGAAAGCCTCAAAAGCTACGTCGTCATTTCTCTCCTCCAAGCCAGGTTGAAGATGGCCCATGAAGCCAAAACATTAGGTTTTGAATGCCCTTCTTGGGATGTTGGTGCTTGGGAGACCAAGCTAAAGAACCTCGGAGGTACCTCTTCCAAATCAGCTGTCGAAGAATCTTCCAAAGCAGTTGAAAAAGCAACCGATGCTGAGAAGGATGCTGAGGCGGATCCCAAGGCGGATGTTGTTGAAACCACTATGGACGAAGAAGGCACTACCCCCTAGAGCTCATTTCTTTAAATTATTCGAACAATTTTATGTTTTTATGAACAATTTTTATTTCTGTATCGAAACAATTTGATAGCCGAAGGTGGATGGGTCCTGGGTTTCAGGATGAAACTTTCGGTTATCAACCAGTATTGATTGCTTCAAGAATAATTTCGTCTTTTTATTTTTCTAAGTATAAATCTTAGCTTTGCAAAAAATTTCATACTGTTATCTTATAAAATATCCTGATCAGTATACTCAGCAATATATTACAAAAACTTTTTTACTAGATAGGACTCCCAAATGCTCGTTCATCTTTGTAGAAAGCTTTCTGAAAAACAACCTATTTTTCCAAAACCAGTTTTCGATAATACTTAAATAATCAAAGTTCCAAACTAATACTAACTTCAAACACCTTAATCAAATATCCTGAAAAGGACTTTGAGAATATATCAGGATACTTATAGTGTTACTAAAAACTTAGACGATGTTTACAAAGGAAAGATCATACCCGGAGTAGTATATAACCCTATTACCAAGCCTCAATCCTTTTGCAACTTCTTCAATGAAGATGTCCCCTGTGCGAGGTACTTAGTGTATTAGTTCCGAGCCTTATCCTTTTAACTTTACATCACCATCTTGGCAGGGATGTCCCCTGTGTACAATGTCTTCAAATACTTTAGAAATCTACTGAATGTCAGTTTCCATTGTATAGGCAATTTTTTACGTCCCAAGGGTAAAACCCAAGGATGTACTGGAGATAAATCCCTTGTATCCTGGGGAAAATCCCAAATTTTCATGCGCTACAGGCGGGAGTGTATAAACTCCAAGACTTAGAAAGGTGAAAACCTTTAAACCTTAGAGAGTATGAAAATACCCTTTCGTGAGAGAGGGTGATCAATCCTCATATACCTTTTGAATTCAGGATATAGCCAACAGTAACGAAATTGTCAGCCACTTTTACATGAACTGGTCCCGCCACCTTGAACTATCCCTAAATAACTTGCGCTCCAGGCGGGGTGTTCAAACCCAATTCGGAAGAAAGGTGAATACCTTTAAACCTGTGAAGGGATCAGTATCCCTTAAACGTGAGAGAGGGGGCCAATCCTCTAATCTTTCGAGTTATCCTGAGTACATATCCTGGAGCTATATCCTGAAACATATCCTGCAAAACAATTGTAAACTAAGGTGGGTGTTAGCTTGGCTAACACCCCTCCGATGCTTAAGTCAGTATTGGGTTACAAAGAACAAATTAAACCAAACATATTTAAAAAAGGTAGAATTCATACCATCCTGAGTTAGAAATTAAATTCTAAACTCACTTGAAATAGAGCTTAAGGTGTATAGCATTCCAAGACCTCGGTAGCATATCCCCCTCCATATTTTTGAGTCTGTATGCTCCTTTCCCTGCTTCTGATTCAACTTCATATGGTCCTTCCCATTTTGGAGCTAACTTGCCATCGGCAGGGTTAGTAGTATTCTGAAAAGCCTTTCTTAACACCCAATTTCCAATCTTAAATCTTCTGGTCCTAATATTCTTGTTATATGCCCTGGATATTCTCTGTTGATATGCTGCCATCCTTAGCCTTGCCGCATCTCTCTTCTCATCTATACTGTCTAAATCCTGACTCAAGGCTTCAGGATTCTGCTCAGGATCACTTAGGGTAGATCTTGCAGTAGGTATTGTCATTTCCGTTGGAATCATTGCTTCTGCTCCAAATACCAAGGAAAATGGGGTTTGGCCTGTTGCATTCTTTACCGTTGTCCTATCAGCCCATAAAACAAAGGGTAATTCTTCTGCCCATCTTCCTTTTTTGGCTCCGAGCCTTTTCTTTAAGTTATTGACAATTATCTTGTTTGAGGATTCTACTTGTCCATTCGCTTGAGGATGTACTGGAGTAGATGTTATCATTTTGATTCCCCAACTCTTGCAAAAGTCGGTAGTCCTTTTGCTTATAAACTGGGACCCATTATCACAAATGATCTCAGCTGGTACTCCAAACCTAGTCAGGATATTCCTCTTTATGAAGGATACTACTTCTTGGTCTCTAACTTGAACAAATGCTTCAGCCTCAACCCACTTAGAGAAATAATCCGTCATTGCTAACATAAATACTTTTCCTCCCGGAGCTTTTGGTAACTTCCCTACTATATCCATCCCCCATTTCATGAATGGCCAAGGGGAAACTACAGGATATAGTGGTTCAGCTGGTTGATGTAGTATGTTACTATGCCTTTGACATGCATCACATCTTCGAGCATATTCTGCATCATCTTTCCTCATTGTTGGCCAAAAGTATCCTGTCCTCAATACTTTCGAAAATAACTGTAACACCTGTGTCATTTCAAATATCAAACAAATTCCAAACCAATGAAATATTGTATTTCATACTTTGGACTTGTATAAATATGTGTATCTTTTGCACATATCAACTCTTGTTCGATTTCAAACTCTAAATCGCTTTCTGGAAGGTTATACGCGCACTAATGCGTAAATATAACCAGTTTAATCCAACGAACACTCCGGAATAGTGAAATAGGCTTAACATACCTTGAATAACCTTTACATAACTTATATATAAGTTTTGGAAGGTTTGGTGTGGTGAAATCAAGTTAAATCGCTTACAGGGACTAAAGTTGACAAACTGCGAAAGTATGCCAATTTGAACTGTAACAGACATTCCGGAACATGACCATAAGTTAAACACACCATAAATATCCTTTACATAGCTTAGAAATAGGCTTTAATGGGTTCGGTGTGCTAAAATAAACTTTTGGGTCCTTCAGGGACTAAAAGTGTCAAAAAGTGCACAAGTTTGCATTTTCGCGCATAACTTACGTTCTGAATACATCCGGACATCCAAAAATTTATGTAAGCACTAGAATATTTTATTTTAGTGTTCGCCATAAGAAAAATCCATTCGTCACGTCATTTGGATCGTTTTTCGCGCTTGTGCGCATTCCGTCGTAATTAAGCGAACATCGCGTTCGTACGACCAAACGAACCATCATCCGAGATATTTTTGAGCATGTTTTGAGTTCCCTATACTTTAACTTCATTTTAGAGCCTTGAAATGAGGATAACGGGGTTCAAACGCATCGAAAATCGCTTAAACGGGCTGCAGGGACTAAACCTGCCATTTTGGAAACATTTCTGAATCAGAGGAGGGCTAGCGTAGCGCGAGCCCTATAGGCTTTACCGTCGCGCTACGCTACTGCCTACTCTGGACAGAAAACATGCAGAAATATCAGTTTTGCACTTTCGGGACCAGATTCGATGTATAAACAGCTGTTTAATTCACAACCACACATTCTAACATGCTTAGTCAGCGGATAAGGATGGAATTTAGGCACCATAACTTTGCAACACATGTATGGATGGAATTTAAGCACCTAAGCACCATAACTTTGCAACACATGTATGGATGGAATTTAAGCACCATAACTTTGCAACACATGTACGGATGGGATTAAGGCACGTTTTCCATGAAACGATCTTAACGGTTCGGGTATTCCTATAAATACCCATCCACCCCCATTGCTAAAATCACTAGAATTCTGATTTGAGAACCTCTAAGTTGGAACCATTGTTTCATACCTGAGATTCTTGAATCGGGATTAGCATTCGGGGACCCTTCGTAAGTATTCTTTCGTTCTTTTCCTTATTTTACTGCTTTTCGAGTCAGAAAGTCAAACTTTTTTTGACTTTCAGCGTTGACCAGTAATGGTCAATGCGAAGTTCGTTTGAACTTCGCAACGTGAGTGTAATCACGTTGGTCATAGTCCCTTGGGACTATGCCCACTGATTACCACGTTGTCTAGGGTCGTAGGGTAAGCGATCTAATAAATCGCTTATACCTCAAACCCGACCCAGTTTGGTCGATCATTAGGATCCGACCAAATACATTAGGTGACCATAGTAGGTAGGGAATAACCTTCCGAGGTTATACCCTATGGTCGCATCGTTTAAGTAGTTGTATGATAGGTAGTTTATATGCCTTAGGTAAATTACCAGAATACCCTTTTCATGTATAATTGGTAATTAAGCATATGTAACCTAAACCTTTGTCACATAACTGATTATGTAATATGTTTAGGCATATAACACTTGTCATAGGGCTAGTTAGGCGGTCCGAACGCGTTTCACGCGAACGACGCGTTAAAGTAGCATAAGCTACCTAAACGGGTCGTAATGGGTCGTAAACACTTAGGTTAAGTTTCATTTAGTATGTAGGCTTTGTTAAACCAAATGACACGAGTCTCTACACTCGTTTGGTTTACAAACCCTAATGCTACCCGATCTTCCGATTTAGGTCCGGTTTATTAATGTAGTTACCTATAGTAGGTGCCATTTGATTCCGTGATCTCTAGCTTTGCTTGGTGGTTATCCTAGGACTTCTGAGCAATCTCAAGTGAGTACATAGACCCCTCTTTTACTGTTTTCCAAACTGTTTTGGGGTGGAACACATGTGCCTACTTGTTACTTTCATGCTTTCCTGTTTTAACATCATATACTGCTATGTTCGTTAGTACATTATAGTACATGAATTTATGACATTTCATGCTAGGTGTGCCCAATTGTGTGCATTACTTAGTACATCGTTTTACATGACATTTTGACATAGACATTTGACATAGACATTTCGGCATAGACATTTTAACATGATTAACATTTGATCATGCATTTCCCACAAAACATAACTTTGATTTAAACCAAGATTTACTTCAATACTTTGTTTTTGTGCATATGGTTTAGTTGAGACATTTCACTTACCATACATGACATCTTGACATAGACGTTTGACATGGATATTTGACATAGACATTTGACATGGATATTTGACATGGACATTTTGATATGATTTACATCTTGACATGAACACTTTGACATATTACCCAATACATTTGACAATTGATTTAAACATAGACTTCTTACATTGGTTGGTTTGGTTTGATTAAGTGATTAAGTAACAATGCGTGTGTAATATGATACAAGCATGGTGGATACGCCGCTGGTACTTCCTATATATAAGTGTTTGTATGGTATTACATATCGTAGTGTTATTTGAATCATTTCAGTTTGAGACATAGAACATTTTATACAAATAACATACTTTTCACAAGACATTGTTTTACAAACAACTTATCTTATACAAACCCATTTTACTATGGTTATTCATTTAACCATACATTATTCACTTATTTTATACATATCATCTGAACTCATTGTTTTTCAAATGATTTACAAAACAAAGCAAATTACAAGGTTCATGACTAAACATTTTCTCAAACATAAGTCATGGAACCTATTTTCACAAAACCTATGTATCTCACAGGCATTTTTATGCTGACGTACCTATTTTCACATGTGTTTTTCAGGAACTGTTGCATAAGATGATCAAGATACACATAGGCAGACTTGGGCTTTAGTGACAATAAAAGATGCAAGACTAGTTAATTATGTTGTATTTCTTTGTTTGTTAAGACATTGTAACACTTGTAATCAATAAAACGAAACTTCAATTGCCATGGATTTGAAACAATTAATTCTGTTACAACACTCCCCGACATTTCCGCCACGTTTGTATGTTCTACGTGGTCGGGGTGTGACAGAAAAGATGGTATCAGAGCCAATGGTTATAGGGAATTAGGTTATTAGTAATGCTTTGACCTAGTCTATAACCTTCTTAGGACCCTAACGCGAGTTTACTTGCGTTTAGTCATAAAACAATACTGTCACCTATCCTTAGGTGACAACCACAACAAGAACATAAATTTCAAAACCGCTTTGAAAACTAATCATCTGTTCTAGGATGATTGATTACTAGGTTTTGAACCCTCTATTATAAGGTTTTGAACCCTTTGAGTTTTCAAAATCTCGTCAAGGTTTTGGGTTTTAAATAATGTGAACACGTGCAAACTGGAAGGGTGAATGCCTGTATTCTGAGTTTTCTGTCTAGGAAAGCACTTCGTATACATCTCAACCAGACGCGAGACCAGTTGT
This sequence comes from Helianthus tuberosus, assembly GCA_030545235.1. Lineage (NCBI taxonomy): Eukaryota > Viridiplantae > Streptophyta > Magnoliopsida > Asterales > Asteraceae > Helianthus > Helianthus tuberosus. The sequence goes on along the minus strand of CM060429.1, from coordinate 58,386,465 downwards.
GCTTACCTGGGAATTCTTGGGATGAGTGTTCACTTATAGGCGAGCATGTCTTCGCGATACATTATTTTTGACCTATTTACTTTGATTATTCACCGAGGTCGTTTGTTGCTTTGTAGTAACAAACAAATGACCACTACCCTTGCTTTCATCAGATTTGCTTCATCTCATTCATTTCGTCTAATTCTCTCACTCGTTTCCTTTCATGTTCTCCTCTTTTAGAATGCCTCCACGACGCGAAAATCCAGTATCTGTTGACGAGCTGGCAGCTGTCATTACACAGCAAATGACTGCTGCAATCCCGATCATCATTGCCCAATGTCACCAAGCTATCAACAACAATAATGCCCCATGCAACTTCAAGACGTTCAACTCGGCTAAGCCATCAAAGTTTTCTGGGTCTCAAGGAGCGACTGCACTTCTGCAATGGTTCGAGAGTCTAGAGAGCACTTTCAGGCATGTTCAATGTCCAAACGAGCGAAAGGTAGATTTTGCATCGAGTGTCTTCGAGAAACGAGCTTTGACATGGTGGAACGGTGTGGTGAGAGATAGGGGTGCCGAAGTGGCACTGGCCCAAACTTGGGAAGAACTTCGAGCACTGATGATGAAGGAATTCTGCCCTCGTCACGAGATCAGGGCATTGGAAAGGGAATTCGATGACCTTAAGCAAGACAGCGGCGAACATCGAGCATACACTGATCGATATGAGGAGCTGAGCCTGTTGTGTCCTACCATGGTTACGCCTTTGGATAAGGCGATCGAAAAGTACATTGATGGTCTCCCTGACTCAGTTCAAGACATTGTTACTGGTAGTAATCCCACTACGGTTAGGCAGGCCATTGAGCTATCTGCAACTCTGACTGAATCTCAGATCAGGAAACGTAAGCTTTTCCGGAAGGGTGACAAGAAACCAATCGAGGAATCAAAGACCATGGATGAGCAGACTGGGTCCCTTGAGCGGTCAAAGAAGCAAAAGGCTTCTCAGAACTTCGCCATGGTCGCTCACAATGGTCAAGCCGTCCCCAACCAACCAGCTCAACCCCGTACTAGGAAGCCATACAATGGAACTTCACCCTTGTGCAACCGATGTGGCCTACATCATCATGCTAATGTGAAGTGCCGCGAATGCCAAATTTGTGGACTTAAAGGTCATATGGCAAAAGTTTGCGTTGCAGCAGTTGCACCGAATCAAGCCGACAACAAACCTGCTCGAGCTCGCTTTCCACCAGGTTCTTGCAACAAGTGTGGTAAGATGGGACATTTCCGAAGAAATTGCCCAAAGCTTGCTAATGCTAATCCAGCACAGAGATGAGCATCTGATCGACTAGAAGACAACACTCTTTAGAAATAATCATATCTTATGTATTATTTTCTTTTGTTGTCAAGGTCCATGAAACAGTTGTTATCATTGTTAATAAATAAATCTTTTTATTTACATTACAATGTATATTATGTGGTTGTATGCATAAACAACATATCCCCTATAATACCGACAATCAAGGAATCGTATTACTTGAAAAGCAAACTACCCCCAAAATTCTTCCATTTTACAATCTCTTGCGTAAAGATCCCAAGTACCCGTCTCTTGCAAAGAAACGATGTACAAGATAAAAGTTATAATTCTGTACGAATACCCCAAGTACCACTATAAATTTTTAATAGGGTACCCAAGGGTATTTCCGTATGTCCTAAATTATTGTGTACCTTAATTCGAATATTGCGTTTTCTTGAAAAACGAAAATCGAATTTTTGGTAGATCATCCTATCTTCATGGATGGATTCTTGAAATGATTAAAGTACCAAATGAAATCCACGAATTTGATTCCTGGTGTACTTTAAGTATCCGCGTCCAAAGATAACAAATTAATAAACAAATTAAACAATTATGTGATTATGTGTTTATGTGTTCCCTTTATGTTTTTGGTGTGATCCAAATTCTTGTCATTCAAATCCTCGTAGAATCTTCCATATCTTTGGGTGCTATATTAAATCCTCAACGGGCTTGTACGTAATAGTAAAGACCCTTGGATTATATTGTACCATTCCATAATTAGACCCTGAGAGGTCTAGGTAAACAGATTGATCCAAAAATCTGGTTAGGAATATCATGTGATGATATAGCTGAAAGGACTCCTTGGTGGCCTAATTTAAAAGGATCCTTTGTCGATCTAGTTAAAAGGACCCTATGGTAGTTTAGTCACACTCATCATCAGGTTTGATTTTTCCTCCCCTTCACATTTCAGACAAATTGTGCGGACTATGCAAGGAATTGCGTAATTATGGATGCATACATAATTATGAAATTCAGTGCACGGAAACCACAGCAAATTTTGTCATGTGTCTAGAGACTATTCCGTTCATTTTTGTTTCTGAAGATGTAAAATGACTATTCCGTTCATTTTTGTTTCTGAAGATGTAAAATGACTACTCCGTTCATTTTTGTTTCTGAAGATGTAAAATGACTATTCCGTTCATTTTTGTTTCTGAAGATGTAAAATGACTATTCCGTTCATTTTTGTTTCTGAAGATGTAAAATGACTATTCCGTTCATTTTTGTTTCTGAAGATGTAAAATGACTATTCCGTTCATTTTTGTTTCTGAAGATGTAAAATGACTATTCCGTTCATTTTTGTTTCTGAAGATGTAAAATGACTATTCCGTTCATTTTTGTTTCTGAAGATGTAAAATGACTATTTCTGTTCATTTTTGTTTCTGAAGATGTAAAATGACTATTCTGTTCATTTCTGTTTCTGAAGATGTTGTGGAAAATGACTATTCTGTTCATTTTTGTTTCTAAAGAATGCCTGTTGAAAATAACTCTGTTCATTTTTCATTTCTGAAAAATGTTCGTTAAAGAGAAATTACAGGATTACGTCTTGTTCATCTTTGATGGTTATTTAACACAAAGTCACAAATAGACTCCTACGAATTAATTTCGGGACGAAATTTCCTAAAGTAGGGGAGACTGTAACACCTGTGTCATTTCAACCATCAAACAAATGCCAAACCAATGAAATATTGTATTTCATACTTTGGACTTGTATAAATATGTGTATCTTTTGCACATATCAACTCTTGTTCGATTTCAAACTCTAAATCGCTTTCTGGAAGGTTATACGCGCACTAATGCGTAAATATAACCAGTTTAATCCAACGAACACTCCGGAATAGTGAAATAGGCTTAACATACCTTGAATAACCTTTACATAACTTATATATAAGTTTTGGAAGGTTTGGTGTGGTGAAATCAAGTTAAATCGCTTACAGGGACTAAAGTTGACAAACTGCGAAAGTATGCCAATTTGAACTGTAACAGACATTCTGGAACATGACCATAAGTTAAACACACCATAAATATCCTTTACATAGCTTAGAAATAGGCTTTAATGGGTTCGGTGTGCTAAAATAAACTTTTGGGTCATTCAGGGACTAAAAGTGTCAAAAAGTGCACAAGTTTGCATTTTCGCGCATAACTTACGTTCTGAATACATCCGGACATCCAAAAATTTATGTAAGCACTAAAATATTTTATTTTAGTGTTCGCCATAAGAAAAATCCATTCGTCACGTCATTTGGATCGTTTTTCGCGCTTGTGCGCATTCCGTCGTAATTAAGAGAACATCGCGTTCGTACGACCAAACGAACCATCATCCGAGATATTTTTGAGCATGTTTTGAGTTCCCTATACTTTAACTTCATTTTAGAGCCTTGAAATGAGGATAACGGGGTTCAAACGCATCGAAAATCGCTTAAACGGGCTGCAGGGACTAAACCTGCCATTTTGGAAACATTTCTGAATCAGAGGAGGGCTAGCGTAGCGCGAGCCCTATAGGCTTTACCGTCGCGCTACGCGACTGCCTACTCTGGACAGAAAACATGCAGAAATATCAGTTTTGCACTTTCGGGACCAGATTCGATGTATAAACAGCTGTTTAATTCACAACCACACATTCTAACATGCTTAGTCAGCGGATAAGGATGGAATTTAGGCACCATAACTTTGCAACACATGTATGGATGGAATTTAAGCACCTAAGCACCATAACTTTGCAACACATGTATGGATGGAATTTAAGCACCTAAGCACCATAACTTTGCAACACATGTATGGATGGAATTTAAGCACCATAACTTTGCAACACATGTACGGATGGGATTAAGGCACGTTTTCCATGAAACGATCTTAATGGTTCGGGTATTCCTATAAATACCCATCCACCCCCATTGCTAAAATCACTAGAATTCTGATTTGAGAACCTCTAAGTTGGAACCATTGTTTCATACCTGAGATTCTTGAATCGGGATTAGCATTCGGGGACCCTTCGTAAGTATTCTTTCGTTCTTTTCCTTATTTTACTGCTTTTCGAGTCAGAAAGTCAAACTTTTTTTGACTTTCAGCGTTGACCAGTAATGGTCAATGCGAAGTTCGTTTGAACTTCGCAACGTGAGTGTAATCACGTTGGTCATAGTCCCTTGGGACTATGCCCACTGATTACCACGTTGTCTAGGGTCGTAGGGTAAGCGATCTAATAAATCGCTTATACCTCGAACCCGACCCAGTTTGGTCGATCATTAGGATCCGACCAAATACATTAGGTGACCATAGTAGGTAGGGAATAACCTTCCGAGGTTATACCCTATGGTCGCATCGTTTAAGTAGTTGTATGATAGGTAGTTTATATGCCTTAGGTAAATTACCAGAATACCCTTTTCATGTATAATTGGTAATTAAGCATATGTAACCTAAACCTTTGTCACATAACTGATTATGTAATATGTTTAGGCATATAACACTTGTCATAGGGCTAGTTAGGCGGTCTGAACGCGTTTCACGCGAACGACGCGTTAAAGTAGCATAAGCTACCTAAACGGGTCGTAATGGGTCGTAAACACTTAGGTTAAGTTTCATTTAGTATGTAGGCTTTGTTAAACCAAATGACACGAGTCTCTACACTCGTTTGGTTTACAAACCCTAATGCTACCCGATCTTCCGATTTAGGTCCGGTTTATTAATGTAGTTACCTATAGTAGGTGCCATTTGATTCCGTGATCTCTAGCTTTGCTTGGTGGTTATCCTAGGACTTCTGAGCAATCTCAAGTGAGTACATAGACCCCTCTTTTACTGTTTTCCAAACTGTTTTGGGGTGGAACACATGTGCCTACTTGTTACTTTCATGCTTTCCTGTTTTAACATCATATACTGCTATGTTCGTTAGTACATTATAGTACATGAATTTATGACATTTCATGCTAGGTGTGCCCAATTGTGTGCATTACTTAGTACATCGTTTTACATGACATTTTGACATAGACATTTGACATAGACATTTCGGCATAGACATTTTAACATGATTAACATTTGATCATGCATTTCCCACAAAACATAACTTTGATTTAAACCAAGATTTACTTCAATACTTTGTTTTTGTGCATATGGTTTAGTTGAGACATTTCACTTACCATACATGACATCTTGACATAGACGTTTGACATGGATATTTGACATAGACATTTGACATGGATATTTGACATGGACATTTTGATATGATTTACGTCTTGACATGAACACTTTGACATATTACCCAATACATTTGACAATTGATTTAAACATAGACTTCTTACATTGGTTGGTTTGGTTTGATTAAGTGATTAAGTAACAATGCGTGTGTAATATGATACAAGCATGGTGGATACGCCGCTGGTACTTCCTATATATAAGTGTTTGTATGGTATTACATATCGTAGCGTTATTTGAATCATTTCAGTTTGAGACATAGAACATTTTATACAAATAACATACTTTTCACAAGACATTGTTTTACAAACAACTTATCTTATACAAACCCATTTTACTATGGTTATTCATTTAACCATACATTATTCACTTATTTTATACATATCATCTGAACTCATTGTTTTTCAAATGATTTACAAAACAAAGCAAATTACAAGGTTCATGACTAAACATTTTCTCAAACATAAGTCATGGAACCTATTTTCACAAAACCTATGTATCTCACAGGCATTTTTATGCTGACGTACCTATTTTCACATGTGTTTTTCAGGAACTGTTGCATAAGATGATCAAGATACACATAGGCAGACTTGGGCTTTAGTGACAATAAAAGATGCAAGACTAGTTAATTATATTGTATTTCTTTGTTTGTTAAGACATTGTAACACTTGTAATCAATAAAACGAAACTTCAATTGCCATGGATTTGAAACAATTAATTCTGTTACAACACTCCCCGACATTTCCGCCACGTTTGTATGTTCTACGTGGTCGGGGTGTGACAATAACGACCTGCCCCCAGTATGGTTACCACAATCCCCTTCATGTATATCCTGAAGTACTTCTTTGGCTTCAGGATCCTCCAAGCACCTCAAATACGGTCCTGCAAGAGATTTCTTGTATAAAATATTATTTATAATAGTAAATCGTGATACCTTCATCCTAAATGCCTTAGGATTTTCATTTCCAGGGATGTGTCCTTCTTTGAGATATCTCATGATTGGAGCCGTCCAGGATTTAGGATCCTCTTCAGGATGCTCTGCTCCAGGATCTTGAATACCCGCTACTTCTTTATCCTGAGGATTTGTTGCAGGATATAAGACATGTAATATTGGTATTTGGGTCCCTTCAGGTATCCTGATCGATGATCCCAAATTTGCTAAGGCATCTGCTTCAGCATTATCTTCCCTTGGTACCTGTTTAAGTATAAAAACATCGAAATATCCTGCTAATTTTTTAAGAATATCGAGATATTCGATTAATTTCTCACCCTTAACTGCATAGGATCCATTAAAATGGTTAGTAATTAACAAAGAGTCAACATATACATGCAAATTTTTGATACTCATACTCTTAGCCAATTCTAATCCTGCAATTAAAGCTTCATATTCTGCCTCATTATTAGTAGCAGGAAATTCACACCTAATTGCCTGGGGTAATATGTCCCCCTGTGGCGATTTTAGTAGTATTCCTAATCCTACTCCTCTTACATTAGATGCACCGTCAGTATATAATGTCTAGGATCCTGAGGATTCTCCTAACTGTTGAACTTCTAGGTCTACCTCGTCCTGAATGTCACTACTAAAGTCAGCCACAAAGTCAGCTAAAGCCTGAGATTTTATGGCATTTCTAGGTTCATATACTAAATCATAAGCACTTAACTTTACTGACCACTTGGCCATCCTGCCCGACATCTCTGGTTTCCTAAGCACATTTTTGACAGGATAATTTGTTTTAACATGTATCATATGTGTCTCGAAATAATGTCTAAGCTTCGTTGATGCCATGACTAATGCTAGTATTAATTTTTCTAAGTGAGAGTACCTAGTTTCAGCATCTAATAAACTTTTACTAACATAATAAACAGGATATTGCTGACCTTCATGATCTTTTATGAGAACGGCACTTACAGCATTCCCTGATACAGCAAGGTACAGGGATAGTGGTTCACCATTTTCAGGCTTCATCAATAGAGGTGCGGTTGAGAGATATCGTTTCAAATCCTGCAAGGCTGCTTCATGCTTCTCCCCCCATTCGAATCTTTTATTCTTCTTCAGGATATCATAAAAATCTTTGCACTTCTCTGAGGATCTCGAGATAAACCTGTTTAAAGCTGCTACTCGCCCTGTCAATCTTTACACGTCCTTCATATTTGAGGGTGATTTTATATCCAGGATAGCTTTGATCTGCTCTAGGCTTGCTTCTATCCCCCTTTTTGTCACCATATATCCAAGAAACTTTCCTGCCCCCACTCTGAAATGGCATTTAGCAGGATTCAGCTTCATGTTGTATTGATCCAAGATATCAAATGCTCCCTTGATATCCTGGAGGTGATCCTCAGCCTTTTTAGATTTCACCACCATATCATCGATATATACCTCCATGGTGTCCCCCAGTTTGTCTTTGAACATCATGTTTACCAATCTTTGGTATGTTGCACCTGCATTTTTCAAACCAAAAGGCATAGCTGTATAACAATAAATACCTGTTGGTGTCATGAAGGCAGTATCCTCCTGGTCAGAAGGCTCCATTTGGATCTGTTGAAATCCTGAGGATGCGTCCATGAAGGTCAGCATTTCATGCCCGGCAGTGGCATCTACCATTGCATCAATGTAGGGAAGAGGAAATGGGTCTTTAGGACAAGCTTTGTTCAAGTCTGTGTAGTCTACACAAACTCTCCATTTCCCATTTTTCTTTTGTACTACAACCACGTTTGCTAGCCATCTTGGGAACTTAACCTCTCTGATCATTCTGGACTTTAATAATCTTTCAACTTCCTCCTGGATAATCGTGTTCCTCTCAGGAGCAAACTTCCTTCTTTTTTGTTGCACAGGCTTGAATGATTTATCAATTCCAAGCTTGTGAGTGATAATATCTTTGGATATGCCTGTCATATCCTCATGCTTCCATGCAAACGTTGACATCCTGCATTTCAAAAAGTTAATTAATTGTTCTTCAATATCCTGAGGGATATTGGTCCCTACGAGCACCGAAATATCGGGATTATCCTGGTCCAGGATAATTTTCTTCACATCTTGCTCCGGATCCTCCACGATATCCTGGGCCCGCGTCTTTAATTGCTATGCTGCACTAGGTTTGGTTGAGGATTTCATCGAGGATGAGTAGCATTCTTTCGCCTCCTGCTGATCACTATCAACTTTGACAACTCCCCAAGGGGTAGGTATCTTGATACATTGGTGATATGTTGATGGCACGGCCTTCATATCGTGAATCCACGGTCTTCCCAGTATGATGTTATAGCAGGATAGAGAATCCATCACACAGAAACGTTGTATCGAGTTGACTCCTTCAACGTATACTGGCAACTTTATCTCTCCCACTGTGTTTCTAGCCTCTCCACTGAACCCAACAAGCACGGTAGACTTTGAAGTGATATCCATTGGAGATACATTCATTCTCTTCAGAGTTTCTAGTTGGATTATGTTGACGGAGCTGCCATTATCAACCAGTATCCTGCGTACAAAATGGTTAGCCACATATAACGTTATTACCAGAGCATCATGGTGAGGATCCTGGACAGTATCCCTGTCATCAGCATCAAAAGTGATCACTTTGTCAGTTGTGAGGGTAGTCATCCTGATAGGTTTGTCTCCCCTTTCGGCCTTAGCTTCCTTTGCATGTCTCTTTGCTGCCGAATACGAAGTTCCACAAATGTCGGATGTCACACCCCGACCACGTATAGCATACAAGACGTGGCGGAAAACGTCGGGGAGTGTTGTAACAGAATTAATTGTTTCAAATCCATGGCAAACAAAGTTGTATTTTATTTATTAAACAAGAGTTTCATTGTCTTAAACAGGAAACAAAGAGTTTATAACATAATTAAACATAGTCTATCTTCATTTTAAGTCTCTAAGGCACAGGTCCGCCCTAGTGTCATGATCATCATCCTACGGAAAAGCACCTGAAAACACATGTGAAAGTAGGTACGTCAGCATAAAAATGCCTGTGAGATACATAGGTTTGTGAAAATAAGATTCATGACTTAAGTTTAAGAAAATGTTTAGTCATGAACCTTGTAATTTGATTTGTTTTGTAAATCGTTTGAAAACAATAAGTTCAGATGATATGTATAAGTAAAGGAATAATGTATGGTTAAATGAATTACCATGTAAAATGAGTTGTATAAAATAAACCGTATTGTAAAACAACGTATTGTGAAAACATGTTACTTGTGTAAAATGTATAAGTCCAAAATGAATGATTTAAATAACGCTATGATATGTAATATAATACAAACACTTATATATAGGAAGTACCAGCGGCGTATCCACCATGCTTGTATCATATTACTCACATTTCGTTACTTAAATCACTTAACCAACCAACAATGTATAATGTCTATGTTTAAACAAATTGTCAAAAGTCCTTGTATAAACCATGTCAAATGTTGACAGTCCAAAAGTAGTCAAGTAATGTGTAACAAATGTTATGTCTTGTAAGTAAAGTATTGTCAAATAGTCCAAATGTAGAAATGTACAAAACAAAGTAATTTGAATATATCAAAAAGTTATGTTTTGTAAAGTAATGCATGTTACATTGATACAAACATTTATGTGGTAAGTTAACGCATACATTCAAGCCTTGAGACAGTCGGATAACCCTTTCAGTCAAGGTTATCAAAAGAAATGTTTTCGGATTCAGTCATTCCTTACATCCAAACAAACCCGGGATGTCAGGAATGGGATTTGTCAAGTCCTATGGTACCAGTACTTACTACCGAGCGGCGTAGCTAATGTTAATGAACATATAATAGTCTCGTTTGTGCAAACCAAATGTCATAGCAAAAGTGAACATGTTATATGAAAACAATGTACTAAGTATGCTAAGTTAACATACAAAGCAGAAAAGTCTTGTAAATCAATGTGCTAGCATGCTATCAGTCAACATACATAGCAGAAATGTAATGTAAAACAATGTACTAAGTATGCACACAATGGACATACATAGCATGAAATGTAATGAAATCATGTACTATAATGTACTAACAAACATAGTCGGTATATGATGTGAAACAGGAAAGCATGAAAGTAACAAGTAGGCACATGTGTTCCACCCCAAAACGTTTGGAAAAAAAACAGTAAAAGAGGGGTCTATGTACTCACTTGAGATTGCTCAGAAGTCCTAAGATAACCACCAAGCAATGCTAGAGATCTCGGAATATCAAACGGCACCTAATATAGGTAACTACATTAATAAACCGGACCTAAATCGGAAGATCGGATAGAATGAGGGTTCGTAAACCAAATGAGTATGGGAACTCATGTAGTATGGTTTAACAAAGCCTACGTACTAAATGAAACCTAACCTAAGTGCTTGTGACCCATTACGACCCGTTTAGGTAGCTTATGCTACTTTAACGCGTCGTTCGCGTGAAACGTGTTCGGACCGCCTAACTAGTCCTATGACAAGTAATATATGCCTTAACATGTCTAATATGGTTTTCAAATCAGTTTAGATGTCAAAAGTTATGTTACATATGTTTAAAATGAATTTTGGCCTCATAGGGGTATTTTGGTAATTTACCTAAGGCATATAAACTACCTATCAAACAACTACTTAAACGAAGCGACCATAAGGTATAACCTCATAAGGTTATTCCCTATATACTATGGTCACCTAATGTGCTTGGTCGGATCCTAATGATCGACCAAACGGGTCGGGTTCGAAAGTATAAGCGATTGTTTAGATCGCTTACCTTACGACCCTATATAAGCACTAAAGTAAAAGTGACGAGCTAAGCATGCTAAAACATGCTTAACTAAGTTTAGAAAACAGGTTTGGTATCAAAACAAATGGTTTTGATACCCTTAAGTAGTTTGGTTACAAAATACGCAAGAATACGTATTCTGACCGAAACTACGGCTCGTCAGTGAGCCTAGATAACGTGGTAATCAGTAGGTATAGTCACTAGGGACTATAACCATCGTGATCACGCTCACGTTATGAAGTTCAAACGAACTTCGCATCGACCATAAACTGGTCAATGCAGAAAGTCAAACAAAGTTTGACTTTCGGACTCGAAAAGCAATAAAAGAACGAAGGAACACTTACGAAGGGTCCCCGAATGCTAATCTTGATCAAAATAGCTCAGGTATGAAACAAAGGTTTCAACTTAGAGCACAAATGATCAGATTCTTGTGAGAAATGAAGTGAAATGTGATGGGTATTTATAGATTTCGGTCCACCGTTAGGATCGTTCCTTGGAGAAGAGGGAATGATCACATCCCTACACTTGTTGTAATGTTGTGGTTACTGATTTTGGACACCATAAGAGTTTAACATGTGGCACTTGACCTTTGGGGGATGCTAGGGGATGTTAATCTTGTGTTTAAATGACCTTTCCTGATCAGAAGGGGCCTAGCGTGACGCTAGGGGGGGCTAGGCGTCGCGCTAGGGGTCCCCTGATCAGCAAACAATTTCAAATGTCCACCTTTCAGTCCCCGTTGCGTATTAAGGCCATTTCCGACGTGTTTAAGGTTCGTTAAATCATTTTCAAGGCTCCATAAGGATGCCTAAACATTGTGGGCATGAAACATGTTCAAAAATATGCCGGATGTCAGTTCGTTTGGTCGTACGAACACGATGTTCGGTTAATTACGACGGAATGCGCATAAGCGCGAAAAACGATCTAAATGACGCCACGAACGGATTTTTCTCATGCCAAACACTAAAATAAAATATTATAGTGCTTACAAAAATTTTTGGATGTCCGGATGTATTCAGAACATGAGTTATGCGCAAAAGTGCAAACTTGTGCACTTTTTGACACTTTTAGTCCCTGAATGACCCAAAAGTTTATTTTAGCGCACCGAACCCCTTAAAGCCTATTTCTAAGCTATGTAAAGGATATTTAAGGTGTGTTTAACTTATGGTCATGTTCCGAAATGTTCGTTACAGTTCAAATTGACATACTTTCGTAGTTTGTCAAGTTTAGTCCCTGTAAGAGAATTACCTTTGTTTTTGCCATACCAAAGCCTTCAAAACTTATTTCTAAGTTATGTAGAGGTTATTTAAGGTATGTTAAGTATATGTTGATGTTCCGGAGTATTTGTCGCATTAAACTAAGTACGTTTACGCACCAGTTTGCGTATAACTCTCCAGAAAGTGATATAGAGTTTGAAATTGGATAAAAGTCAAAACATGAAAAATGTAAAACACAACCAAACAAACATTGGGATCAAATAACATTGTTTTATTGATAATAGAACTGTTCACAAGCACGGATGTTACAGTCTTCCCTACTTGTGGAAATTTCGTCCCGAAATTTATTTAGAGGAAACTCGTGGGAAAAGATGCGGATATTTCGCCTTCATTTGATCCTCGCGTTCCCAAGTAAACTCAGGTCCACGTTTAGCTTCCCAGCGAACTTTGACCAAAGGAATGCGCTTGCGTTTGAGCCACTTGACTTCACGTTCCATGATTTCCACTGGCTTCTCAACAAATTTCAGTGTTTTGCCAACACGAATTTCGTCAAGCGGTATGTGGAGGTTCTCATCAGCTAAACACCTCTTGAGATTGGACACGTGGAAAGTTGGATGAACATTTCCCAGTTCAGGAGGTAACTCAAGTCTGTAGGCTACCTTTCCGATTCTTTCGACGATCTTGAATGGTCCAACGTATCTAGGTGCAAGTTTTCCTTTCTTTCCAAATCTGATCACACCTTTCCAAGGTGAGACCTTAAGTAACACTCGATCACCGACTTGAAATTCTAAGGCCTTGCGTTTTGGGTCCGCGTAACTCTTCTGACGGCTTCTAGCTGTCTGAAGGTTATCACGAACTTTCTTGATCTTGTCAGTAGTCTCTAAAATGAGGGCAGGTCCAGTAAGTTGAGCCTCGCCGATCTCATTCCAGCAGACTGGTGAACGACATTTTCGACTATAGAGAGCCTCGAAAGGAGCCATTTTGATGCTGGTGTGATAACTGTTGTTGTAGGAGAATTCAATCAACTTAAGATGTGAATCCCAACTACCACCAAAATCAATCACACAAGCTCTAAGCATATCCTACAGAGTCTGGATTGTTCTCTCAGATTGACCATCCGTTTGCGGATGATAAGCTGTGCTCAGATTAAGTTGGGTCCCCATAGCAGATTGCATGGTTCTCCAAAAATGAGAAGTGAAACGAGCATCTCTGTCAGAAATGATGTTTAAAGGAACACCATGTCGAGCCACAATTTCATCCACATAGATTTGTGCAAGTCTGTCAGCAGGAAAATCCTCGCGGATTGGCAAGAAATGCGCTGACTTAGTAAGACGATCAACAACTACCCAGATGGCATCATGACCTTTCTTTGTGCGCGGAAGTTTAGTAACAAGATCCATAGTAATGTTTTCCCATTTCCAAACTGGGATCTCCGGTTGCACCAATAAACCAGAAGGACGCTGATGTTCAGCCTTAACCTTAAGACAAGTAAGGCATTTTGATACATATAAGGCAATGTCTTTCTTCATACCAGGCCACCAATAGTGAATACGAAGATCCTTATACATCTTATCTGAGCCCGGATGAATAGAATAACGAGACTTATGGGCTTCATCCATAAGCAAGGTACGAAGATCATCCTGGCTTGGGACCCACAAACGGTCCATGAAGTAATACGATCCATTGTCCTTCAGTTCCAGAGCAGGTGTTATGTGATAGGGAAATTCCTTATCCATCAAACCTTGTGAAACACAAGATTGTTGAGCCTGAGAAATGCGGGCTTGGATATCGGATCGAGCTTGAATAAAAGATTGAACATGAACACAATGAAGCTTAGTACGTTCCTTACGACTCAATGCATCGGCTATGACATTCGCCTTACCAGGATGGTAGCGAATTTCGCAGTCATAGTCGTTTAGAAGCTCGACCCAACGTCGTTGCCTCATGTTGAGTTCTTTCTGGTTGAAGATATGCTGAAGACTTTTGTGGTCCGTGAAAACCACACATTTTGTACCGTACAAATAGTGTCTCCAGATCTTTAGAGCGAAAACAACTGCACCCAACTCAAGATCATGAGTGGTGTAGTTCTTCTCATGTATCTTCAACTGCCTCGATGCATATGCTATGACTTTGTTCCTTTGCATCAGGACACAGCCAAGACCCAATTTAGATGCATCGCAATAAACGACGAAATCATCATTGCCCTCAGGCAAAGTTAGAATAGGTGCGTCACAAAGTTTCTGCTTCAAGTGTTGAAAAGCTTCCTCTTGCTTGAATCCCCAATCAAAGGGTTTGTTCTTCTGAGTTAGAGCAGTTAGAGGAACTGCAATCTTTGAGAAGTTTTCTATGAAGCGGCGGTAATAACCCGCCAGACCAAGAAAAGAACGAACTTCAGTAGGAGTAGTAGGCGTATCCCAATCCTTAGTCGCACTGATCTTGGAGGGATCTACATGAATACCTCGTTCGTTGACAATATGTCCTAAGAATTGAACTTCTTTAAGCCAGAATTCACACTTGGAGAATTTGGCGAAAAGTTGCTCTTTCTTTAGGAGTTCCAGAGTAAGACGAAGATGTTGCTCGTGATCAGCTCGCGTCTTAGAGTAAATCAAGATGTCATCAATAAAAACAATGACGAACTGATCCAAATAAGGCTTGCAGACCCTATTCATTAAGTCCATGAAAACAGCAGGAGCATTAGTCAAACCGAATGGCATGACTGTGAATTCATAATGCCCATACCGAGTACGGAACGCTGTCTTGGGAATGTCTTCTTCATGCACCCGAAGTTGATGATATCCAGATCGCAGATCAATCTTCGAAAAATAAGAAGCGCCTTGTAACTGATCAAAGAGGTCGTCTATGCGAGGTAGGGGATATCGATTCTTGATGGTAAGCTTGTTAAGCTCACGATAATCGATACACATCCTAAAAGATCCATCCTTCTTCTTGACAAAAAGAACGGGAGCACCCCAGGGTGAAAAGCTAGGACGGATAAAACCTTTGTCAGAGAGTTCCTGAAGCTGCTTAGACAACTCTTGCATCTCGGACGGTGCAAGACGATATGGGGCTCTGGCAATGGGATTTGCACCAGGTACGAGATCAATGCGGAACTCGACTTGGCGTGCTGGGGGTAGCCCAGGTAACTCTTCAGGGAAAACTTCAGAATACTCCCGAACGACAGGAATATCTGAAATAGACTTACCCTTGCCTTTATCTGCTGTAACATGTGCTAAGAAGGCCACATAATTCTTTCACAGATACTTCCGAGCTTTAAAACAAGACATGAGTTTGAGACCACCGGCAGGTTTCTCACCTTGAACCTGTAGGATCTCGCCTGTCGAAAGTGGCACACGAACAATCTTCTCAGAACAAACTATCTCTGCACGATGCTTAGACAACCAATCCATACCCACTATGACGTCGAAGCTTCCAAGTTGCATAGGCGTGAGGTCAATAGGAAAAAGATGGTCGTTGAGGTTCAACTGGCAGTTGCGAAGAACAGAATCAAGAACAATGGGTTCGCCACTAGCAACTTCTACTGTCAAAGGTTTACCTAGTTTTGTTCTAGACACGCGAAGTAATGGCTCAAAAGACAATGACACAAAACTCTTGTCGGCACCCGAATCAAAAAGAACAGATGCAGGCTGATTATTAATAAAGAACGTACCGTTCACCACATTATCGTCCGCCTGCGCCTCTTGGGCATTCAAGTTAAAAGCTCGTCCTCGAGCCTGAGCCTGATTTTGGTTCTGATTCTGATTTTGGTTGGCTAGTCTTGGGCACCGGTTCCTGTAGTGGGTCAGATCCCCACAATTGTAGCACGAACCAGGAGGAAAATGAGGTCGTGCAGCTTGACCTTGTTGCTGAGCAACAGGCTGAGCAACTTGTTGGGCTTGGTTCTGAACTGCCTGGTTCTGGTTAACAGGAATGCGGCAGGTGGCAGCAAGATGACCAGGCCTTCCGCAGTTGGTGCACTGATGACACTGGAGGTGTGGTTGATGATGGCCGTTACACCTGTTGCACAAAGGTGCATTGCCAAGATAAGGCTTCTTGGCTAGTGGTTGCGCAGGCTGATTTGGTGCAGCTTGAGCCTGTGCAGTAACAGCATAGTTTTGGGAACCCTTCCGCTTCCTAGACCCTCCAGAATTCTTTCCCTTCTTGTTTTGACCTTTCTTGCTATCTTCCTTATCAGACACCTGCTTCTTACCCTTGTCACCCTTTTTGTGCAGCTTCCCCTTTCGAACCTGCGACTCAGTCAATGTCGCTGCTAACTCAATCGCCTGACGGAGTGTGGCAGGGTTACTACCAGTAATGATGTCTTGTACTGAGTCAGGTAGGCCGTCGATGTATCTTTCGATAACCTTGTCGAGTGGGGTAACCATAGTTGGGCAAAGCAGACTCAACTCTTCAAACCTATCAGTATAAGCCCTGTGCTCGCCACTGTCTTGTTTCAAGTCCTCAAACTCTTTCTCCAACGCTCGCTGTTCATGACGAGGACAGAATTCCCTCATCATAAGGGCCCTAAGTTCAGCCCAAGTTTGCGCTAGAGCAACTTCTGCACCCCGATCTCTCATAACCCCGTTCCACCATGTGAGAGCCCTCTTCTGAAACACGCTCGAAGAAAACTCGACCTTGCGATTATCCGGACACTGCACGTGGCGGAAAGTATTCTCAATGCTCTCGAACCATTGAAGAAGCCCAGTCGCTCCCTCAGAACCACTAAACTTGAGTGGTTTAGCCGAGTTAAAATCCTTGTATTTGCATGGAGCATTGTTGTTGTTGTTGGCTTGGTGCCATTGAGCAAAGAGATTTGGGAATTGAGCAGCCATCTGTTGCGCAATGATTTCTGCCAGTTCGGCAATCGCTATTTGGTTTTCGCGTCGAGGAGGCATTCTAAAAGAGGAAAACATGAAAGGAAACGAGTGAGATGATTGGATGAAAAGAATGAGATGAAACAAAATTAACAAACGCAAAGATGGTGGTCATTTGTCCGTATCACAAAGTAAATAAACGACACACAGTGACTAATCAAAGTAAATGGATCAAAAATAATGTATTGCGAAGACATGCTCGCCTATAAGTGAACACTCATCCCAAGAATTCCCAGGTAAGCACAACTGGTCTCGCGTCTGATGAGATATATACGAAGTGCTTGCCTAGACAGAAAACCCAGAATACAGGCATTCACTCTTCCAGTTTGCACGTGTTCACATTATTTAAAACCCAAAACCTTGACGAGATTTTGAAAATTTGAAGGCACAAGGCCAAATATTTAGTCAAACTAGAAGGGTTCAAAACCTTACAAAAGAGGGTTCAAAACCTTGTAATAAATCATTCAAAAATAGAAGATTGTTTTTCAAAAATCATTTCGGAAAAATTTGGTTTTTGTTTTGATAATCACCTAAGGATAGGCGATGTGCATGTTTTAAGATCTAAACACAAGATAACTTGTGTTAGGGTCCTAGAAAGGTTATAGTCTAAGTCAAAGCATTACTAATAACCTAATTCCCTATAACCATTGGCTCTGATACCAACTCTTCTGTCACACCCCGACCACGTATAGCATACAAGACGTGGCGGAAAACGTCGGGGAGTGTTGTAACAGAATTAATTGTTTCAAATCCATGGCAAACAAAGTTGTATTTTATTTATTAAACAAGAGTTTCATTGTCTTAAACAGGAAACAAAGAGTTTATAACATAATTAAACATAGTCTATCTTCATTTTAAGTCTCTAAGGCACAGGTCCGCCCTAGTGTCATGATCATCATCCTACGGAAAAGCACCTGAAAACACATGTGAAAGTAGGTACGTCAGCATAAAAATGCCTGTGAGATACATAGGTTTGTGAAAATAAGATTCATGACTTAAGTTTAAGAAAATGTTTAGTCATGAACCTTGTAATTTGATTTGTTTTGTAAATCGTTTGAAAACAATAAGTTCAGATGATATGTATAAGTAAAGGAATAATGTATGGTTAAATGAATTACCATGTAAAATGAGTTGTATAAAATAAACCGTATTGTAAAACAACGTATTGTGAAAACATGTTACTTGTGTAAAATGTATAAGTCCAAAATGAATGATTTAAATAACGCTATGATATGTAATATAATACAAACACTTATATATAGGAAGTACCAGCGGCGTATCTACCATGCTTGTATCATATTACTCACATTTCGTTACTTAAATCACTTAACCAACCAACAATGTATAATGTCTATGTTTAAACAAATTGTCAAAAGTCCTTGTATAAACCATGTCAAATGTTGACAGTCCAAAAGTAGTCAAGTAATGTGTAACAAATGTTATGTCTTGTAAGTAAAGTATTGTCAAATAGTCCAAATGTAGAAATGTACAAAACAAAGTAATTTGAATATATCAAAAAGTTATGTTTTGTAAAGTAATGCATGTTACATTGATACAAACATTTATGTGGTAAGTTAACGCATACATTCAAGCCTTGAGACAGTCGGATAACCCTTTCAGTCAAGGTTATCAAAAGAAATGTTTTCGGATTCAGTCATTCCTTACATCCAAACAAACCCGGGATGTCAGGAATGGGATTTGTCAAGTCCTATGGTACCAGTACTTACTACCGAGCGGCGTAGCTAATGTTAATGAACATATAATAGTCTCGTTTGTGCAAACCAAATGTCATAGCAAAAGTGAACATGTTATATGAAAACAATGTACTAAGTATGCTAAGTTAACATACAAAGCAGAAAAGTCTTGTAAATCAATGTGCTAGCATGCTATCAGTCAACATACATAGCAGAAATGTAATGTAAAACAATGTACTAAGTATGCACACAATGGACATACATAGCATGAAATGGAATGAAATCATGTACTATAATGTACTAACAAACATAGTCGGTATATGATGTGAAACAGGAAAGCATGAAAGTAACAAGTAGGTACATGTGTTCCACCCCAAAACGTTTGGAAAAAAAAAGTAAAAGAGGGGTCTATGTACTCACTTGAGATTGCTCAGAAGTCCTAAGATAACCACTAAGCAATGCTAGAGATCTCGGAATATCAAACGGCACCTAATATAGGTAACTACATTAATAAACCGGACCTAAATCGGAAGATCGGATAGAATGAGGGTTCGTAAACCAAATGAGTATGGAAACTCATGTAGTATGGTTTAACAAAGCCTACGTACTAAATGAAACCTAACCTAAGTGCTTGTGACCCATTACGACCCGTTTAGGTAGCTTATGCTACTTTAACGCGTCGTTCGCGTGAAACGCGTTCGGACCGCCTAACTAGTCCTATGAAAAGTAATATATGCCTTAACATGTCTAATATGGTTGTCAAATCAGTTTAGATGTCAAAAGTTATGTTACATATGTTTAAAATGAATTTTGGCCTCATAGGGGTATTTTGGTAATTTACCTAAGGCATATAAACTACCAATCAAACAACTACTTAAACGAAGCGACCATAAGGTATAACCTCATAAGGTTATTCCCTATATACTATGGTCACCTAATGTGCTTGGTCGGATCCTAATGATCGACCAAACGGGTCGGGTTCGAAAGTATAAGCGATTGTTTAGATCGCTTACCTTACGACCCTATATAAGCACTAAAGTAAAAGTGACGAGCTAAGCATGCTAAAACATGCTTAACTAAGTTTAGAAAACAGGTTTGGTATCAAAACAAATGGTTTTGATACCCTTAAGTAGTTTGGTTACAAAATACGCAAGAATACGTATTCTGACCGAAACTACGGCTCGTCAGTGAGCCTAGATAACGTGGTAATCAGTAGGTATAGTCACTAGGGACTATAACCATCGTGATCACGCTCACGTTATGAAGTTCAAACGAACTTCGCATCGACCATAAACTGGTCAATGCAGAAAGTCAAACAAAGTTTGACTTTCGGACTCGAAAAGCAATAAAAGAACGAAGGAGCACTTACGAAGGGTCCCCGAATGCTAATCTTGATCAAAATAGCTCAGGTATGAAACAAAGGTTTCAACTTAGAGCACAAATGATCAGATTCTTGTGAGAAATGAAGTGAAATGTGATGGGTATTTATAGATTTCGGTCCACCGTTAGGATCGTTCCTTGGAGAAGAGGGAATGATCACATCCCTACACTTGTTGTAATGTTGCGGTTACTGATTTTGGACACCATAAGAGTTTAACATGTGGCACTTGACCTTTGGGGGATGCTAGGGGATGTTAATCTTGTGTTTAAATGACCTTTCCTGATCAGAAGGGGCCTAGCGTGACGCTAGGGGGGGCTAGGCGTCGCGCTAGGGGTCCCCTGATCAGCAAACAATTTCAAATGTCCACCTTTCAGTCCCCGTTGCGTATTAAGGCCATTTCCGACGTGTTTAAGGTTCGTTAAATCATTTTCATGGCTCCATAATGATGCCTAAACATTGTGGGCATGAAACATGTTCAAAAATATGCCGGATGTCAGTTCGTTTGGTCGTACGAACACGATGTTCGGTTAATTACGACGAAATGCGCATAAGCGTGAAAAACGATCTAAATGACGCCACGAACGGATTTTTCTCATGCCAAACACTAAAATAAAATATTATAGTGCTTACATAAATTTTTGGATGTCCGGATGTATTCAGAACGTGAGTTATGCGCAAAAGTGCAAACTTGTGCACTTTTTGACACTTTTAGTCCCTGAATGACCCAAAAGTTTATTTTAGCGCACCGAACCCCTTAAAGCCTATTTCTAAGCTATGTAAAGGATATTTAAGGTGTGTTTACCTTATGGTCATGTTCCGGAATGTTCGTTACAGTTCAAATTGACATACTTTCGTAGTTTGTCAAGTTTAGTCCCTGTAAGAGAATTAACTTTGTTTTTGCCATACCAAAGCCTTCAAAACTTATTTCTAAGTTATGTAGAGGTTATTTAAGGTATGTTAAGTATATGTTGATGTTCCGGAGTATTTGTCGCGTTAAACTAAGTACGTTTACGCACCAGTTTGCGTATAACTCTCCAGAAAGTGATATAGAGTTTGAAATTGGATAAAAGTCAAAACATGAAAAATGTAAAACACAACCAAACAAACATTGGGATCAAATAACATTGTTTTATTGATAATAGAACTGTTCACAAGCACGGATGTTACATCGGGATCGGCTGGACCACCCCAGGTACACTGGATATCATGTCCTTCAACTTTTGAAGTTCCCTAGTAAGTGCTGATGTTACACCTGTATCCTGCAAAGATCCACTATTGTTAGTAGCATGAGTATTATTATTATTTGACACGTTACCCGTTGGAGGATTTTGCCCATATCCTGAAGCATATCCTGAGCTCCTCATGGTTGACATCCTGACCGAGGATGGTATTTCAGGAGTATGATTCTGAGGAAGGCTGGGCACAATATTCCCCCTGTTATCCTCAGTATACACAGCTGAACTAAAGTTCAACGCTCTGGGATGTAATGGAGTGACATTATCCTCAGCAGATCTGCTCGAGCCAGACTTCAGGAGTTGTATTTCTCTTAAAAGCATTTGGTTTGTTTCCTGTTGCTGCCTCATTTGTTCCTGCACACTTCCAAATAAAGTAAGAATTTCATCATTAGAAGCTAGAACGGGAGCAGATTCTTGAACACTGTGAGTAGGGATAATATCCTGAGGTCGTGAAGAGGCTGGCATCCTTGGAGGAGGAGGTGGAAGCACTGAACCAGTAGTAGCAGAAGTCACAGCAGACACAGTAGAGGAACTCATGTTTGATCTTGAGGCCATTATGGACAATGTGGCAAAAAGTTTTGAAAATAGAAAACCGATTAGCGATTTGACAAAAATTTTTAGTAAAGAGAGCACCACTTGCCCCACGGTGGGCGCCAAATTGTTTTGGTCAAAAATGACCTAAGCAATTTAGTGATCAAATTAGTAAAGTGAGGTAGTGTGCTAGAAAGTGTATTGAAAATAAACTTGTTAAGTTATTTAGAAAATCAGTATTCAGGATACGGCTCAGGATATCGAGCTGTATCTATGATCAAACTATGAGCAAAAGTAAAGTAGACGACACGAGATGTACGAGGAAAGCCCTTGATCAATCTAGATCGCCGGCATAAAACCTCGGGAGCTGACAATCGCAGCTGCCTTGTTATTCTATCGCTTCAAATATCAGGATACAGTGCAGGATGTGGTGCGGATCGACTATGTGTTACAATGAAATTTGAATACAAGTGTGGTGTTTGCAATGAGCTAGAGAGTGAAAGTGTTCGAGAGTGTAAGTGTAAATTGTGTGCCTTAAACTGATCCGTCCCCATCTATTTATAGTAAAGATAATGTAACAAACTACCCTAAACTTCCGGGATCCACCGAATATTCCTTAATCGAACGTTGTAGACCTGGTCTTTCGGGTTCAACGTCTCTCCTTCAACAAACACGTCCGAGTCTTGAGGAGAAGAAGTCCACTTGACCGTTAGCAAGTCTCAGCCTTTAACCTGCACGTGGTTAATTCAATAAACCTCAGGATACCACCCAAGATGTTAGCAATATCCTCTTCCAGCATCCTGGTCACAAATAAACAAATAAAGGCAGGATATTGGTCAGGATATGTATGCTTAGAAAATGAGCCATAACAACGATCTGGTCAATATCCTGCACTGTATCCTGACATTTGAAGTAATAAGAAGAACAAGGCAGCTGCGATTGTCAGCTCCCAAGGTTTTGTGCCGACGATCTAGATTGATCAAGTGCTTTCCTCATACATCTCGTGTCACCCTTTACTTTTCGCTCATTGTTTGATCATAGATATAGCCCGGTATCCTGAGCTATATCCTGAAAACTGTTTTTGAAAATAACTAAACCAGGACATTTTCGATACACATTCTTAGCACACTACCTCACAATACTAATTTGATCACTTAATTGCTTAGGTAATTTTTGACCAAAACAAGTAGTAATGTATTTTATGTACCAAATACAAACACAAAAGCAGCGCAACATGGTTTGCTCTTATCTTAATGTGAAATTGTTTCATAAGTTTTTATTACAAACTATTCATTTAAATAATATTTAATTCTAATAAATTAAAAAAAGGAAAGAAAATTTTTGATTGGTTGAAAAGAGGAGTCCACCAACATTCATCATCTTTACCATCTTCGTGGTGTGAGGCTGCAACAGCCTCACACCCTTTCATCGGTGATTGATGTGCTAAAAGTAGTCTATTAATTAATAACTAAATTAACTTAATCTAGACACTAAGTTATACTCCAGACTCTCTAAAACTCGACTAAACTACTAACCAACAAGAGAACTGATCGACTCTAGTAAAGCTAGGTCAGTCCGGAAATCGAACCCACTAGACTCTTTTGATTACGTAAACTAGACTCACTAGACCTATTGACAGACACGACGAACTGTTTTTATATTTTGAGGGGGGGGTTTCTAAAATCCTAAAATTGCAATTAAAATAAATACTAACTAAGAAGAACAAACTAAGACACGAATAAGGCTTTAGATTTTTACTCTGATGATGGTGAAACGATTACCTTATGACAACTGTGCTCTGTAAACGATGTACGATGTAAAACAATGTCAATTATCAATAAAACAATGTGTTTTGGGTGTTATTATGTGTGTTTGATGATTTTACGATTTGATTCGAGTTCGATTTCAAGCTTTAAATCGCTTTCTGGAAAGTTATACGCAAACTGATGCGTAAACGTAATCAGTTTATCGCGAAAAACACTCTGGAATAGTGAAATAGGCTTAACATGCCTTAAATAACCTAAACATAACTTAGAAATAAGTTTTGGAAGGTTTGGTGTGTCGAAAACAAGTTTATTCGATCGCAGGGACTAATTGTGTCAAACTGTGAAACTTGCCGATTTGTATAGTAACATTCCGAAACATGATGATAAGTTAAAATAACATAAATATCCTTTTCATAGCTTTGAAATAGGCTTTGAGGGGTTCGGTATGCGAAAATAAACTTTTTGATCAAAAAGGGACTAAAAGCATCAATAAGTGTATAAGTTTGCATTTTCGCGCATATCTTACGTTCTGAACATATCAGGACATCCAAAAACTATTGTAATCATTAATATGTTTTATTTTAGTGATTGGAATGCAAAAATGCCATTCATCGCGCAATTTGGATCATTTTTGCGTCCGTTCGAGTTTTCGTCGTAATTAACCGAATAACGCAACCGTACGACCAAACGAACCGACATCCGAGATGTTTTTGAGCATATTTTAAGTTCCCTATACTTTAAATTCATTTTAGAGCTTTGAAATGGGGTTAACGGGGCTTAAACGTGCCGAAAATCAAGTTTTAAGCATGCAGGGATCTGTTTCGTCAATTCTGGAAACTTAGAACTGAGCTCCCCCGAGCCACGCGCCAAGACCAGTGTTACCTGGCACGCCACGTGACAGGGACCCAAACTCAGCATTCATTTTTCAGCAACTGGCTTGATTTTCAGGGTCTTATGTGTAAAATTCTCAATACCTGGAGCTGGTTTTCGACTTCCATTGTATTGTAATACCATGTGCACAAGTGTAGGGTCAAGATTACACCTTCCTAACACTTGGAATGATCTTGATGATCCAATCTTCCTATAAATAGACATGGGTTCTTCATTTTTTCCTTACTCATTTCATTCAAGACCTGCTCTAAGTTGGAGTTTCCTCTAGTTGAAGCTTCATACCTGAGCAATTCTTGAGTTTTCTCGTTCTAATCTTCAAGCTTAGACCTTTTGTAAGCTTCTTTCATGCTTTTCAAGCATGAAAAGTCAAACAGTGTTTGACTTTCTGCTTTGACCATGAGTTGGTCAACACAAAGTTCGTTTGAACTTTGCCACTTGAGCCTAATCACAATGGTTATAGTCCCTTGTGACTTTTATAGGGTCGTAAGATATGCGGTCTTAACCACCGCTTAGACTTTCGAACCCGACCCATTTGATCGATCGTTAGGATCCGACCAAGCATATTTGTGACCATAGTTGTATAGGGAATAACCTTCCGAGGTTATACCTTATGGTCACTTAGTTTAATTAGTTGTATGATAGGTAGTTTATATGCCTTAGGTATGGTAAATGACCAAAATGCCCTTTTCATGCATAATTGGGTTTTAAGCATGTGTAACCTAACTTTTGTCACCTAAACTGATTATGCAACATATTTAAACATGTTAGGGCATATAATACTTGTCATAGGACTAGTTAGGCGTCTCGAACGCGCATTTGCGTGAACGTTCCGTTAAAGTGGCGTAAGTTACCTTAATGGGTTGTAACGGGTCGTAAGCACTTAGGATAAGTTCCGATTTAGAATGTAGGCTTTGTTAAACCATATCACATGAGTTCCAATACTCATTTGGTTTACAAGACTTCATTCTACCCGATCTTCCGATTTAGGTGTCGATTTATTAACTATCGATTCGATTACTAGGTGCTACTTGAATCCTTTGGTTTACTCGAGCTTTGCTAGTTCATTAGATCGAGGATACTTTGCACTTCGATGTGAGTACATAGTTCCCCTATTTTACTATTTTCAATTGTTTTGGGGTGATTCATATCTGTTAAACGATTTCGATGCTTTCAAACGATGATTTAAAAAAAATACTATGGTTTATATTAAACAAGAACAATTTCGATAATGTGAACGAACTTGTTGGACGTATTTACATAACGAATAACATTCATTAACATTGATCAAGCTGACCAGTATTAGGTTATGGTACCATAGAATCTGACAAATCCCGTTATCGGACCGCACCCATGGTTATGTATGGGGGTTATGTGGGTAACGACTGAACCTGTTAATTGTTAACTTACCCTTTGGTGGTTTGTTAATACGAGTTGAACAATGGACGAGTTACGAAGGTTTGAATGTATTCCACGAGACGACCAAAAGTAGTTTTCACAACTAAAACGAGAACGATTTGAACGATTGAACGATTTAGAACAATTTGAACGATTGAAACGATTGAACAATTTAAACGATTTTGAACAAGTTAAAAAAATTGAACGAACGATTGTTTTTTTTTTGTTAGTGTTTAGATAACGGGACGGGTGTAATGTGATAAAAACATGGTAGATACGCCGCTGGTACTTCATATATATAAGTGTTTTTATCATATTACATATCGTGACGTTATTTAGTTCACTTGGGTGAACGATTTGAAACGATGTCATACAAATGATGTTTACTAAACGATATAAACCATACGAGTTTTATTATGAGAACGATTTACGATTTGGGTTTACATAAACAAATGCTTTGAGTTAAGATTCAGGGCATCGAGGTTTTATAAACGATAACCACCTGTTTTGACTTGGTTATTCACTCTACGATACAAATGTTTTACAAAACAAGGTTTTCCAATATCGATTAACGAAGTTGTACGAGTTATTTCAACATGTAAACGAGCCATGAATCTGACACTCACACAAAACCTATGTACTCGCCGGCATTTCTTTGCTGACTTTATTTTTACATATGTTTCAGGTGGTGTTGAATGATGTTGATTGCTAATAGGATGCATGCTCACTTAGGACTGGACAAGGCCTTAGTGACTTAATAACAATGATAAACGATATGTAAACTTGTTTGTTTGTTTTGTTTCAAAGACAATGTTAATGTTTAATATTCTAATAAAACGAAACTTTTGAATCCATGGTTAATAATTCTGCCACTCCACTCCCCGACGTTTCCGCCACGGTTTCGTTGTTTTAATGCGGTCGGGGTGTGACAGAAGAGTTGGTATCAGAGCCAATGGTTATAGGGAATTAGGTTATTAGTAATGCTTTGACCTAGACTATAACTTTTCTAGGACCCTAACGCAAGTTTTCTTGCGTTTAGATTTTAAAAACAAAACTGTCACCTATCTTTAGTTGATAACCACAACGAGAACACAATAACGAATCCGATTTGAAAATTAATCATCTATTCTTGGATGATTTATTATAAGGTTTTGAACCTCCTAAATTTCAAAATCTCGTCAAAGTTTGGGTCTTATAATGTGAACACGTGCAATCTGGAATGGTGGATGCCTGTATTCTGAGTTTTCTGTCTAAGGCTAGAGTGTTCATACAAATCCACATAATCGGACCAGTCATTCTTACCTAGGAACTCTTGGGGTGAGTGTCCACTTATAGGCTAAAGCATGTCTTCGCGATACATTATATTGACCCATTTACTTTGATTAGTCACTGTGTCTCGTTTGTTTGTTCAAAGTAACGAACGAATGATCGCATTCCTTGTGTTTTGTTGATGTTTTCAATACCTCTTTTGTTTATCCAATTGTCGATCTCACTCGTTTCTCATGTTTCCTTGTTCTTTTAGAATATACCACCTAGACGCGATCCCGAACAGGATGCTGCATTCGCAGCCCTTGTCGCTCAGCAAATCGCAGTTGTGCTTCCGAACCTAGTAACTCAGATCAATTAAGCGAACAACAACAATAATAATAACAATGCTCAGTGCAGTTTTAAAACTTTTAATTCGGCTAAACCATTGAAGTTTTCTGGGTCTCAAGGAGCAACTGCGCTCCTACAATGGTTCGAGAGTTTGGAAAGCACCTTCAGACATGTGCAATGTTCGAATGAGCGTAAGGTTGAGTTTGCCTCCAGTGTTTTCAAGAAGCGTACTCTAACATGCTGGAACGGTATGATGCGTGATAGGGGTGCCGATGTGGCAATGGCACAAATGTGGGAAGAGCTTCGAGCTCTCATGATGAAAGAGTTCTGTCCCCGTCACGAGATTAGAGCTTTGGAATGAGAATTTGACGATTTGAAACAAGATGGGGGAGAGGTGCGTATACGGATCATTATGAAGAGCTTAGTTTGTTGTGTCCTACGATGGTTACCCCGTTGGAGATAGCGATTGAGAGGTATATCGATGGTTTGCCCAATACTGTGCAAGACATTGTGACTGGTAGTAACCCTACCACCGTTCGTCAAGCGATCGAATTGGCTGCTACTCTGACTGAGTCTCAAGTCAGAAAAGGTAAACTGACCTGCAAGGGTGACAAGAAATAGTCGACCGATACCGTTCAAGACAAGGGTGAAGGTAAGGGTATGAAAGGCGAGTCTTCAAGGAGGTTGAGGAAGCGTAAGAGTTCCCAGAACTTTGCAGTCACTGCACAGAATGCTCAGAACCCACCAGCACAACCTCCTGCAAAGAAACAATATGCTGGTACCACACCTCATTGTACTCGATGCAATGGCCATCATGCGACCCAACAAGCTTGCAAACAGTGTATTGCTTGTGTAAACTTGGGCACTTGACCAACATTTGTCGTTTGGACCAGAATCAAGCTATTCAGAATCAAGCTCCAGTTCAAGGGAATGCTGCTAGATTTCCACCTGGTTCATGTTACAACTGCGGTGAAATGGGTCATTTCCACAACAATTGTCTGAGGCTTGCAAATCCGAATGTCAACGCGAATGCCAATGTGAATCCCGCTCGTGGACGAGCATAAAACTTGAACGCCAATGAGGCTCCAGCTGACAACGAGGTTGTCAATGGTACGTTCCTTGTTAACCATCGACCTACATCTGTTCTTTTCGATTCTGGTACCGATAGAAGTTTTGTATCATTGTCATTTGAGCCTTTGCTTGGGATACCTAGAACTAAACTGAGGAAACCCTTATATGTCGAAGTTGCTACTGGTAAACCTCTTGTACTCGATTCTGTGATTCACGATTGTCAATTGAACCTCGATAACCATTTTTTTCCTATTGACCTCACACCGATGCAACTTGGGAGTTTTGATATTATCGTAGGGATGGATTGGTTAACTAAACATCATGCTGAGGTGGTTTGTTTCAATAAGATTGTTCGTATTCCTCTTTCGTCTGGTGAAGTCCTAGAGGTTCGTGGCGAGAAACCATCTGGTGGATTGAAACTCATGTCATGTACGAAGGCCCAAAGTTATTTACGAAAAGGATATGTGGCATTTCTGGCACATGTCACCGAGGAGAAAGGCAAGAGTAAGTGTATTCAAGATATTCTGATTATTCGAGATTATCCAGAGGTGTTTCCTAATGAACTGCCTGGTTTGCCTCCAATTCGTCAAGTCGAGTTTCATATTGACCTTGTACCCAATGCCAACCCGATTGCGAAAGCACCTTATCGTCTTGAACCGTCTGAGATGCAAGGGTTATCGAAACAGCTTCAAGAGTTATCTGATAAAGGATTCATCCGACCAAGTTATTCACCTTGGGGCGCTCCAGTCCTGTTTGTGAAAAAGAAAGATGGGTCTTTTCGAATGTGTATTGATTATCGTGAGCTTAATAAGCTTACCATCAAGAATCGATATCCCCTACCACGAATAGATGATCTTTTTTATCAGCTGCAAGGTGCTACATGTTTTTCCAAGATCAATCTGCATTCTGGGTATCATCAGCTTCGTGTACTTGAAGAAGATATTCCCAAAACTGCTTTCCGCATGAGATATGGACACTACGAGTTCACTATCATGCATTTTGGTTTGACGAATGCCCCAGCTATTTTCATGAACTTAATGAATAGGGTTTGTAAACTTTATTTAAACAAGTTCATCATTGTATTCATTGACGACATCCTCATTTATTCGAAGTCTCGAGCTGATCATGAACAACACCTTCGTTTGACACTAGAACTCCTGAAGAAGGAACAACTTTTTGCTAAATTCTCCAAGTGTGAATTTTGGCTTAAGGAAGTTCAATTTTTGGGTCACATTGTTAACGAGCAGGGTATTCATGTGGATCCTTCCAAAATTGCTGCAATTAAGGATTGGAATACACCTACGACACCCACAGAAATCCGTTCTTTTCTTGGTCTTGCTGGTTATTATCAACGATTTATTTTGAACTTCTCAAAGATCGTGGTTCCACTCACTGCTTTGACTCAAATAAATAAGCCTTTCGAGTGGGGACCTAAACAAGAAGAAGCATTCCAAACGCTTAAACGAAAACTCTGTGATGCTCCTGTTCTATCTTTGCCCGATGGAAACGATGATTTCATTGTCTTTTGTGACGCGTCGAATCTAGGCCTTGGTTGTGTTCTTATGCAACGAGGTAAAGTCATAGCTTATGCGTCGAGACAATTGAAGATCCACGAAAAGAACTACACGACTCATGATCTTGAGTTAGGAGCTGTGGTTTTTGCTCTCAAAATCTAGAGACACTATCTTTATGGCACAAAATGTGTGGTTTTCACCGACCACAAAAGTCTCCAGCACATACTTAATCGGAAGGAGCTGAACATGAGACAACGACGCTGGGTTGAACTCTTAAACGATTATGATTGCGAAATTCGCTACCATCCTGGTAAGGCGAATGTCATAGCCGATGCGCTAAGTCAAAAGAAACGAGCCAAGCTTCATTTTGTTCACACTCTATCCGATATTCAATCTCGTGTCCTTCAAGCACAACGATCTTGTGTAACCAAAGGCTTATTGAAATATGAGCTACCACTTCAACTTGAGCTTAAACTCGAAACGAAAGACGATGGGTTACTTTATTTCAAGGATCAATTATGGGTTTCGAAACAAGATGATCTTCGCACTTTAGTGATGGACGAATCTCATAAGTCTCGATATTCTATCCATCGTGGTGCTAACAAAATGTACAAAGATCTTCGTACTCACTATTGGTGGCCTGGTATGAAGAAGGATATTGTCTTGTATGTATCGAAATGCCTAACTTGTCTCAAAGTCAAGGCTGAACATCAACGACCGTCTGGTTTGCTTGTACAACCAGAGATACCGGTTTGGAAGTGGGAGAACATTGCGATGGATCTCATCACTAAGTTACCACGTACATCTAGAGGTCACGATGCTATTTGGGTTGTTATTGATCGATTAACAAAGTCAGCTCACTTTTTACCGATTCGTGAGGATCTATCTGCTGATAAACTTGCCAAGAGTTATGTTGATGAGATTGTGTCTCGTCATGGTGTTCCTTTGGATATCATCTCCGATCGTGATGCTCGATTTTCATCTCACTTTTGGAAGACCATGCAATCTGCTATGGGAACTCAACTAAATCTAAGCACTGCTTATCATCCCCAAACAGATGGACAATCCGAGAGGACGATTCAAACATTAGAGGATATGCTTAGAGCATGCGTGACAGACTTTGGTGGTAATTGGGATTCTTATCTACCGTTGATTGAATTCTCTTATAACAACAGTTATCATGCTAGCATTAATATGGCACCGTTCGAAGCTTTATACGGTCGAAAATGTCGTTCACCTGTCTGTTGGAATGAGATCGGTGAAGCTCAGCTTACTGGACCTGAGCCCATTCTGGAAACAACAGATAAAATCAAGAAAATTCGCGATAATCTTGTGACAGCTAGAAGCCGTCAAAAGAGTTATACGGATATGCGACGCAAGCCCTTGGAATTTCAAGTTGGCCATGTCCTACTTAAGGTATCCCCTTGGAAGGGAGTGGTGAGATTTGGAAAGAAAGGAAAACTTGCAACTCGATATGTTGGACCATTTAAGATTGTTGAAAGGATCGGAAAGGTTTCCTATCAACTAGAGATACCTCCTAAACTAGGGAATATTCACCCAACATTCCACGTGTCCAATTTATGAAAGTGTTTAGCCGACACTGATCTTCATATTCTACTCGACGAAATTCAAGTTGATGAAACGATGCACTTTGTCGAGAAACCTGTGGAGATAATGGACCGTGCAGTCAAACAGTTGAAGAACAAGCGAATACGATTGGTCAAGGTTCGCTGGGAGTCCAAACGTGGCCCAGAGTTTACTTGGGAATGTGAGGACCAAATGAAAGCGAAATATCCACATTTGTTTTTACAAGTTTCCTCTAGTTAAAATTTCGGGACGAAATTTCCTAATGTAGGGGGGACTGTGACAACTGTGCTCTGTAAACGATGTACGATGTAAAACAATGTCAATTATCAATAAAACAATGTGTTTTGGTGTTATTTTGTGTGTTTGATGATTTTACGATTTGATTCGAGTTCGATTTCAAGCTTTAAATCGCTTTCTTGAAAGTTATACGCAAACTGATGCGTAAACGTAATCAGTTTATCGCGACAAACACTTCGGAACAGTGACATAGGCTTAACATACCTAAATAACCTAAACATAACTTAGAAATAAGTTTTGGAAGGTTTGGTGTGTCGAAAACAAGTTTATTCGATCGCAGGGACTAATTGTGTCAAACTGCAAAACTATGCCGATTTGTTTAGTAACATTCCGGAACATGATGATAAGTTAAACATACCATAAATATCCTTTTCATAGCTTCGAAATAGGCTTTGAGGGGTTCCAGGATGCGAAAATAAACTTTTTGATCAAAAAGGGACTAAAAGCGTCAAAAAGTGTATAAGTTTGCATTTTCGCGCATATCTTACGTTCTGAACATATCCGGACATCCAAAAATTATTTTAATCGTTAAAATGTTTTATTTTAGTGATTGGAATGCGAAAATGCCATTCTTCACGCAATTTGGATCGTTTTTACGTCCGTTCGAGTTTTCGTCGTAATTAACCGAATAACGCAACCGTACGACCAAACGAGCCGACATCCGAGATGGTTTTGAGCATATTTTAAGTTCCCTATACTTTAACTTCATTTTAGAGCTTTTAAATGGGGTTAACGGGGCTTAAACGTGCCGAAAATCAAGTTTCAAGCATGCAGGGACCTGTTTCGCAAATTCTGGAAACTTAGAACTGAGCTCCCCCGCGCCACGCGCCAAGATCAGTGTTACCTGGCATGCCACGTGACATGGATCCAAACTCAGCATTCATTTTTCAGCAACTGGCTTGATTTTCAGGGTCTTATGTGAAAAATTCTCAATACTTGGAGTTGGTTTTCGACTTCCACTGTAGTGTAATACCATGTGCACAAGTGTAGGGTCAATATTACACCTTCCTAACACTTGGAATGATCTTGATGATCCAATCTTCCTATAAATAGACATGGGTTCTTCATTTGTTCCTTGCTCATTTCATTCAAGACCTGCTCTAAGTTGGAGTTACCTCTAGTTGAAGCTTCATACCTGAGCAATTCTTGAGTTTTCTTGTTCTAATCTTCTAGCTTGGACCTTTTGTAAGCTTCTTTCATGCTTTTCATGCTTTTCAAGTATGAAAGTCAAACAGTGTTTGACTTTCTGCTTTGACCACGAGTTGGTCAACACAAAGTTCGTTTGAACTTTGCACGTGAGCGTAATCACGATGGTTATAGTCCCTTGTGACTATACCTACTAATTACCACATCGATTAGTCGAAGTGACGAGTTAAAGTTTCGGTCAAAGTACGTGTTTATGCATATTTTGCATCGAAGCTATTTTCGAGTATCAAAACACTTTGTTTTGATATCAAAACTTGTTTTCTTAGTTAAACATGTCTTAACATGTTTAACTCATCACTTTTAGTCTAGTGCTTGTATAGGGTCGTAAGATATGCGGTCTTAACCACCGCTTAGACTTTCGAACCCAACTCATTTGATCGATCGTTAGGATCCGACCAAGCATATTTGTGACCATAGTTGTATAGGGAATAACCTTCCGAGGTTATACCTTATGGTCACTTAGTTTAATTAGTTGTATGATAGGTAGTTTATATGCCTTAGGTATGGTAAATGACCAAAATGCCCTTTTCATGCATAATTTGGTTTTAAGCATGTGTAACCTAACTTTTGTCACCTAAACTGATTATGCAACATATTTAAACATGTTAGGGTATATAATACTTGTCATAGGACTAGTTAGGCGTCTCGAACGCGCATTTGCGCAAACGACGCGTTAAAGTGGCGTAAGTTACCTTAATGGGTCGTAACGGGTTGTAAGCACTTAGGATAAGTTCCGATTTAGAATGTAGGCTTTGTTAAACCATATCACATGAGTTCCAATACTCATTTGGTTTACAAGACTTCATTCTACCCGATCTTCCGATTTAGGTGTCGATTTATTAACTAGCGATTCGATTACTAGGTGCTACTTGAATCCTTTGGTTTACTCGAGCTTTGCTAGTTCATTAGATCGAGGATACTTTGCACTTCGATGTGAGTACATAGTTCCCCTATTTTACAGTTTTCAATTGTTTTGTGTTAAACGATTTCCATGCTTTCAAACGATGATTTAAAAAAACGAATACTATGGTTTATATTAAACAAGAACAATTTCGATAATGTTAACTGTGACAACTGTGCTCTATAATCGATGTACAATATAAAACAATGTTAATTATTAATAAAACAATGTGTTTTGGTGTTATTATGTGTGTATTTATGTTTGATGATTTTTTTTATTTGAGTCGATTCCTTTTTCAAGCTTTAAATCGCTTTGTAGAAAAGTTATACGCAAACTGGTGCGTAAACGCAGTCAGTTTAACGCGACAAACACTATGGAATAGTGAAATAGGCTTTACATACCTTTAATAACCTTCACATAACTTAGAAATAAGTTTTGGATGGTTTGGTGTGTCAAAATCAAGTTTGTTCGATCGCAGGGACTATTTGTGTCAAACTGCAAAACTATACCGATTTGTATAGTAACAAACATTCCAGAACTTGATCATAAGTTAAACATACCCTAAATATCCTTTACATAGCTTAGAAATAGGCTTTGAGGGGTTCGGTATGCTAAAATAAACTTATTTGATCAATAGGGACTAAAAGCGTCAAAAAGTGCATAAGTTTGCATTTTCGCGCATATCTTACGTTCTGAATATATCCGGACATCCAAAAATTTATGTAATCATTAAAATATTTTATTTTAGTGATTGGAATGCAAAAACTTCATTCATTTCGCAATTTGGATCGTACACGCGTTCGTTACGATTTCCTTCGTAATTAAACGAATTGACATCCAAGATGTTTTTGAGCATATTTTAAGTTCCCTATACTTTAACTTCATTTTAGAGCTTTGAAATGGGGTTAACGGGGGCTTAAACGTGTCAAAAATGCATCAAAAATCAAGTTTAGGGCTTCAGGGACTAAATCTGCCAAATTGTGAAAGTTGCTGGTCTGCAAGGTCCTTACGGACCGTATGGGGACTTACTTACAGTCCGTAAGCTTTACCAGAGACAGCAGAAATGCAGAAACATTGAACCTGGCCAATACCACCTATTCTAATGGTTTTAATCCCTGGTTTTGCACTCTATGGACTAATATTTGTGTACCCCTTGTATTCTAAAACCACTAGCCCACATGGATGGCCAAGATCTTTCCCTCTTTAGCAAGGAAGGATCTTAACGCTTTTGAGAAAACTATAAATAGCCATGCCCTCCTTCCATTTCTACTCACCCTTGATCTGATTTCACTAAGTTGAAGTTATAATACTTCATACCTGAGATTTTAAGATCAAGTTCTCCCTAGCTTGGACCCTTTGTAAGCTTCTTTCATGGTTTTATTGCTTTCCAAGCGTGAAAGTCAAACAGTGTTTGACTTTCTGCTTTGACCACGAGTTGGTCAACACGAAGTTCGTTTGAACTTCGCAACGTGAGCGTAATCACGATGGTTATAGTCCCTAGTGACTATACCTACTGATTACCACGTTGACTAGGCGTATTTTGCAACCAAACTACTCTTGGGTATCAAAACACTTTGTTTTGATATCAAAACCTGTTTTCTAACTTAGTTAAACATGTTTAGCTCGTCACTTTTAGTTTAGTGCTTGTTTAGAGTCGTAAGTCAAGCGGTCTAAACCACCACTTGGACTTTCGAACTTGACCCGTTTGGTCGATCTTTAGGATCTGACCAAGCATGTTTAGTGACCATAGTTGAATAGGGAATAACCTTCCGAGGTTATACCTTATGGTCACCTAGTTTAAGTAGTTGTATGATAGGTAGTTTATATGCCTTAGGTAAATGACCAAAATGCCCTTTTCATGCATAATTGGATTTTAAGCATATGTAACTTAACTTTTGTCACCTAAACTGAGTATGCAACATATTTAAACATGTTTAGGCATATAATACTTGTCATAGGACTAGTTAAACGTCTTGAACGCGTTTTACACGAACGACGCGTTAAAGTAGCGTAAGCTACCTTAATGGGTCGTAACGGGTCGAAAGCACTTAGGTTAGGTTCCGATTTAGAATGTAGGCTTTGTTAAACCATATCACATGAGTTCCAATACTCATTTGGTTTACAAGACCTCATCCTGTCCGATCTTCCGATTTAGGTGTCGATTTATTTACTAGTGATTTGATTATTAGGTGATGCTTGAGTTTCCTTGGTTTGATTGAGCTTGTTGAGTTCTTTAGATTGAGGATACTTTGCACTTCGATGTGAGTACATAGTTCCCCTCTTTTACTGTTTTCAATTGTTTTGGGGTGATTCATATGTATTAAAACGATTTCGATATTTAAACGATGGTTTCAAAAACAATTAAGATGGTTTATATTAAACTAATAACGATTTCGATAATGTGAACAAACTTGTTGGACGTAGTTACATAATGAATGACATTCATTAGCATTGATCAAGCCGACTAGTATTAGGTTATGGTACCATAGGATCTGACAAATCCCGTTATCAGACTACACCCATGGTTATGTGTGGGGGTTATGTAGGTAACGACCGAATCTGATGATTGTTAACTTACCCTTTGGTGGTTTGTTAATGCGAGTTTTGAGATAGTCAAGTCACGAAGGTTTGAATGTTATTAGCGAGACGACCAAAAGTAGTTTCATAGTTAAAACAAGTTATACGATTTTGGGACGAGTTAAACGATTTGAAACGACTAAAACGAGATAAACGATTTGATTAAACGATTGGTTTTGGGTTGTGATTAGATAATGGGACGGGTGTAACATGATAAAAGCATGGTAGATACGCCACTGGTACATCTTATATATAAGTGCTTTTATCATATTATATTTCGTGGCATTATTTAGTTTACTTGGATAAACGATTTTGAAACGATGTCACACAACGAGGTTTTCTAAATGATATAAACCATACGAGTTTTGTAACGAGAACAATTTACGATTTGGTTTACTCAAACAAATGTTTTGGGTTCAGAATCATGGCTACGAGATTTTATACACTATAACCAACTAGATTTGAGTTGGTTGATAATATTGCAATACTATATACTTTTCAAAACAAGGTTTTCGAGGTATTGCAATATGTAAACGAGCCATGAATCCGACACTCTCATAAAACCTATGTGCTCGCCAGCATTTCTTTGCTGACTTTGTTTTCACATATGTTTCAGGCGGTGTTGCATGATGTTGATTGCTAGGATGCATGATTCACATAGGATCTGGACGAGGCCTTAGTGACATAAAAACAATGATAGACGATATGTAACTTGTTTGTTTGGTTTTAAGACAATGTAAATTACTTAATGAATCAATAAAACAAAACTTTTGTATCCATGGTTGTGAAACAATAATTCTGTTGCAACACTCCCCGACGTTTCTGCCGCGGTTTCGTTGTTTTAACGCGGTCGGGGTGTGACAGAAGAGTTGGTATCAGAGCCAATGGTTATAGGGAATTAGGTTATTAGCAATGCTTTGACCTAGACTATAACTTTCTAGGACCCTAACGCAAGTGTAATTGCGTTTAGATTTTAAAACAATACCGTCACCTATCCTTAGGTGATAACCACAATAAGAACACAATAACAAATCCGCTTCGAAAATTAATCATCTATTCCTGGATGATTGATTATAAGGTTTTGAACCCTCTTAGTTTCAAAATCTCGTCAAAGTTTGGGTCTAAATAAAGTGAACACGTGCAAACTGGAAGAGTGAATGCCTGTACCCTGAGTTTTCTGTCTAAGGCTAGAGTGTTCGTACAAATCCGTAGTATCAGACCAGTCACTCTTACCTGGGAACTCTTGGGGTGAGTGTTCACTGATAGGCGAGCATGTCTTCAGTGATACATTATATTGACCCATTTACTTTGATTAGTCACTGCGTGTCGTTTGTTTGTTCGAGGTAACAAACGAATGATTGCCATCCTTGTGTTTTGTCGATGTTTTC
Organism: Helianthus tuberosus; assembly: GCA_030545235.1. Lineage (NCBI taxonomy): Eukaryota > Viridiplantae > Streptophyta > Magnoliopsida > Asterales > Asteraceae > Helianthus > Helianthus tuberosus. The sequence goes on along the minus strand of CM060429.1, from coordinate 58,348,108 downwards.
AATACCTCTTTTGTTCTTCCAATTATCGACCTCACTCGTTTCTCATGTTTCCTTGTCCTTTTTAGACAATGCCTCCTCGACGTGATGTACAACCTGTAACCAATGAAGAAGTCGCAGCCCTTGTCGTTCAACAAATGTGTTGATACACTTTTTGTGTGGACGCGGCACGTTCGGTTCGAGCCTTTAACGGAATGAAGACCAAGTCGGATATCCTCCTATCCACTTGTGTCTGACTTGTTTGTCTCCGTTTAATATGTAATGCTATTCGAACAATGCATGTTGCATACAAAGGGTAGAATGGTCATTATAAGTTGTTTATATGTTGCTGTTGTTGCTGTCTGTTTCAAGAAACAACCACAACAGTTGCAGACCTCGACGAAACAGGTCTGTTTCGTCGAACACATCATGACGAAACAGACCAATGTCCTTTACTTCTGTTTCGCCGACATTCATGACGAATCACACTTGATTCGTCGTGTATTGGGCTGCTTCAAGCCAAATGTTTGGCCCATATTCTGTTTCGCCGTGACACCTTGTGTTTCGTCGACAGTTGGGCCCAGAGACTATATAAACACATCTGCTTTCACAGTTGAAAGGAGATGAGAGCTTACACATAAAGAAACTCTGTCAAAATTCTGTTAAACTGTGTTTGTATCAGTTTGTAATCGGTTCTCATCCCGTTTAATCAATCGAGTGTGTATCATTGATTATTACCTTGTCGTTATCGTTTTACGTGTTTGATTTGGCATAGTTACGTGGATTCCGCACGCGTAACCGTGTTTGCTATAAACAAGTGATTTGGTTCGTTATCGATCCTCAGATTACGGGACCTACAATTGGTATCAGAGCCTTTGGCTCTAATCCTTGTTTAAAATCAAACATTGTTCGGTTTTTATCAAGTTTTTGTGTGTGTTTTTCTGAAAATTTATTCTTGAAAAATCATTTTTCTGAAAAATATTCATAAAATCTGTTTGTTTGTTGTTATTTGCTAAGAGTTTTATCAAAAACCTTGTTAGATTTATTGCTTATACTTTGAACCGGGTTTTTAGTGAAAGTCTTGTGCATTATCGTGTTTTCGGAAATTTGTCCGGTCACCGGAAAACTCATAAGTTTACCGGGAAACTCTTTGTTCTTGTGTGTGTTCTTCATATCTTCTTAGAGTTCATTATAAAATTGTTCATTTGATCTTGTTGTGTTTAAATCAAAGTGTTACTCATTAAAATACATTAAGTGGACTTTTGTGTTTGTAACATTGAAACTCTAACTCAGAAAAACATACCTTGTGTCAGTTTAGATATTTTAAATATCTTAAACAGCTGTAAATATCTTAAACAGCTGTCTGAGACTCAGCATCGACGAAACAAACAGTCGACGAATCACTTGTGTTTCGTCAATAATATCTTCGACGAAACAAAGTCTGTTTCGTCATAATATCTTCGACGAAACAAGTCTGTTTCGTCATTATTCATTTCGACGAAACAAACCTGTTTCGTGGAAAGTGTTTCGTCGAGAACACTTCTGTTTTACACAGAGGACTTGCAAATCTGTCATAACATTGTGTTTTCAAGTGTGTGTGCAGGTACTAACATACATACACAAATCATGGGTAGCAAAGGTCTGTGGGATTGGAGTTCGGAAGCAAGACCAAGTGAAAATCAGCCTTCACTTGCCGATTTGATGAACCAATTGCCTCAAAAACAACAAGCAGCAAATGCAAGTCAATGGGCAATGGTCTCTAATCAAAATCAAAACATACAGAATCTATTGCTCAGTGAAAGTGAGACGGGAAGCAACAATCGCCCGCCAAAGCTAAATCATATGAACGACTATCCAACTTGGAAGGGTCGTTTTCATACATACATTCAAGGGCAAAACGTTGAACTTTGGACATGTTTCACTACTGAATGTAGTCCGGAACTGGAAGCAGCAGCATCAACTGCCGCTGGCATTTCTCATATGATTGAAGAAGATAAGAAAGCCTATGAATTAGAGAAGAAGGCGTTTGCTTATCTAACACAAGCTCTTCATAAAGACATCTATCATCAATTTTCTTATAGTAAGAGCACAAAAGCTTTATGGGATGCATTGGAAACAAGAGGAGAAGGAAATGAAGCTTCTAGAAAAATTCGCCATGATCTTTTAAAGAAAGAATTTGAGTCATTTCAATCTTTGGAAAATGAAAATCTAAATGATTTGACTTCTCGTTTCTATCATTTGATAAGTGAAATGAGTTCTTATAAGGTTGTTGTAAGTCATGTGGAAATGATTGCACGTTTAGCTGATGCTCTACCTCCTATATGGGGTCCATTCATTGAACTTCTAAAGCATACTGGTGCTCTGGATGGGGAAACTGTCACTATCTATGGATTTGTTCAGAAGTTGGAGCACAAGTACGAAGAAGAAAATCGGAAAGCTAAACGGATTGGAGCTCCTCAAAACACAGAAATTTATTTGCCTGGTTTTGCTCCTTCTGCAAGTTCTAGTTCTGTTCAGCAGCCTAAGCTTCAAACGGCGTTTGTTTCCAACACAAACTCATCTCCATTTCCATTCAAACCACCACCACAACCAGAGTTTGATCTAGGAGCTTATCTTTCACAATCAATATCAAAATTCAAATCTCAAGATCAATCTCCACCGCAAGTTACTACTACTCAACCAGAGTTTGATTTAGGCGCTTATCTTTCGAAATCCTTATCAAAAGCACAACCACCACCACAACAAGTACATTATACCAGCAATCCTCCATCCCAAGACACGAATACTATCAAAGTTGATACCTCGAACCTATCAAAAGTTAGCATTGAGGTTGCAAAGGAGCATTCGGAACTCATTAATACGATGGTCAGTGCTTACTGCGGTTTGGTTGCAGGTCAAATTGGGAACATCAGTATGACCAACGAAGATTATCAACAAATCGACCGTGATGAAATGGAGTTGATGGATATAAAGTGGGCATTTGCGAGTGCAGTTAGAAGGGCAAAGGACTTTATGGCTCGAACGGGAAGAAGTTCCTTGGAAAGTAAGCAGGATACGAAGTACGGGTTTGATAAAGAAACCGTTACATGCTTCAATTGTGGCGAGAAGGGTCACTTTAAACGTGAATGCACTCGACCACCCAAGCAAGGCAATCAGAACCCTTTCAGAAATCAGACAGGTTCTTCAAATGCCAATCAAAGCAATCAAGACAATCGTGGAAGATGGATAGTAGCTGTGAACAACACCACCAACCAGAACCAGTCTGGGCCATCAAACAACACTCGTGCATTGGTTGTTCAAACAGATGAAGGGTGTAATTGGTCTTTACAATTGGGGGAAGATGATAATGAAGGAGGAGGAACCGCATGCTACGCAAAGATCATCAATCACATCAAGCACGTTCGTAGGGAAGAATTTTCTGAAAGTGACGACAGTTCGGGTTATACCGGGAGTTCTGATGAAGAAAGTTCTATTTCGGGTGATGTGAAAGAAGAAGCGAGTTCTATTGATGATTTGTTGAGTGAAGCAGAGGAGTTGAGGTCTCAGAAATCTGTTCTTATCAAGAAGGCTGGGAAAGCATCTAAAGAAATGGAGAAGTTCTTCTCAGAGGACGGATCTTTTTCTTTTCAAACTGCCTTCATGGCAAATGTTTCAGCCTCTTCGAGTCAGGTAACATCTGAAACTCCTAGAATTTGTAATGACTGTGCTTATTTGAAACAGGAATTTGATAGAGTGAAACGTGAATGTGACACAATTCATAGTCACAATCAACATTTGGTTGTTGATATGTCAAAGTGCAAAGAAGCAAATATGGCTTTAACAAGAAACGAAAAGGACTTTAAATCTTTAATTGAAAATTTAAAGAAAAGTGTTTCCGAAACTACTAAAGTTGTTTATCACAAACAAGTTAGTATTAACAAGTACATAAATCTCGTTGAGGAAACCAGAACGGAATTAGCCATTGCAAAATTGGCGCACGATGCGATCAAGCAAAAATTGGAGAGTTATTCTAACTCCCGATTTGTGCTCGATCACATAATTGACGTTCAACAACTGAAGAAAAACAAGAGTGGTGTTGGGTATAAGAAATGTCCGCCCCCTTTGAGACACAATTATGCAGCACCACCTGATGAAGAGGATATGCCTCGTTTTGAACCCAGTGTGCCTCTTAATTATGAGGAATTTACTACTGGATTAGGGTTCAAACCAGACAGTTCCTCGGGAACTTTATCTGATGAAACAGGAACTTCAACATCAACATCAGTGAGCCAAAGTCCTCCAATTGTTGAGGATTATGATTCATCTGATGATGAAACAGATGCAAATGACCAGGATGAATCACTTGATAAGAAAAAGGGAATAGAAATTCCAATTGAGAATCATATTCTTTGTGATCCTCCTATTCCTTTTGTGCAACAAGTTGCCAAAAATGTGATTAATCCTGTCATAAATGACAAGAAACCTGTGTCTACCGTTAAGAGTAACAATGTGTTGTATACTTTGGTTGGTGATTCTAAAATCTATTCAGATAATGATTTTCCAATTAAAAATGTCAATCCATCATCGATTGATAACGTTTTTGAAAATAACACAAGTAAGTTTATGGGAAAATCGATTCCAAGAGTTACTGTAACTAAATGTGATCAAATTCCTAAGGCTGAAATCAAGAAGAAATTTGGAAATCAAAAATTCCCAACAAAGCAACAACCGTTTGCTCCTAAGGGTAAACAACCATATCAACGAGCTCAAAGGCCAGATGTTTCTGAATCAAAATCTGAAACAAATGGAGCTCGTTATCAAAAGAAAAACAATGATGTCAGATTTGTGGCATCTGAGGGTACTGATAAAATTGAGATTTTTGCTAACAAATCAAACACTGATTTTGTACAAAAAGTCAAGATTTTAAAGCGTAACAGTCAAAATAATTACACTCAACATTCAAACGGGTGTGATGAAAAGGCAAGTACCTCAGGTCCTACAGGTTTGACATATGAGCGTCGATCTGGTTCTCCTAAGTTTGTTGAGAGGAGAACGTGTTTTAAATGTGGAGAGTTTGGGCACATCATCAAAGATTGTGTAAACACTTCAAGAGATAAATTTGTTGAGAAAGCACCACCTGAAATGATTCACCCTCAATGTCGTACTGTTTCGTTAAAACATGATAAAAGAACGGTTAAAGAACAGGAAACGAAACAACGACATCAAAATGTGAAGAAAATAGAAAAGGCTTTAAAATCTGAGGTCAAATCTGTTCCAAAGGAACCAAGTTCACCTTTAAAACCAGAAGTTTCAAAATCTGTTTTTAAAACTCAATCTGGTAAACAAAAACAAACTTGGAAACCTAGGAAGGGTGAAGGTTCAGGGGGATTTGTTAGTTTGGAAAATCATCACCAGATCGAGATCACTATTCGTGATTCTCAGGGACGACCCAAGACCACTGTGGCTTGGGTCCCCATCCTTAACTAATCATTGGATGATTCGTGCAGGATGTACCAGGAGGAACTATCAGTAGTCATTGGATTGTTGATAGTGGGGCATCCAGGCACATGACGGGCGACTTACGGCTTCTGTACGATGTGAGAAATATTAGAGGAGGCTATGTCGCGTTCGCAGGAGACAAAGGCGGATATATCACCGGAGAAGGAATGATCTCCAATGGTGTGGTATGCTTCGAAAAGATTAATTATGTTCGTCAACTTGATCATAATCTTCTCAGTGTGTCGCAAATCTGCGATAAAAAGTTCACCGTGCATTTTGATGATGCCGGTTGTTATGTGCTTAAACCTGGATTCAAGATTCCTGATGAATGGATTCTCTTATCGGCTCCAAGAATTAATGATCTTTATATTCTTGACATGAGCCAAGCCATTACGACATCTGCGCAAGTACAATGTTTTGTCTCAAAAGCCACAGAGAAGGAGTCTATTTCTTGGCACAGAAGAATGGGGCACATTCACTTGAGGAAAATGAACCATTTGGTGAAAAACAATCTTGTGAATGGTGTACCTGTGAGAAGTTTTCATCTACAAGATATCTGTGTTTCGTGCCAGAAAGGGAAACAAACAAAGAAATCTCACCCTCTGAAGAAAATCAATTCTGTTAGCATGCCTCTCGAACGTCTTCATATGGACCTTTTTGGACCTATGAAGCACAAGACAACATTCGGAGATGCTTACTGTCTTGTTGTTACTGATGATTATTCTAGATTTTCTTGGGTAGCTTTCATGGCACACAAGAGTGATACTCCTGGAATTCTTAAGGATCTTCTCACAATGTTGGAGAATTTATACACTTTGAAAGTGAAGAGGATCCGAAGCGACAATGGAACTGAATTCAAGAACCGTGTGATGGATGAGTTCTGTACTTCTAAAGGCATTCTTCATGAATACAGTTCTCGCTATACTCCACAACAAAACGGTGTCGCTGAGAGGAAGAATCGCACGATTATTGAGACTGCAAGAACTATGTTAGTAGAGTCGGAGCTTCCTGTTCAATTCTGGGCAGAAGCTGTGTCGACTGCATGCTACACTTTGAACAGAGTTCTTATAGTTAAGAGGCATGGCAAAACTTGTTTCGAACTTCTACAGAAAAGGAAACCGGATCTTTCTTTCCTTGAACCCTTTGGCGGTCCATGTACCATGATTGACCCAGATGGTAAGTTTGGTGCAAAAGCTATCGAAGGTTTCTTCCTTGGATATGCAACTCCAAATTGTCGTGTATGGAATCTGACCACCAAAAAGATTGAGCTTTGGAATGAAGTAAGGGTTCAAAGGTATACAAGTCCTGTTAGAGCTCCGGGTGATCCTTGGATGTTCGATTACGATGGGATATTCGACTCCTTTAATCTGCCTACCTTTGATGAAGAATCTGCAGCTGTTCAAATGTTATTTGATAGTGACAACGCTGCTGGCTCGCCATTGGTAAGACCTGTTATTGTTAGCCCTGAAGGTTCTAATTCAGTTAACAATACTGTTCAAAATGAGGTATTTGAAGATGCTACTGAGTCATCGGAAGATGATGAACATCTTGATGCGACTGAAGGCACTTCTGCCCCAGTTGTTCCTGTTCATGGCACTTCTTTAGAAACACCTCAAGTGCAGAATGATGATACTGCTGAAGGGAATGCCTCCACCTCCACGCATATACCCGGTGCGGAGTTGGTTGCTGATCTTAATCTTAACAATTTGGGTATTGATACAAGTGTTCCTGAACATCCTGAATTGAGGATTCACAATACCCATCCACAGCAGAACATTATAGGAGATGTCCAAAGCGGTGTGCAGACGCGTAATCAGCTTAGAAATAACCCGAATGCTGGTTTATATTCAGCCATTAGAGAATCTGGTCTTCAAAACGATTGGTCCTTTGCTTGTTACGTTTCACAAGAAGAACCAAAGTCTTGGAAGGATGCTTTAAAAGATAATGCTTGGGTTGAAGCCATGCAGGACGAACTGCAACAATTTCAAAAGCTTGGTGTTTGGAAGCTTGTTGAAAAGCCGGATAATTACAAGAAAATTGGCACACGATGGGTTTACAAATGCAAGAAGGACGACCGTGGAATTGTTATTCGCAACAAGGCGAGACTGGTTGTTCAGGGTTTTCGCCAGATAGAAGGCATTGACTACAATGAAGTTTATGCACCTGTTGCACGTCTGGAAGCTATTAGGATCTTCTTAGCTTATGCTTCTTTCAAAGGATTCAAAGTTTACCAGATGGACGTCAAAAGTGCTTTTCTTCATGGTATAGTTCAAGAAGAGGTGCACGTCGAACAGCCTCCAGGTTTTGAAGATCCTATTCACCCCGATCGGGTTTGGTTGCTAAACAAAGCTCTTTATGGTTTACATCAAGCACCTAGGGCTTGGTACGCAACCTTATCCAACTATCTTCTGGAGAATGGATTTCGACGAGGTCTTATTGATTGCACACTCTTTATCAAGGAACAAAATGGAGATCTTCTGCTGGTGCAGGTATATGTTGATGATATAATATTTGGTTCCACTAATGATTCTTTGTGCAGGCAATTCGAACGAGTTATGCAAGAAAAATTCGAAATGAGCGCAATGGGGGAGATGACTTTCTTCTTGGGCCTACAAGTTCAACAAACAGAGTCTGGGATATTCATCCATCAGACTAAATATGTTGGTGACATTTTGAACCGATTCCAAATGTCAGATGCAACGCCCATTGGTACCCCTCTTCCGCAGAATCACGGGATTACTCCGGATTTGAAGGGTGAAAGCATCAACTCCTCATACTATCACGCCATGATCGGTTCTCTCATGTATCTCACCGCTTCGAGGCCTGATATAATGTATCCAACATGCCTGCTTGCAAGATATCAAGCAAACCCGAAGGCCTCTCATCAGTCAGCTATCAAAAGGATTTTTCGCTATTTGAAGGGATGCCCGGACCTTGGTCTTTGGTACCCTAGGGATGATAGCTTTGAATTAATTGCATACAGTGATTCTGATTTTGGTGGATGCAAAATCGATGGCAAATCGACAACAGCAGGATGTCAGTTCTTAGGAAATCGCCTGGTCACGTGGCAGTGCAAGAAGCAAACGTGTGTTGCTACATCAACATGTGAAGCAGAATACATTGCTGCCTCGAGTTGTTGCTCCCAAGTTCTTTGGATACAACAACAAATGCGCGACTACGGTTTAGAATTCCTATCTACTAATATTTTTGTTGATAATAATGCTGCCTTACAGATCACTAGAAATCCTGTGCAGCATTCCAAGACTAAACACATCGACATTAAATATCACTTCATACGTGATTGTTTTGACAAGAAATTAATCGATGTCGTTCATGTCCCCACTGATCACCAACGTGCCGACCTGTTTACAAAAGCTTTTGATAAATCACGTTTTGATTATCTACTTTTGGTCAATGGCATTAAGGTGATACCCGAGTAAACTTCTTTGGCTGATCGTTTTTTTGTAAATATTTTCTTTATAAACTTTGAAAATTCAAAAAGATTTTAGTTTTCATAAACTTTGCACATTTTAGGGGGAGAAATTTCAAGAAAATACAAAAACATTGCAAAAATTCAAAATACAAAAAGATGTCTTTACTTTCTGTCGTTTCGTTTGAAAAATTCAAAAATTCAAAAACAATAGAAAAACCAAAATTGAGTTTCTTGGATAAAGGAAAATGATGAAGTTCACTGGTGTGGTCGGTCAATGTGCTCAAAATAAAAAACAAAAAGAAAAATGATAAGTATCTCTTCTAACGATGTATCGGTAGGCTCTCAATCAGACTAAAATGTGCAGGATGATACAAACCTAACAGACTTCAAGTCAGGTGGGAACCATTCATTGGCATATGGTCTTAGTACCGAAATCTCGTTTGAGAGATTGCCGAGATCTGAAATATTCGGTCTTTATGCTGCTTATCATCTGGGTATCATGGTTGTATCAAACCGTAAAAATAACGGAGACGAAGTCTAAGATCTTCCATGATACTATACATACGTGTACATACTGCATTCGACCTCAATAAGTGATCAACAATCACATGTCCAAACAAAATAAGTGATATTATATCACAGATTCTTTGCGGGAGTCAAGTTCGTCTCTCTGTTGTACGGAAGTACTGACCTGTTCACGGACTTGCTCCTGTGCCCTCATGCATCTGAAAATCAAGTTCCTCATCAATAAGTGATTTTATCACATAGGGCTTGTTTTTCAATCAAAATAAGTGAGTTTCTCACATTTTTATACGGTCAAACAGATGATAATCGGTATACTCACCGGTAAGATGAATTCTCGTGCATACCTTGATACGGGAATGTGTCGTGAGTGGATTTACATCGACTTGTAAGTATAATCCTTACCGTTAATCGTATCTCTTAAATTATGATTAAATCTGATCAGTTTGAGCTTATGTGGACCACAATACCGATAATCGAGGTAGAATACTTATCCAGAGCTTTAAACAGAAATCAAAATCATGTTGACTAAGACCGTAAGCTGGTATGATTCCTTATCCTTGAGATTCGCAAAAAGATTGCTCTTGTACAGTTGTTTAGTGTTTTTAACAGTTTTCCGCATTTTCATTTAGTTTACCGCGCTTTAGATTCGTTTTTAGTGTTATTTGTAAAGTTCGTTTTTGATTAAGCCTAAGTTGTTGCTAGGTGTTTTCTACCGGAAGCCTGAAGCCACCTTCATAAAACGTCCTTGCATTTGGGAACTCAATCTAAATGGAAAAGTGTTCATTTTAATCAAATTATGTTCAGTGTGAAAATCTTCATAATCTGTCGGAGTTAACAAGTTTTGAAAGTTAAGAACTAAAATTGAACAATTTTTAAAACTTTCAAACTGTTGTCGGTCGGTGTTTGATTGAGATTTGATCTCAAATGTGTCATTTGTTTAATTTGTTTATAATACAAGCGGTTGTTCTCATTATGCGTTTAGCTTTCTTGCCTGTGCAGATGCTAAAGGCGAGGAGAACATTTTCGATGACAAGCTTTGGAATGAAGACACGAAGTGGAGGCACTCAAAGGATAAAATGATCGAGTTGCCGCTGACCCTTCGTCAACACCACAAGGATCTGAAGATTTGACAAGTCAAAAGATTCACGAGCATAACTCAATGAAGAGTTCATTATAAGGGGGAGTTTGTTAACACACTTCTTAAATGAAAAAAAAAAAAAAAAAGAGTTTGTTGATACACTTTCTTCTTACGACGCGTGAAGACTTTAAAGATCCTCCGACATGAAAGACATGGAAGTCGAACCATCACAGCAGCGTCCAAGGGGGAGTTTGTTGATACACTTTTTGTGTGGACGCGGCACGTTCGGTTCGAGCCTTTAACGGAATGAAGACCAAGTCGGATATCCTCCTATCCACTTGTGTCTGACTTGTTTGTCTCCGTTTAATATGTAATGCTATTCGAACAATGCATGTTGCATACAAAGGGTAGAATGGTCATTATAAGTTGTTTATATGTTGCTGTTGTTGCTGTCTGTTTCAAGAAACAACCACAACAGTTGCAGACCTCGACGAAACAGGTCTTTTTCGTCGAACACATCATGACGAAACAGACCAATGTCCTTTACTTCTGTTTCGCCGACATTCATGACGAATCACACTTGATTCGTCGTGTATTGGGCTGCTTCAAGCCAAATGTTTGGCCCATATTCTGTTTCGCCGTGACACCTTGTGTTTCGTCGACAGTTGGGCCCAGAGACTATATAAACACATCTGCTTTCACAGTTGAAAGGAGATGAGAGCTTACACATAAAGAAACTCTGTCAAAATTCTGTTAAACTGTGTTTGTATCAGTTTGTAATCGGTTCTCATCCCGTTTAATCAATCGAGTGTGTATCATTGATTATTACCTTGTCGTTATCGTTTTACGTGTTTGATTTGGCATAGTTACGTGGATTCCGCACGCGTAACCGTGTTTGCTATAAACAAGTGATTTGGTTCGTTATCGATCCTCAGATTACGGGACCTACAATTGGTATCAGAGCCTTTGGCTCTAATCCTTGTTTAAAATCAAACATTGTTCGGTTTTTATCAAGTTTTTGTGTGTGTTTTTCTGAAAATTTATTCTTGAAAAATCATTTTTCTGAAAAATATTCATAAAATCTATTTGTTTGTTGTTATTTGCTAAGAGTTTTATCAAAAACCTTGTTAGATTTATTGCTTATACTTTGAACCGGGTTTTTAGTGAAAGTCTTGTGCATTATCGTGTTTTCGGAAATTTGTCCGGTCACCGGAAAACTCATAAGTTTACCGGGAAACTCTTTGTTCTTGTGTGTGTTCTTCATATCTTCTTAGAGTTCATTATAAAATTGTTCATTTGATCTTGTTGTGTTTAAATCAAAGTGTTACTCATTAAAATACATTAAGTGGACTTTTGTGTTTGTAACATTGAAACTCTAACTCAGAAAAACATACCTTGTGTCAGTTTAGATATTTTAAATATCTTAAACAGCTGTAAATATCTTAAACAGCTGTCTGAGACTCAGCATCGACGAAACAAACAGTCGACGAATCACTTGTGTTTCGTCAATAATATCTTCGACGAAACAAGTCTGTTTCGTCATTATTCATTTCGACGAAACAAACCTGTTTCGTGGAAAGTGTTTCGTCGAGAACACTTCTGTTTTACACAGAGGACTTGCAAATCTGTCATAACATTGTGTTTTCAAGTGTGTGTGCAGGTACTAACATACATACACAAATCATGGGTAGCAAAGGTCTGTGGGATTGGAGTTCGGAAGCAAGACCAAGTGAAAATCAGCCTTCACTTGCCGATTTGATGAACCAATTGCCTCAAAAACAACAAGCAGCAAATGCAAGTCAATGGGCAATGGTCTCTAATCAAAATCAAAACATACAGAATCTATTGCTCAGTGAAAGTGAGACGGGAAGCAACAATCGCCCGCCAAAGCTAAATCATATGAACGACTATCCAACTTGGAAGGGTCGTTTTCATACATACATTCAAGGGCAAAACGTTGAACTTTGGACATGTTTCACTACTGAATGTAGTCCGGAACTGGAAGCAGCAGCATCAACTGCCGCTGGCATTTCTCATATGATTGAAGAAGATAAGAAAGCCTATGAATTAGAGAAGAAGGCGTTTGCTTATCTAACACAAGCTCTTCATAAAGACATCTATCATCAATTTTCTTATAGTAAGAGCACAAAAGCTTTATGGGATGCATTGGAAACAAGAGGAGAAGGAAATGAAGCTTCTAGAAAAATTCGCCATGATCTTTTAAAGAAAGAATTTGAGTCATTTCAATCTTTGGAAAATGAAAATCTAAATGATTTGACTTCTCGTTTCTATCATTTGATAAGTGAAATGAGTTCTTATAAGGTTGTTGTAAGTCATGTGGAAATGATTGCACGTTTAGCTGATGCTCTACCTCCTATATGGGGTCCATTCATTGAACTTCTAAAGCATACTGGTGCTCTGGATGGGGAAACTGTCACTATCTATGGATTTGTTCAGAAGTTGGAGCACAAGTACGAAGAAGAAAATCGGAAAGCTAAACGGATTGGAGCTCCTCAAAACACAGAAATTTATTTGCCTGGTTTTGCTCCTTCTGCAAGTTCTAGTTCTGTTCAGCAGCCTAAGCTTCAAACGGCGTTTGTTTCCAACACAAACTCATCTCCGTTTCCATTCAAACCACCACCACAACCAGAGTTTGATCTAGGAGCTTATCTTTCACAATCAATATCAAAATTCAAATCTCAAGATCAATCTCCACCGCAAGTTACTACTACTCAACCAGAGTTTGATTTAGGCGCTTATCTTTCGAAATCCTTATCAAAAGCACAACCACCACCACAACAAGTACATTATACCAGCAATCCTCCATCCCAAGACACGAATACTATCAAAGTTGATACCTCGAACCTATCAAAAGTTAGCATTGAGGTTGCAAAGGAGCATTCGGAACTCATTAATACGATGGTCAGTGCTTACTGCGGTTTGGTTGCAGGTCAAATTGGGAACATCAGTATGACCAACGAAGATTATCAACAAATCGACCGTGATGAAATGGAGTTGATGGATATAAAGTGGGCATTTGCGAGTGCAGTTAGAAGGGCAAAGGACTTTATGGCTCGAACGGGAAGAAGTTCCTTGGAAAGTAAGCAGGATACGAAGTACGGGTTTGATAAAGAAACCGTTACATGCTTCAATTGTGGCGAGAAGGGTCACTTTAAACGTGAATGCACTCGACCACCCAAGCAAGGCAATCAGAACCCTTTCAGAAATCAGACAGGTTCTTCAAATGCCAATCAAAGCAATCAAGACAATCGTGGAAGAGGGATAGTAGCTGTGAACAACACCACCAACCAGAACCAGTCTGGGCCATCAAACAACACTCGTGCATTGGTTGTTCAAACAGATGAAGGGTGTAATTGGTCTTTACAATTGGGGGAAGATGATAATGAAGGAGGAGGAACCGCATGCTACGCAAAGATCATCAATCACATCAAGCACGTTCGTAGGGAAGAATTTTCTGAAAGTGACGACAGTTCGGGTTATACCGGGAGTTCTGATGAAGAAAGTTCTATTTCGGGTGATGTGAAAGAAGAAGCGAGTTCTATTGATGATTTGTTGAGTGAAGCAGAGGAGTTGAGGTCTCAGAAATCTGTTCTTATCAAGAAGGCTGGGAAAGCATCTAAAGAAATGGAGAAGTTCTTCTCAGAGGACGGATCTTTTTCTTTTCAAACTGCCTTCATGGCAAATGTTTCAGCCTCTTCGAGTCAGGTAACATCTGAAACTCCTAGAATTTGTAATGACTGTGCTTATTTGAAACAGGAATTTGATAGAGTGAAACGTGAATGTGACACAATTCATAGTCACAATCAACATTTGGTTGTTGATATGTCAAAGTGCAAAGAAGCAAATATGGCTTTAACAAGAAACGAAAAGGACTTTAAATCTTTAATTGAAAATTTAAAGAAAAGTGTTTCCGAAACTACTAAAGTTGTTTATCACAAACAAGTTAGTATTAACAAGTACATAAATCCCGTTATCAGACTACACCCATGGTTATGTGTGGGGGTTATGTAGGTAACGACCGAATCTGATGATTGTTAACTTACCCTTTGGTGGTTTGTTAATGCGAGTTTTGAGATAGTCAAGTCACGAAGGTTTGAATGTTATTAGCGAGACGACCAAAAGTAGTTTCATAGTTAAAACAAGTTATACGATTTTGGGACGAGTTAAACGATTTGAAACGACTAAAACGAGATAAACGATTTGATTAAACGATTGGTTTTGGGTTGTGATTAGATAATGGGACGGGTGTAACATGATAAAAGCATGGTAGATACGCCACTGGTACATCTTATATATAAGTGCTTTTATCATATTATATTTCGTGGCATTATTTAGTTTACTTGGATAAACGATTTTGAAACGATGTCACACAACGAGGTTTTCTAAATGATATAAACCATACGAGTTTTGTAACGAGAACAATTTACGATTTGGTTTACTCAAACAAATGTTTTGGGTTCAGAATCATGGCTACGAGATTTTATACACTATAACCAACTAGATTTGAGTTGGTTGATAATATTGCAATACTATATACTTTTCAAAACAAGGTTTTCGAGGTATTGCAATATGTAAACGAGCCATGAATCCGACACTCTCATAAAACCTATGTGCTCGCCAGCATTTCTTTGCTGACTTTGTTTTCACATATGTTTCAGGCGGTGTTGCATGATGTTGATTGCTAGGATGCATGATTCACATAGGATCTGGACGAGGCCTTAGTGACATAAAAACAATGATAGACGATATGTAACTTGTTTGTTTGGTTTTAAGACAATGTAAATTACTTAATGAATCAATAAAACAAAACTTTTGTATCCATGGTTGTGAAACAATAATTCTGTTGCAACACTCCCCGACGTTTCCGCCGCGGTTTCGTTGTTTTAACGCGGTCGGGGTGTGACAGAAGAGTTGGTATCAGAGCCAATGGTTATAGGGAATTAGGTTATTAGCAATGCTTTGACCTAGACTATAACTTTCTAGGACCCTAACGCAAGTGTAATTGCGTTTAGATTTTAAAACAATACCGTCACCTATCCTTAGGTGATAACCACAATAAGAACACAATAACAAATCCGCTTCGAAAATTAATCATCTATTCCTGGATGATTGATTATAAGGTTTTGAACCCTCTTAGTTTCAAAATCTCGTCAAAGTTTGGGTCTAAATAAAGTGAACACGTGCAAACTGGAAGAGTGAATGCCTGTACCCTGAGTTTTCTGTCTAAGGCTAGAGTGTTCGTACAAATCCGTAGTATCAGACCAGTCACTCTTACCTGGGAACTCTTGGGGTGAGTGTTCACTGATAGGCGAGCATGTCTTCAGTGATACATTATATTGACCCATTTACTTTGATTAGTCACTGCGTGTCGTTTGTTTGTTCGAGGTAACAAACGAATGATTGCCATCCTTGTGTTTTGTCGATGTTTTCAATACCTCTTTTGTTCTTCCAATTATCGACCTCACTCGTTTCTCATGTTTCCTTGTCCTTTTTAGACAATGCCTCCTCGACGTGATGTACAACCTGTAACCAATGAAGAAGTCGCATCCCTTGTCGTTCAACAAATGTGTTGATACACTTTTTGTGTGGACGCGGCACGTTCGGTTCGAGCCTTTAACGGAATGAAGACCAAGTCGGATATCCTCCTATCCACTTGTGTCTGACTTGTTTGTCTCCGTTTAATATGTAATGCTATTCGAACAATGCATGTTGCATACAAAGGGTAGAATGGTCATTATAAGTTGTTTATATGTTGCTGTTGTTGCTGTCTGTTTCAAGAAACAACCACAACAGTTGCAGACCTCGACGAAACAGGTCTGTTTCGTCGAACACATCATGACGAAACAGACCAATGTCCTTTACTTCTGTTTCGCCGACATTCATGACGAATCACACTTGATTCGTCGTGTATTGGGCTGCTTCAAGCCAAATGTTTGGCCCATATTCTGTTTCGCCGTGACACCTTGTGTTTCGTCGACAGTTGGGCCCAGAGACTATATAAACACATCTGCTTTCACAGTTGAAAGGAGATGAGAGCTTACACATAAAGAAACTCTGTCAAAATTCTGTTAAACTGTGTTTGTATCAGTTTGTAATCGGTTCTCATCCCGTTTAATCAATCGAGTGTGTATCATTGATTATTACCTTGTCGTTATCGTTTTACGTGTTTGATTTGGCATAGTTACGTGGATTCCGCACGCGTAACCGTGTTTGCTATAAACAAGTGATTTGGTTCGTTATCGATCCTCAGATTACGGGACCTACAAAATGGCTGCAGTGCTTCCGGGCGTAGTGACCCAGATCCATCAATTATATAACAACAACAACAATAATAACAATAATGTTCAATGTAATTTCAAGAATTTCAATTTTGCTAAACCGTTGAAGTTTTATGGGTCTCAAGGAGCAACTGCGCTCCTGCAATGGTTCGAAAGTTTGGAGAGCACATTCAGACATGTGTAATGTCCGAATGAGCGTAAGGTTGAGTTTGCATCTAGTGTGTTCGAGAAGCGTGCTCTTACATGGTGGAACGGAGTGATGTGTGATAGGGTGCCGATGTGGCAATGGCATAAACGTGGGAAGAGCTCCGAGCTCTCATGATGAAAGAGTTCTGTCCCCGTCATGAGATTCGAGCTTTGGAACGAGAATTCGATGATTTGAAACAAGATGGGGGAGAACACCGTGCGTATACGGATCGATATGAGGAGCTGAGTTTGCTGTGTCCTACTATGGTTACCCCGTTAGAGAAAGCAATAGAGAGGTATATCGATGGTTTACCCGATTCTATGCAAGACATTGTGACTGGCAGTAATCCTACTACTGTCCGTCAAGCGATTGAATTGGCTGCTACTCTGACCGAGTCTCAGGTCAGAAAAGGGAAATTGACCCGTAAGGGTGACAAGAAGAAGTCAGTTGATTCTGCACAAGAAAAGGGTAAGGGTAAGAAGAAGGGTGAGTCTTCCAAGAAGTCAAGGAAGCGCAAGGCTTCCCAGAACTTTGCAGTTACTGCACAGAATACTCAGAACCCACCAGCCCTACCTCCTGCGAAGAAGCAATATGCTGGTACTGCACCTCACTGTGCTCGATGCAATGGTCATCATGTTACCCAACAGGCCTGCAAACAGTGTACTACGTGTGGTAAATTTGGGCATCTGGCCAACATTTGTCGGTTGGGCCAGAATCAGGCTGCTCAGGTTCCAGCACAAGCTCAGGGGAATGCTGCGAGATTCCCACCTGGTTCGTGTTTCAATTGTGGAGAGTTGGGTCATTTCCGCAACAACTGCCCGAGGTTGGTGAACGCGAATGCAAGTGCAAGTGCAAACGCGAATGTGAATCCCGCTCATGGAGGAGCGTACAATCTGAATGAAAACGAGGCTCGAGCTGACAACGAGGTTGTTAACGGTACGTTCCTTGTTAACAATCACCTTGCATCTGTTCTTTTCGATTCTAGTGTCGATAGGAGTTTTGTTTCGTGATCTTTTGAGCCTTTGCTTGCGATACCTAGAACTAAACAGAGGAAACCCTTATCTATCGAAGTTGCTACTGGTAAACCTCTTGTACTCGATTTTGTTATTCGTGGTTGTCAATTGAACCCCGATAACCATCTTTTTCCTATTGACCTCACACCGATGCAACTTAGGAGTTTCGACATTATCGTAGGAATGGATTGGTTAACCAAACATCATGCTGAGGTGGTTTGTTTTGATAAGATCGTTCGTATTCCTCTTTCGTCTGGTGATGTCCTAGAAGTTCGTGGCGAGAAACCTTCTGTTGGTTTGAAACTTATGTCATGTACGAAAGCCCAACGTTATTTACAAAAGGGATATGTTGCTTTTCTGGCACATGTCACCGAGGAGAAGGGCAAGAGCAAGAGTATTCAGGATATTCCGATTGTTCGAGATTATCCAGAGGTGTTTCCTGATGAACTGCCGGGTTTGCCTCCAGTTCGTCAAGTCGAGTTTCATATTGATCTTGTACCCCATGCTAACCCGATTGTGAAAGCACCTTATCGTCTTGCACCGTCTGAGAGGCAAGAATTATCGAAACAGCTTCAAGAGTTATCTGATAAAGGATTCATCCGTCCAAGCTTTTCACCTTGGGGTGCTCCTGTCCTCTTCGTGAAAAAGAAAGATGGATCTTTTCGAATGTGTATCGATTATCGTGAGCTTAACAAGCTTACCATCAAGAATCGATATCCCCTACCTCGAATTGATGACCTCTTTGATCAGCTGCAAGGTGCTACATGTTTTTCCAAGATCGATCTGCGTTCTGGGTATCATCAACTTCGTTTACTCGAAGAAGATATTCCCAAAACTGCTTTCCGCACGAGATATGGGCACTATGAGTTCACAGTCATGCCTTTTGGTTTGACGAATGCTCCAGCCATCTTCATGGACTTAATGAATAGGGTCTGTAAACCTTATTTAGACAAGTTCATCATTGTGTTCATCAACGATATTCTTGTTTATTGGAAGTCTCAAGCCGATCACGAGCAACACCTTCGTTTGACATTGGAACTCCTGAAGAAGGAACAACTTTTTGCTAAATTCTCCAAGTGTGAATTTTGGCTTAAAGAAGTTCAGTTTTTGGGACATATTGTCAACAAGCAGGGTATTCATGTGGATCCTTGCAAAATTGCAGCAATTAAGGATTGGAATACACCAACGACACCCACAGAAATTCGTTCTTTTCTTGGTCTCGCTGGTTATTATCGTCAGTTTATTTCGAACTTCTCGAAGATTGCGGTTCCACTCACTGCTTTGACTCAGAAGAATAAGCCTTTTAACTGGGGACCCAAACAAGAAGAAGCGTTCCAAACGCTGAAACAAAAGCTATGTGATGCTCCTGTTCTATCTTTGCCCGAGGGAAATGATGATTTCTTTGTCTATTGTGACGCATCAAATCTAGGCCTTGGTTGTGTTCTCTTGCAACGGGGTAAGGTCATAGCTTATGCGTCAAGACAGTTGAAAGTTCATGAGAAGAACTACACAACTCATGATCTTTTTTTTTTTTTTTTTGGGTAACACAACTCATGATCTTGAGTTAGGTGCTGTGGTTTTTGCTCTCAAAATCTGGAGACACTACCTCTATGGCACGAAGTGTGTGGTTTTCACAGACCACAAAAGTCTCCAGTATATTCTTAATCAGAAGGAGCTGAACATGAGGCAACGACGTTTGGTTGAGCTCTTAAACGATTACGATTGCGAAATTCGCTACCATCCTGGTAAGGAGAATGTCGTAGCTGATGCGCTTAGTCGAAAAGAGCGAGTCAAGCTTCATTCTGTTCAAACTCTATCTGATCTTCAAACTCGTGTTCTTCAAGCTCAACAATTTTGTGTTTCACAAAATTTGATAGGTAAGGAATTACCACGTTAACTTGAGCTTAAACTCGAAGCGAAAGGCGATGGTTTACTCTATTTCAAGGATCGTTTGTGGATTCCGAAACAAGACGATCTTCGCACTTTAGTGATGGACGAATCTCATAAGTCTCGATATTCTATTCATCCTAGTGCTGATAAAATGTACTATGATCTTCGTACTCAGTATTGGTGGCCTGGTATGAAGAAGGATGTTGCTTTGTACGTATCGAAATGCCTAACTTGTCTCAAAGTCAAGGCTGAACATCAACGACCATCTGGTTTGCTTGTACAACCAGAGATACCGGTTTGGAAGTGGGAGAACATTGGGATGGATCTCATCACTAAGTTACCGCGTACATCTAAAGGTCATGATGCTATTTGGGTTGTCATCGATCGATTAACGAAGTCAGCTCATTTTATTCCGATTCGCGAGGATCTATCTACTGATAAACTTGCAAAGATTTATGTTGATGAGATTGTATCTCGACATGGTGTCCTTTTGGATATCATATCCGATCGTGATGCTCGATTTTCATCTCATTTTTGGAAAACCATGCAATCTGCTTTGGGAACCCAACTAAATCTAAGCACTGCTTATCATCCCCAAACAGATGGACAATCTGAGAGGACGATTCAAACTTTGGAGGATATGCTTAGAGCATGCGTGATAGACTTTGCTGGTAATTGGGATTCTCATCTTCCATTGATCGAGTTCTCTTACAACAATAGTTGTCATGCTAGTATCAATATGGCACCATTCGAAGCTCTCTACGGTCGAAAATGTCGTTCACCAGTCTGTTGGAATGAGATCGGTGAAGCTCAGCTTACTAGACCTGAGCTCATTCTGGAAACGACAGACAAAATCAAGAAAATTCGCGATAATCTTGTGACAGCTAGAAGCCGTCAAAAGAGTTATGCGGATATGTGACCAAGCCCTTAGAATTTCAAGTCGGAGACCATGTCCTACTCAAGGTGTCACCTTGGAAGGGAGTGGTGAGATTTGGAAAGAAAGGAAAACTTGCACCTCGATATGTTGGACCATTTAAGATTGTTGAAAGAGTTGGAAAGGTTGTCTATCGACTAGAGCTACCTCCATATATTCATCCGACTTTTCACGTGTCCAATTTGCAAAAGTGTTTAGCTGACGCAAATCTTCACATTCCACTCGACGAAATCCAAGTTGATGAAACGATGCACTTTGTCGAGAAACCTGTGGAGATAACGGACCGTGCAGTCAAACAGTTGAAGAACAATGGATTCGATTGGTCAAGGTTCGTTGGGAATCTAAATGTGGCCCAGAGTTTACTTGGGAACGTGAGGACCAAATGAAGGTGAAATATCAGCAATTGTTCTCACAAGTTTCCTCTAGTTAAAATTTCGGGATGAAATTTCCTAAAGTAGGGGAGACTATGACAACTGTGCTCTATAATCGATGTACAATATAAAACAATGTTAATTATTAATAAAAAAATTTGTTTTGTGTTATTATGTGTGTATTTATGTTTGATGATTTTTTTTATTTTAGTCGATTCCGATTTCAAGCTTTAAATCGCTTTCTAGAAAGTTATACGCAAACTGGTGCGTAAACGCAGTCAGATTAACGTGAAAAACACTTTGGAATAATAAAATAGGATTAACATACCTCAAATAACCTTCACATAACTTAGAAATAAGTTTTAGATGGTTTGGTGTGTCAAAATCAAGTTTGTTCGATCGCATGGACTATTTGTGTCAAACTGTGAAACTATACCGATTTGTATAGTAACGAACATTCCAAAACTTGATCATAAGTTAAACATACCCTAAATATCCTTTATTTAGTAATCATTAAAATATTTTATTTGAGTCGTTCTGAATATATCCGAACATCCAAAAATTTATGTAATCATTAAAATATTTTATTTTAGTGATTGGAATGCAAAAACTTCATACGTTTCGCAATTTGGATCGTACACGCGTTCGATACGATTTTCGTCGTAATTAACCGAACAACGCAACCGTACGACCAAACGAACCGGCATCCGAGATGTTTTTGAGCATATTTTAAGTTCCCTATACTTTAAATTCATTTTAGAGCTTTAAAATGGGGTTAACGGGGCTTAAACGTGACAAAAATGCATCAAAAATCAAGTTTAGGGCTTCAGGGACTAAATCTGCCAAATTGTGAAAGTTGCTGGTCTGCAAGGTCCTTACGGACCGTATGGGGACATGCTTACGGTCCGTAAGCTTTACCAGAGATAGCAGAATTGTAGAAACATTGAACCTGGCCAATACCACCTATTCTAATGGTTTTAATCCCTGGTTTTACACTCTATGGACTTATATTTGTGTACCCCTTGTATTCTAAAACCACTAGCCCACATGGATGGCCAAGATCTTTCCCTCTTTAGCAAGGAATGATCTTAATGGTTTTGCAAAAACTATAAATAGCCATGCCCTCCTTCCATTTCTACTCACCCTTGATCTGATTTCTCTAAGTTGAAGTTATAATACTTCATACCTGAGATTTTAAGATCAAGTTCTCCCTAGCTTGGACCCTTTGTAAGCTTCTTCCGTGCTTTTATTGCTTTCCAAGCGCGAAAGTCAAACAGTGTTTGACTTCTACTTTGACCACGAGTTAGTCAACACGAAGTTCGTTTGAACTTCGCAACGTGAGCGTAATCACGATGGTTATAGTCCCTAGTGACTATACCTACTGATTACCACGTTAACTAGGCGTAGTGACGAGTCGTAGTTTCGGTCAAAATGCGCATTTAAGCATATTTTGCAACCAAACTACTCTTGGGTATCAAAACACTTTGTTTTGATATCAAAACCTGTTTTCTAACTTAGTTAAACATGTTTCAACATGTTTAGCTCCTCACTTTTAGTTTAGTGCTTGTTTAGAGTCGTAAGTCAAGCAATCTAAACCACCGCTTGGACTTTCGAACTCGACCCGTTTGGTCGATCTTTAGGATCCGACCAAGCATGTTTAGTGACCATAGTTGAATAGGGAATAACCTTCCGAGGTTATACCTTATGGTCACCTAGTTTAAGTAGTTGTATGATAGGTAGTTTATATGCCTTAGGTAAATGACCAAAATGCCCTTTTCATGCATAATTGAATTTTCAGCATATGTAACTTAACTTTTGTCAACTAAACTGATTATGCAACATATTTAAACATGTTTAGGCATATAATACTTGTCATAGGACTAGTTAGACGTCTCGAAGGCGTTTTACGCGAACGACGTGTTAAAGTAGCGTAAGCTACCTTAATGGGTCGTAACGAGTCGAAAGCACTTAGGTTAGGTTCTGATTTAGAATGTAGGCTTTGTTAAACCATATCACATGAGTTCCAATACTCATTTGGTTTACAAGACCTCATCCTGTCCGATCTTCCGATTTAGGTGTCGATTTATTTACTATTGATTCGATTATTAGGTGCTGCTTGAGTTTCCTTGGTTTGATTGAGCTTGTTGAGTTCTTTAGATTGAGGATACTTTGCACTTCGATGTGAGTACATAGTTCCCCTCTTTTACTGTTTTCAATTGTTTTGGGGTGATTCATATGTATTAAAACGATTCCGATATTTAAACGATGGTTTCAAAAACAATTAAGATGGTTTATATTAAACTAATAACGATTTCGATAATGTGAACAAACTTGTTGGACGTAGTTACATAACGAATGACATTCATTAGCATTGATCAAGCCGACTAGTATTAGGTTATAGTACCATAGGATCTGACAAATCCCGTTATCAGACTACACCCATGGTTATGTGTGGGGGTTATGTAGGTAATGACCGAATCTGATGATTGTTAACTTACCCTTTGGTGGTTTGTTAATGCGAGTTTCGAGATAGTCAAGTCACGAAGGTTTGAATGTTATTAGCGAGACGACCAAAAGTAGTTTCACAGTTAAAACGAGTTAAACGATTTTGGGACGAGTTAAACGATTTGAAACGACTAAAACGAGATAAACGATTTGATTAAACGATTGGTTTTGGGTTGTAATTAGATAATGGGACGGGTGTAACATGATAAAAGCATGGTAGATACGCCGCTGGTATATCTTATATATAAGTGCTTTTATCATATTATATTCCGTGGCATTATTTAGTTCACTTGGATAAACGATTTTGAAACGATGTCACACAACGAGGTTTTCTAAATGATATAAACCATACGAGTTTTGTAACGAGAACAATTTACGATTTGGTTTACTCAAACAAATGTTTTGGGTTAAGAATCATGGCTCCGAGATTTTATAAACTATAACCAACTATATTTGAGTTGGTTAATAATATTGCAATACTATATACTTTTCAACAGTGGCGAAGCTTGAGATTTCCAACCGGGGGGTCGAAAACGTATATACCAAAAAATTTCTATAGAACCGGGGGGTCGAAAACGTATTTACCCGAAAATTTCTATACGAAAACTACATAATTTCCACTACTGAGTGAAAAGTTCGGGGGGTCGGCCGCCCCCTCCCGCCCCACTTAACCTGCGCCCCTGCTTTTCAAAACAAGGTTTTCGAGGTATTGCAATATGTAAACGAGCCATGAATCCGATACTCTCACAAAACCTATGTGCTCGCCAGCATTTCTTTGCTGACTTTGTTTTCACATATGTATCAGGTGGTGTTGCATGATGTTGATTGCTAGGATGCATGATTCGGGGGGGTTGTGAAAGATGTGATAATCCAACTTGGTGAATTATACTACCCGGTGGACTTTATGGTGATAGACTATGCACCATCAAAGACATATGAGCAGCCACAGTCAGTATTAGGTTGTCCGTTATTACATACAGCTAATGCATAGATTGACTACATAAATGGATTAGTCACCATGAGCTACGAGAATCGTAAGTTGTATTTTAATGTGTTTTTAAAATCCATCTATTATGATATCGTTGATGATGTGAATTGTACAGTTGCTACTAATTAGGGCTATAACGAGCTGAGTCGAGCCGAGCTAGACCCAGCTCGAGCTCGGCTCGAACTCGATTCGAGCTGGCTCGGCTCGAGCTCGAATTTCAAATCGAGCTGAGATTTGAGGCTCGAGCTCGACTCGGTTAGAATTCGAGCTAGCTCGGCTCGGCTCGATCTAGCTCGAACTAACAAAGAACCACAAAGTTTACTACTTAAAAAGCCCTTAAAAATGAATTTCTTGATAGACTAAGGGCCATAATTGCCATTTAATGTAACCATAGGCTAAATATGCAAGTATAAATAGTTAATTCACTTTGTACATTGTCTTTACCTTCTTTTATAGGGGAGATACTCCCTTAGTTTTTGTTTTGTAAGCGATGTGGGACAAAAAATGAAGGATATAGACCTTATCAAGCCAGCTCACGAGTCGAGCCAGGCCAAGCTCAAGCTCGGCTCGTTTACAAACCGAGCCGAGCCGAGCTAGCTCGTTTACAACCGAGCCAATTTCGAGCCGAGCTTTCTTCGAGCTAGTTTCGAGCGAGTTGCGAGCCACGAGTTTTTTGAACACCCCTACTACTAATGAGTTTGTTTCATGTGTGAGCAAAGGCACGTTAGGTGCAAGTGGTGTTGAGTGTTACAGATCTACAGTGGAGAAGCATGGAAGTCAGGCAAAGAAGGTAGGTGTGAGCAGGAGAGCTGATGAAAGAAAACCACCCGATGGTGGGATTGGACGGGGTAATGAAGCTGAATTTGACCCCAACTAGTGTGAAGCAGCGAACCTCCCACAAAACTGGATGGAGTTATATGTAGAGAAGTGGGGAGGCAAGCGTTCGTCTGAACCAACCTGAGCACGTCAGGTACGGTCTGGCTGAAGACCTATAAACTTAGCGCTCTCGGGAGGCAGCCCAAGGATGTAGAGTTTGTATTGTTTGGGTTTGTTTTGGTGTGTGTTTGTGTTTGGCAGGTTACTACAGTAAATCCTCATGGATGCAATGATTCAAGTGTGGGGATGTTTGGTAACATCCCCAGTGAGATATCAAAGAATCCAAAGAGATGTGTACGTCCCTATTAGATTGCAGCAGCTGCACCACTATCTGGTCCATGTGTCTATCTATCTTGCATTGTCTTTCTATTTGTGTATTTGGTGGTGTGAGCCATGTGTTGGGAGTGGTTGTTATTTGTTGAGCCGGCTGGGTTTTTAGCCGTTTATGGTTTGTTGGGTGATATCTCTCGGGTTAGGATTATAAATTACACCATACATTGGGGACAATGTATCCCAAGAGGATGCGATAACTCGAGAGAGGGTTGGTAGAATTGATGATTGAAAATGCTTGACTGGTTGAAATTGGAAAAAAATTGAAAAAACTTGAAAATTTTGAAAATGTTTCGTAAAGATTTTTGCACAAAAATGGAAAATGATAGGTGTAATCAGATTGTTGGTTTTCGATTATTATATGTATGAGTAATAAAACAGTTGAAAATGCGTCTAATTTAGGATATGTTGGTAGGCCAATCCGGTTGAAAAGTTCATTAGGATTGATATAAAATACTTCAATATTAGGAATCTTGTGGGTTCTCGCCTTAGGAGTTATAGCAAAACCGAAACTGTAGAGAGTATATGGGATTCCGCTATAAATAAGAAAAGCTTATAAGTATTCCGGTTAAATGGCACTTCTATTTCTTTTTATGAAAATAAATCTGAAACAAGGTGGCGCCCGGAAAAACAGTTCCATCTATCCATTATTTTGAGCTAGTTATGTATTGACAAAGCATATGGTATTGCCACGAGGATGGTGACTCATGTGGTACATACCCTCTAGGTGGAGTTAGAAAAGAAAAAATAAATATGTGAAACTTATGGCATTAACCACTGGGATAGTAACTCGGGTGGGGTATGTCCAATAAGTTAATCGTATACAAATGCATGACGAAGCTCATGATCATCATCCATTATACATCATAGTTTAATCGGAAATACATAAAAGCTTGTTATATAAGACAATAATCTCATAAGCTTGAAATGGGATTAGGTGGTGTATGGTTTTTGAGTGTGAGACCCATAGATGAATATTGCACCTGAACTTAATGGATCATGATTAAGGGCTTGGAAACTGGCGGTTGGGTTTAAGTGGACCGTATACTTGCAATCCTAGTTAATGTGTGATTAGACTTGTTAATAAGATAATCGAATAAATTGAAAGACTGTGATGTGATTGTGATTCCATTGCAACT
The DNA here is from genome assembly GCA_030545235.1 of Helianthus tuberosus. Taxonomy (NCBI): domain Eukaryota; kingdom Viridiplantae; phylum Streptophyta; class Magnoliopsida; order Asterales; family Asteraceae; genus Helianthus; species Helianthus tuberosus. The sequence continues at coordinate 58,321,086 of CM060429.1, read as the reverse complement.
GATTTTTCGGGATGAAAAAAAGATAAGTGTGGGGATGTGATGGAGAGTGTGAAACCTGGGTGTTAAAGTGTGCTATATTACGTGTTTTATTGCCATTTGCTTGGTTATACGTCTTGAATGTGTTAACTACAAAAGTTTATGGTTTTACAGGTAAATCGTGTAATCCGGTAAAGTTGGAGAGCTTAGTGACAAAGCAGAACAACCGGGGATAATAAGCGAGTGAATTACATTAACCGGGATTTGATTTGGGCCAAGAGATAGCTTGGAAACATAAGAAACACGAAACAATGAAGTCTAGGGGCTGTTGGGTAATTGAATGAAAGTTGAAAATCAGCTAACAAGTGGAGCCATGGCCATGACGTAGGCTACGGTTGCTAAACCGTAGCTTACGGTTTGATGTGGGAGTTCAAAAGATTTCCAGCAAGTCCATACCGTAGCTTACGGTCGTACAGCGTAGGTTATGGTCAAGCAGAAGTCACCCAACAGCAGCTTTCCACCGTAACTTACGGTGGGAGACCGTAGGTTACGGTGTGTTTGTGGAAAATTTCGCATGTTTGGCCTGTGAAGCGTATAAAAGGTTTTTCTAAACCCTAATTGAGGGGATCTTTTTGGGAGAGACTTTCTTGGATGAAAATTGGGATCAAAGGACATAAAGTTTGGAGCTTTTCACCATATTCTTCACCAAATCAAAGATCACGATCATGAATTCAATTGTTTATCAAGCTTTTGACGATCAATCGAACGAGATGAGTGGCTAATCTCTTAGTGGTTTCCTCCGGGTGGAGGATTCTTGTAAGTTAATGACTTTTATGTGTGTTAAACTGATTTGTGAACACGGTAATCTAAGCATTTGATGCTTGTTACCTTTGAATTTGATTGATTATTTGTAACGATTGATTTTATTTAAACTTTATTTCCAATTCATTTAATTCCCGAGAGTTCTAGTAATCGGGATATATTTGAAGGGATTAAGGTTGGTAAGTCCAGTTGATTGCTTATACGATAACCTTCCATTGTTTTACAATCGAAGTAAGTAGTCTTTAGGTAATCACAACTGGTTAAGTTTACTTTGAATCCAAAATTCGGAGGAACCATTGTTCTCTCCCATTATTACAACTCATTTTTAGTAATTCGTAGTTTAATCAAACAACCAAACAATCCGATTTTACATTGCAAGTAGTTAATCAGTGCTTAATCCATAATACTTTCCACTAGACTCCTCTGGATTCGATACCCTGCTTACCCTAGCTACCTAGGTTAATTAAGTTTTTGCTTGACACTCACGAGAGTCATCAAACACCTAGACGTATGAACACATTCCAATGTATGAGACACAACAGACGTATGAGGACATCAGACACATATGAACTAAGTGAACGTATGTACATTATAAATGTATGAACATGTCAGAATGTATGTACCAATGTGAACGTATGAACCGATTTTAACACGGATGACCCTATTTTCACACAATGAGCCTCATACGTGCGTATGAAGCCACATACGTTGAATCTAACTTGTTCAATAATCAATAACTCAAATTTTGATGATTTCGACAAACAACACTCCCAAAAAGCATCAGATAACACCGATCATGAATACCCCTAAATTTAATTTGAATTTTAACCATGATTCAAGTTATAAATCTATCTTTTAGGGTTCGGTTCAGTTAAACACAAAATTTGATACAATTTAACGGATGTTTACCTTGTTTTTTATACGAAAATGATCACAATCACTATCTTAACAATTTTAAAACAACCAACAACAAATCTCCCTTGATTTGAAAATTTTCTCTAAAGACAATTATGTACGAAGGAGCCTTTGAGCGTATGAAGTTTGGAATTTATATGGGACGAATGGCTTATACACTCGTATGAACACATATGTGCGTATGAGCCATCCTTACAACATTCAACCGCTCAAACACACTCATGCGCTTGGAAATACACATGCGCTTAGAATTCATTCATGCATTCCAGATTACACATGCGCTTGTGAACCATTGTTTTCATTATTCAATCCAATTCACACGTTTGTTCAACCAAGTCCAAATTAATGACCTTGGCTTCACGTTCAATTTAATGACCTTGGTTTTGAGATCAATTTAATGACCTTGGTTTTACTTCTGTTGTACAATCCAAGTTTATCAAACCATTTTTTATTAGCCCCAACCAGTTGTACTCTATTTTCAAATTGCTTTAGATATTATGCTATGCCATTGAATTGTACACAGTTTTCCAATTACACGTATATGTATTGTTACCCTATGATATTCACCAACTTTTCGTAGTTGACATTTACTTTGCACATGTTTCAGGTGATAAGGTTTAAGGATATTTGCTACTCACGTACATGCATTGAGGATATTGAGCTATTTGTTTATATTGAGCTATTTGTTTCTTTGATTGTAACGGATGATTTTAAAGTTGATTAATATATATTTTGTACTTTTGAACAATCTACCAAGTGACGCATCGATGTTTCCGTATTCGGTCGGGGTGTTATACATAGACACACACATTTATAATTATATATTTTATATATACAAACATCATACACACTCCCTCTTCTATCCTTCTCTCTTGTTTACCTCCACCAACATCACCTCCATCACCACCACCTCCACCACCACTACCACCACAACCACCGTCGCCGCCACAACTACCCCATCTATCTCGGCACTCGTACCTCATCTCCCCTCGTCGACCAGTACCACCCGTCTCTCCCGTTGTAACAAACATCATTAATTTATTATTATTTTTTTATTTAAAGGTAAAAAGAACATTTTAAAAAATATGTGTGTATATATAAACGTGTGTATTTATTATGTATATTATATTTAGAATTATATTTATTGTTTTTTATTTAAAGATAAAAAAAGAAAATAAAAAAAAGTTAAAAAACAAAAGAATCCATGGGCAAATTGCCAAAATCATCCATTAGGTTTGGGAATTGCTAAAATCGTTCATGAGAGTTAATGATACATTTTAACTGAGTTAGTGATTTGGATGAAAATGACAACTAAAATGAAACGCCACAATTATAACAAAATTCTTATTGTAGATGGAACAAACAAAAGCGCCCAAACCTTAAGGACGATTTTTGGCATTTTACTTTTCTTAAAATACATTTAGGTTTTTCTTTTATAACTTTTATTCCTTCTTATCTACGTTCCTATACTTACATATTTTTTGTTCCAAATACAAACACAAAAGCACACACCATTGGTTTGCTGCACCTCAATTTAAGCATGTCTTAACTCTTTTCGGGTTGGTTAACGTACGGTTATGGGACATCCTTAACCTTAACCTTAACCATAACCATAACCATAAACAATTAATTGGTTAATCAAACAGCCTTTTCTATATCCGTGGGTTAATCTCGATTATCAAGTTAATTTGGTTTAGTGGCAGTCCGGTTACCGGTTAATTTCAATTAACGGTTAAGGTCTGCTCATCCCTAAGTTTTACTAAGCTAACCTTATAGGATCTAATGTTTTTATAACCGAATCAATCTGGACGCTCGGACTAGGAAGCGAACTCTCCACCGATGTTCATTTTCAGGCAAGATAGTTTTAACTGCTGGCAGTTGAACTGTTAACTCGGTTAGCAAAAGCCAGATCGGTTTTTTTTTAATACTTCATATTTTATTTTGGTATTTGAACGTATGTATTTCTTGGAAATTGAAAGTGTATATAAAATTTATATAGGTGTTAATGAAAATAGCCAAATAGGAAAATACTACTTATTTAGATTTTAATATATATACTAGTTTAAGAACCCGCGAGGTTCGCGGGTGGACTAAAACACAAATGAATAAGTTTAATTTATTGAACTAATCGTTTGAATTAAATAACCGTTCAAGTAATAATAAATTAGTAAACTACAATGAGACAAATAATTTAATATCTCGAGATACATGATGATGCAAATTTGTGTAATATTGTGTTTATGGAAGATAATGGATAGCGAATTTCAATTCAACGTACTGTTTATTTATGTAGAATTTTAGGTTAATATTTAAGTGTGTGTATGAGTATACATGTTTTGTATTACGTTAACAAAATTCATTAAAAAACAACAAAAAATAAACATTAAATGACTTCAAAAAAATGTTATGGATCATTTTAGAGAACAGTTACAATGAAATTAAATATTACATTATAAAGTAAGTGGATTGCAATTATAAGCACAAATTTGGGTCATGTGTTCATTCTTCCTCTAATTTGGGTCCCTACTTTATTCTTCACCTTCTCAATTCTTCTTCTACAAAACAACAGATATCATCAAAAGTATGCATATTGTAATAAAATCTTTAAGATGTTAACAAATAACAAACTTGACACTAAAAGATGATTACGTTACCTCTAGAATTGTATTCTTGAATTCACTACACACCGCAATGCCATTATATAAAGAAATAGAACCACCATTTCGAAACTCGAATCCAGCCATTGCAAGGAGCATAATCGATCTCTGGCTTCTTTGTGATAGCAAAGATTTTAAGAAAAGAATGACAGTTAAACTATTAGCACAAAATTATTATAAGAAAACAATTAGCATTAATAAAAGACCTATTGACATAAAACATGAACTACTGAAACGTAATAAGATAGAAATTTCCTTTTTACAAAAGTTATTCAAGATATTGGAAACATTTTTTTTTTTGTAAAAATAGTGGTACCTCATGTAGCAGCCACCACTTCTTTCTTTTGTAAGACCAAAGCAAACAAACATAGCTTGCAAATAGGCTTTAAACTAAAAAAAACAATGTACTTTGAAAAATAAAAACATGGCAATCGAATAATGACTTCTACACCATTAAATTATGAAAAAATAGCTACTTACCTTTGCATGACCTATATGCATATACCCATTAGGTTCTGGTGTAACATTGTCAAAACTTTTCCACCTTTTTTCTTCAGATGTTGTTCCAATATTTCTTTTATATTGCAATCTCTAAGCACAGGTCCATCATGTAAACTTGTAAGATGGGAAACGTATGTGTGTCAAAATTATATCTTGCATTTTTACTACACGAAAACAATATTGACGATAAATATTAACACAGAAACCTAATTTTGCTGACATATAAAAATGGAGGAAAACATATGACACAAATTTACTAAGAAAAATAGTTGATTAATAAGATGAATTGACGCAATAATGAGAACTTAACATGATTCACCAGACAATTACATTCAGATTGCTTAGCATCTTTTACAGTTGAAGGATTAAAATAGAGCTGCAAAAATGTTGTTATGTTAGATAACATGCTCCAAGTATATGAGGTGATTGTCAGCAAAACACACAACCAGCAATCAGCAATGTGATTTCACTTGATCAGTTAAGTTTCAAGTATAATTTGTGCTCCACGTTTAAGTTACAAAAAGTGTAAATATGTCAACATTAAGTTTATCAAAACATTTGGTTTACTTTAATTTACTATTCCAGGATAGTCATGCAATTAGAAGCTCAAATATCAACTACGCAGAGTAATTTTACAAGTTCCTCACAGTGCTAAAAGAAGTGAATATATATATTAGATAGAACTTAAAGATTTTGAGTTGATCATGGTTTTTATCATATTTCAAAATCAAATCCGATTCAAACTAAAAAACCTAAATTAATCATGTAATAAGTTACGGTGGTTACCTTAATGAAACAGTCTGGTGTTGAGAAAGCCTAATCATTTCTTTGATGCGACAATCTGGTGAAACAGTTGTGATGTGCCGGCAGTGGTGAAGATAGGAGACGCCAACACAGTGATGAAGAACGCCTAGCCAGTGAAGCGCGAAAAGTTGTTCGTAAACATTTCAAGACCTTCTCTATATCCATCTCTGCTTGCATAGATACAATAAGTATATTATTAAAATCGATAACTATAGATATGTAGAAAAATAAGAAACTTCTGTCATTTGATACTCGATATCGATATATAGTTATGCATCCTTATTCAATGGTACCTTAATAATATTTCACACAAATTTATGAGCCTCTAAAGCTACTGTGTAATATGTACACAAATTATGTAATTCAATAGAACTTATCAACATCAACATAATTTATCATCATTCTATCTTTACTGTACAAACAAAGTGGAGGATTGCATGAGAATTAAAGTAACAGACAATTAGTTACAATTGGTGTGCAACAAAAACAAACCACTATTAGATGCTGGTTTGAATTTTAGGACCCATTTGCATGTATGGATACTTATAACAGAGAGATGGCAAGTATACAGATCAAATATATTGCTCTATGATTTGATAATAATAACCACATGTTACATCGTACTTGAAGAATATGACGATATAAAAAATGGAAAACAAAAAATACGATGCTAGAATCATGAAACTATAACTTGTTACCATCTACGATTACAACAAAAGGAGAAGATACGATAATGTGTCACTATTTATTGCTTCAACAAAGAGTTCATCAAAATTGGTCAATTAGCCCAAACAACTTCAACAAACAGTTCAATTCAAGCATAGCATGTAAGTGAAACATGAAATTCACGAACCTGATTTCTTCAAACGATAGCAAAGCTTCTTTCAATAACCAACACCCTGTACATACACTTCACAAATTCAGTTCATAAACGACAGAATATCAAAATCTCACTATAAACTATAATAAATCCACTTACCAGAAAATACAACCATATCAACGATGGAGAGTGAAAGGGATATTGTATGCCTTTATAGACTTCACCCTAGTCTCAATGTGTAGAAGAGGATGCCAAATTCAAAGAGCAACCTGTCTAGATGATTATGTGAGCAGAAGAGTACCAGTGGTGGCTTCTGTATCGCAGCAACTCCCAAGTCCCAAGTCCCAACTTGATCCAGACCACTCACAGATCTCTATTGAGTATTCCTAAAAATAATATGATATGTGAAGCGTTCTCATAAAGCCTAAACGACCAATTCCTCCCGTTCTTTTTTTATAATTTCAACCCAACTGGACCCGTCATATATCTCTATGGTTATGTTATTAACCTTGTTTCAGATTTTATAAAATTCATTTCTAATTTAACTATGCTTTTATTCACCAGAATACCCAGATCTTCTTGGAATCTAGAGTAAAATAAATTAACATGCTTACACCAAAATACCACTTGTAGTATCCAAGCTATTATCAATAAAACCGGCTAGACTTGTGCAAAGCTCATGAAGTTTGTCTGCAACTTCTACCTTTGTGACACGCACGTCTTTGTTTATTTCCTCCTCCAGCCAAGACAAAAATTCAGCAAGAGCAGCTGCATCCCTAATACAAAAAAAAAAAAATTTAAAAATTATAGCATTTTGACTTACTTAGTTACTTATATCATGGAAACAATGTGCTTAAAAAAATTAGTAAATAACTAAATACTTGATACACACTTTTTGCTCTAGATCTGTTAAATGTGCTTGTGTTTTCCTTCTTGAGCGCTTCGCAGATTCTTGAATTGAAACCATCATGAAATCATAGTCAATCATATTGAAGTAGCTTTTACTAACCTTTCATTTAATTTAAGAATCTCTTGACAAAAATCTTACCTATTAATCCTTTTAATAAGAAAACCACAGTACCCGTCGATTAGACCTTAAATTTGACACAAATTAGCATACATTCTACCCCGCGCTTGAATCCGTCAATTGTTTGCTGTAGAAATCTATGAATAAGAGTTCAATGAACAACAAACACGAAGTTAGAAATCAGATACTATATGTGATTTAAAACAAACTGAACCGACCCTATAGCTCAACTTCATATGAACTCATAAAGAAATAAAATACAATCCAGGTTTGAAAGATAAGACAAATAAATTATTGTAATCTATAACATCATATAAAGAAATCTCATCTCAAACTAAACAAACAATGGATTTATTATTATCCCCAAATCAGGCAAAGTTCGTAAAGAACAATTTAGTGAAAACCAAACAGGAATTTCAAAATTATATATTATCCTATAATTCAAATAAGAAATCGATAATACAATATTCCTTAACGCCTCAAAATACATGTTTCAACTTCAACATTAAGAAAAAAAAATCAAACCTGCACTTCACTTTCGGATGAAATTAATACAATTAGGGTGTATAATATACAAAATCAAATCAAACAACACAGATGTTTTCAAAAAAACAACAAAACTGGGTTTATAATCTACACAATAAACAATTGATTTTTATTACCGAACTTAAAATCCCCAAATTATAATTAACGATTTAAACAAACAACCTCATATCGGAGATTTTTATTAACAAACAAACATCAAACATTGGGTTATTAGGTTAACAGATCTGATCGAAAACCCTAAACGCTACAAATCGATTCAAGATCCACAATAAATCTATATATACAATCTACAATAATCTGCAATCTAAAATACAATGGACTGTTAAAAGAAAATTACCTCTTCAAAAGTCATTCCAGAAACCAAAAGCATCCAGAGATCGTCCATGTTTATGCGACAGGGGATTGAAGAAGAAGATCTAGCGATGAGGATGAATTCAAAGAAGATGTAGAGATTGAGCGGCGTGAAGGAGAAGAATGAGACATTTAGGTTTTGAGAACAATTATATATGACCCAAAATCCGACCCGAAGAATTATGGATCCCGCGTCCCATCACGTATTGCCGCTCAAATGAAAAAAAAAAAGAAACCATCAGATGTCACGTGGCAATTAGTGGATTAAAATTATGCCAAGTGGCACCAAAATGTATTGTTTTAATATAGATAATAGATTAAAAGAAAATAATATAATAATATATCTGTATTTATTATGCTTTATAATTTTGATAGAATATGATTCTTACTCAGATACTACACTACTTGAAAAACCTTTTTAGCACCCCAAACCCCCCCTCTCTCTCTCTCTCTTTCACACAGTTAAAGGTGTCTGAACTCCTCCCTGCACAGCTGATTCTTCTTACAAGATCAAGCACACATTTACTCCACCTTCCTCATCCTGATCCGTCAAATCATTCAAATTACGCAACATTTTCTCTCTCTCTCTCTCATCTCTGATCGAATCAACTGCAAATTATTCACTCAAACTTTTTGTTGCTTTACACCTACGATTGATCGATTTTCAATCTTCGGTTTTGTGTTACGTGAACGGATTGATTAACGTTCGATTATGAGGTTGATTGTTGTAGGAATTGGTAGCTAGGTTTGCGCTTGTGCAGGCGCAGCAGATGATGTTGATGCAGACTCCGAGGATGAATTCGGATGCTAGTAGGACTGGTGGTCATGTTGAAAGAGACATTGAGCAGGTATAATCAATTAACGAGTTTTGTTGCTGTTATGGTAGGGTTTTGTCATTGTTTGGAGTGTTGGTTCATCATCCGCATTAGGATACACAGAAGTAGAAACAATAAATAGATTTATTTGCTACCGAGGTTATGTGAGGTTTAAGTAGTGTTGTTTACCGGTTTAACAATCTGCGTCTGTTTCGTATCGATGATGTAGTGACGTTTTTGGTGTGTGATTGTTGTACCTGTAGGAATACTGCTAGAAACATGTAAGAAAGAGTGATTCATTAGGTTCTTATTGTGAACTTATACAATGTGTATTCCATGTTAAATGGCAGTGGGTTTTGGCAGATAATCTTTGGGTTTGTGGATTTTGTAGTGTAGTTGGTGTTTTCCCCTTGTCATTTTCGTGTGATTTAGCACAAGTTGGTATGATGATGGCCTGCCTTAGATAAATTAAAGAACAGATATTACTGATCTAATACCTAGGGCCTACCGTATCCTATGTAGGTAAGAGGGATGTTGCTTGGGGTGCATTATGCTCTAGCGATCTAAGTTTTTTTTTTTTTTTGAAGATATTTGTAATACGAGAGCCCTTGTTTTCATTAGGTGTGGAGAGGGTAGAGTTTGCTGTGTTCCTTAATTCTGTTTAATGTTTGAAGTACGTATGTCATGGAACAAAATGAAGTATGGTTAACCACATATAAGTTGTGGCCGCATGTCTTGAAATCTACTGCTATTTATATGTAGCCGTAGCCTTTTGTGGCTATTACTTTGTTGCACTTAGTTTGGAGTTTCTAAAAAATTCTGTTGATACATTAACCGGCATTTTTCAAAATTTGTTACATCAGAAATGAAGTTTTAAAGTTTGTTGCCCACAATTACAATACATTTTGGGTAAGTTAACCCTACTTAACATCCTGCAGAAATTTAGGTCTAAATTGCAAACAGAATTTGATAAAAGTCTGAGTGACAGATGGATAGACAGTCAGATGCTATTCCTTCACTGGAGCACTACTGACACGGTGTTTTAGTTCCCTGCCAATATTAACTGTACTATGTTTCTTCATTGGTCACACTAAACTTTAGAAAAACTTACTAATTGTAGTGTTGTTTTCAAATTTATGGTAGTATCCAAGATTTTTATTTGAATTGAGGTATAGTAATTAGTAAGTGGTACCACAATTGGTGTAACATGCTTTGGAAATCACCAGAATAAAGAAAATGTTAGAAGAAGAATATTCCTATTTTTCCTAGTAAGATGTGTTCGTATTGTAACACCCCACCTTAATCATGATGTTGTTAACTTTGCTCTACCTGGCCACATTTTTGTCTGACTATCACACGAGAACTTCTCATGAGGTGACCCATATTTGTAGTACACGGGTACTCCTACCCAGAGCTAGAGGTGCACAAACCGGGTTTTTTAGAACTGGAACCGGGTCTGGGTTGCTCAATAACTGGTTCCGGGTACGTTGGGGTTTTTGATCGGTTTGGCCGGGTTTTTTTTAGGTTTTGGTCGGTTCGGGTCCGGGATTTGACCGGGTAGAGGTGGAACTGGTTCCGGTTTGGTTCCTTTTTCTAAACTTGGGTCTGGAACTGTCTGTACCCGCAGGTTGGGTAGGGTAGGAACCGGTTCTGGGTCGGGTCCGGAACCGGGTTTTTTTGTGCACGGCTACCTAGAGCACACTCAATTGCGCATTTTTGATGTCAGCGGCCCCAAACCGTGTGGACACTATTTAACCCAACATCTCTTGTGCCTATGGGCTATGGCTGATGTGGGATCCACCAAAGGTGTTACAAACACCCCCTCCTTAGAACTCATCATCCTCAATGAAGTTCTCCCCACCATCCTGAACAACACAAGAGTTGCTCTAATACCATATTGTAACACCCCCGCCAGGACCAAGATATTAACCGCTTTCCCGAGCAAGTGGATCCTACCATGATGGTGGCTTAGAGATACATAAAACGGATGTCGAGGGATCAGTCTTGACTCGCCCCATTATGTGAGAAGGTGGGTCATGTGGAATATTGTGGAAGGGGAGGACCTTTAACTTGTCTCGATTGATGTTATCCAAAGAAGATGGATCCTTCCAGGGCTTGGGTTTGACTTTTGAGAGTGGTTGGATTGGTGTAAAGTGTAAACCCGAGTCCCACATTGGAACATAACAGATCTTAAAGCCAATTTATAAGCAGATGAGTTACTCCACGTATTGCCTTATGAGTTTGGGATTGGATCCTAGAATGCCAGTAAGGTGGCTTAGGTAACAAGATCTTGGCTAGAAAAATATTGCAGAGCTATGGTAGGACTCACATGTTGTTTGTCCACCGTTAAACAATGGTTGGTTGGTCATACTCCTTGAGTCAGCATAGTTAATAATCATTATGTGGAACATATGTTCACATAACATGTAGAAGTATAAGATGGTGGCCTCACTTCTCAATATCTATGCAATTTACATGATGCATATAAATACACGAGTACAATTTTTTTCCTTGAACATGCAATATGATTTCCCTGTACTCTCACAGTAGATTGTTACTAAAGTTAGCTAGTTGAAAGTTTATATTTTTTCTAGTTAAACTCCTATCAGATAAGTTTATATTCAGAACATAGTTATCAAAGATTCAAAGGCACTAGGCGCACTCAAGGCACATAGGCCTCGCCTGGGGCTGATATGTGCCATTACCTACATCAACCCATGTGCATCGTAAAGGAATATTAGTGGGCTGTTAGTGGTTTACTAACTCTTCTTTTATTGTCTCTTTATTTAGTAATAGTGGGTGAGTGGTAAAGTAGTTCTAAACGGTTAGTATTAGTGGTAGAGTAGTTCCATTGTAACACTATTTAACTAGTCAATGTCTTGTGTTATTTTTTTATGAATGAAATTTATGAATTAGGTCTAATCCTCTCTAAATGTTCTTCTAGTTTCCTCCTATTTTCTTTTGCAACCATTAAATTGTTGGAACCACATCAGGGGCCTAGGTGCAAAAAAAGTGAGGGCCTGAGAAAAAAAAAGCGCACAATAAATAACTATAAAAAATAAAATAAACAAAAGCTATTAATAACATTTAATATCATCTAATTAGTACCTAAAGTTCTAAAATTAGGGATGGAAAAAATACCCAAGCCCGACGGGTATACCCGAAACCCGAAGCGTTTGAGATGGGTATACCCGATACCGGACGGGTATTGGGCCGGGTATGAGTAAGGGAAAAAAATATTTCGTGGGTATGGGACGGGTTTGGGATTAGATGATACCTGACCCGATTACCCGAAACTATATACCCGTTTACCCGAAATACATACCCGATACCTTTCAAGTTTTATATTTATTTTCCTTTAACTATTATTCTGTAATGTTTTATTCTTGTTCGTTTGAAATATATATCTTGATGACATTATTCATATTTATATGCTATGAAATACAAAATTATTTTTTGAGATTAATATTATAATATATTTACATTTTTATATATATCAAATATTATTATGGTGATGATGATATGTATGTTATTTATTATATGTATATTTTTAAAGCATAAAATTATAAAGGAAAGTAAATATGTATATATACATGAAAATCCTAATGGGTACACCCGAAACCCGTGGGTATGCCCGATACCGGGCGGGTAAATACCCGACAGGTAATGGGCCGGGTATGGGACACGATTTTACAACCGGGTATGGGGATTAGCTATACCCGACCAATACCCGGCCCATCGCCATAAAATGTCAATGTATTAGTGTAGAAAATAGTTTCCTGAGATAAAAGTAGAAATCTGGCTGGAATCTTGCCAAAATTTAGAAAATCTGGCCGGAAACTCTCCTGGATCCTTGGTTTTAAATTGCGTAATGCGCTCTGATGCGTTTTGGTCCAAAAATCCGATGCGTGATGCGCACGCATCACGTATACTGGGCGTCTCTTAGTATAAAAGTACCATAAAATAAATCATACATATAAAAACTACTCATAACAAACTTATAAAACATACTTAGTCTTTAAAATAACAAAACATTAATAAACATACTTAGTCTTTAAAATAAAAAAAAAACATTAATAAAACATACTTAGTCTTAGACATAACAAAACACTTAAAAGTTAAACACTTTTTCCAGAAAAGTTACCTTTTTCCAGCTTATTTTCCAGAAAAGTTGCCTTTTTCCAGCTGTGTAAAGCTGTGTAATGTTAAAATATAAAAAAAAGGGTGACTGCATTTTCCCTCCAAAGCCAAAATAAGGAAAACCCTTCATTTTACATGTTGCACGCATCAGACCGCATATTGCAATGCTTCGCATCACGCATTATGCGCGCATCACTGCCGCATCACGTAACAGCCTCGCATCGTTACATCTGATGCGCTATTTCAATCGCAACGTGCGCATCACGCATTATGCGCGCATCATGCGCGCATTTTAAAACCAAGCCTGGATCTGCGCTTGAACCATCACGTGGAGAATTATAGCTCAATTGCCTCGCCTGGGAATTGCACCAAGGCGCAAGAGGCCATCGCTTTCAACAACTCATCATCATCATCATCATCATCATCATACTCAGTAAAGTCCACCAATAGCAAAGCTAAGATAGGGTCTGAGGAAGGTAAGATGTAGACAACCTTACCTCTATCCCGTAGGAATAGAGAGGCTGCTTCCAGTGAGACCCCCAACTCGATAGTAGTTTTACATCAAGCCTTGGACACAAGGCACATAACACTCAACAATCGGGACAAAGGCCGATTAGTGCATGTACCCTTTTGTCTTTCGGCTATCAACGCCACCACATGATGCATGATTAACCATCCCCCTCTTTTAACGTTATTTTCACGAAATTAGTAAAATAACGTTAAAATTAGTGCACTTTCACTTTTGCCCCCTGAGCGCCTACAGATATATACATTATATGTGCATACCGCAAGCGGGGCTAAGATCGCTTTCAACAGCTATGATTCTGAATGCTTGCATATTCTGTATGAGACGGATTTAGAAGTTGATTACGAGTTCATATGTAATTTCATGACATTTTTACCTTTTTAGCATGTGAAAAAATTTAATCTTCATTGTAGCGCGTTTCAAGCCAGTCTAATGTTGTTACCTCAAGAGCGTAGTGTTGTAGTTGGGACACGATCTGTTTGTTGTGCACCAAATATGAGGATTGCAATTTTCAACTGACTGCAGTGCTATTTATTTAGATGATATCATCTTCTATCTGGTGATATTAATTGAATGTCATCTTTGGCTTTATCTATATGTGATCGTGTCTACTAATGTAAATAAATGCTCTTGATTGCAGGCACTCTGCCATATTTATATCAATCAAAAGTTGATGTGGCAAGTTTAGTATAAATGCTTTCACGTTTCTTAAATAATAATCAAATGCCGAAAGAAATTACACATAACAGTATATGTACTTACCTAATAACATAAATTATTTTATAAAATAACTAGACAAGCTTGCATTGACACAGTTGCTTTCCCTTATAACATGAAAATCATGGAAATGAACCCTATTTTTGCATGGCTGTAAGTCTGTAACTGCTCTTTAATCGCTCGTAGGAAGTTAACCCTATGAATTTGCAGGATTAATTTAATGCACCTAGAATCCTTGCTGCATGAAATATAAAATCTCAAAACTATCTGGCCAAATAGATATGAGCGTATGTTAAGGTTTGTTCTCTTGCATTAAATAGATTTTTAATTGATATTTACTGCAGGCAATTACTGCTCTAAAGAAGGGGGCTTATCTTCTCAAATATGGGAGAAGAGGGAAACCTAAGTTTTGTCCCTTCAGGCTGGCTAATGTAAGTTTGAAATTGTTTTTGATCATCCCTATAGTATTTCTTGTGTTTGTCATTTCAATCTTCATTCTCTTTTATTGAATTACTATTTTTCTCTCAGCTTTACACATGATTAGATCTGGCATGAAAAAACTGTACCATGCGTAAAAGTATGTTTACGATATGTACACTAGGTGCTTTTTGCCCTTTATGTTGCTTCACAGTGTGCACAATAAGTGCATATGGAAAAGTACAATGCACATTAGGTGTTTGCTGCTTAAAGTTTGTGCAGTGGATGATTACCTCCTTTTCAACTTAATAATGCATTCTATTATAACTGGTAATTGTTGGTAACTACTTGATAATTTTGGATTTCATCTGATTTTTCAGGATGAATCAGTTCTCATATGGTTTTCTGGGAAAGAGGAAAAACACCTTAAGCTAAGCCATGTATCCAGAATTGTTTCAGGGCAGCGAACTGTAAGTTCCATATATAGAAAGTAACCTTTCTAACTACTGTTTTCTAGAGATATACCTTGAAACCTCAATAGCTCTTCCCAGTTCTAGACGTACAAGTAACAACTGATACAAGATGCTAAAAGCTCTTGCATTTCTTTGATATTTCGTTTTCGAAAAATAACTTGAAGTGGAATCATGTACGTAACAATATGACTAAAGATTTAAGATTTAAGATCAATG
Source organism: Helianthus tuberosus (assembly GCA_030545235.1). Classification (NCBI taxonomy): domain Eukaryota; kingdom Viridiplantae; phylum Streptophyta; class Magnoliopsida; order Asterales; family Asteraceae; genus Helianthus; species Helianthus tuberosus. The sequence goes on along the minus strand of CM060429.1, from coordinate 58,305,363 downwards.
TGAAACCAAATACCAACAAATCATAGTAAACAAGATATGGTAAGGCGTTTTCCATTTTAATGCATGACAAAGGGTTTACCATACTGTTAGCAATCAGAATGGCATCCCAAGTACAATGAAGAACAATACACTGATATAACATGATATGAACCACCTCCAAGAAAAGTCTATTTGGGCCATGTAACAATGTTTATCCATACTCTTAGATCTTGTAAAACGCTCAGATTATATGTCAAAATTAAGATCATTGTAATTGTATCTGATACTTCTACAGAGATATTTCTCAATGCTGCTACCATAATTGAACAAGGAAAAGAATCAGATGAAGTATATATCCATACATATGCATAAACAATAAATAGTACAAGATATACCAGCTTGTATGGTATGCATATGTTTGGATATACTTCATCTAATTCTTTTACGAGTTCAATGATGGTAGCAGCATTGAGACAAGATCTCTGTAGAAGTATTAAATACAATTACAGTGATCTTGATTTTTGCATATAATCTGAGCGTTTTTTACAAGATCTGAGAGTATGGATAAACATTGTTAAAGGGCCTAAATAGACTTTTCTTAGAGATGGTCTATATCATTGTATTGTTCCTCATTGGACTTGGAAGGCAATTCTGATTGCTAACAATTATGGTAAGCCTTTTGTCATGCATTAAAATGGAAAACGCCTTACCATATCTTGTTTAATATGATTTGTTGGTATTTGGTTTCACGTGGATCTTAACCCTTTAGTCATATTGTTACGGATTTTGCTTCAGGTGTGACCAAACTTACATTCAGTGGTCATGTTCAGATGGGAAGTTTGGGTTTCTCTATGGTTTTAATGTTACAAGACCTTTATGCAACTCTCACAAGTTTGCTTACGATATGAAGTTGTCATTTTACTTGGAAGCTGTTGTGTTATTAAATATAACACACAATTGTAAGCGTTTCCCTTGTGATGGATAACGGATTAACATATTATTTTGATGTTATTTTTTCTTTACTAGCCAATTTTTCAAAGGTATCTGCGGCCTGAGAAGGAGTATCAATCATTTTCTCTAATTTATGATGACAGGTCTCTAGATTTGGTAAGAATTTCATTAACTTTCTTGATGCAGTTAATTATTTATATAGTTGTATGTCTGCCACCAATGGGGTGGTGGTCCATTGGCAAAGGCAAAGCCTTTAAAAAACACCTAGGTTGGGAAGGGGAAGGTCTTGGGTTCAAGTCCCATAGATGACAGGGGATTAAATAAATTAGCCGTTCAAAAAGAATGTCTGCCAATTAGGAAGATTTTACTTTTTATGACGGTATTAATAATGTCAAACTTGCTGACTGGTTTGTTTATTTTTTTAGATCTGCAAGGATAAGGATGAAGCTGAGGTATGGTTTAGTGGTCTTAAGGCACTAATATCACGTAGCCATCAGAGAAAATGGAGAACAGGATCAAGGAGTGATGGATTCCCATCCGAAGCTAATAGCCCCAGGACCTATACACGCAGAAGCTCGCCTTTACACTCTCCATTTGGTAGTGGTGATAGCTCATACAAGGTACATATTCTCTTCTTAGCTTGATATACTTTAAAAATTAGATTTGAACCTTCATACACGTGTACATAGTTGTGAATAGCGAATAGCGACAAATAGCGACAAGGGACCTATATGCTACATAGCGAATAGCGACAAATAGCGACCGCTATTTTATAAATAGCGCGATACACTAGAAAAAGAATTAAGAAAGTGTTTATATATATATTACATCAATATATCCTGGTATATGCTATTTTACATGTATATTTAACATAAACCTATAAATCCAGCTATTTTATAGCTATATCTAATTGCTATTTACATAAAAAAAAAACTGTCGCTATTCACGCTATTGGTCGCTATGACCTAGATAGCGACACTTGGTCGCCTCGCTACATAGCACGCTATAGCCGCTATTGACAACTATGCACGTGTATATCCCTTCATATATAGTTCTGCCTGTCAGAGCCATCTATGTTGATGTCTGGTCTATTCAATTCATAAGTAAATGGATTGAATTTGCCACGTGTAATTTGGTTATAACTACTTAAAGCATGTATGTTGATAATGTGTAACGTTTCATCATACAGGACATGGGTGATCAGCTCCCTCTTCAAAGTCCTTACGGAAGTCCTCCTAAAAATGTTGTAGACATGAACTTTTATTGCAAAGTTCCTCCTAAGGTTGGTGGTTTCTTCCCTTCAGATTCCACCACTGGTTCTGTCCATTCCTTATCATCTCGAGGTTCTGATAGCCATCACTCAAGGGGGGCAGTAACGGGTGTAGATGCCTTTAGGGTTAGCTTATCAAGTGCTGTTAGCTCATCAAGTCAAGGTTCCGGTCATGATGATGGGGATGCCTTAGGTGATGTTTTTCTTTGGGGTGAAATCACCACAGATGGTCATGGTGGACCGAATGCTAAAATTGACTCCTTATTCCCTAAAGCTTTAGAATCAGCAGTTTTACTTGACGTTCAGAACATTGCTTGTGGTGCAAGACATGCTGCATTAGTAACCAAACAAGGAGAGATCTTTTCTTGGGGTGAGGAATCTGGTGGGAGACTCGGGCATGGGGTAGATTCAGACGTTTCACACCCGAAACTTATTGATTCTCTCAGTAATGTAAACATCGAGCTTGTAGCATGTGGTGAGTATCATACATGTGCTGTAACACTCTCTGGCGAGCTCTACACATGGGGTGATGGTCATTTTGGGATTCTCGGACACGGGAATGAAGTAAGCCATTGGGTTCCAAAACGGGTCAACGGCCCTTTAGAAGGTATCCATGTCTCCTTCATCTCATGTGGACCGTTTCATACTGCTGTGGTGACCTCTGCTGGCCAGCTGTTTACTTTTGGTGACGGGACTTTTGGTGTTTTAGGGCACGGAGATCGAAAAAGTGTTTCGAAACCTCGGGAAGTTGAATCTCTAAAAGGACTCAGAACAGTTAGAGTTGCTTGTGGCGTATGGCATACTGCTGCAGTTGTAGAAGTTATGGTCGGGAATTCAAGCTCTAGTAATTGTTCTTCTGGAAAATTGTTTACATGGGGGGACGGTGATAAATATCGGCTCGGACACGGTGATAAAGAAACTAAACTCGTGCCAACTTGTGTTGCTGCACTCGTAGATCCAAATTTTTGTCAAGTTACTTGTGGACATAGTATGACGGTTGCACTTACGACATCAGGTCATGTCTACACAATGGGGAGTCAAGTTTATGGTCAACTCGGGACTCCTCAAGCTGATGGGAAAACTCCGACTCGTGTTGAAGGCAAACTGTTAAAGAGTTTTGTCGAGGAGATAGCGTGTGGGGCCTTCCATGTTGCGGTTTTAACTTCGAGGACAGAAGTTTATACTTGGGGTAAAGGTGCTAATGGCAGGCTCGGTCATGGAGATATAAGTGATAGAAATTCTCCTACGCTAGTAGACGCACTAAAAGACAAACAGGTTAAAAGTATAGCTTGTGGTACTAATTTTACTGCAGCTATATGCCTTCATAAGTGGGTATCAGGAAACGATCAGTCTATGTGTTCTGGGTGTCATCTACCATTCAATTTCAAAAGAAAACGACATAATTGTTATAATTGTGGACTCGTTTTCTGCCATTCATGCAGTAGCAAGAAGTCACTAAGGGCATCTATGGCATTGAACCCAAACAAACCTTATCGTGTTTGTGATAATTGTGCTAATAAGTTGAAGAAAGCTATAGATACTGACGTGCCATCATCAGTGTCTTTAATAAGTAACAGAGGAAATGTTAATGATCTAAACGGAAAAGATGATAAACAAGATCCTAGCTTCCGCCCTCGTCTTGCTAGATTTTCATCAATCGAATCCTTTAAACCAACTGAAAACAGGACTTCAAAACGTAACAAGAAACTTGAATTTAATAGCAGCCGTGTGTCACCTATTCCTAATGGAAGCTCTCAATGGGGAGGTCTTAACATATCTAAGTCACTTAACCCGGTTTTAGAGTCTTCTAGAAAGTTCTTCTCGGCTTCTGTTCCTGGTTCAAGAATTGTGTCTCGAGCAACATCTCCAATATCTAGACGCCCCAGCCCTCCTCGTTCAACTACCCCAATTCCAACCTTGGGTGGATTATCGTCACCGAAGATTGTAATCGATGATGCTAAGAAAGCAAATGATGACATCAGCCAAGAGGTTGTAAAACTAAGAGCACAGGTATGTGGTTTGTTCACATCTTAATCTCTGAATCTGATCCTTGTTTTTAAGGCATAATTACCAAAATCCATTAAAATTGTTGCAGGTAGAAAATTTAACTCGTAAAGCACAACTTCAAGAGATTGAGCTGGAAAGAACTTCTAAACAACTAAAGGAGGCAATAGCTATTGCAGGGGAAGAGAGCTCAAAATGCATAGCTGCAAAAGAAGTCATTAAATCGCTTACTGCCCAAGTAAGATCAGTTTTGTTTATCATTATGTTTTTAATGACAAGCATGCATTTATTGGATTTTGTTTGTGATCTGATTACCGTATAAGTGGCATGTAAGCACTAACCGGGTTGGGGTGTTGCACACATAATACACCAGCACACCGTACATTGTACTAGCACACAGAATACGCACACAGTACACACAATACATGCACACCGGATGAACACAAGATACATTCACACCAGATAAAAACACAGTACACACACATTTTACACACACTCTTTCATGGTCTGGATGTTTAATTTATATTGTATTCTGTTTCTGAAGACATTGTATTTCTTTCGTCCTAGGAAAAGATTGACCTTTGAATTTGCCTGTGTTTTAATCAGTGTCTGATACTTTAACCATTTTTCAAAGGGATATATCCCCTTTAAAACTTTGTATAATATCAATTATTACCCAACATAAAATCTTATCAAATATTCAAATGTATCCGTTTTCGAATTCATGACATATATACCCTTCCCTTAAGACTTGCTTTAGGATATGAGTGTGGATTGTAAGGAGAAAGAGAAGGGTATAATGGTCATATTATAAATTGTATATAGTGAGATGAGTATATATAAATTTTGATGTATTTTGGGCAGATGTACTTGATGTTAATTTTACTGCAATTATTTTAAGCTGGAAGTAGCAGCAAATACCTGAAACTTTCTGTGTTGTTTTGTATGCAACAATAAATAGCTAAAAGACATGGCAGAAAGGTTGCCTGTGGGAGCTGCCAGGAACATCAAATCTCCCTCCCTTCATTCCAGTATTACTAATTCTTCTGGTGATATTTTATCAAATGTTGGAGTTGAGCGGTCCCATGGTCAAATGATGCCATATGAAGAACCAGATTCCAATGGTTCAAACAGCCCATTAAAACCAAACACAATTAATAACCGTAGTTCAGCCCAAAATAGTAGCAGAGGCAACACTGGTGAATCTGTTGATGAATGGGTTGAGCAGGATGAACCTGGTGTTTATATTACGCTCACATCTTTACCAGGAGGCGCCAAAGATCTTAAACGGGTCCGCTTCAGGTATGCTTTTTCCTGCTTAAATTCCCTGTAACTTAATCTTAGTAGTGAAAATTCCTGCCCATCTATAACTAAACTGATTTGGCTGAATTTGGTTAATTCGGTTTTTAACTGAAACCGTAACCGAATTCATATTCGGTTGTTCGGTTCGGTTAGGCAATAGTTAAACTTGTAATCAGAATTGTTTTAGATTGTTGTGATTAGGGTTACATTAGATGTGGTTTATATAGACCACAATGTTACACTCCTAACCCTATATTAGTATACTATTACGTTTTGTCTAATACTCCCCTGCAAACTAAGCGCAAGAGCGATTTTGTTTGAAAAGTAAAAAACCACAAAACGTAAAAACATAAACATAAAAGTGTAAAGATAGTAGGTCTTCATTCTTCTCCGCCTTGCTTCCACCATACGTCATAAAATTTTGTTGCGACTTTTTTCTCTTTCTTTTTTCTTTTCTCAAGACTATAATGTCTTTCCTTCTTCAAATCGATGTCGCCCGACAGTAGTCAGTTCTCGACTAGTTTCTGGTCACGACCACCACTTCACTCTTTTTTTTTGTTTGCCCTTCTCTTTTCACGAGATCTGATAGTTAATCGCCAGAAATATAACATAAGATCAGAAACACGAAACCGGAACCACCTCCTGGAACTCATTCTCAACGCCTCTTCAACTAGGGTTGTTTCTCCCCAAAGTTCTTTTTTTCTCCCCTTTCGTCGGACCTTTGGGGTTTTGTTCAACCTCTACGAACTTCTTCTTTTAACTAACACGGTTTTGTTCCCCTGTTCTTTCTTCTCATCCCCAAGCATAGTTGTCAATAGCGATCGTAGCGAACGCTATAGCGCGCTACGTATAGGTCCAGTGTCGCTATTTGGGTTGTAGCGATGAATAGCGAGAATAGCGACACTTTATTTATTTATTTTTTAAATATAAATAGCAATTAAATATAGCTATAAAACAGGTGGATTTTAGGTTTTTGTTAAATACACAGGTAAAATAACATATATACTAGGGTATTTTGATATAATATACATTTAAAATTTTTGAAAATTCTTTTTCTAGTGTATCACTATTTATAAAATAGCCACCCGCTATCTATCGCTATTCGCTATGTAGCATATAGGTATCTTATCGCTATTCGCCATTAACAACTATGTCCCCAAGTGAAATCCTTGTTCTTTCAATCGGATTGTTGCAACTCTCGCTAAAAACCGAAAGCTTTGTAACTTTCGCGAGGTGCACATTACTTTCGCCGGAAAATAGCCACTGCTGTATCGCGGCGGCGAAAACATCTAGGGTTATGGTAGCCACTGTTGTCTCGCGGTGGCGAAAACATCTAGGGTTATGGCGGCTGCCTGTGGTGGCAGTGACGCGATTTATGGTCATAAAAGAGCAGCGGCGACGACAGATCTAGGGTTTTGCGGTGGTAACGATGTTGGCTGAGGTTATGGCGGTTGTTTATGGTGGATCCAGGGTTTACATAGGTGGTGGTTGTGATGATGGAGATGGCTAGGCTGGATCTCGTTTTTTTAATTTATTTAAAGAAAACAAATGGCTGTAAAGAAAAGAAGGGTTGGGTGGAGCAGCGGCGGCTGCCCCGCCGGACATTTTTCACCAGTGGGTTGTAACCTAAGCTCTGATACCCATGGTTTAAAAAAACGTCCGAGGCGTACGTACTGAGGCGCGCCTCAGTTCGGAACGGAAGGAAAACGCATATGAGGCGGCGCCTCAGGTTTAGATATTAAACGGACGCCTCAGTTGAGTGAGGCGGAAAAAAACGGCCGAGGCGGTACGAATATGGCGAGGCGTACGTTTTTTTAGACCGGAAATTCGATGAAAATGGGGTCGGGCCGGAGCTGTTAGAAGAGATGAAGAACAAACATCAACCTATTTCAAATGCTCTCTGCAAGCTGCTGCAATTTCAAGATGAAAATGGTGGTTGGCCGGAGCTCTTTGCTCTTATAAACTTCAATAGTCAATTTAAACAATATATAAAAGATGAAATGTGAAATTATGAAAGTTCATTGGAACTTGTAATGTTCACTGCAGCAGGAATTAAAAAATGGAGTACAGCTGTATAGTGTATACAATTATAATAATTATTCATTTAATTTGTTTTTGGTTTTAAATGTTTTTTATTATTACTTTAAAAATCTAAAAGTTATAATATCTTCACTTAATTTGTTTTTAGTTTCTATTATTTTAAAAATCTATTAATAAATTTATCCGGTTCTTATTATTTTAATATTTTTTGATGTTAAGTATTTATTATTTTATGATATATATAATTTTAATATTTATTTATTAATACCGCCTCAGCCTTACGCCTCGTTCCGCCTCAATACTTACGCCTCGTGAGGCGAAGGGAAAACGCCTCGATACTCGTTTCCGTTTTTTTAAACCTTGCTGATACCAAGTTAAACTTGTAATTAGAATTGTATTAGATTGTTGTGATTAGGATTACATTAGATATGGTTTATATAGACCATTGTGTTACACTCCTAAGTCCTAACCCTATATTATTATACTATTAGCAATAATCCAATCCAGTTCGGTTCGGTTCGGTACTTCGGTTTGGTGTTCGGTTACGACAAACAATGATAGGGTTAAAACCTTGGGGAAGAAGAAAGCTAAGAGATAGAAGGAAATTTGACTCAAATTCTGGCTGATTTGTATTCCATACGTAAACCAATTAAATAAACAAGACACTTACACAAGACACCCCCAAACTAAACCAAAATAACATCCTAATCCCTTGACTTAACAATAGTAATAAAACTAAAATTAAATAAGATACGTAACAATACTCCCCCCTTAACCTACTTTTTGCCCTCAAAAAGTAAGCTCTTCAATTTAATCCTTAACCATTGTCGTCTTATTCAGTTTCCTCATCACCTTCCACGTTAATCACAAAAAGTTGTTTCTTTTTGCACTTGTGTCCTGGAACGAACTTTTCAGTGCACCAAAAGCATTCTCCTTTTGACCTTTTTAACTCTAGTTCCTCACCTGACAAGCACTTTGCGTTAATAGTTGCTGGTGGCCCAGGGACTCCTGTTGGATCTGGAAGCAACGGAAGTTTTGAAGCGTTAACCGGAGGTGTTATTTTGACATCTTCGGGTTGCAGCCCATCCTCCACATCTTCACCTGAAAACTGAGGAAACTCAACCTTCCCGACCCGCATAGGCCGAGTACCCGTCCGCGAATCATCGCTAAACAGCCCCTTATCAGGGCCGCCTCCGTCGCCGCTGAAGCCGCCTCCGCCGCCGCTAAAACTGCCACCGCTTGAATGCTCCTTGAGTGCTCGTAAGATCTCTTCTTGTTGTTTCATCTACTGTTCTTGTTGTTTCAACATGGTGGCTAGGGTTTCTTGGAGATTTGAGATTGCCTTGCCATGTTCCTTGAGAGTGCCGTCAATTTCTTGATTGCGAGTGTTAGTCATGGTAATCGAAAGTAATTCCGACCGAAGATCGGAACGGCTCTGATACCCTTGATAGGGTTAAAACCTTGGGGAAGAAGAAAGCTAAGAGATAGAAGGAAATTTGACTCAAATTCTGGCTGATTTGTATTCCATACGTAAACCAATTAAATAAACAAGACACTTACACAAGACACCCCCAAACTAAACCAAAATAACATCCTAATCCCTTGACTTAACAATAGTAATAAAACTAAAATTAAATAAGATACGTAACAATTCTTGTCCCACATCGGTTGTATGGGCAACTGATGTGGGGTTTATATACCAAATGGGTTCTCTCACCCACCAGACTAGTCTTTTGGGTTGTGTTCTCTCGTTTGGTATGTAACATTGGTATCAGAGCCAGAACTCGGAGTGGTGGCCCACGAAGTGGTGGCCTAGAAAGAGCCAACCGTGACCAACGTGGCCGTGACCAACGTGGCCGTGACCAACGAGGCTCGGAGTGGTGGCCCATGGAGTGGTGGCCTGGAAAGAGCCAGCCGTGACCAACGAGGACGTTGGCCCTTAAGGAGGGTCGATTGTTATGGACTAATACCATTGCAAGGTATGGGACTTGTCCCACATCGGTTGTATGGGCAACTGATGTGGGGTTTATATACCAAATGGGTTCTCTCACCCACCAGACTAGTCTTTTGGGTTGTGTTCTCTCGTTTGGTATGTAACAAACAAAAAATAAAAACCAAATTAACCGTAAACCGAACCGTTGGACACCCCTAAACTAAACCAGTTGATCGGTTGGTTATGTCTCTTTCTTCTCTACCTTATCAAATGAGTAAAATTAAAAAAATCGTCCAAAGTGTATTTGGAATGCCATTTTTGAACCTATTTACTTTTTTTTAGTTATATGACATCTTAATTTGATGTAAAGTTGAAAAAAGAAAATCACAAAAAGCTTTTTTGAGCCAACCAATGAACCAACATGACCCACCCATTTTGCCACGTCTGCTTAGTTTGCTCAAAAATTTTTATAGGAAGATGGTGTGATTCAGGTTGCATTTTATATATATAAATAGTGAGTCAAGTAGGTTAAACGGGCTGAAAGATGTTTTAAGTGCATGCAAAAGCTTTCTGTATAAAATGATGGATTGTTATTTTGTCAATAAAATTCCTGTAGTTATATTATTGCTATAATTATTTATAAGTTTCAAATTAAACGGACAAAAGATGTGTTGGTCAGTTGGTGGCTATTTTGCCAGAATCATTTTGACCTCTTACCCTGTTTAATAAAATACGAATTTCAATTTTAAAAACGACTTGACTTGCAGCCGGAAGCGGTTCAGTGAGAAGCAAGCAGAACAGTGGTGGGCTGAGAACAGGACGCGAGTTTATGAAAAGTACAATGTACGAATGCTTGATAAGTCTAGTGTCGGCATCCCAAACGAATGACTTAGAAGCCCGCCCGCCAGCCGACACACTAATGGACATGTACATGGTATGTAAATGAATTTTTCTAATCCCCCCTTTGCATCAATCATACAAAGAAATGCTGGTCTTATATTAATTGCTAAGCCTCAATTGTTTTTATTTCAATAATTAGATTATCTTTCATCATATTTAGAACATTTATTGTCAAATAAAGTTAAAGAAAAAAAAAACACAAAAAAGTGATTGTATGTTTTGATCCATAATAAAAATGCTGCTCATTCTGACCCGAAAATTGTTTATAATCTAGACTTGTGCAAAACCGTACGTTGTCACTCGTTGGAAAATACTTATGAATTGCTGAAACAAGTTACAATCGCATAGGACACTGGCAATGTTTATAGTTACAAATTGATATTAGGTCTGTTTCTCACGGCCGGGTTATAGACATGGAATTTTTTAATACCAAATCTCGATGGAGGATCAAATGACAATCATTAAATGAGTGAGAAATTTATACTATGTCTCTTTCACAATAAAATTCATGATTGTTTTTTTCCTTTTGTTTGTTCCATGATATAAGAGCAAAAAAGTAGTTTAGTGTTTTAATTATCTAATAATTAGGATAATTGTGATGGAAGGTTGTTTTGTAGATGAGGGTGTACGTGTCAAGATTTTAATGGTGATGTTACTATTCTTACTATTCATAAGGTTTGTGTTTTAATATATAGGATAATGGTAGGGTTGGTAATAGGTAACCTGCTAAGACACGATAACAGAAAAGTACATGTGATTTTTTACATTTTTAAAAGTAATCAAAATTTGAAAGTTAGGATCCATTATTTCGGTGCAAAAATTTACATCTGTTTTGTAGACATTGGGTATAAAGTAGTTAAACGAGTCGTATTCATGTTTAAAATTTTTGTTGTTCCCGTTATCAAGATACATGTTAAACCTGCTAAGAATATACATCTGTCTTATCATTATACTTTGTTATAATATAATGCAATTTGGTGCACCATTACAATGTAGTTATACCATTGAAATGTACTTTCATGGACACACTATGACAATGCAGTCTGATGCATTAGTTTCCAATGGTGCGTCAAAAGATTTATAGCTATGCATTGATCATTCACCCTAAACACAATAGCATCTTTCACTATTTGAGGGGATATATCATATATGATCTCTCTAACAAGTTGAACGTATTGAAACACAATAAAAATAGACTTAGATGTCATTTGATTACTGAGGCAACACAAAGAAACCACACACACAAGACAATTCTTCGTTGACAAGTCTCCAACATCATCAATGTGTTACAGTCTCACTGATAAGGGCTCAAAGATCGTTTTAAAAGTTCGTTGGGACTGGTGCGTTGTATCGGTGTGTGGCGGGTAGGGAGAAGCAATATGTGGTCAACGTGGGATGAAAAGGAATGGGTTATGCAAAGACAGAGAAGGAATGGGGTTCTGCATTGGTTGGCATTATGAGGATTTTTACCTATTTACCTTATGTTCAACCATAACATGTTGAATTCAGTGATGGTTTCAGGATTTTTTTGGGGGCTAGTTGAAACTAGTAGGAAGTTGAAGGAAAGTTTAAAGCATTCCTACAATTAACGTTTAAGACGTAATGTTTGCAATGTTTATGAGATTTATCTTGTCAACACAAAGTGGATAAATGCCTTGTTTTATGATTGATGTCAAAGAGTATAGGATGTCTAAAATAGGGATTCCACTAATTCACTTCATCCCTCAAAATATTGCTAGACAAATCAAAACTATTTGGTCTTTGTTATGAACTTGTAAATTTCCGCGCGTGACGTGGCGGGTCCAAATGTAAAGGAACTTGGATTTGTGCAGTAAAGACCTGAATCGTTTCTTAACAAAAGTTACGTAAAAACGTAGATAAACTGAAGATATATATAAAAATAAGCACGAGAACGTATTACATATAGCCCAACTTATTTGCAAAAGAAATTTACATAGAACACCAACCAGAACTTATACGGACACGTACATAAAAATAAGTAAAAAATTATGTTTTTAAGTTAAAGATTGTACCGCGCATTGCAGTGGGGCCAAAACGTAAAGTAAGTCGAATTTGTAAAACAAAATTTATGCCAAAACGTAAATTAACTGCAAACGTACAAAAAACATATTATATCTGAACCTACCCATTTTCAAAGAAACGTGATCAACTTGAATTTAGACATGTACCTAAATATAAGTACGTAAAAATGATTATAATTTTTAGAAAGTTGACGGGTTATAACTGTTAATACTAAATGTTGAAGGGTAAAGGCTAAAATAAACAAAATCTTACTAAAAGACCTTACCCCTATCCCTAAATTTAATCACATAAAAATATTATAAAGTTTTTAAAAAGTTGAAGGGTTGTAAATCAATCAATCAATCAATCATACCCAGTAAAATCCCACAAATAGCAGAGCTATTGGTAGGGTCTGGGGAGGGTGGGATGTAGGCACACCTTACCCCTATCCCTAGGGATAGAGAGGCTGCTTCCAGTGAGACCCTCGGCTCCAAAACACCCAGGGAAGAAAGAGAAAAAAAAATATAGAACATGAGGTGTCTGTGTGTGTGTGTGTATGGAGCTACCAATATAACATGAGTGGTAATAGCGTGCATGGTAAACAAGGCAAATATAACAACACAAACAGCCTATACAAATAGATACATATCTACCGCTATACACTACCTCTAAAAACACAATTGAACCCTCTCCTAGAAATCTTTAACCTTAATCCTCCGTCTCCACGAGCTCCTATCATAGACCATGTTCTCAGAGAGGTGCAATTTTTGCAAATCCTGCCTAATCCGCTCATCCCAAGTGATTTTGGGTCTGCCTCTATTCCTCCTCCCTTCCACCGCGAGATTTTCCACTACTCTAACTGGCTCTATTGTCTGCCTCCTCTTCACATGCCCAAACCATCTCAATCTTCCCTCCTTTATCTTATCTGATATACTAGCTACTTCTAACCTCTCCCTAAAAACATCATTTCTTATCCGGTCTAATCTTGTGTGCCCACACATCCATCTTAGCATTCTCATCTCTGCCACCTCCATCTTGCGTGCTTGTACTTCCTTAATGGCCCAACAGTCGGTTCCGTATAACATAGCAGGTCTAATTGAAACTCTATAAAATTTCCCTTTCAATTTTGTTGGGAACCTTCTATCGCACAATACCCCAGTGGCAGCTCTCCACCTGCACCATCCAACTTGGATGCGGTGGGCAACGTCACTATCTATCTCCCCATCCCTCTGAACAAACGATCCTAGATACTTGAACTTATTAACCTGCGGAACCACTTGACCGTCAATGGTGATCTGGATGTCCTCGACGTTGTCTACTCCACTAAAGTCACAATATAGTTACTCAGTCTTAGAACGACTAATCCTTAAACCTCTACCCTCTAAAGCTGCTCGCCACTGTTCTAACCTCGCATTCAGGCTATGTTTACTATCAGCAACTAACACAATATCATCTGCGAAAAGCAGGCACCACGGAAGAGTCTCCTGAATTGACTTTGTCAACTCATCTAGGATAACTGCAAATAGAAAAGGGCTCAAAGCAGACCCTTGGTGTAGTCCTACCTCCACCGGGAAAGACTCAGTATCCCCTACAGGCGCTCGGACAGTAGTCTCGGTCCTAACATACATATCCCTAATTAAGTCTATATGTTGAAGGGTTGTAAATGCGAATACTAAATGTTGAAGGGTAAATGCTAAAATAAAAAAAGATCACTAAAAGACAAAAGAAAAAAACTAAAAAAGAAAAAAAAAGAAACCAATGGGCAGCTGCCATGTAGCAGCCTGCCACTATTGATCCAACTTCATATTGTAAGATTTATAGAATGCAAACCATTTTAGGCTCAGCCCAATGTTTAATGTTTAAAGGCATTAGGGTTTACCATTGTATTATATATTGGGAAGTATGTATTATCAAATGAAGATGAATCAATTTTCTCTCTCTATTTTCTCTTAGTTTATCCCATGTTATCAACACTTTGCTCTTCCAAAATCATATCCATAATCCATTGATGTTACCTTGGATACTCACAAATTATTTTTGTTCCAACGATCAAGGTTCGCCCCTACCGCACCACCTTTGGAAACATGATCTAACACCATTAGCCACCGACGTCATACATTCCAAACAAGAGAACTCAACTCAAAATACTAGTCTGGTAAGTGAGAGAGCTTATTTGATATATAGACCCCACATCAATTGCCCAAACAATTGATGTGAGACAAGTCCCAAACCGTGCAATGGTTTCAGTCCATAACAATCGACCCTCCTTAAGGGCTAACATCCTTGTTGGTCATGGATGGCTCTTTCCAGGCAACCACTCACCACTCCGAGCCTCGTTGGTCATGGTTGGTACTCTCGGCCTTCAAGACTCTGCAGGTGTCCCAAAATCAGCTACTGCAGACAACCTACAACGATATCACAACTGTCGAAAACCTTTTTACCACACACAAAGGTGAAAGAAGTACGGTTATACTCGAGCCAGTTGTAGGAAACACAGGTTTCATTACACCAAAACCTAACATCTTGAATTTTCTGAGGAAAATAACGAAAGAAAACGATGTACTTCTTATATTTGATGAAGTTACAACGGGTTTACGATATAGGTAACTTAACCCAAATTATGTACGTTATTATCTGTTTAAATTGAGAAACTTAGATAAATAAAAAATAAAGTTTCATCGTAACACAATTGATGACAAAGTTGCTCAACAGTTTTTTATTGATTCTATGTAATATGTTAATAGGGACTTAAAAAGTATTATGCATTACATGATAAGCTAGCTTTGTGCTTGTGGTAATTACCATGGTTGCAAAAGTCGTTAGGCGCTCTCTAGTCGGATTCGGGAGTACTCGGGAAGTACTCGGCTCAGGCGGAGATTACTCGGGGAGTAATTGGTCTGGGAGAACAGTACTCGTGCCTCGGCAACCTACCTTGTAGCGAGTACTCGGAGTCTAGGCGGGACTTTTACAACCATGGTAATTACACATTCGTAGTAAGTTCCATTCCAAGAAGAGACTAGCAACAATCTTACGTTAAACATGTTAACACTCAAATATTTTTGCCTTATGTGACATTGGTAGCATATCAGGGCTTGAATGTGTTTGTTAGGTGTTAGTAACGATATAAGTTGACCAAGTATAAACTCATAGTTACATTGATAATTTCCGATTTTTTTCTCCAATGCATCTCTATTGAGAAAAAAATGCATCACAAACATGACCTACGCCTACCTGTATGCTACGTTGCGCGTATAGGGCTTAGCTACTTTAAATTATGAGAGCCAATCCTAAGGGTGGAGTGTATGATTCAAACACTTTAGGGTGTTTGAGTTTTCTCTACCCAATAACCTCATGCCATGTCAACTCCCCCCTTCACTCCCCATTTTCTACTCAAACACTAGGTATGATTCAAACACCCACTCAATTAATTTTTTTTTATTGGTACTTCTCTCCTCTCTCACTCTCTTCCATCCCTCCTTTTTCACCTTCAGTGAATACTCACCGATTTCTCTCCTTCTCTCCTACTCCCCACTCACCAATCCACCACCCGGTATCAATCACTGTGCGGCAACCCCACTCCCCGATATCACACCGTCCCCCTAAGCTCAGGTGAATCCGTTACACCTAGGGGACGGGCTCGGGGTACAAAAGTACCGTACCAAAAATTGCCAAATATAAGTGTAGGTACCGGTATTTGAAGGTGAATTTCGATACCATACCGAATGAAAAGTAGAATACTCTTTTCCCATTTATTGTAGAAGACGGTTGCTTATATTATTTTATATACCGGGTAATTGGGCAAGTATACAAAAGATTTGCCAAAAGTAAGTGGCGAACAAACAAACAAACAAACACGCACTTGTTCCTCGTACCAAGGTTTCGCCGCCGCCACACACTGTTGTTCTAATGAATGATATGATGTGTCTGGCTCTGGATTATGACTTTTAATTTAATATCTCAATTGATGTAGATGGCATCCTCCTCACTGATTCACAAATCCACCTATGAAGCCGATAACCCACTTGAATTGTCGCTAATTGAAGCTTTCCGGCTTCTGGAACCCGAATTAAGGCCCCCTTTTCCACTAACAATCCGTACAGAACCCGAATACTTCAATCTCAACCGCGCGGTTTATTATCCGAAACTCATTTGGCAAAAGTTCATTTCAAGCACTTACATGCCATTGTAACTGATGGGTATTGTTTCTTTACAAATTTAGTGTGTAAACTAGTTGATGAACTGTATTCAAAGCTTGTTGAGAATGTGAAAGTTCAGTTAGTTTATGTTTCTTTAGAATTGGTTGATATGTCAGCTGTTGTAGGGATTGATAGTTTGTTAGTGGCTTTGTTGAGGCAATGAGTCGAATCTATGGTTGTGTTCGGAAATGGTTAATCTGTTATGGGAAAAATGGGAATGTTTGGTCGAAGAACAGCCGATGAGTGCGTTGTATGTGTTTCTTAGGGTTTTGTCTGATCATTGCAGAGTGTGTTTGAATTCCAAGTTGAACGTTTTGAAGCAGAAAGAGATCGAATTTTGTATTCGGGTTTTTAAGGATCAGTTTCATTTGTGCTTGAAAATTGGTAGGGATTTGATTAGGGTTTTACTAGATTTAGTTCATGTGCCTGAATTTCATGATTTATGGAAAGATCTGTTATCGCGTTCTTCGGATGCTTGTCAGCTGTATCGGTCCAGGACTTGCAGCCGGTACTTTTTACTTCGTATCACGCCGGAGATGGAGACTCATTTGCGGTTCTTGCTTACGCAAGTTAAACTCGGAAGTCAAACTCGATACCAGATTTGGTTTGGAAGGAAATTTCTTAATGGTCCTGAGAAAGAAACCGTTGTGATTGACATTGTTCGGTTTATCTGCTGTGCACGTCACCCCTCGAATGATATACTTCTCTCAAATGTGATCCCGAGATGGATTATAGTTGGTTGGTTACTAAAATGCTGTACCAAGAATCATATTGAAGCCAATGCTAAGCTGGCTTTGTTCTATGACTGGCTTTTCTTTGACGAAGGCGTTGATAATATATTGAACATCGAGCCTGCGATCTTGTTGATGGTGAACTCGGTGTCTAAATATATACACATGACACATAATCTTTTGGAGTTTCTGTTCCTTTTGTTGGATCATTATGATATTGACAGGAAAGATTTGATTTTGAAGGGCGTATCGTCTTTTCTTGATGTACTTAAACGAAAAGGCGTTATTCAGTCGTTTGATGTTTTGACTTGTTGTGATATGCTTTCTCCTTTTCTTAAGGAGAGACTTGTGAAGATATTGTCGTGGAAGAATGTGAGCGGGTTTAACCACTTACAGCCTGTTTTTCTTGTGTGAACAGCGCCGGTATCGGATGGTATTATGCTGTTTTATACTAATACTGGTCACGGGTCTTTAGTCAGGTTTGCATCCTTACTTATCTTGATGTTTTATTCATGTTTTAATAGTGTAGTTATTTATCAAGATTCGTGACTTTTTGAACTATTACCAGTTATCTTCTTAAAGTATTAAGTATATACACTAATAATTTAAATATAGAGACAGATATCACCATATTGATTTGAAAGTAGAGGAGATATGGTCCTATGTTTACGAGTTGAGTTGTGGTAGAGCCCTACAGGGCTTGAGCTTGGCCCAAGGAATTTAGGATGAGCTTGAGCTTGGCCTGATAGCTCTACGAGCCTTCATGATGCAGGATTGAACTTGGTGTGAAATAAGTAATATTTATTCAACAATAGTTTTCGGAAACAAAGTTTATTCAAGTATGTGTGAAAATAAAATTTATAATTGATAAGAAAAAGCATTTCAAATACATATGTAAAGTATAGCAAAACTTTACCATGATCAAAACCTTTCTCAGAATGTCTATAAATTATTAATTCTTACAATAATATTATTCCCTATATATACACCTACATATGACATAAGGCTCGAAAAACTTTACTCGGACCTTTGCAGGCTCGTTACATAGGTGGAATGTAAGGTTTTAGGTTTCTTTCGTGATCTGCTTCACTGAGGTGTTATTCGCAGTAGTAGGTATTTAACAATTAATGGGAAGTTCTAGGTCACATTCTAGATATGTTTTTGACAAATTAATGGTGCTTTGATACTGTAATGACGATAATTTTGGTTCTTTGCTGGTGAAGTATCTTTGGATTATAAGGTTGTATGTCTTGGGACTCTTGATCTTGCCGTTGAAGTATTGGTTTGGAATTTTGGAACTTTGATGATTATAGTGATTTACCATGATTCATTAGGTGTTTTGAAACAATGGATGATGAACCTTTCAGGTACACGACGATACATTAGGTGTAGTGAGTTTGTGATGAAAGTGAAAAGGTTGACCCGACAAGAAGTTGCTGTTGGCAAGGTATGTTGCCCCTGTAACCCTCTTTATCTCACAATTTAAACAGATTTTCATCCACCACAAAGCTTTGCCTAAGCCTGCTTTGTCATACAAATTTAAGACCACAGACCTGATTCCAGGTGATGAAGTGTGGATGACACTGAACAATTTGTGTCATCCGTGTGTTGGTGGAATTGATCTTCTACTTCGGTTGTTGCAGATTTCATGGGAGATAACAAACTTCTGGAGATTGTTTAGGAGGTAACCTTTGAACATCGAACATTCAACGTAACCTTTGGATACATCTGTATTTTATAAATGAAATCAGTTGCATAATATTTTGTATGTGCTATTTAAAGGCGTAAATATATCTAAAATATGGAATATCAGTTATCATATGCAGGCAATGATCATAGTTGTCAATAGCAAATAGTGTAGCTTATAGATCGAAGGTCGCTACAGGGTATGTAGCCAAAAATAGCGGGATTTCAGTTTTTTTTCTAAATACAAATAGCGATTAAATATACCTATAAAATAGCTGGATTTTAGGTTTTTGTTAAATATACATGTAAAATAGCGTATATGCCAGGGTATTTTGATATCATATACATATAAATTTTTAAAAATGTTTTTCTAGAGTATCACTATTTATAAAATAGTGCCCGCTATTTATCGTTATTGGATATGTAACATATAGGTGCCTTATCGCTATTTGTCGCTATTCGCCATTAACGACTATGGTAATAATATGTATGAAAAAAAAATCGTTATTGTGTGATCTTTATCTTCCAACCAAGTGGTTTGGTTAGTTTCATTACGTAAAGACACTTTAACATGGAATTAATTTCACTGATATTAAGCTGTAAATGTAAATCAGTTACACACTAGATAAAATAAATCATTTTTAGGGGTTTATTAAAGAATGAATAAAACTATAGATATGTTTGCGTGAGTTTGAAGTGCCCATCCTCCCTTGGAGGATGATCCGCCACGTAGGCGCCACGTCATAGTCCTCCCAAGGATGGTCCATCCCACAAAACTAGAGGGTATGGGAGGATGGTCCTAGATGATCCTACCCCACCACTTTTATGTTTTTTATTTTTTTAATCTTCTACTTTTTTTTATTTTTTTTTATTTTTTTAATCTTCTATTTTTTTTTCTGTTGAATGCTTGCCGCCACTGCTACGGGTCATGAGCCGGAGCCCCGGCGGCCGCTGCTTCCGTCGGCTCCACCACCATCTTCTCAACCACTACCACCCTTCTCCATCACCATCAACAACTCAGTCAATCGCTGACCCTATCATTGCCATTATTCATGCTCCTAGATTTTGGTTGACTAGCAGAACTCCGTGAAAAATCTATATCACTCTGCAATATATACACATGATTTGGTTAGCTATATAAAAATACACAAAATATGAATCCAACAATTCTATAAGTTAGAAAACCATAAAAAGAAATCTAATGCCCTTAGCTGTGGTTGATATAGACTACAAAGTGGGTACAAAACATGGTTTCCACAATGTTCCACTGACTATATCAACTGATGCCAAAGCAGGTTCACTTGATAAAGAAAGCTGATATGTAAATGAGATGCAGCTTTCAGTTGTACATAAAGTTTATTTAATGGCACAGGGCAATGCCTTAAATAGGTGAAGCCGTCACCTCATGCTTCGCACCTAGGCTTTCGAAACCTAAATGCCTGTGAGCGCATACCGCTTTTTTAAAGCCAAGCTTACATGATTTCATACACAATAGACAATGAGATATTTTCAAATCCATATGCCTATGTCACTGGTTCTATAGTTACTTCTCCGCAATAAACATACATCTCTAATCGAAAATCCAGGTTCTCGCTAATCCTCCTATAACAGTATAATGTCTAGTTTCATAGATTTTTCTTAAAAAAATGGCATTATTCCTAATCAACGAACCAAAATCACTAAACAAACACACCTCATTTAAGTGATCTCATATCACAATGAACAAATGAAATACTCTCAAATCTATATGCTTGTGTCACTGGTTCTATACTTTGTTCTCTAATTGATAATCCAGCTTCTGGCTAATCCTTCTATAAGGTCTAGTTTCACGAAATTCTCTTCGAAAATTAGCATTATTCTTAATCAATAAACCAAAAGCACTAAACAAACACACTTCATTTCACTAACACCACATGTAACCACTCTACAAACACAACAACATACAACTAACTAATTAAGTATCAAATTTTACCTCAGAGTCACTAATCCGATTCCGAGCAACCGAAACTGAACGCCTCCTCCTCAAATCACCATTCGAAACAACCCTAGCTTCACTACCAACATTAGAAGCAGTAAAATTACCATCGTTTCGCCTGGAAACAGATCTACCACGCCTCTGAGAAGACGAATTCGAAACCGCAGAATCACTAATCTAATTCATCTACTTTTTAATTTATCCTACCCCACAAATCAACAACAAGATTGATGCTTTGCATCTGATCAACCATCACAAGAAACCCCAATTTTGGTTCTTAATCACACTCACAAAGAGTTTATAACAACAATCGGCCAAAGAATCACAAAATATAAATTATCAAAGATAACATATGCTGACCGAGGGTTTCTGTTGAATGCTTGCCGCCGCTGCTACGGGTCATGAGCCGGAGCTCCGGCGACCGCTGCTGCCGTCGGCTCCACCACCATCTTCTCAACCACTACCACCCTTATCCATCACCATCAACAACTCAGTCAATCGCTGCCGCCGCCATCTTCGAATGCCATCACCACCTCACTATCTCGTGACTCTCTCTCAAAGGGTTTGATTTTGGATTTAGGAGAAGGGGTTGATTTTGGATTTGGGGTTTTATTGGGGTGTGAGATGGTCCTCCAAGGGAGGATGATCTGCCACGTAGGCGTCACGTCATAGTCCTCCCAAGGATGGTCCATCCCACAAAACTAGAGGGTATGGAGGATGGTCCTAGATGATCCTACCCCACCACTTTTATGTTTTTTTTTTATTTTTTTAATCTTCTACTTTTTTTTAACATTTAACAAATAAATTAACAAAATATTTTCATTAATATTAAAAAACATTACATAAACTTAAAAAAAACATAAACTTAAAAAAATCCTAATATATTAAAATAAGCTACTAGTCTTCGTCCTCCATGTCGTCGGCAGGTTCGTTTTGAGCGTTGTTCCAAATGTACTCCACCAAGTCCGCTTGTAGGTTATGATGTGTGTACTCGTTACGTAGAGCGAACATGTTCAAATCTTGTTGTTCCCCACTAACTGGAACAGAATTTTCAGTGGACGCGTTTTCGTCGTACTCGCATATCGCTCTACCTTCGTCTTCAATGATCATGTTATGAAGGATGATACAAGCGTACATAATGTGTCGTAACCTCTTTGGTGTAGCCGAACGTGCTGGATGTTCAATGATTTGCCATTTTTTTTTGTAGAACACCAAAAGCCCGTTCAATATCTTTTCTCGCACCCTCTTGATACTTCGCAAATTTTTTTCTTTTTTCATCTGTCGGGTGCGGAATAGTTTTCACGATTGTCGAGTACGTTGGGTATATTCCATCGGCTAGGTAGTAACCTCGCCTGTATTCCACCCCCGAAACCGTAAAACTTGTGTCTGGACCTGTACCCGCCACTACATCGTCAAATATCTGTGACTGGTATATGATGTTAAGGTCATTGAGCGAACCAGGTAGGCCAAAAAAAGCATGCCAGATCCAGAGATCCTGTGACGCAACAGCCTCTAGAATAATAGTCGGATGTCCATGATCTCCCCTAGTATACTGACCTTGCCAGGCAACTGGGCAGTTCTGCCACGACAGTGCATGCAATCAATGCTCCCGAGCATTCCTGGGAAACCATGTCTCTGTTGGTGTGCTTGATATAATTTTTGAACGTTGTTTGCATTCGGTCTCCGCAGGTATCTCTTGCTATACAATTTGACAACCCATTCGCAAAACTTGTGCAAACATAGACGTGCGGTTCTTTCAGACGTCCTTATATACTCGTCTAATGCATCGGGTGCATAACCATATGCCAGTTGGCGAATGGCCGACGTACATTTTTGTAAATTACTGAAACCCCTTTGCCCCCTAGCGTCGTTTCGCAGTGTAAAAAACGGATCAGACTGGGCCATGTCGCATGCGATACGTAAAAAAAAGTGCACGACTCATGTGGAACCGACGTCGAAAAATCTCGGCTGGGTACACGGGTTCGTCGGTGTAAAAGAGGGGTTTAAAATGTGAGAGAGATATGAGATTGTAGTGGGTGAAAAGTTGTGAAAAATGGTGTAAAAGAGTTGAGTATTTATAAAACTGGGAGTGAAGTGGGTATTTTTTTTTAAATATTACCGTTAACATTTGAATTAAATTAGAATTTAATTTTTTTTTATTCTAACGGTAACATTTGAATGGGGGGCCCACATTAATCGCTTCGTCGCCAACGTCTTATACTCGATGGATAGGACGGGACGCTGGGGGACGGTGTGCCGGCGTCGCCGGGCCTCGACGGGGTGGGGGACGTTCCCCATACCCTATAGCCTAGTAGACTTGTTTAAAGGTGAACATCCAAACCAGTTTGTGAGCCGATAACCAGTTCCAAACCCAAACCGAACCTGAAATATGAACCTGCATTTTTAGAAACTGATCAGTAACCGATTCAAACTGTCAAAGTGGCGTCAGTTTGCTTATTTAGCTCCAGAGGCTGGTCAGAACTTGGTTATTTTAGGCCGTTTTGGAAAACCCGATTTTATGACCATTGGGGTAGGGTAGGGGTGTTCAAAATTTGATTCGGATTTGAAAAAATTCAAATTCGACTTGATTCGAATTTATGCTTTTTGATTCGATTCGAAATTCGAATTCAGTTTATATATAATTGGGCCAAAGTATGAATTACATCCATAAGTGATAAGTTTATTATTAAACCGAATTTATTCGAATTCGAGTTTCAAATACGAATAGAACACGAATTCAGGTAAAAAATAAAAATTCAAAAAATACGATTCGGTTAATTCAAAAAATTGTTATTCGATTCAATTAACACCACTACATTAGGGACGGGATATGGCTAGCCGTCTTTACCATTATTTTTTACTTTGGTTTACCGTTTTGCAATTTGCCCTGTTAGCTAGTTGTATAGGTTGGGTTAATCAAAACCTCAACGAGGAGTAAAAACTTACTGACGACAAATAATGAACTCAAGTTTGGTAATGTAATGCAACTAATAGATGCTCCCGCGCTTCTCGGCGGGCGGGCGGGTTTTGTGTCCTTAATGAGAAATGTTTTTAGTATTGCTAACGCATTTGCTAATACTGTAGAATGATAATAATTCCTTGATTGATTTCATTAACCATAATCCCTATATAAAGATACAAGGCAATCTCCTATATATGGAGATAAATCATACAATAAACATAATATCAATACAATTAATATTGACAAGAATAGGGACGTCTATTACACCCCCGCAATCGAAGCGGGAGGCGAACGAATGCTTAGACTGGAACGAAAATCATCGAAGAGTACTCTAGGAAGACCCTTGGTAAAGATGTCGGCAATCTGGAATCGAGAAGGCATGTGAAGAATACGAACCAAGCCTTTCTGAACGTGTTCTCGGACAAAGTGAATGTCGAGTTCGATGTGCTTGGTTCGTTGGTGCTGAACCGGGTTCCCTGATAAGTAGATGGCACTGACATTGTCACAGTAAACTAGAGAAGCTTTGCTCAATGGACAGTGGAGTTCGAGAAGAAGGTTTCGCAGCCAACAAATTTCTGCAACGACGTTGGCAACCCCACGGTATTCGGCTTCAGCACTAGAGCGTGAAATGGTTGATTGCTGCTTAGAAGACCAGGATATCAGGTTATCGCCAAGATAAACACAATAACCGGATGTCGAACGACGCGTATCAGGGCACCCAGCCCAGTCGGCGTCCGTATAGGCTCGAAGAGAAATTTCTGCAGTAGAGATAAGTTGAAGACCATAATCAGCAGTGCCCTGTAAATACCTGATAATACGCTTAAGAGCGTTCCAGTGAGTGATGCATGGAGCGTGCATGTGCATGCATATTTGCTGAACAGCGTAAGCTATGTCAGGTCTCGTGAAGGTGAGATACTGTAATGCACCTGCAAGGCTTCGATAAGTGGTGGGGTCATCAAACAGAGAATTCGGTTCACTAGCCAATTTGCTCTGCGTGTCTACCGGGGTCGCAACCGGCTTACACGTGTCCATACCTGCACGATGAATAATGTCTTTGGCATATGCATGCTGAGACAGAAACATAGTGTCTCCCGTTCTAGTGACGGAGATGCCCAAAAAATAAGATAGGGGTCCCAAATCTTTCATAGCAAATTCTCCTGCAAGTAGAGTCATAAGCCGTTGACGTAGTTGATCAGAGGAAGTGGTGAGGATGATATCGTCCACATAGATGAGAAGATAGGCAACATCAAGACCATGATGAAAAATAAATAATGAGTTATCAGTTTTGCATTGAGCAAACCCATGCAGAAGAACAAAATCGGTGAACCGTTGATACCAGGCCCTGGGTGCCTGTTTGAGACCATAAAGGGATTTCTTGAGGCGGCAAACATAATCAGGGTAGTCCCGATGTCGAAATCCCATTGGTTGGTACATGTAAACCGTTTCCTGTAAGCGACCGTGCAAAAATGCATTCGTAACATCTAATTGATGAATAGGCCATGATTTTGAGAGGGCCAACGTGAGAACCGTCCGTATGGTGGTGGGTTTAACCACCGGACTGAAAGTATCACCACAGTCAACCCCAACCTGTTGACTACGACCATCACATACCAACCTTGCTTTGTAGCGTTCTAAAGAACCATCAGAACGAAATTTGTGCTTAAATAGCCATATACTACGAATAATATTCATGTCTGAGCGATGTGGTACTAGTTCCAGGTCTCGTTTTTAATAAGCGCACTAAATTCGTTTTGCATGGCATCAAACCATTCAGGTGTGGACAAGGCAAGGTGGGGAGTTTTCGGGATTGGAACAATGGACGTAGTGTGAAGGTTGAACAGTTACTTGGGTTTGGAAATACCGTCCATGGCTCGAGTGCGCATGGTACGGACATGTTGTGAAGGAGCCGAGAGAGAAGGAGAGTTTGGCTGTTGGTGTGTGGGGTGGGGTGAATGTGAATGAGTGGGCTGATTATGATCCGGTGGGGTAGGAGTGGTAACAGATGATTGGGTCGATGGGTGGGTAGGACGTGGGACGTGAATATGGGAGGTTGAGGAAGGAAAGATTGGGCATGGGGAGGGAACAGAAGTGGACGAAGGTTGGCCTGGTGAAGTTGGGCCGTGAATGTTGGATGGAGTGGAGGGGTGTGGGCCGGTTGAGGGTGAGCCGAGAATGTGGGATTGAGACGAGGGGTGTGGGCCAGTGGAGGGTGGACCTGGAAATTGAGGAGGGGGTTCATTATTTGAGTTAGTGGGGTTCATTATTTGAGTTAGTGGAAATTGAGGTGGGGTAGGGTGTAGAGAGGAATCCACATGATGTCTCAACAGAGGATGCAAGGGTGGGGACAGAAAAGAATAGTCTTGGTTGGTGGGGTGTTGAATTGAGAATGGGTAAACAGTTTCTTCAAATTGAACATGTCTAGATATAAAAAGTTGATTATTAGTAATATCAAAACATTTATATCCGCGGTGGTTGGAGGGGTAGCCGAGAAAAACACAGGGTTTAGAACGGTTGGTGAGTTTATGGATGGTGGAAGAAGGAGTGATGGGATAGCATAGACAACCAAACACGCGAAGATGTGTGTAGGTTGGAAGAGCATTGTATAGTAGGGTAGTGGGGGATAAAAACTTGTGAGTTTTCTTAGGAAGAATATTTAAAAGATAGGTTGCAGTTTCAAGTGCATGGTGCCAAAAGGAGGGAGGTAGAGAGGCTTGAGATAGAAGTGTACGAATCATGTTGTTGATTGTACGTATTTTTCTCTCAGCTTTGCCGTTTTGAGAGGAGGTGTGGGGACAAGAGAAACGAAAGTGCATGCCATTTATGTGACAAAATTGTTTAAAATTATTGTTTGTGTATTCGGTGCCATTGTCACATTGAAATTGTTTAACTTTGCGTTCAAACTGTGTAGAAATATGGTTGTAGAAGTTGGTAAAGGTGTTGTAAACTTGAGATTTGTTTGTAAGAGGGAAGGTCCATAAAAAATCTGTGAAGTCATCAAGAAACAATATATAATAACGATGACCACCGGTACTAAGGACCGGGGAGGTCCACAAATCACTATGAATAATATCAAAAGGTAAAGAAGTTTTATTCGTAGAATCATAAAAGGGGAGTCTAACACTTTTTCCAAAGACACATGATTGACAAAGTGTATTGTTCGATCTGTTAAACTCAATAAAAGAACTAGTTCGTAATGAATGCAATAGAGAGTTGCCCGGGTGCCCAAGACGTTGATGCCAACGGTCTTGAGTGACAGCAGCTAGAGCGGTAGGTTTGAAAGCAGGCTTGATGAAGTTGGTGGTGAGGGGATAGAGGTCGCCCGAGCTATTGCATCGTAGGATAGGTTCCTTGGTCTTGAGATCCTTCACAAGAAAACCAAATGGGTCAAATTCAATGGAAAGCAAATTGTCTGTCGTTAGGCGACGGACGGATATTAGGTTTTTAAGGAGGTTAGGAGCATAAAGAATGTTGTTTAATTTAAATGGTGGGAAAGGTGGAGGTAAGGTCTTGTTGCCTTGTCCAACAACAGGAATGGTTGAGCCATTTCCAACGATTATTTGTTTATTAGTGCAAGTGTTAAAAACAGACGGGGAATTCATACCTGGTTGCTCCATGTGACCGGTGGCGCCAGTGTCCATGTAACCAATCGGGTCAGTAGGCTGACTTATAGAGAGAGTGTATAGTGCCTGCGCAATGTCAGTCGGTGTGGGGCTGTAGGTGGCCGTGTGGGCCTGCGCTGGCCTAGGGCCCAGAATGCCCGGTGAACCGTTATGCCGTGGGATGGATGGGTAGGGACATGGAGGAGCCTGATGTGTTGGTGGGTTATAGGTGTGGTTGAGGAGGGGAGCCCATTGAGAGGCGGCCCAATTGTTGGGAAAGATGATGTAGGGATGTGGAGGTTGAGCCGTATAGTTCGATTGACCCCGGGAGCGGCTCGTCTGAGTTGAGGAGGACCGACCCCTGCCACGTCCACGGGAGCGACCACGACCGCGAGAAGTGTCTGATGCGGGCGGAGAAGCCGTAGTGTGGGACGAAGCGGAGGTGGGGCGCGTGTTGCTTTGGGTGTGGAGGGCTGTGGCAGCCTGATGAGAGGAATGGATGGCTTGGTTGGCTTTGGTAGTCTCGTTCATGCAAAGCTGAGAGCGAACCTCAAAGAACGAGGGCAAGGGTTTGGTATTTTGGAGAATGGTGCCAACGGTTTCATATTGTTCAGTTAGGCCGGCTAAGGTTTGCAAGACGAGATCTTGTTCAGCAACTGGGGCATCGACATTATTTAACTGATCGGCTATGACCTTTATTTCTTGACAATATTCATGCATGGAGGAAAAATTTTCAAGTCGGGTGTTAGCGAACTTTTGCTTGAGATAGAGGGCTCGGGTGGCTTTATTGTCTTGAAAAATATTTTCAATTGCTTTCCATGCATCATACGCAGTGGTACTCTTCTTGATGACAGTTTTGAGAAGACTAGGAGAAATTGTGCCATATATCCATTGGAGAACGATAGCGTCAAGACGTTCCCAAGAGTCGGCGGCAGGAGGTGCCGATTGTATTTCCTTATCAGACGAAGAAGCAGCAACGGGTGGGTCACGTGGCTTGAGATGATCAGCCACGAGAAACGCCGTACAATGGATGCGGAAGAGTTCCGACCATGTGTTGTAGTCCGCGGCATCATTGTCTAGGGTAATGGGAACCGATGTGCGAATGTTATTGACCGTAACGGCCGGATGGAGCTTGTTGTCGGCCATGAGAAAGACAGAGAGAGGCGGCGGCAGAAGAGTGATCGGCAGAGGATGAGCAGCAAGGATGCAGCAGCAAGGGTGCAGAAGGGTGGTAACAGTGTGCGGCAGCAGGAGGGTTGCGCAGCAGCAAAGGTAGGGGCAGGTAGAAGGAAGTCGGCAGAAATAAGGGAGGATCTTTTTTTTAGGGTGATACCATGTAGAATGATAATAATTCCTTGATTGATTTCATTAACCATAATCCCTATATAAAGATACAAGGCAATCTCCTATATATGGAGATAAATCATACAATAAACATAATATCAATACAATTAATATTGACAAGAATAGGGACGTCTATTAAATACAATCCACATACTATACAATGGTAAATGTAACCAAAAGTGACTCAAAGCTGTTATAATATTTTATTGAAAAGCATACAATGATGCGAAAGATAACCAATGCATTGTCATAACGTATACAATAATTTTAAAAAAAAATGTATTTGAATTCGAAGTCCTGGAGTTTCTTGACTTCTAAATGTCTATCAGCAAGATAGCAGAAAGTACCAATTCCATTCATAGGTTTTTCACCAAGGACGGGCTTGATTGTTGCTTTGACGTAGATGCAGCTGCACAGACATTTCCATTTTGCTTTTAAGCAGATGTTGTTAAGCTACATACAAATTGAAGAAGACAAAGGCGTGACCTGCAAAAGATTGAAACGTACAAATTGTAACCTCTTTGAGTAGCTCATCATAAATAATAAGTTAACCAAGCACGTATATACAAGAACAACGATATCCAAATTGTTTAAGAGTGACGACATCCTCTGTTGTTCGTTCATATTAAAAAGTAGTGATTCGTGAAGAAATAGGATGAGTGGTTCTTGATTCATGTTGATAGAAGGTTATATAATTTTAGGATAACCCAATTACCGTTTTAATTCACATTCAAGGTCGTTTCTTTGTTTCTGAATACCTGCAGGCCACAACAACCAATTCCTATAATACATAAACATGATCAACTTATTATAATATTACTCTCGTATCCAAAGCTGAGAATCATCTTCACAAAAATGTATAAAAATAAGTGCAATAGTAACCCTTACTCGGATGCTTAGAATTTCCTATTTGTAGACATTCTTGATATGTTGATTGCCTATGGTCAACATCCTTGTTAGACCATTAGTAGAATTTTTTTTATAACTGGACCATTTTAGAACTTTATTATACCACATATTTTAACTTTATGAATGTATCTGTTTGGATGCATTTGATTTTGCAGGAAAACTTTATAATAGATACGAACCCTTAAGGGTTTTTTTTTTTATTATAAATATGTAGATGCAGATAAAATAGCTAAAAACGCACAGAGTAAGATTTGAACTAGGGTATCTAATCCTAGTGGCGTCCAGGAAAGCCAATTTACCAAGTTAAGTTTTGTTTTAGAGTTAAATGCCCGGATAGTCCATGTGGTTTCGTCTTTTTTCACCTTTAGTTCCTAACTTTCTAAAATTACCTCTATAGTCCCCAACTTTTCAATTTTCGTTCCCGGATAGTCCTTGACGCGGATGAGGGTTAGTTTTTTCAGTTAAATGGGTGTGAAATGACCTAAATATCCTTACTATTAAAAAATAACATTTAAATCAATAAAAGAGTTAATATATAATTTAAGTGGGGCCATCTTTTAATTTTAAAACCTAAAACATCTCTGAACCTTCTTCTCCATAACCACCGTATCCGCCCTCCGCCGCCTCCAGCCACCGCCTCCACCCTCCACACAAGAACCTGCAAATCCACACTCCGCCATGTGACCCTCATCCATCACACAATAATCTCATCTCACCAACAACAAACCTGCAACTTTGTCGGCATCCTTAGTGGATGGATGTCGATGTTGGATATTATTCAAAGTATATAAATAAAAATAACAATAAACCAAAAAAAACAGCATGGACGAACGTTTTCTTCTTCACATCCCTTAAACGTCATCTTCTCCAAGACCCAAACCAGAAACACCATGGTCCTCCTGCTCCAAATCACCGGTGACCGACCTTAAATTTGCTGGAGACTGAACTTAAACCCGTTCACAACGATGGCATCTGTGATTTTAAGGAACACCACCGCATCTTCATCGCTAATCAGCGATCCCGTTGCACCAACCACCGTCACTGACAACCATCCCGTCGCACCAACCATCTCTGTCCCCTTCCCGTGTCTCAGCAAATCATAGCGGACCACCTACCTTCTCTAACCACATATGTCCCCATCGCACCAACCAGCCTATTCCTTGTTATGGTCTGAATAATATCCGTCTTTGGTGGATTGATGTTAGGGGCGACCTTGTTCGAGGCCTCAACGAAAGTAGCGTCGCCGGATAACGCATCGGTGGCGACCTCCGTGGAGTAAAGGCAGCGGATGGTGGCGGATTAAGTGGTGGTTGATTGGCTGAAGAGGCAATGATTGGAGGCGGTATGCGGTGGTTGGAGGCAGTGGAAGGTGGATGCGGTGGCTGAGGGGTGGAGGTGGTTTTGATTGTAGCAACCAGCAACCAGAATAGTGGACGTACGTCGGAGGTGGTGGTTCTCTGGTGGAGGATGGTTGTAGTTGATGTTGGTGGTAAAGTGAACGAGACAGAGAAAGGAGGGATAGGTTTATAATTAATATATTAATTATTTTATTTTAATGACTTAATAGTTATTTTTTATATTACGGGCATTATAGTCATCTTACACCAACTTAACTGAGAAAACTAACCCCCATTCGTTTCAGGGACTATCCGGGAACGGAATTGAAAAGTTGGGGACTATAAAGGTAATTTTAGAAAGTTAGGGACTAAAGGTGAAAAAAGACGAAACCACAGGGACTATCCAGGCATTTAACTCTTTGTTTTATTAGTTGAAGTTTCTTGTATATAAGATCAAGTCAAAAACTGAGGCTGGGCAAAAATAAAACCGATGGCCAGCTGCGGCAGCTGATACTCTTCCCCCACATCAGTTTTGTATGTATAGGTAAATCTGTCTTTTTTAATATTATGTTTTAAAATTTTGTATTATGTTTTATTTATAAATACTCTGGGCAAAAATAAAACCGATGGCCAGCTGCGGCAGCTGATACTATTCCCCCACATCAGTTTTGTATGTATAGGTAAATCTGTCTTTTTTAATATTATGTTTTAAAATTTTGTATTATGTTTTATTTATAAATACTCGAATAAATTTATAAAAATCTATGTTTATTATATAAATATTGGGATTTAAAACGCATTACGTTTAAAAATCTTTAAGTTATTAAATATATATATATATATATATATATATATATATATTTCGATTTATTTTATTTTATTTATTTTATATATATTTAAGAGTAAACTGCAATTTTACCCCCTGGGGTTTAGGCCAATTGGCACTCTTACCCCCTAACGAAATAATTGCAATTTTACCCCCCAACGTTTGGTGTTATGTCACAAGTTTACCCCCGGCGTCAAAGTTGTTAACAGATCTGTTAACTATAACTTGAAATGACTATATCACCCTTCAATTTTACCCCCCAACATTCTTGTTATGTCGCACAATTACCCCCCACTGTCATAAGCCCCCCACCACCACCATGAACCACCACTGCCACCACCTATCACTGGTGGTATCACCAAGAGCATGAATATGGAAGCCATGAGGACCTGGTTTAAGCCCTGTGATCTTACCTCTCACTTGAGTTACCCCTGTTTTCAAACCACAAAATTTATCAACTAATTTTGAGTGGGTTCTGACCATACAGGGTTTGAGTCAAGTTTCCAAATCTTGCAAAATGTATATGAGAAATAGTATTTGTTTTGAAAGTAAAGAAAAACTTACCAGAATGATGGTCCTGCATTTCCATCTCATAAAGACCACAAAACATCATAAAGATATTTGTCCGCTCAATGCGTTTATCACGCATAGAATGGTTGCAAATGCGGGTTTCTCTCCTCAGTCGACGGTCGCACAAGTGTATGTCAATGGGGAATGGAAATGGCCTGATTCATGGTATTCTAGATTTCCTTTGCTCCAGCATTTGAATAATACTGTGCTCAACCCGGAATGTGAAGACAGGATTGTTTGGAAGTCGAGATCGGGCAAAGTGGGAAATTATAATACATCTGAAGTGTGGGATGACATTCGCCAAACCCTACCGGAGATTCCATGGGCGAATGTAGTTTGGTTTGCTCAGTCTATTCCCCGCCATTCCTTTTTTATGTGGCTTCTGATTCAAAAGAGATTGAAAACGCAGGATGTGATGAGTAAATGGTATTCCTCGGGCAATGCAAATTTTAACTTATTATGTTGTTCGCTATGTACTCGTGGGCCGGATTCACATGAGCATTTGTTTTTCGAGTGCTCTTATGCGACTCAGGTGTAGAATGGCGTTAAACATAGAGCTGGTATGGAGATGATTGCTAATAGTTGGGCGCTGATCCTCGATCATTTGGTTTTGCATGAAACATCTTCGAGTGCAACTAGAGTCATTGGGAAACTGGTTGTAGGTGCAGCGGCGTATTTCGTGTGGCAGGAAAGGAATCATAGATTATTCTCGAGCAGGAAAAGGGAAGCTGATCAGCTTATAGAGATTATTCTCTCCATGGTTCGGTTGAAGCTCCATACTGTAACACCCCAAAAACGGGTTTAATAATTAGACCCCGTTAATACTAAACAGCAGGTATAATACCGTTAGCAGAAAAGATTAAACCGGAAATTATTAGGATTTAAATAAATAAGCTTAATAATAAATAAAAGGAGGATAAATACTTTGAGAAAACAAAGTATATAGAAGGCCCGAGTTAACGGGACTTAAAATAAAACGGGTTCTGACTTCCCGAATACATTAAATAAACTAGGAATAATTAACCTAGTTAGTAATATGTGATTAAGTTATAAATAGTGAATTATAGCTTAAATTGATCAAAATAAAACATAAGGGACCATTATTGCCAAGAGGGCAAACTAGTTTTATTAAAAAAAAAACAAAACACACACTTGGTGTGTGTGTGGGTCGATCAACCAGAGCAGGAGAAAAGGGCTCAAACCCTAAACTCTACAAAATCATCAAATTGAAGCTTGATTCAAGGCCAAAACCGATGCATGAATACATAGAAACGATCACCTGGTCGCAAGGATCGTAAGGTATGTCAAAATTTTGATATTCATGAAGTTAGGATTCTTGATGAATTTATGAAGTTCGAAATTTAAGCTTGAATGATTGTTGTTTGGATGAAATTAGAGTGAAATAATGTCTAGGAACAAACCCTAGTTATTAGATTGTTGAAATTGTGCTCAATGCTTGAGAATTTCATGATCACCATTGAAGGTGATAAGTGGGTTTTGACTAAATTCATGTATGAGATGTTTTTAGGGTTTTGATTGCAAAAAAAATAGTGTTATAGTGTCAGGAACATGCTTAAATTGAAAGTTGAATTCAAACGGCTCTTGATCAGAATTTACAGCCGACTTGTATTGGCTGTAACCTGGACAAAACGTGATAAAAACATGTGTTTCTTGAGTCTAAAATGTAATTCCAGGAAATATATTTAAAACCCCACTGGAATCGCATTTTTTTGACGAAAATTGAGCGTTTTATGATTTTTTCCGTATCAAAGGTTCAAGCTGCGTTTTCTGGCAGAATTTGCAGCCCATTACGATTGTCATAACTCAATTTAGGAATTGAGTTATGATCTCAAATTCTTACTGTAGAAAGTTTTAAGTGATTAAAAGAATCGCCAATTGGAATTTCGTCAATCGGATAAAAGAGGAATTTTAAATGAATTTTTTCGTAAGCTGCAGTCAGAAGTGACGAATCTGATTGCAGCTTAGTAAATGAATTTTTACGAGTTTTTGGTAAAGAGTTAGATCTTGAAATTTTAACACAAGGTCTAACCCTCCGAGAGGTACGCCACATAAACAAAATCATAATTTTTGAAGACTTGTAAACAGGTTAAACAGGTCACCAAAAACAGCCTATTTTCAGTGATACAAAACTTGATTGTTGATGTTATAAATTATGCCCACAATGTTCATATGTTGAAATTATGAATCAAACGCGTAATTTCCTAGTTCGACTAATTACGCGTGATGTGGGGTAATACAAATTTTAATCATGAAGTCGATTTAGCTTATATGCACATATCATATAATTAAGGGTAGTTAACTTTTGAAGAGTTAAACTAACCATGGACGGAGTCGAATAGTAGTTTTGACATACAAAATACGTAAGGTGGAATAGTTGTGGTTATAATGACTAATCTAACCACCTTGTGAATTATGATGATAGTTTGACTCTTGACAAGCTAGATGGAGGCTTGGGAATGAAGCGGGTCAAACGGAGCAAATACGAAAAGGAAAGCGTAATTTGGATGCGAGGTAAGTAAAAGCTTACACCCTTTTTAGTATACATCAGTTGTGTGTATTGAAAATGAATAAGGAAAAGTTAGTAATAGAGTTATAATGTTCCGACGCAAATAATATGAGTCGGAACTAGTGCAATAGTGAGAAATCATAAGCAATGGCAAAAAGGGGTAAATTGGTAAATTAGTCATGTGACGATGAACTAATAAGAAATTTTGAAACATTACGTTATGGTGTAAACCAGAATGGGTAAAAGGGCGAGATGGTAACTAGATATCATCTCATAATAGAAAATGGTCGTTCGGACTATACGGGTCAAATGGCATTGGCAAGATCATTTGACAATATTAATTGATGATCGCTTGTTGAGTTTTGTGATTACAGGAAATATCATACGGTTCGCGTTGGTATTAATTAGAAATTAATAGTGAGAGATATTTAAACGGGTCAATCCTATGACTCGAGCCAGGTACGCCTAAATGAATTTAAAGTTCAATGTGCAATTTTGGTCAAATAGATAGTGATGGTCCTTCGCCGTAAAATGAAGGACATAAATTGACCAAAAAGTCCTTGTTGGGTAAAACGGGGAAACGACCCTTAGAGGTTGCTTAGGAATTTGTATTATGATTACGAAGTCCGTAGATATGTATAAAATTATAGGTAATGACATTCGTGGAGCGAATGTCTAAAAACGGGTCTTATGCGTAAAATGTCTAACCGAAGGGTAGAAATTGGGATTTTGGATTCCTTATGTTAAATCCACCACAAAATTGTTGTGGTGGAATAAAATTAGTTGTTTAGTATGTGAATAAAATATGCGAAGTGAAAAGAGTGACTTTAACGTTTAAATGCTCAAAAGTCCCCTAAACGGGTCAAAATAGACTAAGAAGTAAATTGTGGTTAAATGCTTAGATAGATACAAATGAATCGGTAAATGTAAACGCCTACGTAAACTCTTTGGTGGGAACGAAAACGTTAAGGTTCGACAAGCCCGGGATGGGTAAATATGATAGGAATTAACTATTGATTCTATAGCATGTAGAGTGATGATAATGCCAAACGGGTCGAATAATCACCTAAGAAATTTATGATCCAATCGTGTATAAATCAGATTTTATGCAAACCAAGGTGATAAACAGGTCCGTAATTTAATTACGGACGCGTAGGAAAAAGATTCGTACAAAACGGACAAGTAGATAAAAAGTTATGGCATTTTGAAGTTGTGTTTTTGTAAAAACTTGAGCTGGGCAAAAAAATGCAGACCCAGAACCAGACCTGCTGGAAAATGGTCTTCCCCGCGCCACGTGAAGGGAAACCATCAAACTGGCTCGACACGCGGGCGTTGTCGCGGCACGCGAACGATCTAAGGTAGTCTCTCGCGTGGTGCGAGAGACGTAAAACCTGGAAATTTTATTTTATTTTGTTAGTTTGACTATGGAACTTGTTTAAACTCGTTTATAAGTTATCAAAACTAACTTTTTTGTTGGTTTTGATCATAGGTAATGTCAAGGGTTCCCGGATGAAGATCAAGCTCAACGAAGAACCGAACACGATCAAGATAAAAGCTTCCGCACTGCGTTTCTTTGAAATTTTTAAACGACGAACTCAATTTCATTATGTAGTATAACTTTTAAATTGTAAAAGTTTTTAATAAGCCCGTATTTTTATATGAATGTGTATTCGTAAATACACATTTAATTAGCCGTTATTTGTACAAAAACCGTTATATAATAGTAAGGGTGTTACAAGTTGGTAATCAGAGCTCATGGTTAAAGAATAAAGTGTTCGGTTCGAGGCTTGATCGCAAATCCGGTAAGTACATGTATATCAATGGTTTAGTATGATTAGAGTGTTGAGAACAACACATATGGTTATCGTGTAATACACTTTATACCAATAAAAACGATATGGAGTAGATATAGTCAACGAAATTACACGCGTTGATGCGCATAGTAGAAAAGCCTTGTATTATAATACAGGCATCCATTAATGTCGAAATTACTAACTGTTGTAAATGTTTTAGTTGAAGGACACTCTCATATGAAGATAGCGAGAGCTTAACAAATCGCAGATTTGATAAAGGAATGGTCCAAAGAGTATACTCATCAAGGACCTAAATCGTGTGACGGTCGCGAACAAGGCTAATGGCAAGAGAAGCCCATTAGGGCAAGCATTACCAGGTGCACATTTTAAATTTAATTGCACAAATATTAATATGCAACAAATATGTAGAAATTGAAAGTTGCATATGTAGATTAAAAACTTGGAAAAAACCCGAATAGAAAATCTATTCGGGATATTGTTTCCAAGAGAAACAAATAGAGGCATTACTTACATGGGGTGTAATGTGAAAATTATAAAAAGGTCATGTATACCAGGTACTGATCGCTTACTCTGGCCAAGTAAGTGGTGAGCACGTGGTACCA
The DNA here is from genome assembly GCA_030545235.1 of Helianthus tuberosus. Taxonomy (NCBI): domain Eukaryota; kingdom Viridiplantae; phylum Streptophyta; class Magnoliopsida; order Asterales; family Asteraceae; genus Helianthus; species Helianthus tuberosus. Next base: position 58,267,884 of record CM060429.1, on the reverse strand, counting down.
TGAACTTTTTATGATGGACATGCTTACATCCGATGTAGTAAGGACGGGGTGAGTTGGACAAATTAAAAAGTACCCAAATGAATCAAATGAGCAAAATATTAGATAATAATGTAAACGCACAGCCGGGTGACGGAAGCGTATTACATTAGGATAATGAGCCCGAGTGAAGGGACAAAGATTAATGTAAAATGATTAAGATATGAATTGGGAGGGGGTGTACTTACACTCGAACCCGGAGAATGCAAATGTGCCTCTTAACGGGCCGTTTTAGTAAAACGTCAAACTTGAGGACAAAGCCGGAATATAAAAGTGAAGCGAAGTCTTAATGCATACCGGGAGGGTTGCAATAATAACGACTTCGGTAAAATACCCGGTTGATGGGTAAGGATTAAACACATGCGTAGACCGAGAAACGGGAACTCGGATGGAAAGTTAAAAGACTCGGGTTTTGAGTCATGACTAAAAGATGACAAGAATTTTCGCAAACATAAATTTTGGTAATTACGTTCAACCATTTCAAAGTTGGACGGGTCAAATAGAGAATGAAGTTTGACATTCATAAGTGATGAAAATTCACCCAAAATGAGTCAAACGAGTCAATTAAGGAATAACGCTTAATATAATAGGAAAACGCAAACCGGTGAAACCGGAAAGCTAAAAACATTAAGATAGAAGGACCCGGGTAATGGGTTGTAAAGGAGTATAAGTATGAACCGGGTAACGGTAAGCGTAGGACAAACCGACGTGTAAATGACGTTAGAAGTCGTAAAGTCGGAAAGATAGTCCGAAAGTAAACAAATGAAACCTTAGACTACGGTCAAGGTCAACTAAAGTTCAAAAGCAAAATTAAATGATTCCAAACATAACAAGGGATGCTTTAAAGCTATATATGTATAAATATACCTTTGAATAAAGACTTGAATAAAAGATGATCTACGGGATTATCATAACCTACGAGATTATAAATGAGGCTAAGGTCTACGGGACCAAGAAGACATTCGGGTCGCAAATGGAAAGAAACGAATTGTTTGGGTCTCACCTTAATAAGGTAAAAATGTGAAAATACAAAGAAATAGCTTACGAGGCTGAGCGAAAGAACCTACGGGTCAATAGTATAAAACAAGGAAACTGGTTGTAACATCCCGTGTAAAATAATAACGGGAGATAAAGTGCGTATAAAAGCGATGGGTTTCGCTAAGTTAATTAAATGGGTTAAAATCGAAGAGATTGTGAAAGGTCTGGTTGACAAAAGTGAAGAATCTTCACTAAAACATTTAAACGGGCAAAAATGACAAGAATTCACAATTATTTAAATTGTGTTACATCACCAAAGTGGATGAAGTCATTACCGAAATGACAACGGAAGGGAATAAATCCATTGGACGTAAATTCCTTCAAATTGACATAAGTTAAAGAGAAAACGTTAAACTAAAATACCATTTTAGTGAGAAATAACGTTTTAACAAATATAAATATTATGAGAGGAACTAGAAGACACTAAAAGAAATGGGTATGTTGAAAACGAAACCTGGTTCGTTTTATTAAACCAATGAAATACATAAATAAGGTTTCGGGGACGAAACCTCTTTAAGGGGGGTAGACTTGTAACACCCCGAAAACGGGTTTAGTAATTAGACCCCGTTAATACTAAACAGCAGGTATAATACCGTTAGCAGAAAAGATTAAACCGGAAATTATTAGGATTTAAATAAATAAGCTTAATAATAAATAAAAGGAGGATAAATACTTTGAGAAAACAAAGTATATAGAAGGCCCGAGTTAACGGGACTTAAAATAAAACGGGTTCTGACTTCCCGAATACATTAAATAAACTAGGAATAATTAACCTAGTTAGTAATATGTGATTAAGTTATAAATAGTGAATTATAGCTTAAATTGATCAAAATAAAACATAAGGGACCATTATTGCCAAGAGGGCAAACTAGTTTTATTAAAAAAAAAAACAAAACACACACTTGGTGTGTGTGTGGGTCGATCGACCAGAGCAGGAGAAAAGGGCTCAAACCCTAAACTCTACAAAATCATCAAATTGAAGCTTGATTCAAGGCCAAAACCGATGCATGAATACATAGAAACGATCACCTGGTCGCAAGGATCGTAAGGTATGTCAAAATTTTGATATTCATGAAGTTGGGATTTGTCACACCCCCAAAATCCACCTGCGGAATACCACCGCTTGGAGGCGTGACTGACCAGGATCCAGCCACCAATCATGTTGAACAAGCATGTAAGTGGTTATAAAAATCCAATCAATACAATTGGTGTCCAAATAAAACGTAGTTTAAGTTGCAAGCGGAAGCATAACGTTTAAAACCAAAACATAAGTTCAATTGTTTCAAAGTTTAACATGACACACAGCTGTCCATGCCCCACAACGACTCTCTTCCATGCAAGCTCCAGCTAAGTACCTATTGACCTGCAAAGCATGTAGTAACGAGTCAACAACAAGTTGAGTGAGTTCACGGTTGGGTGTTCATTTTTAAGTTGTTCCAAAAACAGTTTCCTTTAACTGGCATCCTGCCTGGGGGTTACCCCGTAGTTGAAAACGTGATTTGTTTACCCATTTACTCTGGCAATACAGCCGTGGGGGCTACCCCATGTTAGTTATCTGGCATTTCGGCCGTGGGGGCTACCCCATGTATACACTAGACTCGTTACCATATCGACTGCTGACTGTAGTCATGTTTATGTGCCCTTAGCGTCGGTGTCTATCATCACCGACGTGCCATAGTCCATTAGTTCACGCCCGTCCTCTGCGGCACGGTGTGAGGCTTGTCAAACCTAAATAGCGCTATCTAACTAATGACCCGCTCGCCATTAGCCCGGTGATTAAGTCGATATCAAAAGGAGGGACTTCGTGATAGAGTTTTGGTCTAGTACGAGTTATCTGTCCATGAGGACGAGGAATTACATTCCTGAACCAATACTGTCCCACCCAAGAAAGGACGAGGAAGCCATGTTCCTTAACCCCATTCCCTACCCCTGGGAATCCCATGCTTTGTAGAGGGTGTGAACTCACCTTGGTTTGCTCGGCAGTTTAATTTACTTGATTAAATAAGCTGGTCACCGTGTCCTAATAGGATTGCCAGTATAGATCAGGTGTGGGTGCAATTACTCACGTATACCCTACACGTATCTAACACATAGCATACAGGTATTATTCATGGCATACACGTATAAACATGGCGGTTTACATCAGTACATACGAGTTGAACAGTAACATGTATGTAAATAACAAAACCCAAAAGTCCGGCCCAATAACTTGGCTTGTAACAGTATGCAAGTCCAAACAGAAGGAGTGTGTACGTGGTCTCGAGTCGAGACTAGAGATCTCGAGTCGAGACTAGAGATCTCGAGTCGAGACTGTGCGATCTCGGGTTAAAGCCTACGAGTTCTCGAGTCATGCATGAACTAGTCAAGACTAGATGGTCTCGAGTCGCAACCGTGGTCTCGAGTTATACTGCTTGTGCTGGCATTGTGTGGTCTCGAATCGAGACTAGAGAGTTCTCGACTCGTAACCTGTGTCGCAATCTGCGGTCTCGAGATGTCATGTGGTGATCTCGAGTCGAAACCAGGGGTCTCGACTCCCAGCACCTGCTGATTCTGCATAGTGTACTAACCAATAGAATTTCCATTTCATGATATAGTGTACTATCCAACCACAATACTCAAACATGTTTTCTTGTCTAACATTGATTCAAAACAGATCAAACAAGCATTTTCAATTGTTCATAACATGTTCATATCATATTCAAATATTCATATTAACTTTCCAACTTGTTCATCATTTAAGGTTTTTCCACGATTTGCAATATGATCAATCCAACAATCCTATCATATATTCTAACCATGCACATCATCTAACACACATATGCAAATCCTACTTCATAAGCAATAAACTTCCTAAACATAACCAAGCTATTCGGATTTAACCCATATAGAGCCAATTACTCATATTCATGATCAATCACATTTTATCTATACCAAGCCGACATTATATCATCATATAACAACAATCTTAATACCGTTCATTCAAGAATGATGTATTTATCATGCATAAAACTTAACAAGCAAACATATTATCAAACAACTTCATCATTCATCATCATCAACCGAAATACAATACATAGCATGAATCACTAACCGGTTAGGTTCTCTAAGTGTGAGGGTATGAAGAGTCGATGAGTGAGCTTCCGTATGATGATCCCAAGCTCGATCCGAGAGTCCTAGTGTTGCCGGTTTGAATCCGAGAATGAGGGAAGAAGGTTTGTGCTTCTAGGGTTTTAGTGAGAGAATGTAGGAGTGTGTATGTAGGAGAGTGTGTGTAGATTGCCCAAAGAATGGCAAGGTTGGCTATCCACCAAGGTTATATACTTGTTCCACATCGGTGCACCCTAATGGGCTTTGGGTAGACTAAAGGGGGTGCATGGCCCGACCGGCCCAACTGTTGCACTGTTCACTCGAGACCGCATGGTCTCGAGTCGGGTCCTTGTGTCTCGGGTCATATAAATACACGCATACATACAAGCACAACACATAATCACATTAATTCACTTATATCATTCATTAAACCAACAAGTTAACTAGTCACATAACGTTCAAGCATGTTACATCGAGATATAATGAAAGGTTCTAAATTTCGAGTTGTCACATCATCCCCAAGTTGAAAGAAATTTCGTCCCGAAATTTGGTAAGCACTCACTGAGGAAGCTAGTTAAGTTGTATGGTTTTCACTGGTTTTCCTGGGGTGTCACATCCTCCCCCCGTTGATCTGGAATTTCGTCCCGAAATTCCGTAGCTTCAGCCTCAGTAGTGGTTGTACTGTTTGCGAACAGTTGGGGATACTTTTGTTTCATCCGATCTTCGCGTTCCCAGGTGAACTCTGGGCCGCGACGTGAGTTCCAACGAACTCGAACGAGAGGTATTCTAGTGTTCTTGAGGACCTTAACATCCCGGTCCGTGATTCAACTGGTTCCTCGACGAATCGTAACTGCTCTTCGATAGTGAGTTCCTTCAGAGGAACGATGTGGGTCTCATCTGACAGACACTTCTTCAGATTCGACACGTGGAAAACGTTGTGAACTGCACTGAGTTCTGCTGGTAAGTTCAGTCTGTAGGCCACCTTGCCTATTTTCTCGATGATTTCAAAAGGTCCGACGTATCGTGGGTTAAGTTTGCCTCGTTTACCAAAACGAACCACACCCTTCCAGGGTGAAACTTTGAGTAGTACCCGCTCCCCAACCTGGAGCTCTAGTGGTTTCCTGCCCTTATCGGCGTAGACTTTCTGACGGTCACGAGCTGCCGCCATGCATTGCCGTATTTGAGCAATTCGTTCGGTTGTGTCTACCACATGTTCTGGACCAGTGATCTGACTATCCCCCACCTCTGCCCAACAAAGAGGTGACCGGCATTTACGCCCGTACAATGCCTCAAACGGAGCAGCTTTAATGCTGGTGTGGTAGCTGTTATTGTACGAGAATTCCACAAGTGGCAGATGCTTTTCCCAGCTGTTGCCAAAGTCGATTACACATGCACGAAGCATGTCTTCTAAGGTTTGAATAGTGCGCTCGGACTGCCCGTCCGTCTGAGGGTGATACGCTGTGCTCATGTCTAATCGTGAGCCAAAGGATTTGTGCATCGCCTGCCACAGCTCTGAAGTAAAACGCGCATCTCGATCCGAGATAATAGAGGTGGGCACCCCGTGCCTCGAAACAACTTCCTTGAGGTATACTTCTGCTAGACTGGAGAATTTATCCGTCTCCTTGATAGCCAGGAAGTGTGCAGACTTTGTGAGTCGATCCACGATCACCCAAATAGTATCATTTCCGCGCTGGGATCTAGGCAGGCCAGTAACGAAATCCATGGAAATTTGCTCCCATTTCCATTGTGGTATCTCTGGTTGTTGGAGTAGGCATGAGGGTTTCTGGTATTCCGTCTTGACTCTCGCACAAGTCAAACACTTGCTGACGTAAGTTGCTATGTGGGCCTTCATGCTAGGCCACCAATACGTAGTTTTGATATCGTGGTACATCTTATCTGAACCAGGATGTACCGAGTAGCGAGACTTGTGTGCTTCATCCATCACAAGCTCTCGTAGGTTGCCATAGAGTGGGATCCAAATGCGTCCCGTTACGTAGTAAGCACCGTCTTCCTTCTGTTCTAAGCGTTGCCTTGAGCCGCGTAGGGCTTCCGCCCTGACGTTTTCTGGTTTCAATGCTTCTATCTGAGCGTCTCGTATTTGAGAAGGAAGACTAGAATGTATAGTGAGCTGCAAAGCTCGCACGCGCTTAGGCACAGTGTCCTTTCAGCTAAGGGCATCAGCCACAACATTGGCTTTGCCAGGATGGTACTTGATTGCACATTCGTAATCGTTTAATAACTCGACCCATCGTCGTTGACGCATGTTTAGTTCCTTCTGTTTGAAGATGTGCTCGAGACTCCTGTGATCGGTGTAAATGGTGCACTTGGTGCCGTACAGGTAATGTCTCCATACCTTCAGTGCAAAAACAACAGCTCCCAGCTCTAAATCGTGTGTAGTGTAGTTCTTCTCATGAACTTTAAGTTGGCGTGAGGCGTAGGCTATAACCTTATCCCGTTGCATCAGTACACAACCAAGACCCTGAATTGACGCGTCGCAGTAGACCACGAAGTCGTCTGTGCCCTCTGGCAAGGAAAGGATAGGTGCGCTGCAAAGTCTATCCTTTAAATGCTGAAATGCTAACTCCTGTGCATTTCCCCATCGATAAACAACGCCTTTCTGCGTTTGCGAGGTGAGAGGCTGTGCAATCTTGGAAAAATCCTTAATGAACCTCCTGTAGTAACCTGCCAAACCTAAGAATTGGCGAATTTCCGTTGGCGTACGAGGTGCAGGCCAGTTCTTAATCGAGTCTACCTTGGATGGATCGACGTGGATCCCATCCTTGTTCACCACATGGCCTAAGAAATGGACTTCATGAAGCCAGAAGTCACATTTCGAGAACTTTGCGTAAAGCTGTTCCGTTCGAAGGAGTTCCAAAATAAGGCGTAGATGCTGCTCGTGTTCCTCCTGACTCTTAGAATAGATCAGGATGTCGTCGATGAAGACTATAACGAACTTGTCCAAGTAAGGCTTGCACACTCGATTCATCAAATCCATGAAAATCGCAGGTGCGTTCGTCAGCCCAAAAGGCATGACCAAAAACTCATAGTGTCCGTAACGTGTTCTAAAAGCTGTCTTGGAGACGTCTTCTTCTCGGACTCTCAGCTGGTGATAACCCGATCTCAAATCAATCTTGGAGTAGTAGCTCGACCCTTGCAGTTGGTCGAACAAGTCGTCAATACGTGGTAGAGGATAACGATTCTTTACCGTCACTTTGTTGAGTTCACGATAGTCGATACACATCCTAAAGGTACCGTCTTTCTTCTTCACAAATAGCACTGGAGCTCCCCAGGGCGATGAGCTAGGACGAATATAACCCTTATCCAAGAGTTCTTGTAGTTGCGTAGAGAGTTCTTCCAACTCTGATGGAGCTAAACGATAAGGTGCACGAGCTATAGGCGCAGCTCCAGGAGCTAGTTCAATCTGAAATTCGACTTGGCGATGAGGCGGAAGACCAGGTAATTCCTCAGGAAATACCTCAGGATAGTCGCGTACAATCGGAAAATCTTCTAGCTTTTTCTCTTTCTCTGAGGTGTCAGTAACGAGAGCCAAAATAGCAGTGTGGCCCTTTCGCAAGCACTTCTGGGCCTTAAGGAGAGAGATGATGTTCTCAACAGCACTCCTCTTGTCGCCACGAATCATGAGAGGTTCACTACCGGAACTAGGAATACGAACAATCTTCTCGTTGCAAAGAATCTCTGCTCGGTGTTGGGATAACCAATCCATCCCAATGACAACGTCGAAACTACCCAAGACGATAGGAATAAGGTCGATAGAGAAGGTCTGGTCAGCGAGAATAAGTTTACAACCCTTGACTACGTGTGCAGCCTCTAAACTCTTACCATTGGCTAGTTCTACGGTGTGCTTGTCGTTCACGGGTGTTGGAATGCGCTTAAGCATTCGACTAACCTCTAGTGACATGTAGCTAGTATCGGCACCCGAATCAAATAAAACTGTAACGTAAAAGTCGCCGAGAAGGAACTTACCCGCCACAACATTGGGGTCATTCCTTGCTTCACCTTGACCAATCACGAACGCCCGCCCCCTGGCACCATTGTTGTTGTTGTTCCCATTGTTACCATTCCCCTGATTGTTGTTATTGTTGTTGTTGTTGTTGTTGTTCTGGTTCCTGTTCAGTTGGGGACAATCTCTCTTGAAGTGGCCTTCAGCTCCACACTGAAAGCACCCTTTGTTGTTACCCTGCTGCTGCTGCTGCCGCTGGTTCTGTGGGGCCTGTTGTTGACGATTCTGGTTTGCGGGGTACAAGCTTCTGCAATCCTTGGCGGCGTGACCTGGCTTGTTGCACCGATGACAGTTGCCCCTGGTGCATGGCCCGCTGTGGTGTAGGTTGCAGCGATTGCACTTGGGGTGATTCCCATTGTACCCACCATGACTTTGACCACCAGATGATTGCTGACTGGGGCTCTTGTAGTCATCAGTCTTTCTCTGCTGAGACTGAGATTGCACCGAAGTTGAACCCTTGCTTGAAGCTCCATCCCATTTTCTCTTGTTGTCACTAGGAGCGTCCGAAGTAGCCGTAGCACTTATACGCTTGGGTAACCTGTTCTGCTCCACCGCCTGATCAGTAAGACGGTGAGCCAACTGAACAACTTGCTGGATAGTAGCGAGGTTTGCTGAAGTCACATGACTTTGGATCTCTGGCACCAAGCCCTTGAGGAAGAGTTCAATTCGCTTAATCGGAGGGTCCACCATAGTAGGACACAGTAAGGCAAGCTCATTCGATCTCTTAGTATACGCCTCAATTTCTGACCCCGTCATCTTAAGGTTGTAGAACTCGACTTCCAGCTTATGAATGTCATCACGACTGCAGTATTCCTCCTTGATCATCTCCTTAAAAGTTTCCCATGGGGTGGCGTTGGCAGCAACCAACCCCAGCATTTGGACCTGAGCGTTCCACCATGTGAGGGCTAAACCCTCGAGGGTACCGGTAGCATACTTCACCCTGCGCGCCTCAGGGCATTCACACATTTCAAAAACTGACTCGAGCTTCTCAAACCAGTGAAGGAGGCCTACGGCTCCTTCAGTGCCGCTAAAGGTAGTTAGTCGGCAGTCCATAAAAGTTTTAAAGGTGCACACAGGTGGCTGAGCATGTTGACCTATTGTGGGTGAAAGAAAAGATAGAGTTTAACACAAAGGTTGGTTCACGGGAGCAGGATCTAAAGATCCTGAAATGAGTTTGGACTGCAGGATATACCTCCTGCGTGTGCAGCTGCAAGTGCCGCAGCAACTTGTTCGTTAATCAGAGCCGTCAACTGGGCTTGAGTCATGATAACGCGTCCAGACATGATCTTCATATCAAGGGAAACATGAGTGAGAGAGGTTCGTGAAAGTGCGATGGCAGAAGGGAGTAAGCACACACGTGTTCAAGCAACAGTGGTTATACTAACCAAGCATACCATGAGCAATGTACTACGTAACTAACAAGTAGGCAATATATACACAGATCATATCACCTAGAATGTTGAGCCTTGCATGTGGAGTGAAGCGTCGTTGTGGACCGTTGAGCACTGTACAGGTTATAGTCTGATTTTAATAAAACCTTTTCCCTTATTAAAACCAAGTTCACTATAACCAATGGCTCTGATACCAATCTGTCACACCCCCAAAATCCACCTGCGGAATACCAGCGCTTGGAGGCGTGACTGACCAGGATCCAGCCACCAATCATGTTGAACAAGCATGTAAGTGGTTATAAAAATCCAATCAATACAATTGGTGTCCAAATAAAACATAGTTTAAGTTGCAAGCGGAAGCATAACGTTTAAAACCAAAACATAAGTTCAATTGTTTCAAAGTTTAACATGACACACAGCTGTCCATGCCCCACAACGACTCTCTTCCATGCAAGCTCCAGCTAAGTACCTATTGACCTGCAAAGCATGTAGTAACGAGTCAACAACAAGTTGAGTGAGTTCACGGTTGGGTGTTCATTTTTAAGTTGTTCCAAAAACAGTTTCCTTTAACTGGCATCCTGCCGTGGGGGTTACCCCATAGTTGAAAACGTGATTTGTTTACCCATTTACTCTGGCAATACAGCCGTGGGGGCTACCCCATGTTAGTTATCTGGCATTTCGGCCGTGGGGGCTACCCCATGTATACACTAGACTCGTTACCATATCGACTGCTGACTGTAGTCATGTTTATGTGCCCTTAGCGTCGGTGTCTATCATCACCGACGTGCCATAGTCCATTAGTTCACGCCCGTCCTCTGCGGCACGGTGTGAGGCTTGTCAAACCTAAATAGCGCTATCTAACTAATGACCCGCTCGCCATTGGCCCGGCGATTAAGTCGATATCAAAAGGAGGGACTTCGTGATAGAGTTTTGGTCTAGTACGAGTTATCTGTCCATGAGGACGAGGAATTACATTCCTGAACCAATACTGTCCCACCCAAGAAAGGACGAGGAAGCCATGTTCCTTAACCCCATTCCCTACCCCTGGGAATCCCATGCTTTGTAGAGGGTGTGAACTCACCTTGGTTTGCTCGGCAGTTTAATTTACTTGATTAAATAAGCTGGTCACCGTGTCCTAATAGGATTGCCAGTATAGATCAGGTGTGGGTGCAATAACTCACGTATACCCTACACGTATCTAACACATAGCATACAGGTATTATTCATGGCATACACGTATAAACATGGCGGTTTACATCAGTACATACGAGTTGAACAGTAACATGTATGTAAATAACAAAACCCAAAAGTCCGGCCCAATAACTTGGCTTGTAACAGTATGCAAGTCCAAACAGAAGGAGTGTGTACGTGGTCTCGAGTCGAGACTAGAGATCTCGAGTCGAGACTGTGCGATCTCGGGTTAAAGCCAACGAGTTCTCGAGTCATGCATGAACTAGTCGAGACTAGATGGTCTCGAGTCGCAACCGGACTCGCAACCGTGGTCTCGAGTTATACTGCTTGTGCTGGCATTGTGTGGTCTCGAGTCGAGACTAGAGAGTTCTCGACTCGTAACCTGTGTCGCAATCTGCGGTCTCGAGTTGTCATGTGGTGATCTCGAGTCGAAACCAGGGGTCTCGACTCCCAGCACCTGCTGATTCTGCATAGTGTACTAACCAATAGAATTTCCATTTCATGATATAGTGTACTATCCAACCACAATACTCAAACATGTTTTCTTGTCTAACATTGATTCAAAACAGATCAAACAAGCATTTTCAATTGTTCATAACATGTTCATATCATATTCAAATATTCATATTAACTTTCCAACTTGTTCATCATTTAGGGTTTTTCCACGATTTGCAATATGATCAATCCAACAATCCTATCATATATTCTAACCATGCACATCATCTAACACACATATGCAAATCCTACTTCATAAGCAATAAACTTCCTAAACATAACCAAGCTATTCGGATTTAACCCATATAGAGCCGATTACTCATATTCATTATCAATCACATTTTATCTATACCAAGCCGACATTATATCATCATATAACAACAATCTTAATACCGTTCATTCAAGAATGATGTATTTATCATGCATAAAACTTAACAAGCAAACATATTATCAAACAACTTCATCATTCATCATCATCAACCGAAATACAATACATAGCATGAATCACTAACCGGTTAGGTTCTCTAAGTGTGAGGGTATGAAGAGTCGATGAGTGAGCTTCCGTATGATGATCCCAAGCTCGATCCGAGAGTCCTAGTGTTGCCGGTTTGAATCCGAGAATGAGGGAAGAAGGTTTGTGCTTCTAGGGTTTTAGTGAGAGAATGTAGGAGTGTGTATGTAGGAGAGTGTGTGTAGATTGCCCAAAGAATGGCAAGGTTGGCTATCCACCAAGGTTATATACTTGTTCCACATCGGTGCACCCTAATGGGCTTTGGGTAGACTAAAGGGGGTGCATGGCCCGACCGGCCCAACTGTTGCACTGTTCACTCGAGACCGCATGGTCTCGAGTCGGGTCCTTGTGTCTCGGGTCATATAAATACACGCATACATACAAGCACAACACATAATCACATTAATTCACTTATATCATTCATTAAACCAACAAGTTAACTAGTCACATAACGTTCAAGCATGTTACATCGAGATATAATGAAAGGTTCTAAATTTCGAGTTGTCACAGGATTCTTGATGAATTTATGAAGTTCGAAATTTAAGCTTGAATGATTGTTGTTTGGATGAAATTAGAGTGAAATAATGTCTAGGAACAAACCCTAGTTATTAGATTGTTGAAATTGTGCTCAATGCTTGAGAATTTCATGATCACCATTGAAGGTGATAAGTGGGTTTTGACTAAATTCATGTATGAGATGTTTTTAGGGTTTTGATTGCAAAAAAAATAGTGTTATGGTGTCAAGAACATGCTTAAATTGAAAGTTGAATTCAAACGGCTCTTGATCAGAATTTACAGCCGACTTGTATTGGCTGTAACCTGGACAAAACGTGATAAAAACATGTGTTTCTTGAGTCTAAAATGTAATTCCAGGAAATATTATTAAAACCCCACTGGAATCGCATTTTTTCGACGAAAATTGAGCGTTTTATGATTTTTTTTCCGTATCAAAGGTTCAAGCTGCGTTTTCTGGCAGAATTTGCAGCCCATTACGATTGTCATAACTCAATTTAGCAATTGAGTTATGATCTCAAATTCTTACTGTAGAAAGTTTTAAGTGATTAAAAGAATCACCAATTGGAATTTCGTCAATCGGATAAACGAGGAATTTTAAATGATTTTTTTCGTAAGCTGCAGTCAGAAGTGACGAATCTGATTGCAGCTTAGTAAATGAATTTTTACGAGTTTTTGGTAAAGAGTTAGATCTTGAAATTTTAACACAAGGTCTAACCCTCCGAGAGGTACGCCACATAAACAAAATCATAATTTTTGAAGACTTGTAAACAGGTTAAACAGGTCACCAAAAACAGCCTATTTTCAGTGATACGAAACTTGATTGTTGATGTTATAAATTATGCCCACAATGTTCATATGTTGAAATTATGAATCAAACGCGTAATTTCCTAGTTCGACTAATTACGCGTGATGTGGGGTAATACAAATTTTAATCATGAAGTCGATTTAGATTATATGCACATATCATATAATTAAGGCTAGTTAACTTTTGAAGAGTTAAACTAACCATGGACGGAGTCGAATAGTAGTTTTGACATACAAAATACGTAAGGTGGAATAGTTGTGGTTATAATGACTAATCTAACCACCTTGTGAATTATGATGATAGTTTGACTCTTGACAAGCTAGATGGAGGCTTGGGAATGAAGCGGTCAAACGGAGCAAATACGAAAAGGAAAGCGTAATTTGGATGCGAGGTAAGTAAAAGCTTACACCCTTTTTAGTATACATCAGTTGTGTGTATTGAAAATGAATAAGGAAAAGTTAGTAATAGAGTTATAATGTTCCGACGCAAATAATATGAGTCGGAACTAGTGCAATAGTGAGAAATCATAAGCAATGGCAAAAAGGGGTAAATTGGTAAATTAGTCATGTGACGATGAACTAATAAGAAATTTTGAAACATTACGTTATGGTGTAAACCGGAATGGGTAAAAGGGCGAGATGGTAACTAGATATCATCTCATAATAGAAAATGGTCGTTCGGACTAAACGGGTCAAATGGCATTGGCAAGATCATTTGACAATATTAATTGATGATCGCTTGTTGAGTTTTGTGATTACAGGAAATATCATACGGTTCGCGTTGGTATTAATTAGAAATTAATAGTGAGAGATATTTAAACGGGTCAATCCTATGACTCGAGCCAGGTACGCCTAAATGAATTTAAAGTTCAATGTGCAATTTTGGTCAAATAGATAGTGATGGTCCTTCGCCGTAAAATGAAGGACATAAATTGACCAAAAAATCCTTGTTGGGTAAAACGGGGAAACGACCCTTAGAGGTTGCTTAGGAATTTGTATTATGATTACGAAGTCCGTAGATATGTATAAAATTATAGGTAATGACATTCGGGGGGCGAATGTCTAAAAACGGGTCTTATGCGTAAAATGTCTAACCGAAGGGTAGAAATTGGGATTTTGGATTCCTTATGTTAAATCCACCACAAAATTGTTGTGGTGGAATAAAATTAGTTGTTTAGTATGTGAATAAAATATGCGAAGTGAAAAGAGTGACTTTAACGTTTAAATGCTCAAAAGTCCCCTAAACGGGTCAAAATAGACTAAGAAGTAAATTGTGGTTAAATGCTTAGATAGATACAAATGAATCGGTAAATGTAAACGCCTACGTAAACTCTTTGGTGGGAACGAAAACGTTAAGGTTCGACAAGCCCGGGATGGGTAAATATGATAGGAATTAACTATTGATTCTATAGCATGTAGAGTGATGATAATGCCAAACGGGTCGAATAATCACCTAAGAAATTTATGATCCAATCGTGTATAAATCAGATTTTATGCAAACCAAGGTGATAAACAGGTCCGTAATTTAATTACGGACGCGTAGGAAAAAGATTCGTACAAAACGGACAAGTAGATAAAAAGTTATGGCATTTTGAAGTTGTGTTTTTGTAAAAACTTGAGCTGGGCAAAAAAATGCAGACCCAGAACCAGACCTGCTGGAAAATGGTCTTCCCCGCGCCACGCGAAGGGAAACCATCAAACTGGCGCGACACGCAGGCGCTGTCGCGGCACGCGAACGATCTAAGGTAGTCTCTCGCGTGGCGCGAGAGACGTAAAACCTGGAAATTTTATTTTATTTTGTTAGTTTGACTATGGAACTTGTTTAAACTCGTTTATAAGTTATCAAAACTAACTTTTTTGTTGGTTTTGATCATAGGTAATGTCAAGGGTTCCCGGATGAAGATCAAGCTCAACGAAGAACCGAACACGATCAAGATAAAAGCTTCCGCACTGCGTTTCTTTGAAATTTTTAAACGACGAACTCAATTTCATTATGTAGTATAACTTTTAAATTGTAAAAGTTTTTAATAAGCCCGTATCTTTATATGAATGTGTATTCGTAAATACACATTTAATTAGCCGTTATTTGTACAAAAACCGTTATATAATAGTAAGGGTGTTACACATACCATGAGATTCAAGAGGACGACCCAGATCCATGGGATTTTGCAGGAATGGAGTTTACCGCGTGGCTTGGTTCTAATGGATGATGATTGCGGCTAATGCTAGGGTTGTTTGTGTCTAGCGTCTAGTTGTATTGTTCACTTGTTTAGCCTGGTGTGCTTGTTTTTTTAGTCTACTCTAGTGTGGAATGCCATGCTAGAGAACTGAGGATTATTTCTTTTCCTCACTTGGTTGTTCATTGGTTTGATTTATAAAATTTACCGGGGTAACCCTTTACCCAAAAAAAAACATCATAAAGATCCAATCTTGCAGAGTCTTTACTCAATGTTTTGACCAAAAATCACATAACTTTCATCATGAACAAACTGCAAACAACATGAAGACCAAAACTTTGACCAAAAACAAAAAGAACCCTTCTCACATGAGGTCTAAATGTATGATATAAGGGGATAGGGTAATCTAACATACAATCCAAATATGAAATAGATACAGAAGATTCCCCAAAAACACACAACAATTTGGAGCAATGGCGTCAAGAAGCTCCTGTTTAATGGAGCTTGCATCCTTAGTTTTGTTCAACAAGCCTGAGAAAAAAGAATCATTGGCTCTCCATTTTAAGATGGGTGATTGTGTTAGTGTCAGCTGCTGCCTGCCGGCGCTGGGTTTCGCCGGAAAACTTACACCAGAGAGGGAGGAGTGAGGGTGGAAGAGTTGTGGGAGGTGTAACAACCTTGATTTTCAAACATGTACTTGTTTGATACACATATCACATCTTGAGATGCAATTTGTTTGATACATGTTTAGTTTTACTGTTGCTACATGTTTTGCCGACCCAAACGCGTGAATAATTTCAATTTGTTCTAGTTTCATACTTGTAAACAAAGCCACACTAATTTCAAGGGCCTAGCATGTCATTTTGTGGAAGTATAAGTTAAAGGACTCCTTTTGTCATTTCCTGAAACTTGTTTAAAATGTTTGATATTTAATCCGTATTTTAAAACCGGCACTATTTTGCAAAACATAAGTCCGGGGACTAAATTGTCATTTTTGAAACTTGTTTTATAAATAAAATATAAGTTTTTAAAAACTTTTAAAAGTTTAGGGTCTAAAATGCAATTTTTGAAACTTATATTTTTACAAAATAAAATACATATATTTTAAACTTTAAAGTCCAAGGACCAATGGGTCATTTTAACAAACTTGAAGTCTAAGGACCATTCTTGCCTTTTTGAAACTGATTTTCAGTTAAAAACTCTAACCGGGTTAAATTTTATAAAGGGAATCAATGTTTAGAAATTTAACTCAGTTAACATTTTCAGTTAGCAAGTCCAGGGACCCTTCTTGACATTTTCGAAATTAATTTAACCGGATTAACCAACCCAGTTAGTTATTTTATAAAGGAGACATGTATTAAAGCTAACCTAGTTAGGCATTTTGGTTAATTAGTGAGGGACCTGTTTTAACTAACTCAGAAACACCAGGGACTGATCTTATAACTTCGATTCAAACCGGTTATTACCGTTTGTATCGCCGGAAATCGGTCCAAAACGCAAACAGACAAAGCTCACTGATCGAACATGCACACTGCTTGTTCTCCTCGACATTTAGAATCGTCCAAACACCTTAATTGCACCAAACCATGTAAACCTGTCCTCAAAACGGAAATCGTTTTTAAAATTTTAAGTGGAATTTGTTTTGTCTGAATTCGGTTGTTTGAGGATCAATTGATTATGTTATAAAATTCCTGCAACCTTCACGAACCCACTACACCTTTCAAAACACGCAAACACTTCGTAAAATCCGTCTGTTCGTCTCTGTGTTTTCTCGCCGGAACCAAGCTCGCCGGAGTTAGTCGACGTACCCATCTGACCGAGACCGGACCTGTTTACGATCACCATTCGGTATATTATCATTCACACTTTGTTCTGTAAAGTTTAATTTGAAAACAAACGTGTTTTGGTCAGGTAATTTGTTCGGTTGACTTTCTGTTGACGAGTTTGGGGAAGATGATGATGATTTAGATTATTTATTTATTTTCCATTAAATGCAGTTTATTTATAAAATTCATAACAAATCGATGTTAAACAGTTAGAATCTGGAAATTTTACCATATTTACTTTATATACTGATGTATTTATTAAAAATATTATGTTAGCCAAAAATTTTATAAAACTGTTTTATTTAATTAAAAACAGTTTAAATTTTACAAATTTATAATAAATCGGTCTTTTTGAGTTAATTTCTGAAATTTTTAGGATAATTACTTAAGATGATAAACTTTACAGAAATAACGTTGTTGTTAATATTTCATGAAACTTTGATATTTTTATAAATTAAACAGTGTTTACACCTTAAAAATATGACTAAATCTTATTTATTTAAATTAAATAGCTATTTAATTCGTGTTCAAAATTATTTTTTTTGATATTAGACCCTTTATTCCGAGTTTATATAAATTAGGTTACTGTTTGGTTATTTACAGTTTATTTTACATAATTAAATCAGTTAAATTACTTATTTAAACCTAAACTGTTTTATTTATATAATTATACAAATTCTGCCCAAAAATATTTTTATAACAAAGTACCTATTTTTCTGAGTTTATAAAAAAAATTCAGAAACTAATTTGTTTATTTTCATATTATTTTTAGTAATTAAACTGATAAACTCAAATACTGATATTTTAACTATTTTAATTCCATTTATTTATATAAGATTATTCCAGAACCCTAATAATTACTGTAAATCAGTAATATTACATGTTGATAATTAAAAAGTTATTTTAAATTTTTCTGATTTAAATTAATTATTTAGATAACTAATTATAGAATTACAGATTTGAGTTAAATACATATTTATTTTCTGTTTTAACTATACACATATTAATTCTATATCCAGTAATTGTATAACTTAGTTATTTATACAAAATACACTGTTCTTAAATAATCCATGCATACTTATCCCCCGTTTCCCCAAATTAAGTTGTTCAAACCCATAGTTACCATTTATGTCAAACCATACCAAACACCATGGACTTAGTTTCCAGTTTACAATTAACAGTATTTGTTGATACCAATTGCAATATTTTGTGCATGTTCATACCATTAGAGTAACGTGGAAAAACCTTGTTCCCGCCAAAACTCTCACACTTTGAATACCTCTTTCGACTTACCCAAAATCAAGGTGAGTACATAGACCCCTCTTTTACTGTTTTCAAACTGTTTTGGGGTGAAACACATGTGCTTATTTACTTTCATGCTTTCCTGTTTTTCACATACTTGCTATGTTTATTAGTACACTTATAGTACATGATTTACATTACATTGTTTTGCTATGTATGTTGACTGATAGCATACTTAGTACATGGTTTTACTTTACATTTCTGTTGTGTATGTTGACTGATAGCATGCTAGCACATTGATTTACATGACTTTTCTGCTTTGTATGTTAACTTAGCATATTTAGCACATTGTTTTCATTTAACATGGTTACAATCGGTATAACATTTGGTTTGTACAAACGGGACTTATATACGTTCATTAACATTAGCTACGCCGCTCGGTAGTAAGTAGTGGTACCATAGGACTTGACAAATCCCGTTCCTAAAATCCTAGGTTTGTTTGGATGGATGGAATGACTGAATCCGAAAACAATTCTTCTGATAACCTTTACTGAAAGGGTTATCCGACTGTCACAAAGGCTTGAATGCATGCGTTAACTTACCACATAAATGTTTATACCAATAAAACATGCATTTACTTTGCAAAACATAACTTTTTGATATATTCAAAATACCTTGTTTTGTACATTTTTACATCTGATTTATGTGACTACACTTTACTTACTATACATAACAATTGTTAAACATTACTTGACTATATTGGGACTTTTAACAATTTACAAGGTTCATGACTAACTTTTACTAAACATTTCTTTAAACTCAAGTCATGAATCCTATTGTCACAAAACCTATGTATTTCACAGGCATTTTTATGCTGACGTACCTATTTTCACATGTGTTTCAGGATATGATGCGTAGGATTTATCAAGATACACCTAGGCAGACTTGGACTTTAGCAACAATAAAAGATGCAAGACTAGTTAATTATGTTATATTTCTTGACTGTTAAGACATTGTAACTCTCGCAATCAATAAAACGAAATTTCAATTTTCCATGCGTTATGAAACAATGATTCTGTTACAACACTCCCCGACGTTTCCGCCACGTTTTGTTGTTTTTACGTGGTCGGGGTGTGACAGAAAAGTTGGTATCAGAGCTCATGGTTATAGGGAATTAGGTTATTAGTAAAATCTTGACCTAGACTATAACCTTCCTAGGACCCTAACACAAGTTACCTTGTGTTTAGATCTTAAAACAATACTATCACCTATCCTTAGGTGATTATTTTCAAAACCTCCTCTGATTTTTACTCTCGTCAAAATCTTGGGCTCTAATAACGAACTCGTGCAATCTGGAAGGGTGGGTGCCTGTATTCTGAGTTTTCTGTCTAGGCAAGCACTTCGTATAAATCTCATCAGACGCGAGACCAGTTGTGCCTACCTGGGAATTCTCGGGATGAGTGTCCACTTATAGGCTAAAGCATGACTTCACTAAGTTATAAGGACCCAACCACTTTGATTAGTCACTGATATTGTTTATTCGTGAAATAAACGATATCCATCTTGTTGTGTTTTCTCTCTCGTCTTCATTGACTTTATGAAACTATTCCACCAAAAACATTTCATTCCGACTCCTATGACCTTATGTTTTCCCCTACTGCTTGTAGACACGTAGCTGGTCCAATGACCCTCTTGCCCATGATTTTTCCTAGCCATTAAAACACAATCACACTTCATCATTTTACCAAAGACATTTGTTCTCAAACAGAAACCAAACCAATTTTTCTCATACCTATAGATATTATAACATCGTTTTACTAAAATTCTTTTCAAAATCAATAAATCATTTACTTTTCAATGATCACTAAGTTCATCATGCTAAATTTCCTCTTAAGGATCAACGTTTTACACGCGCATATAATCGTGCACGTTTTAGTCGATATCTCGCGAAGATTTCACCTATGCCATCCGTTTTACATCCTCAATCTCTCGATCGTTTTATATGCCTAAATTTGTTTTGTACTATATACACAATCATTTTTATTCGTATTTACACTCATAGTCATATTCATAACCATACGTTTTTAAGCTTAACCTCATACTCATATCCACATTGTTATACTCATAAATGTTATTAGTCACACTTATACTTATATCCATACATTTATAGTCCAAAGTTTATACATTGTACGTTTATACCCATACTCACAATGATACCATTACATCACACGATATTAATATTCATACTCACATTCATTTTACGTTATATTCACGCTTATACTTTACGCTTGTACCTACACTCATACTCCCAAGTTAGCAAGGGTTACGGATCAGAACCTCAAGGCTTAGGAATTTACAACCCGTAAGTATATACGACCGTTGTATAACGGTCACATACAACGGTTACATAGCCGTTGTAAAACGGCTATATTCCACCCCTATAAATAATCAATCAACAATCTCATTTTATTCGCAACAAAACACTCTTTCCTCTCACTCTCTTCAAAGATGCATCCGAGTCGCCTGGTTCTGGTGTTTGCTGGTGTGATGCTTGGAGTATTGCTATTTTTAATTCTTAGCCTTCCACTAGAAGAAATGGGTCACTTTTATTTCGTATACTGTTTCGTTATTGTACCATTGTATTATATTTGTATCATGATGAGTCTATGAATGTCGTGTTTAGTGTATTCATTTTAGAAATAAAATATTAATGTTTTCAAAGTGTGTTGTGTTGTGAGTAAAACCATTTAGTCCATATACAATCATGCATTACGAATTCACACTTATATTCACTTCCCCTCGTTTGCACAAATATTCCCATACGTACTCACACTTATACGCTTTTTATACTTAAACATGTTTTACACATATATTCATATGCATTTCACTTATCCCTACACCGTCTTTTTTTTCAAACTTATTATCACCAATTTTCTTTCCGACTCCTGATCTTTCTTTTGGAAGATGCCTCTACGACAAGACCCATGTTTGCCTATCGGGGAACTACTGATGAATGTACAGTATGCCTATAGGCTCAAGGCATGTTACCCTAATTAAAAAAGATTTTTTTTCCTTTCCTCCGTTTCAGAACAATCCAAGCTCTAATCAATCTACGTTGTACCATTATCAATTTATTATGATACGATTTCCCCTTTTTTTTCAAAGTTCAAAATTTTCTCGAGACCATACCTGTCAGATTCAAATTTTTAAACTAGCTGCAGAACGTAGCATGGAAGCTCTAACCGATCACATGGTGTAATCCGGAATCTCCTTATCTATATAAGAGACTCACTACTCGAGCTAATCTACAAAAGAACTACAATTTCTGATATAATTCAATACCCCATACCCAAACTTTTCTTAGTTCAACAAAACCCCATATCCCAATGGCAAATCTCCCAACAGCCTATGCTGAATTTTCAAATGCAGCAAAAATTCATCCCTTCCTTCAGTTTACTAAATTACACTATCAAGAGAGGTATCAAAAACTCAAGCATCATGAAGTTCTTACTATTAGCAGTATTGATTGGCAACGAATAGGAACGTTTGATTCCAGTGGTTTACTGGCAAGATTACTACTACCTAATACGCCTTGGCGCCGTTTCTTCGACATCCTAGAACCATCATACGATGAATTGGTGTATGAGTTCTTGTCCACTTTCTATTACCAAAATAATGAAAGTCTTACCAATAAATCCATTCACTTTTAACTTTGTGGGCAAACTCATGTTATGTCATTAACCGAATTCGCAGTTCATCTGGGCATATATACAGATAAAGAAGTTAAACAACCCATTTTTACGGAGGTATCAACCACTTATTCCTCCGCGGATTTGGTAGATTTTTGGCAATGCCATTCATTAAAAGAATGGTGTAGCCACAATAATGCTGCGGACTTCATAGACTCTTGTTGTCAATATATGCACCGTGTTGTAGCCAACACTATCACGGGGCGCAGGCATCATCAAAGGGTTAAAACAACTGAACTTTTCTATCTGTATAGTATTTTTAAGCAAGTTCCTTGTAATATTGCCCACGAGCTTGCTGTATATTTTTCTAATCAACAATCACATCCTCTGAAAATTCTCATGGGAGGGTCTTACATTACAAAAATAGCACAATCATTAGGTGTCTTAAGCGATCAGATTATCCAGGGATTATCTCCACCGAAGACACCTGGGATTGTAAATCCTTACACCATGAGGCTAACCCCTGTTCATATTGGTACACTAACACAATCATCACAGTCGGAGCGAGCTCCAGTTATCTTAGGGAATACCTTCCCACAAGATTTACAACAATCATTTTTGCAGTTTCCTCAACCATCTTTTTATCGGTTTGATATGCAACTACCGCTGCCATACATACAAGAACCTATTACACCTAACCTATCCCAACCTTTAACACCGAACGTCTTACCAAGCTTTCCACCGTCATTTTTTGAGGAGAATTCAACAATGCAAGGAACTTGGTTTGATGAAAACATGTTGACACAAGAACAGTTAGCATCAGAACCCTTTTTGCAAGCACCATTACTGTCACATTCTTTCCAGTCACTGTTGGACGAAGTAGAACAACTGCCAACAACTAATATAGCAGGCCCAAGTACGGTGCCTCAAATGGATCTACATCCAGATCAAATGGTAGTTGAAATAGCTAGGTTAAGCAATCAGGCCCAAGATTTGTCACGGCAAGTACAATGGCTGACAGAAAGGAATCAATGGTTGGAAAGCATGCTAGCTGCTCGTATGCAACTGAATCCACTACCTCCACTACCTGATAGTTTTGAGCCTGAAATTGATCCATTACATGACTTATTTCAAATATAATTTGTTTACGGCATACTAGACCATCAAACAAACAATGCTATCTATGTTTTGATTCAATTGATGTTGTGTTATATTGATGCTTGTCTGATTTAAACAATACCTCAATCTTAATTGTTTTCCTCACTTAACTAGAAGTGCTATGTGGACCATGCAACGAAACGTGTAATTTTGGGTGCACACTTAATTACGAGGTTCGATGCATGAGAATCATAGCAAGCCTTGTTAAGTAAGGTGGTATATAAAAACATCATGTGGTTATGTGATCACCCATTATTTGCTTATTTGTACACACATTAGTTTGCATACTATTTACATTACATATACATCGTAGCATAGTGCCATGCAAAACAATTTTTATACAATGATCCTCGTAAATTCCTCGGAATTTGCAGCACCAAACAATGACTTGATTATCAATGCAATTACATCCTATGGCCTCTTCGAATAAATTTCGGGACGAAATTTTCTAAAGTAGGGGAGACTGTAACAACCTTGATTTTCAAACATGTACTTGTTTGATACACATATCACATCTTGAGATGCAATTTGTTTGATACATGTTTAGTTTTACTGTTGCTACATGTTTTGCCGACCCAAACGCGTGAATAATTTCAATTTGTTCTAGTTTCATACTTGTAAACAAAGCCACACTAATTTCAAGGGCCTAGCATGTCATTTTGTGGAAGTATAAGTTAAAGGACTCCTTTTGTCATTTCCTGAAACTTGTTTAAAATGTTTGATATTTAATCCGTATTTTAAAACCGGCACTATTTTGCAAAACATAAGTCCGGGGACTAAATTGTCATTTTTGAAACTTGTTTTATAAATAAAATATAAGTTTTTAAAAACTTTTAAAAGTTTAGGGTCTAAAATGCAATTTTTGAAACTTATATTTTTACAAAATAAAATACATATATTTTAAACTTTAAAGTCCAAGGACCAATGGGTCATTTTAACAAACTTGAAGTCTAAGGACCATTCTTGCCTTTTTGAAACTGATTTTCAGTTAAAAACTCTAACCAGGTTAAATTTTATAAAGGGAATCAATGTTTAGAAATTTAACTCAGTTAACATTTTCAGTTAGCAAGTCCAGGGACCCTTCTTGACATTTTCGAAATTAATTTAACCGGATTAACCAACCCAGTTAGTTATTTTATAAAGGAGACATGTATTAAAGCTAACCTAGTTAGGCATTTTGGTTAATTAGTGAGGGACCTATTTTAACTAACTCAGAAACACCAGGGACTGATCTTATAACTTCGATTCAAACCGGTTATTACCGTTTGTATCGCCGGAAATCGGTCCAAAACGCAAACAGACAAAGCTCACTGATCGAACATGCACACTGCTTGTTCTCCTCGACATTTAGAATCGTCCAAACACCTTAATTGCACCAAACCATGTAAACCTGTCCTCAAAACGGAAATCGTTTTTAAAATTTTAAGTGGAATTTGTTTTGTCTGAATTCGGTTGTTTGAGGATCAATTGATTATGTTATAAAATTCCTGCAACCTTCACGAACCCACTACACCTTTCAAAACACGCAAACACTTCGTAAAATCCGTCTGTTCGTCTCTGTGTTTTCTCGCCGGAACCAAGCTCGCCGGAGTTAGTCGACGTACCCATCTGACCGAGACCGGACCTGTTTACGATCACCATTCGGTATATTATCATTCACACTTTGTTCTGTAAAGTTTAATTTGAAAACAAACGTGTTTTGGTCAGGTAATTTGTTCGGTTGACTTTCTGTTGACGAGTTTGGGGAAGATGATGATTTAGATTATTTATTTATTTTCCATTAAATGCAGTTTATTTATAAAATTCATAACAAATCGATGTTAAACAGTTAGAATCTGGAAATTTTACCATATTTACTTTATATACTGATGTATTTATTAAAAATATTATGTTAGCCAAAAATTTTATAAAACTGTTTTATTTAATTAAAAACAGTTTAAATTTTACAAATTTATAATAAATCGGTCTTTTTGAGTTAATTTCTGAAATTTTTAGGATAATTACTTAAGATGATAAACTTTACAGAAATAACGTTGTTGTTAATATTTCATGAAACTTTGATATTTTTATAAATTAAACAGTGTTTACACCTTAAAAATATGACTAAATCTTATTTATTTAAATTAAATAGCTATTTAATTCGTGTTCAAAATTATTTTTTTTGATATTAGACCCTTTATTCCGAGTTTATATAAATTAGGTTACTGTTTGGTTATTTACAGTTTATTTTACATAATTAAATCAGTTAAATTACTTATTTAAACCTAAACTGTTTTATTTATATAATTATACAAATTCTGCCCAAAAATATTTTTATAACAAAGTACCTATTTTTCTGAGTTTATAAAAAAAATTCAGAAACTAATTTGTTTATTTTCATATTATTTTTAGTAATTAAACTGATAAACTCAAATACTGATATTTTAACTATTTTAATTCCATTTATTTATATAAGATTATTCCAGAACCCTAATAATTACTGTAAATCAGTAATATTACATGTTGATAATTAAAAAGTTATTTTAAATTTTTCTGATTTAAATTAATTATTTAGATAACTAATTATAGAATTACAGATTTGAGTTAAATACATATTTATTTTCTGTTTTAACTATACACATATTAATTCTATATCCAGTAATTGTATAACTTAGTTATTTATACAAAATACACTGTTCTTAAATAATCCATGCATACTTATCCCCCGTTTCCCCAAATTAAGTTGTTCAAACCCATAGTTACCATTTATGTCAAACCATACCAAACACCATGGACTTAGTTTCCAGTTTACAATTAACAGTATTTGTTGATACCAATTGCAATATTTTGTGCATGTTCATACCATTAGAGTAACGTGGAAAAACCTTGTTCCCGCCAAAACTCTCACACTTTGAATACCTCTTTCGACTTACCCAAAATCAAGGTGAGTACATAGACCCCTCTTTTACTGTTTTCAAACTGTTTTGGGGTGAAACACATGTGCTTATTTACTTTCATGCTTTCCTGTTTTTCACATACTTGCTATGTTTATTAGTACACTTATAGTACATGATTTACATTACATTGTTTTGCTATGTATGTTGACTGATAGCATACTTAGTACATGGTTTTACTTTACATTTCTGCTGTGTATGTTGACTGATAGCATGCTAGCACATTGATTTACATGACTTTTCTGCTTTGTATGTTAACTTAGCATATTTAGCACATTGTTTTCATTTAACATGGTTACAATCGGTATAACATTTGGTTTGTACAAACGGGACTTATATACGTTCATTAACATTAGCTACGCCGCTCGGTAGTAAGTAGTGGTACCATAGGACTTGACAAATCCCGTTCCTAAAATCCTAGGTTTGTTTGGATGGATGGAATGACTGAATCCGAAAACAATTCTTCTGATAACCTTTACTGAAAGGGTTATCCGACTGTCACAAAGGCTTGAATGCATGCGTTAACTTACCATATAAATGTTTATACCAATAAAACATGCATTTACTTTGCAAAACATAACTTTTTGATATATTCAAAATACCTTGTTTTGTACATTTTTACATCTGATTTATGTGACTACACTTTACTTACTATACATAACAATTGTTACACATTACTTGACTATATTGGGACTTTTAACAATTTACAAGGTTCATGACTAACTTTTACTAAACATTTCTTTAAACTCAAGTCATGAATCCTATTGTCACAAAACCTATGTATCTCACAGGCATTTTTATGCTGACGTACCTATTTTCACATGTGTTTCAGGATATGATGCGTAGGATTTATCAAGATACACCTAGGCAGACTTGGACTTTAGCAACAATAAAAGATGCAAGACTAGTTAATTATGTTATATTTCTTGACTGTTAAGACATTGTAACTCTCGCAATCAATAAAACGAAATTTCAATTTTCCATGCGTTATGAAACAATGATTCTGTTACAACACTCCCCGACGTTTCCGCCACGTTTTGTTGTTTTTACGTGGTCGGGGTGTGACAGGAGGCGGTGAGGAGGAGTGGTTACGGTGATTGAGGGAGTGGATAAGGCCATGGAATTAAGCCGATGGAAGTGGTTGTGGTGGTTTTTTATTGGTTTTAAGTGTTCTTTGCAAGCTCCATCAAACAGGAGCTTCTTGACGCCATTGCTCCTCTTGATCGTGGTGCTGAAGCTTCCCCTGAAGATAAGGAAGCAATCGATTCAGATCTTGAAGGTTCTTTCAGATCTAATCGGCACTTTCTTTTCACAAAAACAACTGCAAATTACTTCTACATTGTGATATCAGATCTGAAATCGAACAACAAACAATGGAAATGGAACTATAAAAGAAATGGAACTAGATAGACTAAATGGAATTTGGAAGGTTGAAACGAGCACCGCAGAGGCCAATGGTGCCAGAAATAGGTTTGGGGGAAGTAACTCTGATCATGGACATCATTCATCTGATTACATTGTTGATCCTCGTTACAAGCCTACAAGTAGGCCTATAGAGGCCGTGCAGAGGCAAATGCTGTTCAGGTCGGCCTTTGTGCTCTACATTCTCGTTCTGCATATTTTGGTATTTATCAAGATATCGTTATGAGGTTCCCCACATGTGCATTTAAACAGTTGTGGAGGTGGTGGTTGGTGGGGGAGATGGTGGTGGTGATAGGTGGTGGCAGTGGTGGTTGATGGTGGTGGTGGAGGGCGGTGCTGAAGCTTCCCCTGAAGATCAGGAAGCAATCGAGCAGGTCAGCTCTCCAAATTTTGCAAAAGATCGATTTCAAGTGACTAGAGAAGAAGAATCGTAGAAGTGGATCTGGGTTATTTGAAGATGATGATGATGGATCTGGGTAATTAGAAGATGATGATGATGATGATGGATCTGGTTATTTGAAGATGATGATGATAATTTGATTTTATAAATAATAATAATAATAAATATAGGGTAAGATTACCAAAATACCCCTGCCTATAACAGTCAAATAACTGTTGACTGATGGCAGGGGGTAAACTTGCGACATAACACCAAACGTTGGGGGGTAAAATTGCAATTATTTCGTTAGGGGGGGGGGTAAGAGTGCCAATTGGCCTAAACCCCAGGGGGTAAAATTGCAGTTTACTCTATATTTAAATAAAAGCGGTTCAACCCAAATGGGTTGGAAACCAATCATAACTCTCCAACCTGATCATAATTGCTCTAATAAATGGTTATTTTTAATCAAAATTGGCTTTAAACCTGAACCGGTTCAGTTAATCAAAATTGGCTTTAAACCTGAACCGGTTCAGTTAGTTTATTTACCCGTCCGTTGCAAACATAAACGATAATTACTCAATTGTCACATAAAACCTTACATTTTCAACATTTTCATTTCGTGA
Source organism: Helianthus tuberosus (assembly GCA_030545235.1). Taxonomy (NCBI): domain Eukaryota; kingdom Viridiplantae; phylum Streptophyta; class Magnoliopsida; order Asterales; family Asteraceae; genus Helianthus; species Helianthus tuberosus. Next base: position 58,239,345 of record CM060429.1, on the reverse strand, counting down.
AAAACTAAAAATTGTTAAAATATGAAACAAAAGACTAAAAACGTTTAAATTTGAGATAAAAGAAAGAGAAACAAACCATGAACATTTAACAATATTTTCAACTTCTATGTTCAAAACCTACGACGATAGAGATTAAAAGAAATTTGTCGTTAATAAAAAAACCATATTTGACACTCGTCTTAAAATAAAGGAACATTTTTTTCGTTACGGAATCTTGTAGCTGACTTTACAAACGCTTTGACATTGTGAGAATATTCTTTTTTTTGGAAGGTAATGGTGGAAACGATTCGATTAGATCAGAATTGACCTTCGAGCTTGAGCTAGTCTTATCATGTTTAATTTATTAAATGGATTCAAACCTAACTTGTCTAATTTAAAAAAAAAAAGAACTTGCGCCTTACTCATTTAATAAGAAAACAGCTCATGAGTTATTTCACAAACTCAAGTTTGTTTGAAACTGCCTTGTTATTGTTTAGTTAGTAAACTGCCAAAATGGTCCCTAAAGGTTTTGTTACTTTTCACACTTTAGTTCAAAACTCAAAACTTTTGAATCTGAGTCCCTTTGGTTTCAATTTTGTTGCGATTTTTATCCAAATCAAAATCTGATCAGATTTTTCAGTTAACATCCAGTTTTTTTGTTCTTTTCCTCCCTTTAACGAATGGCAAAATGGTCTTTTTAACGTTTTATTATAACAAATTAAAAAAATCTGACCATTTTGCCATTCATTAAAAGGGAAGAAAAAGAAAAAAAAGCTGGATGTTAACTGACCAGATTTTGATTTTGGATAAAAATGACAACCAAATCGAAACCACATAGACCTAGATTCAAAAGTTTGAATTTTGGACAAAAGTGACCAAACCTAAGGGACCAATTTGACAGTTTACTCTATTCTATATATACATATAAAGTTTTTCCTATATATTTATAGCTATAATTGTATAGGGGAAGGTTCAAATGAAAACCACTAGTTATCGCGAAAACTCGAAAACTAATTAAAAAGGCCAAAAAAACATACTAATTTTTTTTTGCATACCAATTTTCGCTATTTATTATATATAAAAAATCAAAAAAAGAAAAAAAAAATTTGGTAGTGCACATGATTAATACTACACATGTGTATGTGTACTACAAAAAAAAATTTGAAAAAAATGTTTTTTTATATATATAAAAAATAGCGATTTTTAATAAAAAAAATTGTAAAAAAAAATAGTGTGTTTTTTAGACTTTTTTTAGTTAGTTTTCGAGTTTTCACAGTAAAAGTGGTTTTCATTTAAACCTTCCCCTAATTGTATATGTTCTTACTTTTTTTTATTTCTTTTTTTATCATAACAACCATTATTAAATAGTATAAAATCATATACAAGAACATCTATTATAAGTTGTTTGTGGCAGCTAGTAGTTGTTCTAGAGAAGAGATGAAGGAGAAACAAATGGCTGAAATCTGTGAGAGCGATATCGCCCGTTTACAGCTTCATCACTACCGCCATCATCGGCACTAGTTACTATATAAAAGTATAGTGGGTCAACTTATTTTAGAATTTTTAAAAATATTTTTCTACGTAAAATGACTCATTTCAGTCCGACTCCATTTTCCCCATAACCTGATTTAATCCGCACCAAATTGATATTTTTTGTAAGACAGACCGTCTTAATTTGAACTCATTTTGCTCACAACCTGAACACGTTCTTATACAAATTTGTTTTAATCTGTCACCTGAACCCGTCGAGTTTGTCCTTTATTAAAGGGAGATTTTATTCGCAAACCGGCCAATCTATCCACATACTTTGACTTTTTCAATACGGATCGTATAGGCCTATACGATCCGTATAGGTTAGGGTTTTAGACATGACAGACTGACACAGTCAGTCTTTGTCCGACGGCTGGTCTTATACGGATCGTATAGGCCTATACGATCCATATTAGCCACCAGCTTTTTTTGAGGATAAAGTTTAGTGTTTTGGTTGTGGTTATTGGTGTTTATTTTTTATTATTTTTTGTTTTTATGTGTTTTATAATTTATATTATATTTTTATGGTGACGTATCGCATTTGTATTTTGTATGATATTTAATCGTAACGGATCCTATTATATCGTATCCTTTTTGTATTCTGTATCATATTTTTATCGTATTGTATCCTGTCGTATCGTGACGTGTCAGTATTTTGTATGATATTCTATCGTGACGTATCGTATTTGTATTTTGTATTATATTTTTATCGTACCGTACCGTATCGTATTGTGACGTGTCATATCGTATTATACATTATACATAACCAACTAACAAATCTAGACACTGTAAATAAACAATACAAAACATAAATAAATTGAAATGGCAATATTAATTATATAATAAGTTTGTTTATACATGACATAATACAAAATACATAAAAAGACAAAACACAAAAGAGGATAATAAACTATCCTAAACCGTTGGATCCGAATCCTGAGGATCCTGAGTAGTGCCTGACGGCCCCAGATCCTAAGCGGTGCCAGACGACCCTGGATCCTGTCCAGGGCGATGCAGCAACGTCGGCATCGGTAGGGGGTCTGTTGATCACAGATAATGATGCTCTTTGACAAAATTTGGCAATAGATGTCAACAAGTATGGAAATAATGTGTGGAAATGGAAATCAAACTTTCAAGAAACACAGCTTACAAAATTTTCAAGTTTATATCACTTTGGAAAACAAAGTTTAGAAGGTGATTGTGATGTTATTGACTATGTAATGAAGGGTAATGGAGTTTTTGTTGTATGTATTGAATGCTTGGCTTAACTCATTCTCCTTCGGTGGTCACATCTCTATTTATAGAGAGTCTTTGTCATGAATAAACATTTGTTTATTCATGCACGTGCTCTGTATAAAGTAGCTTTTTGGCATATTCATTGAATCCAACAAAGTCAGCTTGCTATTTCACAAATGTGGCAGAGCCTTATCTTTTAGACAAGTTGGCTCATCAGAATTTCTGATGATTAGATGTTACCAGATTCTGATGATAAATACCAGATTTATCATCAGATTGGTCTTTTTTGATCGTTTTCTTTGCTTGTGATCAGATTCTAATATATGATGAAGATGTGTCTTTCTTTCTTTTTCTTGTCCTGTTATCTTGTATCTTCCTTTTGTTGATATTCTTGACTTTATCTTCAGTATATGATCAGATTGATCATATTTTTCTTCAATACTTACAAATAATTTCCTAATAATTTACTCCTAAGTATTGTAAGAAAAATAAACTACTCATACTCAAAGAACATAAAGTAAATTCAAACCACAGAAATTCAAAAATTGACAAAAACATTGTTCAAGATAAACAAGTAACATAAACAAATTATTTTTCAATCATTGGCTAATCTTGTAAAGATCTCCATCCTTAAGCTTTTTCTTGTGGTCAATCATTTTGTTGCATTCTTTGTACATTTCCTTGTACCGGGTTCTTGCTTGAACCCATTCATCAATGATGACTTCAATCTTTTCTCTCATCTCCTCTTTGTCACGTCCCTTCAGCTAGAGTTGCTCCTGTTTCTTATTCATGCTGTCTTTAATGTATTTAAGAGTATGATTAGGGTACCTGCATATTTGATTTACTCTGAAGAGAGCCTTCTTGTTGTCATGATCTCTGAAGACAACTGAAAGTTCTGGTTCTTTAAAGATGACTCCAGTTCTGGCTTCTCTTTCCAGTTCTGATGGGATTGATGTGACAAGAGAGGACATGTGCACCTTTCTATTGTTGATTAGTTCATAGTTGATGTAGAAGTCAAAATCAGTCAAAGCTACTCTTGTGAATAGCTTTACTCCAGTTTGTAAGAGATTGTGCAGAGCTCTTCTGATGAACTTTGTATTACCCTTTTCTTTATTAAAGGTATTTTTTCATTATTTTAATGTCTATAGGATGAAGCTTGTCTGCCAGATCTCCATCTATGATCACTTCTTCATTTCTATCTCTCCTCACCAAGGTGTATTTGTTTTGCTCATGGTATCCTAAAACTCCATATGCTGTAGCAAAAGTATCCACCTTTCTGATTCTCACTATTGGGTTTGGATGGACTCTGTGTATGTAGAAATCTCCCCTTTCAATTCTTTCTAGGATCTAGTCCCTGCTCATAGGACTTTGTGGTCTATCTAACTTGTCTTCCTTAGTCCAATAAAATTCTTTAAGTTTTTCTTCAGGAACATCATGTCTTCTCTGTCAATTTCTTGTATTAAGGAGACATTCCCTGTTGAATCTCTTATTTGCACTATTTTTGGTCTTTTGGAAGATGTAGCATATTATTCCCATCTTCTTTTTGCTATTCTGTTCAAAGACTCACTAAAAGCAGTCTCACCATATGAGGTCCTTTTTGATGGTTCTGGCTGCTTTTCTTTGTCTTTTGGAAGACCACTTATCTTGGAAATAACAAGAGGAGTAGTTTCAAACCTTTTGAGAATTTCTGATTTTGATACTCGAAGAGGGGGACCCATTGGTTTAGGCCCTGATTGGCTTGCTGGAGTGACTGGTTTCGGCTGAGATGTCTAGCAGCAAGTTCTCTCCTTTGTTGTTGGACCTTCGATGTTGGACGCCCGTGAGTGTTTTCTTGTACGACACGCTGTTTTTGTCGAGACAACCTATCACCATAAAAGGGCATCCACATTTTTTGCTGTCAGTTTTCCTAACCGTGGCCTTACTTTCATGCTCGCCGCTACGGCAACATTGGAGCCATATCCAATGATCCTTAGACCGTCTAGTAACAATAACATATCCGTTGTCTAAACCCCTTTGTTTTACCCAAAGTTCCAACTCATTGCGGGATATAAAATCCTAAACATCATAAACAAAAAATATATATAACATTTACAATATATTTTTAACACAAATATATAACATTTATAATTTATTTTAAAAAAAATATATAACATTTATAGTAATATTTAAAAAATATATATGATTCATGCCTGATCAATTTGGTACGAAACTTTCGGGTAAGCGGGTTACTCGTCAACCAATGACTCTTGGGCGTAAGAAGGCTCACTAATGAAAAAGTTATTGCCATAGTTTTCTTGTCCGTACGAGGCACAATAACCGTCTTGATAACCCGGACACCCATAACCATAATCACCGCTATGCACAACAACCTGGAAAAAACCAACCATTAAAAGATGACGGTAAATCTAACGCATCATTAAAATAAGTAAATAAATGTTGACCTCGTTCAGGTCTGGCAACAACGGTTCGCGCGTCACAACAAACTAAAAAAACAACGGGTAAAAGATAAAGGTAAATTTACTGCCGAATACAAAATAAGTAAGTAGATACTTACCTTATTCAGGTTTGGCAACAATTATTCCTTTTGATGAAAACGAAAGCCGAACGCGACCTCCTCCGCGTGATCATAATTTAGTTTCCTATCGTAAGAATCAGGGACAGCGAGCCCCTCCTAAAACAACGACGTGGTAATATTTCATAAACAAAACAAGTGAAAAAAAATACTATACCACACTGCTTTACGGAACAAATGTGCTCAAGTTGTTGCCGGATGACTCGCTAAAATAGTAATTAAGGTCGAACCAAGACATGGTAGATTGTTTGAAATCGTTTGTCGAAAGAAAGAAAGGAAGAAGAGAACAAGAAAGAACGAAATCTTCCTCCTCTCTCGCCAATTATAAAGGCAAAGGCTGCCCTGAATTTTAAGAGATCAATACAGATAGTATAGGGCTATAAGACCCATATAGGGCTGATGTAATATCACTTCCATCACTTTCTATCACTGTTGAGTGATAAAAAAGACAACCTCGTACTTGATACGTGTCGTATAGGTTTATATGACCTGTATAGCGTTTGCATGTGACGACATTGTCAGCCTTTAACTGATCTTAGACCGTGGGGTATGGTGGGCCGGGGGTTTGGGGCATGGTGTAACGCCCAGCGTCCCTAAACCTTAGACACTTGGCAGGATCAGTCCCTGAACTCCTATAAATTGTTGATCTTAGTCCTTGTGGTTATGTAATGTTGATACTTTGAAAGTTTTGGTGTGAAACCTATTGATAATTGATGCTTAACACTATGACACTTGATTCTTTAATCTAGATGCGTGATTCTTGAAACATAAACTATGAGCTTGATACAGATACTAGACTCTTGATACTTGACCCATGATGCTTAATCTAGATACCTGAATCTTCATGATTAAACTAGAAACTTGATCCTTTATACTATGAAAACTAGATTCTTATTGATTGATACTTGATACTTGGACTCTTGATACTTAGACACTTGATTCTTGAGCAACGCTGACTCTTGACCCTTGAAACTTAAACTGGTGCTTGACTCCTTAGACTCGTGAAGCTTGATTCTTGGTTAAACGAGAGACTGGAGCCTTGGCACTGGCGGAATCTATGAAACTGTGAGACTTCGGTGCTTAGGATGTAATCTAAATAATAAAATACTTTACTTAATCTATACGCAACGCAACGCCTATCATTACGCGAAACCCCTGCCGAACCACCTTCCTTCCTTCACTCCTTCACCTATAAATAGGCTGTCACATCACCATTCCAAGTGATGTGACAGCTCTGACTGAACCAGACGCACGCGCTCACAAATATCTCATTTTCTTTCTAATTTCGGTACGTTTCAAGCTAAATTCTTGTACTTTCTTGATCTACACTTCATCCTCTACGAGATTCATCTTTGAAATCACACTTTTCACCGTGAAATCTCTCAGATCTGAGATCTTAAGGATGACATCAGCACGGTGGTTTGTACAAACTGCTATATGAGGTCATTCTTGGTAAGATCTGGCTGAGATCCAAGGGATTCCATGTAATTATCACCTAATCTAAGCTAAATCTAAGTATTTTCATAATAAAAACTTAAGTTCTTCACCTTTTCTTCAAATTTCTGATTTACTTCGGTGATAAACATGACTAAACGGACTGTAGACTTGATCGGTGGTCTAGAGTTAGTTTAGGAAACGGGTTGTTCACTGATTAAGACGATCACGGAATGGATTCCGGCATAACCCGTCGCTAACAGGCAACTGGTTGATTTGGGGTGGTTCCCGACCGATCAGAACGGCTGTTAAACGATAAGTTACTATTTCCTCAGTACGTGCCGTGACGTCACCATTACTCTTCAAACTTAGAGATTTTACAAAAGTTGGTAAACGAGAACAATAGGCCAGCCGATCGGACGGCCGTCCGATCGGCCAGCCATTCTTCACACTAGGCCAGCCGATCGGACAGCCGTCCGATCGGGCGGCCATTATCCACACCAGGCCAGCCGATCAGATGACCATCCGATCGGACAACCTCTCATATTCTTTGGCACCAAGTGGCAACCCGATCGGACAGCTGTCCGATCGGGCAGCCGTTGCCTCTTTAAAATCACTTGTCAGCCGACCGACCGGCCAGCCGTCTGATCGGACAGCCCTTCGACCCGGTGACTGTTTTAACACTTTATTCAACCTCGTTATTTTGCCCAGCACTTGTCCTATTTTAATCTAATCAGGCTAGCCTCAAAAGAGCTCCCTTTGATCCAATAACAGTTGCGACTGTTAAGCAATCACTGTGAGTATACTCGATCCCCTTTTACTTTAAACTTTTGGGGTGTAACATGTATTCTATGAAACTTAAACTTGAATCTTTGGAAACTTTTACTCTATCCTATGTGTTCGTGAAACTTGTGATTCTAGATTCTTGACTCTTTATGCTATGTGACGTTTAATCCAGAGTGGGTAGTTCCGCCTTAACAATAGTAGCGCTATAGGAGATGCACCTCTCCCATTATTCTCGGGGGTATTGTTAGGAGGATTCTAGTTTACCTTGAATCTTGGGTAAACCTCAAAGCATCGGGATACTTGGGCTATCACTGCGTGGACAGCGACACTTGCACGGCTGAAACTATTTTTATTACTTACATTGTGGATATGAGTTGTTTTAAACTATTATGCTATTATCAAACTTGTATACTCGCCAATATTTTGTATTGATATTTAATACATGTTGCAGGCTGATAGGATGCTTTGGAATGCATGGAATTCAGCTAGGAGATGCTTAGAAACGTCACCTAGATAACTTAGAATCTTTTGAACGATTTAAACAATATTCGTTATGGCTTGTATTTGATACTTGTGTTGGTTGTGTATGCGTTTAGACAATGTTATGATGAATTTGATCTAATTTCTATTGAAACAAATAGTGTTATGGAATCTCATGAACAATCTGAACGCTTAGTGCTCGCACCCCGATGTTTCCGCCATCGGTTGGGGTGTGACAGATTGGTATCAGAGCCATAACTATAGGGAATTAGGATGAGTAGGAATACTTGCCCTAGTCTATAGTTCTAGAAACTTGATTCTTATTTTTTGTTTAAGACTTATGCATTCTACGGTATCTGCTTCCTAGCAGCACATGTTCCTATTAAACTTACATGCCTTCCCTAAGGCTACCATAATGTACACTTTATACTATGAAAACACTGTTACACGGTGTTCACACCAGCACGAGATTTCCCACAGGATAGGAGTGACATCCGAACCTTGAGGGAAATCTCCATATTATTCTAGGTCGGTTTCATCTGCGGATGAAGGCCGACAACACTTAGGGTACGATGTTGTCAAGTTAGAGGTGAAACTCAGATCTTGATAACTAGTCCCACTCCTTGATGATTTTATGTCTCGCCAAAGTCTCGAAACTGCCAATCAATTGAGTGCGTGAAATGACTAAAAGGACGAATATTGTAGGCCTAACATCGATGACGTATTTGTCTAAGTAAGTCAAGGCGCGTTACCTCAATTCGAAAGGAGTTCGAATCACTTTGGTTAGTCGCCGTTCCTCTACCCGGAACAATCCTGTGTTTTGAGAGCCTATCCCGTTTTTATGTTATCTTGATTTTATGAAAGTGGTTTTATCTACAAGGTTTTGAACTTAATTCTTCGTTTATTTGAAAAACGTTTTTACGCAAAGCTTGCACGTTGTCCGCAACCTAAAACGTTAATTCTAATCTCAGATCAAACTAAATTACGAAGCTTTATTCTATGTGTAATCTATGTGGTAAACTTTGATCGTCTATGGTATGATGTGTTGTGGTGGTGTGAAACACTAAGATGACATGGAAGTACGGGACAGAAGTGGTGTGTCTGAAGCATGGTGGATACGCCGCTGGTACTTCCTATATATAAGTGCTTCCGGCATATTACCAACTTCCGTACCAAGTGCCATGCGAGATTTAGTGTTTGTTGACCGTTGTGGAACGTCTATGTAATCTCTGGAACGCCTATGTAATCTATGGAAAGTCTATGGAATGACTACGTAATCTATGAAACGTCTATGGAATGCCTATAGAAAGTCTATGCAGTCTAAGAGAATTCTAGCATGATCTATGGTTAATCTATTGTGTTAGTCTATAGTAATCTAGCACGTTAAGCTACTTTGAGCTAATCCATGTTAAACTGCATTGGTCTGTTGGTTTAATCTATGGTCATCTACTTGGTTAGCCTATGCTAAACTACCTACTTAAGCAAGCTATGGCAATCTAACGACATGATCTATGTCAATCTATGAAATGATCTATGTTAATCTACTTAGGTATTCTACACTGACCTATTTTGAGTATTCTATGTGATTTATTTGAATAACCTATGAGTAATCTACGATAATCTATTAATCTGTATGAACATATGATAATGATGATGATGATGAGGATGATGGTTGTGATTGAGTGTTGCGACACATAGTATGACACCGAATACGAGGAGAGGCGATGTGCCCGAAACGTGGTGGATACGCCGCTGGTACTTCCTATATATAAGCATTTCTGGCATGTTGACCAAACTTCGTACAAACGTGCCATGTGAAGGTCGTGAATTTTGAGATGGTTCAATCTAGATTCTTAAGTCTATCGTGTGGATAATCTACACTGTGAAGAATTCGTAATTTAGACTTATACAATCCCGTTTGTCGGATCTGTAGATGTCTACTCATAGAACATCTGACGCTCTCAGGAGATCCAGAGAGAAGTTGTCACGGCCCCCGACCCGGTTTGACCCGTTTCAGGAGCCGCGGGACAGAAATCCCGTGGTATTTAATTAATTGAGTTTAACAGCGGAAGTTTATTATCAGGATCTTTTTAAAACTGAAATATTTCCCGATTATTTTATTTCACAACTCGGGATAAAACCCCGGTAAATTACAATCATTTGATTTCACGAAGAAATCTTTTATTTTACAAAACATGTTTCTTTATTTTATCCTGAGCCACTTTCTTAAGCTTGTAGTGCTTCACGGCACTTTTCCTGGATCATAACAGATCACCTGAAACATGTTTGAAAAAGGTTTTGTCAGCGGGAAATACTAAGTGAATCATTCTATTTACATAAAATGATGTATAGTTATTAATTACAGCATAAGAGCGATTACAATGGCTTCTATCTTATTTTTATCTGGCGCCGTGTCACAATGGTGACATGTCATAATGGTGACGATGGTCATACCACTATTAGGAGGTCAATGAACCTAACTGGGAGAAAATTAGTAATGTGCACAATACCCCACTAGCCAGTGATTCAAGATATCCATGACTTAGTCCCTGTAATTATAACTTTTGAAAATAATATGAGGTATTGTAAAATAGTTGATAAAAAGAGAATGACTCACATTGCAGATTAAATTTTGAGCAGAGTCTAGCCTACTGATTAGCCTTTTAACCTAAATTAATAACAGGCACACAATTCGGTCAGTAACTTAATACAACATTTACGATAACTCACGAGATCAAACTCTCACATCGAATGACAAAGTGCGATACTTAAACAACCATCGAATTAACGACGAATAACAAAGCATAAACCCTAATGTGGGCAGCACTTAAACATCCATTGGATAGTTTAATCGATCGGACATTGAATCGTAGCAGCGATCGAGTTATTACCATGTATTGCAGCGTCGATTAGTGATCCGTGTGTGTTAATTGTGGTAAACAGAACGTAACTCAGTGCCTAAAACAAATTTCTTCGTCGAGCGTACGCAGAATATCAAGTGCCAATGTCTGCTATTTATACACAAAAGTTGCCAAGCTTACGGACCGTAAGACTCAACCCTTACGGTCCGTAAGGGACACGAATTTTTTATAGTGTAGCCACGTGTGGGACTAGGCCTGCTGAGTTGACAGTTTCTTAAAATTCGAATTGGACAGCTATTTATGTGGATAATCGTAACTAGGAAATACCCCCCCTGAGTTTTAGGGGCCCTGATCCTGATTCTGATTGTTCTGAAAATTTTAGGGTTTGCGCAGAATCACTTGGGTGTCTTAATTAGGGTTTCCTATTGGATAATTAAAATAATAAATATGACTTTTGATGAGAGTTGTTACATTCTCCCCACCTTAATAAAAATCTCGTCCTCGAGATTTACTGGAATAATTGAGGATACTTTCGCTTCTTTTCTGATTCCAGTTCCCAAGTGTATTAGGGTCCTATCTTTGAATCCCACTATACTTGAACTAACACTAATCGTTTGTGTTTTGAGAAATTTGATCTTTCTATCTTCTATCTGAAGAGGTTTCTCTACAAATTTTAATTTTTCGTTTACCTTTATATCTTGGAGAGGTACTACCAAAGATTCGTCTGATAGACATTTCTTGAGATTGGATACACGAAATACATCATGTACTCCAGCTAACTCTCCTGGTAGTTGTAAACGATAAGCAACTGGTCCTATACGTTGGATTACTGGAAATGGTTCTATGTACCTTGGATTTAGCTTTCCTTTCTTACCGAATCTAACAACTCCTTTCCAAGGAGATACTTTCAATAGCATTTTGTCTCCAACTTGAAACTCCAACGACTTTCGTCTATTATCTGTATAACTTTTCTGGCGATCTCTAGCCGTCTTCAGCCTTTCCTTCGTGATACTGAATATCACAGTCGTAGTCACTTTAGGATTTTCATCCATCTCCTTTGCCTCATGTTTAATTCTTTTTGCCCAAATATATATCTTAAATTCTTATGATCCATATAGACAGTAAACTTACTTCCATACAGATAATGTCTCCAAATCTTAAGGGCAAAAATTATGGCTCCTAATTCTAAGTCATGAGTGGTATAGTTTTCTTCGTGCTTTTTCAATTGCCTTGATGCATACGCAATTACCTTTTTGCGTTGCATTAACACACATCCAATTCCTAGCTTTGAAGCATCACCGTATACTTTAAAATCTTCTGTTCCTTCTGGTAAGGCTAGGATTGGGGCATTTGTTAATTTATGCTTTAAGATCCTAAAGGCTTCTTCTTGTTTAGGTCCCCATTCAAACTTAACTTTTTTACAGGTTAGCTTAGTTAATGGTATAGCTATCTTGGAAAAATCCTTAATAAACCGTCTATAGTATCCCGCTAAACCTACAAAACTCCTAATTTCCATTGCGGATTGCGGAACCTTCCATTTGGTAATTGCTTCTATCTTAGCAGGATCTACATAAATACCTTCGCGATTCACCATATGACCTAGAAATTGCACTTCTGGCAGCCAAAATTCACACTTCGAGAATTTGGCGTAAAGCTTCTCTTTTCTTAACAAAGTTAAGAGTGCATGCAAGTGCTGACAATGTTCTTCCTGACTTTTGGAATAAATAAGTATATCGTCGATGAAGACAATTATAAATTTATCCAAATATGGTTTACAGATCCTATTCATCATGTCCATGAATGCTGCAGGTGCATTCGTTAATCCGAAGGGCATAATTGTAAACTCGTAATGACCATACCTAGTCTTGAAAGCAGTTTTAGGTATGTCTTCCTCTTGTACTTTCAATTGATGATATCCGGAACGTAAGTTGATCTTAGAAAAATATCTATCTCTCTGGAATTGATCGAATAGATCATCAATTCTAGGTAATGAGTATCGATTCTTAATTGTAACCTTATTCAATTCCCTATAATCAATACACATTTTCATCGAATCATCCTTTTTCTTAACAAATAACACTGGTTGCCCCCCCCCCCCCCACGGGGATAAACTAGGTTGTATGAAATCTTTACTTAATAATTCATCTAATTGTTTTTTTTTCAGTTTTAATATTTCTGTGGGTGCTAACCGATAAGGTATCTTGGCTATCGGTATAGTTTCTGGAATTAGATGAACCCTAAATTCTACCTCCCTATCTGGTGGTAACCCTGGTAATTCTTCTGGGAATACATCTGGGTATTCTGAAACTGTAGAAATTTCCTTAAGTTCTTTATCTTTAGTATTAATAATTACTGAAATCATATATACTATTCCTTGCTTTCGTTCATAATTAGCAACTTTCATTACTGATATGAACTTTAAGGGTTTACATGGCTTATCTCCTGTAATCATTATTACTTCTCCAGTGGGTGCATAAATTTCTATGGAATTCTTATCACAGATATTTCGAGCATGATTGTTTACTAACCAATCCATTCCTAACACAACATCGAATTCAACTAATTTTATAGATAATAGGGTTGTAGAAAATTTATGACTTAAAAGTTCTATTTCTACGTTTTGCAGAACCTTATTTATTTTAACTGAATTCCCATCTGCCGTTTCTACTGTAGAAATTTGCCTAATGCCGGTTAAAGGTAAGTTAAGAGTTTGGCAGAATGAAGTATTTATAAAACTTTGGTTTGCACCAGAGTCAAACATTGTGAACTAAGAACGTACCAGCTATCACATCTGGAATGAGCTCTGCTTCCTGAGCAGTCAGTTGGAAGGCTCTTACATTCCTTTTTGCTCCTTCTGTAGGTTTGGCTTTATTGTCAGATGGTTTGTTCAGTTTTGGACAATCTGGCCTAAGATGTCCAGCTTCTCCACAGTTGTAGCAGACTGAAAATTTCTTCCTCCTGCAGTCTTCTTCTTGATGCCCCGGAATTTTGCAAAAATTGCAATATCCTTTGCATCTTCCAAAATGCTTCCTTTTGCAAGAATTGCAAAATGGGCTAGTGGAAGATTGCCCATTCTCTCTTCTCTTGAAATTGTTATGGTTACCCAGACGGAATCCTTGGGTAATCTTTTGGGCTACTTCCTTCCTTCTATTTTCTTCTCTTGTCCGTACTAGTTCGTCAGTCAGAGTATTGGCTAAATCCACCGCATCATCAATCGTGCGAGGTTTCGCAGCCTTGACGATATTACGGATTTCGGCAATCAATCCCCAAATATAACGAGAAATAAGTACCGCCTCTGGCGAAGCCAGGGTTGGTACCACTCGAGCATACTCGAAGAATGTCGAAGTATACCCTCGACAATCTACATCCACCATCCGGTGGGTTAGAAACTTATTTGTCATTTGTTCCTTTTCATACTCGGGACATAATTTTCTTTCTACAAAGCTCTTAAATTCTTCCCAGTTCATAGCATACGCCATCCTTCTTCCTTTTGCTTGTAATACCGTATTCCACCATTCTAGCGCCCCTTCTTTGAAAAGGATTGATGCGTACATGACCTGATCATCCTGAGCACATTTACTTATGGCAATTACTGCCTCGGTTTTCTCTAACCAACGCAGTGCCGCAGTCGCTCCTTCATTGCCTGCAAACTCAGTGGTTTTACACGCAAGAAATTCTTTGTAAGTGCAACCAGGCGTTGCAGCTTTCATTTTCTTAGGGGGAGGAGCTTGCCATGGTTCATTCTCATGATTAGTATGATTATTGCCTCCGTTTATGCTATTACTGAAGTTATCTTCAGAAATACGTTTGCTAGGAACGATTTGTTGCGGTTCGATTGGATTTTTAACAGCAGCAACGATTGCTGGAATAGCGTTGGCTATCCCTTGAGCAACTATTGCTGGAATAGCGTTGGCTATCCCTTGAGCAACGATATTTTCTATATCCTGCCTAGTCATATATTGATCCCCCGGTTGTTGCTCAGATTGATTAACCTCATTAACTGGTTCATTATTAGTGTTTTCCATCTGATAATTAATATATATAATTTATTAGTATCAAATAACTAACAATTACACAAAACAATTATACAGAGTTCATAACACCAATATAGCCAAAACTATCGATTTCTCGATTTCCATTTTTTTTTATTTTATAGTATGCATCAATACATACTATTATCTTACAATGTTTTATTTGTAGTTATTTTACAGACTGATTTTTACTATTACTATTATACAACCACAGTTCCATAAATCCCCTATCCTTTGTCAGATGATATTCTAGTAATGGCGTTCCCTCTCATCGTATTTCCAGGAGATCTGTCCCCCAATCTCTTGGATCCTATTCCCAGCATCCATTAGTTCTTCGCCAAAGTGGCGGAGTTCAGCCATATTCTCGTTACTCATTGGTGGATTTGGTAAAGGTTCTGGATCGAACTGAGGAAAAAGCTTATAGGGATTGTTTTGGAACTGTATTTCATTAGTCAACCATTCGTCTATTCCTAAAGGTTGCGAGTGGATTGAAGGATTTGGAATAGCTGGTTCTAAGTTCATTGGTAGTTGTGTTTCAAGAGAATGAATAAAAACATTTTCATTAACAGGCTTAATAGTATTATAGCTTGCCAATATAAAATCTAGCTCTTTCTGAGATGGTAACCCCTCAATTTGTCTAGAGCTTTCCCCAATTTCCATTTTCTTAGGCTTGGGTTTCTCGAGAGGTAAAGCGTTGAATTCTATAGGTTCTTCTATGTCTGGTATATACCTATTGAAATCTATGGAAACCTCTATTCTTACTGGATAGAGATTTAAATTCTGAAGGGCGTCAAACAAGTCACTCATGCTGTTTAGCAAAATACACACAATTACTAAGTTAAAAATCATAACAAAATTTTATAGAAAAACTTTTAAATATTATTTCATATTGGGTAACTACGAAACAACCGAATATGAAAACATACTAGGTTTTATTTGTAAATTTATTTATTTACTGAATCAGGTTTCTGGCTTATATTTAATAAGGGTGCTAAAACTTGAATCAAAATATTTAAAGATTTGTATTTACTGCTATAGTGGCTAGCATATAAAGATCTACCCATACTGTATAAAATTAGTCAGATAATAAAACACATAATCACAAAATAGCAATTAATAAAAATTAAGTATTTTCTAAATACTTAATTGGCTTAAATCAGTGGCTCGATCAGTGGCTCTGATACCACCTTTTTCTGTCACGGCCCCCGACCCGGTTTGACCCGTTTCAGGAGCCGCGGGACAGAAATCCCGTGGTATTTAATTAATTGAGTTTAACAGCGGAAGTTTATTATCAGGATCTTTTTAAAACTGAAATATTTCCCGATTATTTTATTTCACAACTCGGGATAAAACCCCGGTAATTTACAATCATTTGATTACACGAAGAAATCTTTTATTTTACAAAACATGTTTCTTTATTTTATCTTAAGCCACTTTCTTAAGCTTGTAGTGCTTCACGGCACTTTTCCTGGATCATAACAGATCACCTGAAACATGTTTGGAAAAGGTTTTGTCAGCGGGAAATACTGAGTGAATCATTCTATTTACATAAAATGATGTATAGTTATTAATTACAGCATAAGAGCGATTACAATGGCTTCTATCTTATTTTTATCTGGCGCCGTGTCACAATGGTGACATGTCACAATGGTGACGATGGTCATACCACTATTAGGTCAATGAACCTAAATAGTGATGATTATCCCTAGTAGGTCAATGAACCTAACTGGGAGAAAATTAGTAATGTGCACAATACCCCACTAGCCAGTGATTCAAGATATCCACGACTTAGTCCCTGTAATTATAACTTTTGAAAATAATTTGAGGTATTGTAAAATAGTTGATAAAAAGAGAATGACTCACATTGCAGATTAAATTTTGAGCAGAGTCTAGCCTACTGATTAGCCTTTTAACCTAAATTAATAACAGGCACACAATTCGGTCAGTAACTTAATACAACATTTACGATAACTCACGAGATCAAACTCTCACATCGAATGACAAAGTGCGATACTTAAACATCCATCGAATTAACGACGAATAACAAAGCATAAACCCTAATGTGGGCAGCACTTAAACATCCATTGGATAGTTTAATCGATCGGACATTGAATCGTAGTAGCGATCGAGTTATTACACTGTATTGCGGCGTCGATTAGTGATCCGTGTGTGTTAGTTGTGGTAAACAGAACGTAACTCAGTGCCTAAAACGAATTTCTTCATCGAGCGTACGCAGAATATCAAGTGCCAATGTCTGCTATTTATACACAAAAGTTGCCAAGCTTACGGACCGTAAGACTCAACCCTTACGGTCCGTAAGGGACACAAATTTTTTATAGTGTAGCCACGTGTGGGACTAGGCCTGCTGAGTTGACAGTTTCTTAAAATTCGAATTGGACAGCTATTTATGTGGATAATCGTAACTAGGAAATACCCCCCCTAAGTTTTAGGGGCCCTGATCCTGATTCTGATTGTTCTGAAAATTTTAGGGTTTGCGCAGAATCACTTGGGTGTCTTAATTAGGGTTTCCTATTGGATAATTAAAATAATGAATATGACTTTTGATGAGAGTTGTTACAAAAGTCTCAAAAGAAGATGATGTCTTTCATGGCCGATCAGATCGCTCGAGTCATGCCAAGAATCTTCACTGAGCTTCAAGGATCAAACACTCCGCCATCCTCTACGGACTCCAAGGCTGAGAAGCAGAAGCTTACTAAGTTCAACTACAAACATTTCATCTCTTGCAGCCCTAAGTCTTTCACGGGCAGTGATGGGGTGACTGCTATGCTCGAGTGGTTCGACAGCATCGAAGTTACCTTCATTAACAGTGAGTGCCCAGACCATATGAAAACTAGGAGTGCGACTGGGATGTTTCAGGGCAGAGCATTGGAGTGGTGGTCGAATGAGAGAAACATCCATTCAAACGAAGAAGCCTATGCCCTCCCATGGGCTGAGGTGCGAGAACTAATGATGCTTGAGTTCTGCCCTCCTCATGAACAGTTGAAGCTTGAAGAAGAGTTCTGGCATCTGAAACAAGTTGGTGATGACAACCTGGCATATACTACTCGTTTTAAGCAGCTGAGTCTTATCGTCCCTCACTTGTTTTCGACTCCTAAGCGGATGATAACCAAGTACATCAACGGCCTACCGTCTATAATGCGTGATTCTATTGAAGCAGCTCAGTTTGAAACTATCGAAGAAGTCTATCGTTTGGCAGCAAGTTTGAACAACAATCGTGTGCGTGATAAGCAGTTTGCTACCCCTGCCCCTTCAAAGTCTGCTAACCAAGTGACCTAGCAGCCTAGTGGCAGCAAGAACAAGAAACGAAAGTCTCAGGGTGCGGGATGCAATGCTATTGTCCCTGCTGCTAACCCTGCTGCAAAACCTGCTCCTGCTACTACTGTTGCTAACCCTGCTGCTCCCGAAGCTAAGAAGCAATACACTGGGCCCCATCCCAAGTGTGCAACTTGCAGCTACCACCATCCTGCTACTTCTGCATGTCGTCTGTGCACCAATTGTAATCGCTATGGTCACACGACCCCCTACTGCCGTCAAATTAACGTAGCCCAGCCAGCTCAGCAAGCCCCAGCCCAGGCAGCTCTACCTGCACCTCCAGCTCCTCTACAAAATCCTAGGCCAGTTAATGATGTTCGTGCATGCTACAAGTGTGGAGATACTACCCACCTCCGTAACCAATGTCCTCAGCTGAACCAGGACCAGCAACCAGCCGCTCGTGGACGAGTGTTCAACCTTAACGCGAATCAAGCTCGTAATGACAATGACGTTGTCAATGGTATGTTCCTTGTTAATAACCTTTATGCTTCGATCCTATTTGATACTGGTGCCGATAAAAGCTTTGTGTCCGTGGAATTTGAGTCTTTGATAAACTGTACACGCTCCAAGTTACCAGAGTCGTTCTCTGTCGAGGTCGCCAGTGGTAAGTCGATTCTTGTTAATTCAATCGTGCGTGATTGTTCCCTGACTCTTAACGATCACGTGTTTTCTATTGATCTCATACCCATGCGTTTGGGTAGTTTTGATGTCATTATTGGCATGGATTGGTTGCGTAAAAACCATGCCTAGATTGTTTGTCATGAGAAACTTGTTCGTCTTCCTCTTCCCTCTGGTGATACTTTGATCGTCTATGGAGACCGACCTTCAAAAGGACTAAGATTGATGTCATGCACACAAGCGAGCAGAAGCTTACGTAAACAGAACCCTGCATTCTTGGCCCACGTGGTGGAACAAAAAGGCAAGGGGAAGAACATAAGCGATGTTCCAGTGGTGTGTGACTTCACTGATGTCTTTCCTGAAGATCTTCCTGGTCTTCCTCCTCCCAGATCTGTTGACTTTCGTATTGATCTCATACCTGGAGCGACTCCTGTCGCCAGGGCTCCCTACCGTCTTGCACCATCGGAAATGCAAGAATTATCTAGTCAACTTCAGGAGTTACTAGATAAGGGTTTCATTCGTCCAAGTACCTCCCCGTGGGGTGCTCCCGTTTTATTCATCAAAAAGAAGGATGGTTCCTTCCGTATGTGCATTGATTATCGTGAACTGAATAAGCTTACCGTGAAGAATCGATATCCATTTCCCCGCATCGATGACCTATTTGATCAATTACAAGGCGCGTCCTGTTTCTCGAAGATTGACCTACGTTCTGGATATCATCAACTACGTGTCCTCGAAGATGATATTCCTAAGACTGCATTCCGTACACGATATGGACACTACAAGTTCGTAGTCATGCCTTTTGGCCTGACCAACGCACCCGCAGTGTTCATGGACCTTATGAACCGTGTCTGTAAACCCTACCTGGATCGTTTTGTTATTGTATTTATCGATGATATTCTCATTTATTCGAAGTCTAAAGCCGATCACGCTCGCCATCTACGTCTTATGCTTGAACTTTTACGTGGTGAACATTTGTATGCTAAGTTTTCTAAATGTGAGTTTTGGATTGACGAAGTGCAATTTCTTGGTCATATTGTTAGTAGTCAGGGTATTCATGTTTACCCTTCGAAAATTGAGGCCGTGAAAAATTGGTGTACGCCCAAATCCGTGTCTGAGATTCGTTCTTTTCTAGGATCGGCAGGTTATTACCGCCGGTTCATCGCGGATTTCTCTAAAATCCTTGTTCCTCTTACTACGCTAACTCAGAAGGAGAAACCTTTTGTTTGGGGTCTCGAGCAAGAGAACTCCTTTCAAACCCTTAAGAATCTTTTATGTAATGCCCCTGTGTTAACTCTACCTGATGGCAACGACAATTTCGTGGTGTATTGCGATGCCTCGAACCGTGGATTGGGCTGCGTGCTCATGCAGCGGGACAAGGTCATTTCTTACGCTTCTCGACAACTCAAGGTGCATGAGAAAAACTATACTACCCACGATCTGGAGCTTGGTGCAGTTGTTTTTGCGTTAAAGATCTGGCGACACTACCTTTATGGTACTAAGTGTGTGGTTTTCACCGACCATAGGAGCCTTCAACATATCTTTGACCAGAAAGAACTAAACATGCGACAGAGGCGATGGGTGGAATTGCTTAACGACTACGACTGTGAAATTCGCTACCACCCTGGTAAGGCGAATGTAGTGGCCGCCGCGCTTAGTCGTAAAACTCATGTCAAGGTTATTCGTATCTCTAGCGATTTGCATGTTTGTATTCGTGAAGCTCAGTATTCAGCAGCAAATGAAGGAAGTCTAGAAGAAGAAGTTCACGGCGCTAGAATGGACCAGCTCAAAACTAAATCTGATGGCCTGCAGTATTATCTAAATCATATCTGGGTGCCAGATCGCGATAATCTTCGTGAGCTCATTATGACTGAGGCTCACAAATCTCGTTACTCTATCCATCCAGGTGCCGATAAGATGCACCAGGATCTGCGTACAACTTATTGGTGGCCCGGTATGAAGAGGGACATTGCTATATATGTTTCTAAATGTCTTACCTGCTCGAAGGTAAAGGCTGAACACCAGCGTCCTTCCGGACTGTTAGAGCAACCAAAAATCCCTGTTTGGAAATGGGATAGCATTGCTATGGACTTTATTACCAAACTACCCCGTACTGCTAAAGGTCACGATAGTATCTGGGTGATTATTGATCGTTTGACCAAATCCGCTCATTTTCTTCCTATCCGTGAGGATTACAAAGTAAGGAGACTTGCTCGTTTGACCAAATCCGCTCATTTTCTATAAGCCGTCATGGCGTACCTTTAGACATAATCTCTGACCGTGATGGTCGCTTTACTTCTCGTCTTTGGCAAACATTTCAGTCCGCTATGGGTTCGCACTTGAATTTTAGCACGGCCTTTCATCCTCAGACGGATGGACAGACCGAGCGTACTATTCAAACCCTAGAGGACATGCTCCGTTCTTGTGTCATCGACTTTGGTGGTAACTGGGATGTACATTTACCATTGATAGAGCTCTCGTACAACAATAGCTATCATTCCAGTATTCAGATGGCTCCTTTCGAAGCTTTGTATGGGCGAAAGTGCCGATCTCCCCTCAGCTGGCATGAGGTTGGGGAAAAGCAGTTCACTGGCCCTGAGATTATTCAAGAGACAACGGATAAGATTCTTCAGATCCGTGATAACTTGACTAAGGCTAGAAACAGACAAAAGAGCTATGCTGATAAAAGGCGCAAGCCTCTGGAATTTGTTGTTGGAGACCGAGTTCTTCTCAAGGTATCTCCCTGGAAGGGAGTAGTTCGCTTTGGTAAAAAGGGAAAGCTCGCTCCTCGCTATGTGGGTCCTTTCGTGATACTTGAGAGGATTGGAAAGGTGGCGTACAAACTCGACTTGCCTCAGGAACTAAACAACGTGCATCCAGTTTTCCACGTATCCAATCTACGAAAATGTCTGGCCGAAAAGGAACTGCAAGTTCCTCTGGAAGACTTGCAAATAAATGATGTTGTTCAGTTTGTGGAGAAACCGGTCGAAATCATGGATCAGACTGTCAAGCTTCTGAGGCGCAGCAAAATTCCCATTGTTAAGGTTCGATGGGAAGGTAAGCGTGGTGCAGAATTTACTTGGGAGCTGAAAAGTGATATGAAGGCCAAGTACCCGCATCTCTTTGAACAGTCTTCTTCTAAGATTTCGGGGACGAAATCTCCTAAAGGAGGGGAGACTGTAACGCCCAGCGTCCCTAAACCTTAGACACTTGGCAGGATCAGTCCCTGAACTCCTATAAATTGTTGATCTTAGTCCTTGTGGTTATGTAATGTTGATACTGTTGGTGCACACATCTGTCGTCTTCGTCTTATATCGAGTCTTGGCTGCATTGCGGATCTGATCAAGCATGATGTTATCATTCTTGATGATGGCATCATTACATGACATCATCACTTGTGATAGCTTGAACATGTGTGATAGCTTGAACATGTGTGATAGCTTGAACATGTGTGTTAGCTTGAGATGTCTGATAGCTTGAATCGTGTATGTGTCATTTCAAGCTATCAAGCATGTAGTATAAATAGATGTCATGAGTTGTCATTTGAAGGTAACTAGAACAATTTTCCAGATTTGATACCGAGGTGCTGCCGGTTTTTCCTTTGATTGTAAACATTGTAAAATCAATATACAAGAGGATTAAAGTGTGAATCAAGCTGTTTTTACATTCGTTTCTTAGTTTCCGCCTCTGAAACAGACTAGAGCTCTTCCGAACGACTCATTCAGGTCGTGATTCGATCCTACAAGTGGTATCAGAGCTCAGGAAGAAGAGTTCTTGCCAAAACAATCTTGAAAATCTGATTTCTACACCTTCTTTTTCAAAATCAAAATTTTTTCACGGTTAAAATTGGCTCAAACTTTCACATTATGCTTGAAATCATGTTTTAACAAATCCTGGAAAGTTTCAGCACTAAAATCAACTTAAAAACGGGTTAAAATCATCTGCTCGCTTGAAATGTGTTCGATTTTGCTGACGTCATTGACTGTTCAAGCGAACTAAGTATCGTGTGTTCGCTTGAAATTGACTGGTCGCTTGAAAAAATCAACCTTGTTCGCTTGAAACTGGTTTCTCGCTTGAAAATACACCGTGTCCGCTTAAAAATACACCGTGTCCGCTTGAAATTGACTGGTCGCTTGAAATTAGTTGTGTGACTGCTTGAACATGCATTGTGTTGTGTGAACCGCTTGAAAGTATACGTCGAGTTGTGTGTAACACTTTACGAGTTGTCAGTAATTGGGAAGAGAAATCTTGTGTCTTGTGTCAGTTTGCACAAGGTGATCAGAATTATTTGTTATTGCATGTGATATTGAAGTTGAAGAAATAGTTAATATTGCATGAAAAGTTGACAGGATACATGTGAATACATCGGTTTTTGTGATCTTTTATTGCATGTGACAGTGGTTGTTGGCCAAGGTTGAGGTAATCAAGGTTGTGTGCATGTAAGGTGTTGTCGGGAAGAATTAAAAGTCCGTTCCATGTGATAAACGTTTGCGGTCCAATAATTGAGTGTTATGAATTCAATTGTCTACCACTTTTAATTGAGGTCCAATTAAATCGTTTGGTTTGCATGTGAAGTTGATAAAGTGATATAAGTGTGTCGACCACTAGATAAGTTTAATTGATTAAATCAATTTCTTGTGTGAAGTACACTACATAGTCTCGGCCCAATCAACTTTTAACACAAGAGTACCAGCCCATCACTCGTTCTCGGCCCAATCATTGTGATAAGTCAATTGTGAGATGTATTGAATAGTAATTGGCTCAACTGAATCCATTTCATTCCGATCAAGTCCATTCATTCAGTGTCTTCACTCGAACAACATTAGAGACGAGTTCGCGAATCTTTGACACGAGTCTTAGATTAATTTCATCAACACACATTTTTACGTGTTCAGTACGTTTAAACTGATTTTGTGTTCGTTTGTATTCAGATATTTCCCGAAGTATCACCTGATTATTGAATCATGGCTGAGGAATTCTACAATGCTCATCAGAAAAGAATCCCGATTTTTTCAGATCTTGGAAGTGATGTGGAAACCGATGATGAGGAAGAACATCTCAACAAAGCAAGAAAAGGCATAGATCCTACTAGTTTTAACTTGTTTTTTGCAGATAAAATGGAGATGCTGTATCAGAAGAAGATTGCCAGAATAAAGAAAGAGTTGGAAGCAACAAGAAGGCTAGCTGATGAAAAGGAAAAGACAGAAGCTGGAGAAGCTAATGTTGAACCAGCAACTGAAAAAGTGGTAGAGAAAATTGTTGAAGTCGAAAAAATCATTGAAGTTGAGAAAGTAGTCGAAGTTGAAAAACTGGTCGAAGTAGAGAAACTCGTCGAGGTAGAAAAAATCGTTGAAGTAGAGAAATCTGTCGAGGTTGAAAAGATAGTAGAAAAAGTGGTTGAAGTTGAAAAACCATGTGTGAAGTGTTCAGTTTCTTGCAAAGATTGTACTGAGAAGGATACAAAGATTGCTGAGTTAGAAAAGATTAAAGAAGATTTATTTTCTGATGTGAAGTACATTAAAGAGTCTTATGATGTACTGAACAGAACAGTTGATAGTCTGAAGAAGACAAATTCAGAAACCGAAAAAGCAATGGATAAAATGAGTGCAACATTAATGACAAAGCAGAGCGTCATCAATGAGTATATTGAAGACTGTGCTAAATTGAAGAAAGAAGGAGAACTTGAGAAGATTGAGAGTGAAAGGATTAAACGATTACTGTTGAGTTATACTACTTGTGATTACTTGATTGATCGTGTTTATCCTACTGTTGCAGGTCTTGAAGCATTCATGGATAAAAAGACTGAAGATACTGATACTGGTAAGAAACCAAGTGTCAAGTATAACAGATGTCCGCCCCCGATCCATGAAACTTATTCTCCAAGGAATCCTAACGAGGAGCGTCTAAAAAAGGCAGTCAACATCAAGTTAAAGTCTGAAATCATTGATGAATTACCAGACAATATTGATGTTACATTCACAATGTCTGACACTGATTATGAGTCTAAGTTAGTTAAGAGAGTTGTCGATCAGGTGTTGGATATGGATGAGGAGTCTAAGTCAGAAAGTTCGAGTTCGTCTGAGAAGAGTCCGAGTTCACCGGTTAAGAGGATTTACAGTAAATAATTCCTGTTATCAAAATCTAATTTGAATGACGGTCCAATCAAAGTAGCATATACTTTGAATGATTCAGACAAATTATATTCTGATGAGGAATTTCCAATAAGAAGTGTCAAAACTGAAATGATCAAACAGGTTTTCAAATTAACAGAAATTAATATTTCTGAAATAAAAGATTTAAATCTTGCTGAAAAACCTAAAAAGTACACTTCAAGAGTTCAACAGAGATTGAACAAGAAAAAGGGTTACGGTTATGGTTCAGGTTATCGAAAGAAATCAAACCATAATGGTAATCTAAAAAAGAAAGGTCTTGGTTTCAATTCTTCAGAAAATTATAAAAATCAGAAAACTTATAAACCAAAAACAAAATTTGTTTCAGGAGGAAGTTCAGAGGATGAACAGAAGAAACCGTTCTGGAAGCAGTCGAATCAAGAGTTTCTTGCTGAAGTGAAGAAGAATGTGAGAAGGTTTGCTGAAAGAGTTGACAGAAGAACTTGTTTCAAATGCCAAGAAGTTGGTCACATAGCTTGGAATTGCCCCAAGACCAACTACCAAAAACAGGGAGTTTCTTCTAACTTTGATTCGAGAAGAAAATTTGTTGATAAGAAAGAACTATCTTTGAAAATGGATAAAATGTTTGAAAATTCTAGTTCTGAAAAAAATGAAAGTTCAAAACGGTTTTACAAAAGAAAAGGTGATATGAATAAACAAAAGTGGGTGGTTAAATCTGAGGGTAATTCTGACAATGAATCTGATTCTATAAAATCAGAGGAGTCTTTGGTTGATAAAAAGGTTGTGAATTCCGTTCCAGAGGTGAACGATGAGGATTTTCCTCCATTGTCAAAGGAAAATTTGATGAAGAAAGTGGGAAAGGTAGAGATCTCAAATCAATTCTTCGCTGATAAGGGAGAATTTGATGTTGAAAAGGCTTTCAATGGAAAAGTGAAACATATTTTTGGGAAGATGGTTGATGGGAAGGTTAAAAGTGCTAAAGAATTTTATAAATCAAAATGTTGGTGGGATAGATGTTTAACACCAGAATCTCCCAAGGCTGGTCAGGCTTGGGGGAAAGTTTTTCCTAACTAAAAATCCTGACTTGCCGGAGCTCCCAGGTTGGTAAGAGTGGAGCAGGAATCGGCATCTTTCTTAGCAAATGATCCTACATGTGGTACAGTTGGTAAAGTATAGGTGGTATATTTAAATTGTTATATTTTGATTTACAAGTGGTTATGGTTGGTTAAATAAACCTGTAAGTGGTTGAAAGAGGTTTTCACTTTCAAATGGTTAATCAAGGTCATTAAGTTGAAGTTGATTGGACCATACTTACAAATGGTATTTTGAAGAACAATGTGATGAACCCCTAACCTACAAATGGTTTCTTAAAATCAACAAAACTTATTTTCCGGAAAAACCATTTGATTAAAACAAACTTAAGTGTTTTGAAATCACAATGGGAAAATAGTTTGTTGTGAGGGGGAGTTCTGATTGTTTATGCCAAGTGGATGGCGAATTGAAGCGATTTAATATCGGTTGTCGCTTTATTGTATAGTTTGTTTTCAAATTTCCTAAAATGTGTTTGCATTTTAGGGGCAGTAAAAATTTTCAGAAAATCCAAAAACATTAGAAAATTTGAAAAAAGACAAAAACATGATAAAATTCAAAAACGAGTTTTGTTGTATAAAAGAGGAAATGATAGTACATCAGTTGGACTGTCACAGCATGCTAAAGAAATGTAAAGATAAAATTTGATAAATGGTCTCACTAAAGATGTGACGATAGGCTCAGCTAGACTAGTAGATTTGCGATAACGATACAAACCTAAAATGAAAAAGCCTAGTTTTAGTGGGAAACGCGGTTGAAAGCATAGTACTTAGTTTTGTCCTTCTTGATTGTGTGCCTACTCAGTAATCGCTGATTGTCGAAAGACATAAAACTGGTTAAGTTTGTGAACTTTCACAACTTTGCTGAAAAGTCGCTGTGATTGTGCATTTCATTTTGCAAAGATTTAAACTTGTTTGATTTCTTTATTTTGTTTAAGCATTGGACATCCTCTGCGTATACGTGAGTATCGACCTGGATGTTATTGCCTAAACGTTCTGCTTTATTTTCTTTGGTGTTTCGTTTAAGCTTTGGACCTCCTCTGCGTATACGGAAGTATCGACCTGGTGGTTAAAGCCTAAACAACTTCAACTTGTTTTATTTTTCTTATTTTGTTTAAACATTGGACTTTCTATGCGTATACGGAAGTATCGACCTGATTGTTAATGTTTAAACATTCTGCTTTATTTTCGTACAAATCACAGTTGATAAAAGTTTAAAGGCATTACTTGAGTCAGTGTATTGCATGATGAGGGGATATGCTGAGATCGTGGGGTCCATAAGAAGTTAGTGCAAAATTAATATACCTTAACGTATCGGTAAGCATTTCGAAAGTTTTTAGATTGAGCTTAAGTGGACAACAATATCGTCAATCAACGTGAATCATTTAGAGCTGAAAATGTTTAAAGCTTAACGGTGCTAGTGATTGGTCTCAAAAACTGATATGATCCTCTTACATAAACTCACAAAAATAGTGTCTGTAAATATTTCTTTATTGCATTTCATTATATTATAAAATCCAAAAAGATTTTCGGTGTGTTTTAGCATAAATTTTGAAAAATCCAAAAAGATTTTAGACAACTGATGTTGAAAAGCTGATTTTCAAAATTCCGAGTGCTAAACATGATGAACAGGTTTGGGAAAGTTTGTTTGAAAATGTGTGAAATGTAAATGATATATATTCATGTGGTTCATCAGAAATTGACATGATAAATCTTTTTGTTCGATAATTGAAAATGATGTATTCAGGGTTGTGTCTTCAAGTGATTAACAAAGTTTCTAAACTTGTTATATCTTATCTTTTATGAAACTTATGTTTTGGGTAGAGAATATGCAGGTGAGTCAGGTTACGATACCTGAACCTGTGAATATGTGAGCAGAGTTTGAACCAGACTATGATCCCAGCACATCTTGAGGGGGAGTCTGTTAGAGAAAGAGAGTCTGAAGATGCAAAAGCTAGGAGTTTGATCCTGAAAGATTAGTTGAAGAAAGTTAGAGTGAAGGAAGACTAAAGACTGATAAAGACTGAAGACTGAGAAGACTCGACACTTAAGACTCGTCAACATCTGAGGGGGAGTCTGTTGGTGCACACATCTGTCGTCTTCGTCTTATATCGAGTCTTGGCTGCATTGCGGATCTGATCAAGCATGATGTTATCATTCTTGATGATGACATCATTACATGACATCATCACTTGTGATAGCTTGAACATGTGTGATAGCTTGAACATGTGTGATAGCTTGAACATGTGTGTTAGCTTGAGATGTCTGATAGCTTGAATCGTGTATGTGTCATTTCAAGCTGTCAAGCATGTAGTATAAATAGATGTCATGAGTTGTCATTTGAAGGTAACTAGAACAATTTTCCAGATTTGATACCGAGGTGCTGCCGGTTTTTCCTTTGATTGTAAACATTGTAAAATCAAGATACAAGAGGATTAAAGTGTGAATCAAGCTGTTTTTACATTCGTTTCTTAGTTTCCGCCTCTGAAACGGACTAGAGCTCTTCCGAATGACTCATTCAGGTCGCGATTCGATCCTACATATACTTTGAAAGTTTTGGTGTGAAACCTATTGATAATTGATGCTTAACACTATGACACTTGATTCTTTAATCTAGATGCGTGATTCTTGAAACATAAACAATGAGACTTGATACAGATACTAGACTCTTGATACTTGACCCATGATGCTTAATCTTGATACCTGAATCTTCATGATTAAACTAGATACTTGATCCTTTATACTATGAAAACTAGATTCTTATTGATTGATACTTGATACTTGGACTCTTGATACTTAAACACTTGATTCTTGAGCAACGCTGACTCTTGACCCTTGAAACTTAAACTGGTGCTTGACTCCTTAGACTCGTGAAGCTTGATTCTTGGTTAAACGAGAGACTGGAGCCTTGGCACTGGCGGAATCTATGAAACTGTGAGACTTCGGTGCTTAGGATGTAATCTAAATAATAAAATACTTTACTTAATCTATACGCAATGCAACGCCTATCATTACGTGAAAAACGAATCAGAAACGGAACGCGAAAGGATGGGTTGGCCAGAGTGGCCGACCGATCTGTTAGGATCAGTTTTGACTCCGTAACGATTGCGAACCGAACGTGTGACGTGCGGAATCCGTACATGAACGTAACCGAACACACGAGATGTAATTATAACCGTGATTCTATTAACAGATTTGAAATCGTACAACACCTGAATCACGTACAAGGAGCTTTCTCTCTCTAGGCTCTCTCTCTCTAGCTCTAGATCTCCCAAAGCTCCAAAATAGCAAAAGTTTCAAAAGTCCTAAACTCTAACCCTAAAGCTACTATTTATAGGCCAAGGCTTTAATGAGAAAACTCATTAATTACAATATTGCCACCTTGCCTTTCTTAACTAGATATTACAATATAAGCCTAGAATTAAACTATTTCTGCTACGATCTTGAGATGACGGAGGCGATAGACATACTGCACTAACAGACTCCCCCTTGGATATTGCCGCAGTCAATCTCAATCATTGAGTCAAACTCGTAGCGTCTTTTCTTTCTCTCTCTCTCTGAGTCTTCTTGAAGCTTTATCACATGTTCAGCAACATAGACTCCCTTTTTTCTTGAGCAGAATCCCCATGGATCTGTCTTCAGCTTCAGCTGCTCCTCCTTTTAGTAGACTCTTTCTTCAGGCCCCCCCTTTCGTCAAGCTTCCGTGCTTTTGGGATCGACACCTGGTTTTCCGGTTACAAGCTCCTTTGGGAAAGATACCTGGCTCCTTGCACGCTTCCCCTTGCGTTGAGCTCGTCTTCAGACTCCCCCTTAGACTTGGCTGTCGGGATCGTAGTCTGGAATAGTATCTGCAACTCTCAAACGTTTATAAGTGTCACGACCCCCGACCCACCCTGGACGGAATCGGGAGCCGCGAACAGCCCAGTGGTACCGGTGATTTAATTTGAAAAATATTGCAGCGGAATTTCATCAGGACCGTGAGTTAGGAAAAATATCAGAGTTTGGAAAACACCGGATTTTACTTATTAAATAGATGGGATAAACCCATGTTTTACAAAGGTAGCTTTAATAAGGGATAAACCCAATTACATAAAACTATATTTATTAATTTGATTTAATTAATAAAATAAGCCACTTCTTGAAGCCTTTCCGTGCCGTATCCATCTTTTACTCCAATCTACTGTAATTACCTAAAACGCGTTTTAAAAAGGTTTTGTCATCAGGAAATACTGAGTGAGTTCATTCATTTTTACTAAAACGACACCTTGTTATAATTTACAATATTAAGGGAGATTATAATGTTTCAGATATCAACCAACTACCCACAGTATTTGTCACTCGACCGGATCTGTGACTATGGTCATATCACCATTGGCCACCCGTTTGTCCAATGGCAAAGATTATCAAGTACCCACATACTGGCTGTAATTTGGTGATTACATAAACTTAATCCCTGTAATTATAACCTTGAAACTAAACATGATTTTGAAAGTAGTTTGATAAAAAGAGAATGACTCACATTGCAGATTTAATTGAGCAGAGTCTAGCCTACTGATTAGCCTTTTAACCTAAATTAATAACAGGCACACAATTCGGATAGTAACTTAATACAGCATTTACCATAACTCACGAGATTAAACCCTCACATCGAATGACAAAGTGCGATACTTAAACATCCATTGAATTAACAAGGAATGACAAAGCATAAACCCTAATGTGGGCAGCACTTAAACATCCATTGGATAGTTTAATCGATCGGACATTGAATCGTATCAGCGATCGAGTTATTACCCTGTATTGCGGCGACGATTAGTGATCCGTGTGTGTTGTGATAGTAAACAGAGCGTAACTCAGTGCATGTAGTGAAATTTTACGTCGTTTCAACTTCAGAATTCATGTCCCAAACCCCTCTATTTATACCCAAATTTGACCCCGGCTTACGGACCGTAAGCCTCTTCCCTTTCGGTCCGTAAGGGACACGAAGGGTCATAGGGTAGCCCCGTGTGTGTGTAGGCTTGCTGAGTCAGTAGTTTCGTAAAATTCGATTTTGACAGCGTTTTATTTGGATAATCGTAACTAGGGTTTACCCCCCCTGAGTTTTAGGGGCCCTGATCCTGATTCTGATTCTTCTGAAAATTTTAGGGTTTGTGCAGAATTACTTGGGTGTCTCAATTAGGGTTTCCTATTGGACAATTAAAATAATAATTAAGACTTTTTGATACGAGTTGTTACATTCTCCCCACCTTGTTTTAAATCTCGTCCTCGAGATTTGGGTTACGATATTTCTTTTAGACTTATGTCATATTTTAGTCAATAAAAACAATTTTTAAAGTAGATGACATAGAATTTAAAATATCAAATTTTGTGAATACTAGTTGTATCATAAGTATAATTCAATGGTTCAACTGAATTAGTTCAAGAAATCGATGACAATTGAAATGAGATAAAATGATATAATTTCCAAGGTAACTAGGTTCAAGCCAAAAGATATATGATAAAAAAAATGAATGTGAAGGACTTTTAGAATCAATAAAAATTCTTTGTCAAAAGAAAGCTTACTTTGATTGGCAACTGAGGAAGACTTAGAATTGACAGGTTCAAAATGAAATAAAAGCATGAAAATGATTTGTCAAATATTGAATTATGATATGAGAAAATCAATGTGCTGAGATGAGTGAATTGTAAAGATACACCAAAAGACAATAGAGTTAGTGTATCATTGTTTTTAGAGTACCAAATTGTTTTAGTTGTGAAATAATGTGATAGTACACTTTTAGTGACTATATTTTTCATACTATGTCCTAGAGATCGAAATATAATAACAACAAGTTATTTTGGCATGACCAACCATTATATTATTTTTGTAAAGCAAATGTAATATATATTATTTGTTACGTATTTTTACTATATGTAAATGGTCACCACTTTTAAATAAACATTTTAGTATTTTACTATACTATGTAAAACAACTTATATTCACTATGTAATATATATTACAAAACACCGCAATGAAATTATTACTTTACAAAATATTTTATTATTTTGTAAAAGAAATCACTATTATTTATAACGTTAAATGGAAGTTGTAAATAAAGGTGTAAAAATATTTATTGTACAAAAGTATTTGTAAAATATTTTGTAAATATATAACACTTAATGGGTCGATTCTATGTGATTACTTATTTTCATTTTGAAGCCAGGTAACGTTGTGAATGTATTTACAAATGTTGTAATTACGTGAAAACGGGGACTATTCATATATAGTACAATGTTCCCCTAACCCAACGTAGTTGATGACTACCATATTATTCTTATATGGTCATTTTCTTGCCAGAGCGTTATAGTACATAGTTACCACAAAACATGTGATAGACAATTATTTATATAATTTTATTCGTCCCTCTAATTCTTGTATTGTTTTATGAAAATATGTCTTCTCCTTACAGTACAAAGTAAAATATTTTTATATATAATTAAAACTTACTAATTAGGTATGATGACTTAATTTATATACATTAACTAGTTATTATCATGGTTGGATATTGGTTAGTGCTGCCTTGTTTAAGCATAGGTGATCAGTCCATGCCTAACTAAGGCTAGGCTACCCAATACCTGCCTCTGATAATAACCCTAGTACTTAAAAATAATACTAACATTACTATTATTAATATATTTTTACTAATAAAAATAATAAATAACTAAACATAAACTTACATGAGAGTATACCTCAAACATAATATAAATTCTTTACCTCAATGGTTTAAATAATATTATAAAGTAATTACTTATATAAGTTTCTATATATAGAAATTTATTGACTCGATATCAAAGAGTCATCGTTTTGCAATAATGTGGTTCATAGTGCAAAAAGTGGAATGATATTTGAGTTTGGATAAAATAACAAATCGGACTGAAGCCCTCCAGTGGTCTTCATAAATCAAACGAACCACATGTATAACAAATAGTGCATGTGTAACGTGTGGATTTATCAAGAAATGAAACAGATCAACATTCGCTACTATAAAAGAAATCCTCATGGTATGATGACTATTAGGGGAATTAAAAACACGAAAGTCAACTCATTATATGCAGAAGTCAGAAAAAGAAATATAAGAACTTTATCTGGAATTTCGTATGATAACCGTTGTTAAGTGACATTACCAGGGAAGGTTGAATGAAATGAAATAGGGAATTTGCAAAGGCATGTGACTCCTTTTTGCAGTGATAATAATTA
Source organism: Helianthus tuberosus (assembly GCA_030545235.1). Classification (NCBI taxonomy): domain Eukaryota; kingdom Viridiplantae; phylum Streptophyta; class Magnoliopsida; order Asterales; family Asteraceae; genus Helianthus; species Helianthus tuberosus. Next base: position 58,206,032 of record CM060429.1, on the reverse strand, counting down.
TGACTCTGATTAGACTGTGCACCGATGTTTATGAAATCTTGTTACAATGTACTTCAGCGATATTCTTGTCATTTGTAGAATCGCGTAGCAAAGTGCTTCTTTTTTATTAGTAGTTCTTATACTGACGGAATTAGCTTTGGTGTCATTGTGCCTAATTTATATTTTCCAAAGGTCTTGCCTTGGAAGTTGTGTGTGACATACTTTGACGTTTGTGTATAATTTTTAAGTTTCATATGTTTTCTTGTGCACTAGCACAACTTTACACGCTTCTTACTTGCGTTAATAGTTTATGGTAACGCATTGGAAATTCTTATACTTTTGATGGTGTCCCAATTTAAAGGGTTCCATTGTTTATATTGTCGCATGAATTACGAGACAGATGATCAAACGAAATAATGTTTGATATCGGAATTAAATAGATTCTTAATAAGGAAATCTAGACACATATGCTTGTGCTTTATTCCTAATTGACTTTTGGAATTTCTTATAGATATACATATCTATATAACTATATTTTTCACATACTGTATTATACTTACCCTTTCATAAGGTCAATGTATTTAACAGATTCATATTTCCAAAAACAAGTCAGATATCAGGTCATGATACTATTTAGGGAAATCTTGTCATTTGTTTGACATATTATATACCCCGTCTTATCCGATTCGCGCCGGAGAGGTAACCCCAGTATATCCGGACAAGCTGGAGAGTCTGCTACACCATACCCAGTCTTTGTCGGAAAAATTTTCTATTTCCCATAAATAGTATCTTTTCAAGATTTTTAAAAGTGCCTCTTTTATTAGGGCTTTTATCCAGAATTAGGGAAATTTGTATTCCCGTAACATATCTTTATTCTAGACCAAGTAATATCAATAAGCAAAATTTAATAGCAATTAAGTGATATTGCCTGTAATGTTCTAGTCGTCATTCTTACGGCATAACGAAATCCATCATACTTTATTTACACAAGTACTTAGCTTATCTCGAAGCTTATACTAAGGCATCTTTTCTTAAGTTCAAGTCTAAATACTATCATGTGTGCTACCAGTTAATAGCAATCTCCTAACTCTTTTATTTAAGCTTAGGTATTATTATTACAACACTTATAGGCTTAAAGCAGTGGCTCTGATACCACCTTCTGTCACGACCCCTGACCCACCCTGGACGGAATCGAGAGCCGCGAACAGCCCAGTGGTAACGGTGATTTAATTTGAAAAATATTGCAGCGGAATTTCATCAGGACCGTGAGTTAGGAAAAATATCAGAGTTTAGAAAACACCGGATTTTACTTATTAAATAGATGGGATAAACCCATGTTTTACAAAGGTAGCTTTAATAAGGGATAAACCCAATTACATAAAACTATATTTATTAATTTGATTTAACTAATAAAATAAGCCACTTCTTGAAGCCTTTCCGTGCCGTATCCATCTTTTACTCCAATCTACTGTAATTACCTGAAACGCGTTTTAAAAAGGTTTTGTCAGCAGGAAATACTGAGTGAGTTCATTCATTTTTACTAAAACGACACCTTGTTATAATTTACAGTATTAAGGGAGATTACAATGTTTCAGATATCAACCAACTACCCACAGTATTTGTCACTCGACCGGATCTGTGACTATGGTCATATCACCATTGGCCACCCATTTGTCCAATGGCAAAGATTATCAAGTAATGTATACAAAACCCCACATACTGGCTGTAATTTGGTGATTACATAAACTTAATCCCTGTAATTATAACCTTGAAACTAAACATGATTTTGAAAGTAGTTTGATAAAAAGAGAATGACTCACATTGCAGATTTAATTGAGCAGAGTCTAGCCTACTGATTAGCCTTTTAACCTAAATTAATAACAGGCACACAATTCGGTTAGTAACTTAATACAGCATTTACGATAACTCACGAGATTAAACCCTCACATCGAATGACAAAGTGCGATACTTAAACATCCATTGAATTAACAAGGAATGACAAAGCATAAACCCTAATGTGGGCAGCACTTAAACATCCATTGGATAGTTTAATCGATCGGACATTGAATCGTATCAGCGATCGAGTTATTACCCTGTATTACGGCGACGATTAGTGATCCGTGTGTGTTGTGATAGTAAACAGAGCGTAACTCAGTGCATGTAGCGAAATTTTACGTCGTTTCAACTTCAGAATTCATGTCCCAAACCCCTCTATTTATACCCAAATTTGACCCTGGCTTACGGACTGTAAGCCTCATCCCTTACGGTCCGTAAGGGATACGAAGGGTCATAGGGTAGCCCCGTGTGTGTGTAGGCTTGCTGAGTCAGTAGTTTCGTAAAATTCGATTTTGACAGCGTTTTATTTGGATAATCGTAACTAGGGTTTACCCCCCCTGAGTTTTAGGGGCCCTGATCCTGATTCTGATTCTTCTGAAAATTTTAGGGTTTGTGCAGAATTACTTGGGTGTCTCCATTAGGGTTTCCTATTGGACAATTAAAATAATAATTAAGACTTTTTGATACGAGTTGTTACAATAAGTAACAAACGTTTTGAACATTCAATTATCCAGGAATTGTGACCTGGCTCTTTTAAACTTTCTAAATCAAGATCCTGGCTCTAAAGATATAATAATATGAATATATCCAGGATTACTTGATTCTCTCTATCTTTATCAACAAACTTAAAAGATTTGGCAATATTAGCGAACAGGATTGGAAACTGGCTCTTTTACAGATTTTAACAATATAAGAATCCAAATCCCTCACAGTTTATCGTCCAAGTCCAACTTAATGACCTTGGAGATATCACAAACTATTTTTTATTTTTGATTTGAAAAATTCAAGTTTCAAATTAATGAACTTGTTTATTTTCAGAAACACGATCAGCATACTAAATTTTGAAACTCAGCATCCCAGACATCGGTTGTCGAAAATAAAGTGAAATCAAAATCTTTTTGTATTTTTCTGAAACATAAAGCAGTAAAGAAATATTTACAAACATATTTACAGACAATATTTTTGTTTGAGTTTGCGTCAGAGGATCATATCAGTTTTTGACAAGTCACAAGTACCATTGAGCTTAGTTACACATTAAGAATTAACCAATTCACTTAGATTGTCAATATACTGATCCTCTTAAATTTTCACACAAATTTCAACTGATTCAGGATACGAATTAGGTGTATTAAGAACTTAAACTCATTCATGTGTCCCACCTCTTGAATATACTCCCGTATCCAGTTTCCAATATTCAGTCTTACAGGTGAGTATACCTAGATGATATCTGTGTAAGGGGTTAAAATTGCGAAGGCCGTGAGAGCTCAGGTCAGAACTTCCGTTCAGTAGAGAGATGACGGCTTCGACTTTTGGTGTGTCCCCTTTAGAGGATCTTTTCTTCAACAGCACATGATTAGCATTTTGCAATGTTTCATCATTTTTTGTACTGAGGGCGGCACTATATTTCAAGCAAGCAGAAAGTATTATACGGGGACTAGGCCATTGCTTCCGCAAAATCAGAAGTCCCGGGATAATACCCCAGATATCACTAAGCATAAAGACCTAGTATCTCAGAAAGAGGGGTCCTTCAAACAAGATTTCAGGGGTTACCTATATATCCAAGTAGTGTTCCCCACGAAATAAGTAAGTTTGAATTTATGTTTATATCCCGAAAAAGTTTACTAAATGTATAAAAACCTATCGGCATATCATCAGTGAGACTGTTTAACGCTATATAATCATTACATTTCTTTAGCATACTGTAACTGTCTACTGATGTACTATCATTTCCTTTTTTTACACAAAAACTCAATTTTTGAATTTTATCATGTTTTTTGACTTTTTCAAATTTTCTAATGTTTTTGGATTTTCTGACAATATTACTCCCCCTAAAATTCAAAACCATTTAAAGAAAATTTGACAACCCGATATTGATAGCTTTGTCTCGCCATCCATTTTCTACTTCTCATGCACTGATTTGCAGAAAATATAACGTACCCCCATGATTCACAACACATTGATTTTTTACAGTTTGAAAACCGTTTTTCAATCTTGTGAAATTAATCATGTTTGTTCAGCCGTGAGGGTTTCGGCGTAATCACGTAACATATTTTTGGATTTTTGACAAAAAATTAAAAAGAAACATATTTTTTATTTTTCAAATTTTTTGACAAAATAAAAACATAATTTTGGTTTTTAAATTTTTCAATTTTTAAAGTTTTTGAAATATTGTTTATTTATATACAGAAATCAAACAAACTCCCTGTTTTAACCAACACAGGGTTCAGCAGCCTCCTCCTCGCGTGCCAGGCTGCTTCGATTCTCCTTTGGTTGACATTCATTTGTCTTCGGAAGCACATGCACATTCAAAGTATTCAATTACTTGAACAATTTAGCCCAGGTCTGTTTGACCTTAGGCATTTCAACACAATATGCATCATTTAATTTCGGAAAATCTTTGTCATTCTGAACAAAGACTTTTTCAAATTTGATTTCAACTTTTTCATCATTTACCGAAGTCATTTGTTTCTTAACTGTCCATGTTTGACCTTTAGGAGTACCTCGTTTGTAAAAATGTGACTCTTTTTGAACATTTTGATTTTGAACAACAACTTTTGGTTTCCAAAACTGGTTTGGTTTTGTTGTATCAACATTTGTTCTCCAACTTTGTGTTGTTCTAAGTCTGGGTGTCTCTGATTTCCAGGTTTGTTGTGAGTCAGCCTTTGACATTTTCGGCTTCCAAGTTTGCTTTGGGTCAAACTTGATTGATTTCTGATTCACAACATCAGACTTCTTTTTCATTTCAACACCAACAGGTTTCTGATTTGGACACTTGCGATCAAGATGTCCAGTTTGATCACATTTGAAACATGTTCTCTTGGACACATCTTTGACCTGTTGTTGTTGCTTTTTCTGAGCATAGAACTCTTCATTAGACTGTCGTCTAAATTGGAGTTCTTTCTCTTCTTCAGAACTTGTTCCGTGAACAAAATTCATCTTTGCCTGAAAATTCGGAGTTTCATTTTTATTTCGACTTTGTTTCTTCTTATAACCCAACCCAGCCTTCATGTTTTTCTTCTTGTAACCAGGTTTGTTATAAAAAATTTTGTGACACTTTCCAGCAAACTTTGGAATCTCAGATTTTTCAAGCTCAACCATTTTGAAAACTTTGTCAATCTTTTCTGAAATCACATTCTGAATTGGGAATACAACATCTAAGAATAATTTGTCTGATCCAATCATGGTATAAACCAATCCTTTTGAGTCATCATCCAGATTTTTCTCAGATTTTGTGTTTTTCAGATATCCATCATGAAAATTAGCTTCATTTTCATCCTGTGATTCAGATTTACCTGTTTCAACTGACTCTTCTTTCAACACACTTTCAACGACCTTACCTACCACCTCTGAATCACTAGAATCATCAGATTTGGAATAGGTTACGTCAATGTTATCTGGCAATTGATCTACCATGTTGAAAGCTTTTTCGACCTTTTCATCATCATAAAATGCAAACTTTTCCAGTGGTGGAACTTGATGAAACTCTGAGCCAATACCTTTCTTGTTTTGCTCAGAATCTTTTCCATCCGGTTTTATGTTGAAAATTCTTTCAAGCACATATGACGACGCGTGATAACTTTTTAACTTGTTATTATCCTGTTCTAAATTAGCAATCTGACGCTTAAGTTTAGCAACATCCTCAATGTAAGAATTAACAACTTGTTGCTTTATTTCATAATTTCGCTTATACTCCTTAGTTGTTTCAGAACAGTAATTCAATCTTGATTGAACAAATTTCATTTCACTTTTCACCTTTTCATATGACTCTTTTGTAATATGATATGCCAATTTTATTGAATCATATTCTTTCTTCATTTCTTGACAAACATTTTCTTTTTTATCACATTCTTCTGTTATTTTCAAAACATTTGCTTTCAAAACTTCATTTTCTTTTTCTAACTTTTTACATTTTTCTAAAAAAATTCATTATTATCTTTCAAAACTTTTTCGTTTTCTAACATTTCTTTGTATTTATTTTTGAAAACTTCTTCTATCTTAGTAAATTCAAGATCTCTTGTTCTGAACCTTTCGTCTTTTTCAGTACAAGCACTGCACGTTTCCATGCATTTCTTGCACTGTTCAGATTGTTTATCGATTTTAGTATCATTATTCATCAATTCATTTTTGTTAAGTAATTTAGAAGATTCAGTTTGAATTTTATCTGTTATCCCACCTTTTTCTGTCAATTTCTCCTTTTCTGCTGTGTTCACCTGATCACCAACCAGCTTTTGATCACTCTCAACTTCTTCTTTCTTCTTCTTTTTCTGATCTTCTTCATTCTGCTGTTTTTCAGAAACAGCTTCCTTTTCAACAACCTTTTCTTCTATCTTCTGTTCCTCTTTCACAGCTATCTTCAGATCTTCCTCGGCAACCTTCTTCAAATCATCAACCATATACTCAACATTCTTCTTCATTCTCTCTTCATCCCTCTTCCTCAGACTTGATGTCATGACATCTCTAAGAAGTTTTTCAAACTTTTTCACATATGTTTTATCTTTTGTAACATTTATATAGTATTCGACTGATCGAGGAATTGCTAAGAGAACATCATCATAAATTATGTCCTTCTTGGGAACAACAGGTTCACCTTCTCTGTTGACATAGCACTCTCGTTTCTTGTCCCATCTTTTATAACTGACAGCATCTTCATACTCTTCTTGCATTTTATTTATTCTGTTTCCAGCAATGTTTCTTTCTCTGTATGTTTTCTCACTCAGAATCTCTTCTCTGGTTTTCTCCTTGATTTCAGCCATGATTTTATTTCCTCGATATTCACACCTCGTAAATCATAACACAAGAAACAATCAAATAACAATGATTAGTAAAAAAAATTATCAAACAACTTGAATCGGACGGATATCCGATCGAGTGAGTCTGCAAAAGTCAATAGTAAAAATAATCAATTCTGTCCGATCGGGTGGTAAAGCTGTTCGATCGAACGGGAAAGTTGTTCGATCAGACAGGGTGCTGTTCGATCGGACGGGAAAGCTGTTCGATCGGTTGGAGTTGTTGTCCGTTCGGCTTGCAATATTTTGAATAGGGTGTTCTTGAAACGGCTGGTAACCCGAACGGTCTGCTGTTCGATTGATTGTCACTACACGACAAGTATGTTGAGTTGATCGGCTGGCTATGCTTTGAAATGGGTGAAAATTCAATCGACCCTCTGTTCGATCGATCAGCACTACACGAAAAATATGTTGTCCGATCGGCTGACTATGCTTTGAATAGAGTGGGTTGTCCGATCGAACAGTGTGTTGACTCTTTGACCACAATCAATGAAATACAATCTCACATGCAACCTGAATCATATCACATGCACAAATCAATAATGGCCGATAAATCCTTTAATATCTCGCATGCAAATTGATACAATAAATGGCCGACAATTAATTCTATACATGCAAATTTAATTTTCAATTTAATATCTCATGAAGTACTGACACTTAACACATGTTCACGTGATGTATTAAATGGGACAAAATGATTGACTGAATGTTGACTAATATGAAATGCAGACAAAGTTGACAAAGTGGCCCGATTGGTCAGTGATATGTCAATGAATCGAACTGCCGACCGTGCGGGTGGGATGCTAGCCGTTCGGCCAGCTGTCCGATCGGTTAGGTCAACAAAGTCAAAAGCTTTAATGAATTGAAGTGATGATGCTGACCGATCGGTTGGGAAGTCAACAGGTTAACAACTTTTAAATGAATGGCAGTTAATGTGTGACAATGAATCGGACAGACACTCGATCGGACTGTTGTCCGATCGGTCAGCAGTCAACAACTTTTAAAGAGTGTAAATTGTAGTGCAGTGATATGCTTTGCTGTCGTTCGGCCAGAGTGCCGGTCGATCGGCTGGCAAGTCAAACAGGTCAACAACTTTTAAATGAATTTCAATTATATGCTTTGGTTCGGACAGCTAGCCGTTCGGTCAGCTAGCCGATCGGCTGACACTCAACAAATCATGAACAACAACATTAACCATTTTATCAACTTTTTCGAACAGAAAATTCAAGATATCTCTCAAACGGCTTTGAATTAAGATCTGAAAATTTGTAGGCTTGTAGATCAAGTATTTTCGCACAACATATCCAAATTTTAGCCGATTTTAACCGTAAAAAGTCGTTTAATTTGGCGATTTTCAGTTAAGAACGTTAAGAGATGAAAAGATGAAGAAATTGATCAAATCTGAGTGAAATTTGAATCTGATTCTGATGAAATCCAGTACGAATCTGTGCGTTTGATCTTCGCAACCGAGCTCCTGCTCTGATACCACTTGTTAGGACCGGTTTTGACTCCGTAACGATTGCGAACCGAACGTGTGACGTGCGGAATCCGTACACGAACGTAACCGAACACACGAGATGTAATTATAACCGTGATTCTATTAACATATTTGAAATCGTACAGCACCTGAATCACGTACAAGGAGCTTTCTCTCTCTAGGCTCTCTCTCTCTAGCTCTAGATCTCCCAAAGCTCCAAAATAGAAAAAGTTTCAAAAGTCCTAAACTCTAACCCTAAAGCTACTATTTATAGGCCAAGGCTTTAATGAGAAAACTCATTAATTACAATATTGCCACCTTGCCTTTCTTAACTAGATATTACAATTTAAGCCTAGAATTAAACTATTTCTGCTACGATCTTGAGATGACGGAGGCGATAGACATACTGCACTAACACGATCGGATGACCAACCGATTGGATGACCAGCCGATCGGATGGCCAGCCGATCGGACGGCACCCCAGCCGAACCACCTTCCTTCCTTCTCTCCTTCACCTATAAATAGGCTGTCACATCACCATTCCAAGTGATGTAACAGCTCTGACTGAACCAGACGCACGTGCTCACAAATCTCTCATTTTCTTGCTAATTTCGGTACAATTCAAGCTAAATTCTTGTACTTTCTTGATCTACACTTCATCCTCTACGAAATTCATCTTTGAAATCACACTTTTCACCATGAAATCTCTCAGATCTGAGATCTTAAGGATGACATCAGCACGGGGGTTTGTACAAACTGCTATATGAGGTCATTCTTGGTAAGATCTGGCTGAGATCCAAGGGATTCCATGTAATTATCACCTAATCTAAGCCAAATCTAAGTATTTTCATAATAAAAACTTAAGTTCTTCACCTTTTCTTCAAATTTCTGATTTACTTCGGTGATAAACATTACTAAACGGACTATAGACTTGATCGGTGGTCTAGAGTTAGTTTAGGAAACGGGTTGTTCACTGATTAAGACGATCACGGAATGGATTCCGGCATAACCCGTCGCAAACAGGTAACTGGTTGATTTGGGGTGGTTCCCGACCGATCAGAACGGCTGTTAAACGATAAGTTACTATTTCCTCAGTACGTGCCGTGATGTCACCATTACTCTTCAAACTTAGAGATTTTACAAAAGTTGGTAAACGAGAACAATAGGACAACTGATCGGACGGCCGTCCGATCGGTCAGCCATTCTTCACACTAGGCCTGCCGATCGGACAGCCGTCCGATCGGGCGGCCATTATCCATGTAACACCCCGTGTTTTCGAAAGTCAAGGTCAAAGTCAAAGTCAAAGTCAACGACCGATTGTACGAATTTGACTTATAGAAACTTCTTTATTTTAATTGTATTATGTGGAGTAAGTGTTGTTAATTGCACGAATCGATATGTGTTAATCGATATTTAATCGACTTACGACTGTGAATTATAGGAAGTAACAATGCGATAAAGTTAACTAATCGATAATCAAGCTATGCTACTCGACATCGAATCGCGATACGAACCGCAACTCGATTTAATTTGGTTATTATACGTGTGTGTGTGCCTTATGTGTTACTTGTGCATGTTATATATATATATATATGTTGTGGAAATCAATCGAACTCAATCGAAACTCGAAACGTAATCGAACTCGAATCCGAATCGAAAATCGAACTATGATAATTAGTAGTTGGGACTGAAAGTAATTTGACTAGGAAAACCCTATCGTGACGAGCCGCTCGCAATCGAAATCGAAACACCAAAAATCGTCGCGTCAACAATCGAACCAAGTGCCATCCGGCCGGATAGCCATCCGACCGGATAGCCATCCGACCGGATAGCCATCCGACCGGATAGCCATCCGACCGGATAGCCACTGCATCAGGATGTCATCCGACCGGATCGTCATCCGGGCGGTATGTCATCCGATCGGATAACCCTTTCCTCTTTTGGAATCCTATAAATACCCATGTCATTGTCATTCTTTCCATTTCTGGAAACCTTCTGTCCGAACCATTCGTGCTCCTCACCTTTTCTTCGATTTCTCTCAATCCAGGTAAGATCTCGCCCTAAATCTTGTACTTTCTTGATCTACACGCACTCCTCCACCTTTCTATCTTTTAAATCTTAACTATTAACCGTGAAATCACTAGATTTCGGGTGTTCTAGGGTGACGTCATCATGTGTTCTTCAAGAACTTCATGTTTTGACTCAATCCACCAAGAACAACCGAGATCTAACCGATTTCCACGCAAACATACAAAGATCTTGTAAAGATCTCGACACAAGAATGGTGGAAAAAGGATTGAAAGATGGTTTTAACTTTCTTTCAACTCTTTTACACTTAAAACACTCAAAACCGGTAGAAGCAGGTTCTGATTTAGTCCTCTACTCGATTGTAGTGTTGTACTAGCTCAAGATCCGGGTTCTACTCACGAGACCACCGATTTTGGGTTAGCCAAGACCAACCGTCTCGAGCCGGTAACCGGCCGGACTAGGGTGATTCCTGGTCGGGTTGGTCATCTGGGTCGAACTAGGGGTTCTGTTGGCTAACACGTTGTCAAATGTCTCGATAGAACGACAAACCTTCAAAACGACCAAGTGTAGGACGAACAGGACAATCAGGACGGATTACTGTCCGAACGGATTGCTGTCCGATCGGATAGGTCATCCGAACGAATTGTCATCCGAACGGATCACACTTGGGTCCCACTTTTAAAACAATCTTAACTGAAGTTTGAGTATCGAACGAATTGCAATCCGATCGGACGACCATCTGACTGGATTACTCTTCGGATCATGAGATACTAAGACTTTAAAGACTTAAACAATTTTCAACATGTTCAATGACAAGGTTGCCATCCGATCGAATGACACTTCTGTTGTGAGTTTGTCTTCCCTAAGTAATCTCACCATCAAGTTACCGTCCGACCGGACCATTGTCTGACCGGATGACCATCCGAACGGATTGCCATCCGCACGACCCACCATCCGATCGAACGACTTGATAGATAGAGATACTTCAATGTTTTCAAAATACTACAACGAAAACTTCAAAAGTCAAACCATCATACACAAACACATTCTTCTTATAGGAAGAAACAATCCACTCGAATCGTCATCCGACCGGACCGACCGGACCACTGTCCGACCGGATGACCACCCGAACGGATTGTTATCCGCACGGATTGCTGTCCGATCGGATTACCATCCGATCGAACCACTATTCGACCCTTTCACACTTTGTGACGTTTTACGCAACACTTATCGTTATACGATCTAATCTATTCAGGCTAACCTTACTCGCTAAGTGCTCCCTTCAATCCATCAACCACTGTGAGTATACTCGATCACTTTTTGCTTTAAGCACTTTTGGGTGTTACATACGTTACAACTATTCAAACCACATCAATCACACTACTCACTACTATTTGAACGCTAACCGTTACTGCATGTTATACGTGGCTTATGAATGCTTGTTTGTTATGTTTACACATGGAATGCTGTCTACCTGCCTTAGCAACGATAGTACTATAGTTTGGACTCAGCACCCGTTCACACGGGGGTTGTTAAGGATCATTTACTTGCATGGATTACGGTGGTAATCATGTATTACGAACTGCCTCGGGCAGTCAACCCGCAGTCATTGGTATCGATGGATCTATGTCGATAACTAACGTGCTTCATTTCACTATGTGTACGTGCTGGTTATGCGTAAACGAATTCGAACTCTATATGCTATTATCAAACTTGTATGCTCACCTTTACATTATATGTATTGACTTTTATTTTAACGTATGTGACAGGTGCTTAGGACGCACACTTGGTAGGAATTTGAAGCTAGAATAAAGCTTTAGAGCCCAACAAATAGTTGTCTGTAGTGGTCAAACTGAGGGTCTCTAGAAGCAGATAAACAATTGCTGTCTATTTAAATATGAGTTGTCGGAACAGAATATTTGCCTGGATTTTGTCTGTAATAATTATTTTGCTGTTTGAGATACGGTATGGGACGTATTATTTAAATTCAATAGTATTGATAATTGTTATGGAAACTTCTGGACAATCTGTTTCGCTCAGTGCCATACCCCGATGATTCCGCCATCGGTTGGGGTGTGACAGATTGGTATCAGAGCCATAACTATAGGGAATTAGGCAAGACTCGACCTAGTCCGAGTCGATGTCTTAGAAACCTAGTCTATAGTTAGGAACCAACAGACTGATTCTGCATAACCAGTAGGGATTATGTACGAGCTTATTCCTCGCTATTCTCGTTTATGCTACACTATCACAGCACTCGAAATTTCAGCTATAATTAGGCGATAAAGTCGAGACTAGGCGTGAAAACCACAAACTCTTGACCAAATTGCTTGAAATAATGCTGTTTTATCAATTTATCAATGATTCTTCTTTCTTTTTGCAATAACGAACGCTTGTTCAACGGGGGAATTATACCAAACCAGGAGTGAAATCCATATTTTGATGAATAATATCCTCTATTTTATTAAAACAGGGACGGAGTTGTTAAGCTAGGGGTGAAACCCTAACCTTGACGACTTGTTCCGCGCATTTTACAAACTTCCACCAAAGTCTCAACGGACTCCAACGACCTGAAGTCACGACATGACTAACGGGATGTGTGCCAAACGCCCAAGAATCGAGGCGAGGACACAGTCCTGAAAGTCAAACGTAGACAACAAGTCCTTGCGAATAGTTGAATCACTTTGGTTAGTCGAAGTCTACTAGCTGCAGACAGTCTATCTCTCGATTTTTACATGTTTCAAATTCTGAGCCGCAACTGCTGACTCTGATAAATTCGTCGATTTCATGAGTTAATATGTGTGTTACCTGTTTATGTGTTTAAAATTTTGGAACTTACTCGATTTCGCTCTCACTTCAATCGACACATACGACTCGCACTGCATTTCTATCTCAAAACGTTAGCAAATCGCGGAATTTTGGACGACTTTATGCTACGATGTACGCTTGTACTACGCTATTCGATATACTAAAACACGCACGCTATATTCGAACGCTCGCAAACTTTGAATAATAGGTTTCTGTATTCTGACTGCCTCTTATGTTGAAAACGTTTCTGTGATTCCGTGCTTATGTGATAATGTGATTCTGTGCTCTACATGCTTATGTGTTTATGTGATTCTGTGTTCTGCGTGGTTATATGTCTATGTGTTTACGTGGTACGTGTTACTAAGCTTTAGTAGTAGTAGACGTGTGAGGTGAGATTCGAATATTTTGTGTTGAGTCCTGTGACGATGTCTGTTGCAGACAATGTCGTCTGGATCCCGTCATCCCTTACTTTCTCGGCAAGAAAAGAGAGACAAACGTCTTGCTGCCATCATCGCTAAGAGTGTGGCAAAGGCCGTGAGTGATGTTTATGAGAATGCCAGCAAATCGTCTGAGGAATCGAGAACCGAAGCTCCTAAAGCTACCGCGAAGACCTTTAGTTTCAAGCAATTCAAGTCGTGTGGGCCAAAGGAATTCACTGGCGAAGGAGGTCCTACTGCTTTATTCCACTGGTTTGATTCCATTGAGGTTACTCTGCGACAGAGTGGTTGCCCCGATGACCTCCGTACTCTGAATGCTACCGGCGTTTTCCAGTCCCGTGCATTAGACTGGTGGACGGCCGAGAGGAACAAGCGAGGGAACGATGCAGCCTTCGGCCTGTCGTGGGACGAGCTCAAGGAAGTTATGCTAGAGGAATTCTGCCCTCCTCATGAGCGTCAAAAGCTAGAAGATGAATTTTGGCACATACAGCAAAAGGATGGTGACAATACTGGTCTCAATGCTCACTTCAAGCAGCTCAGCATTATCTGTCCCGATAAAGTCAAGACTCCAGACATGGCAATCAAGAAGTATATTCGGGCCCTGCCCGACTGCGTTGCTGATTTCGTACAAGCGGCTAAGACTACGACAATCGAAGAAACTTATCTACTGGCCGCTGAAATCAACGACAAGCGGGTTAAGGCTGGTGTCTGGGATAAGACTTCGAAGCATCTGCATCAAGCTACCGCTACCGCACCAACTGCTGAACCCACCTCATCGAGTAACAAGAGGAAGAACAAGAGAAAGAACAGCTCCAGCAACAAGAACTGTGCGATCACTGCTGCACCAGTTCAATCCGTACCAGCACAACAGCGCCAAGCGGCAGCGCCTGTGGCCAATGCACCTCTTGCTAAGCGTGCATACACTGGGCCACATCCGTTCTGCCCTACTTGTACCTACCATCACCCAACTGCAATTCCTTGCCGTTTTTGTGCTCATTGCAATGTGTGCGGTCATTTTACTGCCAACTGCCGTATTCGACAAGCTCCTGCTCATCAAGCTCTACTCACCGCCCCACAGGGTCAACAAGCTCCTCCGGCACCCGTAGTCAAGGCCAGAGCCTGCTTCGCATGTGGCGATCCAAACCATTTCGCTAACATGTGCCCAAACCGGGTTATGAAACAAGAGCCCCAGCAGCAGTAGCCTCAACAGCAGTAGCAACACCGGCAACAACAGCAGCAACAACAACAACAGGCCGCACGCGCCAGAACTTTCAACATCAACGTGCACCAAGCCCAAGCCGACAACAACGTGGTTAATGGTACGTTCCTTGTGAATGGTATTTATGCATCATGTTTGTTTGATACTGGAGCCGATAATTGCTTTGTGTCCTTCGAATTCGAGAAGCTCCTTAATCGTAAACGCTCCAATCTCTCTTCGACGTTCGATGTAGAAGTCGCCACTGGAAGAACTATCGCCGTTAATTCCGTTATCCGTGATTATACTCTTGAACTCAACAATCACATCTTCCCAATCGACCTCATTCTGATGCGACTCAGAAGTTTCGACGTCATAGTAGGCATGGACTTTCTACGCGAAAACCATGCTGAAGTTGTGTGTTATGATAAGATGATTCGATTTTCGCTCGCAAATGGGGACTTATTGTGTGTATACGGTGAAACGGCCTCGAAAGGGCTCAAGCTCATGTCATGTGTCCAAGCTAGCAAGTATCTCTGCAAGGAATACAAAGCTTTCTTGGCAAACATTGTAGTAGCGGAGAAGGAAAAGAAAGAGAAGAAGGAAGTGAAAGACGTTCCTGTGGTTCGTGAATTTCCTCATGTGTTCCCTGATGATCTTCCAGGTTTACCTCCAAGTCGTGATATCGACTTTCGCATTGACCTCATTCCTGGAGCAAATCCTTTTGCCAAAGCCCCTTATCGACTCGCGCCATCCGAAATGCGTGAACTCTCAAACCAACTCCAGGAATTACTTGAGAAAGGCTTCATTGGCCTGAGCACCTCTCCATGGGGCGCTCCAGTCCTTTTCGTCAAAAAGAAGGATGGGTCGTTCCGGATGTGCATCTACTATCGGGAATTGAATAAGTTAACTATGAAGAACCGCTATCCCCTACCTCGCATCGACGACTTGTTTGATCAGCTACAAGGTGCTACGTGTTTTTCGAAGATCGATCTACGTTCAGGCTATCATCAACTACGCATACAAGAGGAGGATATACCCAAAACCGCGTTTCGTACCCGATACGGCCACTACGAATTCGTTGTTATGCCTTTTGGCTTAACCAACGCACCAGCGGTTTTTATGGATCTGATGAATCGCGTGTGTAAACCATATCTCGACCGTTTCGTCATCGTATTCATTGACGACGTCTTGATCTATTCCAAAACGAAAGCCGAACACGCGCAACATCTACGTTTGGTTCTCGAGTTACTCCAGGGGAACCAACTCTATGCCAAGTTCTCCAAGTGCGAATTCTGGTTGGAGGAAGTTCAGTTCCTGGGTTAATAGTCAAGGCATTCACGTCGATCCTGCGAAGATTGAAGCTGTTAGGAGTTGGATTACGCCAAAGAACCCGTCTGAAGTCCGTTCTTTTCTCGGACTAGCGAGCTATTATCGACGATTTATCGAAGGATTCTCGAAGATTGCTGTGCCGCTTACCTCTCTTACGCATAAAGATCAGCCTTTCGTTTGGGGAACCAAACAAGAGACTGCCTTTCAAACCCTCAAACATAAGCTTTGCAATGCTCCTGTTCTCACATTGCCCGACGGAAATGAGGATTTCATTGTCTACTGTGATGCTTCCAACCTTGGTCTCGGTTGTGTCCTTATGCAACGGAACAAGGTTATAGCCTACGCGTCTCGTCAGCTCAAAATCCATGAGAAGAACTACACAACCCATGATCTCGAGCTAGGCGCGGTTGTTTTTGCATTAAAGATTTGGCGACACTACCTGTATGGTACCAAGTGTACGATCTTCACCGATCATAGGAGCCTACAACATATCTTTAATCAGAAGGAACTTAATATGCGTCAACGCCGATGGGTAGAACTTCTCAATGATTACGACTGTGAGATCCGTTATCACTCAGGCAAGGCGAATGTTGTTGCCGACGCACTCAGCAGACGGAGTTATCTGCTTAGCGCTCGTAATGTTCAAGCCCAACACGATCTCGAAGCCCTTATTCGTGAAGCCCAGCACGCGTGCTTTAACGAGCGCACGTTGAAGAGGGAACGAATCTACCACGATGGAGCCCAGCTTGTGAGCAAATCCAATGGGATATTCCACTTTCTGGACCGAATTTGGATTCCCAAACGAACCGATTTGCGACAAATCTTGATGGACGAAGCCCACAAATCCCGGTATTCTATTCATCCCGGCGCCGACAAAATGTACCAGGATCTTCGCTACAGGTACTGGTGGCCCGGCATGAAAAGGGATATTGCCCTCTACGTTGGGAAATGCCTAACTTGTGCAAGAGTCAAGGCTGAACATCAAAGACCCTCTGGCTTACTCGAACAACCACCAATTCCTATGTGGAAGTGGGAAAGTATAGCTATGTATTTCATAACGAAGCTTCCGCACACGTCATCAGGTCACGACAGCATTTGGGTTGTGGTCGACCGTTTGACTAAATCAGCTCACTTTCTACCAATACGGGAAGACTACAAGGTAGAACGATTAGCCCGAATCTACACCGACGAGATCATTTGTAATCATGGGACGCCTCGTGACATCATCTCTGATCGTGATGCTCGGTTTACCTCGCGACTGTGGGAAACGTTTCAAACGGCACTCGGTACATCGCTTAATCTAAGTACCGCTTTCCACCCTCAAACCGACGGTCAGACTGAAAGAACGATTCGTATTCTTGAAGACATGCTCCGTTCGTGTGTCTTAGACTTCGGTGGTAATTGGGATAAATACCTGTCGTTAGTCGAATTCTCGTACAACAACAGTTACCATTCTAGCATACAAATGGCACCATTCGAGGCATTATACGGAAGAAGATGTCGATCGCCTATTGTGTGGCACGAGATCGGTCACCCGCAATTAACCGGTCCTGAGCTATTACAAGAAACGACAGACAAAATTTTCCAAATTCGAGACAGCCTGGTGAAAGCTCGGGATCGACAGAAAAGTTACGCCGATAGGAAACGCAAGCCCCGGGAATTTGACGTTGGTGACCACGTACTCCTAAAGGTATCACCTTGGAAGGGTGTGGTCCGATTCGGCAAAAAGGGAAAACTCGCGCCTCGATATGTTGGACCTTTTAAGATTCTAGAAAGGATCGGAAAAGTCGCCTACAGACTCGAACTACCGGAGGAACTTAGTAACGTCCACCCGACTTTCCATGTGTCAAACCTCCGAAAGTGCCTAGCTGACCACGACTTACATGTCTCTCTCGATGACCTATAAGTAAACGAAACATTGCACTTCGTGGAGAAGCCTGTCGAAATCATGGATCGCCAAACCAAGCAGCTAAGACGCTCTCGCATTCCTATTGTGAAAGTCCGATGGGAAGGCAAACGAGGCGCATAGTTCACTTGGGAACTTGAAAGCGACATGAAGGCGAAGTACCCGCAGTTGTTTAGATAGAGAAGCTAGAGAGAGAAAGTGGCATTGTGATTCAAATGCTTTGTACGATTTCATATCAATCTATAGAATCACCAATTATATTACGTCTCGTGTGTTTGGTCACGTTCATGTACGGATTCTGCACGTCACACGATCGGTTCGCAATCGTTTCGGAGTCAAACCGGTCTAAGCAGAAATTTCTCAAACGTGATTCACGGAGTTGTATAGCTTTCAGCTTAATTTCGGGACGAAATTCCCTAAACAAGGGGAGGCTGTAACACCCCGTGTTTTCGAAAGTCAAGGTCAAAGTCAACGACCGATTGTACGAATTTGACTTATAGAAACTTCTTTATTTTAATTGTATTATGTGGAGTAAGTGTTGTTAATTGCACGAATCGATATGTGTTAATCGATATTTAATCGACTTACGACAGTGAATTATAGGAAGTAACAATGCGATAAAGTTAACTAATCGATAATCAAGCTATGCTACTCGACATCGAATCGCGATACGAACCACAACTCGATTTAATTTGGTATTATACGTGTGTGTGTGCCTTATGTGTTACTTGTGCATGTTATATATATATATATATATATATATGTTGTGGAAATCAATCGAACTCAATCGAAACTCGAAACGTAATCGAACTCGAATCCGAATCGAAAATCGAACTATGATAATTAGTAGTTGGGACTGAAAGTAATTTGACTAGGAAAACCCTATCGTGACGAGCCGCTCGCAATCGAAATCGAAACACCAAAAATCGTCGCGTCAACAATCGAACCAAGTGCCATCCGGCCGGATAGCCATCCGACCGGATAGCCATCCGACCGGATAGCCACTGCATCAGGATGTCATCCGACCGGATCGTCATCCGGGCGGTATGTCATCCGATCGGATAACCCTTTCCTCTTTTGGAATCCTATAAATACCCATGTCATTGTCATTCTTTCCATTTCTGGAAACCTTCTGTCCGAACCATTCGTGCTCCTCACCTTTTCTTCGATTTCTCTCAATCCAGGTAAGATCTCGCCCTAAATCTTGTACTTTCTTGATCTACACGCACTCCTCCACCTTTCTATCTTTTAAATCTTAACTATTAACCGTGAAATCACTAGATTTCGGGTGTTCTAGGGTGACGTCATCATGTGTTCTTCAAGAACTTCATGTTTTGACTCAATCCACCAAGAACAACCGAGATCTAACCGATTTCCACGCAAACATACAAAGATCTTGTAAAGATCTCGACACAAGAATGGTGGAAAAAGGATTGAAAGATGGTTTTAACTTTCTTTCAACTCTTTTACACTTAAAACACTCAAAACCGGTAGAAGCAGGTTCTGATTTAGTCCTCTACTCGATTGTAGTGTTGTACTAGCTCAAGATCCGGGTTCTACTCACGAGACCACCGATTTTGGGTTAGCCAAGACCAACCGTCTCGAGCCGGTAACCGGCCGGACTAGGGTGATTCCTGGTCGGGTTGGTCATCTGGGTCGAACTAGGGGTTCTGTTGGCTAACACGTTGTCAAATGTCTCGATAGAACGACAAACCTTCAAAACGACCAAGTGTAGGACGAACAGGACAATCAGGACGGATTACTGTCCGAACGGATTGCTGTCCGATCGGATAGGTCATCCGAACGAATTGTCATCCGAACGGATCACACTTGGGTCCCACTTTTAAAACAATCTTAACTGAAGTTTGAGTATCGAACGAATTGCAATCCGATCGGACGACCATCTGACTGGATTACTCTTCGGATCATGAGATACTAAGACTTTAAAGACTTAAACAATTTTCAACATGTTCAATGACAAGGTTGCCATCCGATCGAATGACACTTCTGTTGTGAGTTTGTCTTCCCTAAGTAATCTCACCATCAAGTTACCGTCCGACCGGACCATTGTCCGACCGGATGACCATCCGAACGGATTGCCATCCGCACGACCCACCATCCGATCGAACGACTTGATAGATAGAGATACTTCAATGTTTTCAAAATACTACAACGAAAACTTCAAAAGTCAAACCATCATACACAAACACATTCTTCTTATAGGAAGAAACAATCCACTCGAATCGTCATCCGACCGGACCGACCGGACCACTGTCCGACCGGATGACCACCCGAACGGATTGTTATCCGCACGGATTGCTGTCCGATCGGATTACCATCCGATCGAACCACTATTCGACCCTTTCACACTTTGTGACGTTTTACGCAACACTTATCGTTATACGATCTAATCTATTCAGGCTAACCTTACTCGCTAAGCGCTCCCTTCAATCCATCAACCACTGTGAGTATACTCGATCACTTTTTGCTTTAAGCACTTTTGGGTGTTACATACGTTACAACTATTCAAACCACATCAATCACACTACTCAATACTATTTGAACGCTAACCGTTACTGCATGTTATACGTGGCTTATGAATGCTTGTTTGTTATGTTTACACATGGAATGCTGTCTACCTGCCTTAGCAACGATAGTACTATAGTTTGGACTCAGCACCCGTTCACACGGGGGTTGTTAAGGATCATTTACTTGCATGGATTACGGTGGTAATCATGTATTACGAACTGCCTCGGGCAGTCAACCCGCAGTCATTGGTATCGATGGATCTATGTCGATAACTAACGTGCTTCATTTCACTATGTGTACGTGCTGGTTATGCGTAAACGAATTCGAACTCTATATGCTATTATCAAACTTGTATGCTCACCTTTACATTATATGTATTGACTTTTATTTTAACGTATGTGACAGGTGCTTAGGACGCACACTTGGTAGGAATTTGAAGCTAGAATAAAGCTTTAGAGCCCAACAAATAGTTGTCTGTAGTGGTCAAACTAAGGGTCTCTAGAAGCAGATAAACAATTGATGTCTATTTAAATCTGAGTTGTTGGAACAGAATATTTGCCTGGATTTTGTCTGTAATAATTATTTTTCTGTTTGAGATACGGTATGGGACGTATTATTTAAATTGAATAGTATTGATAATTGTTATGGAAACTTCTGGACAATCTGTTTCGCTCAGTGCCATGCCCCGATGATTCCGCCATCGGTTGGGGTGTGACAATCCACACCAGGCCAGCCGATCGGATGACCATCCGATCGGACAACCTCTCCTATTCTTTGGCACCAAGTGGCAACCCGATCGGACAGCTGTCCGATCGGGCAGCCGTTGCCTCTTTAAAATCACTTGTCAGCTGACCGACCGGCCAGCCGATCGGACAGCCGTCCGATCGGACAGCCCTTCGACCCGGTGACTGTTTTAACACTTTATTTAGCCTCGTTATTTTGCCCAGCACTTATCCTAATTTAATCTAATCAGGCTAGCCTCAAAAGAGCCCCCTTTGATCTAATAACAGTTGCGACTGTTAAGCAATCACTGTGAGTATACTCGATCCCCTTTTACTTTAAACTTTTGGGGTGTAACATGTATTCTATGAAACTTAAACTTGAATCTTTGGAAACTTTTACTCTATCCTATGTGTTCGTGAAACTTGTGATTCTAGATTCTTGACTCTTTGTGCTATGTGACGTTTAATCCAGAGTGGGTAGTTCCGCCTTAACAATAGTAGCGCTATAGGAGATGCACCTCTCCCATTATTCTCGGGGGGTATTGTTAGGAGGATTCTAGTTTATCTTGAATCTTGGGTAAACCTCAAAGCATCGGGATACTTGGGCTATCACGCGTGGACAGCGACTCTAGCACGGCTGAAACTATTTTTATTACTTACATTGTGTATATGAGTTGTTTTAAACTATTATGCTATTATCAAACTTGTATACTAGCCAATATTTTGTATTGATATTTTAATACATGTTGCAGGCTGATTGGATGCTTTGGAATGCATGGAATTCAGCTAGGAGATGCTTAGAAACGTCACCTAGATAACTTAGAATCTTTTGAACGATTTAAACAATATTCGTTATGGCTTGTATTTGATACTTGTGTTGGTTGTGTATGCGTTTAGACAATGTTATGATGAATTTGATCTAATTTCTATTGAAACAAATAGTGTTACGGAATCTCATGAACAATCTGAACGCTTAGTGCTTGCACCCCGATGTTTCCGCCATCGGTTGGGGTGTGACACATGGGTTGACACGTGGACTTCGAGGGGCACCGCTAGTCAGTTGCATGTTGGGTCGGTATGGCGGGGCGTGGCTAGCCCGCGTGGGTTGGCCACGTGTTATAGTTTTTTTTTCAATTATTATAAAAATACACACAAAATTAAAAAAAAAAAAAACCTAAAATTATCCTAGCCACCTATAGCCTAGCCAACCCAGCCAATGAGAGCCGGCCACGGAAGACCGCTAGGCCCGCCCAACGCCCCGGCTGAAACCCCCGCCCAAGGGGCCACACCGAAACACAAGCCCACATGGGATGGTGACTTGGGCGTTTGTACCCAAGCCCCGCCCCATACCCCATAGTCTTAGAAATTGATTTATCCCCTATACAGAATAGTACCCGTATTAAAGAGAGAGAGAGAATTAGAGAGAATTCTTAATTTTTTAACTCGGTATCGGAAGATAAGAGGAAATAAGAAAGAAAAAGTAGTAAAGTAGGCGACTCCAGGGAACCGTGTTTTGACTTTTGAGTGCGTGTAAAAAACTTTGCAAAGACGACACACACAGACTGGGTAAAACTAAAGTAAAACCATCGACGATCAACAACACACTCTTTGACTCCTTCATACTCAACCAACCCCTCACATCTTAAATATGATCAAATTGCAAAAGACTTACTCACCCAGATGGCGAACCAATCGGCCCCGAAAGTTGTGGTTATTGGTGGCGGAATTGCTGGCTCCTACATTGCTAAATCCCTTCAGTTTCACTCCAATCTTACCCTTATTGATCCGTACCTTTCATTCTCTCATCTTTACCTTATTCTTTTATGTGTTTGGTGCCTGTCTGTCAGATTATTATTATTATGCAAAACTGAATGGTTGTTGTTGTATAAACAAACAGGAAGGAATATTTAGAGATTCCATGGGCGAGCTTAAGAGGAATGGTGGAACCCGGTTTTGCAGAGAGATCTTTGATACAGCATAAGGATTATTTAACTGGATCGCGTCTCATCGTATCCAACGCTGTTGACATACGTGAATCCGAAGTCCTCACATCCGAGGGACGATTGATCCCTTATGATTATCTTGTTATAGCTACGGGTCATGGCGATCCACTACCCAAAACTAGAGCTGACAGACTTAAACAGTATCAAGCAGGTAGTTATAATTGTTTTTCAAAATTTTGATTTGCTAAAGGAGTGTTTGGATGTGTTTTTCGTTATATATATAGCGTACCAGGGCCGTTCCAACGTTTTTGTAGACCCTACGAAGTGGAGGCCCTTTTGCAAAACATATAGAGATTAATAGAAAAATTAGCTGCTAAAGTTAACCTACGTTTAGTAATTAGCCCTAATTTTGCCCATAAATTCTCCTCCAATTCCGACAGACCCGACGCCATGAGTGATTACCGTTAGTGATAGCCGATAACCTAGAAAATCGAAAGTGATAGGAGGTAGGAACGATGACTGCGGCTCAATTATCGGGATTTTTGGCGCTGATTCATAGAATTCGGATGAGGTCGAGTGGTAGATGGTTGCTACAGACTGCAATTATGTTTGTGGTTTAATTTCGAAACTGGGTCTTGAATGTGGACCCTTTTTCTTAAACAAATTTTATCTGTGTAACTTTATTAAAAGAACATTGTTTAGTTTTGCTTTTTATCTGAGCCTGATACATGTACAATATATAAAACTTTACTAAAAATTGGAGGCCCTTGATTTTTGGTGGCCTAGGCCGGTGCCTAGATTGGTAAGCCTAACGGACCGACCCTGTAGCGTACTTGTCTCTAAATATTGGGTAAATGATCTATTTTGACTTCATATTGTTTATGTCAATATAGCTTCAAAAACATAGATTGGTTATGATTATATGCTGCTAGTCAACGATCAAAATCAGATTTTGACTTCAAATTGTTAATGGGGTGTTTGGATGTACATTTTGTTAACTATGATCAACAATAAAAATCAGATGATTCATTTCGACTTCTACTTGTTTACGCAGATTCATGTTACTGATTTATATCTTGTTATAATGGCAGAAAATGAAAAAATTAAAGCTGCTCAATCAATACTGATAGTTGGAGGTGGGCCAACTGGAGTAGAACTTGCAGGGGAAATTGCAGTTGATTTTCCAGAAAAGAAGATAACATTAGTGCATAACGGGTATCGGTTGCTTGAATTTCTTGGGCCGAAAGCTTCCAAGAAGACGTTAGATTGGCTAACATCGAGACGCGTTGAAGTGAAACTGGAGCAAACTGTAAATTTGGAGGATGTTGCAGAAGAAGGAAGCAAAGTGTTTAAAACTTCAGCTGGTGAAATAATTAGAGCGGATTGCCTTTTCTTGTGCACAGGGAAACCATTGGCCTCATCATGGCTGAAGAACACCATTTTAGGAGATAGCTTAGATGATAATGGGAGTTTAGTTGTTGATGGAAATTTGAGAGTTAAGGGCCGCAAGAATATCTTTGCAGTTGGAGACATTACAAACATCAAGGTAAGATCTGATGAGGGTAGGAGTTTTTTATTAGTGACTTTTTTCGTGTATTTTTTTACAAGCTAAAGTGCTTTAATTAGGGGATTTTCGTGAAACATAATAAAGTATGTTGTTTTTTCAAGCCTCATCCTTCACCTGACTTGCCCATACATCATCATCATCATCATACTCAGTATATCCCACCAATAGCAAAGCTAAGGTAGGGTCTGAGGAGGGTAAGATGTAGACAGCCTTACCTCTACCCTGTAGGAATAGAGAGGTTGCTTCCAGTGAGACCCCCCGGTTCGGTAGTAGTTTTGCATCAAGCCTTGGACATAAGGCACATAACACTCAGTAATTGGGACAAAAGCCGATTAGTGCATGTACCCCCTTGTCTTTTGGCTATCAACGCCACCACATGATGCATGATTAACCGTCCCTCGCTTTTTAACGTTATTTTCACGAAATTAGTAAAATAACGTTAAAATTAGTGCACTTACTGAAATGTTGGGTGGTTATTTTGTAACATAACAGGAAATGAAGCAGGGTCATTTGGCTAAAAAGCAAGCATCAGCTGCAGCCAAAAACTTAAAATTGGTGATGAATGGAGGAAATGAAAGCAAGATGGTAGCTTACAAGGTGAGTTCAACAACTAAAGCCATTGTTTCCCTTGGAAGACATGATGCTGTGGCTCAGTTACATCTTACTACAATGATTGGTTTAGTCCCTGGATTACTTAAATCCAAGGATTTATATGTTGGGAAAACAAGAAAGGAATTGGATGTTGATTCTTTTCTTCGTCATTAATCAATTATTTGTGGGGTGTGTAATTATATTGTATACTCATTTGTTTAATTTTGTTATTAAAATTTCATTAATTCTGCGTGTTGCCCAATACCTTGAAGCATAAAAGAATGAAATATTGTCAAGTGTCAACATGGATG
Organism: Helianthus tuberosus; assembly: GCA_030545235.1. Lineage (NCBI taxonomy): Eukaryota > Viridiplantae > Streptophyta > Magnoliopsida > Asterales > Asteraceae > Helianthus > Helianthus tuberosus. Next base: position 58,180,365 of record CM060429.1, on the reverse strand, counting down.
GATGCATCTTTAACTTGTCATGGCATCATAAATTATTAAGAGTGCGGGGTGTGGATCGGGTTGGGGGCGTTGGTGGCCAAGTAACCCCGCTTTAGCCACGCCGGGCCAGTGTGGGTAGCGGCGTTGCCCCACTGGCGTGGCTATGAAGCCTGGCGTGGGGCGGGTTGGGGAGATGATGTGGGATGGCTGGGATTGGCTGAGTTCATGTGATCGTTGGGCTAGCCGTTGGCCAACGGCTATTTTATAAAAAAAAATCTTTAACTTTTATTCTATATAAATCAACCAATTCTTACTAAATTTTACCATCCAAATATTCAAAAACCACCTCCCGTCACCCAAAAAAGTATATTCAATGAATTCTTCAAGTTCAAGCGATTCGTCAGATAGTTATGATTCATCATCCTCATCAAACGACGTGGCGGAAATATTATTATCAACTGTGGTGACGGTCCTGAAAGCTATCGTTGAAGATTCAGAAGAAGGGACATCCCAACCCCAACTTAAACGGAGGAAGTATATCGTTCGTGGACGCGAAACCGCTAATGATTTGCTGGTAAGCGATTATTTGTCACCCGAACCAACGTATGATGAAAGAATGTTTAGACGTCGTTTGTGTATGAGTAAAAATTTATTTTTAAGAATATTAAAGGATTTAGAGGATAATTACGATATTTTCCGACAAAGACCCGATGCACGTGGTAATTTAGGATTTACCACGTGGCAAAAGGTTATGGCCGCCCTAAGACAATTGGCTTACGGGAATAGTTCCGACATAATGGATGAATATTTAAAAATGTCAGGACGGGTGGCTAGGCAAAGTCTTCACAAATTTTGTGCGTATATCATTGAACTATATATGAAAAAGTATTTGAGAAAACCAACGTTTAGTGATATGCAACAAATTATGGAACATCACGCTAAATATCATGGTCTCCCCGGGATGATAGGTAGTTTAGATTGTATGAAATGAGAGTGGGAACTTTGTCCAACTATAACCATTGGGTGTCAGCCCAATGGCCACCTGCCTGCATTCTAACCCGGAGGTGGAGGGTTCGAGTCCTATGGCTCGCTCCCAATGCCCCTACGGTAGCGGATTTACCCCCAGACTCAGGCTTGCAGGGTGGCGGTCTGCGAGGTGGTATCACCTCGGCGGTTGGGAGGACCGTGGAATACCCCCCCCCCCCCCCCCAACTTTGTCCAACTGCATGGCAAGGCTCTCACACAAGCGGATATCATGGAATGCCGGCTATGATGCTTGAAGCTGTTGCATCACAAGATCTTTGGATATGGCATGCATTCTTTGGTATGCCAGGTTCACATAACGATATAAACATTATTCATCATTCGCCCCTTATCTGATAAATGGTTTTGGACCTAAAGGAACATTTTTTTGTAAATGATGTTGAATACATGCATGGGTACTATCTTGTTAATGGAATTTACCCTGAGTGGGTTGTTTTGTGAAATCTTTTTCAAGAGATGGAACCCTAGATCCGAAAAGAGTAAAGTTTAACAAAGTTTAGATGGCGGCACGCAAAGACATTGAGCGAGCATTTAGTGTTTTGTAGAAAAGGTGGCACATTTTGAGCATGCTTTGTTGATTGCATGAAAAAGATCAAATAAGAAAAGTGATGTACGCGTGCATCATTCTACACAACATGATTTTGATGAAGGCCGGGTAATAGTTGAATATTATCCTGAGGAGACCGAATCAAATAACGAAGACATTAGTGACGAACAGAGAACGCAAAACCAAAATCTTATCGAGTCACGGCAAATAAATGCAAAATTTTGAGCTGATTTGGTACAACATGTTTCAACACTTCCTATATTTGACAACATTGAAGACGAAGATGAAGATGATTGATTTTGAAGACGATTGATTTTTTTTTGTGTGATGTAATGTATTTTTTGTTGTTGTAGTTATTTAACTAATATTAATTAAATAAGTGTTTTTAAATTAATATATTAAATTCTAGGATTAAAATAAGAAAAAGAAAAATAGGTGCCAAATGGTACCCTACGCCGCCTAGCCACGCCCCATCCACACCCACTATTTTGGGTGTGGACTGATGGAGCCCACAAGTGGCACATGTCAACCCAAGCCCCCAATCCGAGCTCCCCGACACCCCGCAGTCTAAACACTTCTACTTTTTGTTCTAGTGCTTGGCGCAAAAACCGTTCACCGGTTTATAAACAAACATGTGTGCAATTGATGTCCTAAAGATGATATCTTGTTTTTATTCTTAAGGTGCGCGTGAGATGGGTGTGCAACATCAGCACCATGCCCTCTCATGCCTGGTAACACGCTTGGGTAAGCATTTGGAGTCAACGAGCCCGTCGACCAATGGAGAATGTGCCATTGGGTAAATAACCGATAAATACTACTCCTTTAATCATTTTTGAGAAAACTGCACTTTTCGTCCTTTATGTTTTAAAGTTTTTGCAGGTGTGACACCTGGGTCACTGCGACCATCAAACAAATGCCAAGCCAATGAAATATTGTATTTCATACTTGGGACCTGTATAAATATCTGTATCTTTTGCACATATCAACTCTTGTTCGATTTCAAGCTCTAAATCGCTTTCTGGAAGGTTATACGCGCACTGATGCGTAAATATAACCAGTTTAATGCAACAAACACTCCGGAATAGTGAAATAGGCTTAACATACCTTAAATAACCTTTACATAACTTAGAAATAAGTTTTGAAGGCTTTGGTATGGCAAAATCAAGTTAAATCGCTTACAGGGACTAAACTTGACAAATTGCGAAAGTATGCCAATTTGAACTGTAACAGACATTCCGGAACATGCCCATAAGTTAAACATGCCATAAATATCCTTTACATAGCTTAGAAATAGGCTTTGAGGGGTTCGGTGTGCTAAAATAAACTTTTGGGCCATTCAGGGACTAAAAGTGTCAAAAAGTGCACAAGTTTGCATTTTCGCGCATAACTTACGTTCTGAATACATCCGGACATCCAAAAATTTATGTAAGCACTAAAATATTTTATTTTAGTGTTTGGCATAAGAAAAATCCATTCGTCGCGTCATTTGGATCGTTTTTCGCGCTTATGCGCATTCCGTCGTAATTAAGCGAACATCGCGATCGTACGACCAAACGAACTGACATCCGACATATTTTTGAGCATGTTTCATGTCCACAATGTCTAGGCATCATTTTAGGGCCTTAATGTTGGCTTAACGGGCCTTAAACATGTCGGAAATGGCCTTTAACACCAACAGGGACCAAAACTGTCATTTTTGAAACTTGGTTTCTGATCAGGACTTCAGGCGGCCCGCGTAAACCCAAGGTGTATCTTTACGCGGCCCGCGTCAGCCTCTCAGACCAGATTCAATGTTTAAACAGGCTGTTAACAGCTGCATTACCCACAAAACCCACATGCTCATGGTATTTCTCAATACTAGGGGCTCAAATGGTTTTGTAAAACCATGTTCTTGAGGTGTATGGCCAAGATCAAAGCACGGTTTCCAAGAAATGATCTTAACGGCTCTACGAATCCTATAAATACCCAACCCACTTCATTGAAAAACCCACAAGAATCTGATCTTAGAAGCTCTAAGTTGAAACCATTGTTTCATACCTGAGCTACTTGGATCGAGATTAGCATTCGGGGACCCTTTGTAAGTGTTCCTTCGTTCTTTTATTGCTTTTCGAGTCCGAAAGTCAAACTTTGTTTGACTTTCTGCGTTGACCAGTTTATGGTCAATGCGAAGTTCGTTTGAAATTCGCAACTTTGTTTGATTGTAATCACGATGGTTATAGTCCCTTGGGACTATGCCTACTGATTACCACGTTGTCTAGGGTCGTAAGGGTAAGCGATCTAATAAATCGCTTATACCTTCGAACCCGACCCATTTGGTCGATCATTAGGATCCGACCAAATACCTTAGGTGACCATAGTATATAGGGAATAACCTTCCAAGGTTATACCTTATGGTCACGACGTTTAAGTAGTTGTATGATAGGTAGTTTATATGCCTTAGGTAAATTACCAAAATACCCTTTTCATGTGTAATTGGTAATTAAACATATGTAACATAACCTATGACCTCTAAACTAATTTATCAACAATATTAAACATGTTAAGGCATATTCTACTTGTCATAGGACTAGTTAGGCGGTCCGAACGCGTTTCACACGAACGACGCGTTAAAGTAGCATAAGCTACCTAAACGGGTCGTAAGCACTTAGGTTAGGTTTCATTTAGTATGTAGGCTTTGTTAAACCATACTACATGAGTTCCCATACTCATTTGGTTTACGAGCCCTCATTCTATCCGATCCTCCGATTTAGGTCCGGTTTATTAACATAGTTACCTTTATTAGGTGCCGTTTGATTCCGAGATCTCTAGCAATGCTTGGTGGTTATCTTAGAACTTCTGAACAATCTCAAGTGAGTACATAGACCCCTCTTTTACCGTTATCAAACTGTTTTGGGGTGAAACACATGTGCCTACTTGTTACTTTCATGCTTTCCATGTTTTCACATCATATACTTGCTATGTTCATTAGTACATTTATAGTACATGATTTCAATACATTTCATGCTATGTATGTCCATTGTGTGCATACTTAGTACATTGTTTTACATTACACTTATGCTATGTATGTCCATTACGTGCATACTTAGTACATTGTTTTACATTACACTTATGCTATGTATGTCCATTGTGTGCATACTTAGTACATTATTTTACATTGCATTTCTGTTGCATATGCTCATCCATCATATGAACACATTATACTACATTTTGAACCGTTGTAACCATTTGACTATGTGAACCGTCGTAACCCTTTGATTATATGAACCGTTTGTAACTATTGAACTGTGTGAACCAGTTGTATCTGTTGACATGATTTACATTTGACAATAGACATTTGACTATACATAAACATTTCTACAATTGTTAAACATTTTACTTTGGTGGTTTGGTATGAGTAAGTGATTTAAGTAACGAGGCGTATGTAATATGATACAAGCACGGTGGATACGCCGCTGGTACTTCCTATATATAAGTGTTTGTATGGTATCACATATTGTAGCGTTATTTGAATCATTTCAATTTGAGACATATAACATTTTATACAAATAACATACTTTTCACAAGACATTGATTTACAAACAACTTATCTTATACAAACTCATTTTACATGGTTATTCATTTAACCATACATTTTTCTCTTATTTATACATATCATCTGATCTTATCGTTTTTCAAATGATTTACAAGACAAAGCAAATTACAAGGTTCATGACTAAACATTTTTCTCAAACATAAGTCATGAATTTTGTTTTCACAAAACCTATGTATCTCACAGGCATTTTTATGCTGACGTACCTATTTTCACATGTGTTTTCAGGAGAGGATGCATTGGACTTATCAAGATATACTTAGGCAGACCTGTGCCTTAGTGACTTAAAACGAGACAAGAACTAGTTAATTTATGTTATGTACTCTTTGGTTCTTGTTTAAAACAATGTAAACTTTCATGTTTGATTAATAAAACGAAACTTCAATTGCCATGGATTTGAAACAATTAATTCTGTTACAACACTCCCCGACGTTTCCGCCACGTTTGGTTGTACCACGTGGTCGGGGTGTGACAGAAAAGTTCGTATCAAAGCCAATGGTTATAGGGAATTAGGTTATTAGTAATGCTTTGACCTAGTCTATAACCTTCTTAGGACCCTAACGCGAGTTTACTTGCGTTTAGATCATAAAACAATACCATCACCTATCCTTAGGCGACGACCACAACAAGAACATAAATTTCAAAACCACTTTGAAAACTAATCATCTGTTCTAGGATGATTGATTACTAGGTTTTGAACCCTCTATTGTAAGGTTTCGAACCCTCTGTTATAAGGTTTTGAACCCCTTTGAGTTTTCAAAACCTCGTCAAAGTTTTGGGTCCTAAATAGTGTGAACACGTGCAAACTGGAAGAGTGAATGCCTGTACCCTGAGTTTTCTGTCTAAGGCTAGAGTGTTCGTACAAATCCACATAATCGGACCAGTCACTCTTACCTGGGAACTCTTGGGGTGAGTGTCCACTTATTGGCGAGCATGTCTTCGTGATACATTATTTTTGACCTATTTACTTTGATGAATCACCGGGGTCGTTTGTTGCTTTGTAGTAACAAACAAATGACCACTATCCTTGCTTTCATCAGATTTGTTTCATCTCATTCTTTTCGTCTAATTCTCTCACTCGTTTCCTTTCATGTTTCCTATTTTAGAATGCCTCCTCGACGCGAAAACCAGATAGCGACTGCCGAACTGGCAGAAATCATTGCGCAGCAAATGGCTGCTCAATTCCCAAACCTCTTTGCTCAATGGAACCAAGTCAACAACAACAACAATGGTCCATGCAATTTCAAGAGTTTTAACTCGGCTAAACCACTCAAGTTTAGTGGTTCTGAGGGAGCGACTGGGCTTCTTCAATGGTTCGAGAGCATTGAGAATACTTTCCGCCACGTGCAGTGTCCTGACAATCGCAAGGTCGAGTTTTCTTCGAGTGTGTTCCAGAAGAGGGCCCTTACGTGGTGGAATGGGGTTATGAGAGATCGTGGTGCAGAAGTTGCTCTAGCACAGACATAGGCTGAACTTAGGGCCCTTATGATGAAGGAATTCTGTCCTCGTCACGAGATCAGGGCCTTGGAAAGGGAATTCGACAATCTTGAGCAAGACAACGGTGAGCATCGAGCCTACACAGACCGTTATGAGGAGTTAAGTCTGTTATGCCCAAACATGGTCACGCCTTTGGATAAGGCAATTGAAAAGTACATTGATGGCCTCCTAGACTCAATACAAGACATTGTGACTGGTAGCAACCCTACTACAGTTAGACAGGCCATTGAGCTATCTGCAACCTTGACTGAATCAAAGATCAGGAAAGGTAAACTTTTCCGAAAAGGTGACAAGAAACCGGTCGAGGAATCGAACCCAATCGAGGAATCAAAGACCATGGATGAACAGACTGGATCCCCTAAGAAGTCAAAGAAGCGAAAGGCTTCTCAGAACTTCGCCATGGTTACACACAATGATCAAGCCGTCCCCAACCAACCAGCTCAACCCCCTGCTAGGAAGCTATACAATGGAACTGCACCCTTGTGCAACCAATGTAGCCTCCATCATCATGCCAATGTAAAGTGCCGCAAATGCCAAACTTGTGGACTTATAGGCCATACAGCAAGAGTCTGCCCAGCTGCAGCTGCACCAAACCAAGCTGGCAACAATCCTGCTCAAGGTCGTTTTCTACCAGGTTCTTGTTTCAACTGTGGCGAGATGGGTCATTTCCGAAGAAATTGCCCAAAGCTTGCTAATGCAAATCCAGCACAGGGATGAACATCTGACCAACCAGAAGACAACATCGTTTAGAAATAATCCCGTCTTATGTATTATTTTCTTTTGTTGTCGAGGTCCATGACAGTTGTTATCATTGTTTATAAATAAATCTTTTATTTACATTGCAATGTATTTATGTGGTTGTATGTATAAACAACATATCCCCTACAATACCGACAAGAAAGGAATCGTATTCCTTGTAAAGCAAACTACCCCCAAAATTTTTCCATCTTATGATCTCTTGCGTTTTCCACGAAATTCCTAAGTACCCGTTTCTTCTAAGGAAACGAAGTACAAGGCGCAAGTTACAACACTGGATGAATACCCAAAGTACCATTGTAAATCCTTAATAGGGTACCTAGGGGTATTTCCGTAAATCCTAATATTGTTGTGTTCCTTAATTCGAATATTACGTTTCTTTGAAAACAAAATCGAATTTTTGGAAAATCATTCTATCTTTTCAAATAGATGTTTAAGGATGTTGAAGTCCATCGACTGGTTTCCATATCCATTTTCAATCGATAACAAGTTAATAACAAATTAATAACTGAGTTAAGCAACTATGTGATTATGTGCTTATGTGTTCCCTTTTATGTTTTTGGTGTAATCCAAGTTTTTGTTATCTAAAATCCTAAATGGACTTCTACGTTGTAGTTAAGTCCCTTGGGTTATAAAGTACTACTCCATAATTAGACCCCTTGAGTGGTCTAGTTAAACAGATTGATCCAAAAATCTGGTTAGGAACATCATGTAATGATATAGCTGAAAGGACTCCTTGGTGGCCTAATTAAAAAGATCATTTGTCGATCTAATTAAAAGGGACCCTATGGTAGTCTAGTCACCCTCATCACAGGTTTGATTTTCTTCCCCTAAACATTACAAGACAAACTGTGCGGACTGTGCAAGGAATTACGTAATTATGGATGCATACATAATTATGGAATTTAGTGCATAGAAACCACAGCGAGCTTTGTCATGTGCCTAGAAGTTAACACTATTCATTTCCGTTTCTGAGGAAGCAACCGTTGAAAATGACTCCATTTGTTCATTTTCGTTTCTGAAGATTTTTCCGTTGAGGAAATGAATATCCGTTTGATTATCCTTTTTCATTTCCGTTTCTGAGGAAGCAACCGTTGAAAATGACTCCGTAAGTTCATTTTCGTTTCTAAAGATTGTCCGTTGAGGAAATGAATATCCGTTTGTCTATCATTTTCATTTCCATTTCTGAAGAAGCACCCATTGAAAATGACTGTGACACCTGGGTCACTGCGACCATCAAACAAATGCCAAGCCAATGAAATATTGTATTTCATACTTGGGACCTGTATAAATATCTGTATCTTTTGCACATATCAACTCTTGTTCGATTTCAAGCTCTAAATCGCTTTCTGGAAGGTTATACGCGCACTGATGCGTAAATATAACCAGTTTAATGCAACAAACACTCCGGAATAGTGAAATAGGCTTAACATACCTTAAATAACCTTTACATAACTTAGAAATAAGTTTTGAAGGCTTTGGTATGGCAAAATCAAGTTAAACGCTTACAGGGACTAAACTTGACAAACTGCGAAAGTATGCCAATTTGAACTGTAACAGACATTCCGGAACATGCCCATAAGTTAAACATGCCATAAATATCCTTTACATAGCTTAGAAATAGGCTTTGAGGGGTTCGGTGTGCTAAAATAAACTTTTGGGCCATTCAGGGACTAAAAGCGTCAAAAAGTGCACAAGTTTGCATTTTCGCGCATAACTTACGTTCTGAATACATCCGGACATCCAAAAATTTATGTAAGCACTAAAATATTTTATTTTAGTGTTTAGCATAAGAAAAATCCATTCGTCGCGTCATTTGGATCGTTTTTCGCGCTTATGCGCATTCCGTCGTAATTAAGCGAACATCGCGATCGTACGACCAAACGAACTGACATCCGACATATTTTTGAGCATGTTTCATGTCCACAATGTTTAGGCATCATTTTAGGGCCTTAACGTTGGCTTAACGGGCCTTAAACATGTCGGAAATGGCCTTTAACACCAACAGGGACCAAAACTGTCATTTTTGAAACTTGGTTTCTGATCAGGACTTCAGGCGGCCCGCGTAAACCCAAGGTGTATCTTTACGCGGCCCGCGTTAGCCTCTCAGACCAGGTTCAATGTTTAAACAGGCTGTTAACAGCTGCATTACCCACAAAACCCACATGCTCATGGTATTTCTCAATACTAGGGGCTCAAATGGTTTTGTAAAACCATGTTCTTGAGGTGTATGGCCAAGATCAAAGCACGGTTTCCAAGAAATGATCTTAACGGCTCTACGAATCCTATAAATACCCAACCCACTTCATTGAAAAACCCACAAGAATCTGATCTTAGAAGCTCTAAGTTGAAACCATTGTTTCATACCTGAGCTACTTGGATCGAGATTAGCATTCGGGGACCCTTTGTAAGTGTTCCTTCGTTCTTTTATTGCTTTTCGAGTCCGAAAGTCAAACTTTGTTTGACTTTCTGCGTTGACCAGTTTATGGTCAATGCGAAGTTCGTTTGAAATTCGCAACGTGATTGTAATCACGATGGTTATAGTCCCTTGGGACTATGCCTACTGATTACCACGTTGTCTAGGGTCGTAAGGGTAAGTGATCTAATAAATCGCTTATACCTTCGAACCCAACCCATTTGGTCGATCATTAGGATCCGACCAAATACCTTAGGTGACCATAGTATATAGGGAATAACCTTCCGAGGTTATACCTTATGGTCACGACGTTTAAGTAGTTGTATGATAGGTAGTTTATATGCCTTAGGTAAATTACCAAAATACCCTTTTCATGTGTAATTGGTAATTAAACATATGTAACATAACCTATGACCTCTAAACTGATTTATCAACAATATTAAACATGTTAAGGCATATTCTACTTGTCATAGGACTAGTTAGGCGGTCCGAACACGTTTCACGCGAACGACGCGTTAAAGTAGCATAAGCTACCTAAACGGGTCGTAATGGGTCGTAAGCACTTAGGTTAGGTTTCATTTAGTATGTAGGCTTTGTTAAACCATACTAAATGAGTTCCCATACTCATTTGGTTTACGAGCCCTCATTCTATCCGATCCTCCGATTTAGGTCCGGTTTATTAACATAGTTACCTTTATTAGGTGTCGTTTGATTCCGAGATCTCTAGCAATGCTTGGTGGTTATCTTAGAACTTCTGAACAATCTCAAGTGAGTACATAGACCCCACTTTTACCGTTTTCAAACTGTTTTGGGGTGAAACACATGTGCCTACTTGTTACTTTCATGCTTTCCATGTTTTCACATCATATACTTGCTATGTTCATTAGTACATTTATAGTACATGATTTCAATACATTTCATGCTATGTGTGTCCATTGTGTGCATACTTAGTACATTGTTTTACATTACACTTATGCTATGTATGTCCATTACGTGCATACTTAGTACATTGTTTTACATTACACTTATGCTATGTATGTCCATTGTGTGCATACTTAGTACATTATTTTACATTGCATTTCTGTTGCATATGCTCATCCAGCATATGAACACATTATACTACATTTTGAACCGTTGTAACCATTTGACTATGTGAACCGTCGTAACCCTTTGATTATATGAACCGTTTGTAACTATTGAACCGTGTGAACCAGTTGTATCTGTTGACATGATTTACATTTGACAATAGACATTTGACTATACATAAACATTTCTACAATTGTTAAACATTTTATTTTGGTGGTTTGGTATGAGTAAGTGATTTAAGTAACGAGGCGTATGTAATATGATACAAGCACGGTGGATACGCCGCTGGTACTTCCTATATATAAGTGTTTGTATGGTATCACATATTGTAGCGTTATTTGAATCATTTCAATTTGAGACATATAACATTTTATACAAATAACATACTTTTCACAAGACATTGATTTACAAACAACTTATCTTATACAAACTCATTTTACATGGTTATTCATTTAACCATACATTTTTCTCTTATTTATACATATCATCTGATCTTATCGTTTTTCAAATGATTTACAAGACAAAGCAAATTACAAGGTTCGTGACTAAACATTTTTCTCAAACATAAGTCATGAATTTTGTTTTCACAAAACCTATGTATCTCACAGGCATTTTTATGCTGACGTACCTATTTTCACATGTGTTTTCAGGAGAGGATGCATTGGACTTATCAAGACATACTTAGGCGGACCTGTGCCTTAGTGACTTAAAACGAGACAAGAAATAGTTAATTTATGTTATGTACTCTTTGGTTCTTGTTTAAAACAATGTAAACTTTCATGTTTGATTAATAAAACGAAACTTCAATTGCCATGGATTTGAAACAATTAATTCTGTTACAACACTCCCCGACGTTTCCGCCACGTTTGGTTGTACCACGTGGTCGGGGTTTGACAGCAGGCGCTGTTCTTTAACTTTAAAAATTATAGTGGTTGTCCTTTACGTTTGCACATGATTATAGGCGGTGTCCTTTTGACCTAGTCCAGTTAAATTTTAGAGTTAAGTTTACTCATGTGCATTGCACATGAGGGTAGTATAGTAATTTCATCTTTGTAGCAAAAAAAAAGTTAAAAAATATTTTGTCATCCCCACCCCCACTGTAACACCCGTAAATTTTCATCCAATTGTGAGGCGGCACGTGTCCCGAATTTCCAACTGAGGAAAGGAAATTTATCGTTCCACAGTGAAATGATACATATTTAATCCTTTGATTATTCCCGAATATGTGGAAGGAGGAAGAAATTATATTCTATGTTCAATGAAACATATTTCGTATCTCCGGATAATCCCGATTCTGGGAAGGAGAGAAACTTTTACCGTGCGTTAACTAAAATACGTCCCGAATCTTTGACTAATCTCAACTACGAGAAAAGAGAGGGACTAAAAGTGCTAAATGGCCAAAGATATAAAAATCTAAGAACATAAGTTACACATACCCTAAATACCCTTTACATGACTTAGATATAAGTTTTGCAGGGTTAGGTATGACAAAAACACGTTTATACAAGTCTAGGGGTTATTTTTGACAAACTGCAAAAGTCTGCCTAAACCCCAACATACGGACCATGTGCACAAATCTGAACATTTTCGTATTCAATAAAATCTAGTATTTTATTTGCGAGGATGCGTAATTTCAATCGTTGCACAATTTCGATCATTTTCGTGTTCGATAAAGTTTTGTACATTATTTGCGAAACGCGTAACCGGACAACCGAACGAACCAACATCCACGACATTTCCAGACAAAATCCAAGTTACATATGCCTTAACACCTTTATATAACTAAATATTAGATTAAAAGGGGTTAAAAGTGACAAAACGCGACAATACAAGTCCATGGGCTAAATCTGCTAAAAGTTGAAACTTTTGCCCCTGACAGGGCCTTACGGACTGTAAAGGAAAACCCCATATGGTCCGTAAAGGGTCCCCAGCAGCAAAAATTTCGTGTGGCCTCCAAATAAACCACCTAACTGAAACCATGAGCTTCTAGGTCGGTTATGACACGTCCCAAAACACTTGTAATTATCCTAGAATGATGCTAGACACTTGTAATGATCTCAATCATATCATTCAAGTATAAATAGGGCCTTGAATTTCATTTTCAAGTGCACCTTTCTTCAAAATCTTCTCTACTTCTACATTGGAAGTTCCTGATCTTTTTGGGAGCTTTCTTGAAGTTCAAATCATTCCCTTGGACCACTTGTAAGTGCTCCATCCTTTGCATTTTCGACTTATAGGCTTTTAAAGCCGAAAGTCAAGCAAAATTGTAATTTGCTTTGAATTTCGGTTTAGACCATTATGGTCCAGCCATTGTTCTATTCAAACATGGCTACATGATCGTAATTAGGTAGGAGTTAATCCCTCAAAAGGGCACCTCCTGAAAATCACGTTAACTAGATCAATTGATGGGTCAAGGCTTTATTGTTTAAAAAGTAAAACGGGTCAGTTTTTGTAAATGTTATAATCTGATCATATATATATTATAAATCATGTTTTGACTCTTAAACAAGTTGTTAATTAATATTAGATCAAGTATGAACATGTTCAGGTCGTCAATACCAGTTTTAAGGTCGTTTCGCAACCGAAAGTCGAATAGTTTGACTTCTTCTTTGACTTTCGATTCTGACCCGATTTATCTTAGTTACCTACTGAATTAAGGTTGCATTATGATTGTATTTTAATGTAGCAAAACTCTCCGAGGTTATATTACATGATCATAATCAAATTCTGAGTTTATACGCAAGTTTCTAAATTATGCCATACTTTGACCAAAAAGCCCTTTTTGCGTAAAACAAGGTTTTAATCAACAACGAACTTGAAAATGATTTACCTACTGATATGTTAATGTAATTAACATATTTTGATATTATGAAACTGATCATAACCTGAGTTTTGATTAAAGATCGTAAATTATGTTTTTTTAAACGACCTAAACGCCCTTTTGGCGCATTGTATGGTTTTAACCATAACTATCATTCAAAACTCATTACCTACTGATATTATAACATAATTAAAGTATTTTCACATAAGGTACTTGATCATAACTCAAATTTTATGCAAGTTCTCAAACTATGTCATATAATGACTAAAATGCCCTTACGGTGCATATTTTGGTTTTAAACCATATTGTTTTTAAAACCTTGGTTACCTACTGAATTGGTAACATATTTAAAGCATATTGGCATATAAAACTTGTTCATAACTCATCCGGTTACCCGATATCTCTTATTCGCGTACGGTGGAGCTTATGTAATGAATTTACGTAAGTTTACCGAAACGGGTCAATTCTTATCATTTTCGTTTCAAATTCCAGAATGTTCATTGTTTACCCATATTATACAAGTCTTAGTACTTGTTGGGTTTAAACCACATTCTATTCGGTATACACTCTGTCAGATAATAAATCTGTTCATTCCAGACTATAGTGCCTCCCAGATAATCGGACTTGGGTCAACGATATTTAGACTTGCGGATTTTTGCTAAATTAAAATCTTATTTATTAAGCTAGCAAAAAGGTAAATACTCTTAAATTATTTTAGTTTTTAAACTTGGGATGGCTATTAAGCCACTTAGAGCGGGTATTACATAAATGGGCCGTCTATACTGCACATAAATGTAAGAATCCGGTTTATTCTGTTTTACTTGATAACTGAAACGATTGTGGGTTAATGGTACCGTGTCTGGACGTCCCAACTCATATACTTATATGTCCATACGGAATAGCGTGTATGGTTAGGCATACCGACTGTAAGACGCGTTTTATTCAACTTTGGTGAGTACCTTAATCATAATAAATGACTGGCTTTGATCTCTGGTTCCCGATTGTAAGGAAAGTATGTAAATCTGGTAACAAGAATAAATCCCAAGAAATATTTAAAAGATCACCTACGGGTTTTCTCTATGTATAAAACTCTTTTCAAAAAACTGTTTTCAAAACAGTCAGTTAATTGTATTTACCAGCTTTGACTGACGTATTTTCAAAAGATTGAACCGCATGTACCGAACCTTATTATAGGCTGGGAATCCGGGTCGGCTAGAATGAAGGCTAAGGAATTTGCAACTTCTGATGCTTAAGGCCTATGATGTCTAAAGCTCTGTTTATTAGATCGCGCTTGTGGGCTTGTGCTGAACGCTTGTAATACTTTTGTTTACGTTCAAGCTTTATTGAAATTAACAATTTTACTCCTATACTTCCGCTGCATATTATTATATTGTGATAACTGTTATCCAATCGTCATGATTATACCCATCCGGGCCCACCGGGAATCGGGGTGTGACACCCACCCCATTCGTTTAACGCCATCCAATCCCCACCTCATCTTTCTCCTCTATAAGAACCAACACCGTACATCACCATGGATGAGACTAGTAATTGATCTCTCGTAATCACCACGGCCACAACACCCCTCCGGATCGAGAAGAGGTATCGGAAACGTAACAACTCTGAACTAACATAAAAGGGGCTTTTTTTAACAATTACTGAGAGTCCAAAAAAAATTGTTTGTTCTCTGCCATCATCTTTTTATGGAAATACATAGTCTAAAATTAAAGTGATATAATGCTAGTGATTGGCATAAGATATTCAACCTAATCCCAAATTCACCAATTAACACACCATGGAAACATCTGATTCTGAAAAGAACAAGCTAGAAAAAAAATAAAGATTATTATTAAGGTCAATCAAAAACAGTCAAAAGAGGAACTTATATATGAACACATATTGAGCGTGTTTGTGTTAGCTTATTTTGGAGCAACTTATAACTTATTGACTTATAAAATTTAATAAGTTATTTTTATAGTGTTTGGGTTTGCTTATTTAAGATGTTTTTGTGTGTTGAGAAGTTGTTTTTGAGTAGTTTGTATTTGTAACTTACGACTTAAATAAGTTAATAAGTCCTTTTTGAGAAGGAATCCCAAACACCCCTCAAGCAAAATTTGCATCCCCAAATTAAAAAACCCAAAAATATACGATTAGATCATGGAATAGAACACCTACCTCGCCATTGTTATCAACAACAATCTCAAATGCATATTTTATCTTATGCGTATGTGTGTATATATATATATCTATACTATATTAATAAGCTTATTGGAAGGACAAAATTGTCTTTTACACAAATCTCTTAAAGCATTCTAGATTTTCAAGATTCCTGAATTTTAAATTCCCGCCCATTGAAATTTGAATAACTGGTGGTTCTTTGGCTTCTTGATTTTGGAATCTAAATAATACAAATTCAAATTTTGAAATCTATATTTGTCTGTTCTCTCCGCCAAAACCTTCTGATCCCCCCCGGTCTCCTACATGTTCAAAAATGTTGAAGCTTCAATCTTGAAGAAACTAGCCTTCAAGATTATTCAAGCCTTCAAATCAGTAAGCATAACATGAACTAATTCTTGTTTTGCACCTCCTTGATCATTTTCCATGACTGATCATTTGTTTATATAAAAAAAACCTATAAAACCCTTCGTTTCTTTCAACATCAGACCATGCAAGAAGTATCTTCATCATTGAGAGCAGAGCATTATCGGGTAAAAAATTATGTTCATATAACTTATTTGATGTTTCTGCAATTCTTGATTATCTGACTCATCGTTATAAACCCAATCACATTATTCTTTACATCTTGGGTGCGGGGCTTCTCAAGTTGCCTACAGGTTCGTATCCCGTCTTTTTGTGATATCCTTTACATGTACAAATCTCTTCTATTTTGTCAAACTTGATAAGTGTTTCTTAACCTAAAATTTGAAATTTCTATGTTTATTAATGTGCGTGATGAATTTATGATTCTACATTCTAGGGTTTTTAACTACATCTGGGGATTTTTATTCTAAAAGGCATATTTATGTATGACATGTTCAAGGAACTTCATAATTTATTAGATGCCTTGTATAAGTTATGAAATATGTTTGAAAACCTTAAAGAAGTAACATGAACATAAATACTACGAGGGTTGTTGATGTGTTCAAAATATAATATATAAATTACATCAAATGCGACATAAAATCAACTCTTTTCTAGTACTAATGTTGGAAAAAGCTTGTTTTTTTGTTCCTTTTTAATAAACAGGGTTAAAAGAGCTTAAAAGAGCAAAAGAAGCAAAAAGGCAGCAAAAACCAACATAAAATGCAATAAAGAAGGATTGACCAACTTGTCAAGCCCCCTTTCACATCCAAACCCAAGAAATAACAATGACAGAAGCTCTGATACGGGGCCGTGCTCATCTAGCACGGGCCGTGCCCGGTGGGAATTCACTGCAGCAGATAAAGACAACAACAAAAGACAAATTCCAAGCTCAACACGGAGTCGTGCCAAGGTAACACGGGGCGTGGTCAACTCTTGGATTTCCAGAATCTGAAGAAGTACAGCAAGTACAATTGGCCACGGGCCGTGCCATTGACACACGTGATCATGTTAGTACAAGTCTGACACTGCAGTTAACGAATAAGAGAGAGACTGATGGCCACGGGGTTGTGCCAGGCGGGCACGGGCCGTGGTGGACATTCTGTTTTCAGCTATAAATAGGGATGCTTGGTTTCACTTCAACTCATCCCTTGGCAAACCACTTCTCTCTCATTTGCCACCACTCCACCACCACTACAACACCATCATCCACCACCATCACTTGGTGAAGACATATCTTTTGTGTATTTCTTTTATAATTTCCAATATTTGGCAACTTTTAATTGGGTATGTATTAATGACTTTAATAAATAGTTTTTTATATTGAAGGCGAATTTATTCAACCATTCTTCATATGTCGTTTATTCACATATTCATGTCTTTACGGTCTATATAAAGCATGTTAACTACTTGGAAGGAGGTTAGAAGGGTGGTTGGGTAATTCTATATCTCGTTCAGTGTATAGATCCTGCGAGAACCTGGTGCAAGTTTAGTACTACTCCATGGATTGGCCGGGAATGATTGGCCCGAATGAGAGTAAGAAATCACTTGCACCCCTTATTTACAAACTACTACTAAAACTTTAAACCAACCCCGCGAGGACTGTATCCCTGCTGACTCAGACCAATGGGTTGAGGGTGATCGCTGCCTGGAAGGGGGCCCACCTCATTTTGCATTAATACCTTACTTAATTATCTTTCAATATTCTGATCTAGTGGGATTGTATCTGTGACAACTGGCAAAAATAATGGTAATTCCGTACAACTTAAACACTTGATTTAACGTTAATTTCTCTCTTTACGATTTAATTATTGCATAATTAGGTCGTATAAGTTCTAGCAATCATAGGACATGGTTAAAAATGCTAAACAATATTAACAAAATCACTATGTCGCGAGAAAACCGCAAACTATGTCCTAATATGTTGGCAAAATGCTGAAAACACTATTCACCTGAGCACACTATTCATGCCAGCAAGTTCCGAAAACTGTCTGAACGAGCAACGAAGGGCATGAACGCGCTTTATAGACGAAATACAAATAAAGATCCCTAATTAGGGACACTAAACACCAAAACATATTAAACTTTCCAGAAAAAAAAATTTGTCCACAACACTAAAATACATCATTTTAGTGTCCGTAGAACTTGTAAATAATATTTTACATTCTATATAAGCTTAGGGATATCTATGGGATACCCGAAACATAAACTCCCGGTGCTACGCCGCAACTTTCACACATTGTCCGAATTCGAGCCGATAGGCAAATAAATTATATTCCTACCATCCAATCTCCTTAACTAAAAGGCTAGCGAACTAGTTACCGCTATTTTGGCGTCGTAAACACCTTGAATAGACGCCATAACCTCAACAATAAATTAAATCCATAGCTCCCGGTATTAAACTATAACTTTCGAATATCACCCGATATCGAACCGGTGAGCGAACTAGTGGTATTTTTACCATCCAAAGCCTATACCCACTAAACTAGTAAACTAATTAGACTTTATTTATAACCATAAACTATCATTAACCCCTAATTGCACTAATTAAACTAAGTACCTAAATATCTTCCATTATACCATTTATTCACATGTAATATTGTTAATAAAAAATATATATATAATAAACAATACCCACCCCCCATGATTCACGGCTATACACCCCCATACACTATAGATGTTGATTTTGATAGAAGTATGGTGATGGATGATTTCCTCTTAACTTAAAGATATGGTGCAACAATTATAACAACACCACCATCATTCTTCCTTATCTTTACAACACTTCAACAACCACAAAAACTTTCTTTTCCTCCTCCCTCCAATTCGGCAGCCCAACACTCCTATTTCTTTCTTTTTTTTCATTTACTAAATACCCCACATTAACCCATTTAAACCATTACAAGCTTATCCAAAGTGTATGCAAGCATGGAAGGCCATTAAGGAGCACTTTAGAGCTTTTATCATCCCACAATCTTCATCTTAAGCTTTGCAAAATTGTAAGACCCTACACACCCATTTTTTTAGCATGATTTGTTATGTAGATTATGTACAAAATGTTCATCTTGAACCCTACAACAAAACCAAGCTTAAAACTCTAATCTCACCATAAAAGTCTAATAAACAAGATGTATATTGTGTTGATTATGTTGTTTTGTGTTAGATGATACTTATGATTATGTTGACTATGTTAAAGTAGGTTGTTTACAAAGATGATCTTGTGTAAATTAGGCTAGTAAGGATGATCTAAACATTTTTATGTTTAGATCTTAACAAGATCATCATCCACATAATACATGAACTTTATATTAAACTTGAAAATGATTTATGGCCAAAATAACTTTTACAAAAAATTAAACATCATGCTTTACACTATAAAAGTGTTAAAAAGGTGTTATCAAGGTGGTTTAAGTGAAGGATCAAGACTCCAAAGTATGTTCATTTTTTTTAGTGAACTTGTTAGAAGATTTAATAAGTGTAATCACATTATTATTAAAAATGTGATTAAAAATATATAAACTTCAAAGATTATATGGATAATTATGTGGGAAATATTACTTGGAAAAGGTGTATTTTTGGAACTTGATTGGAAATTGATTGTGATTATAGGCTTAAACATGAAATTAATACGTATTCGAAATAACTGAACCCAGCACCTTCTTCATTCTATTTGCCATCACCTTAGAGATACTTTTGCTAATAATACCTATAAGGTTGATGGGTCTATAATCTTTCAATCCCACCGGAGTTTTCGACTTCGGAATCAAGGTGATAAATGATGAACTACACCCTTTACTAAACTCCCCATTATCAAAAAAGTGGTCAAATAAATTAACAAAGTCGTCCTCCAAGAAGGCCCAAAAAAACTTCACGAACCTGAAATTAAACCCGTCTGGGCCCGGAGCTCTGTCTGAACCACAATTGAAAATAGCCTCCTTTATTTCTTCTCGAGTGAAGCGCTCCACCATAGCATCACTCTCAACCGTCTGCAACTTCTTCAGATTATCACAAGTAAGAGGCGGGCTAACCTTTAAGTCATCTGCAAAATGCTCCCTAAAGTGTCTCAAAACCTCTTTTTTAACTAGAGCAGGTTTCGAGATCCAAACCCCATCAATCAAAAGACCCGGAATCGCATTTTTTGCCTTTCTACCATTTATAACCCCATGAAAAAAAGCTGTATTATCATCACCTTCCATAGCCCACTTGATCCTAGATTTCTGTCTGAGATCTCTATTTTCGCACATCTTCAAGTGATCAACACCTTTTTTACATTCCTCGAAAATCCATTGTTCCTCTTCCTCAAGACTCCTATACTCCATAGCAACTTCTAACTTTTCCAGATCTTCTTTTAGCCCCTTTAGTTCCTCCCCCTCTTTACCCAACGTATTCTTCCACCACTCTTTCAACGTGTGCCTCATAAACTTGAATTTAGCGTTAATAATCTCGTCAGGTTTACCATGGCCTGTATAACCATCAAGCGCTTCAATGAGCACTTTTTCACATCCATCCCTGCTTAACCAAGAGTTAAACCACCTAAATGGCTTGGGGCCATAATTAACATCAACCACAGTTAACAGCAAAGGACAATGGTCTGATTATCTTAGATGGCCTGATTATTGTTAATGAGATGATAGGGTGGATAAAAAAGACGGGCAAAAGGGCGTTTATGTTAAAGTTGGACTTCGAGAAGGCATATGATAATGTTAACTGGGGTTTCTTATTAAACACTCTTGGTCAAATGGGTTTTCATGGTAAGTGGTGTGAATGGGTGAAAGGTGTATTACAGTCGGCGAGATCGGCTATTTTGGTGAACGGGTCTCCCACGTTTGAATTCCAATGTCAAAAAGGAGTTCGACAAGGAGATCCGTTATCACCTTTTCTCTTCCTTGTAGTTATGGAGGTGCTTCACTGCTTGCTGGATAAGGCGGTTTCTGTAGGGGAAATTAAGGGGATTTATTTTGGTGAAGATAATGAGGTTTTGTCTCATATGTTTTACGCGGACGATGCTTTATTAGTTGGGGAGTGGTCTACAGAGAATTTGGTTAATGTTGCTCGAGTTCTCCGGGTGTTTCATGTTTGCTCGGGTCTTAAAATTAACCTTAATAAATCTTTCTTGTATGGCATAGGTGTTGACAGTATTGATGTGGAGTGTATGGCGGAGATGGTTGGGTGTAGAGCGGGGGCACTTCCTTTTGATTACTTGGGTATTCGGGTTGGCGCTAATATGTCTAGATGTTCCAATTGGAGTCCGGTGATAGAGACGGTTCAGAATAGGCTTTCTTCGTGGAA
This sequence comes from Helianthus tuberosus, assembly GCA_030545235.1. Taxonomy (NCBI): domain Eukaryota; kingdom Viridiplantae; phylum Streptophyta; class Magnoliopsida; order Asterales; family Asteraceae; genus Helianthus; species Helianthus tuberosus. Next base: position 58,158,761 of record CM060429.1, on the reverse strand, counting down.
GGCTAATTCTTTATCTATGGAAGGAAGGTTGACGCTTATAAAATCGGTGTTATCTAGCCTCCCTATATATTATTTATCTATTTTTAAGGCGCCGGGGAAAGTGTTAGATCGGATAGAAGCGTTGATGAGGAACTTCTTATGGTCCGGCACGGAGGAGTTTAAAAGAATTCACTGGGTAGCATGGGAGAAGGTGACAACCTCAAAGAAAGTTGAGGGGTTGGGTATTTCGCGTCTTAGAGATGTTAATGTTTCTCTTTTGGCGAAATGGGGGTGGAGATTTAATATTGAATCGGACGCCTTATGGAGAAGGTTTATTGAGTCTATTCACTGTGGGAGAGGTCTTTGGAGCTTCCTGCCGGTTAAGAAATCCTTACCAGGCTGTTGGAAGTCGTTGGTCTCTGCCTTGGAATCGACTCTAGTCCAAGGAAAGCCGATTACTCACTGGTCTAAGGGCAAGCTGGGCAATGGAGGTAAGCTGAGATTTTGGAATGATTTATGGTACGGGGACGTGGAGTTAAAAAATTGGTGGCCTGAGTTGTACAAGATTGATAAAAATAAAAAGTGTTTGGTTAAAGAGAGAATTGGGATTGGAAGTAAGGGTTTAAGGTTCTTGGCGAATTGGTATAGATATCCGCATACAGTAGCAGAAATATCGGAGTATCAAGATCTCGAAAGAATGCTCTTGAGATGCAAGTTATCGACGGCTGCAGACACTTGGGTTTGGGGGGACGGTGCTAATGAAAACTTCACTGTTGCTGGCTGCAAGATTCTGTTATCAAAGGATAGAGATGGGACGAGGGATACCAACTTTAAATGGGAAGCTTGGGTTCCGCTGAGGATTAATATTCATGCCTGGCGTGCTGATCAGGATAGAATACCAACAAATGCTGCTTTGATCAGAAGACAAGTTAACTTATCAGACGGTTTATGCCCAATGTGCAGCATGCAGAATGAGGATTTGGATCACTTGATGGTTAGATGCGGTTTCGCGTATGGTGTTTGGAGTGGTATAAGCAAGTGGTGCAGGTTAGATCCGATATTTGCTTATGACTATGATGATTTACTTTGCTTATATAAAAATGTTCATGGAGGAAAATGGAGAAGAAAAGTAGTGAGAGGTATTGTTATGATCGGGTCTTGGGCGATATGGAATGCTCGTAACGCTAAAATTTTTGAAAACAAAGAATTGAAGGTTATGGAGGTTGTGGCGGATATTAAATCAAAGGCTTTTCTATGGTTAAGAAATAGATCGAAGTTTAAATGTATAGTTTGGAAGGATTGGGCTAAGTATCCGTTGTATATGATTAGGTAATTTTGGCGGTGCTCGTGTTTTGAGCGCTAGCCGGTTTTAATGAAAGTCAATGTTCAAAAAAAAAAATGAAATTAATACTTTTTTTTAAACGTGGAAAATGCCATAGTGTAGGGGAAACTATGGCGAAATTTTCTAAAATATTAATCGCGATTAAAATGGGATTAACGGGATGATTAGCATGGTTAATCGTGATTAGTAAACTTAATTGTGATTAACAACCCTAAACGTGATTAGATAAACCCTAATGACGATGGTTAAGTCTTAACCATCCAAGAGTTATTTAAAACCTCAAAAGTTGTTTTTATGATAAAATGGGTAAAGTTATAAATATGACAAATTAATGTAATTTTTGGGAAGATTATAGGTATATACTTCAAATACTTTATTTGAAGTATAAAGTGTGTATATTAAGTGTATGTATTAGCCGTAGGAATACGTACCAAAATGAAATATACAACGCTTATAAAAATGTACACTTTCGCCACGACAAAAACATTACAAACATTCACAAGTGTGATATTGGTTGCGAACCTTCACGCCTACTTAAAATGCACAATTGTAACACCATAACTAAAGGCGCGGACATCGGACGATTCTTTGTGCTTCTACAACGAAAAATCAGAAAGTTTAACATTGAGCATAACGCCAAGTGTGATTAGAAAAATAACAAGTTACTAGGATAACTAGTAAAAGTTATCAAAATTCAATAAACACTAAATTGGGCTAAAAATATAACACTTTGGGCTTTTAAATAAATAGTGGGTTTAAGATAACATAAATTTTGGGCTAAGCCCAATTTCTTAAATATATGGGCAATGGCCCATTTCCATAAACCTTATAAAAGCCCATTTGTAATAAATAATATGGGCTAGGCCCAAAGACAAAATATATGGGTTAAGCCTAATGACACTAAAATGAGGGCTAGGCCCAATGAAAAATATATGTATAATTTTTATAAATATATATTATAAAAATACATTATAAATACGGTATACCTACACGTATAATACGGTATACCTACACGTATTATACGGTATACCTACACGTATAAATACGGCATACCTATCCGTATAAATACGGTATACGTACACGTTTAAAGCACACAAATACAAGTATACATACGGTACATGTATATGTATAAAAGACTCTAGTATACGATGATATACTCACATACACTTGTTGAAGCAACGTATTTCGACATTAAAAATAAATATTTTCAACACTTTTGTCGAATAAAGACATACACTTATATTTGCGTAACAAATATAAAGTCTTGAACCAAAGCATACACCTGAAACAAATGCCAACATATTACTAAAAATATACAAGCGTTCCAAAAACAAAATGAAAATAATAAACGTTCAAGATGAACAACGGGTACAAGGTCTAGGAAAGACCGACGTGTCTAATGAGTTAGAACCCTTGTAGGTTAACTTACGCTTACGAAACACAGTTGCTAGAGCTTATTGCTGGACGCAATACTGTGAGTTCATGTCCCCCTTTTCTTTTAACGTTTCAGTTTACAACTTTCGGGGGGGGGGGGGGGGGGAATACATGTCAAACTTAGGTATGATTAAGTTATGAAATGAACTCTTAGATCATGTGAGCATAGGCTGTAACTGAGGTGCCATTAATCCTTTTGAGGACCAAGGAACAAAGGTTAGATCTAATGGGTACGGGCGAGCCCCACTCACGGTCCAAGGGTGACCACTAGAGTGCTGTTGTGTCCACCGTCGAGAATTCGACACTTAAATTGCCTACGCGGGTTGAGTACCTCCTATGTCGTCACATATATTAATGTCCTTGCAAAACATTAATGATCAACATGTTCATAGACGCTTTACATACCTACTTATAAACTGAACTTTCAAATGTTTTTGAGATTCATTTGATGCGCATTACACATAAAACACATGAACTCGCTCAACTTTTGTTGATGTTTTCAAACTCACATGTATTTCAGGAAACTAATGAAACTTGGTGCTGGTGTTTACTATGAAGCTTTTGGAGTACAAGTCATCGATGTCATCCCTTTTGGAGGGTTTGGTCCATATATCTCATCTTCAATGAGATATAGGATGCAAAGCCTTATGTTTTAAACTTGTGTTGAACTCGTCTTTTGTAAAACTTATAACATATGTCGTTGGGCATTTTAAAAAATGTGTACTATTTTTATTATGTCAATGGATGAACATCGTATGTTTTTATTCATGTAGTTGTTTACTTATATCGTATGCAATGAGAACTAATCAAGTTCACACCATGCGCTTCCGCTAATGAACGGGTGTGACAGATTGGTATCAGAGCATCGATTGTAGCGAACTAGGATTCCTTCTCGAGTCTAGTCTACAATCACTAGGATCCTCTCACGAAAACATTTTGTGTTTGGAAAATGTTTTTCATTGCATATACAAAGGCACCAAGGTCCGATAATAAAACTCTTTTCAAGGAAACAATGCGAGGGCATTAATTGGGGCATAGTCTATATGAGATTGACTTGCCAAATTAGAACTGAAACACACAAGGACAATGTGATTACATGTGATATGCTACATTTACTTTCCCCATACATATATAATAAGTAATGTTATTATTTATTGATATATATATATATATATATGCATGTTGTACGGAATATTTTGCCGAAAATGAAATACCTTCGACTTCAAATTCTATTGTTGTTCTTGACTTGCGTGGTGAGAATATCAACCTCGCATCTATTGCGGAGCTTATGGAGGATGTAGTTACTAAGTGAGACCTTAAGCTTGATGCCGTAGAAGATGGTTGTTCTTCCCTTGAATGTGGAAGATGCCAGATTTCGGTAGTGACGACGACGAGGCGGAGGAGGCAACCTCGGACAACAACTCTATTTATGGGGCGAGGTCCCTGTGGCTTTTACGAATCATGATTGACGACACTCTTGTCCAGACCAGGAAGATGAAGTACTCATCTTGAAGGTGCCCCTCCAGCTACTATTGCTACAAATTGTCTTTATTTCTAGTTCGTCTAACGTTGTGCCATTTCGCGAGTAATGATAACGGATGTTAGCACGTGGACCATCATGAAGGTCCCTTCTATGTTGAAGGTATGAAGACAGTAGTGTCCCCCCCTCGATCTGATCATCTGCTCTGAACGAGAGAACATTAGGGTGACCATGCAAGGCAATTTATTATTTCGGGGGCCCACGTAATAACAACTGGTAGTGCATGGAAATCCGATGGGCTCTGCGGGTCAAGCTAATGATCACTATCTATTCAAAAATCTTAAGTTCTATCTGGTAGAACACTAGCTGGGGTGGTACTATAACACCCTACGACACCGGAAGATCACACGTATTTGTTCACACCTAGCATTCGAATTATATCACGAGTCAGTTGAGACTAGCCAACTAAACAAACAAAATTTGTTAGCCACCGCCACCACACCATACTGCACCTACCGACCCTGACATTTCTGTTCGAGCGCTCGACTTAGTGCTCCAAGAGTAAGTCAGTGCCCTCTCTTGCAGTGTCTACGAGCAGGAGGATGAGTGTGCCCATCTTCTCAGCTTGATCTATCCTTCACCACACCCCACCCCTCTTACTCCTTAGGTGAATATTGCAGATACTTTTGTTTGGGAGTTGCAGACTCACTTTCAGTGTATATATGAAGACCTAGTATGAGCTGAAGACACTTGAATATTTTGAAGACAAATGTGGAAGAAATAGACTTTACTATTTTTGTGTATTATGAACTTGTACGACCGGGGTGATGTAGCTTCGAGTCCTTTTGTTTCTTCTAAGAAACAATGTATCAAGTTGTCTAATTCATGAAAGCGAAGTAGTTTAATTTCTTACTACACATTGTTGCTGATATGTATGCCTGTGTTGCTTTTGTGATTGCATGTTTGGATGACGTGATGATTACCTATACATTATATATATATATACACCTTCATAGACAATATTTATTATTAAATATGTGTCTAACCTCCTTCGATGTCTTTTATTAAAGACAATGCCACCAAGGCGAAAGACCAACACGAACCCACTGCCAAGGACGGAAGCGGAACTGAATGAGCGCATCTCACAGGCGATTGCACAATACGAAGCCAACCGCTCCGAGCATAGCGGTGGTACTGGAGGTTCATCAGGAAACAATCCCCCTACTGGTTGCACGTACAAGCAGTTCCTAGACTGCAAACCTCTGAACTTCGATGGCACAGGAGGTGCCATAGCGTTTGTACGTTGGACCGAGAAGACAGACTCAGTCCTGAGAATGAGCAAATGTCTTCCTGAATAGAGGGTCACCTACATTTCTGGGCTATTCTTGGATGGAGCGCTTTCATGGTGGAACCTACAGATTCAGACTAAAGGAGAAACAGTTGCGTATGCTATGAGCTGGGACGAGCTCAAGGAACTAATGAGAAAGAAGTACTGTTCTAGGGCGCAGATTCAGAAACTTGAGATCGAGTTTTGGAATTTAAGAATGATCGGATCTGATATTGCTGGGTATATACAACGCTTCCATGATTTGTCAAGGGTTGTTCCCTACTTGGTGGACCCTGAATTTAAGCGGATTAAGAGGTTTATCTGGGGACTTGCTCCTGAAATTCTAAGCATGGTTACTTCTTCCAAGCCCCCTACAATCAGCGAGGCGATCGACTTGGCTGTCGCCCTCACCGAGGAGGCTCTTCGTTTAAACAAGTTTTCAAAGTCGGGCTCTAACAAAAAGGAGACTCATGTGGAGTCTACAAGTGATAACAAGCGAAAGTTTTCGAACTTAAGGAAATGCACTCAAGCAAACATCGACAACTAGAATGCGAACAAACGAAGGGAAGTGAACCCAACTCGTGGTACTAAAGCTTATGGAGCCACTAATGAGGCTAGTGGAAAAGGGTATTTGGGTTCCAAGCCTAAGTGTGATAAGTGCAAGTTTCACCACAATGGTCGATGTCCGAGAGCTAAGTGTGACAAATGTGGAAAGGAGGGGCACAACAAAGAAACATGTTGGGTAGGAATAAGAGGAAGAAATGCAAACCGAGGAGGAAACAACAACAATAATCAGGGCGGAAACAATAGCAACAACAACCAAGGTAGAAATGGTAATGGACGAGGCCAAGGTTGTTTTGGCTGCGGTGACTTAGGGCACTTTTTGAAGGATTGTCCTAAAGAAAATCAAGCCCGTGGAAGAGTCTTCACGATTGGAGCACGTGAAGCGCGTCAGGACCCGAACGTAGATACGGGTACGTTCTCTATAAACCATCACTTTGCATCCATTCTGTTTGATACTGGCGCCGACTTTAGTTTTATATCTATAGAATTTAAGAACATACTTGGTCTAGAGTCGAGTAAACTAGACGTCCCGTATTCTATAGAATTAGCGAATGGAAAATTAGTCAAAGCGGATGAGGTTATCAAGGGTTGTACACTCGAGCTTGGGGAGCGAAAATTTTCTATCAACTTCTTACCCGTTGAGCTGGGCAGCTTTGACGCGGTTGTTGGAATGGATTGGTTGTCCGACAACCGGGCATAAGTGGTTTGTCACGAGAAGACCATCCGCATCCCACTGCCGAATGAAGAAACGCTTATAATTCATGGGGAGAAACGCGAGACACCCCTGCGGATCATAAATTGCATGAAGACGCAAAAGTGTCTTCTAAAAGGCTGTATAGCCTTCCTCGCCCACATAGTTGATAAGGAAACCAAAGAGCCGAAGCTAGAAGACATGCCTGTCATGAAAGAATTTCCAGAGGTCTTCCCAGAAGACTTGCCTGGACTACCTCCACAACGTCAAGTGGAGTTTCGAATTGATTTGGTGCCAGGAGCGGCACCAGTGGCGAAATCACCATATCGGTTAGCTCCGTCTGAAATGCAGGAGTTATCTACTCAGCTGCAAGAGCTGCTAGATAAGGGATTTATTAGACCGAGTTTCTCTCCTTGGGGAGCTCCGGTATTATTTGTTAAAAAGAAAGACGGCAGTTTTCGCATGTGCATTGACTATAGGGAGTTAAACAAGCTGACCATCAAGAACCGATATCCCTTACCAAGAATTGATGACTTATTCGACCAACTACAAGGTTCCAGCTACTACTCCAAGATCGATCTGAGGTTGGGTTACCATCAGTTGAGAATACAAGAGGAAAGTATCCCCAAAACGGCCTTTAGGACTCGTTATGGACTTTACGAGTTTCTTGTTATGCCGTTCGGTTTAACCAACGCACCGACGGTATTCATGGACCTCATGAACCGCGTATGTAAGCCGTATTTGGACAAGTTCGTGATTGTGTTTATTGACGATATTCTAATATACTCGCGAACCAAGGAGGAACACGAGCAACATCTGCGAGCTATTTTGGAACTCTTGAGAAAAGAACAATTGTATGCAAAGTTTTCAAAGTGCGAATTTTGGATTCGCGAGGTACAATTCCTAGGTCATGTGGTAAATGAGAAGGGAATTCATGTCGACCCGGCAAAGATTGAGGCGATTAAGAATTGGGAGGCGCCCAGGACCCCTACTGAGATACGACAGTTTCTGGGATTAGCGGGCTATTATAGACGATTCATAGAGAACTTTTCGAAAATTGCCCAACCGCTAGCGTCCCTAACACAAAAGGACAAGAAATTTGATTGGGGAGAGAAACAAGAGGCGGCCTTTCAATTGCTGAAGGATAAGCTTTGTGACGCGCCTATTTTATCCTTACCCGACGGTACCGATGACTTCATGGTTTATTGTGATGCATCGCATCAAGGTCTTGGTTGTGTGTTGATGCAACGGGACAAAGTCATTGCGTACGGGTCTCGTCAGTTAAAGGTGCATGAGAAAAACTATACCACGCACGATCTGGAGCTAGGTGCGGTGGTATTCGCGTTAAAGATCTGGCGTCACTACTTATATGGTACTCGTTGCACAATATTTACAGATCACAAGAGTTTGCAACATATATTCGATCAGAAGGATTTAAATATGCGGCAACGACTATGGGTCGAGTTATTGAACTATTATGATTGTGAGATACAGTATCACCCGGGCAAGGCAAACGTTGTGGCGGACGCCTTGAGCCGCAAGGAACGTGTAAAACCTCTAAGGGTGCGAGCCTTAGAATTGACCATACAAAACGATCTCACTTCTCGGATTCACGATGTTCAACAAGAGGCGCTTAAACCAGAAAATATACAAGCCGAATCCTTACGAGGAATGGAAGCACAATTGGTGCCAAAGGAGGATGGAACACTATACTTTATGGGATGAATTTGGGTCCCGTTCTTTGGCGAACTACGAACCATTATCTTGGACGAAGCACACAAGTCAAGGTACTCTATACATCCGGGTTCGGATAAGATGTACCAAGATTTAAAAGAATTTTATTGGTGGCCTAAGCTTAAAAGCGACATTGCTGCTTATGTTGGGAAATGCCTTACCTGCGCCAAGGTTAAGGCGGAATATCAAAAGCCTTCGGGTTTGCTACAACAACCTGAAATTCCCGTATGGAAATGGGAACAAATCTCGATGGACTTCATTACAAAGTTACCCCGAACCTCGAGAGGCCATGATATGATTTGGGTAATTGTAGATCGACTTACAAAGACCGCACATTTTCTACCGATCAGTGAGAAGGATAGCACTAAGAAACTGGCCGAAATATATCTCAAGGAGATTGTGGCACGGCATGGAGTGTCTATTTCTATTATATCAGACCGCGATGGTCGATTCGTGTCAAGAATATGGCAATCATTCCAAAAGGCCTTTGGATCACAACTGAATCTTAGTACGGCCTTTCACCCTCAACGGACGGCCAAAGTGAATGAACGATACAAACTTTGGAGGACATGTTGCGTGCTTGTGTGATTGACTTGGGTGGAAACTGGGATACTCACTTGCCTTTAGTGGAGTTCTCCTACAATAATAGCTATCACACTAGCATTCAGGCCGCCCCATTTGAAGCGTTATATGGACGAAAGTGTCGGTCCCCGCTATGTTGGGTGGAGACCGGGGATAAACAACTCATTGGTCCGGATTTGGTCCAGGAAACAACAGACAAGATCATTCAGATACGAGACCGTATCAAGATGGCTCGCGATAGACAAAAGAGCTACGCCGACAAACGACGCAAACCATCAGCTTTCGAGGTCGGAGACATGGTATTGTTAAAAGTCTCGCCTTGGAAGGGCGTAGTAAGATTGGGTAAACGTGGAAAGTTGAACCCGCGTTACATTGGACCCTTCAAAATATTGGAAAAGATCGGAACTGTTGCGTACAAGTTGGAACTACCAGAAGAACTGAGCAGTGTACACGACACGTTTCACGTGTCAAATCTCAAGAAAAGTCCTACACAAGAAACCGTAGTCATCCCAGCAGATGAGATACATGTCAATGAAAAACTCCAATTTACTGAAGAACCTGTTGAGGTTACGGACTGGAAGGTCCACATGACACGCAGGAATCGTAGGAGGCTAGTTAAAGTTCGTTGGAACTCGCGTCACGGTCCCGAGTATACGTGGGAACGCGAAGATCAAATGAAATCCAAGTACCCTCACCTGTTTCCAGACTCCCCTGCAACCGGTAGCACGACTCGAATTTCGGGACGAAATTCTTCTAACGGGGGGAGAATGTGACAACTGGCAAAAATAATGGTAATTCCGTACAACTTAAACACTTGATTTAACGTTAATTTCTCTCTTTACGATTTAATTATTGCATAATTAGGTCGTATAAGTTCTAGCAATCATAGGACATGGTTAAAAATGCTAAACAATATTAACAAAATCACTATGTCGCGAGAAAACCGCAAACTATGTCCTAATATGTTGGCAAAATGCTGAAAACACTATTCACCTGAGCACACTATTCATGCCAGCAAGTTCCGAAAACTGTCTGAACGAGCGACGAAGGGCATGAACGCGCTTTATAGACGAAATACAAATAAAGATCCCTAATTAGGGACACTAAACACCAAAACATATTAAACTTTCCAGAAAAAAAAATTGTCCACAACACTAAAATACATCATTTTAGTGTCCGTAGAACTTGTAAATAATATTTTACATTCTATATAAGCTTAGGGATATCAATGGGATACCCGAAACATAAACTCCCGATGCTACGTCGTACTTTCACACATTGTCCGAATTCGAGCCGATAGGCAAATAAATTATATTCCTACCATCCAATCTCCTTAACTAAAAGGCTAGCGAACTAGTTACCGCTATTTTGGCGTCGTAAACACCTTGAATAGACGCCATAACCTCAACAATAAATTAAATCCATAGCTCCCGGTATTAAACTATAACTTTCGAATATCACCCGATATCGAACCGGTGAGCGAACTAGTGGTATTTTTACCATCCAAAGCCTATACCCACTAAACTAGTAAACTAATTAGACTTTATTTATAACCATAAACTCATTAACCCCTAATTGCACTAATTAAACTAAGTACCTAAATATCTTCCATTATACCATTTATTCACATGTAATATTGTTAATAAAAAATATATATATAATAAACAATACCCACCCCCCATGATTCACGGCTATACACCCCCATACACTAGAGATGTTGATTTTGATAGAAGTATGGTGATGGATGATTTTCTCTTAACTTAAAGATATGGGGCAACAATTATAACAACACCACCATCATTCTTCCTTATCTTTACAACACTTCAACAACCACAAAAACTTTCTTTTCCTCCTCCCTCCAATTCGGCAGCCCAACACTCCTATTTCTTTCTTTTTTTTTCATTTACTAAATACCCCACATTAACCCATTTAAACCATTACAAGCTTATCCAAAGTGTATGCAAGCATGGAAGGCCATTAAGGAGCACTTTAGAGCTTTTATCATCCCACAATCTTCATCTTAAGATTTGCAAAATTGTAAGACCCTACACACCCATTTTTTTAGCATGATTTGTTATGTAGATTATGTACAAAATGTTCATCTTGAACCCTACAACAAAACCAAGCTTAAAACTCTAATCTCACCATAAAAGTCTAATAAACAAGATGTATATTGTGTTGATTATGTTGTTTTGTGTTAGATGATACTTATGATTATGTTGACTATGTTAAAGTAGGTTGTTTACAAAGATGATCTTGTGTAAATTAGGCTAGTAAGGATGATCTAAACATTTTTATGTTTAGATCTTAACAAGATCATCATCCACATAATACATGAACTTTATATTAAACTTGAAAATGATTTATGGCCAAAATAACTTTTACAAAAAATTAAACATCATGCTTTACACTATAAAAGTGTTAAAAAGGTGTTATCAAGGTGGTTTAAGTGAAGGATCAAGACTCCAAAGTATGTTCATTTTTTTTAGTGAACTTGTTAGAAGATTTAATAAGTGTAATCACATTATTATTAAAAATGTGATTAAAAATATATAAACTTCAAAGATTATATGGATAATTATGTGGGAAATATTACTTGGAAAAGGTGTATTTTTGGAACTTGATTGGAAATTGATTGTGATTATAGGCTTAAACATGAAATTAATACGTTTTTTTTAAACGTGGAAAATGCCATAGTTTAGGGGAAACTATGGCGAAATTTTCTAAAATATTAATCGCGATTAAAATGGGATTAATGGGATGATTAGCATGGTTAATCATGATTAGTAAACTTAATTGTGATTAACAACCCTAAACGTGATTAGATAAACCCTAATGACGATGGTTAAGTCATAACCATCCAAGAGTTATTTAAAACCTCAAAAGTTGTTTTTATGATAAAATGGGTAAAGTTATAAATATGACAAATTAATGTAATTTTTGGGAAGATTATAGGTATATACTTCAAATACTTTATTTGAAGTATAAAGTGTGTATATTAAGTGTATGTATTAGCCGTAGGAATACGTACCAAAATGAAATATACAACGCTTATAAAAATGTACACTTTCGCCACGACAAAAACATTACAAACATTCACAAGTGTGACATTGGTTCCGTACCTTCACGCCTACTTAAAATGCACAATTGTAACACCATAACTAAAGGCGCGGACATCGGACGATTCTTTGTGCTTCTACAATGAAAAATCGGAAAGTTTAACATTGAGCATAACGCCAAGTGTGATTAGAAAAATAACAAGTTACTAGGATAACTAGTAAAAGTTATCAAAATTCAATAAACACTAAATTGGGCTAAAAATATAACACTTTGGGCTTTTAAATAAATAGTGGGTTTAAGATAACATAAATTTTGGGCTAAGCCCAATTTCTTAAATATATGGGCAATGGCCCATTTCCATAAACCTTATAAAAGCCCATTTGTAATAAATAATATGGGCTAGGCCCAAAGACAAAATATATGGGTTAAGCCTAATGACACTAAAATGAGGGCTAGGCCCAATGAAAAATATATGTATAATTTTTATAAATATATATTATAAAAATACATTATAAATACGGTATACCTACACGTATAATACGGTATACCTACACGTATTATACGGTATACCTACGCGTATAAATACGGCATACCTATCCGTATAAATACGGTATACGTACACGTTTAAAGCACACAAATACAAGTATACATACGGTACATGTATATGTATAAAAGACTCTAGTATACGATGATATACTCACATACACTTGTTGAAGCAACGTATTTCGACATTAAAAATAAATATTTTCAACACTTTTGTCGAATAAAGACATACACTTATATTTGTGTAACAAATATAAAGTCTTGAACCAAAGCATACACCTGAAACAAATGCCAACATATTACTAAAAATACACAAGCGTTCCAAAAACAAAATGAAAATAATAAACGTTCAAGATGAACAACGAGTACAAGGTCTAGGAAAGACCGACGTGTCTAATGAGTTAGAACCCTTGTAGGTTGACTCACGCTTACGGAACACGGTTGCTAGAGCTTATTGCTGGACGCAATACTGTGAGTTCATGTCCCCCTTTTCTTTTAACGTTTCGGTTTACAACTTTCGGGGGGGGGGGGGGGGAATACATGTCAAACTTAGGTATGATTAAGTTATGAAATGAACTCTTAGATCATGTGAGCATAGGCTGTAACTGAGGTGCCATTAATCCTTTTGAGGACCAAGGAACAAAGGTTAGATCTAATGGGTACGGGCGAGCCCCACTCACGGTCCAAGGGTGACCACTAGAGTGCTGTTGTGTCCACCGTCGAGAATTCGACACTTAAATTGCCTACGCGGGTTGAGTACCTCCTATGTCGTCACATATATTAATGTCCTTGCCAAACATTAATGATCAACATGTTCATAGACGCTTTACATACCTACTTATAAACTGAACTTTCAAATGTTTTTGAGATTCATTTGATGCGCATTACACATAAAACACATGAACTCGCTCAACTTTTGTTGATGTTTTCAAACTCACATGTATTTCAGGAAACTAATGAAACTTGGTGCTGGTGTTTACTATGAAGCTTTTGGAGTACAAGTCATCGATGTCATCCCTTTTGGAGGGTTTGGTCCATATATCTCATCTTCAATGAGATATAGGATGCAAAGCCTTATGTTTTAAACTTGTGTTGAACTCGTCTTTTGTAAAACTTATAACTTATGTCGTTTGGCATTTTAAACAATGTGTACTATTTTTATTATGTCAATGGATGAACATCGTATGTTTTTATTCATGTAGTTGTTTACTTATATCGTATGCAATGAGAACTAATCAAGTTCACACCGTGCGCTTCCGCTAATGAACGGGTGTGCCAGTATCCTTGCTGACTCAAACCACTAGGTTGAGGGTAACGTCGCCTTCAAAAGAGGGGCCTACTACTATAGCTAAGATAATCTCTTAAAATGCCCAAAGTGCGGAAATCATCAAAAGGGTACATGAAAGATAAGTCGGATCCAAGTGATTCTTTCTTGTCTATCTATTTTTATTTTATTTTATTTTCTGTTTTTATCTTTTTATTAGTTAAAAAATCTTTTCTCAAAGTTTGGTTCGATAAGACGTTGACGATAAGCCGTTATTAAAAGCTCTTGTGTCCTTGGATGACCTCAGTATCTTGCCGTCACTATACTACGTCCGCGATCGGTGCACTTGCCCTAACGTGTGTAGAGTGATAGTAAAATATCGTTTTTTTATAAATTTAAAACTTGAAATCGGCGAGTTAAAATAGAGCTAAAAATAGACATAAAAATATACTCACACCGACACATGGTAGTTGTTTATAGGCTTGCATATGAGAATTTTAGTATAAAATGAGCATTTTTGCCTGATGTGGCCTAATTACTATAAATTAATAAAGAGGTAAATTAACCAAATGGGTTTTAGTTGTTATGAGCTTGCATATTTATAAGCTGATGATTTTTTATGTTTTAGTATTAGACAACTTCATTATCATGTATAGTTTGGTGATTATGTTCATAGTTGGTGATTTGGGTTAAAGAATAATCGATTTAAAGTTAGTAGAAATCCGAAACCTGCCAAGTGTTTGATAAAATGTGTCACACCCCCAAAATCCACCATGCGGAGTATCACCGCTTGGAGGCGTGACATGACCAGGATCGAGCCACCAATCATATTGAACAATTCAATTAAGTAAATAAAACCAAACATAATACGATTGGTGACCAAAGCTAGTTAACCTTGTTTGGTTTAAACAGCGGAAGCGTAAACGTGAGTTCAAAACATAAGTTCACAGTTCATAAGTTTAAAGTCTCAAACATAAGTTCCATAGGTTTATAAAGTTCAATTATTAAGTATGGGATATAACAACCCATGTTCCACAACGACTCCTTCCCTGTGCAAGCTCCAAGCATTTAGCGACCTGTAAGGCATGTAACAACTAGTCAACAACAAAGTTGAGTGAGTTCACGTTTGGTTGTTTAGTTAATGAGTTCGTATCAGGAATCGGAAGTTCGTTTCATAACCAAGTATTACCCATTATTCTTGATTCCCAAACCTTTACGATATTTAGTGGGGGCTTCCCATTATGTATGTTACTAGACTAGGCGTATCCATAAGAGTCCTTCCCAATCCGAGGACGGTGTTAAGTATGAGTGTACGTAGGTTTTACGTACGTGCCCTTCTCATCCGAGGACAGTAGTGAGTGTGAGTGTACGTAGGTTTTACGTACGTGCCCTTCTCATCTGAGGACAGTAGTGAGTGTACGTAGGTTTTACGCACGTGCCCTTCTCATCCGAGGACAGTAGTAGGTAGTCTAGTAGTGTTGGTAATATAAATAGAGTGATAGTACGAGTAGTTATTCAATCCCATTCCCAACCACCGGGAATCCCATGCCTTAGTAAGGGTGTGAACTCACCTCGGTTTGCTCGGTTAGATTCTCAATATAGCTAACAGTCAAGGTCGGTCAATCACGTCCACTAGCACAAGGCTAGGAGGGTTCGAGTGTAGAAAAGTGGTGGTTAAAAGCGAATAGAGAAGGTCCTTCCACTTCCGAACGCACCGAGCTTCGTTGTATGACCCGTAGCACCTTTGAGTGTATGTAAAATGGCTTGATCAAGACTTGATGGTGGTTGTATGGTGGGAGGTGGTGGCTGCCGTAGGTGATGGAGAGAAGAAGGAGAGAGTTTGTTGTTGTTGGGTGGTTGATGAAAGAGATTGGTTAACTAGTGTGCCAATTTATAAACCAATTCCAAGATTAACCATTGTATAATGTGCATTCTAGATATGGGACATGAATAAATAAAATAATCATAAAATTTGTGGAGTGTGTCCCACATGGGGACCGATTTGGTTGAAGGGGGGGGGGGGTATTAGTTTGATTTCAATCATACAGTTAGTAACTAGTTATGTTAATTAGAACTTTAAGCTAGTTACTAGTGTGTTATGTAATATAACGGGTGTTAGGGTGTTCGGGGACCCTAACTGGCTCAGAAAAGGATAAACAATGTCATTGCAATTATTTTTGTGTTCCGGGTAAAGTCCGGTTGTTCGGTTCGATACTGTTCCGTTAAACCGTTTAATTAATCCGTAAGGCGTCCTACTTATATATTTTTGCAACGTTTTTACTTTCTAACACTTAGGAAAATATAACGGACTATTTAGTGACCTTTCTGTACACTATTAGTATATTAACAAATACGTGTAAGCATAACACAGATATCAGAAAGCAGTTAAGTGATTCCACACAGTCGTCAAGCACATTAATTATTATTAATAAACTGTACGGTTACATGTAAATTCGAGGGTTGTCACATTCTCCCCCTGTTAAGAGAATTTCGTCCCGAAATTTAGCGCGTGGTTACTGAGGAAGCTAGTTAAGTTGCGTTGTTTTCCAGATTTTCCTGGGGTGTCACATCATCCCCCCGTTGATTTGGAATTTCGTCCCGAAATTCTGCGGTAGCTTCAGCCTCAGTAGTGGTTGCGTTTTTCTTAAACAGTTGGGGATACTTGAGTTTCATTTGGTCTTCTCGTTCCCAGGTATACTCTGGGCCACGACGAGCATTCCAACGAACTCGAACGAGAGGTATTCTTGTGTGCTTGAGAATCTTAACATCTCGATCAGTAATCTCTACTGGTTCCTCGACGAACCGCAGCTGGTCGTCGATTGTGAGTTCCTTGAGAGGAACTATGAAGGGCTCATCTGACAGACACTTCTTCAGATTTGATACGTGGAATACGTTGTGAACTCCGCTGAGTTCTTCAGGTAGATCCAACCTGTAGGCGACTTGGCCAATTTTCTCAATGACTTTGAACGGTCCGATATAACGCGGATTGAGTTTGCCTCGTTTGCCAAAGCGGACTACACCTTTCCAAGGTGAGACTTTGAGTAGCGCTCGATCCCCAACCTGGAGCTCGAGTGGTTTTCTTCCCTCATCAGCATAGCGTTTCTGACGGTCACGAGCTGCCGCCATTCGCTGTCGTATCTGAGCAATTTTCTCGGTGGTATCTACCACATGTTCTGGGCCAGTGATTTGGCTGTCACCAACTTCTGCCCAACAGAGAGGCGATCGGCATTTGCGTCCGTACAATGCCTCAAACGGAGCGGCTTGGATGCTGGTGTGGTAGCTGTTGTTATATGAGAACTCCACTAGCGGGAGGTGCTTTTCCCAGCCGTTACCAAAATCGATTACACATGCCCTAAGCATGTCTTCAAGGGTTTGGATGGTGCGTTCAGATTGCCCATCCGTCTGCGGGTGATAAGCGGTGCTCATATCTAAACGTGAGCCAAAGGACTTGTGCATTGCTTGCCACAGTTCAGAAGTAAAACGTGCGTCACGATCAGATATAATAGAGATGGGCACTCCGTGCCTTGATACCACTTCCTTTAGGTAAATGTCTGCAAGAGTAGAAAACTTATCCGTTTCCTTGATGGCCAGAAAATGTGCAGACTTGGTTAATCGATCTACGATCACCCAAATGGTATCGTTTCCGCGTTGAGATCTGGGCAGGCCGGTAACGAAATCCATGGAAATTTGCTCCCATTTCCATTTCGGGATCTCCGGTTGTTGAAGTAGGCCTGATGGTTTCTGATATTCAGACTTGACTCTCGCACAAGTCAAGCACTTACTGACGTAGGTTGCTATGTGGGCTTTCATGCCAGGCCACCAATACGTAGTCTTGAGGTCGTGGTACATCTTGTCTGAACCAGGGTGTACAGAATAACGAGACTTATGTGCTTCATCCATCACAAGCTCGCGTAAGTTGCCATAAAATGGAACCCAGATGCGTCCGTTAACATAGTAGGCACCGTCTCCCTTTTGTTCTAGCCGCTGCCTCGATCCTCGTAGGGACTCAGCCCTGATGTTTTCTGCTTTCAATGCTTCGACCTGGGCATCTCGAATCTGAGCGGGAAGGTTGGATTGGATGGTAAGCTGTAATGCTCGTACACGCTTAGGTAAAGTATCCTTTCGACTGAGGGCGTCAGCCACAACATTGGCTTTGCCTGGATGATACTTGATAGCGCATTCGTAATCATTCAAGAGTTCGACCCATCGGCGTTGTCGCGTGTTTAACTCTTTTTGCTTGAAGATATGCTCGAGACTCCTGTGGTCGGTGTAAATGGTGCACTTGGTACCGTACAGGTAATGTCTCCATATCTTAAGTGCGAATACAACTGCTCCCAGCTCCAGATCGTGAGTAGTGTAGTTTCTTTCGTGAACTTTAAGTTGGCGTGATGCGTAGGCAATGACCTTGTCACGTTGCATCAATACGCAACCAAGTCCTTGGATGGAAGCGTCGCAATAAACCACGAAATCATCGGTGCCTTCTGGCAATGAGAGGATAGGCGCGCTACAAAGTCTATCCTTTAGATGTTGAAACGCGGACTCCTGTGCATCACCCCAACGATAGATGACACCCTTCTGAGTCAGTGAAGTGAGAGGTTGCGCAATCTTGGAGAAATCTTTTATAAACCTTCTGTAATATCCGGCCAAACCCATGAATTGGCGGATTTCTGTTGGTGTGCGGGGTGCGGGCCAGTTCTTGATCGATTCAACCTTAGATGGATCCACATGAATTCCATCCTTGTTTACCACGTGGCCTAGAAAGTGGACTTCGCGAAGCCAGAAATCACATTTCGAAAACTTGGCATACAACCGTTCTTTTCGAAGAAGTTCCAGCATAAGTCGTAGATGCTGCTCGTGTTCCTCCTGACTCTTAGAATAGATCAGGATATCATCGATGAACACAATAACGAACTTATCCAGGTAAGGCTTGCACACTCGGTTCATGAGATCCATGAAGACTGTCGGTGCATTCGTCAGCCCGAATGGCATAACCAGAAACTCGTAATGGCCGTAACGAGTTCTGAATGCTGTTTTGGAGACGTCCTCATCTCGGACTCTCAGCTGATGGTATCCCGATCTCAAATCAATCTTGGAGTAATAGCTCGACCCTTGCAACTGGTCAAACAAGTCGTCAATACGTGGAAGAGGATAACGATTCTTCACAGTCACCTTGTTAAGCTCGCGATAGTCAATACACATTCTGAAAGTACCATCTTTCTTCTTCACGAACAGTACTGGAGCTCCCCAGGGTGAAGAGCTCGGACGTATAAAACCCTTTTCCAAGAGTTCTTGTAGCTGTGTGGACAGTTCTTCGAGTTCTGATGGGGCTAGACGATATGGTGCTCGAGCTACTGGCGCTGCTCCAGGAGCTAGCTCGATTTGGAACTCAACTTGGCGATGAGGAGGAAGACCAGGTAATTCCTCAGGAAATACCTCGGGAAATTCGCGCACAATAGGGATGTCTTCAATTCTCTTCTCTTCCGTGGATGTGTCAGTAACGAGTGCTAAAATGGCAGTGTGGCCCTTTCGCAAACACTTCTGGGCCTTAAGGAAAAAGATGATGCCTTCGACAGCACCACTCTTGTCGCCACGAATCACGAGGGGTTCTTTATCAGAACGAGGAATGCGGATGATTTTCTCCTTGCAAACAATCTCCGCTTGATGATGAGATAACCAATCCATCCCAATAACGACGTCGAAACTACCAAGTGTGATAGGAACAAGATCGATAGGGAAAGTCTGACCAGCTAAGACGAGGTTACAACCTTTAACTATGTGTGTGGCTTCAAGACTTTTACCGTTAGCTAGCTCTACCGTGTGTTTGGTGTTCAGGAGTGTTGGGGTGCGCTTAAGAATTTGGCTAACTTTCACGGACACATAACTAGTATCGGCACCCGAATCGAATAAAACAGTAACGAAGAAGTCGTCAAGAAGAAACTTACCCATCACAACGTTGGGATCGTTCCTTGCTTCTCCTTGACCAATCACGAACACACGACCCCTGGCACCGTTGCCATCATTGTTTCCTCCATTGTTGCCCCCATTATTGTTCCCGTTTCCTTGGTTGTGATTCTGATTCTGATTTAACTGCGGGCAGTGTCTCTTGAAGTGATCTTCAGCACCACACTGAAAGCATCCCTTGTTGCCCTGTTGCTGTTGCTGATTCTGCGGTGCTTGCTGTTGCTGCTGACGATTCTGATTCGTAGGCCGTGGGTTCCTGCAATCCTTGGCTTCATGACCCATCTTGAGACACCTCTGACAGTGTCCCTTGTTGCACTGACCACTGTGGTGTCTGTTGCATTTGTTGCACTTTGGGTGGTTTCCTCGATATCCACCCTGCCCTTGACTACCAGAAAAGTGCTGACCAGGGCTCCTATGGTCCTCAGTCCTTCGTTGCTGAGACTGAGACTGAACAGAGGCAGAGCCTTTGCCGGAATTCCCATCCCATTTTCGTTTGTTGTCGGTAGGTGCATCAGAAGTAGCAGCACCAATACGCTTGGGTAGTCTGTTTTGTTCCACTGCCTGGTCGGTGAGACGATGAGCCAATTTGACGACTTGCTGGATGGTACCCAAGTTGGCTGAAGTCACATGACTTTGAATCGCTGGTGCAAGGCCCTTGAGGTAAAGCTCAATACGTTTGATGGGAGGGTCCACCATAGTTGGGCACAGGATGGCCAGTTCATTCGACCTCTTGGTATACGCCTCAATCTCAGATCCTGTCATCTTCAGATTGTAAAATTCCACTTCTAGCTTGTGGATGTCATCCCGACTACAGTACTCCTCTTTGATCAGCTCTTTGAAACCATTCCAGGGCGTGGCATTAGCAACTGCCAGTCCTAGTAGTTGAACCTGTGCCTTCCACCAGGTTAACGCAGCTCCTTCAAGTGTTCCGGTAGCATATTTCACCCTACGGTCTTCGGGGCATTCGCACATCTCGAAAACTGTCTCAAGCTTTTCAAACCAGTGAAGAAGGCCCACTGCTCCTTCGGTGCCACTGAAAGTGGTAGGTCGACAGTCCATGAACGTCTTGAACGTGCACACAGGAGGTTGAGCATGTTGACCTGTTGCGCGAGAATAGAAGACAAGATTAAGCACGAGGGTTGGTTTGAGAAGGTAGGATCTAAATGTCCTATGGTGAGTTGGTATGGCAGGTTATACCTCCTGCAGGGTTAGCTGCGAGTGCCTCCGCAACTCGTTCGTTGATCAAAGCCGTCAACTGGGCTTGAGTGAGGTTGATACGTCCTTCGCGTCCGCTCATGATCTTCATAATGAAGCAACGTAAGTGAGGAAAGTGTCGCGAAAGTGTGTAAGTGTGGGACGACATTAGAGAGTATGCACACGAGGTTCAAATAGCAATTATCACGTTATCTAATGCACAATGAGAACTATCTAACCGACCATATAACATAATCATACCACTTATGGTGTCGAGTCTTGCACGTGGAGCGAAGCGTCGTTGTGGATCGTTGAGCACTGTACAGGTTATAGTCTGGTTTTAATGAAAACTTTTCCCTTATTAAAACCAAGTTCTCTATAGCCAATGGCTCTGATACCAATCTGTCACACCCCCAAAATCCACCATGCGGAGTATCACCGCTTGGAGGCGTGACATGACCAGGATCGAGCCACCAATCATATTGAACAATTCAATTAAGTAAATAAAACCAAACATAATACGATTGGTGACCAAAGCTAGTTAACCTTGTTTGGTTTAAACAGCGGAAGCGTAAACGTGAGTTCAAAACATAAGTTCACAGTTCATAAGTTTAAAGTCTCAAACATAAGTTCCATAGGTTTATAAAGTTCAATTATTAAGTATGGGATATAACAACCCATGTTCCACAACGACTCCTTCCCTGTGCAAGCTCCAAGCATTTAGCGACCTGTAAGGCATGTAACAACTAGTCAACAACAAAGTTGAGTGAGTTCACGTTTGGTTGTTTAGTTAATGAGTTCGTATCAGGAATCGGAAGTTCGTTTCATAACCAAGTATTACCCATTATTCTTGATTCCCAAACCTTTACGATATTTAGTGGGGGCTTCCCATTATGTATGTTACTAGACTAGGCGTATCCATAAGAGTCCTTCCCAATCCGAGGACGGTGTTAAGTATGAGTGTACGTAGGTTTTACGTACGTGCCCTTCTCATCCGAGGACAGTAGTGAGTGTGAGTGTACGTAGGTTTTACGTACGTGCCCTTCTCATCTGAGGACAGTAGTGAGTGTACGTAGGTTTTACGCACGTGCCCTTCTCATCCGAGGACAGTAGTAGGTAGTCTAGTAGTGTTGGTAATATAAATAGAGTGATAGTACGAGTAGTTATTCAATCCCATTCCCAACCACCGGGAATCCCATGCCTTAGTAAGGGTGTGAACTCACCTCGGTTTGCTCGGTTAGATTCTCAATATAGCTAACAGTCAAGGTCGGTCAATCACGTCCACTAGCACAAGGCTAGGAGGGTTCGAGTGTAGAAAAGTGGTGGTTAAAAGCGAATAGAGAAGGTCCTTCCACTTCCGAACGCACCGAGCTTCGTTGTATGACCCGTAGCACCTTTGAGTGTATGTAAAATGGCTTGATCAAGACTTGATGGTGGTTGTATGGTGGGAGGTGGTGGCTGCCGTAGGTGATGGAGAGAAGAAGGAGAGAGTTTGTTGTTGTTGGGTGGTTGATGAAAGAGATTGGTTAACTAGTGTGCCAATTTATAAACCAATTCCAAGATTAACCATTGTATAATGTGCATTCTAGATATGGGACATGAATAAATAAAATAATCATAAAATTTGTGGAGTGTGTCCCACATGGGGACCAATTTGGTTGAAGGGGGGGGGGGGGGGGGTATTAGTTTGATTTCAATCATACAGTTAGTAACTAGTTATGTTAATTAGAACTTTAAGCTAGTTACTAGTGTGTTATGTAATATAACGGGTGTTAGGGTGTTCGGGGACCCTAACTGGCTCAGAAAAGGATAAACAATGTCATTGCAATTATTTTTGTGTTCCGGGTAAAGTCCGGTTGTTCGGTTCGATACTGTTCCGTTAAACCGTTTAATTAATCCGTAAGGCGTCCTACTTATATATTTTTGCAACGTTTTTACTTTCTAACACTTAGGAAAATATAACGGACTATTTAGTGACCTTTCTGTACACTATTAGTATATTAACAAATACGTGTAAGCATAACACAGATATCAGAAAGCAGTTAAGTGATTCCACACAGTCGTCAAGCACATTAATTATTATTAATAAACTGTACGGTTACATGTAAATTCGAGGGTTGTCACAAAATGTTCAAATGAGGATTTTAGTATAAAATGAGGGTTTTCGCATGGATGTGGCCTAATTCCTATAAATTAATAAAATGGGCATAAACTAGGAATTAAAATGATTATGTAGATAAAGTTACGAAGGTATATATGAGAACTTGTATTGAAATGACGATACCATTTTGTAGTTTATAAGCACTAAGTTTGGATATATTCTTTTAGGTCAAACAACAAATACTTGGGTTCAAACTTGTTCAATAATGGTTGAAGTTGGATCGAACGCTCACATGGTGGTTACGATCATTATACCTAGACATCGAAAGATGGAAGATATGAATCGAGAATGAACATACACACAAAAAAAGAGACACATGTTGGGTTTAATTAAAACTATGATATTGCTATTTATTATTGAAGGTTATTCATACTTTTGTCACTGGTAGTTTGGTTTATTACTGTTTATGAAACTGCGGAATTAGAGAAGGGTTAATATGAGGTTTATGATCCATTTTTATAGAAGTGATTAAACGTTTGATGTTTGCCTGGTCATGAAGATGAAGTTTTGGAAATTACTTAGATGTCCATATGGTTTCGCATACAAAATAATAGGATAATATTTTCAATTTAAAGGGTTTTACATGGTTGGTATTATTGTATTGATTCGTAACTTACGCTAAAAGTGAAAGCTTTAAACATTTCCAAGCATGAGAAGGAACTTTGAAGGTCACATGCGATAAATGAACGGGATGGCAAGGATCAAACCTTGAGTCTTTCTACTGATATTGACTTCACTTGTGCTTAGTGGTGGTCTGGTGGACCGTATAGGTGGGGATTACCAACCAAGGATTCCTTGTTGGCTCGGAACATCACTGTGCAATCAAGTCTGTGCCCTTTATGTGGTGTGTATGGCGAGTTATGTGGACATATTTTTGTCTCTAAGTCCACCTGTAGTGGGTCGTTACATCACGCCAAAATGATATATGGCGCCCCCACTACGTCGCCAACAACACTACGGTGGGCGCTATGGGGTGTTTTTTTTCCTTCTCCCGTGATATTGATAGTGGCGTGAGGGTGTTTTGATTTCAAAATTTTGACCGTTAACAGTCACTAAATTAAATAAAAAAATTCCTAAATTTTATATATACCATTTATCTAAAAATTCATCTCAACCAAACTCTCTTCATCTCAAAATTATACTCTCACTTTCTCTTAAAAAATAATGGGCTCCCCGTCCGAAGATTCGTTCACCGATATTTACCGAATGTTTTTTTCACCCGAAGAAACCATGGAGCAGGAAGAAACAGTTACGAGTGCATGTGGTCTCGCGATACAACCCATGCAAAACATTAGTCGTTCTCCTCCACGCCCCATTTTGAGGCGCACTTTTATCTTGCGAGACCATGAAGCCGCAAACGAGCGTTTGATGAAAGACTATTTTGATCCCGCACTGGTTCACGGGCCCAATGTTTTTAGACGGCGGTTTAGGATGAGCCAAAGGTTATTTTTACGCATTAATGATGATTTGGAAGCTAAGTATGACTACTTTAAGCAAAGAATGGATGTGAGAGGATATCTAGGGTTCACCTCAATTCAAAGGGTAACTTCTGCTTTACGTATACTAGCCTATGGATACACGTACGACATCAACGACAAGTATTTGAAAATGGGGGAGAAAACAACACGAGATAGCGTGGAACATTTATGCTTCGGTATTTTTTTTACTCACTGTTTTATATTTAATTTATTTTAAAGTACATCAGTAGTAAAACTTTTATATTAAATCTATAAATTTAATTTTATTTTAGGTATATGCCAGTTATATGGAAAACGTTACTTGAGAAATCCCACTTGGAACGTCCTTCAAAAAATATACGAGGTGCATTTAGAAAAGCATGGAATACCCGACATGATTGGTAGTTTGGATTGTCGTCAATGGCATTGGTATAATTGTCCAACCACATGGTGAGGTCAACATACACGCGGTGACCAGAAAGGACCAACTTTGGTTTTACAAGCGGTTGCGTCATACGACCTTTGGGTATGGTCGGCTTTCTTTGGTTTAGCCGGATGTATGAACGACATTAATACCTTCGAGTGTTCACCATTGTTAGAGAGCTACATTTCTAGCACGGTATCGAAAGCCGGTTTCCATGCAAACGGGAATGACTACGAGGATGGATACTATTTGGGTGATGGTATATACCCGGAGTATTCGAACGTTGTGAAAATGTTTTCTGAAACTCTCGAAGTTAAAAGGCAATATTTTAAAAGACTACAAGAGCTTTGCGAAAGGACATCGAGAGGTGTTTCGGGGTTCTTTCAACAACGATGGCATTTTATTAGAAATCCTTGTCGTATGTGAGATAAGGATAGAATTCGAATGGTCATGTATGCTTACATCATAATGCATAATATGATTATAGAAGACAATGGAAAAGCGATATGGCAAAACTATTTTCCGGAAGATGTAGTTTAAGGAACCCAAGCAACAATGGAAGAGATAATCTTAAATGCTCAACTACTGCGATCTAAGGAAATACATAACGCATTAAAGGCGGATTGGCGGATCATGCTTGGGCGATTCGCCCAATTCGACACGTGTCACACCCCAACCGATGGCGGAAACATCAGGATGAGACGAAATAGATTGCAAGAGACTTCATAACACTATGTGACAATATTATTTAAATTTGATTTCATAAATTTACTAAAATGTCATACAATAATCAAATACGAACAACATTGTTTCCAAACACATAATACAAAATTGATTAATCTAAGTGTGTTTCTAAGTCCACTTAAGTCTTGTTTCTTCACTTAGCATCATCTTGTCTATCGAACCTGCAACATGTATTAAAATAGAGTTCAATGAAAAAGCAAAGGCGAGTATACAAGTTTTGATACATAACATAAAAATGGTTTTAAAATAGTCTAAGGCTCGTATCCAACATGAATCACAATATGCAAGTTACTAGTATGTCGTAACGGTGTCAAGTATATGTTCAAACTCAAGAATCCAATGAGTTAAAATAGCCTATCCCCGGATAGAATAAAGTGTCACACCCTGACTTTTGCGGAAGCGTGATTATTGGTGTGACTTCTTAATACCATAGCATTCAATCATAACAATGCTATATGATAAAACAATAAGATGTTCATCCATAAAATTTAGTTTGAAAATACCACAACATACTTGTCTGAAATGTAGACTCCAAATTTAAGTTACAAACCACAACATGTTTTAATGAGTTCACAAAGACTCGACAAAAGATCTTAAACAAACCCGAGTTTAGGACCATGTATCTCGTCCAGGATTAAGATACATCTCCTAAACTCCAATGACTTGGATGACATCTCTTATTTATAACGCAGCTTGAAAACATGCAAACACCTGCCATATCCACTTAGTTCCCTGAAATACATGTAATTTGAAAACATCAACAAAAGTTGAGCGAGTTCATGTATTTGTGAGTATGTATGTGTAACACCTCGAAAATTCATGTCCAATATTATATCGACACGTGTCAAGGGCTTAAAACGTGTAAAGGATTGATTGGAAGGACTAAAGTTGACAAACAAAGAAACTATGTGAATAAAAGGGTTCAAAGTGTCAACAATGGATAAATATACTTCACAATAGCCCCACATAATGTTTATAACCTTAAACGAATAAATCATGGATCATATGAAGCTAATTGTGGAAGAAAGTGAGAGATTACAAACTACAGGGGTTAAATGTGTCAACATGTTTAAAGTATACCTCTGAGTGACCTTTTAGCAAACCCGAAGCTTTGTAATGATTAATTATGCTCACGAGAATAAGTGATAAAAATTTCACAAGGTTTCGTTAAAGTATGAGAAAGTTATGGCAATATTCGTATACGAGGGGTTAAAAGCGTCAACGTTGAAATTTATGACTTTTCGGGTGATCATAAAGTTAACCAAGGACTTAACAAAGTTTGCTTATGTCTTAAGGCCCTTAAAAGTCAAGTTAGAGGGCTCAGAGTGCAAGAAACCATGTTAAAATTAAGTTTACAAGGACCAAGGACCTAAAGTGCAAATAACGAAACTTGTTTGGCCAGTTCTGAACATCCACACGGGGCGCGTAAGACCAGGCTAGACTTTACGCGGGCCGCCTGGCAACCCCAGATACAGAAAACACAGGCAGCTGCCTGTTTCAGCAGGTTACACCGACTTAACTTGCCATTTTTCGATTCTAGGGGCTTGTTTAATGTTTTAGAAGGGCCTAGGGACACTTGGAATGATCCCATAACATCCATAGACTTTGTTTGGCATGATCTTGTGGGATTAAAGTCCCTATATAAGAAGTTCTATGTTGCACCATTTGATCACATTCACTTGCAAGCTCACAACTTCACTTCTGGAGTATTTTGGAGCTCAAGACTCATTCCTAGTGATCATTAGTCGTGCTTAGGACCTTGGTAAGTATTCTTAACCTTCCTTAATTCAGTTTTGCTTAGTTTATTAGCTTAAAGTCAAACCGTCGTAATTAAGGTTTGACTTCGTCATTAATCTTAATTTGTCCAGTCAAAATACAAATTGAAAGTACCTATGAGTTAGTAATTAAGTGGGCAATAAACCCTTAAAAGGGCACCCTCTGATTCTCACTCTAAGTAGGTCAATTGTCGGGTAAAACTTGATCTTAAAAAGTCAACATGAAGCAATTTTGCAAATAAACACATAATTAGCAATGTAGAAGCTATGCAACCTGATTTATCATTAACATAACTTGGTAATTAATGTAAGAACATGTCTAAACATGTTCAACTCGACAATTTTCAGTTTAGGCTCGGTTCGGGACCGAAAGTCGCATAGTTTGACTTCTGCTTTGACTTTCAGTTCTGACCCGTTTAAGCATGTTTTAGAAATTCCTTAGAGCCTTATTAGGACCAGGTTTCATATAATTATAACCCTCTGTGATTATACAACTTGGTTCATTAGTTATCCGATTCATATGCATATTTCCGTTAAATGCCTAAATATTGACTATTATGCCCATTTGACCTTAAAACGAGAATTTTGGAAATGTGAGTGGACAATAATCTTTGTTACTGATTTATAAGCATGTCCCTAAAATTTCACATCAGTTTAAGGTCTAGATTAGGAGTTATGCTCAATAGCGTAATTAGAAAGCCTTTTATTAATTAAACGGCATAATTAGCGTAAAGCCTATCTAAACCCAATTTTTGACACCAAAACTCTTACCCAATGATGTAATATAATATTTTGGTATTTTTGAAGATTTTTAATTATTTTTAAACTGATCATAACATTGGGTTATTACCTTGATTCGGTAATTGCCGATTATACCCGTTTCGTCTATAAAATGAGTTTTACTAAATCTTTTGATACCAAACCTTTTTCTACTGATCTAATATGATAAATAAAATATTTTGAGCCTTCCGGAATAATAAAAATATCAGCCTTCCTTTGGAAACCCGGAAATGGCTCCAAATCGCCTTTTTAAGCATCTTTAACGCATAGTGTGTATCAAAACCATTTTATAAATATAAGACTTGATACCCTACTGTTATAACTTATTAAATTAAGTATCTTACTGATTACATCAGACCCGAAACTCAGATTTATATTTAAACTCTTTCATAACCTTTAAAATGACCAAAATACCCCTACGGGGCGTAATTTGAATTTAAATCCGTTATGGGCATAATAGAAGATATCTCACTGATGTCACAATATATTTAAGGCATATTAACTTAGGAAACTTGCATATGACTCATTTGGTTACTCGTTACGCACTTTTCGCGTTCGGATCGGCTTATGTAGCTACTTTGCATATATTAGCCGAGACGGGTCAAACCATATCGTTTTCACCTCAAAATCTAGAATGTGTTTAAATTACCCATATTAAAAAAGCATACAAGCTTGTCGGGTCAAAACCACATTCTAAACCGGTCTTCGCTTTATCATGCGTTTGAACCGAGTCTTCCTTTTGAAAACTAACCGGTCTAAGTCTAAGTTTAATTAAAGACCCGTTAGGATTCTAATAGGTTATTAAAAACCTTCGTTCCAGATTAGTAGCCCAGTAAAAGCTACGTGCACTTGCTGTATTTGATTTATACTTTGCTCAGGTAAATACTCTTAACTAATTTTTCCTATACGGGCTTGGGATACGGTATTATAATAATACCGCTTGGTCGGGTATGTAGTCATTTAAATCGGATTATGATTAATGCAATTACATAACTCGTTTTATTCTGTATTATTTGGTGTATGGCCCTTGGGGGTTAAATGACCATGTCCCGGATATCCTTGGCATCATTCAAAGAAATGGCCACGACCTAAGCACGGGGTGTAGGCGTACACCTGACAGATGCATATGTAAAAACTAGTAGCCCACTTAAAGGAAATAACCTTGTGGGTATTATACCTGTGGCGTGTCAGTTAATCTAGACCGGCCCTACAAACCGGCCCGGATGGACGACAAATAAGTAAAACTGTATACAAGATTATATACAAATAATTATCCCAAGTTATAAAAATATATTTGCCGAAGCGCATTCAAATCAATTTTCAAACTCTTTTCAAAATGAGTCAGTTAAGTTGTATTTACCAGTGTAAACTGAAGTATTTTCCAAAAAGGCTAAGTGCAGGTACTATACAAAATAGGCTGGCTACTCCAGGCATCAATAATCAAGTCTCGCAAGCTTTAGATGTCAAAGTCTGTTGAACAGTTTTCCTTTTTATTTGATCCGCCTGTGGATCTGTTTCAACTATTTTGTGATACTTAATGTTACAATTTATTCAGTTGAAATAAATCTATCTTTTGCTTCCGCTGTGCATTTATATATTGTGTTGTTTGACTATGATGATATCAACTACGTCACGTTACTCCCCACCGTGCCCACCGGTAATACGTGGAAATATCAGGGTGTGACAGTATGTATAAAACCTTTGTAACCCATGTATGCATAATTGTAAATCCTGGTATGAAAGCAAACAAGGAAAAGATCACCAATGGTTTGCAAGGCCACTGATATGTGTGACGGTGTAGGAAGACTCAAACCTAGCAAATTTGTACCGGGCTTTCGGCTGGAAGACATAGTCACCCTATGGGCCACCCTGGTCCTCATGGGTGTGGGCTCGCTACACCCAAATAGATATATCACTCATGCCCCTCGGTCCTTATACGAGGATTAATGGTCTCAAGTATCCGCCTACCCATTCACATGATCTATGGTTCTTTCCTATGCTAATCATACCAATTGTATTTGTACGTAATCCTTTTGTAACATGTATTTCACCCCCGAAGTAAATAAACAAAACAGTTTAAAGAAAAGGGGGACATGAACTCACAGTTTTGCGTCTTTTGTTCTCGCAACTCAAATCTCCTCAGCAAACACGACTCCCTGCAATGTATAGGGTCTATTAGACGAACGGGCCGTGCATGGCCTTAGTATTTACGTTTTTGAGTTACGTTTCTTTTATGCCTCTAATATTATTCCAAGTTATAATTACTTGTTAAAATAATAAATATCTTAACTTCAAATTATATTTAATTTTGGAATAATAGTTAAACAATATTTTTGTATCAATACTTCTCAAGTATTTCCTTCCCAAGGATGGGGGTATTCTCATACACGTATATTTGCATTCTCGTATTTGTAGGTCCAAAATATATTTTCAAGTCTCACTTTAGAAAATATATATAAACTTATTTTGTCAAAAAATAATGTATTTCAAGAAAGTATATATTTTTCCCAAAAAAATCCTAGATTTTCCAAATATTCAAGAAAATATATTCTTACTTCCAAAATAATATATTTTCTCTTTGTCGAAAATACAATATTACTTTTGTAATGTTTACAAAAATCATATTTTCATTTCTTGTATCCAAAATAATATTTACCAAAAATATATTTATAACGGTATTTTCTGGAATATTTTGTAAGTTACGTTCTTGCGTTCGGTTTCAAAATATTAAGTGCGTAACTTATATATACTTATTCCTTGTGATTTTTGGTATTATTTTGGATTGTAAATTCTTGGTATTTTGTTAAGTTATATTATTTAAATCCTAAAATAATATAACTAATACACAAAGTATACAAATAATTACACACAGCGTGTCTTCTAAATATATACATTTCAAATACATATTTAGTTATTTTTATTTACAAAAATCAACCTCAAATACTTGTATTTTTTTAACAAAATCTATGGCAAAGTTTATATTGAAAACCATAGTTAAAACTCACTTGTAAATATTTGTTTAGAAAATATTTTTCTAAGTGTTTGTATTTTTAGTAAATTTTGCCATAGTTTCCTCTAAAAATGGAGGTGTCCATGCTATTAAAGCATATCATTTTCTTTTCAAAAATCATCATAAACAATCAACAATCAATCTACACTTCCAAGTGCTAAAACAAAGCTATCTACATAATGATCATGAACTTGAGTTTTCACAAAAACTTGTAGTAACTTGGTAGTGTGTTTAGTAGACTTAGTTACCCTTTAAAGTGTGTTTACTTCTTTAAAAATCTCATTCTTGAAAGATTTGAGTGTTTACAACTTACTAGATGATTTTTCCAAAAATCATTCTTTTGAATTTTTCTTGTTTCTCAAGTGTTTCTACACTTATTTTATCACCAAAAAAGGGTGTGTGTTTAAGTAAGAACCATGATCTTCTAAAAATCATATTTTGAACTTGGTACTTTTGAAAAACTATTCATAAATCTTAGATCCATAAGATTACTAACTCACTTTGTTTATTATTTTTCAAGAAACCACTTTATTCTTCAAGTTCATGCTTATACACGAGGATGATCATCTTGTTTTGTCACATAATCATCCTCTCACTTGCTAGATCAGGTTTTTAATCACAATCTAGCAAGCTCCTTATGATGATCAACATCATAATCTCAAGAAGACAACAATCAAGTATCATACATACACTAAACAACATTGTTTTATCAAGAGTTCATCATATGACAAGCTTATGTTAAAGTTTTATGAATATGTTCTTTAGTGTTCATCATGTTTAACAATGTTCATCATCTTTTAACCAACAATATATGAAGTATCAAGAGATCATAAGGGCCTTACTACTAGCACAAAGCTAGGGAAGAACACTTGATGATGGTTATGACAAAAGTGTTGGATAAAAGCAATCGGGAGAGGTCCTTCAAGATCCAAGACCACCAAGCTTCTTTATATGGCTCTTTACACCTTTGTGAGTATATGGTTTGCTTGGAAGTAAAATGATGATGGTGGGGTGGTGGGTGCTTGTTCTCGGCCGAATGGAGGAGAGGAGGAAGGAGATGAAGTGTGGTGTGAAGTGTGAGAGCTCATGGTCCATCTTATAACCTCTAATCCTTTTATCCAATGGTTTATGTGTTTGTTAAGTACAATACAAATCCTTCACTAAATCAAATGAGATCCAATCATATCTAACAAGATCATGGAAGATTATAGTGGGGTCACATATGTGACCGTCCACTTAGGGGGGGGGGGGGTATTTAGTTGGGTTTTAATGTTTAGTTAGATTAGGAGGTTAGTTGGAATTTAAGTGTATTAGTTAGTGTTTAAGGGTATGATGTGTGTTATATAGTGTGTTAGGGTGTTTGGGGATCATAACTAGCTCAAAAACATTAAAACAATGCTTCTAGTGTAATTTTGGTGTTTCGGGTAATGTCCGGTTGTTCGGTTAGATACCGGTTCGTTAAAGTGTCAAACTATTCCGTTTAGTGATCTTTAAGTACCCTTTTGTGACACTTTTAATTCCCGACACTTAGGAAAGCATTCAGGACAATTTAGTCATATTTTTGCATGTAACTAGCTTGTTAAAAAGCTGAATTTTGCTGATTTATGCAGAATTATGCACTTTTAGTGGGTTTTAGGCACTTTCCGGCACTTAAACTATCACCTAGTGAAGCAGTTTTGTGGTCCTTACTTCCCTACACACTATACTAGTGTAGAACTTAGTTTCTGGCTCATATTGGGTCTCAAAACATTATCTGTCTATGTACTGAACCTTGTCAGCATATTCCTGTTTTATCCGTTAACTGTGCTAACTGTAGTTTGTGCATCATGTATGTCAATAAAGTTTACATGTGATAATGAGGTGACATTATGTAATATGTGATGCACATGTAAGTATGATGCAGTAATCAGAAAGCAGTTTAAGTCATCAGTTGTAATTCAGCACAGTCATTAAGCACTAATCAATATTAATTAATTGTACGGATACCTGTATTTTTTACGGTTGTCACATTCTCCCCCTGTTAAGAAAATTTCGTCCCGAAATTTTAGGCTCTGCCACTAGCTGCAGGGGAGTTTGGGAACAAATGTGGGTATTTCGCTTTCATGCGATCCTCACGTTCCCAAGTAAATTCTGGGACGTGACGCGCATTCCAATGAACCTTGACGAGTTTGACACTACTCATGCGTGTCTTGTTAACCTTCCAATTAGTAACCTCAACAGGTTCTTCGGTAATGTGGAGTGTGTCGTCAATGTGGACTTCATCGACAGGAATGACAACTGTTTCCTGTGTTGGACTCTTTTTCAGGTTTGATACATGAAATGTATCATGAACGCCATTCAGTTCTGCGGGTAGATCCAACTTGTAAGCTACAAGACCAATCCTCTCCAGGATTTTGAATGGTCCAATGTATCGTGGGTTCAACTTTCCACGCTTCCCAAAGCGTGCTACACCCTTCCAGGATGAGACTTTTAGTAAGACCATGTCTCCTACTTCAAACTCCAAAGGTTTCCTCCTTCGGTCCGCGTAACTCTTTTGTCGATCACGAGCCGCCTTGATGCGCTCTCGGATCTGTATAATCTTATCAGTCGTCTCTTGAACCAATTTGGGGCCCACAAGCTGTCTATCACCTGCATCTGCCCAACATAACGGTGATCGACACTTGCGTCCATAGAGAGCTTCAAACGGTGCAGCTTGAATGCTTGCATGGTAACTGTTGTTGTATGAGAACTCTACCAAAGGTAGGTGTGTGTCCCAACTGCCACCTAAATCCATTACGCAAGCTCGCAACATGTCTTCTAGCGTTTGAATCATTCGTTCGCTCTGGCCGTCTGTCTGTGGGTGAAAAGCAGTACTCAGATTTAACTGAGAACCAAAGGCTTCTTGGAAGGATTGCCAAATCCTTGATACAAATCTTCCATCTCTGTCAGAAATAATTGAGAGAGGCACTCCATGTCGTGCAACTATCTCTCTGAGGTACTGCTCAGCAAGCTTACTAGTGTTGTCTTTTTCTTTGATTGGCAAAAAGTGTGAAGATTTCGTCAGACGGTCTACGATTACCCAAATCGTATCATGACCTCTGGGTGTCCTTGGTAACTTCGTTACGAAATCCATTAAAATCTGCTCCCATTTCCACATGGGTATTTCAGGTTGTTGCTGAACACCTGAGGACTTCTGGTATTCGGCCTTTACCTTGGCACAAGTCAAACATTTGCCAACATACGTTGCAACACCACCTTTTAATCTTGGCCACTAGTAAAAATCCTTTAAATCTTGGTACATCTTATCCGACCCTGGATGGATTGAGTACCGTGACTTGTGAGCTTCATCGAAAATTACTTCTCTAAGACCACCAAAGAGAGGTACCCAAATTCTTCCCATGAAACACAATGTTCCTTCCTGGTTGGGTACTAACTTTTTCTCCATCCCATGGAGATATTCGTTCACAAGGTTCTCCTTCCTAAGGGCTTCTCTCTGCGCAGCATGAATGCGCAATGAGAGGTCCGTCTGAATGATCATTTCCAAAGCCCTAACCCTTATGGTCTTAATCCTTTCTTTTCGACTCAAGGCGTCTGCTACCACATTCGCCTTCCCTGGGTGATACTTGATTTCACAATCATAATCGTTCAACAGCTCCACCCATCGGCGCTGTCTCATATTAAGCTCTTTCTGCTCGAATATATGCTGCAGGCTCTTGTGATCAGTAAAGATCGTGCATCGGGTTCCATACAAGTAATGTCGCCAGATTTTTAACGCAAACACCACCGCGCCTAACTCCAAGTTATGCGTGGTGTAATTCTTCTCGTGGACCTTCAACTGGCGCGAAGCATAAACTATAACCTTCTGTCGCTGCATCAGCACACAGCCTAAACCTTGACGCGAGGCGTCGCAATATACCACGAAGTCATCAGTGCCTTTGGGTAGGGATAAGATGGGTGCGTCACAAAGCTTGTTCTTCAGTATCCGAAAAGCTTCTTCTTGCTTGTCTCCCCATTCATACTTTTTGTCCTTTTGTGTGAGGGAGGTCAAAGGTTGAGCGATTTTTGAAAAATCCTCAATAAATCTGCGGTAATAACCAGCCAAACCTAGGAACTGACGGATCTCGGTTGGCGTCTTCGGAGTCTCCCAATTCTTGATTGCCTCGATCTTTGTGGGATCCACATGAATTCCATCTTTGTTAACTACGTGACCAAGGAACTGAACTTCACGCAACCAGAACTTGCACTTCGAGAACTTTGCGTATAATTTCTCTTTCTTAAGCAGATCTAAAATAGCTCTTAGATGCTGCTTATGTTCTTCCTTCGTCTTCGAATAAATCAAAATATCATCAATAAACACAATCACAAACTTATCGAGGTAGGCTTGCAAAATCTATTCATCAAATCCATGAATACTGCTGGCGCGTTCGTCAAACCAAACGGCATAACCAGGAACTCGTAGTGTCCATATCGAGTCCTAAAGGCCGTCTTTGGAATACTCTCCTCTTGAATTCTCAACTGTTGATAACTTGATCGAAGATCAATCTTGGAGTAGAAACTCGAGCCTTGTAGTTGATCGAATAGGTCATCAATTCTTGGTAAAGGATACCGATTCTTAATGGTCAACTTGTTCAGCTCTTGGTAGTCGATACACATGCGGAAACTACCGTCCTTCTTCTTAATAAACAGCACTGGAGCTCCCCAAGGCGAGAAGCTTGGTCTGATAAATCCCTTGTCCAATAGCTCCTGGAGTTGTGTCGACAACTCTTGCATCTCCGAGGGCGCAAGGTGATAGGGTGCCTTAGCTACAGGCGCGACGCTGGGAACTAAGTCAATGTGGAATTCGACTTGTCGCTGCGGCGGCAATCCTGGCAAGTCTTCGGGAAAGACTTCAGGATATTCCTTTACGACTGGGATATCTTCCAACTTTGGCTCAGCGACTTCTTTATCCACAATGTGTGCCAAGAAGGAAACACATCCTTTCTGCAAACACTTTCGAACCTTCAAACAACTGATGATCCTTAGGGGCGTATCGTGCTTCTCTCCATGTACTACAATCGTTTCTCCAT
Organism: Helianthus tuberosus; assembly: GCA_030545235.1. Taxonomy (NCBI): domain Eukaryota; kingdom Viridiplantae; phylum Streptophyta; class Magnoliopsida; order Asterales; family Asteraceae; genus Helianthus; species Helianthus tuberosus. The sequence continues at coordinate 58,122,210 of CM060429.1, read as the reverse complement.
TCTCCATCGGAATGCGAATGACCTTCTCGTGACATACGATCTCTGCTCGGTTGCTTGACAACCAATCCATCCCCACTACCACGTCGAAGCTTCCCAACTCGAATGGCAGAAGATCAAGCGTAAACTCGTGCTCCCCAAGCTCTATTACGCAACCTCTAATTACTTCATTTGCTTCTACTAGCTTTCCATTAGCTAGTTCTATTGAGTACGGAATATCTAGCTTACTAGCTACCAACCCAAGTATATTCTTAAACTCTAGCGATACAAAACTATAATCGGCACCAGTATCAAATAGTACAGATGCAAAGCGTTGGTTGATAGGGAACGTACCAGTGACCACATTTGGATCTTGGCGAGCTTCCCTCGCTCCGATGTTGAAAACCCTTCCCTGAGCTTGATTGAGCTTTTGGCATTCTCGCTTGAAGTGCCCAACATCTCCACAGTTAAAGCATCCTGGTCCCCGACCATTCCCATTTCCATTACCACCTTGGTTGTTGTTTGCTCCACGATTTCCACTACCAGCTTGATTCCCATAACCATCACGATTTTCATTACCGCCATTTCCTCCTTGAGGGCGGTTTCCGTACCCATTTCCACCACGGTTATTGTTTCCATTGCCATAACCTCTCTGGCCACCACGACCAGTACCAACCCAGCACGTTTCTTTCGAATGACCAACTCTTCCATAAGACTCGCATCTTCCAGCTCGGCATCATCCATTGTGATGCAACTGACACGCATCGCATTTGGGCAAGGTGCCCATATACCCTTTTTCCTTTGTTTTTAGCACCGGTTTTGGCCTTGGCTGGTGCGTTTGTGTAATAATTCTCTCCAAATTTATTATTTCTTATTTTATTAAATGTCCATTAGGAAACCCTAATTGAGACCCCCAAGTAGTATAGCATGACCCATAAAATTTTCAGAACAGTTAGAACTAGGATCAGGGCCCCCTAAAACTCAGGGGGGTATCCCCTAATTGATAATTATCTTCATAACTCATTGTAGGAAACGAATTTCGTCGAACTGTTGACTCACCTGGGCTAAGTGGACACGAGGCTACCCTACCCTAAAAAGGGCGCCGTCGCGCCACGCGACAGGGACTGTTTTTCAGTATATATATCAGGGGTTTGGCACTTGCATGGCGCTGTTATTACGACGATCAAATTCGTTTCGTACGATAAGTTATTCACTATTTCGTCCAAAAACACACACAAACATGAATCTCTACTGCGACAACAGGGTAATAACTCGATCACTGCTACGATACAATGTCCGATCAATTGAAACCAATCCGATGAAAATTTAAGTGCTGCCCGAATACGGGCTATACTTTGTCATTCGTCGTGAGGATTTTGATTTCGTGAGCTTATCGTAAATGTTGTATTAAGTTACTGACCTAGTTTCGTGTGCATTGTTATTTACCTAGGTTACAAGGCTAATCAGTAGGCAAGGTTCTGTCCAATTAAATTTGCAATGTGAGTCATTCTCTTTTTATCAACCATGTTTTACAATACCCAAATTATTTTCAAAAGTTATAATTACAGGGATTAAGTCTTGGTTATCTTGAATCACTGGCAAGTGGGGTATTGTGCACATTACTAATTTCTCACGATTAGGCAAACAAACCTAACCGTGATAATCGTCACTACTTGGGTGAAAGGACCCATTAGTGGTATGACCATCGTCACCAGGGTGTGACACGGCGCCAGATAAAAATAAGATAATAGCCATTGTAATCGCTCTTATGCTGTAATCTATGACTAATGTGTCATTTTATAACTTGAGTGACTCGCCAGTATTTCCCCGCTGATAAAAATCTTTTAAACATGTTTCAGGTGACTTACTGTGAATCAAGGAAAAGTGCTATGTAGCACTAAAAAGCTTGAAGAGGTGGCTCAATAAAATAAATAAACATGTTTTGTAAAATAAGGGATTTCCTCGTGAAATTTCCTTTATTGTAAATTATGGGGTTTGTCCCCAAATTGTGAAATAAAATAATTGGGTATTTTCAGTTTAAAAGATTCTGTCAAATATTTCCGCTGCCAAATTAAATAATAAATACCACGGGTTTTCTGTCCCGCGGCTCCTGAAACAGGTAAAACCGGGTCGGGGGCCGTGACAGAAAAAAGGTGGTATCAGAGCCACTAATTTAAGCCAATTAAGTATTTAGAAATACTTAATTTTTCTGATTGCCATTCTGTGATTCTGTGAAAATTTAATTTACAATAAACAAAATTTTAACTTAAAATTGTGTGTGTTTCTTCATGTGTGCTAACAACATGAACGAACTGTCGGAGGCACTCCGAAACTTTACTATCCATAGCACCGATATGGATACCACAGGAAACCCATCTGGCTATCAGGCTGATATTGAAGAGCCAATTGTATTTCAGGCCCAGCCGCAAGAGAAACCAAAGCGGAAAAAGAGGAGGAGAATCTTGGACTGGAAACGTGGGCGTAGGAAGAAACCAGCTGCCCAGAAGGTTAAAAAGACTGAGGATCCAAAAGATAAAGGCAAAGGAAAGGAGATCGGGGAAAGTTTAGGGCAAGCCCAGGAAATGCCACCATGGGAGGAGCTGGATCGCAAACTAGCAAACAGTGACCTCATAGGACCCGCCGATGAAAACCTCTTCAATTACCCTGTTGAATCCCAACTTCCAGTTAACTTGGAACCCGCTATTCCAGGTCCTATTGTCAACCCCCGACCTCTACACGGAGAGCTGGAAGAACGGTGGATAACTGACTGGCAATTTCAGAATCTCTTGAATAACCCTAACACCTATTTCCCCCAGTTTGACCCTGAGCCTGCACCAAACCCACCTATGAGCACAGAAAACTTAGCCGAACTCCGTCACTATGGCGAAGAACTGGTGAACGCAGGAAATCGAATCCAGGAAGTGGGAGAACAGATCTCCTGGAAATACGACGAGAGGGAGCGTCGTTTCTGAAATGCCAGCTGACTGTGGTTGTGTGATAGTGTGGTTATGTGTTTAATAATAATAAAATAATAATAAAATATAATCATATAAAATAACTTAAAATAAAACTTTTGTAAGATAACTGGTGTGTATGGATGCATATTAAAATATATAAAAGGTGAAAGTCGCAAAGTCGACAATTTTGGCTATACGTGTTGACATGATTATGTGTGATTGCTTTATTGCGTTGGTTGTTATTTATTTTGTGTCAATAGCTTATATATATTGTTAATTATCAGATGGAACACATTGATAATGAACCAGTTAACGAAGTTAATCAATCCGAGCAAAACAATGATAATCACTTTCTTAATAGGCAAGATATAGAAAACATTGTTGCCCAGGGAATAGCAAATGCTATCCCAGCAATCGTCGCTGCTGTTAAAAGCCCTGTTGAACCTTCACAAGCCAATCCCAGTAAACGCACGCGCGACGATAATTTTAGTAACAGTGTTAACGGAGGCGGCAATAATGACAACATAAATCAAGCCCCAATACTCAAGAAAATGAAAGTTGCAACACCTGGTTGCACTTATAAAGAATTTCTTGCCTGTAAACCTGTTGAATTTGCAGGCAATGAAGGGGCGACTGCCGCACTACGTTGGTTGGAAAAGACTGAGGCAGTAATTAAAATAAGTAAATGTGCGGAAGAGGATAAGGTCATGTATGCTTCTCACCTTTTCATGGAAGAGGTATTGGAATGGTGGAATACGGTATTGCAGGCCAAAGGAAGTGACATGGCTTACGCTATGAATTGGGAAGAATTTAAGCAACTGGTGGAAAGAAAATTCTGCCCCGAATATGAAAAAGAACAAATGGCCAATAAGTTCCTGAGCCACCGAATGGTGGATGTTGACTGTCGAGGATATACTTCGAAGTTCTTCGAGTATGCTCGAATTGTACCAACTCTGGCTTCGCCAGAACCGGTACTTATTTCTCGCTATATCTGGGGTTTGATTGGCGAGATTCGTGACATCGTCAAAGCTGCAAGACCCCGCACAATCGACGATGCGGTGGAATTAGCCAACACCTTGACTGACGGACTGGTGCGTACGCGAGAAGAAAACAGAAAGAAGGAATTAGCTCAAAAGATTACCCAAGGAATTCGAGGGGCTAATACGAGTAGCAACTTCAAGAAAAAGGGGACTGGGCAATCGTCCACCTCGCCATTTTGCAGTACCTGTAAAAGAAAGCACTTTGGAAAATGTAAAGGGTACTGTAATTTCTGCAAAATTCCGGGACACCAAGAAGAAGATTGCAGAAAAAAGAAATCAACAATTTGCTTCAATTGTGGAGAAGCTGGACATTTTAGGCCAGACTGCCCTAAATTAGTCAAACCAGCTGACAACAAGGCCAAACCTGCTGAAGGAACTAATAAGAAGAACGCGAGAGCCTTCCAATTGACCACACAGGAAGCCGAGCTGATTCCCGACGTAATAGCTGGTACGTTTCTGGTACACAACGTTTATGCGAAAGTGTTATTCGACTCTGGTGCAAACCAAAGTTTTATAAATACTTCTTTCTGCCAAGCTCTTAAGCTACCCTTAACCAAACTTAGGCAGATTTATACAGTAGAAACGGCAGACGGGAACTCTGTTAACATAGATACGGTTTTGCAAAAAGAAAATATAGAACTTTCAGGTCATAAATTTTCTGCAAACCTATTACCTATGAATTTAGCTGGATTCGATGTCGTATTAGGAATGGATTGGTTAGTAGCCAACCATGCTCGAATCCTCTGTGATAAGAATTCCATAGAAATTCTTACACCATCAGGAGAAATAATTGTGGTTGTAGGAGATAAGCCACGTAAGCCAATGAAGTTCATTTCCGTAATGAAAGTTGCTAGTTATGAACGAAAGCAAGGAATAGTGTATATAATTTCGGTAATCATTAGCACTAAGGGTAAGGAACTTAAGGAAATTCCTGTAGTATCAGAATACCCGGATGTATTTCCGGAAGAGCTACCAGGGTTACCTCCGGATAGGGAAGTAGAATTTAGAATTCATCTAATTCCTGGAACTACACCCATAGCCAAGGCACCCTATCGATTAGCACCCATCGAAATGTTAGAATTGAAAAAGCAATTAGATGAATTGCTAGGTAAAGGATTTATACAACCTAGTTCATCCCCTTGGGGAGCACCAGTGTTGTTTGTGAAAAAGAAAGATGGTTTCATGCGAATGTGTATCGATTATCGGGAATTGAATAAGGTTACAATTAAAAATCGATACCCATTACCTAGGATTGATGACCTTTTTGATCAGCTTCAGGGAGCTAGATATTTTTCTAAGATAGATTTACGCTCTGGATATCATCAGTTAAAGGTACAAGAAGAAGACATAACTAAAACCGCTTTCAGAACTAGGTATGGTCACTACGAGTTTACAGTTATGCCATTTGGACTAACAAATGCTCCTGCAGCATTCATGGACATGATGAATAGAATCTGTAAGCCGTACCAGGATAAATTTGTAATTGTCTTCATCGACGATATACTTATTTATTCCAAAAGTCAGGATGAGCATTGTGAGCATTTACGAACACTCTTAACTTTGTTAAGAAAAGAAAAGCTTTACGCCAAATTCTCGAAGTGTGAATTTTGGCTACAGGAGGTACAATTTTTAGGACACATGGTAAATCACAAAGGTATTCATGTAGATCCCTCAAAAATAGAAGCAATCACCAAATGGAAAGTCTCGCAATCAGCTATGGAAGTTAGAAGTTTCATAGGATTAGCTGGGTACTATAGACGTTTCATTAAGGATTTCTCTAAGATAGCAGTTCCATTAACAAAGCTAACATGTAAAACAGTTAAGTTTGAATGGGGACCTAGATAAGAAGAGGCTTTTAAGATTTTAAAGCAAAAATTAATAAATACTCCAATTCTAGCCTTGCCAGAAGGAACAGAAGATTTTGAAGTTTATTGTGATGCTTCTAAGCTAGGATTAGGATGTGTGTTAATGCAACGCAAAAAGGTAATTGCGTATGCCTCAAGGCAATTGAAAAGGCACGAAGAAAATTATACAACCCATGACTTAGAATTAGGAGCAATAATTTTTGCCCTTAAGATTTGGAGACACTATCTGTATGGAAGTAAGTTTACAGTCTATACAGATCATAAAAGTTTGAGGTACATATTTGGGCAAAAAGAATTAAACATGAGGCAAAGAAGATGGATGGAAATTCTAAGTGACTACGACTGTGATATTCAATATCATGAAGGAAAGGCAAATGTAGTAGCAGATGCCCTAAGTCGTAAGTATCATGGAAAACAAAGACGAGTTCGCGCTCTTAGATTAAATGTTCAAGTAGATTTAATGGAACAACTGAAGAACGTTCAAGAAACAGTAATCAAAGATGATGCTGAAGAAATGAAAGGAAGAATAAAAGAATTAGAACAAGGGATTGATGGAATTTGGAGATTCCACGAGAAAAGGATTTGGGTACCTAAGCAAGGAGACTTAAGAAATAAAATTTTAGAGGATGCCCATAAATCTAGGTATACCATGCATCCTGGTAATAATAAGATGTACCAAGATTTAAGGAATAACTTCTGGTGGATAGGAATGAAAAATGATATAGCTAGATATGTTTCTAAGTGTCTAACTTGTTCGCAAGTTAAGGCAGAACACCAGAAACCTTCAGGATTACTCCAACAACTAGAAATGCTTGTATGGAAATGGGAACTAATAACAATGGATTTTGTTACTAAGTTGCCTAAAACTAGGAAAGGTAACGACGCAATTTGGGTAATTGTGGATCGATTAACCAAATCAGCTCACTTTCTGCCAATGAAAGAAACCTTTAGTATGGAAAGGTTGGCAAAGTTATACGTGGACGAGGTGGTGTCTTTGCATGGAGTCCCACTCTCTATTGTATCAGATAGGGATAGTCGTTTCACTTCGCATTTCTGGACAAGTTTTCAAGAAGCCATGGGGACCAGACTAAACTTGAGCACTGCATACCATCCCCAAACAGACGGACAAAGCGAAAGGACGATCCAAACCCTGGAAGACATGCTCAGGGCATGTATAATAGATTTTGGTGGAAACTGGAATGACCACCTACCCTTAATTGAATTCTCCTATAACAATAGTTATCATGCGAGCATTGAAGCTGCCCCATTCGAAGCACTGTATGGACGGAAGTGTAGAACTCCCATTTGCTGGGCGGAAATAGGAGAAAATCAATTATCAGGTCCTGAAATTGTACAAGAAACCACCGACAAAATAACTCGAATCAAGGAACGACTAAAAACGGCTCGAGATCGCCAGAAAAGTTATGCAGACAATCGACGCAAGTCGCTGGAATTTCAAGTTGGAGACAAGGTACTCTTGAAAGTTTCTCCTTGGAAAGGAGTAGTTCGGTTCGGAAAGAAAGGAAAACTAAGTCCAAGGTACATAGGACCATTTCCAGTGACCCAGCGAATAGGACCAGTTGCCTATCGCCTACAACTACCTGAAGAACTAGCCGGAGTACACGACGTATTTCATGTATCCAACCTCAAGAAATGTTTATCTGACGAATCCCTGGTAGTACCTCCTCAAGATATAGAGGTAAATGAGAAGTTAAAATTTGTGGAGAAACCACTTCAGATAGAAGACAGAAAGGTCAAGTTTCTCAAGCACAAAAGATTAGTGCTGGTCAAAGTCAAGTGGGATTCAAAGAGAGTACCGGAGTACACTTGGGAACTGGAATCAGAAATGAAGCGAAAATATCCCTACTTGTTCCAGTAAATCTCGAGGACGAGATTTTAAATAAGGTGGGGAGGATGTAATAACTCTCGCCAAAATTATTATTTCTTATTTTATTAAATGTCCATTAGGAAACCCTAATTGAGACCCCCAAGTAGTATAGCATGACCCATAAAATTTTCAGAACAGTTGGAACTAGGATCAGGGCCCCCAAGAACTCAGGGGGGGGGGTATCCCCTAATTGATAATTATCTTCATAACTCGTTGTAAGAAACTGTCACACCCCTTTCTGCGGCGAAAGCACGAGGAGTGATCATGAAAGGTTCTCATTGCATACGAAAGGTAAACATGCTATATGCTCGTAAAAACATCAAATACCATAATTTGAAAACATAAGTTTAGCGTTTACATCGCTAAGTCGAATAAAACATTGTCTTAAAAAGTTTACAACTTTATTTAAAGATAAACATAAGCGACATCCACAAGCACAAGCGAGACCGCGCGCACATCCATCCTAGTTACCTGAAATACATGTGAGTTTTGGAAAAACGTCAACATAATTTTGGTGTGAATTCATGCAGTTTTGTATTTCACGTTTGTATACTTTGTATGAAAACATAGTTTGTGAATAAATCAAGTTTTCCTATATAAATCCAGTTTCATGTGTACACCACGTACTCATGTATAATTCAATTTCTTCTTGAGTACCCCACGTACTCAAGTATAATTCCCATTTTCTTGAGTACCCCACGTACTTCAAGTATAATTCAATCTTTTCTTGAGTACCCCACGTACTCAAGTATTCATCAATTTTTAGTATGGTATGACTTTTATGTAAACAAAGTATTCATGTAAGTATCAGGATTGTTAATGGGTTGCAAAGCCATTAACATGTGACACGACATAGGAAGTCACCAAACCTTAGGCATTTAATTGGTATATTCTGAGACACAAAAGCACTACTCGATTCTCGCCCTCACCGAGAGTGTGGCTGCCCGGCACCCGTTAGATCTAACCTTTTGTTCTACGGTCTTGGTATATTGTTGATTAATGGTGCTTATGTACCCTATTCGTGACACGATTTCTCGCATCATTTCTCATAACGCCTCTTACTTGGTTCTCGTTCTCACCAAGTGCGCTTCTCATATTCTTATATTTCGTCACACTTGGTTCTCGTTCTCACCAAGTGCACTTCTTGTATTCTTATATTTCGTCACACTTGGTTCTCGTTCTCACCAAGTGTACTTCTTGTATTCTTATATTTCGTCACACTTGGTTCTCGTTCTCACCAAGTGTACTTCTTGTATTTATATCATACCATTTATAAATATTGTACTTTTGTACATGTATTTCACCCCCGAAGTTATAAAAACTGAAAACAGTTAAAGAGAAAAGGGGGAGCATGAACTCACAACTTTGCGTTCCTTGCGTCGTAAACTTCACCGGATTTGCTTAATTAACGTCGTAACCTATACGCGTTTTCTTAACGTTGGTCACTAGACTTGCGTCGCACAAGTACAGTCACTCTCTTTGGTGTATATAATCTTGTGTTAAAAATATTTTATATTTTTAACTAAGTATCTTACTTATATTATTTTCTCTAACATTAATATAAGTATCTCGTGTTTTGCACTTTGCACCCGAATTATGTATCTTGTATGTGTATTTTTATGTTTATACTCCTCAGGAGTATTTAGTGTATTTTTAAGTCTTAATACACTAGCACGTATAACACATACTATACACACCTAGCACAAAAGTTGGTGATAAAATAATATATATTTTTCTCTCAAAAAAATATATATATATACTTAATATCCATTTTTATTTTTTTGAAGAAATCCTTATTTCTTATCACCAAAAACTAGGGAAACCTTGGTAATATTTTTAGATACATTTTTAGGGAATAAATTTCTCAAAAACTTATATTTTTTTTCTAAGTGTCAAAATTTATAAAAATTTTGACAGAGTTTCCCCTAAAAATTGAGGTTTCCCATGTTTTCAAAACATGTGTTTATTTTCTTTTAAATCGTCAACAATCATCAACAACAATAATCATCAACAACAATCACTAATTTCTCCACTTCATGAACTTGAATATTTACAAAAATGTGTAGTAACTTACTAGCACATTTAGTAAATCTTTCCATCTCTAAAAATAAAATCATTATCTCGAAAACTTTATTTTTAAAGAATATGAAGTTTTATAACTTCTAGTCGGTATTTACGAAAATATTTCTTGGTTAAATCCTTTCGTTACACAAGTGTCTACACACTTTTTGGTTCTCAAAAATGTTTTTATTTTGAGAAAGATCTGGCTTTTTAAACATGATTTCATCATACACTTGGTTCTTCAAAAATACCACTTGTAGATCCGTAGATCTACTAGTTTAGAACTCAATTTCATAAGAAAAATTGTTTTTACACAAGTTCATGTTTGTGAGTGAAAGGGTTCGTCATCTAGTTTTTTTTTTTTACACTAAACATAGCGCTGGTTCATGTTCCATGAACATGACCTAGCGTGGTTAGATGACGATCCGTTCCCCTACTAGCATCCAACAATAATAAATGACCATAACAAAACAAGTTCCATAAGTTTTACACTATTAGTTAGTCTTTAACCACCAAGTTCATTTTTTTTACAAGACTTTAAACTTTGATCTCTAGTGTTTATGATTTTTACCCGTTAACTTTCTTATTAACCACTTTAAACAAGATCAAAAGGGTGTTTAGAATCACTTACAACTAGCTCAAGGCTAGGGAAGATTCAAGACGAAAACTAGGTGGTTAATAGCGTCGTAGAGAGGTCCTCGCGATTCCGTAAGCACCGAGCCTCCTTATGCGTGACCCTTCTCCTTTGTATGTAAATAATATGGCAAGAATGAAATTTGAAAAGGATGGTAGGTGGGTGGCAACTCTCCGCCGAACACAAGAGGGGAAGAGAAGATTTTTTTTTTTTTTTTTGTTGAAATGTTATGTAAATGAATTGGATAATCTCTAAGTCTTCTTATAAACCATACAAGTCCTTTAACCACTAAATAAAGTGTCCCCATGATATTTGACAATCTCAAATAAAATAGTCAAAATTTGTAAAAGTGTGTCCCCATATGGGGACCGATCGGTTGTATTGGGGGGCATTTAGTTGGAATTTAATTTACTAGTTAGGCACTAGTTTGTGTAATTAGGTGTTTAAATTAAGTTACTAGGGTGTAGTGTTTTGTAACGGGTGTTAGGGTATTCGGGGACCCTAACTAGCTCAGAAAAATATAAACAATGTCATGTCAATATTTTTATGTTCCGGGTAAAGTCCGGTTGTTCGGTTGGATATCAATCCGTTAAAGTGCTAAATTACACTTTTTAGTGTCTTTTAAGTACCCTTCTTGTACCCTTTCAATTCCCAACACTTAGGGAAATATTCTGGATGATAAAACGAAATTTCTGCATAATATTTATATGTTTAAATGCTGAATTATTGCTGAATTTATACAAATTCTGCACTTAAAGTGCGTGTCGGGTGCTTTTTAGTGCTTATTTTTGCTTTCGTATTGCATATATATTAAACCCTTGCATGTACTCTTGGGTTTTAATGTACTTTTGTTGTCGGACCTACACCTAGGCCTTAATTCTATTGTCTGACTGCTTTCTGCAGTTCTGTTGACACGGTGTGTCTCACCGGTGAGTTTACTATTATTTCTGACGCAACGCTCTCGTTTATGCATAAAGCAATATTTTTGTAGTATACAACGTGCATGAATTCACTTGTTTAGTATGTGTTCAGCCATTGCTGACAATTAAGCACATAATTGCAGTCATTAAATAATGATTAAAGTGTACGGAAATTACCGGTTTGGTGCCAGTTGTCACAGTCCCCCCCCCCCCCCCGTTAAAAGAATTTCGTCCCGAAATTCAGGCTGAACTAACTCTCGCTGGAGTCTTCTTGAATAGGTGGGGATACTTTTCTTTGAACTGGTCTTCACGTTCCCATGTGTACTCGGGTCCGTGCTTAGAGCTCCAACGTACTTTGACAAGTTTAACAGTGCTCCTCCTGGTCTTGTTGACTTTCCAGTCGGTAACCTCAACGGGTTGTTCTGTAAATCGGAGGGCGTCATCAATATGCACTTCATCCATCAGGATGATCACGTTTTCTTGTGTTGGACTCTTCTTCAGGTTGGATACATGGAACGTATCATGTACTCCATTAAGTTCTTCCGGTAACTCCAACTTGTATGCCACGGTACCAATTCTTCTTAATATTCTGAATGGTCCGATGTATCGTGGATTCAGCTTTCCACGCTTTCCAAATCTGACTACGCCCTTCCAAGGTGAGAATTTTAACAACACTTTGTCTCCCACCTCGAATTCTACTGATTTTCTTTTCGGATCAGCGTAGCTCTTTTGTCGATCTCGAGCCGCCTTAATGCGCTCTCGGATCTGCGCAATCTTGTCGGTTGTCTCTTGTATAAGTTCAGGACCAACCATACGTTTAACTCCAGCGTCTGCCCAACATAAGGGCGATCGGCATTTGCGGCCATAGAGAGCTTCGAACGGCGCGGCTTTTATGCTCGTATGATAACTGTTATTGTAGGAAAACTCAACTAAAGGTAGATGAGTATCCCAGCTGCCGCCTAGATCCATGACACATGCGCGAAGCATATCTTCTAACGTTTGTATAGTCCGTTCGCTCTGGCCGTCTGTTTGCAGATGGAATGCCGTGCTCAGATCTAACTGAGATCCAAAGGCTTCCTGAAATGATTGCCAGATTCTTGAGACAAAGCGTCCATCTCTGTCTGAAATGATTGAGATTGGCACTCCATGTCGTGCCACAATTTCTCTTAAGTATATCTCAGCAAGCTTTCCAGTGCTGTCTTTTTCTCGGATCGGTAGGAAGTGCGCAGACTTTGTTAACCGATCAACTATTACCCATATCATATCGTGCCCTCTCGGGGTCCTGGGTAATTTCGTTATGAAGTCCATCGAGATTTGTTCCCACTTCCACACGGGAATCTCTGGTTGTTGTAGTAGGCCGGACGGTTTCTGATATTCTGCCTTAACCTTGGCACATGTTAGGCATTTTCCAACATAGACAGCAACGTCGCTCTTGAGTCTCGGCCACCAATAATATTCTTTCAAGTCTTGATACATTTTGTCCGATCCTGGATGGATCGAATATCTCGATTTGTGGGCTTCATTAAGGATGACTTCTCGTATGCCACTATAGAGTGGAACCCAAATACACTTCTTGAAGTATAAGGCTCCCTCTTCGTTTGGCACCATGTATTTCAGCATACCCCGTAGGTATTCAGCTTTACGGTTCTCTCCTTTAAGAGCTTCTTGTTGTGCATCACGAATGCGCGCAGTAAGGTTCGTTCGAATAGTCATTTCTAACGCTCGAACCCTTAGGGTCTTAACCCTTTCTTTTCGGCTCAACGCGTCCGCTACAACGTTTGCCTTTCCAGGATGGTACTTGATCTCACAGTCGTAATCATTTAGCAGCTCGACCCATCGCCGTTGGCGCATATTCAATTCCTTCTGATCAAATATGTGTTGTAAGCTTTTGTGATCTGTGAAAATTGTACATCGAGTACCATATAAATAGTGTCGCCAGATCTTCAAGGCGAATACCACCGCACCTAGTTCCAAGTCATGAGTGGTATAGTTTCTTTCATGAACCTTCAATTGTCTCGAAGCGTAAGCGATGACTTTTTGGCGTTGCATGAGCACGCAACCCAAGCCTTGTCGTGAGGCGTCGCAGTATACCACGAAGTCTTCAGTGCCTTCGGGTAATGATAGTATTGGTGCATCGCAGAGCTTGTTTTTAAGTAGCTGGAAGGCTTCTTCTTGTTTGTGACCCCAGTCGTACTTCTTGTCTTTCTGTGTAAGGGTCATTAGCGGTTGAGCTATCTTTGAGAAGTTCTCGATGAAACGTCGGTAATAGCCCGCTAAGCCCAAAAATTGTCGTACTTCGGTTGGGGTCTTGGGAGCTTCCCAATTCTTTATTGCTTCTATCTTGGACGGGTCTACATGAATGCCCTTCTCATTCACAACGTGACCAAGAAATTGTACTTCGCGAATCCAGAATTCGCATTTCGAGAACTTTACATAAAGCTTCTCTTTCTTCAGTAGTTCCAAGATGGTTCTGAGATGTTGCTCGTGCTCTTCTTTCGTTCGCGAGTAAATCAGGATATCATCGATAAATACAATCACGAATTTATCGAGATATGGTTTGCATACGCGGTTCATCAGATCCATAAAGACCGCTGGTGCATTCGTCAGCCCAAATGGCATCACAAGAAATTCGTAGTGCCCATAGCGTGTTCTGAATGCAGTCTTTGGCACGCTTTCTTCTTGGATTCTTAGCTGATGGTGTCCAGATCGAAGGTCGATCTTGGAATAGTAGCTTGATCCTTGCAGTTGATCAAATAAGTCATCAATCCTTGGTAGCGGGTACCGATTCTTGATAGTGAGCTTGTTCAGTTCTCTGTAATCGATACACATCCGCAGTGTTCCATCCTTCTTCTTTACGAATAATACTGGAGCTCCCCAGGGTGAGAAGCTTGGCCTTATAAATCCTTTATCCAACAACTCCTGGAGTTGTGTAGATAATTCCTGCATTTCGGATGGTGCAAGCCGATAGGGAGCCTTGGCCACAGGAGCGGCTCCTGTAACCAAGTCTATACGGAATTCGACTTGTCGTTGCGGAGGTAGTCCTGGCAGATCTTCAGGGAACACATCAGGAAATTCCTTCACCACAGGAATGTCTTCGAGTTTTGGCTCCACAACCTTCTTGTCTATAACGTGTGCTAGGAAAGCGACACATCCTTTCTTTAAGCACTTCCGTGCCTTCATACAACTGATGATTCGAAGAGGTGCGTCTCGTTTTTCTCCATGCACGATGAGAGTTTCACCATTCGTTAAAGGGATGCGAATGATTTTCTCATGACAAATAACTTCAGCTTTGTTCTTGGACAACCAGTCCATCCCGACTACTACATCGAAGCTGCCCAATTGAATAGGTAGGAGGTCTATGTTAAATCTTCTTTCACCAAGTTCTAGTGTGCAGCCTCTAACAACTTCGCCCGATTCAACGAGTTTTCCATTGGCTAGTTCTATGGAGTAAGGAATTTCTAATCTACTAGATTCTATTCCAAGTATGCGTTTAAATTCCACAGACATGAAGCTATAATCGGTGCCAGTGTCAAATAATATGGATGCAAAGTGATTGTTAATGAGAAACGTACCGGTGACCACGTTAGGGTCCTCGCGTGCGTTCTTTGCTCCAATCACAAATGCTCTAGCCTGAGCATTGTTTCCCTCTGGGCAGTCCTTCATGAAATGATCATTGCTTCCACACTTGAAGCATCCTTGGTTCTGCCCTTTCCCGTTACCATTCTTGTTACCAGCACCGTTCCCATTTCGGTTCTTTCCTTTTCCCCAACAGTCTTCCGTTTAATGACCCAATTTACCACATTTGTCGCACCTTGGAATGCGACAAGCTCCTTCATGATGATACTTACATTTTTGGCATCTAGGTATGGAGCCTTGGTATGCTTTGGTTGAATGGGTTTTCGCCTCCTGGGACGGGTTAGCGTCACGCTTCTTGTTGTTGAAACCCTTGTTGTTACTAATTGCTTGGTTCAGGTTTGCATGTTTTCTTTTCTTGTCGCCGGACGACTCAGCATGCGTCTCGGTCTTCTCTGTTGGGTTCAACGATAACTTCTTCATACGAACACAATCTTCAGTCAGGCTGACAGCCAGAGTTACAGCCTTAGTGATTGTTTGTGGTTTGGCCGACGTCACCATGCCACGAAACTCTGGGGCCAGTCCCCAAATGTAGCGTTCAACGCGCTTGAATTCGGGAGTCACCATGTAGGGAAGCACTCTTGAGAGATCGTGGAACCTTCGAGTATAACCATTAATGTCAGCACCTACCATGGTCAAGTGCCAGAACTCCGTTTCCAGCCTTTGGAGTTCAGCGCGAGAGCAATACTTCTCTCTCATTCTTTCCTTCAGTTCCTCCCAAGTTAAGCCATAAGCGGCATCATCACCCAAGGTTTGGGCTTGTAGGTTCCACCAAGTCAGAGCTTCATCGACAAACAACCCAGTAGCAAAGGTGATTTGTTGATCCGCGGTACACTTGCTCATGCGGATAGTAGCTTCAGTCTTCTCCGTCCAGCGCACAAATGCTACTGCACCTCCTGTGCCGTCATAGTTCATCGGCTTGCAGTCGAGAAACTGCTTGAAAGTGCAGCCTTGAGCTGCGCTGCCTCCAGATGAATCTCCGTTCCCATTACGCCTAGCGTTGCTTGGTCCTCCACTGTCTTGAGTACGGTTCGCCTCGTATTGGGCGATAGCAGCGGAGATCCTTTCCTCCAGTAGAGCGTTCAGCTCTTCAGTAGTTCTTGGCAGTGGGGGAGGTGGAGGTTGATCATCATTGCGAGCATTCACAGCTTTCCTGGGTGCCATGTTCTGACAGAACATAACACAACAGGGTTAGACATTTGTTTGATATCGTCACACTAGACAGTAGTATCATATATATTCACAGGTATATATACCACATAAGTGACATCAAACAATTATTACTCTAGCAGAGTACTTAGTAGGCTTGCACTGAGGGAATCTATACGTGACAAGACTTGCTATGATTTCTGTGCACTGAATTCCACAATTATGTATGCATCCATAATTACGTAACTCCTTGCACA
The DNA here is from genome assembly GCA_030545235.1 of Helianthus tuberosus. Lineage (NCBI taxonomy): Eukaryota > Viridiplantae > Streptophyta > Magnoliopsida > Asterales > Asteraceae > Helianthus > Helianthus tuberosus. Next base: position 58,105,830 of record CM060429.1, on the reverse strand, counting down.
GCCCGCACAGTTCGTTTCATCCTCGTATTTCTTCCTTCAGATGGGCCATCGCTTTTAGATAAAGTCACGTATACTTGTGACATTCTACTTCTAGTATATGCTAATTATCACACATAATTGCAATTAACTCTCAATCACAGACGAGTGCTACTCTCGTGCACCCTAAGTCTCGTAGTGTCTTTTCTAGACTCATGCAGACAGTTTCAGGTAGTGGATGTCGCGGGACGTTTTATGCAATGAAAACTCTTTGAAAAAAATGTTTTCGTGAAAGGATCCTAGAGATTGTAGACTAGACTCGAGAAGGAATCCTGGTTCACTACAATCGCAGCTCTGATACCAATCTGTCACACCCCTTTCTGCGGCGGAAGCACGAGGTGTGATCATGAAAGGTTCTCATTGCATACGAAAGGTAAACATGCTATATGCTCGTAAAAACATCAAATACCATAATTTGAAAACATAAGTTTAGCGATTACATCGCTAAGTCGCATAAAACATTGTCTTAAAAAGTTTACAACTTTATTTAAATATAAACATAAGCGACATCCACAAGCACAAGCGAGACCGCGCGCACATCCATCCTAGTTACCTGAAATACATGTGAGTTTTGGAAAAACGTCAACATAATGTTGGTGTGAATTCATGCAGTTTTGTATTTCACGTTTGTATACTTTGTATGAAAACATAGTTTGTGAATAAATCAAGTTTTCCTATATAAATCCAGTTTCATGTGTACACCACATACTCATGTATAATTCAATTTCTTCTTGAGTACCCCACGTACTCAAGAATAATTCCCATTTTCTTGAGTACCCCACGTACTTCAAGTATAATTCAATCTTTTCTTGAGTACCCCACGTACTCAAGTATTCATCAATTTTTAGTATGGTATGACTTTTATGTAAATAAAGTATTCCTGTAAGTATCAGGATTGTTAATGGGTTGCAAAGCCATTAACATGTGACACGACATAGGAAGTCACCAAACCTTAGGCATTTAATTGGTATATTCTGAGACACAAAAGCACTACTCGATTCTCGCCCTCACCGAGAGTGTGGCTGCCCGGCACCCGTTAGATCTAACCTTTTGTTCTGCGGTCTAGGTATATTGTTGATTAATGGTGCTTATGTACCCTATTCGTGACACGATTTCTCGCATCATTTCTCATAACGCCTCTTACTTGGTTCTCGTTCTCACCAAGTGCGCTTCTCATATTCTTATATTTCGTCACACTTGGTTCTCGTTCTCACCAAGTGCACTTCTTGTATTCTTATATTTCGTCACACTTGGTTCTCGTTCTCACCAAGTGTACTTCTTGTATTCTTATATTTCGTCTCACTTGGTTCTCGTTCTCACCAAGTGTACTTCTTGTATTTATATCATACCATTTATAAATATTGTACTTTTGTACATGTATTTCACCCCCGAAGTTATAAAAACTGAAAACAGTTAAAGAGAAAAGGGGGAGCATGAACTCACAACTTTGCGTTCCTTGCGTCGTAAACTTCACCAGATTTGCTTAATTAACGTCGTAACCTATACGCGTTTTCTTAACGTTAGTCACTAGACTTGCGTTGCACAAGTACAGTCACTCTCTTTGGTGTATATAATCTTGTGTTAAAAATATTTTATATTTTTAACTAAGTATCTTACTTATATTATTTTCTCTAACATTAATATAAGTATCTCGTGTTTGCACTTTGCACCCGAATTATGTATCTTGTATGTGTATTTTTATGTTTATACTCCTCATGAGTATTTAGTGTATTTTTAAGTCTTAATACACTAGCACGTATAACACATACTATACACACTTAGCACAAAAGTTGGTGATAAAATAATATATATTTTTCTCTCAAAAAATATATATATATACCTAATATCCATTTTTATTTTTTTGAAGAAATCCTTATTTCTTATCACCAAAAATTAGGGAAACCTTGGTAATATTTTTAGATACATTTTTAGGGAATAAATTTCTCAAAAACTTATATTTTTTTCTAAGTGTCAAAATTTATAAAAATTTTGACAGAGTTTCCCTTAAAAATTGAGGTTTCCCATGTTTTCAAAACATGTGTTTATTTTCTTTTAAATCGTCAACAATCATCAACAACAATAATCATCAACAACAATCACTAATTTCTCCACTTCATGAACTTGAATATTTACAAAAATGTGTAGTAACTTACTAGCACATTTAGTAAGTCTTTCCATCTCTAAAAATAAAATCATTATCTCGAAAACTTTATTTTTAAAGAATATGAAGTTTTACAACTTCTAGTCGGTATTTACGAAAATATTTCTTGGTTAAATCCTTTCGTTACACAAGTGTCTACACACTTTTTGGTTCTCAAAAATGTTTTTATTTTGAGAAAGATCCGGCTTTTTAAACATGATTTCATCATACACTTGGTTCTTCAAAAATACCACTTGTAGATCCGTAGATCTACTAGTTTAGAACTCCATTTCATAAGAAAAAATGTTTTTACACAAGTTCATGTTTGTGAGTGAAAGGGTTCGTCATCTAGTTTATTTTTTACACTAAACATAGCGCTGGTTCATGTTCCATGAACATGACCTAGCGTGGTTAGATGACGATCCGTTCCCCTACTAGCATCCAACAATAATAAATGACCATAACAAAACAAGTTCCATAAGTTTTACACTATTAGTTAGTCTTTAACCACCAAGTTCATTTTTTTTACAAGACTTTAAACTTTGATCTCTAGTGTTTATGATTTTTACCCGTTAACTTTCTTATTAACCACTTTAAACAAGATCAAAAGGGTGTTTAGAATCACTTACAACTAGCTCAAGGCTAGGGAAGATTCAAGACGAAAACTAGGTGGTTAATAGCGTCGTAGAGAGGTCCTCGCGATTCCGTAAGCACCGAGCCTCCTTATGTGTGACCCTTCTCCTTTGTATGTAAATAATATGGCAAGAATGAAATTTGAAAAGGATGGTAGGTGGGTGGCAACTCTCCGCCGAACACAAGAGGGGATGAGAAGAAAAAAAAAATTTTGTTGAAGTGTTATGTAAATGAATTGGATAATCTCTAAGTCTTCTTATAAACCATACAAGTCCTTTAACCACTAAATAAAGTGTCCCCATGATATTTGACAATCTCAAATAAAATAGTCAAAATTTGTAAGAGTGTGTCCCCATATGGGGACCGATCGGTTGTATTGGGGGGCATTTAGTTGGAATTTAATTTACTAGTTAGGCACTAGTTTGTGTAATTAGGTGTTTAAATTAAGTTACTAGGGTGTAGTGTTTTGTAACGGGTGTTAGGGTATTCGGGGACCCTAACTAGCTCAGAAAAATATAAACAATGTCATGTCAATATTTTTATGTTCCGGGTAAAGTCCGGTTGTTCGGTTGGATATCAATCCGTTAAAGTGCTAAATTACACTTTTTAGTGTCTTTTAAGTACCCTTCTTGTACCCTTTCAATTCCCAACACTTAGGGAAATATTCTGGATGATAAAACGAAATTTCTGCATAATATTTATATGTTTAAATGCTGAATTATTGCTGAATTTATACAAATTCTGCACTTAAAGTGCGTGTCGGGTGCTTTTTAGTGCTTATTTTTGCTTCCGTATTGCATATATATTAAACCCTTGCATGTACTCTTGGGTTTTAATGTACTTTTGTCGTCGGACCTACACCTAGGCCTTAATTCTATTGTCTGACTGCTTTCTGCAGTTCTGTTGACACAGTGTGTCTCACCGGTGAGTTTACTATTATTTCTGACGCAACGCTCTCGTTTATGCATAAAGCAATATTTTTGTAGTATACAACGTGCATGAATTCACTTGTTTAGTATGTGTTCAGCCATTGCTGACAATTAAGCACATAATTGCAGTCATTAAATAATGATTAAAGTGTACGGAAATTACCGGTTTGGTGTCAGTTGTCACATAAACGAATTTCGTCGAATGGTTGACTCACCTAGGCTAAGTGGACACGAGGCTACCCTACCCTAAAAAGAGCGCCGTCGCGCCACGCGACTGTTTTTCAGTATATATATCAGGGGTTTGGCACTTGCATGGCGCTGTTATTACGACGATCAAATTCGTTTCGTACGATAAGTTATTCACTGTTTCGTTCAAAAACACACACAAACGCGAATCTCTGCTGCGACAACAGGGTAATAACTCGATCACTGCTACGATACAATGTCCGATCGATTGAAACCGATCCGATTGATGTTTAGGTGCTGCCCGAATACGGGCAATACTTTGTCGTTCGTCGTGAGGGTTTTGATTTCGTGAGCTTATCGTAAATGTTGTATTAAGTTACTGACCTAGTTTCGTGTGCATTGTTATTTACCTAGGTTACAAGGCTAATCAGTAGGCAAGGTTCTGTCCAATTAAATTTGCAATGTGAGTCATTCTCTTTTTATCAACCATGTTTTACAATACCCAAATTATTTTCAAAAGTTATAATTACAGGGATTAAGTCTTGGTTATCTTGAATCACTGGCAAGTGGGGTATTGTGCACATTACTAATTTCTCACGATTAGGCAAACAAACCTAACCGTGATAATCATCACAACTTGGGTGAAAGGACCCATTAGTGGTATGACCATCGTCACCAGGGTGTGACACGGCGCCAGATAAAAATAAGATAATAGCCATTGTAATCGCTCTTATGCTGTAATCTATGACTAATGTGTCATTTTATAACTTGAGTGACTCGCCAATATTTCCCCGCTGATAAAAATCTTTTAAACATGTTTCAGGTGACTTACTATGAATCAAGGAAAAGTGCTATGTAGCACTAAAAAGCTTGAAGAGGTAGCTCAATAAAATAAATAAACATGTTTTGTAAAATAAGGGATTTCCTCGTGAAATTTCCTTTATTGTAAATTATGGGGTTTGTCCCCAAATTGTGAAATAAAATAATTGGGTATTTTCAGTTTAAAAGATCCTGTCAAATATTTCCGCTGCCAAATTAAATGTGAAATAAATTATGTGTTTGTGAGTATGTATAAAACCTTTGTAACCCATGTATGTATAATTGTAAATCCCGGTATGAAAGCAAACAAGGAAAAGATCACCTATGGTTTGCAAGGCTACTGATATGTGTGACGGTGTAGGAAGACTCAACCCTAGCAAATTTGTACCGGGCTTCCGGCTGGAAGACATAGTCACCCTATGGGCCACCCTGGTCCTCATGGGTGTGGGCTCGCTACACCCAAATAGATCTATCACTCATGCCCCTCGGTCCTTATACGAGGATTAATGGTCTCAAGTATCCGCCTACCCATTCACCTGATCTATGGTTCTTTCCTAGGCTAATCATACCAATTGTATTTGTACGTAATCCTTTTGTAACATGTATTTCACCCCCGAAGTAAATAAACAAAACAGTTTAAAGAAAAGGGGGACATGAACTCACAGTTTTGCGTCTTCTGTTCTCGCAACTCAAATCTCCTCAGCAAACACGACTCCCTACAATGTATTAGGGTCTATTAGACGAACGGGCCATGCCTTGCCTTAGTATTTACGTTTTTGAGTTACGTTTCTTTTATGCCTCTAATATTATTCCAAGTTATAATTACTTGTTAAAATAATAAATATCTTAACTTCAAATTATATTTAATTTTGGAATAATAGTTAAACAATATTTTTGTATCAATACTTCTCAAGTATTTCCTTCTCAAGGATGGGGGTATTCTCATACATGTATATTTGCATTCTCGTATTTGTAGTTCCAAAATATATTTTCAAGTCTCACTTTAGAAAATATATATAAACTTATTTTGTCCAAAAATAATGTATTTCAAGAAAGTATATATTTTTCCCAAAAAAATCATAGATTTTCAAAATATTCAAGAAAATATATTCTTACTTCCAAAATAATATATTTTCTCTTTGTCGAAAATACAATATTACTTTTGTAATGTTTACAAAAATCATATTTTCATTTCTTGTATCCAAAATAATATTTACCAAAAATATATTTATAACGGTATTTTCTGGAATATTTTGTAAGTTACGTTCTTGCGTTTGATTTCACAATATTAAGTGCGTAACTTATATATACTTATTCCTTGTGATTTTTGGTATTATTTTGGACTGTAAATTCTTGGTATTTTGTTAAGTTATATTACTTTAAATCCTAAAATAATATAACTAATACACAAAGTATACAAATAATTACACACAATGTGTCTTCTAAATATATACCTTTCAAATACATATTTAATTATTTTTATTTATAAAAAACCAACCTCCAATACTTGTATTTTTGTAACAAAATCTATGGCAAAGTTTATATTGAAAACCATAGTTAAAACTCACTTGTAAATATTTGTTTAGAAAATATTTTTCTAAGTGTTTGTATTTTTAGAAAATTTCGCCATAGTTTCCTATAAAAATGGAGGTGTCCATGCTATTAAAGCATATCATTTTCTTTTCAAAAATCATCATAAACAATCAACAATCAATTTACACTTCCAAGTGCTAAAACAAAGCTATCTACATAATGATCATGAACTTGAGTTTTCACAAAAACTTGTAGTAACTTGGTAGTGTGTTTAGTAGACTTAGTTACCCTTTAAAGTGTGTTTACTTCTTTGAAAATCTTATTCTTGAAAGATTTGAGTGTTTACAACTTACTAGATGATTTTTCCAAAAATCATTCTTTTGAATTTTTCTTGTTTCTCAAGTGTTTCTACACTTGTTTTATCACCAAAAAAGGGTGTGTGTTTAAGTAAGAACCATGATCTTCTAAAAATCATATTTTGAACTTGGTTCTTTTGAAAAACTATTCACAAATCTTAGATCCATAAGATTACTAACTCACTTTGTTTATTATTTTTCAAGAAACCACTTTATTCTTCAAGTTCATGCTTATACATGAGGATGATCATCTTGTTTTATCACGTAATCATCCTCTCACTTGCTAGATCATGTGTTTAATCACAATCTAGCAAGCTCCTTATGATGATCAACATCATAATCCCAAGAAGACAACAATCAAGTATCATACATACACTAAACAACATTGTTTCATCAAGAGTTCATCATATGACAAGCTTATGTTAAAGTTTTATGAATATGTTCTTTAGTGTTCATCATGTTTAACAATGTTCATCATCTTTTAACCAACAATATAAGAAGTATCAAGAGATCATAAGGGCCTTACTACTAGCACAAGGCTAGGGAAGAACACTTGATGATGGTGATGACAAAAGTGTTGGATAAAAGCAATCGGGAAAGGTCTTTCAAGATCCAAGACCACCAAGCTTCTTTATATGGCTCCTTACACCTTTGTGAGTATATGGTTTTCTTGGAAGTGAAATGATGATGGTGGGGTGGTGGGTTCTTGTTCTCGGCCGAATGGAGGAGAGGAGGAAGGAGATGAAGTGTGGTGTGAAGTGTGAGAGCTCATGGTCCATCTTATAACCTCTAATCCTTTTATCCAATGGTTTATGTGTTTGTTAAGTACAATACAAATCCTTCACTAAATCAAATGAGATCCAATCATATCTAACAAGATCATGGAAGATTATAGTGGGGTCACATATGTGACCGTCCACTTGGGGGGGGGGGTATTTAGTTGGGTTTTAATGTTTAGTTAGATTAGGAGGTTAGTTGGAATTTAAGTGTATTAGTTAGTGTTTAAGGGTATGATGTGTGTTATATAGTGTGTTAGGGTGTTCGGGGATCATAACTAGCTCAGAAACATTAAAACAATGCTTCTAGTGTAATTTTGGTGTTTCGGGTAATGTCCGGTTGTTCGGTTAGATACCGGTTTGTTAAAGTGTCAAACTATTCCGTTTAGTGATCTTTAAGTACCCTTTTGTGACACTTTTAATTCCCGACACTTAGGAAAACATTCAGGACAATTTAGTCATATTTTTGCATGTAACTAGCTTGTTAAAAAGCTGAATTTTGCTGATTTATGCAGAATTCTGCACTTTTAGTGGGTTATAGGCGTCCTTGTGTACTTTCTATCTCCTACACGTAAGACGATCGTGGAGCACGATAGAGCACAACCTGAAGGACGCTGATTGGCTTGCCCTTCTGCCACTTGTACCTTTAGTACCTTCTGAAGTGGCCTTGCTCTTTGACTCCGGCGCAACCCTTGCTTAGCACGTTAGTAGCCCGCGCGGGGTTACAGGAGGTGAAGGTCCTTATTCAGAATGCCAAGTATAGAAACTGCCGTTATCTCTTGGTTGACCTCGCGCAAGATCATGTTCTGCTTGATCACCCCTCGCGGGGTCTAAAGATTGATCACCGAAGTGATTAAGGAGTATGGTCCAAAGCGCGACCAGAATGGTCTGCGCGGCATTTTTGGGACCATACCCCTTCAAGTCCCCCCAGTCCAGTGCTACATCATGCGCGAAGTGAGTGGTTGGAGCTCTGGACTTTAGAAAAAAGGAAGTGTTGGGCTAAAAAAAGGCCTGCTAGATCTCGGTGCGTCGCGCGCGCGTGACTGTTTTATCAGTCACTATGGCGCGACTACCAGATTTGTCTGTTGGAAATCCTTTCCTTTTGAATGTAAGTGCGAAGGTGCATTGGGTGTACGTGAATACTGCGCGACGTGGGTAACTTCTGCATGAAGTTTGTAGTAGATTTGAGCGAGAAAACTCTCGATTTTTGAACTCTGACAGGTTGGTGAGAAACGTCGTTGATGGCGATGTTTGAGTTGACTGCTGACACGGCTATCATCAAGTTGTCCCAGACGTTTTACCTTTCCGTCAGTCGAGTGAGGCCCACGCGCGCGTGGTAACCGTCACTCCGGGAATTGCGATATACGTGGCCATTGCTGATTGGATGCGCGCGCGGTGAATCCGGCACGTCTACTCATCGCATTAAATGCGATGAGTATATATAGTCGATGAGATGGGAGAAGATCATCATCTTTTCTACTGTTTTCTCTTCTCTCTCTATTTCTTCCCGGAATCTTCAAATCTTCAACGGAGCAGAAGCAGATCTTCAAGTGCAGATCTTCAAATCTTCAAGCATTCAAGTTTTTTTCCAGAAGATTCATCAAAAATTTATGTTAAATCTCCATGGCAGAAGAAGAACCTCATCATGAAGAAGGTCCCCTTCCAGTCCTCAAATAGGACCTCGGTTTATTTGAACAAATTACAAGGGGTTTCCGGTTTCCACCGGAGTGGGATGCACGATACCCCGGTCAGAATCAAACGGCCGCCGATGCACCGCCAGGGTATATCACACTATTTGAAGACTTCTTCTTGCAAGGCAACTTCCGGTTGCCGGCGACGGAGTTCTTGGCCTATATCCTCCATTATTATGGGTTTCATGTTTCTCAGATGAGTCCACCTGGTATGGTAAGGGTGCGACACTTCGAGTTCTTATGCCGAGCCCACGACATAGAGCCCACAGTTGAGAGATTCAGGGTATTTTACCAGTTGATCCGGAACATGGGATTCTACTCCTTCGGTAACCGTGGGTCTGCTAAGAAGATCCTTCTGAACCCACCGAAGAGTTTCCATGACTGGAAACATAAATTTTTCTTCATTCGGGAGGAGGTTATCCCAATTGCTATGATCTTCCGTGCGCCGGATGTGATTGAGAAGGAGGAGCTGGCGATTCCTAAGAAGGAAGATTGGTACGTGAAGCTTACTGCCATCTCAAATCGGGTATTTGGTGAAAATGTTCTGGTCACGGCGCAAATGAGTGACCAATGGCCGCAAGATAGCGAGGAGGTGCCAGTTTTGAAGTTTCAAAATAAAAGTTAGTTATTTCTTTGAGTATTTCATGCTTCCGTGATTTGGGCGTGCTTAATTGTGGATTTTGAATGCAGAATCGCGCCTTTATCAAGCTGCTTTCCCCACCTTTGGTGGATCTATGGGTGTGCGCCCGCTGAGGTTAGGGGAGTAGCACAGGTATGAGAAGATCAAGGCACGTTTTATGTACCCCGTTGCTGGAGCTTTCGCCCATCCGCCTACCGCAACTGAAGGTGCGCATATACCTAACCCCAGGCCCTTGCGAGCTATGACTTCCGCTGGGAAAGAGATTCTTTATCTTTCCAGCGAGGAGTCTGTAGGGTCTTCAAATGGGGAGCTAAGTTTATGGTCTAACATCTTTGCAGGTGTGTTGCGCGACCTGGGGATTGACCCAGAAGAGAAAAAAAAACCCAACAAGAGGAAAAAGGTGATTACCCTCGATGCTGAAGTGACCAGCAAGAAAGGCGGGAGTAGCCGCGCAACTGCCGGTGCTGCTGATAAAGGTACTCTACGCTTTCGTCAGAGTAACTTGGAGGATTACGTTATTATCAGTGACTCACTTGAAGGTTTGTCGTGTATAGGCGAGAAGAAGACCGGCGCCGCTGGTTCAAAAAGCTCAGGGACCGCGGGTTCTCGGAACCCATCTGCTATAGCCACTCCGTCTTCCATCGCGCTTGATGACGAAGAGGAGGAGGAAGAATTGAGAAATTAGTGAGCATGAAAAGAAGTAGAGAGGAGACGACCGCTGGCCCTTCAGTGGCGCAGAAGACTGGGGGTCCCAGTAATCGGAAAACAGAGCAGTTTGCGCTCTCTCTATAAATTCTCACCAGGTTAGTTTCTTGACTTCTTGCTTTCCTTGTTGCCAACTCTTTTTAACACTTGGTTTCTGCAGAGGCCAAGAAGACGACCCCTGAAAAGAAGGGTGTTGTGTTTAAGGACCCCCAAGAGCCGGAGCAGAAAAAACCCAAGGTTACAATCAAGCCTTTCAAGACTGCTGAGGCTGAGAAGGAGAAGAAGAAGGGTGCTGAGAAGCCTGTTGACAAGGCTGTTGAGAAAGAGAAGGAGAGGGAGAAAAAGAAGGCTTTTGAAAAGCCTGTTGGTGGTGATCCTAAGGAGACTGGGCCGCTGCTTCTACTGCTCATGAAAAAGCGTAGGGTCCGGAGGTCGCCCATATCACGGGGCTTGACCAGCCCCTTCATGACAAAAAGAAAGAAACTGGCAAGGGACCCGAGGTTGTTAAACCCACCGAGCTGGCGCAGGTTGATGCCCCCACCCAAACTGCTCAAGATACTTCTGCTGCTGGGGGGTCAGCTGCTACTGCGCACAAGGAAGCTACGACCGCTACAGGTGGCGCGGGTGCGGCTGGTGGTGCAGGAGGGTCCATGCCCCAGACTATCGGTCCGAAAGATACCGTGGGCGATATTTATTATAAGACCTATACCGAGGAGGCGCGTGGTAACACTCCCCACCAAGCTCCCTGGGGTTTAAAGCAGAAGGATACCTTCTTGGAGTTTGGTGCGTGCCGTGACTGGTTCCTGAATTTATTCCCTCCTGGTGAGGTTAACCGCCAAAGGGAGCGAACTCACGATGGGCTATACCAAGCCTATGTCGTTGCGTGAGTGGCGCACGATGGTTAAAGAGCGGGCTGAGTAGGAGAAGTATCATGAGCGCCTTGTTAGGCAAGTTAAGGAGTTTGAGAAGGCTAAGACTACGTTTGCCGAAGAGAAAACTAAGTTTGAGTCCGATAGGAAATCGGAGTAGTGGGGCCGTGAAGGCCTTAGAGGCAAGCTTCGTGATGCTGAAGATCTCTTGGCGAAGGAGCGTGCTAAGTGGAAGAAAATTTGTGAGAAGGATAATCAGCGTATGTATGCAGCTAGCGCCAAGATTACCGACCTCGAGGCTCAAGTTGCTGAACTGAAAGGGAAGGTCGAGGATGGGCAAACCGATAGGGAACGTGTTGAGGTTCGATCAGTGTTGACCCTTTTTCCCTTTATGCTTTTTGCTTGTCAAATTATCTAAGTCTGTCTTATCCTTTGTAGGCTGAGCTGAAAGCGCAGGTATCCAGTAAGGATAAGGACCTGGCGGCTAAGGACGTAGAGATTGCAGAGTTGAAACGTCGTTTGCAAGAGCAAACTGACAAAAGCGAGTCCTTAGAGATTGACCTTGAAGCCGAGAGAGTGAAAGCTGCTACTGCTGAGGAGGCCAAACAGAAGGCTGAGGAGGCGCGAGACGTGAGTACATCTTCCCTCAATGTAGCGCAAAACAATTACTCCGAGGTTCAAGGCATCGTCGACACGCTGGCTTCTGAGGCTGAATGGATGCGCGGTAGGGGAGTAGTCCTGGTACGGTTCTCCTCTTTAACTTAAGCTTTATTTGTTAAAACCTATTTCTTATCCATTGCCTTTGCTGCAGATGGCCAACTCTATCTTGAATGCTTCTGAGCTAGACGGAGCTGTTGCTTCTCTCATAGATGCCTCACGCGCGGTTGGTCACCGTGGAGGTTATCTAGAGTGCGCGCAGCATGTTGAAGAGGCGTTATGACAAGAGTTTGACGTTAGTCATTGCTCAGTGACCGATCAGGCTGATGCTGCATTGGCCCGCGCTGAAAAGGTCTATGACCATTTATCACTGCCTGTAATGGATTTGGTCGCAGAGGCACTGAAGCATGATGACTGGTGTCAGCGGCTAAGGACTATTCTGGACCCCCCAGAGACTGTGGAGTTATCCGACGAAGAAGAACCAGCCGGAGGTGATGGTGATGGCGATGGCGATGGGAATGATGACGATGATGGTAGTGATGAATATGAGTAGTTAGTGTTTATAGGCTTCGTGCCTTGTAGTTTTCGTTTAAGAACCGAATGTAACTTGACGCGCAGTCGTGCTTTTTGAAATGAATAGATGATGTTTTGTTATTTTTTATGTGCTCATTGCGCGGTGCGCTTTTTTTAATATAGCATTATGTTTGCCATTAATTTGCTGAGTTACAATTATTGCATTGTTGTTAGAAACTTTGGTTAAGTTAGCGCGAATAAATGTAAGTGTGGCTCGTATGTGAGTGTATTTGCCCGGTCTCGCGCTATGTTCGCGGAGGACCTTGGAGGCCTAACTCGAGAGCTCATAATTTACTGGAGTGTTTTCGTGCTAATCAAAAGTTTAACATGAATTTGTAACGAAGAAGTCATGATGCTAAAAACAAAAGGCATGTCACTGTTTTCATTAGGTAGCTCTTTAAACATGCGCTAGGCTAATCATACATCATTGAAATAAAAGGGCGTATAGCCAACATAAGTAGTAACAAAGGCGCTTGGCCAACATAACTGATAAAGGCGCAAGGCTGAGAATAGTCACATGTAACATTTGCTCAATTGTTGCGCGGGATGACGTATCCATCCAAAGTGCGCAACTTGTATGCCCCTTTCCCTAGCACCTCGTGTATTAAGTATGGGCCTTCCCATTTGGGTGCTAGCTTTCCAGGGCGTTCAGTGTTTGAAGCTTCATTGTCTCTGAAGACATATTCTCCTGGAGTGAAGGTACAAATGCGTACTCTTGCATTGTAGTACCTCTCCAGTTGTGTCTTGTACTTGGCTTCTTTGATTCGTGCTATTTCGCATCTCTCTTCTAGCAGGTCCAAGTCTAGACGGCGCTCTGCCTCGTTATCGATTGTGTTGACCGCTGTCAAGCGTGGCGAGGGGAGGCCGACTTCAGCTGGGATAACCACCTCTGAGCCGTAAACTAGGCTAAAGGGGGTTTCGCCAGTGCTCGTTTTCGGCATGGTTCGATGAGCCCACAGGATACTCGGGAGCTCATCTACCCAGCCTCTTCTCTTGGTGCCCAGTCGAGCCTTTATCCCTTCGAAAATACTTTTGTTGACACTTTCTACTTGGCCGTTGCCCTGAGGGTACGCAACGGAAGAGAAAGTGTGTTCAATCTTCATTTCTTTCATCCAATTTTGAAGGTCCTCATAAGCGAAATTGGTGCCGTTGTCGGTTACAATTTTGAGTGGGAGGTCGAATCTGCAGGTGATGTGCTCCCATATAAACTTGCGCACCATCATTGCAGTAGTTGAGGCGAGAGCTTTGGCCTCCACCCACTTGGTTAAATAATCAACGGCAACGATTATAAACTTCACAGCACCAGGAGCTTCAGGGAAAGGTCCCACCATATCAATCCCCCACTGCTGGAAAGGCCAAGCAGTGGATACAGAGATAAGATCATTTTTCGGGCGCAGGGTTTTCGGGGTGTGCCTTTGACAGGAGTCGCATTTGCGCAATTCCTTTAGAGCGTCGACGTGCATCCTTGGCCAATGGTATCCAGCGTTCATTATCTTCGCGACGACCATGCGCGGGCCCGCATGGATGCCGCAGATGCCTTCATGGATTTCCCTGATCAAGTAATTTGCATCTAGGGGGTCCACACAGCGCAGTAGTGGCCCCAGGAAGGATCTCCGATACAAGATACCACCATTCATCTCATAGCATAAGGCTTTGTTCTGTATCTTCCTTGCCTCTGCTTTGTTTTCAGGGAGTATTCCTTCTTGCAAATACTGGATTATAGGGGTCATCCAAGATGGTTGCCCCTATCTCGATCACATTCACTTGACGCATCAAAACGGCGGGTTTTTCAGTACTTTAATCCTTACATCTTTGGCGAGATGTTGAAAAGATGTTGAAGCGAGCTTGCTCAAGGCATCTGCTGGTTTGTTTTCTGAGCGATTGATGTGAACTAGCTTGTATGACTTGAATTGTTGAAGCAACTCTTTCGCTTGATCTAAATACAAAGCCATAACTTCGCCCTTTGCGTCATACAATCTGTTAATTTGACTGGCGATCAGGAGTGAGTCAACATGCACTTGTAGATTTTGAGCTCCCATTTTTATGGCAAGGCGCAAGGCTGCCAAGAACGCTTCATATTCTGCCTCGTTGTTGGTATTTTTGAAATCCAACTTGATGGCATAGGTGACCTCATGTTTCTCAGGGCTAACAAGGCGCAATCCAGCTCCTGCGCTATCTTCGTTTGAAGCTCCGTCAGTATATAACAACCATAACCCATCTGATGTTTCCTTGATGGGAGTATCAACAACCTCACAATATTTGATCTTATCTTCTGGGACTTCAGTGATGAAGTCCGGTAGCACTTGACCCTTAATTGCTCGGCGTGGCCTGTATAGAATGTTGTGGCCCCCCAGCTCGATCGCCCATTTTGCCAACCGCCCAGATGTTTCTGGTTTTTGCAATATTGTGCCGATGTGGAAATTAGTGAGTACGGTGATGACGTGCCCTGTGAAGTATCTGCGCTGCCTCCTGGAGGCGTGTAGCAGCGCAAGCACTAATTTTTTCCATTGTTGAATATCGAGTTTCTGGGTCTGTGAGCACCCTGCTAATGTAGTAGATTGGAGTCTGAACTCCATCTCTTTCTACTAACAATACCGACCCACCGCTGCCATCACCACCGCCGCCACCCACCGTCGCCGGTACAACTGCCACCTATCACCACCCTCCATCATTGCCCACCACTGACCACCGCCATCCAATTTTATTCCTTCGTCTTTTCTTGCCAACCAAACAACAAAAAGTAATGATTCATTCCATTCTCACATGGTAACCAAACAAGACATGGAATGGTAATAATCAATTACATTACCTCATCCATTCCATTACCTCGTCCATTCCATTCCACCGTCTATTCCATTACCCCATACCAAACATAACCTTAGTTCTTAGAATTGTCTATTAGACAATTATACATTGATAATCAAATTTCAGAATTCGCTGATGTTTCCAGTTATTTATCTTCTGATATGCAGCTGGACCTTCCATTTCAGTAATATCATATTACTAGGCTATTCTGTAAAAATCAAAGGGATGACATTGCTAAGGGTCATTTTAAATTGGGATTATATGAAGGTGAACCTTGGGAAGATGGCGTTTCTCTACTATATTCACTACCAACTATCCCACATATTGACATTATGATGATTTTATGTCGTTGATAGTTTGAAATTTTAGAAATTTGATTTGATTTTATTTGTCTGCAAGAGTTTATTCAACAAGATGACTAAGAAGACAATTGCGTTTTGGACTACGATGAGTAGCGTGAGACTTCATAAGACTTGAAAAATAATACCAGCAGCGCTACTTGACAAACCAATAAATACACGGTGACTTATTAAAACTAGTAAAAACTTGCGATTAAAATGAACTCCTAGAAACTTTCTAGATGACGGGCACCCGTTTAACCCGTGACCCTGGACTACGATGAGTAGCGTGAGACTTCATAAGACTTGAAAAATAATACCAGCAGCGCTACTTGACTAACCAATAAATACATGGTGACTTATTAAAACCAGTAAAAACTTGCGATTAAAATGAACTCCTAGAAACTTTCTGGATGACGGGCACCCGTTTAACCCGTGACCCTCGTTGTTTGGTGACCTGAGTTGACCCGTTTGACCTGTGACCCATTCGTTGTTTGGTGACCAGACTTGACCCGTGAAGATTAACCCAACAGAAACAACACTGTATTTCCCTTAAATCGTAGACCAAAGGAACCACAACCTCTTTTCAATCTCACTTGATTAAGAAATCTATGTTTATTTTTAAGGCTCGGGGTAGGCAAACATTGTGGCTGCAAACCGTGAATGTTTAACATCCCGGTTGCCATGCCATAACAACGAATTTGATACATTTTTATGACCTCATCACAACCTCCAACCTTTGAGATCGGATTAATATCGTATCTGCCTCAAATCACAGATCCAAACAACCCTCCAATAACCCATGGACACCGCCATAGACTTTGCATCATTTTCATTCATCGTTAACAGATCACATAGATACAACTCTCAGATGAACCTAAAGTCATCATCATTGAGTTTGCAATCAAATTTCTTTCCCGACATAAAAAAATTATGGTCTATCAAAGATCGAAATAAACTCTGATTTGAACCAATGGTCAACATCATCGTGTTTGTAATTATATAAGATTACCAAGGAAAAGAAATGTTTGTTCATTTAGAGTACAAAACCGCCATCGTCGAGCCAACAAATAGCATAAATACCAGCATCGACCTACCTACAAAAACAAAAGTCATCAAAATCAAATCTCAAATAACCTAACGGTAAAAATAGAAAAACCCAAACAAAAAGATGAACACTAGAAACGGCATGGATCTTCAGACCGAGGCGCTGAGAAACATCAAAAAAACATGGTGTTGAAACCGAAGGAACATCACCGAAACGCAAGAAATGCCGAAAACCACATTGATTGTTGAGCCGTCTCTCGTGACAGTTCTCTCTCAGGTGTTTGATAAGGGTTAAACAAAATAGAGAACAACTTGAAGGGTTGACTTTTGAAATGCAGAGGAAGGGCCAAATGTGAAAATATCACCGACACTTGCCTTTAAGATAGATGATAAAATATGGCTTTAGAGCATTCACATTCAATCCACCATATTTTCACCCTAAATTACACTAAAAAACACTACATTTTCTCTCTCCTTTTCAATTAAATAATATTTTTTTATACCTTTATCATTATCTTTTCTCTCTCCTCCACTCACAACCACTTTCAAAATATATTAAAAAATTATAGATGGTGAACAGTGTCCCCCCAAATATACAGATGAACAGTAACATTTTCTCTCTCCTCCACTCACAACCACTTTTTATACTCTTTATATTTTAAAAACACCACACACATAATTTAGTTATTTGGATGTGAATGCTCTTAGAAGATGAATGTTAAATTAAGTATTTTATTTTGTTTTGTTTTATTTTGTTTTATTTATATATATAATGATAAGAAAAATTAATATTAATATCAATGTTTTGATTTTCTGTTATGTTTTATTAAAGAATGTATATATATATATATATATATATATATATGTATATATATATATATATATATATATATATAAAGAGAGAGAGAGAGACCGGTTATTGTACAAATTGCCTTAACGTATGAAACGTATAAGATTTAGTATCAACATGCGAAAAAAAGTTTAAACCATGCGAGTTTGGTTTTTTGAACCAACATGCTATTTTTTATTAACATGCGAAATAGTTTTTTTTATAAACATACAATTTATTTATTTTTTCTTTTTGAACATGCGATATTCATTTTTTACAACATGCAACCTTTGTTATAACATGCGAATTTGTCATTGTATATGCTTCGTACGTTAAGGCAAAATATACGATACACGTTTTCTATAAGGTTCTATGCAAAACACTAAATATTGCGAGAACACGCAGAACACAATGAATCACCCATTTTTTATATTCTAAAAACCTAAAAAGTAAATGAAAATGTGAAAAATATAAGATTTATTGTTTCTTACACTAAAATTCAAAACAAAATATGGAAAAATTTTTACTTTTTGTATAACCTACACATATGTAGGTTATGTGTAGGTTAAATTACCAACATGTATGTAGGCTATGTGTAGGTTAAAATGGTTGGTTTTTTATGTATATATAATACACATATGAATGTAAGAAACATAAAATTTAAAAAATATGTACATTAAATCCCAAAATTTAGTATTTTAGAGTTGTTCTTTTTGTTCTCGCAATAGTTAGTGTTCTGTAATGATCCCCATCCTATATATATAAGATAGGGTTCATGCGAGAACCACCTTTATTGCGAGAACCGCGAGAACCAATGTGAACATGGCGCAATTTTGTAAATATCCAACAATTTTTAAAACAACCACCTGTTCAATCATATATTCAATTATAATCAATATAACCTTTTACATCCGAACTATCCACAGTCTCTCCACATTCTCTCCATCTCTCCGCATTCCATTCTGATTACATGCGAATCTCTCAACATTTCACCATCATCAGTTCGTCGATTACAATCGATTCACCATATCAAAGCATTTGGATTGACATTTTATCAGAGATTTGAGATTTTACAAGCATATATTTCAGATTTCGTCATATAATCGAGGTTAGTTCCCAAAATTTTGTACAAAATTAGTCGTATAAACTTTATTACAAACATAATCACAGATCGTACTTTTTTCTTACATTCGTAATTAGGGCAACGTGATTTTATGCACTGTGGATTTATAATCCGTTCGCAATTAGGGCTAATTAGGGCAACGTGATTACAATAATAGTCAATATGACAGTATATTAAGGAATAGCCGTCGAAATCGCAATCCAATCGCCGGAATATGTGGTGTATCGTTGATAATGTGCAGTGTAACATAGATATTGTGCAATATAACATATATACTTTGTGCATTATAACATTTATATTGTCATGTAAATTGAGCACGTTTGCAAGTTTATACAATTGTTTGTACTTTTTTATATGATATATATTATGTCGTTTGCATTTTTTATATGATTGATAATTTGTTGATTCGGAATTCATGTTGTATTGTGTGATATATTGGTATGCACATGTGCGTATGTTGACATCATAAGTTTATCAGAATATGTTATTAAGGTAATGTTTTGTATTATATATGCACATGTGCATAAATTGTAATAATAAGTCAATATGCACATGTGCATAGTTTGCAATAACATGTGAATAAGGTATTTTAGTTTTATTTTGATGTTATGTATGGTTATGCACATGTGCATTTCATGTTAAAATATATTAATAAGATGTTGTTGTGTGATATATACATATACTCACATGTGCATAGATTTACAAAATATGATATTATGCACACGCGCATAATTTGTCATATTATGTTATTGATGTATTTAACAGTTATTAAGGTATTTAACGTTTTTGAACATGTTAATTGTAGATCAGCAATGGAAAAAAATAGGAAAAAATCAAAGAAAGTCACATTTGTATTAAAATCAAGAGATGAAGGATCGCCAAAAAAGCCAGACGTAGACGCAACGAAAGAGAATATGAATATTAAACAAAATGATTATATTCTGTTGATTATTTATAATTCTTATTTTGATTGCTCAGTAATTAAATATGTTTTTATGCACATGTGCTTCATTGTATTAATGTTTTTTTGTTGATAGTATAATTTGTATAAACATATTAAGTTTATAAATGCAGATATGCAAAACGTGAGAAAGGATGTGCACAAGGACATTAATAGGAGGATTAGCAAGCGGAAATAAAAGGGAACAACAAATGAATGTTTTGTTGAAGTTCGTACGACAAAGAATAGATGGTTGTCAACATTAAAAGCCAATAGTGACATATGTCAATAAGGCAAATAACACTGTTGTCGATGGTATGTGTTATTTAAATTTTTTTAATTAAACTTTAAGATGCACATGTGCATTAGTTTGTAAGAACATCTCATAACATGTCATTGTGTTTGCACATGTGCATATAATGTGTGGATAAACAGGTTCGATGAAAGAAGGCATATCATCAAAAAGAGTTAAGATACTAGCAAAAAAATCAAAATCACCAATAGTTAAAACAATCGCAGAAAAGACAGAGAGTAAAAAAACTGTTAAAGGGACAGAACGTAAAAAAATTGTTAGAGCTGTCAACTGGAGATCTATACGGACACGTTTGTCGCCACATCAAATGTTGATGGGGTTGGACGCAATGCCTAAAAAACAGAAGGTTGTAGTTAAAAAAATGGGGTGTGGTTGTATTTTGAATCTTAAAACGAACAGCTTACCATCAAAATTGTCACATTTTATGGTGGATAAGTTCAGAGGGAAAGAGATGGTCATTAAATTGGATGTTGGTAACATAAAGGTGGATGAGGATGTAATTAGTGGGTTGTTGGGGTTAAAGAACAGTGGGGTTATTCTAACTGTCAACAGAAAGAGAAAACAAAAGGAAAAAAGAAGGACGAAACAAAGAAAGACGAAAAGAAGGAAGAAATGAAGGAACATAATGAGGAAATAAAAGTTAATAGTGACCAGAAGAAAGGGAAAAATGTAGAAGGAAAGATATAAAAGATGAGGTAGAGAGAATGGATGTAGGAGATATTGGCGGGAAGGGATACAAGAAGATGGCTGAAAATGAGGATATATATGATGGCGAAAATCAGTCAGTTATGTATAATAATGTTAATTATTTATAAATTGCACATGTATATAATTGGTGATAATAAGATCATATTTATGTTAATATAAAAATCACATTTGCATAATTAATAGCATAAAAAAGGTTGATGATACGTGCATACTAATGTTAATTTGTTAGAAAATGCACTTGTGCATAATTAGGTGCATAATTGGTGATAATAAGATAATATTTATGTTAATTAAATTTTTTGAAAAAAGATTGACGATGTTTGTATACTATGTGCATAATTGGTGATAATAAGATCATATTAATGTTATGTATGAAAAAATGCACATGTGCATAATTGATGATAATAATTAATGTTATTTATGAAAAAAATGCACATGTGCATTCTTAGTAAAAAAATGTGGATGCAAATGTTATGTAATAAAGAATAGTTAACATAAAGTTAATGCACACATGAAAAAAAATTGTATGCACATGTGTATAATGGTTTGTTGTTAACATTAAAGTTAATAATTATATTAGTTTTATATAATGCACATGTGCAAAATGAATATAAATAATGCATAACATATAACGAATATAAAAAATGATATTGCAATTGTACATATTAGTTTTATTATATTCATATTTGTTATTAATAATGTGTTCATAATGAGGAGCATATGGGTTTAATCCAACGATTAATGGATGATACACTGAGGACAAAAGCATTGCTAGTTAAAAAGTTGGATGAAGCTTGTTCAAAATATCCGAAGAATGAGAAGGTTGTAGAGTTTGTTAGACATTATGATAAGGTGTTTAGAAGCGAACACAAAATGGCAGATTTGATAATTAGTATGGGTATGGTCGATGGTAATGATAAGGACAAAGTGGATACCGTGGTGGGTGATGTATCCATGGATGAAACATGTAATGCAGTTAGGGATAAATCTTGTGATGCAATGCGTGTGGATGGATTAATGAAAAATGATGAAGATATAGAGTTAGATAAAACTGTTGATGATGCGGTTAAGATGGCAGGTACGGATAAGTTGGCAGATGCGGTTAAAGGTGTAGTGAAGGGACAAGTGAAGGGAAAATCACATAAGGAAAAAGAAGTTGATGACTCGATACCAAGTTTCATGTTATTATCGCAAAGTTCACAGAGCTTACCAGATCCAGAAGTTGAATCAAGCGTGCATGAGATTGTTGAAACTCAAAAAGAGATTGAAATGAATGAACCGTTGAAGGATGATGAAAAACTGATATGGTAGTATATGTTGACGATTATGTACGATAAACGGGGGTAATTATAATTATGAATGTTATAGTTTTATTACATGTTTTGTATTGACATTATTGTCACACCCCGACCACGTAAAACAACAAATCGTGGCGTAAACGTCGGGGAGTGTTGTAACAGAATCATTGTTTCATAACACATGGAAATTTGAAGTTTCATTTTATTAAACATTAAACATTTACATCGTCTTGAAATCTAAACAAACAAGTTAAACATAGTCTATCATTGTTATTAAGTCACTAAGGCCTCGTCCAGTTCTATGTGAGCATGCATCCTAGCAATCAACATTATTCAACAACACCTGAAACATATGTGAAAACAAAGTCAGCAAGAAATGCTGGCGAGTACATAGGTTTATAAGAGTGTCGGATTCATGGCTAGTTTACATGTTGCAATACTTAATTAAAAACCTTGTTTTGAAAAGTATAGTATTGCGACATAATTAACCAACTCAAATCAAGTTGGTTATAATTTATAAAATCCCGTAGCCATGATTCTTAACCCAAAACATTTATTTAATTAAATCAAATTGTAAAACATCTCGTAAAAACTCGTTAGTAAAACTCGTATGGTTTATATTATTCAGAAAACATCATTGAGTGACATCGTTTCAGAATCGTTTACCCAAGTGAACTAAATAACGCCACGGTATGTAATATAATGAAAACACTTATATATAAGAAGTACCAGCGGCGTATCTACCATGTTTTCATCACATTACACCCGTCTCGTTATCTAAACACTAACCAAAACCAATCGTTTACCCAAATCGTTTAACTCGTCAAAATTGTTTCAGTCGTTTAAATCATTCTTGTTTTAATTGTGAAATCCACTTTTGGTCGTCTCGCTAATAACATCCAAACCTTCGCGACTCGACTATCTCGCTTCTCGCATTAATAAACCACCAAAGGGTAAATTAACAATCACATATTCAGTCGTTACCCACCTAACCCACACATAACCATGGGTGCAGTCTGATAATGGGATTTGTCAGATCCTATGGTACCATAACCTAATACTGGTCGGTTTGGCCAAAACTAATGAATGTTATTCGTTATGTAATTACAACCAACAAGTTTATCCACATTATCGAAATCGTTATTAATTTAATATAAACCATTTTAATCATTTTCGAAACCATCGTTAAAAACATCGAAATCATTTAACACATATGAATCACCCCAAAACAATCAAAAACAGTAAAATAGGGGAACTATGTACTCACTTGAGAATGCTTAGAAGTCTTGAACAACAACCAAGCAAAGCTAGAGGGATCACGGAAATCAATCGGCACCTTAATATAAGTAACTATGTAAATAAACCGGACCTAAATCGGAAGATTGGATAGGATGAGGTTTCGTAAACCAAATGAGTATTGAAACTCATATGATATGGTTTAACAAGCCTACATACTAAATCGAAACCTAACCTAAGTGCTTACGACCCATTACGACCCATTAAGGTAGCTTACGCTACTTTAACGCGTCGTTCGCGCAAACACGCGTTCGAGACGTCTAACTAGTCCTATGACAAGTATTATATCCCTAAACATGTTGCATAATCAATTAAGTGACAAAAGTTTATGTTCATATGCTTAAAATTCAATTATGCATGAAAAGGGTATTTTGGTCATTTTACCTAAGGCATATAAACTACCTATCATACAACTACTTAAACTATGTGACCATAAGGTATAACCTCGGAAGGTTATTCCCTATACAACTATGGTCACTAAACATGCTTGGTCGGATCCTAATGATCGACCAAACGGGTCTAGTTCGAAAGTCTAAGCGGTTGTTTAGACCGCTTGACTTACGACTCTACACAAGCACTAAACTAAAAGTGACGAGTTAAACATGTTAAAACATGTTTAACGAAGTTAGAAAACAGGTTTTGATATCAAAACAAAGTGTTTTGATACCCAAGAGTAGTTTGGTTACAAAATACGCATGAACATGCATTTTGGCCGAAACTACGATTCCTCACTACACCTAATCAACGTGGTAATCAGTAGGTATAGTCACAAAGGACTATGACCATCGTGATTACACTCACGTTACGAAGTTCAAACGAACTTTGTGTTGACCATTGACCGGTCAAAGTAGAAAGTCAAACACGGTTTAACTTTCACGCTTAGAAAAGTATAAAAGAACGAAAGAATACTCACAAAGGGTCCAAGCAAGGAAATCTTGATCCAAATTGCTCAGGTATGAGGTACTAAACCCCAACTTAGAGCAAAAGAATCAGATTTGTGTGTTGCAACAATGAAAGCTTGTGGGTATTTATAGATTTCCTAGAACCGTTAGGATCGTTTCTTGAAATCCGAGCTTGAATCTTGGCCTTACACTTGGGCCCAAGGTTTAGAATACAATGGGTGCTCACATACCAGTCCATAGAATAAAAAATCAGGGGTTAGAAACCATTGGAATAGGTGGTATTGGCCAGATTCATTGTTTCTGCATTTCTGCTGGTCTGAAGGTGGCTTACGGACCGTAAGAGGACCTATACAGTCCGTATGGTACCTGGATGCTGGCAGAAAGTTTCAACAACTTGGCAGAACAGGCCCCTGTGACTCCAAACTTGATTTTTGGTGCGTTTTGACACGTTTAAGCCCCGTTAACCTCATTTCAAGGCTCTAAAATGAATTTAAAGTATAGGGAACTTAAAATATGCTCAAAAACATCTCGGATGTCGGTTTGTTTGGTCGTACGGTTGCGTTGTTCGGTTAATTACGACGAAAGTCGTAACGAACGCAAAAACGATCCAAATTAAGCGACGAATGGAATTTTATCATGCCAATCACTAAAATAATATATTTTAATGATTACATAA
This sequence comes from Helianthus tuberosus, assembly GCA_030545235.1. NCBI lineage: Eukaryota > Viridiplantae > Streptophyta > Magnoliopsida > Asterales > Asteraceae > Helianthus > Helianthus tuberosus. Next base: position 58,081,012 of record CM060429.1, on the reverse strand, counting down.
ATTTTTGGATGTCCGGATATATTCAGAACGTAAGATATGCGCGAAAATGCAAACTTATGCACTTTTTGACGCTTTTAGTCCCTATTGATCAATAAAGTTTATTTTTGCGCACCAAACACCTCAAAGCCTATTTCTAAGCTATGTAAAGGATATTTAAGGCATGTTTAACTTATGATCATATTTCGGAATGTTCGTTACAGTACAAATCGGCATACTTTCATAGTTTGTCGAAATTAGTCCCTGTAACCGAATAAACTTGATTTCGGCATACCAAACCATCCAAAACTTATTTATAAGTTATGTAAAGGTTATTTAAGGTGTGTTAAGACTATGTCACTGTTCCAGAGTGTTTGTTGCATTAAACTGGTTATATTTATGCATCAGATCACGTATAACTTTCCAGAAAGCGATTTAGAGCTCGAAATCGAACGAAAATTGATATGTGCAAATGATACACATATTTATACAAATACCAAGTATGAAATACAATATTTCATTGATTTGGTATTTGTTTGATGGCCGTGGAGGCACAGATGTCACAGTCTCCCCTACTTCAGGAAATTTCGTCCCGAAATTTATTTAGAGGAAACTTGTGAGAGCTCGAAACATGAAGTCGAAAAGATAAAACAATACTGGTTAGGGTTCTGAACTTCTAGTAACTTTAAATAACATCATGTTCGTAATGTAAGAGGGACACTTATATACAAGTATATGAAGCGCCATTGGTGCGTCCACCGTACCTCCATTACATTGTTCACGTTTCGTTATTGTTGCCACTATAGGTTCTTACACATGATAAATCTTACTGGGGTTCCTGTGCACTGAATCTCGTAATTATGTACGCGTCCATAATTACGTAATTCCTTGCATAGTCCACATAATGTATTTGATAATGTGTAGGGGAAAACCAAATGAACGAACCTGTGATGAGTGTGACTGGACCACCATAGGGTCCTTTCAGCTATATCATCACATGCCATTCTTAACCATATTCTGAATCAATCTTTTAACTAGACCACTCAAGGGGTCTCTTTCGAATCATGGAATGGTACTATATAATCCAAGGGTCTTAACTACCACGTAGAAGCCCATTAAGGATTTAGGGTAGTACCTTTTGAATATCCTACTATGAATCCCTCATATGAAGATATGGAAGATTCTACGAGGATTTGGATAACGAAAATCGGATCACACAATATCATAATAGAAAACACATAATCATATAATCGCATAATGTTTAATTTGACCTTTAATTTGTTATCTTTGGACACGGGTATTTAAAGCACACCAGGAATCCAATCTGTGGATTTCATTTGGCACTTTAAACATTTTCAAGAATCTAACTATGAAGATAGGAAGATCTTAACAGGAATTTGGCTTGTCCTTATTGAATCGTAATGTACGTATTAAGGCGTACAAGGAATCCAATCAAGGGCTCCGATTTGAGCGACAATCATCCTCAAGGATCTAATTGTGAAGATAAGAAGATCCTATATGGATTTTTGAATCTGAAAAGCGGGAGATGCTTTGAAACCTTGCACTAGACGTGCTTAAGTCGATACACGAGGTAGAATCCTCATGAAGTTGAGGTGCTAGATATGCCAAGGCGACATATGAAGCAGAATTTGAAGATTGGGTAATACGAGCAGAATGCTTTTTCGAAAACTATCATGGGGTTCTTTTCAGAAATACGCTTAATATTTTTGAAATCTTACATAATACTTTTGAAATCATGAAGTAGGTGTATATTTATAAAATATTTTAAAATCATGCGAGATAAATTTTGAAATTATAATGGTTTTGAAAACATGAATAATGCTTTTTCGAAATCATGCACTTGATATATTAAGTAATTATATTGTGTTAAAAATCGTTTTCAAACTATATGAAATATTTTTGAAATCATGAAGGTTGTTTTGAAAACTTATACTATGTATATTGTTATGAAAAAACAAAATGAAATGATATGAGATTGAAGAAAGGTATCATTAGTTATCTAACCAAGGATTTAAAGTGATTACTCAAATTGTCACTTATTTTCTGTACTTCGTTTCTTAGAATGAAACGAGCACTTAGGATTTTCGAGGAAATCATGAGCGATCACATGAACGAGAGAACTACAAATATGGTTCTTTGGTGTAGGTATCGTAGGGGTATGCCATACACACATATGCAACTATATTTGTACATCAGAATTGAGAACAACTATTTATTTATAAACCAAACAAGTTGTTTCAAAGTTTCAAGAAAAATAAAAGAAACAAAAGCGTGAGATTTAAACTAATTCAAAGCTGCAACGTCTTCTAATCAGCCAGATGCTCTGTCACACCCTGGCTTTGCGGAAGCGTGGTTAATTTTGGTGTGACTTCTTAATACCATAGCTTAATCATAAAAAAGCTATATGAAATAAAATCATGCAAGATCATCCATTGATTTAAGTTTTAAAACCAGAGTAACATACCATTGTCTTAGAGACTTACAACATCATAACGTAAAACATTGTCTTGAACAACATAAACAGTAACATGAAATAAGCGCAGTTTAAGATTTGTGACTTGTCCAGGAAAGAGTCACATGTCCTAAACCGGGATGACCTTGGAACCCTTATGCAGCGGGAAAATATAACATACCGTGCCAGATCTTTAATTCCCTGAAATACATGTAAGTTGAAAAATCAACAATAATGTTGAGCGAGTTCATGTGTAAGTGAGTATGTAAAACACGTGTAAGTATAAAAATTCCCTGGTATGTAGCAGTGTAAGGAAAAAGAGATCACCAATGGGTTGCAAAGCCATTGATATGTGTGAAGTGCAAGTAGGAAGACTCAAACCTAGCAGATTTTGCGTTGGGTACAAAGTCACTCTAAGGTCCGTTCTGTTGGGCCTCTTAGAGGTCCGTTCTGTTGGGCCTAGAGTTGGGCTCGCTACACCCAGATAGATCTACCGCTTACGTCCCTCGGTGTTTCTGCCTACCCACTCACATGATCTAAGTAGTAAACCTCCTTACGCTAATCATACCACGTATAAAGTACTTGTAATCAAAGTAACATGTATTTCACCCCCGCAGTTAAGAAAACTGAAAACAGTTAGAGAAAAGGGGGACATGAACTCACAGTGAAGCGTCTCTACCAAGTATCTCCTGCTCACGCAGCTGTGCGACGACCTACAGGTGCTAATTCTATTAGACGGACGGCCGTGCCTTAGCTTTATAGTTTAAGTCTTTGGGAAATAGTTAGACAACTATTTCGTATTTACATTCTGTATATACTTGGTAGTTAATCTCCTTCCCAAGGATGGGGGATTCAATACATGTGCGTTCAAATTATATCATTAAGTCTCACTTAATATATGTATATATATATTCCCAATTCCAAAATATAAGCATTTTTCCCAATAATACGTTGTTAAAATACGCGTTCATAAATATTTCCGTAAGTGCGTAAGTTACGTTTTAACAATCGAGTGGTAATATAATTACCGGTGTAACTTATATATTTATGGTGAAAGCGTTCGTATTATTTTGGATTCGTTAACGTTCGTAGATATTATTTTTACTCTAAAAATAATATTTATGTATTTTCACAAAATAATCATAAACAGTGTGTGAAAATATATATTTATCCCGTTAAATTTTGTGGAAATCCCACCTCCGAATATTTAGTGAATAAAGTCATGGCGAAATTTATATTTCGAAAACATGTCAAAAATGATTTCTAACACTTGTAGTGTAAATAGTTCTAAGTGTTAGGTTTTTAGAAAAATTTCGCCAGAGTTTCCTCTGTAACTGGAGGTGGCCACGCTTTCAAGCGTATCATTTTCTTTATCAAATCAACTCAACAATTTTCTTTATTTGATCAGAACAACTTTCATCACAACAACTAATCAACATATGTGTAAATTGCCAAAAATTACATGAACTTGTAGTTTTCCCAAAACTGTGGTGTAAATCCCCTTAAATTTAGTAGATCTTCATATAAGGTAATTTGATCTTGTAAAAACCTCGTTTTTAGAGAAAATCCATCTTTACAACTTCTCATCAACTTTTACAAAAATAATTATTTTGTCGAAACTTTGTGTTACAAAAGTGTTTACACACTTGTGTGTTCAAAAAAAAAAACCATTCTCGTTAGTGTAAGATCCGTCTTTAGAAAACATGATTTCTTTGATACGTGGTTCTTTGAAAATACCACTTGCAGATGCGTAGATCTGCTAGTTTTAAACATAATTTCACAAGTAAAACTCTTTTACACAAGTTCATGATTCGCGTGTGGTAGAGTTTCACCTTTTAACCCTTGTATCATTCAAAACAAGCTTATGTTAAGATCCATGATCTTACCAAACCGGGTTAAACGATGATCCGAGCTACCACATCATAGATCGGGCCTAAATAATCACACATTTTAATTACTACAAGTTTTACACAACTTATGTGCTTTTAACCAACAATACTTGCAAGTTTAGTAAACTTTAATGCTTCAAAATGCAAGATTCCGAGTTTTAATCATCATACATCTTATTAACCACCTTAGATTAGTTCAAGAACGAGTTTTAAGCATTATACCTCTAGCTCGAGGCTAGGGAAGAATCTACGCGCAAATGAGGTGGATAAAAGCTAAGTAGAGAGGTCCTTCGCGTTCCGCTTGCACCAAGCTTCCTAATACGAGACCCTTGATGCTTGAATGAGCTTGGAACTTGCAAGATCAAACTTGAAGAATGGATGGATGGGGGTGGGGTGTTCGGCCGAGAGCTCTAGAGGGCAAGAGAGAGAGTTTGGAGTGTGTTGTGTTTAGTGAAAGTTATGATGTGTTTAGAGGTGAACTTATAGACAATTAATCCCACTATTAACCAATGGATTTTGTGCCCCCTAGATATTATGCACATGAGATTTAATCAAATCAACAAGGACAAGGTATGTCCCCTTGGGGACGGTTTCGGTTATGGGGGGGGGGGTAATCCGGTTCGATTTCAACTATTAGTTAGGTTATAGTTAAGTTAAGTAGGTTAGTTAAGCACTTAACTTGGTTAGTTGCGTGTTGTGTTTTAAAGCGGGTGTTAGGGTAGTCAGGGACCCTAACTGGCTCAGAAAAAGATAAATAATGAAAATAACAATATTTTCATGTTCCGGGTAAAGTCCGGTTGTTTGGTTGGATAGTAATCCGTTAAAGCGTTACTAAAGCTTTAAAGTGTCGTTATTACCATTTTTAGTGACACAACTTATTTCTGACACTTTGGAAAGTGTCTAGCAATATTTTTCTCATGTTTTGGCACTTTATTAGTTAGCTAAAAGCTGAATTGTTATGTAAAGTGCTGCGTTTTGTACTTAGAGTACGTTTTAGGCACATCCAGTCGTTGTGACTTATCCCTAGAGACGCAGTTCTACAATCCTTGTATCCCTACACTCACCACTAGTGTAGCAACTATTTCAGGCTCTTACAGGCCTTAGAGGCAGTGTCTGCCTGATGCTGGCTTTATCAGCATGTTCAATAGGTTACCCGTTATAGTGCTACTGTGCTTTTTGTGCATCATGTTTGTCACTAAGGTTCAGCATGTAAATAATGTAGTGACAGCAAGTAAAGTATGATGCAAGTAAGTGCATGTATCAGTATGCAAGTAGCAATTTATTCACAAGTTCAAGCAAGCACAGTAATCAAGCAATAATTAATTATTAATCAAGTTGTACGGATACCTGGTTTAGTGAGGGTTGTCACATTCTCCCCCCGTTAAATAAATTTCGTCCCGAAATTTAAGTTCTGCTTGAAGATGCAGGGTTCTTAGGAAAAAGGTGGGGGTATTTCTCTTTCATCCGGTCCTCACGCTCCCAGGTGTACTCAGGACCGTGTCTGGCATTCCAACGAACCTTGACGAGCTTGACACTGCTCCGGCGGGTCTTGTTTACCTTCCAATCCGTAACCTCAACCGGTTCTTCAACGAAGTGGAGCGTGTTGTCAACATGAATCTCGTCGATGGGAATGGCAATGTCATCTTGAGTTGGACTTTTCTTCAGGTTGGATACATGAAATGTATCGTGAACGCCATTCAATTCAGCAGGTAGGTCCAACTTGTATGCTACTAGTCCTATTCTTTCCAGAATTCTGAAAGGACCTATGTAGCGCGGATTTAACTTCCCACGCTTTCCGAAGCGTGCCACACCCTTCCAGGGTGAGACTTTCAATAACACCATTTCTCCAACTTGGAAATCCACATGTTTTCGGTTTGGATCCGCATAGGCCTTCTGTCTGTGGCGAGCTGCTCCGATGCGTTTAAGAATCTGCGCGATCTTGTCTGTCGTCTCTTGGACGATTTCGGGACCAGCAAGCTGCCTATCACCTGCGTCAGCCCAACATAAGGGTGATCGGCACTTGCGTCCGTAAAGGGCTTCAAATGGCGCGACACCAATACTGGTGTGGTAGCTGTTGTTGTATGAAAATTCGACCAAAGGCAAATGCTTATCCCAGCTACCGCCCAAATCCATAACACATGCTCTCAGCATGTCTTCCAGAGTCTGTATCGTTCGCTCGCTCTGGCCGTCAGTTTGCGGATGAAACGCAGTGCTCAGATTCAATTGTGAGCCAAAGGCTTCTTGGAAGGATTGCCATATCCTTGACACAAACCTTCCGTCTCTATCAGAGATGATTGAGAGAGGCACTCCATGGCGCGCGACGATCTCTCTCATGTAAATTTCAGCCAATTTGCTCGTATTATCCTTCTCTCTGATAGGTAAGAAGTGTGCTGACTTCGTTAATCGATCCACTATCACCCAGATAGTGTCATGGCCTCTTGGCGTTCTCGGCAATTTTGTAACAAAATCCATTGAGATTTGTTCCCATTTCCACTTGGGAATCTCAGGTTGTTGCAGAAGTCCTGAAGGCTTCTGGTATTCCGCTTTAACCTTAGCGCACGTTAAACATTTGCTTACATAAACAGCAACATCGCCTTTCATCCTAGGCCACCAATAATAATCTTTGAGATCCTGGTACATCTTATCCGCTCCGGGATGGATAGAGTACCGCGACTTGTGAGCTTCATCGAAAATAACTTTCCTTAAATCACCAAACAGAGGAACCCAAATCCTTTTCTCAAAACATAATGTTCCTTCTTCGTTTGGTACCAAAAGCTTCTCCATCCCACGGAGATATTCTTCTTCAAGGTTTCCTTCCTTGAGAGCTTCTTCCTGCGCGGCACGAATGCGCAAGGAAAGATCGGTTCGTATAATCATTTCTAAAGCTCTAACCCTTATGGGCTTGATTCTCTCTTTACGACTTAGGGCATCGGCGACCACGTTCGCCTTCCCTGGATGATACTTTATCTCGCAGTCGTAATCGTTCAACAATTCAACCCATCGTCTTTGCCTCATATTCAACTCCTTCTGGTTGAATATATGCTGTAGGCTCTTGTGATCTGTAAAGATTGTACACTTCGTACCATAAAGGTAGTGTCTCCAGATCTTTAAAGCAAAAACCACTGCGCCGAGCTCCAGATCGTGCGTGGTGTAGTTCTTTTCATGCACTTTCAACTGACGCGATGCGTAGGCAATAACCTTTTGGCGTTGCATCAACACACAACCCAATCCTTGACGCGATGCGTCGCAGTATACCACAAAATCATCAGTACCCTCTGGTAGAGCTAAGATTGGCGCGTTACAAAGCTTATTCTTCAATATCTGGAACGCTTCATCCTGTTTGATTCCCCAATCAAACTTCTTATCCTTCTGTGTGAGGAGCATCAATGGTTGAGCGAACTTTGAAAAATTCTCAATGAATCTTCGATAATAGCCAGCCAAACCCAAGAATTGCCGAATCTCGGTTGGCGTCTTTGGTGTTTCCCAATCCTTGATCGCCTCGATCTTGGTTGGATCCACGTGGATTCCATCTCCATTTACCACATGCCCAAGGAATTGCACCTCTCGTAGCCAAAACTCGCACTTAGAGAATTTGGCATACAACTGTTTCTTCTTCAGCAGCTCTAGAATGGCTCTAAGATGCTGCTCGTGTTCAGCCTTCGTCTTTGAATAAATTAAAATGTCATCGATGAATACAATCACGAACTTATCCAAATACGGCTTGCAAACTCTATTCATTAGATCCATGAATACCGCAGGTGCGTTTGTCAAACCAAATGGCATAACGAGGAACTCGTAGTGCCCATAACGAGTTCTGAAGGCTGTCTTCGGAATGCTTTCCTCTTGTATCCTTAACTGATGGTATCCAGATCGAAGATCGATCTTTGAATAAAAGCTTGAACCTTGAAGTTGGTCGAACAGATCATCAATTCTTGGCAGAGGATACCTATTCTTGATCGTCAGCTTGTTCAATTCCCGGTAGTCAATACACATACGGAAACTACCGTCCTTCTTCTTGACAAACAGGACCGGAGCTCCCCAAGGCGAGAAGCTTGGTCGGATAAAACCCTTGTCTAACAACTCTTGAAGTTGTGTCGACAGTTCCTGCATCTCAGACGGAGCAAGTCTATACGGTGCCTTAGCCACAGGCGCGGCGCCTGGAACTAAGTCGATGCGAAACTCTACTTGCCTCTGAGGTGGCAGTCCAGGCAAGTCTTCTGGGAAGACTTCTGGATACTCCCTCACGACAGGGATGTCTTCGATCTTTGGCTCAGCAGCCTTTTTATCCACAATGTGTGCCCGAAAAGCAACACATCCTTTCTGCAAACACTTCCTTGCTTTCAAGCAGCTGATAATCCTCAGCGGCGTCTCACGCTTCTCTCCGTGAACAACAATGGTCTCACCATCATTGGTTGGGATACGAACAACCTTTTCGTGACAAACTATCTCAGCTTTGTTGCCTGATAACCAATCCATTCCTACCACCACGTCGAAGCTTCCCAACTGGACTGGTAGTAGATCTAGAGCGAACTCACGCTCTCCCAATTCAATCACACAACATCCCATGTCATAAAAATATAAATAAGCAATCAAGTGAATCAAATATGGTGAGAATACTGCGATTGCCATATATCGAGACCACATAGTAAGTGTATCAGTACATCCCTGTGTCATACAATCATCAATCAACTAGGGGCTACATCACCCCTGTCCAAAAACTATATCATGTCAGTGTCAAATACGTCAAATACATGTCAACAAAAGTCAGGATCATAAAGTAGTCTCCAAAAATGTTGTGCAGTCAAAAGCATTCGCCGTCTTCTCACCAACGTCTACCCAAACAGCACTGATGAGCTCTATACAGATGGCGGTGGAGGAGGGGGAAAGTGGGTGTAAAACAAACGACATAACTGGAGCCAGTCCTCCTCCATGGCTCGCTGGGTACGAATGATAGAAGCAACCTGCTACTCTAGTGTAAAGAGACGGGCAGCATAATCTGGAGGTAAGGGTCGAAATGGCTGCAGAGGAGAGTGTGTCTGACCATGGCACTGGCATGGTGGCAGCTGAGCTCTCTCAAGCTCCTGGATGCGCTGCGTGTGTGACTCGTGCTGGGTGACAAAAGACATCAAAACGTCCTCGATAGTATACCCCATGTGGAAAGAATGGTAGGGGTCAGTAGGTGGCATAGCAGAGCCTGGTGCCCAAAGGAACGGCTCACTGGTGGGATCAAAAGGTGCCACATGAAATGGAGCAACAGAAGGTGGAGCAGATGACATCTGGGGCATGAAGGGGATAGACATCGGTACATGCCCAAAAGGATGGGCTGAAGAACCCTCTCCAGGCCTCGCTGGAGGTACAAACTGTGGAACCTGAAAAGAAAAATCAACATGTCGTGTATCAGGGATCTGAGGGGGAAAAGGTGGAACATCCTCATCAGCAGGTATCCAACCGTGCTGTGCATGCTCATCTGGTGGATCCATGTGTGCCGCGAACAGTGCATGCTCGGGCTCTAGTGGGATGGGATCAGGTGGGGGAGCAACAAAAGGGTGAACAGGTGCAATGTGCTCAACAGGATGGTCAACAGGTATATCGACAACAGGTAGAGGAACAACCAGATCAACAACAACATGATCGCCCTCTATCAAAGGAACATCCACGGGGAGATCATCAACAGGTGGGTCTGCTATAACAGGCTCAATAGGGATGCCAGCATGTACGGGGTCATGCTCAAGTATGGGGTCTAGAGCGGCTGCCTGCTCAGGAACGACGACAGGCTCGGGATCATCAAAAGCCATCTCGAAGTCAAACTCGGGGTCGATAGGATCTACTGGGTCAGCTGGATCCTCCATGGGCTGATCCATAGGTATAAACTCGATATCATGATCCGGGTCGTATCCCGGGGGAAAGATAGGATCAGAATCCTCTATGTCATCATGGTCAAACGCAAAACTGGGAATAGGTGCAACAGAGGATGCCTGGTCAGGATCAGAATCATGCGCAAGGTGATGTGCGCTCAATGTGTGAGAAGGTGCGGATGCCACAGACTCGAAGGAGTCTGGGACAGGAGAATGTGCAGGCGAATCCTCAGCGGGAACGTCAGCGATCATCAGAAGATCGTCTGCAGGAAGAAGGGCCTCGCCCTGGATCTCATCCTCAAAGGGCTCCTCCTCAAACAGGTCAACATCGCCGTCAGCCTCGGCGTCAAGAAGGAAATCATATGCTGGATAAACGGCTAAGGGTATAGGGGCTGGAATCTCTACTAGAGGTAGGTACTCAGCGGGAGGGTCATCTGCAGGCTCATCAGCACCATCGGGTAGTGCGAAAGGCTGGAAATCATCCTCGTCAGTACTGGTATAGTCAGATGTGTGCACCTCGTGCTCGGAGGATGTGAGGTCATCAGATACGATAGGTATGGGTCCAGTGGTGTCCGAAACGCCAGTACCGGCTGAATCCATGAGTCTGTAACATAAACACAAATATGCTCAAAAAAATCAGTCATACAATCAGATAATCACATAAGTCACCAAGTAAGATATCACATAATTCTCCTAGTCCCACTAGCCTCCCAGTCTCCTAGACTGCTTTATCAACTACCTCGACCTCTCAGATCGAGCCTCGGTCTCCAATACCGAGCCTCAGCTTCCAAGACTGAGCCTACTCTTCCTAGTCCAACTAGCTAACTACCTCGATCTCTCAGACCGAGCCTCGGTCTCCAATACCGAGCCTCAGCTTCCAAGACTGAGCCTACTCTTCCTAGTCCAACTAGCCAACTACCTCGATCTCTCAGACCGAGCCTCGGCCTCTCAGACCGAGCCTCAGCCCTTCTAGACTGAGCCTAAAAATAATAAAATGTGCTCAACATTTGTTTGTAAAAAGTTTTGGTATGCAGAAAAATGTTTTCGTGAGAGCCCTAGTGATCATAGTCTAGACTCGAGAAGGAATCCTAGTTCGCTATGATCAGGGCTCTGATACCAAGCTGTCACACCCTGGCTTTGCGGAAGCGTGGTTAATTTTGGTGTGACTTCTTAATACCATAGCTTAATCATAACAAAGCTATATGAAATAAAATCATGCAAGATCATCCATTGATTTAAGTTTTAAAACCAGAGTAACATACCATTGTCTTAGAGACTTACAACATCATAACGTAAAACATTGTCTTGAACAACATAAACAGTAACATGAAATAAGCGCAGTTTAAGATTTGTGACTTGTCGAGGAAAGAGTCACATGTCCTAAACTGGGATGACCTTGGAACCCTTATGCAGCGGGAAAACATAACATACCGTGCCAGATCTTTAATTCCCTGAAATACATGTAAGTTGAAAAATCAACAATAATGTTGAGCGAGTTCATGTGTAAGTGAGTATGTAAAACACTTGTAAGTATAAAAATTCCCTGGTATGTAGCAGTGTAAGGAAAAAGAGATCACCAATGGGTTGCAAAGCCATTGATATGTGTGAAGTGCAAGTAGGAAGACTCAAACCTAGCAGATTTTGCGTTGGGTACAAAGTCACTCTAAGGTCCGTTCTGTTGGGCCTCTCAGAGGTCCGTTCTGTTGGGCCTAGAGTTGGGCTCACTACACCCAGATAGATCTACCGCTTACGTCCCTCGGTGTTTCTGCCTACCCACTCACATGATCTAAGTAGTAAACCTCCTTACGCTAATCATACCACGTATAAAGTACTTGTAATCAAAGTAACATGTATTTCACCCCCGCAGTTAAGAAAACTGAAAACAGTTAGAGAAAAGGGGGACATGAACTCACAGTGAAGCGTCTCTACCAAGTATCTCCTGCTCACGCAGCTGTGCGACGACCTACAGGTGCTAATTCTATTAGACGGACGGCCGTGCCTTAGCTTTATAGTTTAAGTCTTTGGGAAATAGTTAGACAACTATTTCGTATTTACATTCTGTATATACTTGGTAGTTAATCTCCTTCCCAAGGATGGGGGATTCAATACATGTGCGTTCAAATTATATCATTAAGTCTCACTTAATATATGTATATATATATTCCCAATTCCAAAATATAAGCATTTTTCCCAATAATACGTTGTTAAAATACGCGTTCATAAATATTTCCGTAAGTGCGTAAGTTACGTTTTAACAATCGAGTGGTAATATAATTACCGGTGTAACTTATATATTTATGGTGAAAGCGTTCGTATTATTTTGGATTCTTTAACGTTCGTAGATATTATTTTTACTCTAAAAATAATATTTATGTATTTTCACAAAATAATCATAAACAGTGTGTGAAAATATATATTTATCACGTTAAATTTTGTGGAAATCCCACCTCCGAATATTTAGTAAATAAAGTCATGGCGAAATTTATATTTCGAAAACATGTCAAAAATGATTTCTAACACTTGTAGTGTAAATAGTTCTAAGTGTTAGGTTTTTAGAAAAATTTCGCCAGAGTTTCCTCTGTAACTGGAGGTGGCCACGCTTTCAAGCGTATCATTTTCTTTATCAAATCAACTCAACAATTTTCTTTATTTGATCAGAACAACTTTCATCACAACAACTAATCAACATATGTGTAAATTGCCAAAAATTACATGAACTTGTAGTTTTCCCAAAACTGTGGTGTAAATCCCCTTAAATTTAGTAGATCTTCATATAAGGTAATTTGATCTTGTAAAAACCTCGTTTTTAGAGAAAATCCATCTTTACAACTTCTCGTCAACTTTTACAAAAATAATTATTTTGTCGAAACTTTGTGTTACACAAGTGTTTACACACTTGTGTGTTCAAAAAAAAAACCATTCTCGTTAGTGTAAGATCCGTCTTTAGAAAACATGATTTCTTTGATACGTGGTTCTTTGAAAATACCACTTGCAGATGCGTAGATCTGCTAGTTTTAAACATAATTTCACAAGTAAAACTCTTTTACACAAGTTCATGATTCGCGTGTGGTAGAGTTTCACCTTTTAACCCTTGTATCATTCAAAACAAGCTTATGTTAAGATCCATGATCTTACCAAACCGGGTTAAACGATGATCCGAGCTACCACATCATAGATCGGGCCTAAATAATCATACATTTTAATTACTACAAGTTTTACACAACTTATGTGCTTTTAACCAACAATACTTGCAAGTTTAGTAAACTTTAATGCTTCAAAATGCAAGATTCCGAGTTTTAATCATCATACATCTTATTAACCACCTTAGATTAGTTCAAGAACGAGTTTTAAGCATTATACCTCTAGCTCGAGGCTAGGGAAGAATCTACGCGCAAATGAGGTGGATAAAAGCTAAGTAGAGAGGTCCTTCGCGTTCCGCTTGCACCAAGCTTCCTAATACGAGACCCTTGATGCTTGAATGAGCTTGGAACTTGCAAGATCAAACTTGAAGAATGGATGGATGGGGGTGGGGTGTTCGGCCGAGAGCTCTAGAGGGCAAGAGAGAGAGTTTGGAGTGTGTTGTGTTTAGTGAAAGTTATGATGTGTTTAGAGGTGAACTTATAGACAATTAATCCCACTATTAACCAATGGATTTTGTGCCCCCTAGATATTATGCACATGAGATTTAATCAAATCAACAAGGACAAGGTATGTCCCCTTGGGGACGGTTTCGGTTAAGGGGGGGGGGGGGGTAATCCGGTTCGATTTCAACTATTAGTTAGGTTATAGTTAAGTTAAGTAGGTTAGTTAAGCACTTAACTTGGTTAGTTGCGTGTTGTGTTTTAAAGCGGGTGTTAGGGTAGTCAGGGACCCTAACTGGCTCAGAAAAAGATAAATAATGAAAATAACAATATTTTCATGTTCCGGGTAAAGTCCGGTTGTTTGGTTGGATAGTAATCCGTTAAAGCGTTACTAAAGCTTTAAAGTGTCGTTATTACCATTTTTAGTGACACAACTTATTTCTGACACTTTGGAAAGTGTCTAGCAATATTTTTCTCATGTTTTGGCACTTTATTAGTTAGCTAAAAGCTGAATTGTTATGTAAAGTGTTGCGTTTTGTACTTAGAGTACGTTTTAGGCACATCCAGTCATTGTGACTTATCCCTAGAGACGCAGTTCTACAATCCTTGTATCCCTACACTCACCACTAGTGTAGCAACTATTTCAGGCTCTTACAGGCCTTAGAGGCAGTGTCTGCCTGATGCTGGTTTTATCAGCATGTTCAATAGGTTACCCGTTATAGTGCTACTGTGCTTTTTGTGCATCATGTTTGTCACTAAGGTTCAGCATGTAAATAATGTAGTGACAGCAAGTAAAGTATGATGCAAGTAAGTGCATGTATCAGTATGCAAGTAGCAATTTATTCACAAGTTCAAGCAAGCACAAGCAATAATTAATTATTAATCAAGTTGTACGGATACCTGGTTTAGTGAGGGTTGTCACATGCTCATTCATGGGTCATATTGGCATTGACAAGCTTTGATCATTGGTTCCTGAAATAACCCGTCTCGCCATAGTTGTAGCAAATACCAGGCGGGAAACGAGTTTGAGCAAGGTTGCCTTGGGTTTGGTTTGGACCACCTTGGCTTAGGTTGAACTGACAAGCATTTGCCAGATGACCGATTTGCCCACATGATGCACATAGAGGACACCGTAGGTAAGCTAGGTGAGGTGCATTACATTTGTTGCACGTCGACGTAGTACCGGTATAAGGTTCCCTTGCAGGAGGTTGAGCAGCAGCAGGATTCGCAACAGCTTTGTTTTGGATAGCAAAGCGGCATGTTTTAATCAAATGTCCCCATCGTCCACAGTGGGTACATTTGGAGCAGGGTGTTTGATTCGGATGATGGCCCTTGCATTGATTGCAGAAAGGAACAGTTCCCAAGTACGACTTCTTGGCTGGTGGTGCTGCCACCTGGCTAGGTTCTGCCTGATTTGGTGCAATGACTGGAGAATTCTTTGAGGCTTTACGCTTCCTTGACCTTTTCGAAGGCTTGGCTTCTGCTTCTTTCGACGCTTCTTGGGTGGATTCATTATTGAGACAAGACATGGCGACACCTAAATCCACAGACTTCAGGATTACTTCGCCTATTCGCTGGGAAAATTTGGCAGTTTGCTCGGACATTTGAGTGTCGCTGCGATGAAGAGACATTATGGAGGAAATGAAAGACATAGGAGGAAACAAGTGAAATGTTATCGGATAATCAAAACAGAATGATAACGCATAGAAATTGCAATCATTTGTTTGTTACCTAGGGCAAACAAATGAGACGGTGACTAATCAAAGTAAATGGGTCAATACAATGTATCACTGAAGACATGCTCGCCTATAAGTGAACACTCACCCCAAGAGTTCCCAGGTAAGAGTGACTGGTCCGATACTGCGGATTTGTACGAACACTCTAGCCTTAGACAGAAAATTCAGGGTACAGGCATTCACCCTTCGAGCTTGCACGTGTTCACATTATAAGACCCAAACTTTGATGAGATTTTGAAAACTTAGAGGGTTCAAAACCTTATAATAAATCATCCTAGAACAGATGATTGCTTTTCAAAGCGGATTCGAAATTTGTGTTCTTGTTGTGGTTGTCGCCTAAGAATAGGTGACGGTATTGTTTTAAGATCTAAACACAAGAATCTTGTGTTAGGGTCCTAGGAAGGTTATAGACTAGGTCAAAGCATTACTAATAACCTAATTCCCTATAACCATGAGCTCTGATATCAACTTTTTTGTCACACCCCGACCACGTAAAACAACAAATCATGGCGGAAATTTGGGGAGTGTCGTAACAGAATCATTGTTTCATAACACATGGAAATTTGAAGTTTCGTTTTATTAAACATTAAACATTTACATCGTCTTGAAATCTACACAAACAAGTTAAACATAGTCTATCATTGTTATTAAGTCACTAAGGCCTCGTCCAATCCTATGTGAGCATGCATCCTAGCAATCAACATTATTCAACAACACCTGAAACAAATGTGAAAACAAAGTCAGCAAGAAATGCTGGCGAGTACATAGGTTTATAAGAGTGTCGGATTCATGGCTAGTTTACATGTTGCAATACTTAATTAGAAACCTTGTTTTGAAAAGTATATAGTATTGCGACATAATTAACCAACTCAAATCAAATTGGTTATAATTTATAAAATCTCGTAGCTATGATTCTTAACCCAAAACATTTATTTAATTAAATCAAATTGTAAAACATCTCGTAAAAACTCGTTAGTAAAACTCGTATGGTTTATATTATTCAGAAAACATCATTGAGTGACATCGTTTCAGAATCGTTTACCCAAGTGAACTAAATAACGCCACTGTATGTAATATGATGAAAACACTTATATATAAGAAGTACCATCGGCGTATCTACCATGTTTTCATCACATTACACCCGTCTCGTTATCTAAACACTAACCAAAACCAATCGTTTACCCAAATCGTTTAACTCATCAAAATTGTTTCAGTCATTTAAATCATTCTTGTTTTAATTGTGAAATCTACTTTTGGTCGTCTCGCTAATAACATCCAAACCTTCGCGACTCGACTATCTCGCGTCTCGCATTAATAAACCACCAAAGGGTAAATTAACAATCACATATTCAGTCGTTACCCACCTAACCCACACATAACCATGGGTGCAGTCTGATAACGGGATTTGTCAGATCCTATGGTACCATAACCTAATACTGGTCGGTTTGGCCAAAACTAATGAATGTTATTCGTTATGTAATTATAACCAACAAGTTTATCCACATTATCGAAATTGTTATTAAATTAATATAAACCATTTTAATCATTTTCAAAACCATCGTTAAAAACATCGAAATCATTTAACACATATGAATCACCCCAAAACAATCAAAAACAGTAAAATAGGGGAACTATGTACTCACTTGAGAATGCTTAGAAGTCTTGAACAACAACCAAGCAAAGCTAGAGGGATCACGGAAATCAATCGGCACCTTAATATAAGTAACTATGTAAATAAACCGGACCTAAATCGGAAGATCGGATAGGATGAGGTTTCGTAAACCAAATGAGTATTGGAACTCATATGATATGGTTTAACAAGCCTACATACTAAATCGAAACCTAACCTAAGTGCTTACGACCCATTAAGGTAGCTTACGCTACTTTAACGCGTCGTTCGCGCAAACGCGTGTTCGAGACGTCTAACTAGTCCTATGATAAGTATTATATGCCTAAACATGTTGCATAATCAATTAAGTGACAAAAGTTTATGTTCATATGCTTAAAATTCAATTATGCATGAAAAGGGTATTTTGGTCATTTTACCTAAGGCATATAAACTACCTATCATACAACTACTTAAACTATGTGACCATAAGGTATAACCTCGGAAGGTTATTCCCTATACAACTATGGTCACTAAACATGCTTGGTCAGATCCTAATGATCGACCAAACGGGTCTAGTTCGAAAGTCTAAGCGGTTGTTTAGACCGCTTGACTTACGACTCTACACAAGCACTAAACTAAAAGTGACGAGTTAAACATGTTAAAACATGTTTAACGAAGTTAGAAAACAGGTTTTGATATCAAAACAAAGTGTTTTGATACCCAAGAGTAGTTTGGTTACAAAATACGCATGAACACGCATTTTGGCCGAAACTACGACTCGTCACTACACCTAATCAACGTGGTAATCAGTAGGTATAGTCACAAAGGACTATGACCATCGTGATTACACTCACGTTACGAAGTTCAAACGAACTTCGTGTTGACCATTGATCGGTCAAAGCAGAAAGTCAAACACGGTTTGACTTTCATGCTTAGAAAAGCATAAAAGAACGAAAGAATACTCACAAAGGGTCTAAGCAAGGAAATCTTGATCCAAATTGCTCAGGTATGAGGTACTAAACCCCAACTTAGAGCAAAAGAATCAGATTTGTGTGTTGCAACAATGAAAGCTTGTGGGTATTTATAGATTTCCTAGAACCGTTAGGTACTAAACCCCAACTTAGAGCAAAAGAATCAGGTACTAAACCCCAACTTAGACACAGGATCGTTTCTTGAAATCTGAGCTTGAATCCTGGCCTTACACTTGGGCCCAAGGTTTAGAATACAATGGGTGCTCACATACCAGTCCATAGAATAAAAAATCAGGGGTTATAAACCATTGGAATAGGTGGTATTGGCCAGATTCATTGTTTCTGCATTTCTGCTGGTCTAAAGGTGGCTTACGGACCGTAAGAGGACCTATACGGTCCGTATGGTACCTGGATGCTGGCAGAAAGTTTCAACAACTTGGCAGAACAGGCCCCTGTGACTCCAAACTTGATTTTTGGTGCGTTTTGACACGTTTAAGACCCGTTAACCTCATTTCAAGGCTCTAAAATGAAGTTAAAGTATAGAGAACTTAAAATATGCTCAAAAACATCTCGGATGTCGGTTCGTTTGGTCGTACGGTTGCGTTGTTTGGTTAATTACGACGGAAGTCGTAACGAACGCAAAAACGATCCAAATTAAGCGACGAATGGAATTTTATCATGTCAATCACTAAAATAATATATTTTAATGATTACATAAATTTTTGGATGTCCGGATATATTCAGAACGTAAGATATGCGCGAAAATGCAAACTTATGCACTTTTTGACGCTTTTAGTCCCTATTGATCAATAAAGTTTATTTTTGCTCACCAAACACCTCAAAGCCTATTTCTAAGCTATGTAAAGGATATTTAAGGCATGTTTAACTTATGATCATATTCTGGAATGTTTGTTACAGTACAAATCGGCATACTTTCGCAGTTTGTCAAAATTAGTCCCTGTAAGCGAATAAACTTGATTTCGGCATAGCAAACCATCCAAAACTTATTTCTAAGTTATGTAAAGGTTATTTAAGGTATGTTAAGCCTATGTCACTGTTCTGGAGTGTTTGTTGCATTAAACTGGTTATATTTACGCGCCAGATCACGTATAACTTTCCAGAAAGCGATTTAGAGCTCGAAATCGAACGAAAATTGATATGTGCAAATGATACACATATTTATACAAATCCCAAGTATGAAATACAATATTTTATTGATTTGGTATTTGTTTGATGGCCATGGAGGCACAGATGTCACAATTATAACAAACTGAACTACAAACTTATGTTATAGGGCTGAACGCAATAACAAGAATGATGATGAGGAGATAGACATCGAACAGGAGATGAGGGAGATAAAGTTGACATTCAAGTAAGTTTACATATGCATTATAACTATTATTACTAATTCTATTATTGTTGTTGTTGTTATTATGATTCCTATTATTATTTTTGGTTTATGCACATATGCATATAAAGTTATGCATTATGACATATGGACACAATATGTCACATGAATTATATTATTATAAATATTTTTTATAATGTATGTAATGTGTTTGATGCACATGTGCATAAAAAAAATTGATGAAATGTATGTGATGTATGCAGGAACCATATATTTGAAACTCAACATGAATTGTCAACCAGAGCATTCTTGATAAACACACTGGAAGAAGGAAAGTGGATTTCAAAAAATGTAATAGATTGTGGCACTGTTGAACTATATGGAGAAGAAGGAAAATCCAGTAAGGAAAAGGAGGTTATGGTGCTATACCACCATAATCGTAAGTATATCATAATTTATGATTAAAAAACAACTGTAATTAAATTAAGTATTATTTGTGCATGACATGTATTAATGTAATGTGTGCAGCCGGAGTTTATGCTAAAAACAAAACAAGCACAAAAAAAAGGCATTTGAGACAATAACATCACATTTGAAAGAGGTGGTGGAGTGTGATAACGAACTGTTGAAGTTGAGGGATTTCAACATTATAGTTGTACCCTTGATTGAAAAAAAAAATTCTACCTGATTTGTTTTGATTTAGATAACGCAACAGTTGAAGTGATCGATAATATGCATGATAGCCTCGTGTTTTACAAGATGACATCAGGAACAAATTTTTAGATATTTAGGGTCGCCTTGTAAAGTGGTACGTATATATTTTATATTTAATGTTATATTTGTGAATAAGGATATAGATTTATGACAATGGATATATGCATTGTAGAAACATTACATTGTTGGGTATTTGAAAGATGTCGGACATCCAACGGCATCACGCATGGTGAATGCAGATGTGACGAGAAATAGGTTGGAATGGGCAACGACAGACAATTTCAACGATTGCAGTGTGTTCGCGATGCGACACATGGAGATGTATAAAGGGAGTGTTTTTAGCTTTGAATGCGGTTTTAGTACCAATAGAGATATTCAGAAGATGCAGTTGAAAATTTGAGGATGAAGATAGCGACAAAACTGTTGTTGTTGGATGTAAACGTATATAAAGGAACTGTTATAGAGCTCGCAAAGGAGACGATCCATGGAATGAAAGATGAAAGGGTGCAGAAAATTTTAAATGAAGAGGCGTTGAAACAAGATGAATGTTGGAACATGCTTAGCAAGTGGAAAATGGATCAGAAAATATGAGGTTTTGGGTTTCAAGTTAGTAATACATATGATGGTTAATGTCACCGGTTCAAGTTGCATGTCACTGTTTATGTTACAGTTTGTGTATAGGTTACATTTTATTTTACATTTAATGTTTTTGTTTAGTTAGACGAGGTGACACGTGGATAGTTGTTGTGATGCGGGTACTATTGGTTGACATAAGTTGATACTTGGAGTTTGTACTGGTTGCTTTGTTATGCACATGTGCATGGTGATGGTTAAATGTTGAATATGGTTGTTAAGGCATGTTATTAATTGTTCAATGAATGTTTTATATAATGTGTTACAAATGGATATGATTGGTAATATTTGTTATATTATGTTGTTTAGTAAATGAAATGTTGGGTATGCACAGGTGCATGAAGTGTTAAAACGTACAGTCTTTTTTTTTGTGGTATGTAATGTATTTGTTGAGTATGCACATGTGCATAAAGTGATGAATGGTACATTTGTTGTATAAAGTGATGAAACGTACATTAATTGTTATATAAAGTGATGAAACGTACATTTGATGTAGTATGTAATGTATTACATTCGGATATGTTCATATGTAGAACATAACAAAATGTAAAGCATATATGTACACGTGCATTTTTTTATTGTTTTTGTTTCATTTAATATTAAACACACTAAGAGTGTACTAATGAATATATGAAAGACACATAAATAGTCAATTTAAAAAACATAGTAATCAACTTTTACGCATAGTCAAATAAAAAGCATAATAAGAAACTAATGAAAGTCATCAATAATTCATGTCAATAATAATACGTTGCCATATATAATAGATAAATCAAAGATCACGAGTTGGGTTGGATGATTTACGACGTCTAGTTGAACGCCTAAGAGTTTGCTCAGGTTCACGAGTTTTCTCAAATTCACGCCTAACAGTTGTTTGTTCAGGTTCAGGCGGTTCTTGCATGCAGGCATGGTCTTTAGATGCACCATAATCAGAAGAATTGTACTCATCGGTGTCATCATCAGTGTCATCGAGATCAACATCATCGGAACCGGAATCAGACGGGGCGAGGAGTCCAGCAGCGATAGCAACAGCATGTTTAGCTGTTCATGCAACAATTTTGGCAGCCTTGATTTTCTCGCAGTTGCGTGAATCATGGTCAAATACATATTTGTTGCATTTATTGCATAAACGGACGACTTTTTGTCGCTTACCAGCTTTCTTTCACTTATCTTTGATTTTTTGACCACCGGGGCCAATTCGTTGTTTTTTTTGGTCCCACACCCTTTGTTTCTAATACCTTGAGGATGATGGACACTTATGCTTAGATCTGCATGTATGTTTAATATATCACTGATGTTTGTAGTTTTTTGGATGGAACGAGGCTGAGGATCACATGGGAACGTTTCAAATATGCGGTTCCTAATGCGTTTGATTTCAGCAGCTAACAAACGTAGATGATCAGGATTGCGTCTCAGTCGGTTTGTGCATTGGGTGACTAAATCTATTATTTCATTGTTGATGATAGCAAACTCACTGTTGTCGGACGAGTACATGTTAGATATGCTATGCACAACTGATGGGAGCACATCTCGTTTCCAACATGCAATGATGTAGTGTGACGGGATTCGTTCAATTTGGTTGTAACGGAATATACAGAATACATGTTGGCATAGGTATCCAATACGGGTGAACCCAAGACATGTACAGCTTACTGTTTGTTCATGTACATTGAGTGACACCTGCACATGTGCACAACAATTATTGTAAATAGGATGTATACATTGATGGTAATATGCACATGTGCATAGGTTAATTTGTATGATAAAATATTGGATGCAAAAGCATTGGTTGATACATGCACATGTGCATAATAAAAATAAGTAGACAAACAGCTACATTGAGGGTGATTTGCACAAATGCACATGATGTATTATGAAAATAATAACAAATGCATACAGCATAATATGATGCATGACGCATATGTGAATGATGCGCGCATATGTGAATGATGCGAACACTAATGGTAACATTTAAAATAGTAAGTTATAAATGTTATGTTGTATATATTAAATAGTAAAACATATTGGATAGTAAAGAGATACCTCGAACTCATTGACATACGACATGTTTGTTTTGCAGTGACGAACAATGTAATTTTTTTATATCAGTCGATCCCGATCCCGGACGTTCAAGTGGCATACAATGGAACATGCCCATGTATATTTCTTTTCGAACTTCGAGAAACATAGACCATGTGTATGTTTCAGACGCATGTGCTTCTATACGAACACCGGTAGATAATAGGGGGTTCGACATGTCGCTTTTAAATTCGAGATCTCGTTGTGTGTGCCGCTGAGCATCAAGACTGGTGTCAAAACACATCAGAAATTGGACTAGTGTGTTAGTTTCTGATGAGTTAACTTTAAAATGCGCATTTGAGCTCTCGTATCTTGACGTAGTCTTCTTCAAACAACACATAGGTATCTCTCTGAAATAACATGGGACCCATTCATGTCGTATAGCAAACATCTCACATAGCCAAGGATGATTGTTTGAATGATATTCATCCATTAATAGATGCCATCTTCGAATGTTTGTGGTGTAATGAATAGATTCCACACCAATTTGTGTATGGATGAACGAAGGGTGGTATTATCAAGGATGTCGTCTGATATCTGTAAATAAAGATATAGGAAACATGATATTTGGAATAAGAAAAATCATAGTATATAGTTTAATTGGAATTGTATTAATATGAAAATACGGTGTTTACTTTGGACGGAAGCTTTCTCATAATGTGCCACATACATAAACGATGAATAGAGTTTGTGAACACGGTTGATACAGCTTGTTTCATTGATGCATCTTGGTCGGTGAGTATAAATATTGGTTGTTTCTTGTGGGCAGTCAGGATGGTGTTTAATAACCATGTGTACGACTCGATAGTCTCATCATATAACATACCGGCGCCAAATATAACACATTTCTTGTGATGATCAACTCCGGTAAATGGCACGAAAATCATTTTGTATCTATAAAAAATGTTTTTTAAAAGTATTAATACATAAATTGATTATAAGTGTATCAGTTGCACATGTGCATATTGTTAATTTGGTATAATGTTAATAAATAATAGTTATGATGCTTTTTTTTCTATAATGTTAATAAAATAGAACATATGATACATGTTGGGAGGTATAATATCTTACTTGTTAGTGTCATATGTAGCGTCAAATGCGCATACATCACCAAAAGCCTCGTAATTGCGTAATGATACAAAATCAGCCCAAAAGAATGATCGTAACTCGTTATCAACTATGACGCAATCAAAATAAAAGTCTTTCAGATTGGTAACTCGGGATTTCATGGTGTGTAAGATAATGTCTGCATCGCGTTCACCGATGAATAAACATATATCTCTAGAGCAATTTTTGAAATCTTCTCTCGTGCCACGAACATTGTGAGGCCCGCCTTTAAGTGATACTTGGATGTTATGTGCAACATTTGGGCCGATTTTGTTAAGGCTGACTTTGTGGATGAATTGTTGTTCTTCAAATCCAAGTTTCCTATTTTGTTTCAACATGTTGGCATTATCGCTACCAATCATGCAATGGTTGTGCGCGGGGATGAAATCGTATATCTTGTATTGTTTGGTGGCACGATCATAACTCACTTTGATACACGCACGGCACCCGGAAACTGTGTATCGGCTTCGTCGGTGTTCTTTCTTGGATGTATCATACATGGTTGGAACATTCTTGGATGGAGCATTGGGGTCAGATTCTGTGATCTTCGGTTGTCCTTCTCTTGAACACAATATATATCTATGTGTGCGTATGTTCATAGTAGGGTTGTCATGATTTTTTTTTCTTCGTTGTGCCAATACGAGTAGAGAATCCGGATTTTGTAGCATACGTATTGTACATCGTGACAACATCTTCCCAATGGGTAAATGTACTGTTTATAACAGGAATGTATTCAACATCAACTTCAGGTATCCAATATAGGGTGCCATTGGGCGTAGAATGTATAGCAGCCGTAATTGTTCCTGAGAAAATAATAAATAAATAATAAATGGTCAACATGATGAACAGATGAATAGTATAATTGTAATCAAAATACACATGTGCATTGTTAGATAATATATAATGTCATAAGTTATTTTTCATCATAATGCACATGTGCATAAATTTGTAATGTAACATAATTTATAATATGTAAGGACTTGCACGAAAATGTCCTAAAACACCGCGTAAGTGCAAACTCGAACCTCTAAAACCCTAAATTTCATGAAAAATCAAGAAATCCAAATTTATTAATCTGTCGCGGGCCGCGTAAGACTTAAGGAGAGTCTTCGCGGGGCGCGGCAGCTTGGCAAAGTTCCGGATAACAATCAAGGCCACGTATCAGACACGTGGTAGACCTAGGCCATGACACGGCAGCCCTAGCCGTAGCTAGGGTGGCCCTCGCGAATACCCTTCAGGTTTACGCAGGCCGCGAGAGACCCAAATCTCAGCTATAAAAGGGGCGTGCATGGGCAGTTCAAATCTGTCGAAAACTTTACTCAAAATCACAATCTTTTTGCTCGAAAATTCAACTTTAGTAGTAAACCGCTGCTGCGATAACAGGGTAATAACTCAATCATTGCTATGATACAATGTCCGATCGATTGAAACCGATCCGATGGATGTTTAAGTGCTGCCTGAATCCAGGCTATACTTTGTCATTCGTCGTGAGGGTTTTGATTTCGTGAAATTATCGTAAATGTTGTATTAAGTTACTAACCTAGTTTCTTTTGCATTATTTAACTAGGTTACCAGGCTTAATCAGTAGGCAAAACTTTGCCCGTCTAAACTTGCAATGTGAGTCATTCTCTTTTTACCAAATTGTTTCCAAAACCCTATTTGTTTTCAAAGTTATAATTACAGGGATTAAGTCTTTGTAATCTTCAATTACTACCGGTATGTGGGGTTTACATTACTTGATAATCTTCACCATTGGACAACGGGTTAGCCAATGGGTGATATGACCATAGTCACAGATACGGTCGAGTGACAAATACCGATTTGGGGTAATTGGTTGATATATAAACATTGTAATCGCTCTTAATACTGTATATTATAATAATGTGTCATTTTGTACAAATTGAATGATTCACCAGTATTTCCCCGCTGACAAAATCTTTTTAAACATGTTTCAGGTGATTTACTGTGATCCAGGGAAAAGTGCCGCGTAGCACTACAGCTTAAAGGAAGTGGCTCAGTAAATAAATAAACATGTTTTTGTAACCAGGGGATTTCCCAGTGAAATTTCTTTATTGTAAATTACGGGGTTTGTCCCAAACTTGAAATAAAATAATCGGGTATTTTCAGTTTAAAAGATCCTATTAAAATTTCCGCTGCTAAATTAAACACTAATACCACGGGTTTCTGTCCCGCGGCTTCCGGACCGGGAAACTGGGCTGGGGGCTGTGACAGAAAAAGGTGGTATCAGAGCCACTGATTTAAGCCAATTAAATATTTAGAAATACTTAATTTTTCAGATTGCGATTTTAGGATTCTGTGAAAATTTAACTTATAATAAATAAAATTTTAATTTGAGTTTTTGTGTGTTTCTTCATGTGTGCTAACAGCATGAATGAACTGTCGGAAGCACTCCGAAACTTTACTATCCATACCACTACTATGGATACAACAGGAATCCAATCCGGTTATCAGGCGGATACCGAGGAGCCATTAGTGTTTCAGGCACAGCCACAGGAGAAACCCAAGCCTAAAAAGAGGAGAAGAATTCTGGACTGGAAACGCGGACGAAGGAAGAAACCAGCTGCCCAAAAGGTGAAAAAGACGGAGGATCCGAAGGGAAAAGGAAAGGAAGTAGGGGAGAGCTCAGGTCATGCCCAAGAGTTGCCACCTTGGGAAGAATTGGATAGGAAACTTGCAAATTGTGACCTCATCGGACCTGCTGACGAAACCCTTTTCAATTTTCCTGCCCAATTCGAACTTCCAATCAATTTGGAACCTGCTATTCCAGACCCGATTGTCAACCCACAACCTTTTACAGGGCAGTTGCAAGAGTGGTGGACGAGCGACTAGCATTTTCAGAATTTCATGAATAACCCAAATGTTTATTTTCCCCAGTTTGATCCTGAACCTGCACCTTTTCCACCCATGAACCCGGAGAATGTTGCCGAATTACGCCGCTATGGCGAAGAGTTGGTGGATGCGGGGAATAGGATTCGCGAAGTGGGGGAAAACATCACGTGGAAGTACGACGAGAGGGAGCGTCGTTTCTGAGAAGCCAGTTAACTAAAATTAAAAAGTTTTTGTATAATAATAATAATATAATATGTATAATAATAACTAAAATAAAACCTTTGTAAAATAGATAGTGTGTATTGATGCATACTATTATAAAAATATATAAATGTCGCAAGGTCGACGATTTTGGTTATATGTGTTGTGATTGTCTTGTTGTGTTTAGTTGCTATCCATTTTTTTGCAATAATAATTTATAATTATTCAGATGGAAAACGCAGTAAACCAATCGGCAAATGAAGTTAACCAAATTGACCCAAATAATGAAGAACAATTTCTCAATAGGCGAGATATTGAGAACATAATTGCTCAGGGAATAGCCAATGCTATTCCAGCAATTGCCGCAGCTGCTAGAAATCCCGTTGAACCTTCCCAAGCTAACCACAGCAAACGCACCCACGACGATAATTTTAGTAACAGTGTGAATGGAGGCGGCAATGATAATAATGTGATTCAAGCTCCATTACTTAAGAAAATGAAAGTGGCAACGAGTGGTTGCACTTACAAAGAATTCCTTGCCTGTAAGCCAGTCGAATTTGCAGGCAATGAAGGGGCGACTGCCGCACTACATTGATTGGAAAAGACCAAAGCAGTAATTAAAATAAGTAAATGCGCAGAAGAGGATAAGGTGATGTATGCATCCCACCTTTTCAAGGAAGAGGCGTTGGAATGGTGGAACACGGTGCTGCAAGCTAAGGGGAGTGACGTGGCATACGCCATGAGTTGGGAGGAATTTAAGAAATTGGTGGAAAGAAATTTTTGTCCCGCCTATGAAAAGGAACAAATGACAAACAAGTTTCTGAACCACCGGATGGTGGACGTTCACTATCGAGGGTATACTTCGAAATTTTTCGAGTATGCTAGAATTGTACCCACTCTGGCCTCGCCAGAACCGGTGCTTATTTCTCGTTATATTTTGGGACTAATTAGCGAGATCCGCGATATAGTCAAGGCTACGAGACCTCGAACGATTGACGATGCGGTCGAACTGGCCAACACCTTGACTGACGGAGTGGTGCGCACAAGGGAAGAAAACAGAAAGAAGGAATTGGCCCAAAAGATTACCCAAGGTTTCTGTGGGGGTAATAACACTAGTAACTTCAAGAAAAATGGAACTGGGCAATCTTCCACCCCGCCATTCTGCAGAAATTGTAAAAGGAAACATTTTGGAAAATGTAATGAAAATTGCAATTTCTGCAAAGCACCGGGGCACCGAGAGGAGGAATGCAGAAAGAAAACAAAGATCTTCTACAATTGCGGAGAAGCTGGGCATTTTAGACCAGAATGTCCTAAATTGGTCAAGCCAGCTGACAACAAGGCAAAAGCAACTGATAGATCTACTAAAAAGAACGTAAGGGCCTTTCAGCTGACAACGCAAGAAGCAGATCTGATTCCGGATGTGATCGCTGGTACGTTCCTTGTACATGACGTTTACGCAAAAGTATTATTCAACTCTGGTGCAAACCAAAGTTTTATAAATACTTCATTTTGCCAAGCTCTTAACCTACCTTTAACCAAACTTAGGCAAATTTATACGGTAGAAACAGCAGATGGAAATTCTGTTAACATAGATAAGGTTCTCCAAGAAGGGAAGATCGAACTTTCAGGGCATAACTTTTCGGCAAACCTGCTACCTATGAATTTAGCCGGGTTCGATGTTATGTTAGGAATGGATTGGTTAATAGCCAACCATGCTCGAATCCTTTGTGATAGGAATTCCATAGAAATTCATACGCCCACAGGAGAAGTAATTTTGGTGACAGGAGACAAGCCACGTAAACCAATGAAGTTCATTTCAGTAATGAAAGTTGCTAGTTATAAACGCAAGCAAGGAATAGTGTATATGATTTCGGTAATCATTAACACTAAACGCAAGGAACTTAAATAAATCCAGTAGTCTCAGCATACCCTGATGTATTTCCGGAAGAGCTGCCTGGATTACCACCCGATAGAGAAGTAGAATTTAGAATTCATCTAGTTCCAGGAACTGCACCAATAGCAAAGGCACCTTATCGGTTAGCACCCACAGAAATGTTAGAACTGAAAAAGCAGTTAGATGAATTGTTAAGCAAAGGATTCATACAACCCAGATCATCCCCTTAGGGAGCACCTATGTTGTTCGTGAAAAAGAAGGATGGTTCGATGCGGATGTGTATCGATTATAGGGAATTGAATAAGGTTACCATTAAGGATCGATACCCATTACCTAGAATTGATGATCTTTTTGATCAACTTTAAGGAGCTAGATATTTCTCTAAGATAGATTTACGCTCCGGATATCATCAGTTGAAGGTATAGGATGAAGACATACCTAAAACGGCTTTCAGGACTAGGGTCACTACGAGTTTACAGTCATGCCCTTTGGATTAACGAATGCTCCTGCAGCATTCATGGACATGATGAATAGGATCTGTAAACCGTATTTGGATAAATTTGTAATTGTTTTCATCGACGATATAATTATTTATTCCAAAAGTCAGGACGAGTATTGTGAGCACCTGCATGCACTCTTAACTTTATTAAGAAAGGAAAAGTTGTACGCCAAATTCTCGAAGTGTGAATTTTGGCTACAAGAGGTGCAATTTTTAGGACACATGGTGAATCACGAAGGCATTCACGTAGATCCCTCCAAGATAGAAGAAATCACTAATTGGAAGGTCCCGCAATCAGCTACCGAAGTTAGAAGTTTTCTGGGATTAGCTAGATATTATAGGCGCTTCATAAGAGACTTCTCTAAGATAGTGGTTCCATTAACTAAGTTAACCTGTAAAACTATTAAGTTTGAATGGGGACCTAAACAAGAAGAGGCCTTTAGGATTCTAAAGCAAAGGTTAACAAATACCCCAATCCTTGCTTTACCAGAAGGAACAAAAGATTTTGAAGTCTACTGCGATGCATCTAAGCTAGTATTAGATTGTGTATTAATGCAACGCAAAAAGGTAATTGCATATGCCTCAAGGCAGTTGAAAAAGCACGAGGAAAATTATACGACTAACGACTTAGAATTAGGAGCAATAATTTTTGCCCTTAAAATTTGGAGACATTATCTGTACGGAAGTAAATTTACTATTTATACAGATCATAAGAGTTTAAGGTATATATTTGGGCAAAAAGAATTAAACAGGAGACAAAGAAGATGGATGGAAATTCTAAGTGATTATGACTGTGATATCCTATATCACGAAGGAAAGGCAAATGTAGTAGCAGATGCCTTAAGTCGTAAGTACCATGAGCAACAAAAGCGAGTTCGTGCTCTTAGATTAAATCTACAATTGGATTTAATGGAACAATTGAAAAATGTTTAAGAAATAGCAATCCAGGATGATGCTGAATGAATGAAAGGGCGGATAAAGGAACTAGAGCAAGGGACCGATGGAATTTGGAGATTCCATAAGAAAAGAATTTGGGTACCTAGAAAAGGAAACTTGAGAGATAAGATATTAGAGGAAGCCCATAAATCTAGGTATACGATGCATCCTGGTAACAACAAGATGTATCAAGATTTAAGGAATAACTTCTGGTGGATAGGCATGAAGAAGGACATAGCTAAATATGTTTCTAAGTGCCTAACTTGTTCGCAAGTTAAGGCAGAACACCAAAAACCTTCAGGTTTACTTCAACAGTTAGAAATGCATGTATGGAAATGGGAATTAATAACAATGGACTTTGTTACTAAATTACCCAAAACCAGGAAAGGTAACGATGCAATCTGGGTGATTGTAGATCGATTAACCAAATCTGCTCATTTCCTACCAATGAAGGAAACCTTTAGCATGGAGAGATTAGCTAAATTATACGTAGATGAAGTAGTATCACTACATGGAGTTCCACTCTCCATTGTGTCAGACAGGGATAGTCGTTTCACTTCGCATTTCTTGACAAGTTTCCAAGGAGCAATGGGACACGATTAAATCTAAGTACTGCATACCATCCCCAAACTGATGGTCAAAGTGAAAGGACAATTCAAACCCTAGAAGACATGCTCAGGGCATGTGTTATAGACTTTGGTGGGAACTGGGATGACCACTTACCATTAATAGAATTCTCCTATAACAATAGTTATCACACGAGCATCAATGCTGCCCCATTCGAAGCATTATATGGAGGAAAATGTAGAACTCCAGTACGCTGGGCAGAGATAGGAGAAAGTCAATTATCAGGACCCGAGATTGTACAGGAAACCACCGATAAGATAACTCAAATCAAGGAAAGACTAAAGACGGCTCGAGATCGCCAAAAGAGTTATGCAGACAATCGACGTAAGCCGTTAGAATTCCAAGTTGGGGACAAAGTCCTATTAAAAGTATCTCCTTGGAAAGGGGTAGTTCGGTTCGGTAAGAAAGGAAAGGAAAGTTAAGTCCAAGGTACATAGGACCGTTCACAGTTACCCAACGAATAGGACCAGTTGCCTATAAATTACAACTACCAGAAGAACTAGTCGGGGTACATGATGTGTTTCATGTATCTAATCTTAAAAAGTGTTTATCTCATGAATCCCTGGTAATACCTTTTCAAGACATAGAGGTAAATAAAAATTTGAAATTTGTTATGAAACCTCTTCAAATAAAAGACAGAAAGGTCAAGTTCCTCAAGCACAAGAAATTAGTGTTGGTCAAAGTAAAGTGGGATTCGAAAAGAGGACCTGAGTACACATGGAAGCTGGAATCGGAAATGAAGAAAAAGTATCCTTATTTATTCCAGTAAATCTTGAGGACGAGATTTTAAATAGGGTGGGGAGGATGTAAGGACCTGCATGAAAATGTCCTAAAACACCCCGTAAGTGCAAACCCGAACCTCTAAAACCCTAAATTTCATTAAAAATCAAGAAATCCAAATTTATTAATCTGCCGCGGGCCGCGTAAGACTTAAGGAGAGTCTTCGCGGGGCGCGACAGCTTGGCAAAGTTCCGGATAACGATCAAGGCCACGTGGCAGACCTAGGCCATGACACGGCAGCCCTAGCCGTAGCTAGGGTGGCCCTCGCGGGCCGCGAAGGAATACACTTCAGGTTTACGCGGGCCGCGAGAGACCCAAATCTCAGCTATAAAAGGGACGTGCATGGGCAGTTCAAATATGTTGAAAACTTTACTCAAAATCACACTCTTTCTACTCGAAAATTCAACTTTAGTAGTGAACCGCTGCTGCGATAACAGGGTAATAACTCGATCACTGCTACGATACAATGTCCGATCGATTGAAACCGATCCGATGGATGTTTAAGTGCTGCCTGAATCCAGGCTATACTTTGTCATTCGTCGTGAGGGTTTTGATTTCGTGAAATTATCGTAAATGTTGTATTTAAGTTACTAACCTAGTTTCGTTTGCATTATTTAACTAGGTTACCAGGCTTAATCAGTAGGTAAAAGTTTGCTCGTCTAAACTTGCAATGTGAGTCATTCTCTTTTTACCAAATTATTTCCAAAACCCTATTTGTTTTCAAAGTTATAATTACATGGATTAAGTCTTTGTAATCTTCAATTACTGCCGGTATGTGGGGTTTTGTATACATTACTTGATAATCTTCACCATTGGACAACGGGTTAGCCAATGGGTGATAAGACCATAGTCACAGATACGGTCGAGTGACAAATACCGATTTGGGGTAATTGGTTGATATATAAACATTGTAATCGCTCTTAATACTGTATATTATAACAATGTGTCGTTTTGTACAAATTGAATGATTCACCAGTATTTTCCCGCTGACAAAATTTTTTTAAACATGTTTCAGGTGATTTACTGTGAACCAGGGAAAAGTGCCGCGTAGCACTACAGCTTAAAGGAAGTGGCCTAGTAAATAAATAAACATGTTTTTGTAACCAGGGGATTTCCCAGTGAAATTTCTTTATTGTAAATTACGGGGTTTGTCCCAAACTTGAAATAAAATAATCAGGTATTTTCAGTTTAAAAGATCCTGTTAAAATTTCCGCTGCCAAATTAAACACTAATACCACGGGTTTCTGTCCCGCGGCTTCCGGACCGGGAAACTGGGCCGGGGGCCGTGACATAATATGATGCAGTTAACACAATGCACATGTACATATATTCTTGAGTAATCATTATTTAAAACATAATATAACTGTGTGTGACAACCCTCGAAATTCCATGTATCCGTACAATTTATTAATGATAATTAAAGTGCTTGATGACTGTGCTGAATCATTTAACTGCTCTCTGATTACGGTGTTATACTTACATGTGCGTGTTAACATACTAGTAGTATACAGAAAAGTCACTAAATAGTCCGGTATGCTTTCCTGAGTGTTAGGAATTAATTGTGTTACAAAAATATATATAATCGACACTTAACGGAATAATTAAACACTTTAACGAAACGGTATTTAACCGGACAACCGGACATTAACCGGGACACCAAATATTTGTCAAATACATTGTTGTGTTTACTTTTTACTAGGCATGATCCCCGAACACCCTAACACCCACTAACTTCTCTAGTTAATAACACACATAAGTATACACTTGAGATCTAACTTGGAATTGCAACTTAGTTGAAAAGGTTACAATTAACCACCCCCCCCCCCCTCCCCTCCATTTACGGTCCACATAGGGGACCCACACCATAATCATGATGTTGATTATTTTATTATAATATTGCTTGTAATCTTGAGCAAAATCCTTCAAAAATCTCTATATGTATGATTCCCAAGGCATACAATCATTTCATATCTCCACCATATCTCCTCAAAGATCACTCTCTCACCTCACTCCTCTCTCTCTCTCTCATTTTCGGCCCCCCATAGCAGCCACCATCACCACCATTTTCTTCATATTCAAGTTCCATTCAAGGCTTTGGAGGATCCATGAAGGTTGCATCTTGAAGGGCTTTCAAAGGAGCTTTGTTCAAGTCTTTCTCACCATCTTTTTCTCATCCTCTTTGCACTAGATCCTACCCTTGCCTTGTGCTAGTAGTAAGTTCCTTATGTCACCTTTGTTCATCTTGTTTCATGATTAAAAGATGTAATATGTTAAATTTACAAGAACACTAAAAAGGGTTTAAACAAGAAGATGAAACATGATGTATTTATGTTAGTATGATGTTATCTTGAGATGTTACTGATTTCTTGTTGATTACTTGTTAATATTGATTACTAGAAATATCGTTGATCATTATGCATGTTAACGGAACCAATATAACTCGCTTTAGAATGTTAAAGCTGAAAAACAGAAAGCTGTTTAGTGATTACAGCCAACTTCAGTTGGCTGTAACCGAACCTTAATAAAGCGAAAAATGTATTTTCTGAAGTCTAGATTTATGTACTATGAAATACGGTTCTAATGGCACTGGAATCATAATTTTTGGACTTTGTTTACTATTTTTAAAGACCCTTTTAAAAACAGCAGCTGAAGCTGAGTTTTTGCTGCAGTAAACGAGTGATGTGTTTTTGGTCATAATTGGAAATCTATGATGAATCAACTCATGAAATTTGTACAGTAGATGAAAACTGATGAATTTGTAATTACCCCACTGGAATTTCGTAAATCGGACTCTCGATGAATTTTAAATAAATTATTCCGTGGACGGCAGTCAGAAAAAGATAAATTTGAGTTCAGTCCGGAAAATGAATTTTTATAAAATATTGGTGATGAATTGGATCTCGATATTTTTACACAATAATATTTGGATCGTTTAAGACCTTCTGTAAAAAGTTGGAAATTTTTGAAACAAGTTAACTATTTTATTAAAATCCCCGAAAACAGCCCAGTTTTGAATATAAAAGCTGAAACGACATAAGTAGTGAATTGCGTGTCTAAATGTCGGGTAGGTTATCCAAGAATGATATTACATGTTATATGTCTATAAAAGTGTTATGTGCAATGTCGTATTTTTGTTTATGAGTGGGAAATAGATGGGATGTTTATATGGGCATGAACCGTTAAAGTGATGCATGTTATGTAATAGATACGTGTAGGAACTTTATGCTCTATTTTGAAGTCACTAATAAACTAAGTGGTAATCATACTAGGACGTGATTGACCGACCTTGACTGTTAGCTATTTTTGAGAGTCAAACCGAGCAACCGAGGTGAGTTCACACTCCTAAGGCATGGGATTCCCGGTGGGTTGGGAATGGGATTGAATAACTACTCGTACTATCATTACTATTAAACTACTTTTCACTGTCCTCGGATCGAAGGGCACGTACGTAAAACCTACGTACACTCATACTTGCTACGGTCCTTGGATCAAGAAGGGCACGTACACACACGACTAGTCTACAACATGGGAAGCCCCCACTAATCTTCGCAAACATGTTTGGGAAACCGCGATACGGATTAATACTATCCACATGGGAAGCCCCCACTAATTTTCGCAAACATGTCTGGGAGACCGCGATACAAATTAATACGATACATGGTTTACAAAACGAACATATGATTTACGAAACGAATACTATAACTAAACAACCAACTGTGAACTCGCTCAACTTTGTTGTTGATTCGTTGTTACATGCCTTGCAGGTCGTTAGGTACTCAGGGAGCTTGCACAGGGAGGCGCGGTCGTTGTGGGACATGGCAGTGTGTGCCATGCTAAAAACGTTACTTTATTTCGTACTTAATACTTTACAATTATGCTTCCGCTAAACATTTAACTATGTTTTTGGGTTGAAACACCTTTCATATTGTGTGGTTGAATTTTACTTATTACTTGTTATGTTAAATATGATTGGTGACTTGATCCTGGTCATGTCACGCCTCCAAGCGGTGACGCTCCGCATGGTGGATTTTGGGGGTGTGACAGATTGGTATCAGAGCCATTGGTTATAGTGAACTTGGTTTTAAAAA
Source organism: Helianthus tuberosus (assembly GCA_030545235.1). Classification (NCBI taxonomy): domain Eukaryota; kingdom Viridiplantae; phylum Streptophyta; class Magnoliopsida; order Asterales; family Asteraceae; genus Helianthus; species Helianthus tuberosus. Next base: position 58,045,166 of record CM060429.1, on the reverse strand, counting down.
CGGGAAAAGCTTTTTGATAAAACCAGACTATAACCTGTACAGTGCTCAACGATCCACAACGACGCTTCGCTCCACGTGCAAGACTCTACATTATAGGTAATATGGTTTATGTTTGTATTGCCTACCTGCTAGTAGCACGTTTGATCATAGTATGCGTTAGTTAATGTAATAACTGCTATTTAAACCTTGTGTGCTTACTCTCTTCTGTCACCCCACACTTACGCACCTTGCGACACCTTTCTTGCGTGTGTTCCTTCGATGTGAAGATCATGAATGGACGTCTCGACATGACCCAGGGTCAGCTGATGACCTTGATTAACGAACGGATTGCTGAAGCCTTAGCAACCCAAACAGGGAGTCAACCCATGCACCCTCAAACACGCATGGGCACCTTCAAGGCGTTACTGGAATGCAAACCTCCCACTTTCGACGGCACTGGAGGAGCAATCAACCTTCTGCACTGGAGATCCAATGGTCTGTAATTGAGGCCAACCTTTCCACAATCCAGCAAGTCATTCGTTTGGCGCACCAACTCACTGATCAGGCGGTGGAAGAGGGCAAGCTACCCAAGCGCGTTAGCGCTACTGCTACTGGTGCTCCCAGCAATGACAAGCGCAAGTGGGATGGAAATTCGGGCAGGGGTTCCACTCCAGTTCAGTCTCAGTCCCAGCAGCGAAGGACAGATGAACACAGGAACCCCGGTCAGCAGCCTTCTGGAAATCAAGGTCAGGGTAGATACAGGGGAAATCACCCTAAGTGCAATCGATGTAGTTTGCACCACAGCGGGCCGTGCAACAGGGGTCGTTGTCAGAGATGTAACAAGTTTGGACATGAAGCCAAAGATTGCCGGAGATCACATCCCGCGAATCAAAATCGACAACAGCAGAACCAACAGCAACACCAGCAGGGTAATAAGGGATGCTTCCAGTGCGGTGCTGAGGGTCACTTCAAGAGGAACTGTCCACAGCTGAATCAAAATCAGAATCAGAATAACAACCAAGGAAATGAGAACAACAATGGAGGCAACAATGGAGACAAAAACGGGAGTAACAATAATGGCAATGGCGCCCGAGGCCGTACCCTCGTGATTGGTCAGGCTGATGCAAGGAACGATCCCAACGTTGTGATGGGTAAGTTTCTTCTAGATGATTTCCTTGTTACTGTTTTATTCAATTCGGGTGCCGATACTAGTTATGTGTCCTTAAAAGTTAGTCAAATGCTTAAGCGCACCCCAACACTTTCGACCACTAAACACACAGTAGAGCTAGCAAACGGTAAAAGTCTCGAGGCCACGCACGTAGTCAAGGGTTGTAATCTCGTCTTAGCTGGTCAGACCTTCTCTATTGATCTTATTCCTATCGTTCTGGGTAGTTTCGACGTTGTTATTGGGATGGATTGGTTATCTCATCCACAAACGGAAATTCCTTGCAATGGGAAGATTGTTCTCATCCCTCGTTCTAGTAAGGAACCCTCGTGATTCATGGCGACAAGAGTGGTGCTGCCGTAGGCATTATCTCTTTCCTTAAGGCCCAGAAGTGATTGCGAAAGGGCCACACTGCCATTCTAGCACTCGTTACTGACACATCAACGAAAGAGAAGAGAATTGAAGACATTCCTATTGTGCGCGATTTTCCTGAGGTATTCCCTGAGGAATTACCTAGTCTCCCGCCTCACCGACAAGTCGAGTTTCGAATCGAGCTAGCTCCTGGAGCAGCGCCCATAGCTCGAGCACCTTATCGCTTAGCCCCAACCGAACTGGAAGAACTGTCCAACCAATTAAAAGAACTTTTGGAAAAAGGTTTTATTCGTCCTAGCTCTTCGCCCTGGGGAGCTCCAGTGTTATTCGTAAAGAAGAAAGACGGTACCTTCAGAATGTGTATTGACTACCGCGAACTTAACAAGGTGACCGTGAAGAATCGTTATTCTCTTCCACGCATTGATGACTTGTTCGACCAGTTGCAAGGGTCGAATTATTACTCTAAGATTGATTTGCGATCGGGATACCATCAGCTGAGAGTCCGAGAGGAGGACGTCTCCAAAACAGCGTTCAGAACTCGTTACGGCCATTACGAGTTTCTGGTTATGCCTTTCGGATTAACGAACGCACCAGCGGTTTTCATGGATCTCGTGAACCGAGTATGCAAACCTTACTTGGATAAGTTCGTTATTGTTTTCATCGACGACATCCTGATCTATTCTAAGAGTCAGGAAGAACACGAGCAGCATCTACGACTTATGCTGGAACTTCTTCGAGCAGAGCAACTGTATGCCAAATTTTCGAAATGTGACTTCTGGCTTCGCGAAGTCCATTTTCTACGCCACGTAGTAAACAAGGATGGAATTCATGTTGATCCATCCAAAGTTGATTCGATCAAGAACTGGCCTACACCTCGTACACCAACAGAAATCCGTCAATTCTTGGGCTTGGCAGGATACTACAGAAGATTCATCAAGGATTTCTCAAGGATTGCGCAACCTCTCACTTCACTGACTCAGAAGGGTGTCATCTACCGTTGGGGAGATGCACAGGAGTCCGCATTTCAGCACTTAAAAGATAGACTTTGTAGCGCACCTATTCTCTCATTGCCTGAAGGCACAGATGATTTTGTGGTTTATTGCGACGCTTCCATCTAAGGACTTGGTTGCGTATTGATGCAACGTGACAAGGTCATTGCCTATGCATCGCGCCAACTTAAAGTTCACGAAAGGAACTAAACTACGCACGACTTGGAATTGGGAGCAGTTGTTTTCGCACTTAAGATATGAAGACATTACCTGTACGGTACCAAGTGCACCATTTACACCGATCACAGGAGTCTCGAGCATATCTTCAAGCAAAAGGAATTAAAAATGCGACAACGCCGATGGGTCGAGCTCTTGAACGATTATGAATGCGCTATCAAATACCATCCAGGCAAGGCCAATGTTGTGGCCGACGCCCTCAGTCGAAAGGATACTATACCTAAGCGTGTACGTGCGTTACAGCTTACCATCCACTTTAGTCTCCCTGCTCAAATTCGCGATGCTCAGGTTGAAGCATCGAAAGCAGAGAACATCAGGGCTGAGTCCTTACGAGGATCGAGGCAGCGGCTAGAACGAAAGGAAAACGGCGCCTACTATGTTAACGGGCGCATCTGGGTTCCACTGTATGGAGACCTACGCGAGCTTGTGATGGATGAAGCACATAAGTCTCGTTATTCGGTACACCCTGGTTCGGATAAGATGTACCACGATCTCAAGACTACGTATTGGTGGCCCGGCATGAAAGCCCACATAGCAACCTACGTTAGCAAATGCTTGACTTGTGCGAGAGTCAAAACTGAATATCAGAAACCATCAGGCCTACTTCAACAACCGGAGATCCCGAAATGGAAATGGGAGCAAATTTCCATGGATTTCGTTACTGGCCTGCCTAGATCCCAACACGGAAATGATACCATTTGGGTGATCATAGATCGACTGACCAAGTCTGCACATTTTCTGGCTATCAAAGAAACGGATAAGTTTTCTACTCTTGCAGACATTTACCTAAAGGAAGTGGTATCAAGGCACGGAGTGCCAACCTCCATCATTTCTGATCGTGACGCGCGTTTTACTTCTGAACTGTGGCAAGCAATGCACAAGTCTTTTGGCTCACGTTTAGATATGAGCACCGCTTATCATCCACAGACGGATGGGCAATCTGAACGTACCATCCAAACCCTTGAAGACATGCTTAGGGCGTGTGTAATCGATTTTGGTAATGGCTGGGAAAAGCACCTCCCGTTAGTGGAGTTTTCGTATAACAACAGCTACCACACCAGCATCCAAGCCGCTCCGTTTGAGGCATTGTACGGACGTAAATGCCGATCACCTCTCTTTTGGGAAGAAGTCGGTGACAGTCAAATCACTGGCCCAGAACTCGTAGTAGATACAACAGAAAGAATTGCCCAGATACGACAACGAATGGCGGCAGCACGTGACCGTCAGAAAAGTTATGCTGATAGGGGAAGAAAGTCACTCGAGTTCCAAGTTGGGGATCGAGTGCTACTCAAAGTCTCACCTTGGAAAGGTGTAGTCCGTTTTGGCAAACGAGGCAAGCTCAATCCGCGTTATGTCGGACCGTTCGAAATCACCGAGAAAATTGGCAAAGTCGCCTACAGGTTGAATCTACCTGAAGAACTCAGCGCAGTTCACGACGTATTCCATGTGTCGAATCTGAAGAAGTGTCTGTCAGATGTGACCCTCATAGTTCCTTTAAAGGAGCTCACTATCGACGACCAGCTGCGATTCGTCGAGGAACCAGTAGAGATTACTGATCGAGATGTTAAGATTCTCAAACGTACCAGGATACCTCTTGTTCGAGTTCGTTGGGATTCCCGTCGTGGCCCAGAGTATACCTGGGAACGAGAAGACCAAATGAAACTCAAGTACCCCCAGCTGTTTAAGAAAAATGCAACCACTACTGAGGCTGGAGCTACTGCAGAATTTCGGGACGAAATTCCAAATCAACGGGGGGATGATGTGACACCCCAGGAAAAGCCAGTAAACACCGCAACTTAACTAGCTTCCTCAGTAACTACGCACTAAATTTCGGGACGAAATTTTCTTAACAGGGGGAGAATGTGACAACCCTCGAAATTCCATGTATCCGTACAATTTATTAATGATAATTAAAGTGCTTGATGACTGTGCTGAATCATTTAACTGCTCTCTGATTACGGTGTTATACTTACATGTGCGTGTTTACATACTAGTAGTATACAGAAAAGTCACTAAATAGTCCGGTATGCTTTCCTGAGTGTTAGGAATTAATTGTGTTACAAAAATATATATAATAGACACTTAACGGAATAATTAAACACTTTAACGAAATGGTATTTAACCGGAAAACCGGACATTACCCGGGACACCAAATATTTGTCAAATACATTGTTGTGTTTATTTTTTACTAGGCATGATCCCCAAACACCCTAACACCCACTAACTTCTCTAGTAAATAACACACATAAGTATACACTTGAGATCTAACTTGGAATTGCAACTTAGTTGAAAATGTTACAATTAACCCCCCCCCCCTTCCCCTCCATTTACGGCCCACATAGGGGACCCACACCATAATCATGATGTTGATTATTTTATTATAATCTTGCTTGTAATCTTGAGCAAAATCCTTCAAGAATCTATATATGTATGATTCCCAAGGCATACAATCATTTCATATCTCCACTATATCTCCTCAAATATCACTCTCTCACCTCACTCCTCTCTCTCTCTCTCATTTTCGGCCCCCCATAGCAGCCACCATCACCACCATTTTAACATCACCATTTTCTTCATATTCAAGTTCCATTCAAGGCTTTGGAGGATCCATGAAGGTTGCATCTTGAAGGGCTTTCAAAGGAGCTTTGTTCAAGTCTTTCTCACCATCTTTTTCTCATCCTCTTTGCACTAGATCCTACCCTAGCCTTGTGCTAGTAGTAAGTTCCTTATGTCACCTTTGTTCATCTTGTTTCATGATTAAAAGATGTAATATGTTAAATTTACAAGAACACTAAAAAGGGTTTAAACAAGAAGATGAAACATGATGTATTTATGTTAGTATGATGTTATCTTGAGATGTTACTGATTTCTTGCTGATTACTTGTTAATATTGATTACTAGAAATGTTGTTGATCATTATGCATGTTAACGGAACCAATATAACTCGCTTTAGAATGTTAAAGCTGAAAAACAGAAAGCTGTTTAGTGATTACAGCCAACTTCAGTTGGCTGTAACCGAACCTTAATAAAGCGAAAAATGTATTTTCTGAAGTCTAGATTTATGTACTATGAAATACGGTTCTAATGGTACTGGAATCATAATTTTTGGACTTCGTTTACTATTTTTAAAGACCCTTTTAAAAACAGCAGCTGAAGCTGAGTTTTTGCTACAGTAAACGAGTGATGTGTTTTTGGTCATAACTGGAAATCTATGATGAATCAACTCATGAAATTTGTACAGTAGATGACAACTGATGTATTTGTAATTACCCCACTGGAATTTCGTAAATCAGACTCTCGATGAATTTTAAATAAATTATTCCGTGGACGGCAGTCAGAAAAAGATAAATCTGAGTTCAGTCGGAAAATGAATTTTTATAAAATATTGGTGATGAATTGGATCCCGATGTTTTTACACAATAATATTTGGATCGTTTAAGACCTTCTGTAAAAAGTTGGGAATTTTTTAAACAAGTTAACTATTTTATTAAAATCCCCGAAAACAGCCCAGTTTTGAATATAAAAGCTGAAACGACATAAGTAGTGAATTGCGTGTCTAAATGTCGGGTAGGTTATCCGAGAATGATATTACATGTTATATGTCTATAAAAGTGTTATGTGCAATGTCGTATGTTTGTTTATTAGTGGGAAATAGATGGGATGTTTATATGGGCATGAACCGTTAAAGTGATGCATGTTATGTAATAGATACGTGTAGGCACTTTGTGCTCTATTTTGAAGTCACTAATAAACTAAGTGGTAATCATACTAGGACGTGATTGACCGACCTTGACTGTTAGCTATTTTTGAGAGTCAAACCGAGCAACCGAGGTGAGTTCACACTCCTAAGGCATGGGATTCCCGGTGGGTTGGGAATGGGATTGAATAACTACTCGTACTATCATTACTATTAAACTACTTTTCACTGTCCTCGGATCGAAGGGCACGTACGTAAAACCTACGTACACTCATACTTGCTACGGTCCTTGGATCAAGAAGGGCACGTACACACACGACTAGTCTACAACATGGGAAGCCCCCACTAATCTTCGCAAACATGTTTGGGAAACCGCGATACGGATTAATACTATCCACATGGGAAGCCCCCACTAATTTTCGCAAACATGTCTGGGAGACCGCGATACGAATTAATACGATACATGGTTTACAAAACGAACATATGATTTACGAAACGAATACTATAACTAAACAACCAACTGTGAACTCGCTCAACTTTGTTGTTGATTCGCATGGTGGATTTTGGGGGTGTGACAGATATAAATTGTACGGATACATGGAATTTCGAGAGTTGTCACATTCTCCCCCTGTTAAGAAAATTTCGTCCCGAAATTTAGTGCATAGTTACTGAGGAAGCTAGTTAAGTTGCGGTGTTTACTGGCTTTTCCTGGGGTGTCACACTGTGAACATGTTGCAAACGTGTATATCAATGAACAAATCACAATTTACATAAAATGGACATGGAATACTTTTAGTCTCAAACCGAATGAACTGTAATTCCTGATGATCTGTTTTTGTAGGTGTTGTACCAGTCGAAGTAGTGTCAAATGACAACGAGTGTTCAGATATATTAGCATTCCCAGAGGATAATATAACATTGTCTGATGTTGACGTGGAATCAAGATTCTATATTTCAAAGCCATGAAGGGTGTGTCGACTTTCAACTGTTGTAGACACAAGTTTGCGACTTTCACTTGGTTTGACAGCAGAAATGGGATTGGCAGCAGATGGACCACCAAAATCAGCATCAGATGTATGAGGATGATATTCAGAAATTGTTGGATGAGGATCATCAGATGCGTTAGGTTCAACAAGGGATGAATCAGAAGACGCCATATGTCGCCGTAATCAGTATGCCGAATGCCTCCACCGTGAAATAGGTGGGAGCGACCGTTTTTTTCCTACCGTGAGACTACCGTACACTCCTGTACGCCACCGTGAACAGCGGGTTCACGCCGTCGTGTCAATTTATCGATGCTGCCGATTGTGGATTGGGAACGACGTGAATTGATGAAACACTAAAACAGGGGAACACTTACAGAACCTTAATAAAAATTGAAGGACGCACGCGTTTTATGATACAGTATAGTATAATTACAAGTTTGCCATGTGTTCACATTGGTTCTTACGGATCTCGCAATAAGGGGTGGTTCCTAACGGACCCTTCTCATATATATATATATATATATAGGGAAAGGTTAAAATGAGAAACACCTTGAGTTGCGAGAACCGCGAGAACTGTTTGATCCGGCGCGATTTGGGCCAAAAATTTTTTACACAAACGTAGATGAAAAAAATACACATCTGTAAAAAACAAATTTTAAAAAAATTGCCGAGTCAGTAGTTTTGACTCATGCAAGTTTTTTTTTTACGACAGACGTAAATTTTGGAAGAAGATAAATATTTATTTTACCTCTCATGTAAATGTGGGCGCGCGACGTTTTTTTTCTTTCACTTTTTCTTATTTTGCTGAGACAAGTGATTATTTTTACGGCCTTTGTGAAAAAAAATTCAGAAAAACCTTTTGGATGGCCTAGTTTTCGCGGTTCTCGCAACTCGTAGTGATTCTCATTTGAACCAAAGCCTATATATATATATATATATATATATATATATATATATTAATAAATATATGTATAAAATTAATTAATGACAATGATTAATTAAAAATTAAAAAACATTAACATTACCATTATGGTGAAAGTGGTGCACCCCTCATGAGATGAGAATTTCCATCCACCCAATCATGATGTGTCATATCAATTCCTCTTTCATACAACACTATTACCCAAAAAACATAGGGGTGGCTTCACCCAAACCACTTTAAAAAAAAAAAAAGAGGCATGGTTGGTTAAAAGAGAGTTGGGCCCACCACTAGCCCCTCTCCCTCATCTTCCCTGCATACGGCAACTCTTCCCCGCAAACCTCCTTCACCGTGCGACATTTCTTCAAAGGGAGCACATTCACCGCGCCGCAAACATCCTCCCCGCACATTGCCCCAGTTCACCCTTAAAGAATGGCATTCACATTAAAAAGATATACATCCATATCAATCGTCAATGTATTCATCACCAAATCACAATAAAATTCCATGCTTTTTGAGGGTGACTTCCAGAGACAATACGGAACCAGTTTGCAAGCTTCGCTCGCCTTCACGGGCTTGTTTACAGTACACCTAGATGGATTTAGATGGGATGTTACCTTGGGCTCACGAACACATTTAGCTAAAGTCTAAACTTGCCAAAGTTGACTCAATTTATTTTTCTTATAACACATTGACCCACTTAATTTCATAAATTTATTCCAAGACCATTTTATATCAAAACATAAAATGCTTATTTGTAAAAAAAAAGGGACAAATCGTATTTTTAAGTGCACTTGTTTCATACACAATTATGCTCTTTTGGTGTAAATTACTAGTGATGAAAATAAAATGTAATAAATTTCCTGTTCAACCCACCAGATAAGCTCGGGCAGAATTACAAACCAAGTAGCTTGCTAAAGCTATATACGAGAAAGCTTTTACTGAGCTAATTACGACCAAGTTGAAGCAACAAGCTAGCTCAACAGTCCTAACTCCTACCCAAGAATACAACCCATTTAACACCAAAATGTAAACACAACCCATTTAACACCCAATAAACCCCTTTGTATATATATAATCTACATTCTATGGCTGGATCAGGTCCAAACCAGAAGGCTATCATTGTAAAACTTAAGGGGAGAGGTATAATGTCAAGTTCAGTAAAAGCTTATTCAAACCCTTGTAACATCAATAAATTATTTTCCTCGCAAAACACAAACCATAGTAACAAAGTTATCAAGAAAGTTTACTAAACCAGCCAACCTAAGCACCAACCCGATCGCGAGGAATCAGGCGTAGTTCGGAGCCATGTTTGAGGAAGACATTGCCTGTCAAAACCAATTTAAATCATGAATCATAAACAGTTGAACAGAAATAAATCAAATTGATTCAATTATGTACACGGTTGATTGAATGTCAAAAAGGTTACACGGCTCATTAAATGCCAAAAAGGTTACCAATTAAGGGTGTTCATGGCCCATGGTTTTAAAAACGGTTGAGGCGTGCGCCTCGAGGCGCGCCTCAAGGCGAAACGGCCAAAAAATGATTCTGAGGCGCGCCTCAGAGGGTTTATACTGTATGTGCGCCTCAGAGGGGCTGAGGCGCCTCAGGGGTTTTTGATATTTGTTTTTGATGTTTTTGAGTTTTTGTGTCAATTTCAAGCAATTTATGTCCTTTTTTATGTGTGTTTTTTATTATATGACGAATTTGATGATGAATTTAGTTAGCATTACTATTTTTATAAGATATATAATATTTATATTTATTTTTTAACTCCGCCTCGGGCTTACGCCTCGGTTCGCCTCGAGGCTTACGCCTCGTGAGGCGAAGGGAAAACGCCTCGAAAATCGTTTCCGTTTTTTTAAACCATGTCATAGCCTGGTTTGTTATAGCTGGTTCAGACGAAATTCTAGGTGGAGCCACTAAATAAGGTTTCAAGAAGCGACAAACCAAACCGGAGGGTTGGCAGAGCCAGCCAATTTTAACAATTTGATTGTAGAACCGATTTTTGTTTTTAATTATTTTCCAAATCAAGTTTGTAAAAAAATTGTAAAAAAATGATAAACATAACTGATGAACAATTCTCAAAAATGAAAATATAAATATATATAAAAAAAAGGTTAACAGCCGGTTCCAGGTTCCTAATAACTGTCAGCCAAACCATTAAATCTCAAACCGGCTTGTTTCCTTTTGAGAGGTTCAGTCAGTTACAATGGTTTATGAACACCCTAAGTTAGCATGATAACAAAAGAAGAATAAGTCGGATAATGAAGTGTGTTATTTTTACCATTCAGCTGAAATGTTTTCCTGTGTGTATTTGGTAAAATCAGAAGCAATCATTCTCATCTCAAAATAAATGATTATAAATTATGCCTTTTGTGGCTATGAAACATGCTTTGATATGGTAATTGGTTTGTATTTAGCATAGTGTTTAGCTGAAATTAGATTAAAATTTTAACCAATATGGGTGATTCTGCATGCATTTTAAATAGCCTAACTACTTGGCAGAGAAACTAAAAATAAGATTACTAAAAAAAATAAAAAATACCTGCACTTTGCTGAGGGTTGATTCCAACACCATCTGTAAAGCAGTAATTTTTGGAGTTAGTATTTACAAACAATATTTCAAACTTAAAATCAGTACTGCTATGAACTATGAACACATCATATAACTACAAGTCAACATCATTAGCAAATGTTTTAAGTGTACGAGTGGTTGATTACTGCTTCTCTTAAAAGTTGTTTCAAATCAACTCAACATTTATGAGACTCAACAGACATGACCAAAAAGAACTGCAATTGAATACGTCAGTAATAATGAATGCATCACCAAGTGATATTCATAGCTTTGTACTAGTCAACACGGGTATGAATTATGAACCCATCATACAACTACACGTCAAGATCATTAGCACACGTTTCTAAATGAACACAAAATCGATTACTGCTTCTCTTAAACGTTATTTTACATCGATTCAATGCCACTCAACAGAGATGATTCCTGGTGTAAAAATCCTTCAGGCAAAATTTATAACACAGTAACTAATAAATTCGAGACATGATCATAAAGAATTGCAGTTGAATAGGTCAGTATCGGTCAATCGTGAATCTAACAATGGGGATAACAAGACCTTTTGGTGCTATAACATCTTTATATCTCTTACTCATGTGTTCACTTCCATTTTTCAATTTATCAGATCTGCTCATTCAGCAATCAGCATACCTCATCCCTCTTTAAAAGTTTAATTTTTTATTTTATTTTCCTTGTTATCGTATCACAGGATCATACAAGTTCCAATCATCCATCTCCCATTATAAATATGTTACAAATCAGCAAATCTCAGATTTACTTCATCATATCTACTCATTCAGCGATCAACATACCTCATCCCTATTTATTTTTAATTTTGACATTTTCTTTTCCTTTTTATCATTTTATAGGATCATCCAAGTTCTAGTCATCAATCTCCCATTATAAATATGTCACAAATCAAAGATTTACTTCATCAGAATAGTAAAGTAATCAGATCTACTCATTCAGCAATCAGCATACATAATCCCCCTTTTAACTTTAACATTATTATTTCTTTTCCTTGTTATCATGTCATGTCACAGGATCATACAAGTTCCAATAATCAATATACAGTCATAATTAAGTTACAAATCACAGATTTATTTCATCTGAATAAGTAAAATAATCAGATATACTCATTTAATCCCTCTATAATTTTCATTTTGTAATTTTCTTTTCTGTGTTATCATGATACAGGATCATACATGTTCCAATTATCAATCTCCCGTTATAATTATGTCACAAATCACATATTTAGGGTGGAGGGAGTGGTCAATCACTGGTGAGTGTTTAAGTTATTTTCTGACCAATAATATCATGTCAAGTCCCCACTCCACTCCCCATTTTGCACTCAATCACTGCAAACACATGGAGAGTGGTAAAGAATTTTAAAAAAAAAAGTTATTGGTTGAAAGGGGTTGGGGCCCACCATTCACCCTCTCCCTCCCACCGCTCCCTCTTCTTCACCGAGTCGGTGAATACTCACCGCCCACACCACTTCTCTCCTCCTCCTCCTCGCTCCCCAATTGAACCCCGGCATCCGTTCACCGAATGGATCCCCGAGACCACACCGTCCCCCTTATACATCAAAACAAGTAAAGTAAATAATTAATCACATCTACACATTCAGCAATCATCATAAACCTAATCACTCTTTAATTATAATTTTCTAATTTTCTTTTCCTTGTTATCATGTTATGAAATTATAAAAGTTCTAATCATCAATCTACCAACACAATCAAGTTACAAATCACATATTCAGTTCATCAAAACCAGAACATCCGTAAACTGCATGACAAAAATTCAAATAAAAACATCAACGAAATGAATCCAAACGAGAAAACAAGCTACCATTGGTGATGATGGCACTAGTTTGTGGAGGAACTTTGAATTCTTCAGCAGCAAATTTGAGTACAGCAGTGAAAGGAGCTCCTTCCGGAACGCTAAACCTATAAATCAACATTAAACTTCAATCAGAAACACAATCGGCAAACTAAAGTACTTTTAACAGAAATTTCAATGAAAAACCCTAGAAATTGATGGTGTAGAATGAATACGAACACTTTGAACGGTAGCTTCGGATCGGAGGTGAGAGTAACCTTGAAAGAAACCTTGCCGCCGGCACCGGTAGCCATCGCTTGATCGTAATGTGGTGAGGTGGTTGTGGTAGTGGTGGTGGTGGTGGTGGTTTAATGGAGTTGAAAATGTTTATTTAGCGTACGTTTCAAGCCGGGTATAGATGCCGGGTTCTCGGTGTTCAAATCGGTTCTAACTTGAATTAGAGTGGACAAATTGGGTTTTTTTTTTAAATCCGTTCTTTTTTTTTTCAAAATAAACCGGTTCATCAAAATTTAACCGGTTTGCGGTGATGTAAACCCGAACCGGTTCTAACCGGGTTAGGTTTTTTTATAAACAAATAATATAAATAAACTTACTTTTTATTTAATATTTAAAAACTTAAGCATTCAAGAAACATTAAAAAAAGATATAGTCTTCTTTTCCACTAATATATGTTTTATTTTTAGTGAAACTAAATAGGTAAACTACTAAATCTTGAAAATTGGTTTTTAATCTTCATTCAAACCGGAGGTGTTTCAGATGTATTCATCAAATGCGGCTTCTTCGTCAGTCATTGCGGTTGTCAATCCACCATCTACCATTCCTCGCACAACTCGGCTTCATATTCCAATTCTCCTTCGAGTGAACGTTTATCTTGTACTCTCTCGACCACATCCAAGTAATCCTTCAAGCAAATCGACATCTCTACCACCGGTGGAGTCAGTCGAGTTCTCCTTATCAATAAGACCCTGCCACTAATAGAAAAAGCAGATTCCGAAACTACTGTGAAAGCTTGGATTGTTAATAAATATGAGGCCATGCTGTCTAAGATCAGAAATTGAGATTCCTTGCTTTTTCACCAAGCCAACAAATCAAAATTCTTAAATTCTTGTGGAGTCAAAGTCGTTAAAAAATTTGACCCACCCCACCTCCCGAGTTCGCTACTCGTAGTGTTACGACGTTGTTGTTTAGTAGACTTATCCCATAAATGGTTATATAAAGAAAAATTCGAGGCTACCACACTTGTTGGAGGCCTCATACCTGAGCATTCTTAGTCTTATTTTCCAGCCTAGAGCACTTGTAAGTGTTCTTTCATGTCTTGTTTATTTATTTCAAGCTAAAAGTCAAACAGTGTTTCACTTTTAGCTTTGACCATGAATTGGTCAAGACAAAGTTCGTTCGAACTTTGCAACGTGAGATTATTGATTCAATCACCTCTCAGATGAAGCAAATCAACTACCAGCTTCTTCTGATTATTGATTAAATCACCTCTCAGATGAAGCAAATGTCACTATCATTGACTCAACAATAGTAACATAATAAGCACCTAAAAAAATTCGGGCTTACACCCATAATCTCTCAGACATGCCTAATCGCACCATCATCGAGTCGAAAATGCAAACAAAATATCAATTTCAAATAGTTAGAATCATTCATCAACAAACAAACACATGTTATTTAGAACCCAAACAAAACACAACCGGAGAGGGTAAAAAAACGGTGTAAAACGAACAACTGCATTGTCGACGTCGTCGAAGGACGCCGAAACGAAACCTTCCGGTGACACCTATTAACTTATCATGTATGACTTGTTGGAGCAAAGAAGAAAGGAAATTGAGTTTAGGGTTTTGCAGGTATGTAGAAAGACGGGGTTATTTAGAGAGAGAATTTTATGCTTTAAATAAGATGAAACTGGTGTAAAAGAAAAAGCAAATGCGTGGAAGGCATAAATTAATACATCTGGCCCATGGGTGGCTCAATAATAAAAGAAAACTATTTATCAGCCCTCACCAATCATATATATATATAATAGGATAATATATAAGATAATTATAATTTTTTTTATTATAGTCATACATTCTTTCTACTCAAGACATTACATGTATTACCAATCATATTTTTTCACCCAACCAACTGGAAATGGATCAAAGTTAGAATTTACATAAAGCCCATCCTCTCGCACAGCCCAAAAACATACCCCTGACCCATGGCTGCTTGGACATTGTTGTTCAATGGTACGATCAAATACAGTATAATTCTTTACATGCGGTGGCCATACAAATGTTGCATAATAGGAAGTACTCCATCTAAAATCGTCACAAAATTGCCAAATATAACTTTCAAATGGTCTTAGATGTTGGATTCCAAAATCCCTACCATCGCTGGTCGTAGGGTGGACTATAATTCGACTACTTTTGATGCCATTGATGAAACGAATTTTCCAGTTTGTATGAACGCAGAAACCATGTGATGTGTTGACTAACCAAAGTGATAGCAGAAACACGACAAGGAGGTATATTTTAATGACATGAGCCATGGCTTGGTTTAGAGAGGTAATGCTAGGCCAGATTTTTTTTGAGATTGTGCTGAGAATGGTTGAGTTTCACTTCTTTATATATTAGAGATTTGGGCTAAAAATACGGTTTTTTTTTAATCTGATACACGTGATAGGATATACTAATAAATACGTTTTTTTTTTCAAATCTGATACATGTGATAGGATATACTAATAAATAGGGTTTTTTTAAGATAGATTCAACAACCATTTATTTATTAGTTTATCCTATTACGTGTATCAGATTTTTAAAATAACATATATTTAAAAATACTAATACTGAAACTACTTTTTAATAATCAACAAACTTGAATTGAGAAAGCCAAAGAGCCCATAACCCGATTCGATGAACATGTACGAATTCAATCAAACTGTTTGATATTTTTTTATATAAACTACTTTCCATAAACCACCCCACACCCGCGAGAGGACTCACACCAACACCTTGGTGTCCCGCCTCTAGTGTATTATAAGAAAAAAAGAGTATTGGTTGTGTTTCACACTTTTTAATGGAATCGGATTTAGTCGATTAGTAGGTAAACTTTTAATTCTGTCTTGATGTAGAATTAACAGAGAAATTGGAGGAGTTGCAGAGTAGCTATACATTGTTAACTAAAGGAAGCTTTAATATTGATTTACAATGAATAATGAAGCATGCACACCTTCATAGCAGAAGCAATCTCACTTATGTCATCTCCAATATATTCTTTTCCAGTCCCTTTGAACGAGATTTTTGTGCTTACAATATAAGACCAAGATAGGTGCTGTTAAAAAGTTTTAAGAATAATCCAACTCCATGTTAAAATAATAAGAGTCTTGGTTATATAATTTAATTATCTTTATCGAATTGTTTAAAAAAAACTTAAAAAGATGTAATCTATAAAAATGTTTTAAAATAAAAGGTTTAATTGTATTTATCTCAAAACTTAAAGGGGGGAGTGTAACCAGTAAAAATTAGATAAAGAGGGTGCATTTAGCAACACCCTATTATGATATGTAATAGCATCACATAAATTAAGGAGTGATTTCCTCTATATTTATTATGTATTATTTGTTTTCTAGTATAGGACCCGATTGTATTCTATATATTGAATTCGTTTATTTAATAATAAAGTGGTGATTAAGAGTCGTTAGATGGTATCAGCCAATTAGGCGATCCCCACCTTCCCTCCTCATTCTTCTTCATCGGCCCACCTCCAAACCCTACCTTTCTTCTTCAGCCGCCGCCGTAAAATTCATGGCTGCCTCCTCCAACACCGATGTCACCACCATTCCTCTCCATTCCCTCCTACACTTCATCCCTTTAAAACTAACCTCCACCAACTATCTTGCATGGACACAACAGGTTACCCTTGCTCTTTCCATGCAAGATCTCCTTGGCCATAACGACAACTCTTCAACCATCCCACCCGAAACCATAACTGAATCCTATAAACCTATCTCCAATCCTGCTTATGCGGCCTGGTTAACCATTGACCGATCCGTTTGCCTTCTTCTCCAATCATCTCTTTCTGAGGAAGCCATGTCTGAAATCGTTGGTATTTCCAATTCTCGTCAAATCTGGCTTGCGTTAAAGACTGCCTACAGTCAACGCTCTACTGATCGAATGCACATGCTTCGTGATACCCTATGGCTGTTACAGAAAGGATCCTCCTCTGTCACCGAGTTTTGTGGCAAGTTCAAAAAAATTTGTGATCAACTCGCAGCCATCGGCCACCCTGTTCCTGAAACCGACAAATGCCATTGGTTTTTCTCCGGCCTTGGCGCCGCCTTTGAACAGTTCTCCACAACTCATCGTGCTTTAGGCACGGTAAAGCCGAGAATCAGGAGACTTGGCTGGCCTCCCTTCACGGCCAACACACACCACAAGCAGCTTTTGTCGCTCAACAATCGCGTCATGGCAATTATTCTCGTAACTCTTCTAGTTCATCTTATGCTAATCGTGGTTGTGGTGTAGGTCGTGGCAAAGGTAAACGACAATCTCATTGTCAATTGTGTAGGAAGGATGGCCACTATGCAAATATGTGTCCAAACCTTGCTTCTTATGCACAACAGGCTGCTCCTACTGATGCCAATCTGGCCCAAGCGTTCCATGCTCAGTGTAATCTCACTGAGGAATATCCTGACTGGACAGGTGACACAGGTGCGTCTGCCCATATGACACCCTCTGAAAATGACCTTACCCATACCTCGGGTTTTCTTAGGAATGACTTCGTTCGTTTTGGAAATGGCCACACTTTACCGGTCACCAAAGTCGGCACTGCACCTCTCACTCCTAATATCTCTTTGAAAAACGTTTTAGTTGTGCCCCATCTCACAAAACGTCTCTTTTCCATTGGTAAACTAACCAATGACCCACCTGTTGATGTTTTGTTCTCTAATAAATTTTTTCACATTCAGGACCGAAAGACCAAGGAAATCCTGGCAAAGGGAACATGTGAAAACGGGCTCTATATCCTGCATGAAGGCAATCAAGCTTTCCTTGCTTCTTACTCGAATCATCATCTCAAGGCCTCTTTTGAACGTTGGCATGGTCGTCTAGGTCATGTGTCTTTTGATATTATTTCTAGATTACATAAACTTGGTTCATTATTTGTAACAACATCACATAAATTAAGGAGTGATTTCCTCTGTATGTATTATTTGTTTCCTAGTATAGGACCCGATTGTATTCTATATATTGTATTCGTTTATTCAATAATAAAGTGGTGATTAAGAGTCCTTACAATATGATATATTGAGAAATTATTTAATATTTCTAAAAGACAAAATATTCGATTGTTGACCTTAATCTCATTAAGTTATAATATAATGAATTATTTATGCTACGTGTTGTTGGGTTATGTTAGATCTTCTGATGATGAAAAGCAAAACCTAAGAGAACCATCTTCCCTTCCTGATGAAATAAGTTAAAGTCCAAACATTGGTCCAGAAGTTTCCCCCCTTGAAAGCTTTCCAAACAACCGCCTAAACTACTGATACTGAACTGTTGTATTGAAGAAATAAGAAGACAAGTACAAAAGTGTTGGGTCAACAAATCAAGACTGAAGACCAGAAGACCAAGCCAACAAGTCAAACAAGACTAGATGTACTGGCTTCCAAAAGTGTTGGAATCCTTCTAGCGGTATTGGAATTCCAGTTATTTTCCTTGTTTTTATAGTAGTTTTATCTAACAGTGTTTAAACCTTAACTGTCTAGCAGTTTTGCACAACTGCTGCCAGTTCTATCATTTAATAGGTTGTTTAAGGTCACTTTCATAGTGACGTCACCAACCGTTCTCTCCTCTATACGTAGGTCATTTTGTAACTTGTATTTGTAACTATAAAAGCCAATGGCGGTTCTGATACCAATCTGTTACACCTCGATCCATAGCGGACTATCGGTTAGAGCGAGATGATCGTCCATAGCTTATGACAACTATTATAAGTTTAAATATTTAATCATGTCAAAATTAAAATGTCACATGACGCATCACTTTCAAATAATTCATACATGTTCAAAGTCATAAATCATAAGATAAAATCCTGTTTATTTTCTAAGGCACGTCCTATGTGTCTTCATCTTCGACTCATTACACCTGATTTCCTGTATCATGCGTAAAAGTAATTTTGGGTCAACAAAAATGTTGGTGAGTAAATGTTTAATAAAATAATTTGTTTATTATTTTTAAGACAATATTTAACATGCAATTGAAGTGTTAGAATAATGATCATAATACATAAACAACAACAATAATTCATACATACCAAATAAGATGATACGATCATGAGAATATGCGAATAAAGCAATTATGTAACACTTATATATGACTATACGACTATGCAAAAGTAAAGCCTCGAAGAGCGAATCTAAAGAGGGTGGTGATAATAGACTACAACCCACGGCCGTAGGGAACCGGTCAGCCAGTGGATCCATAATGACGTGTTAGAATACAATTGACTGCAACTTCACATAAGTAAATAAACAAACCACAACTACACAAATAGACAATTACACATTGATTTTGCATGTTATGATTAAAGTGAAAAAAAGTATGCGAATATACGACACATTGACACATGATACACCCAAAAAATTTAAATGTAAAAAGGTGGAAGAGTTAGATTTACTCACAGTTGGCGAAGCGTTCCACAAATGAGTCTGCAAAATAAAATAAATATCCAAACGAAATCCAATGAGAAAATCACCCTAAAATTATATAAATATATATTTAAGCAACAGAATTATGAAAATAAGACTAGTGATGTGGATTCTTGTATTTGGGGACTTATTGTATATGTTATCTATACTATATTATAATGCATGAGGGAGGGATTCCCAAAAGTTAAGAACTTCTTCCCCCCTTATTTATAAATAAACCCCTAAAATGAGGGTAGTTTGGTCTTTTAAACACTATTTATTTTTTAGTCCCTCATATTATTACACTTAAATCCCTTAGTTTTAACAAAATTATATATAATTATGTAGAAGTTACACTTTTCCCCCATCCACAACAAAATTATAATTCCTTTATGTATTCATGACATATTTTATAAACTATAACGTTTAAAAAAATCCGAAGGTACCATAACAACCTACTCATTTTTGTCGATGTTTCGATGTTTATCTTAGTCAATACTGACGTTCGGATTAAATGTACAAGTAGGTTATGCCTTAATGTACAATTGATTAAAGCCCAACTTACTTTTAGTCATCATCCCAAATAAAATATAAATGAAATGCTAAAAGCACTATCATTTTCTAAACTACAATTTGATTAAAAATTTCCTTTACACTTTATCAAATATCAACAAAACTTCCTACTTTAGGGGCAACAAACTCTTAATTAAGTGGGAAAAGTTTTTTAAAATTCAAACTTTATATTTTAAAAATTTACAAACTTTATGATGCGTATAAGATGGTCATTTCTCCCGATTAGAGCTTAAACCAAATGATACAAACATTTAATGGGCGGCCAATTATACTATTCAACTTTTGAATTCCCACTTCTCATCTCCACATACTCCTCTTTTTCACATACCCATGGTTTGCATCACCTAAGAGACCTCGGGAGAACTAAACAACCAGCAGCCGTCATCTCTTGCAAACCATATCATGAGGTTCTTCATTCACTTCTAATAAAATAACATCACTGATTCTTCTTATACTTCTCAAACTTGTAGTTCATTTCGTCAAATTTTGAATTCATTTGTGTTTGCAAGATGGAAAGACACAAAGATTTCTTTTTGTTCAATCGGAGGATCTCTGACGATGTTGAGGTTAATTGTTTATCAGATCTATGTTACATTTGTTTAGTTTTTGTTTGTGTTTTCAATGTAAATATTTGTGTGTAACTTATTTTTAATATTCGATCTGGTTGAATTAGCTTGAAGTATCATTATAATTGAACTATGCTATGTAACAATCTTGTGGTTTTTCTCTATTTTAATTGTTTAGAATACAGTCAAATTTTACACATTTATCATTATAATTTAACTATTCTTCGAACCAGTCTCTCTTAATTTGTTTTAACTAAATTTGTTGTTAGATTTTTTGATGTGAGAATTTACAAGGAGTGGAAAGATGAAGTGTAATTTAACTATTCTTCAAGGTAAACCATCATTTAGCTTTCTTATTTAGTACTTTAAGATTCATATTTGATTTTAAATATTTTGTGCATCAACAACATTCATGTTATTGTGTTTCTAATAAAAATGTGGTAAATTTCTCTCAAAGTTTCCATCCTCAATCGGTTCCCCTATCATCACCATTTTTTTAACTTTTTCCTGTAATGGGTGGTATTTTATCTCGTATTTATGATTAATTAATGTTTTTTTTTTCAGGTGTAACTGTGTAAGGCAAGAAGCGTTAAAAATACACCTGGTGACCTTGCTTACGTGTCATGTGAAGCCAGGAATCCATGAAAAGGAATTTTCAGGTTCCTTGTGTTGCAAATTAGGGCTATTCACGAGCCGAGGAGCTAGGTCAAGCTCGGGCTCGGCTCGATTATAAACTGAGCCAGCTCGGCTTCGATTTAAAATCGAGCTGCAAATCTAAGCTCGGGCTTGGCTTGGTTTGGCTTGAATTCAAAAAGAAAAATTAATACATAGATCTCAAAGTTCAATAGTCTAAAATATTATTAGATAGTTAGCATATCTAAAATGAGTTGAGCCTTATACATTTCAAGAGAAAATCAAGTTCAACAAACAAAATCAATTTTAAATTTCAACGAAATACAATATACGTTTATTAGCATGGTAATCCACCTTCAAATATACCATAGATATACAATTGCACTCATAAATACATGTAAATAATAATCAGTTTTTTTGTAATATATTATAAAGTATATAAAAATAACGTACATTAAGAGTAAAATACTAAAATAATCCGAGCTAAGCCGAGCCGAGCTAAAAGGCGAGCTAAACCGAGCCAATTTGGTTTGTTACGAGCCGAGCTAGGCTCATTTTCTTATCGAGCTGAGCCGGCTCGGCTCAGTTTCAAACCGAGTCATGTCGAGCGAGCTTTTTTCCAAGTTTTTTGGACAGCCCTATTGCAAAAATATTGGGCAATAAAATAAAGACTACCAGAAACAACACCTGATCTCTAAATCCTGTTAGTTTTTTTTTTTTTTTTAATTTACACACACATAAATTAATTTAAATACATGTTTATGGATATGAAAGTGTTGGATTTGACTTTTAAATTGCAAGAAAGTAGAATATAAGGCATATTGCTTCTTTTATGATTCCAGTTCTCTTACTATAGTCGATTTTCAAGAAAAAAAAATTAGGTTTATAATTGTAAGTTAATGAGAGAAAAAGAAAGAGTTCTTGGTTTTGGTAATAACAAATGTACGATCATGTATCCCAAAGGTACATATGCCTTTTTTTTGCAGAACAGAAGTCATGTTAATCCTTTTAGTCTATGATTACCATAGTACACTAGATTTAGAAGTAAAATTCCTTGCTTTGTGGAAAAGGCGCGTCTTAGTGCGCCTCGTGCCTAGGCGCGACTCGGCATGCTTTTTAAAACCTAGGGCGTATAATACGGCAAGTTTTGAATTCGGGAGATAGTTTTGCACCTTTGTTTAAGTTCATTAAGTGTTTCGTTTGTCGAAAACACTTAGCTTTGTAATAGAATCCTCATTTAGCTTTAACTACCGCAATGCAAATGTCGCCCCGCCGCATCGCGCGGGCACCCCACTAGTTTTGATATATAAATAGAAATTCCTAGCCATATATATATATATATATAGGAGAAGGATCGGTAAGGAACCAACCTTTATTGCGAGAACCGCGAGAACCAATGTGAACACAACAAAAAATACTTAAAAATCTAAAAAAACACCCAAAAAAAATTTTTTTAATATTTTTTTTTTTGAAAAATCGCTATATTTCGTTATAAAAAAAATAAAAAAAAAAAACAATTCCAAGTAATAGTTACCATGCACATGTGCATATGTATCATTTCTTTGACAAATTCCGTAATACATTATAAATATTAGACAATTGCACTTTCATTTACACTACCATACGTAATACACTACTTTTTACATTACCAATATTAGAAATGCACATATGCATCTATATGTATCAACATGAAATAAGGTGTTTTGGTACACTACTTTGAATACACTTTCCTTTTCATCTATCATACAATCCATAATACACTACCATTACCTCCTACCATCCATAATACAATATCATTACCTCCTACCATCCATAATACAATACCATTACCAATATTTTCATTTTATTACATGTATATCAACACCCTTTATACCATCCATTCAACATATCTATTATATATAATAAATGAAAGTGATTTGGGCCACGTGTCACTTAATTAGGGCATCCTCAATTCTCTTTTCCCGCCCAACAGTACCACACCTCCAACCCTTTTATACTCCCTCCGTCTCCTTTTTTTCCTTTTCAAAACCCTAGATTTAATCTTCTTCTCCTTCTCCTTCTCCTGTACTATTCTCCCTTCTGAATCAAAGATCAAACCAAATCATCTCATCATGAATCATTCCAAGCGTCACCAGGTAAGCCCTATATGATTATGTAAAACACTGTTTTAACGAATCCTTGAAAGAATTGGACCAAAATTCGATCAAAATCCGGGTCAATTTGACAAATTGGTGGCCGACAGGATGATGTCATCCTAATTCCGCTCGAAAGTGCCTTTGTTTCACACGGAATCACTAATTCCGTTTGAAAGTTCACACGTAATCACTTATTCCGTTTGAAAGTGTTGCTTATTTCACACGGAATAACTAATTTCATTTGAAATTATTGTCTGATTTCACACGAAATCAGATTCCGTTTGAGAGTTCACACGAAATTAGCTATTTCGTTTCAAAGTGACTTGATTCCGTTTGAATCAAGCTAATTCCGTTTGGTGATTTCGTTTGAAAACTCTATTCCGTGTGAAAAGGCTTATTTCGTGTGAAAAGGCTTATTTCGTGTGAAAAGGCTTATTTCGCTTGAAAGCTTATTTCGCTTGAAGTGATTCCGCTTGAAACTGTGTTTGATAAAATCCAAAAATTTTCTAAGTGTTTGTTGATTGTTTCAGATACGTGAAGATGGATGAGTTTATGAATCCTTTTAGTGACATGTTTGCTTTCACGGGAAACACCGGAGTTGATACATCAAACAACACCAATGAAAATGTTCCTAATCCGAGTGCAAAGAAAATTCTTTCTGATGATATGAGTGTAGACAGTGCATATGGAACATACAATAAGCCGCCCAAGTTGATGGTAATTGAAGATTACAACAGGTTGGCTACAAGATTTGAAGAATGGCTTAAAGCGTTTGCATATCCCAGTTGGAAAAGCTTGAAGAATGGTTTTGATTTGGGAAGAACGGATTATGAAAATTTAGAAGAAAAACAAATAGAAAGATATGTTGCTGAACAAAAGTGCATTACTTTGCTTCATCAGTCTGTGAGAGACGACATCATTTCATTGATTGAGTACAAAGATTCGAGAGATCTATGGAAGAAACTAAGAGTGAAATGTGTGGGTAGTGCCGAGATAGTTAAGAACAAAAAGAAGTTGTTACGAAAAGAATTTGATTTGTTTGGATGTTTGAAAAACGAATCGGTGTCTAAAATGATTGAAAGATTTGGGCATTTGAAGATGGAGCTTGCAAGACATGGAATCATATACACTCGAGAGGAGTTGGTTGACAAATTATTTGATTCACTACCAAATGAACAAGACTGGCAATACTTTGCCTTGATGCTGAAAAACACAATCAAGTCAGAAGATTTGACAGTGGATCTGCTTATCGAAAGACTGGAAAGCCATGAATTGGAGATCAGAAAATCCAATAAAGTCAACAACACATCATACCAGCAGAATGTGGAGCTGTATTACAGAGGAAGTATGATCCCGAAATCTGCATCACCAAAAACATCATTTTCTGCAGAAAGTTCAAATACAGTGAATCAAGAAACTCCTAGCTGTGGCTATCATAGTGGATCCTCATCAACTGCTCAAAATCAATCTGTTCTGAAAAATCTATTTCAATGCAACATTGCTGTGGATTTAAAGAATGGTCAGAATTTTAGTGAAGAATCTGCCAAACAACAGATGGTGTTTTTAGCGTCTGTGTTAGAATCGTACGAAAGTCTCGTTGCAGGAAAGATTGGAAACACCAACTTAACAAAAGAAGACTACGATCAGATCGACCCTGAGGAGATGGAGTTGATCGATATAAGGTGGTGTATGGCAAGTGCAGTGAGAAGAGCGCAGCGATTCATGGAGATTACCGGAAGACAGTCTATTGGTGGACCTTCTACCAAGTTAGGTTTTGACAAGTCAAAAGTCACATGTTTTAAATGTAAACAAAAAGGTCATTTTAAGCGTGAGTGCCGAAATGCTTACACTGATTATACTGCAAATCCTTTTCGAGAGGATTATTACAAAAGAGCAATTTATCATCAAAATAAAGCAGAACCTCCCAGGATGAAGCAGATAGAGGAGGCACCCAAAGAAAAATCCAAGGCACTTGCTGTTTTTCATGATGATGAAGGTTATGATTGGAGTGATATTTTGCCAGAGGAAGATGCAGTTGGATATGCCTTTACATCAGCAAAGATTGTTCCTTTTAAAGATACCAGATCTGAAGAAGTGAAGTACATCAACATGAAGGCAACAGCTCAATTCATGAAAAGCAAAATCTATCGTACATGGATGGAAGCAAAGAAAGCAAATCGATGGGATCCTGATAGAGAATGTTATCTCGATCCTAATGGAAACATAGCTGTTGATCCAGATACTGTAGATGTTGAAACTCTCACCAAACAAATGGCTGAAGAAGAAGAAGCCAGGCAAAGAATGTGGTGGGCAGGAGGAGAAGCTGATGAGAAAGAGAAAGAGTCGCAGCCAAAGAAAGTTGATGACGGGATTATTGATACGTCACAAGAGTTTACCGCAGAAAACTTGAAGAAGATGGCTGATAAAGTTTTTGCAGCAAAAGAACTAGAGGTAGTATCTGGTTCTGGAACTGAGTCCAAAAACAAGGTCAGTTCAAATGATACACATGAGTCAGGTAAGAAAGTCAAAACTGAGAACGACTGCAAAAATTGCATGAAAGAGTGCAAAGTTTGTAGTACAATTGCTTACCTCAGCGGTAAGAAGGTTGAAGAACTGACTGGAAAAGTCAGAAGTGTTGAAGATCAGATCTTAAACCGTGATAAACTGGTAAAAGCTTCGAATGAACGAGTAAAAGAATTAACTGAGATAATTGAAAATGATAAAAATGACGTAGAAAGAATTAGGAAAGAAAACGAAAAGTTAATTCTTGAAAATCGTCAAATTTCAGAAAATTTTGAGAAGCTAAAACGAACGGTAAAAGATTCTGATGAAAGAAATGGTAAAACAACCAAAGAAAATCTTCAACTGACTGGTGTTCTTAGAGTAAAAGAAGAGCAAATCAACCAACAACTGGATGAGATTGCCAAGTTGAAGCTTCAGTTTCAAGAAGCTAAAATTGAAAATGAACGCATCCAGTTGAAATTGACCAGTTACAACTCCGCAAGTTTTGTTCTTCAACATATCGTCCCTAAACCAATTGGAAAGAACAAAGCAGGCGAAGATGTATACTTTGATGGAACAGGGGTTGGGTTTCATCAGGTTCCACCACCAGTTTTAAATAATTTTTCAAAGAAAAAATCAGGGTTGGTAAATGATGAAGAAGTTAGTGAAGTTAAACTTCCAGAGTCAATTGATGTTACATTCAACACATCATCCGATGAGGATAGTGTGACAACCCTCACCAAACCAGGTATCCGTACGAATTAATTAATATTTAATTACTGCTTAATTACTGTGCTTGCTTACAACTGTGATCAAACTGCTTACTGAGCACACTATACGGGATACCCTTGCTTATACTGTCACTCTATTATTTATACACAACCGTCAGTGACAACCTTGATGCACAAAAGCACAGTGAGCACACTATACGGGATACCCAGTAAACATGCTGATATAACCAGCATCAGGCAGACACTGCCTCTAAGGCCAGCATGAGCCGGGAATAGTTTACTACACTAGTAGAGAGTGTAGGGAAGTAAGGATTGTAGAACTGCGTCACTAGGTGATATTTATAGTGACCGGATGTGCCTAAAACGTACTTTAAAGTACAAAATCCTGCACTTTATCACAAAAATTCAGCATTTATCTAAACTAGTAAAGTGCCAAAACATGAGAAAATATTACTAGACACTTTCCAAAATGTCAGGAATAAATTGTGTCACTAAAAATAATATTAACGACACTTTAAATTATTATTTAGAACTTTAACGGATTACTATCCAACCAAACAACCGGACTTAACCCGGGACAAAAAAAATATTGTCATGAACGTTGTTTTTCTTTTTCTGCGCCAGTTAGGGTCCCCAAATACCCTAACACCCGTTATAATTTACTACCCACTAATACATAATTAGATCTCCAACTAAACTAACTTAACCACTAACTATTTAGTTCAAATCCAATTATCTACCCAACCCCCCATACCCGTTCGGTTCCCATGAAGGGGACACACCTCCACAAAGTATAATTAATTAATTTCTTTGTCTAATATCCACTAAGCATGTTAACTCTTGGACAATTGTAATATATGGGCTATAAGAATACTTGGTGGTGAGTTAAGCTTCCATTTGCAACAACAACACCAAAAACGTGAACCCTCTTTCTCTCTTGCCTTGGTTCTCGGCCAACCACCAAGCACCCACCCACATCCATTTTCCATTTTGATCTTGGCATTTTATATACATTCAAGGGTAAAGGATCACGCACAAGGAAGCCCGGTGTTCACGGAATCGCAATGACCTCACCTCAACGCTTTTAACCACTCATTTTTTGACTAGTTTCTTCCCTAGCCTCGAGCTAGTAGTAAGTGACTCTAAACGCCTTTTTGATCTATTCTAAAGTGGTTAATAAGAATTTTGACGGTTGAAATTTATGAATATGTAAGAACAAAATTTAAAGTCTACTAAAATAATATAAACAAAGTGGTTAATAGATGAATATTGGTGTAAAACTTATAAGACTTGTTTTGTTATGATTATTTAGTGTTAGTTCGGATCGTCATCTAACCCGACTAAGTCATGTTCATGGAACATGACCTAGTGTATGTTATAGTGTGAAAAGTGGTTAGATGAAGACCACTACTACTTATAACCATGAACTTGTGTAAAAACAATTTTTCTTACAAAATGGAGTTCTAAACTAGTAGATCTACGGATCTACAAGTGGTATTTTCAAAGGACCAAGTGTCAAAAGAAATCATATTTTTAAAGCTGGATCTTTCCTAAACAAAGGTGATTTTTGTAAACATACAAGTGTGTAGACACTTGTGTGACAAAAAGTTTTAACAAAAGAATTACTTTTAAAATTTTGACTAGAAGATGTACAAATGCATTTTCTGTAAAAATAAGATTTTCAAGAAACCGATTCCATTTATAAAAGTAGAAAGATCTATAAAAAAATAATGGGAAATTACTACCCACTTTTACACAACCCACAAGTTCATACGTTTGTGATATTTTTGAACTAGTATGATGTTGGAATATTGTTTGTTATTGATGTTGGGAACATTGTTGATTTGAATTATAAAAGAAAATGATACGCTTGAAAGCGTGGCCACCTCCAGTTACAGAGGAAACTCTGGCGAAATTTTTCCAAAAATCTAACACTTGTAAATATTTTTATCACAAGTGTTATGGATATTTTTTTTAACTTATTTTTCCAAATAAATTTCATCACGATTTTTATTACAAATTAAGCAAGTGTCGGAGGTGGGATTTTCACAAAATAAAACTTGCTAAAATATATATTTAGAATATATATTTTCATAACAACACTTGTGTAAATTTTGTGAACTACGTAAATATTATTTTTAGGGTAAAAATAATATTACCAAATATTAACGACTCCAAAATAATTCTAACGCTTTCACAATAAATATTAAGTTACAACGGTATTACTATTACCACCCGATCTTTATCCGTAACTTACGTATTTTCAGAAAATACTCATAAGCGTGTATTTTGACAAGGATATTTTTTGGAGAATTGTATGGAATAAAATATAACATTTTTGGGAAAAATATTTATATTTTGGAAGTAAAGTATTTTTGGACAAATGAAATAAAATATATTTTATTAAATGAGACTTAATAATATATTTCGAAGTTATACGAACGCACATGTATTAAGTCCCCCATCCTTGGGAAGGAATATATTTACAAAATAATTACGAAGTGTAATTACGAAATAGTTGCCTAACTATTTCCCAAAGACATTAAACCTTAAGCTAAGGCACGGCCGTCCGTCTAATAGAAGTTAGTACGTGTAGGTCGTCGCACAGCAGGTTGACAGGGAGTTTACTTTTTAGAGACGCACTTCGGTGAGTTCATGCTCCCCCTTTTCTCTTAACTGTTTTCAGTTTTTAAACTGCGGGGGTGAAATACATGTTACATTTACTACAAACGTTTTATACACGGTATGATTAGCTAAGGAACTTACTACTAGATCACGTGAATGGATAGGCTATTATCGTAAGACCATTAATCCTTGTATAAGGACCGAGAGGCATGAGTGATAGATCTATCGGGTGTTGCGAGCCCCACACATGGGCCAGCGTGCGGCTGCATGTGGTGACTATGTCGTTCCGCCGGAAGGACCGGTATAAAATACGCGTTACAGGTTTTAGTGCTTCCTAGTCCATGTCACTTATTAATGTATTAGCTACACATTAATCGATCTCTTTTTCCTTATTTGCTACATACCAGGGATTTTATACTTACAAAGGTTTTACCTACTCACTTACACATGAACTCGCTCAACATTTTTGTTGATTTTTCCAACTTACATGTATTTCAGGGAACTAAGGATCTGGCACGGTATGCTACGTTTTCACGCTGCGTAGAGTTATGGGATCATCCGAGTTTAGGGGTTGTGGCTTTTACCTGGACGAGTCACAGTTCTTAAACTACGTCTATCTTAAGTTTGTGGTTGTGTCTTTCAAACAATGTTTTTATGTCAATAGGTTGTAATTTACGTTGCATGTGTCAACGCTTTAAGACAATGTTGTGGTATTTTACTTTTCAAACTTAAATCAATGGATGATCTGCATGGTCTTATTTTCATATAGCTTTGTTGTGATTAAGCTATGGTATTAAGAAGTCACACCAAATAAACCCACGCTTCCGCAAAGCCAGGGTGTGACAGATAGTGTTCAGTCAGAAATTGTTAAAAGCATGGCTGAAAATGTTTTGAAGTCTAAAAGTGATTCAGCTGAGGATGAAGAATGTTTTTTGAACAATTACATTCCGAAACCAAAATCCAAAAACAACTTAAATGAAGAATCTACTCTTGTCATGTACAAGATGTCGGGATCGGATAAGTTGTATTCGGATTCTGAGTTTCCACTGGAGAATGTTAATGTTGCTAAATTGACAAATGTGTTCAAATTAGTTGAAATTGAAATGTCGGAAATTGAAGGTTTAAAACATTCCAAGAGACAATTAAACTTTGAAAAAGATAAAGCTTACTATAAAAAACCTGTTGTACCACCACGTTTTTATAACAAAAACCAAAACAGATGGTCGGGTGGATATCAGGGTGGTAAGAATTATCAAAGAAGGAATTTTCAAAACAAGAAGTTTGTTGAGAAAAAGGTGTTTGTAAAAAGCTCGAGTTCTCATTCCGAGCAGGAATCTGAGATTTTTTCAAAAACAAATGAAGAGTTTTTTTGAGGAAAAGGCCTCACAGCCTCAGACTAACGGCACAAGTCGGGTAGTTGATACTCGAACATGCTTTAAGTGCAACAAAGTTGGACACATTGCACGAAAGTGCACCAACTTAAAGTCTAAGTCTGAAGTTGCTAAGAGTCAGAAAAAGAAAGCTGATGTAAAAGGCAAAGCTCCAATGGTTGTTGAGAAGAAAGTTTTGAAAAATGAAAACACCAAACTCAAAATTGAATCTGTAAAGAATTTGGTAATTAAAACTGACAAGTTTTACAAACGAGTTACTTCGCCTCAACAAGCATGGAAGCCAAAATTAGTTGAAAAGAAAACAAGTTCTCCAAATCCAAAGGTTTATGAGACTGCAAAATCATCATTTTCAACTAAGAAGATGCATGTACCTTTGGATTACTATGAGAAACTTGAACCACAAAAGGCTACTACTTCTGAAAAGAAGAATGTACCAAAGAAAGACCAATCATCTGGTCAACCTGCTCAAAATGATTTCTTTTTATACAAAAAGGTTGAGATTGGATATGAGGAGAGCTTAAAGATGAATGACAAGAATTTTCCGCCACTTTACATTGCAAAAACTCATCTCAATGTCAAGTTACCTGAGTCAAAAGAGGCTTGGGTAGCATCAACATCTAACTAAAGTGTTTGTGATATGTGTAGGAGCTTCCAAGATCCGTTTCACGTTGGATTATGGATAGTGGAGCTTCTAGGCACATGACGGGGAAGAAGACCCTACTGTACGATGTTCGTGGGTTTAATGGAGGATATGTGGGATTTGCAGGAAATCAAGGTGGTCGAATAGTTGGTGAAGGAACTTTATCGAATGGAATTGTTACGTTTGAAAGAGTAAACTACATCGCCGAGCTTGAAAACAATCTTCTGAGCATATCTCAGATTTGTGATCGTATGTATACAACGCACTTTACAGACAAAGAATGTTTGATCTTGAAACCAGGATTTGTTGTTCCCGAAGAGTGGGTTATCATGAGAGCGCCCAGAGTCAATGATCTGTACGTGTTGGACATGAGTGCAGCAACTACTACCACGGGTCAGGCTCATTGTTTTATGTCAAGAGCAACGGAAAAAGAATCACAGTTATGGCATCGAAAGATGGGTCATATTCACTTGCGAAAAATGAATCACCTGGTGCATAACGACTTAGTAATTGGTGTTCATGTGAAAGGTTTTCATCTTGAGCGGGGGTGCATTAGCTGTGTCAAAGGCAAGCAAAAGAAGAAATCTCACCCTGGAAAGAAAGTTAACTCAGTCTCGAGACCTTTAGAGAGACTCCATATGGATCTGTTTGGTCCAGTGAACGTCAAAAGCATAACTGGGGATCTCTATTGTCTAGTAGTTACAGACGATTACTCAAGATTTTCATGGGTATTATTTTTGAAGTCAAAAGATGAGACGTTTGATCGTTTGATGATGCTTTTCAAGAAGATAGAAAACTTGTATCAAACCCGCATCAGAAGATTACGTAGTGACAATGGTACTGAGTTCAAGAATTTCAAAATGGAAGAATATTGTGATGAAAGAGGTATATTGCATGAATTTAGCGCGCCTTACACTTCGCAGCAGAATGGAGTAGCTGAAAGAAAGAATAGGACGCTAATTGAAACGGCCAGGACGATGCTTACTGTTTCTAAACTACCTGTCAACTTTTGGGCAGAAGCAGTGTCAGCCGCATGCTATACACTCAACCGGGTTCTTACAGTGAAGAAATTCAATAAGACATGTTTCGAGCTGATCAATAACCGCAAACCAAACCTGAAGTATTTAGAACCGTTTAGATCTCCCTGCACTGTTCTAGAGCCTTTTGGTAAATTTGGTGCAAAGAGCATTGAAGGAATATTTGTGGGTTACTCAAGTCCATTAAAGCGAGTCTTTGTTCCAAGTTTGAAGCGGATTATTGAAGCACACAATGTTGAATGCCAAGGTTATACTATGCCACCGCAGAATCCAGGCGACTCATGGCGTTTTAATTACGATACTTTATGGGATTCGTTTGACATTGAAGAAGAAACAGGTTTCTTTGACGAGTTGGATATTCTGAGAGAGTATGAAGAATCACAAGAAAGATTCCCAGCTGAGTATTCTAGACGTCAAAATCGAGCTTCTAATGACGATGTAGCTGGTCCTAGTAATGGTGGAGAGCATGACGATATTTAGCAAACTCTTGACAACCAGACGGAAGTCAATGATAATCAAGAATCTGATAATATGCCTGTATTTGATCATGGTGATTCAGATTCTGAGGGGGAGCAGATCCAGATTTCAAGTCAAACAATTCCAGTCAGTGAACAAGGTGCAAATCAGAATGTCACAAATTTGGAAGGCGAGGTAGATGTTCCAGGCGAGGTGATGCCGAGAACTCTTTCGTATCATCCAGAAGAGTTGATTATTGGAGAATTACAATCAGGCATTCGCACTAGACGTCAAATTGACCAAGTCCTTACTTGTTTTTATTCTACAGTAGCTCCGTTACAAACTGAGTTTTCACTTAGTTGTTCTATTTCGCAGATTGAACCGCGAACATATAAGGAGGCACTAACTGAAGATTCTTGGGTCAACGCGATGCAAGAGGAGCTGAGTAAGTTTGAGAAGTTGGGACTGTGGAAGTTAGTAGACTTGCCTGATGGTCACAGGAAGATAAACACCAAGTGGGTGTTCAAGTGCAAGAGAGACGATAGAGGGGTTATTATTCGTAACAAAGCTCGACTCGTTGTTCAGGGTTTCAATCAGGAGGAGGGGATAGATTTCACTGAAGTATATGCTCCAGTTGCTAGACTTGAAGCGATCAGAATCTTCCAAGCATTTGCATCTTGGAAAATTTTTAAAGTTTATCAGCTAGATGTTAAATCGGCGTTTCTCTATGGGAAGGTAAAAGAGGAGGTATATGTCGGACAACCACCAGGCTTCACCGATCCAATCCACAAAGACAATGTCTATTTACTGGATAAAGCGTTGTATGGTTTACACCAGGCCCCGAGAGCTTGGTACGAGACATTGTCTCAACACCTACTTGCCAACAGCTTCATCCGTGGAAAAGTGGATGCCACTCTCTTCACCAAACAAGTCGATGGTCATCTTCTGATAGTCCAGATATACGTGGACGACATCATATTTGGGTCTACAAATGAAAATCTGTGCAAAGATTTTGAAAGAGTTATGAAGCAGAAATTTGAAATGTCATCGATGGGTGAGATGAAATTCTTCTTGGGACTTCAGGTTGATCAACTGCCTAAGGGAATTTTTATACATCAGACGAAGTATGTTCATGATATCTTAGAGAAATTTGGGATGTCAGGATCTACTCCAGCTTCCACCCCATTAGCGACGAACCAAGGGATAAACCCTGATCTCACCGGAGAGAAGGTAGATGAAACGTTATATCGTTCCATGATCGGATCGCTGATGTATTTGACAGCTTCAAGACCCGATATTATGTATCCAACCTGCCTCGCAGCAAGATTTCAGTCTAATCCAAGAGCTTCGCATATGGTGATTGTGAAACGGATATTACGCTACCTGAAAGGAACTCCATCATTGGGGTTGTGGTATCCAAAAGAAGGCAATTTCATGCTTGAAGGGTATTCCGATTCCGATTTTGGATGCTGCAAAGTTAACACTAAATCAACAACAGCGGGGTGCCAGTTTTTCGGACCACGTTTGGTTACCTGGCAATGCAAAAAGCAGACCTCTGTAGCTTTGTCCACATGTGAAGCTGAGTATGTATCTGCTAGCAGTTGCTGCTCTCAGATCTTGTGGATTCAGCAACAGATGCGCGACTATGGTTTGCAATTTCTTAACACCCCAATCTTTGTTGATAATGAGGCAGCGATAAACATTACTAAAAATCATGTGCATCACGCTAAAACAAAACACACTGAAATTCGTCATCACTTTATCCGAGATTGTTTCGAGAAGAAGTTGATACGAATTGAGAAAATCCACACTGACGAACAAAAAGCTGATTTACATACCAAAGCGTTTGATAAAACTCGTTTTCAATATTTGTTAAAATTGAACGGTATGAAGCTTTTATCGGTGTTGGAGGAGATTCTTGGCGTTGATGAAGGAGACATTGTAGATGATGTTGAAAAGCAATCTGCAATGGCTTGTCGATTTTTTACTTGTTTTGGTATTTAGGGGGAGTATAGGGTAATTTTTTTCAGAAAATACAAAAACAATAAAAAATTTCAAAAATCCAAAAACATGAGATATTTTTAAAAATCCAAAAAACAATAGAAAATCAAAAAAGAGCTTGTGTAAAAAGGGAAAATGATAGTACATTGGCTTGACAGTTACAGTATGCTAAAGATATGTAAAGTTTAAAAGAGTTAAACAGTCTCGCTGATGATGTGCCGATAGGTTTTTACACATTTAGTAGGTTTGTTCGGGATATAAACTTAAATTCAAACTTGCTTATTTTGTGGGGAACACTACTTGGATATATAGGTAACCCCTGAAATCTTGTTTGAAGGGTCC
Organism: Helianthus tuberosus; assembly: GCA_030545235.1. Lineage (NCBI taxonomy): Eukaryota > Viridiplantae > Streptophyta > Magnoliopsida > Asterales > Asteraceae > Helianthus > Helianthus tuberosus. The sequence continues at coordinate 58,010,106 of CM060429.1, read as the reverse complement.
CTCTTTCTGAGATACTAAGTCTTTAAACTCAGTGATATCTGGGGTATTATCCCGGGACTTCTGATTTTGCGAAAGCAATGGCCTAGTCCCCGTATAATACTTTACTGCTTGCTTGAAATATAGCACCGCCCTCAGCACAAAAATGATGAAACATTAAAAATGCTAATCATTGCTGTTGTAAAAAAGATCCTCTAAAGGGGACCCACTTAAAGTCGAAGCCGTCATCTCTCTGCTGAACGGAAGTTCTGACCTGAGCTCTCACGGTCCTCGCAATTTAACCCCTTACAGATATCATCTGTGGTATACTCACCTGTAAGACTGAATATTGGGATCTGGATACGGGAGTATATTCAAGAAGTGGGACACATGAATGAGTTTAAGTTCTTAATACACCTGAAGAAACACGGAACTAATTAAGGGACTAATCAGTTTGGTTTATGTTTCTATCATGATGGTTAATCTTCTTTATGATTTTCTGAGCTCCTTAATGACTGGGGTTATCTGCAAAACAGAACACCGTTACTCGTTAACAGGGGAATGTGGGGGTTTCCCTCTTAACCGGGCTCCGGCGTGAGAATAAGCTACTGCTTTTGGGGAGATAATTAAGTATTAAGTGAGAGAGTAGAGGGAATGGAATGTTTAACCTGTGAGGTGAGGTCTCTATTTATAGCCGGAGTAGTGTAAGAGGGTGTGGGCTGATGGGCCTTGGGCCGGAATGTGACAACATGGAGGATATGCTCCTTGTCTCACTGGTGTCGACCGTTAGTGGCTTCTAGGAGCTTTCTGGAGCTGGCGCAATGTGATTGGAGCCACGTGTCACCGTTGTCGGCCTGACCGGCCTTTTGCCATCAGCAGGTAAGTGGAGATCATGGGGCAGTTGTCTCTGCCTTATGATTGGTGCCATGTAGGCGTCCTTAAGTACTTTTTGTCTCCTGCATGTCAGATGATCTTGGAGCACGATTGAGCAGAGCCAGAGGGACGTTGATTGGCTCTTTTCTGCCACTTGTACCTTGTGTACTATTTGGAGCAGCCTTGCGCTGCTTCCCTGCTCTAGTCTTGATGGGCACGTTAACTAACTCGCGCGGGGTTTAGGTGACTGAGTATTCTTTCGGCATGCTAAGTGTTGTTATTGGAGCTTCTTATTGTCTAGGTCTCGCGCGACGTAAAATAGAATATGGTGTAACTCGCGCGAGGTTAATGATAGGAAACTTTTTGAATAAGGAGTATGGTCCCGCGCGCAACCTTTACGGAGGTTTGCGCGACTTTTTTGGGACCATACCCCTTCAAGTCCCCCCAGTCTAGTGCTGCACCATGCGCAAGGCAAGTGGTTGGAGCTCTGGACTTAAAAGTTGTGGAAAATGTTTCCTTGGCTTTGGTAGACGGGGCGCGAGTAAGTTCTTATTGGTTACTATGGCGCGACTACCATGTTTGATTACTAACTCATTGTTAATAGTGCGCGGTCTTGGTAGCTTCTGCATGACGTTTGCGGTAATTTGGGCGGGAAAATCCACGAAATTTTAATTCTGACGGTTTGGTGAGAATGTCGTGGTTAGTGACGTTTGAGTTGACCGCTGACACGACTGTCATCAGGTTGTTGCTGACGGTTCGGCTTTTCTTCAGGAGAGTGAGGCCCACGCGCGCGTGGTAACCGTCACTCTGGGAAACACGCCTTACGTGGCGTTTTCTGATTGGCCTCGCTCGCGGCGAATTCGGCACGGTTACCCATCGCATTAAATGCGATGGGTATATATATCTGAAGAGACATGAGGGATTACCACTCTCTTCTACTCTTCTTTATTTCCTCTTGAATTCCACTGAATCTTCAAAGTTTGAAGAACACGGTTGCAGATCTTCACATCCTTGAAGAACATCGTAGCAGATCTTCAAGTCTGTTTGCAGAATATTCAAGAATTCTTTGTTGATTTATCAATGGCTGAAGAACACCATGAAGATAATCCCGGAGAGGAAGGCCCTGTTCCGGTTCTCCGGTGGGATTTAGGGTTGTTTGAACAAATAGTACGGGGTTTCCGGTTTCCACCGGAATGGGATGCTAGGTACCCCGGTCAAAACCAGACGGCCGCCGATGCACCACCGGGTTATATAACGTTGTTTGAAGATTTCTTCCATCAAGGTAATTTCCGATTGCCGGCGACGAACTTCATGGCCCATATTCTTCAGTTTTATGGGTTTCACATATCACAGTTGAGTCCACCAGGGATGGTGAGAGTTCGACACTTCGAGTTTTTATGTCGATCTCATGATATCGAGCCGACTGTTGAGAAATTCCGGGCTTTTTACCAGCTTCAAAGAAATATGGGTTTCTATTCTTTCGCCAGTCGTGGCGCCGCAAAGAAGATATTCCTGAACCCCCCCAAGAGTTTCCATGACTGGAAACCAAAGTTTTTCTATATCCGGGAGGAGGTAATCCCGATCGCCATGACCTTCGGCGCCTGGTCGGAACCGATTGTGAAAGAGGATCTGGCGATTCCAAAAAATGAGGCTTGGTACAAGCAGCTTACTTCAACTCCAAACCGAGTGTTTGGTGAAAATGTCCTTGTCGCGGCGCGGATGAGTGATCAATGGCCGCCAGGGAGCGAAGACGTCCCTGTGTTAAAGTTCCAGGATAGAGGTTAGCTATTTTGTTTGTTTTGCTGATTTCTGTTTCGCAACTGTGTTTATTTATACAATTTGTCTTGTAGAGGCGCGCCTGTACCAAGCTGCGTTCTCCACCTTTGGTGGGTCTATGAGCGTTCGCCCGCTCCAAGCTGGGGAGGAGTACTGGTATGAACAAATTAAGGGTAACTTCATGTACCCTGTAGCTGATGCATTTGCCTCGCCGCCTACTGCAACTGAAGGTGCGCACATACCTAAACCTCGTCCTCTGCGCTCTGTGACTTCTGCTGAGAAAGAGGTTGTCTATCTTTCCAGCGAGGAGTCTGTAGGGTCTTCGAACGGGGAGTTAAGTTCATGGTCTAACGTCTTTGCAGGTGTGTTGCGCGACTTGGGCATCGACCCTGAAGAGAAGAAAAAACCAACCAGGAAGAAGAAGGTGATCAATCTTGAGCCTGAGGTGGTGAGCAAGAAAAGTGGGAGTAGCCGCGCAACTGTTGGTGCTGCTGAGAAAGGTACTCTTCGGCTTCGTCAAAGTGACTTGAAAGATTATGTGATAATTAGTGACTCACTTGAAGGCTTGTCGCGCGCAGGCGAGAAGAAAACTGGAGCAGGTGGCTCGAAAAGTTCAGGTAGCGCAGGTTCTCGCAACCCAGATGCTGGAGCTACTCTTTCCTCTGTTGCGCGTGAGGAAGAGGAAGAAGAAGAAGAACTAGAAGAGGAGGCTGCTGAAAAGTTGATCAGCAGAAAGAGAACTAGAAGCGAGACCACAACTGGTGTGGCTGCTGCGCCGATAGCTGGTGCGGTTCCCGTGATCGGGAAAACGAGCAACTTGCGCTCTCTCTATAGATTCTCTCCGGGTAAGTTCCTAGTTTCTCTTCCTTTTGCTACTTTCTCTTCTTAACCACTTAGTTTCTTCAGAGACCAATAAGAAGACCCCTGAGAAGGGTGTTGTGTTTACGGAGCCAGAGCCAAAGAGGCCAAAGATTACCATCAAATCTTCCAAGACTGCTGGGGCTGAATCTGCCAAGGATAAACATGTTGCTGAGGGTGATAAGGCGAAGGCTGCCGAAGAGAAGAGGAAGGTTGATGAAGGGCGTAGGAAGAAGGCTGATGAGGACAAGAGGAAGAAAGCGGAGGAAGAGAAGAAGAGGAAAGCCGAGGAAGATAGGAAGGCTGAGGAGGCGAAGAGGAAGAAAGCCTCTGATATAGAGAAGGAGAAGGAGAGGGGAAAGGCTGTTGAAAAGCCTATTGATGATGCCTTGAAATATACCGGTGCCGCTGCTATCATTACTCAAGAGAAAACGCAGGGTCCGGAGTTTGTGAGCACCACGGGGCCTGAGAAGCCCCATCAAGAGAGGAGAAAAGAGCCTGAGGTTGAGAAACCTACCCGCCCCACGCATACTAAGGTCCCCCACCGCTCCAAGGTAACTTCCACCAGGGGATCGGGCCCGTATGTTTCTAGTGGCGCAAGCTCTGGTGGCGCTGGGGATTATAACCCACAAGCTATCGGGGCGAAGGATACCCTTGGTGACATTTACTATAAAAGTTATACTGAAGAGGAACGTGGTAATGCCCCCCCACCAGGCTCCCTGGGGTTTGAAGTAAAGGGATACCTTTCAAGAGTTTGGACCTTGCCGCGATTGGTTTTTAAATTCCTTTACTCCCGGTGTGGTTATCCGACAGAGGGCGAAGACTCATGAAGCGCTATATCGCACTTATGTAATCGGGGAGGCCAACACTCGCGCTGCTAACCATCAGATAGTTCATGAGTGGCGGACAATGGTTAGGGAGCGGTCGGATTGGGAGAGCTACCGCGAGCGAATGTTGAAGCGTGTTAGTGAGTTCGAGAAATCGAAAGCCGCCTTTGATGAAGAGAAGGCAAAGTTTGAGGCTGATAAGAAGGCGGAGGAATGGGGGCGCGAGGGCCTGAAAAGCAAACTTCAAGCTGCCGAGGATCTTTTGTCGAAGGAGAAGGCTGAGTTTAAACGTATATGCGCGAAGGACAACCAGCGCGCGTTTGCTGATCGAAATAAGATTGTTGACCTTGAAGCCAAAGTTGCTGAGTTGTCAGCGAAGGTCGAGGATGCGCAGGCTGCTAAGGAGCGGATTGAGGTTTATGAAACTTTTATCCTTTCCCTTCTGTGTCTTGTTTGCAAAATATCCTAAGTCTTGTCCTTTTTTAGGTTGAGTTGGCTGATGTGAAGTTGCAGCTGTCGAGCAAAGACAAGGATCTTCAGGCCAAGGATGTCGAGATCGCTGAACTGAAACGTCGCCTGAATGATCAGGTTGATAAATGTGAATCCTTGGAAATCGACCTTGAGGCGGAGAAAGTTAAGGCCGCGACTGCTGAGGAAGCGCGTGATGTTAGTACCGCAGCCCTCAATGTAGCGCAGACTAACTATGCTGAGGCTCAGGGCATTGTTGATACTCTTGTCTCTGAGGCCGAGTGGATGCGCGGCCACGGAGTAGTGCTGGTATGCTATTCTTTTTTTTTCTTAGAGAAGTTTTATTTGTTGGGGGTTGTTTTTTAATAAGCGATTTTCGTTATATAGGTTGCCAACTCTGTCCTCAACGCTGGAGAACTAGATCGCACCGTTGCTGCTTTGACGGATGCCGCGCGCGCAGTTGGTCATCGAGGAGGGTACCTGGAATGTGCGCAACACGTTGAAGAGGTGTTTGGACAGGAGTTTGACATTAGTCATTGCTCGGTGACTGATCAGGCTAGTGCCGAGTTGACACGTGCTGAAAATGCTTATGATCATTTATCACTGCCTGTGATGGACTTAGTCGCGAAGGCTCTAGAGCATGATGACTGGTGTCGGGGCCTTAAGGCCATTCTCGACCCACCGATAACTGTTGAACTATCAGATGGAGAGGAGCCAGCTGGTGATGATGGTGGAAACGATGGTGATGACGGTAAGCCTGATGATGATGATGGCGATGAAGGCGATAAGCGTGATGGCAGTGGGAATGATGAATTTGAATAGGCTTGTCAACAGGCTTTGTGCCTTGGAATTTTTTGTTTATGCTTTGAATGTAAGTTCTTGCGCGGTTGCGCTAGTTTTAAATGGAATGAACGTTATCCGTTGTCTATATAACTGTTGCGCGGTTGCGCTTGTTTTAAATACGATGCTTGTTTATCCTTTCCCGTTACAATTATTGCACTGTTGTTAGAAACTTTGGTTAAGTTAGCGCGAATAAATGTAAGAGTGGCTCTTGTGCGAGTGTAACTGGAGTGTTTTCGTGCTAATCAAAAGTTTAACATGCATTTGTAACGAAAGGATTCAGCGTAAAAGAAAACATGTCGTATGCTTTCATTGACTTAGAAACAGGCGCTTAGGCCAATCATACATTGCTTGTAACATAAAAGGCGTGTAGCCAACATAGGAAAGTAAAAGGCGCATGGCCAACATCAGTGGATAAAGGCGCAGGGCCTAGAATAGTCACATATAGCATTTGCGCAGTTGTTGCGCATTCAACGTGCGCGGGATGATGTGTCCATCCAGGGTGCGCAATTTGTAAGCCCCTTTTCCTAGCACTTCGTGAACCAAGTATGGGCCTTCCCATTTGGGTGCTAGTTTTCCTGGGCGTTCAGCGTTTGAAGCTTCGTTGTCTCGGAAGACGTATTCTCCTGGAGTGAAGGCACAGATGCGGACTCTTGCGTTGTAGTACCTTTCCAGTTGTGTCTTGTACTTGGCTTCTTTAATTCGCGCAATTTCGCGCCGTTCTTCTAGTAAATCCAAGTCTAGACGACGTTCTGCCTCGTTGTCGATTGCGTTGACTGCTGTCAAGCGCGAGGATGGCAGGCCTACTTCTGCCGGGATAACCGCTTCTGAGCCATAGACTAGGCTAAAAGGGGTTTCGCCGGTACTCGTCTTCGGCATGGTTCGGTGAGCCCACAAGATACTCGGGAGCTCATCCACCCAGCCTCTTCGCTTCGTGCCCAGTCATGCCTTTATCCCATCGACAATACACTTGTTCACACTTTCAACTTGTCCGTTGGCCTGAGGATGCGCAACGGAGGAGAAAGTGTGTTCGATTTTCATTTCTTTCAACCACTTCTGGAGGTCCTCAGATGCAAAGTTGGTGCCGTTGTCTGTTACAATCTTGAGTGGGAGGCCAAATCTGCAGATGATGTGTTCCCAAATGAACTTGCGCACCATCATGGCTGTAGTTGAAGCAAGGGCTTTGGCCTCCACCCATTTTGTGAAGTAATCGACGGCCACTATTATAAACTTGACGGCGCTAGGAGCCTCTGGGAAAGGTCCCACCATGTCAATTACCCACTGTTGAAAGGGCCAAGCAGTGGATACGGGGATAAGATCGTTCTTAGGGCGCAGGGTTTTTGGAGAGTGCCGCTGACAGGAGTCGCATTTGCGCAACTCCTTCAGGGCGTCGACGTGCATCCCTGGCCAATAATATCCGGCGTTCATAATCTTCGCAACAACCATGCGTGGTCCCGCATGGATGCCGCAGATCCCTTCGTGGATCTCCCTGATCAAGTAATTTGCATCTTGGGGGTCCACGCAGCGTAGTAATGGCCCCTAGAAGGACTTGCGGTATAAGATACCACCATTCATTTCGTAATGCAGGGCCTTGTTCTGAATCTTCCTTGCCTCTGCTTTACTTTCAGGGAGTACTCCTTCTTGCAAATATTGAATGATAGGGGTCATCCAGGATGGCTGCCCTATCTCGATCACGTTGACTTGTCGTAGCAGAACTGATGGATTCTTGAGTACTTCAATCCTTACATCTTTGGCGAGATGTTGAAAGGAGGTTGAAGCAAGCTTGCTCAGAGCATCAGCTGGTTTGTTTTCAGAGCGATTGATGTGGATTACCTTGTGAGACTTGAATTGTTGAAGCAACTCTTTTGCCTGCTCTAGATATAGGGCCATAACCTCACCCTTTGCATCGTATATACCGTTAACTTGGCTGGCTATCAGGAGTGAATCAACGTGTGATTGTAAATTCTTAGCTCCTATTTTGATGGCGAGGCGCAAGCCTGCCAGAAATGCCTCGTATTCCGCCTCGTTGTTGGTGTTTTTAAAATCCAACTTGATGGCGTAAGTGAATTCATGGTTTTCAGGGCTTACTAGGCGCAATCCAGCTCCCGCGCCATCCTCATTTGAGGCCCCATCAGTATAAAGCATCCAAGTCTCATTTGTCGTGTCTTTTTCGGGAGTCTCCACCAGCTCACAATCTTTGATTTTATCAACTGGGACTTCTGTGATGAAGTCCGCTAGAACTTGACCCTTGATGGCTGGGCGCGACCTGTACAGAATGTTGTGGCCCCCCAGCTCGATGGCCCATTTTGCTAACCGCCCGGATGTTTCTGGTTTTTGCAATATCGTGCCGATGTGGAAATTTGTAAGTACGGTGATCACATGCCCTGTAAAATATCTGCGCAGCCTTCGGGAGGCGTGTAGCAGCGCAAGCACCAATTTCTCCATCGTTAAATATCTCGTTTCCGGGTCGGTGAGTACCCTGCTGACGTAATAAATTGGAGTTTGGACTCCATTTCTCTCCACCAGTAATACCGACCCTACTGCCTTATCTGAAGAAGATAAGTACAGTACGAGTGGCTCTTTTTCAAACGGTGCAGTCAGGGTAGGGAGCTCGATCAAACATTCTTTCATTTGCTGAAAAGCCTTTTCTGCTTCAGGGGTCCACCTGAACTCTTGTTTCTTCACACAGTTGCGCAGAGTGCTGATAAAAGGATATGACTTTGCGGCGTGATTTGACAGGAAACGGTTAAGCGCGGCTAGGCGGCCGGCCAACCGTTGCATTTCTTTGATTGTTCTTGGTGATGGCATTCGCTCTATTGCCTGGACTTTTTCTGGATTCACTTTAAAGCCGCCATTTGTGACTATGAAGCCTAAGAACTTCCCTTCTTCCATACCAAACGAGCACTTGGCTGGATTCAGTTTCATATTCACGCTGCGCAATGAGTTGAATGTCTTTTCGATGTCCTTCAACATTTGGTCCTCTTCAGGACTTTTGACCACCAGATCATCAATGTAGACTTCAATGTGCTTCCCGATGTCTCCCGCAAAGGTCTTATCCATCAGGCGCTGGTATGTGGTGCCAGCGTTTTTGAGGCCGAATGGCATCTTTGTATAGCAAAAAATCCCGAGATCAGTATGAAAAGCTGTCTTATCTTCATCTTCGAGCTTCATTTGAACTTGATGGTATCCCTTGTAGCAATCCAAGAAGCATTTCCATCTGTATGGCGCGAGAGAGTCTATCTTTTTGTCGATCTCCGGCAAAGAGTAGCAATCTTTAGGGCATGCCTTGTTGAGATCGGTATAGTCAACGCACATTCGCCATCCTCCACTAGACTTCTCTACCATCACGGGGTTCGCAACCCAACTTTGATAACGTACTTCTCGCAAGATGCCGGCTTTAAGTAACTCGCATACTTGCTCATTCATTGCTTTCGTTTTGTCTGCCCCTAAGCTGCGCCTTCTTTGGACTTTTGGTTCAACAGAGGGGTAGGTGTTTAAACAGTGTTCGGTAATGTCGCGCGGGACTCCGGTCATGTCAGCCGGGGTCCAGGAGAAGATATCCATGTTCTTGAACAAGAGCTGCTTGAGACGAGTTCTGATGTTTGGTGAGATTGCGTGGCCTATCGTCACCGTTTGCTCCGGGTACTTGCGATTTAAAACCCATTTTTCGGGCTCGGTTGTTGAAACCTTCGCCGCTTTTGTTGGGCGCATCTCTTCTGTTGACATCACTTCTTTCTTTGCATAAATGATTGCCACCCCCGTTTTGGTTGGGAAACCAATCGCTGAGTGAGGGGTGGAGGTTATCATGTTCAGCTCACCTTGCATCTCTCTCCCGATTAGCACATCATGTCGTAACTTAACAGGCATCACCATGAAGTTTACAGTCGTTGTTCTTGAGTGCTTCCCATCAGAAAGCGTAACGGGGAAGCTGGTTTGGCCAAGCGGGAAAATCATTTCATTGCAAAATCCAGACAGTGGATAATCAACTGGTTCAAGTCTCGCTTTGTCTTCATCGTCGAACTGGTTAAAGCACTGCTCGTAGATGATGTCTGCTGTACTCCCCGGGTCAATGAAGACGTATTCAGTTTCATAATGGCCGATGATACCGGTGATGACGATGGGTCGTGTGGCTCGAGGACCCCCGCGCACCACCGGGAAAATGACCTGCTGTTCTTGCCATGAAGGCTCATAAGGTCTCTTGCCTTTTTCTCTCGCGCTATACCTTGGTCCGTTGACCATGTGGGTCTCTAAGCGTCGGACTTTCTTGTGATTTCCCTCATCGTGGCGATGGAGCTGTCGAGTTTCTTTGCGCACGTTTTTCACCAAGTGGCTCAGCTTTCCACTCTTCAGCGCTCTCTCGATCTCTTGACGTAAGGTGTAACAATCATCTGTTAAGTGGCCTGTGTCCTTGTGGAAATCACAATACAGGTTGGGGTTCTGCCCCTTTTTGTTCGTCATAGGCCTTGGAGCCTTAAAATCATGGTTCTCCGTCATTAGCACCTCTTTTGGTGTTTTTATGAGCGGAGTCCAATGCTTTTCTCGATTATCATCTCTGACTGCCTTTCGATAGCCGATGCGGTCAATAGTATCTCGCGCGTCTTCTTTGTAGCGGGACCGTTCTTCATAACGAGGTCGTTCACTATAACCGCTGGAGTGATTGGCCTTCCACCCAGGGTTTTTGCCTTTGTTTCATCTGTTGTCGTCGCGCGAGTGACCCCCTTTAGAAAATCGATCTTCAGAACGATGACTGTTGTTTCTGGCGAGTGACTCTTCAGTTTGCGCGACTATCTTCGCGGCTTCCATGAGCTTATCCCATTCCTTGGGCATTCCATCTTTCCCGGTGATGGTTCTAATTAGGCTATCACAGCGGATGGCTTTCTTGAAATGGCAGCGCATGAGTTGTTCGCTTACGCCACCGATTTCCAGACACTCTTTGTTAAAGCGAGTGATAAAATCTTCTAAACCCTCGTTATCTCTGCGCCAGATGTCTTCAACCTCGGCTGTGTCGCGCTGGTATCGTCTTTGTTGACTGAAGTGACTCAAAAACTGAGTCCTGAAATCCACCCATGATTTTATCTTTCCCGGAGGAAGGCTGTCGAACCAGGCGCGAGCAGCCCCCGTAAGCGTTTGGATAAACAGATGGCACCACATGGGCATATTCCATCCTCCCATGCAGCCCACGCTTGTGAAAACTCTGACGTGATCATCGGGATCAGTCAATCCGTTAAACTTTCCGACAATCGGAGGTAACTTCTCTCTTTTAAGCGGCGCCAGTGCGATCTTTGGAATGAACTTTGAATGTTCTACAGCTTCCTCTGGTCGATAGGCGAGGCGGAAGTCAAGCTCTGCCTCTTCGGTATACCCAACGTGCTGCCTTGGTTTGTAGTACTCGTGATTTCTTTGTAAACGATTGAAGACCGAAGATTCTTCATCGTTCTCCCAAGTTGGATCATTTGGGTCAGTATCTTCCCATTCACCGTTCATGTTGCGCGGCGTGAGCCGGCTATGAACTGGGCCTCTTTGGAAGTTTGACGGATCGTCATAGTAGCTTTCTGTCTCTCCCCGTGTGTCGCGCGTGTCCTGCACGCTTAGTCTTCGGGTAGGGGGAGGTTTGTTAACTCTTCTTTGGACGTTCTGCGGTGGTGGTATCTGGCGCGCCCCGTGACTGGGGCCGGTTGGTGTAATCAAGGACGGTTCTGCCGTTAAGACTGCTTGTTGCGCGCTCAAAGATTGATATGCCTCGTTAATGGTGGCAAGTTGCTTGGCGTACCATGAGGCTGGGGTCTCGCCCTCTGGTAGCCCTATTAGCGCCGAAATGTTCTGAGGTGGAGCTGGGTTTGAAGGTCCAGCGCCGTTGTTTCCTGGGGTTACCGTTTGAGTGATGCGGGTGATGCTCCCGCGCGGACCCCCAGTGTTGGCTACTTCGATTTCGCCGATTTCTTCGACGTGTTGGGGTTGGATGTTTTGATTATCCACCCCCAACGCTGCATTAGGGTTTGCTCCAAGACCAACAAACTCAGGAATGATTCCTTGACCAGCCATGATCGAAGGAAGAAAAAACAACGAGAACTCAGAAAAAAGAAGATGAAAGTGTTTTGTAGAAAAATCGGTGGGCGCCAATGAAGAAACACGGAACTAATTAAGGGACTAATCAGTTTGGTTTATGTTTCTATAATGATGGTTAATCTTCTTTATGATTTCCTGAGCTCCTTAATGACTGGGGTTATCTGCAAAACAGAACACCGTTACTCGTTAAGAGGGGAATGTGGGGGTTTCCCTCTTAACCGGGCTCCGGCGTGAGAATAAGCTACTGCTTTTGGGGAGATAATTAAGTATTAAGTGAGAGAGTAGAGGGAATGGATTGTTTAACCTGTGAGGTGAGGTCTCTATTTATAGCCGGAGTAGTGTAAGAGGGTGTGGGCTGATGGGCCTTGGGCCGGAAGGCGACAACATGGAGGATATGCTCCTTGTCTCACTGGTGTCGACCGTTAGTGGCTTCTAGGAGCTTTCTGGAGCTGGTGCAATGTGATTGGAGCCACGTGTCACCGTTTTCGGCCTGACCGGCCTTCTGCCATCAGCAGGTAAGTGGAGATCGTGGGGCAGTTGTCTCTGCCTTATGATTGGTGCCATGTAGGCGTCCTTAAGTACTTTTTGTCTCCTGCATGTCAGATGATCGTGGAGCACGATTGAGCAGAGCCAGAGGGACGTTGATTGGCTCTTTTCTGCCACTTGTACCTTGTGTACTATTTGGAGCAGCCTTGCGCTGCTTCCCTGCTCTAGTCTTGATGGGCACGTTAACTAACTCGCGCGGGGTTTAGGTGATTGAGTATTCTTTCGGCATGCTAAGTGTTGTTATTGGAGCTTCTTATTGTCTAGGTCCCGCGCGACGTAAAATAGAATATGGTGTAACTCGCGCGAGGTTAATGATAAGAAGCTTTTTGAATAAGGAGTATGGTCCCGCGCGCAACCTTTACGGAGGTTTGCGCGGCTTTTTTGGGACCATACCCCTTCAACACCTAATCCGTATCCTGGACAGATTGAAATTTGTGTGAGAATTTAAGTGGATCAGTATATCAACAATCTAAGTGAATTGTTTAATTCTGAGTATGAAATTAAAGCTTAACGGTACTTGTGACTTGTCGAATAGCTGATATGATTCCCTAACACGCTCACCAAAAATATGTTTGTAAATAGTTTACATTTATTGCATTTTATTTCTGTATTTCATTTCTAGTCTAGAAACTTTATTAAAAATCCAAAAAACTTTTTACATTTCTGCTTTATTTTCTGACAAATCAAAGTGGAAAGCTGATCTTCAGATTCTCAATTTGAAGCAGATGCAGGAAGTTTCTGAGCTGGAAGATGAGTTTGGAGTTTATCTTGTTAAACCTGAAAATTGAAAAGTCAAAACAAGTTCATTAAGTTGAGACTTGTAAATTTCAGAAAATTGTTTGAACCAGTTTGTACAAAATGTCAGTGTGATTTATCTCAGGTCAACCAAGGTCATTAAGTTGGACTTGGTAGACAAATTGAGTAATCAGGGTCATTAATTTGGACCTGGATACTTAAGTGGATTTCTAAATTCTGACAAAACCAACAAATGAAGTAAAATGGTAAGTTTGAATTGAAATTGTCATAATCATAAATCTTATATTTAGGTAGAGATTGTGCAGGTAACAGGTTTGTTATTGAGAAAGCAGCTAAGCAAAATCCCAGCTAACTGATAGGGGGAGTCTGAAAACTTAAAAGTCAGATATAGTTTCTGGATCTACATTCAAGGGGGAATTTGAAGGTTGTTAAAGATTCAGTTTCCGTGATTCATGCTAGTTGTTGATAGAAGAAGAGAAGAATTGAAGGATGCTTACAGTGTCAGACAAATTGGATAGAGCAAAAAGATAGACAAAGACTAAAGACTGAAGATTTGTTGCTAAAGACTTCGTCAACATCCAAGGGGGAGTCTGTTGGTGCACAAATTTCTGTTAACTTCGTCTTTATGGAGTCTTATGTCTAGATAGGATAAACCAGTGCTCAGCAAGTTAGAAACTAGGATTTATGTGTGTTTGTATGTAATTTCGCTTGAAAGAGCCATTGGCAGTTTCAAACGAATTAACATTTATGATTTCGTTTGAAATGGCTATGCCACTTTCAAGCGGAATTACCAACACTATATATAGCTGAGTTGTGGTTTCATTTGTAACTTTTCCGATTCAGAGCCGAGGTGCTGCCGATTTGTCAAACGATCTGTAAAAGCTTTGGAATCAATAAAAAGAAGATAATTAGAGGAATTCAAGCTGTTACACATCTATTTCTCTGATTCCGCCTTTGAAATAGATCATAAACTCTTCTGATTGACTTATTAGGGTCACACAACGATCCAACAGTAGCCCTAATTTTGGTTGCAATCCTAACTCGGTTTTCTTGATTTGTATGTTCATCATGAATCAGTATTGTAGCCCTATAGTTGGGAAGATTCTTTCATCTTCTTCGTCGGCAAGGTTCTTCTATTTGAGGTTTGATTTGTATGTTTATAGATCTATGTTGATTTCTTCTTATTTTCATACAAAGTTTTTAATTAAACCCTAACGGTAATGATATGAGTACAACATCTGTTGATTATTGATCTGTGAATCTGTGAATATGTTCACCGGTTATTCTTTTTGAAATTAGGGTTTCATTTGCTTGAGATTTGAATCTTCCGATTGTTGAAGCCTTTGAAGCCGATCCTTTTAAATTTCCAGTTCCCGAGGTATTATCTGTTTGTAACAGCAGTGGTTCAGCATCTACAATGGATTCAACATCTACAGTGGATTCAACATCAGGTGTTTGGTTAATTTTTGGTCAGGTTTCCTGTTCAGTTTTGATGTTCACTTATCTAATTTTCATTTTATTTTTAGCCTTCTATATGATTTTGAGGTTGATTTATGTGTCACTTCCTGTTGTTGTTTGATGTTGTTTGCTATTGTTGTTAAGTAAGGTAAAAATGTCCATTCTAATTACCTGAATATTGCGTATGATATCCTTTTAATTTTAATCGCCCAACAAGTTTTTTGGTCTGTTAATTTCATATTTCATTATGATTTGTATGCTTTTAGGGTTTGATTTTATATTGGTCATCACATTAATGGTGAGTACTCAAGAATATTGGATGGTTTAATTAGTTTTATTTTGGGTATTTTTGGATGATTTCATCCATTTCTTTAGATAGTTCATGATTGAAGATGCATTTGAAGTTATCATTTGAGTGAAATGAATGTTGATTTATCAGAAGATGCAGTTGAAGATATCTTAAATAAGGTAATAATTGCATTACATCCCTGTTGAAAAATAGAATTGATAAATTTAGGGAAAGTGAGGTTGAAAGATGATAACCCAACAATGGAGATCTCATTCTACAGCTTCGATAAATTAAGGGTATTCTCATATAATGGTTCCTTGATGCTTCCAATGAAGCGGCACTTTGGACATCTGTTGTCTTCAAACATCTATTATCTATTATCTATTCTATCTATAATATATAATAAATGAAAGTTATTTTGGGCAAATAACTTTCATTTATTATATATAATAGATAGAATAGATAATAGATAATAGATGTTTGAAGAACAACAGATGTCCAAAGTGCTGATTCTTTGGAAGCATCCAGGAACCATTATATGAGAATACCCTTAATTTATGGAAGCTGTAGAATGAGATCCGACCTCACAACACTTTGGGCCGTGAAATGATGTGGGCCAGGCCACGATTGAATCGCACAGCCCAATTGGAGTTGTACACTCTTATTTGGTTTCACACCTTAATTGGGCCACGTCCAGACACTAGGCCGCATACGAAAACCGGATCGCACACTTGCGTAGTTGCATACTTTTGACTGTGGGCCAAGAATTGCTGGGCCGCACACCGGTTGGAACTCGCACATTCCTAACGGGCCCTATGTAGGACCGTACACTTGAACGAGTAAACTGTTGGGTCTTGAATATGCATTTATGTGTTGACTACTACGATACATGTTTGTGAGCATCATGCTAGTGTATGTGTACTGTTACATGATTTACTTGTATAAGAATTCCATGCACTTACTATGTGACTTTACAATAAATGTTATGAAACAATGTGTTGCATGATTAACGGTTATGACTTGTATAAGGATATGTGTGTTACTTGTATGCTACTTGTGTGACGGGTATATAGAATACATGATACATGCGAATACAAAACTGACTGTCTTTGGTAACCACGTTAGGGTATGGTTGACTAACTTGGAATGGGTAACATAACATACCGAGCAATCTAAGGTGAGTTCACTGCTCTTTTCAAGCATGCGTCCCGGGGAGGGACATCTGGTAAATATTCCGGGGAGGAATATTGGGTAATGGGTTTGACTGGAATGTTAAACCGGAATGTTGGATAATACACTCACTCCTATCACCTTAAGTCCCATCATCTACCGAATTAGTTACCAGGGAGGCAACGGGGTATTTAGTTGATAGCGCTATTAGGTTTGGCACCCTCACACCGTACCGGGGAGGACGGGCGTGAACTAATTACCTTAAGTCATGCCCAATGCTTTGATAGGGGCATTGGGGAAAGGGCAAAATAATCTGTAGCCATCTGCGGTATCGAGTTATTATCAACATTGTTGTTTTTGGAATTGCTTTTGAACTAAACTAAACTCTTGACAGTAAAACATGTAACACGATTTCCGGTAAACAAGACTGTGAACTCACCAGCGTTGTCTGATACACTTATCTGCATGCTTGCAGGCCTATAGGTACATGTCGTTGGAACTTGCTGTCTGGGATGCTGGAGTGGTCATGGGTCGTGATGCATGGAAACACGAAACGAAACTACTTGTTTACATACACTTGGGTTTTGAATTGATTGAACAATGGTTTATGCTTCCGCTGAACACGATGAGTTTATAATTAATGTTTTGTGATACTTTATTTATAATGAATGAAAACTTTTATTTGAAAACTTGTATGAGTTCAATGTGATTGGTGGCTAGATCCTGGTACGTCACACGCCTCGCGGGGGTTCCCTCATGTGGTATTTTGGGGGTGTGACATTAGATCTGATTCTTTCAAGGGCTTATTATTAGTCAATTGTAAGCAGTCCTGTGAAAAATCAGTCCATTTTGTTCGTCCAATGTTCAGAAAATGTCAAAATAAGAATAAATGAGTTGAAGATGAGATGTTTAAGATCCAATGTCTTCAAATCAGGCCTCTCCTGCTCTTATACCACTTGTTAGGTCCCATTATGATCTCCTAATAGCATAGGTGTTGATCTGATAACCTAGTATATACGTGCTGAATCCGTGATATAGTTAGGCGGCATTTTTTAATACGATGTATTCAATTTAAATTTTAATCATTGTTTCTTTTATATCTCAAACGTTACAGATCCTGGAAACAGTTGGACAGAGATCCGCTGTCCAAGTTGTAAAACCGTTACAAATGAACATCCTAACACATCTATTTATAGATGAGGGGCTACCTTCGTGCGAAGGTAGATACACACACATATATTTACCGTTTGACTTCAACGCTCCTATTACAGACTCGATATAATATGATGACGTAGGCGACATACATATGCATCAACAGTATTGTCGATACTTAAAAGATATCACAGCTTTGTGTTAGTCTAAAGTGTCAGAATGGTTAATCTTCAAGCAGATGAATTGTTTTTCGGACTAACCGTTGGGGAATGATAATGTTTGTTGATTAAGTTGTTACCGTTCTAACGGAGAAGACTATAGATCTGGTATTGTGAGTGAAGATGAAGAATGTGATTCTGATCATGGAAGAATGTTTCTGAGATCTGAATGTGTTACCAGATAATTTGTTATCCAATGAAGATTTGCTGATTGTAGAAATTACCGTTTTGCTGATCTGTCATTCAGGAGTATGCTTAACGTGATCACAGAAAATGGGATTTTAGATTTTTGTGGGTATTCATAAACTTGAAATTTAGCGCTGTGGTGATTCGAAGTTTCTAATCAATTGCCGGTTGGGTTTTCGAAGATCAGAGGATCAAGCAGAGTAGTGCGCTAAAACCGAACACGGATGTGGTTAACGTAGAAACAGAGATGCTGCATTGATTAGTTTCGAGTTGTGATTATTCGTGAAGATTACAGTTAAGCAAATCAGAGGAGGTCGGGAATCGTGCAAACAAAGACCTGAATATTCATTCCAGGGGGAATTTGTGCATAATGAAGATAATGCAAGCCCAAATCATCAATCAAGAGGGAATCAATTGAAGATTCCAAGATCCTAATTGAAGTTGCAGAATATTCAAACACGGCTCTCATATTTCAAGATCAAGCTTCTACAGTGACGTCCAAGGGGGAAATTGTTGGTGCATATTATGTCCGTCACTGTGCGAATAGGCTAGATAGAGCGTGTGTTGAATATTGTATAGATGAGATACGAACACACGACTTAAGTGTGAACGAGATAGGTGTTTATAGGTCACTTCGTACGAAGGTAGTTACCTTCGTACGAAGTTGGTATTGTTCAGTCCGTACGAAGTTGGAATGCTTCACTTCGTACAAAGTTGACTTAGTTCGTACGAAGGAAAAGGCTCTCAGTTCGCACGAGGGTAGACGTCTATATATAGTGTCGTGTGTTCATAGTTTTGTAAGTTTTGGAGTTGCCAGAGGGGAAACGCTTTGTCAACATGTATACTCTTTGGTATGAATGAATCATTAGACTTCTGCTTCTACTCCGTTCTTAATAACATTCTACCGAATTAGTTCTATTCTACCCAAACTTCCGTCTAGAACCGCCGTATCCTGGGCCTTCACCCCCCCCCCCCCCCCCCAAAAGTTGCGCCCCTATGTTATCCCATGGCAAGCTTAGAACGATAAGCATGTACTTCAACCAATCAAAGAAAAAACTTACAAGATATGAACTATAGAGTTTGAGAATTAGGTTAATAATGTTTATAACAAACTACAAGCAAGACAAGTCCATTAATTTTACGAAGAAAAAAAATAGTTAGAACTTTAGTCCCATCAAATTTATATTGGTGTTATTAGGTTGTCACTTCATCAATTTCAATCGCAATTTAGTTGCTTTTCTTATGTTCAACCTACAAATTTTCAGTTCTCTGTGTTTATATATAGAAAATTAGTGATTCTAATATAAAATACAATTGAAACACAAAATCAGGGCCGACCCATTACCATAACAAAAAATAGGACACTTTTTATTTATTTTGTTTGGTAAAGAAATTGAAATACAAAGCCATCAACCTTGGGCCATGCGCTGGCTTCTGGCTTCCCTTTATTATTGTATGCAGAGGTAATTTTAATAAGGCTGTAGGGTCTGGTTGGAGCCCTCTAGAGGCTTTATCAGTCTTCCTAAGTGTCACATAAGAGTCATGTCAGTCTGGGGCTTTATCATGCTAACCTTTAATTTGCAGGGTATGGATTGATCCCCCGTCATAATTACCTAATTATTTATTTATTTAAATAATAATTTTTTTTAATTAAATGGCAATTTTAATAACAAGAAAATTTAAAAAAAAAACATAATTTCATTAAAAAAATAAAAACCCTACAAAGTCATTAAAAAATATAACTAGAAAATTTATAACTAATAATTTATAACTCGTCGTCTTCGTCGACTCCTCCTTGTTCACGATAAAACCATAGATGCTCGGTCAGATCGGCTCGAAGGTTATGGTGTGTGTTCCTGGCCCGTATCTTCACTCGGATAGCTTCTTTCTTATTGTATGTTAGTATTGGGTTCGTCGGTTGGTTACTTTCATAATAGCTTTATCCACAAAACGCTCTACCCGAATCCTCCAATATCATGTTATGCAAAATGATACACGTATACATGATGTTTCTCATTTTACTTTTTTCAAGTATCCTCGATGGCTGGGTGATGATAGACCATCTTTTTTTAAACACACCGAAAGCCCGCTCGATATCTTTTCTTGCTGACTCTTGTTTTTTCTTGAAATACAATCTTTTTTCGTCATCTGGACACGAAAGAGTTTTTACCAACGTCACCCACTCGGGATAAATACCGTCTGTGAGATAGTAGCCTTACTTATACTCCACGTCGTTTGCATAGAATGAAGTATCTGGTGCAACCCCGGCTATGACATCGTCGAAAAGATTCGAGGACATTAAAACTGCAATGTCATTGTTCGCACCAGCCATGCCAAAGTACGCATGCCAAATCCATAAATCTTGAGAAGCGACCGCTTGTAATATTAGGGTAGGACCATCGTGGTCACAACGATAATGTTGCCATTTCCAAGCGGTTGGACATGCCGCCCATTCCCAGTGCGTGCAATCAAGACTACCCAACATCCCAGGAAACCCGTGTATGCGCTGATGGGCCTCGTATAGAAGTGGAAGGTCGGCTGCGGTTGGCATCCTCAAATATCGTCTCCCGTACAGAGAGATAACACCTAATAAACTAGTGTTAATAAAAAAATAATAACGATGTAAATAAAAATAATAAATAATAGTGTTAATAAAAATTACCTTCACAAAAATTTTCAAGAGACTCACGACACATTCTTGACGACATCCTTAAATATTCATCCCACGCATCACTCGCTGTGCCGTACGCTAGTTGCCTAATTGCTGCTGTACATTTTTGTAGTCCAGAGAAACCAACTTTGCGACTTGCACTTACTCTTTGCGTGAAAAAAGGGAATTCACCCGCAAGATCATTAGAAATTTTAACGAATAGTCGTCGGCTTATACGAAACCTACGCTTAAACTGACCATCATCGTACAACGGATTTTCACAAAAATAATATTGCACTAGACGTTCATGAGCACCTCACCGATCCTGTTCAAGAGGCGGTTGTCTGGTACACGATGTAGAGGATTCGACTTCTTCTCGCAAATAATTAATCGCCTCCTGCGTAATTGCGATAACCATATCGTCAAGAACACCGTCGGATGAGGAGCTCGAAGACATTTTTTAGTTGTGATTGGTGTGTGTTTTAGTTGTGATTGGTGTGTGTTTTAGTTGTGAATGGTGTGTTATTTAGTTTGGGATAGGTTTATATTTATATTTGAATAAAAAAAGTTTTTTTTATTCGAACCTTGCCAAACGGTCACATTTGACCAAACCACCTCGTTCCACGCGTTTTGAGCTCGTTACCACGATGGAGCCCAACCCATGGCGCCCCTCTTTAAATCCGAGGGAGTGGTGGTATGGGCGCCATAGATGGTGAGCTAGCGGGGGTGGTACCCCCACACCCTCCGGCCTAACCAGTTAATTGCACTTTTTTACTTTAATCGATTAATAATTTAACCATTTTTTAACTGTTCCGATTAATTACTTTAACCGGCTGTTTCTGGTTAATTAACCGGGTTTTTTGGTCTTATTTTTGAATTTTCGGTTAACCAGTCTATCGGTTAATAACAGGATCTTGTACTAAATATTTATAACTGGTTATTAACAGGCAGTTTTATATACTAAATATTTATAACTGGTTATTAACCGGCAGTTACAATTAACCACTAACAGGTTAATTTTATACCGGTTAATAACTGGTTCAGTTAATTAACTTGTTTTTTTTTAGCCCACCTCTAATTGTATGAGTGTCCTTGCCCGATTTCGCACCTGGGCCATTAAGTTTAGTAAACGTTTGGGCTAAGTCGGATTACAGATGGGCTAAAACTGGGCTGTTTCTTATTATAATCTTCTGATAGTCACGAGTTAGAATTTTTGCCACTAGTTGTCTTTTTCTTAAGGATTGTACAAGTGTACATAGATATTAAATTAAACTAACTAGTAGAATTTAACCCGTGTGTTGTGCGGGAATTCGGTCGACGTTGGTTTGGTACGCGACGGTATTTATGGGATCGGTACTCCGCTCGCAATTGAATGAAACTTTTATCGAAATGTAGATAAAAAATAAGTATGTCGTAAAGTATATTCGGAATTTATAAAGCATTATATTATATTATTCAAAATAAAAAAAAGATCAAACGACATTTATATATAAAAAATCAGTACAGTCAGGAATGTGAAGAAAACCATAAGAACCGATAGAAAAATGACATTCTATAACATGCGGTTTGTTAAGATGTAATATAAATATGTTTTTTAAAGAAAAATTACTTAAATGCCCTAAAGTACTATTCACAAAGTTTGTGAATTAATAATAGGATAAGATGTAATATAAATATGTTTTTAAAGAAATTACTTGAATGCCCTAAAGTACTAAAGCATTATATTATATTATATTATATTATATTATATTATATTATTAAAAAAAGGATCAAACGACATTTACATGTAAAAAGTCAGCAACACCAGAATTGTGAAGAAAACCATAAGAACTGATGGAAAAATGACATTCTATAACTGTATAACATACGGTTCATTAAGATGTAATATAAATAGGTTGTTTAAAGAAATTACTTGAATGCCCTAAAGTACTATTCACAAAGTTTGTAAATTAATAATAGGATAAGATGTAATATAAATATGTTTTTTTTTAAATTACTTAAATGCCCTAAAGTACTAAAGCATTATATTATATTATTAAAATACAAAAAAAAAAGATCAAACGACATCTATATGTAAAAAATCAGCACCACTAGGAATGTTAAGAAAACCGTAAGAACCGATGGAAAAATGACATTCTATAACACATGATTCGTTAAGATGTAAGAAAAATAGGTTTTTTAAGAAATTACTTAAATGCCCTAAAGTACTAATTAATAATAGGAATTACTTAAATGCTCTAAAGTATTAAAGCATTATATTATATTATTAAAATAAAAAAAATCAAACGACATTTATATGTAAAAAATCAGCACCAATGGGAATATGAAAAAAACCATAAGAACCGATGACATTCTATAACATACGATTCGTTAAGATCTAATATAAATATGTTTTTTAAATAAATTACTTAAATGACCTAAAGTATTATTCACAAACTTTGTGAATTAATAATTTAATAATAATAATCAACAACAACAACAACAAGAAGAATAAGAATAACAATAACAATAACAATAACAATAATAATAATAATAGGATTACCAGTTGTCTTTTTCTTAAGGATTGTACAAGCGTACATAGATATTAAACTAAAATGATATGAAGTATATTCTTTATACATAGAGACACTCGTATAAGCCTAATTACCTTTTCTGGTTTATCTAAGTAACATATTAGTTATGATTATATTATTTTATTTTATTATATAGACGTGAAACTTTGTTTGTCTTTAAATCTCTAAAACCTTGTTTGAAATTTGAAACCATACGTGTAAACAGAATTAACTGTTACAACTTTTAGTAACATCATTTTTTTTTGTTTTTAAAATATGTATTGTGTAATGGTATTATACTAAAGTCATGAAAATTGTAGATTACAAGCATCAAAGATTACAAGTTGTGGAAGCAAATTACAACTTCTTTCACCTACGAAGAAAAGTTAATTCCCGTTCACCAATTACATTTGATCGTGTAATCAATTTTTTTTATTAATTATTTATTTATCAATTAATTTGATTTGAGTTTTCTTTAATTAATTTTGTACATTTTTTAGTTTTCTTTAATAAAATTTATACATTTGATTTGAATTTGTACATTTGATTTATTTTTCTTTAATAAGTTTGTCATTAATTGTTTTAAATTTTTAAATACATAGTTATGTTAAAAAAATTGTCGGCCGCATTCCGATATAAATTTTATTGAAAACAGAGATATAGTCAAAATAAAATATTTTTGGTATCGTAAACGGCCTTCTCATCTGACTGGATCAGTAACTTCAACGTAATATAGTTACACACTTTGACCACCCAATAACGATTATGACCAAATAAACTCAGCTTAGACCATAAAACCTCAAAACTGAACGCTTTTAACCAGTTTGGCCTATTCAACCAACCAACTTTACTGGGTTGGTTGCTTTTCTAAACCGTAGTTAGTAGTTAAATATAGAATTTTTATTAGAACCAATTAAACTAGACAATAAACACCCTAGCCGTTCTTTCTCACACCCTCATACACTATATATTTTTTAATACTAATGAAAGTAATAAATTATATTATAAAATGTATAAAAATGTAAAGTCTTTGTTGAAATAGTTGCATAAAATGTAGTTGAGAGCAAAATGATGGTATAAGCTTTGACCAGCCAAAAAGGATATAGGAAAGAAAAGGTAAAGAAACACATGCCCACCCCCACCACTTAATTCTTACCAAATATGATTACTGAAATACACTCATAACCCATGTCTCATCTTTTTCTTGTTTTGCCAGTCAGATGTCAAATGGTGAGATGTAAACTCATGAATCACTCCCTACCAACTTAATTCTTTTAAATCCTAAACCTTAAATCATAAAATCGGTGACAAGAGGTGTCTATTAAAGGAGTTTATGACCCGATTTAATATTTGTGAAACTAATCAAACCTATTATGGGTTTAGATTTAATGATTTATAAACAGATGGTTAAATTGTTTTAATTTTCTTTAAAGATTTCAATCGTTTACTTGGAACCATGGTGAGATGTTAACTCATGAATTGTATGTGTAGAATTTGTGTATTGTGTACATAAAACGGAGTAAGTTCATGTTTGTTGGTTTTCTGCTAGACTATTGCGATCCTACTAGTGTTCATTTTTGTTGGTGCATATTATGTCCGTCACTGTGCAAATAGGCTAGATAGAGCGTGTGTTGAATATTGTATAGATTAGATACGAACACATGACTTAAGAGCGGACGAGAAAGGTGTATAAATGTCACTTCGTACGAAGGTTCGTACGAAGGTAACTACTTCGTACGAAGCGAAGGTAACTACTTCGTACGAAGCGAAGGTAACTACTTCGTACGAAGCGAAGGTAACTACTTCGTACGAAGATAAATCTCTTAGTCCGCACGAGCGTAACACTACTATATATAGTGTTATGTGTTCGTCGATGTTAAGTTTTGGAGATCCAAGAGGGGAAATGCTGCTTGTCAAGATGTATACTCTTTCGGTATAAATGGAAGCTTATGACTTATGATTATTATTCTGCTTCTACTCCGTTCTTAATAAGATTCTACCGAATTAGTTCTTTTCTACCCAAACTTCCATCTAAACCCGACGTCTCCTGGACTTTCAAGTGGTATCAGAGCTACGGTACCGATTCAATTGATCTAACAGTTGATTGAATCACCTACGCTCATGAATTATGGATATTTAGGGGTTTTAGACGTAAATCATAAAATAAACGGAAAATCCACGAAAAAAAATTAAAATTGAAACCATAGGGTTGTTTAGAAATGAATTTCGATCATGTCTGTGAAAGAATCATCATGAAATTCACAGAAATAAAGATTTTGGATCGAAAAATGTGATCAGATTCGTTCGTACGCACCCAAAATGCCTAAAAAGGCATTTTTTGATCGTGATGATGAGACGAGTGTCTAGAAAAAATTTGGTGATTGAATTTTTTTCAAGATTTTATCGACAAACACAGGCTGTTCGGGAACACCGTCGAGGGCTTTATAGAACATATTTGATGACACGATCACAGGGGGTTGAAGATAATGGGGTAGTCATTGATACCTATGCAGACTCTTTATCATCTGGTATAATGACTATGAATGGCCAACATGTAAAATCAGCATTGATGAAAAACTTACTTTTGTGGACCAAAATGACATATTTTCCGCATAGTAGAGTTTTTCAGAGGTTAGAGAGGACTGAATTCACTAAGTTTGAGGGGGAATTCAGTGATAAGTTTTAGAGAGGTCAGAATTTGCAAAAATGAGGGGGAATAAAAATTTCATAGAATATATTGAAGTTCAGGTATTTTTGAAATTCATGACGTGCAAAAATATTCGGGTGGTTCCGACTTCAGATTGTTCGGAGATGCATTTGATCTGAATTCGTTAGTTCGTGATCACATGAAGTTTAGATTCTCCAGATCAAGACCAAACTGATGTCTTAGGATTTGAGTCCCGGGTCATCGTCAAGCCGGTGAGCAGGATTAGCGTCAGGAGATGCAATAGTATTGTCGATACTTAAAAGATATCACAGCTCAGTGATAGTCTAAAGTGTCAGAATGTTTAATCTTCGAGCAGAGGAATTGTTTTTGGACTAATCGTCGGGAAGTGATGATGTTTGCTGGTTAAGTTGCTACCGGGACTAACGGAGAAGACTATATATCTGTTATTGTGAATGAAGATGAAGAATGTGGTTCTGATCATGGAAGAATGTTTCTCTGATCTGAATGTGTTACCATATGATTTGGTATCCAATGAAGATTTGCTGATTGAGGAGATTACCGTTTTGCTGATCAATCATTCAGGAGTGTGCGTAAATGTGATTACGGAAAACGAGATTTCAAATTTTCGGGTGTTCACTCAGTTGAAGTTCATCAGTGTGATATTTGATGTTTCTGTCAATTATCGGTTGGGTTTTTGAAGATCAGAGGATCAAGCAGAGGAGTGCGCTAAAACCGAACGCGGATGTGGTTAACGTAGAAATAGATGTTGCATTGATTAGTTTCGAGTTAGTGATTATTCGTGAAGATTAAAGTTAAGTAAATCAGAAGAGGAAATGTAATTATGGTTTTGCTGATCAATCATTCAGGAGTGTGCGTAAATGTGATTACGGAAAACGAGATTTCAAATTTTTGGGTGTTCACTCAGTTGAAGTTCATCAGTGTGATATTTGATGTTTCTGTCAATTATCGGTTAGGTTTTTGAAGATCAGAGGATCAAGCAGAGGAGTGTGCTAAAACCGAACGCGGATGTGGTTAACGTAGAAATAGATGTTGCATTGATTAGTTTCGAGTTAGTGATTATTCGTGAAGATTAAAGTTAAGTAAATCAGAAGAGGTTGGGAAACGTGCAAACAAAGACCTAAAGATTTATTCCAGGGGGAGTTGGTGAATAATGAAAATAATGCAAGCCCAAATCATCAATCAAGCGGGAATCAATTGAAGATTTCAAGATGCCTGATTGAAGTTGCAGAATATTCAAACATGACTCTCATATTTCAAGATCAAGATCAAGCTTCGACAGTGACATCCAAGGGGGAAATTATTGGTTCATATTATGTACGTCACTGTGCGAATAGACTAGATAAAGCGTGTGTTGAATATTGTATAGATTAGATACGAACACATGACTTAAGAGCGGGCGAGAAAGGTGTATAAATGTCACTTCGTACGAAGGTAGTTACTTGGTACGAAGGTAACTACTTCGTACGAAGATAAATCTCTTAGTCCGCACGAGGGTAACACTACTATATATAGTGTTATGTGTTCGTCAGTTGTTAAGTTTTGGAGTTCCAAGAGGGGAAATGCTCCAATTTCGCTAGCTTGTAAAGATGTATGCTCTTTCGGTATGAATGAAAGCTTATGACTTATGACTATTATTCTGCTTCTACTTCGTTCTTAATAACATTCTACTGAATTAGTGATATCCTGTCCGAACTTCCGTCTAAACCTGATGTTTCCTAGACTTTCAATTTTGCTAGTAAAAGACGTTGTTCATTGATACCCACTTGTTAAAATGGGTTTATTATGATACTAGATATTAATTTTTGTCGTTATGAATGCCTGGATATATTTAGCTCATGAACTAGTTATATATAACTCGTATAACCTATATATACGTATCTCATGAAACTACATATATTCTTTTCATATTTTTTATAAACTTTTAAAATAATAACTTTTTAATAAATAAGTTTGGAAATTTTTTTTAAATATTTCCTTGATTGATAGTGGTTCTCTCAAATTCTCAACTTCTCAAATACCCATGTGGTTTTCTCATGACTCAACACCCTATATGTGTTACCACGTGAGTACGTCCATTGACCAAGTCAATGATCGAAGCAACATGCCATAAAAGCCAAACTCTAAACCCCCGAAGGCTAAACTCTAAATCATAAAAGCGAAACTCTACATATGTATTTAGGGTTTGACGAGTCAGTTTCAACGTCGCTAGAATGAGTTCAATCGGAATTAATTTGAGCCGGTTCCTACCTTTTTTGAGTTCCCAATGAACCTCCACCTATCTATATAATTTTAAAAGTTTTTGTAATACTACTTTTAAAATATATAGTAAAATCCTTTAAAACATATTGTTGACTTTTAAACGAACTACTCTTACGATCTTTAAAAGGCTACAACTTTTTCACACGTTAATATTTTATAAAAAAATATTACACCATAAAAACGAGCATTTAATTATTTTTAGTTTGAGTATGGTATTACTATAGTTTTTAAAAGTTTTTAAAAAAATTAACATGTTACATACTTATTAGTGTTTGTGTTTCCCGCAATATCGCATGGGCATCCTTCTAGTATATATATTATAACAACCCTCCCAAAAACCTCTTAACATGACCCTAAAACATTCCTATTATACCCCGTATACGGGAAACGAGCTTTAAATACCTTAATATTTGCAAAAATCAAATAGAAACAAATATATGGTGCCCTCGCGGGGCGCAACCCGATCAAGCCAGGCCTGTCGTGGGTCGCGACAACGTGACACCAGGCCGAACCCTGGTTTGCCACGTGTCCGGTTACACAGCAAGGCTACCCGGTTGACTCACCTGAGCTAGATCCCACCCTACACCCTCGCGGGCCGCGTAAGAGAAAGATTGGGGGCTCGCAGGCCGCGAGCCGCCCTTCGATCCGGCTATATAAGGGGCTTCAGGCCTCATTTGAACGTCGCTCAATTCTGAATTCTCTCTCAAAATTCTCGAGTAGTCAAAACTCTCGGGATATAATACCCCCTAAAAAGCGAAGCTCTACCTCGTTGTAAGTATTATAACCCCTGATCACGTATCTGTTACCCTACCCGATTGATCTAGGGCTCCGTAACGCATATCATGGCTCTGCCTGACTCAGTCGTTGGAGTTCTGTCTCGTGTTACACCCGATTGATCTAGGACTCCGTAATGCATGTCAAGGCTCTGCCTGACTTAGTCATTGGAGTTCTGTCTCAAGTTGTACGGTTAATGTGATTTGGGTTATCTTACTAACACGTGTGCATTGTTTAGTTTTCATAGATAATAACCAGGAGAATCACCAGGAAGCTATAGTAGTATCACCTAAGTCAACAATGTGAGTCATTCCCCTTTTATAAACTCTTTTTGTGAGTCATTCTCTTTTTGTAAATCTTTTTATACAAACCTCAAATGTTTTCAATTATAATTAACAGTGATTGAGTCTATGTATTCTACAATTACTGTCGGTATGTTGGGGTTAGTATACATTATTTGGAATCCGTTACTATTGGACACAGAGTTAGCCAATGAGTAACATGACCCACAAGTCAGGATTGACAATATTGAATGAGTAACTGTGTAGATATAAACATTGTAATCGCTCTCAATACTGTGAAATTATAAAAGCTGTTTTGATTAAACTAGGATGCACTCGCCATTATTTCTTGCTGATAAAACCTTTTTAAAACACGTTTAAGGTAACTTAATATGAAGCCAATAGAAGCCAGCTGGAGAGAATTGAAGGCTTAAAGTTGTGGCTATAAAAGTTACCAAATAAAGAAAAAGAGTTTATGTTTTCAATAATTAGGGTTTACCCCTACAAATGTATTATCAAATGAAACTTGGGTTTTATCCCATTTATTGTTATAAAAAGTTTGGTGTTTAACTCTGATAAAAATATTTCCTAACTACGGTCCTGATGTATTCCGCTGCCAAATTAATAAACACTGATACCATCTAACTGGTTCGCGGCTCCCGCTCCCGGGGTGGGGTCGGGAGTTGCGACAGAAGGTGGTATCAGAGCTACAGCCACTGGTTTAAGCCAATGAATTGTTCTGCTGATATCTAAATTTTAGATAAATTGTGTTAGGAAATAATTTATGTGATTATGTGTAAATATATATATATTATTATTGTTGTTTTGTGTTATTTGACAATTTGTTAGTTTACAGTATGAGTGAGCAAGGTACATCCGATGCTTATCGTCAATTAGCTAGTTCCCCAAAAGATGAAGGAACCTCATCTCAGCCAAATCCCTTATGATACTCAGCTGATACTGAGGAAGGAATATTTACCTTTAAGGCACAGTCTGAGGAACCATTCCCTCCCAAAAAGAGAGGATGGTTTAGCAGAGGAGCACATGAGAGGAAAAATAGGATGAAGAAACTCCAACAACAAAGAGCAGTAGTAAGAGCGAATAGAGAAGTGAATGCACAAACCCAGGAAGCAGTCAATAGGCCACCATGGGAAGAGGAACTTGATAGACAGTTAGCAGATTTCCATATGTTAGCCACTGCAGCAGCAGACCCTAATTTGAACCAAAGAGCTGAACCACCACTGTTACCCTTATTCTTATTTCCATACCAACAAATATTAGAACCCAATCAAGAGGACCAATTCCCAATTCCAGATGTCGACCCCTATGAGATCCCCAGAATTCCCCCACCAAACCCCATAGCTCAGTATACCGACCTGAACCCTTTATATCCATTCTGGAACAACGACTGGTATAAGCAGAGTGCAATAAGAAACCCATACCCTTACGGACACCCCATTCCTCGATACCTGATCCTGTACCAGCACCCATGCCACCTATGAGCCAAGAGAATTTGGAAGAACTTCGCTCATATGGTGACGAGTTAGTGGAAGAAGGAGATAGAATCCGACAAATAGGAAAAAAACTAGTGTGGAAGTACTTCGAGCGTGAGATACATGATTGGATACAGGACACCTAGAATAATATATGGACATGTGTGTAATATTGTATTTTGATGAAATATATATATATATATATATATATATGTATAACCAACTAAATAGACTAAATTACATATAGATGCATAACTACTAGTGTGTTAGTTTTCAGTTGTGATATGTAATCGATGCATATATATATAAAAAGAGTAAAGTCGCAATGTTCGACGTTTTTGATCAACCTGCTTGTGAGATTGTTGTATAAATGTCTATATTAAATTTTATTCTGTGATATTGATACCTGATAAATGTTTACAATTCAGATGTCGAACGAAGTTAATCAGGAAAACCTGAATAATGATAATAATGAGAACCAAGTGAATAATAGTGCCATCGAACATATAGTCGCACACGGAATTATAGATGCTATGCCTTATATTATCAAGACGGTTAAAGAAGCAAAAAATAATAAATCTGTAACTGGAAGTAAACGTCAACCCACTGAACCAAGTCATAGTGTGAACGAAAATCACCAACCCCTGATCCAAGCTCCAATTCCAAAAAGAAGAAGAACCATTTCTTATGGTTGTTCTTATAAAGAATTCTTGGCCTGCAAACCAATAGAATTCTCAGGCAATGAGGAGCCATTGCAGCCTTACGTTAGATAGAAAAGACATAAGTAGTCATAAAAATAAGTAAATGTGCAGATGAAGATAAGATTATGTTTGCTTCTAATCTCTTTAAGAATGCAGCCTTAGAATGGTGGAATACTATTCTCCAGTCTAAAGGAAGTGACATAGTTTATAATATGGAATTGACCAACTTTAAGGAAATGGTTGAAAGAAAATTATGTTCTCCAAATGAAAAAGAACAAATTGCCAATAAGTTCCTAAATCATAAAATGA
This sequence comes from Helianthus tuberosus, assembly GCA_030545235.1. Taxonomy (NCBI): domain Eukaryota; kingdom Viridiplantae; phylum Streptophyta; class Magnoliopsida; order Asterales; family Asteraceae; genus Helianthus; species Helianthus tuberosus. Next base: position 57,978,939 of record CM060429.1, on the reverse strand, counting down.
CTGGAATAGATTGTAAAGGTTACACAACCATATTCTTTGAATATGCTAGGATAGTACCAACCTTAGCCTCACCTGAGCCAGTATTAATCTCCCGTTATATTTGGGGACTAATAAGTGAGATCAGACATGTAGTCAAGGCAGCTAGACCCCAAACCATAGTAGAAGCGGTAGAACTGGCCAACACACTGACTGATGAATTGGTATGCACACAGGAGGAAAACCAGAGAAAGAACCTAGCTCAAAGGCTTACCCAAGAGTTTCGCTACGGTAATTCCAACCGTGGGAAAGGTATAGGTTCTTCCTCTGCACCCTATTGCAAGTATTGCCAAAGGAAGCACTCTGGAAGGTGCTCAACATACTGCAACTTTTGAAAAGTGTTTGGACATAAAGAAGAAGACTGTACGAGGAAACCTAGTAATAGGCAATGCTTCAATTGTGGAGAAACTGGTCACATCAAACCGAACTGTCCTAAACTAGCTCTAGAAACAACCAGCAAGGCAAAGACAACTGAAGGACCCAAGAATAATGCAAGGGCATTCGTCTTAACAGCTGAGAAAGCTAAGATGATTCCAGACGTGATAGCCGGTACGTTTCTAGTTAATGATATATTTGCCAAGGTATTATTTGACTCTGGTGCAAACCAAAGTTTTATCAATAATTCTTTCTACCAACTTCTCAATCAACCATTAACTAAACTCCAACAAGACTGTCTGGTGGAAACAGCAAATGGAGATTCCATTAAGATAAGTGAAATCTTGCGGGGAGCAAGAATAGAAATTCTAAACCATAATTTTTTTGCTAACCTTTACCCAATGAATCTAGTTGGATTCGATATTGTATTAGGAATGGATTGGTTGGTAGCCAATCATGCCAGTATTTTGTGTGATCAAAAGTCAGTACAAGTAAGTACACCAAGTGGTGAAAAGATCACAATTAAAGGAGATAAGCCAACCAGGTCAACAAAATTCATCTCTGTGATGAAAGTTGCAAGTTATGAAAGGAAAGGAGGAATAGTGTATATGATCTCCATAATCATTAACACTAAAGGAAAAGAATTAAAAGATATTCGCGTAATATCTAAATTCTCAGACGTTTTTCCAGAAGAGTTACCTGGATTACCGCCAGATAGAGAGGTTGAATTTAGAATTCACCTAATACCAGGAACGGCACCAAATGCCAAGGCACCATACCGTTTGGCACCGATGGAAATGAAGGAACTGAAGAAACAATTGGACGAACTTCTTGATAAAGGGTTTTATACAACCTAATTCATCACCGTGGGGAGCACCGGTATTGTTTGTCAAGAAGAAAGACAGATCGATGCGTATGTGCATTGACTACCGGGAATTGAACAAGGTTACGATTAAAAATCGGTACCCACTACCGAGAATCGATGATCTGTTCGATCAACTTCAAGGAGCTCGATTCTTTTCTAAAATCGATTTACGCTCAGGATATCATCAACTAAAAGTACCGAAAGAGGACATTCCTAAAACTGCTTTCAGAACAAGGTACGGTCATGATGAATTTACCGTCATGCCATTTGGTCTAACCAATGCTCCAGCCGCATTTATGGACATGATGAACATGATATGTAAACCATACCTGGATAAATTCATAATTGTCTTTATAGATGATATTCTAATTTACTCTAAGAGTAAAGAGGATCATGCAGAGCATCTGTATACACTTCTAACATTGTTGAGAAAAGAAAAATTTTATGCTAAATTCTCAAATTGTGAATTCTGGTTACAAGAAGTGCAATTCCTTGGACATTTAGTTAATCATGAAGGAATTCATGTGGATCCCACAAAGATCGAGGCGATTAGTAATTGGAAAGTCCCTGAATCACCAACAGAAGTAAGAAGTTTTCTTGGACTGGCAGGATATTATAGACTGTTTATCCAAGATTTCTCTAGGATAGCCATTCCATTAACCAAACTGACCTGCAAATTAGTTAAGTTTGAATGAGGACCAAAACAGGAAGAAGCCTTTAGAATTCTTAAGCAAAGGTTAACCAGTGCACCCATACTCGCATTACCAGAAGGAACTGAAGACTTTATAGTCTATTGTGATGCGTCTAAGTTAGGATATGGATGTGTGTTGATGCAATATCAAAAGGTTATAGCCTATGCCTCTAGACAAAACATCAAAGGTTATAGCCTATGCCTCTAGACAACTTAAGAAACATGAAGAGAATTACACAACCCATGATTTAGAGTTAGGAGCCATAATTTTTGCCCTTAAGATTTAGAGACATTATCTTTATGGTAATAAGTTTGTTGTATTCACAGATCATAAGAGTTTAAGATATATCTTTGGGCAAAAAGAATTAAATATGAGACAGAGACGATGTATGGAAATTCTTAGTGATTATGATTGTGATATCCAGTATCATGCAGGAAAAGCAAATGTAGTAGCTGATGCTTTAAGTCGAAAGTATCATGAAAAGCCAAAACGAATACGCTCTCTCAGGTTAAATCTACAGGTGGATTTAAATGAGCAAATTAGAGAGGTACAGAAAACAGCAATCAAGGATGATGCTGAAGGTTTAAAAGGAATGATTAAAGAATTAGAACAAAGAACAGATGGAATTTGGAAATTCCATAAGAAAAGGATTTGGATACCTAAACAAGGAAACCTACGCCACATAATTCTAGAAGAAGCCTATAAATCTAAGTATACGATACATCCCAGAAGTGATAAGATGTATTAAGATCTAAGAAAGAATTTCTAGTGGATAGGAATGAAAAAGGATATAGCAAACTACGTTGCTAAATGTCTAACCTGTTCACAGGTTAAAGCCGGACATCAGAAACCCTTAGGGTTATTGCAACAATTAGAAATGCCAATATGGAAATGGGAATTGATAACAATGGACTTTGTTACCAAATTACCCAAGACACGAAAAGGTAATGATACAATCTGGGTGATTGTAGACAGATTGACCAAATCTGCTCATTTCTTACCAACGAAGGAAACTTTCAGTATGGAACAGTTAGCCAAGTTATATGTAAATGAAATAGTTTCATTAAATAGAATTCCTTTATCTATTGTATCTGATAGAGATAACCGTTTTACTTCTCATTTTTGGACTAGTTTCCAAAAAGCAATGGGAACCAGGTTAAATCTAAGCACAGCTTATCATCCACAAATGGACGGACAAAGCGAAAGGACAATTCCGACGATGGAAGATATGCTTAGAGCCTGTGTAATTGATTTTGGAGGAAATTGGGACGATCATTTACCATTAATAGAATTTTCCTACAATAACAGCTATCATACCAGTATTAACGTTGCACCGTTTGAAGCGCTTTATGGATGAAAGTGCCGAACTCTAGTCTGTTGGGCAGAGATTGGAGAAAAGCAACTATCTGGACCAGAGATAGTACAAGAAACAACAGACAAGATTATTCAAGTTAAGGAAAGACTAAAAGCAGCACGAGATCGTCAAAAGAGTTATGTAGATAACCGACGAAAACCTTTGGAATTTCAAGTTGGAGATAAGGTATTATTAAAAGTTTCTCCATGGAAAGGAGTAGTCAGATTCATTAAAAGAGGAAAGCTAAGCCCCAGGTATGTTGGACCTTTTGAGATTATTAATAGGACCTGTAGCTTATCAGTTACAACTGCCAGAGGAAATGGCAAGAATACATGATGTGTTTCATGTTTGTAATCTCAAAAAGTGTTTAGCAGACGAGTCATTAGTAATACCTCTTAAGGATGTAGAGGTAAATGAGAAACTTAAGTTTATAGAGAAACCCTTCCGATTGAAGATAGAAAGATCAAGAATCTCAAAGACAAGAGAGTAGTTCTAGTCAAAGTGAAATGGGATTCCAAGAGAGGACCAGAATACACTTGGGAGCTCGAATCGGAAATGCAAAGGAAATATCCACACCCGTTCTAGTAGATCTCAAGGACGAGATTTAAATCAAGGTAGGGAGGATATAACAACCCTCCTAAAAACCTCTTAACATAACCCTAAAACGTTCCTATTATACCCCGTATACGAGAAACGAGCCTTAAATACCTTAATATTTACAAAAATCAAATAAAAACAAATATATGGTGCCCTCGCGGGGGGCGACCCGGTCAAGGCAGGCCTATCGCGGGCCGCGACAACGTGACACCAGGACGAACCCTGGTTTGCCACGTGTCCGGTTACACAGCAAGGCTACCCGGTTGACTCACCTGAGCTAGATCCTACCCTACACCCTCGCGGACCGCGTAAGAGAAAGAGTGGGGGCTCGTGGGCCGCGAGCCGCCCTTTGATCCAGCTATATAAGGGGCCTCAGGCCTCATTTAAAAGTCGCTCAATTCTGAATTCTCTCTCAAAATTCTCTAGTAGTCAAAACTCTCAGGATATAATACCCCTAAAAAGCGCAGCTCTGCCTCGTTGTAAGTATTATAACCCCTGATCACGTATCTGTTACCCTACCTGATTGATCTAGGGCTCCATAACGCATGTCAAGGCTCTGCCTGACTCAGTCGTTGGAGTTCTATCTCGTGTTACACCCGATTGATCTAGGACTCCGTAATGCATGTCAAGGCTCTGCCTGACTCAGTCATTGGATTTCTGTCTCGAGTTGTACGGTTAATGTGATTTGAGTTATCTTACTAACACGTGTGCATTGTTTAATTTTAATAGATAATAACCAGGAGAATCACCAGGAAGCTATAATAGTATCACCTAAGTCAACAATGTGAGTCATTCCCCTTTTATAAACTCTTTTTGTGAGTCATTCTCTTTTTGTAAATCTTTTTATACAAACCTCAAATGTTTTCAATTATAATTAACATTGATTGAGTCTATGTATTCTACAATTAATGCCGGTATGTTGGGGTTTTGTATAAATTATTTGAAATCCGTTACTATTGGACAAAGAATTAGCCAGTGAGTAACATGACCCACAAGTCAGGATTGACAGTACTGAATGAGTAACTGTGTAGATATAAAACATTGTAATCGCTCTCAATACTGTGAAATTATAAAAGTTGTTTTGATTAAACTGGGATGCAGTCACCAGTATTTCTTGCTGATAAAACCGTTTTAAAACATGTTTCAGGTAACTTAATTTGAAGCCAATAGAAGCCAGCGGGAGAGCACTGAAGGCTTAAAGTTGTGGCTATAAAAGTTACCAAATAAAGAAAAAGAGTTTATGTTTTCAATAATTAGGGTTTACCCCTACAAATGTATTATCAAATGAAACTTGGGTTTTATCCCATTTATTGTTATAAAAAGTTTGGTGTTTAACACTGATAAAAATATTTCCTAACTACGGTCCTGATGTATTCCGCTGCCAAATTAATAAACATCGATACAATCTGACTAATTCACGGCTCCGGCTCCCGGGGTGGGGTCGGGGGTTGCGACATATATATAGAAAGGATATTCTACAAAAAAAAAAAAAAATACTTAGAAAGTGTAAGAACAAATCATAGAGTGTCATGTGTTAAAGTGGGGATTAAGGAGAAAAAGGGCAAAATCGACTAAAAAAACTAGCACATGCTACTCACATGACAAGAAACATGCACACGCAAATCACATGCAACTTTCTCCCAATTTTTTAAATGCACGTAACTTTTTATACGTCATTACTAGGGGTGTGCATGGGTCGGTTTTGACCAAAAACCATAACCATAATCGCGATGTCGGTTATTGGAAAACCATAACCGATCGGTTATGGTGGTTATGGTTATTCGGTTTTGATGGTTATAGCGGGTCGGTTATGGATGGTTAACCGTGTATTTAGCTTAGCTAAAAATAGCTTAATTTTTTTAACATGGAATAAATTGTTATTGCATATTTGTATATATTAATATATTACATAGAATTAAAAAATACATATAATCTATAATATTAATACCAATTATTATCGAATATTCAAATAAAGTGATATGATACATTCCATAATTTCAAATAAACATTCAACCAAAACCCCAAAATGATATGAAAAACCAACAAGTACTAAAAATCTTCAGTATACCATTTATTTACTTTCGAAAGTAAAAAAAATTGAACTGTGTTTTTTTTTATCTTTCTAACAAGTATACCATTTATTTACTTTCGAAAGAAAAAAAAATTGAACTGCGTTTTTTATGGCATTTATGAACTAGACAATTTATGGTGTTTTTCTAAGACATCATATACCGACAACTCTATAACACAATAAATCTGCAATTCTAAAACATAATAAACATGCATTTCAAAAAAGCCTACAGTTCTAAAACAACATAAACTTGCAATTCTAAAAAACACTATAAATCTTGAGTTCTAGAACATGATAAACCTGCATTACCATAAACATGTAGTTCTAAAACACCATAAACTTGTAGTTCTAAAAAACACCATAAACATGCAGTTCTAAACTACCATAAACATACAGTTCAAAAAGATCATAAACCTGTGGTTCAAAAAACACCATAAACCTACAATTCTAAAACACTATAAACCAAATCTAAAATACCATAAACCTGCAGTTCTAACAAACACCATGAACCTGCAGTTCTAAAACACCTTAAACTTGCACTTCTGAAACACCATAAAATTGCAATTCTAAAACACTATAAACCTCACCTTCAAAAATACCATAAATGTGAAGTTCTAAAACACCATAAACTTATCTAGTTTAAAAAAAAACGCCATGAAAAAGTACACTTTTAAGACACGATAAAAATTCCCATTCTAAAACACTATAAATCTGTCACAGATTAAAACGCCACGAAAAATGTCTAGTTAAAAATCACCATAAACATTCAGTTCAGAGAAACATCATAAAATATTTAGTTCAAAAACGCCATAAAAACCCAGTTATTTTTTTTTCCAAAAGTATATCAATAGTACTTGTTAGAAAGATTAAAAACGCTCGAGGTTAAAAAGATAGTGACATATAAAAAAGCTATCAACATTTAGAAAACGAGAAAAATGACATTTCTGTTGCATGTGGAGTGAGAAAGTTATCAAATAATACAATTAATATTTTAGCCATTAATTTTGAGATGGAGGATTGTAGACATACCCCTTAAGATTGGGGATGCTTCCAACAAGTGGTGCAAATGAGCCCAACTGAGTCCGAGCTTGACTAGGCTCACGCTCGAGCTCGATTAACTTTTAGAGCTCGAGCTCGGGTTCGTTGATAGTTTCTCAAGCTTGAGCTTGGCTCAGGCTCGATTTGTTTATTATCTATTAATTAATTTATTAAATTAAAACAATATATAAAATATAATCGTTTAGGCTCACGAGCTCGATAACTAAAGCTCGGGCTTGAACCCATTTACTAAACAAGCTTACTTTTAGGTTCATGCTCGACTCGGCTAATTTACTAGACAACTTATATAAGGGGTAAATGATAAATATTAACAATAACTAATATTACATGAAGGATTGATAAGGCTCAACGAGCCAGGCGAACTTCATATGTCAGGCTCGAGCTCGGTAAATAAACAAGCTTTATTTAAGGCTCAAGCTCGGCTCACGTTCGACAAGGCTCGGCTCATTTCGAGCTTTTTCTCGAGCCAATCTCGAGTAGCTAGTGAACCACTCGACTCGTTTTCACCTTTATTTCCAACCTTTAAATTCTCTCCAAACTTAGGTGAGTATCTACAAGTCTCCATCTCAAAATCAATGGCTAAAATTATTTCATATACTTTCTAAGGTTTGGAGCCTTTGTAGAGAAATCTTACGTTATATATACACACAAACACACGCTAGAAGGATGTACACGCGATGCAACGAGAAATACAGACATTGATAAGGGTGTGTACGCTTCGGTTCGGTTATTAGCCTTAACCGAAATCGAAACCAAAGTCATCGGTTAATCTATTTTGTTAACCAATCAGTTTTTAATTAATTGGTTTGGTTTACTTGGTTAAATTGTTGGTTTTCGGTTTTCGGTTTGCTTCGGTTAATAACCAAACTATACTTGGGTTAAAAATTTTCTTTAGAAATATATAAAAGGCTGAATACATGAAATAGATATATAAATGAAAATATTAATGGTTCGGTTCGATTAGTTTTGGTTTTTCAAGGGTACAAAAAACTAATAAACGATTTTTTGTTAATTTGGTTTCGGTTAATTTGGTTATTGATTGATTTTGGTTCGATTTCATCTGCTTTCGGTTAACGGGTTCGATTATTTTTTATGTGTAGACATTGTTAATCACTTAAAATATCAAAGTTTTATTTAAAAAATAAAACTATAGCAATATTATACTCAAATTAAAGAGAATAAAATGCTTATTTTTGTAGTCTAGTTTTTTTTAGAGAAATATTAACGTATGCATTAAATTAAAAAAAAAAAAAAACTCTTTAAGATAGTATACACAAACCCATGTATATTCACAAGAATTTAGAGAGTTTGTATCATTGCGAGCAGTGGTAAGATCTTAGGATCCTACTAGCCAAATAGAACAAAGACGCGCAGATTTTACATAGGATCACTAAATTTAAAAAAAAAAGAAAGCGGTTAAGATATGGTGTAGGATTTTAGACTGTGGGGTGTGGTTTGGGTAGTAGCCTTTTTGATGATTATCTGTCATGTAGGCGTCACGTCACATGAGGTGGATGACCTCACCCCGTTTTTGTATTATTTTTATTTAGTAAAATAATTAAAACAAAGTAAATAAAAATAAAAAGTTACATTTAAATAAAAACCTAAAGTTACATTTAAAAAAAAACTAAACATTAAAAAAAATACAACACAAGTAAAAAAACCCTAAAGTTACGTTAAAAAAAAAACTACACTACGAACTCCATTTTTTTTAAATTATTTCCTTCATTTTTTCTAAGATGTGACGGTCTTCATTAGGATATGCGCTAATATCGGTGGTCAGTATCTTCCAGTCCTCCAACTGCTGCGCTTCTTCTTGCCTCTTTAGCTTCTCCTCGGCTAGTCGTTTCTTCACTTTCACCTTCTCGTTTTGCGTCTCGGTAAAGGTTTGATCGAATGCTTTCAACTCGGCCATTAAACCTTCCAACTTCTTACCACCACCGCTTCCTGATGCGGCTTGTTTCCTCTTTTCAGCCGCTATCCTTTTGCTTTTGTCCCTTCCTGGGGGACATTCTTCCTCCTCAATCGGCTCCTCGTCAAACTCAGGCTCGTCGTTGATATTTATTTGGCAACGACCGGTTGAGGCTCCAACGCTAATATCGGTGGTCAGTATCTTCCGGTCCTCCAACTGCTGTGCTTCTTCTTGCCTCCTTAGCTTCTCCTCGGCTAGTCGTTTCTTCACTTTCACCTTCTCGTTTTGCGTCTCGGTAAAGGTTTGATCGAATGCTTTCAACTCGGCCATTAAACCTTCCAACTTCTTACCACCACCGCTTCCTGATGCGGCTTGTTTCCTTTTTCCAGCCGCTATCCTTTTGCTTTTGTCCCTTCCTGGGGGACATTCTTCCTCCTCAGTCGGCTCCTCGTCAAACTCGGGCTCGTCGTTGATATTTATTTGGCAACGACCGGTTGAGGCTCCAACGCTATAACTTCCTGACTCGGAAGTTTTAGACCGTTTGGTTGCTGATTTCGCGCTTGCAACCTCATTCCGAACCGCCGCCCACTTTGGAGAATCCTTTAAAACTTACCACGCACGGACATTTGGGAAACTTTTCTTATGTTCATTTTCGTATAAACGCAATGCCTCATGGAAAACATTTTTGGTGTTCCACCCACTCGGTTTGGTGGAGAGCATTTGGTTATAAAACCCAGAAAATCGTTGGATCACCGTATTCATCTTGCGCCACTTGGAGCCGATAAAATCAATCTTTCTGTACACACCTTATTCCATAAACACGTGGAATAGATCAAAGATTCTTGCCAAAACCCATCATTTGATTGATTGTTACCTACATGTTATATTATGCAAATAAAAGTTAGTAACAATAATAATATTATGTAACAAAAATATATTATGCAAATAAAAGTTAGTAACAATAATAATATAATGAAAAAAATTAATTTTTACCGAGTATTGGATTCTTTGACGACGCAAGCCACACCTCTTCCTCAATTTTTGACAATTTTAGTTGTTTGCCGCCTCCGTCTTCTTTACCCTTTCCTTTGTGTTTTTCCTTTTTGAAGTTTGAGGTTGCGTTTCTGGCACAACCTCTACGTCATCATCTTCTTCCTCGATTTGTGTTGGATGTGCTTGTGGCGGTGGTTGATATGGCATGTTAATCGGGTTTTGCATTAGTTGCTGCATTTGTATTTGTTGATATGTCATGTTGAATGGTTGTTGCATTTGCATTTGCATTTGCATTTGGTTGAAGAGAATGTTGGATTGTTGCATATGGAATTGGTTTAGTTGGTTGAAAGCTTTGTGCGTTTGTTGGAAACCCGAAAAAGAGTTTTCCATGAGGGGAGTGTAGCCGGGTGACGAGAACGGGAGTGAACTTTTTGGTTGTAGGGATCCATATTTTTTAAGGTTGAGGGAGATTGGTTTATAAAAAATAGAGAGAAAGTTGAGGTTGTGTGTAAAAAATGGTGGTTAAGGTTAAATACATAGTGGTATTGGGTGTTTTTTTTTTTTTTTTTTTATAAAAGTGAAATGTAGCCGTTTGAAGGGGGCCACTTTTCAAACATTCAACTCGTCTCCAACGTCTTCTTTTGGCCGGTTGCGCCGCGACGAGGGGGAGGGGGCGGTGTGGTACGAGAGGGACGACCCAAAGCCGGGGGGGGGGGGGGGGGGGGGAGGACGATCCTCACACCCCATGGTGTTAGATCGCTTGATAACTTGATCTTATTAATTAATTAGTTGAAACTTCTACTTTTGACCATTTCAAAAGAGCTAATGAAAGTATTTTTGACTAAATTTTGTCTAGAAAAATCAAAAATATGTTATCCTTTTAATTAATTTATCTTAAAAGAAACTTATCCACCTTCACCCATAACATACGAATTTATTGATTTCATAAAAGAAGACAAAGGTGTTAAGTCTAATAATGTTATACTTCAAAAAGTTTGAAAGAATTGATTTCCTCTTCCACATTTGCACATACTTCCAATTTCGTACCAAGTACCAACAACAGTAAATTCTAAAATTTAAAGAAAAAAAACAAGTGTCAAATTATGTAGCACCAATAACATATTAACCAAACGTACACAAACACGAATAGCGCTAATAAAAAATCAAGTACTTTTCCAGAGCAAATACTTTTCTAGATTCGAACTCTGAACATTTCTGGTTTGAATCGATTAATCAATTATGCAAGACATACCGTCATTAGCCATGCCATAAAAAGGAATTTTTTTGTGACCACCATCTGATCTCATGTGAGAATCAATATGAGAATACCTAATAATTACGAGTAGTGAGAGAGTGAACGCCTTGAATTCTATGATGTCATTGACATGTATAGGAGGTATTGTAACTTGTCATTGAGGGTAGCAGAGACCCTGTATGGATGTAACCAAATTGACAGTGATAAGCCAAGTTCAGATTGATGGTCATGTAACATACACTACACACAGCTTGCCACATAGGCGAAGCGGTGTGAGTTTACTCGATACAATCCTAACCCATCGAGCTAGGGTACTATGGGTTTAATTCACCAGGAATGTGATATTTATGCTTTTATTTTTTATCTTCTTATATTTTTGTTTTTACAACTCCTGAATGTCTAAATCATGTTTGTAAAAGTCACTAGGCGTTCCCTAGTCGTTTGACTAAGGAGTTGAGAGTAATTGGCTTAGGCGAGGAGTATTCTAGGAGTACTCGGACATGTTAAATTATAAAGTAATTAGTTTTCGGGAAATTATATATATGTCAAATATCATAAATTTACTAATATTGATTAAAAAAATGTGAAAATCAGTATTAATAAATAAAACATGTTCAAGTAGTAAAGTAGTTCAAAATTTGATATTCATTCCTTTAAAAATGATATTCGATAGACACAGGAATTGTGTTTTTTTTAAAGTTAAACTTGTGTCGAGTTGACCTACTAGATCTGATCCTGACCAAGGTTGACCAAGTTTGATAGATTCCGAGTAATTAGACGGAGTTGGGGAAAGTCGTCTTGGCAGCCTACCTTGTAGCAATTACTCGAAGAATACTCGGCCTTAAAGACCTTGTTTTACAACATTTGTTTAAATTTTGATCCTCTTTATAAAGTTTGTTCGTAGTATTAGCATTTGAGAGGTTAGAGTAAAATGCAATTTGCGTCCCCTGAGGTAAGAGGTCGTTGTCAACTCACATCCCTTAAGTGAGAATTTCGACCAAGAAGTCTCTGTTGTTTGAACCTCGCTACAATCTGAGTCCCTTTATGTCAACTAAATCGTTAGTTTAAGGTGAAATGTCATTTTTGCCCCTCTTTAAAATACGTATTTTGCCCAATTCTTTTCATTTTACCCTAATTTTTTCTCTTTCTCTTCTCTCCAGATTTATCTTCTTCCTTTTCTTTTTCATCTTCAAGTAAATCAAATTTGACAGACTTGAACTATTGTTATGAATTGTGTTGAACAAAAAGTTTAATTCCACCTAACCTTATGTCTTTCTTTACATAAAAGCAACAACACACAACTAGTAAAGGTTTGGAATCGGTTAAGTGAATGGGGCTTCATAAAAGTGTTGTCGGAGATAAGAGAGCGAAGGATATAGTCCGCGGGCTTGTTTTGGTGACTTGTTGGTGTATATGGAAAGCTAGGAACTCGAAGATTTTTTCTAACGGTAAAGGCGATAGTGTGGAGATATTTGGGGAGGTAAAATCTCTTGATTTCTTTTGGTTGAAAAGTAGGTCCAAACATTGTAACTTAGTTTGGAGAGATTGGTGTAGTTATCCTTTATACATGATGTAATTGTTCTTTGGTGCGGTCCTGCGCTTTTTGGTCAGGCCGGTCGTTCTAATGAAGTTTATCTTTAAAAAAAAAAGTAAACTCCAATAAAATACAGCCGCCACCAATGCCTTAATTCTCTCTCTCTCTCTCTCTCTCTCTCTCTCTTCCCCGTTGAAGTATATCTTCTACCTCTGTCTCTAAACCACAACATAACAGGATGTGGTTGTTTATAGTCAGTTGAGGGTGGTCGGGGGAGGTTGGTTAGCATAGGATGTAGTGACGGCGAGTTGGTGTTTAGGTTGTTGGTGGTGGTTTACGGTGATGGTGTCTGTGAAGGATGGTGATTGTTTTGTTGAACGGACATGGTGAGTGGTGTATTGTGAAGACGGAGTTGGGGTGGAGAGAGGATGGTGAATGGTGGTTGAATATGAGATTTTGAAGACGAATGTGTTTGAATTTGAGATTTTGAAAATGAATGTGTTCTAGAATAATTAGGTTTGAATGTGTTTGAATCTGAGATTTTGAAGTTGAATGTGTTTAAATATGAGATTTTGAAGACAAATGTGTTTGAATGTATTCTTGAATAACTAGGTTTGAATGTGTTTGAATATGAGATTTTGAAGGTGAATGTGTTCTTGAATTGAATATGCAGATTATGGATATTACAATTTAGATTTTGTTTTTTCTTTTTTGTTTTATTTTAATATGGTAAGATTGCCAAAATGCCCTTTGACTTATCGGTCAAACTAACGAATTCTTAACGGAGAGACTCAAAGTGTAGCGAAGGGTGGGGGTTGGGTTCAATTGGCAAAAAGATGCTAATTTAGTGATCCTAAGCTAAGTAGTTAATGGGGTAAAATATCTGATATCGGTCAAGGATCGATATTTGAGATATCGGTTAACGAGGTGGGATATCAGAAATTTTAATATCATGCTAATTTTTTATATATAATATATATGGGGTGGGGTTCTAAAATGAGCATTAGTGTATTTGTGAACTGAGTGAACAAATCCTGACCATGGATTTACATCATCAAATCGTAAAATACACTAGTGTATTTTCATCATCAAATCCTGACCATTGATTTACACTTGTATATACTTATGTATTGATAATCAAGGGCTATGATTAGTTCACTAGTGTTCATAATCAAGAGGGTTGTTCATTTAATCAAGAGGGTTGTTCACTAATGAACCAAACACTATATATATAGGGTGGGGTTTTAGAGTGAACACTAATGTATTTGTGAACTGAGTGAACAATCCTGGCCATTGATTTACATCATCAAATCATAAAATACACTAGTATATTTTCATCATCAAATCCTGGTCATTGATTTACACTTGTCTATTGATAATTAAGGGCTAGGACTAGTTCACACAGATCACTATCAAGTGGGTTGTTCACAAATGAATCTAAACCTATATATAGGGGAGGGTTCATTGGGGAACATTAAAAAAGTGTGGAACCGGTGAACACTCTTAAAAATTATACTTAACATGTTAAAAATTATTTTTTTTAAAATTTTTTTCGGCGCTTTTTCTTATAAATACAAGTAGAAACATTTTTAATAAAAAAAATCAAAAACTAAAAATATAGAAAAAATGTTTAAAAACAGTTATATCTTATAAAATTAACTTAACATGTTAAAAATCAATTTTTTCAAAAAATTTTCAGCGCATTTCTTTATAAAATGAGTAGAGACTATTCGAATAAAAAAATTATTTTTGTAAAAAAAAGCTTTTAGCTTTTTTTTAATTGTTTTTTAATATTTTTAGTTTTTGATTTTTTTATTAAAAATGCTTCTACAAGTATAGATAAGGAGAAGCGCCCAAAAAGATTTAAAAAAAAATTGATTTTTAACATGTTAAGTTAATTTTTTAATAGTGTTCCCTGGTTCCCCACTTTTTTAGTGTTTCCCAATGAACCTCACACTATATATATATATATAGGTACGGGATCAGAAGAAAACGCTCTAAAGTGTGAGAACGGATCCTGGCGTAACACGTGTCACGCGACATAGTGAAGGGCGGATGGGATTTTTTTTGTCCTTTTATATTCTTTTTTTAAACGCGTCTCACAACAACTCTCCATTTTTTGGCGTTTAACAAATACATGTCGTTTTTATTGTCTTTTTAGAACAGGAGCATAGTAAATATTTTGGCGTTTTAACTAAGTATGGCTTTTGATTGTTTTTTACTTTCACCCTTCTCCTGTCAGAGAACTTAATGACGAAACGTCCTCTGACCTCTCAAACCTCCATGCAATAACATGTACCATTTTTTAAATTATATAGCATTTTAGACAAGATGTGGCGTTTTTAGTGAATGTGTGGAGTGTGAAGCTTTTGTTTAGCTGTTTTACTTATATAATGAGCTTTGGGGGGGGGGGGGGGGGCAGGTAGATATTTGTTTTTTGCGGTAAAAAACATCAGTAATTTTCTTGATGTGTATTTTTTTTATCAATTGTTGTGCCATATAGGATGCTGGCCTATAATGTGACAGACAATTATGACGTTTTAAAAAGATAAATAAATTCAATTTCCCATGTAGTGGCTTTTAATATAATAAATGTTTAGCAATAATGTTACCGTCTCTTCATTTTAGTCTTTTGCAGTTACTGTTTCGTTCAGTTTCATCTGTCAATTAGTGTTGTTTTCCAATATTACATTGTTTGGCATTTTTTGGCTTTTTATATAGCAACAACGTGCTTTGCTAGCATCCGTTCTCACAGTTTTCATACTATCAGGCGTTTTGCTGTTTGTGGTTTTTGGCGTTTTATACTCAATTTTTTTATTAGTAGAGAATTAGATAATAAACAACAGAGAATTAGATAACAAACAATAGAAAATGAAAAAAAAAATTCTAATCTAATTTATCATCCAAATCTTCACTGTCATCAGCCTCTTCTTCTTGAACCTTTTTGGCTTTTTGAACCTTTTTGAATACCCTTACCTAGATGCTAATTTTCCTACATAATGCCTGTCTTTAAAAAAATCTTATTTTTAGTGGCATCCTGTATTTTGGTTTGATATATACTTGTTTGGTGACATGTTGAAGATCAACGCCTGCTCGAATGTATTGATCCCTTCATGCCATCAATATATCCATCAAGAACAAAGTGACATGATGATATATCAGTGTCATCAGTCTCTTTTTCTTGAATATTTGTCCATCTCGTTCAGCAAAAGCTTATAGAGATACCCACCTCAGAGAAGAATCCATTCAGTGAAACTTCATTCAGAACAATACTCAATATAGAAGAAACGAGGTTTCCCATCTGTGGTTTTTTTAACTATTTTTTTGGCGTTTTTAAAGTGAGTGGTTTCTATGAAACATGGCGTTGTTTTTGGGTGTGATCAATTGATTGTGCAGAGACGTGTCTCTTATAGGATGTTTTTGGCGGGTAGTTTAGGCGGGATTAATAAATGATATTAATAAAATAACCGTCTTTTAAGTTATTATGTGTATTTTTACTGTTTTTGTTCTGCTTTTTATGAGTTTAGGGTGATAAACGTGCCATCTTCCAAGTTTGACGTTTTTTTAATGGCGTTACGTAGTTTTTGGCGTTTTTTTTGAGTTTTTAATAATACTTGTCTAAATTAATTTTATTATAGTTTGGGAGTTTTTGGCGTTTTATGGCATGATGACGTTTCACAAGCATTTTGTCTGTGTGGTGTTTTAATTAAATAATGTATTTTGTTCTTAGCTGAAAAATACATAACAAACAACAGAAAAAGAAAATTAAAAAAATAAAAATAGAAACAATTTATCTTCCAAATCTTAACTGTCATCGGTCTCTTTCTTCTTTGAAACATGTTCACTGGCGGTTTGACTTTGGTATGCTTCATTTTGTTTTTTTTTTTGTTGAAGTAGCGTTTTGTGGCCATTTGGAAGCACAAATGAGGTGAGTTTTTTGTCTGAAGTTTATCTTTATCTTCATTTTTATCTTCAACTCACTCATCAGTGTCATCCCCCTCTTCATGCCATTCAAATATTCATCAAGAACAAAGCACAGAAAATGACATAAGTCTAACATCAGCATCTTTTTCTTGAAGATTTGTCCATCTCATTCAGAAAAATGTCATTGTGTTACACCCCCTCAGCTAAGAATGCATTCTGCGAAACTTCGCGTAGAACAATATTGAATAAACAATAAACGATGTTTGCCATTTTTGGCGTTTTTACTGAGAAAATAGTGTATCTAAAAGAAACGTCGATTAGAATCTTTGATGTTTGAGTTTTTGGTGTTTTCTAAGATGATTGATATATTGTAAATATGGCGTTTTGAGTTTGGTGTGTTTGATGTTTTGGGGTTTTGGCGTTTCTAAGATGAATGGTATTTAGTAGTAAATATGGCGTTTGCGGTTCGGGGGTGTGTTTAATGAATGTCTGAGATGTTTGTTTATATAGGATGTGTTTTGGCCCGTAATGACGTTTTATTCATGAGTTTGGCGGTTTGGGTAGAGAAGTCTAAACACTCTTTTACCCTTAATGAAGCGCGTCCACTTAATAGAATTTGTGTTATTTACGAAAACGACATCGCGCCAATCTAGTCCATAGATTGTTTTGATCGGACGATCCATAATCATTCTCACTGTTCTCACACTTTTCACCGTTTTCTCTAAATCCTGATGTAACAACCCGCTTTTTGGAAAGTCAAAGTACAAGTCAAAGTCAAAGGAAGAAAAGATTGCTAATTACGATCTGTCACTCCTTGCTTGACCATCAAATCGTACTTTTGACTTGTAATCGAGTTCTATTATTTATTTGCTTTAGTTGTATTACGTGGAGTATCTATTAATAATCGAGGTTTAATCGCATGTTTAATCGCTAATCGTCTTAACGCTAAACGCATCGCTATCGCATTCGCAACTCAAATTATGTGTTATGGATATTGTTTTACGTGTGTGTGCTATTATGAGTTACTTGTGCATGTTATATTTATGTTGAGGTGTTAATCGCAGTTGCAATTCTATCGCATCGCAATCTAATCTCAAACGCTAAATGCAAGTTAATTATAGTGATTGTATGTTAGATATAGTAGTTAGGTTATTTGTGTGACTATTGGGTAATACTATCGCATCGCTCACTCGAATCGCATCGCAACACTCAACACGCGAATCGAAACGACAAAACTCAACGCGCCGGACACCTGGATCGAGTGGCCAACCGATCGAGTGGCCATCCGATCGGATTGCCATCCGATCGGTGACCAATCCGACACCTGTGCACCTTCCACTTTTGGAAACCCTATAAATACCCTCATGTCACATCATTTGTGATGTGACAGCTCTCCCATTCGACCAGCTCGCTCCAGCCCTTCTTTCTCTCGATTTCTCGCGATTCTTGTAAGTTTTCAACTTAAATCTCGTACTTCTAAGATCTACACGCACTCCTTCATCTTTTTCATCTTTAAATCTTAAATTTTAACCGTGAAATCAACGGATTTGAGGTGTTCTAGAGTGATGTCATCATGGAGTTCTTATGAACTTCAAGATTTGGCTTCATTCCACCAAGAACAACTTAGATCTGAAAGATTTCCACATGAATAAACAAAGATTTTGCACAGATCTAAACATTTACAAAGTGGAAAGGATTGAAAGATGGTTTTCCAACTTTCTTTCAACTCCTTTACACTCAATGCACTCAAAACCGGTAGAACCGGAGCTCGATCTGACCTTCAACTCCTTCTTAGTGATGAGTTGGTTCAAGATCTGTTTTCTATCAGGGAGACAACCGATTTCGGGTTAAACAAGAACAACCGTCAAACTGATCGGATTAGGGTGATTCCTGTTCGATCAGACGACTTGGGACTTGACGAGGTTCTGTTGTTTAATACGTTGTCAAACCGTCTCGAACAAACCACAAACTTTCAAAATAATAAAGTTCAAAACGATTGGAGTCGTTGGGACGGATTGCCGTCCGATCGGATTGCCATCCGATCGAACCGCCATCCGATCGGATTGCACTTGAGGTTCCACACTTAAACAATTTTCAACAGGTTCAACGGATTGCTATCCGATCGGATTACCATCCGATCGAGTAACCATCCTGCTGTGAACTTGTTCTCACTAAGTGTCTTGCAAATCGGATCGCTATCCGATCGAACAGCTGTTCGATCGATCGACCTGAAGGGTAGAGATACTTCTTTATTTTCAAAATGCTCCAACGAAAACTTCAAAGCCATCATACACAAACACATCCTTACCAAACGAATGTCAATCCAATCGAATGGCCACCCGATCGGATGACCATTCGAACGGATTGACATCCGATCGAATGACCATCCGATTGGATTGCCATCCGATCGGATTACCATTCGACACTTGGTTACTTTTCACCATCTTACGCACCGCTCTTCGCTTATGCTATCGTTAACTGTTCAGGCTAATAACTCTAGCGCTCCCTTCAATCCATTTTCATCGCTGTGAGTATACTCGATCCCTTTTTGCTTTATGCACTTTTGGGTGTTACATACGTTACATATTCTAAGTCACAGGCAAATACACAACGCAAACACTATTTATACGCTGATCGTTATTGCATGTTACTTGTTACTCGATGAATGCTTGTATGTTATGTTAACACAGTGATTGTTGCCTGACGCCTTAGCAACGATAGTACTATTTGTTTGGACTCAGGACCTGTCGTGGACAGGGGTTGTTAAGGTTACCTCTCACATGTCACAGTGGTGATATGTGTTGTGCATTCTACAACTCACAGTCTAGTCTGTGCATATTTCATTGTCGATAACCTACTAGCTTCGCACTATACATGTTACATACTGGTTATGCGTAAACGCTTTCGAACTCTATTATTACTATTAAACTTGTATGCTCACCTTTACACTATGTGTATTGACCTCTATTTTAACGTATGTGACAGGTGCTTAGGGTGCTTGCTTGCTATTTGATGGAATCGAGCTTAGACCAACAAAGACAATTTATTTTTATTTGAATCTGAGTTGTCAGAACATGTTATTCGTCTTTGAGATATCGCTGTCTGTAATAACTGATTTTGCTTAATAGGTTATGGTATGGGACATAATAGTAACTATTCGGTAAAGTAGTTGTTATTGAATTTCTCTTGGACAATCTGTTTCGCTCAGTGCCATGCCCCGATGTTTCCGTCATCGGTTGGGGTGTGACAGATTGGTATCAGAGCCATAACTATAGGGAATTAGGCGAGACTCGACCTAGTCCGGGTCGATGTCTTAGAAATAACCTAGTCTATAGTCTAAGTACCAACAGACCGACTTGTGCATACCTAGTGTGGGTTTTGTACGAGCTTATTCGCTATTTCTCGCTTGAACTCGATGTACAATACACACTTGCGCAAACATCGCATACTACAGTTCTGCGCAAGGTCAGTCTTTCCTGAGACTGGACACACACATAAACGGATGATTTGGTTGAGATTAGGTGTGAAAACCGCAAACTCTCGACCAGATCACTTGTTCGAATTACTATTTCTGCTATAAACAAGAGAATTTGCATTGAATTAGGAGTGAAATCCATACTTCGATGCAGTTCTCCTTATCTATCTCGTGGTTTCATCACACAAACAGGGATATAGTCGCTAAGTTAGGGGTGAAACCCTAACCTTGATGACTCATTCCACTCTATACTTGTGGTTTTGCAGAAACTCTCACCGAAGTCTCGACGGACTCCAACGACTTGGGTCACGCTGTAACTGGAAGGATGCGTGCCGATCGCTCAAATCGAAGCGAGAGCACAGTCCCGAAGGCCAAATTATGCACTTAAGGTCCTTATGAATAGTCGAATCACTTTGGGTATTCAATGTCTACACACACCCGAGACAATCTCTCCTCGATTTTATGTGTTTCGATTCTGGAATTGCTGCCGCTAACTCTGTGAATTATCGATTTTATGTGAATTTATGTGTTTTATATGTTTATTTGTTGGCGTTTTGAGATAAACAGTACAGTGGTACCGATGGTTTCGATTTCGCGTTTCTCGCTCCGCCCAATCACGCACAACACACACCACGCCAGCAAATCGCTTATGTTATTTGCAATCGCAGCTCGCTAATCGCAATCGCTATACTTAATCACTATATGTGCTATGAAGGATAGGTGAATACGTGCAACATATTTATTTAGGTTAGCTTATGTGTGCTTATGTGCTTACGTGCTTATGTGTTTATGTGCTAACGTGATTTTGTGATTATGTGCCTACGTGATATTATGAATGACTGTGTTCCTGAGCTTTACGGTGAATCGCTAGACTATACTAGGGTTAATCGAAATTGTGTTTGAGTCCTATGGCGATGTCTGTTGCAGACAATGTTGTCGTTTAGATCATTCCACTCTCGCGCCGCTCGCCGAAACCATGATGATAAACGCATCGCCGCTCTCGTCTCTAAGAAAATGGCGAAAGTCATCCCCCAGATCGTCAGTGAACTGAACAAGAATGCAAGCAAGTCCTTGGAAGAGTCCAGGACTGATGCTCCTAAGGCTGCTTTTAGCTTCAAGTAGTTCAAAGCCTGCGGACCAAAGGAATTCACTGGAGAAGACGGTCCTACGGCCATGTTTCAATGGTTTGATTCTATCGAAGTCATCCTGCGCCAGAGGGGATGTCCAGAAAACCTGCGCACCGTCAATGCTACCGGCGTCTTCCAATCCTGCGCTCTTGATTGGTGGATGGCCGAGAGGAACAAACGAGGAAATGATGCAGCTTTCAGATTGTCTTAGGACGAGTTGAAGAACATAATGATGCAAGAGTTCTGTCCTCCCCATGAACTCCAAAAGCTTGAGGATGAATTTTGGCACATAAAGCAGGATGGCAAAGATAACGCTAGTTTAACTGCACGCTTCAAGCAGTTGAGTATTATCTGTCCCGGTCAGGTTACTACCCCATATGTCACAATCAAGAAGTATATCCATGCTCTTCCGGATTGCGTTGCAGATTTTGTTCAGGCTGCAAAGACTACAACGATCGAGGAAACCTACCTGCTCGCTGAAGAGATCAACGATAAGCGAGTCAGCGCGGGTTATTTCGACAAAGCCTCCAAGAATTTGCATCAAGCTACCGCTGCTTCAACCGCTGAAACCATCGCCGCACCGCAATCTTCGAAGCTCTCACACCGAAAGAGGAAGAACAACAGCAGTTCTAGCAACAAGAACTGTGAAGTTACTGCTGCCCCGCTCCAAGCAGTACCAGCACCACCGCAACCTCAACACCGCCAAGTAGCGGCACCAGTGGTCAATGCACCGCCTGCCAAGCGTGCATACACTGGACCACACCCGCTTTGCCCTACTTGTACTTATCATAACCCGGTGGGTCTCGCATGCCGGTTCTGCGTTCATTGCAATATGTACGGCCACTTCACCGCAAACTGCCGTACAGGTCCACGTCAAGCTCCAGCTCCAGCACAAGGTCAAGCTCCTGCTCAACAAGCTCTACTTATTTCTCCTCAAGGCCATCAAGCAACTACTGCACCCGCAGCTCACGCTCGAGCTTGCTTTGTATGTGGTGATCCCAACCACTTCGCAAACATGTGCCCCAATCGAGTGGTTAAGCAAGAGCCACAACAGCAGCAGCCTCAGCAACAGCAGCAACAGCCAGCAGCCCGCAGACGTGCTTTCAACATCAACGCCCATCAGGCTTAAGCGGACAACAATGTGGTCAATGGTACGTTTCTTGTGAATGGTATATATGCTTCGTGTTTGTTTGATACTGGAGCAGATAACTGTTTTGTATCGTCTGAATTCGAAAAGCTTCTTAATTGTAAGCGCGCTCATCTCCCCTCGACGTTCGATGTTGAAGTTGCCACTGGAAGAACCGTCACTGTCAATTCTGTTCTACGTGATTGTACGCTTGAACTCAACAATCACATCTTCCCCATCGATCTTATTCCAATGTAGCTCGGTAGTTTTGATATCATAGTAGGCATGGATTTTCTTCGTGAAAATCGTGCTAAAGTTGTTTGTTTCGATAAGATGATTCGTTTCTCGCTCGTGAATGGTGATCAACTTTGTGTGTATGGCGAAATTCCTTCGAAAGGTCTCAAACTCATGTCATGTGTCCAAGCAAGCAAGTATCTCCGCAAGGAATACATAGCTTTCTTGGCTAACATCATAGTAGCGGAGAAGGAAAAGAAAGGAAATCCAGAAGTGAAAGACGTTCCCGTTGTTTGCGAATTCCCCAACGTATTTCCTGAAGATCTACCTAGGTTACCACCCACTCGTGATATCGATTTCAGAATCGACCTCATTCCTAGAGCAAATCCTGTTGCTAAAGCGCCTTATCGTCTCGCTCCTTCTGAAATGCGCGAACTCTCGAGCCAACTCCAGGAACTACTTGATAAAGGCTTTATTAGCCCTAGCACCTCTCCATGGGGCGCGCCTGTCCTTTTCGTCAAAAAGAAGGATGGTTCGTTTCGGATGTGCATCGACTATAGGGAGTTGAATAAGCTGACAATCAAGAACCGCTATCCCCTGCCTCGAATCGACGATTTGTTTTATCAGTTACAAGGTGCTACGTGTTTTTCGAAGATTGATCTACACTCAGGCTATCACCAGTTACGCATTTAAGGGGATGATATACCCAAAACCGCTTTCCGAACCCGCTATGGTCACTACGAATTTGTTGTCATGCCTTTTGGTTTGACTAACGCCCCCGCAGTCTTCATGGATCTAATGAATCGCGTGTGCAAACCCTTTCTTGACCACTTCGTAATCGTGTTAATCGATGATATCCTGATCTATTCCAAGTCAAAAGTCAAACACTCGTAGCATCTACGTTTGGTTCTTGAGTTACTCCAGGGAAACCGTCTCTACGCCAAGTTCTCCAAGTGTGAATTCTGGCTGGAGGAGGTCCAATTCCTGGGTCACATTGTCAATAGTCAAGGAATTCACGTCGATCCCGCGAAGATCGAAGCTGTTAAGAGTTGGGTTACACCCAAGAATCCGTCTGAAGTCCGTTCTTTTCTCGGACTGGCAGGCTATTATCGCCGATTTATCGAAGGATTTTCTAAGATCGCTGTACCGCTAACCTCTCTTATGCATAAGGATAAACCTTTTGTATGGGGAACTAAACAAGAGGAAGCCTTTCAAACTCTCAAAGCTATGCTTTGCAATGCTCCCGTACTTTCACTGCCCGACGGAAACGACGATTTCGTTGTCTACTGCGATGCCTCTAACCTTGGTCTTGGTTGTGTTCTCATGCAACGAGATAAGGTTACCGCGTACGCCTCTCAACAGCTCAAGATCCACGAGAAGAACTACACCACGCACGACCTCGAGCTTGGCGCAGTTTTTTTTGCGTTAAAGATTTGGCGACACTACCTTTACGATACCAAGTGTACAATCTTCACTGATCATAGGAGCCTACAACATATCTTTGACCAGAAGGAACTAAATATGCGTCAACGCCGGTGGGTAGAACTGCTCAATGATTACGACTGTGAGATTCGTTACCACCCAGGCAAAGCAAACGTCGTTGCTGATGCTCTCAATTGACGAAGCTATTTGCATAGCGTTAGTAATGTTTAAGCCCAACATCATCTCGAAACTCTCATCCGTATCGCTCAGCATGCTTGTTTTACCGAACGAACTTTGAAGAAGGAAAGGATTCTAAACGATGGCGCCCAACTCGAGAATAAATCGAATGGTATCTTTCATTATTCGGACCAAATTTGGATTCCGAAGCGTACGAATTTGCGACAACTTCTGATGGACGAAGCCCACAAATCTCGGTATTCTATTCATCCCGGTGCTGACAAAATGTACCAGGACATGCGCTACAAGTACTGTTGGCCGGGCATGAAAAAGGATATCGCCATATATGTTTCGAAATGCCTGACCTATTCCAAGGTCAAGGCTGAGCATCAAAGACCCTCTGGCTTATTCGTTCAACCCGAAATCCCTATGTGGAAATGGGAGAGTATAGCTATGGACTTTATAACGAAACTTCCACGTACGACATCAGGTCATGACAGCATTTGGGTTGCTGTTGACCTTTTGACTAAATCAGCTCATTTCCTGCCGATACGAGAAGACTTTAAGGTAGAAAAATTAGCCTAAATCTACACCGATGAGATCATTTGTCGACACGGGACGCCTCGTGACATCATCTCTGACCGTGATGGTCGGTTTACCTCGCGTCTTTGGGAAACGTTCCAATCTGCTCTCGGTACTACTCTAAATCTAAGTACCACTTTCCATCCCCAAACCGACGGTCAGACTGAAAGAACGATTCGCACCATTGAAGACATGCTTCGCTCGTGTGTCATAGATTTCGGTGGTAATTGGGACGTGCACTTACCTTTAGTCGAATTCTCGTACAATAACAGTTATCATTCTAGCATACAAATGGCACCATTTGAGGCATTATACGGAAGGAAATGTCGATCTCCTATTGTATGGCGTGAGATCGGAGACACGCAAATTACCTGTCCTGAGTTATTGCAAGAAACGACTGAAAAAATCCTCCAAATCCGAGACAATCTGCTGGAAGCTCGGAGCCGACAGAAAAGTTACGCCGATAGACGCCGCAAGCCCCTTGAATTTGGTGTTGGCGATCATGTACTCCTAAAGGTTGCACCTTGGAAGGGGGTGATCAGATTCGGCAAGAAAGGAAAGCTCGTGCCTCGATATGTTGGACCCTTTAAAATTCTGGAAAGGATTGGAAAAGTGGCTTATAAACTCGAACTACCGGAGGAACTTAGTAACGTCCATCCGACTTTCCACGTTTCGAACCTCAGAAAGTGCTTAGCCGACCAAGAATTACATGTCCCTCTCGAAGATTTACAAGTGGACGAAACATTACACTTCATGGAAAAGCCTGTTGAGATCATGGGATGAGAAACCAAGGTGCTCAGACGCTCATGCATTCCCATTGTAAAGGTTCGCTGGGAATGCAAACGAGGCGCCGAGTTCACCTGGGAACTCGAAAGTGACATGAAGGCAAAGTACCCGCAACTGTTTGTTACGCCTACTTCTTAAATTTTGGGACGAAATTTCCTAAAGTAGGGGAGGTTGTAACAACCCGCTTTTTGGAAAGTCAAAGAACAAGTCAAAGTCAAAGGAAGAAAAGATTGCTAATTGCGATCTGTCACTCCTTACTTGACCATCAAATCGTACTTTTGACTTGTAATCAAGTTCTATTATTTATTTGATTTAGTTGTATTACGTGGAGTATCTATTAATAATCGAGGTTTAATCGCATGTTTACTCGCTAATTGACTTAACGCTAAACGCATCGCTATCGCATTCGCAACTCGAATTATGTGTTCTGGATATTGTTTTACGTGTGTGTGCTATTATGTGTTACTTGTGCATGTTATGTTTATGTTGAGGTGTTAATCGCAATCGCAATCTTAATTCTATCGCATTGCCATGTAATCACAGACGCTAAATGTAACACCTAGCAAAATCATCTCCAATGTAGTAACGACACGTGTCATGAACTTTAAACGTGTAACGAAGTGAATACGGGGGACTAAAGTTGATAAACGAAGAAAGTATGTGTGTAGAAGGATCCAAAGTGTCAACATTTGAGAATTTTGCCTTTCAACGACCCTACACGATGTTTATACCCTTAAACGAATAAATTGTGAAACATATGAAGCCGTTTGTGGAAGAAAGTGAAAGTTTACAAGACGCGAGGGTTAAATGTGTCAACATGTTAAATTAATACCTCTGAGTCACCTTTTAATGAACCCGGAGCTTTGTAACGATTAATTATACTCCCAAGAACAAGTGACGAAAATTTCACAAGGTTTCGATATCGTTTGAGATAAATACGTTTAACTTTCGTAAATAAAGGGTTAAAAGCGTCAACAAGGTAAAACTTGTGTTTTCGGTTATCGTTTAATGAAACCGGACCTAATGATGATTGGTTATATCTTATAGATCATCAAAATATAAATTTTATGGGTTAAATGTGCTTGAAATGGAAAATATTACGTTTTAAAAGGTTCAGGGGGTGAAAATGTCAAGTTTGAAACTTTCTGAGCTGGTTACCACCATGGTGGCATCGTGCCACCCTCATGTCCCTTTGCCGTCGCGTGACGCGAAGGCATGATCTGATCAGAATTCATGCACAGGTGCAGGTTCTGCCATTTCCTTCACCATTGCATGTTTTAATTCGATTCTATGGACTGTTTGCTGGTTTTAAAAACCATTTGGGACACATGTGTTCATCAGAGAAGAGCCCTAACACCTGTAATGATCTGGTGATAACCTCTAGTAGTATAAATAGGTGAAGATTGGGCAGCATTCTCACTTACAAGTTCAATTTTCATATTCTCAAACTTACTCTCAAGATTTGGAACTTTCAAACTCATTCTCTGGAGCATCCTAACTTGGAAGGAAGCTCTCTTAGTCTAAATTTCCGTGCTAAGGACTCTTGTAGGTGTTCTTAGCCTCTTCAATTAAATTTTCATTAGTGTAATGACCGAAAGTCAAAGATAACATAATTACCCTTTGACTTTGTGATTAATCACTAACGGTCCAGCCATTATTCGAATTGAAAGTGGCTATCTATTGGTAATTATGTAGGTGTTAAACCCTTAAAAGGGCACCTCCTAATTATCACGTTATCTCAGTCAATTGTCGGGTCTAACTACTTAACCGAAAAGTCAAACGAGTCAGTTTTTGCAAAAAAACTCATAACTGATAATGTAGAAGATATAAATCACATTTTATCACTTAAACAACTTGGTAAATAATATAAGAACATGTTTAGGCATGTTCAACCCGACAATTCTGAGTGTTAGACTCGGTTCGCAACCGAAAGTCGCAAAAGTAGACTTTTGCTTTGACTTTCAGTTCTGACCCGATTTAGCTTAGTTTAGTTGTGTCTTAGGGTTCCTTTAGGACCACATTATCGGTTAGTATAACCCTCTAAGGTTATACAACATGGTCCCATACAAATCTGAATCATTTACATGTTTCCGTTAAATGCTTAAAAGTTGACCATTTTGCCCTTATTTTGTAAAAACGAGATTTTTGAAAATGTGAGAGGACAAAAATCTTTATTACTGATATATAAGTAAGTCCTAAAATTTTGACATCCATTTCTGGTCTAAAATGAAAGTTATGCAAGATATCGTAAAACAAAAGCCTTTTGTTAATTAAATGACATTTTTGTTATAAATCATAGTTAAACCCAATTTTTGACACCAAACTTATTACCCACTATTATGATATATTATTTGGGGATTTTTGAAAATTTTTGTCAAATTTTATACTAATCATAACATAGAGTTCTAGTGTAAATTCGGTATTGACGAAAATGCCCTTTTCGATAGTAAAATGAGTTTTACATATCATTTTGATACCAAACCTTTTCCTACTGATTTCATATATTAAATAAAATATTTTAAGCTTTAGAAACTGATCATGACTTCAAAATTTTATAAATATTTCAAATATCATCAAATACCGACCTTTACGCTTATTAAGCGCATAGTATGGTTTAAAACCATATTTAACGCTTAAGACTTGTTACCAACTGATTTTAAAAATAAAATTTTATACTTTAACAGTAAGTATAAGTCCTGAACTCAGATTTCCAAATTTGACTTTAAAACATATGTGAAATGACCAAAATGCCCCTACGGTGCCTAGTTTGGCCATAAATGATAAACCTCACAAATATATGATATCTTGCTGAATTAACTTGATAAAATAAATGTTTTACTGATATTTTTGGACCAGAACCTCAGATTATTATTTAACCTCTTTTATATGCTTTAAAATGACCAAAATACCCCTACGGGGTTTAAATTGGTTTTAAATTCGTTTTGGGCATAATGGAAGATATCCTACTGATATCACAACATAATTTAAGCATAATAACTTATGGAACTTGTACATGACTCTCTTGGTTACCCGTTATGCATATACGCTTTCGGTACGGTTTATGTAACTAGTTTGCATAAATTGGCCGAAACAGGTCAAACCTTATCATTTTTACATCAAAATCCAGAATGTATTTAGTTTACCCATTTTATACAAGTCTTCATACTTGTTGGGGCTGAATCACATTCTAATCCAGTCTTTGCTTAATCTTGCCTTTTGAACCGTAAACCTTTTCGTAAAACTAACCGGTCTAAGTTAAAACTTAAATAAGACCCGTTAGGAATCTAATAGGTTATTAAAACATTCTGATTTGATATACGGCTGAGAATAAAAATTACTTTTAGCTCAGGTAAATACTTTTAACTTATTTTCCGATATACGGTGTAACACCTCGAAAATTCACGTCCTATCATGTATTGACACGTGTCATAAACTTGAACATGTGAAAGAATACTCTAGAGGGACTAAAGTTGACAAACATGAAAAGTATGTGAATATAAGGGTTCAAAATGTTAACAATGGATAAATATACCCTACAATATCCCTACATGATGTTTATACCGTTAAACGAATAAATCATGGATCATACGAAGCTAGTTATGAAAGAAAGTGAGAGATTACAAACTACAGGGGTTAAATATGTCAACATGTTTAAGTTATACCTCTGAGTGACCTTTTAGCAAACCCGAAGCTTTGTAACGGTGAATTATGCTCACTAGAATACATGATAGAAATTTCATAAAGTTTCGTTATCGTATGAGAAAGTTATGATCAAATTCGTATGCGAGGGGTTTAAAGCATAAACGTTGAAAGTTATGACTTTTCGGGTGATAACCAAGTTAACCAAGGGCTTAACAAAGTGGGTATAAGACTTGAAGCCCTTATAAGTCAAGTTAAGGGGCTCAAAATGCAAGAAACAAAGTGTGGTTGACCTTTCGAAGAGCCAAGAGCCAAGGATGCAAACTGAAAAAGCTTTTAAACCTGAAGTCAGGCCTTAAGCGGGCCGCGTAAGACACATTAAGATCTTACGCGGGCCGCGTCAGACCCCCAGATGCAGAAAAACATGAATGTTGGCTGTTCAGCCTTGGAACTGACTTAAGAAGATATTTTCTCATCCATGGGCGACCCCTAAACATTCCTAGGCACTTAGGGACACTTGTGGGTGATCCATGATCAGTTGTAGCCTTAGTTGTCAACAATCTAATGAGATTAAAACACTATATAAAGGCCTCATGTTGCAACCATTGATCACACCTCACTTCTGCATTTCTGGAGCTTAAGAGCAGACCCAAGTCCTTCCTAATCGTGCATAGGACTTCAGTAAGTATGCTTAACCTTTCTTAGTTGAGTTTTTTGCTTAGTTTTAGCTTAAAAGTCAAACCGTCGTAATTAACGGTTGACTTCACGATTAATTACTAATGGTCCAGTGATTAGTCGAATTGAAAGTAGTTATAAGTTGGTAATTATGTGGGCATTAAACCCTTAAAAGGGCTCCCTCTGATTCCCACTCTAACTAGATCAAATGTCGGGTCAAAGTTGTTTATAAAAAGTCAACAAGATATTAATTTGCAATTTAAAACATAATTAACAATGTAGAAGCTTTGCAACCTGTTTTATTACTCTTATAACTTAGTAATTAATGTAAGAGCATGTCTAAGCATGTTCTACCAGACAATTTTCTGTTTAGACCCGGTTCGGAACCGAAAGTCGCAAAAACTTTGACTTTTGCTTTGACTTCAGTTCTGACCCGATTTAGTACGGTTTGGAAATGCCTTAGAGCTTCCTTAGGACCAGGTTACAGGATAGTATAACCCTCTGTGGTTGGATCGTTGATTGTTCGATTCGTTTACACGTTTCCGTTAAATGTTTAATGTTGACCATAATGCCCTTTTGACCATAAAACGAGAATTTTGGAAATATGAAAGGACAATAATCTTTATTAATGATTTATAAACATGTCCCTAAAATTTCACATCAGTTGGAGGTCTAGATTAGGAGTTATGCTCATTAGCGTAATTATAATGCCTTTTAGTAATTAAACGGCGCAATTAGCATAAAGCCTATCTAAACCCAATTTTTGACACCAAACCTTTTACCCACTGATGTAATATAATATTTTGAGATTTTTAAAGATTTTTAATTATTTTTAACCTGCTCATAACCTAAGGTTATGGCATCGATTCGGTAAATACCGATTATACCCTTTTCGGTCATAAAATGAGTTCTACATAATATTTTGACACCAATCCAATTGCTACTGATTTTATATAATAAATAAAGTATTTTGAACTTTATAACCTGATTAGAAAACTCAGATTTCCGGTATAACCCGGAAATCGCTTAAAATGGCTTTTTACGCGTATTAAACGCCTAGATTGGGTTTAAAAACCATTTTGCCATATAAGACTTATTACCAACTGATATGACCTATTAGAATAAATTATTTTACTGATGTATTCGGACCCGAATCTCAGAACTTTATATAATCTCTTTTATAATCTCTAAAATGACCAAAATACCCCTACGGGTCTTAAATTGAGATTAAACTCGTTTTGGGCATAATGGAAGGTATCCTACTGATATCACAACATATTTAAGACATATTGACTTAGGAAACCTGTATATGACTCTTATGATTACCCGTTACGCTTCTTATGCGTTCGGTTCTGTTTATGTAACTAGTTTGCATAAGTTAGCCGAAATGGGTCAAACCCTATCATTTTTATCTCAAAATCCAGAATGTGTTTAAGTTACCCATATTAAACAAGCATACAAGCTTTCCGGGTCAAAACCACATTCTAAACCAGTCTTCGCCTTATCATGCGTTTGAACCGCAACTTTCTTTAAAAACTAACCGGTCTAAGTTTAGGCTTAACTAAAGACCTGTTAGTATTCTAATTGGTTATTTATACCATCATTCCAGACTAGGGCCTTCCAGTAAATTGTACCTATGCTTACTTAAGTGAATACGGCTGAGTTATTATAATTCTTGCTATTTAAGACAGGAGCTAGCTCAGGTAAATACTCTTAACTTATTTTCCCTATACGGGCTTGGGATACGGTATTATAATAATGCCGCTTGGTCGGGTACTGAATGTTTAGTCTTATTGTGATTAAATTATTGAGGTAACCCGCTTTAATCTGTATTGTTTGAAATAAAAGCCTTTAGGGGTTAATGACCGTGTCCCGGATATCCTTGACATCATTGTATTATAAAATGGCCACGCCTTAAGCACGGGGTGTAGGCATACACTGAAAGTTGCTTAAAGGGAAACGGTATCTCACTCTCATGTGGGCTTATACTTGTGGCGTGTCTGTTAATCTTGACTCGGTTTCTACATCGGGCCTTGAACGTACAACGAACATGTAAATCTTTATACAAGATTATAAATATGATTGTCCCAAGTATAAAAGATTAATTTTGCCTTGTGGATTTTAATCAAAGTGTCAAAATATTTTCGTGCCTTGTGCACCTAAACCAATTTTCATAAACATTTCCAAATCAGTCGGTTGAGTGTATTTACCAGTGAAAACTGACGTATTTTCAAAAGTCTAAGTGACAGGTACAAGTACCTAATAGGCTGGAAGCTGCTCAGGACGTTAATAAGGAATCTTGCAAGTTCTAGGCGTCTAAAGTCTGTTGAACAATGTTTATGTTTTAAGATCCGCCTGTGGATCCTTTACTTTCCGTTGTAATACTTGATATTACTTTATATTCGGATTGTAATATACTTATCTCTTGCTTCCGCTGTGCATTTATATATTGTGTTGTTTGACTATGATTATATCAACTACGTCACGATACTCCCCACCGGGCCCACCGGTCAAACGTGGAAATATCGGGGTGTGACAGATTGGTATCAGAGCCAACACTGAGTGAATTAAACGCAAGCCTTTTTATGTTTAATCTCAGTTACCCAGTTGCACATTCTTGAGTCTAGACAAGAACATAGGACTAATCCTAATTCGTTTTATTTTGTCTTTATTTGGTTCCTTTGTTATTTTCTGATTAGCCTTTGCATGGGCAAGTCATTTTCTGTAGAAGTCCCGTCTAGGGCAACCATATACTTGTTTAAATTTTAATGGAATGATTATATTTAAAAATATCATTCCTATATTATAAAATCTACCATTATATAAAATGGCAAAATCTAAAAAGGACAAGACCTAGCCACGTGTTATTTTGAGACAGGGCCAAGACGGTAGTTCCACAATTAAATTCAGATCCTTGTTAACATTTCAAGTTAGGATTGTTCTGCGTTAAATATGAAAAGAGTCTTAAAGGTAAAACCTAGCCTAAATGTCATTATAGACATGGCCAAGACGGTAAAACTTATCCAAAAGATTCCAATCCCTGTTAACATCTGTAAGTATGTTAACATTTTTGGCAAACTGTGAATCGTTAAAGTCACACAGGCCATCTTTAAAACGGGGGTTAATCTAAATTCCCTTATTTGAAATAATCATCCCTTAAGGGTGAAGTGCCTACGGGCTATAATTAACGTCCTCTGAGACTGAAGACAGTAGTAGTCTTTGACTCTCTGTCCACATTTTTGGTAAACTGTGAATCGTTAAAGTCACACAGGCCATCTTTAAAAAGGGGGTTAATCTAAATTCCCTTGTTTGAAATAATCATCCCTTAGTGATGAAGTGCCTATGGGCCAAACTTGTTGTCCGATAAGATAACGACCGTGGTGGTCTCTGACCCCCGTCTAAAGATGTTGGACTACGTCCAAGCATAATAGTTTGTATGATCAATGCGATCCTGACTAATATCATCAAATGAAGATGATCATATTATAAACATCCATAAGTGATGAAATGCCTACGGGCCATACTTATTGTCCTAAGGGACAAAAGACAGTTGATGTCTTTGACTCTCTGTCAAGAAAAGGTAATGAAATATGTTCAAACCTTAATGCCTCGACTCTCTGAAGTCATAGCTTATAAATTTAAAACTGTCCTTGCGACTAGGCCTTTTGCGCCACTTTTATATCCTTAATGTTTTATAACTAGGATAAATTATAATGAAAATGCTAATTAAATATAACTAACAAATTAACCAATATGGTTTATATTACCATGGTTGATGAATCGTCAAAAATGATGATTCCATAATAATCTCTGAATAAATAATTGTCAATATATATGTAGCAATCAAACTACATGGCTGGATCAGATGAGGTTAACAGTCACCCGAGGGAGAATAATGATGCTACCAGAGTTAATATAACTGGTGCGGAACTGCAGGCATTAATAGATGATGCCGTTACACGAGCCCTCGACAGACAGTATGATGAATCAAGTGATACACACTCTAAGACTCTATCTGTGGCTCGTAGTAAGCCCCCTTCTAAATCACATGAGTCAAAGGAAGACGATGTTCATAACTCGTCAAACCAGAGGAGTGTTCCGTCTAGACAGGTTGTGCTTCATCAAGAGGCACCAGTTAAGACCTACTCATATAAATATTTTGTCTCCTGCAAGCCCAGAGACTTCAAAGGAGAAGAAGGAGCCATCGATTGCATGACATGGCTCGAGGAGATGGACACTGTTGTTGACATCAGCGGTTGTGCGGAACAAGATGTTGTGAAATTTGTTTCACAATCTTTTAAAGGAGAAGCTCTAGCTTGGTGGAGGTCACTGATCCAAGCTACGGGGAAGATCCCTTTGTACAACATGACTTGGGATCAGTTCGTTGCTCTTATCAAAGAAAATTACTGTCCTCAACATGAAGTTGAGAAAATTGAGACTGAATTCTTGACATTAGTCATGGAGAACTTAGATTGTCAAGCATACCTTACAAGTTTCAATACCAAGTCTCGATTGGTTCCTTACTTGAACACACCAGAACCAAAGCGAATAGCTCGCTTTATTGGGGGTTTAGCCCCAGAAATAAAGGCCAGTGTGAAAGCATCGAGACCTACTACATTCAGGTCAGCGGCAGATCTGTTGCTATCTCTCACACTCGATGTGG
The DNA here is from genome assembly GCA_030545235.1 of Helianthus tuberosus. Classification (NCBI taxonomy): domain Eukaryota; kingdom Viridiplantae; phylum Streptophyta; class Magnoliopsida; order Asterales; family Asteraceae; genus Helianthus; species Helianthus tuberosus. Next base: position 57,944,366 of record CM060429.1, on the reverse strand, counting down.
TCAGAAACAAGGCTGCCAAAGCCTCTGAAGAGGGAAAGCGTAGAAGGGAGGATGAGAATTCTCATCGCTCCGATAGGAAGACAAAGAGGAACTCTGAGGATAAGAAGAGTTCCGGGTTTAAGGAAGACAGCCAGCAGTCGGGTGAGAAGACCAGGTGTGGAACCTGTCGGAAATACCACCTCGGGAAATGCAGATTTGAATCCCAGCCTCTACCTTGTGGAATTTGCAAGTCTAAGGAACATAAAACCTTGGATTGCAAGAAGTTGAAAGACGCAACCTGTTATGGTTGCAACGAGAAGGGGCATATCAGGACCAACTGCCCTAGGAATCAGAAGAAGCCTGGAGAGGCCAAGAAAGCAAACGCATAAGTCTTCCAGATGAACGCCCAGGAGATGGTGCAGAATGATAACTATATAGCAGGTACCTTTCTTTATCAAGCAACTTATACAGAAATATATTTGATACTAGCACATATGATTCTATAATGAACAATAAATGTTGAGAACTGTTGTCTCCGCTGATTAGGACTCCGGTCATTTAATGCGAGGTAGAAATTGACCGATGATACTTTAGAGAATGCTCCAACAAATCTTAGATTGATATTTTATACCTATTAGGAATCACTCTTTTCTGACATCCTTATGGCAAGCTTTCAAGCTATCCAAATTCATCAATATAATAAAGACAGATGTGACGTTTTGATCCCCTGTCAAAAAGGTGATGGACTCGGTCCAACCCTTAAATGCCATTGATGGTCTTTTATGACCTAGGCTAAGTGATATTGATATATTTTAAAAATAACGTTCATTAAGAATGTTAGTGCCATATTGGCCTGGATAGTTTAATGAAACCATGGTTAGTACATGTTAAGGCCATCAGGGTGATGATTAGCAATTGTTGAATTACAACTAAGTAAATGATTCAATTGGTAATAGGAACCAAATCTTGAGTATGACAAACTCGGATAAGACAACAAGCAATCGTGCCATTGATGATGCGACACATGCTAATGATGCTACAATTGTAAACCTTAGAATTTCCAAAGATGTTCTTCAAACTATGATAGACGCAGTTATTGGAAAAGCTGTGAAGAAGGCTGTGAAAAAGTTCAAGGAGCCAAATGCTACGTGCCCCAAATCTGTCAAAGGAAATATGGCTAAGGATAGAAAACCTAAGAATGATAGCGCTTAAACTCTCCTAAAGAGTGTCAGGAGTAGTCCATATAAATAGTAACGTTGGGTACGTTCTTTAAGTATAAATGCTAAGAATTCTGTTTTAATACGGATACCAATAAATCCTTCATAAATTGTAGGTATATTAGACTTTTAAAATCTATCATAAGAATCCTAGATATTAAGTGTAAGGTAAAGCTTACAGATAGCAAATCATAGGAACCATTTCTTCTGTTCCTGTCAGAAATCTTCAAACATAAAATTCTAAAGTACCCTCTCTCCAGATAAATGCATTCATATGTAATTGATATCTATTTGATCCCTATTGATTACGAATACCAAATGGTATGACAAAAGCGCCATATGAGGATTGGTGTATCTTAATATGTTCCATAGATTGCTTCCATGCCTGATCAGTATGGAGGTTTAATGCATGGAACCACAAAGATATCCCAATGATCATATGGTACTAAAGTCAGCTAATGGCATTCAAAGAAGATATCTAGAAAATAGAAATTTTCCAAATAAATGTTTCCTGGTAAAAGGAACCTGTGGACTCATAACATAAAAGTGTCACTCATTTGACACAAGCGATGGTGGATGAATTGGAGCCTGAGATATGGAAATATCTCTGTAACCTCCTTGTACCTTGATTTTCTCCTGAGATTACCTTGTTTACCTTCTGAGAAGCAAGTAGAGTTAAGATTTATATCCCATATAAGGCTGTATCATTATGAAATTTTCCTAAACGGCTAGTACCATCATTGGAGGAATCACAACCCTGACTAAATAAGTTTTAAAATATAGGTTCTTAAAGCCTAACTCAATATTCTGAAAATTCGGTATTGCTAATTATGAAAGACGATTCATTTTGCTTAGGCATTGTTTACCGCAACCCTAATTAGGCAACAATTAAGAATCGCCATCAGTTGCCCAGGATCGTCGAATTATTCGACTAACGACAAGGATTAGCTATTCCTTAAAGTTAGTTAAGCAGTGGTTGGAATAACCATCCCACCTGAAGATAAGCTTTTCTATAATAGTTGATATGTAAGCATCAAGGCTGCTCCCTTGGAGACCTTGTATAGATGGAATGTTAAACATCTATTGTTAGGACAATAGATTGGTAAGTTCAATTATCAGGATCTGAAAGTTGCATTGGAAACAACAAATAAGATCACGCAAATTCATAATCATCTGTAAGATGCCAGTATTTGGCAGAAAATCAAGGATTAATGAAAATAGCAAACCTCCTAAATTCTTGTTAAGAAATATGGCTCAACAAAAGATATCACCCAGGAAGGGTGTGCCAAATTGTCAAATTTTCAGGCTAGTTAAGCTCTGAATATATAGAACCATTCAAAGGAAATCGAATGTATCAAGATCAAGTATCTTATAAGCTAAAACCTATTTAAGGAGCTTGGCAGAGCTCGCAATACATTGCACACTAGTGACTGAAGGAGGTGTTTCGCCAATAAGTCAAGAAGCACTATCACATAATGATATGCAGACTTATGATGTGATGAGCATCCTGTATCGATTAAGGATCGACAGGTTAAGAAGCTCCAAAATGATACATGTACCTAATATAGGGGTCACTTTGGGAGCTTGGAAAGACTCCAAATATGTGATAGAAGTTAAGTCCATTATGCGACAAAAAGTACTTCCATCATTTTAGCAAATCTCGAGGTCGAGATTTCTTTTAAGGGGGTGAGGATGTAACACCTCGAAAATTCACGTCCTATAATGTATTGACACGTGTCATAAGCTTGAACATGTGAAAGAATACTCTAGAGGGACTAAAGTTGACAAACATGAAAATTATGTGAATATAAGGGTTCAAAATGTCAACAATGGATAAATATACCCTACAATATCCCTACATGATGTTTATACCTTTAGATGAATAAATCATGGATCATACGAAGCTAGTTATGAAAGAAAGTGAGAGATTACAAACTACAGGGGTTAAATATGTCAACATGTTTAAGTTATACCTCTGAGTGACCTTTTAGCAAACCCGAAGCTTTGTAACGGTGAATTATGCTCACTAGAATACATGATAGAAATTTCATAAAGTTTCGTTATCGTATGAGAAAGTTATGATGAAATTCGTATGCGAGGGGTTTAAAGCGTAAACGTTGAAAGTTATGACTTTTCAGGTGATAACCAAGTTAACCAAGGGCTTAACAAAGTGGGTATAAGACTTGAAGCCCTTATAAGTCAAGTTAAGGGGCTCAAAATGCAAGAAACAAAGTGTGGTTAACCTTTCGAAGAGCCAAGAGCCAAGGATGCAAACTGAAAAAGCTTTTAAACCTGAAGTCAGGCCTTAGGCGGGCCGCGTCAGACCCCCAGATGCAGAAAAACGTGAATGCTGGCTGTTCAGCCTTGGAACCGACTTAAGAAGATATTTTCTCATCCATGGGCGACCCCTAAACATTCCTAGGCACTTAGGGACACTTGTGGGTGATCCATGATCAGTTGTAGCCTTAGTTGTCAACAATCTAATGAGATTAAAACACTATATAAAGGCCTCATGTTGCAACCATTGATCACACCTCACTTCTGCATTTCTGGAGCTTCCTGGAGCTTAAGAGCAGACCCAAGTCCTTCCTAATCGTGCATAGGACTTCAGTAAGTATGCTTAACATTTCTTAGTTGAGTTTTTGCTTAGTTTTAGCTTAAAAGTCAAACCGTCGTAATTAACGGTTGACTTCACGATTAATCACTAATGGTCCAGTGATTAGTTGAATTGAAAGTAGTTATAAGTTGGTAATTATGTGGGCATTAAACCCTTAAAAGGGCTCCCTCTGATTCCCACTCTAACTAGATCAAATGTCGGGTCAAAGTTGTTTATAAAAAGTCAACAGGATCCTAATTTGCGATTTAAAACATAATTAACAATGTAGAAGCTTTGCAACCTGTTTTATTACTCTTATAACTTAGTAATTAATGTAAGAGCATGTTTGACCCGACAATTTTCTGTTTAGACCCGGTTCGGAACCGAAAGTCGCAAAAACTTTGACTTTTGCTTTGACTTCAGTTCTGACCCGATTTAGTATGGTTTGGAAATGCCTTAGAGCTTCCTTAGGACCAGGTTACATGATAGTATAACCCTCTGTGGTTGGATCGTTGATTGTTCGATTCGTTTGCACGTTTCCGTTAAATGTTTAATGTTGACCGTAATGCCCTTTTGACCATAAAACAAGAATTTTGAAAATATGAAAGGACAATAATCTTTATTACTGATTTATAAACATGTCCCTAAAATTTCACATCAGTTGGAGGTCTAGATTAGGAGTTATGCTCATTAGCGTTATTATAATGCCTTTTAGTAATTAAACGACGCAATTAGAATAAAGCCTATCTAAACCCAATTTTTGCCACCAAACCTTTTACCCACTGATGTAATATAATATTTTGAGATTTTTAAAGATTTTTAATTATTTTTAACCTGCTCATAACCTAAGGTTATGGCATCGATTCGGTAAATACCGATTATACCCTTTTCGGTCATAAAATGAGTTCTACGTAATATTTTGACACCAATCCAATTGCTACTGATTTTATATAATAAATAAAGTATTTTGAACTTTATAACCTGATCAGAAAACTCAGATTTCCGGTATAACCCGGAAATCGCTTAAAATGGCTTTTTACGCGTATTAAACGCCTAGATTGGGTTTAAAAACCATTTTGCCATATAAGACTTATTACCAACTGATATGACCTATTAGAATAAATTATTTTACTGATGTATTCAGACCCGAATCTCAGAACTTTATATAATCTCTAAAATGACCAAAATACCCCTACGGGGCTTAAATTGAGATTAAACTCGTTTTGGGCATAATGGAAGGTATCCTACGGATATCACAACATATTTAAGACATATTGACTTAGGAAACCTGTATATGACTCTTATGATTACCCGTTACGCTTCTTACGCGTTCGGTTCGGTTTATGTAACTAGTTTGCATAAGTTAGCCGAAACGGGTCAAACCCTATCATTTTTATCTCAAAATCCAGAATGTGTTTAATTTACCCATATTAAACAAGCATACAAGCTTGCCGGGTCAAAACCACATTCTAAACCGGTCTTCGCCTTATCATGCGTTTGAACCGTATCTTTCTTTAAAAACTAACCGGTCTATGTTTAGGCTTAACTAAAGACCCGTTAGTATTCTAATTGGTTATTTATACCATCATTCCAGACTAGAGCCTTCCGGTAAATTGTACCTACACTTACTTAAGTGAATACGGCTGAGTTATTATAATTCTTGCTATTTAAGACAGGAGCCAGCTCAGGTAAATACTCTTAACTTATTTTCCCTATACGGGCTTGGGATACGGTATTATAATAATGCCGCTTGGTCGGGTACTGAATGTTTAGTCTTATTGTGATTAAAGTATTGAGGTAACCCGCTTTAATCTGTATTGTTTGAAATAAAAGCCTTTAGGGGTTAATGACCATGTCCCGGATATCCTTGACATCATTGTATTATAAAATGGCCACGCCTTAAGCACGGGGTGTAGGCATACACTGAAAGTTGCTTAAAGGGAAACGGTATCTCACTCTCATGTGGGCTTATACTTGTGGCGTGTCTGTTAATCTTGACAAGGTTTCTACATCGGGCCCTGAACGTACAACGAACATGTAAATCTGTATACAAGATTATAAATATGATTGTCCCAAGTATAAAAGATTAATTTTGCCTTGTGCATTTTAATCAAAGAGTCAAAATATTTCCGTGCCTTGTGCACCTAAACCAATTTTCATAAACATTTCCAAATGAGTCGGTTGAGTGTATTTACCAGTGAAAACTAACGTATTTTCAAAAGTCTAAGTGACAGGTACAAGTACGTAATAGGCTGGAAGCTGCTCAGGACGTTAATAAGGAATCTTGCAAGTTCTAGGCGTCTAAAGTCTGTTGAACAATGTTTATGTTTTAAGATCCGCCTGTGGATCCTTTACTTTCCGTTGTAATACTTGATATTACTTTATATTCGGATTGTAATATACTTATCTCTTGCTTCCACTGTGCATTTATATATTGTGTTGTTTGACTATGATGATATCAACTACGTCACGATACTCCCCACCGGGCCCACCGGTCAAACGTGGAAATATCGGGGTGTGACATACGGGCTTGGGATACGGTATTATAATAATACCGCTTGGTCGGGTATGAAATCATTTAGTCGAATTGTGATTAATAAATTGCATAACCCATTTTAATCTGTCTTGTTTGATGCAATGCCTTTGGGGGGTTAATGACCGTGTCCTGGATATCCTCGGCTCATTCATTTGAAATGGCCACGACTTAAGCACGTTGTGTAGGCATACACGTGACAGTTGCGTATGTATAAACGGTATCTCACTCGTAAGGAAACTCCTTGTGGGCCTATACTTGTGGTGTGTCTATTAATCTTATACCGGCTCTTCTATTCCGGTCCTGAACGGACGACAAACATATAAATCTGTATACAAGATTATTTTTAAATAATTGTCCCAAGTTATAAAAGATTTTATGCCTTGTGGATCCAAACCAATTTTATAAATACTTTTCAAAAGAGTCAGTTAATTGTATTTACCAGTGTAAACTGACATATTTTTCAAAAAGGTTAAGTGCAGGTACTACGCGTAATGGGCTGGACACTCCTGAGTATTAAATAAAGAGTCTTGCAAGCTTTTAATACTTAAAGTCTGTCGAACAATGTTTTCTTTCTGTTTTAGATCCGCCTATGGATCCACATACAACTGTTGTGTAATATTTTATTATAATTTCAAATTCGGTTTGTAATATTATTTTAGACTTCCGCTGCGCATTAAACTGTGATTAATTGTCTATGATGATATCAACTATGTCACGATACTCCCCACCGGGTCCACCGGTAATACGTGGAAATATCGGGGTGTGACAGGTTGGTATCAGAGCCAACATTGAGTGAATTAAACACTAGCCATTTGTGCTTAATCTCAATGACACAGTTTGCACATTCATTGACTACCGAGTCTAGGCAAAGGACTTAGGATAAATCCTAATCTTAATTGTTTTCGTCTTTTGTTGTTTTCTTTTGTTTTGACGGGTTCCAAAGACAAAATGCCGCCAAGAGTAAGGGGTAGAGGTGGAAGAGGAAATGCACCAATGACTGCAAGAAATGACCAGGAAGCCGGGCCATCCCATCGACGAACACCATCAGCGAACCTTAGCTCTAGTCCTCATGATGATTGGAGAACTTATTTAGAACCTGCGAGACGCTCTGTCTCGCTCAGTTCCTCTCCATCCTATCTGATTCATTCGGGCTGCATCAGAACAACGAGTCCGACCATTCTCACCATTCCTTCATACCCTTGCAGTGATCGGGTTCGCACCATGCCTTCCAAGAGCCGACCCCATACTTCCAGAGCCGATTCAATCCGATGAACCAGGTACAAGAACCAGAGGGTCCAAACCCTTTGGGACCAGCTGACCACTATCCTGAGATGCAGGATATGGATGTGGACAAGGATCCAGATCCCGAGCTACCACCGACTGGGACGCCGACGCATCCCATCGATATATCAAGCGGATCATCCTTCTATGGATCGCCTTACAGGGGCCCAGGCATTTTTGCTGAAAGATGGGCTACATACAAGTGAGAGTATACTCCCCCTCACAACCCACCTCCACAACAGCAGAAGGATCCCCTAGAGGATCCACATTTCGAGGCGGTCACGCCACCGCCACCGCCACCACGAGAACAGCAACTGCCTCCAGAACCACCAAGGCGAAGAAGAACAGTTGCACGGATGTCCGTACGTAGGGGGTTCCACTTCAGCACCCCCCAACACTCCAGCAACAGCAACTACCCGCCGCTGTATGAAGACCCGCAAATGGGTGGGCCTTCAAACCCAGTTTCTGAAGTCGACTCTGCACCAGTCGCACCAGCACCACAAATGGGTTATGATAACCCAATTCCTTCTTACCCAGGTGCAGCTGGGTACAACCCGTTCGAGCCACAAGCTTATTCGAGTTATAATTACAACAATGCCCTTGCCGTTGACCCATACCTTGAAGCGGTAAACTACAATGCTCTTTACCCTGGACCCTATCCAGCTACGTACCCAACTGGGTACCCAGCGTATGGGTATCAATACCCACCACCTCCTCAACCTCAGTAGCAGCAGCCGCCGTAGCCGCCACAGATTCAACCACCACAGCAGCAGGAAATTCTTCAGCGGTTGCACGAGGTGGAGCAACAGGTACATGTGGAGCGTAGAAGCCGCCGGGGTCTACTAAAGGGTTTGGCAAACCTTATAAAGGGGAAGAAGAAGAGGGATTATTGAAATTCCTTATTTATTTGTTTTGTAATTCTTATTTTCATTTAAGTCCCTGTGTGGACATTTTATTTATGTACTTGGTCCCTGCATGGACTTATCTTTCTTATTTCTGTCCCTGCGTGGACAATGTTATTTATTTAAAAGTCCCATTTAGGGCAATTATGTACTTCTTTCAATTTATGGAATGTTTCATTTCTAAAAATTGTTGTCATTATATATATACATATATATATGCATGTACTATATAAAACAAATCAAAATATCATTCCAATTTACAATTGATCTGCCATTCAATATTAAAAGAAAATCTTAAAGGTAAAAACCTAGCCCATATGTCATTTTAAGATATGGCCATGATGGTAATTCCTTTTAAGAAAATAAATCTTTGTTAACATCTGAAAACATGTTAGCACTCCTGACAACTGTGATACGATAAAATCACACTTGTCATCTTCATATTGGGTTCTTCCAATCCCTTATTTAGCCTAATGATTTAGAAATCATGAGTTCAAATCATCAATTAAGATGATCATATATTAAACATCCATTAGTGATGAAGTGCCTACTGGCCACACTTATTGTCCTATAAGACAAAAGACAGTTGTAGTCTACGATTCCCTGTCAAGAAAAGGTAATGAACTATGTTCAAACCTTAATGCTTTGATCTTATAAGATCACGAATTATAATTTAAAACTGTCCTTGTGACTAGGCCATTTGTGCCACTCTAATATCCTTAATGATTATAACTGGGATTAATTATAATTTAAATAAATATAATCATCGAATTAACCAAATATGGTTTATAATTACCATGGTTAATAAATCGTCAAAAATGAATATTCCATAATAAACCTCTGAACAAACGATTGTCAACTGTTTTATAGAAATCAAGCTTCAGCATGTCTGAATCAGAAGAGGTTAACAGTCATCCCAGAAAGAGAAATGATAACACCCGAATGAATGTAACGGGTGCAGACTTACAAGCAATGATAGATAATGCGGTCACTCGAGCCATTGATCGACAATTCAAAGAACCAAGTAATACTCGCTCGAAGACTCTATCTGTGGCTCATAGTAAGCCCCCTTCTAAAACACATGAATCAAAGAAGGACAATTCTCATCATTCCTCGAATCAGAAAAGTATCATATCCAAGCAAGTTGTGCTTAATTAGGAACCACGTGTTAAGACTTGTTCTTACAAATACTTCGTCTCATGCAAGCCACGGGACTTCACAGGAGAAAAAGGAGCCATTGACTGTATGACATGGCTAGATGAAATGGATACTGTGGTTGATATCAGTGGTTGTGCGGAACAAGATATTGTGAAGTTTGTTTCACAATCATTTAAAGGAGAAGCATTGGCTTGGTGGAGATCGTTGGTTCAAGCCACAGGGAAAATCCCACTTTATAACATGTCTTGGGAATAATTTGTGGCATTGATCAAGGATAACTTCTGTCCTCAGCATGAAGTGGAAATGATTGAAACCGACTTCTTAACTCTGGTCATGAAGAACTTGGATTGTCAGGCATACCTTACAAGCTTTAACACCATGTCCCGATTGGTTCCTTATTTGGTCACAGCGGAACCGAAGCGCATAGCAGGTTTTATTGGAGGTCTAGCTCCAGAAATCAAGGGAAATGTGAAAGCATCCAGACCTACCACCTTTAGGTCAGTGGTTGATATGTCTTTATCTCTTACACTTGATGCGATTAGGCAAAGGTCGCTTAAGAGTTCTGATAAAGGGAAAAGGAAACGTGAAGATGAGAACTCACGTCGCTTTGATAAGAAACGAAAAGGGAACTTTGAGCACAAGAAGGGTTCTGGGTTTAAAAAGGATACCCAGCAAACTAGGGAGAAGCCCAAGTGTAAAATCTGCCAGAAGCACCATTTCGAGAGGTGCAGACTCGAATCACGATCACAATCGCAGTCGCAGTCAAGGCCTATTGGATGTGGGATCTGCAGGTCCAAAGAGCATAAGACTTTGGAATGCAAGAAGTTGAAGGATGCAACCTGTTATGGTTGCAACGAAAAGGGGCACATAAAGACTAACTGCCCGAAGAATCCAAAGAAGCCCGAGGAGGCTAAAAAGACCAATGCTAGGGTCTTCCAAATGAATGCTCAGGAGGCAGTTCAGAATGACAATGTTATAACAGGTACATTCCTTATCAATGATGTTTATGCTAGAGTGTTGTTTGATTCAGGTGCAGACAAGTATTTTGTAGACAATAAATTTTGTAAACTATTAAATCTGCCTGTTAAGACTCTAAGCGTTAAATATGAAGTAGAATTGGCCGATGGTACAATAGAGACTGCTTCAACAATCTTAGATGGATGTTTTATATCCATTATGAATCACTCTTTTCCGTTGTCCTTGCTCCCATTGAAATTGGTAGGATTCGATATAGTGATAGGCATGGATCGGTCGTATCGTAACTGTTTTGGTCAAAAATTACCTAAGCAATTAAGTGATCAAATTAGTTTTGTGAGGTAGTGTGCTAGTAATACTTTGTGAAAAATATGTTGGTTTGTTAGTTTGCAAAAACAGTTTCAGGATACGGCTCAGGATATCGAGCTGTATCTATAATCAAATAATGAGCAAAAATGTAAAGGTTGACACGTGATGTACGAGGAAAGCCCTTGATCAATATAGATCTCCGGCATAAAACCTCGGGAGCTGACAATCGTCGGCTGCCTTGTTCTTCTTATTGCTTGAATAACACGATACAGTACAGGATATGATACGGATCAACTAAGTGTTACAATGCGATCCTAGTACAAGTGTGAGTGTTTGTGAGTGTTTGCAGCTAGTAGAGAGCAAGAGTGTTCAAGAAATTGTGTGTGTCCTATTTGATCCGATCATTCCTTTATATAGTAAAAGAAATAACTAACTATGCTAAAAATCCGGGATATTATGCTAAAAATCCGGGATACTGAGATTATTTCCTTTCTGAACATTGCAAGGCTGTTTCAACTCGTTTTCCACGCGCATACCAACTATAACTCCGGGATTTAAGCTCCTATAACCATTACAACATTAATAGCATTGACCAATCATCCATAACTCCCATAAAATACGCCTTTCTTCAATGCTGACCATTACAAGAGCTATTCTTCCGCCATCAACGTCCTTATCCTGACCAATTTGAGCGGGTCTTCAGGATGACTTGGTCCTCATGAACGTTAGTCCCTTGTAACCAACGTTTACAAGCAAATTGTTAGTAACAGTCAGGATACTGCCTCAGGATGTTACCAATATCTTGGTCCGGTATCCTGATCGTAATCAGCTATCATAAAATCAAGATATAGTATCAGGATATGGGCTCAGAATTTCACCCATAACAATTGTCCCCAAAAATATAACTGTTGGATATCCTGATTCTGATGGATATATTTTTTAGTCATTCCAACATGTCTGGTAAGGATATCTGTTTCAAATATACTGAACCTGTACACATATACTGAACCTGTATCTTGGTTAGTTCGTCTGTATTTTGTAGGGTCTAAATTATCTAGTTGTCCTGCACTTAGAACATTTCTAATTTCCTGCAAGTAGAATAGTTTGACGACTGAAGGTGGAGGGATCCTGTGTTTCCAGGATAAAACCTTCAACTGTTTATGTAAATATGCTTTAAAAACTTAATTGTGTTCTTGGTGGACGGGTCTCTTTTTGAGACGAAACCAAGAATACAATCTTTTGGATTAATAATAATAAACTGACCTTTTAGTCTTATTTATTATGTTTTTATTTTGAAAGGTATGTTTTGAATATCCTGATCAAATATCCTGGTCAGGATACTAATGAAATGTCTTCTAAATGTTAGACAAAACTTGGTTGAATATGACTTTTTAGAAAACTTAGATCATTTAGATAAGGTTTTCGAGACTTAAAGAATAATAAATCATACCAGAAACACTTAGGCAATAATTTCCAACCTTAACCTTTGAATCCTTTGCAATGTCCCCGGCATGGATGTCCGCTGTCTGTGCAGGATATTGCATCAGTGCATGACATATTTGAGTATTTCTTTACTTAGTGATTAAACTTCGTAGCTTCTTATCCACAAAAGAACGTGTGCAATCACAGCTTGTCATATCTTTGCCATCTTGTTAAAAACTTTAGTTTTACTGGGGATAAACCCTTAATGTACTGGGGATAAACCCTTAGTATCCTGGGGAAAATCCCAAATTTTCGTGCACTACAGGCGGGAGTGTATAAACTCCAAGACTTAGAAAGGTGAAAACCTTTAAACCTTAGAGAGTATGAAAATACCCTTTCGCGAGAGAGGGAGATCAATCCTCATATACCTTAAGGATCCAGGGTATAGCCAACAGTAACGAAATTGTCAGCCACTTTTACATGAACTGGTCCCGCCACCTTGAACTATCCCTGGATAACTTGCGCTCCAGGCGGGGTGTTTAAACCCAATTCGTGAGAAAGGTGAATACCTTTAAACCTGTGAAGGGATCAGGATCCCTTAAACGTGAGAGAGGGGGCCAATCCTCTAATCTTTCGAAGTATCCTGAGTGTGTATCCTGGAGCTATATCCCGAAGCATATTCTGCAAAACAACCTTAAACTAAGGTGGGTGTTAGCTTGGCTAACACCCCTCCGATGCTTAAGTTAGTATTGGGTTCAAATAAAATAAATTATATTTAAAAGAGACATAATTCATACCATCTTGAGTTAGAAATTAAATTCTAAACTCACTTGAAATAGGCTTTGAGATGTATAGCATTCCAGGATCTTGGTAGTATATCCCCCTCCATATTCTTAAGCTGGTATGCTCCTTTTCAGGATTCCGATTCAATCTCATAGGGTCCTTCCTACTTTGGAGCCAACTTTCCATCAGCAGGATTCGTAGTATTCTGAAAAGCTTTCCTTAACACCCAATCTCCGACTTGGAACCTTCTAGTCCTTATATTCTTGTTATATGCTCTGGATATCCTCTGTTGATATGCCGCCATCCTTAGCTTTGCGGATTTGATTCAGGATCCCGTAGGCTTGATCTAGATGTCGGTATCACCATTTCTGTCGGGATCACTGCTTCTGCCCCAAATACCAAAGAAAATGGGGTTTGCCCAGTAGCATTCTTCACAGTTGTTCTATCAGCCCATAGGACAAATGGTAGTTCCTCTGCCCATTTTCCTTTTTTGGCACCTAACCTCTTCTTTAAATTGTTGATGATTATCTTGTTCGAGGATTCTGCTTGTCCATTTGCTTGAGCATGCACTGGTGTTGACGTAATCATCTTAATTCCCTAACTCTTGCAAAAGTCAGTAGTTCTTTAGCTGATGAATTGAGAGCCATTGTCACAAACTATCTCAGCTGGTACCCCAAATCTGGTCAGGATATACCTCTTTATGAAGGATACCACTTCTTGATCCCTGACTTGAACAAAGGCCTCGGCTTCGACCCACTTGGAGAAATAATCTGTCATTGCTAGCATAAAAACCTTTCCTCCTGGAGCCTTTGGAAGTTTTCCCACTATGTCCATTCCCCATTTCATAAACGGCCAAGGGGATACGATAGGATATAATGGTTCTGCTGGCTGATGCGGGATGTTGCCGTGTCTTTGACATGCATCGCATTTCTGAGCATACTCCGCGACATCCTTTCTCATGGTCGGCCAGTAATATCATGTTCTCAACACCTTCGAGAACAGAGATCTGCCCCGAGTATGGTTGCCACAGTCTCCTTCGTGTATATCCTGAAGTACCTCCTTGGTTTCAGGATCTTCCAAGCACCTTAGGTACGGACCTGCAAGGGATTTCTTATACAAAATATTATTTATAATAGTAAAACGAGATACCTTCATCCTAAAAGCCTTAGGATTTGCATCCTTTGGGATATCTCCTTCTTGAAGATACTTCACAATTGGAGTCATCCAGGATTCAGGATCCTTCTCAGGATATCCATCACCAGGATCCTGGATACATGCTACTTCTTTATCCTGAGATCTGAAATGTTCCATTGCAAGATACAAGATGTGCACTATTGGTATTTGAGTTCCCTTCGGTATCCTGACAGTAGATCCTAAGTTTTCTAGAGCGTCAGCTTCAGCATTCTTTTCTCTTGGTACCTGTTTAAATATAAAAATTTCGAAATATCCTGCTAATTTTTTTAACAATTTCAAGATATTCAGCTAACTTTTCGCCTTTTACTGCATAAGATCCATTGAAATGGTTAGTAATCAACAGGGAATCAACATATACTTGTAAATATCTAATATTCATATTTTTAGCTAATTCTAATCCTGCTATCAGAGCTTCATATTCTGCTTCATTATTAGTGGCAGGAAACTCACATCTAATAGCCTGGGGTAATATGTCCCCCTGTGCCGATTTTAGTAGTATACCCAAACCTACACCTCTTACATTAGATGCACCATCGGTGTATAGTGTCCAAGATTCTATATTTTCTCCTAGTTGTTGCACTTCTAGGTCTACTTCATTTTGAATATCACTACTGAAATCAACCACAAAGTCAGCTAAGGCCTGAGACTTTATGGCATTTCTAGGTTCATATATTAAATCATAGGCACTTAATTTTACTGACCACTTAGTCATCCTACCTGACATCTCGGGTTTCCTAAGCACATTTTTAACAGGATAGTTGGTTTTAACATGAATCCTATGTGTTTCAAAATAATGTCTAAGTTTTGTTGACGCCATAACTAGGGCTAATATCATTTTTTCTAGATGAGAATATATAGTTTCAGCATCTAATAAACTTTTACTAACGTAATAGACAGGATACTGCTGACCTTCATGATCCTTTACAAGGACAACACTTACTGCATTCCCTGATACTGCGAGATATAGGGATATTGGTTCACCATCCTCAGGCTTCAATAATAGAGGTGCGGTTGAAAGATATTGCTTTAATTCCTGTAGGGCTGCTTCATGCTTTTCTCCCCACTCGAACCTCCTATTCTTCTTCAGGATATCGTAGAATTCCTTGCATTTTTCCGAGGATCTTGATATAAATCTGTTTAATGCTGCTACTCGCCCTGTTAATCTTTGAACATCTTTCATATTTGAAGGTAACTTGATATCCAAGATAGCTTTAATCTGCTCCGGGCTTGCTTCTATCCCCCTTTTAGTCACCATGTATCCTAAAAACTTTCCTGCCCCCACTCCAAAATGGCACTTGGCAGGATTTAGTTTCATATTATACTGGTCTATGATATCAAATGCTCCTTTAATATCCTGGAGATGATCCTCAGCCTTCTTGGATTTGACTACCATATCGTCAATGTACACCTCCATGGTGTCCCCCAGTTTGTCTTTAAACATCATGTTCACCAATCTCTGGTACGTTGCACCTACATTTTTTAAACCAAAGGGCATAGCAGTGTAACAATAAATACCTGTTGGCGTCATGAAGGCAATATCCTCCTGGTCTGAAGGTTCCATTTGGATCTGCTGGAATCCTGAGGATGCATCCATGAAGGTTAACATCTCATGACCGGCAGTGGCATCCACCATCGAGTCTATATGAGGCAGAGGGAATGGGTCTTTAGGACATGCTTTGTTTAAGTCTGTGTAATCTACACAAACTCTCCATTTCCTATTCTTCTTTTGAACCACGACCACATTTGCTAGCCACTTGGGAAATTTGACTTCCCTGATCATCTTGGACTTCAATAGTCTTTCAACCTCTTCTTGAATAATTATGTTTCGTTCTGGAGCAAACTTCCTTCTCTTTTGTTGAACGAGCTTGAAAGATCTGTCAATCCCAAGTTTATGAGTTATAATATCTTTCGATATACCTGTCATGTCTTCGTGTTTCCATGCAAACGTGGATATCCTGCATTTCAAAAAGTTAGTAAGCTGATCCTCAATATCCTGAGGGATATTGGCCCCTACAAGCACCGAGATATCTGGATTATCCTGATCCAGGATAACTTTCTTAACATCCTGCTCCGAAGCTTCCACGATATCCTGGGCTTGTATCTTTAATTGCTATCCTGCCTGGGATTTTCTCGAGGCCTTCATTGAAGAGGAGTAGCACTCCTTCGCCTCTTGTTGGTCACTTTCAACTTTGACTACCCCCCAAGGAGTAGGGATCTTGACACACTGATAATAGGTGGAAGGTACAGCTTTCATATCGTGAATCCATGGTCTGCCCAATATAATATTATAGAAGGATAATGAATCCATGACACAAAACCGTTGCATCGAGTTTACTCCTTCGACATATACGGGCAGTTTTATCTCCCCAACAGTATTCTTTGCTTCTCCACTAAACCCTACAAGCACAATGGACTTTGAGGTAATCTCCATCTCGGGGATGTTCATTCTCTTCAGGGTTTCCAATTGGATGATGTTGACTGAGCTGCCATTGTCCACCAGTATCCTGCGCACAAAATGATTAGCAACATATAAAGTTATTACCAAAGCATCATGATGAGGATCCTGGACAGTATCCCTGTCATCACTGTCGAACATGATCACTTTATCAGTTGTGAGGGTTGACATCCTGGTTGGCTTATCTCCCCTTTCTTCCTTAGCCTCTTTTGCATGTCTTTTTGCAGCAGAGTATGAAGTCCCACAAATGTCGGATCCTCCTGAAATAAAGTTAATTATCTTGGCATCTGCAGGAGGTGATGCTGCACGTTCAGGATCCTTCTCAGTATCCTGACCCTTATTCTTCTTTCTTCCCAGAAGATCCTTCAGATATCCCTTGCTTAGGAGATAGCTTATTTCTTTCCTCAGAGCAATGCAATCCTCAGTAACATGCCCAAAATACTCATGGAAGGCACACCACTTGGACTTATCCTTCCAATCAGCTTTTTGTTGGTTCTTCCTAGGCCATCTTGCTTTGTCTCCTAAACCCTGCATAGCATACATTAGTTCAGGTATATTAACAGAAAAACAATATTCTGATAACTCAAGATACTCCTCAGGATCCTTGTTTTCGACAGCATTCACTTTCTTGCTGTCATTCCTGCCATATGGCTTAGAGCGGTATGGCTTATATGAGGATTCTGACTTCCTGTTAGTTGATTCGTATATTGAGGATGAATTCATCCTCTCTTGCATTTTCTTGTCATCTTCAAGCCTAATATATCTCAAAGCCCTGTTTCGAGCTTCGTCTAAGTTCCTGCAAGGATTCATCACAAGATTCTGATAAAACTGGGAATCCTTTTGTAGCCCCATCTTGAATGCTTGGACTGCTGTAGCAACATCAAGGTGTGGGATGTCCAAGGATTCCCTGCTGAATTTGTTCACATAATCCCTTAGGGATTCTTGAGGTCCCTGTGTTATCCTGTAGAGGTCACTTGTTAGTTTTTCAAAGCTTCTACTGCAAGAAAACTGACTATTAAACAAATTAACTAAATGAGCAAATGATGTAATTGAATAAGGTGGAACATTTAGAAGCCATTTCAAGGCAGATCCTGTTAGAGTAGAGCCAAAGCCCTTGCACAAGCATGCTTCTTTAAGATCCGGCGGGATAAGGTTAGTCTCCATCCTTTCCCTATACTGGGCAATATGCTCCTCAGGATCCGTCGTCCCATCATACAGCTTCATGTTAGGAGTCTGGAATCTCTTTGGGATTTCTGCATCACAAATGCGGTGAGCAAAGCGGGATATGTTGTGACTATCCCAGGATACTTTTGGTATAGGCTGCACTATCCCAGGCACACTTGATATCATATCCTTCAACTTTTGAAGCTCTCTGGTTATCACTGATGTCACACCTGCATCCTGCAATGATCCAAGATTATTAGTAACAGGGATACTGGTGCTAATAGACAAGTTACCAGCTTGGTGATTCTGGCTATATCCTGGGGCGCATCCTGGAGCATATCCTGGATCCCTCACAGTCGACATCCTGGTCGAAGAGGGTATCTCAGGAATATGACTTCGGGAATGGCTAGGCACAATAATCCCCCTGTTATCCTTAGCATATACTGCAGAACTGAAGTTCAAAGCTCTTGGTTGCAAGGGAGTGACAGTATCCTCAGCGGGCCTGCTTGAGCTGGATTTCAAGAGTTGTATCTCTCTTATCAGCATTTGGTTGGTCTCCTGCTGCTGCCTCATTTGTTCCTGTACACTACCAAATAAAGTTAGAATTTCTTCATTAGAGGCCAAAACAGGACCAGATCCCTGAATATTCTGAGTGGGAATAACATTCCGAGCCACATGAATTTCGGTTCCTTGTGAAGAGGCTTGCGTTCTCGGAGGAGGTGGTGGAAGCATCGAACCAACTGTTGTAGAGGTTGTAGCAGACACGGTGGAAGAGCTCATGTTTGATCTCGAGGCCATTGAAAATAGTGTAGCAAAAATTTTTGAAAATAGAAAACCAAGTAACGATTTTACTAAAGTTTTTAGTAAAAATAGCACCACTTGCCCCACGGTGGGCGCCAAGTTGTTTTGGTCAAAAATTACCTAAGCAATTAAGTGATCAAATTAGTTTTGTGAGGTAGTGTGCTAGTAATACTTTGTGAAAAATATGCTGGTTTGTTAGTTTGCAAAAACAGTTTCAGGATACGGCTCAGGATATCGAGCTGTATCTATAATCAAATAATGAGCAAAAATGTAAAGGTTGACACGTGATGTACAAGGAAAGCCCTTGATCAATATAGATCTCCGGCATAAAACCTCGGGAGCTGACAATCGTCGGCTGCCTTGTTCTTCTTATTGCTTGAATAACACGATACAGTACAGGATATGATACGGATCAACTAAGTGTTATAATGCGATTCGAGTACAAGTGTGAGTGTTTGTGAGTGTTTGCAGCTAGTAGAGAGCAAGAGTGTTCAAGAAATTGTGTGTCTCCTATTTGATCCGATCATTCCTTTATATAGTAAAAGAAATAACTAACTATGCTAAAATCCGAGATATTATGCTAAAAATCTGGGATACTGAGATTATTTCCTTTCTGAACGTTGCAAGGCTGTTTCAACTCGTTTTCCACGCGCATACCAACTATAACTCCGGGATTTAAGCTCCTATAACCGTTACAACATTAATAGCATTGACCAATTATCCATAACTCCCATAAAATACGCCTTTCTTCAATGCTGACCGTTACAAGAGCTATTCTTCCGCCATCAACGTCCTTATCCTGACCAATTTGAGCGGGTCTTCAGGATGACTTGGTCCTCATGAACGTTAGTCCCTTGTAACCAACGTTTACAAGCAAATTGTTAGTAACAGTCAGGATACTGCCTCAGGATGTTACCAATATCCTGGTCCGGTATCCTGATCGTAATCAGCTATCATAAAATCAAGATATAGTATCAGGATATGGGCTCAGAATTTCACCCATAACAGTAACCAAGCCCAAATTGTATGTGATAAGAAGCAAGTGCTTATCAAGACTCCTTATGATGAGCCATTAACAATTCAGGGAGATACGCAGTATGGGTTGCCTAAGCAAGTATCTATGCTTAAGGCATCAAGATGTTTAAAGAAATGTTGTGTCATTTACATGGCATAGGTAACCATTGATGAACCAAAGCCCAAGATCGAAGATATCCCTGTTATTTCTGAATATCCAGACGTTTTTCTTGAAGAACTACCTGGTTTACCTCCAGATAGGCAAGTGGAGTTCAGAATCGATATCATTCCTGGAGCAGCACCAGTTACAAGAGCACCTTATCGGCTAGCACCGACAGAAATGAAGGAATTAAGAACATAATTGGATGATTTGTTAGAAAAAGGTTTTATTCAACCAAGCTCATCTCCTTGGGGAGCGCCCATTCTATTCGTAAATATGAAAGATGGCTCGATGCGTCTATGCATCGATTATCGCGAGCTGAACAAAGTTACAATCAAGAACCGATATCCGTTGCCCAGGATCGACGATTTGTTCGATCAGCTCCAAGGAGCAAGTTACTTCTCCAAGATTGATCTAAGGTCAGGTTATCATCATTTGAAGTTCAGAACCGAAGACGTGCACAAGACCGCATTCAGAACATGATATGGACACTACGAGTTCTTAGTGATGCCTTTCGGGCTCACTAATGCACCTGCAGCTTTCATGGATCTCATGAATCGCGTTTGCAAGCCGTATCTAGACAAGTTTGTCATTGTCTTTATTGATGACATACTTATTTATTCAAAGAGTCGAGCCGATCATGAAAGACATCTCCGGTGTATCCTCAAACTTCTGCAGCAAGAAAAGCTCTACGCCAAGTTTTCCAAATGTGAGTTTTGGCTTCGTGAAGTCCAATTTCTTGGACATGTGGTAAGTGAGCGTGGTATCCAGGTGGATCCCGCTAAGATTGAAGCAATTATGAATTGGCAAGCGCCTAAAACAACTACATAAATTCGCAGCTTCTTAGGTCTAGCAGGTTACTATAGACGTTTAATTGAAAACTTTTCAAGGATTGCCGCACCTCTAACATCGCTAACTCGCAAGAATGTAAAGTTTGATTGGGGTCCCAAGCAACAAGAATCTTTTGAGATTCTTAAGCAGAAATTAAGCAATGTTCCTGTGTTGACATTGCCAGAAGGAATTGAAGAGTTTGTTGTGTACTGCGACGCATCGCACACCGGTATGGGTTGTGTGCTCATGCAGAAGGGCAAGGTCATTGCCTATGCATATCGTCAATTAAAGGTGCACGAAAAGAACTACACCACCCATGATTGGAATTGGGTTCCATTGTATTTGCACTAAAGCTTTGGAGGCACTATCTTTATGGAACCAAGTGCATGATTTATTCTGATTATAAGAGCCTTTAGCATCTGTTTAATCAAAAAGACCTTAACATGAGATAATGTCGTTGGATGGAAACGCTAAACGATTATGATTGTGAAATCCGATATCATCCAGGTAAAGCGAATGTAGTCGCTGATGCTTTAAGCAGGAAGGAAAGGATCAAACCTATCAGGATCAATGCCAAAAGCATTAAACTAAAGAACAACTTGAATGAAAGGTTGTTAGCCGCTCAAAAGGAGGCTGTATTAGAGACTAACTATCCGAATGAGAAGTTAGGCATAACTGCTAATCAATTATCATATGGAAAGGATGGAATCCTTAGATTGAATGGTCGAATCTGGGTTCCAATCCATGGAGGGCTTAGAGATGTGATTCTTCAAGAAGCTCATAGTTCAAAATATTCAGTCCATCCTGGCAGTGATAAGATGTACCAGGATTTAAAGGCAAATTATTGGTGGATAGGTTTGAAGAAATCTATAGCCACTTATGTGGCTAAATGTCTGACGTGCGTACAAGTTAAAGCCGAGCATAAAAAACCGTCAGGTTTACTACAACAACCTGAACTTCCCACTTGGAAATGGGAAACGGTAACTATGGATTTCATTACTAAGTTACCAAAGACGAAATGTGGAAATGATACGATATGGGTTGTAGTCGACAGGCTGACCAAGTCAGCTCAGTTCTTGCCTATTAAAGAAACACACAGCTCCGACAAGCTAGCTCAGTTATACATGGATGAGATAGTATCCCTCCATGGAGTGCCAGTATCTATTATCTCTGATAGGGATACTAGATACACTTCTCATTTTTGGAAAAGCTTTCAGCAATCCTTAGGCACTCGTCTAAATTTCAGCACCGCATATTATCCTCAGACAGATGGCCAAAGCGAGCGTACAATTCAAACGCTTGAGGATATGCTCAGGGCTTGTGTTATTGATTTGGGTGGAAGTTGGGATGACCATCTTCCTTTGATTGAATTTTCGTACAATAATAGCTATCATTCTAGCATCCAAGCAGCGCCTTTTGAGGCCTTGTACGGAAGGAAGTACAGAACGCCAGTTTGTTGGGC
Source organism: Helianthus tuberosus (assembly GCA_030545235.1). Lineage (NCBI taxonomy): Eukaryota > Viridiplantae > Streptophyta > Magnoliopsida > Asterales > Asteraceae > Helianthus > Helianthus tuberosus. Next base: position 57,922,127 of record CM060429.1, on the reverse strand, counting down.
GGAAGTTGGAGAAACCCAACTGTCAGGACTTGATATAATCCTTGAGACGATGGATAAGATTGTCCAAATCCGTGATCGTCTCAAAGCCGCCAGGGATAGGCAGAAAAGCTACGCGGATAAAAGTCGTAAACCTCTGAAATTCGAGGTAGGTGATAAAGTTTTACTCAAGGTGTCACCCTGGAAAGGGGTGATGCGTTTTGGGAAAAAGGGAAAGCTGAGCCCAAGATACATAGGACCATTCGAGATCATCGAATGTGTCGGAACTGTGGCCTACAAGCTAAATCTACCTGAAGAACCCAGTGGGATACATAATGTGTTCCAGATTTGCAACTTAAAGAAATGTCTAGCCGGTGAGTCGCTAGCAATGTCTCATAAGGACGTGCAGATATATGAGAGCTTGAAGTTCGTTAAAAAACCTTTGTCAATCTAGGATCGACAGGTTAAGAAGCTTCGAAGAAAGCATGTGCCGATTGTGAAGGTAAAGTGGGATGCCCGTAGAGGCCAAAAATACACGTGGGAGGTTGAATCCACAATGAAACAGAAATACCCTCATTTATTTCAGTAAATCTCGAGGTCGAGATTTCTTTTAAGGGGGTGAGGATGTAACACCTACCAAAATCATGTCCAATGTAGTAACGACACGTGTCATGAACTTTAAACGTGTAACGAAGTGAATACGAGGGACTAAAGTTGACAAACGAAGAAAGTATGTGTGTAGAAGGATCCAAAGTGTCAACATTTGAGAATTTTTCCTTTCAACGACCCTACTTGATGTTTATACCCTTAAACGAATAAATTGTGAAACATATGAAGCCGTTTGTGGAAGAAAGTGAAAGTTTACAAGACGCGAGGGTTAAATGTGTCAACATGTTAAATTAATACCTCTGAGTGACCTTTTAACGAACCCGGAGCTTTGTAACTATTAATTATACTCCCAAGAACAAGTGAAGAAAATTTCACAAGGTTTCGATATCGTTTGAGATAAATACGTTAACTTTCATAAATAAAGGGTTAAAAGCATCAACGAGGCAAAACTTGTGTTTTCGGTTATCGTTTAACGAAACCGGACCTAACGATGATTGGTTATATCTTATAGATCATCAAAATATAAATTTTATGGGTTAAATGTGCTTGAAATGGAAAATATTACGTTTTAAAAGGTTCAGGGGGTGAAAATGTCAAGTTTGAAACTTGCTGAGCTGGTTACCACCATGGTAGCGTCGCTCCACACCCATGACCCTTTGCCGTCGCACGACGCGACGACATGATCTGATCAGAATTCATGCACAGGTGCAGGTTCTGCCATTTCCTTCACCATTGCATGTTTTAATTCGATTCTATGGACTGTTTGCTGGTTTTAAAAACCATTTGGGACACATGTGATCATCATAACACCTGTAATGATCTGGTGATAACCTCTAGTAGTATAAATAGGTGAAGTTTGGGCAGCATTCTCACTTGCAAGTTCAATTTTCATACTCTCAAACTTACTCTCAAGCTTTGGAGCTTTCAAACTCATTCTCTGGAGCATCCTAACTTGGAGGGAAGCTCTCTTAGTCTAAATTTTCATGCTAAGGACTCTTGTAAGTGTTCTTAGCCTCTGTAATTAAGTTTTCATTAGTGTAATGACCGAAAATCAAAGAAATCGTAATTACGCTTTGACTTTGTGATTAATCACTAACGGTCCAGCCATTATTCGAATTGAAAGTGGCTATGTATTGGTAATTATGTAGGTGTTAAACCCTTAAAAGGGCACCTCCTAATTATCACGTTATCTCAGTTAATTGTCGGGTCAAACTACTTAACCGAAAAGTCAAACGAGTCAGTTTTTGCAAAATAACTCATAACTGATAATGTAGAAGATATAAATCACATTTTATCACTTAAACAACTTGGTAAATAATATAAGAACATGTTTAGGCATGTTCAACCCGACAATTCTGAGTGTTAGACTAGGTTCGCAACCGAAAGTCGCAAAAGTAGACTTTTGCTTTGACTTTAAGTTCTGACCCGATTTAGCTTAGTTTAGTTGTGCCTTGGGGTTCCTTTAGGACCACATTATAGGTTAGTATAACCCTCTGAGGTTATACAAAATGGTCCCATAGAAATCTGAATCATTTACATGTTTCCATTAAATGCTTAAAAGTTGACCATTTTGCCCTTATGTTGTAAAAATGAGATTTTTGAAAATGTGAGAGGACAAAAATCTTTATTACTGATATATAAGTAAGTCCTAAAAGTTTGACATCCATTTCTGGTCTAAAATGAAAGTTATGCAAGATATCGTAAAACAAAAGCCTTTTGTTAATTAAATGGCATTTTTGGTATAAATCATAGTTAAACCCAATTTTTGACACCAAACTTGTTACCCACTATTATGATATAATATTTAGGGATTTTTAAAAATTTTTGTCAAATTTTATACTAATCATAACATAGAGTTCTAGTGTAAATTCAGTATTGACGAAAATGCCCTTTTCGATAGTAAAATGAGTTTTACATATCATTTTGACACCAAAACTTTTCCTACTGATTTCATATGTTAAATAAAATATTTTAAGCTTTAGAAACTGATCATGACTTCAAAAGTTTATAAATATTTCAAATATCATCAAATACCGACCTTTACGCTTATTAAGCGCATAGTATGGTTTAAAACCATATTTAACGCTTAAGACTTGTTACATACTGATTTTAAAAATAAAATTTTATACTTTAATAGTAAGTATAAGTCCTGAACTCAGATTTCCAAATTTGACTTTAAAACATATGTGAAATGACCAAAATGCCCCTACGGTGCCTAGTTTGGCCATAAATGATAAACCTCACATATATATGATATCTTGCTGAATTAACTTGATAAAATAAATGTTTTTACTGATATTTTTGGACCAGAACCTCAGATTATTATTTAACCTCTTTTATAATCTTTAAAATGACCAAAATACCCCTACGGGGCTTAAATTGGTTTTAAATTCGTTTTGGTATAATGGAAGATATCCTACTGATATCACAACATAATTTAAGCACAATAACTTATGGAACTTGTACATGACTCTCTTGGTTACCCGTTATGCATATACGCGTTCGGTACGGTTTATGTAACTAGTTTGCATAAATTGGCCGAAACAGGTCAAACCTTATCATGTTTACATCAAAATCCAGAATGTATTTAATTTACCCATTTTATACAAGTCTTCATACTTGTTGGGGCTGAATCACATTCTAATCCAGTCTTCGCTTAATCTTGCGTTTTGAACCGTAAACCTTTCCGTAAAACTAACCGGTCTAAGTTAAAACTTAAATAAAACCCGTTAGGAATCTAATAGATTATTAAAACCTTCGTTCCATATTAGGAGCCCAGTAAAAGCTACTTGTACTTGCTGATTTGATATACGGCTGAGAATAAAAATTACTTTTAGCTCAGGTAAATACTTTTAACTTATTTTCCAATACACGGGCTTGGGATACGGTATTATAATAATACTGCTTGGTCGGGTATGAAATCATTTAGTCGGATTGTGATTAATAAATTGCATAACCCGTTTTAATCTGTCTTGTTTGATGCAATGCCTTTGGGGGGTTAATGACCGTGTCCTGGATATCCTCGGCTCATTCATTTGAAATGGCCGCGGCTTAAGCACGTGGTGTAGGCATACACCTGACAGTTGCGTATGTATAAACGGTATCTCACTCGTGAGGAAACTCCTTGTGGACCTATACTTGTGGTGTGTCTATTAATCTTATACCGGCTCTTCTATTCCTGTCCTGAACGGACGACAAACATATAAATCTGTATACAAGATTATTTTTAAATAATTGTCCTAAGTTATAAAAGATTTTATGCCTTGTGCATCCAAACCAATTTTATAAATACTTTTCAAAAGAGTCAGTTAATTGTATTTACTAGTGTAAACTGACGTATTTTTCAAAAAGGTTAAGTGCAGGTACTACGCGTAATGGGCTGGACACTCCTGAGTATTAAATAAAGAGTTTTGCAAGCTTTTAATACTTAAAGTCTGTTGAACAATATTTTCTTTCTGTTTTAGATCCGCCTGTGGATCCACATACAACCGTTGTGTAATATTTTATTATGCTTTCAAATTCGGTTTGTAATATTATTTTAGACTTCCCCTGTGCATTAAACTGTGATTAATTGTCTATGATGATATCAACTACGTCATGATACTCCCCACCGAGCCCACCGGTAATACGTGGAAATATCGGGGTGTGACACTAAACGCAAGTTAATTATAGTGATTGTATGTTAGATATAGTAGTTAGGTTATTTGTGTGACTATTGGGTAATACTATCGTATCGCTCACTCGAATCGCATTGCAACGCAACGCTCAACACGCGAATCGAAATAACAAAACTCAACGCACCAGACACCTGGATCGAGTGGCCATCCATCCGATCGGATTGCCATCCGATCGATGACCAATCCGACACCTGTGCACCTTCCACTTTTGGAAAAGCCTATAAATACCCTCCTGTCACATCATTTGTGATGTGACAACTCTGCCATTGACCAGCTTGCTCCAGCCCTTCTTTCTCTCGATTTCTCGCGATTCTTGTAAGTTTTCAACTTAAATCTTGTACTTCTATGATCTACACGCACTCCTTCATCTTTTTCATCTTTAAATCTTAACTTTTAACCGTGAAATCAACGGATTTGAGGTGTTCTAGAGTGATGTCATCATGGAGTTCTTATGAACTTCAAGATTTGGCTTCATTCCACCAAGAACAACTTAGATCTGAAAGATTTCCACATGAAGAAACAAAGATTTTGCACAGATCTAAACATTTACAAAGTGGAAAGGATTGAAAGATGGTTTTCCAACTTTCTTTCAACTCCTTTACACTCAATGCACTCAAAACCGGTAGAACCGGAGCTCGATCGGACCTTCTACTCCTTCTTAGTGATGAGTTGGTTCAAGTTCTGGTTTCTATCAGGGAGACAACCGATTTCGGGTTAAACAAGAACAACCGTCACGAACCAGTAAACTGATCGGATTTGGGTGATTCTGTTTGTTCGGACGACTTGGGACTTGATGAGGTTCTGTTGTTTAATACGTTGTCAAACCGTCTCGAACAAACCATAAACTTTCGAAATAATCAAGTTCAAAACGATTAGAGTCGTTGGGACGGATTGCCGTCCGATCGGATTTCCATCCAATCGAACCGCCATCAGATCGGATTGCACTTGAGGTTCCACACTTAAACAATTTTCAACAGGTTCAACGGATTGCTATCCGATCGGATTACCATCCGATCGAGTGACCATCCTGTTGTGAACTTGTTCTCACTAAGTGTCTTGCCAATCGGATCGCTATCCGATCGAACAGCCGTTCGATCGATCGACCTGAAGGGTAGAGATACTTCTCTATTTTCAAAATGCTCCAACGAAAACTTCAAAGCCATCATACACAAACACATCCTTACCAAACGAATGTCAATCCAATCGAATGGCCATCCGATCGGATGACCATCCGAACGGATTGACATCCGATCGAATGACCATCCGATCGGATTGCCATCCAATCGGATTACCATTCGACACTTGGTTAACCATCTTACGCACCGCTCTTCGCTTATGCTATCGTTTTACGCACCGCTCTTCGCTTATGCTATCGTTAACTGTTCAGGCTATTAACTCTAGCGCTCCCTTCAATCCATTTTCATCGCTGTGAGTATACTCGATCCCTTTTTGCTTTATGCACTTTTGGGTGTTACATACGTTACATATTCTAAGTCACAATCAAACACACAACGCAAACACTATTTATACGCTGACCGTTATTGTATGTTACTTGTTACTCGATGAATGCTTGTATGTTATGTTAACACAGTGATTGTTGCCTGATGCCTTAGCAACGATAGTACTATTTGTTTGGACTCAGCACCTGTCGTGGACAGGGGTTGTTAAGGTTACATCTCACATGTCACAGTGGTGATATGTGTTGCGCATTCTACAACTCGCAGTCTAGTCTGTGCATATTTCATTGTCGATAACCTACTAGCTTCGCACTATACATGTTAGATGCTGGTTATGCGTAAACGCTTTCGAACTCTATTATTACTATTAAACTTGTATGCTCACCTTTACACTATGTGTATTGACCTCTATTTTAACGTATGTGACAGGTGCTTAGGGTGCTTGCTTGCTATTTGATGGAATCGAGCTTAGGAGAGTCTAGAAACCAACAAAGACAATTTATTTTTATTTAAATCTGAGTTGTCGGAACATGTTATTCGTCTTTGAGATATCGCTGTCTGTAATAACTGATTTTGCTTAATAGGTTATGGTATGGGACATAATATTAACTATTCGGTAAAGTAGTTGTTATGGAATTTCTCTTGGACAATCTGTTTCATTCAGTGCCATGCCCCGATGTTTCCGTCATCGGTTGGGGTGTGACAACTGACCCTATATATATATATAGCAAGTTAACACTAACAATTCACTATACTCTCCTACCATTAACAAATTAACCTTTTGCAACTTACAAAACACTAACAATTGTAGTAAGTAGGAACTGACTAAGACTTAAAATACTAACATTTAATATTAACACCTAACAATTAAGACATAAAACACTAATAGCAGTAATAAGAAGAATGACGAATGGTAGAAATAAAAAGAAATGTACTGATATCGAGAAAATCGATGATATATTGGTCAAATATTGGTCATATATCAGGCAATATCGCCGATATTATCGATGCCGATATTCTGACCGATATTTTACACGATTATCTCGGTAAGGGACCATTAAGCAATATATCACTAATATATCAGCGATATATCGTGATATTGACTATATAGATCCTAAGTAGGATTTCAGTTTTAACAATTTTCTTGTTGGTCACATACCAGAACAAGCTAGGGTGGGGATTGGGTTCAATTGGCAAAATCATTGGAGTTAAGGTATTGTTCTATTTAAAGTCAATGGTTCAAGCCTTGCCAAAAGTAGATTTAGTGTAATTTAACTTGTTTAAGAAAAAGAAAACCAAAACAAGCTAATCTGGTGAGTACTTGGTGCATGGAATTCACAAGAATAAAAATTCGAATTGGAAATTGTGTTTGGTTAGCGTGACATGGATTTTGAATTGAAATTTATTCTACCACTCAAAAGGATTTTTACAATTCTTCACATAAAGTGATGAAATTTATAACATGAAGAGCCCTGAAGAACAAATGTCATATATGAGTTTTCAAAGGAAATAATTCTAGTTCAACTCTTTTATAAATATTCCATGAATACTAACATATTTTTCTTGTATAATGATGTCAAATAGCATTTATTTATTTTAATGAAGTAATATGATGATGGATTGAACGAAGTCTAATATGCTTTTAGGGAGTAATATGATGATTACAAATGAAAGAAAGCAAAAAAGCCAAAAAGGGAAGCAGTCTTGGAGATGAAGATTTTCAAAGGCATATAATTCAACCATAGCGTTTGCATATCAATCGTGGGGCCAAAAAATAATAATTTGGTCAGAATTTGATGAACCTATTTTCATATAAATGTAATGTAATAGTATGTTGAGACAACATCATTTTGGCCAAGAAAATGACCATTATATTCGCACTTCATATGACCCACTACTCAATGCTGCTTTTGTGTCATAGTAGAAATGTTACTAAGCCACTAAAAACATTTTAAAAATGGGTTATTGGATTTTATCACCCCAAACTATTAGCTATTGACCGCTGCCACCCCTAAGTATCACTTTGACGACCGTCACCCCCAACTTAACACTTAGTGTGTTATGTCATCATTTTGTTAACTGATCACTAACTTTTGATCATGTTACCATACTTTTGGGGGTGTCCTAAGATCCCTAAAACCTTCCTAAGATCCATATGACACCTCCAAAAGTATAGTAACAGGATTAAAAGTTAGTGTTCAGTTAAGGATGTGGTGACAGAACATACTAAGTGTTAAGTTGGGGGTGACGGGCGTCAAAATGATAATTGGGGGTGACAGCGACCAATAGCTAATAGTTGGGGGTGATAAAATCCAATAACCCTTTAAAAATTACTATAACAATGGTTTAATTTGCCTTTTCATTGATTAATATTGGATATTTTTATAATATTTATCAAAAAAAACATTATGGTCGTATGATCTGTTTATTTTTAAATAACACCATATTAATTCTTTATTAACACTAGTCTGTTTAAGAACACATTTTTTTTTATAATATATTTTATGTAACTTACGAGAAAAAGTATAAAGAGAGAATTTGTAACAAGAAGTAAGCAAATTCATAAGATGCATGCCATTAGCTAGGAATGTAGAATAACACATGTAAACACGACTAATAACTTATGTTGATTTTAAGAGTTGAAGCGGAAAAAACTACACACTGTTTCGGTACCGGGCGGAAACCATTGTGTGTAATAAAATAACGATATATATATTGTTTACTTGTATTTCAATCTAAGATAACATACTCATTGATATTGATAAAGTACTCATGCTTTCTCTTTATATTATATGTTGATATGAAGCAATACATATATTTATACCGGGTTAACTTTCTCACTTGCCGAGGTGCATGTGTGGCATCTTAGTGTTGATACAAGGCATTCAAGTGATACTTTGTTATTTATTTAGCTTTTAGTTTGTTAAAAAAAAACTAAATGTGTTATTGTGTTTTATATGAATAATAGAACTTTCATTTCTTCAATGTTATTGATCTTCATACATTTCCATGTCACAATCGTCTTAATTCATCTACCATCCACCACCTACATTTCTGGAACATATATATCTAAAGGTGAATTGTACCTTTAATAAGATTTAGGTTTACACAAATCCCCCTCTCTCTAGTTGATACAAGACTTAAAGATGATCCTTACAAAAATCGAATCATTAACATGATCTTCTTCGACATATGTAGGAGGCAAAACTCTTGGTAACTACCTCATTAACTTCGTGGAGAAAGCATACGCTTGACCCATAATTTCTAAGGAGAATGCGTTTAATTTACATGTATGGCTGGCTAATAAAACTTGAGGTTTAGTGAGTTCGAAATTTATCAAAATATTTTTCTTTTTATGTTTTACGAACAAATACAAACAAGAAAGTATGATGGAAGAAACACTCATGGTTGCTAGATCGTTTTTTATGATAAACTTACATTACACGACATGAGTTTCAATGCAAATATATATATATATATATAGGACAAAGATCCGTTAGGAACCACCTCTTATTGCGAGAACCAATGTGAACATAACAAAAAATGCCTAAAAATCACACAAATTTTTTTTTTTAATATTTTTTATAAAAAAATCGCTACTTTTCGAAGCAAAAAAAAATAATAAAAAAAATTAAATTATTTTTTAAAAAAAAAAAATTTTTTTGCTACTAAAAGTAGCGATTTTAACATAAAAAATATTAAAAAAAAAATTTAGATTTTTTTTTATTTTTTATTTATTTTTTATTTTTTTAGATTTTTTTTAGGTTTTTTGAGGGTTTATTCTTTAGCATTTTAGCTTGTGGGGGGGGGGGGGGGGGGGTTTAGGTTTTTGGGGGGGTGGGGGAGGGGGGTTTAGGTTTTTTTTTTTGGGGTGAAGGGGTATGGTACCAAATATCGCGTCAGCACGACCGCGAATGACCATTACCCTCATTAAAAACCCCCAACAGCAATTAACTACCCAGTGTCCGCGTATGATACACGCGAACACTGCGGTCCAATCTGTCCATTGATGAGAAGACTTACCTTAAGGACGGAAACTAATGTTACGCATAGCGATGCGGCCTCGCACCGCATCCTATGAACATTTTCGTCACGACAAGGGATCTGGACAAACAGTAAGTCACTCAACAGGCGATGCGGCACAACACCGCATCCCTCACAAATCATGGATAGAACAACCAATGCGGGAACAACATCAATGACCGCAAGCAGCGATGCGGCCTGGCACCGCATCCTGCCTACAAAGCAAGTGGGTCTGACACCACAGTGCAAGTGGCACTGGGAACAGTCACCTACTAGCCCACGTATGAACAACAGTCTGACACCACAGCCGGACGTGGCATCACCACAGCATCCGACAGGTCTGACACACCTGCAAATAGCTGTGCGATGTCAGACTAGCTACTCAACTACCCTCCTTCACTCCTCGGCTATAAATACTCACCCCAAACCAGGTTTGAGGTATCACTTTCCAACTCTCTCAATACTACTATCATACTTTGCTTCCCAAGCAACTTACTGATTCTCACGCCGGAGAGTGGTAACAAGGAGCACCCCCCACCCCATCCTCCTTGTTACGAGTCACGGTTTGTTTCCTTGTGCAGGAAACCCACCACCAGACGATCCAGCCAACGATCCTCGGAAAGAAGGGATTAACCCTCTTGACGAGACCAGTGAGTTAACCCTGCCCGGTTAACCATTGTTTCATCAGGGGGGGGGGGGTGGTTAGGTTTTTTGGGGGTTTTAGTTTTAGCATTTAGCTTTGGGGGGGGGGGGGGTAGGTTTTTTTGGGGGGGGGGGGGGGTTAGGTTTTTTTTTAGGTTTTTTTAGTTATTTTAGGTTGTGTTCACATTGGTTCTCGCGGTTCTCGCAATAAAGGTGGTTCTCGCATGAACCTTACCCTATATATATATATATATATATATATATATATATATATATATATATATATATCCTGTTATAAATTCTAAGTATAATGTAAAGAAGTCAACATTAAGGTGGTGTTTGTTTTTTTCAAGAAGAGCTTCCTGGCCTCTTCTGTCTGCACCGTGTAGACGTGGGAAGAGGTTTAGCCTCAGAAGAGTGTTTGTTTTTTTTTTGAGAAGTGCTTTTTACCTCTCCCCAGCCTCTTTCTGAGGAAGAGATAAAACCAAAGCTTTTTACCTCTTCCCGTCACTTTCTCTCCAAAAGCAGCCACCACACCCTCCGCTAGAGATGTACAAATCGGTTTTTTTGAGAAACCGGTTTCGGTTTTTTAACCGAACCGGTTTTTTTGTCGCGAAGTGTAACCGGTTTTTTTTATTAATCGTAACCGGTTTTAACCGGTTTTAGGAACCGAAAAAACGTAACTGGTATCAACCGGTTGTAACCGGTTTATAACCGGTTTGTATAATAACCGGTTTTGTAACTGATTTTATAAACTGATCAAATAACCGGTTTTCAGTAACTGGTTAAAAAACCCGGTAAAAAAACCGGTCTGCAGCAAATGTAAAAAAACAGCAGTTTTTGTTGCTGACTTCCTGTTTTTTGGGTTTTTTTTAAAAAAAAAACAGCAGTTAATTTTATAAATATTCACAGATTGCTTATTTACTGTTTTGTGGCCTTTTTTTAAAAAAAAAACATCAGTTTTTTTTTAAATATTCACAGAATGCAGTATTTGTTGCTTATTTACTGTTTTGTTTATAAAAAACAGCAGTTTTTTACTGTTTTTTTTTTAAATAGCAGTTTTTTTTATAAAAACATAACAAATGCAAGTGTAAAAAAACATAACATAATATCATTAAGTCTTAAGAACAAACGGTTTACATAACATACGGAAATAATAATGCTACGAACGCTAAAGCGTAACAACGAAAATACATAAACTTCATTAATAAACTTCTAATATTAAGCCGCGTCTAATCTTCTTCGGCCGAACCCGAACTCGAACTATTGCGTAGTAATTCATCTAGTTCGGCTTCTTCTTCGGTCATTGGGGTTGTCATTTCGTTTCGAACCTCGTCTTCGTACACTTCGGCTTCGTAATCTAATTCACCCTCGAGTGAGCGTATGTGTTGACATCTCTCCGCCGCATCCAAGTAGTCTTTCAAGCAAATCGACATCTCAACCGCCTTTGATGTTAGTCGAGTCCTCCGTATCGCCTTTGACATCTCTGCGCAAATAACCGGTTTTAACCGGTTTTTATAACCGGTTTTTATTGTCCCGTTATCGGTTAACCGGTTCTATAACCAGTTTTTATAACCGGTTTTACCCTTAACCAGTTTTTAAACCGGGTTTTTATATAACCGGTTTTATAACCGATATCGAACTTAAAACCTATGACCGATATATAACCGGTCAAACCGGTTTGTAACCGAACCGGTTACAAAAAAACCGGTTTTCACACCAACCGGTTTCGGTTAAATTTTCAGTTTCAGTTGCGTAATCAGTTTTTTTGTACATCTCTACCCTCCGCCACCAAGGCCACCACCACCGATTCCGCCGGCTCCCTCCTCCTCCTCCCTCCGCCACCAAGACCGCCGGCTCCCTCCTCCTCCTCCCTCCGCCACCACCTCCACCTCCGACACCCCTGCAAACAACCCCCCCAAATCGACACCCCAGCTCCGCCACCACCTCCACCTCCGAAACCTCCACCTCCGAAACCCCCACCTCCGCCGACACCCATCGACCTCCACCTCCGAAACCCTAAAATCGATGGCAAACAAAACCCCCAAAATCGTCATCATCATCGATCTGAATCATCATCATCATCGATCTGTGGTGTAGTGGTGACGGTGGTGGCTGTGGTGTAGTGGTGACGGTTGTGGCGTTGGTGAAGTGGTGACGGTGGTGAAGTGGTGGCGGTGGTGAAGTTCTGGTCGCTGGAGAAGTGGAGGTGTGAAGGCGGAGGTGGTGACGGTGGTGGTGATGATGGCGGTGGTGAAGTGGTGGCGGTGGTGATGATGACGGTGGTGGCTGTGGAGTAGAGAGAGTAGAGTATACTGTGTGTTTGGGTGTGTTTTAAAACTAGAAGAGGTTTTATATTAAAAAAAAAACAAACCCTCTTCTCCTTACAGACTGCAGACATTTGGTCCACCTCTTCTCCTGCAGATGTCTGCAGATGTGGCCTGCAGCAGAAGAGGTTTTCCTGCAGAAAAAACAAACAGCACCTAAATCTAGTAAAGCATATTAAGGAAATAAGAAGACTTAAAATATAAAGTTTTAGCAACAAAAATGCATGATAACTATAATTGTGGATCGATATAACGCGTAAGATAGTTTAACACTATCACAACAATAGTATGCCTATATGGTATGACAATTCAAGAACCATCCACTAAAACAAAACATAAACTTAGCATTGATACTAAAATTTGCCCATAAGCACATGTAAGTGCATATGGAACTCCCATAGGTGGCTGATTAATGTTAAGATATCATCTTTGAGCTTTCTTTATAAAAATTATTGTATGCATAACTTTTTTATGTATGATATAATGTTTTTGAGTTACTGACAAATATAAAAGATTTATTATATTCTACGCTATTGTTTTATAAATTTACATGTTAATTAAGTTTTATTCCACGCCTTCACGGTACATGACTATAACGTAATTAAAAATTGCATGGGGATTAGAGAGTAGGGAGAATAAGGATAAAGATGACGAAAGAAGGGAAAGGAAAGAAAAGATAACCTCATATTATGTATTTATAACTCATCAATTAGTAAAACATAATTGAAACTATAGTTATAAATTTATAATGGATTATGAGTGCTTCTAATTTAATATATTTTATTTTTTTAACCACATATGGGATTGTTCATTTTAATCATGAGTATTAGGAATTTGATTTGTTGAAAGTATGTGATATTTTGGTTAATGGGACCATGTTTAAGGACTACTTTACCCCACACAAATGTAAAGGTCAACAATTATTAATATTTAGTGATTTTATATTTAAATGAACTCAATTCTGTCAATATTTGTGTATTCGTTCATAATGATTCGACTTTATACATTTAAAGAACTATTTTAAACACGTTAGTAATTGGGTTTTCATTAACTAGTTATTTTGATATTCAATATATAATCAGTTGATATCCGTCACTTGTGGTATAGCGGTTGGAAGTTCTACTTGAAAACTCAAGTTTAATCTCCACTAGTACCATATTTGATGGATAAAGGCAATGAAGGCTAGTTCTTACAGACCCTAGGTTAAGGTTTTGAGACCGAGCCATTCCGGGGTTTAGTCTACCGTGTGTTACGTTAAAGAGATTCTCTCTTGTGGCGGCGCAAGCCCATGGCACTGGCAGTGGGTGGTTTGGTTTCCCGGGGAACGTCGTTAGCCAAACTCTGACGCCAGCGTGGACCCTGTTAAGACAACATAGTTTGGCCAGAGTAGGGTTAGGACTCTCTGTTTAGGAGGGTGTGAGATCTCTCTCACAACAAGTTAAAGATTCTCACCGTTAAAAAATGGGTAAAATACACTTTACGTCTTTTATGTTTGTACCGGATTACAATGGATAGCCTTTAACTTCAATAATTACAGTCAAAATATTACTTTTAAAATATAAAAGGTAAACTTTCAATATAATAAATGAATTCTCGTATGTGTGCTTGTGGTTTTCTAGTAGATCGAGACATAAATATTTTTCGTTGAGATATGTGGTGTAAATTTGTATCTATGTAATTCTTTGTTGTAGTTTGGCTGCCTGTTTAGGTTGGCGTCTTGTTTTAATGAAGTTTATCGCAAAAAAGGATGTACATGAAATTAGATTTAAATTAACTAGAGAAGATGGAAATACAAATTTATTTATAGTAGCATCAAACCGTATTGTGTTTACCGGATAGCTGACGCCACAGGAATCCGTACACTACACAAAATTTGAAAGTGTGTTAGACCCACTCGTGTATGGACGTGTTAACACCAATACGATACATTTAAACTTTTTTTTATTTACATAATACTGCTCTAAATTTATAAAATTACAAAAAAAAACCCATTAATGGCTATATAATAATTGTGTTTAAAATCATATAATTTTGGGAAATGAGGTGTACCATCCACTAAAAAGATTGTATCTTAAAATATTGTAAACGACTATAAAGTATGTGTGTCTAACATAAAAAAATATAAATGACTATACAAATATAATAAATTTATTATAGAATTACCTTTTCCAAAATGTGTAAAAAACAATAGATAAACTTGAACTGACCTGAACATTTTTAAGATTCTGTTTAAAGCTTAGTGGGAATCACTTAAAATTAGAGCATCTCCAACGGTAGAGTTGGAGAGTCTATTTGAAATACGGACAAGCACAAGGGGGCAAGGGCATCTGTAACAACCCGATCTTTCGGATTGTCACTTGCTTCGATTTGTAACCTTTTGTATTCCGCGATTCGATATAAATAAAGGGTTATGTTATACTAACTACATTTTCATCACACAGCATCGCTGCACGTTTAAGCGCTCTATATTTGCAACGCTAACGCAACACGAATTACAGAAAATTGTACTATTTAAATTGCCGAGTGTGCTTGTTTGGTTACCATACGCCTTCGCATTCGCTTACCACGATTAAAAACACTAAATCGCAAACACTATTAGTAGTAGTAATGTTATGTTGTGTGTTCTTATGTGCTTTACTTGTGTGTGTTCTATATATTATACTCGCAAACGCAACGCATACTCAACGCTACTCGCACAACTTGATTTATCACTTTAAAACGCAACGCGACCCAAAACTCAGTATTACGCTAAAAAATTTAAAGTATCAATGCTAATTAACGCAACAGAACGCATTAAACGAGCATCTTACACGCCAAAACGAGAATTCTCCACGCAGAACAGGCCCCTCGTACGAAGCCAGACAGCCTCGTACGAAGGCAGCTGGTTCGAACAAGGACCTGTTGTGCGAACCCAACTCCTCTATAAATACCCAAGCCCTCCTCATTCATTCTCACTTGCTGATTTTCATACCGAAACGCTGCCGAATTACTGTCCGACCATTTTCAAGTAAGATTTAACAGTTTATACTATTACACAACGTTTTCCACTACGATTTTCCATGGGAATCACTTCGTTTTCATCTAAACTCTTATGTTTTCCAACTAAACTCCATCTTTTTACTTGAATTTCATCTTTATCATCATAACCTCTCTGTTTTTACAAAACTCTTCATCTTTTTCATCAAATCTTCTTCTTTTATCACTGATCTACACTTAACCGGGTGTATTGGGCCTAACTTCGGTTTCCCAAGCTAGAAATCTGCTGATTTCACATTCCCCAAGTGCTAGATCTAAGTGAAAACCTCTAAGAACTCTTTTAAAACTTTATTTTCACCCTAAAACGGACCTAAAACATTATGTATTTCGTTCATTGAATAGTGGAAAGAGGTAGTGTCGAAACCAGCTTGAAAAGGACTTGAAAACATGTTCGATTCAGGCGAAGATGCTGCTCCAAACGCCAAGAACAGCCTCGTTTGTGAACTAGACTGTTCTGTGCGAAGTCCAGCTTCGTACGAAGGCAATGCCTTCGTACAAAGGCACTAACTTCGCACCTAACAGCCCGATTCTCACTCGTTGTAACACCCCGTGTTTTCAAAGTCAAAGTCAAAGTCAAGGTTAAAGTCAACGACCGATTTTCGCGCGACTAGACTTGTAGAGAATTTCTTTTATGTGTTTATTTTAGTTGTATTATGTGGAGTAAGTGTCAATAATTACAACAATCGACGTATGTTATTCGCTATCTAATCGACTTACGACTGTGAACTATAGGAAGTAACAATGCGATAAAGTCAAATCAACCCAATTTAATCGACATCGAATCACAATCACACTCGCAACTCGGAATACGCATTTTGGTTATTGTTATACGGGTGTGTGTGCCTTATGTGTTACTTGTGCATGTTTATTTATGTTATGTTGTGGTAATCAATCGAAATGCAATCAAAACTCGAAACGCAATCGAACTCAATCGAAATCGAACTATGATAATTAGTGGAGAAGAGACAGTGCTAGATATGAATGGTTGGGACTAAAATTAATTTGACTAGGAAAAAATCTATCGCATCGAATCGCTCGCAATCGAAATCGAAACAGCAAAAATCGTCGTGCCAAACACCCGAACCAAGTGCCATCCGGCCGGATTGCCCATCCGACCGGGCTGCCACTTGATCTGGTACCAGGTTGTCATCCGACCGAGATGACATCCGACCGGATAAGTCACCAGGGCGGGATGCCATCCGACCGACCCACACTTTCCTGTTTGGGTAACTCTATAAATACCCATGTCACTTTCATTCTTTCTACTTTTGGAAACTCTCTGACCGAACAACACGCTCTCCTCACCTTTTCTTCGATTTCTCTCGATTCCGTTAAGATCTCGTCCTAAATCTTGTACTTTCTTGATCAACACGCACTCCTATACCTTTCTATTTTTTAAATCTTAACTTTTAACCGTGAAATCACTAGATTTGAGGTGTTCTAGGATGACGTCATCATGGTGTTCTTGAAGAACTTCATGTTTTGGCCTTAATCCACCAAGAACAAGTTAGATCTAATCAATTTCCGCTCGAATACACAAGGATCTTGCATAGATCTAAACATAATCATAAGTGAAAAAGGATTGAAAGATGGTTTCTAACTTTCTTTCAACTCTTTTACACTCAATGCACTCAAAACCGATAGAATCGGACCTTGTTCTAGCCTTCTACTCATTCGCGGTGTTGTGTTAGCTCAAGATCTGGATTCTACTCACGAGACCACCGATTTCGGGTTAACCAAGAACAACCGCCTTGAACCGGTTAACTGGTCAAACTAGGGTGATTCCTGTTTGATCGGGTCACTTGGGTGATAAGGTTCTGTTGGTTAGCACGTTGTCAAAACGTCTCGACAAAATGGCAAACAATCAAAACGACCAGGTGAAAGAAGAACGGAACGACCAGCACGGAGTGCTATCCGACCGGACTACTGTCTGAAGTTTGAGTATTGAACGAATTGCTATCCTTGGGTCCCACACTTAACCAACTTTATCTGAAGTTTGAGTATTGAACGAATTGCTATCCGACCGGACACCCAATCCGACCGGATTACTCTTCGGATCATGAGATACTTGGACTTTAAACACTTAAACAATTTTCAACGTGTTCAATGCACTAAGGATGTCACCCGACCAGACTGACTGTCCGATCGAGTGACAACCTGCTGTGGATTTGTTCTCACTGAGTAACCTCGCCACTCGAGTTGCCGTCCGACCGGATAAATCATCCGAGCGGATTGTTGTCCGCACGACTGACCGTCCGATCGACCGACTTGAAAGGTAGAGATACTTCAAAGTTTTCAAAATGCTACAACGAAAACTTCAAAGGACAAGCCATCATACACAAACACATCCTTCTTAAAGGAAGAAACAATCCACTCGAATAGTCATTCGACCGGACAACCTGTCCGACCGGATGACCATCCGATCAGATTGTCACCCACACGACTGGACCATCCGGTCGGATTACCATCCGACCGAGCTGACTGTCCGAGCCACTTACACCTTGCATCGTTTTACGCGTCACTTATATTTATGTTATCGTTCTGATCAGGCTAACCCTACTCTCTTGCGCTCCCTTCAATCCATCATCACTGTGAGTATACTCGATCCCTTTTTGCTTTATGCACTTTTGGGTGTTACATACGTTACGAATATTCAAATCACAACAAACACACTACTCAATACTATTTGAACGCTAACCGTTAATGCATGTTATACGTGGCTTATGTTGCTTGTTTGTTATGTTTACACATGGAATGCTGCCTACCTGCCTTAGCAACGATAGTACTATAGTTTGGACTCAGCACCTGTTCGCAGGGGTTGTTAAGGACAACTAACGTGCTTCATTTCACTATGTGTACGTGCTGGTTATGCTGGTTATGCGTAAACGAATTTCGAACTCTATATGCTATTATCAAACTTGTATGCTCACCTTTACATTATATGTATTGACTTTATTTTAACGTATGTGACAGGTGCTTAGGATGCACATCTGGTAGGAAATCGAAGCTAGAATAAGGCTCTAGAGGCCAACAAATAGTTGTCTGTACAAATTTAATCAAGGGTCTCTAGAAGCAGATAAACAATTGCTCTATTTGAAAATCTGAGTTGTCGGAATAGAACTATTTGCTTGGATTTTGTCTGTAATAATTTGTTTACCTTTTGAGACATGGTATGGGACATGTTACTTTAAATTGATTGGTAATGATTATTGTTATGGAAACTTCTGGACAATCTGTTTCGCTCAGTGCCATGCCCCGATGTTTCCGCCATCGGTTGGGGTGTGACAGATTGGTATCAGAGCCATAACTATAGGGAATTAGGCAAGACACGACCTAGTCCGGGCCGATGTCTTAGAGACCTAGTCTATAGTTAGGAACCAACAGACCGACTTGTGCATATCCATTAGGGATTTTGTATAAGTTTACCACTATTTCTCGCTATTCCCGCACACGCTACACTATCACTGCACTCAAATTCATAATCATGAATGAGCAATTAAGTCGAGATTAGGTGTGAAAACCGCAACTCTCGACTAAAGTTGCTTAATCAACCCGCATTTTATCCACAAACGAGGAGAATTATGCCAAATCAGGAGTGAAATCCATATTTTGATGAATAATCTCCTCTATTTTATTAAAAACAGGAATGAAGTTGTTAAGCTAGGGGTGAAACCCTAACCCTGACGACTTGTTCCGCTCATTTTACAAAACTCTCACCAAAGTCTCGACGGACTCCAATGACATGAAGTCACGATATGATTAACGGGATGCGTGCCCAATGCCCAAGAATCGAGGCAAAGGCACTGCCCTGAAGGTCAAATGTGCACAACATATCCTTGAGAATAGTCGAATCACTTTGGTTAGTCGAAGTCTAATAGCCGCAGACAATCTATTTCTCGATTTTTATGTATTTCGATTCTGAGCCCGCAACTACTAACTCTGATGATTCGTTGATTTTATGTGTTTTGTGTGTTTCATGTTTATTTGTTAGCGTTTTGAGATATCACTGGTTTAGATCTAACACCTTTTTGCTACCGCTACTCACACAACGCACTACACATCGTTAACAAATCGTTGAATTGTGGACGACTTTATGCTACATTATACGCTTATACTACGCTACTCGATATACTAAACGCGTCCGCTATATTCGAACATTCACGAACTTTGAATGCTAGGTTTTGTGTTCTGAGGCAGTCGGAATACTCTGCGTGTTTCTATATGCTCCTATATGCCTCTTGTGACTACATGATTAGGTGCTTCTATGATTCTGTGCCCTACGTGCTTATGTGCTTCTGTGTTTATGTGAATCTGTGATTACGTGTCTATGTGTTTATGTGATACATACCACATTGCGTGTTCCTAAGCTTTAGTAAGTAGTAGACGTGTGAGGTGAGATTCGAATACATGATGTTGAGTCCTGTGGCGATGTCTGTTGCAGACAATGTCATCTGGATCCCGTCACCCATCACTTTCTCCTCAAGAAAAGAGAGACAAACGTCTTGCTTCTATCATCGCTAAACAAGTGGCAAAAGCCGTGAGTGATGTCTACGAGAATGTCAGCAAATCATCTGAGGAGTCGAGAACCGAAGCTCCTAAAGCTACCCCCAAAGCTCCCTTCAATTTCAAGCAGTTCAAGTCTTGTGGGCCAAAGGAATTCACTGGCGAGGAAGGCCCTACAGCATTGTTCCAATGGTTTGATTCCATTGAGGTCACTCTACGACAGAGCGGTTGCCCAGACGATCTCCGCACTCTAAACGCTACCGGCGTCTTCCAGTCCCGCGCACTAGACTGGTGGACAGCCGAGAGAAACAAACGAGGGAACGATGCAGCCTACGGTCTGTCGTGGGATGAACTCAAGGAAGTCATGCTGGAAGAATTTTGCCCTCCTCATGAGCGCCAAAAGCTAGAAGATGAATTCTGGCACATAAAGCAGAAGGAAGGTGAAAATGCTGCTCTCACTGCTCGCTTCAAACAGCTCAGCATCATCTGCCCTGACCAAGTCAAGACTTCAGACATGGCAATCAAGAAGTATATCCGAGCCCTGCCTGACTGTGTTGTAGATTTCGTGCAAGCGGCTAAGACTAAGACGATCGAAGAGACTTATCTACTGGCCGCTGAAATCAACGACAAGCGGGTCAAGGCTGGTGTCTGGGATAAAACTCCAAAGCACCTGCATCAAGCTACCACCGCCGCACCAACTGCTGAAACCACCACCGCATCGAGCAACAAGAGGAAGAATAAGAGAAAGAACAGCTCCAGCAACAAGAACTGTGCGATCACTGCTGCACCAATACAAGCTGTACCAGCTCAACAGCGTCAAGTAGCGGCGCCTGTGGCAAATGCACCACCTGCTAAGCGTGCATACACTGGGCCACACCCGCTCTGCCCTACTTGTACCTACCACCACCCGACTACCAACTGCCGTGCTCGACAAGCTCCTGCTCATCAAGCTCTACTCACCGCCCCTCAGGGTCAACAAGCTCCTCCGGCACCCGCGGTCAACGCCAGAGCCTGCTTCGCATGTGGCGATCCTAACCATTTTGCCAACATGTGCCCAAACAGGGTTGTGAAGCAAGAGCCCCAGTAGCAGCAGCCTCAGCAGCAACAGCAACACCAGCAGCAACAACAACAAGCAGCACGCGCACGAACTTTCAACATCAACGTGCGCCAAGCCCAAGCCGACAACAATGTGGTCAATGGTACGTTCCTTGTGAATGGTATTTATGCTTCGTGTTTATTTGATACTGGAGCCGATAATTGCTTTGTGTCGTTCGAATTCGAGAAGCTCCTTAGTCGTAAGCGCTCCCAACTCTCCGCGACGTTCGATGTTGAAGTCGCTACCGGAAGAACTGTCGTCGTTAATTCTGTTCTCCGTGATTGTACTCTTGAGCTCAACAATCACATCTTCCCAATCGACCTTATTCCGTTGCAACTTGGAAGTTTTGATGTCATAGTAGGCATAGACTTTCTTCGCGAAAACCATGCTGAAGTTGTGTGCTTCGACAAGATGATTCGATTTTCGCTCGCGAATGGTGATTTATTGTGCGTCTACGGTGAAACTGCTTCGAGAGGTCTCAAGCTTATGACGTGTGTCCAAGCTAGCAAGTATCTCCGCAAGGAATACAGAGCTTTCTTGGCTAACATTGTAGTAGCGGAGAAGGAAAAGAAAGGAAGGACAGAGGTGAAAGACGTTCCTGTGGTTCGTGAATTTCCTAATGTGTTCCCTGACGACCTTCCCGGGTTACCACCAAGTCGTGATATCGACTTTCGTATCGACCTCATTCCTGGAGCCAACCCTATTGCCAAAGCTCCTTACCGACTCGCACCATCCGAAATGCGTGAACTATCGAACCAACTCCAGGAATTACTTGAGAAAGGCTTCATTCGCCCGAGCACCTCTCCTTGGGGCGCGCCAGTCCTTTTCGTAAAAAAGAAGGATGGGTCGTTCAGGATCGACTATCGGGAATTGAATAAGTTAACTATCAAGAACCGCTATCACCTACCTCGCATTGACAATTTGTTTGATCAGCTACAAGGTGCTACGTGTTTCTCGAAGATCGATCTACGCTGAGGTTATCACCAACTACGCATTCAAGAGAAGGATATACCTAAAACCGCGTTTCGCACTCGATATGGCTACTACGAATTCGTTGTTATGCCCTTTGGTTTAACCAACGCACCCGCGGTTTTCATGGATCTGATGAATCGCGTGTGTAAACCTTATCTTGACCGTTTCGTCATCGTATTCATCGACGATGTCTTGATCTATTCCAAATCGAAAGCCGAACACGCGCAACATCTACGTTTGGTTCTCGAGCTACTCCAGGGGAATCAACTCTATGCCAAATTCTCCAAGTGTGAATTCTGGTTGGAGGAGGTTCAGTTTCTGGGCCACATTGTTAATAGTCAAGGTATTCACGTCGATCCGGCGAAGATTGAAGCAGTCAAGAGTTGGATTACACCTAAAAACCCGTCTGAAGTCCGTTCTTTCCTCGGACTAGCAGGCTATTATCGATGATTTATCGAAGGATTCTCAAAGATCGCTGTACCGCTTACCGCTCTCACGCATAAGGACAAGCCTTTTGTTTGGGGAACTGAACAAGAGTCTGCCTTTCCAACCCTCAAGCACAAGCTTTGCAATGCTCTGTTCTCACATTGCCCGACGGAAACGACGATTTCATTGTCTATTGTGATGCTTCCAACCTCGGTCTTGGTTGTGTCCTTATGCAGCGGGACAAGGTTATAGCTTACGCATCTCTTCAGCTCAAAATCCACGAGAAGAACTATACAACCCATGATCTCGAGCTAGGCGCAGTTGTTTTACGTTAAAGATTTGGCGACACTGTCTATATGGCACAAAGTGTACGATCTTCACCGATCATAGGAGCCTACAACATATCTTTAATCAGAAGGAACTTAATATGCGTCAACGCCGATGGGTAGAGCTTCTCAACGATTACGACTGTGAGATTCGTTATCACCCAGACAAAGCAAATGTTGTTGCCGACACTCTCAGCAGACGGAGTTATTTGCTCAGCACTCATAACGTCCAAGTCCAATACGATCTCGAAACTCTCATCCGTGAAGCCCAGCATGCATGTTTTAATGAATGCACTTTGAAGAAGGAGAGAATCTACCACGATGGAGCCCAGCTTGTAAGTAAATCAAATGGGATATTCCACTTTCTAGACCGAATTTGGATCCCTAAACGGACTGATTTGCGACAGATTCTGATGGACGAAGCCCACAAATCCCGGTATTCTATTCATCCCGGTGCCGATAAAATGTACCAGGATCTTCGCTATAAGTACTGGTGGCCTGGCATGAAAAGGGATATTGCTCTCTACGTTGGAAAATGCCTAACTTGTGCGAGAGTCAAGGCTAAACACCAAAGACCCTCTGGCTTACTTGAACAACCGCCAATTCCTATGTGGAAGTGGGAGAATATAGCTATGGACTTCATAACAAAGCTTCCGCACACGTCATCAGGTCACGACAGCATTTGGGTTGTTGTCGACCGTTTGACCAAATCACCTCACTTTCTGCCAATACGGGAAGACTACAAGGTAGAACGATTAGCCCGAATCTACACCGACGAGATCATTTATAATCATGGGACGCCTCGCGACATCATCTCTGATCGTGATGCTCGGTTTACCTCACGACTGTGGGAAACGTTTCAAACAGCTCTCGGTACATCGCATAATCTAAGTACCGCATTCCACCCTCAAACCGACGGTCAGACTGAAAGAACGATCCGTACTCTTGAAGACATGCTCCGTTCGTGTGTCTTAGACTTCGGTGGTAATTGGGATAAATACCTGCCGTTAGTCGAATTCTCGTATAACAACAGTTATCATTCCAGCATTCAAATGGCACCATTCGAGGCCTTATACGGAAGAAAATGTCGATCGCCTATTGTGTGGCACGAGATCGGTCAGTCGCAATTAACCGGTCCCGAGCTATTACAAGTAACGACTGACAAATTCCTCCAAATTCGAGACAACTTGTTGAAAGCTCGGAGTTGACAGAAAAGTTACGCCGATAGACGACGCAAGCCCCTTGAATTTGACGTTGGCGACTACGTACTCCTAAATGTATCACATTGGAAGGGTGTGGTCAGATTCGGAAAGAAAGGGAAACTAGCGCCTCGATATGTTGGACCTTTTAAGATTCTGGAAAGGATCGGAAAAGTCGCCTACAGACTCGAACTACCGGAGGAACTTAGTAACGTCTACCCGACTTTCCATGTGTCAAACATCCGAAAGTGCCTGGCTGAGCATGATCTAATTGTACCTCTCGACGACCTCCAAGTAAACAAAACACTACACTTCGTGGAGAAGCCTGTCGAAATCATGGATCGCCAAACCAAGCAGCTCAGACGCTCGCGCATTCCTATTGTGAAAGTCCGATGGGAAGGCAAAAGAGGTGCAAAGTTCACTTGGGAACTCGAAAGTGACATGAAGGCGAAGTACCTGCAGTTATTCGTTAAGGCTTCGGCTTAATTTCGGGACGAAATTCCCTAAACAAGGGGAGGCTGTAACACCCCGTGTTTTCAAAGTCAAAGTCAAAGTCAAGGTCAAGGTCAAAGTCAACGACCGATTTTCGCGCGACTAGACTTGTAGAGAATTTCTTTTATGTGTTTATTTTAGTTGTATTATGTGGAGTAAGTGTCAATAATTACAACAATCGACGTATGTTATTCGCTATCTAATCGACTTATGACTGTGAACTATAGGAAGTAACAATGCGATAAAGTCAAATCAACCCAATTTAATTGACATCGAATCACAATCACACTCGCAACTCGGAATACGCATTTTGGTTATTGTTATACGGGTGTGTGTGCCTTATGTGTTACTTGTGCATGTTTATTTATGTTATGTTGTGGTAATCAATCGAAACGCAATCGAACTTAATCGAAATCGAACTATGATAATTAGTGGAGAAGAGACAGTGCTAGTTATGAATGGTTGGAATTAAAAGTAATTTGACTAGGAAAAAATCTATCGCATCGAATCGCTCGCAATCAAAATCGAAACAGCGAAAATCATCGTGCCAAACACCCGAACCAAGTGCCATCCGGCCGGATTGCCCATCCGACCGGGCTGCCACTTGATCTGGTACTAGGTTGTCATCCGACCGAGATGACATCCGACCGGATAAGTCACCCGGGCGGGATGCCATCCGACCGACCCACACTTTCCTCTTTGGGTAACTCTATAAATACCCATGTCACTTTCATTCTTTCTACTTTTGGAAACTCTCTGACCGAACAGCACGCTCTCCTCACCTTTTCTTCAATTTCTCTCGATTCCGGTAAGATCTCGTCCTAAATCTTGTACTTTCTTGATCAACACGCACTCCTACTCCTTTCTATCTTTTAAATCTTAACTTTTAACCGTGAAATCACTATATTTAAGGTGTTCTAGGATGACGTCATCATGGTGTTCTTGAAGAACTTCATGTTTTGGCCTCAATCCACCAAGAACAACTTAGATCTAATCAATTTCCGCTCAATCCACCAGCATGGAGTGCTATCCGACCGGACTACTGTCCGAGCGGATAAGCCATCCAAGCGACTAGGTAATCTGAACGGCTTGCACCTTGGGTCCCACACTTAACCAACTTTATCTGAAGTTTGAGTATTGAACGAATTGCTATCCGACCGGACACCCAATCCGACCGGATTACTCTTCGGATCATGAGATACTTGGACTTTAAACACTTAAACAATTTTCAACGTGTTCAATGCACTAAGGATGTCACCCGACCGGACTAACTGTCCGATCGAGTGACAACCTGCTGTAGATTTGTTCTCACTGAGTAACCTCGCCACTCTAGTCGCCGTCCGACCGGATGAATCATCCGAGCGGATTGTCGTCCGCACGACTGACCGTTTGATCGACCGACTTGAAAGGTAGAAATACTTCAAAGTTTTCAAAATGCTACAACGAAAACTTCAAAGGACAAGCCATCATACACAAACACATCCTTCTAAAAGGAAGAAACAATCCACTCGAATAGTCATCCGACCGGACTACCTGTCCGACCGGATGACCATCCGATCGGATTGTCACCCACACGACTAGACCATCCGGTCGGATTACCATCCGACCGAGCTGACTGTCCGAGCCACTTACACCTTGCATCATTTTACGCGTCACTTATATTTATGTTATCGTTCTGATCAGGCTAACCCTACTCTCTAGCGCTCCCTTCAATCCATCATCGCTGTGAGTATACTCGATCCCTTTTTGCTTTATGCACTTTTGGGTGTTACATACGTTACGAATATTCAAATCACAACAAACACAATACTCAATACTATTTGAACGCTAACCGTTAATGCATGTTATACGTGGCTTATGAATGCTTGTTTGTTATGTTTACACATGGAATGCTGCCTACCTGCCTTAGCAACGATAGTACTATAGTTTGGACTCAGCACCTGTTCGCAGGGGTTGTTAAGGACAATTACTTGCATGGATTACGGTGGTAATCATGTATTGCGAACTGCCTCTGGCAGTCAACCCGCAGTCATTGGTATCGATGGATCTATGTCGATAACTAACGTGCTTCATTTCACTATGTGTACGTGCTGGTTATGCGTAAACGAATTTCGAACTCTATATGCTATTATCAAACTTGTATGCTCACCTTTACATTATATGTATTGAATTTATTTTAACGTATGTGACAGGTGCTTAGGATGCACATCTGGTAGGAAATCGAAGCTAGAATAAGGCTCTAGAGGCCAACAAATAGTTGTCTGTACAAATTTAATCAAGGTTCTCTAGAAGCAGATAAACAATTGCTCTATTTGAAAATCTGAGTTGTCGGAATAGAACTATTTTCCTGGATTTTGTCTGTAATAATTTGTTTACCTTTTTAGACATGGTATGGGACATGTTACTTTAAATTGATTGGTAATGATTATTGTTATGGAAACTTCTGGACAATCTGTTTCGCTAAGTGTCAAGCCCCGATGTTTCCGCCATCGGTTGGGGTGTGACACTCGTGACTTAACCAAAGACCTCTCCGGCTCTAAGTTTAATCAATAACTTAAGGTTGGGGGGATGAACACTCGATTTTCCAAAGACAGACGCGAAGTCACTCGATTTTGGACAACGGAAGCCCCACTTGTACAAAGACCCTACCTTCGTATGAGGGCACGCCTTCGTACAAAGGCACCAGCAACATACGAAGCTTCTGTTCCCTACCGACACTTCGATTTTTGACCGTTTCAACACCTTGGAGGACTTACGCTTCTGTTCCCATACGCAGGCTGATCCGGCACTCCCTTCAACCCATTCAGAACGTGTTTACTTTCTTAGACACGCACTGTGAGTATACTCGAACCCTTTTTTGCTTAACGCACTTTTGGGTGTTACATACGTTCTCTAACATAAACACAACACACAACGCAAACACTTTATAAACGCTAACCGCTCCTGCATGCTATACGTGATTAGTTGAATACTTGTTGCTATGTTAGACAGTGATGACTTGCCTTCCGCCTTTAGCAACGATAGTACTATAATTTGGACTCATCACCTGTTTACACAGGGGTTCCTAAGGATCACATACTTTACTTCACTTGTTCGCTTCAGTGAACCTTTGTCACGGATACCCTACTCGCAGTCACGTGGATAGCTAGTATCATTGTGATAGTTACTTGTTTTCACTCGTTACGTGTTACATGCTGGTTATGCGTAAACACTTTCATACTATATCTATGCAAACTTGTGTGCTCACCTTTACTTTATGTATTGACTTTTATTTAACGTATGTGATAGGATGATGGCTTATTTGCTACAACTGGCAAGGAAGTCTAGAAACTCACCAAATATAATCTGAGTTGTCGGAATGGAATTTGTTTTCGAGACTGAATATCAATAATGACTGTTTTGAATTATTGGTTTAATAGTATGGGATATTAAACCTTATAAATATTGTCATTTAATAGTTGTTATGGATTCTCTTGAACAATCTGTTTCGCTCAGTGTCACACCCCCAAAATACCACATGCGGAAACACCGCGGGGCGTGTGACGTACCAGGATCCAGCCACCAATCACATTGAACCATAACATAGTATTAAATAAAAGTTTCCATTTATTTCATAAAGTAAATCCAAATCACAATCTAAAACAAATACGTTCAGCGGAAGCATAATGTAAATAGTTATTCGAGTATTTCAAAACAATTGCGCAAAACCAATAAACATGTATCCAAGAGCTACGACCCATGACCACTCCAGCACTCCCATATAGCAAGTTCCATCCGTGAATCTAACGACCTGCAAGCATGCAGACAAGTGTGTCAGACGACGCTGGTGAGTTCAAAGTTTGTTAACACGTTTTAGTTACCAGATATAAGTATAAAACATTTCATAGATTTGATGTTGTTAATAACTCGATTACCGCAGATGGCTCCAGATTATTTGCCCTTCCCCAATGCTCTATCAAACATTGGTCAAGTGGTTAAGGTAATTAGTTCATGACCGTCCTCCCCAGTACCGTGTGAGGGTGCCAAACCTAATAGCGCTATCAACTAATAACCCCGTTGCCTCCCCGGCAACCAATCGGTATATGATGGGACTTAATGATAGAAATGAGTGTATTAACCAACATCCCAGGTTTAATATTCCAGTCAAACCCAATTACCCGACATTCCTCCCCGGAACGTTTACCAGATGTCCCTCCCCGGGACGCATGCTTGGAAAAAGAGCAGTGAACTCACCTTAGATTTGCTCGGTATTTAACAAGTTACTCGTTGCAGTTAATCAACCAACCCTACCGTGGTTACCAATCAAGATCAGTTTCATAATTAACCAAGTCACATATATTACACAGTTTGCATTCATCACAGGGTCAGTGTACAGCACATAGTATGCATTCAATTCTCATCTAACGTCCACACTCTAAGTGCATATCACGCAATAACATTCCCACAGTTGAATCATATTAGTCAATACAAGTTCCTTGATTCTAATTAATGTTGTTACATGCAACAAACGTAATCGTGTAACTAACATTCACATCAAACACATTATATGCTATATTAATTGTTCTGTTAATTTGTTCTCAAATGGCATCCCGACGAAGGATCATAGTTCGTCGTCCACTACTGTGACGAAGGTCTCCGACGAAGGACCATAGTTCGTCATGAAGCATACCGACGAATCTTCGGGATTGTTCGTCGACCAACAGCCACTCAGCTGACGAAGGTTCATGATTCTTCGTCAGAACAGTTCATGGCTTAACAGTTCATGGTTCTTTTACTGATTCGGCTAATCAATTACAGTTTATCGTCAAAGCAACATCTAACACAAATAGTTATCAATTTAACCAGTAACGTATAGGCAAATCATCAGTTAACAACGTCAATCATCCAAACCGTTTAACCAATTATCAACTTTTCACCACTAAACAGTTTAGCCATTTCGAACATATCAAGGAACCCTATCACATATGCATCCTGTCTAACTGATTTTTATTAACATGATCATCCTAATTGTATATGTGTTAACAGTCAACGGCATCATTCATACGAATTAAACCTTGATAATCAACGACATCATTCATACAAATCTAACCCTAATAATGTATGTTTAACCACACAAGGAATCTGGATGATAAAACGAGGATTAACCAAGGAAGGATAACATGACACTAACCTTGATGCAAGATAAAACAATAGTGCTTAGGGTAATTAAACCGAGAAGATGATGTTTCGAAGGGGGTTTGCTGCTATCGCTAGGTTTAGAGTGGGTCTAGGGTTTGCAATGTGTCAGTTACGTGATGAATTAGAACCCTCTATGCTATATACGCTCAAGTCAGTGAACTGGGCCTTTTCTGGGCTTCAAACATAACTCGGCCGGCGAAGCCCCACTGGCGACGAACTTCATTCTTCGTCGATGACGAAGTTCATTCTTCGTCGGGTAAGTCAATGACGAAGTTCATTCTTCGTCGAGCTATGTTGTGACGAAAAGGGTTTTTTCCATTTTGTTATTAAAGGTTTTATTAAATGTTCAAGCCTTAAACCACCAAGTAACTTATACAAAAATCATTCTAGAATAATATACATGATACAATGTACAATGAAATATAAAACAGGATTGTAAAACAGGTGATACGTAAAGGAAAGGTCTTGAAATCTCGGGTTGTCACATCATCCCCAACTTGAAAGAAATTTCAACCCAAAATTTGATAAGCAATCCAAAATAGCACGGCGTTAGATCAGGATGACTATATATTTTCCGTGGGTGCCACATCATCCCCAACTTGAATGGGAATTTCGTCCCGAAATTCGCTAGTTGCATCAGATTTAGATTTGTCAGCTGGGAATAAGTGAGGGTACTTGAGCTTCATTTGATCCTCGAGTTCCCATGTGAACTCCGGTCCACGTCTTGAGTTCCAACGAACCCTCACGATCGGAATTCGACTATGCTTACGGACCTTGACCTCCCGGTCCATAATTTCTATTGGTTCTTCGATAAACTGCAACTTGTCGTCAATCTTCAACTCTTGAAACGGTACCACAAGTGTTTCATCGGACAAACACTTCTTTAGTTACGAGACGTGGAAGACATCATGAACGTTACCTAACTCAGCAGGTAACTCTAACTTATAGGCCACTTTACCAACTCGTTCCAGAATTTTGAATGGCCCGACATAATGAGGGTTAAGCTTGCCGCGTTTTCGAAAACGCACCACACCCTTCCAGGGTGAGACCTTCAACATAACACGATCGCCTACAACGAATTCCAAGGGTTTCCTACGCTTGTCAGCGTAGCTTTTCTGACGGTCACGCGCTGCCACCATACGATTTATGATCTGAAAGATTTTCTCTGAAGTTTCAAGCACAAGTTCTGGACCTGTGATCTGGCTGTCACCCACTTCAGCCCAACAGAGGGGTGAACGACATTTTCATCCGTACAATGCTTCGAATGGAGCTGCCTGGATACTGGTATGGTAACTATTGTTATAAGAGAACTCTATCAAAGGCAGATGTTTCTCCCAACCCTTGCCAAAATCAATCATGCATGCTCGTAACATGTCCTCAAGTGTCTGGATGGTTCGCTCACTTTGACCATCCGTCTGTGGGTGATAAGCAGTGCTCATGTCGAGACGCGAGCCGAACGATTTGTGCATCGACTGCCACAAATCCGAAATAAAACGCGGGTCACGATCAGAGATAATAGAGGTCGGCACCCCGTGCCTAGAAACCACTTCCTTCAGATAGACAGCTGCAAGTTGTGAGAACTTATCCGTTTCCTTGATTGCTAGAAAATGTGCTGACTTCGTGAGACGATCAACGATCACCCAGATGGTATCGTTTCCGTTCTGAGTTCTCGGCAAACCCGTGATGAAATCCATCGCGATTTTCTCCCATTTTCACATGGGTATCTCTGGTTGCTGAAGTAGACCCGAGGGTTTCTGATATTCCACTTTAACTTTAGTACAAGTCAGACACTTACTCACATAAGTCGCAATGTGAGTGTCACACCCCGACCACGTAGAACAACAATACGTGGCGGAAAACGTCGGGAAGTGTTGTAACAGAATCATTGTTTCATAACACATGGAAATTGAAATATTGTTTTATTGATTAAAGTAGTTACAATCTCATGACAATCAAAGAAACATAACATAAATAACTAGTCTTGCATCTTTTATTGTCGCTAAGGCCCAAGTCCGCCTAAGTGTATCTTGATAAATCCTATGCATCATATCCTGAAACACATGTGAAAATAGGTACGTCAGCATAAAAATGCCTGTGAGATACATAGGTTTATGAAAATAGGATTCATGACTTATTGTTTAAGAAAATGTTTAGTCATGAACCTTGTAATTTGATTTGTCTTGTAAATCATTTAAAAAATGATAAGATCATATGATATGTATAAATAAGAGAATAATGTATGGTTAAATGAATAACCATATAAAAATGAGTTTGTATAATTTAAGTTGTTTGTAAAACAATGTATTGTGAAAAATAGGTTATTTGTATAAAATGTTATATGTCTCAATTTGAAATGGTTCATATAACGCTACGATATGTAATACCATACAATCACTTATATATAGGAAGTACCGGCGGCGTATCCACCATGCTTGTATCATATTACACACGCCTCGTTACTCGAATCACTTACCCAAACAAACCACCAATGTAAGATGTCTATGTTTAAACCAATTGCCAAACGTATTGAATAATATGTCAAAATGTCTATGTCAATATGTAAATCATGTAATGTGTAACCAATGTCAATAATGTTTATGTGTCAAATGTAAATCATGTAATGTGTAACCAAAATGATATGTATGGCTAGTGAAATATATCAACTAAACCATATGCATAAAAACAAAGTATTGAAGTAAAACACGGTTTAAATCAAAGCTATGTTTTGTGGAAATGCATGCTATACTGATACAAATATCTATGCGGTATTGTAAGAATGCATACATCCAAGCCTTGAGACTGTGGCGATAAACCCTTAAATAAATTAAAGGTTTATCTTGTTGTAACTGTATATCGAATTCGGTCATTCCTTTCATCCCCACCTACCCGGGATGTCCGGAACGGGAGTTGTCAATTCCTATGGTTCCACTACCTACTAACGAACGGCGTGATCGGTGTTAATGAATGTATTGTTCCATTT
This sequence comes from Helianthus tuberosus, assembly GCA_030545235.1. Taxonomy (NCBI): domain Eukaryota; kingdom Viridiplantae; phylum Streptophyta; class Magnoliopsida; order Asterales; family Asteraceae; genus Helianthus; species Helianthus tuberosus. Next base: position 57,889,208 of record CM060429.1, on the reverse strand, counting down.
ATACAAACCAAATATCATATCAAAATGTAAGCATGTGATGAAAACAAATGTACTAAGTATGCAATAGATGAACATACACAGCATGTGATGTGATGTGAAACGATGTACTAAGTATGAACTAAATGGACATACAATGTAATGAAACCATGTACTATAAATGTACTAATGAACATAGCATGTATATGATGTGAAAGCATGAAAGTAACAAGTAGGCACATGTGTTTCACCCCAAAACAGTTTGAAAACGGTAAAAGAGGGGTCTATGTACTCACTTGAGATTGCTCAGAAGTCCTAAGATAACCACCAAGCAATGCTAGAGATCACGGATATCAAACGGCACCTAATATAGGTAACTACATTAATAAACCGGACCTAAATCGGAAGATCGGATAGAATGAGGGTTCGTAAACCAAATGAGTATGGGAACTCGTGTAATATGGTTTAACAACGCCTACATACTAAATGAATCCTAACATAAGTGCTTATGACCCATTACGACCCGTTTAGGTAGCTTATGCTACTTTAACGCGTCGTTCGCGTGAAACGCGTTCGGACCGCCTAACTAGTCCTATGACAAGTAACATATGCCTTAACATGTCTAATATTGTTGTCAAATCAGTTTAGATGTAAAAAGTTAAGTTACATATGTTTAAAATGAATTTTGGCATCAAATGTGTATTTTGGTAATTTACCTAAGGCATATAAACTACCTATCATACAACTACTTAAACGAAGCGACCATAAGGTATAACCTCGTAAGGTTATTCCCTATAAACTATGGTCACCTAAAGTGCTTGGTCGGATCCTAATGATCGACCAAACGGGTCGGGTTCGAAAGTATAAGCGATTGTTTAGATCGCTTACCTTACGACCCTAAATAAGCACTAAACTAAAAGTGATGAGCTAAGCATGTTAAAACATGCTTAACTAAGTTTAGAAAACAGGTTTGGTATCAAAACAAATGGTCTTGATACCAACAAGTAGTTTGGTTACAAAATACGCAAGAATACGTATTCTGACCGAAACTACGGCTCGTCACTGAGCCTAGATAACGTGGTAATCAGTAGGTATAGTCACTAGGGACTATAACCATCGTGATCACACTCACGTTATGAAGTTCAAACGAACTTCGCATCGACCATAAACTGGTCAATGCAGAAAGTCAAACAAAGTTCGACTTTCGGAATCCAAAAGCAATAAAAGAACGAAGGAACACTTACGAAGGGTCCCCGAATGCTAATCTAGATCAAAATAGCTCAGGTATGAAACAAAGGTTTCAACTTAGAGCACAAATGATCAGATTCTAGTGAGAAATGAAGTTGGGGTATGTGGGTATTTATAGTAAATGGACAACCGTTAGGATCATTTCTTGGAAAAGGGGGCACGATCTAAGCCGTACACTTGTTGGAAAGTTGTGGTAACTCATTTGCCATCCACCATAAGAGTTTGAAACTTGGCACTTAGCCTTTGGAGAGTGTTAAGGGATGTTAAAATCTGAAAAAAAAAACATTTTGCTGCATCTGGCCCCTGTTTACGGACCTAGTTTGGCAGATTTACAGTTTCAGTCCCTGCAACCTCAAAACCTGGTTTTCGATGCGTTTTTTTGACACGTTTAAGCCCCGTTAACCCCATTTCAAAGCTCTAAAATGAAGTTAAAGTATAGGGAACTTAAAATGTGTTCAAAAATATCTCGGGTGTCGGTTCGTTTAGCCGTACGGTTACGTTGTTCGGTTAATTACGACGGAATGCGCATAAGCGCGAAAAATGATCCAAATGGCGTGACGAATGGATTTTTCTTATGCCAAACACTAAAATAAAATATTTTAGTGCTTACATAAATTTTTGGATGTTCGGATGTATTCAGAACGTAAGTTATGCGCGAAAATGCAAACTTGTGCACTTTTTGACGCTTTTTGTCCCTGAATGACCCCAAAAGTTTATTTTAGCATACCGAACCCCTCAAAGCCCATTTATAAGCTATGTAAAGGATATTTATGGTATGTTTAACTTATGGTCATGTTCCGGAATGTCTGTTACAGTTCAAATTGGCATACTTTTGCAGTTTGTCAAGTTTAGTCCCTGTAAGCGAATTAACTTGTTTTTGCCATACCAAAGCCTTCAAAACTTATTTCTAAGTTATGTAAAGGTTATTTAAGGTATGTTAAGCCTATGTCACTATTCCGGAGTGTTTGTTGCATTAAACTGGTTATATTTATGCATTGGTGCGCGTATAACCTTCCATAAAGCGATTTAGAGTTTGGAATTGAACAAAAATTGATATGTGCAAATGATACACATATTTTTACAAATCCCAAGTATGAAATATAATATTTCATTGGTTCGGTATTTGTTTGATGGCCATGGAGGCATAGGTGTTACAGTCTCCCCTACTTTAGGAAATTTCGTCCCGAAATTTATTTAGAGGAAACTTGTGAGAGTTTAAAACATGAAGTTGAAAAGATCGAACAATATTGGTTAGGGTTCTGAACTTCTAGTAACCTTAATAACATTATGCTTGCAATGTAAGAGGGACACTTATATACAAGTATATGAAGCGTCATTGGTGCGTCCACCGTACCTCCATTACACCGTTCTCATTTTGTTATTGTTGTCGCTATCGGTTCTTACACATAATAAATCTTATTGGGTTTCTGTGCACTATATTTCATAATTATGTACGCGTCCATAATTAGACAATTCCTTGCACAGTTCACACAGTTTATTTTATAATGTGTAGGGTAAAACCAAATGAACAATCCTGTGATGAGTGTGACTAGACCGCCATAGAGTCCTTTTAATTAAATCAATAAATGATCTAAATAGACTATCAAGGAGTCTGTTCAGCTACATCACTAGATGTCGTCCTTTAACCAAATTGTGAATCAATCTTTTTGACTAGACCACTAAAGGGTCTCTTATGAATCAAGGAGTGGTACTATATAATCCAAGGGTCTTAACTATTACATAGAAGCCCATTAAGGATTTAAAGTAGTACCTTTTTGAATATCCTACTATGAATCCCTCATATGAAGATATGAAAGATTCTACGAGGATTTGGATAACGAATATCCAGAGTATCCAAACACAAAAATGCATAAAAGAAAACATAAGATGAATAAACACATAGTCGTATAACCACAAAGATTGTTTATTTGTTAATTTGTTTTGTTGACAGAGCACATGTATTTAAAGTACAATAGGAATCCATCTCGTGGATTTCATTTGGCACTTTAAACATTTACAAGAATCTATCTATAAAGATAGAAAGATTTTTAAAAGAGAAATTCGATTTCGATTATAAGGAACCGAAATGTCCGAATTCAGGTACATAAGGAATCCAATTAAGGACCCTGATTTGAATGATGATCATCCACAAGGATCTAAATGTGAAGATAAAAAGATCCCATATGGATTTTAGAAGTTGAAGATGTTTTGAAACCTTGCACTGGACGTGCTTATGTCAAAACATGAAGTAAAAATGCTTACGAAGTTGAGATGCTAGATATGCCAAGGCAACATATGAAGCAGAATTTGAAGGTTAAGTAAATGTATGAGGAAAATATATTTGGAAAACTATGCATGGGGTTCTAAAAATGTTTTTGAAACCTTATATATAATACTTTTGAAATCATAAAGTAGGTTTTTAGATAAGTATATTTATAAAAATGTTTTAAAATCATGCGAAATGAATTTTTGAAATTATGTATAAGGTTTTTGGAAAACATGAATGATGCTTTTGAAATCATGCACTTGCTAAGAAAATATACTGTGTTAATATTGTTTTCGGACTATATGAAATATTCTGAAATTATGAAAATTGTTTTTTTTTTAAAACCTAACCAATGTTTTTGAAATAACATAGACAATGCATTTGAAAAAAAATTGTTTTCAAACTATATGAAATGTTTTGAGATCATGAAGATTGTTTTTGAAATACTTGTACTGTGTATGTTGAGAAAATCAAAACGTAATGGGTATGAGATTTGAAACTACCCTTAGTTATCTAACCAAGGATTTAATGGCACAGATGTGTAAAAAGCACGATTACTCCTAATTTCACTTTATTTCATGTACTTCGTTTCTTAGAATGAAACGAGTACTTAAAATTTTTGGGGGAATCATGAGTGATCATTTGAGAGGGAGAATCACAAGAGTAGTTTGTAAGGAATATAGTTCCTTGATGTAGGTATCATAGGAAAAGTCATACACACATGTAACTACACTCGTATATCAGAACTGTGAACAACAATTTATTTATAATCAAACAGATTGTTTCACATTACAAGAAATAGAAGAAACAAAAGCATAAGACAATAACATCTTCTAATCAGCCAACTGCTCATCCGTGGGTTGGATTTGCATTAGCAAGCTTTGGGCATTTGTTCCTGAAATGGCTCGTATCGCCACAGTTGTAGCACGATCCAGGCGGAAAGCGAGCTTGAGTAGGGTTGACTTGGGGTTGATTTGGACCACTTTGGTTTGGGGTAAATCGACAAGCATTTGCCAGGTGACCGAGTCGCCCACATGATGCACACAAACGACACTGTAGGTGAGCTAAGTGGTGTGCATTACATTTGTCGCATATTGGGGCTGTTCCCTTGTATTGCTTCTTAACAGGTTGTGTTGCCACCCGGATGGGTCCTGCTTGATTTGGTACTGCTGCAGTTGGACAAACCCTTACCGTATGACCTATAAGTCCACAAGTTTGGCAATTGCGGCACTTCACACTAGCCTGATGATGAAGGCTACATTGGTTGTACAAGGGTGCAGTTCCGTTGTATGGCTTCCTAGCAGGGGGTTGAGCTGGTTGGTTGGGGATGGCTTGACCATTGTGAGCGACCACGGCGAAGTCCTGAGAAGCCTTTCGCTTCTTTGACTTATTAGGGGATCCAGCCTGTTCATCCATGGTCTTTGATTCCTTGATTGGTTTCTTGGCTGGTGGTGCTGTCATTTGGCTAGGTCTTGCCTGTTTTGGTGCCACTGCTGCAGGTTTCCTTGAAGCCTTACGTTTCTTTGGTTTAGGTGAAGGCTTGGCTTCTGCTTCCTTTGGTGGCTTCTGCTTCCTTTGGTGGCTCCTGAGTGGCTCCATTTTTTAGACGAGACATGGCAATGCCTAGATCCACAGACTTCAGTATCACTTCGCCTATTTGTTGGGCAAATTTGGCTGTTTGCTCGGACATTTGACCGGTGCTGAGAGGAAGAGACATTCTAGAAGAAAATGAAAGACATAGGAAGAAACAAGTGAAACGTCATCGGGTAAATAATGCAGAATGGTAATGCATAAGAATTTGCGATCATTTGTTTGTTATCTAAGGCAAACAAATGAGACAGTGACAAATCAAAGTAAATGGGTCAAAAATAATGTATCGCGAAGACATGCTCGCCTATAAGTGAACACTCATCCCAAGAATTCCCAGGTAAGCACAACTGGTCTCGCGTCTGATGAGATGTATACGAAGTGCTTGCCTAGACAGAAAACCCAGAATACGGGCATTCACCCTTCCAGTTTGCACGTGTTCACATTATTTAAAACCCAAAACCTTGACGAGGTTTTGAAAACTCAAAGGGGTTCAAAACCTTACAATAGAGGGTTCCAAACCTAGTAATCAATCATCCTAGAACAGATGATTAGTTTTCAAAGCGGTTTTGAAATTTATGTTCTTGTTGTGGTTGTCGCCTAAGGATAGGTGACAGTATTGTTTTATGACTAAACGCAAGTAAACTCGCGTTAGGGTCCTAGGAAGGTTATAGACTAGGTCAAAGTATTACTAATAACCTAATTCCCTATAACCATGAGCTCTGATACCAACTTTTCTGTCACACCCCGACCACGTAGAACAACAATACGTGGTGAAAAACGTCGGGAAGTGTTGTAACAGAATCATTGTTTCATAACACATGGAAATTGAAATATTGTTTTATTGATTAAAGTAGTTACAATGTCATGACAATCAAAGAAACATAACATAAATAACTAGTCTTGCATCTTTTATTGTCGCTAAGGCCCAAGTCCGCCTAAGTGTATCTTGATAAATCCTATGCATCATATCCTGAAACACATGTGAAAATAGGTACGTCAGCATAAAAATGCCTGTGAGATACATAGGTTTATGAAAATAGGATTCATGACTTATTGTTTAAGAAAATGTTTAGTCATGAACCTTGTAATTTGATTTGTCTTGTAAATCATTTGAAAAATGATAGGATCATATGATATGTATAAATAAGAGAATAATGTATGGTTAAATGAATAACCATATAAAAATGAGTTTGTATAATTTAAGTTGTTTGTAAAACAATGTATTGTGAAAAATAGGTTATTTGTATAAATGTTATATGTCTCAATTTGAAATGGTTCATATAACGCTACGATATGTAATACCATACAATCACTTATATATAGGAAGTACCAGCGGCGTATCCACCATGCTTGTATCATATTACACACGCCTCGTTACTCGAATCACTTACCCAAACAAACCACCAATGTAAGATGTCTATGTTTAAACCGATTTCCAAACGTATTGAATAATATGTCAAAATGTCTATGTCAATATGTAAATCATGTAATGTGTAACCAATGTCAATAAGGTTTATGTGTCAAATGTAAATCATGTAATGTGTAACCAAAATGATATGTATGGCTAGTGAAATATATCAACTAAACCATATGCACAAAAACAAAGTATTGAAGTAAAACACGGTTTTAATCAAAGCTATGTTTTGTGGAAATGCATGCTATACTGATACAAATATCTATGCGGTATTGTGAGAATGCATACATCCAAGCCTTGAGACTGTGGCGATAAACCCTTAAATAAATTAAAGGCTTATCTTGTTGTAACTGTATATCGAATTCGGTCATTCCTTTCATCCCCACCTACCCGGGATGTCCGGAACGGGAGTTGTTAATTCCTATGGTACCACTACCTACTAACGAACGGCGTGATCGGTGTTAATGAATGTATTGTTCCATTTATACAAACCAAATATCATATCAAAATGTAAGCATGTGATGAAAACAAATGTACTAAGTATGCAATAGATGAACATACACAACATGTGATGTGATGTGAAACGATGTACTAAGTATGAACTAAATGGACATACATAGCATGAAATGTAATGAAACCATGTACTATAAATGTACTAATGAACATAGCATGTATATGATGTGAAAGCATGAAAGTAACAAGTAGGCACATGTGTTTCACCCCAAAACAGTTTGAAAACGGTAAAAGAGGGGTCTATGTACTCACTTGAGATTGCTTAGAAGTCCTAAGATAACCACCAAGCATTGCTAGAGATCACGGATATCAAACGGCACCTAATATAGGTAACTACATTAATAAACCGGACCTAAATCGGAAGATCGGATAGAATGAGGGTTCGTAAACCAAATGAGTATGGGAACTCGTGTAATATGGTTTAACAACGCCTACATACTAAATGAATCCTAACATAAGTGCTTATGACCCATTACGACCCGTTTAGGTAGCTTATGCTACTTTAACGCGTCGCTCGCGTGAAACGCGTTCGGACCGCCTAACTAGTCCTATGACAAGTAACATATGCCTTAACATGTCTAATATTGTTGTCAAATCAGTTTAGATGTCAAAAGTTATGTTACATATGTTTAAAATGAATTTTGGCATCAAAGGGGTGTTTTGGTAATTTACCTAAGTCATATAAACTACCTATCATACAACTACTTAAACGAAGCGACCATAAGGTATAACCTCGTAAGGTTATTCCCTATAAACTATGGTCACCTAAAGTGCTTGGTCGGATCCTAATGATCGACCAAACGGGTCGGGTTCGAAAGTATAAGCGATTGTTTAGATCGCTTACCTTACGACCCTAAATAAGCACTAAACTAAAAGTGACGAGCTAAGCATGTTAAAACATGCTTAACTAAGTTTAGAAAACAGGTTTGGTATCAAAACAAATGGTCTTGATACCCACAAGTAGTTTGGTTACAAAATACGCAAGAATACGTATTCTGACCGAAACTACGGCTCGTCACTGAGCCTAGATAACGTGGTAATCAGTAGGTATAGTCACTAGGGACTATAACCATCGTGATCACACTCACGTTATGAAGTTCAAACGAACTTCGCATTGACCATAAACTGGTCAATGCAGAAAGTCAAACAAAGTTCGACTTTCGGAATCCAAAAGCAATAAAAGAACGAAGGAACACTTACGAAGGGTCCCCGAATGCTAATCTAGATCAAAATAGCTCAGGTATGAAACAAAGGTTTCAACTTAGAGCACAATTGATCAGATTCTAGTGAGAAATGAAGTTGGGGTATGTGGGTATTTATAGTAAATGGACAACCGTTAGGATCATTTCTTGGAAAAGGGGGCACGATCTAAGCCGTACACTTGTTGGAAAGTTGTGGTAACTCATTTGCCATCCACCATAAGAGTTTGACACTTGGCACTTGGCCTTTGGAGAGTGTTAAGGGCTGTTAAAAGCTGAAAAAAAAACGTTTTGCTGCATCTGGCCCCTGTTTACGGACCTAGTTTGGCAGATTTACAGTTTCAGTCCCTGCAACCTCAAAACCTCGTTTTCGATGCGTTTTTTTTGACACGTTTAAGCCCCGTTAACCCCATTTCAAAGCTCTAAAATGAAGTTAAAGTATAGGGAACTTAAAATGTGTTCAAAAATATCTCGGGTGTCGGTTCGTTTAGCCGTACGGTTACGTTGTTCGGTTAATTACGACGGAATGCGCATAAGAGCGAAAAATGATCCAAATGGCGTGACGAATGGATTTTTCTTATGCCAAACACTAGAATAAAATATTTTAGTGCTTACATAAATTTTTGGATGTTCGGATGTATTCAGAACGTAAGTTATGCGCGAAAATGCAAACTTGTGCACTTTTTGACGCTTTTTGTCCCTGAATGACCCCAAAAGTTTATTTTAGCATACCGAACCCCTCAAAGCCTATTTCTAAGCTATGTAAAGGATATTTATGGTATGTTTAACTTATGGTCATGTTCCGGAATGTCTGTTACAGTTCAAATTGGCATACTTTCGCAGTTTGTCAAGTTTAGTCCCTGTAAGCGAATTAACTTGTTTTTGCCATACCAAAGCCTTCAAAACTTATTTCTAAGTTATGTAAAGGTTATTTAAGGTATGTTAAGCCTATGTCACTATTCCGGAGTGTTTGTTGCATTAAACTGGTTATATTTATGCATTGGTGCGCGTATAACCTTCCAGAAAGCGATTTAGAGTTTGGAATTGAACAAAAATTGATATGTGCAAATGATACACATATTTTTACAAATCCCAAGTATGAAATATAATATTTCATTGGTTCGGTATTTGTTTGATGGCCATGGAGGCACAGGTGTTACAGTGAGCCTTCATCTTCGGCCACCAGTACAAAACTTTTAGGTCCTGATACATCTTATCCGAGCCCGGATGGACGAAGTATCGAGACTTGTGCGCTTCGTCTATCACAAGTTCTCTAAGATTTCCAAACAAAGGGATCGATATTCGTTCCATGAAATAGAGAATACCATCAGATCTCTCTACCAGCCGCTTTTCCATGCCCCGTAAATACTCTGCTTTAATGTTTTCTTCCTTCAATGCGTCAGCCTAAGCCGAACGAATCTGATCAGGAAGATTGGAGTGAATAGTGAGCTGCAAGGCGCGAACACATTTGGGTTTCGATTCCTTCCGACTGAGGGCATCAGCTACAACGTTAGCCTTACCCGGATGATACTTGATTGCACAGTCGTAGTCGTTCAAAAGTTCTACCCAGCGACGCTGTCGCATATTCAATTCCTTCTGGTCAAAGATGTGCTGAAGGCTCCTGTGGTCGGTATAAATAGTGCATTTAGTATCGTACAGGTAATACCTCCAGATTTTGAGCGCAAACACCACGGCTCCCAACTCTAAGTCATGAGTCGTGTAATTTCTCTTATGAACCTTCAACTGTCGAGAGGCGTAGGCTATCACCTTCTCGCGTTGCATCAGCACGCAACCGAGACCCTGAATAGAAGCATCACAGTACACCACAAAATCTTCGGTACCCTCAGGTAAGGACAAAATCGGTGCACTGCAGAGTTTTTGTTTCAACAACTGGAAAGCATCTTCTTGTTTCGTTCCCCATGAGTATGCAACGCCTTTTTGTGTCAACGAATTAAGAGGTTGAGCAATCTTCGAGAAGTCTTTAATAAATCTCCGATAGTACCCTGCGAGACCGAGAAATTGTCGCACCTCCGAGGGATTCTTTGGTGCCGCCCAATTTCTAATAGCGTCGATCTTTGCAGGATCCACGTGTATTCCCGATTCATTCACAATGTGGCCAAGGAAGTGTACCTCTCGAATCCAGAGGTCACACTTAGAGAATTTCGCGTAGAGCTGCTCCTTCCTCAGAAGCTCCAAGATAAGACGCAAGTGTCGCTCGTGATCCTCCTTGCTCTTAGAGTAGATCAAAATGTCGTCGACGAACACTATAACGAGATCGTCAAGATACGGCTTGCACACACGGTTCATGAGGTCGATGAAGACCGCTGGCGCGTTCGTCAACCCAAACGACATAACTAGAAACTCATTATGCCCATACCGCATTTGAAAAGCTGTTTTAGGAAGATCCTCCTCTCGAACTCTCATCTGATGATAGCCCGATCTTAAATCGATCTTTGAGTAAAAACATGACCCTTGCAACTGGTCAAACAGATCATCGATGCGTGGCAGAGGATAACGATTCTTGACTGTCACCTTGTTGAGTTCCCGATAATCAATGCACATATGAAAGGACCCGTCCTTATTTTTCACAAACAGAACTGGGGCTCCCCAAGGCGAAGAACTGGGTCGGATAAAACCTCTATCCAACAGTTCTTGAAGTTGGTTAGATAGCTCTTGCAACTCCCCAGGTACAAGACGATAAGGAGCATAAGCAATCAGAGCTGCTACTTGTGCAAGATCAATATGAAATTCCACTTGACGGTGAGGAGGTAAACCAGGTAGTTCCTCAGGAAATACATCAGGGAATTCACGAACAACTGGCAGGTCTTCGATCTTTCTTTCTTCAGACGGAGTATCAGTAACAAGTGATAGAATAGCAGGGTACCCCTTTCGTAGACACTTCTGAGCTTGCATAGCTGAGATGATACCCACCATCGCCCCACTGCGATGTCCTTGGACCGATAAAGATTCTCCACTAGGGAGGGGAATACGCACGATTTTCTCCTTACAAAGGATGTCAGCACGGTGCTTGGACAACCAGTCCATACCAACCAATACATCAAAACTACCGAGGGTAACCGGAAGGAGGTCAATATCAAACACTTGACTTACAAGGTCTAGTTTACATCCTATAAAAACGTGTGAGGTTTCAATTGTTTTACCATCGGCTAATTCCACTACATGCTTAGCTTCTATAGGTATTGGAGCTAACCCTAATCGTTGACTGAACTCTAGGGACACATAACTCCAATCGGCACCGGAATCAAATAATACAAGAGCAAAGAGTTTGTTCACAGAAAACGTACCAGTCACGACATTGCCGTCGTTCCTAGCATCACCCGCACCAATTGTAAATACCCTTCCACGAGCTCCATTGCCCCCCATTGTTGCCGTTATTGCTGTTCCCAACATTGTTATTGTTATTCTGATGATTGTTGTTATCATTGGCGTTCTGATTCAGCTGAGGACAATCCCGTTTAATGTGACCCTCATCCCCACACTGAAACACCCATTCCTAAAGCCTTGGTTCTGATGGGGCTGTTGCCTTTGCTGTTGCTGATTTTACAGTTGCTGCTTTGGGTACGGAGCTCTACAGTCTTTTACCATATGGCCCACCTTATCGCACCTATGGCAAGCTCGGACACACGGTCCATGATGATGATACCCACACTTGTTGCACTTTGGCTTCCTACCAACGTAGGAGCCTTGGCTCTGATTGCTGCCCTGGCCTTGGTTAACTGAAGACGACTGACTAAAACTACGGTTATTGCTGTTGTCAGGCCTTTTCTGCGATTGACTTGCACTGGTTGCTTTGTCAGCATCGTTCCATTTACGCTTGTTATCACTAGTAGGTATGGTAGTTGTAGCAGCAGGGGTAGTAGATGAAACACGGGGCGGTAGCGATCCACGCTCGACCTCTTAGTCGGTAATTTGTGTGCTAAACGGATGATCTGAGGCAGATTGTTAAGGTTTGCAGCAGTGACCAAACTCTTTACTGATGGTGCTAGGCCCTTGATGTACAACTCAATTCTTCGAGGTGGAGGTCAAGACAGGTTAGGGCACATATTTGCTAACTCATGAAATCGTTTCATGTAAGCCTCGATCTCGGACCCCTCCATCTTCAGATTGTAGTACTCATTCTCGAGCTTCTGAATCTCGTCACGAGGACAGTACTCCTCCCGCATCAACTCCTTGAAGTCATCCCAAGTAGTTGCATTAGCCATCTCGATGCCCAACATTTGTACCTGGGCATTCCACCAAGTTAAGGCACCATCCTCCAAGGTGCCTGTAGCATACTTCACTCGGTCCCCCTCGGGACAGTTACACATAGCGAACACTGACTCAGCCTTCTCAAACCAACGTAGTAACCCCACAGCCCCTTCAGTCTCACTGAATGTCTGTGGCTTGCAATCCATGAACGTCTTGAAAGTGCAAGCAGGCGGATTGTTTTGATTCTGATTCACTTGCTGACCTAATGTACGAAAGAAAATTCAACACAAGGGTAAGAGTTGTGTACGCGACACAAGAATAAAGAGTATTTGGCACATTTCGTACCAGCTTGGTAGGCTGCCAAAGCCTCAGCCACACGTGTGTTAATCAGGTTTGTCAACTCAGCCTGAGTCATTGCAATGTGACCATGCCCATGGCCTTGTCCGCTCATGATTCTATATGAGAAAAGGGAAAAGGTTAAGGATCGAGATAAGGTAGGAGTCAAACCTCACAATACTTCTACAGACTACTAGGTTAACATCAGACTACAGAGCGGAACCCCCTTCACACTTGTTAAGCGTCACTGGGACTCAGATGCACCCCACATTATTATTATGTTTGCACCCATAATAACAATGCAATTTGCATGTTTATCTCAGATCCTCCCAACTCGTGCTACAAGGTTCCTCAAATTCAAGTAGCAAATCAGGAGACACCACAAAACATAAGTCACAAAAGTCTAACGGGATATCACACTGTGACTCTATCAATCACATAACCTAGGCAAATACACATGAATTCAGTCTGTAGTGCTAAGTGTGCAATAATATGCAACATCATACATGAATGTATACTAGATATACTATGCAATAAGTAAACAAGATACGAACCTTGCGATCTGGAGCTGAGTGTCATGGTCGATTTTCGGAGCTGTTCGGTTATAGTCTGGTTTTATAAAAAAAAAGTTTTAAAACCTAGTTCACTATAACCAGTGGCTCTGATACCAAACTGTCACACCCCCAAAATACCACATGCAGAAACACCGCGGGACGTGTGACGTACCAGGATCCAGCCACCAATCACATTGAACCATAATATAGTATTAAATAAAAGTTTCCATTTATTTCATAAAGTAAATCCAAATCACAATCTAAAACAAATACGTTCAGCGGAAGCATAATGTAAATAGTTATTCGAGTATTTCAAAACAATTGCGCAAAACCAATAAACATGTATCCAAGAGCAGTGACCCATGACCACTCCAGCACTCCCAGATAGCAAGTTCCATCCGTGAATCTAACGACCTGCAAGCATGCATACAAGTGTGTCAGACGACGCTGGTGAGTTCAAAGTTTGTTAACACGTTTTAGTTACCAGATATAAGTATAAAACATTTCAGAGATTTGATGTTGTTAATAACTCGATTACCGCAGATGGCTCCAGATTATTTACCCTTCCCTAATGCTCTATCAAACATTGGTCAAGTGGTTAAGGTAATTAGTTCATGACCGTCCTCCCCAGTACCGTGTGAGGGTGCCAAACCTAATAGCGCTATCAACTAATAACCCCGTTGCCTCCCCGGCAACCAATCGGCATACGATAGGACTTAATGATAGAAATGAGTGTATAAACCAACATCCTAGGTTTAACATTCCAGTCAAACCCAATTACCCGACATTCCTCCCGGGAACGTTTACCAGATGTCCCTCCCCGGGACGCATGCTTGGAAAAAGAGCAGTGAACTCACCTTAGATTTGCTCGGTATTTAACAAGTTACCCGTTCTAGTTAATCAACCAACCCTACTGTGGTTACCAATCAAGATCAGTTTCATAATTAACCAACTCACATATATTACACAGTTTGTATTCATCACAGGGTCAGTGTACAACACGTAGTATGCATTCAATTCTCATCTAACATCCACACTCTAAGTGCATATCACGCAATAGCATTCCCATAGTTGAATCACATTAGTCAATACAAGTTCCTTGATTCTAATTAATGTTGTTACATGCAACAAAAGTAATCGTGTAACTAACATTCACATCAAACATATTATATGCTATATAAACTGTTCTGTTAATGTATTCTCAAATGGCATCCCGACGAAGGATCATAGTTCGTTGTCCACTACTGTGACGAAGGGCTCCGACAAAGGACCATAGTTCGTTGACAAACTTGTGACGAAGATCTCCGACGAAGGACCATAGTTCGTCATGAAGCATAACGATGAATCTTCGGGATTGTTCGTCGACCAAAAGCCACTTAGCCGATGAAAGTTCATGATTCTTCGTCAGAACAGTTCATGGCTTAACAGTTCGTGGTTCTTTTACTGATTCGGCTAATCAATTACAGTTTATCATTAAAGCAACATCCAACACAAATAGTTATCAATTTAACCAGTAACATATAGGCAAATCATCAGTTAACAACGTCAATCATCCAAACCGTTTAACCAATTATCAACTTCTCACCACTAAACAGTTTAGCCGTTTCGAACATATCAAGGAACCCTATCACATATGCATCCTTTCTAACTGATTTTTATTCACATGATCATCCTAATTGTATATGTGTTAACAGTCAATGACATCATTCGTACGAATTAAACCTTGATAATCAACGACATCATTCATACAAATCTAACCCTAATAATGTATGTTTAACCACACAAGGAATCTGGATGATAAAACGAGGATTAACCAAGGAAGGAGAACATGACACTAACCTTGATGCAAGATAAAACAACAGTGCTTAGGTTAATTAAACCAAGAAGATGATGTTTCGAAGGGGGTTTGCTGCCGTCGCTAGGTTTAGAGGGGGTCTAGGGTTTGCAATGTGTCAGTTACGTGATGAATTAGAACCCTCTATGCTATATACGCTCAAGTCAGTGAACTGGGCCTTTTCTGGGCTTCAAACATAACTGGGTCGGCGAAGTCCCACTGGCAACGAACTTCATTCTTCGTCGATGACGAAGTTCATTCTTCGTCGGGTAAGTCAACGACGAAGTTCATTCTTCGTCGAGCTATGTTATGACGAAAAGGGTTTTTGCCATTTTGTCATTAAAGGTTTTATTAAATGTTCAAGCATTAAACCACCAAGTAACTTATACAAAAATCATTCTAGAATAATATACATGATACAATGTACGACGAAAATATAAAACAGGATTGTAAAACAGGTGACACGTAAAGGAAAGGTCATGAAATCTCGGGTTGTCACACTCAGTGCCACGCCCCGATGATTCCGCAATCGGTTGGGGTGTGAGTTGGGGGTGACAGATTGGTATCAGAGCCATAACTATAGGAAATTATGTCGAGTCATGTAGAAAAGACCTAGTATATAGTCTATGTACAAAAAGCAGACCCTAAGTACGAACCCACTTGGGGCTTCGTACGAACCCACAAGTTGAAACTCTCATTCGAACCTACATAATCTACCTTCGAACGAACGCACCAGATTTCACCTTTGTACAAACGCAACTTCGTACGAAGGCAACCTTTCCTAAGGTTGAAAACTATTTTGCCTTTCCTAAGGTTAACACAATACACATGTTTGAAAACGCTCGTATAACACAAACGAGTGATTGTGTCGAGATTAGGTGTGAAAACCAAGAGCTCTCGATAAGATCACTCACCCCGCGTATTTTACTCTCAGCACGAGAATCTTTCGTTGAGTTAGGAGTGAAATCCACATCTCAACGAAATTCTCCATCTCTATCTCGTGGTTGTTTAACCACAGTTAGAAGCGAAGTTGGTAAATTAGAGGTGAAACCCGCATCTTAATGACCCGTTCCACTCCCTACTTTAATTTTTACAAAATCTCACCAAAGTCTCACGGTGAGAGCATAGTCTATTTGGCCAAAGCGTGTGCTCGGGCTTGTTGTGAATGGTTGAATTACTTTGGGTAGTCGATGTCTAACACCCAGGACTAGGGTTGTAAACGAACCGAACGAACACGAACAAGGCCATGTTCATGTTCGTTCGTTAAGGAAATTAACATGTTCGTGAATTGTTCACGAACGCATACCGAACATAAGTTTATGTTCATGTTCGTTCGTTAAGGAAATTCAGGTGTTCTCGAATAGTTCGTGAACATTGGTCACGAACACAAACGAGCGCAAGCAAATAACAACAAACGTAAACGAACACTTAACATGAAAATAAAAAAATAAAACATTGTTATCCTTAAACATTGGACATAAGTAACTAAATACAACCATCAAATGATAAATCAAAACACAAGAAGTCTACTACAACCACCAAACGATTAACCAAGTTTAACTACATTAGACATAATTATTGAAAGTTTAACAAACTTTGATATAATTATTCCAAAAAATGTCTTAGAATGTCCAAATTTTAGCTAACTTAGAAAAAATAGGGCTTCAAGTTTTCAATATGTTTAGATAAAATGGTTTATTGTTTATTATTTTTTTAATATAATCAAATGAACACGAACGAACGGAAACAAACGAACATGAACGAACATAACCGAACATATTACCGAACGTTCACGAACGCATTCGAACGAACAAGACCTGTGTTTTTTGTTCGTTCGCTAAGCTAACCGAACAAATTTTTTTGTTCGTGTTCGTTCGTTAAATGAACGTCCCGCCGAACGATTCACGAACTGTTCGTTGAACGTTCGGTTCGTTTACAACCCTACCCAGGACACTCTCTCGATTTCTAGCCTGCAATCGCCGATTTTACGCGTCATCGATTTTATTATGTTTATGTGTTTTAGATTGTGAGAGTTAAACTCTATGCTTTTATGGTTTTGATTTCCCGCTTACCGCTTATCGTGCACAACTCACACAGCTATCGTAATCTAAAACGCTAACTAATAGCGAATAAACTAAGAAGCCTCATTCGCTAAACTCCTCGCTTGTGCAACTTGCTTATACTACTCACTATCTCTTGCAACTCTCGCTCGCGCTACGCGCACTAGAAAGATAGGTGAATACGTGCAAAATATGTAGGTGAATACGTGCAAAATATGTGAATTATGTGTTCATACGTGCTTATGTGCCTATGTGTATACGTGCCTATGTGGTTTACATGCCTACGTGACTATGTGCCTATGTGTTTGACGTGTTATTGAGCTTTAGGTAAAGAATAATAATAATAATAAATGTATAGTATGAAATGCTAAACTTTTCCCTAATATAATCGAATCTCATCTAATCCCTTGGGATGACGTCTGCTGCAGAACTCACACTTGACAATGTCGTCTTTTGGATCACACACTCGCCGTACCGTCCAGCGAAACAATGCTGACAAACTAATTGCCTCTCTCGTGGCGAAGGAAATGGCCAAAGTGATACCCCAAATTATCAGTGAAATAAATGTTGTCAGCAGCACATCCTCTGTGGATTCAAAGAACGACGCACCGAAAGCTCCATTCAGCTTTAAACAGTTCAAAGCATGTGGTCCTACAAACTTTACTGACGAAGATGGACCCAGTGCAATGTTTCAGTGGTTTAACTCGATCGAAGTCACTTTTTGTCAAAGCGGATGTCCTGAGAATCTCCGCACTGTGAATGTTACTGGAGTCTTCCAGTCAAGGGCACTTGATTGGTGGACCGCTGAGCGCAACAGGCGCGGTAATGATGCAGCTTATGGTCTCTCATGGGAGGAGCTTAGGGAGCTAATGTTGAAGGAATTTTGTCCGACCCATGAAGTCCAGAAGCTGGAGAATGAATTCTACAACATCAAGCAAGAAGGAGGTGACAACGCTGGTCTCACCGCTCGTTTCAAACAGTTGAGCATTATCTGTCCCAGTCAGGTGGACACGCCTGATAAGACTATCAAGAAGTATATTCATGCTTTTCCCGATTGTGTAGCTGATTTTGTCCAGGCCGTGAGACTTGGAACTATTGAGGAAACTTATCAGCTTGCAGCCGAGATCAACGACAAACGAGTCTTGGCTGGCGCTTTCAAAACCTCAACCAAAAGTCTTGTCACACCCCAACCGATGGCGGAAATATCGGGGCATGGCACTGAGTGAAACACATTGTCCACGAGAATCCATAATAACTATTAATGTCAATATATTTAATGTTTAATGTCCCATACCATCAAACATATAAAGCAAAACAGTCATTACAAATATCAGTCACATAAACAAACGTTGTTCCGACAACTCAGATTTATTTAGTGGAGTTTCTAGACTTCCAACTAGTTTCAGCAAGCATAACATCCTATCAACATGTCACATACATTAAAATAAGGTCAATACATAAAATGTAAAGGTGAGTACACAAGTTTGCATAGCATAGAGTAGAGAAAGCGTTTACGCATAACCAACATGTATCACGTAACAGGCGAAGCGAGAAACTATCAAAACTATGTTCACACTTAACCACAAGACTGCGTTGTAGAGTATGCGTGACACATGTCCGTCGAACACGTGAAGTAAAGTGATGTGATCCCTCGCAACCCCTGTCTACGACAGGTGCTGAGTCTAAACTATAGTACTATCATTGCTAGAGGCGGTATAGTGTAACACTGGATAAGCATAGTAACAAGCATTCATAGATAACGTATACCATGCGGGAGCGGTTAGCGTTAAAAGTGTTTGCGTTGTGTGTTGTTGTGTTTTGATAGAGAACGTATATAACACCCAAAAGTGCGGTAAAAGAAAATGGGTTCGAGTATACTCACGGTATGTGTTTAACAAATAAACACAACCTTGAATGGATTGAAGGGAGCGCGATGGAGTTAGCCTGAGCATAGAAAAGTAGCGTAAGCACTGAACAGTGCGTATAACAGCGTGTCGACTGGTAGGGTGTTCTGATGGTGATCCAAATGGATGAGTTCCCATTCGATCGGATGGTCATCTGAGCAGATGGTCATTCGAGCAGATGACCATTAGAACGGATGGCCATTCGAATGAGATGTGGTTGTTTATAAATCGTTTTGAAAATTTGAAGGTTTCGTTGAAGCGTTTATACAATGTAAAGTATAGATGCCAAGTCATCCGATCAAATGGCCATCGTCGGATGGTCATCCGGATGGATGGCCATTCGATCGGATGGCTATTCGATCGAGAATTTAGTTGTTTGAAGTTTTTCGTAAAATTTTCTAAGTAAAATGGTTTATAGTTTAACGGAGACGGCGTGATGATGTGTCAAACAACGGAAACACACCAAGTCCAGGTCATTCGATCAGACGGGAACCACCCCATTTGATCAGTCTCACTGTTTTTGATGAAGTTTCATGCTCAACCCGTGATTCGGTCATCTATCCGGTGGAAATCCGTTTTCAAACCGGCTCTCAACTAGGAAAGGAGTAGAGAGTCTGAATGAGTCCAGCTTCCATCGGTTTTGTGTGGAATGTTGAAGAAAAGTTTGAAAATAGTTAAAAATGTTGAAACCTTGTTGAGATTCAAGGTGTAAGTGTGGAAATCCTTTAGATCTGAACCAATCTTGATGAGATGATGTCACACAACAGTTTGCATAGGCAACTGAGTGAGAATCACCTTCAAGGAGTCTAAATCAGACGATTTCGAGAAGAAAACCAGTGTTTGTGTGTGATTTTGATGGAGAAGATCATGTAGAAGTGATTGGTGTTGAAGATTGTACAAGATTTGAGGGGAAATACTTACAAAATAGCCTTGAATCGTGAGAAAAAGTGCTTGAGAGTGACTTGAGAGCGAGTGGTCGGATGGAGACGTCAAATTAGTGAAAGGGATGTGTACGAGCAGTATTTATAGTGTGAGAGGAGAGTTAAGGCGGTGGAAGAGAAGTGCATTCGGGTCGGATGGCCTTTCGATCGGATAGCCATCCGGTCGGATGTCCATTCGATCAGGTGGTCATTCGATCAGCCGAGTTGTGCGAGTTAGTTTTCTGACTTTCGTTTCGTGTTTTAAGCGTTGCGTTGCATTTAAGCGAGTTGCGAGTGAGCATTGAGCGTATAAGCGTTGCGTTGATAACCACATAACATTTAAATAAATAATCACACAATAACACACATAATAACTAAGATGCATAAAAGTAAATATGCGTTTCAAGTTGCGTTGAGATTGCGTTGCGATAGCGTTGTGATAGCGTTTAGTCTAAACAAGCAACAATATGCGATAAAATGCGTGTAAGTAGTATGCGTTGTGAATAGCATTTAAATTTCGGTAACTACGTTTTGAATAAGCGTTGTAATCATGCGTTTAAAAATGGTTTAAACCCTTTGCGATAATCGAAATCTCAAGAGTACAAGTAATTAAGCAAGAAATGACAGATACAAGTAATGACCTGGAAAGTCGGGTTGTTAGAGCATCCCCTACTTTAGGGAATTTCGTCCCGAAATTAAGGCACAGGCGTAACGAAGAGTTGTGGATATTTAGCTTTCATATCACTTTCGAGTTCCCAAGTGAACTCGACGTCGTGTTTGCCTTCCCAGCGAACCTTCACTATAGGAATGCGAGAGCGTCGGAGTTTCTTGGTCTCTCGATCCATGATTTCTACTGGCTTTTCCACAGAGTGTAGAGTTTCGTTAACTTGCAAATCCTCGAGAGGGACATGCAGGTTTTCTTCGGCTAGACACTTTTTGAGGTTGGAGACGTGGAAAGTCGGATGTACGTTGCTAAGTTCCTCCGTTAATTCCAGTCGGTAGGCCACCTTGCCAATTCTTTCCTGAATCTTAAAGGGACCCACGTATCGTGGCGCTAACTTTCCTTTATTGTCGAATCGGATCACCCCCTTCCAAGGTGAAACCTTTAGGAGTACGTGATCACCAACTTCAAACTCAAGGGGCTTGCGGCGTTTATTGGCGTAACTCTTTTGACGACTCCGAGCTTTCAAGAGATTGTCTCGGATCTGGAGGATCTTGGCCGTCATTTCTTGTAATAACACAGGACCGGTAATTTGTGCGTCTCTGATCTCGTGCCATACAATAGGCGATTGACATTTTCTTCCATATAATGCCTCAAATGGTGCCATCTGAATACTAGCGTGATAAGTGTTGTTGTACGAGAATTCGACTAAAGGTAAATGTGAATCCCAATTACCACCAAAATCTGTAACGCACGAACGAAACATGTCTTCAAGGGTGCGAATCGTGCGCTCAGTCTGACCGTCGGTCTGGGGATGGAATGCGGTACTGAGATGAAGAGTAGTGCCGAGAGCGGTTTAGAATGTCTCCCAGAGACGCGAGGTAAATCGACCATCGCGGTCAGAGATGATGTCACGAGGTGTCCCATGTTGACAAATGACTTCGTCGGTATAGATTTGTGCTAATCGTTCAACCTTATAGTCTTCTCGTATCAGTAAAAAGTGAGCAGATTTCGTAAGACGATCAACGATAACCCAAATGCTATCGTGACCTGATGGCATACAAGGGAGTTTTGTAATGAAATCCATAGCTATACTCTCCCATTTCCACATCGGGATTTCGGGTTGTTCGAGTAAGCCAGAGGGTCATTGGTGTTCAGCCTTAACTTTCGAAAAAGTCAGGCATTTTGAAACATAGGGAGCGATATCCTTCTTCATTCCTGGCCACCAATACCTGGCGCGGAGGTCCTGGTACATCTTGTCGGCATCGGGATGAATGGAATATTGGGATTTGTGGGTTTCAATTAGCAAAATCTCTCGGAGATTATTGCGACTAGGAATCCAAATGCAGTCGAGATAGTGAAAGATACAATTCGGTTTATTCACTAGTTGGTTTTCGATTCCAAGTATTCGTTCTTCCTTCAAAGTGTTCTCGAGAAAACAGGCGTGTTGAGCGTCGCGAATGAGAGCTTCGAGGTCGTGTTGGGCTTGAACGTTACGAACACTATGTAAATAGCTTCATAGGCTAAGAGCGACGGCAACGACATTTGCTTTGCCTGGGTGGTAACGTATCTCATAGTCGTAGTCATTGAGAAGTTCAACCCATCTGCGTTGGCGCATATTCAGCTCTTTCTGGTTCAAGATGTGTTGTAGGCTCTTATGGTCGGTGAAGACTGTACACTTAGTACTGCAAAGGTAGTGTCGCCATATCTTAACGCAAAAACAACTACACTGAGTTCGAGATTGTGGGTTGCGTAGTTCTTCTCATGGACTTTGAGTTGTCGAGACGCGTACGCGATAACCTTGTCTCGTTGCATAAGCACACAACCAAGACCTAGGTTAGAGGCATCGCAATAAACAACAACGTTTTCGTTTCCATCGGGTAGCGCGAGTACGGGAGCGTTGCAAAGCATGCGCTTAAGAGTTTGAAAGGCATCCTCTTGTTCGGTTCCCCAAATGAAAGGGTTGCCTTTATGTGTAAGAGAGGTGAGAGGAACGGCGATTTTAGATAAATCAGCAATAAATCGACGGTAATAACCCGCCAATCTGAGAAAAGAACGAACTTCGGATGGGATTTTCGGTGTAATCCAACTCTTGACTGCTTCAATCTTCGTGGGGTCAACGTGAATACCTTGGCTGTTGACGATGTGGCCGAGGAACTGAACCTCCTCGAGCCAAAATTCACACTTGGAGAACTTGGCGTAGAGGAGATTCCCTTGGAGAAGTTCGAGTACCAAACGAAGATGTTGCGCGTGTTCGGCTTTCGACTTCGAATAGATAAGGATATCGATAAACACAATGACGAAGCGGTAGAGAAAGGGTTTACACACACGGTTCATCAAATCCATAAGACCGCATGTGCGTTTGTGAGACCAAAGGGCATAACGACGAATTCATTATGGCCATAACGAGTACGAAAAGTGGTTTTAGGAATATCTTCCTTCTGAATTCGTAGTTGATGATAACCAGAGCGTAGATCGATCTTAGAGAAACATGTAGCGCCTTGTAATTGATCAAATAAATCGTCGATTCGAGGTAGAGAATAGCTATTCTTGATAGTAAGCTTGTTGAGTTCCCTATAATCGATGCACATTCAGAACGCTCCATCATTCTTTTTCACGAAAAGGACAGTGCGCCCCAAGGAGATGTGCTAGGGCTTATGAAGCCTTTATCAAGTAATTCCTGGAGTTGACTAGAAAGTTCACGCATTTCGGACGGAGCGAGACGATAAGGGGCTTTAGCGACAAGGTTAACTCCAGGAATGAGGTCGATGCGAAAGTCAATATCACGAGTCGGGGGTAGATCGGGTAAATCGTTAGGAAAGATATTAGGAAAATCACAAACCACAAGTACCTTTTCCATCGGTTTCTTTTCCTTCTCCACTACTACAATGTGAACCAAGAAAGCCATGTAATCCTTTCGGAGATACTTGCTTGCTTGAATGCACGACATGAGTTTCAGTTCCTTCGAAGATACTTTGCCATAGACACAGAGTTGGTCGCCATTAGCAAAAGAGAAACGAATCATCTTTTCAAAACAAACAACTTCAACACGATTTTCATGAAGAAATTCCATGCCTATTATGACATCGAAACTACCAAGTTGCATCGGTGAGATCGATCGGGAAAATGTGATTGTTGAGTTCAAGAGTACAATCACGGAGAACAGAACTAACGGTGACGGTTCTTCCGGTGGCAATTTCTACATCGAACGTCGTTGGGAGGTTAGCGCATTTATGGTTTTGGAGCTTTTCGAATTCAAACGACACAAAACAGTTATCGACTCCAGTATCAAATAAACACGATGCATAAATTCCGTTAACAAGGAACATACCATTGACAACATTGTTGTCAGTCTGAGCCTGGCGAACATTGATGTTGAAAGTTATTTCGCGGGCTGCTTGTTGTGGTTGCTGTTGCTGCGACTGTTGTTGTTGTTGTTGTTGTTGTTGTTGTTGCTGTGGTGGTGGTTGCTGCTGCGTTTCTTGTTTCACAACTCGATTCGAGCAGACGTTAGCAAAGTGGTTCGGGTGACCACATGAGTAGCGAGCTGTGCATGAGCAGCGTGCACATGAGCTGCTTGGTTACCCTGAATAGCAAGGGGTTGAGCTGGTGGTGCTGTAGGAGCTTGAGCTTGTTGACGTGGGCCTGAATGGCAATGAGTAGTGAAGTGCCCATAAATGTTGCAGTTGGCACAGAAACGGTAATTCACCCCTATAGGGTGATGGTAGGTGCAAGTAGGGCAGAGAGGATGGACACCAGTATACGCACGTTTAGCAGGCGGTGCGTTGGTGTTCGGAGCTGCAACTTATCGGTTCTGGTTGTTGTTGGGTTGTACCGGGATAGCGTTGAGAGGAGCGGCGGTAGTAGCATAGTTCTTGTTGTTGTTACCCTTGCGCTTGCGATTCTGGCGTGAAGACTTCGAACCTTGAGATGCTGCGGTTTCGGTAGCGGTAGCGGGAGTAACAATGACCTGGTTGAGATTCTTGGTTGAGGTCTTGAAATACCCAGCTAAGACTCACTTGTTGTTGATCTCAGCTGCGAGTTGGTAAGTCTCCTCAATAGTAGCAGGCTTAGTTGCTTGAACAAAGTCAGCTACACATTCGGGTAGAGCGCGGATGTACTTCTTGATCGTTATCTCCGGTGTTGTCACTTGACCAGGACAGATGATACTGAGCTGTTTGAAGCAAGCGGTGAGACCAGCGTTGTCACCTCCTTCTTGTTTGATATGCCAGAATTCATTCTCCAGCTTTTGCACCCCATGAGGAGGGTAGAACTCCTTCATCATAAGCTCCCTGAGCTCTTCCCATGAAAGGTCGTAAGCTGCATCATTACCGCGCCTGTTGCGCTCACCAGTCCACCAGTCCAGAGCCCTAGACTGAAAAACTCTAGTAGCATTAATAGTACGTAGATTCTATGGGCATCCGCTCTTTCTGAAGGTGACTTCGATTGCGTCAAACCACTGGAACATAGCACTGGGTCCGTCTTCACCAGTGAAGTTAGCTGGACCGCAGGCCTTGAATTGCTTAAAACTGAAAGGAGTTTTCAGAGAGTCGCTCTTTGATTCAACAGAGGACTTGCTGCTGACATCATTAATCTCACTGACGATCTGAGGTATGACCTTAGCCATTTCCTTGGCCACCAGTGAAGCGATGCGCTTGTCAGTATGGTTGCATCAAGCGGCTCGTGAAGTATGCGATCCAAATGACGACATTGCCTGCAGCAGACATCGTCATAGGATTCAGACGAGATTCGATTATATTGGGTTTCGTAAAGTTTAGCGTTTAACCACGTTATTATTATTATTAGGTAAAGCATCAGGAATACGTCAAATACGTAGACACATAGTCACGTAGACACATAAACCACATAGGCACGTAAGCACATAAACACGTAGGAGCACATAAACACGTAGGAGCACATAATCCATGTAAGCACATATTTTGCACATATTCACCTATATTTTGCACGTATTTACCTACATATTTTGCACGTATTCACCTATCTTTCAAGGTTCGCGCTTCGCGTTCGAGAGTTACGAGAGATAGCGAGTTGTGTAGCGAGTAGCGTTGCGAGTAATACAGTGAGTAGTACAGTGAGTAGAGTAGCGTACAGGAGTTCTTAGTTTGTTCGCGTTTAGTTAGCGTTTTAGATTTCGAGAGTTGTGCGTGTTGTGCGCGTTTAGTGAAGCGAGGAGCGAAAAGCGATAAAGTGTAAAATCTCCAAATTCGAGACATATAAACATATAAACACATAAAATCGATAACTCATAAAATTAGCGAACATGGGCTCCGAATCGAAGCAGAATGTCTTGGGTGTTAGACATCGACCACCCAAAGTGATTCAACTATTTACGACGGCCTCAAGTACACGCTTTGGCCTAATAGACTGTCCTCTCGCCAAAATAAGGCGAACGGCATTCATCCTTCCAGTTACTACGTGACTCGAGTCATCAGAACAATCGAGACTTTGGTGGGAGTTTTGTAAAATTAAAGTAGAGAGTGGAACTAGTCATTAAGATACGGGTTTCACCCCTAACTTAACAACTTCGTTCCTGAAAGTGTGGCAAAACCACGAGATAGAGATGGAGAATTTCGTCGAGCTATGGATGTCACTCCTAACTCAACGGAGATTCTCGTGCAGAGAGTAAAAATACACGTAGAGTGAGAGATCTTATCGAGAGTTCTTGGTTTTCACACCTAATCTCGATCCAATCACTCGATTATGTTATGCGAGTGTTTTCGAAAACATGTGTATTTTGTGTTAGCCTTAGGGAAGGAAAATATGCATTCGACCTTAGGAAAGGTCGTCTTTGCACGAAGCTGTACTATGCGTTGTTCGCACAAAGATATAGTTTTTTCGCGAGTTTGAGCGAGAGTCTCAATAGTAGGCTCGTGCAAAACCCCTACTGGGTTCGCACAAGGCTGGTCTATTGGTACTTAGACTATAGACTAGGTCAATCCTAAGACATGACCTAATTCCCTATAGTTATGGCTTTGATACCAATCTGTCACACCACAACCGATGGCGGAAACATCGGGGCGTGGCACTGAGCGAAACAGATTGTCCACGAGAATCCATAACAACTATTAATGTCAATACATTTAACGTTTAATGTCCCATACCAGCAAACATATAAAGCAAAATAGTCATTAAAATATCAGTCTCATAAACAAACGTTGTTCCGACAACTCAGATTTATTTAGTGGAGTTTCTAGACTTCCTACTTGTTTCAGCAAGCATAGCATCCTATCAACCTGTCACTTATGTTAAAATAAGGTCAATACATAAAATGTAAAGGTAAGTACACAAGTTTGCATAGCATATAGTAGAGAAAGCGTTTACGTATAACCAACATGTATCACGTAACTGGCGAAACGAGTAACTATCAAAACTATGTTCACACTTAACCACAAGACTGCGTTGTAGAGTATGCGCTACACATGTCTAGCGAACACGTGAAGTAAAGTTATGTGATCCCTAGCAACCCTTGTCCACGACAGGTGCTGAGTCCAAACTATAGTAGTATCGTTGCTAGAGGAGGTATAGTGTAACACTGTATGAGCATAGTAACAAGCATTCATAGATCACGTATAACATGCGGGAGTGGTTAGCATTAAAAGTGTTGTGTGTTGTGTGTTGTTGTGTTTTGATAGAGAACGTATGTAACACCCAAAAGTGCATTAAAAGAAAATGGGTTTGAATATACTCACGGTATGTGTTTAACAAATAAACACAACCTTGATTGGATTGAAGGGAGCGCGTTGGAGTTAGCCTGAGCATAGAATAGTAGCGCAAGCATTGAACAGTGCGTAAAACAACGTGTTGAATGGTAGGGTGTTCGGATGGTGATCCGAACGGATGAGTTCCCATTCGATCGGATGAGTTCCCATTCGATCGAGATGTGGTTGTTTGTAAATCATTTTGAAAATTTGAAATTTTCGTTGAAGCGTTTATACAATGTAAAGTATAGATGCCAAGTCATCCGGTCGGATGGTCATCCGGACAGATGGCCATTCGATCAGATGGCTATTCGATCGAGAATTTGGTAGTTTGAAGTTTTTCGTAAACTTTTCTAAGTAAAAAGGTTTATAGTTTAACGGAGACGGCGTTAAGACGTGTCAAACAACGGAAACACACCAAGTCCAGCTCATTCGATCGTACGAGAACCACCCCATTCGATCAATCTCACTGTTTTTGATGAAGTTTCGTGTTCAACCCGTGAGTCGGTCATCTCTCTGGTGGAAATCCGTTTTCAAACCGGCTCTCAACTAGGAAATGAGTAGATAGTCTGAATGAGTCCAGCTTCCATCGGTTTTGTGTAGAATGTTGAAGAAAAGTTTGAAAATAGTTGAAAAATGTTGAAACCTTGTTGAGATTCAAGGTATAAGTGTGGAAATCCTTTAGATCTGAACCAATCTTGATGAGATGATGTCACACAACAGTTTGCATATGCAACTGAGTGAGAATCACCTTCACGGAGTCTAAATCAGGCGATTTCGAGAAGAAAACCAGTGTTTGTGTGTGATTTTGATGGAGAAGATGATGTAGAAGTGATTGGTGTTGAAGATTGTACAAGATTTGAGGGGAAATACTTACGAAATAGCCTTGAATCGCGAGAAAAAGTGGTTGAGAGTGACTTGAGTGCGAGTGGTCGGATGGAGACGTCAAATCAGTGAAAGGGACGTGTACGGGCAGTATTTGTAGTGTGAGAGGAGAGTTAAGGCGGTGGAAGAGAAGTGTGTTTGGGTTGGATGGCCTTTCGATCGGATGGCCATCCGGTCGGATGGTCATCCGAGCGGATGTCCATTCGATCGGGTGGTCATTCGATCAGCCGAGTTGTGCGAGTTAGTTTTCTGACTTTCGTTTCGTGTGTTAAGCGTTGCGTTTCGTTTAAGCGAGTTGCGAGTGAGCGTTGAGCGTATAAGCGTTGCATTGATAACCATATAACATTCAAACAAATAATCACATAATAACACAAATACTAACTAAAATGCATAAAAGTAAATCTACGTTTCGAGTTGCGTTGCGATAGCGTTGTGATAGCGTTTAGTCTAAACAAGCAATAATATGCTATATAATGCGTGTAAGTAGTATGCGTTGTGAATAGCGTTTAAATTCAGTAACTGCGTTTTGGATAAGCGTTGTAATCATGCTTTTAAAAATGGTTTAAACCCTTTGCGATAATCGAAATCTCGAGAGTATAAGTAATTAAGGAAGAAATGACAGATACAAGTAATGACCCGGAAAGTCGGGTTGTTACAAGTCTCAACCAAGCTACCGCAACACGCAGCACCGGAACGGCAACATCACATGGTTCTAAATCCTCACGTAAAAGCCACAAGTGAAGGAGCAACAACAACAAGAATTATGTGACTACCGCGGCAACACCACTTAATGCAGTCACATCACCGCCCAACAACCAGACATGTCAAGTTGCTACTACCAACGCACCACCTGCCAAGCGTGCGTATACTGGTACTCACCCACTATGCCCTACTTGCACTTATCATCATCCCACTGGGGTGAATTGTCGTTTCTGTGTTAATTGCAACATCTATGGGCACTACACCGCCCACTGCCGCTCAGGCCTTCGCCAGCAAGCTCCTCAAACTCTCCCCGCACTGCCCGCTCAACCTCTTGCTCCTCAGCTGTAAGGCCCGCTTTTGCTTCTAATAGAATGATGTCCAAACGACACTAGAAACATAAACCTTTAAAAACGTCCAAACTTTTTGCGATTTAAAGGTAAAAATACTAACAACATTAATCCGAAAATAATAAAATTTGGGCATGACCCGTCCATATGACGAGTGTATCCCTGTTTTAACCATCATCAACACCATAACGTCTACAACCCGTTCGACTAGACACGACTAAAACCGTAACATCAAGTTTTTCAAAAGTATAGCTACTAACAAGGTTATTCAAAACAAATACTTTGAACCAAAACATTAATACAAAATAGCGGAAGCGCTTGATGGTCATAGCATGTACGTGTGTTCACTCCAACTTGCCAAGTCGCCTAAGATGAGGATTTACCTACATTCAACACAAATAAATAAGTTAGCATTTCGTCACTAACCAAATCATCTAACAACTTGATTCGCCTCAATCACGGCCTTTCATCATTCTATTACATTACTATCCGTTAGACGGTTCTTTACAGGCTCGCCTCAATGTAGAGACGAACGCACTTTTCTTAACTTACCTGTTTACAACGGGTATTAGTATTTCTAACATAACTTCCATTCGATTCGTCCATGACGAACGAATGTATTCTTTTCCTACACTTACACTCCAATCCGAGAAGAACGGATAGAGTAGACTTTCATTCGTCACGTACTTAACTTCCCATACCCGGTTCATATAGAAAGAACCGAGTATGATGCTTTCTCCTTCATAACTTATTCATTTCACCTAATCCGTTTATGACGGGTCTTACTTTTACTTTCAAGCAACCATAGATTCAAATCTCACAATTTATCATAATAACACAAAACAATTGGGATTAGCATACATATGACAACATAATAGAAATATGGTGTACACGAACGTACCTCGATCTTGTGAGACTCCCGTTTTCTTAGTTTTTGAGCCTTCTTCTTTCACGCCTACATTAAACGCGTTCATTTATTTAGCCCAACACTTTCATTCCATTATTTACATAAATTTCTCATTTTCAAGTAACAAACATTATCACTAATTTTCAGGATTTCACACATTTATTCTCTTAAGCATTTCATCAAACACTTGTTCTGCGTCACATCAATAAAGCTTAATGTACAAGCATTCAAAGCATGACTTTACTAGTTTCTCTTATATGTCATCAATAATCAATCATGTTCATACAATTCTTTTATTCTACATCAATTTATCTAGCATTCATGTATTACAAGCAAGATCATATATCAAGATTACTCATAATTACTTCTACTTGATCATTCCTTTCATGCTAATTTTTCCTCAAGTGGTTTTATACAATTATTTTTCATTTGACCTAAAATCAAACATGATTTCTACTCTAGGGAGCAACTGTTGGACCGAGTTCCGACCCTAAACAGTCAGTTGAGAACGTTCATCTTCACGTACGAAGACGGAATCAACGTATATGAAGTTACAATAGCTATTCTTTTCAATTCCTTTCTTTTTATTGCTTTCTGATGTAAATTTGACAGAGTTTCGTTACACAAGCAACTATCCAGGTCCGCTCCAATGTACAACAGATCAGGCTATTTATAGTGTTGAGTGGTTTGCTTTTATGGACTGCCAAATAAGCGGACCTACTACATTGACAAATAAGCGAACCTATCAACATATGTTCACATAAGCGGACCTATCAACATATAATCTAATTTTGACTATCTAGTCCCTATGTTGACCTATCTTTACCTAAGACTTGATATAGACGTAGTCAACAGACATATCATGTATCAACAGACTCCCCCTTGGATGTTGACGTAGTCTTCAGCTCTTGAGTCTTGAGTCTTGGTCTTTTCTCCAACTCTCTGTCTTCTCATCATAAGCATTCTTCACAGGTTTAGAATCACAACCTGACTCTAACTTCCATCTTCCCTTTGACTGTTGATCCAGACTCCCCCTTTCACTGACTCCCCCTCTCGATATGCTAAAATCTGAGGTATCTGGCTCAAGCTTTGACAATTAGCTTCCGTTGGGAATAATGAAGTTCAAACCTGTTACTCAACCAATAACCATTACAATTCTATCTTTTCAACAATAAATCACTAACACAATCAGCTTTAGAAATCCACTCAAGTATTCAGGTCCAAGCTAATGATCCTGATTACTCAATTAATCTACCAAGTCCAATTTAATGACCTTGGTTGATCATTTGACGAATTAAACTGATTTAAAACAACAATTTCAAACATTTTTTGAAAATAACAAGTATCAAGTTAATGAACTTGTTTTTGAATTTAAAAAAAAATCAGACTCCATCAAGATAAGCTCTCCTCATTCTTCAGTTCAGAATCTTCTGCATCTGCTTCAAACATCGAAGAATCCAACAATCAACTCTCCACTTTAGTTTGTCAAAAATAAAGCAGAAATAAAATCTTTTTAGATTTTATAAAGTGTTCTAAACTAAGAAATGAAATACAGAAAACTTAAATTGCAGAAAGTAAACAAAGTAAACTATTTACAAACATAATTTTGGCGAGCGTGTCAGGGAATCATATCAGCTATCAGACAAATCACAAGTACCGTTAAGCTTCATTTCATACTCAGACTTAAGCAATTCACCTCGATTGTCGATATACTGATCCATCTTAAATTCTCACACAAATTTCAATTTACTCAGGATACGAATTAGATGTATTATGAACTTAGCTCATTCAAGTGTCCTACCTCTTGAATATACTCCCGTATCCAGAATCCCAATTATCAGTCTTACAGGTGAGTATACTATAATGATATCTGTATATAAATTAGGTAATGCGAGGGCCGAGGGATCTCAGGTCGATACTTCCGTATACGCAGAGAGATATCAGCTTCGACTTTACGGTATGTCCCCTTTAGAGGATCTTTTAGCTACAACAGCAGCGACTATCAATTTTATTGTTTCATCGGCATGCTGAGGGTTTATGCTGTGTTTCAAGCATTGCAGAAAGTATTATCCAAGGACTAGGTCAGAACTACCGTTCAGCAGAAGTCCCGGAATAATACCCCAGACATCATTACGTATAAAGACCTAGTATATCAGATTATGAGACCTTTCAAACGAGATTTCAGGGGTTACCTATATATCCAAGTAGTGTTCCCCACGAATTTCGCAAGTTTGAAATTTTAGGTTTATATCCCGAATAAATCTACTAAATGTGTGAAAACCTATCGACACATCATCAGTGAGACTGTTTAACTCATTTAATCTTTACAAATCTTTAGCATACTGTAATTGTCTAGCCGATGTACTATCATTTTCCCTTTATACACAAGCTCTTTTTCAGATTTTATCATGTTTTTGTATTTTTGCATTTTTTACTGTTTTTGTATTTTCTGAAAAATAAACTATATACAACTATCTACTCCCCCTAAATACCAAAACAAGTAAAATATCGACAAACCATTGCAGATTGTTTCTCGTCTTCATCCGCAACAGTACTCTCATCAATGCCAATTATGCCATCCGACACCGACAGAAACTTCATACCATTCAGTTTTAACAAATATCTAAACCGATTTTTATCAAAAGCTTTGGTATGTAAATCAGCTTTCTGTTCGTCAGTGTGGATTTTCTCAATTCGTATCAACTTTTTCTCAAAGCAATCACGAATAAAGTGATGACGAATTTCTATGTGTTTAGTTTTAGCGTGATGTACTGGATTCTTTGTTATATTTATTGCAGCCTCATTATCAACAAAAATAGGTGTGTTAAGAAACTACAAACCGTAGTCGCGCATCTGTTGCTGTATCCACAAGATCTGAGAGCAGCAACTGCTAGCAGAAACATACTCCGCTTCACATGTAGATAACGCCACAGACGTTTGTTTCTTACACGGCCAGGTAACCAATCTAGGACCAAAGAACTGACATCCTGCAGTTGTTGATTTTGAATTGACTTTGCAGCATCCGAAATCCGAATCGGAATACCCTTCGAGCATAAATTCGCCTTTCCTAGGATACCACATCCCCAATGAAGGATTTCCTTTCAGGTAGCGCAATATCCTCTTCACAATGATCATATGCGAAGCTCTCGTGTTAGATTGAAATCTTGCTGCGAGGCACGTTGGGTACATTATATCAGGACGTGAAGCAGTTAGGTACATCAAAGAACCTATCATGGATCGGTAAAACGTTTCATCAGCCCTGTCTCCGGTGAGATCTGGGTGAATCCCATGATTTGTTGCAAGTGGGGTAGCAACTGGAGTAGAACTTGACATCCCAAATTTCTCTAGAATATCATGAACGTACTTCGTCTGATGAATGAAAATTCCCTCAGGTAGTTGTTCAACTTGTAATCCCAGAAAGAATTTCATCTCCCCCATTGATGACATTTCAAACTTTTGCTTCATCACTGATTCAAAATCTTTGAATAGATTTTCATTTGTTGACCCAAAATTTATATCGTCCACATAAATCTGAACTATCAGAAGATGACCGTCGACCTCTTTAGTGAAGAGAGTGGCATCCACTTTTCCACGAATGAACTTGTTGGCTAGTAGGTGTTGAGACAAAGTCTCGTACCAAGCTCTCGGGGCCTGGTGTAAACCATACAGCGCTTTGTCCAATAAGTAGACCTTGTTTTTGTGGATTGGATCGGTGAAGCCCGGTGGCTGACCGACATAAACCTCCTCTTTGACCTTCCCATAAAGAAACGCCGATTTTACATCTAACTGATATACTTTGAAGTTCTTCCAAGACGCAAATGCAAGAAAAATTCTGATTGCCTCTAGACGTGCTACAGGAGCATAGACTTCTGTAAAATCAATTCCTTCCTGTTGACTAAAGCCCTGAACAACGAGTCGAGCTTTCTTCCTTATAACAACTCCTCTATCGTCTCTCTTGCACTTAAACACCCACTTGGTGTTTATCTTCCTCTGACCATCTGGCAAATCCACTAACTTCCACACTCCTAATTTCTCGAATTGGCTAAGTTCCTCCTGCATTGCAATGACCCAAGAGTCTTCAGTAAGTGCCTCTTTGTACGTTCTTGGTTCAACCTGCTAGATAAAACAACTCAATGAGAATTCAGTTTGCAAAGGAGCAACTTTTGTATAAAAACATGTAAGCCCTTTATCAATCTGTCTACGAGTGCGAACGCCAGCTTGCAATTCTCCTATAATCAACTCCTCTGGATGATATGAAAAAGTTCGCGGCATCACTTCGCTTGGAACATCTACATTTCCCTCCAGATTAGTAACATTCTGCTCTGCATCTTGTTCACCAACTTGATTTGTTTGACTTGAAATCTGAATTTGCTCGCCCTCAGAATCTGAATCACCATGATCAAAGACTGGCATGTTTTTAGCTTCTTGATTATCATCCTGAACCGACTGATTTTCTTGAGCAACTTCATTCTGTTGGACATCATCATGTTCACCAGCATTACTCGGACCTGCTTCATCATCATTTGAAGTTTCCCGTGGTCGCCTTGAATACTCGGCTGGAAACCGTTGCTGTGACTCGTACTCACGCAAAATATCCAACTCATCAAAGAAATCCTCTTCTTCCTCTGATTCTTCTCTCATGTCAAACGAATCCCACAGTTTGTCATAATGATAACGCCATGAATCTCCAGGATTCTGCGGCGGCATAGTATAACCTTGACATTCAACATTATATGCCTCAATAATCGTCTTCAAACTTGGAATGAATACTCGTTTCAACGGACTTGCATAACCCACAAATATTCCTTCTAAGCCTTTTTCACCGAATTTGCCTTGAAAATCTAGAACTGTACAGGGAGACCCAAACGGTTCAAGATACTTCAGATTCGGTTTGCGGTTATTGATCAGCTCAAAACATGTTTTGTTGAACTTCTTGACAGTAAGAACCCTGTTGAGCGTATAGCATGCGGCGGAAACAGCTTCAGCCCAAAAATTTATCGGTAATTTTGAATCTGTGAGCATAGTTCTAGCCGTCTCGATTAGTGTCCGGTTTTTGCGTTCTGCGACTCCATTTTGCTGTGGAGTGTACGGAGCACTAAACTCATGTAATATACCTCTTTCATCACAAAATTCTTCCATCTTACTATTCTTGAATTCAGTACCATTGTCACTACGAATTCTTTTGATACGCCTTTGGTACAGATTCTCAATCTTTCTGAACAACGCCATCAAACTATCAAACGTTTCGTCTTTCGTCTTCAAGAAAGAAACCCACGAAATTCTGGAATAATCATCAGTAACCACAAGACAGTATAGATCCCCTGTAATACTTTTAACATTTACTGGACCAAACAAATCCATGTGAAGTCTTTCCAGAGGACACAAAACTGAATTGACTTGTTTTGTAGGGTGTGACTTTTTCTTCTGCTTTCCTTTGACACAGCTAATGCACTCCCCTTCCAGATGAAAACCTTTGACATGAACTCCCATAACCAAATCGTTGTGCACCAAGTGATTCATTTTCCTTAGGTGAATATGCCCCATCTTGCGGTGCCACAACTTTGATTCTTTCTCAGTTGCTTTAGATACAAAACAATGTGCTTGACCAGTAGTTGTAGTTGCTACACTCATATCTAACACATATAAATCATTCACTCTAGGTGCCCGCATGATAATCCATTCTTCAGGGATAACGAATCCTGGTTTCAAGATCAAACATTCTTTGTCTGTAAAGTGAGTAGTATACATATTGTCACAAATCTGCGAGATACTAAGCAGATTGTTCTCCAGCTCAGTGATGTAGTTAACTCTTTCAAACGTCACAATCCCATTGGATAACGTTCCTTCACCAATAATTCTACCACCTTCATGACCAGCAAATCCTACGTAACCACCATTGATATTTCTCACATCATATAGTAACACAGTCTTCCCTGTCATATGTCGAGATGCTCCACTATCCATGATCCATCTGGATACAAGTTTTGGAAGATCCTGCACATAACAAACTTCAAATTAACCAACTTCAATAAAGATGCCGATTCATGCTTCGCGATCAAGGAAGCTCCGGCAATTCAAACTGTTTAGTCGAACATGGAGTCCACCCAGGCCTCATCAGCCTTAGGTGTAACCTTGACTCTCGCAATTTGAATTTTGAAATTTTCAGCCTTCAAAGGTGGAAAATTTGCATCATAATCAACCGAAATTGATTCTTTAGCATTTTTCACTTCAGAAGTTGAAATTTTCATCTCTGTTTTTGGTTTCCAAACTTGTTGAGATAATGCAACCCGCTTGTAAAATTTGTCATTTTTAGTTACCACTTTCTTTACGATTTCATTTTTCACTTTGATGTTATCATTTTTCACATTCTTTTTCTCAACAACGATTGGTGCTTTACCCTTTTCGTCAACTTTCTTCTTTTGAATCTTCACAGTTTCAGTCTTAGGCTTCACATTAGTACACTTTCGTGCAATGTGACCAACTTGATTACATCTGAAACATGTTCGAGTATCAACAACTCGACTTGTGCCTTCAGACTGATACTGTGAAGCTCTTTTCTCAAAGAACTCTTCATTCGATTTTGAAAAGATTTCATTTTCCTCATCAGAAAGTGAACTTGAACCGTTCACAAACACCTTCTTTTCAGCAAACCTTTTGTTTTGAAAACTCTTTTTCTGATAACTCTTACCATCCCGATAACTACCCGACCAATTGTTTCGATTGTTATTATAAAAATGTGGTGGAACAACAGGTTTTTTGTAGTAAGCTTTATCTTTCTCAAAATTCATTTGCCTCTTTGTTTGACTCAGTTTGTTCACTTCTGACATCTCAATTTCAACCAATTTGAAGACATTTGTCAACTTTTTCACATTAACATTCTCAATCGGAAACTCAGAATCCGAATACAACTTATCAGATCCAGCCATCTTGTACATCACAAGACCCGGTTCATCACTTAAGTTGTTTTTGGATTTTTGTTTCGGAATGTATTTGTTCAAGAAACATTCATCATCTTCAGCTAAATCAGACAACAAAACACTTTCAGCTGTGCTCTTAACAATCTCTGTCTGAACACTATCATCAGATGATGTAGAAAAAATAACATCAATGTTCTCCGAAAGTTTAACTTCACTCTCTTCCTCAATTTCAACCAACCCAGATTGCTTTTTCGTGTAATTATCAAGAACAGGTGGTGGAACTTGATGAAAACCCACCCCGGTTCCATCAGAGTACACATCTTCGCCTGCTTTGTCTTTCCCTATGGGTTTGGGAATAATGTGTTGCAAATCAAAACTTGCGGAGTTGTAACTCTTAAGCTTCAACTGGATTCGCTCATTTTCAATTTCAGCCTCTTGAATTTTAAGTTTCAGTTTAGCGATTTCATCCAGTTGTTGGTTGATTGATTCTTCTTTTACTCTAAGCACTGCTTTTAGTTGAATGTTTTCTTTATAAGTTTTACCATTTCGATCATCATTATCTTTCATTGTGGTTTTAAGCTTCTCAAATTTTTCAGTGATTTGACGGTTTTCAAGAACTAACTTTTCATTTTCTTGTCTAATCCTCTCATGATCAGTTTTATCATTTTCAATTTTGTTAGTTAATTCTTTTATCCATTCAGTTGAAGCTTTAACCATCTTGTCACGATCAAGAATTTGATTCTCAACGTTTCTGACTTTTGCTGTCAGATCATCAACCTTCTTACCGTTGAGATACGTGACTGTGTTACAAAATTTGCATTCTTTGATGCAATTTTTGCAATCAACATCCCCATCAACTTTCTTACCTGACACATTCGTTGACAAGTTTGAACTGACCTGGCTTTTTGACCCAGACTTGGAGTTAGAGTCTACCTCAAGTGCTTTAGCAGCTAGTACTTTGTCAGCCATTTTTCCGAGATTTTCAGCATTCAACTCCTGCGTCGTGTCAATGATCCCGGTATCAACCTTCTTTGACTTCTCTTTCTCTTCTTTTTCTTTCTCTTCTCTTTCCTTCTTCTCTTTCTCTTCTTTTTCTTTCTCGTCTCCAGTTCCCCACCATTTATTCTGCCAATAATCATCATCATCTTTTAACTCTTTGATTATGGCCTCTAAATCAAGAGTGTTGTGATCAATAGCAATGTTTCCATATGGATCAAGATAACACTCCCTGTCTGGATCCCATCTATTTGCTCTCTTTGCTTCCGAAAAGATACCAGATATTCTGATCATTCTGTTTGTGGCCAACAACCTTCTGTAGTTATACTTCTGTTCTTTAGTTCTGTTGTCTTTCCACGGAACAGGTTCATTCTTTGCCATGAAAGCGTAACCAACCGCATCTTCCTCCGGTAGTAGCTCGCTCCAGTCGAAACCTTCATCGTCATGAATCACTGCAAGAGCTCTAGATTTCTCTTTGTTGTCTTCAACCTGCTTCAGTCTAGGCGGCTCAGATTTATTCTGATGATATATTGCCTTCTTGTAATAATCATCTCTGAAAGGATTCTCCGACTCATCAGCATAAGCATTTCTGCATTCTCGCTTGAAATGACCTTTCTGCTTACACTTGAAGCATGTCACTTTGGATTTATCGAACCCCAACTTGGTAGATGGACCACCAATTGTCTTCCTGCCAGTAATTTCCATGAAACGCTGTGCTCTACGAACAGCACTCGCCATAGCCCAACGAATATCGATCAGCTCCATTTCCTCAGGATCAATCTGATCATAATCTTCTTTCGTCAGATTGGTGTTGCCTATCCTCCCAGCTACTAACCCTTCATATGATTCCAACACCGATGCTAGGAATATCATCTGCTGTTTGGCCAACTCCTCGTCAAAATTCTGAGCATTCTTCAAATCTATTGCGATATTGCATTGAAAACGATTCTTTGCATCAGAATGATTTGCAGATGATGAAGCTCCACTGTGATAACCACTATGATTTCCACTTCTTTGACTGCTTTGACTTTCTTTGCTTGCTGTGGACACATTCTCAGCAGAAAACGCAGTTTTGGGAGAAGTTGCTTTTGGCATCATGCTCTTTGGATAATATAGATCCAAATTCTGTTGATAAGATGAATGATTGACTTTGTACGACTTCTTCAATTCCAGTTCGTGACTTTCAAGTCTCTCAATCACCAAATCTGGTTTCAACTTTTCAGGAACAATAGTGTTCTTCAACATCAGTGCATAATATCTCCAATCCATCTCGTCTGGTAATGAATCGAACAGTTTGTCAACAAGTTCTTCATCAGAATATCTGATATCATGTCTTGATAATTCCAGCTTCAGATGACCGAACCTTTCTATCATTTTACAAACAGACTCATTCTTAAGACAACCAAACATATCAAACTCTTTCCTAATAAGTTTCTTTTTACTTTTCACAATTTCAGTACTTCCTAGACATTTCTTTTCTAATTTTGCCCAAAGATCTTTAGCACTAGAGTAATCAATCAAAGAGATTATATCTTCACGCACAGATTGAAACAATAATGCCACACATTTCTGCTCAGCAACAAACGACTCTATTTCATCAGATGTTGATAAAGTTTCACCCTCTTTGCCTCCATTATCGTATCCATTTTTGAGACTCTTCCAGCTCAGAAATGCAAAAGCCCTCAACCAATCTTCGAATTTCTTTGCCCACCGACTATACTCCTCGATAGCCATCAATTTCAGTGGTTTGTTGTAAGTTCCGAAAGCACTTTCAACTTCTAAAGCATCCGATAATTTCTTCTTGGCGTTTGATGGGTTCTCATTGTTGTTGCTTGAAGATGTATCGTCTCCCGAATTTCCAGCAAATGCGTACATATCGCTAAACGGGTTCAAGAATATGTCATCCATCTTGAGTATACCTGCAAAATCAGCCAAACACTTAGAAAGATTTTCGAAATTTTGAATAATACTGACAAATAAGCGAAACTATGAGCTATTGTGACAGATAAGCGAAAATGAACTGTCCGTTCAAGCGAAACTATCAATGTTGTCCAAATAAGCGAAAGTCAAATGTTCAGATAAACGGACCAGGTTATGTCCGTTCGAGCGGACCAGATTATATCCGAATGAGCGGACCAGTTTATGTCCGTTCGAGCGGACCAGATTATGTCTGGATAAGCGGATCTATATTGTTCGTTTAAGCGGACCTATCAAATTGTCCGTTCGAGCGGACCTATCAGTGTAAGTATAAGCGGAACTACTCAGTTATTACGAGTGAAAAAGTCCTAATGAGCAGACCTAATTTGTAACTACGAGCGAACCTGATGGGTAATTACGAGCGGATCTAACAATGTCCGTAAAAGCGGACCTAACTTTTACCCAATTTTAACCAATTTTTAAGCCGAGTTTTAACCTGAAACTTTCTAGGGTTTGTTATTACAATGTTCCGCACAATATATTCAAAAATCAGACAATTCCAACCGTAGCAACCACTTTAAATCGAAAAAATATAAGAGAAAGTGAGTAGAAATGAGAGAATTCTGCAGATTCAAGCTGTAGTAGTATGAACTCCTCGTCCTGAGCTCTGATACCACTTGTTGGACCGAGTTCCGACCCTAAACAGTCAGTTGAGAACGTTCATCTTCACGTACGAAGGCGGAATCAACGTAAATGAAGTTACAACAGCTATTCTTTTCAATTCCTTTCTTTTTATTGCTTTCTGATGTAAATTTGACAGAGTTTCGTTACACAAGCAACTATCCAGGTCCGCTCCAATGTACAACAGATCAGGCTATTTATAGTGTTGAGTGGTTCGCTTATATGGACTGCCAAATAAGCGGACCTACTACATTGACAAATAAGCGAACCTATCAACATATGTTCACATAAGCGGACCTATCAACATATAATCTAATTTTGACTATCTAGACCCTATGTTGACCTATCTTAACCTAAGACTTGATATAGACGTAGTCAACAGACATATCATGTATCAACAGCAACCCTATCATCCAAATTACACAAATCATACCACAAACTCATGATTGGGTTGAAACACTTTTTCTACAATTCACCAAATCAAGATATTCGACTTACCACTTCACTATGTATGCTTAGATGATCAAAAATTTGAGACATGCATCTGATTATCTTTGAAATCCGTTGTCAATTGATTGAATTTAGCAAGAACAAGGGTTCCCCCTTGTCTCCCTTTGCTCTGATCAAACCCAGCACCCCCCAGGAGGTGAAATTTTGAGTTTTTATTTCTTTAATCCCTTCATTACTTAATTTTTCACCAATGCCCCTTTTAGTTTACTTCTTTCATATAACTTACTCACAACCCATTTTCTTTTTACTAGTACTTATAACATTTTCCATTAACTATATTAAAATTTTAATTTATTTAACTCATGTGTCTAGTAAACCTTTTTGGGATGTTACAAGTCTACCCCCCTTAAAGGAGGTTTCATCCCCAAAACCTGGGTACATAACAAATTCAAACATTTACATACCAAAGAGAAAAGGGTAGTGCTTTCTCATTTCATCTTCCGCTTCCCATATAAGTTCCGACCCTTTTCAGTGTTGCCATTGAACCAACACTTGTCTAACGGCTTTGTTGCGAAGATTCTTCACCTTAACGTCTTTAATGGCTATTGGTCTTTCGACATAATTTAACCTCTCGTCCAACTCGATATCGTCAAGAGGCACTAAAGTTGTTTCATCTGCAAGACACTTCCTCAACTGCGACACGTGGAAGGTATTGTGAATCCCGTCTAGTGTGGACGGTAATTCTAATCGATATGCAACCCTTCCAACTCGAGCCTAGATTTTAAACAGTCCAATATAACGAGGGCCTAACTTACCCCGTTTGCGGAAACGGATTATACCCTTCCATAGAGATACTTTCAGCAGGACATAATCTCCGACTTGAAACTCGATAGGACGCCTCCTCTTGTCCGCATAAGCTTTTTGCCGATCCTGGGCTGCTTTCAGTCGGGCTCTAATCAAATCAATATTTTCATTCATCACTGCTATTAAATCACTTGGCGCAAGTTCTCTCTGTCCAACTTCACCCCAACACACAGGAGTTCTACATTTTCTCCCGTATAATAGTTCATAGGGGGCCATTTGAATACCTCTATGATAGCTATTATTATAAGAAAATTCCGCTAGTGGTAAATGGTCATCCCAATTCCCGCCAAAATCTAAGGCACAAGCCCTTAACATATCAACAAGCGTTTGGATGGTTCGCTCAGATTTACCATCAGTCTGAGGGTGATAGGCTGTGCTTATGTGTAGCTTCGTGCCCATACTTTCATGGAATTTCTGCCAGTAACGAGAGGTAAATCTAGTATCCCGATCTGAAACGATTGACACAGGCACCCCGTGTCGAGATACGATCTCATTCATTTAAATTTCCGCCATCCTCTCAGAAGAGTAAGCTTCTCGAATAGATAAAAAGTGGGCACTTTTTGTGAGTCGGTCTACGATTAACCAGATTGTATCATGCCCCTTTTTTGTTCTAGGAAGCTTGGTTACCAAATCCATAGTTAACTCCTCCCATTTCCAGACTGGTATTTCCAAGGGTTGTAACTCCCCGTATGGTTTTTGATGTTCTGCTTTCACTTGGGAGCATGTTAAGCATTTTGAGACAAACTTTACAATATCGCGTTTCATACCCGGCCACCAATAATTGGTTTTCAAGTCCCGGTACATCTTGGTTGCTCCGGGATGGATTGAGTATCGTGACTTATGAGCCTCGTCGAGTAGAGCGGTCTTTACTTCGCAAAATTGTGGTATCCAAATTCGACCGAATCTTATTTTGAGTCCGGTCGAATTTTCTTCTAATTTATCGGCTATACCTTTCATTCTTTCTTTCTTTGGGTCATCTGATCCAAGCGACTTTATTTGGGAATCTCGTATCATATCAAGTAAACGTGGCGTAACTATCATCTTCATGGATTTCACTCGAATGGGAGATGGATACTCTTTTCGGCTTAACGCATCAGCTACCACGTTCGCCTTTCCCAGGTGATAAAGGATATCGCAATCGTAATCTTTGATAATTCTAACCATCTCCG
Source organism: Helianthus tuberosus (assembly GCA_030545235.1). Taxonomy (NCBI): domain Eukaryota; kingdom Viridiplantae; phylum Streptophyta; class Magnoliopsida; order Asterales; family Asteraceae; genus Helianthus; species Helianthus tuberosus. Next base: position 57,845,970 of record CM060429.1, on the reverse strand, counting down.
CTGCCTCATATTTAAGTCTTTCTGCTCGAAGAAATACTTGAGGCTTTTGTGATCCGAATAAATTGTACATTTTGCATCGTAGAGATAGTGCCTCCAGATCTTCAAGGCGAAAACTATTGCTGCCAACTCTAAGTCATGAGTTGGGTAGTTTCCTTCATGTGGTTAAAGTTGTCTTGATGCATACACGATAACCTTTCCCCTTTGCATTAAAACACACCCTAAACCTTGATGTGAAGCATCTGAATAGACAACCAAATCTTCCGTTCCATCTGGGAGTGTTAAGACCGGAGAACTAGACAACTTTTCTTTTAACATGTGAAAGGCTTCTTCTTGATATTTTCCCCACACAAACCTCTCCTTCTTCCTTGTTAACTTCGTTAAGGGTAACGCTATTTTTGAAAAGCCTTGTATAAACCTCCTGTAATAGCTAGCAAGGCCTAGAAAGCTCCTTACTTCAGTTGGAGTTTTTGGGGAAACCCACTTCATTACTGCCTCAATCTTCAATGGATCAACCAAGATACCTTTCGAGTTTATCACGTGGCCGAGAAACTGCACCTCTCTGAGCCAAAAGGCGCATTTTGAGAATTTTGCGTAAATTTTCTCCTTACGGAGAACTTCAAGTACTTCACGCAAGTGTCTCGCATGTTCAGTCTTGCTTCGCGAGTAGACTAGAATATCATCTATGAACACGATCACAGATTTATCTAACATGGGTCGGAATACCCGGTTCATAAGATCCATAAACGCTGCTGGAGCATTCGTTAACCCAAAGGACATAACTAGGAACTCGTAATGTCCATATCGGGTTCTAAATGCGGTCTTTGCAATGTCTTCTTCTCGTACCCTGACTTGATGATACCCCGAACGCAGGTCTATCTTAGAGAACCAACTCGCCCCTTGTAATTGATCAAAAAGATCGTCAATTCTAGGTAAAGGGTAGCGGTTCTTCACGGTCAGCTTATTTAATTCTCTGTAATCGATGCACATGCGCATCGACCCATCTTTCTTCTTAACAAATAAGACAGGCGCTCCCCAAGGCGACACACTCGGGCGTATAAAGCCCTTATCGAGTAGGTCTTGTAATTGTGTCATTAACTCCCGCATCTCGATGGGAGCCAATCTATAGGGAGCCTTCGCAACCGGCTTCGCACCCGGATTCAATTCGATGCGAAACTCTATTTCTCGTTCGGGAGGGAGTCCCGGAAATTCCTCCGGAAATACATTCGGAAATTCGTTCAGGACCTCAACGTCTTCAAGCTTCAGGAGGCCTTGTCGAGTGTCTACTACATAAGCTAGTTATGCTCTACTTCCGTTAAGTACGTATTTAACGGCTTGAACAAGGGTGCACAATTTTGTTTCCACATTTCTCTCCCCTTGAATACTCATTTGCCTTCCACTTGGAGAGTGGACAAGCATTACCTTATTTTCACAATTAATCTCTACACGGTGTCGTGCCATCCAATCCATACCTACTATCATATTGAATTCCCCTAAAACCATAGGTATGAGGTCGATATCGAATTCTTCATCTTCTATAATGAATTTGCAATTTCTACAAATCTCGCATAACACATAGTTCTTACTATCGGCTATTTCTACTTCTAAAGGTATCGGCATTTGTTCAATCTTAAAAGAAGGATGTTGTACGATTTCATTTGAAATAAACGACATAGTGGCTCCGGTATCGAACAAAACATAAACCGGTATGATGTCACACCCTGTCTTTTGCGGAAGCGTATGATGTGTGACTAGCTTGTTATCATTGCATTCAATCATAATAAACAACTACATGATCAAAACGATGTTCATCCATTCATGAAAATTTGGGTATTACAAACACGTGTTATTTAAGTTTTCAAAACACGACCTTTGACAAGGTTACAATTCAACAAAAGTGGATGACATCTAAACTTGTAGTCTACTTCTAGTTATGACACTTGCGCCCAAGATCCATCCTGTCACCTGAAATACATGTAATTTTGGAAAACATCAACATAAAGTTGAGCGAGTTCATGCATTTTGCATATCTTGTATGAAAACATTGTATGTATCTTGTATAAATAAAGTGTTCATGTATAAATCAAGTTTTCTTGTGTACACCACGTACTAATTGAATGTTTGTACAAGGACATTAAGGCATGTGAGGACATATGGAGCATTAGTGTTGGCTCCTTTAAGGCATGTGAGCATATGGAGCATTAGTGTTGGCTCCTTGACTGTGTCGATTACCCTCGACTGTGTCAATTAACCTCGACTGTGTCGATTTCCCTCGACTGGGACACCGAAGCACTCAAGATGTCACATAAGGACCATGAGTGGGGCTCGGCCGTACCCGTTAGATCTAACCCTCGTCCCTAATTTAGTATTAATGGCATCTCAATATCTAGTTTAAGCTCACATGATCTAGTATTTTCTAGGCTTTTCTTAAAGCTCATCATATTGCACTCACCACAAGTGCTTCTCGTATTCTCAAATCATATTGCACTCGGTTCTCGTTCTCACCAAGAGTGCTTCTTGTATTTTTACCCTTTGTAAAAATTATAATATTTGTAACATGTATTTCACCCCCGAGAGTTATAAAACCAAAAACAGTTAGAGAAAAGGGGGAGCATGAACTCACAACTTTGCGTTCCTGTGCGTCGTAAACTTCACCGGATTTGCTTAATTAACGCCGTAACCTATACGCGTTTTCTTAACGTTAGTCACTAGACTTGCGTCGCACAAGTACAGTCACTCTCTTTTGTATATATTTTCTTGTGTTAAAAATATTTTATATTTTTAACTAAATGTCTTACTTATATTATTTTCTCAAAAATAAATATAAGCTTTTTGTATTTTGCACTTTGCACTCGAATTATGTATCTTGTATGTTGTATGTGTATTTTTATGTTTATACCCCTCATGAGTATTTAGTGTATTTTTAAGTCTTAATACACTAGCACGTATAACACATACTATATACACTTAGCACAAAAGTTGGTGATAAAATAATATATATTTTTCTCTCAAAAATATACATACTTATATCCATTTTTATTCTTGAAGAAATCCTCATTTCTTATCACCAAAAATTAGGGAAACCTTAGTAATACTTTAAATACATTTTTAGGGAATAAGTTTCCCAAAAACTTATATTTTTCTAAGTGTAAAAATTTATAAAAATTCTGACAGAGTTTCCCCTAAAAATGGAGGTTTCCCATGTTTTCAAAACATGTGTTTATTTTCTTTTAAATCGTCAACAATCATCAACAACAATTATCAACAATAATCATCAACAACAATCACTAATTTCTCCATTTCATGAACTTGAATATTTGCAAAAATGTGTAGTAATTTACTAGCACATTTAGTAAGCCTTGTTATCTTTAAAAATAAGTTTAATTTCTTAAAAACTTTATTTTTAAAGAATATGAAGTTTCACAACTTCTAGTCGGTTTTTACGAAAATTATTTCTTTGTTAAAACTTTTGTTACACAAGTGTCCACACACTTGTTTGTTCATAAAAACACCTCTACTTCATGAAAGATCCGGTTTTAAAACATGGTTTTGTCTTACAGTTGGTCTTTCGAAAATACCACTTGTAGATCTTTAGATCTACTAGTTTAGAACTCCATTTCATAAGATAAATTGTTTTTACACAAGTTCATGTTTAATAGTAGTAGTGTTCATCATCTAGTCCTTTTTATACTTTAACATACACTAGCTCATGTTCTAAGAACATAACCTAGCCGGGTTAGATGACGATCCGAACTACTACTAGCATTAAACAACACAAAATAATCATCACAAAACAAGTTTAACAAGTTTTACACAATTATCCATCTATTAACCATCATATTCATCACTTTAATAGACTTTTAGTTGGTGATTTAGCATGTTCATGATTTTCAGCCGACAAATCTCTTATTAACCACTCTAGACAAGATCAAGAAGGTGTTTTAGAACACTTACTACTAGCTCAAGACTAGGGAAGTTCGAGTGAAGAAAATGAGTGGTTAATAGCAAATGAACAAGGTCCTTGACAATCCGTGAGTTCCACGCTTCGTGATTCACCTTGTAGCACCTTGTTGTACACTTTGAATGCTTGGACAAGAATCGAAGATGGTGAAGGTGGTATAGGGGGTGTTCGGCCGAAGGTGGTTCAAGGGAGGGAGAGAGAAAGGTGTTGAAGTTGTGAAGGTGGTGATGAACATGAGTGTCTAGTGGTAAGTTTTATAATCCCCCATCTAGTCTTTACCCATGAGTTCTTGTGTCCCATATCTCAACAACACCTCTAATAAAATATGAAAAGAAATCAAAGAGTGGGATTTTATGTCCCCTAACCGGCCACCAATGGGGGGGGGGTAAAGTGTAACTTGTAATGGTTAGTTACTTGATTTAGTTAGGACCTAAAGGTGTTAGTTAGGATACTAGTGTGTGTTATTTAATGTATAGTGGGTTAGGGTGTTCAGGGACCCTAACTAACTTGGAAAAATAAAAACAATGCTTCTAGCATTATTTTGGTGTTCCGGGTATTGTCCGGTTGTTCGGTTACATACCGGTTCGTTAAAGTGCTAAATTGCACCTTTTAGTGTCTTTTAAGTGTCCTTTTATAACACTTTCAATTCCCGACACTCAGGGGAGTATTCTGGATGATAAATCATGATTTCTGCATGATATTTATGTGTTAAAAGCTGATTTATAGCTGAATTTTATGAATTTCTACACTTAAAGTGGGTTTCGGGTGCTTTTTAGTGCGTATTTTAGCTTCCGGAATGCCTATATTAAAACCCTTGTATGTACTCTTGGGTTTTAATGCATTCTTGATGTTGGACCTACACCTAGGCTCCAATTCTAATGTCTGACTGTTTTCTGCAGTTCTGTTGACACGATGTGTCTTACCGGTGAGTTTACTAATATTTTTGACGCAACGCTATCATAAGGTAATTCTTGTAGCATATATCATGCATGAATTCACTTGTATGGAATTCAGAAATTTATTTGTCTGGTAAACCAGATCGTGCACAGTCATTTAAGCACAAATTACTATTCATTTCGTGTACGGAATGTACGGAAAAGTGACGGTTGTCACATATGAAGTTTAATAGAAAGATACCTGAGACCACATTTGGATAGGACTTGGCTTCTTCGGATGTGATTTGAAACATCCTCCCTTTTGCCTTAGAGCTTTCTTCATTCTTTCCCTCCTTCTATGATCCTTGTTGGAGTTTAGGACACTCCGACTTAACATGCCCTTTCTGGAAACAGTTGAAACATGTCTTCGGGTTGCTAGGGCACTTGTAGGATGTATGACCTTCTATACCGCATTTATAGCATCCTTTCTTACCCAAAAGGCATTCCACAGTGTGAAGTTTTCCACATGTCTTGCAAGGAGTAATACCACCCTTCGACTTATCCTTCCTTCCCTGATCTTGGAACCTCGCCTTTTTAGATGGACTTGCATTTGTCCCCTTTTCTGCCGACCTCTTTTCACCACGTTCCTCCTGTCTTTTTATCTCAATTTCTCTATCTCGTGCCAAATTGATAAGCTCGTCAAGGTTTTCACATTTTGAGGGAGTAATGAACTCCCTGAATTCTACCTTCAATATGCCATAAAAACGATTGATCTTCATTCTTTCAGTCTTCACAAAATCTCCACAGAACTTCATCTTATCCATGAAAGTGTTTGATATCTCATTTATCGTCTCGTTTTTCTGTCGAAGGCGTAAGAAATCCTCCTGAATCTTATCAATGGCCGACTGAGGACAATGATATTTCATGAAAGGTTCCTTAAATTCTTGCCAAGTCATCATTTGGAGCTTATCCTCACCTATTTCCTTGCTATGCGCATCCCACCAATCTTTCGCCTGGAAAGAGAGTTGACCAGTAGCGAACATCACCTAGTCTTCCTTTTCACACCTACTTCGTATAAATACGGCCACTATATTGGAAATCCATCTTTGGCATGCGATTGGGTCAATTTTACCATCATACGTTGCAGGATTGCATGCCATGAAATCTTTATATGTGCATCGTCGTTCCTTGCTTTTAACTTTAGAACCCTCAATCAGTTCTTCCAATTCTTCGATCTTGCTAGTCATCACGGCATCCACAACTCCCAACACCCGACTTTCTACTTCTTGAGCTAATCGTGGAAGATTAGCTTGCATAACCCCTTCCGCCACTTCTGTGACGTTGCTATTAAATGCTTCTTGACGTGCCGTATCATCATCATCGTTAACGTTTCTTGCATCAGCCATCTACACAATGTCATATTTTCGTTTAATACGAATTATAAGCTTTCAATATATCATAGTTCATTAGTCTGCATTTACTTAATTCGCATTCTTACATTTCAATTTGTTTTGCTCTTTTAAATTTCATAACTCATCTCATGTCATTCGATTCATCACTTTCGACTCTTACGAATCCATTCTATCGTAACCACTAATTGTGATTACATACATCTATTAGGCCTTATATGGACCTTACGTAGTCATTAAATAGGCTTTCAGACAACCCGGTAACTCTAAATGTGAAAAACAAAAAAAATTCACCGGATTGCCTTTACGTGACCCGTCGGCGACGGGCCCTGGAAAGTGGCGTCGGCTACACTTTCCCGTAAGCAGTCAGATAGGCCGTCGGCAAGCATGGGGGCGTCGGCGATGGCTTATAGCCCGTCGGCGACGGCTTGTCCTTTGCCGAAACGCTGAAGAACCATTTTCGGGGTGTTTTTTACTCGTTTTTAGGTTCGTCCCAACCATTCGATCCCTGTAACTTCCCATTCAACCTCCCAATATTACTCCCTGTATATCTAACTTAATATTTTCATCATACACATAATAAACATACTTGCATCCTTATACGACTTAAACGTTACCTCATTGGCGATCTTGGAGTGAGCACACTTTCGAACGAGCCGTCGGTTGAGTTCAAGCACTACTACTTGTGCTCGAATCCCTCAACCTCGGCTCTGATACCAACTTGTAAGGCCAGCTTTTGCTTCTAATAGAAATGACGTCCAAACGCACTAGAAACATAAACCTTTAAAAACGTCCAAACTTTTCGCGATTTAAAGGTAAAAATACTAACAACATTAATCCGAAAATAATAAAATTTGGGCATGACCCGTCCATTTGACGAGTGTATCCCTATTTTAACCATCATCAATACAATAACGTCTACAACCCGTTCGACTAGACACGACTAAAACCTTAACATCAAGTTTTTCAAAAGTATAGCTACTAACAAGGTTATTCAAAACAAATACTTTGACCCAAAACATTAATACAAAATAGCGGAAACGCTTGATGGTCATAGCACGTACGTGTGTTCACTCCAACTTGCCAAGTCGCCTAAGATGAGGATCTACCTACATTTAACACAAACAAATAAGTTAGCATTTCGTCACTAACCAAATCATCTAACAACTTGATTCGCCTCAATCACGGCCTTACATCATTCTATTACATTACTATCCATTAGACGGTTCTTTACATGCTCGCCTCAATGTAGAGACGAACGCACTTTTCTTAACTTACCCGTTTACAACGGGTATTAGTATTTATAACATAACTTCCATTCGATTCGTTCATGATGAACGAATGTATTATTTTCCTACACTTACACTCCAATCCGAGAAGAACGGATAGGGTAGACTTTCATTCGTCACGTACTTAACTTCCCATACCCGGTTCATATAGAAAGAACCGAGTATGATGCTTTCTCCTTCATAACTTATTCATTTCTCCTAACCCGTTTATGACGGGTCTTACTTTTACTTTCAAGCAACCATAGATTCAAATCTCACAATTTATCATAACAACACAAAACAATTGGGATTAGCATACATATGACAACATAATAGAAATATGGTGTACACTAACGTAACTCGATCTTGTGAGTCTCCCGTTTTCTTAGTGTTTGAGCCTTCTTCTTTCACGCCTAGATTAAACGCGTTCATTTATTTAGCCCAACACTTTCATTCCATTATTTACATAAATTTCTCATTTTCAAGTAACAAACATTATCACTAATTTTCAGGATTTCACTCATTTATTCTCTTAAGCATTTCATCAAACACTTGATGTGCGTCACATTAATAAAGCTTAATGTACAAGCATTCAAAGCATGACTTTACTAGTTTCTCTTATATGTCATCAATAATCAATCATGTTCATACAATTCTTTTATTCTACATCAATTTATCTAGCATTCATGTACAAACAAGATCATATATCAAGATTACTCATAATTACTTCTACTTGATCATTCCTTTCATGCTAATTTTTCCTCAAGTGGTTTTATACAATTATTTTTCATTTGACCTAAAAGCAAACATGATTTCTACTCTAGGGAGCAACCCTATCATCCAACTTACACAAATCATAACACAAACTCATGATTGGGTTGAAACCCTTTTTCTACAATTCACCAAATCAAGAAATTCGACTTACCACTTCACTATGTATGCTTAGATGATCAAAAATTTGAGACATGCATCTGATTATCTTTGAAATCCGTTGTCAATTGATTGAATTTAGCAAGAACAAGGGTTCCCCCTTGTCTCCCTTTGCTCTGATCGAACCCAGCACCCCCCAGGAGGTGAAATTTTGAGTTTTTATTTCTTTAATCCCTTCATTACTTAATTTTTCACCAATGCCCCTTTTAGTTTACTTCTTTCATATATCTTACTCACAACTCATTTTCTTTTTACTAGTACTTATAACATTCCCATTAACTATATTAAATTTTTAATTTATTTAACTCATGTGTCTAGTAAACCTTTTTCGGATGTTATATCAGCTCAACCAAGCAGCTCCTGCAAACGCTGTTCACGCACGAGCTTTCTACACTTGTGGTGACCCGAACCACATTGCAAATGTCTGCCCTCAGCGTGTTGCGAAGCAAGAGCCGCAGCAACAACCACCACCGCAGCAATAACAACCACAACAGCAGCCTTAGCAGCAGCCACAGCAAGCGGCCCGTGGAAGAACCTTCAATATCAACGTCCACCAGGCCCATACTGACAACAATGTTGTCAATGGTATGTTCCTTGTTAACGGTATTTATGCTTCTTGCTTGTTTGATACTGGAGCCGATAACTGTTTTGTATTGTTTGAATTCAAAAAGCACCTAAAACGTAAACGTGCTAACCTCCCAACGACTTTCGAAGTAGAAGTTGCCACCGGAAGAACCATCATCGTCAGCTCCGTTCTCCATGATTGTACTCTCGAACTCAACAATCACGTCTTTCCGATCGATCTCATACCTATGCAATTAGGTAGTTTGACGTCATAGTAGGCATGGATTTTCTTCGTGAGAATCGTGCTAAAGTTGTTTGTTTCAAGAAGATGATTCGTTTCTTTTTCTCAAACGGTGATCAACTATGTGTTTATGGCGAAATATCTTCGAAAGATTTGAAGCTTATGTCGTGTATCCAAGCAAGTAAGAACTTACGCAAGGAGTACACCACTTTCTTGGCTCATATTGTAGTAGCAGAGGAGGAAAGAAGATGATGGAAGAAGTACTTGTGGTTCGTGATTTTCCTAGTGTCTTTCCTGACGATTTACCTGGTCTACCCCCTACTCGTGATATCGACTTTCGTATCGACCTTATCCTTGGTGCTAACCCTATTGCTAAACTCCCTATCGCCTCGCACCATTCGAAATGCGTGAATTGTCTAGCCAACTCCAGGAATTGCTTGATAAAGGCTTCATATGCCCTAGCACACCAACATGGGGTGCACCTGTCCTTTTCGTGAAAAAGAAGGATGGATCATTCCGAATGTGCATCGATTATAGGGAACTCTACAAGCTCACTATCAAGAATTACTACCTGCTACCCCACATCGACGACTTGTTTGATCATCTGCAAGGCGCTACGTGCTTCTCGAAGATCGATTTACGTTATGGTTATCACCAATTACGTATTCAAGAGCAAGACATTCCGAAAACCGCTTTTCGTACCCGCTATGGCCATTATCAATTCGTGGTCATGCCTTTTGGTCTCACAAAAGCACCCGCGGTTTTCATGGATCTGATGAACCGTGTGTGCAAACCCTTCCTGGATCGTTTTGTTATTGTTTTGTTATCGATGATATCCTTATCTACTCGAAGTCGAGAGTCGAACATGCGCAACATCTTCGTTTAGTTCTTGAGCTTCTTCAAGGAAATCGCCTCTATGCCAAGTTCTCCAAGTGTGAATTTTGGCTCGAGGAGGTTTAATTCCTCAGTCACATCGTTAACAGTCAAGGAATTCACGTCGATCCCACGAAGATTGAAGCAGTTAAGAATTGGATTACACCGAAGTCTCCATCCGAAGTCCGTTCTTTTCTCGGATTGGTGGGTCATTACCGTCGATTCATCGCTGACTTTTCTAAAATCGTCGTGCCTCTCACCGCATTAACTCACAAGGACAAACCTTTTGTTTGGGGTCCCAAACAGGAGGAAGCCTTTCAAACTCTCAAGTATATGCTCTGCAATGCTCCTGTTCTCACTCTTCCCGACGGAAACGCCGATTTCGTTGTTTATTGCGATGCATCTAACCTAGGTCTTGGTTGTGTTCTTATGCAACGAGACAAGGTTATCGCGTATGCTTCTCGAAAACTCAAGGTCCACGAGAAGAATTGCACTACCCATGATCTCGAACTCAGTGTAGTTGTTTTTACGTTGAAGATATGGCGACACTGTCTTTATGGTACCAAGTGTACGAACTTCACCGACCATAAGAGCCTACAACATATCTTGAACTAGAAAGAACTAAATATGTGCCAACGCAGATGGGTTGGACTTCTCAAAGGCTATGATTGCAAAATACGCTACCATCCAGACAAGGCAAACGTCGTAGCCGATGCTCTCAGCCGACGAAGCTATGTGTATAGTTTTCGTAACAATCAAGCCCAGAATGACCTCGAAGCCCTGATCCGCGATGCCCAACACGCCTATGTCATTGAGAATACCTTGAAAGAGGAAATGAAGTATGGTGCCGAAACCCAGTTAGTCACCAAATCGAACGGTATCTATTATTATCTCGACCGCATCTGGATTCCTAGTCGCAATAACCTTCGGGAGATATTGCTGACTGAAGCCCTTAAATATCGATATTCCATTCACCCCGGTGCCGACAATATGTACCAGGACCTCCGTTCCAGGTATTGGTGGCCAGACATGAAAAAGGATATCGCTCTGTATGTCTCGAAATGCCTAACTTGCTCGAATGTGGCTGAACACCAATGACCCTTTGGTTTACTCGAACAACCCAAAATCCCGATGTGGAAATGGGAAAGTATCTCTATGGACTTTATTACCAAACTCCTTTGTACGCCCTCTGGTCACGATAGCATTTGGGATATCGTCGATCGTCTTATGAAATCCGCTCACTTAATACCGATACGAGAAGACTTTAAGGTTGAACGATTGGCACAAATATATACCGACGAAGTCATCTATCGACACGGGACGCCTCGTGACATCATCTCTGACCGCAATGGTCGTTTTACCTGACGTCTCTAGGAAACATTTCAATCCGCCCTCGGTACGACCCTTAATCTCAGTACCGCGTTTCATCCCCAGACCAAAGGTCAGACTTAGCGCACGATCCGCACCCTTGAAGACATGCTTCGTTCGTGCGTTATAGATTTTGGTGGTAATTGGGATTCGCATTTACCTTTAGTAAAATTCTCGTACAATAACATTTATCATGTTGGTATTCAGATGGCACCCTTTGAGGCATTATACGGTAGAAAATGGCGATCGCCTATTGTGTGGCACGAGACCGGAGACGCACAAATCACCGATCCCGAGTTACTACAAGAAACGACAGACATGATCCTTCAGATACGAGACAATCTCTTGAAAGCTCGGAGTCGTCAAAAGAGCTACGCCGATAAACGCCGCAAGCCCCTTGAGTTTGAAGTTGGTGAGCACGTACTCCTAAAGGTTTCACCTTGGAAGGGGGTGGTCCGATTCAGTAAGAAAGGGAAACTAGCGCCACGATACATGGGTCCCTTTAAGATTCTGGAAAGAATTGGTAAAGTGGCCTATCGACTCGAGTTACCGGTTGAACTCAACAACGTACACCCGACTTTCCACGTCTCAAACCTCAAGAAGTGTCTAACTGAAGAAAACCTTCACGTCCCTCTCGAAGATCTGCAGGTAAACGAGACTCTACATTTTGTGGAAAAGCCAGTAGAAATCATGGGTCGAGAAACCAAGAAACTTCGACGCTCTCGCATTCCCATAGTGAAGGTTCGCTGGGAAGGCAAACGCGGTGCCGAGTTCACATGGGAACTCGAAAGTGATATGAAAGCTAAATATCCGCAACTCTTTGTTACGTATGCTCCTTAATTTCGGGACGAAATTCCCTAAAGTAGAGGTGACTGTCACAACCCGATCTTTCGGATTGTCACTTGCTTCGATTTCTAATCTTTTTTTATTCCGAGATTCGATATAAATAAAGGGTTATGTTATACTAACTACATTTTCATCGCACAGCACTGCTGCACGTTTAAACGCTCTATATTCGCAACGCTAACGCAACACGAATTACAAATAATTGTACTATTTAAATTGCCAAGTGTGCTTGTTTAGTTACCATACGCCTTCGCATTCGCTTACCACGATTAAAAACACTAAATCTCAAACGCTATTAGTAGTAGTAATGTTATGCTTTTTGTTCTTATGTGCTTTAGTTGTGTGTGTTCTATATGTTATGGATTATACTCGCAAACGCTATCGCAACGCAAACTCAACGCTACTCGCACAACTTGATTTATTACTCTAAAACGTAAGGCGACCCAAAACTCAGTATTACGCTAAATTATTTAAAGTATCAATGCTAATTACCGCAACATAACGCATTAAACGAGCATCTTACACGCAAAAATGAGAATTCTCCCCGCAAAACAGGCCCCTCGTACGAAGCCAGGCAGCCTCGTACGAAGGCACTGCCTTCGTATGAAGGCAGCTGGTTCGAACAAGGACCTGCTGTGCGAACCCAACTCCTCTATAAATACCTAAGCCCTCCTCATTCATTCTCATTTGCTGATTTTCATACCGAAACGCTGCCGAATTGCTGTCCGACCATTTTCAAGTAATATTTAACAGTTTTATACTAGGATAAATTACACTTTTCGTCCTTTATGTTTGTAGCGGGTTGCAATGGATAGCCTTTAACTTTACTAATTACAGTCACAATCCTTTATTTGAAAAACACGTTACACCCTAGGTCCTTTAGCATTAACCTTGTTAAAATTTTCAGTTAAATTTTATCATTTCTCATGAAATGACTAAACTACCCTTGCCATTATAACTTTAAATACAAAATACAAATATTTAATTTAAATAGACCAACCAGCATATTAATGGACTAATGGACCTGAATCTAATATTATAAACCCATAAGTTTGATGGACTGAATATGACTGTTAAATTTCTGCAACCATCTTCAGCCACCGCACCACCACCACTGCCAAAATACCCTAGCTATAACCACTTAATCAAATCCACCACCACTGCCAAAATACCCTAGCTATAACACTTTATCAGATTCGGTGATGAAAATGGCACACGAAAAGGAATTGTTCGAGTTTTTGACGGTAGATATGGACACCATGAAGGATCAGAACGATCAGATAGAGAAGGAGGTTTAAGATCAATAGGTAGTCAGTGACATGTGGTCATCGGAATCAATGATGGAAACGACGCACGATAAGGAGTTATTCGAGTTTTTGATTGTAGATCTGGACGGCTTGACGGATCAGAGAGAAAAGGAGGTTCAAAATTACCAGGAGTAGTTGTCTGTTGCCGGCGGCACCCTTTGAATACCCAACCTGGACTTTAATTGGAATTCGAATAGCCAAAAGTTTTTCCAATAAATACTTTTGCCTTCACTCCCAAATATATTTAATATTTTATTCCAACCTGCACCGTCACCGGAGTTTCAGCGGAAACTTTCTCTCTTGCCGGAAAAACGCATAGCACAGTTTTGGTAAGTGAGTCTTGTATTGTTTGAAGCGGGTTTGAACGTAGATCAAAACCCCTAATATAATTTCTATAAACACAGCGTAATGATTGAGTAATTTAGAAATGATTAAGCTAGGGATTAGATGTAGATATGCTGTGAAGAAGATGACACCATCAGGTTTGAGAAATATGAAGATGAGAGATTCTAGGGTTAGGGTGGGAATTGGGGTTGATGTGTTTATTTATTAATAAACATGTAAAATAAAAACATGAAATGACCAGAATACCCTTAAGTGCATAGACATAACTGAAAATTTTAACTTGGTTAGTGCTAAAGGACGAAATGTGTAATGCGTTTTCCAAATAAAGGATTGTAACAGTAATTATTAAAGTTAAAGGCTATCCATTGCAACCCACTACAGACATAAAGGACGAAAAGTGTAATTTACCCTTTATACTATTACACAACGTTTTCCACTATGATTTTTGTCACACCCCGATATTTCCACGTATTATCGGTGGGCCCGGTGGGGAGTATCGTGACGTAGTTGATATCATCATAGTCAAACAACACAATTTAATGCACAGCGGAAGCAAAAGATAAATACATTACAAACCGAATGAAAATATCAAAGTATTACAAACGGATTGTAAAGGATCCACAGGCGGATCTTAAAACAGAAAGATAAACACTGTTGAACAGACTTTAGGCATCTAGAACTTGCAAGATTCCTTATTAACGCCCTGAGCTCCCAGCCAATTACGTACAATACCTGTCACTTAATCTTTTTGGAAAATACGTCAGTTTACACTGGTAAATACAATTAACTGACTCTTTTGAAAATATTTATGAAAATTGATTTAAATGCATAAGGCACAAATATCTTTTTATAACTTGGGACAATTATATATAAAAATAATCTTGTATACAGATTTACATGTTCGTTATACATTCAGGGCCTGATGTTAGAAACCGGGTCAAGATTAACAGACACGCCACAAGTATAGGCCCAAATGAGAGTGAGATACTGTTTCCCTTATGCAACTGTCAGGTGTATGCCTACACCCCGTGCTTAAGACGTGGCCATTTTATTATAATGATGCCAAGGATATCCGGGACATGGTCATTAACCCCTAAAGGCTTTTATTTCAAACAATACAGATTAAAACAGGTTACCTCAATAATTTAATCACAATCCGATTAAACATTCAATACCCAACCAAGCGGTATTATTATAATACCGTATCCCAAGCCCGTATAGGGAAAATAAGTTAAGAGTATTTACCTGAGCTTAAAATGCAATTTATACTCAGCCGTATATTCTAATCAGCAAGCACAAGTACCTCTACTGGGGCTCTTAATCAGGAACGAAGGTTTTATTAACCTATTAGATTCCTAACGGGTCTTATTTAAGTCGTAACTTAGACCGGTTAGTTTTAAAGAAAGGTTTACGGTTCAAAACGCATGATTAAGCGAAGACCGGAATAGAATGTGATTTAGACCCGACAAGATTAAGACTTGTATAATATGGGTAAACTAAACACATTCTGAATTTTGAAGCACAAATGATAAGGTTTGACCCGTTTCGGTCAATTTATGCAAACTAGTTACATAAACCGAACCGAACGCGAAATATGCGTAACGGGTAACCATAAGAGTCATATACAGGCTTCCTAAGTTAATATGCTTTAAATATGTTGTGATATCAGTAAGATACCTTCCATAATGCCCAAAATGGATTTAAACACAAATTATGCCCCGTAGGGGTATTTTGGTCATTTTAAAGGTTATAAAAGAGTTTAAATACTAATATGAGTTTTAGGTCTGATATATTCAGTAAAAATATTTATTTTTTTAAGTCATAACAGTAGGGTATGGCATATATGTGAAATTTACCTTTTATAACCAAACTATGCACCGTAGGGGCATTTTGGTAATTTCACATAAGCTTAAAAGGTCAAAACTGGAAATCTGAGTTTAAAACTTTTGCTTACTGTTAGAATATAAAAATTTACTAAAAATATCAGTAGGTGTCAAGTCTAATATATCTAAAATAGTTTTAATACATACTATGCGTTTAAAACGCGTAAAAAGACGGTTTTAAGCGATTTCCGGGTTTTTAAAGAAAAGCTGATATTTTTATCATTCTAGAAGACTCAAAATACTTTATTTATTATATAAAATCAGTAGCAAAAGGTTTGGTATCAAAATATTATGTAAAACTCATTTTATAGGCCAAAAGGGCAAAACCGACAATTACCGAATCAAAGCTATAACCCTATGTTATGCTCAGCCTAAAAATAAATAAAAATATTCAAAAATCCTAAAATATTATTTTACATCAGTAGGTAAAAATTTTGGTATCAAAAATTGGGTTTAGATAGGCTTTATGCTAATTATGCCGTTTAATTAATAAAAAGCTTTCTAATTACGCTATTGAGCATAACTCTTAATCTAGACCTCAAACTGATGTGAAAATTTAGGGATATGTTTATAAATCAGTAATAAAGATTATTGTCCTCTCACATTTTCAAAATTCTGGTTTTAAGGTCAAAAGGGCATTATGGTCAATATTTAGGCATATAACGGAAACATGTACATGAATCGAATAACTAATGAACCAAGTTGTATAACCTCAGAGGGTTACACTAATCTATAACCTGGTCCTAATAAAGCTCTAAGGCATTTCTAAAATATGCTATAATGGCTCAGAACTGAAAGTCAAAGCAAAAGTCTACTTTTGCGACTTTCGGTTTCGAACCGAACTTAAACAGAAAATTGTCGGGTTGAACATGCTTAGACATGTTCTTACATTAATTACCAATTTATACAAGTGATAAAACAGGTTTCATAGCTTCTATATTGTTAATTATGTGTTTATGCGAAAATTAGCTTTCTGTTGACTTTTTATAATCAAGTTTGACCTGACAATTGACCTAGTTAGAGTGGGAATCAGAGGGTGCCCTTTTAAGGGTTTATTACCCACATAATTACCAACTCAAAGCTACTTTCAATTCGAGAATTGACTGGACCATTAGTGATTAATCACTAAGTCAAACCTTAATTACGACGGTTTGACTTTGGGCCATTAAACTAATTAAAGAGTAAACTTATGTTTTGCTCCCTGTGGTTTGGTCATTTTAACGGTTTTGCTCCAATAGTTTAAAAATAGCCATTTTCCTCCCTGATCTTTCGAGTTTGTCGCCAGTTTGCTCCCTAATCTTTAGAGTTTGTCGCCAGTTTCCTCCCTGATGGAGTTAGAGGCTGGGAGCAAAATGAAGATAAGTTAGAAAAATCAGGGAGGAAAATGGCTATTTTTAAACTATTGGAGCAAAACCGTTAAAATGACCAAACCACAGGGAGCAAAACAGAAGTTTACTCCTAATTAAAACTGAATTAAGAAAGGTTAAGGGCACTTACTGAAGTCCTATGCACTTCTAAGGATCCCTAGGAAGTGGTCTTGAGCTCCATGAATCTCCAGAACAAGTGTTTGGAAGCTTTTCAAGTGAAGTGCTCAAATGTGAGTTCAAAAGTTGCAACAATGGCTCTACTTATAGCCATGAATGGGTCTTGGAGATTGCTACAGGTGTTAAGGCAACTCCAGGGATGAAAACAAGTGTCTAGGGACGTGTTTCAAGGAGCTAGAGGGTGGCAAACTCGCGGAATCGAGCAAACATGCAAGCTGCCACGTTTAACAGACTTTTTCTGAGCTGGCAGTCCGTCGCGTCGCGCGACGGAGATGTGCCCAGGTGGTGGCGTAGCGCCATGTAACACCCCAAATTTCGTATGTTATATTATAAAAAAAAATCATATGGTAAATTATGCACAATTGTTAAAAATTAATTTAGATAAGGAATATGTTATGATAAATGCCTAAGAATGGAAAATGCCTAGAAATAAACAAACACCTAAACTAGAAGGGCTAAACATGTTTAGTTGTAAAGTGAAAGCTTAAGATTAAATAAAACCAAAATACACACACTAGGTGTGTGTGTTTGGATCGAATACCAGGGGAAAAACAAGGGGAAACCCTTGCTTGCAAAGAACCCAAGAAATTGAGAGGGAATTCCATTGCAAATCAAGTGCATGAAGTGAAAATCTCAATAATCTAAGCCTTCTAAACAAATGGTAAGTTGTAATTCTCTGATTGATGATTTTGAAGGAAGTGGGTTTTGATCAAACTTAAAGATACATGAAATTTGGAATGATTGTATGTTAGTTTAACCATTTAGAACAAGCATATGTTTGAAATTTCTCATTCTAGAGACTTATGTTAGAAAACCCACTTGTATGCATAGGTGATGATGAATGATTAAAATTGTAGGTGTTGTAATTGTTGTAATGTAAAGTTGTAGAAAGTGTATCTTGATAATACATAGTTAAGAGATGAAAGACTAGTTGAAATTATTAACCTTGATGAATTATGATGTGAACTAGTAGGATTATGTTAGAACACTTGTACATGATGCATTGTTAGTAGTACACCCGCCAAGTGTTCGACAAAATGCCTCAATAAGAAATTCTTCATTTTTGACTTGAACTATATGTATAATAATCATGTTTAAGTATGAAGATAACGCTAGTATTGAGTCATGATGTTTTATCCCAAAAAAAAAAACCTTTGAGAAGTGATGATGGGAGGTGAAGATCTTAATGTAAATGTTTATATGTATAGGGATAAAAGAAGAAAGTTCAAGTCACACAAACCAAGAAGGAAATCAAAACCGAGGTACGTCACTTGTACATTTTGAATTGTAGTAAAGGTGTCTTTATGTCTTGTATTGTAGAATTGATTGTTTATTGTATCAAAGTAAATTTGCCATATGATTATGTTGACGGATTAACCCGAACGGGTCAATTCATTAGAAGAGTATGTTAGATGTAGGTTTATGATGAAGACTTGTTGCAAACGGGTCAAATAATTAGAACGATTCATGAAAAGGGTGTTATGTTGCAAATCCGTTGTAAACGGGTTAGGAAAGGAAAAGCCTTATGAGGAAGAATGGATAAGTAATAGACTCATTCCGAATGAGTCATATGAGGAAGAATGGTGTAACCAAGTTGGTTACGAAAAACAAAAAAGTTGAATTCAAGAAAGAATTAGTCAAGTATTTTTGCAAACTTAAAATGGCGAATATTAGTTCATCTTGTCCATTGAATATTAGTTGAATTATGAATGATATGCTAATGTTGTTTTTGTTGTATGAAGTATAGGTAAAACCCAAGTTTAGGTGGTTATGCTTCGCTCGGATTGAACACACTTGAACGCCTTCCATGTGCTTCCGCATCTTTTGGAAATGTTTGTTAATGGGTCAAAATACTTTTGCTAATATAGGATATGTTTGGTAGTTAAAACTTTAAATTTGACGTGTTATGTATTTTGTAAATCCTAGTTTGTAGTGAATGTCTAAAATGTTACGGATTTCATTATGTCTTTTGAAACGTGTCGTAAAATTCGTTGTATGATGATTGTTAAAAACAGGGGACCGCTCATAGTACGAACGGGTCATGCCCAATTTTCGTTAAAAATAGTATGTCATTATTTGCATTTTCGAATGTGAAAAAAATGGGCGTTTCAAGTTGGTATCAGAGCCGAGGTTTGAGGGATTCAAGTATTAGAGTTAAAATGCTCAAACCAAAAGCTCGTATGAAGGTGTGTTCGTTCTGAAGCGCTATGCAAGTAAGTAAATTGTAAATTTGATTATGCTTATAGTTAGGAATAAAAAGGGAATTATAGGATTTTGTTTATAAACTGAGTTTTAAGGTAAATGATGATGTTAAACGGGTCCGTGTTTAAATTACGGACACGTAGGAAAAAGAATCGAGTAAAACGGACTAGTAGAACTATAGATATGGAGTTTTAAAGTTAGTATTTTTAGAAAA
The DNA here is from genome assembly GCA_030545235.1 of Helianthus tuberosus. Classification (NCBI taxonomy): domain Eukaryota; kingdom Viridiplantae; phylum Streptophyta; class Magnoliopsida; order Asterales; family Asteraceae; genus Helianthus; species Helianthus tuberosus. The sequence goes on along the minus strand of CM060429.1, from coordinate 57,826,143 downwards.
GGTTAGAGCTGGGCAGATGCAGCAACCCAGACCGAACACTTTGTGAAAAAGGGGGCGTCGCGCTGCGCGACACCCAACTGAAATCACCGTCGCGTCGCGCGACAGCGGTCGCGGCCCGCGATAGCTAGAAGGCTATCCTTCGCGGCCCTCGAGGACTTCAAATGCTGGCAATTTTTTTTTATTTGTTTATTTTGAATACGGGACTTGTTTTAAATGGTTTCTAAGGCCTCGTAACCAATGTTTAAGGTAATTTTGATATTAAGAATGATGAGGGAAAGTATACATGAAGGGTGAAAAGGTAAATCGCTGCGAACAAAGATTTTGATCTACACGTTACGACATGATCGTCGATGACGATAATGCATGAAGTATGCAATGTAAATTGATTGTAGTATGATAAAATGGGTTAATTATGATGTAGGAAAGTATGAAAAGAAATTTAATGAATGAAATGAATGTTTTATGTAGATGGCGGACAATGTAAACGTGAATGATAATGAAACCATGAATATAAGTTGACTAACACGATGGCTATTAGTTAAAGAACAAGGAATAAGAAGTAAGTGTAAGAATGAATGTATGTTTTGTTCGACATGTCTAGAATGTTCGTAATGAAGGATAGTATGGTTTTATGACCTACGGAAATGAATTATTGAAAGCAAATAATGCATGAATGATAAAGAAAAGAATGATACGGTATCTAAAAAAAATATATGTAATTGTAAAGGGCGGATGCAGTGAATGTAAATGATGATGATGATACTGATATTACCAATAATGATAGTAAAGATGATGCCCTATGATAAATGGTATGCGGTGTGGTCACGAAGTGACCGTTAACACCGAAAATGATGAATGGTATACGGTGTGGGCATGAAGTAGCCGTTAACACCGAGGATGATGAAAGGAATGCGATATGGTCACTAAGTAGCTATTAACACCCGAAATTATGAAATAAAAACATGATAACCATAATTAAAAAGGACAAAGGTCAATAAGACGTAAGAATTAAGGCATGAAGTAACATATAACGAAGTGAAAAGTATATAAAATTAACAAATATGTAATAAGTAAGAGAATGAAAGTCATTGAAATATGTTAGGCATATTAACATATTTCCTAAACTATGTTGTAGAATATTTCTTAAGGGAAATCCGATAGCTTCGTTAAGTTTCCGAAAACGCAACCTATGTAATTAGGATGCTCGAAATGTCAACCGGGTCATGTCGAAATGTTTCGAAGTAAGAACGTATATGATTTGAAGGTTGTGAATGAAGTTCTAGTTGGGTATATCAACCCTATAATGAGTCATATGAGGAAGAATGGTGTAACCAAGTTGGTTACGAAAAACAAGAAAGTTGAATTCAAGAAAGAATTAGTCAAGTATTTTTGCAAACTTAAAATGGCGAATATTAGTTCATCTTGTCCATTGAATATTAGTTGAATTATGAATGATATGCTAATGTTGTTTTTGTTGTATGAAGTATAGGTAAAACCCAAGTTTAGGTGGTTATGCTTCGCTCTGATTGAACACACTTGAACGCCTTCCATATGCTTCCGCATCTTTTGGAAATGTTTGTTAATGGGTCAAAATACTTTTGCTAAAATAGGATATGTTTGGTAGTTAAAACTTTAAATTTGACGTGTTAAGTATTTTGTAAATCCTAGTTTGTAGTGAATGTCTAAAATGTTACGGATTTCGTTATGTCTTTTGAAACGTGTCGTAAAATTCGTTGTATGATGATTGTTAAAAACAGGGGACCACTCATAGTACGAACGGGTCATGCCCAATTTTCGTTAAAAATAGTATGTCATTATTTGCATTTTTGAATGTGGAAAAAAATGGGCGTTTCACGCCAGTAACAAGCTTATCAGCCAAACATGTTTCATAAATGACACTTTCACCCCCTGGACCTTCTAAAGCGTAATTTCTTCCATTTTAGGCACTTTTAACCCATGAAATTTATATTTTTATGACCCATGAGATATATCCAAACATCGTTAGGTCCAGTTTCGTTAAACGATAACCGAAAACACAAGTTTTGCCTCGTTGACGCTTTGAACCCCTTAATTACGAAGGTTAGCGTATCTTCCTCATATGATATCGAAACCTTGTGAAATTTTTACCACTTATTCTTGGGAGTATAATTAATCGTTACAAGGCTCCGGGTTCGCTAAAAGGTCACTCAGAGGTATAACTTAAACATGTTGACACATTTAACCCTCGCGTCTTGTAAACTTTCACTTTCTTCCACAAACGGTTTCATATGTTTCATGATACATTCGTTTTAGGGTGTAAACATCGTGTAGGGTTGTTAAAAGGCATAATTATCAAATGTTGACACTTTGTATTCTTATATACATATACTTTCTTCGTTTGTCAACTTTAGTCCCTCATATTCAATTTGTTACACGTTTAAAGTCCATGACACGTGTTGATACTATATTGGACATGATTTTGCGAGGTGTTACAATTTTCCACAGGAATCACTTTGTTTTCATCTAAACTCTTATGTTTCCAACTAAACTCCATCTTTTTACTTGAATTTCATCTTAATCATCATAGACTCTATGTTTTTACAAAACTCTTCATCTTTTTCATCAAATCTTCTTCTTTTATCACTGATCTACACTTAACTGGGTGTATTGGGCCTAACTTCGGTTTCCCAAGCTAGAAATCTGCTGATTACACACTCCCCAAGTGCTAGATCTAAGTGAAAACCTCTAAGAACTCTTTTAAAACTTTATTTTCACCCTAAAACGGACCTAAAACGACATGTATTTCGTTCACTGAATAGTGGAACGAGGTAGTGTCAAAACCAGCTTGAAAAAGACTCGAAAACACGTCCGATTCAGGAGAAGATGCAGCTCCAAACGCCAAGAACAACCATGTTTGTGAACTGGATTGTTCTGTGCGAAGCCCAACTTTGTACGAAGGCACTCATGGCTTCGTACGAAGGCACGGACTTCGCACCTAACAGCCTGATTCTCACTCGTGACTTAACCAAAGACCTCACCGGCTCTAAGTTTAATCAATAACTTAAGGTTGGGGGGATGAACACTCAATTTTCTGAAGACAGATGCGAAGACACTCGATTTTGGACAACGGAAGCCCCACTTGTACGAAGACCCTAACTTCGTACGAGGGCACACCTTCGTACAAGGGAACGCCTTCGTACGAAGGCACCAGCTTCGTACGAAGCTTTTGTTTCCCATCGACACTTCGATTTTCGACCGTTTCAGCACCTTGGAGGACTTACGCTTCTGTTCCCGTACACAGGCTGATCCGACGCTCCCTTCAATCCATTCAGAACGTGTTTACTTGCTTAGACACGCACTGTGAGTATACTCGAACCCTTTTCCGCTTAACGCACTTTTGGGTGTTACATACGTTCTCTATCAAAAACACATCACACAACACAAACAATTTATAAACGCTAACCGCTCTCGCATGCTATACGTGATTAGTTGAATACTTGTTTCTATGTTAGACAGTGATGACTTGCCTTCTGCCTTTAGCAACGATAGTACTATAGTTTGGACACTTGTTTAGACAGGGGTTGCTACATACTTTACTTCACTTGTTCGCTTCGGTGAACCTATGTCGCGCATACCCTACTCGCAGTCACGTGAATAGCTAGTATCATTGTGATAGTTACTAGTTTTCACCCGTTACGTATTACATGCTAGTTATGCGTAAACGCTTTCATACTATATCTATGCAAACTTGTGTGCTCACATTTACTTTATGTATCGACTTTTATTTTAACGTATGTGATAGGATGATGGATTTGCTACAACTGGCTAGGAAGTCTAGAAACTCACCAAATAAAATCTGAGTCGTCGGAATGGAACTTGTTTCGAGACTGAATATTTGTAATGATTGTTTTGAATTATTTGTTTAATAGTATGGGATATTAAATCTTATAAATATTGTCATTTAATAGTTGTTATGGATTCTCTTGAACAATCTGTTTCGCTCAGTGCCACGCCCCGATGATTCCGCCATCGGTTGAGGTGTGACAACATCAATGAAGCGCATGACATGGGCAAGTCCAGTTTGCTGCAGCGGACTCGTCCACTTTGTATTGGTGGGCCCCAAAATTTGCTGTTACCCCGTTTTTAATAAAAAACATTAAAATTATTTAAAAGGTTAAGGATCTATGATCGAAGGTTAGAGGTTGAGGAGAATGAAAATGAAGGTGGACGAAAATGAATATGATTTTTTAATATTTTCTTTTTATATTATAATCTCTTAATTATAAAAATCATAATTAATTTCTTTAAATTTTCTTATAACTAAAATCACCAATATTATTTATTATATTTTTATTTCATAAATATATATTTATTTATTTTAATATCTATTCTTAATTATTTTTCAGATATAAGTTGTAGTTTCATTAAAAATTTGTGATAACTAAAATAAGTAGTATTATATATTTATTTAATAAAAAGATATTTAATTGTTTAATTTTTTCTTTTCAATTAATTGTGTTTTAATGTAATTTAGACATAAACAAACTATGAAAACTATTATAAAATAATTAAATTAGAAATATATTAAAAAAAATGAAAAGTATACGATGAGATGAAAATTTACAATGGTTTATTGTTGAAGATTAGATGATAACTGTCTTTGATGAAAATTTACAATGGTTTATGTTTTTGATCTATACCCAACTCATTACCGCTTTTCACATGAAAGACTTTTCGCAACCTTTTCCCTTAACATATGTATAATATATATATATATATATAGAATTAGGATCGTGTGAGAAGCATTAGGCTAATTGAGAAACTTGAGAAGCATTCTCGATCACACATTTTCCCTTACCTTTTGGTAATATACACATATGTATAGTTTAAAATTGACTATATACATATATGTATATTGTCAAATCTTGAATTATACACATATGTATATACTAAATTTTAAACTATACATATGTGTATATTACGAGGAGCTTAGAAAAATGTGTGGTCCAGAATGCTTCTCAAGTTTCTCAAATAGGGTGAACTTCTCTTAGGATCCCTACCCTATATATATATATATATATATATAGGGGGCCGCTAGAATGAGAACCACTCGAGTTATGAGAACCGCGAGAACCACACCATCCGGGGCGAGGTGAACCAAAATTTTTTTTTTACAACTAGATGTGTGTATTATAAACACATTCGTAAAAAAAAAAATTTTTAAAAAATGCCGTCTGGGTAGTTTTTTACACCACAAGTTTGGTGTTTTTTTTTTGTTTTTTTTTTACACCAAACTTGTGGTGTAAAAAACTACCCACACGGCATTTTTTTTTAAATTTTTTTTTACGAATGTGTTTATAATACATACATCTAGTTGTAAAAAAAAATTTGGTCCACCTCGCCCCGGATGGTGTGGTTCTCACGGTTCTCATAACTCGATGTGGTTCTCATTTTAGCGGTCCCCTATATATAAATATATAAATATATAAATATATATATATATATATTTGGCCAAGTAAATTCATACAAATCCAATTCACGGACGCCTACATTCAAAGCGACTGTTCAACACTTTGTTTCAGCCCAAACTATCAAACGACAAGGTGCCATACCCAATGCCATCACTCTCTCTCTCTCTCTCTCCAAAAGTTTCAGAGCTCAAGCTTTAAAGTTGGATCAATTTGATCAACATTTCAAGACAACCCATTAAAGCTTTCATCCTTTTACACAACACCATTGTTTTCATCAGGTGGAAACCCTAGAAATATGAGAAGTCAAAGTACGGCATTAATTGTGTTGTCTTTCATCATACTATTCTTTCTACAGTTAACATATGTTCAAGGGTCTTCTTCATCAACTACATACAATCTTTCTCATGATCAACATCATCATCATCATATGCATCATGATCATCATGTTGAGTGTAGAAATGCTGGTCAAAAGTGTCAAACAGATGAACATGATGATCAAGATCTTCTTATTGGTGATGACAAGAGGAAGATCCGTACAGGTCCAAACCCATTGCACAACAGATGAATATCAATCTATATATATATATACACATATATATGGAGAGAGATATAGATATTTATGTTACATTAAGGATCTTCAACATGATCAAGTATCTGTAATGAGGTGATTTTTGATGAACAACAAAAGAGAAAGCTTGCATAATAACTCATGGTAATTAGTAAGCATTCAGTGTATATCATTATTTTTCATTTCTTATCTTAATATATTTATTATGAAGTTTTGATATTACATATATATGGTTACATACAGGTTTTGCTTCAAGAAATGGTTTAGATATAGTGATAGAAAGATTTTTGCTGTAAAGGGTATGGATTGAGCATGAAGATTGCTTCTATATGTTCAACTTAAACAAGAATGTAGATATTTTTAGGGGCAAAATAAAAATATTGGTTTTGTTTTTGTATTTTTTAAAGATAAATAGATGGATTTGGCATGCCATAATTTCTGATGATTATGTTTTCCTTCTGGATTTGAATAAAAAGCAACCATTTTTGAACTTTCGGTATCAAACATTCATTTGTTTATGTCGTTTTATGTTACTTAATACTTTCAACTATTGTTCATATCATTACAAAACTTGTATGATGACAAATTGAATATTGTGCTTTTTATGTTATTCATTATTCTTTTTAAACGACAAATTTCTTTTATTCCCTTATTTTGGCCACCATCTGGTGTATAAATTTGGCATCAAACTTCGAATCGTTTTATGCCGTTCTAGATTTTTATTTGTGAAAATCATTAAAGTAACTTATATATTTTAGCGGGGGCCTTATACTTCTACATTCAAATTTATATCAATTTAAATCTATTGCCATTAGATACACAATTTCATACTTGTGTATCTACTTTTATTCGAGGATCATCTTTTAGTGCCCATGAGTTACATTAATTAAATATTTTCAAAAAAGCATTTATAGAACACTAGGTTATCTCCCGTGAATTCTCACGGGTTGGAAATCTTTTTATGTAACATTAATAAATATACTAATACACTCATACATATATTAATAAATGAAGATTGAATGATGATTAATCAATAATATAAAAAATACTTTGAAGTTCTAAAATAATTCAAAATGTTAACCTACAATCATCAGACCATGCACAAGCTTAACTTGGGGATCACAACGTAATCTTTTTACATTCATTAACTTAAAGCACAGGCGACAATTTTAGAGGTCAAAATACAGTAAAATAATGACATTCATATCCTTATTTTTTTTTGAACGGCGAATCACTTTATATATATATATAAAGAGCCAGCAAGAAACTGGGAAACAAAACGAAACGAAAACAACGACAAAGCAAAGAAAAACACAAAGGCCGGAAAAGCCGAATTACAAAACGTCTAAAACATCAAAACAGAACGAATCCTCTTTGATAAAGTCAACCGTCCTCATAATAGGGATAAATTTGCCTTCGAAAACCATCTCATTTCTGGCGCTCCAAATTCTCCAAGTCGTGGCAATAATGATGGTATCAACCAGACGCTTCCAAATCTTACTTCCCGGGCTCTCTTTAATGTACTTCACAAAATCCATAAAGGTCGACATTCATATCCCTATTAATAGAAAATTTGATCAGTCGAAGGGTCAACAAACCTCGCCCTAGCTCGGCTCATGAATACATGAAGAAAAGACCAATTATCATTCAAATCATTAATTGAAGGTACATGCATTTGTTTCCCTTTTTGGGTAACAAATCGATCTGTTTAAATCACTTCTATTCTAAACCCAAAAAAAAAATTTAATAATAATAATCTGCAGCTGGTTTGTTATCTCCATGCTTACAAGGTGGAGGTCCTTGGCTTTCATTTTTTAGATCATTTTTCAGCCACCAAAAATTATGCAGTATGCCTACAAACCCATCAAAAAACCATTTTAAAAACTATGAAAAAAATATGCAATTAACAGTAAAACCATACCTGAAGAAATTTAGCATTCTGGTATTTGATTCTTGATCAATGTCAGTGGCGTTATCTAATGCTTGTTGCATGTGGTGTAGCCACCTCTCTGCCGCCTTATGAGTCACTGGAAAAGGGCGGTGGCAGCCTATCAGAGCAGGGTGACCTGGACATAATCGTTTTCAAGTCATTCGATTATTCGGCATAAACTATTAACATTTTTTTTTAAATTACATTACGAAAGAGAAGGTTTGCACTAACCAAGAATAACACATTTAACATGTAACACATTTTATATTAGACAAAAACCGCGTTGAAACTGACCAAACCACCCAAATCAAAGCAAATCGCCAAATCGGCTGGTTTGAGATTATATGGTTTGGTTCACGTTTTATGGTTTGAAAACAGGTCCAACAGTTCGCTTCGCGGTTTAAAACTTGGAACCGGACAATTACTTTTATTATTATTATTTTTTCATTTTCAGGATATGCTCTTATACATATCATATTCACTAACCATCTTTTATTCCTTTTCAAAATTCAATACAAAGTAAGGATTTTGAATTTTTAAAGAAAAACCGAATTGTTTGTGCTAACCATGAATATAGCAGATAGCATATCATCATCATCATCATCATCATACTCAGTAAATCTCACCAATAGCAAAGCAAAGGTAGTGTCTGAGAAGGGTAAGATGTAGACAGCTACCTCTACCCCGTAGGAATAGAGAGGCTGCTTCCAGTGAAACCCCCGGCTTGATAGCATATTGTATAATGTATATATATTTGAAGATAGGTTAAAGAATGATTACCTTTCCTTTGGGAGTACAAAGGAGGCCCTCCCATTCTTTGCACAAAAAACTCATATTGATTATGAATTGCATCTTCCTTCTTCGAATCGGCAAAAATAGACCTAAACCACTCTTCTTGATCATCATAAACCCTAAAGGCAGCACCTTTCCCTGCAAAAAAAATCAAACTAATTGACACATAACTCCTGTTTTAAGATTAAAAAAAAACTTACAGAAAAAAAAACCCACCAACTCCATTGCCAGCATCCACAATTATATGAAATCCTTCCAACGGCTTTTTTTGTTAACCTGAAGCAGGTGAAAAAATTAAAATGACAATGTTCCTTCAAGATTATATAATACTTGGTTCCAGTCATTTTACCGGTTATCATAATAGCTCCAGTTGCATAAAAAAATCCTCTTTTTTGTCAATGTACCATTGAATACTGCTAGTCTGGATGCTAATCTACACATAAAAACATATATTAAATATATTGAGTAAACTAAATCCTTAATGAAAAGCAAACATCACAGAAAAATGATATTTAAAACTCGAAATGAGTGGGAGGCCTAAATATATGGACCTAAACCATTCAAACATTTGACAAATGGGTTATTCATTTTCACTCTCCACATATTTACATGGTCCATATTTTAGGCTTCCCAATCAATAACTCCTTTACCCGTATTTTTTTTGCTTGATAACATCAAAATATACTAAAACATGTTCTACCCAACTTCAACTTCAAATACTTGATATTAAAATGTTTCAAAGAAATACTGAATATAAAAAAGTAAAAAAAAAATGTTTGCACTGATCGAAAGCAAGAAACTGTAACAAACTTGTACTGACCTGCTATGTCGAATGAATAATCGTCGTTCAATTGTTATGTCAGATCTAGGGTTTCAACATAAAAAACCAAAAACAAAAAACAATAATAACTTCAATAACTTCGATAAATAATGGATGATGAATCAACGTAGAAGAACAAACGTATTGATATCTAGGGTTTGTCGAGGAGTGTACCTGTTTGTTGAATTGTTTGGAGAAGATGATGAATCCAGAAGAGCGATGAATGTGAGGGAGGCTAGGGTTTCAATTGAGACATAAGCTTTTATATGATATAAATGATTAAAGCCGGTGCGTTAAAAACCCAAAAATCCGACCCGAATTAATGCCGGATCCCGCATCCCACTTAAATGGGTGGATAACATTGCTTCCCACCTAAAACCTCCACCATAACATGCCACGTCAGCAAATGGTTCCACCTTCACATGCCACATGACCCAAATCCTTTTCATTTATTAATATATATAGATATAGATATAGATATAGATATAGATACATGAGTATAAAAACTCTTTTGCATATCACGATTTTTAGGGCACACAATGTTTAGAGAGTACACCGGTATAAAAAATAGATATAAAAAATAGCTATTTAAAATTGATTTTGATAACATTAACTTGTCATATGCTATTTATAATATTTTTAGATGAAAAGAACTCACAACTCTTATACATATGTGAGTTTGGTCTAACATACATTAAAAGTATAGTTACACATCTAGAAAAAAAATGATTCATTTGTGCTTTTCTATTTGTATATTAATACAAGAATTAAAATTATTCGAATAAAAGGCGACCATTTGTTGTATAGATTTTTTTGCTTGAAACATAATTAAAGTGTAGCGAAACGACTTATATAATGGTAAATTTATAATGATGTGTTAGATGTAATGGTTGAAAAGTTAATTCGCTTTTCCTTGATAGATTTTTGGGTTGAAACATAATTAAAGTGTAACGAAACGACTTATATAATGGTAAATTTATAATGATGTGTTAAATGTAATGGTTGAAAAGTTAATTCGCTTTTCCTTGATATACAAGTTTGCACTTAATCATGTGAGAGATATTTGATACTTCTGACACTTCTATACCAACAAATCATCTGGTTATGAGCTTTCGTTTTAGTGGAATATATATGGTTACACTAAGATGAATGTTCCAACAACTTTTTATCCAAGGTAACAACAAAAACACATGACACATGTGAGGTTGTTAACAAAGTTGGTGTATGCAATGAGCACAATGAACACAGTGTAGAATTGGAAGTAGGAACCAATTTCACTATATATTAAACAAGTACAATTGTAAAAAAAACATAACACTCTAGCCATTCTTCTGAGAAACCTTCTTATAAAATTGACAAATAAGTCCTGTACAACATATCTATTTACTTTTCACATACATAGACGTTTTCAATAATTTTCAAATGTTAAAACATAAATCATCTTAAAAATTTTGTTAACTACACAATATGACATAACAAGCTCCCCCACCCCACCCCATGTTTGATGATGATGAACAACTTAGAAATGAAACAATCACATGAATTTCTTTTGGAGCTCTTTTTATGCTGTTTTACATAATATATAGCTGCAACTTTGAAATGAGAACTATTATTTGGAGGACCAATGCATGAGAACTACTTTTTGGCCGTCAGAAGTGTTTAAAAGAAACAAAATAAAAAAACTTATGTTGTGATATATTTTCTTAACTAAGATGTAAACGTGTTATATCCACCAGTGAATAAGGTTCACACACATAATATATATAGGAGGAATCAAATAGAACTATTTTTTATGAGACAACGAGAAATATTTGAGTTTAGTCGCGTGTTACTCTTTAAACGATATGTTACACTATAACATTAATTACATAAGTGTATTTTGTGTTTTCATTTTATTGGTCGCTATGAAGGGATGGCATACATTAAGTGGCGTTGTGAATTGGGCTATTCACTAGTCGAACATAATCGATCAGACCTTTGCTCATACTCGGTTCGTTTACAAATCAAACCGAACTGAGCATTTATTCAACCAAGCCGAAGTCGAACCAGCGTCTTTCGATCCGATCATTTTTCGACAGAACGCCGAGTGGTACCGAGCGCCATAAAACAGAAAAGGAAAGTGACGATGGGGGTGTTAGTTTTCAAAGTAAAGTGTAGTTTTCATCCCTTTGGTTTCGTTTGTATGTTCGATTCCGGATCATTTTGTAACTCCGATGACTGCGTAGATCTCGTATCACATGCGGAATCCGTATACGAGAGTGGATCAGACAAGAACAAGCTATAAAATGTTGATTTCTATTGAAGATCTGAAAGTTTACAACCTTGAAATCAAATGAGCTCTCTAATTTTCCAAAGGCTCCAAAAGTTCTAAAATGAACAAGACACTCCTCTATTTATAGGCCTTGTCCATCCTCTTCAACATGCAAGCTCCATTCGTGAGGATGGACTTTCGTGAGGACGGACTCTAAACTAAGGATGGACATTATATTCCATATTTTAACACCTCTAAACCTTGTCTTGAACATTTCTCAGCTACGATACGTGATTGACGGAAGCGATAGACATATGCACTCGCAGACTCTCCCTTGGATATAGTTGCAGTCAATCTCGTAGCTTATTCTTCTCTCTGAGTCTTCTAGAAGCTTTGACATCTTCAGCACCACAGACTCCTCATTACTCTAACAAACTTCTCTTGAATCTGCGTCCTGCTTCAGCAACTCCCCTTTTCTTCAGACTCTCTCTTCAAACTCTAGATTGTCAGGATTGTCTCCTGGCTCTATCATTGCAAGCTCCCCCTTGCTTTGAGCTTTTCTCCAGACTCCCTCTTAGACTCATCTATCAGGATCGTAATCTGGCTTACATCATATAACAATTCAAAACACACATGAGAGAATATCTAATCACACTAAAACACTCAGGATTGGTAATCTGGCTCTAATGCAAGATATCTGACAGTTTAGAATTTTAATCCCAGAAACCAATTACCTGGCTTTCTCCCCCTATCAAATAACTATATACATTTAACATTCAAAGTATCCAAAATCACAAACCCTCACTGATAATCTTCCAAGTTCCAAATGAATGACCTTGGAGATTTCACAAACTGTTTTTGGAGTTTTCAATTTAAAACCTCAAGTTTCAAATTAATGAACTTTTTTTTTTCTGAGACATGATCAGCATACTTAGATTTTGAAAATTAGCTTTCAAACACCAGTTGTCGAAACATAAAGTAGAAATAAAATCTTTTTGTATTTTTTCAAAGTTTATGCTAACTCCCAAAATCTTTTTGTAATTTTTCCGTAAAGAAAAGCATTAAAGAAATATTTACAGACATATTTTTGTTTGAGTTTACGTCAGAGGATCATATCAGTTTATGACATATCACTAGCACCGTTGACCTTTACAGACTTTAAGCTTTAAACGATTCACTTAGATTGTCAGTATACTTATCCACTTAAATTTTCACACAAATTTCAATTGATTCAAGATATGAGATTTAGTGTTTTAAGAACTTAACTTATAATTGTGTCCCACCTTAGAATATACTCTCGTATCAAGATTCCCTAGATTCAGTCTTACAGGTGAATATACCTAAATGATATATGTACTCTGGGTTAGTGCGAGGCCTTGAGAGCTCAGGTATGAACTACCGTTCAGTCAAAGAGATGAAGGCTCGACTTAAAGGTGTGTTCCACTTAGGAATTGTCACACCTTGCTAGTAGCGGCAGCGTATTGTGTATGACGTAAGAAAGGTAATCATTGCATCCAAATGTGTAAACAATATAAACTAACAACGATGCCATAGATATATTGATTTCAACAAAGTTTACAAGTTTTCCAACACATAGATTTTAAGTTATATTACACTTTACAAATGATTCGTTTGACATAAAACCTATTGAGGTTTTGTCCACTACATACCCATACGAAGTTGGGATATTGAAGACAAATCCTCCAAAAGCGGCAATCGTTGTCATTGTCATTCCTGTTCCCCGTAGTGTCACACCCCCAAATTCCACAAGCGGAGTATCACCGCAGGAGGCGTGACATGACCAGGATCAAGCCACCAATCATATTGAACAATGTATTAAAGTAAATATAAACCAACCACAATATAATTGGTGTCCCAAAAGAAATTAACCAAATTTAAGTTATCAGCGGAAGCATAAAGTGTAAAACCAAAACATAAGTTTAAAAGTCCAAATGTTTAACATGGAACTCAACAGTCCATGTCCCACAACGACCTCTCCTTCTCGTGCAAGCTCCATCTAAGCACCTAACGACCTGCAAGGCATGTAGCAACGAATCAACAACAAAGTTGAGCGAGTTCACAGTTGGTGTTCATTTTAAAGTTGTTCCAAAAACCATAAGTTCATTCGAAAACCATGACTTAACAAATTCCTTGTTTCCCAAACCATAACCAGTGGGGGGCTACCCCATGTTAACCACTAGACCCGTTACCATATCGACTACTGACTGAAGACATGTTTATGTGCCCTGCGTCAATGTCTATCATCATTGACTAAGTGCCCAGATCCATTAGTCCATTCCCGTCCTCTGCGGCACGGTGCGAAGCTTGTCAAACCTAATAGCGCTATTTAACTAATGACCCGTTCGCCAATGGCCCGACGATTAAGTCAATATAAAATGAGGGACTACATGATAGAGTTTTGTCTAGTAAGTTGTATGTTGTCATCCTTCCTACGGAGGATGGAGGTACGTATTCTACCTAAGGAGAATATGCAGACTTAATGTTGTCATCCTTCCCATGGAGGATGGAGGTACATATTCTACCCAAGGAGAACATGCAGGTTTCATTTTAGTTTCTTAACCCATTCCTAAACCACCGGGAATCCCATGCCTTGTAGAAAGTGTGAACTCACCTTAGGTTAGCTCGGCAGATAAACGAAAGGTCAATCGAGCTGCTAGAGGTCAACCACGTCCTAACATGGTTACCGTACAAGTCAGGTCTAGCTTCAAGTAGTGCACATAGGTTTACACATAAACTAACAGGTTACGAACACGTAATGATCATAGCAAACACGTAGAACACGTTAACACATTAACAGTAACAGTCATGTACACATCATATTCAAACTCGTGCGACTCGAATGATTGGGCTCGCACAAGTTCAACGGCCCAATAATCTTGTGCGATTCAACAATGGAAGCCCACTAAACCTTCAGCCCAACCTGTTGTGCGTCCAGCATAATCTTGTGCGACTCACAACGGGTTGTGCGATCCAGAACATACCTGGCCCAATAATAAAAGAAGTCCAAAACTCATACGGCCCAAACAAATAAATAAACACTTGTCTTGTGCGGTCTAATGGACTTGTGCGATCCAGAACAGCTTGTGCTACTGGATTTTGGGCTGCCTGGCCCAACAGCTTAAATAGTTATGTGGCCCAACATCTTGTGCGATCAGCACAACCTTGTGCTATTCACAAGATGTTGTGCGACTGAGCTTAAAAGAGTTGTACAGCATGTTTAACCAGTTGCACTAGCTTGTGCGACTGGCTTGTGCGATCGGTTATATTATTCTTAAAATCATGCAATCCGTTTCTCTAATCTAACAGTTTCCATATTTACACACAATCAATCAACAACATCAACAGTTTTTATCTCTACTTTAATCGATCAAATCATTGTTTTATCACATAATTCATATGAGCCCTAATCATGTTCAAGGCATACAAACAACTCGTGACATTAAACTATTCGATTAAGGGTTTCAAATCATGATACAATACTTCATGTTCGACCATACAATTGATCCGATTACACATACATACAGTCGATTACATTCATTCGGTACTAGATCATCATTAACATCACATGATTATCATCCCTATATTGATCTAACATACTATACATGTGAGCCGATTTACATGAACACTAACCTCATCAATTTATATCATAACCAATCATATAGTAAATCATTATGTAGGAACATATAAATCACAATATCATCTAACAAAACAATAATCATGAAAACTAACCGGTTAGAAGGTAGAACAAGGATGATCCGAATCAAGAAAGCTTCGAGGAAGAGGGGATGTGGCCGTCGGCTTCGAGAGGAGAGGAAGAGAGAATAGGGTTTGCTAAACTTTGTGTGTTTTGATAAAGTGTAGGATTTATACTAACACCCTAGGTGTCATACGAGCTAAGCGAGTGGGCCGAACCCTTCATGGGCTGTGATGTGTGCAAAATGCAACATATAAATTACATCAAATATGGCATAAAACTAACCCTTTTTTAGTACTAATGTTGGAAAAAGTGTGCTTTTGTCTTCCTTTTGTATTTTCAGGGTTAAACGAGCTTAAATGAACAAAAGAAGCAAAAATGCAGCCAAATCCAGCAATAATACAAGAAAAGGAATAAACGTGGCATGCCCGACCCCTCGACAGTATCTCCCCAAGCAAAAACAAAAGAACAGAAGGCTGAACACGCCCTGCCCAAGTGTCTGCAGAAAAGACAAAGTTGTAGAAGCTTCTATCACCCACCACGGGGGCGTGTCCAGCGGACACGGGGCCATGGTCAACTCTAAGATTCGCAGAATCTAGCAAAATCTTGATAGTACAGATACGCTTCTGCACACGGGGTCGTGCCCAGCGGACACGGGGGCGTGGTCAATAATGCTGACAAACTGCATTTAATGAAGAAAGAGAAGATGGGTGGACACGGGGTCGTGCCCAACGGACACGGGGCCGTGTCTGGGCTTCTGTGCAGGCTATAAATAGGGGTGCTTGGCTCATTTACAAACCAACCCTTGGCAAACCACCTCTCTCACACTTCACCCACCCACCACCACCATCACAACCCACATCCACCACCATCATCCATCATCCATCATAGAGTGTGTGAGTAGTCTCGGGATCCAAGATTGATCGTAAGAGTTCTTGACAATCAAAGGCCATGTTTGCCTAAGTCTCTTACATCACTTGGTGAAGACAAGTGTGTAGTGTAATACTTTTTATTTTTAATCTTTTCGCACTTTTTATTTGGTTATGTATTAATGACTTTAATAACTAGTTTCTTATGTTGAAGGTGAGTCTTCCTTATCGTTTGTCATTGGTGTCTTGGCATTATTTTACTGTCTATATAAAATAAAAGATTTTCACCATTCATATCTCCACGGTCTATATGGAGGTATGTTGGCTACCTGGTCGGGGGTTAAGGGAACGGTTTGGTAAGAATCTTGCCTTGTTCAGTGTATAGATCCTGCAAGGACCTGGGTCAACTTTAGTAGGACCTCCTTCAATACCCACTGGTATTGGATGGCGGGGGTCCGAATTCCTTGATCCCCTCATATGTAAACTACTATTAAAACTTTAACCCGGCTACTTAGGAGTGTATCCCTGTTGACTCAGACTACTTAGCCGAGGGTAACGTCACCTTCAAAAGAGGGGCCTACCACAATATGCATTAATAACTTAATTAATTATCTTTCAGTAATCCAACCCTTTAGGATTGTATCCTTGCTGACTCAAACTACTGGGTTGAGGGTAACGTCACCTTCAAAAGAGGGGTCTACTACAATAACTAAGATAATCTCTTAAAAAGTGCAAAAGTGCGGAAATAATCAAAGGTTACACTAAACATGAGTCGGATCCAAGTGATTCATCTTGTCTATCTGTTTTATTTTATTTTTATTTTCAGCATTTTTAGTTTTTATTTTCTAGTTTAAAACATTTTCCTAAACTTTTGATTTGATTAGACGTTGAGGATAAATTGGTACTAAAAGCTCTTGTGCCCTTGGACGACCTCGGTATCTTACCAACACTATACCATGCTCACGATGGGTGCACTTGCCCATATGTGTGTTTAGTGTTAGTAATTATCGTGTTTTATAAATTTAAAACTTGGCTAAAAAGTGTTAAAAATGGCTTAAAATATACATTAAAAACTAATAACACTCACGCACATCAAGTTTTTGGCGCCGTTGCCGGGGACACAAGGATTTTAAGAAAGCTTAAAATCGACGGCCTAATCAGTTTTTCAAAACATTTTAAAACGCGCGCATTTTTTTCTGCATTTTAGTTAGATTTTGCATTTACAGTAGCCTGAACACGGGGCCGTGCTCAACAAAACCAGTAACTTTTATTCAAACGCCTAGATACAGAATCTGAACACGGGGCCGTGCTCACTGAACACGGGGCCGTGTCCAGCCTCTGTTTCCGTTTTTATTTTTGTTTTCTGGTCTCGAGACTCTGTTGTGATCTGCTGAGTGATTCTAATGGATCAATACTCAGGAGGCTACAACTACACCTATGAGGAGGATGATTATAGGGAAGACTATTGCACCATTTGTGGTGACCCGCACTCGGTTCAATATTGTGACTTATTTCAACCATCAACTTCATACACCTACTATGAGGAGCCCAGGTACGAGCCATCAACTTCATGCACCTCCTATGAAGACCCAAGGTATGAACCTCCTCCCTCATACTTATATTTTGAAGAACCAAGGTATGAGCCTTCATACTCATACTTTGAGGAATCACAATATGAGCCACCACCTTCATATGCTTATTATGAGGAACCATGGCGTGAACAACCCACCTCATATGAGTATTATGAAGAACAAAATTACGATCCTTATCCATCATATACTTACAATGAAGAACAATGGTGTGAACCATCTACTTCCTATGAGTATTATGTGGAACAAAGGATCGAACAACCGGATTCGAGCTTTGAGGATCCCGATCCTTACTCTATCACCGACATAGCCGATAGGATAATAGAACACATTAAAACTATCGAACGTTGCATAAAAGAATCTCCCGCACAAGAGAAGAATTAAATAAAAAAGAGATAGTTGAAAGTGTAAAAATGGAAGAACAAGTAAGTGAAAAACCGACACGTGAGTTAAATAACGAAAAAGGTGAGTCCGACAACGTTAAAATTCAAGAAGAGTCTAATTTTGAAGAAATTAATCTCTTGTCACCTTCTTTCGAAAATCATTGTTTAGTTCCCACTCATGCTAAGTTTTTAAAAGAGTTAAACACTAACACTAAAATTGACGAAACGGTAAGCATTAAGTTAACTAATGATCAAACTTCGCTAATAAAAGAAAATCCATTTGAAATTAACATTACACCGGTTCCATGTTTTTTTTCAAAATTCGTTTATTAGTAATATCACAATTGATAAAGATCTTTGTGTTAACATAATGCCAAACTACATTTTCGAAAAATTAAGTATTGGTGATTTTTCTCCACTTCAAATACCCATTTTTCTATCCAATCGGAAAGTAATAAAATCAATCGGTATAGTTGAGGATGTCTTGGTTCAAACAAATCAAATGGTAATCCCAACCGACTTTGTCATCCTTGATGACGCTCCTCTAGTGTTGGGACGACCCTTTGTAAAAACCCACGAAGCTTTGAAAAACCGGAAGCGCAACAATCTATCTATTCAATTAGGGGCATTTAAAAAGAGTGTCGATCTTGAGCGTTCAATGAAATATCCATTTGGCAATAATGACCCCCTAATTGAAGATGAAGATGAACCACCCGATACAAGTGAAAAGATTGACCACTTTGTTGAAGAAGAGGTCGCCATAGAACAAAATTTTAAAGTTCTTGATCAAAATGAGCAACCAAATAAGGAGTCTCCTAAAGACCCACCTCTTGAGCTCAAAGAACTTCCGAAAGGTTTGGAATATGCTTTTCTAGACAAAGATGGTAAATTACCTGTAATTATTTCATCTAAATTATCTAGCTTAGAAAAAGAAAAATTAATTAAACTTTTGAAAAAACACAAAAATGCGATCGCCTGGAAGCTTATAGATATTAAAGGCATAAGTCCTTCCATATGCACGCACAAAATTTTAATGAACAATGACTACAAATCAGTAATACAACCACAACGAAGAGTGAATCCAAATGTCTAAGAAGTGGTTAAAAACGAAGTCATCAAATTGCTTGACGCCGGACTTATTTACCCTATCTCCGATAGTCCGTGGGTAAGTCCCGTCCAAGTAGTTCCAAAGAAAGGAGGTATGACGGTAATAACTAATGAAAAGAATGAATTGATACCAACGAGAACCGTCACAGGATGGAGGGTATGTATAGATTATCGTCGATTAAATGAAGCAACATGGAAAGATCACTTTCCTTTGCCTTTTATTGATCAAATGCTAGAAAGATTATCCGGTCATAAATTTTACTGTTTCTTAGATGGTTTTTCAGGTTACTTTCAAATTCCGATAGCACCCGAAGACCAAGAAAAGACAACATTCACATGTCCCTATGGAACTTTTGCTTATCGACGCATGCCTTTTGGTCTATGCAATGCCCCCGTAACTTTCCAACGTTGCATGGTGGCCATCTTCCATGATATGATAGAAAAGACAATGGAAGTCTTCATGGATGACTTTTCTATCTTTGGAGATTCATACGACCAATGCCTCGATCACCTTGAACGAATGCTATCCCGATGTGAGGAAACTAACCTCGCCCTTAACTGGGAAAAATGCCATTTCATGGTAACGGAGGGAATAGTACTCGGTCATAAAATCTCAAGCGAAGGAATGGAGGTAGATCGAGCCAAAATAGACACTATTTCTCGATTACCACCCCCATCCTCCGTAAGCGCTATCAGAAGTTTCCTAGGACATGCCGGATTTTATAGACGATTTATCATGGACTTTTCAAAAATCTCAAGACCTCTAACACGATTACTTGAAAAAGATGCCCCTTTCATCTTTGACAAGTATTGCAGTCAAGCATTTCTAGCACTCAAGGAAATGCTAGTCAATGCACCTATCATGATAGCGCCTGATTGGAAATTACCTTTCGAAATCATGTGTGATGCAAGTGACTTTGCAGTTGGAGCAGTCTTGGGACAAAGAAAAGAAAAGCATTTTCACCCAATTTATTATGCTAGTAAAACACTTAACGATGCACAAGAAAATTACACAACAACAGAAAAAGAGTTACTAGCCGTGGTATTTGCTTTTGATAAATTTCGTTCTTATCTTGTTCTTTCTAAAACAATAGTCTATACAGATCATGCAGCCATTCGATATCTCTTCAAGAAACAAGATGCTAAACCACGTTTGATTCGGTGGATTCTACTCCTCCAAGAATTTGATATCGAAATTAAAGACAACAGAGGAGCAGAAAACACCGCAGCAGATCATCTTTCGCGCCTAGAAGACCTAGCTTTGGAGGCAACCAGGGACGAATAAATCAATGAAAAATTTCCAACAGAGTCCCTTGAAATGGTGGAATACAAAGAAGAACTATGGTACGCTGACTATGCTAACTACCTAGCTAGCGGTATAGTCGCAAAAGGTTGGCCACGTCATCAAAGAAAAAAATTCTTCGCTGATGTAAAACATTACTTTTGGGAAGACCCTTATCTTTTCAAAATGTGTGCCGACCAACTCATCCGACGATGCGTACATGGCAGCGAAGCAAGAAGAATTCTCCGCCATTGTCATGAAGGTCCATACGGAGGACATCATGGTGCTACAAGTACCGCACGAAAGGTATTTGATTCGGGATTTTACTGGCCAACCATTTACAAAGACGCCCAAAGTCTTGTCAAGACATGTGACGCTTGCCAAAGAACAGGTAATATTTCTTCCAAAAATGAGATGCCACAAAGTGGCATTCTTGTTTGTGAAAGTTTTGATGTGTGGGGACTCGACTTTATAGGACCTTTCCCACCGTCAAAAGGAAACAAATATATACTTGTGGCGGTAGATTACTTGTCTAAATGGGCCGAGGCCGAGGCACTTCCAACCAACGATGGAAGAGTCGTGTAGAAATTAAATCTCGGAATGGAATTCCATTCAAAGTCAATGGCCAAAAGCTGAAGCTCTATCAAGGATTCATTGAGGATGAGGAGGAAGAAATCTCACTTCAAACGGTCGAAGAATGAAAGCATCAACATCAGACCTAGTAAGTTGCAAACAAGCAGGGTGACATCTAAATCGGTAAGTCTTCTAACCAAGTTTTTAGGAAACAGGGCACTCCCACGAGCACTTAAAAAAAATTCAAAATTGCCTGCCCACGGGGCCGTGTCCGCGCAACTGTCGGGATAAAACCCCTTTTTCATAACAGTTTCTTCATTCCACATGCCCCGTTTCCCAGAAAACTCTCTGGTTCAGGCGATTTTTCTGCAAGATTTCAACGTCTCCTCTACTTCTAACAACCACAAGGTATGATTTTATCATTATTAGTAGTTAGATTAAGCATTTGTATGTAGTTTAACATCAAAAATTTTTGCTTAGATCTGTTAACATTAGTTTAGATTCATGTTATAGAAAGTAAACCAACTTGTATTGTTCATAGATTTGCCCGATTTCTCACAAAAACCCCAAACCCTTGTTTTTGAACCGAAAAGGAAAAAATTGAAAGGGTAAACGGTTTGTTTTGGGAAAAACGGCACTTGGGGTTTAATTTTCGGGGAAAACCGCCCCTACTGGACCAAAAATTTTCAAGTTTTCGGGACCGGGTCGAAAAATGGGATTTTTGGGAAACAGACGTCTGGACACGGGGTCGTGCTCGCTGAGCACGGGGGCGTGTCCAGCCAATTTCAGACCAACTCGGGGCGTGTCCGCTGAACACTGGGCCGTGTTCAGCCGACTGTTTTCATGTTTTCTCCGAAAATTTCAATGTTTCGTGCTAATTGTTTGGTGTTTCCTTTCAGATGGCAAAGAAATTCACGCGATTCAATGCAAATGAGTTGGATGCTAAAGCAAGATACGACGTGCTTCGAACCAGGCCGGAGGAATACCCACGAACAGTATGCATGGATCTTCTAGGAGCAGTGAACCAGCTTGACCAATTTAACAACCTAGTCACCGGCCCACTGAGAGCCGCCCTGTGCACTCGACTTCGTTCAGTCCATGAATATAACCTAGAATTCTACAGCACATTTGCTTTCAAAATGAGAGCCGATCCATTCGATAATGACGGGGTAGAATTCCAGTGTGGGGGGACTATGTACTCAATCTCGATAGCAAAGTTTGGGTCGATAGTTGGGTTGTATGCGGAGGAAGATGCGGGGGATGAAGAAAACACCGGCGGTCTCCGCGAGATCAAGGAAAGTGACCGCCAAGCTGCTTGGGCTCAAATAGGAGAAGGCATCTACAATCCCAGCAGCACTAAGAGCACTAAGTTGAGGGACCCTCTTTACCGCTACATTCACACGGTCCTCACTTACTCTCTTAGTCAGAGGCACGATAGCAGCGGTGTTGTAGGTTTAAGGGATCTACTAGTCCTTCATTGCATCCACAACCGGGTCAACCTTGATGTTCCGTACCTCCTGCTCTGAAACATGCATTGGAACCAGCTTGCTACTCCCCCGACTCCTATCTTCTTTGGGGTGGATATACCGTCTCTTCAGGCATTTCGTGAACATGCCCAGGTCTTTCCAAAAGAGCCCATGGTCGGGAAGAGTGGACATGGTCATCTGCCGCTCAATGAACCTGATTTATGAAGCAGAAGACGGGACGGTTAGCTTCCAAAGAGTCCAGGGGCATGCTTGGAACCCGCAAGAGGCACTCGTCTTACACGCTCCACATTTCCAACCTCCTCCTCAGTACCATTACCAGCCCCAGGGTGATCCAGGCCAATCCTCCTCACAAGGAGGCGGTTTTCCTAATTTTCAAAGCTTACATGACTTATTGCAGGAAAACCTCATGTGCACCAGGAACACCTACAACATGGCCAGCAACACGTACACCCAAGTCGGAGTAATTGAGAGAAACATCTCCGACATACAAGATGACATTGGGAACATCCGGGAGTACATGGTGGGGCATGGAGGAGGAGATGATGATGAAGACGAGGACATGGACTAAGCGGAAGGAGTGGAGGTAGGATCAGCTGGTTGAAGGTCTATCAGGTTAACCTCTTATCTCATGAACAATTTCCGGCCTGCGTGGCGTGTGTTGAACAATTTACTTTCCTCTAACACTTTTACTTTTCTGCATTTTCTTTATTTTAACTTTGTGGTATGGATGTTTGAACAATGGTAATTTAGGATGCTTGCTATGGTTTGGTGTGGTATTTATTAGTTAAACAGGTACATACGAGGCTTAGAGTACTAAACATTAGTGCTACTAAAGCCGGGACAACAAAACCGAAGCCAGAAACCTATTTTATACCTTTGCAGTTTGTCCACACGGGGTCGTGTTCAGCCAACACGCCCCCGTGCCCATTGCCCTAGACCTGCTGCTTGTCTAGAATATGCAGACTTTTTCCAGACACGGGGTCGTGCTCAGCCGACACGCCCCCGTGTCCACCTTCTGTAAGTTCTCGTTACTGGAAATCTGACCACGGGGCCGTGTTCACCCAACACGGGGCCGTGTCCAGACGCCCAGTAACATATTTTTTTGCTTTTTCACATCTTTCTACACATTCAATCAACTTAAAAACTTATTTTTGGGACACATTGAGGACAATGTTTAATTTAAGTGTGGGGGGGATGCTAAAACCTTGAATCTTGCAAGTCCTAATTATAAGCCTTACACAAAACTCTATTGGAACCGCTAAACACCCCAATTTTTTTCAAAAAATTTTCATTTTTTTTACTTTTCTTGGTTTAGTTTGGGAATTACAAGTTTTGAAAAGGTGATATTTTTACAAATTTACAACCGATAGCGTCGTGATAAAAAGAACCAACATAAGAAAATTATGAAACAGCATGACAAATCTAGTTAAAATTTGATTATATATACTTGATCACATAAAAACCCATTCCCACAAAAAGTGAGTTTTGAGCCTTTATTGAGCATACAAATACACATCTTTAAACTAAATGCTCATTTTTCGTTTCTTGTGTGAATAGCCGTTTGGTTCTTACGACTCTAGAACTTGCCACGACAATACATTCCCGGTCCTTACCAACTTAAACCCAAGTAAGTAAATGATGGAGGCAGTAGGACTAACCCTTTTTATTTCAACACCATTATTTTTCTTTTTTTTACCACCTACCCAAAATCCCCCTAGTTAACCCCTTTGAGTCTAAACCTTTTTCATTTCTTAACCCACAAAACAAACACCCTTTTTACCCACCAAAACCCTTTTTTTATTTTAAACCCTTATTTTAGTAAAAAGCTCGGTTTTTCATATGACATTCCATCAAAAAAAAATTATTATGATGAAGCCAAAAGAAATAAACAAACAAGTTTATCAAAAAGAACTTTGTGTAAAGAATTGCTTCATCAAAATAAAAAAGTTACAAAAATAAAAAGTCTTACGAAAACCGACGCTTTTTACGCCTTTCGCCCTTTTCTACTAACCACTAACCCAACCACCTACCTTTAACCCAAGCCTAACCCTTCACCCCAAAAGTGCTCTTGATATTTACAAAGGTCTATAGTTAAAAAGGAGGAGGATTGATTGCTTGGCAAGCTTATGGTAGAAGTAAGTTCCATGCCGCTCTCGAGTGTTTCACAAAAATACATTTTCGGCCGAGTGTTGAGTGATCCCCCGTGAGGTATGTGAACTTGTATATAAATGGAATTTTAAAAAGGTATTTTATACCCTAATAAATAATTTATCTTATGTGATGTTTTAAATAAATCATGATGAATAGGATTGTAAATAAAATAAAAATAAAACCTAATAAAGAATCTTGGAACCCCGACACTCTATGACAAGCCCAAAACCTTCTCTTCTACCCATTCCATTTGGGTGTGTAAGCCACAAAATAAAGAGTTTTGCTTGAGGACAAGCAAAGATTCAAGTGTGGGGGTATTTGATGTGTGCAAAATGCAACATATAAATTACATCAAATATGGCATAAAACTAACCCTTTTTAGTACTAATGTTGGAAAAAGTGTGCTTTTGTCTTCCTTTTGTATTTTCGGGGTTAAATGAGCTTAAATGAACAAAAGAAGCAAAAATGCAGCCAAATCCAGCAATAATACAAGAAAAGGAATAAACGTGGCATGCCCGACCCCTCGACAATATCTACCCAAGCAAAAACAAAAGAACAGAAGGCTGAACACGCCCCGTGCTCATTGAGCACGGGGGCGTGCCCAAGTGTCTGCAGAAAAGACAAAGTTGTATAAGCTTCTATCACCCACCACTGGGGCGTGTCCAGCGGACACGGGGCCGTGGTCAACTCTAAGATTCACATAATCTAGGAAAATCTTGATAGTACAGATACGCTTCTGCACATGTGGTCGTGCCCAGCGGACACAGGGGCGTGGTCAACTAATGCAGACAAACTGCATTTAATGAAGAAAGAGAAGATGGGTGGACACGCGGCCGTGTCCAATGGACACGGGGCCGTGTCTGGGCTTCTGTGCAGGCTATAAATAGGGGTGCTTCGCTCATTTGCAAACCATCCCTTGGCAAACCACCTCTCTCACACTTCACCCACCCACCAACACCATCACAACCCACATCCACCACCATCATCCATCATCCATCATAGAGTGTGTGAGTAGTCTCGGGATCCAAGATTGATCGTAAGAGTTCTTGACAATCAAAGGCCATGTTTGCCTAAGTCTCTTACATCACTTGGTGAAGACAAGTGTGTAGTGTAATACTTTTTATTTTTAATCTTTTCGCACTTTTTATTTGGTTATGTATTAATGACTTTAAAAACTAGTTTTTATGTTGAAGGTGAGTCTTCCTTATCGTTTGTCTGTGGTGTCTTGGCATTATTTTACTGTCTATATAAAATAAAAGATTTTCACCATTCATATCTCCACGGTCTATATGGAGGTATGTTGGCTACCTGGTCGGGGGTTAAGGGAACGGTTTGGTAAGAGTCTTGCCTTGTTCAGTGTATAGATCCTGCAAGGACCTGGGTCAACTTTAGTAGGACCTCCTTCAATACCCACTGGTATTAGATGGCGGGGGTCCGAACACCTTGATCCCATCATATGTAAACTACTATTAAAACTTTAACCCGGCTACTTAGGAGTGTATCCCTGTTGACTCAGACTACTTAGCCGAGGGTAACGTCACCTTCAAAAGAGGGGCCTGCCACAATATGCATTAATAACTTAATTAATTATCTTTCAATAATCCAACCCTTTAGGATTGTATCATTGCTGACTCAAACTACTGGGTTGAGGGTAACGTCACCTTCAAAAGAGGGGCCTACTACAATAACTAAGATAATTTCTTAAAAAGTGCAAAAGTGCGGAAATAATCAAAGGTTACACTAAACACGAGTCGGATCCAAGTGATTCATCTTGTCTATCTATTTTATTTTTATTTTTATTTTCAGCATTTTTAGTTTTTATTTTCTAGTTTAAAACATTTTCCTAAACTTTTGATTTGATTAGACGTTGAGGATAAACCGGTACTAAAAGCTCTTGTGTCCTTGGACGACCTCAGTATCCTACCAACACTATACTACGCTCACGATGGGTGCACTTACCCATATGTGTGTTTAGTGTTAGTAAATATTGTGTTTTATAAATTTAAATCTTGGCTAAAAAGTGTTAAAAGGGGTTTAAAATATACATTAAAAACTAATAACACTCACGCACATCAGGCTGCCCTTGGGTTTCAAGTACAAAGAGTGTGGCCCGAATGGGCTTGTGCGATTACATTACATACATACATTACACAAAATCACATAATACAAACATAATCTTTCATTAAAACCACGTATCACGTAATCACATATTGTTCAAACAAGTTACATCAAAGTACAACGAAAGGTTTGAAATATGAGTTGTCACATCATCCCCAAGTTGAAAGAAATTTCGTCCCGAAATTTAGCACGTAGTTACTGAGGAAGCTAGTTAGGTTGCGTGGTTTCCTGGTTTTCCTGGGGTGTCACATCCTTCCCCCGTTGGTTTGGAATTTCGTCCCGAATTTCCGTAGTAGCTTCAGCCTCAGTAGTGGTTTCACTTTTCTCGAACAATTGGGGATACTTGTCTTTCATTTGGTTTTCTCATTCCCATGTGAACTCTGGGCCCTGACGGGAGTTCCAACGAACTCGAACAATGGGTATCCTAGTACGCTTGAGGACCTTAACATCTCGGTCAGTGATCTCTACTGGTTCCTCGATGAATTGCAACTGGTCGTCGATAGTGAGTTCCTTGATAGGAACTATGAGGGTCTCATCTGACAGACACTTCTTCAGATTTGACACGTGGAATACGTTGTGAACTCCACTGAGTTCTTCAGGTAGATTCAGTCTATAGGCCACCTTGCCAATTCTCTCAGTGATTTCGAAAGGTCCAACATAACGTGGATTTAGCTTGCCTCGTTTATCAAAACGTATCACACCCTTCCAATGTGAGACTTTTAGTAGCACTCGATCCTCAACCTGGAACTCGAGTGGTTTCCTGCGCTTATCAGCATAGCTTTTCTGACGATCGCGAGCTGCCGCCATTCGTTTTCGTATTTGGGCAATCTTTTCTGTCGTGTCGACGACAAGTTCTGGGCCAGTGATTTGGCTGTCACCAACTTCTGCCCAGCATAAAGGTGATCGGCATTTCCGTCGATACAACGCCTCGATCGGAGCAGCCTGGATGCTGGTGTGATAACTGTTGTTATACGAAAACTCTACCAAAGGTAGGTGTCTTTCCCAGCCGTTACCAAAGTCGATTACACATGCTCGAAGCATATCTTCAAGAGTTTGGATGGTGCGTTCAGTCTGCCCATTCGTCTGTGGATGATAAGTTGTGCTCATGTCTAGACGTGAGCCAAAGGATTTGTGCATTGCTTGCCACAAATCGGATGTAAAACGTGGATCACGATCAGAAATGATGGAGGTTGGCACCCCGTGCCTCGAAACTACTTCCTTCAGGTAGACGTCTGCTAGAGTGGAAAACTTATATGTTTCTTTGATAGCCAGGAAGTGTGCAGACTTGGTTAGTCGATCCACTATCACCCAAATGGTATCATTTCCTCGTTGAGATCTAGGTAAACCAGTAACGAAGTCCTTGGATATTTGCTCCCATTTCCATGTCGGGATCTCTGGTTGCAGAAGTAGGCCTGATGGCTTCTGGTATTCAACCTTGACTCTTGCACAAGTTAAACATTTACTAACATAGGTCGCTATGTTAGCTTTCATGTGGGGCCACCAGTACATAGCTTTGAGATCGTGGTACATCTTATCCGAATCGGGATGTACTGGGTAAACAAGACTTGTGGGCTTCATCCATCACAAGCTCACGTAGATTACCATAAAATGGAACCCAGAAGCGCCCTTCCAAGTAGTAAGCACCATCTTCCTTTAGTTCTAACCGTTTCTCCAATCCTCGCAGGGACTCAGCCCTGAAGTTCTCTTCTTTCAATGCTTCAACCTGAGCATTACGAATTTGGGCAGGAAGACTAGAGTGAATGGTAAGCTGTAACACACATACACGCTTAGGTTTGGGTTCCTTTCGACTGAGGGCGTCAGCCACTACATTGGCTTTGCCTGGATGGTACCTGATTGCGCATTCATAGACGTTGAGGAGCTCGACCCATCGACGTTGTCGCATGTTCAACTCCTTCTGATCGAAGATATGCTGGAGACTCTTGTGATCGATGTAAATGGTGCACTTGGTACCGTACAAGTAATGTCTCCATATCTTAAGAGCAAACACCACTGCTCCCAACTCCAAGTCATGAGTAGTGTAGTTCTTTTCATGAACCTTTAGTTGGCGTGATGCGTAAGCAATGACCTTCTCACGTTGCATCAACACACAACCAAGTCCTTGGATTGACGCGTCACAATAAACCACGAAATCATCTGTGCCCTCAGGCAACGAGAGAATAGGTGCTCTACAAAGCTTCAACTTCAGTTGCTGGAATGCGGATTCCTGAGCATCACCCCAACGG
The DNA here is from genome assembly GCA_030545235.1 of Helianthus tuberosus. Taxonomy (NCBI): domain Eukaryota; kingdom Viridiplantae; phylum Streptophyta; class Magnoliopsida; order Asterales; family Asteraceae; genus Helianthus; species Helianthus tuberosus. Next base: position 57,796,815 of record CM060429.1, on the reverse strand, counting down.
TAGGTGACACCCTTCTGAGTAAGAACAGTGAGAGGTTGCGCAATCTTCGAGAAATCCTTGATGAACCTTCTGTAGTACCCCGCCAATCCCAAAAATTGGCGGATTTCAGTTGGAGTTCGAGGTGCAGGCCAATTCCTCATTGAGTCAACCTTGGATGGATCAACGTGAATCCCATCCTTATTAACCACATGGCCTAGAAAATGGACTTCACGAAGCCAGAAGTCACATTTTGAAAACTTAGCATAAAGCTGTTCTGTTCGAAGAAGTTCCAAGATGAGTCGCAGATGACGTTCGTGTTCCTCCTGACTCTTGGAATAGATCAGGATGTCGTCGATGAATACAATGATGAACTTATCCAAGTAAGGTTTGCACACTCGGTTCATGAGATCCATGAAGACCGCAGGTGCGTTTGTCAACCCAAAAGGCATGACCAGAAACTCGTAGTGGTCGTAACGAGTCCTGAATGCTGTCTTGGAGATGTCCTCGTCTCGTACTCTCAGCTGATGATAGCCCGATCTCAGGTCAATCTTAGAGTAGAAACTCGACCCTTGCAACTGGTCGAACAGGTCATCGATACGGGGAAGAGGATAACGATTCTTCATGATCACCTTGTTGAGTTCGCGATAGTCTATGCACATTCGAAAGGTACCGTCTTTCTTCTTCACAAACAAAACTGGTGCTCCCCAGGGCGAAGAGCTAGGACGAATGAAACCCTTGTCCAAAAGCTCTTGTAGTTGTGTAGACAGTTATTCTAGTTCTGATGGGGCTAAAACGCGTATCACCGACTCAAGACTTATTTCCTGAAATACATGTAGTTTTAAAAAGTCAACAAAAGTTGAGCGAGTTCATGCAGTTATTGTTATCATATGAAATCTCATAAGTGTTATCTTGTAATGAAATCATGGTATGTAATTAGCATTCATGGAGTTTAAGGATCTATCAGTGTGTAGCTTACACCCTGACATATGTGCCATAAGTAAGTAACCAACCCGAGACAGCTTTGACATCATAGGGATCACAAAAGCACTCCTAAGGGTATAACAACCTGGAGTGGAGTACGCCTTAAGCTTGATAGATCTATACCTTTTGTACCTTGGTCACTAAGTGATTAATGGTTACTAATGTCATCATCCTACTTACGCACATTGATCATGTTATCATCTAAATCTATAGCTAACATACCGTTTAAATAACATGTATTTCCCCTCGGTTGTTTTAAAACAAAACATTGAAATCAGTGAAAGGAGGGACATGAACTCACAGGTTTGTGTTCCGTGTATTGTACTACTGAAAGTGAGCGTCCCTACGCGTGAGTAACCTACATGTGTACTAACTTTATTAGACACTTAGGTCTTATTGGACCTTGTACAAGTTGTTCATCTTGAATTCTTAGTATGTTTTCACTTGTCTTATTTGGAACAACTTTGTATTTTAGAGTGTTGGTAATTTGTCCATTCGATTGTTATATATATATATATATATATTTCTTTCACAATGGTATATGTATTTTGTATGTATTGAATCATGTGTGAACGGGCCTCGCCCTTCACATGTCCTCGTGCCTTGCACGCGTGTCATTGGGCATAGCCCATGTCCTTGGGCCTAGCCCATGTCATTTATGTTATTGGTTCATTCCCATGTCTTTTATGTCATTGGGCCTTGCCCATGTCTTTTATGTTATCGGGCCTTGCCCATGTCTTTATGTTATTGGGCTCTTTCCCATGTATTTATGTCATTGAGCCTCCGCCCATGTTTTAATGTTATTGGGCCTTTTCCCATGTTTTAATGTTATTGGGACATTGCCCATGTTATAATGTTATTGGGCCATTGCCCATGTTTTATTGCTTTTGGGCTATTGCCCATGTTTTTATTGTTATTGGGCCATGCCCATGTATTCAAGCAATTGGGCCTAGCCCAAGATGAGTTTTATGAGTTCATTTAATAATCTTGCATTTTATAAAATTTCACTAAATATAGGATTTTTAATGTGTTTCTTTTCCTTATAAGAATACTTAGTAATCTTTATACTTTTCAACTTTTCGGATTTTGTTATCGGTAATATATATATAGGGTCAGGATTTAGAGAAAACGGTGGAAAGTGTGAGAACGGTGAGAACGCTTATGGATCGTCCGATCAAAACAATCTATGGACTAGATTGGCGCGGTGGCGTTTTCGTAAATAACACGAATTCTATTAAGTGGACGCGCTTCATTAAGGGTAAAAAGGTCTTTACACTTCTATACCAAAACGCCAACTAATGAATAAAACGTCATTACAGACCAAAACACATCCCTATATAAACAAAAACATCCCGGACATAAAAACACACCCCCCAGAACCTGAAACGCCATATTTTCTACTATATACCATTCATCTTACAATGCCAAAATCCCCAAAACATCAAACACGCCTACTCAAAAAATGCCATATTTTACTATATACCAATCATCTTAGAAAACGCCAAAACACTCAAACATCAAAGATTAAAAAAAATTGACGTTTCTTTCAGATACACTATTTCCTTAGTAAAACGCCAAAAATGGCAAATATCGATTCTTGTATATTCAATATTGTTCTACGCCAAGTTACGGAGAATGCATTCGTCCCTGAGGTGCTATGACTCAAATAACATTTTGCTGCATGAGATGGACAAATCATAAACAAAAAGATGCTGGGGTCGGACTTATGTCATTTATTGTGTTTTGTTATTGATGAATATTATAATGGCATGAAAAGACGAATGACACTGATGAGTTGTTTGAAGATACATATTCAAATAAAAAACTTATGTCATTTTGTCTTTCCAAACGGCCACAAAAACACAAGCATGACAAAGCCAAACCGGCAGTGAACATGTTTCAAAGAAGAAAGAGACTGATGACAGTGAAGATTTGGAAGATGAATTGTTTCTATTTTTATTTTTTTAATTTTTTTTCTGTTGTTTGTTATGTATTTTTCAACTTAGAATAAAAAAATACATTATATTAATAAAACGCCAAACAGTCATAATGCTTGTGAAACGCCATAAATGCAGTAAAACGCCAAAACTCCCAAACTATAATTAAAGTAATTTGCAGAAGTATTATTAAAAGCTAAAAACGGAAAAAAACGCCAAAAACTACTTAAAGCCATTAAAAACGCCAAACTTGGGAGAAGGAAAGTCTATGACCCTAAAAACTCATAAAAAGCTGGACAAAAACAGTAAAAATACACAGTAACTGAAAAGACGGCTACTTTATTAATATCGTTTATTATAAAATAAAATCCCGCCTAAACTACGCGCCAAAAACATCCTATAAGACAGACGTCTCTGCACAATCAACTGATCACAAACCAAAAACAACGCTAAATTTCCTATAAACCATTCACTTTAAAAACGCCAAAACAATAGTTAAAAAGCCACAGATGTGGAACCTCGTTTCTTCTATATTGAGTATTGTTCTGAGTGAAGTTTCACTGAATGCATTCTTCTCTGAGGTGGGTAACTCTATAATTTTTTGCTGAATGAGATGGACAAATATTCAAGAAAAAAAGACTAATGACACTGATATGTCATTATGTCACTTTGTTCTTGATGGATATATTGATGGCATGAATGGATCAATACATTAGAGCAGGCGTTGGTCTTCAACATGTCATCAAACAAGTATATATCAAACCACAATAAAGGATGCCACAAAAAATAATCAACTTCTAAAGACGGGCGTTATGTAGGAAAATAAGGATCTACATAAGGTATTCAAAAACAGGTTCAAAACGCCAAAAATGTTAAAGTAGAAGAGGCTGATGACAGTGAAGATTTGGATGAGAAAGTAGATTATAATTTTTAATTTTTTTTCATTTTCTATTGTTTGTTATCTAATTCTCTGTTGTTTATTATCTAATTGTCTACTAATAAAAAAATTGAGTATAAAACACTAAAAACTACAAACACCAAAACGTCTGATAGTGTGAAAACTGTGAGAACGGATGCTAGCAAAGCACGATGTTGCTATATAAAACGCCAAAAAACGCCAAACAAAGTATTACTGGAAAAATCAACACTAATTGACAGATGAAATTGAACGAAACAGTAATTGCTAAACAGTAAAATGAAGAGACGGTAACATTATTGCCAAACATTTTATTATATTAAAAGCCACTACATGGAAAATTGAATTTATTTATCTTTTCAAAACGCCATAATTGTCTGTCACATTATAGACCTGTATCCTACTTGATATAATAAACATCAAGAAAATTACTGATGTTTTTTACATTATAGGCCTGCATCCTGATCTAAAAACAATAAAAAAGGCCAAAACATACTTAAAACGCCAAAATATTTACTACGACCCTGATCTAAAAACAATAAAAACGACGCGTATTTATTAAATGCCAAAAAATGGAAAGGTGATGTGACATGCGTTTAAAAAAAGAAATAAGAAAGGACAAAAAGCCCCCCCGCCCTTCTCTATGTCGCGTGACACATGTTGGGCCAGGATGTGTTCGCACCGTTCTCACACTTTTGAGCGTTTTCTCCTGATCCCGTTTATATATATATATATATATATATATATGTACCCGTTAAGCGTCTAAAAGTATCTTATTTTTAGACGCGTTGTCGTAGTCGTTTAATCTATATATTTTCGCGTCGATGAATCGCCCAAATGTCGTAGTAGTTTCTCGCGGTGACGATACACCCATTTTGTTGTCGTCGTATGTTATATGTTCCTTGATTGACTGTTTTGGTTATATGTCATATTTGGTCGGTCGAAATATATTTATTTCTTAGTAGAAATTGTAGAAATTGTATTTCGATGCCTTAGATGCTTTCCGTTTAGGCGACGGCTAGTTAACTGCACTTTTACTCCGTACCGACGAAGGTTTGCCTCAAGTTGTAGTTCCGCCATCCAAAGATGCATGAATTGATTTCGAGTCCCAAAATATTTCGTTTGGTTGTTTTGGCGTCGGAAATGTTATTTATTAGCTTGTCGGTTCAAAAACGGACAAGTTGTGGGGGTTGCAACGTAGCACCGAAAGCTTATGTTTCGGACACCCCATTAATATCCTCATATTGTTTTCATGTATTTGTCATCATTTTTCATAATTCCGGAGTCTCGGAAATGCTAAATTAATAGTTCGGACGAGTTAGAATTTTTATATTTTTAACCAAACGAACGATTTTGTGATTAGGGCGTTGTACCGGAAAGTTATATATTTTGCAAGATGTGTTTCCACATTAGTGTTTTCATATGTATATGGACTCAGTTATGTTATTCATGTGTTGTTTTTCATCGTTTCGTTTTGTTTCAGCAATTTTGCTGGCATGAATAATGTAACCGTGAATAGTGCGCGCAGCACTTTCTACCAACACTTTTAGGACATAGCTTAATTGGTTTCGCGAGACGACGAAAACCAACATATGTTATAGTATTGTTATCTTGTCCTAACACTGTTATCTAATGTACGATCTAGCTATATAATTAAATTACGCTAATTGCATGAGATTATATACTAAAAATAGTGATTAGATTGTACGGAATCACCGGTTAATTGCCATTTGTCATAGGAATCTTCTTTACAACTGCACTTGATTTATATCTTTCGATATTTTCTCAATTTTTATGCAGAGGGAAAGCTTTAAGCAGAAAAGCATTATACAAGGTCTAGGCCATTGCTGACGCAAAATCAGAATACGAAGTATAATACCCCAGATATCAATAAGTATAAAGACCTAGTATCTCAGAGTAAGGCAACCTCTCAAACGAAATTTTGGAGTACTAAGTCCATATATCCGAGAGATGTTCCTCACGAGATAAGAAAGTTATTGATTTTGATGTTTATATCTCGAAATCAATCTACTAAATGTGTAAAAATCTACTGGCATATCATCAGTGAGACCGTTTATCACATTTTAACTTTCCATTTCTTTAGCATGCTGTATATGTCTTACTGATGTACTATCATTTCCTTTTTTTACACAAAACTCTTTTTGCTTTTTTCTATGTTTTTTACTTTTTCAAATTTTCAAATGTTTTTGTATTTTAAAATTTTTACTCCCCCTAAAATCTAAAACATTTAAGGAAAATTTGAACAACTGATTTAGATAGCTTTGTCTATCCATCTATTTTCTGCATCACATGCTCTGTTTTGCATAAAGTACCCCCATGATTTACAAGACATAGATATTTAACAGTTTGAAAACCATTTTTCAATTTTGTTTTATCATGTTAGTTCAACCGTGAGGGTTTCGGCGTATTCACTAAAAAATATATTTTTAAAATTTTTAATTTTTTAACAATTTAAAAAACAAACAATTTTTTTATATTTTTCTGTTTTTCTATTCTTAGGGTTTTTGATTTATGTTTTATTTATTTACAAAACAAACCAATACTCCCTGATTTTCAATCACGGGGATCCTCCTCCTCCTGTGCTCGGTTGCTCTGCTCTCCAAGTTGACATTCAGCTAACTTTTGGAGCACCTGCACATTCATACAACTCAATCACTTGAATAATGCAACCCAGGCCTGTTTGACCTTGGGTATTGTGACACAATACGAATTGTTGAGTTTCGAAAAATCTTTGTCATTTTTAACAAAAACTTTTCCACTCTTATTTTCAACCTTTTTGGTTGAATTGATTTTCCGTTTGTCACTCACAGATGTCTGTTTCTTGACCACCCAAATTTGTCTTGTTGAACATTTCTTTGATAAAATCTTGAATCAGTTTGAATGTTTCGTTTTGACAAATCAATCTTAGGTTTCCAAATTTGTTTTGGTTCAAACTTGGACGTTTTTGGTTTCCAAGTTTGTTTTGGCTTTGAAAGATCAACCTTTTTTTTCCAAATCTGTTTCGGCTCTAATTTGGGTGTCTTTGACTTCCAAGTTTGTTTTTACTCAAACTTGGTTCACTTCTGTTTCTCAACCTCAACCTTCTTTTTCTCAACATCAACAGGTTTCAGATTCGAACATTTGTGACCAACATGTCCAATTTGATCACATTTAAAGCATGTTTTCTTGGAAACATCTTTAGCCTGTTGTTGTTGTTGTTTTTTTGAGCATAGAACTCCTCATTAGTCTGTCGACTAAATTTGAGTTCGTTCTCTTCTTCGGGACTTGTTCCATGAACAAAGTTCGTCTTTTTATGATAATTTGACTTTTCAGCCCTTTTTCTTTGATTTTGTTTCTTTTGTTAACCCAACCCAGCCTTCATGTTTTTCTTTTTGTAACCAGGTTTGTTATAAAAAGTTTTCTTGCTCTTACCAGCAAATTTTGCAATTTCATACTTTTCAATTTCTACCAGTTTGAAAACTTTTTCAATCTTATCCGCAATCACATTCTGAATCGGAAACTCAACATTCGAGAATAATTTGTCCAATCCAACCATATAATATGCTAGAATTGTTGGATCATCATTCACATTTTTCTCAGGTTTTGAATTCTTTATATAATTTTTGTGAAAACTTTCCTTATCTTCATCATGTGATTCAGACTTACCCTTTTTGGTAGAATCATCTCTCAAAACGCTTTCAACAACCTTACTTACCACATCTGAATCACCAGCATCATCAGATTTGGTGTAAGTCACATCAATGTTTTCAGGTAATTGGTCAACCATGTTCAAACCTTTTGCCACCTCTTCATTGTTTTGGTCAAAAATCACACAAGGATAATGTAACCAAATCTGATTTTTGTGAGGTCAGATGCTTGGTTAATTAAACAAATGTATGAATGAATAGCAAATGAAATCAACGATGAACACCGAGATTTATACGAGGAAAAAGCCCTTGATCAATGAATGATCTCTGGCATAAAAAACCTCGGGTGATGGAAACTACCGATCACCAACTATATTGCATAAAAAAGAATACAACTTTGGATGATAACAAGCTCAATACAATGAATTCTAAAGTGAAAGTGTGTGTGATCGCCAATGTTGATCAGAGAATTCGAATACAGGGTGTTGTGTAACTAAAAATGAGCTTATTACCCCCTTAAAAGATAGAAAATATCAAGTAACAAACTTTCCAAAAAATGTGCAAGTCACCCATGTTCTCCAAAACGGTTATTTTTCATCAAGCACATGCCTATATGAAGCATATTCTACGATATTCTAGCAAAGACTAAGTCTATGTCGTCCATTACTTGTGTATATGCATTAAAAACGTGACAATTGTTAAAAACATAAACAATAGTAAGGATCCTGGATCCTCAGATTCCCTGCATTATCGGTTAAGGATCCGTGATCCATGCCCAGTCTCAGGATAGATGATCCTTAGCATAAAATCCATGCCCTAACAATTGCCCCCAATATGGCAGTTGTGATAAGGATTCACAGCTGTCATATTTCCGTTAGAAGCGGACTAGCCATTGCTGCTGGTAACTAGTCGTTACACTGCCTGTCGTCACTGATAAGACCTGCTATAATCATCTTTGCAAAATATAGAGTTAGAGATAACTCCTCAAGTGCCTTTACAGATAAGAAGATCCTTCTGTTTGTGGAGAATGAATCCTTCTACACTGTTTGCTATTAACCTTCTTGCATTTTAATTTCTGCATAAACACTTTAACTGTTAGATAGCCATGTCCGGCCTGGGTGGATGGTCCACTGTTTTGCTGGTGAAATCCAGGCCAGATGATTTTGATACATAATGAATGGATAATAACATTAAGCTTTTTTTAGCTACATATGTTGTTGTTTCTTCCCTCTTTATGTTTCATTTATGCTTTCTATTTTCAAAGGTACCATCGCCAAACAACTGGAAAGTTATTGGAAATCTGATGATAATGTTAAACTTTTTACAGAAAACTTGAAGTGTTCGGACAAATGTGGATCAATGATCCTTAACCAAAAAGGATAAGAGACAACTTGCAGCTTAGAAAAAGTTAGAATATAACATACCAGAGAATCCAAGTTAGGATTCTATATCCTTGTAAATTATTACTGATCAGAAGACAAACTATGAAAAGTAAAGTTTCAATGATCCAGGATCCTTATTGTCAGAACTTGTATAACTTTAAAGCTCCAAGATCCTGTAAGAAAAACAAACTTGGGACCAAGCCAAATAAATGGGAATGAACCCATAATAACTGGGGACAAGCCCAAATAAACTGGGGACAAGCCCAACAAACTAGGGACAAGCCCAAATAAACGGTGTAAACTGGGGTCAAGCCAAAATAAACTTGTGTAAACTGGAGTATGGCCCAAACTGGCGACTATCCCAACGTGAGAGACATGAAAATGCCGAAACCTTAGCTAACGTGAAAACGTTAGAAACCTTAGGAACGGATGTATGGTACGTCTACCATTATTCTCAGGATACTAAATACAGCCAGTACAATGAAATTGTCAGCCTCTAAAGCGGGTACTGGTCCCATTGCCTTATACTGTACGAGGATAATCGTGCACAACTGGCGAAGGTGTAAGAACCTGATTCGTAGAAGGTAATAGATACCTTAGCTGGGGACAAGCCCAAAAACTGGGGACAAGCCCAAAAACTTTGGAGAGTTGGCCAACCACCTTAATCTTCTGTAAAATGATAACAACTCTGCAAAAGCTTAAACTTTATGAAAATAGATGTTAAATGTTTAACATCTTTGACTTATGATAAGTAATAAGTATAAAATGAATGAAAATTAAAATAATGTGTTACCAAAGATAGAATCATATATCTTTTGAGGATCCCGGATCCTTAATCAGAATACTAGTATCACTGAGGATCCCTGATCCTTCCTACTTAAAGTATTTTTTGAGATGAACAACATTCCAAGATCTTGGTAGGAGATCACCATCCATTGTTAACAAATGATATGCCCCTGTAGGATCGTTTGCACGCCTAAAACGAGTCGTTCAGAAGAGTTCTAATCAATACGAGAGGTGGAAACAAACGTATCGACTTTGAATCAGCTTGATATACACTCTAAATGTCTTGTTTATTGATTTCACATTGTTTTACAGCCTGGAGACACTTCGGCAGAGCTTCGCTACCGGAATCGAAAACATTACCGATGAAATGGACAAGGCACCTATTTATAGGTAAGCCCATTTCGCACGAGATGACTCACACGAAATGGACTTCCCATTTCGTGCGAAATGGCTAACTCCTATATTTTCTCTATTTTCTCGTACAACGTGCCCTGATCTAGCTAATCTATTACAAGACTCGATACAAGATGAAGTTGACAGACATATGCACCAACAGACTCCCCCTTGGATGTTGACGAAGTCTTCAGTGTCGAGTCTTCGGTATGTAACATCTTCAGTCTTTATCAGTCTTCGTGCTCTTCCAAAGTATCTGACAGTGTAAGCATCCTTCAATCTCTATCTTCTTCTCTCTCTCTTTTCCAGGATCTCAACCTGTTTCTATCTTCTCTTGATCAGATCTCTTGATTCCTTAAGTTCTTCAGCATCAGCAGCTTGCGTGAACAACAGGATTCAAATCTGGCTATCTACCATTCAAACCCCCCCCCCTTGAATGTTGATCCATAATCAGAAACTGGCTCTTGCATCTTCAGACTCCCCCTTTCGATAAGCTGGGATCGCAGTCTGGAATTTTCGTTCTAGGATCATGACCTGGCTCAAACTCTGCTCACGCTTTGCAGCTTTCACAGGTTTAGCAACGTTTCCTGGCTCTCCTCATGCTGAAAGTTCACAGAAAATGGAATCTGGCTTTCGCATATCTTTCAGAAGTCGAAACCTGGCTGCTTCTACCTGCACAATCTCTACCTCACAATAAATTTCACAAATTTAACAATTTGACAAATTTATGAATCACTTGCAGGTATCGTTTAATCATCAACAACTTACATTTGGGTAGATTTATTTATAACAATTTTCATTTCAAAATCAACTCTCCCAACCCACTGTTGTTCATCATGTTTAGCACTCGGAATTTTGAAAATCAGTTTTTCAACATCAGTTGTCGAAAATCTTTTTGTATTTTCAAATATTTAAAGCTAAAACACAATATTTTTGGATTTTGATTTTAAAGAAATGCAGTAAAGAAAATATTTACATACAATATTTTTGTGAGTTTGTGTAAGAGGGTCATATCAGTTTTTGAGACAAATCACCAACACCGTTAAGCTTTAAACATTTTAAGTTCTAAACGATTCACGTAGATTGTTAGTATACTGATCCACTTAAATTTTCACACAAAGTTTAATTGATTCGAGATACGAGATTAAGTGTTTTAAGCACTTAAACTTATTCGCGTGTCCCACCTCAGAATATACTCCCGTATCCAGACTCCTATATTCAGTCTTACAGGTGAATGTACACTAATGATATCTGTAAGGGGTTAAATGCGAAACCATGAGAGCTCAGGCTATTGCTTCCGCAAAATCAGAGAGATGATGGTTTGACTTTAGGTGTGTTCCCTTTAGAGAATCTTTTCTTCAACAGCACATGATTAGCATTTTTCAATGTTTCATCAATTTTTATGCTGAGGGTGGGCTTTAAGATTAAAGCAATGTAAAGTATTATACGAGGACTAGGCTATTGCTCCCGCAAAATCAGAAGTCCAAGTATAATACCCCAGATATCACCACGCACAAAGACCTAGTATGTCAGAAATAGAAAGCCCTTCAAACAAGATTTCAGGGGTTACCTATATATCCGAGAGATGTTCCCCACGAAATAAGTAAGTTTGAATTTTAGGTTTATATCTCGAACACAATCTACTAAGCGTGCGAAAACCTACTGGCACATCATCAGTGAGACCGTTTATCACATTTGAACTTTCCAATTCTTTAGCATGCTGTGATTGTCCACTGATGTACTATCATTTCCTCTTTTCACAACAAAACTCGTTTTGAATTTTTTCAATGTTTTTTACTTTTTCAAATTTTCAAAATTTCTAAAATTTTCTACTCCTCCTAAAATCAAAAATATGTTTCAATTTTTGATTTTCCAGGAAAATTTGAAAACAATCTGTACAAATAAAATGACAACTGTTGTGAATTGCATCAATTCGCCATCCACTTGGCATAAACAATCAGAACTCCCCCTGACAACAAACTATCTTCCCATTAAGATTTCAAAACACTTAAGTTTGTTTTAATCAAAATGGTTTTTCCGGAAAATTAGTTTTGTTGAAATTCACAAACCACTTGTAGGTTAGGGGTTTCATCACATTGTTTTTCAATCACTTGTATGAAAGTTAAATCAAGTTCAAATTAATGACCTTGATTAAGCACTTGTAGGTACATACACTTGTATGTTCTTATGAATCAATACCACATATAAGTTGAAATATGACAATTTTGAGATTTTGAGAAAGATGCCGATTCATGCTCCACGATTACCAACTTGGGAGCTCCGACAAGTCAGGATTTTTACATATGAAATATAGACACCCAAGCCTGACTAGCTTTAGGTGTAACCTTCTCAGTTTCACTCGGGGTTTGAACATTCCTTTTTTCTTCATAAAAATATTTTACCCCTTTGGCCTTACCCTCGACCATTTTTTCAAAAATATTTTTCACTTTGTCGTTAAAAGCCTTTTCGACATCAAATTCTTTCTTTTCAGAATAGAATTGATTCGAGATCTCCACTTTTCCAACTTTTGATTTAAAATTTTCAGCCCGTAATGATGGAAAGTTGACATCATCCATTGGCGGAACTGAATTTTCTCTGTTTTGCTCAACTTGTGGCTCTTCTGACTTTGACGAGTCAGATTCATCGCCAGATTTAACATCTGTTTTCTTAGCAACCCATGTTTGGTTGTTAAGATTCACCCTTTTTTTGTAAAACCTTTTTGAACATTCACCAACTTCATATGTTGAGTTTTTAAACACTTTGAATTTTTCAGTTGGTGGTTCAGTTTTGTCAACAACTTTTTCTTCTAGTTTAGAAACAACTTCCTGTTTTGTGTTGGTTGCCTTTGGACAATTCCAGGCGATGTGACCAACTTCTTGACATCGGTAACAGGTTCTTGTCTCCCTTTTCTGATTAGCTCCATTCTTTTCAAACTTTTGCTTTTCTGCAAGAAATGTTTTGTTTGACTGCTTCCAGAATGAGCTTTTCTTTTCTTCTTCAGAACTGGACCCTGAAACAAATATTGTTTTTGTTTTAGAAATTTTCTCATTTTTATGATTTTCGGGTGAAGTAAAACCCAATCCTTTCTTTTTGAAATTACCGTTATGGTTTGGTTTCTTTCGATAACCTGAACCAGAACTGTAACCATTTTTCTTGTTTAACATTTGTTGAACTCTTGAGGTGTAAGGTTTAGGGTTTTCAGCAAGATTTACGCCTTTTATTGCAGAAATATTAATTTCTGTTAATTTGAAAACCTTGTTAATCATTTCAGTTTTAACACCTCTTATTGGAAATTCCTCATCAGAATATAATTTGTCTGGATCATTCAAAGTATATGCCACTTTAATTGGTTCGTCATTCAAATTAGATTTTGATAACAGAAATTCTTTATTGTAAACCCTTTTGACCGATGATTTTGGACTGTCAACTGATGATGAACTCGAACTCTCGGATTCGGATTTTGACTCTGACTCCTCATCTTTATCCAACACTTGATCGACCACTTTCTTTATTAACTCAGACTCATGATCAGTGTCAGACGATGTGAACGTTACGTCAATGTTTTCTGGTAACTCATCAGTTGTTTCAGACTTCAATTTTATATTGATTGCCTATTTGACTTGTTCCTCATTTGGTTTTCTGGGAGAATAACCTTCCCAGATCGGAGGCGGACACTTGTTATAATTTGCACTTTGTTTCTTACCAGTATCCTTTTCTTCAGTCTTCTTTTCTTGAAATGCTTTAAAACCTGCAACAGTTGGATAAATTCTATCAATCAAATAATCAGAACTTGAATAACTCTGTAACAATCGTCTGATTCTTTCATTCTCTATCTTTTCAGTCTCCAACTCTTGCTTCAACTTTGCACATTCCTCAATATAATGATTTATAGCCTTCTGCTTAGACATCATCATTGCATTCATCATGGTTAACGCATCTTCTCTTTCTGAGTTTGTCTTTTGCAGACTATTCACCGTTCTGTTCAACACATCATACGATTCTTTCACATACTTAACATCGAACAATAACTTTTCTTTCATTTTGTCAAGCTCACTATACTTCTCATCTTTTTCTTCACAGTGTTTGCATGGTTCCAAACATTTTAAACAAGGTTTTGTGACTTCAACAATTTTTTCAACTTCTATAGTCTTTTCAACTTCGACTATCTTTTCAACTTCAACTACCTTCTCAGCAACTTTAACTTCTTCACTCTTTTTAGACTTCTCTTCCTGAGTAACATTCTCGCATTTTTTCTTTTTCTGATCTTTTGCTGCTCGCTTCTCCTTTAGTTTCTCCAATCTATCTGCAAAATAAAATTTAAAACTTTCAGGAGATAATTGAGATTTTCCAATGTTTATTTGTATTTCTTCTTCATCACCACTGCTATCAGTTGATGATTGATCAAAGACTGTTGTCTTTTCTGAGCTTTCTTCTGAAGAGACAGACTCTCCATCTTGACTTTTCTCATTATTGACAAACACATCCATCCACTCTTTCATCAAATCTGGCTCTTGAATGATCTGTGCAATGAATGCTCCAAACTTGGAATCAGCCGGAATATATTTGTCCCAGCTAAAACCTTCTGCCATTCTTTCATCATCTTGATTTACGAGATAAGCTTTCTTCTTTCCATCTTCAATAGCATAGGATGATGACGGTTGTTGAGCAACTTGTTGATATATAGCTTTCCGATAATAATCATTATTCCCGAACGGATTCTGAGCTCCTCCTGCTTCTCGATTGGTACATTCCCTCTTGAAATGTCCTTTTTCCCTGCATCGAAAACAAGTAACTTTAGATTTATCAAAACCTAAAGTAGAAACATTAGCATCACGGAAGTCATCTCTTCCTGTAATCAGCTTAAATTTCTCAGCTCTCCTCAACACACTCGCTAAACACCACTTAATATCCATAAGCTCTAATTCCTCAGCATCAATCTGATCGTAATCCTCTTTTGTCAACATAGGATTTCCGATCCTTCCTGTAACCAAACCCTCATATGATTCTAACACTGTAGCTAGTAATGCCATATGACCTTTAGCGACTTCTTCAGAGAAATTTTGACCGTTCTGAAGATGCAACGCGATGTTACAATGTATCACATGACCATTACTATTGTTTGAGCTTTGAACACTTGGATTAACACTCGAGTATGAAGAAAATCCACTGTTGCTGATTGGACTTTGATTAACCGATCCAGGTGAGTTTTCTGCGCTGAAAGCTGTTTGAACCTTCGGACTTGCTTCAACATTCTGAACATTCCCTTTGTAATACATCTTGATGTCTTGTTGACCACTTGGATTGTTCATTCTAGCAATCTTTTGTTGTTCAAGATCTTGTCCTTCAAGTTTTTCAATGAACTGAGAGATTGTCAATTTATCATATTCTCCAGTGTTCTTTAAGATCATCAGATATGTACCCCATTCTTTCTGAGGTAAAGCATCAGCTAATTTGTCAACCCATTCTTCTCGATCTTTGTTGATATCCAAAAGGGACATTGATCGCACTAAATGACAATATCTCTCAATGAGCTTCTTTGTAGATTCACCTTGCAAGCTAGTAAACAAATCAAATTATTTCTTTAACAATGATTTCTTACTCCTGATCATCTCCGTACTTCCCTCAAACTTAATTCGAAGAGCTTCCCAAATCGAACGTGAAGTACCATCATGTTGAAGTAATATGAAGATGTCTTCTTTCACAGCTTGCTGAAGTAGACTGATCATCATTTTTTCTCCCTTGTACATGTCTCTCTCTTTATCCGACAATTCAGAAATAGTTTTGATAACTCCCACATCTGTACGAGGTTTAACATATTTCTTTTCAATACACTCCCAAGACCTTAAGTGATTTGCTTGAACCCAGTTTTCGAACCGGTCTTTCCAACAATAATATTCTTCAATGCCCATCAACTTTGGAGGTTTCTGTAACGTTCCTGTTTCATTTTCCATGTTCACACTCTGAGCAATAGTAACAGGAGTACCCGAGGCAGTAGCAAACACGTTGTGAAACTCTTCTTCCATATTTCGATAAAATGTTTCATAAACTCAGCCTTTCAAATGAAATGAACCTTTTCAAACGGAATGAAATCTAATTTCACACGAACTGAACAATCTCAAACGAAATGAACGATCTGCTGTGAAATGGATGATTTCATATGAAATGGCACAACTTTCAAACGAAATGGACCTAATACACCCAATTCGTGCGAAATGGAATGTTGTCTCAAGCGAAATGGACCTAAATCTCCCAATTCGTGCGAAATGGGGTCAAATCTTGCCAATCCGTGCGAAATGGAGAAATTTCAAGCGAAATGGCAAACTTTCAATCGGAATGGACACTTTGGTGCGAAATGAAGTCCAATATTTCCAATCCGTGCGAAATGGATGTATCAATTCATGCGAAATGTTGCTGATGTCATGCAATCAGCCATGTTTTTGACAAATTGATCAGGTTTTAGGTCGATTTTTGGTCTAATTCTTTCAAGGATTGTTTAAAACAGTGTTTCGCTTATTATATGTGAAAATCAATCCATTTTAACCGTAAAATCTTCGTTACTTTTGAAAAATGTTGTAAAAGAATGTGTAGAAGTCAGAATTTTGATGAAATCAAGCTGAATTCGGTAAGAACTCTTCCTCCTGAGCTCTGATACCACATGTAGGATCGTTTGCACGACCAAAACGAGTCGTTCAGAAGAGTTCTAATCAATACGAGAGGCGGAAACAAACGTATCGACTTTGAATCAGCTTGATATACACTCTAAATGTCTTGTTTATTGATTTCACAATGTTTTACAGCCTGGAGACACTTCGACAGAGCTTCGCTACCGGAATCGAAAACATTACCAATGAAATGGACAAGGCACCTATTTATAGGTAAGCCCATTTCGCACGAGATGGCTCACACGAAATGGACTTCCCATTTCGTGCGAAATGGCCAGACCCATTTCGTACGAAATGAACAAGTTCCATTTCGTGCAAAATGGCTAACTCCTATATTTTTCTCTATTTTCTCGTACAACGTGCCCTGATCTAGCTAATCTATTACAAGACTCGATACAAGACAAAGTCGACAGACATATGCACCAACAGCCCCCTTTCCTGCTTCAGCTTCAATTAGATATGGGCCTTCCCATTTTGGTGCTAGCTTGCCATCAGCAGGATTTGTGGTATTTTGGAATGTTTTCCTTAATACCATGTCACCAACTTGAAACTTTCTGACCCTGACATTCTTGTTGTAAGCTCCAGCTACTCTTTGTTGATAACTGGCCATCTGTCACAAAAGTTAGTAGTTCTACTCCTAATAAATTGGGATCCATTATCACAAATAATTTCAGAAGGTATTCCAAATCTAGTAATAATGTTTCGCTTAATGAAGGATATAACTTCCTTTTCTCTGACTTGAGCAAAAGCTTCTACTTCTATCCATTTAAAGAAGTAGCTTGTCATGGCTAGCATAAACACTTTCCATCCTGGTGCCTTTGGAAGTTTGATTACTATATCCATTCCCCATATGAATGGCCAAGAAGAGGATATAGGATGCAAAGGCTCTGCTGGTTGATGCAGAATGTTTATGTGCCTTTGACAAGCATCACATCTTTGTGCATATTCCATAGCATCCTTGTTCCTCATAGGCCAATAGTATCCTTTTATGAGGATCCTTGAAAATAGTGCTTTGCCCTAGTATGATTTCCACAGTCTCCTTCATGAAAATCCTTTAAGACTTCTTGAATTTCTGGATCCTCAATGCACCGCAAATAAGGACCTACAAGAGATATCTTATATAACATGTTATTTAGTATGGTGAATTAAGATACCTTAATCTTGAAGGTTCTGGGATTTTCCCCTGTGGGAATTTCTCCACTCTGGATATAGTTCAGAATTGGAAGGATCCAGGATCCTAAATTTGACTGCACATCATCGCTGGGTACAATTGCATAATCTTCTACTATCTCCATGGCTACATTATCCTCAATTGCATGGGTTAGAACATGGATGATAGGTATTTTCACCTCATCTGGAATCTTCAATGATGATCCAAGATTAGCTAGGACATCAGATTCTGCATTTTCTTCCCTGGGTACCTGTGTTAGACTGAAAAAAGCAAAAGAATATGCCAATTTCTTGACTATTTCTAAGTACTTGATTAGCTTTTCACATTTAACAGCATAAGAACCATTATAATGGTTAGTAATTAACAGAGAATCTACATATACTTGAAGATACCTGATCCTCATATTCTTAGCTAATTGCAAGCCTGCTATCAAGGCCTCATACTCTGCCTCATTATTAATGGTTTGGAATTCACATGCAATGGATTGGGGTATAATGTCCCCCTGTGGCGATTTTAGTAGTGTGCTTTGTCCAATTCCTTTAACATATGAAGCTCCATCCGTGAAGAGTGTCCAAGGATCCTAGGTCTTCTTAAGTTGTTGAACTTCTAATTCAGCTTCCCTTTGTAGATCACTACTGAAATCAGCCACAAAGTCATCTAAGGATTGGGACTTGATGGCAGTCCTAAGTTCGTATTTAATGTCATATGCACTAAGCTTGACCGCCCATTTTGCCATCCTTCCTGACATTTGAAGTTTCCTGAGAACATTCTTGATAGGAAAGTTAGTTTTCACAATAATAGTGTGAGTTTTGAAATAATGTCTATGTTTAGCGGAGGCCATAATTAAATCAAGAATTAATTTCTCTAAATGAGAATACCTGGCCTCAGCACCTGTAGGATCGTTTTCAGACCCGAACGAGTCGATCAGAAGAGTTTATCTCAATACGAGTGGCGGAAACAAACGTATCGAGTTCAATTCAGCTAGATTCACACTTAAAACTGTCTGTATATTGATTTCAGAATGATTTACAGTGTGTGGACACTTCGGCAGCACTTCGTTGCTCTGACCGGAATCGTTACAAATGAAATGACACATGAGGGTATTTATAGGGTGAGTGATTTAGTTTGAAAGTGGCATGTCACTCCTCAAACGAAATTAGAACTTCTAATTTTGTTTGAACATGTCACACATGTCATTTTCAAACTAAATTAGCTCAATAACATCTAAATCCTACCCTATTTCTCGTATTACGTGCCCTAATCTGTCTAAGTACAAACAAGACTCGATACAAGACGAAGTCGACAGACGTATGCACCAACAGACTCCCCCTCGAATGTTGATGAGTCTTCAGTGTCGAGTCTTCGGTTGTCAAACCTTCAGTCTTTATCAGTCTTCTCACTCTCTTCAAAATTCTCCATTGTAAGCATCCACAATCAATCTCTTTCTCTTTCTTTCAGAATCACAACCTAGCTCTGGGCTCTTTCAACAAGTATCTTCAGAATCCGAATCTGTCTCTATTATCTTCAGACTCTCTCTTGATGTCCTCAGACTCCCCCTCTCACTAAGCTGGGATCGTAGTCTGGAATTCACTTTTCATAGGTTCTTAGATCGCAACCTGGCACTCATCTAACTCAGGTTTTGGAACCTGTCTAACCTGCATAACTCTACCCAAAAATAAGTTTCACAAATTTAAAATTTTGCAAATTTAGAAATCACTTGCATGTATCATTCAAAAATGATTTAATCTTTGATAACCACTTGAAAATACAACTTTTTCATACATTCTTTCCCACACCTGTTCATCAAGTTTAGCACTTGGAATTTTAAAAATCAGCTCTCCAACATCAGTTGTCGAAAATCTTTTTGAATTTTTCAAAAAATTTATGCTAAAACACACTAAAATCTTTTTGAATTTTTGAATATAACAGAAATGCAGTAAAGAAATATTTACAGACACTATTTTTGTGAGTTTGTGTAAGAGGATCATATCAGTTTATGAGACCAATCAACAACACCGTTAAGCTTTAAACATTTTAAGTTCTAAACGATTCACGTAGATTGACGATATTGTTGTCCACTTAAACTCAATCTAAAAACTTTCGAAATGCTTACAGATACGTTAAGATATATTAATTTTGCACTAAATTCTTATGGACCCCACGATCTCAGCATATCCCCTCATCATGCAATACACTGACTCAAGTAATGCCTTTAAACTTTTATCAACTGTGATTTGTACGAAAACAAAGCAGAATGTTTAAACATTAACAATCAGGTCGATACTTCCGTATACGCAGAGAAAGTTCAATGTTTAAACAAAATAAGAAAAATAAAACAAATCGAAGTTGTTTAGGCTTTAACCACCAGTTCGATACTCACGTATACGCAGAGGTGATCCAAAGCTTAAACGAAACACCAAAGAAAATAACGCAGAACGTTTAGGCAATAACATCCAGGTCGATACTCACGTATACGCAGAGGATGTCCAATGCTTAAACAAAATAAAGAAATAAAACAAGTTTAAGTCTTTGCAAAATAAAATGCACAATCACAGCGATTTTTTAGCAAAGTTGTGAAAGTTCACAAACTTAACCAGTTTTATGTCTTTCGACAATCAGCGATTACTGAGTAGTGCTTTCAATTATCACAAACTCTTTTTCAACCACATGGCTTACCAACCAATACCATATGTAGGTTGAATTCTCAAGATGCCGATTCCTACTCCTCACTTACCAACCTGGGAGTTCCGGCAAGTTACACTTGTTCACAAACAATTTCATAAAAAATGAATGATGCCGATTCATGCTCCGCGATTACCAAGTAGGAAGCTCCGGCAAGTCAGATTTTTATTCTTTGAAAAATATTGACACCCAGGCCTGACCATCCTTGGGTGTAACCACTTCTTCACTGTGACTTTCAACAGAATTGTAAACTTTCCTTTTGGAAGCATAAAATTCTTTCACACCTTTGGCCTTACCATCGACCATTTTTTCCAAAAATGTGTTTCACAGTTCCGTTGAAAGCCTTTTCAACATCAAACTTATTCTTTTCAGAATAAAATTGATTTGAAATTTCCACTTTTCCAACTTTCTTTTTAAAATTTTCAGCCCTTAGTGGTGGAAAGTTTGCATCATCCACAGTCGGAACTGAATTCTGTTCTTTCATAACAACTTTTGGCTCCTCTGATTTTGTGGAATCAGATTCATCACCAGAACTATTTCCTGAACCTTTAACCACCCATTTTTGGTTATTAAGTTTCTCTTTTCTTTTGAAAACACTTTTCGAACATTCACCAACCTCATAAATTGAATTCTCAAAAACTTTGAATCTGTTTGATGGTGGTTCAGTTTTCTCAATAACCTTTTCTTTCAGTTTACCAGAGACTCCCTGTTTTGTTTGAATTGTCTTTGGACAATTTCTGGCAATATGACCAGCTGTTTTACATTGAAAACAGGTTCTCGTCTCTATCTTCTTTTGAGCAATGCTTTTCTTCATTTCTTCTTGCTTTTTGGCAAGGAATTCTTTGTTCGTCTCCTTCCAGAATGAACTCTTTTGTATAAAACCTAGTCCACTCTTTTTGAAATTACCATTATGGTTTGGTTTCTTTTGAAAACCGGAACCACAACTGTAACCCTTTTTCTTGTTTAAACGTTGTTGATATCTTGAGGTGTAAGGTTTAGGTTTTTCAGAAAGATTTGCATCCTTTATTTCAGAAATATTAATTTCTGTCAGTTTGAAAACCTTTTTAATCATTTTCGGTTTAACACCTCTTATTGGAAAAGTTTCATCAGAATATAATTTGTTGGAATCATTCAAAGTATATGCAACTTTGAATGTTTCGTCATTCAAATTAGATTTTGATAGAAGAAATTCTTTATTATACTCCCGTCTTTCCTGTTTGACTTTTTGACTTGACATGTTGGACTTTGACTTGGACTCTGATTTGGACTCCGATATTGACTCCTCTGAATCATCCTTATCCAACACCTGATCGACTGTTGGTGCATGTTTTGTGACAACAGCTTAATAGTTTGATTATTTAGTCTTTGGATATTTTGTATTAGGCTTAGCATTATTGGTTAGGGAGTTAATCAGTGTAATGGGCTTGGAGAATGGCCTGGCCCAGACCAAAGCCCATGTGCAAACCTTGTCCTATATAAACAAGGCTTGAATTGCTAGGAGATTTCTTGTGGGTCTTGAATTGATTGTAAACATCGTGTTGGATAATCAATAGAAGACCGGATTGAAAGTGTATCGTGTTCTAGATTCTGTTTCTACTCGTTTTCTGTGAAATCTGATCTAGAGGATTCCGCACTCTAGGTTAGATCGACGATTCTGTTACGATCCATACGGCTCACGGGACCTACAATTGGTATCAGAGCTTTTAGCTCTAGATTGGCTTGGTTCAGAATCGTTTTCTGCAGAAAATCGGAGTTTTTGGGCGTTTTTGGAGGCTGAGTTCGTGTTTTGCAGTTGATTTCGGATAAACATCAAGTATTTCGGGTCATTTCGGACCAAAATACTTGCATTTCGGACCAGAAACAAGCAATTTCGGACCATTTCGAATCTTCTGACTTGCATTTCGGATAGCATTTCGGATCAAACAGTTGATTTCGGACAAAATACTTGCATTTCGGATCAGAAACAAGCAATTTCGGACTATTACGGATCTTCTGCTTGCATTTCGGATCTTCAGACTTGGATTTCGGATTTTTAGTCTTGCATTTCGGATAAAGAAGTCTGATTTCGGATCAGTTTGTTTCATTTCGGACTAGCAAGTGGTCATTTCGGATCAGAGTAGCTGATTTCGGATAACCATTTCGAATCTAGGACCATTTCGGACCTTTTCTGATCATTTCGGACAAGGTGGAATTTTTCGTGGCTTGCGTAAGAAAAATTTCACGGTTTCGTGTTTAGAAAATTATCCGTAACTCATCTCAGAAAACCGTTTGCACCGTTGGAATCCTTGGATTTTTAGGGCTAAAAAAAGACTCTGGAAAATCTGGAAATAGGTTTTTGACATTATACATCATTGGAATCGTAATTTCGAGACGAATCTAATGGTATAATTTGATAAAAACAGTTTTCAGAAAATAATTTGTACGGTTTTACCAGTCTGTTGCGTTAAAATGTCGAACATGATGAATGTGAATGCACCTAAGATGATGAAGGTGGAGTATTATCTTACATGGAAGGACAGCTTCCAATCCTTCATTGAATCTCAGGATGCACGCATGTGGATCTGTATTGTAGATGGGTACACAAACCCAACTCACGATTATGAGGGCAGACCACGTAGAACAGACTATGTGAACATGAAAGAGGATGATAAAAAGATGTATGAGGCTGAAAAGAGAGCCTTGGCTGCAATAAAGATGTCCTTACCTGATAGCATCAAGCATACCTTCAAGAAGTACACAAATTCAAAGGATATGTGGGATGCATTAGAAAAACGATATCAGGGAGATGCGAATGTCAAAAAGAATAAAGCTTTGAGCTCTACAGCACGAGAAGATTCATATGATTGTAGTGCTCTTCTGGAGGATAAAGAGAATGCCACTCAGGCATACATGGCAGAGTTGGTGCCTGTTGATGAGGCTGAAACTACTGTGAATGATGCTGAAGCTAAAGTGGAGAATGCTGAAACAAAAGTTGAACAGGTCGTTGCTGAAGTTGAGAAAGAGAGTGAAGCTGAACAGGTCGTTGCTGATCAAACTACAGAAGTTCATGAGGAAGAGGTAAAATTTAATTCTGTGTGTTTAAAATGTCGTGAATTACAGGGTGAAGTTGACAGGTTGTCAACACAAAACCAAAGTCTAGTAAACGAGATGTCTAACATCAAAGAATCAAACTTTTTTGCTAAAAGAAACGAATCTTCATACTTGAAGAAGATAAAAGGTTATGAAAGTGAAATTGAAGCCTTAACCTGCAAACTAAATGAAAAACTTCAAGTCATAGACTTAGCTCATGACATGATGGCTGAGAAAACAAAAGAGATTTCTGAAAAATGCAAAGAGTTGTCAGATGCACAACTCAAAATTGTTGAACTTGAAAAGAAATTAGGTCAATTCAGGGACTCTACTTTTGTTATGAAACACATGATGGGTGGGTTAAAGAAAAGTAATGACAAGACCAGTGTGGGATTCCAGGGCTTTAATGAAGTCCCACCTCCTCTTAGTCATGACTATTCTTTCTTACCTGATGAAGATGAGTTTACAGACTTTCTATCAACATCACCAAGTAGTTTCACATCTAGTCAAGGTGATGTGTTTGAAGATAATGATGCTAAGAAGGAAAATAACAGCAAACCTGTTTTGAAAAAGATAAACACACCTCCTAAAACCAAAAATCAAACTTTTGTTAAAAAGGTTAGTTTTGTTCAAGGAAGTGACATGAAAAACGAAACAGCTGTTATTGAAAACGAATCTAATGTAGAGTTTGCTAAAAACAAGAACAAAGAAAATTCTGAAACTAAGCAAACTGAACCAAATCCTTCAAAGGCATCATCATCAAAACCTGAATCTAGTTTAAAGGCTTCAACTAAGAAGTCTTCGAAAAAGAGATCGTGCTTCAAGTGCCACACAAAGGGACATGTAGCTAGCTGCTGTCCTCACAAAAAGAATGAATCACAAGTGAGTGAGAGAAAGAGAGAGAAGTCACCAGAGAAGAGTGGTGATAAAAAGGAGAAAGAGTCCAACTCTCAAAAGAAATCTGCTCCTAAGCAACCAGAGAATGTTGCTGTTGGTGTAGATAAGGCTGAAAAAGGAACTCCACAAGTTCCTCGTTTTCAAAGAAATCAACTAAGATTTCAGCCTAGATCTCCACCAGGCAGATATGAGAGACCTAGAAGCAGTTCATCAAGAATGAACAATTATAGTTCAAATAATTTCAGAAGTCAAGGTCAATATCAAAATCGATACCAAAATTTTGGTGGTCGAACTTTTTATAACAATGGCTTTAGAAATTATAATAATCAAGCTTCTTGGAATAAAAATTTTCAAAGGTCAAATAGTCCAAACACATATAGGAACCCTCAGGACCAAAGACCTTATGGAAATCAAAACCTATTTAAATCAACAGGTCTAAGATCCAAGACACCATTAAGGTGTGATGGATATTGGATAGAAGCATCTTATGTGGATTTAAATGGTCGACCCAAAACCGGTAAGGTTTGGGTTCTAAAGTCTAACTGAGTTGTTGAGTGAATGCAGGATGACCAAGAAGGACTGTTGATGTGTTCGACAGTGGTTATTCCTGTAAAGTGTCTGAGGTGAATAGTAGGTTAACATGGGTAACAAACTATTTACTTCTGTGATCATTTTGATTGTTTTTTTAAACTTAAAACGTGAAAAACTGTAGTCAGGTTAAGGTGGGAGTTTGTTTGTGTTTTTAAATTTATGTTTTTAAACCTTACTCCATGAAAACAAAAATTTAGGGGGAGAAATTCCTCTAAGCCAAAAAGAGTTAGTTAGTGCGTGTGTTTAGGGGGAGTAAGTTATAAAATTTAAAAAAAATCCAAAAACATTGAAAATCAAAAATGAGTTTTCATGGTGTGAAAAAGAAGAAATGATAGTACATCAGCAAGTTAGACTGTCACACTCGAAATGAATTGAATTGCATAAGTGTGATAGCAGCTTCATCATATGATGTACCAGTAGGCAAAAGCATGAAATAATCAACTTACCAAAGTGATATAAACATAAATGCACTGAGTATGAGTGGGGAACACATCAGTGGTGTATGGTTTAATGACCTTAAATCTTGCGTTGATAGATTGCCAAAATCTGAAGTTTTGGGTCTTTATACTGTTATTTCATCTGGGGATATCAGGGGTGTCCTTCTACTGCATCCAGATACATGCTGACCTAGACACACCTCGGATATCTTAAAAAAGCTAAAAATGCCAAAACCCTGAAAATGAAAAAGCTCTCATAGAGAGTCATTCAATAAGTGCAAAATGCACAAATCGTACCAAAAAATGGTATTTGTCTTAGCCCTCGTTAGATATTTTGGTCTCTCTGCTGTACGGAAGTACTGACCTGTTCACCAATTATCTAAACGTTGAAAAACAAAACGGATGAATTCAGTATACTCACCTACTACGATGAATCTTTGTGCATACCTTGATCGCGGGGGTATATCCTGAAGTGGGACACACTAATATTTTAGATATAATATTACCTTAACGTATCATACGGTAATGGTACTTGAAATGTTCATGCATTTTGTTTAGGTGGACAAACATACTGGTAATCGTCTTAAACTGCTTTTCATGAAAAATTAACTAAAGAATTAACTAATGGTGTGAAACAGTTTGATTTTGCTGATATGATCTTCTTGCACATGATACTCACAAAAAGAAATATTGTAAATTTTTTTTGAGTTTAGTTTAGTTAGTTCAGTATGTGTTGAAAAATATCAAAAATACCAAAAAGATTTCCTTTTAAAAGATCTCCCATTTTGAACTGACAGGTAGTTGTTTTTGCAAACAAAGATAAAATATTGGTTTATCTTTAACTGTGAAAAAGGCTAATGGTTTTTCGAGATACTTGCTTGTGTTGCTAAACAGATTGATGCAGTTATCAAAATGAAGTGCATAATACAAGTAAAGTGCAGTTTGAGAGTGAAGTGAAGAATGTGTGAAGATGCATGGTAGGATCCTTCTACTACATTGCAGAAAGAGAGAGAGATATGGAAGAGATTTGAAGATACTTGCTTAACCAAAGATTGCTAGTTCGCTGATCTACAACGAATGAAAGTTTTGGAGATTGGAAGCATCAGCTAAGGGGGAGTTTGTTGATGTCAGAAACTGTGTAGCTGACGCTATCCAAAGACCAAAAGACTGCAAGATGTTTGAAGACAAAGTTACACTATGAAGCTATTGTCAAGGGGGAGTTTGTTGGTGCATGTTTTGTGACAACAGCTTAATAGTTTGATTATTTAGTCTTTGGATATTTTGTATTGGGCTTAGCATTATTGGTTAGGGAGTTAATCAGTGTAATGGGCTTGGAGAATGGCCTGGCCCAGACCAAAGCCCATGTGCAAACCTTGTCCTATATAAACAAGGCTTGGCATAAGGGTTTAGGTTAGCAAGTTTGGGGAGTTAGAGAAATCTATAGAGAGTGGCTAGGAGATTTCTTGTGGGTCTTGAATTGATTGTAAACATCGTGTTGGATAATCAATAGAAGACCGGATTGAAAGTGTCTCGTGTTCTAGATTCTGTTTCTACCGTTTTCTGTGAAATCTGATCTAGAGGATTCCGCACTCTAGGTTAGATCGACGATTCTGTTACGATCCATACGGCTCACAGGACCTACATCGACCACATTTTTTATTAACTCGGACTCATGATCAGTATCGGACGACGTGAAAGTGACATCTATACTTTCTGGCAAATTAACTGACGACTTAGACTCCCACTGTAAGTTCGTTGCCTTTTTACTCTTTCAGAATTAGCATTTCGCGGAGAATATGCATTTTCAACAGGAGGCGGACATTTGTTATAAACCACACTTGATTTCTTACCAGATGTATTCACTTTATCATCTTCTTTTCTCACATATTTTTCTTCTTTCGAAGTCTTCTCTTCTTCAAATGTCTTCAATTTTTCCATTATGGGGTAAATCCTATCAACAACAAAAGTAGAACATGAGTAACTTTTTAATAAATTGTTAACTCTTTCAGTTTCAATTCTTTGTGTTACCAATTTCAATTCAAGCTGAGCACACTTCTCTGTGTAGTAGTTGACATCGTCAAGCTGTCTCATGTAAGCTCCTTTGAGTGTATTCATTGCTACAGCTTGTTCACTGCTTGATTCATTGTACTTATTCATCTCTCTGTTCAAAGTATCATATGATTCTTTCAGCCTTTTTATGTTGTGCATCAAATCATTGTTCTGCATTATCAGAGAGTCACAATTCATACACTTTTCAGCAACCTTGACTACCTCATCATCTGTTTTGATTTCAAATGCTGGAACTTCTTTAACTACTCTCACTTGAACTTCTTCTGCAACTTCTTTCTTTTTCTTAACTTCACCATTTAAACGTTTTCTGACTTTTTCTGCCCAATATTCATCAGTATAATCATTAATCACATGAGCAACATAACACTCGTTCTCCATGTTTTGATTTTCAAATGTTCACAAACAAAAACTTCAAACGAACTGGTTCACCTCGTGAAATACCTATATATGCAAATTCCTAATTATTCAAGCTAATTTGACTGTTCCAAATTCAACACATGGGTCTGAATACAAACTGATCTAGAAAATGGGCCTGCTACAAATCTTCAGATGGACTCCACTGTATTATGTGAATGGGCTCAAACTACTTAACGATGGGCTTGTGTTTGTTTATACATGAATGAGCTGACAAAGCCAAGTATATCACATGTAAAACTCAATTGAAATGGCCGACAAACTTTTAACTTCTAAATTCTCATTGGGCCGCTGAATTAATGGACCTGTTAACAAGATTTGTCCAACAAAAACCACTAAGCCGACAACTTTAATTGTTCAACAAAACTGATTGGGTCTTTCCTTTTAAAATCACATAAGCTGACTGAATACTTCACATGCAATTCTTGGACTAAACAATCCCTATAACCAATATTGATTTATTGGACCGACCTTATAACATGGCCGACATTATTTGAATCTCAGTTCAATTGAACAGCTTTATCACATACAATCACGTGTAAACTTGGATAATCAATTTCAATAATAGTTGTCACATGCAATCTGATTCCTTTATTGAACTTGGCCGACAACAATTAATATCAAATCAATTCTATTGGACCTCATTTTCACTAGGCCGACATCTTTCAAACGAGATTGCTACTTGAAACGAGATTGCCTAGTTTAAATGAAACCCTCAAATGGAATTCGATCCTCAAACGAGATTAACAATCAGTTCAAACGGAATTCAGTCCTCAAACGAGATTAACAATCAGTTCAAACGGAATTCAGTCCTCAAATGAGATTATCCCAATGTTTCAAACGGAATTCGTGTTTCAAACGAAATCTCTCACAAATTTCAAACGGAATATGATATTTTGTGCAAACTCAAACGAGATCAGCAAGTAATCTCAAACGAAATCATGATTATGTCATACTTTCGGTCAGATTTTGGTCCAATTGGTCAAGCAAATGGTCGAATTTTGATCTGAAACTTTCAAGGGTTTGTTAAAACAACATTACGCACATGATATGTGAAAATCAGCCGTTTTTAACCGTGAAAAGTTGTTTAATTGTGAAAGAAGGTGTAGAAATCAGAAAAAAATGAAGCTAAATTGGTATGAACTCTTCCTCCTGAGCTCTGATACCACTTGTAGGATCGTTTTCAGACCCGAACGAGTCGATCAGAAGAGTTTATCTCAATACGAGTGGCGGAAACAAACGTATCGATTTCAATTCAGCTAGATTCACACTTAAAACTGTCCGTATATTGATTTCAGAATGATTTACAGTGTGTGGACACTTCGGCAGCACTTCGTTGCTCTGACCGGAATTATTACAAATGAAATGGCACATGAGGGTATTTATAGGGTGAATGATTTAGTTTGAAAGTGGCATGGCACTCCTCAAACGAAATTATAACTTCTAATTTCGTTTGAACATGTCACACATGTCATTTTCAAACTAAATTAGCTCAATCACATCTAAATCCTACCCTATTTCTCGTATTACGTGCCCTAATCTGTCTAAGTACAAACAAGACTCGATACAAGACGAAGTCGACAGACGTATGCACCAACAGCATCAAGTAGACTTTTACTTACATAGTATACCGGATGTTGAGAGCCTTCATGATCCTTAACTAGGACCGCACTTACTGCTTTAGCTAAAACAGCTAAGTATAAGGATAATGATTCTCCATTTTCTGGTTTCATTAGGGCTGGTGCTGAAGATAGATAATCCTTAAGAGCCTTGAGTGCAGCTTCATGCTTATCAGTCCACTCAAACTTCTTATTCTTCCTCAATATGTCTTACCTGTCTTGAGCAATTTGTCTACCTCTTCTTGGATAAAGACATTTCTTTCGGGTGCAAATTTCCTCCTTTTTTGGTGTATTGGCTTGAAAGACCTGTTAATACCAAGTTTGTGAGTAATAACATCCTTAGATATACCTGTCATGTCTTCATGTTTCCAAGCAAAGGTAGTTTTTCTTCTTTTCAAGAAGGATATTAAATCCTGCTCAATACTGTCAAGGATCCCGGATCCTATAAAAATTTTGGATTCAGGATCCTCAGTGTTCAATAGAATATCCTTGACATCTTGCTCTCTTGCCTCCATGATGTCTTGCTCCTTGGAGGCTGGTTTCATTGAAGAAGTGTAACAGTTCTTTGCCTCCTGCTGATCACTCTCTATCTTCACCACACCCCATGGAGTTGGGAGCTTGACATATTGATGATATGTTAAGGGGACTGCCTTCATATCGTGTATCCATGGCCTGCCAAGTATAACATTACAGCAAGATAAGCAATCAATAACACATAATTTTTTAACAGAATTCACTCCCTCTATATAAATAGGAAGTTTGATGTCCCCCAATGTATTTTTTGTTTCTCCGCTGAATCCCACAAGGACAGATGATCTTGGAACAATCTCGGATTCAGGGATATTCATTCTTTTGAGGACATCCAACTGGATTATGTTCACCGAGCTTCCCCCGTCAATGAGAATCATGCGAACAAAATGGTTAGATATAAATAATGTAATGACTAAACCGTCGTGATGAGGATCCTGTATGTCTACGCGGTCATCCTCATCAAAGGATATCACTTTTTGCTGGGTAAGAATGGAAGTTCGAACAGGTATGTCCCCATTCTCCATCTTTGTTTCCTTTGCATGTCTCTTAGCTGCTGAGAATGAAGTCCCACAGATATCAGAACCTCCAGAGATGAAGTGGATGGTTTGAGCATCAACTGGTGGTGGAGGAGCTTTTTCAGGAATTTTCTCAGAATCCTGGATCCTTGACTTTTTCCTTCCAAGCAATTCCTTCAAGTATCCTTTGCTCAAAAGATAACCTATCTCATTCCTTAATGCTATGCACTCATCCGTGAGATAACCAAAATCCTCATGGTAAGCACACCATTTCGATTTGTCTTTGGTAGTAGGCGGTTTGTCATTCTTCCTTGGCCACCTAGCCTTGTCACCTAAATTATGCATAGCAAAGATTAGTTCACTATTATCAGCAGAAAAACAATATTCGGAAATAGGAGGATAATCCTCATCATCTTCCTCTTGTTCCACAACATGCACATTCTGTTTGTCATGCTTGGAGTATTGCTTGGATCAGTTATTCTTGAAATAGGATCCTTGTTTGTCCTGTTTTGAGGATCCTGACAACCTCTCCTGGATCCTTTTGTCATCCTCTAAACGGATGAACCTAAGGGCCCTGTTCCTTACCTCATCTAGGTTCCTGCAAGGTGCCATAACAAGATCATCATAGAACTGAGAATCTTTAAGTAAACCCATTTTAAAAGCCTCTACAACTGTAGCAATATCTAAGTTAGGGATTTCTAAGGATTCTCTACTAAATTTAGTTATATAGTCCCTTAATGATTCATTTTGACCTTGTGTTACCCTATATAGATCACTAGTTAATCGTTCAAATCTCCTACTACATGAAAATTGGCTATTAAATAAATTAACTAGATTAGCAAATGATGTAATAGAGTAAGGGGGGAGACTTAGCAGCCATTTAAGAGTTGATCCTGTTAGTGTGGATCTGAAACCCTTGCATAGACATGCTTCTTTCGACCTCTCAGGAATGGGATTGATCTCCATTCCCTCCCTGTATTGAGCTACATGCTCTTCTGGATCAGTTGTGCCATCATAGAGCTTCATGTTTGGTGTTTGAAACCTCTTCGGTATCTCTGCATCACATATAGGTGGTGCAAAACGAGGTATCCTGTGAATCCCATCCGGAATCTCAGGAATGGGCTTAACCACTCTTGGGACACCGGATATCATATCCTCTAGTTTTTGCAACTCCCTTGCCATAGCTTGGTTGATTCACGGTTCCTGCACAAAGCCATGGTTAGCATTATAAGAAGTATTTAAAGTGTTACCTCCTGATGGATTCAAGGTTGGGATTCCTGATGTGAATCCAAACTGTTGTGATTCTGACATGATTGAGGGACCAGATGAAGCAATAGTTTGCATGGGAATGAAGTCTCCCACATGAATTTCTGAACTTCTGGGTTGTACACTCCTTAAGGATCCTTGATCCTGAAAGATGTTGGATCCTTGATACATCGAAGCTGGAGGTCTTGGAGGATACTCCATGGATCCGTGAGCCTGGGATGAGGATCCCTTAACCTGAGATGAGGATCCTGGATACTGAGAGTAGGATCCTTGAACTGACTGCGTCCCCATGTATCCTCCAGAACTAGAGAAGGATCCTTGATGCTGGAAAGAGGATCCTTGAGGCTGAAGAGAGGATTCTGAAGGTTGGAAGTAGGATCCTAGAGCCTGTGTCATCATCGATGATCCATAATGCATACTTGATGATCCACCTTGGTACTGGACGCCTGATGCTGCAGAATGTTGGGTAGTTGTGGCTGGAGTATCGAAATTTAGTTATCTCGGCACCAATGGAGAGTGATCCTCCGCTGATCTCTTCAATTTCTTGATTTCATCAATTTCTCGAAGGATCCTGTCATTAGTTTTGTCCTGCTGCTGCATGTAATCCTTTATCTGCAACATCAAAGAATAAAGATCGTTGTTAGTAGGACCAGAAGTAACAGCAGTAGTTGATTTTGAGAAAACGGGGGTTGGCTTCTTCGCAGCATTCTCAGCATTCTTCTGGGATACAGAAGGAACAGGAGGCAAAGGTGGAATGCCCTGTGAAGAGGTGACCGCCGGCATGGAGCTTGAAGTGTTCTTCGCGTGAGAAGCCATGTGGTTGAAGGTAATGAACAGAAATGAATGAAATGAACAAAATTTTCAGATATGAAGCACTGATTGCCCCACGGTGGGCGCCAAACTGTTTTGTTCAAAAATCACACAAGGATAATGTAACCAAATCTGATTTTTGTGAGGTTAGATGCTTGGTTAATTGAACAAATGTATGAACAAATAGCAAATGAAATCAACGATGAACACCGAGATTTATACGAGGAAAAAGCCCTGGTCAATGAATAATCTCCGGCATAAAAAACCTCGGGTGATGGTAACTACCGATCAACAACTATATTGCATAAAAAAGAATACAACTTTGGATGATAACAAGCTCAATACAATGAATTCTAAAGTGAAAGTGTGTGTGATCACCAATGTTGATTAGAGAATTCGAATACAGGGTGTTGTGTAACTAAAAATGAGCTTATTACCCCGTTAAAAGATAGAAAATATCAAGTAACAAACTTTCCGAAAAATGTGCAAGTCACCCATGTTCCCCAAAACGGTTATTTTTCATCAAGCACGTGCCTATATGAAGCATATTCTACGAGATTCCAGCAAAGACTAAGTCTATGTCGTCCATTACCTGTGTATAAGCATTAAAAACATGACAATTGTTAAAAGCATAAACAATAGTAAGGATCCTGGATCCTCAGACTCCCTGCTTTATCCGTTAAGGATCCGTGATCCATGCCCAGTCTCAGGATAGATAATCCTTAGCATAAAATCCATGCCCTAACATTCGTCATCATAGAACGTGTAATTATCCTCCAACGGTGGTGGCACTTGATGATATTCTGAACCAATACCCTTTTGTTCTTTTCAGAATCTTTTTCAACTGGTGTGATGTTGAAAATATGTTCGAGAATATACAAAGAATTATGATAACTTTGAAGTTTTTTAACAATATTTTCTTTTTCAGCTAATTCTTGTTTTAGTTTAGCAACTTCATCAATACATTGATTTAATTCTCATTGCTTTCCTTCATATCTGGCCTCTACAAGTCATGTTGTTTCTAAACATTTTGACAATCTTCAGTCCATACTTTTGACTTGTCTTTTCAAAGTTTCATAAGCTTCTTTTATGTTATGATTTGCTAATTTTATGCTATCATATTCTTTTTTCATTTCTTGGATAGCATTTTTACTTTGAAAACATTTTTCACAATCTGCTGAACACTTTTGCTTTAATAATTCATTTTCTTTTTCAAGAATATTACATTTTAATGTCAACTCCTCTATTTTTTCTTTCAAAATCTTTTCATTTTTAGAAAATTCACTGTTTCTGGATTTTAACGCTTTATCCTTATTAACACAGTTAGTGCATGATATTATGTCTTTCCCGCATTGTGTTTCATTTTTATTCATTTTATTGTCCTGATTTGACACTTTGGTGAACTTACCTTGATCTTCACCATTGTTTGTTCTGCTGGTATCTCCTTTGTATTAGGTGTCTTCTTCAATCTTTCTGTCAATTGTTCCATACTTTTTATACTTCCCATAAACACCTTTTCCCTATACTCCTCTAATCTTTTAACATATTCAATATCTCCTTTTTCCTTTGAATATTGCTTTCTAGCAGTAGGTATGGTTGCTACTACAACTTCAAAGTCTATTGTCTTAGGATCTATAGCAGGATTCCCATAAGGATCTATATAACAATTTCTCTGCATATCCCATATTTTTGGGATCTCGTGCTTCCTTCCAGATTTCCTCAATTTATTCAACTCCATACAAGCAATTTCCCTCTCCCGATTAAACATTTTTCTTAAACCTTTTTTTTAAACACAATTACCAATCACTAATTGTCCTATGTAACGAATTAACAACCTATAATCGAACAAGACAGTTCGTGACAGATGTATACAATCTAAACGTTCGAAACTTCAATCTGAAATATACCACCCAGAATCAACCGTCGTAAAATATCAAACAATCACCTGCAAACAAATACCAAACAATCAATTAGAACAATTTTGAAAATCAAAATACTTGACACACCAAGTTCACACGGATGGGGAATGATGTGAGTTCGCGCGAATGTCTAAAGATTAACTTGTGCGGATTAACTTTGATAACCACAACCCTAAAACTTGATTCGTGCGAATATAGAACCAAAGTCTATGCGGATAAACAAGAATAGTTGCGGATGGGGAATTATGTGCGGATGTGATATTTCTAAATCTGTAACAAAAAAACTCTAGACAACAGTTTTAGACTCGTGCGGATGTACTGATTTGAACCGTGCGGATCAAGTCAAGTGTCCTTGTCTTTGATCCTTGAATAAAACCACTTTCAATCCATGCGAATCTACGCTATCAAAACTGTTTTCAATAATCAAGCTTCGTGCAAATATGGCCAAGGGATTCTTGATCCATTCAAATGTATAAAGACACAATCCAATCAGTTCTTGATCCGTGAATGTGCAATGATTTCCTGGTTACCTCGGTCCGTGCGAATCTGCAATGTAGTTTATTCGTGTAACCTGTTAATAAACTGATCCGTAACAACTGTTAATCCCTGATTCGATCAAATCAAGAATGAATAGGTTCATGTAAAGTCCTGATCCGGGATAACCTTTAGTTTCCAGATCCATGTATAATGTGTGTTCCCGATCCGTGCGGATGTAAAAAAAATTACCTAGATCCGTAAAAATGTATTCTTGTGGATTCGTGTATGATGTTCCTAGGTTCGTGCGAGCCCAGAAAATATCCTTGATTCGTAGGTTAAGTTGATTCTTTTGAACTGATTTGTGCGAACAGACTAGTATATCCGCAACAATCCAAGATCCGTAACAATTCCAGATCCGTAACAATTCCAGATCCGTGATAATTCTGCAACAAACAACAACTAGTTCACACGGATGGAGTTTAGATGGGTTCGTTCGGATCTAGACAACACCTGATTTGTACGAATGCATTAAAGGTATATCCGTGATAACTATTCAATCCAGTTTCGTGATTAAATATCCTTGATTCGTGACTAGGTTGTTTCTCGATTCGTTCGAACTGATGTAGTCTCAGATCCGTACGAATCTAACCTGCAATCCTTGATCCGCAAAATATGCTTACCTTGATTAGTACAAATCAAGTTGATTCGTTCAAACTTATGTAGATCCGTATGACAGTATTATTCCTTGATCCGTATGAATGTATTCAGTGCGCAAACAGTTGATTCGTTATGAAATACCTTGATCTGTGTGACCTAGATTCTTATGAAACCTGGATCCGTATGAAAAAACCTTGGTTCGTAATTACCTTGTACTCTTGATTCGTACGAGTCAAGAATTTTTCTTGATCCGTTCAAACTCAAACAGCGCGCAAACAGATCCGATTCGTCATGTTTTTCATAAAATTGTACAAGATTTCATTTGAATTCAGACTTAAAACTTTGTAGGGTTGTTAAAAACACATTTTTGCACAACATATCCAAATTTTAGCCGATTCTAACCGTTAAATTCTTCGTAAATCTGAGTTTTAAGATTCAAAAAAATGAAGAATATGAGTAGAAGAAGAAATATGAAGAATTTGATGAAATTCAGCTCCGATTTTGATGAAATTGCTTGAATTCTTGTATCTTCTATCCATGCAATCGATCTCCCGCTCTGATATAACTTGTATGTTCGATTCTGAATTGATTTTGTAACTCCGATGACTGCGTAGATCTCGTATCACGTGCGAAATCCATGTACGAGAGTGGATCAGACAAGAACAAGCTATAAAATGTTGATTTCTATTGAAGATCTGAAAGTTTACAACCTTGAAATCAAATGAGCTCTCTAACTTTCCAAAGGCTCCAATAGTTCTAAAATGAACAAGACACTCCTCTATTTATAGGCCTTGTACCTCTCCAACATACAAGCTCCATTCGTGAGGATGAACTTTCGTGAGGATGGACTTTCGTGAGGACGGAATCTAAACTAAGGATGGACATTATTTTCCATATTTTAACACCTCTAAACCTTGTCTTGAACATTTCTCAGCTATGATACGTGATTGACGGAAGCGATAGACATAGGTACTCACATCGTCCAATTAAAAGACAAGTATAAACTTAATAAATAACAGAGTTAATTACACAGATGGACCCTATGGTTATAGCTAGTTTTACCTTTAGATACTAACTTTTTTTAACAGGTTTAGGTTTTATGGTTTCAATTTTGTAACACCTTTGGGTACTAACACCAAAATTAGTTAATTTTATCAGTATAATGACTAAAATACCCTTCCATTTTTTTAATTTTATCAATGTAACACCGTTGGGTACTAACACCTAATTTTATTTAAGTTTAAATCAATTTTACAAAATCTATTTATTTTTTTTTATTTTCACCTTTTTATTATATCTCTTACTTAACATAAAATCTATTTTTTTTTTTTTCATCTTTTTATTAAATTTCTTATTTAACATAAAATTAAGGGATCATGGGAGATATGTTTCCTGTTTTAATGATGATTTATGTTTATCTAACTATTTTGAAAATATTATCCATTAAAATTATAACAGATTTCGAAAAATTTTAATAGAACACTACTAGAAATTACACATATCTTGACACGCGAACATTGACACACGCTCATTTTATGACATTCAAGAGTATGTGTCAAGAAATAAATGTCATGGTTTACAAAATCCAATAGAATTATGACGTTCTTTTTTGTGTGTCATTTTTATAGTGTCATAACAAAAAAATCAAGATTTATCTTGACATGCGAACAATGACACACGCTCATTTTATGACACTCGAAAGCATGTGTCAAGAAAAAATGGCATGGTTTTACAAAATTCAATAAATTTATGACACTCATTTTTGTGTGTCATCTTTTTAGCATCGTAAAAAATAATATTATGACACTCTTTTTTGTGTCATCTTTTTAGAAATTTCATGTTATATTTTATAAATTAAATTTCTCAATTAATCTAATTGATAAACCTGACCTCAATTAATTTAATCTCTAAACCTGATCTCAATTAATTTAATCGATAAACCTGATCTCTCATAATACCCGTTCAGTTCCCACGTACTCTCAAAAAAGCCTAACTCCCCGATCAAACTCTCCCACACACAACGACGCTAGGATTCCGTGATTATGACTATCCAAAACAACAACGTTCTATATCCAATGACCAACGAACAATTAAACAATGTAATTCCCACCCGATCGAACTGTGAAATTCTAAACAATGAAACCATGAAATCGCAAATAGTGAAAAATGTGTGAATTAATTGTGGTGTGTGAACACACAAGCTTTACACTTCTCGCTAGATCTCATGTAGGGGAAAATATAGTTGAATTTTCGAGTTGAATTTTAATCCCAAATTTAAGAAGTTTTGATATAATAGTTGTAATGTCTTTTTCATTTGATTTGATGTTAGTTTCTTACAATTATGTTTATACAATTAGGGTATGTTTGGTATGGGTTAATGGAATGGACGAGGTAATGGAATGGACAAATGAATGAAATAGATCATTACCATTCCATAGTTTTGTTTGGTTACCATGTGGGAATGGAATGAATCACTTCCTTGTCTTGTTTGGTAGGCAGGAAGAGGAAGAAAGACGAAAGATTAAATTGGCGATGGGTGGCGGTTGTGGGTGGTGGCGTGGGTAGCGGTGGCGGGTGGTGCGCCGACAACGATGGGTGGCGGCCGGTGGTGGCAGCAGTCAATGGCGGAGGGTGGTAGCGGTGGCGTCGGGTGGCTGTGGTCGGCAGTGGCGAGGGGCGCCGACGGTGGTTGGGGGTGGTGGTGGCGTTGATCGGCGGTGGCACTGGTGGTTGGTAAAGGTGGCAGGTGTCGGTGGCGGCGGTCGGTGGTTGGCAACGACAGTGGTGGTCGGTGGTGGTCGACGATGGTAGCGGGTAACGGTGATGGTGGGTGGTGGCGGTGGTGGTCAGCGGTGAAGGGTGTACCGGAATTGGCGAGTGGTGACGACAATAGTGATTGGTGAAGGTGGAGGAAACAATAGGTGGTGGTCGCTTAGCGACGATGGGTGGATGGGTGGCGAGGGTTGATGATCAACGGTGGTGGTTGCCCGCGATGGTGGTTAGGGTGGTAGTGGTGGTCGACGGCGGTAGCGGGTGGTGGTCACTTAGCGACAATATCTTTATTTTTTAATGTTTAAACCTATTAAAACTGAAAGTGTTTTACTTTACTTTTTTTAGGTGTGCAAAAAACCGAATTAACTTAATTAACCGACAAAACCGAACCGAAAAACCGAACCAAATAAAAATCCGGTGGGTGGGTTAATGGTTTTTTAGAAAACCGAAAGTAGCGGGTCGGTTATGGTTATCATTTTTTCCATACCCACCATAACCGAACCGAACCGAACCGACATGTAATAAATCTTTGTAGGATTTAGGACTTTTCACCATATTTTTAATATTTGATGTTTTTGACTGAAGATTTTTAGTACTTATGGGTTTTTCATATGATTTTGTGGGTTCGGTTGAATGTTTATTTGAATTTATGAAATGTATCATATCACTTTATTTCAATATTCGATAATAATTGGTATTAATATTATAGATTATATGTATTTTTTAATACTATGTAATATACTAATATATACAAATATGCAATAACAATTTAATCCATGTTAAAAAAATAAGCTATTTTTAGCTAAGCTAAATACACGGTTAACCACCCATAACCGACCCGCTATAACCATCAAAACTGAATAACCATAACCACTGTAACCGATCGGTTATGGTTATGGTTATCCAATAACCGACATCGTGGTTATGGTTATGGTTTTTGGTCAAAACCGGCCCAAATCGACCCATACACACCCCTTCTTTTTATATTTTTCACCCACCTGCAAATCATGTATAAAGTCCCATAAATGATGAAATCTTTACAAGCTAAATGCATAAAATCAGTTGAAAACTTTCCAAAGATAGAATTCTATGATTATTTTGTTCAAAGATTTGACTTTTTTATTCTGTAAAAGTGTTTTTTTAACAACCAGCATAAAATCACTGAACCAAACGGAGTACTCCGAGATTAACCTGAGTCCACCACCAATTCCGGGGAAAACCCGGTAACCCACCTGCCCATAGGCACGACGGTGAAATTACCGGTAAAACCCGTTTTGCTCAAGGATCGAACCCAAGTTTCTCTAGGTCTCCTATCATTGCCTACCAGTGTCTCACTCTGCACCAAGTGGGAGTTGAACCTTATCTCCCAAAAGAAATGCAAGCCTTCATTGGCTATTCTGTAAAAGTATTGTTTTTTTTTTAATTATAATCAACTCAGTTAACTATTTATATAAATGTTTTTTAAAATGCACAATAATTGATTTTCGGGACAACTCAATTTAGCCTGACAAGTTTTGGTCATACTAAAAATGTAAAAAGACTTGTTACACAACTCTTCTGACGTGGCTCAACAAGATTTGATTTTCCCCATATTAATGCAGGTAGGTTCATGTTGTACATGGCTACTCGAGAAGCCTGGCTTGGTTTGTTGCTAACATGGGCCTTGCTGTGGGAAATTGCTTCAAAGAAAATAAAAAAAGTTTTGCCACAAGGTGTCACATTTGGTCTTGGTTGGGGAAAGGGTAGAGCAATACTCGGCTGCAGATATGGATGGCATTCGCGAAGATTGGTCGACTTATGCGGAGACCTCTATTGTTAAGTGAAGCTATATTTTAGGTGTTGATGAATGTATTGACAAACAATTTTTTTCTGTTAACGTTAACATATTTGTAATATACTTGACATATGATTATGTAATGGGTTGTTTTGGTATATATATGTGTATTTGTTTTATGATATAAATTTATTGTTTTTGATATTATATATGTATCCAGGGTAAATTAGTAATTTTATAAAAAAAACATTTTTTCAAACAATTAAAAGCATGACACATGTAAACGAATGTCATATGTATGTGTCATAAATGCTTGTCATGAACGCGTGTCATTAAAAAGTGTCATAAAATGAGTGTCATGAATGTGTGTCATTAAAAAGTGTCATAAAATGAGTGTCATGAATGCGTGTCATTAAATGTGTGTCATAAATGTGTGTCATAAAAACATGACACGCAAATGCATTTCATGTTAATTTTATGACTCCTCAATCGACGACACGCTTTTGCGTGTCATAATTACCATTTTATGACGCACAATGTGCGTCAAGAAATTTGTATTTTCTACTAGTGGATAAAACTAGATCAAAATAGGAAAAAACACCCTTTGATCCTGAATTCATTCCAAAATAAGGAAATTTTTCAAATTTTATTAAGAATATTATGACGAACCCTAAAAAATAAAATAACATAGGGAAACCGAAAACTGAATTTTTTTATATCTTTATACAGATTTCAGAACAGTGATTAAAGTTTATCCGAATTCAAATTTCATGGTTTATCTGAAATTTTAAAGTTTATCCGAATTCGATATCATAAAACTATTTTCCAGATTTCATTCCAGTTTCATGGAAACAAACAGAACTAATTTATCAACATATGCTCTAACATATGCTCTGATATCACATGTTGATCAATTATGTATAAACATAATGGAAAACATATAGAAATACCTGTAATAGCAGACAGGCCAGCAGAGAATCCAGTCAGAGACGCATCCATTGAGTTCGACATAGTTGTCAGGATGATCTGGTTCCTCCTTAGGGTGTAAGTTCTTGATGGTGAAACGAATTCAAGGGTAGAATTAGAATGGAGAGAGAGGAGTAAAGGGCGATTTTGATGATGTTATGATTAGTGTCTAACTCTTAACCTCTCTAATCATCTCCTTATATATACACCCAAGAGGAAACCTAATTACTTAATAAGGGTAATATGGTCCATCAACAATTACCAACTAAATATATAATAGGTATAATATATTTTGATATATATAATATAAATGATTATAATGGCTACATAGTTAAATATAATACAATAATTATACTTAATCTTACACAGTTTTCTCTCGAAGCTTCTTATTCACAGCTCTCGTCAAAAGGCGCTATTTGATAATGTCTAGTCTAGCAAAACCCCCGCAAACCAGAGTGAAGATTCAAATATTTATCATACATTCATTCGCGAAGGTACTCCTAATGAACTGAAGACCATATTAACAGGTCTTCCAACTTGCAAAAAAGGCATATCTTATCTACGTAAAATTTTTGAAATGATACCCTTATTTAGTATATATAAATGTGTGTATATGTATATATTATATTTATAAATTTATAATTATTTTTATTTAAAGATAAAAATAAGAATAGATGGGTGAATTGCCAAATCGTCCATCAAGTTTAAGAATTGTCAATTTTCCATGAGTTAACGAGACATTTTAACTGGGTTAATGATTTGGAGAAATGACAAAAAAAAAAAAAAAAAAAAAAACATTAGGGTCCAGTTACAAAAAGTTTCAATTTTGGATGGAAGTGGCAAAAAATGCCCAAACCTCAGGGAGATTTTGGCAATTAACCCTTGACAATGTATAATTTTTATTTATATTGATATTCAAGTATTTTGTTAGGAAGTTTAGTGATATTTGACATATATATAGATATAGAGAGAGAAAGAGAGAGAAAGTGTATTGTACAAAATGGCTTAACGTACGCTAAGTACGCGATGTGAAATCGCATATTATAAAATAGCATAGATGAAATCGCATGTGATAGTTTTGATGAAATCTCATGATGGTTTTTTGTAACAATTTCGCATGTGATAATTCTGATGAAATCGCATGTTGTTTTTTTGTAACAATTTCGCATGTGGTAATTTTGTTGAAATCGCATGTTAAAAAACCAACATGCGAAATTGTTACAAAAAACCAACATGCGATTTCAATATGGGATGAAGATCTGACGGCTGAGATGATCGCGCACGTAATGTAGGATAAGGTCTCTTGTACGTTAACCTAACTCTATTTATATATATATATAGGACAAAGATAAATTAGGAACCACCCTTTATTGCGAGAACCGCGAGAACCAGTGTGAACACAAACAGTAATTCTAAAAAACCAACATGCGAAATTGTTACAAAAAACCAACATGCGATTTCAATATGGGATGAAGATCTGACGGCTGAGATGATCGCGCACGTAATGTAGGATAAGGTCTCTTGTACGTTAACCTAACTCTATTTATATATATATAGGACAAAGATCAGTTAGGAACCACCCTTTATTGCGAGAACCAGTGTGAACACAAACAGTAATTCCTAAAAAATCTAAAAAACACCCAATTTTTTATTTTATTTATTTACTATTTTTTTTGTAAAAATCGTTATATTTTGTTAATAACAAAAATAAAAAAAAATCGAGTAACAGTTATCCATGCACATGTGCATATGTATCATTTCTTTGTCAAATTCCGTAATTCATTACAAATAATAGTCAATTGCACTTTCATTTACACTACCACGTGTAATACACTACTTTTTACGTTAACAATATTAGAAATGCACATGTGCATCTATATATATCAACATGAAATAAGGTGTTTTGGTACACTACTTTCTCTTTCATCTATCATTCCATCCATAATACACAAGCATGCACATGTGCATTTTTGTCATTTCTTTGACAAATTCTGTAATTCATTACACATATTAGACAATTGCACTTTCATTTACACTACCATATGTAATACACTACTTTTTACATTACCAATATTAGAAATGCACATGTGCATTTATATGTATCAACATGAAATAAGGTGTTTTGGTACACTACTTTGAATACACTTTCCCTTTCATCTATCATACCATCCATAATACACTACCATTACCTCCTACCATCCATAATACAATACCAATACCTCCTACCATCCATAATACAATACCATTAACAATATTTTCACTATATTACATGTATGTAAACAGTATTTATACCATCCAATCAACATATTACATCATAAATTGACAACTATAACCAAACCATCAACCACTAGATATAACTAACCAAAAAACATGTATATGGGCCTACTTCTCCATTCAAAATCACAAACTTTTTGTACCAAAACACGTTATATCATGGTTATACCTAATGATGCACATGTGCATTTTGAATATTGGTAATGTAAAAAGTAGTGTATTACTAATGGTATTGTAAATTAAGGTGCAATTGTCTATTCCTGATAACGTATTACCGAATTTGTTGAAGTAATGATACATATGCACATGTGCATGGATAACTGTTACTCGAAAAAAAAATTTATGGTAACGAAATATAGCGATTTTTTTTAAATATTAAAAAAAAATTGAGTGTTTTTTTTATTTTTTTTTA
This sequence comes from Helianthus tuberosus, assembly GCA_030545235.1. Classification (NCBI taxonomy): domain Eukaryota; kingdom Viridiplantae; phylum Streptophyta; class Magnoliopsida; order Asterales; family Asteraceae; genus Helianthus; species Helianthus tuberosus. The sequence continues at coordinate 57,752,809 of CM060429.1, read as the reverse complement.
GATTTTATTTTGTGTTCACATTGGTTCTCGCGGTTCTCGCATGAACCTTACCCTGTATAGGACAAAGATCCATATATATATATATATATATAAGGGAAGGCTAGACAGAAAACTCTTAAATTTTTAGAAAACTCTGGAAACTCAAATCTCCCCCCATTTTTACCCAACCTCCCGACATTTTTTTTTTTTTGAAAAAAATAACACATGTAATATACATGTTTTAAAGTGTTTTGGGCCAAAAAAAAACAAAAAAACGCCGAAGGGGTTTTTTTTTTAAAAAATAAACAAATTTCAGCAATGTCCGGTTGCCTAACATGTGTTAGGCACAAAAGACAGAAATTGCTGAATTTTTTTTTTAAATCATTCCTTCGGCGCTTTTTTGATTTTTTTGGCCCAAAACTCTTAAAAACATGTATATTACATGTGTTATTTTTTTCAAAAAAAAAAATGTCGGGAGGTTGGGTTTTCTAGGGTTTTCTATATATATAGGGTTTTCTATATATATAGGGTTTTCTATATAGCCTTGCCCTATATATATACGGATCTTTGTCCTATACAGGGTAAGGTTCATGCGAGAACCACCCTTATTGCGAGAACCGCGAAAACCACTATGAACACAAAAAAATACCTAAAAGAATCCAAAAAACACACAAATTTTTTTTAGTATTTTTCTAAAAAAATCACTATATTTCGTTTCCAAATTTTTTTTTTCGAGTAACAGTTATGGATGCATATGTGCATATGTATCATTTCTTGGACAAATTCGGTAATATATTACCAGTAGTAGAAAAATGCACTTCCATTTACATTACCATCCGCAATACACTACTTTTTATATTACCAATATTAAGAATGCACATGTGCATCATTATGTATAACCATGATATAACGTATTATTTTGGTACAAAAAAGTTTGTGATGTTAAATGATGAAGTTTTGGTTAGTTATATCTAGTGGTTGATGGTTTGATTATATTTGTCACTTTATGATGTAATATGTTGTTTGGATGGTATAAAGGGTATTGATGTACATGTAATAAAGTGAAATATTGGTAATGGTATTGTATTATGGATGGTAGGAGGCAATGGTATTGTATTACGGATGGTAGGAGGTAATGGTAGTGTATTATGGATGGTATGATAGATGAAAGAGAAAGCGAATTCAAAGTGGTGTACCAAAACACGATATAACATGTTCATACATATAGATACACATGTGCATTTATAGTGTTGTTAATGTTATAACAACTTCATACGTATAGATGCACATGTGCATTTCTAATATTGTTAATGTAAAAAGTAGTGTATTATAAATGGTAGTGTAAATGAAAGTGCAATTGCCTGATATTAGTAATGTATTAAGGAATTTGTCAAAGAAATGATACATATGCACATGTGCATGGATAATTGTTACTCGAAAATATTTTTTTTTGTGACGAAATATTGCGATTTTTAAAAAAAATATTAAAAAATTTTTTGAGTGTTTTTTGATTTTTTTAGTTATTTTTTGGTTGTGTTCACACTTGATTCTCGCAATAAAGGGTGGTTTCTAACGGATCCTTCTCCTATATATATATATAGTGGAGAGTTCAAATGAGAAGAAAAATTTTTGTACGAAGAAAAAAGAAGAAATTTCAATCAATAAAAATGCTTTATTTCACTTCATTTAATATAAGTATTTAACATTACTATAAGGGTACATTGGTAAATCTACATAGGTCATTAATTTGTAGTCTTCCTCTTTAATAGCTAACTACATTAAATTTTTTGTAACTTATCTTCAAAATATATATTTTTTCAAAAAAATAAAATAAAATAATTTAAAGTGTAGGATAAATTACGAGTTGTGTAGGAAAAATTACGAGTTGTGTAAGATAAATTTCAACATGTAGGATGAATTTCGAAATATGTAAGATAACTTTTGATGTGTGTAGGCAAAAAAAAGTTAGTGTGGAGGATACTAGTCTTTATGACTAATTAATTAGTCAAAAATGATAATAAATGAGATAAGTGAAAAAACTACTTAATGTTTTATAAAATTACCCTTTGTTCTTTTTCTTCTCAATTAAGTTTTTTTCTCAAATGAACATTCCCCATATAATATATATATATAGGGTCAGGACTTAGAGAAAACGGTGGAAAGTGTGAGAACGGTGAGAACAATTATGGATCGTCCGATCAAAACAATCTATGGAGTAGATTGGCGCGGTGGCGTTTTCGTAAATAACACGAATTCTATTAAGTGGACGCGCTTCATTAAGGGTAAAAGGGTCTTTACACTTCTCTACCAAAACGCCAAACTAATGAATAAAACGCCATTACGGGCCAAAACACATCCATGTATAAACAAAACATCTCAGACATAAAAACACCCCCCCCCCCCGTACCTGAAACGCCATATTTTCTACTATACACCATTCATCTTACAAACGCCAAAAACCCCAAAACATCAAACACCCCTACTCAAAAACACCATATTTTACTGTATACCAATCATCTTAGAAAACGCCAAAACACTCAAACATCAAAGATTCCAAAAAATCGACGTTTCTTTCAGATACACTGTTTCCTCAGTAAAACGCCAAAAATAGCAAAGATCGTTTCTTGTATATTCAATATTGTTCTACGCGAAGTTTCGCAGAATGCATTCTTCCCTGAGGTGCTGTGGCTCAATAACATTTTGCTGCATGAGATGGACAAATCATAAACAAAAAGATGTTGGTGTCAGACTTATGTCATTTTTTGTATTTTGTTATTGATGAATATTATAATGGCATGAAGAGACGAATGACAATGATGAGTGGTTTAAAGATACATATTTAAACAAAAAAACTCACGTCATTTTGTCTTTCCAAACGGCCACAAAAACTCAAGCATGACAAAGTCAAACCGCCAGTGAACATGTTTCAAAGAAGAAAGAGACTGATGACAGTGAAGATTTGGAAGATGAATTGTTTCTATTTTTATTTTTTTAATTTTATTTTTCTGTTGTTTGTTATGTATTTTTCAGCTAAGAACAAAAAAATACATTATATTAATAAAACGCCAAACAGTCATAATGATTGTGAAACGCCATAATGCAGTAAAACGGAAAAAACTCCCAAACTATAATAAATGTAATTTGGAGAAGTATTATTAAAAGCTAAAAATGAAAAAAAAATGCCAAAAACTAGTTAAAGCCATTAAAAAACGCCAAACTTGGTGCCATTGTTGTTGTTGTTGGCTTGGTGCCATTGAGCAAAGAGATTTGGAAATTGAGCAGCCATCTGCTGCGCAATAATTTCTGCCAGTTCGGCAGTCGCTATCAGATTGTCGCGTCGAGGAGGCATTCTAAAAGAGGAAACATGAAAGGAAACGAGTGAGATGATTGGGTGAAAAGAATGAGGTGAAACAAAATCAACAAAAGCAAAGATGGTGGTCATTTGTCCGTATCACAAAGTAAACAAACGACACACAGTGACTAATCAAAGTAAATGGATAAAAAATAATGTATTGCGAAGACATGCTCGCCTATAAGTGAACACTCATCCCAAGAATTCCCAGGTAAGCACAACTGGTCTCGCATCTGATGAGATATATACGAAGTGCTTGCCTAGCCAGAAAACCCAGAATACAGGCATTCACTCTTCCAGTTTGCACGTGTTCACATTATTTAAAACCCAAAACGTTGACGAGATTTTGAAAATTTGAAGGCACAAGGCCAAAAATTTAGTCAAACTGGAAGGGTTCAAAACCTTACAATAAATCATCCAAAAACAGAAGATTGTTTTTCAAAAATCGTTTCGGAAAATTTGGTTTTTGTTTTGATAATCACCTAAGGATAGGTGATGTGCGTGTTTTAAGATCTAAACACAAGATAACTTGTGTTAGGGTCCTAGAAAGGTTATAGTCTAGGTCAAAGCATTACTAATAACCTAATTCCCTATAACCATTGGCTCTGATACCAACTCTTCTGTCACACCCAGACCACGTGTAACATACAAAACGTGGCGGAAAACGTCGGGGAGTGTTGTAACAGAATTAATTGTCTCATAACCATGGCATTCAAAGTTGTATTTTATTTATAAACATAAGAGTTACATTGTTTTAAACAGGAAATAAAGAGTTCAGAACATAATTAAACTAAGTCTATCTTCATTTTTATGTCTCTAAGGCACAGATCCGCCCTAGTGTCACGATCATCATCCTACGGAAAAGCTCCTGAAAACACATGTGAAAATAGGTACGTCAGCATAAAAATGCCTGTGAGATACATAGGTTTGTGAAAATAAGATTCATGACTTATAGGTTTAGGAAAAGTGTTTAATAACAGTCAGTCATGAACCTTGTAATTTGATTTGTTTTGTAAATCGCTTGAAAAACAATAAGTTCAGATGATATGTATAAGTAAAAGAATAATGTATGGTTAAATGAATAACCATGTAAAATGAGTTGTATAAAATAAACCGTATTGTAAAACAAAGTATTGTGAAAACATGTTACTTGTGTAAAATGTATAAGTCCAAAATGAATTATTTAAATAACGCTATGATATGTAATATAATACAAACACTTATATATAGGAAGTACCAGCGGCGTATCCACCATGCTTGTATCATATTACTCACATTTCGTTACTTAAGTCACTTAACCAACCAACAATGTATAATGTCTATGTTTAAACCAATTGTCAAAAGTCCTTGTATAAACCATGTCAAATGTTGATAGTCCAAAAGTAGTCAAGTAATGTGTAACAAATGTTATGTCTTGTAAGTAAAGTATTGTCAAATAGTCCAAATGTACAAAACAAAGTAATTTGAATATATCAAAAAGTTATGTTTTGTAAAGTAATGCATGTTACATTGATACAAACATTTATATGGTAAGTTAACGCATACATTCAAGCCTTGAGACAGTCGGATAACCCTTTCAGTCAAGGTTATCAAAAGAAATGTTTTCGGATTCAGTCATTCCTTACATCCAAACAAACCCGGGATGTCAGGAATGGGATTTGTCAAGTCCTATGGTACCAGTACTTACTACCGAGCGGCGTAGCTAATGTTAATGAACGTATAATAGTCTCGTTTGTGCAAACCAAATGTCATAGCAAAAGTGAACATGTTATATGAAAACAATGTACTAAGTATGCTAAGTTAACATACAAAGCAGAAAAGTCTTGTAAATCAATGTGCTAGCATGCTATCAGTCAACATACATAGCAGAAATGTAATGTAAAACAATGTACTAAGTATGCACACAATGGACATACATAGCATGAAATGTAATGAAATCATGTACTATAATGTACTAACAAACATAGTCGGTATATGATGTGAAAACAGGAGAGCATGAAAGTAACAAGTAGGCACATGTGTTCCACCCCAAAACAGTTTGAAAACAGTAAAAGAGGGGTTCTATGTACTCACTTGAGATTACTCAGTAGTCCTGGAGTGACAACCAAACAATGATAGAGATCACGGAATCAAACGGCACCTAATATAGGTAACTATGTTAATAAACCGGACCTAAATCGGAGGATTTAGATAGAATGAGGGTTCGTAAACCAAACGAGTATGGGGCTCGTGTAATATGGTTCAACAAAGCCTACATACTAAATGAAACCTAACATAAGTGCTTACGACCCATTACGACCCGTTTAGGTAGCTTATGCTACTTTAACGCGTCGTTCGCGTGAAACGCGTTCGGAACGTCTAACTAGTCCTATGACAAGTGTTATATGCCTAAACATGTTACATAATCAGTTATGTGACAAAAGTTTAGGTTACATATGCTTAATTACCAATTATACATGAAAAGGGTATTCTGGTAATTTACCTAAGGCATATAAACTACCTATCATACAACTACTTAACGAAGCGACCATAAGGTATAACCTCGGAAGGTTATTCCCTATATACTATGGTCACCTAATGTGTTTGGTCGGATCCTAATGATCGACCAAATGGGTCGGGTTCGAAGGTATAAGCGATTTATTAGATCGCTTACCCTACGACCCTAGACAAGCACAAAACTAAAAGTGACGAGCTAAGCATGCTAAAACATGCTTAACTAAGTTTAGAAAAACATATCAAAACAAACGGTTTTGATACCTAAGAGTAGTTTGGTTACAAAATACGCAAGAATACGTATTCTGACCGAAACTACGGCTCGTCACTGAGCCTAGATAACGTGGTAATCAGTAGGTATAGTCACTAGGGACTATAACCATCGTGATCACGCTCACGTTATGAAGTTCAAACGAACTTCGCATCGACCATAAACTGGTCAATGCAGAAAGTCAAACAAAGTTTGACTTTCGGACTCGAAAAGCAATAAAAGAACGAAGGAACACTTACGAAGGGTCCCCGAATGCTAATCTAGATCAAAATAGCTCAGGTATGAAACAAAGGTTTCAACTTAGAGCACAAATGATCAGATTCTTGTGAGAAATGAAGTGAAATGTTATGGGTATTTATAGATTTTGGTCCACCGTTAGGATCGTTTCATGGAAACCGTGCCTAGATCTCACCCGTACACTTGTCGGAATGTTATGGTGACTAAATTTGCCACTCACCATAGGGTATCAACATGTGGCAAAGGATTTGGGAGTGGTTAAAAGCTGAAAACAGGCTGTTTAATACACTGCATCTGGTCTGCAGACCCCTTGCGCACCGTAACACTATAATTGTTGCGGTGCGCAAGCATGTAACTTTGGCAGATTTACATATTTGGTCCCTGTTGTGTATTCAGCCCATTTCTGACGCGTTTAAGGCCCGTTAACCCCATTTGAAAGCTCTAAAATGAAGTTAAAGTATAGGGAACTTAAAATGTGCTCAAAAATATCTCGGATGTCGGTTCGTTTAGCCGTACGATCGCGATGTTCGGTTAATTACGACGAAATGCGCATAAGCGCGAAAAACGATCCAAATGACGCGACGAATGGATTTTTCTCAAGCCAAACACTAAAATAAAATATTATAGTGCTTACATAAATTTTTGGATGTCCGGATGTATTCAGAACGTAAGTTATGCGCGAAAATGCAAACTTGTGCACTTTTTGACACTTTTAGTCCCTGAATGACCCAAAAGTTTATTTTAGCACACCGAACCCCTCAAAGCCTATTTCTAAGCTATATAAAGGATATTTAAGGTGTGTTTAACTTATGGTCATGTTCCGGAATGTTCGTTACAGTTCAAATTGGCATACTTTCGCAGTTTGTCAAGTTTAGCCCCTGTAAGCGATTTAACTTGTTTTTGCCATACCAAAGCCTTCAAAACTTATTTCTAAGTTATGTAAAGGTTATTTAAGGTATGTTAAGTATATGTTGATGTTCCGGAGTATTTTTCGCGTTAAACTAAGTACATTCACGCACCAGTTTGCGTATAACTCTCCAGAAAGTGATATAGAGTTTGAAATTGGATAAAAGTCAAAACATGAAAAATGTAAAACACAACCAAACAAACATTGGGATCAAATAACATTGTTTTATTGATAATAGAACTGTTCACAATGATTACAAGAACGGATGTTACAGTCTCCCCTACTTGTGGAAATTTCGTCCCGAAATTTATTTAGAGGAAACTCGTGGGAAAAGATGCGGATATTTCGCCTTCATTTGATCCTCGCGTTCCCAAGTAAACTCAGGTCCACGTTTAGCTTCCCAGCGAACTTTGACCAAAGGAATGCGCTTGCGTTTGAGCCACTTGACTTCACGTTCCATGATTTCCACTGGCTTCTCAACAAATTTCAGTGTTTTGCCAACACGAATTTCGTCAAGCGGTATGTGGAGGTTCTCATCAGCTAAACACCTCTTGAGATTGGACACGTGGAAAGTTGGATGAACATTTCCCAGTTCAGGAGGTAACTCAAGTCTGTAGGCTACCTTTCCGATTCTTTCGACGATCTTGAATGGTCCAACGTATCTTGGTGCAAGTTTTCCTTTCTTTCCAAATCTGATCACACCTTTCCAAGGTGAGACCTTAAGTAATACTCGATCACCGACTTGAAATTCCAAGGGCTTGCGTTTTGGATCCGCGTAACTCTTTTGACGGCTTCTAGCTGTCTGAAGATTATCACGAACTTTCTTTATCTTGTCAGTTGTCTCTAAAATGAGGGCAGGTCCAGTAAGTTGAGCCTCGCCGATCTCATTCCAGCAGACTGGTGAACGACATTTTCGACCATAGAGAGCCTCGAAAGGAGCCATTTTGATGCTGGTGTGATAACTGTTGTTGTAGGAGAATTCAATCAACTTAAGATGTGAATCCCAACTACCACCAAAATCGATCACACAAGCTCTAAGCATATCTTCCAGAGTCTGGATTGTTCTTTCAGATTGACCATCCGTCTGCGGATGATAAGCTGTGCTCAGATTAAGTTGGGTCCCCATAGCAGATTGCATGGTTCTCCAAAAATGAGAAGTGAAACGAGCATCTCTGTCAGAAATGATGTTCAAAGGAACACCATGTCGAGCTACAATTTCATCCACATAGATTTGAGCAAGTCTGTCAGCAGGAAAATCCTCGCGGATTGGCAAGAAATACGCTGATTTAGTAAGACGATCAACAACTACCCAGATGGCATCATGACCTTTCTTTGTGCGTGGAAGTTTGGTGATGAGATCCATAGTAATGTTTTCCCATTTCCAAACCGGGATCTCTGGTTGCTCCAATAAACCAGAAGGACGCTGATGTTCAGCCTTAACCTTAAGACAAGTAAGGCATTTTGATACGTATAAGGCAATGTCTTTCTTCATACCAGGCCACCAATAATGAATACGAAGATCCTTATACATCTTATCTGAGCCCGGATGAATAGAATAACGCGACTTATGGGCTTCATCCATAAGCAAGGTACGAAGATCATCCTGGCTTAGGACCCACAAACGGTCCATGAAGTAATACGATCCATTGTTCTTCAGTTCCAAAGCTGGCGTTATGTGATAGGGAAATTCCTTATCCATCAAACCTTGTGAAACACAAGATTGTTGAGCCAGAGAAATGCGGGCTTGGATATCAGATCGAGCTTGAATAACAGATTGAACACGTACACAATGAAGCTTAGTACGTTCCTTACGACTCAATGCATCAGCTACGACATTCGCCTTACCAGGATGGTAGCGAATTTCGCAGTCATAGTCGTTTAAAAGCTCAACCCAACGTCGTTGCCTCATGTTGAGTTCTTTCTGGTTGAAGATATGCTGAAGACTTTTGTGGTCCGTGAAAACCACACATTTTGTACCGTACAAATAGTGTCTCCAGATTTTTAGAGCGAAAACAACTGCACCCAACTCAAGATCATGAGTGGTGTAGTTCTTCTCATGTATCTTCAACTGCCTCGATGCATATGCTATGACTTTGTTCCTTTGCATAAGAACACAGCCAAGACCCAGTTTAGATGCATCGCAATAAACAACGAAATCATCATTGCCCTCAGGCAAAGTCAGAACAGGCGCGTCGCAAAGCTTCTGCTTCAAGTGTTGAAAAGCTTCCTCTTGTTTGAATCCCCAATCAAAGGGCTTGTTCTTCTGAGTTAAAGCAGTTAGAGGAACTGCAATCTTTGAGAAGTTTTCTATGAAGCGGCGATAATAACCCGCTAGACCAAGAAAAGAACAAACCTCAGTGGGAGTAGTAGGCGTATCCCAATCCTTAATCGCACTGATCTTGGAGGGATCTACATGAATACCTTGTTTGTTGACAACATGCCCCAAAAATTGAACTTCTTTAAGCCAAAATTCGCACTTGGAGAATTTGGCGAAAAGTTGCTCTTTCTTTAGGAGTTCCAAAGTAAGACGAAGATGCTGCTCGTGATCAGCTCGCGTCTTTGAATAAATCAAGATGTCGTCAATAAAAACAATGACGAACTGATCCAAATAAGGTTTGCAGACCCTATTCATTAAGTCCATGAAAACAGCAGGAGCATTAGTCAAACCGAATGGCATGACTGTGAACTCATAATGTCCATAACGAGTACGGAACGCTGTCTTGGGAATATCTTCTTCATGCACCCGAAGTTGATGATATCCGGAACGTAGATCAATCTTCGAAAAATAAGAAGCGCCCTGTAACTGATCAAAGAGATCGTCTATGCGCGGTAGGGGATATCGATTCTTGATGGTAAGCTTGTTAAGCTCACGATAATCGATACACATCCTAAAAGATCCATCCTTCTTCTTGACAAAAAGAACGGGAGCACCCCAAGGTGAAAAGCTAGGACGGATAAAACCTTTCTCAGAGAGCTCCTGAAGCTGCTTAGACAACTCTTGCATCTCAGATGGTGCAAGACGATATGGAGCTCTGGCAATGGGATTTGCACCAGGTACGAGATCAATACGGAACTCGACTTGGCGTGCTGGAGGTAGACCAGGTAACTCTTCAGGGAAAACTTCAGAATAATCCCGAATGACAGGAATATCTGAAATAGACTTACCCTTGCCTTTATCTGCTGTAACATGTGCTAAGAAAGCCACATAGTTCTTCCGCAGATACTTCCGAGCTTTAAAACAAGACATGAGTTTGAGACCACAGGCAGGTTTCTCACCTTGAACCTGTAGGATCTCGCCTGTCGAAAGCGGCACACGAACAATCTTCTCAGAACAAACTATCTCAGCGTGATGCTTGGATAACCAATCTATACCCACAATGACGTCGAAGCTTCCAAGTTGCATAGGCGTGAGGTTAATAGGAAAAAGATGATCGTTAAGGTTCAACTGGCAGTTGTGAAGAACAGAGTCAAGAACAATGGGTTCACCACTAGCAACTTCTACTGTCAAAGGTTTACCTAGTTTTGTTCTAGACACGCGAAGTAATGGCTCAAAAGACAATGACACAAAACTCTTGTCGGCACCCGAATCAAAAAGAACAGATGCAGGCTGATTATTAATAAAGAACGTACCGTTCACCACATTATCGTCCGCCTGCGCCTCTTGGGCATTCAAGTTAAAAGCTCGCCCTCGAGCCTGAGCCTGATTTTGATTCTGATTCTGATTTTGGTTTGCTAGCCTTGGGCACCGGTTCCTGTAGTGGTTCAGATCCCCACAATTGTAGCACGAACTAGGAGGAAAATGAGGTCGTGCAGCTTGACCTTGTTGCTGAGCAAGAGGCTGAGCAACTTGTTGGGCTTGGTTCTGAACTGCCTGGTTCTGGTTAACAAGAATGCGGCAGGTGGCAGCAAGATGACCAGGCCTTCCGCAGTTGGTGCACTGTCGGCACTGGAGGTGTGGTTGATGATGGCCATTACACCTGTTGCACAAAGGTGCATTGCCAAGATAAGGCTTCTTGGCTAGTGGCTGCGCAGGCTGATTTGGTGCAGCTTGGGCCTGTGCAGTAACGGCATAGTTTTGGGAAGCCTTCCGCTTCCTAGACCCTCCAGAATTCTTTCCCTTCTTGTTTTGACCTTTCTTGCTATCTTCTTTGTCAGATGTCTGTTTCTTGCCCTTGTCACCCTTTTTATGCAGCTTCCCCTTTCGAACCTGCGACTCAGTCAATGTCGCTGATAACTCGATAGCCTGACGGAGTGTGGCAGGGTTACTACCAGTAATGATGTCTTGCACCGAGTCAGGTAGGCCGTCGATGTATCTTTCGATAGCCTTGTCGAGTGGGGTAACCATAGTTGGGCAAAGCAGACTCAACTCTTCAAACCTATCAGTATAAGCCCTGTGCTCGCCACTGTCTTGTTTCAAGTCCTCAAACTCTTTCTCCAACGCTCGCTGTTCATGACGAGGACAGAATTCCCTCATCATAAGGGCCCTAAGTTCAGCCCAAGTTTGCGCTAGAGCAACTTCTGCGCCCCGATCTCTCATAACCCCATTCCACCATGTGAGAGCCCTCTTCTGAAACACGCTCGAAGAAAACTCGACCTTGCGATTTTCCGGACACTGCACGTGGCGGAAAGTATTCTCAATGCTCTCAAACCATTGAAGAAGCCCAGTCGCTCCTTCAGAACCACTAAACTTGAGTGGTTTAGCCGACTTAAAATCCTTGTATTTGCAGGGAGTATTGTTGTTGTTGTTGACTTGGTGCCATTGAGCAAAGAGATTTGGAAATTGAGCAGCCATCTGCTGCGCAATAATTTCTGCCAGTTCGGCAGTCGCTATCAGATTGTCGCGTCGAGGAGGCATTCTAAAAGAGGAAACATGAAAGGAAACGAGTGAGATGATTGGGTGAAAAGAATGAGGTGAAACAAAATCAACAAAAGCAAAGATGGTGGTCATTTGTCCGTATCACAAAGTAAACAAACGACACACAGTGACTAATCAAAGTAAATGGATAAAAAATAATGTATTGCGAAGACATGCTCGCCTATAAGTGAACACTCATCCCAAGAATTCCCAGGTAAGCACAACTGGTCTCGCGTCTGATGAGATATATACGAAGTGCTTGCCTAGCCAGAAAACCCAGAATACAGGCATTCACTCTTCCAGTTTGCACGTGTTCACATTATTTAAAACCCAAAACGTTGACGAGATTTTGAAAATTTGAAGGCACAAGGCCAAAAATTTAGTCAAACTGGAAGGGTTCAAAACCTTACAATAAATCATCCAAAAACAGAAGATTGTTTTTCAAAAATCGTTTCGGAAAATTTGGTTTTTGTTTTGATAATCACCTAAGGATAGGTGATGTGCGTGTTTTAAGATCTAAACACAAGATAACTTGTGTTAGGGTCCTAGAAAGGTTATAGTCTAGGTCAAAGCATTACTAATAACCTAATTCCCTATAACCATTGGCTCTAATACCAACTCTTCTGTCACACCCCGACCACGTGTAACATACAAAACGTGGCGGAAAACGTCGGGGAGTGTTGTAACAGAATTAATTGTCTCATAACCATGGCATTCAAAGTTGTATTTTATTTATAAACATAAGAGTTACATTGTTTTAAACAGGAAATAAAGAGTTCAGAACATAATTAAACTAAGTCTATCTTCATTTTTATGTCTCTAAGGCACAGGTCCGCCCTAGTGTCACGATCATCATCCTACGGAAAAGCTCCTGAAAACACATGTGAAAATAGGTACGTCAGCATAAAAATGCCTGTGAGATACATAGGTTTGTGAAAATAAGATTCATGACTTATAGGTTTAGGAAAAGTGTTTAATAACAGTCAGTCATGAACCTTGTAATTTGATTTGTTTTGTAAATCGCTTGAAAAACAATAAGTTCAGATGATATGTATAAGTAAAAGAATAATGTATGGTTAAATGAATAACCATGTAAAATGAGTTGTATAAAATAAACCGTATTGTAAAACAAAGTATTGTGAAAACATGTTACTTGTGTAAAATGTATAAGTCCAAAATGAATTATTTAAATAACGCTATGATATGTAATATAATACAAACACTTATATATAGGAAGTACCAGCGGCGTATCCACCATGCTTGTATCATATTACTCACATTTCGTTACTTAAGTCACTTAACCAACCAACAATGTATAATGTCTATGTTTAAACCAATTGTCAAAAGTCCTTGTATAAACCATGTCAAATGTTGATAGTCCAAAAGTAGTCAAGTAATGTGTAACAAATGTTATGTCTTGTAAGTAAAGTATTGTCAAATAGTCCAAATGTACAAAACAAAGTAATTTGAATATATCAAAAAGTTATGTTTTGTAAAGTAATGCATGTTACATTGATACAAACATTTATATGGTAAGTTAACGCATACATTCAAGCCTTGAGACAGTCGGATAACCCTTTCAGTCAAGGTTATCAAAAGAAATGTTTTCGGATTCAGTCATTCCTTACATCCAAACAAACCCGGGATGTCAGGAATGGGATTTGTCAAGTCCTATGGTACCAGTACTTACTACCGAGCGGCGTAGCTAATGTTAATGAACGTATAATAGTCTCGTTTGTGCAAACCAAATGTCATAGCAAAAGTGAACATGTTATATGAAAACAATGTACTAAGTATGCTAAGTTAACATACAAAGCAGAAAAGTCTTGTAAATCAATGTGCTAGCATGCTATCAGTCAACATACATAGCAGAAATGTAATGTAAAACAATGTACTAAGTATGCACACAATGGACATACATAGCATGAAATGTAATGAAATCATGTACTATAATGTACTAACAAACATAGTCGGTATATGATGTGAAAACAGGAGAGCATGAAAGTAACAAGTAGGCACATGTGTTCCACCCCAAAACAGTTTGAAAACAGTAAAAGAGGGGTTCTATGTACTCACTTGAGATTACTCAGTAGTCCTGGAGTGACAACAAAACAATGATAGAGATCACGGAATCAAACGGCACCTAATATAGGTAACTATGTTAATAAACCGGACCTAAATCGGAGGATTTAGATAGAATGAGGGTTCGTAAACCAAACGAGTATGGAGACTCGTGTAATATGGTTCAACAAAGCCTACATACTAAATGAAACCTAACATAAGTGCTTACGACCCATTACGACCCGTTTAGGTAGCTTATGCTACTTTAACGCGTCGTTCGCGTGAAACGCGTTCGGAACGTCTAACTAGTCCTATGACAAGTGTTATATGCCTAAACATGTTACATAATCAGTTATGTGACAAAAGTTTAGGTTACATATGCTTAATTACCAATTATACATGAAAAGGGTATTCTGGTAATTTACCTAAGGCATATAAACTACCTATCATACAACTACTTAACGAAGCGACCATAAGGTATAACCTCGGAAGGTTATTCCCTATATACTATGGTCACCTAATGTGTTTGGTCGGATCCTAATGATCGACCAAATGGGTCGGGTTCGAAGGTATAAGCGATTTATTAGATCGCTTACCCTACGACCCTAGACAAGCACAAAACTAAAAGTGACGAGCTAAGCATGCTAAAACATGCTTAACTAAGTTTAGAAAAACATATCAAAACAAACGGTTTTGATACCTAAGAGTAGTTTGGTTACAAAATACGCAAGAATACGTATTCTGACCGAAACTACGGCTCGTCACTGAGCCTAGATAACGTGGTAATCAGTAGGTATAGTCACTAGGGACTATAACCATCGTGATCACGCTCACGTTATGAAGTTCAAACGAACTTCGCATCGACCATAAACTGGTCAATGCAGAAAGTCAAACAAAGTTTGACTTTCGGACTCGAAAAGCAATAAAAGAACGAAGGAACACTTACGAAGGGTCCCCGAATGCTAATCTAGATCAAAATAGCTCAGGTATGAAACAAAGGTTTCAACTTAGAGCACAAATGATCAGATTCTTGTGAGAAATGAAGTGAAATGTGATGGGTATTTATAGATTTCGGTCCACCGTTAGGATCGTTTCATGGAAACCGTGCCTAGATCTCACCCGTACACTTGTCGGAATGTTATGGTGACTAAATTTGCCACTCACCATAGGGTATCAACATGTGGCAAAGGATTTGGGAGTGGTTAACAGCTGAAAACAGGTTGTTTAATACACTGCATCTGGTCTGCAGACCCCTTGCGCACCGTAACACTATAATTGTTGCGGTGCGCAAGCATGTAACTTTGGCAGATTTACATATTTGGTCCCTGTTGTGTATTCAGCCCATTTCTGACGCGTTTAAGGCCCGTTAACCCCATTTGAAAGCTCTAAAATGAAGTTAAAGTATAGGGAACTTAAAATGTGCTCAAAAATATCTCGGATGTCGGTTCGTTTAGCCGTACGATCGCGATGTTCGGTTAATTACGACGGAATGCGCATAAGCGCGAAAAACGATCCAAATGACGCGACGAATGGATTTTTCTCAAGCCAAACACTAAAATAAAATATTATAGTGCTTACATAAATTTTTGGATGTCCGGATGTATTCAGAACGTAAGTTATGCGCGAAAATGCAAACTTGTGCACTTTTTGACACTTTTAGTCCCTGAATGACCCAAAAGATTATTTTAGCACACCGAACCCCTCAAAGCCTATTTCTAAGCTATATAAAGGATATTTAAGGTGTGTTTAACTTATGGTCATGTTCCGGAATGTTCGTTACAGTTCAAATTGGCATACTTTCGCAGTTTGTCAAGTTTAGCCCCTGTAAGCGAATTAACTTGTTTTTGCCATACCAAAGCCTTCAAAACTTATTTCTAAGTTATGTAAAGGTTATTTAAGGTATGTTAAGTATATGTTGATGTTCTGGAGTATTTTTCACGTTAAACTAAGTACATTCACGCACCAGTTTGCGTATAACTCTCCAGAAAGTGATATAGAGTTTGAAATTGGATAAAAGTCAAAACATGAAAAATGTAAAACACAACCAAAAAAACATTGGGATCAAATAACATTGTTTTATTGATAATAGAACTGTTCACAATGATTACAAGCACGGATGTTACATATATAAACAAAACATCTTAGACATAAAAACACACAGCCCCAGACCTACATAAAAACACAGAGCCCCGAACCTGAAACGCCATATTTTCTACTATATATCATTCATCTTACAAACGCCAAAATCCCCAAAACATCAAACACACCTACTCAGAAACGCTATATTTTACTATATACCAATCATCTTAGAAAACGCCAAAACACTCAAACATCAAAGATTCCAAAAAATCGACGTTTCTTTCGGATACACTATTTACTCAGTAAAATGCCAAAAATGGCAATATCGTTTCTTGTATATTCAATATTGTTCTACGCGAAGTTTCAGAGAATGCATTCTTCCCTGCGGTGTTGTGACTCAAATAATATTTTGCTGCATGAGATGGACAAATCATAAACAAAAAGATGCTGGTGTCAGACTTATGTCATTTTTTGTGTTTTGTTATTGATGAATATTATAATGGCATGAAGAAACGAATGACACTGATGAGTGGTCTGAAGATACATATTCAAACAAAAAACTCATGTCATTTTCTCTTTCCAAACGGCCACAAAAACACAAGCATGACAAAGCCAAATCGCCAGTGAACATATTTCAAAGAACAAAGAGACTGATAACAGTGAAGATTTGGAAGATGAATTGTTTCTATTTTTATTTTTTTAATTTTCTTTTTCTGTTGTTTGTTATGTATTTTTCAACTTAGAATAAAAAAAATACATTATATTAATAAAACGCCAAACAGTCATAATGATTGTGAAACGCCATAATACAGTAAACCGCCAAAAACTCCCAAACTATAATAAAAGTAATTTGGAGAAGTATTATTAAAAGCTAAAAATGGAAAAAAAAAAAAAAAGGCCAAAAACTACTTAACGCCATTAAAAAAACGCCAAACTTGGAAGATGGAACGTCTATGACCCTAAAAACTCATAAAAAACTGAACAAAAACAGTAAAAATACACACTGTAACTGAAAAGACCGCTACTTTATTAATATCATTTATTATAAATAAAATCCCGCCTAAACAACGCGCCAAAAACATCCTATAAGAGAGACGTCTCTGCACAATCAACTGGTCACAAACCAAAAACAATGCCATGTTTCCTAGAAACGATTCACTTTAAAATGCCAAAAAATAGTTAAAAAGCCACAGATGCGGAACCTCGTTTCTTCTATATTGAGTATTGTTCTGAATGAAGTTTCACTGAATGAATTCTTCTCTGAGGTGGGTATCTCTATAAGCTTTTGATGAATGAGATGGACAAATATTCATGAAAAAGAGACTGATGACACTGATATGTCATCATGTCACTTTGTTCTTGATGGATATATTGATGGCATGAAGGGATCAATACATTCGAGCAGGCGTTGATCTTCAACATGTCACCAAACAAGTATATATCAAACCACAATAAAGGATGCCACAAAAAATAAGCATCTTCTAAAGGCGGGCGTTATGTAGGAAAATAAGGATCTACATAAGGTATTCAAAACAGGTTCAAAACGCCAAAAAGGTTAAAGTAGAAGAGGCTGGTGACAGTGGAGATTATGATGAGAAATTAGATTATAATTTTTAAATTTTTTTTCATTTTCTATTGTTATCTAATTCTCTGTTGTTTATTATCAAATTCTCTACTAATAAAAAATTGAGTATAAAACGCCATAAACTACAAACACCAAAACGCCTGATAGTGTGAAAATTGTGAGAACGAATGCTAGCAAAGCACGATGTTGCTATATAAAACGCCAAACAAAGTATTACTGGAAAAAGCAACACTAATTGACAGATGAAATTGAACGAAACAGTAATTACAAAACAGTAAAATGAAGAGACGGTAACATTATTGCCAAACATTTATTATATTAAAAGCTAGTACATGGAAAATTGAATTTATTTATCTTTTCAAAATGCCATAATTGTCTGTCACATTATAGACCTGCATCCTACATGGCACAACACTTGATAGAAAAAAAAATAAACATCAAGAAAATTACTGATGTTTTTTACATTATAGGCCTGCATCCTACTTGGCACAACAATCAAAGCCATATTTAGTTAAAACGCCAAAATATTTACTATGATCCTGATCTAAAAACAATAAAAATGCCGCGTATTTGCTAAACGCCAAAAAATGGAAAGGTGATGTGACACGCGTTTAAAAAAAATATGAAAGGACAAAAAAGCCCCTCCGCCCTTCTCTATGTCGCGTGACACGTGTTGGGCCAGGATGCGTTCTCACCATTCTCACACTTTTGGTCGTTTTCTCCTGATCCCGTTTATATATATAGGATAAGGATCATGTGAGAAGTAGTAGGCTAATTGAGAAACTTGAGAAGCATTCGGGACCGCACATTTTCCCTAGCAAAAAAAATGTAAAAAAATGCAATTTTTTTTTTGAAAAATCGGAGCTTTTTCTTTAAGGTTTTGTTTTTTTTTTTTTTTTTTTTTGTGGGATTTATACACATGTGTATATTGTAAATCTTTTAACTATACATATGTGTATACTTTCAAATATACATACATGTATATACGTGTTTAAAATTGAAAAATAAGTGTTATTTAGGTTTATCATAGGGTTTAGCATTAGGGTTTAGGGTTTAGCACTAGTATTTAGGGTTTAGCTTTAGGGTTTAGCATTAGTATTTAGAGTTTAGCATTAGGGTTTAGCAATAGTATTTAGGGTTTAGCATTAGAATTTAGCTTTTGGGTTTAGCATTAGGGTTTAGCTTTAAGGTTTAGCTTTAGCTTTTGGCTTTAGGGTTTGCCTTAGGGTTTAGCTTTAGGGTTTAGCTTTAGCTTTAGAGTTTAGCATTAGGGTTTAGCTTTAGGGTTTAGAATTACGGTTTAGCTTTAGGGTTTAGCTTTAGGGTTTAGAATTAGGGTTTAGCTTTAGGGTTTAGGGTTTATCTTTAGGGTTTATAACACTTATTTTTCAATTTTAAACATGTATATACATATATGTATAATTGACAATATACACATATGTATAGTTAAAAGATTAACAATATACACATGTGTATAATTCAAAAAAAAATTAAAAAAAAACTTAAAGAAAAAGCTCCGATTTTTTCAAAAAAAATTTGCATTTTTTAACCTTTTTTTGTATTTTTTGCTTAGGAAAAATGTGTGGTACAGATTTCTTCTCGAGTTTCTCAAATATAGTGGACTTTTCTTAGGATCCCTACCCTATATATATATATACACACACATAGGGGAAGGTTCATTGGGGAACACTAAAAAAGTGGGGAACAGCGGGGAACCGACTCAAACGAACTCCGATTGGACTCATTCCAGCGGCGTTGGAACCGGCTCGTCGAACCCTAACTAGGATCTCTTAACCCTAAACCCTAAATCCTAACTCCTAAACTCTAAACTCTAAAGCTAAAAATTAAGGCTAAAATCTAAGCTAAAACGTAAAATCTAAACTATAAACCCTAAAGGCTAAACCTAAAGCTAAACCCTAAACCCTAAAGCTAAACCTTAAAGCTAAACCCTAAAAGCCAAACCCTAATATATTTAGGGTTTAGGGGTTATGATTTAGGGTTTAGGGTTAAGAGATCCTAGTTAGGGTTCGACGAGCCGGTTCCAACGCCACTGGAATGAGTCCAATCGGAGTTCGATTGAGTCGGTTCCCCATTTTTTTAGTGTTCCCCAATAAACCTCACACTATATATATATATATATATATATATATATAATATGCATATTTGAAGGGCAGAAATGGTCATTTGACACTTACTTAAAGTGTACATGTATTTATGCTTATTGTACGACCCATTCAAGCTTTCAACATTTGGACTAAATGAGCGGGAGAAATGGGCTCCAACTTGAAAACTCAAAATTCAAAAGCCACCCTAAAAATATCCTCTCATCTCTCGTTTCACACAACCCACATCAAATCTAGAGAGAGAGAGAGAGAGACGCATCTCCATCATTTCTCTCTTGCTTGTCTATCTACCTTGCCCTCTGATTTTCTGACGGTGGGGGTTCTGATGGAACAAATCGATAGAGATGAAGGTTGTGGTAGCCGGCGAAGACCATGGTGGGGGTTTCTAGCGGCCACATGCACTTTCCAGCATTATGCACAACGGTATCATCAGCGAAGGTAAGGGTTTTAAAGTTAGATTGGACGTGGTTAGAGTTTCAGATGCGATTGCAGTCATATCAGGGTTCTGGTGAAGTCCGGTAAAACTCCGACAACCTGAGGTAAGATTTAACATCTTGGGTCATTTGTCCAAAGGCATATCCTAACTTTTTTCAATTGCATGTTGTTATTTAACCTTGGATGAGTTTAGGCCATCTAGGTTTACTCCGAAAGTGGTGGTAAACAGTTCTAGCAACGTCTTCGGTCGCACCTTCGGTGACGATGGTGGTTGTTATCATGGTTATTAAATCCCTGGAATTCAAATTTAGTTTTCTGGGATTTTGGGTAAAAGAAAAAACAAAAAGGTCATGCGAGATGGGAATTAGGTTAAAATATCCCATTGGGTTGGGGAATATAAGAGTATCTAACTTACTTTTTATTTTATTTTTTAACTAGAATCAACTAACATAACAATTCATGGTTGTTTATAAGGTCAGTTTTGTCATAATATTATTTTTTAGCAATCCTAAAGAGTGTTTGAATTCACCTTCATCATGTGGTAATGCAGATGTATTTTGCTTTCCTTTTGGACTTCCGTAATTCAATTCTAAAGCATGATTTTATCTATAAATTATGTACTCATTTGAAACATTTGCATCTTTCTCTATGTACTCTTCTGATAAATATGTATGTTATTATTAATTTGGCTCTCTGTGTTTTTTTTTTTTTTTTTGAAATAGTTCTTTTATAAATTGTATATTCTGATTGTATTTTTGGTAACTTAAAATATGAAAACTTTGCTGAGGCGAACTATATAGTTTTGATGGTTTAGTGGTTTTAAGCCGAACCGGAGGCGGTGATGGTGTTCCAGTTGCAACCTCAGACGACTGGCTAAAGTATATTTTGGTGCATTCAAAATTCAAAGTATATTTATAATTGTTATTAATGCATTAACCACTTGTAAGACCCATCCCAGTTCATTCTGGTTTGTACTGATAAAGTGCCTGTTTTAAGTTGAACCTGTTTTGATATTTATTAGTACGAACTATATAGTTTTGATGATGACGATACAAGTTTTCTTGTTCGCAGGCTAGAGTCAGAACTCCAAGGTTACCTATCAACAACCAATGGACGAGTGGTATGCACAACATCATACGTATTATGTTTTTACTATGTCTGTTACATAAAACGATCCAAAGGGTTTTTGACCCAACCCCTTTCATCATGCTTAAAAATATATCATGAGGCTTTTTTAATTCAACCTTGTAGGGCCATTTAATTTGGCGATGCTCGGTACGAGATATGGCAGAGTCTTTTATAGCAGTGGGAACTCGAAGGATGGCAAGCAAGTTATTCATTTGGTGGCACTAGCGACTTTATGGTCAGTGTGGTTGGCAAGGAACGAGCTAGTGTTCAATAGAAGATGGCTGAATGATGTAGATGTTACTTGAGTATTTAGTGATACAGCTTAGTTTTCATGTTTTTAATATGTAGTTAAATGGTTAGGGTGTGATTCTTCCTTGCAGAGAATAAAGGGAAGATATTTCATCATATTACCAGCCACTTGCATCTTGTGTGGGAGAGATTACGAGCAAACGTTGGGTTCCCATTCAAAACAGGTTTTCCAGTTCCCAAATTACTCCTGATCATTTTGAAAAGAATTTTAAAACGATATCTAAATAAATATTGGGTATATCATAACCCAAATCAACGCATGTGCAATATGCATGTATTGTTTATTCCGAATACCTTGTTGCAAACATTTTACTAAACTTCTGTTGTGTTTTTCAGAGCAAGCTTATCATGATGTGGCCAGGTGTTGCGCTTCTATTATAAAGAAAGTTGCTTTAATAGGCTTCAAGTGATGCAGGAGATTGCATTAAGGCTGTAAGTAAATGGGTTTTTTTCAGGGTTATACATACATACACACACACACACATATATATATATAGGAACAGGATCAGGAGAGAACGCCTCAAAGTGTGAGAACAGTGAGAACGATTCTCAGCCACAAGATCTTAGTGGTTTGTGGCTGAGATTGATGCGGTGACATTTTTGTAAATAATAGGGCCTTGGAACTACCAGGAGTGGTAAAATAGGAAGATCCAAACAAATGTGCACATTCTAATCACATGCCATTTTCCCCCATCATATTTAAACGACAATAATTTTTTTTATATGTGATTATTTTTCAAAAAAAATTACACCATAAAACTCATCGTCTTTTTTATCTTTTCAACGACTATACTATTGATATACTTTTCGAAAAAAAATTTAACTAGGTTTTATAGCGTTTTTCTGAATTGGGTGTTTTATGGCGTTTTAGACTAGGTATTTTCATGGCTAGGTGTTTTTATGGCGTTTTAACTAGGTATTTTCATGGCGTTTTTCTGAACTGGGTGTTTTATGGCGTTCTAGACTAGGTATTTTCATGGCTAGGTGTTTTTATGGCGTTTTAACTAGTTATTTTCATGGCGTTTTTCTGAACTGGGTGTTTTATAGAGTTTTCAACTGAGTTTTTTCATGGCGTTTTTCTGAACTGAGTGTTTCGTTTTTCTGAACTAAGTGTTTTATGGTGTTTTTAACCGGGTATTTTCATGACGTTTTTCTGAATTGGGTGTTTTTATGGCGTTTTATTTGAACACCTAGTTCATGTGAGTGGGTTTTTTTTTGACAATAATACCCCTTAGTGTAATTTAGCATCAATGTCACATGTCACAACCAAAATCGTTCTCACCGTTCTCACACTTTTCACCGTTTTCTCTAAATCCTGACCCTATATATATATATATATATATATATATATATATATAGGACAAAGATCCGTTAGGAACCACCCCTTATTGCGAGAACCGTGAGAACCAATGTGAACACAACCAAAAATGCCTAGAAATAGCTAAAAAAACACACAATTTTTTTTTAATATTTTTATGCTAAAATCGCTACTTTTAGTAGCCAAAATTTTTTTTTTTAATTTTTTCTTTTTTTGGCTACTAAAAGTAGCGATTTTAACATAAAAAATATTAAAAAAAATTTAGATTTTTTTTTTATTTTTTTAGATTTTTTTAGGTTTTTTTGGGGTTTAGTTCTTAGCATTTTAGCTTGTGGGGGGGGGGGGGGGTTAGGTTTTTGGGGGGTGGGGGGGTTTAGGTTTTTTTTGGGGGGGGGGGGGGGTGGGGGTTAGGTTTTTTTAGCTATTTTAGGTTGTGTTCACATTGGTTCTCGCAATAAAGGTGGTTCTCGCATGAACCTTACCCTATATATATATATATATATATATATATATAGAGGAAGTGTTGTATACAAATGCCCTTATCCTACATTACATACGCGGCTTCATTGGTCGTACACGTGTCCTGATTCGTTTTTCTTTCATAAGGTTAAATCAGACAATTCATACAATCAGCTGAGGGCATATTAGTCTATTCATTCAATCAGCGAGAAGTTCGTTACACTACTGTCCCGGTAATTATGATTCGAATCAGTTCCAAATTTTTCATAATTCTCAAACAATACATTGCAGTTTTCGTTGTTCTGCGTTAGGGTTTGATTCAATTGTTTTGTTCAATGGATCCACAGAGCAGCACCGGACGAAACACAGATGTTGAGTTTGAAGATGCTCGATCGGTCGGTTATCAGGTTTAATTATCTGCGTATCAGAGAGTTACGATTGATGATGTATTAAATCCTGAATCTGCAAATCCAAAGTCAAATGCAAATACAAGTGGTGCAAATGATTGTTTGAATGGTAATTTATGTTAATAAAGATCATAAAATTGTTCGTAGATGTGTTTTGTTTAATCGTAGTAATGATTTTGCATTATAACTGATTCGAAGGTTTTGAATGTTCATTTAGAGGATAATTGATATGAAAGAAAATTGTATATGTTCGCATGTTTTGGGTCATGGAATTCGCATGTGATTTTTATTTCTAAATGCTGATTTCGCATGTTATGATATCATAAATCGCATGTGTAAAAGATATTTATCAAAATGGTCATTTTCGCATGTTATGACTCCAACATTTCGCACGTTTTGTTGTTCTTATGATGAAATTATGGAGTTTTTAATATATCGGATGTTACGAGTCCTATAAATTGCATGTGTTTCTTTTTTTTATTTTGATTTATGTAGATGAAAGGCTTTACATTTCGGAGGTTGAACAATCATCTACACCTGTGGTTGGAATGCAATTTACCTCTATTGAACAAGCATACGTGTTTTACCAAACATATGCTAAGTTAGCTGGTTTTTCTACTCGGAATGGTGGTGAAGTACACAGTGGTGGTATAACCAAAACTAAATATTTTGTTTGTTCTAAAGAGGGACATAAGCCATTGTTTATTGTTGATGCTTATTCGAAGTCAAAAAAGCCATTCAAATCAAGGAACGGGGGGACCATTAGAACTGGGTGCAAAGCTCAACTTATGATTTGCTTGATGGATGGTATATTATATACAGTCAAGAAATTTGTTGATGGCCATATTCATAAGTTTGTATGTCCACACGATATTCATATGCTGCCAGCGTACAGGCAATTGTCAGATGTCTAGGAGGAGATGATATCTGAACTAGGCACTCTAAACCTTGGCCCTGTCAAAGCTTTTCATATAATGAGGAAATGTTACGATGGTTTTGAGAATGTTGGCGCCACGGTTGATGATTGCAAAAACTTTAGGACTCGAATTAATAGCTATATAGGAGAATATGACGCTGACATGGTGATCAATAGGTTGACTGACAAAAGAACAATTGTAACACCTCGGAAATTTATGTCCAATAAAATAAAGACACGTGTCATGTTATGCAAACGTGTTATAAATACGGATCCAGATAAAGATGTACGGTAGGATATAAAAACGTCGACATGTTAATCTATACCTCTGAGCGACCTATTAATAAATCCCTAACCAGGATATATTTTATCAACATCTGAATTATGGGTATAAATCTGGCCATTCAAAATAATGAATTTATTTTATAACTCTAGACATGGATCCTATGCAAGTTCTTAAGAATTTCCGTCAATTTAAACTTCCCACAAAGTGCCAAAGTGTGTAAGTGCATGCCTAGACATGCAATGGCTGAAAACATGGTCCCTATTCTGATTAAAGTGCATGAGATTCGGAGATGTAGAGGTTGCATGGTCATAGCCTGAATAAAAACAAAATTCTATTCTCTGGCGAAGGCTTGCGCACCTCAACAACCAGAACGCTGCGGTGCGCAAGACTGCTTGCGCACCGTAACACTCAGAATGTTGCGGTGCGTAAGCAGTGCATCTGGGCGAAAATGTTGACAGCTGCCTGTATAACCGGTTACACCGCCTTATATGGGTGGTTTTCGAATCCAGGGGCTCCTATATCTGGTTTTTAGCATTATAGGACGCCTGGGGACATCTTGCAACCTTCCTAGACTTATGTGTGATGATCCTAAGCTCTTGGGTTCACTATATAAGAAAATCAAGTTGCAACTTTTGGGGCATTTGCATTTGCAACATTCACAACTTATTCTCTAGAGCTCTCTGGTCAGCAAGCCATCTTCCTAGTGGTCCCTAATCATAATTAGGACATTTGTAAGTAGCCTTAACCTTTTCTAATTTAGTTTAACTTAGTTAATTAGCTAAAAGTCAAACCATCGTAATTAAGGTTTGACTTCGTGATTAATTAATATGTGCTCAGTCTAATCACGAATTAAAAGTACCTTTAAGTAGGTAATTATGTGGGTAATAAACCCTTAAAAGGGTACTTCTAGATTCCCACTCTAACTATGTTAATTGTCGAGTCAAAGCTTACTTTAAAAAGTCAACAGAATGTTTAATTTCAAATTAAAGCATAATTAGCAATGTAGGATACTTGCAACCTGTTTGATCATTAATATAACTTGGTAATTAATGTAAGAACATGTCCCAACATGTTCAAGTCGACAATTTTCAGTTTAGGCTCGGTTTGGAACCGAAAGTCGCATAGTTTGACCTCTGCTTTGACTTTCAGTTCTGACCCGTTTGAGCATTGTTTAGAAATGCCTTAGAGCCTTAATTGAACCAGGTTTCATATTAGTGTAACCCCCTGAGGTCACACAACTTGGTTCATTAGTTATCCGATTCATATGCATGTTTCCATTAAACGCCTAATTGTTGACTATTATGCCCTTTTGACTATAAAACGTGATTTTTGAAAATGTAAAAGAGTAAAAACCTTAGTTACTAATTTATAAACTTGCACCTAAAATTTGACATCAGTTTGAGGTCTAGATTAACAGTTATGCTCATTAGCGTAAATTGAAAGCTTTTTGTTAATTAAACGGCATAATTAGCGTATAGCCTATCTAAACCCAATTTTTGATATCAAACTTTTTACCCACTGATGTAATATAATATTTTGGGATTTTTAAAGATT
The DNA here is from genome assembly GCA_030545235.1 of Helianthus tuberosus. NCBI lineage: Eukaryota > Viridiplantae > Streptophyta > Magnoliopsida > Asterales > Asteraceae > Helianthus > Helianthus tuberosus. Next base: position 57,726,055 of record CM060429.1, on the reverse strand, counting down.
TTTATTTAATTTTTGGCTGAGCATAACATAGGTCTCTAAGTTTAATTCGGTTAATACCGGTTTTGCCCTTTTTAGCCATAAAATGAGTTTTACAAATCCTTTTGACCCCAAACCTTTTTCTACTGATTTTATTTGATAAATAAAATATTTTGAGCTTTCTGGAATTATAAAAATATCAGCTTTCCTTTAAAAACCCGGAAATGGCTCCAAATCGCCTTTTTAAGCGTTTTTAACGCATAGTATGTACTAAAACAATACTAAATATATAAGGTTGATACCTACTGATATTTTTAGTATATTTTTATATAATAACAGTAAGTAAAAGTTTATAAACTCAGGTTTCCAGTTTTGACCTTTTAAGCCTAAGTGAAATTACCAAAATACCCCTAAGATGCATAGTTTGGTTTTAAATGATAAATTTCACATATAGGTCATACCCTACTGTTATAACTTATTAAATTAAGTGTATTTACTATATAAATCAGACCTGTAACTCAGATTACTAATTAAACTCTTTTATAATCTTTTAAATGACCAAAATGCCCTTATGAGGCATAATTTGTGTTTAAATCCGTTTTGGGCATAATAGAAGATACCTTACTGATATCACAACATGATTAAGGCATATTAACTCAGGGAACTTGTGTATGACTCTTATGGTTACCCGTGACGCCCTTTTCGTGTTCGGTTCGGTTTATGTAACTAGTTTGCATAAATTGACCGAAACGGGTCAAACCTTATCATCTTTGTCTCAAAATCCAGAATGTATTTAGTATACCCATATTATACAAGTATTCAAACTTGTCGGGTCTAAATTACATTCTATCCGGTCTTCGCTTAATCGTGCGTTTGAACCGTATCGTCCTTAAAAGCTAACCGGTCTAAGCTTAGGCTTAAATAAAGACCCGTTAGAAATCTAATAGGTTATTATAAACCTTTGTTCCAGAATAGAAGAACCAGTAAAAGCTACCTTCACTCGCTAATTGTGATTTATACTTACAAAGGTAAATACTTTTAACTTATTTTCCCTATACGGGCTTGGGGTACGGTATATAAAATACCGCTTGGTCCGGCATTGAATCTTTAATCGAATAGTGGTTAAATCCTTGATATGCTACATTTTGAAATGTTTTGTTTGCTTAAAGCCTTTGGGGGGTTAATGACCATGTCCCGGATATCCTTGGCATCATCTTACGAGATGGCCACGACCAAAGCACGGAGTGTAGGCGTACACTCGTCAGTGCCGAGCCAAATAATGTGGTGTGTCTATTAATCTTTAACCCGGTCTACGGATTGGGCTACTGAACGCATAAGTAACATGTAATTCGTTTACAAGTATTATATTCATATAATTATCCCAAGTTATAAAATGTTTTGTGCCACGTGCATTCAAATCAATTTTCAACCCTTTTCAAAATGAGTCAGTTAAATTGTATTTACCAGTGTAAACTGACGTATTTTCCAAAAGGTTAAGTGCAGGTACTACTCGTACTAGGCTGGCTGTCTTCTAGCGTCCACAATAAGTCTCGCAAGCTTGGATGTCAATAAAACTGTTGAACAATATCTTCTTTTATTTTGATCCGCCTGTGGATCCGTTTCAACTATTCGTGATATTTAATATTACATTTTATTAAAGTTGAAATGAATCTATCTTTGCTTCCGCTGTGCATTTATATAATTGTGTTGTTTGACTTATGATGATATCAACTACGTCACGATACTCCCCACCGAGCCCACCGGTGACACGTGGAAAATAGGGGTGTGACAACAATATTTAGTTGATTTTTCGTTTGAATATTCTGTTGATGAGGACAAACGGTTAACTGGTTTGTTCTGGGCCGATGGGTTATGCAAGCGTAACTTTATGGAGTTCAGGGATGTGATATCGTTCAATGCAACTTTCAAGACAAACAAGTAAGTTTTACATAAAATGATTTTAATATTTTTCGCATGTTATATGATTTTCTAAACTTGCAATATCGCATGTTAATATACATTGAAGATTAGGTGTTGAATATATCGCATGTTATACTATATATTTCGCATGTCATATTTTGTCTATTTCGCATGTTACAATGTGTACTTCGCATGTGTACTAAATCTTTAATTTTATTGAATTTCAGGTACAAGATGGTGATTGTTCCATTCACTGGGATTGTCAACCACTGTCGAAATGTAACCCTTGGAGCTGGGTTGTTGGCATCGGAGAGCATTGGCTCTTATAAATGGCTTCTCAATTCATTCATAAATTCATTTGGACGGCAGGCAAAGGTTGTAGTGATGGACCAAGACCCTGCGATGAAACAGGCTATCGAGGATGTTTTTACTACCAGCAGACACGGATTGTGCATGTGGCACATAATGAAAAAAGTGGCAGATAAGGTATACTATGTTATATTGTCTTTCGTTAGCATTTTTTTTATACTATAGATTCGTTACAGGCTGATATGAAAACCATTTATCGGTATAGGTTGGACACGAGTTGTGCAACAATGATGACTTTAAAAGGAAGATGTGCGATATTGTATGGACTGATTCCATTGAGCCAGAAGAATTTAAGAGACAGTGGAAGTTGGTAATGATTGAGTACGGTCTTACACAAAATAAATGGTTTGATGATATGTTTGCGATGAGATCCATGTGGATTCCGGCTTTTTACCGGCACGAGCCAATGTCTGGACTTATGAGAACAACTTCGAGATCAGAGAGTGAGAACCATTTTTTTGCCAGGTGGCTAATTCACAACTCACTCTTGTAGAGTTTATGAATCATTTTGACGGTGCAATGGATGTCCAAAGGTTCAATCACAGAAAGAATGATCATATTTCAAGATATACTGAGCCTGATGATTGGAGCAAAACTACTTTGGAAAAAGATGCTGCTAAGATATACACCAGGTCTATATTCTTCGATCAGCAAACAGATATATATGGAACTATTACCGAATTTTTGCCAATGGACACCAAAATCGAGGGTCCCCAGATAAGGATATTGTTGAAAGACTTTAAAGCTCACGAAGATGGGTTATTAGAGGTAATACAACATATATATTAAAACATGCGATTTTGAAAACCCCCATGCAAATTTAATACAGAACATGATTTTTACAATATGCGATTTTGATGAACGCATGCGATTTTAAATTAATTCAAGAAAATGATTTTTTAGACATGCGAAATTGTTCATGTACACATGTGATTTTAATTTTTATCTTGTTTTTTTTCTGTAGGTGTGTTTCAAGAATCTTGAAGATGATGTAACTGCACAATGTAGTTGTTTGCACTTTGAACAGTATGGGCTGCTATGTAAACACATCTATTTTATTTTCAAAATGTTTGGTGTTAAAGAAATACCAAACAAATATGTTATGAAGAGATGGACAAAGGATGTGGTACTAAATGAATTAAACACCACGTTTGATGTAAAGGTGGATGATAAGGATGAGCAACACAAGGCTAAACAGATTGCTCGCGAAATCATCTACACAAGGGAGTATTTGGTTAGCAATTTGATTTCCGGCCTTGATCAACTTGTTTTAGTCAGGGATCAAATGAAGCAGATTAAAGAAAAAGTTGATCAGAGTCGTATAACCAAACAGCTTGATCCAAAGTTTGACCGGTTTTCAAAGTTGATTGGTTATCAACAACCAGTAACTAATGCACCTCCTATTGTCCGTGTGCCGGCTGGTATAAGAAACAAAGGTCGTAGCTCGCATAAAAGGATTAAATCGAAGAAGAAACAAATGATCAGCCGCAAAGGAAAAAGGTCAAGGACATGTAGTGTATGCAACGAAAAAGGTCATGATATTCGGACTTGCGAGATACTGAAAGGCAAACAACAAAAGAAGATGAAGGGAGTTCAGATTGAAAAAAATCCCAGGCACAAAGTCAATGAGGTCGAAGACGATGAAGAGGAAGATGAGTTTGAAGATTAGAGTGGAGGGAGTGATGATGGCAGTGAAGAAGATGAGTGGGAAGAGGTTTCAGATGAGGAAGATTAAATTTTTTACTAACATGTGATTTTATACGAGACACATGCGATTTAATACACAAGTTTATATTATACAATCATGCGATTTAGTATATAAACATGCGATTTCATATGCATCAGTCTATAAGTAGTTTAACATGCGATTTCATTTTGTTTTTCATTTTATTACATGCGATTTTGAGTTATCTTGTATTTTTGTGACAAACATGTGTAAATCATTCATGCGATTTATATAATAATTAAGCATAAGATGTTTTCAAAACTTGTACACAAAACATAAATATAAAGTAGTTGTTATTGTCTAACACAACTAAAACCATAAAACGATTAAACAGAAATCTAGTTACTTGAAGCAAAGATTTTGTCACGTTCAGCCGAGCTGAACTCCATCTTCTCTTTCACAGCGTTTAGAGCATCTTTCAGGAAAGAGAAGGCTCTGTGACAACTGTCAAAAATCCAGGTATCCGTACCATTAATTAATCATGATTAGTGCTTAATGACTGTGCTGAATTTGCAATTAACTGCTTTCTGATTACTGTCATATACGTACCTATGCATCATACATTGTTAAATGTCATACTGATATTGCATGAAAGCTATATTGCCTCAAATGATGCATTAATTAGTACAGTTAGCACAGTTATCTGATAAATCAGGAAAATGCTGATAGAACTCAGCACATAGATAAACAGTGCATTGAGACACAGAATGAGCCAGAAACCAAGTACTACACTAGTATAGTGTATAGGAAAGTAAGGATCACAAAACTGCCTTGCTAGTGATAGTTTAAGTGCCGGAAAGTGCCTAAAACTCACCCAAAGTGCTGAATTCAGCAAAAATCAGCATTTTAACAATCTAATATCATGTAGAAATATGGTTAAATGGTCCTGAATGCTTTCCTAAGTGTCGGGAATCAAAAGTGTCACAAAAGGGTACATAAAGAACACTAAACTGTATAGTTTAGTACTTTAACGAACCAGTAACCAACCGAACAACCGGACACTACCCGAAACATCAAATTTACACTAGAAGCACTGTTTTAACATTACCAAGCTAGTTATGGTCCCCAAACATCATAACACCCCATTCTAACATCTAATAACCAAAACATGTAACTAGTACTTGATTTTGAACTAGTAAGTAATCAATCTTGTTAAACCTATCCTACTACCCCCCCCCCCACCTAGTAATCGGCCATACCCTCTACCATACTTCATGATTTTATTCTAATATTAAATTGGATATGGTTCCCTTTTATTTGACATAAAATCCAAGGGTAATTGAGAAAGCATGGGTTATATATGTAACCATAAGCACTAAACTCTCATTCTCACACACACAAAAAAACACACAAGTTCTCTACACCCCCTTAGAGCTCTCGGCCGAGATCACCCACACCCACATCCACCTTCATTTGATCTTTCTCATACATTCCAAGCATTCACAAAGGTGTTAGAGATCATACAAAGAAGCTAGGAGCTTGTGGAAGATCAAGGACCTCTCTTGTTTGCTTTTATCCATCTTATTTCTTCACTTGATCATCCCTAGCCTTGTGCTAGTGGTAAGAGTCATGATCTTGCTAGTTTACTCTTATTTTTAGTGGTTAAAAGAAGATACGTCACAGATTCTGACGATGATACAGCTATGTCAGCTGCACCGATTCCCCCACGTGACATTGAGCCTGGACATGAGCCTGACTTTATTCCTGATTATCAGCCTGTTGAGCCTATACCTGCTCATCCTGAGCCTTTACCTGTTCTTAATCCTATTCCATTTGGCATGCCTGATATTGCACCACTTATACCAGATCCAGTTCCTGCACCCGCTGACCCTCCTGTTATTGAGCCAGTTACTCCCTCACATGCACCTGCACCTATAGATGTTGCTCCTTTTCACCCTGTTGAGTCTGATGTTCACCGCACCGACTTACCTGTCACTTTCTTGCAGGACATCCCTCCACCCCGTCTAGGGGAAGGCCCTTCTAGCCAGCAGCCTGACCGCGATCCTCATGTTTCAGCCGCATTTCCTCACATGCCTCAGTCTGCACCTCATGCTCATTTTACTTCTTCACCACTAGATGAGCCACTGAGATGGTTCCCACCCTATACCATGTCGATTTCTGATCCCTACCATCCCTCACACTTTACTGGTTACACACGGGAAGAGTTACTTTTGTCATTGCAGTTATAGTATGAGATCATGAGTCGCAAGATTCTAGAGCTTGAGATGATACCGCGACCATTGCCATGTCCGTGTCAGCCTGCTTTTGCTCCTCGTTCATCACCGTCCCCGTTTTCGCATCCTCCTGCACCGCTTACTACGTTTCCCGAGTTTGACACTCGCTTTCTAACGGTTGAGCAGTAGATCAGTTATCTGTTGTGTCACGTTTATGATCTTGAGGAGGAGCTAGCGCATGTGTGCAGCTTACTTTTTGTTCCTCCACCTCCTCCTCCACCACCATCAGCATAGACGGTTTTTGGTTTTATGTATGTAGCTTGCTTTTGATGAGAGCACCGCTATTGAGCTGAGCTAGCAAAGCCTTTTGGAGACCACCTTTTGACTGTATGACTTATGATAGATCGGTAGACATTTTGGACAAGGGTAGTGTGACCCTGTGTTCCCCTTCTTGATACGATACATTTGTAAAAAATGTAACTGTATTTGTGGTCGATGATTAATGAAAGCTCAATCGTAATGTTCTCATTAAATACATGGTTGAAATTACTTGTTTATGCTATGATTGCATGCTTACTTGTTATGATAAACACTATTATATACATACTACTTATTATATACATAAGACCTGACCCATACAATCTTCTTTATAGAAGATGCCTCCTCGAAGGAACAACCAATTGCCCACATCAGAGGCAGAACTGCAAGAACGGATTTCACAAGCAATCGCACAACATGAGGCCTTACGCTCTGAACACAGCGGAGGTACCTCAGGAAATAACCCACGTCACGGTAATGTTTAAGTCATTAAGGACACATTACGATACGTTTGGACATTCCATGTGCGTTTGCTAATGCTTCTGTGAATGATGTTGTTTGTACAAGCTGTACTTACAAGCAGTTCCTAGACTGCAAGCCTCTGAATTTCGATGGCACTGGAGGTGTTGTAGCTTTCGTTAGATGGGTGGAGAAAACAGATTCCGTGCTGCGGATGAGCAAGTGTGCGCCAGAGCACCAGGTCACTTACATTTCTGGACTTTTCCTAGACGGAGCTCTATCATGGTGGAACCTTTAGGTTCAGACTCTGGGAGAGGAAGCTGCGTATGCCATGACTTGGGATGAGATGAAAGAACTGATGCGCAAGAAGTACTGCTCGAGAGCTGAGATTCAGAAGCTGGAAACCGAGTTCTGGAATCTAAAGATGGATGGCCCGAAGATTGCTGAGTATGTACAGAGATTCCATGACCTGTCTCGCGTTATCCCCTACATGGTAGAACCAGAGTTCAAGCGAATCGAGCATTTCATTTGGGGATTGGCACCCCAAATCATGAGCATGGTAACGACATCTAAGCCTCCAACGATCACTGAGGCCATTGATTTGAGTGTGGCATTGACTGAAGAAGCGATTAGGCTGAACACGTTTTCAATCTCTGATGGAAAGAAGAAGGAGACTCATGTCGAGTCATCAGGAGAGAACAAGAGGAAGTTCTCGAATTTCAAGAAGGGTACCCAAGGAAGCAACAACGGTAGTAACAAGAAAAGAGATGCAAACCCACCAGCCGAAGCCAAGACTGGTACTACGAGTTCGAAGAATAAGGGAAGAGGTTACATGGGCACCTTGCCTAAGTGTGATGTGTGCCAGTTCCATCATGCTGGCCAGTGTAGGTTTAGGAAGTGTGAGAACTGTGGAAAGAATGGTCATTCAAAGGAGACGTGCTGGGCTGGTAATAGCCGTGGAAATGGTGGCCATAGAGGTAATGGAAATGGCAGTGGCAACAGTAACCGTGGTGGAAACGGCAATGGGAATCAGACTGGGAATCGTAACTAGGGAGGTTATGGAAATCGTGGTGGTTCTGGAAACCAAGCTGGTAATGGAAACCGCAACCAAAACGCCAATCAGGGTGGTACTGGAAACAAGCAAGGATGCTTTAGTTGCGGAGATGTTGGGCATTTCAAGAGAGATTGCCCGAAGAACAACCAAGCCCAAGGAAGAGTCTTAACATTGGAGCTAGGGAAGCTCGCCAGGATCCGAACGTAGTTACGGGTACGTTCCCTATCAACCAACACTTTGCATCTGTACTATTTGATACTGGTGCCGATTATAGCTTTGTATCCCTAGAATTTAAGAATATACTTGGGTTAGTAGCCAGTAAGCTAGATATTCCATACTCGATAGAACTAGTTAATGGAAAGCTAGTAGAAGCAAATGAAGTAATTAGAGGTTGTGTAATAGAGCTCGGAGAGCATGAGTTTATGCTTGATCTTCTGCCAGTCGAGTTGGGAAGCTTTGACGTGGTAGTTGGAATGGATTGGTTGTCGAGCAACCGAGCTGAGATCGTATGCCACGAGAAGATCATTCGCATCCCGATGGCGAATGGAGAGACGATTGTAGTGCATGGAGAGAAGCATGATACGCCTCTAAGGATTATCAGTTGTTTGAAAGCCCGGAAGTTTTTGTAGAAAGGATGTGTTGCCTTTTTGGCTCACGTTATTGACAAAGAAGCCGAAGAGCCGAAGTTGGGAGATATCCCTGTGGTAAGGGAATATCCTGAAGTCTTCCCCGAAGACTTGCCAGGATTGCCACCGCATCGACAAGTTGAGTTCCATATTGACTTAGTTCCAGGCGCTGCGCCTGTAGCTAAGGTGCCTTATCGACTTGTAACTTCCGAGATGCAAGAGTTGTCGACGCAACTACAAGAGCTTTTGGACAAGGGATTTATTAGACCATGCTTCTCGCCTTGGGGAGCTCCATTTCTGTTTGTTAGGAAGAAGGACGGTAGTTTCCGCATGTGCATTGACTACCGAGAGTTGAACAAGTTGACCATCAAGAATCGGTATCCCTTGCCGATGATTGATGATCTCTTCGATCAACTTCAAGGTTCAAGTTACTACTCCAAGATTGATCTTCAATCAGGTTATCACCAGCTACGAATTCAAGAAGAGAGTATACCGAAGACTAATTTTAGAACTCGTTATGGACATTACGAGTTTCTAGTGATGCCGTTTGGTCTGACAAACGCGCCAGCAGTATTCATGGATTTGATGAACCGAGTTTGCAAGCCATATCTCGATAAATTCATGATTGTATTTATCGATGATATTTTGATTTATTCAAGGACGAAGGAAGAGCATGAACAACACCTTAGAGCCATTTTAGAGCTGCTCAAGAAGGAGAAACTGTACGCTAAGTTCTCGAAGTGCGAGTTCTGGTTGTGTGAAGTGCAATTCCTTGGTCATGTAGTGAATAAAGATGGGATTCATGTGGACCCCACCAATATTGAGGCGATTAAGAATTGGGAAACTCCGAAGACGCCGACCGAGATCCGCCAGTTTTTGGGTTTAGCAGGGTACTATCGCCGATTCATTGAGGATTTTTCGAAAATTGCTCAACCGCTGACCTCCCTTACTCAAAAGGATAGGAACTATGAATGGGGAGATAAACAAGAAGAAGCTTTTCAGATGCTTAAGAACAAGCTTTGCGATGCACCTATTCTATCCCTACCCGAAGGCACCGATGACTTCGTGGTATACTGTGACGCCTCGTGTCAGGGATTAGGCTGTGTGCTGATGCAGCGAAAGAAGGTTATCGCTTATGCTTCGCGCCAGTTGAAAGTTCATGAGAAGAACTACACCACGCACGATTTGGAGCTAGGCGCAGTGGTGTTTGCATTGAAGATTTGGCGATATTATTTGTATGGCACCCGATGCACGATCTTTACAGATCACAAGACCTTCAGCACATACTCGATCAGAAAGAGCTTAATATGAGACAGCGATGATGGGTGGAGCTGCTAAGTGATTATGATTGCGAAATCAAATATCACCCAGGAAAGGCGAATGTGGTGGCAGACACCTTAAGTCGAAAAGAGAGGATTAAGCCCATAAGGGTTAGGGCTTTGGAAATGATCATTCAAACAGACCTCTCGTTGCGCATTCGTCCTGCACAGAGAGAAGCTCTTAAGAAGGAAAATAATAAGGAAGAGTATCTCCGTGGGATGGAGAACCAGTTGGTACCCAATGAGGAAGGAACATGGTGTTTCTTGGGACGAATTTGGGTTCCTCTATGTGGTGGTCTTAGAGACGTTATTTTTTATGAAGCTCATAAATCGAGGTACTCGATCCACCCAGGATCAGATAAGATGTACCAAGATTTGAAGGATTTCTACTGGTGGCCAAGATTGAAAGGTGATGTTGCGACTTATGTTGGAAAATGTTTGACATGTGCCAAAGTAAAGGCCGAGTATCAGAAGCCTTCAGGTCTTCTGCAGTAACCCGAGATACCCATGTGGAAGTGGGAGCAGATCTCAATGGATTTCATAATAAAGCTGCCAAAGACACCCAGAGGTCATGATACGATTTGGGTAATCGTAGACCGTCTGACAAAATTTGCGCATTTCTTGCCTATCAGGGAAAAGGATAACACAGGTAAGCTAGCTGAGCTGTACCTAAGGGAGATAGTTACACGTCATGGAGTGCCTATCTCGATTATATCTGACAGAGATGGAAGATTTGTGTCAAGGATTTGGCAATCTTTCTAGGAAGCGTTTGGTTCACAGCTGAATTTAAGCACCGCATTTCACCCACAGACGGACGGCCAAAGTGAGAGAACGATTCAGACGCTGGAAGATATGTTACGAGCCTGCGTAATGGACTTGGGTGGCAGTTGGGAACTCACCTAGCTTTGGTCGATTTTTCCTATAATAACAGCTACCATACAAGCATTCAAGCTGCACCGTTTGAAGCTCTTTACGGACGAAAATGTCGATCGCCGTTATGCTGGGCAGATGCAGGCGATAGACAGCTCGTTGGCCCCGAGTTGGTTCAAGAAACAAAAGATAAGATCATACAGATCTGAGAACGCCTCAAGGCGGCTTGTGATCGACAAAAGAGCTATGCGGACCAAAGGAGGAAGCCTTTGGAATTCGAAGTGGGGGATATGGTTTTATTGAAAGTCTCACCTTGGAAAGGTGTGGCACGCTTTGGGGAACGTGGAAAGTTAAACCCACGATTTATTGGACCGTTCAAAATCCTGGAGAGGATTGGTCCTGTAGCATATAAGTTGGAACTACCTACAGAACTTAATGGTGTTCATGATACATTCCATGTATCTAATCTGAAGAAGAGTCCAACTCAAGAAACCATGATCATACCTGCTGACGAAGTTCACATTGACGACACACTCCACTTTACCGAAGAACCTGTTGAGGTTACTGACTGGAAAGTTAACAAAACTCGAAGGAGTAGTGTTAAGCTTGTTAAGGTTAGACAGAACGCACGTCATGGCCCAGAGTTTACTTGGGAGCGTGAGGACCGCATGAAAGCAAAGTATCCGCATTTATTCCCTAACACCCCTGCTGCTAGTAGTAAAGCTTAAAATTTCGGGACGAAATTTTCTTAACAGGGGGAGAATGTGACAACTGTCAAAAATCCAGGTATCCGTACCATTAATTAATCATGATTAGTGCTTAATGACTGTGCTGAATTTGCAATTAACTGCTTTTTTTATTACTGTCATATACGTACCTATGCATCATACATTGTTAAATGTCATACCGATATTGCTTGAAAGCTATATTGCCTCAAATGATGCATTAAGTACAGTTACCACAGTTATTTGATAAATCAGGAAAATGCTGATAGAACTCAGCATATAGACAGACAGTGCATTGAGACACAGAATGAGCCAGAAACCAAGTACCACACTAGTATAGTGTGTAGGAAAGTAAGGATCACAAAACTATCTTGGTGATAGTTTAAGTGCCAGAAAGTGCCTAAAACTCACCCAAAGTGCTGAATTCAGCAAAATTCAGCATTTTAACAATCTAATATCATGCAAAAATATGGTTAAATGGTCATGAATGCTTTCCTAAGTGTCAGGAATAAAAAGTGTCACAAAAGGGTACATAAAGAACACTAAACTGTATAGTTTAGCACTTTAACGAACCAGTAACCAACCGAACAACCGGACACTACCTGAAACATCAAATTTACACTAGAAGCACTGTTTTAACATTACCAAGCTAGTTATGGTCCCCGAACATCATAACACCCCATGCAAACATCTAATAACCAAAACATGTAACTAATACTTGATTTTGAACTAGTAAGTAATCAATCTAGTTAAACCTATCCTACTACCCCCCCCCCCCACCTAGTAATCGGCCATACCCTCTACCATACTTCAAGATTTCATTCTAATATTAAATTGGATATGGTTCCCTTTTATTTGACATAAAATCCAAGGGTAATTGAGAAAGCATGGGTTATATATGTAACCATAAGCACTAAACTCTCATTCTCACACACACACAAAAAAACACACAAGTTATCTACACCCCCTTGGAGCTCTCGGCCGAGATCACCCACACCCACATCCACCTTCATTTGATCTTTCTCATACATTCCAAGCATTCACAAAGGTGTTAGAGATCATACAAAGAAGCTAGGAGCTTGTGGAAGATCAAGGACCTCTCTTGTTTGCTTTTATCCATCTTATTTTCTTCACTTGATCATCCCTAGCCTTGTGCTAGTGGTAAGAGTCTTGATCTTGCTAGTTTACTCTTATTTTTAGTGGTTAAAAGAAGAAACATAATGATAATCATCAAGAACATTAAAGATCACAAGAAGTAAACTTGAACATAAGCATGTTTAATGAGGTAATCTTGATGAATATGAGTTGTTATGCTTGTTGATCATTGATTGTTTGTAGAAATGATGTTGATCATCATAAGATCTTGCTAGATCATGATTAAAAACATAATCTAGCAAGATGTGAAAGTAGAAATGTTGTAGGATGATAGATCATCCACATGAAGATCATGAACTTGAAAGAATACTTTGATTTCTTGAAAAAATAATGATCAAAGTAAGTTATTGATCATATAGATCTAAAGATTTATGAATGGTTTTTCAAAGAAACCAAGTTAAGAATATGAGTTTCATTTAATCTTGGTTCTTACATGAACAAATCTTGTTTTTAGTGGTTAAACAAGTGTAAGAACACTTGTGTAACAAGAAGATTGCATAAAGAAATATTTTTAGAAAATATGATTTGAAGTTGTAAACATCTAACTTCTTTAAAAATGAAGTTTTTAAAGAACTAGTCACATTTTAAAGGGTAACAAGGCTTACTAATAACACTAGTAAGTTCCTATAAATTTTTACAAATATTCAAGTTCATGAAGTAGTAGAATATTCATGATTTTGACAAAATTGGTAAGTGTAAGTTGTTTGTTGATGATTGTAAATTGATTGTGTTGATTTTTACAAAAGAAAATGATATGCTTGAAAGCATGGAAACCTCCATTTTTAGGGGAAACTATGGCAAAATTTTCTAAAAATATAAACACTTAAAAAAGTATTTTTAAACAAACATTTACAAGTGTATTTTAAACCATGAGTTTCCTACATAAACTTTGCCATAATTTTTTGTTACAAAAATACAAATATTGGAGGTTGGTTTTCATAAATAAAAGTGACTAGATATGTATTTAAGAAATATATATTTAGAAGACACAATGTGTGTGATTATTTGTATACTTTGTGTAATTAGTTATATTATTTTAGGACTTGAAGTAATATAACTCACAAAAACACCAAGAATTACCATCCAAAATATTACCAAAATTCCAAGGAATAAATATACACACTTACACAAAATATTGGTGAAACCGAACTATGTAATATAGGACTTACGAAATATTCCGGAAAATTTATTCACAAATAATATTTTGGTAAATAATATTTTGGACACCAAGGAAGTAAAATATGATTTTTACAATTACTACAAGGATATATCATATTTTTGACAAGAGAAAAATATATTATTTTTGACAAATATGAAATATATATTTTTCTTGAAATTTTTGGAAGATATATTATTTTTAAGAAATATATTTTCTTACACAAACATGAAATACAATATTCTTGGGAGAAATATATTTTTCTCAAATAAATATGAAACATATCACCTTTGGAAGAAAATGAGTTTAAATATATTTTCCAAGTTGGACTTGAAAATATATTATTTTTGAACTTATGAGAAAATACTTTTGTCAACGAAAAATTATAAATAATTTTTCTAAGTAAAACTCCTTAAAATATATATTTTGGAAATATATATTGGATCTTTATTAAAGATAATATTCCGGAATAATTAATATGAAATTAAGTATAAGGATACTTAATGAATGCAATAAAAATACGTATTCTCGTACGTATAAATACACACCGGAATACGACCCCAAAACATGGCAAAAATACACATGTATAAGATACCCCCATCCTTGGGAAGGAAATACAAGTATAAATACTTGGGAAGTATTAAGTTACAACAATATGGTTTAACAATTATTCCAAAATTTAATAAATATAATTTAAGTTAAAATACTAATTATTCTAACGAATAATTATATAACTTGGAATAATATCGAAGATACAAGGAAACGTAACTCAACGACATTAATACTAAGTCAAGGCACGACCCGACCCGCTTGTCTAATAGACATTAGTACGTTGTAGGTAGTCGTGTACACCGGAAGAAGCTTGAGTTACTGTAACTGAAGACGCAAGACTATGAGTTCGTGACCCCCTTTTCTTTTTACTGCTTTCAGTTTTATAACTTCGGGGGTGAAGTACATGTTATAACTGTTTATAAACGTTACTATTTGGTATGGTTAGCTAAGGAAGGGTACTGCTAGATCATGTGAGCGGTGGGTATGACGCTTAAGACCATTAATCCTCGTTGTAGGACCGAGGGACATGAGTGATAGATCTATTTGGGTGTAGCGAGCCCCGCCCATGTTGGACCAGGGTTTGGCCCATGGGTTGACTATGTCTTACAGCCGGAAGCCCGGT
Organism: Helianthus tuberosus; assembly: GCA_030545235.1. Taxonomy (NCBI): domain Eukaryota; kingdom Viridiplantae; phylum Streptophyta; class Magnoliopsida; order Asterales; family Asteraceae; genus Helianthus; species Helianthus tuberosus. The sequence goes on along the minus strand of CM060429.1, from coordinate 57,711,034 downwards.
GCAAAGTCTGCTAGGTTTGAGCCTTCCTGCATCACGTCACACATATTAATGGCCTTGCAAACCATTAATGATCTGTTTTTCCTTGTTGCTTTCATACCAGGATTTTACAACTTACATACATACTTACAATGATTTCAAAGGTTTATTCATACACACAAACAAACACACGAACTCGCTCGACTTTTGTTAATGTTTTCAAACAACATGTATTTCAGGGAATTAGATGTGGATCTGGCGGGCGTTCGGAAGTTCCAAGTGTGGTTTAAAAATAAAAGATGTCGTCCATGGTCTTAGGGATTGGTCAGTGTGTCTTATTCCTGGACGAGGCACATCTACCACAACCTGATTTTATTTAGAGTCTCTTGAAGAGTCCTTCTGGAACTCTAAACAATTCGTATGGTTTGTAAAACTTAAATTTGAAGTCTATGTTTAAACAATGATATTTGTGATGTTTTTAAACTTATCTAATGGATGACCATCTATGGTTTTTATCATATAGTTGTTGTTATGATTGAATGCAATGATATTAAGAAAGTCACACCATAATCACGCTTCTGCAAAAGTCAGTGTGTGACAAAGTCATCAGCTCGAGACTGTTCCTTTATGTGATCCAAAGCTGCGTCTCTGAAGCTTGATGGTGGTTCTTCAAATAGTCTCTCCCACATCCCTTGATTTTTCTTGATTTCTGCAAGAATCTTCCCCTGCACATCAAGAATCAAATGAGAAGAGGTGACATCGGTGCTTATTTCTATCAACGTGCGAGTTGACAGTAGTTCCTTTATTGCAATGTTTTTTATTTGTTCTGAATCTTAATATGGAAGGTTGTTATCTCTGGGTATTTTATATTAAAATAGTAAATTTATTATGTAGGTAGGGTGGTAAGTTCAGTAGTATTTATGGTAAAATTGATCATTACAAGTCATATTACAGTCACATCGGTATTAAATTCATTTTTTTATATAAAATAGTAAATTTATATTTATTTTAATTATCAATTCATATTTTTTTGTTTGTGCATTTCAATCAACGTGGATAAAGTTACATGAAATCATCAACAACATTTTTTTTAAATCGCATGTGATTCGAAAAATAATTCGCACACTATAAGAAACCACAAACAAGATCATTTTTTTAAATCGCATGTGTCTAAAACAAGAATTCGCACACTATAACAAACCTCAAACAATAGCACCTTATTTTTAAAATCGCATGTGTCTAAACAGGAATTCGAACACTATAACAAACCTCAAATAGTATCTCCTTTTTTAAAATCGCATGTGTCCAAAACAATAATTCGCATATTATAATGTTCAACCTGGATCATCAATTGTTTTCGCATGTTCAATATGTATTTCGCATATTATAATGTTCAACCTGCATCATCTTCTTCGATAGACGGTCGATCGATGTTGTTACAGTTCCAGAATCAGCAGATATGAAATCGCAGAAGGGAGAAGGAGGTTTGTGAATAAGAATCTTACGTTGTATTTGATTTAGGGTTTGATTTTTTATTCATGGTTGGATTTTTGAATACGATTTTTGAATATAAGATTCCAATCTCCATCAGTTACAGAGATTAAGACATCGTAATGACGATTTTAACCTTTTTTATAAGATTTGAATACATTAATATGATTAATTTAATGATTTAAAGTTAGTTTGATGGATTGAAGATCCTACGGCTGAGAATATCACGTACCTAATATAGGATAAGGGGTATTGTACGTTAACCGGCCTCTCTCTCTCTCTCTCTCTCTCTATATATATATATATATATATATAGGGGATGGTTCAAATGAAAACCACTTTTATTGTGAAAACTCGAAAACTAACTAAAAAAAGCCTAAAAAACACACAAAAAAAAAAAAAAATTTCAAATTTTTTTTATAAAAATCGCTGCTTTTTATGTATAAAAAAAAACTTTTTTTTCAAAAAAAAATTTGTGTAGTGCACATGTGTAATACTACACATGTGTATCCATGTGTAGTATTACACATGTGCACTACACAAAATTTTTTTTTTTTTTATATATAATAAAACCTGCGAAAATTGGTTTGCAAAAAAAAAAAAAATTTGTATGTTTTTTTGGCTTTTTTAATTAGTTTTCGAGTTTTCACAATAACTAGTGGTTTTCATTTGAACCTTCCCCTATATATATATACTAGTAGGGTGCCCGCGCGATGCGGCGGGGGCGACACTTTGGATTGCGGCACTCGTTGCTGGTAGTTTTCTTATTTGTATATGATAACATTATTGTGGTGGATATATGTCATAAGTGTTACACGTAGGAGCCTAACACCTATAATGTCTTGCAATGTTCGATCAACTGCCTCTATCGCCTGACGTTTCGCCATCGATGCCTTATCCCATATAATTAACTTGGAGGACCTAATTAGTTGACTTATAATTCCTTAAATTTTGGGACATAGTTTACTATTTATCTACTAAATATCGTAAATTAGTATTAAATAATTCCTAAAATTTTGGGATATAGTTTACTATCTATCTACTAATATCGTAAATTAGTATTAAATAAATATCTTAAATTATTATTAAATAATTCCTAAAATTTTGGGATATAGTTTACTATCTATCTACTAATATCGTAAATTAGTATTAAATGTCACACCCCGACCACGTGGAACATACAAAACGTGGCGGAAACATCGGGGCGTGTTGCAACAGAATTAATGTTTCATAACCATGGATATCAAAAGTGTTTCGTTTTATTAATCATTGAATAATTACATCGTTTGGAAATCTAAATAGACAAATTAAACGTAATCTATCATTGTTATTTAGTCACTAAGGCCTTGTCCAGTCCTATGTGAGCATGCATCTTATCAATCGATAACATTCAACAATACCTGAAACATATGTGAAAACGAGGTCAGCAAAGAAATGCTGGCGAGTACATAGGTTTTGTAGGAGTGTCGAAATCATGGCTAGTTTAGATGTTGCAATACTTTATTTAAAAACCTTGTTTTGAAAAGAGTATAATATTGCAACTCAATTAACCAACTCAAATCAAGCGGGTTATAATTTGTAAAACCTCGTAGCCATGACTCTTAACCCAAAAACATTTGTTTTAGTAAATTATTTGGAAAAACAATGATAAGTTCAGGTGATATGTATAAATAAGAAAATAAAGCATGATTAAATGAATAACCATGTAATATGAGTTTGTATAAGATAAGTTGTTTGTAAATAAATGTCTTGTGAAAAGTATGTTACTTGTATAAAATGTTCTATGTCTCGAGCTGAAATGATTCAAATAACACTACAATATGTAATACCATACAAACACTTATATATAGGAAGTACCAGCGGCGTATCCACCATGCTTGTATCATATTCCACACGCATTGTTACTTAATCATTTAATCCAAACCAAACCACCAAAGTAATTGTTAAAACATCGTGTGAAAACCCAATCGTTACCCAATCGTTACCCAATCGTTAAAACATTGTGTGAAAACCCAATCGTTACCCAATCGTTAAAACATCGTGTGAAAACCCAATCGTAAATCGTTTAATTCGTTTTAGGTCGTGAAACTACTTATGTGGTCGTCTCGCTAATAACATTCAAACCTTCTTGACTCGCATTAATAAACCCTTACCAAAGGATAGATTAACAATTCGCATTAATAAACCCTTACCAAAGGATAGATTAACAACTCGCATTAATAAACCCTTACCAAAGAGTAAATTAACAATTACAGATTCAGTCGCTACCCACAACACCCACACATAACTACGGGTGTAGTAAATAACGGGACTTGTCAGATCCTATGGTACCATAACCTAATACTGGTCGGCTTGATCATTGCTAATGAATGTCATTTGTTATGTAACCCAACCAACAAGTTTGTTCACTTTATTGAAATCGTTATTAGTTTTGTATAAATCGTCTAAATCGTTTTTGAAACCATCGTTATAACATCGAAAATCGTTTTGTTATCATCGTTAAAGCCTTGAAAACATTTAGCACATATGAGTCACCCCAAAACAATTGAAAGCAGTAAAATAGGGGAATAATGTACTCGCCTGAGAATGCTTGGAGGTCTTGAACAACAACCAAACAAAGCTTGAGGGAGCACGGAATCAATCGGCAATCTAAAACTATATAAATAAACCGGACCTAAATCGGGAGATCGGATAGGATGAGGCTTGGTAAACCAAACGAGTTTTGGAACTCATATGATATGGTTTAACAAGACCTACATACTACAATGAAACCAAACCTAAGTGCTATCGACCCATCGCGGCCCATTACGACCCGTTTAGGAAGCTTATGCTACTTTAATGCGTCGTTCGCGTAAAACGCGTTTGGACCGCCTAACTAGTCCTATGACAAGTGTTATATGCCTAAACATGTTACTTAATTAGTTATGTGACAAAAGTTTAGGTTACATATGCTTAATTACCAATTATACATGAAAAGGGTATTCTGGTAATTTACCTAAGGCATATAAACTACCTATCATACAACTACTTAAACGATGTGACCATAGGGTATAACCTCGGAAGGTTATTCCCTACCTACTATGGTCACCTAATGTATTTGGTCCGATCCTAATGATCGACCAAATGGGTCGAGTTCGAAGGTATAGGCGATTTATTAGATCGCCTACCCTACGACCCTAGACAACGTGGTAATCAGTGGGCATAGTCCCAAAGGACTATGACCAACGTGATTACACTCACGTTGCGAAGTTCAAACGAACTTCGCATTGACCATTACTGGTCAACGCTGAAAGTCAAACAAAGTTTGACTTTCTGACTCGAAAAGCAGTAAAATAAGGAAAAGAACGAAAGAATACTAACCCAGGGTCCCCGAATGCTAATCCCGATTCAAGAATCTCAGGTATGAAACAATGGTTTCAACTTAGAGATCCTCAAATCAGAATTCTAGTGCATAATGAGGTTGTGTGGGTTGGGTATTTATAGGAATACCCGAACCGTTAGGATCGTTTCATGGAAAACGTGCCATGAATCCAACCCGTACACTTGTCGGAACCTTATGGTGACTAGAATGCCATCCTTATCTGATGACTAAGCAATTGGAAATGTGTGGGTGTGGTTAAATCTGCTGAAAACAGGCTGTTTAAACATTGCATCTGGTCAGAAGACCCCCTGCGCATCGTAGGGCAAAAGTCCCTGCGCATCGTAGGGGTTAAGTTTGGCAGATTTACAGTTTTGGTCCCTGAACTGTATTTAGGCCATTTTTGACACGTTTAAGGCCCGTTAACCCCATTTCAAAGCTCTAAAATGAAGTTAAAGTATAGGGAACTTAAAATGTGTTCAAAAATATCTCAGATGTCGGTTCGTTTAGCCGTACGAACGCGATGTTCGCTTAATTACGACAGAATGCGCACAAGCGCGAAAAACGATCCAAATGACGCGACGAATGGATTTTTCTTATGGCGAACACTAAAATATAATGTAGTCATGCTTACATAAATTTTTGGATGTCCGGATGTATTCAGAACGTGAGTTATGCGTAAAAATGCAAACTTGTGCACTTTTTGACACTTTTAGTCCCTGAATGACACAAAAGTTTATTTTAGCATACCGAACACCTCAAAGCCTATTTCTAAGCTTTGTGAAGGATATTTATGGTATGTTTAACTTATGTTCATGCTCCGGAGTGTCTGTTACAGTTCAAATTGGCATACTTTCGCAGTTTGTCAACTTTAGTCCCTGTAAGCGATTTAACTTTATTTTGCCATACCAAAGCCTTCAAAACTTATTTCTAAGTTAAGTAAAGGTTATTTAAGGTATGTTAAGCCTATGTCACTATTCCGGAGTGTTTGTTGCATTAAACTGGTTATATTTACGCATCGGTGCGCGTATAACCTTCCAGAAAGTGATTTAAAGCTTGAAATCGAACAAGAGTCGATATGTGCAAACGATACACATATTTTTTTTTACAAATCCCAAGTATGAAATATAATATTTCATTGGTTTGGTATTTGTTTGATGGCCGTGGAGGCACAGGTGTTACAGTCTCCCCTACTTTAGGAAATTTCGTCCCGAAATTTATTTAGAGGAAACTTGTAAGAGCTTGAAAATATGAAGTTGAAAAGATCAAACAACATTGGTTAGGGTTCTGAACTTCTAGTAACTTTAATAACATCATGATTGCAATGTAAGAGGGATACTTATATACAAGTATATGAAGCGTCATTGGTGCGTCCACCATACCTCCATTACATCGTTCTCATTTCGTTATTGTTGTCACTATCGGTTCTTACACATAATAAATCTTACTGGGTTTACCGTGCACTGAATCTCATAATTATGTGCGCTTCCATAATTAGACAATTCCTTGCATAGTTCACACAGTGTATTCAATTGTGTGCAGGGGAAAACCAAATGAACAATCCTGTGATGAGTGTGACTAGACCGCCATAGAGTCCCGTAGAATAAATCAATAAATGATCTAAATAGACTATCAAGGAGTCTGTCCAGCTACATCACTAGATGTCATTCTTTAACCAAATTGTGAATCAATCCTTTAGACTAGACCACTAAAAAGGGTCTGGAGTGGTACTATATAATCCAAGGGTCTTAACTATTACATAGAAGCCCATTAAGGATTTAAGGTAGTACCTTTTGAATATCCTACTACGAATCCCTCATATGAAGATATGAATGATTCTACGAGGATTTGAAAATCGGATCACACAAAAATCATAGAGGAGAACACATAAACACATATCACATAACCACAAAATTGTTCGTTAATTTGTCTTGTAAATTGCGTACATGCATTTAAAGCACACTTGGAATCCATTCCGTGGATTTCATTTGGTACTTTAAACGTTATCAAGAATCCAACTATAAAGATAGAAAGATTCAAAAAGAAAATTCGATTTCGATTACTAGGAACCGAAGTGTTCGAATTAAGGTACATAAAGAATCCAATTAAGGACTCTGATTTGAATGATGATCATCCACAAGGATCTAATTGTAAAGATAAAAAGATCCCATATGAATTTTAGAAGTTGAAGATGTTTTGAAATCTCGCACGGGATGTGCTTAAGTCAAAACATGAAGTTGAAATGCTTATGAAGTTGAGATGCTAGATATGTCAAGGCGACATATGAAGCAGAATTTGAAGGTTATGTAAATGTGTGAGGAAAATATATTTGGAAAACTATGCATCGGTTAAAAAAAAATGTTTTTGAAACCTTATATATATAATATTTTGAAATCATAAAGTAGGTGTATTAGATAGATATTTTTACAAAAATATTTTAAAATCATGCGAGATGAATTTTGAAATTATGTATAAGGTTTTTGAAAATATGAATGATGCTCTCCGAAATCATGCACTTGATAAGAAAATGTATTGTGTTAATATTGTCTTCAGACTATATGAAATATTTTGAAATTTGAAAGGTTGGTTTTGATAACATGGCCAATGTTTTTGAAATAACATAGACAATGTATCTTGAAAAATTGTTTTCGAACTATATGAAATGTTTTGAGATCATGAAGATTGTTTTGAAATACTGGTACTGTGTATGTTGAAAAATCAAAACGTAATGGGTATGAGATTTGAAAATACCCTTAGTTATCTAACCAAGGATTTAAAGGCACAGATGTGCGAAAAGCACGATTACTCATAATGTCACTTAATTTTCTGTACTTTGTTTCTTAGGGTGAAACGAGTACTTAAAATTTTCGAGGGAATCATGAGCAATCATTTGAAAGAGAGAAATCACAAGAGTAGTTTGTAAGGTGCATAGTTCCTTGATGTAGGTATCATAGGAAAAGTCATACACCTAGCAGGGGGTTGAGCTGGTTGGTTGGGGACTGCTTTACCATTGTGAGCGACCATGGCGAAGTTCTGAGAAGCCTTTCGCTTCTTTGACTTCTTAGGGGATCGTTCATCCATGGTCTTTGATTCCTCGATTGGTTTATTGGCTGATGGTGTTGTCGCCTGACTAGGTCCTGCCTGTCTTGGTGACTCTTGAGTGGCTTCATCCTGGAGATGATACATCGCCTATTCGCTGAGCGAATTTGGCTGCTTGCTCAGATATCTGGGCGTCATCGTGATGAAGAGACATTCTTGAAGAAAAAGAAAGGCATAGGGAGAAACAGGTGAAAGGTTTTTGGATACTCAAAACAGGATGATAACGCATGAAAATTGCGATCATTTGTTTGTTACCTAAGGCAAACAAATGAGACGGTGACTAATCAAAGTAAATGGGTCAAAAATAATGTATCGCGAAGACATGCTCGCCTATAAGTGAACACTCACCCCAAGAATTCCCAGGTAAGCACAACTGGTCTCGCGTCTGATGAGATGTATACAAAGTGCTTGCCTAGACAGAAAACCCAGAATACAGGCATTCACCCTTCCAGTTTGCACGTGTTCACATTATTTAAAACCCAAAACCTTGACGAAGTTTTGAAAACTCAAAGAGGTTCAAAACTATATAATAGAGAGTTCGAAACCTAGTAATCAATCATCCTAGAACAGATGATTAGTTTTTAAAGCGGTTTTGAAGTTTATGTTCTTGTTGTGGTTGTCGCCTAAGGATAGGCGACGGTATTGTTTTATGACTAAACGCAAGTAAACTCACGTTAGGGTCCTAAGAAGGTTATAGACTAGGTCAAAGCATTACTAATTACTAATAACCTAATTCCCTATAACCATTGGCTCTGATACCATCTTTTCTGTCACACCCCGACCACGTGGAACATACAAAACGTGGCGGAAACATCGGGGCGTGTTGCAACAGAATTAATGTTTCATAACCATGGATATCAAAAGTGTTTCGTTTTATTAATCATTGAATAATTACATCGTTTGGAAATCTAAATAGACAAATTAAACGTAATCTATCATTGTTATTTAGTCACTAAGGCCTTGTCCAGTCCTATGTGAGCATGCATCTTATCAATCGATAACATTCAACAATACCTGAAACATATGTGAAAACGAGGTCAGCAAAGAAATGCTGGCGAGTACATAGGTTTTGTAGGAGTGTCGAAATCATGGCTAGTTTAGATGTTGCAATACTTTATTTAAAAACCTTGTTTTGAAAAGAGTATAATATTGCAACTCAATTAACCAACTCAAATCAAGCGGGTTATAATTTGTAAAACCTCGTAGCCATGACTCTTAACCCAAAAACATTTGTTTTAGTAAATTATTTGGAAAAACAATGATAAGTTCAGGTGATATGTATAAATAAGAAAATAAAGCATGATTAAATGAATAACCATGTAATATGAGTTTGTATAAGATAAGTTGTTTGTAAATAAATGTCTTGTGAAAAGTATGTTACTTGTATAAAATGTTCTATGTCTCGAGCTGAAATGATTCAAATAACACTACAATATGTAATACCATACAAACACTTATATATAGGAAGTACCAGCGGCGTATCCACCATGCTTGTATCATATTCCACACGCATTGTTACTTAATCATTTAATCCAAACCAAACCACCAAAGTAATTGTTAAAACATCGTGTGAAAACCCAATCGTTACCCAATCGTTACCCAATCGTTAAAACATTGTGTGAAAACCCAATCGTTACCCAATCGTTACCCAATCGTTAAAACATCGTGTGAAAACCCAATCGTAAATCGTTTAATTCGTTTTAGGTCGTGAAACTACTTATGTGGTCGTCTCGCTAATAACATTCAAACCTTCTTGACTCGCATTAATAAACCCTTACCAAAGGATAGATTAACAATTCGCATTAATAAACCCTTACCAAAGGATAGATTAACAACTCGCATTAATAAACCCTTACCAAAGAGTAAATTAACAATTACAGATTCAGTCGCTACCCACAACACCCACACATAACTACGGGTGTAGTAAATAACGGGACTTGTCAGATCCTATGGTACCATAACCTAATACTGGTCGGCTTGATCATTGCTAATGAATGTCATTTGTTATGTAACCCAACCAACAAGTTTGTTCACTTTATTGAAATCGTTATTAGTTTTGTATAAATCGTCTTAATCGTTTTTGAAACCATCGTTATAACATCGAAAATCGTTTTGTTATCATCGTTAAAGCCTTGAAAACATTTAGCACATATGAGTCACCCCAAAACAATTGAAAGCAGTAAAATAGGGGAATAATGTACTCGCCTGAGAATGCTTGGAGGTCTTGAACAACAACCAAACAAAGCTTGAGGGAGCACGGAATCAATAGGCAATCTAAAACTATATAAATAAACCGGACCTAAATCGGGAGATCGGATAGGATGAGGCTTGGTAAACCAAACGAGTTTTGGAACTCATATGATATGGTTTAACAAGACCTACATACTACAATGAAACCAAACCTAAGTGCTATCGACCCATCGCGGCCCATTACGACCCGTTTAGGAAGCTTATGCTACTTTAATGCGTCGTTCGCGTAAAACGCGTTTGGACCGCCTAACTAGTCCTATGACAAGTGTTATATGCCTAAACATGTTACTTAATTAGTTATGTGACAAAAGTTTAGGTTACATATGCTTAATTACCAATTATACATGAAAAGGGTATTCTGGTAATTTACCTAAGGCATATAAACTACCTATCATACAACTACTTAAACGATGTGACCATAGGGTATAACCTCGGAAGGTTATTCCCTACCTACTATGGTCACCTAATGTATTTGGTCCGATCCTAATGATCGACCAAATGGGTCGAGTTCGAAGGTATAGGCGATTTATTAGATCGCCTACCCTACGACCCTAGACAACGTGGTAATCAGTGGGCATAGTCCCAAAGGACTATGACCAACGTGATTACACTCACGTTGCGAAGTTCAAACGAACTTCGCATTGACCATTACTGGTCAACGCTGAAAGTCAAACAAAGTTTGACTTTCTGACTCGAAAAGCAGTAAAATAAGGAAAAGAACGAAAGAATACTAACCCAGGGTCCCCGAATGCTAATCCCGATTCAAGAATCTCAGGTATGAAACAATGGTTTCAACTTAGAGATCCTCAAATCAGAATTCTAGTGCATAATGAGGTTGTGTGGGTTGGGTATTTATAGGAATACCCGAACCGTTAGGATCGTTTCATGGAAAACGTGCCATGAATCCAACCCGTACACTTGTCGGAACCTTATGGTGACTAGAATGCCATCCTTATCTGATGACTAAGCAATTGGAAATGTGTGGGTGTGGTTAAATCTGCTGAAAACAGGCTGTTTAAACATTGCATCTGGTCAGAAGACCCCCTGCGCATCGTAGGGCAAAAGTCCCTGCGCATCGTAGGGGTTAAGTTTGGCAGATTTACAGTTTTGGTCCCTGAACTGTATTTAGGCCATTTTTGACACGTTTAAGGCCCGTTAACCCCATTTCAAAGCTCTAAAATGAAGTTAAAGTATAGGGAACTTAAAATGTGTTCAAAAATATCTCAGATGTCGGTTCGTTTAGCCGTACGAACGCGATGTTCGCTTAATTACGACAGAATGCGCACAAGCGCGAAAAACGATCCAAATGACGCGACGAATGGATTTTTCTTATGGCGAACACTAAAATATAATGTAGTCATGCTTACATAAATTTTTGGATATCCGGATGTATTCAGAACGTGAGTTATGCGTAAAAATGCAAACTTGTGCACTTTTTGACACTTTTAGTCCCTGAATGACACAAAAGTTTATTTTAGCATACCGAACACCTCAAAGCCTATTTCTAAGCTTTGTGAAGGATATTTATGGTATGTTTAACTTATGGTCATGCTCCGGAGTGTCTGTTACAGTTCAAATTGGCATACTTTCGCAGTTTGTCAACTTTAGTCCCTGTAAGCGATTTAACTTTATTTTGCCATACCAAAGCCTTCAAAACTTATTTCTAAGTTAAGTAAAGGTTATTTAAGGTATGTTAAGCCTATGTCACTATTCCGGAGTGTTTGTTGCATTAAACTGGTTATATTTACGCATCGGTGCGCGTATAACCTTCCAGAAAGTGATTTAAAGCTTGAAATCGAACAAGAGTCGATATGTGCAAACGATACACATATTTTTTTTTACAAATCCCAAGTATGAAATATAATATTTCATTGGTTTGGTATTTGTTTGATGGCCGTGGAGGCACAGGTGTTACATTAAATAATTCCTAAAATTTTGGAACATAGTTTATCTTCTATCTACTAAATATCAAAGTTTTGTTTTGTTATAAAAATTAATAATAAATAAAGTATAGAAAAACTGTTTAACATGTAAAGATTCGTTTGTTAATAAAAAATACTAAACAAATGACAAAAGTATATTAGTTGAATCGAGATGTAAATTATAAGTGCAATAACACAAAACATAAACTTCAAATATAAAATAGACTTTATTATTCATGGGATAGTCTAGATAAAAAAAAAACAACTGAAAATGAAAAAAAAAACATAAAAACACTTGATATATTTCATCTAATTTCTCTTCTTTTTTGATCCGTTTTTTTCTTGTTTGTGCTCGAATCAGCAGTATCATCTAATTCATCTTCTTTATCATCGTCCTCAGAATCATCTAAATTTATAACCTCGACCAATTTCCATTCAGAGAGTCTCTTAGATCTTTTCTTTTGATTCTCATACTTCCGATCCTTAAAAAACAAAAATTTAATAAAAAAGTTAAAAAATGATTAAATAAATTTTATAAAAAAAACAAATATTGAATAAAAAAAATTAAAAAAGATTAAATAAATTTTAAAATTATCTCTTTACTAAATTGACGTTGAAGATTAGACTTGTATTGACTGAACATTGCACCATAAGAAATAATTCCAACACTATTATCACCATCATCCTACAATAAAACACCAAATAATAACATAACGAACTTGTTAATATGAAAGATTATAAGCGAAAATATTACTTAAAAACTAACAAAAGCTTGTTCGACAACTGGAGTGTTTAAATTGGTGTGTTGAATCTGAAAAATCAAATAAGTTAGTATTCACATAAAAGTAAATAAAAGAAAACAATTATTCATTATTGCGATATAACAAAACTTATCATAGAACCGACCTTAGATTTTTCAATATCGCATGCTTGTTTTTTCGCATCAAGTGAATTCAGAACTGGCTCCATATTTTAAATCTGTTTAGCAATAGAAATGTAGAATTGTGAGTGTTTGCTATGTATTTATAATAGTCCATTAGGGTTTAGTTTTAGATTGGTCATCCATTTATTTAGGAAGTTTGTTGTGAGTTTTAAGTTTTTAAAATAAGATGCACATATCCTGTTTAGTTTGTTGTGGCATGTTTAATAGGAAGTTAGTTGCGAGTTTTATCTATACTATATTAAACATGTCACAACAAACTGACTCTGTACAAGTAAAATTAGGGAATATTTTAGTTTATTAATGCCGTTCAAAACAAAAAACTTGGGTAAAAAACAAATGTTAATGCACGGTAGCTAGGTAATGGTCAAAGTTGGCTTGGGTAAAAAACAAATGTTGGCTTTAATCAATTGTACATTTACGCATCGGCTATTTGTACTTTATGAACGCACGGCGAAACTAAAAAAGACAACTATCGAAACGTTTAAAAAATGTGCCGATCGTCATGGTACCTTCGGATTTTTTTAAAACATTACGGGTTGTAAGATATCGCAGGAATACATTAAAGAATTAAAGAGGGGGGAAGTGTAACTAATTACCCATAATTATGTTAAATGTCAAGGATTTAAATGTAATAGATTGAGGGACTAAAAAATAATTATGGTTTAAAAGACCATTTTACCCTCATTCTAGGGGTTTATTTATAAATAATGGGGGAAAAAGTTCTTAACTTTTAGGAATCATTCCCTCATGTATTATAATATAGTATAGATATATTTCAAATTTCAATTTCTCTACTCAAGTCAAATCTCAGATTCTTAATATTTGAATTTCTAGAATCTGGGAACCCTATGGATTCCGTTTTGTTTTCAGGGAGATTTGAGTTGCTGAAAGATCAAGACCACAGCCAGTTACGCCCGGAGGTATATTTTTTATTTCTTTTCGAATTCATGTTGTCAGACCAAATGGTGGAGGTGTTGGAATTCATGCTTTCGAGTTCATTCTGTTGTTGTTAGAAATGTATCCGAATTCATGTTGTTGTCAGACCAAATGGTGGAGGTGTTCGAATTCATGTACCTTGCACCTAGACTACAGAAAATCAGAAACATTGCAAACTGTCCTTTGCTCTATTGATCCGGTTTTATCAGCTCTATAATCCACTAAAACATTATCCTTTGAACATGTTCAGTTGCTCCTACACATATAGGAAAATGTTCAATTCCTCCGTCGCTGCAACTCACCTCTGAGTCGTGGTCTCTTTACTGGTACAATACCATCTATCATTCGAAATCACTTTTATAATAGAAAAGATGAAGGGCAAAATTATTATTTATATCATTTTAATTTGTTAATATTAAGTACATGTTTGCTATTTAACAATCTTCCTGCAGTGGTTAATACAGTTGAATATTTGGGAGTTCTCCACCTACCAACAAACATTTAGCATTTATGAACCATCCACAACTTCTTCATTGCATATGAAATTGAAAATGATTTTTTCCCTCTTTTTTGCTATCGTAATATGAACCAAAGAAATAATTATGAAACGCCTTGTTGTGGCCTAATCCTTTTGCCCGGTGGTGAACCCTATTTGACCCATCACCCAAGCTTCATGAGAGGTGGCATCTTCAACTATGTTATTTATAAATGGGTTGGTTTCGAATTTGTTTTATCTAATACGGGTTAAATTGAAAACTTCAGTGGGTCAAATGAGATAAAAGTCTCTTGAGGTCTATTCCTAAATCATACAGCTTCTTAACTCATCTTACTTAAAGATTTATATTTTTATTGTAATATAATCCAAGTTTTTTAATTGGACCAAAAGTATTAGTAGGGCTTTCCACCCTTTACGTTCATTTGTGCATAGGCTTTGGTCGGAAGATACCAAGAGTTAGCAAGATCGTTCGGAACCGTGTGCGTCGTCGAGTCTGACCCTGATAACCCATTTGGTTCCAGCAGAATGCTCGATGGCAGGTCCTACTAAGCGGAGACTACACTGGAATATGGCAAAAACATGAATATTGGCAACATTTTATGATTATATCAAAAGGTACATTTATGATTTATTATTTTCACCTGGGAGTGCAACATTTTAATCCTAAAAGGTACAGTTGGTTTACTAATTGTCAGTCATATGGTGGAACGACATCCTAAAATTATATATCGAAAGTTGTAAGCTAAAGCTACTCTCTGAGAATAAAAAAAAAAGGAATAAGCAAATCTTTTTCAGTATGGATATAATGTTTATGCGCAGGTACTTGGATACTATTAAAACGGAGGGGTTAAAGATATCACATCTAGCTTTCGATCCAAATTCAACTGGTATACATCATAGAATCGCAGCAATACGCACAAGAGGACAAGCAAGTTTCATAGGTGAACGAGAACAAATTGGTTTCTTACTATTTCCAGTGCCAAACAGAGGAGTGTATGACAGCAGAGACAGTGAAATGTTTAGATGCCAGTGATGTGCTGGGTAAGTTTCTATACATACAAAAGATATCAAGTGTATTATTATTGTAGATATTATTATATTTATTGCTATTTGAATTGTAGCTTTGTACAAGGAATAGCTCCAGTTTGTAGAGGGAGGAGCTTGTGAATAACGGTTTGGGTCTTTTGACTTTGTTGTCTCTCTCTCTCTCTATAGAAAACCCAGTTCCACCTCTCACTCTTGATGGCAACCACACCTCCTTCAACCTCCCTTCGGCACCTAACCTGCAATGGCAATGGTGATATACGGTGGTGGTGGTGGTTGTAACGGTAGAAAGCCACTGTTTTTGTGGCGAGGAACCGTGACCCGACCCAATCCGAAAGATGGGTAAAAAAGTCCATACGAGGAATTGTGAATATGGGAGCAGGAACAAGAAAGCAAGAGCAGGTTAAGAAATCTAGATGACTCAAATCAGTTTATTGGCGGCTAAGTTACTCGCTTAACCATTCCACTTCTGTACCTCTGAATCTAGTGTGAATCTGTTAGTTTTGGTTTCTTGAAATTAAAGTCCGTTTGTTGGTTGGTATGTTGGGGTTTGTACAGGGCTATTTTCTAAGTTTTGAAATGATAGTCGTCTAATTATTTAAACTGGTTATAATTTTCTTACAATCTTTGCTGCACACTTTGGTTAGTTTGAGTCAGAATCAAAAGAAAATGAATTGCTTTTAGCCTTTTCTTTTAGTTCTATCTAATTTTCAGATGTATTACAATTAATAAACTATATTATCGTTGTTTTCTTTTTTGAGGGTGGATTTGAGCCAATTTGACCCAGTTAAAAGATTTACACTCAAATTTCTTGCCCGCGATGGACCTACATCATCTGTTGGATATGCTTGTTTTTTGTAGTGTAAAAAGTTGAGTGGTCAGACGGGGTTGGGAACAAGACATCTTTCATAGGTCAGGTTAACCCAAAATAATCAGTTTCGTTGCAGCTGCTGGTATATTCAACAAATAAATGTCAAAAGTTTAGATATCCATTTGTTTAAGACTTCAAGCATCATCTACTGATGTTGCCTCCATTGTCCAAACCAAGAGAAGGGCTATTCTTAACAATCCTTCATTGATCAATACAAGTACATAATTGTATAAGTTGTCAGTTTATCAAAAATGAAACATGCTACTTTTTTAAACAATAGGGTATGCCTTTTTTAATTTTTATGCTAAATCTTTGATTATTGCCCAAGGTTGTGATTTGGGAAGATTTGTTAAATATGTTAGTCTATGAAAAGAATTATTATCAGATCTTTTTATTTACAAATGTAAGTTTAATACATATGAGAAAATGTTTTATTTTTATATTTGAACCACATATAATTATATCAAGACAAATCAATGTTAGCTGAAGAGAGAGAGAGAGAGAGAGAATTAAAGACGGAGTGTGTAATAAGCACAAAGCGAACTATTCTATTTATTCGTCTCATACCCAAGAATACTGTGTGCTTAATGCTTTTAAATAGCATGTGTCTAATGTGTTGGGTTTTTTTTATTTGAAAGATTCCAACCGATCTTAGTTATTTTTTAAATAAAGCCTTGCTCCAAAATAATATCAAAGTGTTTACATTGTTTTCAAACCTCAAAAAAAAAAAAAAAATTAAATTGTGACATACCTAAATGATATCGATTTGATTAATAACCAAAAAAATTTATAGTTTCTATTAAAGCCAAAAAATACTCTGGTTTCCAACTAGAATAGCGCCCCAAGTTTTATTTGGATTAAAAACCATAAAAAACGAGTTTCCAACTAGAATACAGATTCAAGTTTTATTTTCAATAAAAACCATAAAATTTATACTTTCTATAAAAATTACAGTAAATTGCCCGGATGCTCTCTAGTTGTCTCAGATTTCATCTATAGTCCCCAGTGTTTCAAATGAGTTAAAGGTTTATATTACTGACTGCAATGAACAACACCAATACCCACCGAATGTTTGCCGCAACGCGTGGGTAATTCACACCAATACCAGTACTATAGAATATATCATAACATAATTGATAAACTAACAGTAAACAAGTACCGCGTTGCAAATTGGATTGAATGCCCTTTCTCGACACGTTAGCCCTAAACTCACCAACCTAAGTGATATGTTTCCCGTCGCGTCGCGCGGGTAAACGACTTGTATATATATATATATATATATATATATATATATACAAACGGGATCACGAGAAAACGGTAGAAAGTGTGAGAACGGTGAGAACGTTTCCTGGCCCAACACGTGTCACGCGACATAGAGAAGGGCGGAGGGGTTTTTTTGTCCTTTCATATTTTCTTTTTTTAAACGCGTGTTACATCACCTTTCCATTTTTTGGCGTTAAATAAATACGCGGCGTTTTTTATTGTTTTTACATCAGGATCATATTAAACATTTTGGCGTTTTAAGCAAATTTTGGCGTTTTTTATTGTTTTTAGATCAGGATGCAGGACCATAATGTAAAAAAAAACATCAGTTATTTTTTTCTTATGTTTATTTATATTTTATTTTTTTCTGTCAAGTGTTGTGCCATTTAGGATCAGGCCTATAGTGTTGATTTTTCCAGTAATCTTTTTTTCGCGTTTTTGGCGTTTTTATATACCAACATCGTGCTTTGCTAGCATCCGTTCTCACTGTTTTCACACTATCAGGCGTTTTAGCGTTTTTTTATTAGTAGATATTAAACAACAGAGAATTAGATAACAAACAATAGAAAATGGACAAAAAATTATAATCTAATTTCTCATCCAAATCTTTACTGTCATCAGTCTCTTCTACTTTAATCTTTTTGGCCTTTTGATCCTTTTTTGAATACCTTATGAAGACCCTTTTATTGTGGTTTGATATATACTTGTTTGGTGACATGTTGAACACCAACGCTTGCTCGAATGTATTCATCTCTTCATGGCATCAATAAATTCATCAAGAACAAAGTGACATGATGATCATCAGTCTTTTTTTCATGAATATTTGTCCATCTCATTCAGCAAAAACTTATAGAGATACCCACCTCAGAGTAGAATCCATTCAGTGAAACTTCATTCAGAAAAATACTCAATATAGATGAAATGAGGTTCTGCATCTGTGGCTTTTTTAAGTATCTTTTTTGGCGTTTTAAGGTGAATGGTTTTTGGAAAGTTGGCGTTTATATTTTTGGTTTTTGTGATTAGTTGATTGTGCAGAGACGTCTCTCTTATAGGATGTTTTTTTGCGCGTAGTTTAGGCGGGATTTTTATTTATAATAAATGATATTAATAAAGTAGTCGTCTTTTCAGTTTCTGTGTTTATTTTTTACTCTTTTTTGTTCAGCTTTGTATGAGTTTTTAGGGTCATAGACTTTCCATCTCCCAAGTTTGGCGTTTTGAATGGGTTTAAGTAGTTTTTGGCGTTTTTTTTTTATTTTTAGCTTTTATTAATTAATTCTTCTGTAAACTACTTTCATTATAGTTGGGGAGTTTTTGGCGTTTTTACTCTATTTATGGCGTTTCATATGCATTATGACTATTTGGCGTTTTATTAATATAATGTATTTTATTTTTTTATTCTAAGTTGAAAAATTTATAACAAACAACAGAAAAAGAAAATTAAAAAAAATAAAAGTAAATACAATTCATCTTCCAAATCTTCACTGTCATCAGTCTCTTTCTTCTTTGAATCATGTTTGCTGGTGGTTTGGCTTAGTCATGCTTGTGTTTGTGTCGTCGTTTGGAAAGACAAAATGACATAAGTTTTTTGTTTGAATATGTATCTTCAAACAACTCGTGTTATTCGTCTTTTCATGCCATTATAATATCCATCAAGAACAAAACATAGAAAATTACATTAGTCTGACCCCAGCATGTTTTTGTTTGTGATTTGTCCATCTCATGCAGCAAAATGTTATTTGAGTCACAGCACCTCAGGGAAGAATGCATTATCCGAAACTTTTGCATTTTTGGCGTTTTACTGAGGAAATAGTGTATCTGAAAGAACCTTCTATTTTTTCGAATCTTTGATGTTTGAGTGTTTTGGCGTTTTCTAAGATGAATGGTATATAGTAGAAAATATGGAGTTTTTGAGTAGTTTGTGTTTGATGTTTTGGGGATTTTGGCGTTTGTAAGATGAATGGTATATAGTAGAAAACATGGCGTTTCAGGTTATGGGATGTGTTTTTATGTCTGGGATGTTTTTGTTTATATAGCGATGTGTTTTGGTCTGTAATGACGTTTTATTCATCAGTATGACGTTTTGGTTTAGAGGTCTAAAGACCTTTTTACTCTTAATGAGGCGCGTCCACGTAATAAAATTGATGTTATTTACGAAAACGCCACCGCGCCAATCTAGTCCATAGATTGTTTTAATCGGACGATCTATAAGCGTTCTCACCGTTCTCACACTTTCTACCGTTTTCTCTAAATCCCGACCCTATATATATATATATATAGGATAAAGATCCGTTAGGAACCACCCTTTATTGCGAGAACCGCGAGAACCAATGTGAACACATGGCAAACTTGTAATTAATTGACATTTAATAAAAAACACATGGCAATCTACATTAACAAAATTATGCACATGTGCATTCCAAATCAAACACAAACACATATGCACAACATCGGCTGTAATCTATACGAACAAACATCGGCTGTAATCTACTTACATCGGATGTAATCTACATTAACAATATTATGCACATGTGCATTCCAAATCAAACACAAACACACATGCACAACATCGGCTGTAATCTACACGAACAATATTATGCACATGTGCATTCCAAATCAAACACAAACACATAATCGTATTTACATGAACTCTGTTATGCACATGTGCATTCCAAATCAAATACAAACACATAATCGTATTGACCTACATCGGCTGTAATCTACATGAACAAGCACATAATCGGAAACAAGCACATAAAAAACTTTGTATGAACTTACATAGTATGAACTTACATCGGCTGTATGAACTTTCAAGTTCGTAAATCGATGCAACGACTTATGTTCTTCGTAATATACCTCTTCGTGCAATAAACCTCGCCGATTATGCCGATTATGACCGTTTTTTGCCCTAAATCGATTCGTTATGACCGTTTTTTGCCCTAATTTAGAGCCGACGTCTAATGTGCGGTCGACGATTGACTAGCGACGATGATCGTATGGCGAATATTGATGATGAACGGCTGGAATTGTGAGCGTCGGTGAGTATCGGACTGATGTTTATGAGATTTTTTAGGGAAAAGTCGATTGATTGGGAGAGTTAGGTTGTGATAGTTGTTGGACGTGAAATTGTATTATCGATTATAGTTTAATTAAATGATGATGTCCGTATCGTTTGAGCGGGGAGCAACAGGATTTTATAATTTTATTTATTATTTACAAAATTGCCATCCGTTCACATTGGTTCTCGCGGTTCTCGCAATAAAGGTGGTTCTCGTATGAACCTCACCCTATATATATATCCTATATAGGGGTGGGTTATATGGAAAACCCCATCTTTTTTAGAAAACCTTGGAAACCCAACCTCATCCATTGATTTTGTTTCATCCAAGTAGATCAATGGTTGAGCTTTTTTTGGTGTCTTTTTACATTTAAATAAAACCATAAATTATACACAAGTAAAAGAGAAGGGCATTTAAGGTATTGAAAATCTGACTTTTCTCTCACACACATCAACTTTATTTCTCTTACACACACATGTTATCTCTCTCTCCTCTCTCCTCTGTCTTCAATCAAGATCAAGATGAACATCAAACACAAGTTTAGATCTTCAAGTTCAGATCTACATCGTGTGAAAGAGAAAATGTTGAAGATTGTTGTTTTAGAGAGAGAACGACGGCAGGATAAAGGTTTTTAGAGAGAGGAATTTGTTGTTTTAGAGAGAGAAACAACAATCTTCATCATGTTCATCTGTAACACCAAGAACACACATACAAGTGTGTGAGAGAGAAAAAGTTTGAAGTTGTTGTTTTAGAGAGAGAACGATGGCACGATGAATGTTTTTAGAGAGAGAAAGTTGATGTTTTAGATAGAGAAACAACAATCTTTATCATAAAGACACACGCACAAGTGTGCGTGAGAGAAGAAGGTTTGAAGATCTTCTTCGTGTTCATCGGACGGTTCTAGATCCGGTAAGTGTTCTTGAAATATCATTTCACACTTGATTTTTTGTTGAAATGGTTGTTAATATGTTTTTATGGGCTGAAAGTGTTCTAGTAATGGTTAATGTTCATGTATTTTAAATAAATCGAAAACTTTAGGATGAGATTTTGAACGGGTTTTTTTGTTGGTTTGGTTGCTTGTTTGGGGATTTTGATCTTAACAATAATTGTTTTTTTTTTGTTGGTTTGGTTGCTGGTTTGGGCTTTTGATCTGAACAGTAAGTGTTTTTTTTTTTGTTGGGTTGTTTGATTTACAGAAACAGACCCATAACATGTGTTAAGCACCTGTTAGAATGATATATAACGTGTGTTGATTTACAGAAACAGATCCATAAAGATATTCAATTGACAAACTGGATGGATGTAGGCGACGTTAATGCGGGGACATTGAATAAGTCAAATCTTTTGGGAAAGAACTCTTCGTTCATTTATAACATGTGTTAGTGGTTCATGCTGTAACAAAACACCATGATGTAACCTAACATGTGTTCATGTATAACATGTGTTAAGCCCCTGATAGAATGATATATAACGTGTGTTAACCTTTGTTAATTTAAAAAAAAACAAGTAATATCTATTTTATTTTTATTGATGTTTAAAATATCCGATAATGTGGATACCGAGCGTAATACTTGTACAAGTATTACATGTACAAGTTAGTATGTAACGTGTAATATTAAACGAGCCATTTATGGTAACACATGTACAGGTAATTTTGTAATATATAATATGAAACGGGTCATTTGTTGTGCACATTTTGGAATATATAACATGTGTTAAGCCTCTGTTATAATCTTTTTGTAAGTTTAACTTTAGGGCCATAACACTGATGTACATGAATTACATTTGTGTTAATAAGTTTAACTTTAGGGCCTTAACACTAATGTACTTGTTTTGTTCATAGGTGAATGGATGTCTATGTTCAAAATAAAGATGGTTATCAAGACGCAAAGCGTAGCTAGATTTTTTAACCTTTATGATAGTTTTTGGATCATCTTTATATATTTAAGTTTGTATAAACATTTTTGTTACCTTTAAGTATGATTGTAATGCGTGCAATTACTAACAACCCATGATGACAAGTGACTTTTGTTTTGATTAACATTTGTAAATGTTGGTCACTTCATTCCTTTGGTACACATGTGTTACATACGTTAACATGGCAACGTTACATATGTAACAATGGTCGTTACATATGTAACAATGGTTGTTATATATGTAATATATTTAATAAAAAATAATAAACTACTATTAAACGTATGAGCTATTGAATATCACCCTGTATGCAAGATATATTACCCCGAAGTGTAACACATGTTACAACATATAAGACAGTAGATCATGCCCTACATTCAACAATGTAACACTTCTTACCCCGAAGTGTAACACATGTTACAACAGTATGTGCATATCATAGTGTTAGGATCAGTATATGCACATCATAGTATTTTGCAAACCACTTTCGTATACCTTAATACAAGTCGGGTTACAACAAAGATTACGATGGATGCTTAACACATGTTATCATATGTATACAAGTCGGGTTACAACAAGATTACGATATTAACTAAGCTCACCATTAAACCCATCGCCTCCGTCGACTGTTTTCACCCTTATCACATGTTAAGCAACTACATGTTCCAAACAGACAAATTGTAACACATGTTAGATCAGTATATACACATCATGGTGTTTTGTAAGTGAGCTTATACAAGAATACATGTCAGGTTACAAAAAGATTATAACAGAGGCTTAACACATGTTATATATTCCAAAATGTGCACAACAAATGACCCGTTTCATATTATATATTCCAAAATTACCGGTACATGTGTTACCATAAATGGCTCGTTTAATATTACACATTACATACTAACTTGTACAAGTGTTACGCTCGGTTTCCACATTATCGGATATTTTAAACATCAACAAAAATAAAATAGATATTACTTGTTTTTTTCTTTTTTTAAAATTAACAAAGGTTAACACACGTTATATATCATTCTAACAGGGGCTTAACACATGTTATACATGAACACATGTCAGGTTACATCATGGTGTTCTGTTACAGCATTACCACTAACATATGTTATAAATGAACGAAGAGTTCCTTCCCAAAAAATGTGACTTATTGAATATCTTTTTTTAACACATGTCCCCGCATTAACGTCGCCTACATCCATCCAGCTTGTCAATTGAATATCTTTATGGGTCTGTTTCTGTAAATCAACACACGTTATATATCATTCTAACAGGGGCTTAACACATGTTATGGGTCTGTTTCTGTAAATCAAGCAAACCAACAAAAAACAATTACTGTTTAGAGATCAAAAGCCCTAAACAAGCAACCAAACCAAACACAAACTTTTTAACACAAAAATAAAAACCTACAAATTACATAAACATTTACCACTTTTTAGAACCATTTTAACAAAAAATCATGTTCCTCTCTAAAACAGCCATTACACAAAAAACTATTAACAACTATTTTAACAAAAACATCAAGTGTGAAAATGATTTTTCAAAATAAAATACTCAAGAGATTGTTGTTTCTCTCTCTAAAGCAACAACTTTCTCTCTCTAAAACACTTACTGGATCTAGAACCGTGCGATGAACACGATGAAGATCTTCAAACTTGCTTCTATCTGTGTATTCTTGGTGTTCTTGATGAACATGATGAAGATTGTTGTTTCTCACTTTAGAAATCAGCTTTCAACAAGCATGAGCACACCCGAGATGAAGATGACGACGTGAGATGAAGATGAACACACCCGGAATCAGCTTTCAACAAACAGAGATGAAGTTCATGGAGTTTTGAAAATGGGGGAAGCTAAAAGGTAAAGAAATGGAGTTTTGAAAGTACATCTAGATGTGAGGTGGGTAAAGATCGAAGTAAAGACCTTTTTTAGGAAGTTGAATGCTCCATAGTACATTAATGGTGGATCTAGTATTAAAGAACTTGTTTAGGAAGATTAAGATATTTTGAAAAAAAAAACTTTTTAATTTGAAATACACTAAACGAAATGGAGGATGAAGGATGAGAATGATGTGATGGGTACATTAATAATGGTGTCAAATCATGTTGGTCAATAGATCTTTTGGGTGGGGTAGGCATATGTAAATTTACCATAGTGCCCTCAAAAGCAAAAAAAGAGATGAAGTTGGGTGTGACATGTGGGCAAATGTAGGCCATGTGATGGGTTTCCAAGGTTTTCTCGAAATAAAGAGTTTTCTATGTAGCATTATCCTATATATATATATAACTTTCCGAAAACTAATTTTCTTTATAATTTAACATGTCAAAGTACTCCCCGACTTTTGCAACTATGCTTTAAAGTAGAGAAGTTATATGTATACACATATATTTGTATTTTTTATAGCTTAAATAAATTAAATTGATTATCAATTAGTAATTCGGTCTTTTATAATCAGGTTTGACTAGTCTAACCAATTAACATGCAGATTCAGTGACCCCTTATAGTTAAAGTGGAGATAATTAGGTGAAACATGATGCCATGTCATCAACCTGATAGTCTGTGAAAATACGGACAAACAAGCTACATACATACTTATAATAATGACACTTGAGTTGGCAAATATTTTAGGTTCATGAATGTTTTAAGATGGTTGTATTTACAGTCAAAGTAAGAGCTAAATGTTCTATATATGTATGAGTCGATAGACCATCTACATCTCAGATAGTTTTTGTGAGCGAATAGAACAAACTCTGACAAAGTAAGTGATTCTACTTGGCTTAAAAAATGCTAACATCGATTCGAGGCAGTTGGGGGTGAAGGGCATCCTAAAAATTATCAGCCAACTACAATGTGTCACCTCATTTTTACCAAAAACTACCTGGTGTTCCCAACTACAAAACACTCATTTGTGGTCGGGTTCATGAACCCACCTTTGCTACCCGAAGCATAACCCATATGTGCCCCTTCGCCCTTGATAGACATTTCCTGAAAGAATCTCTAAACGTGCTAAAGTACGGAAGAGAGATGTATTATATTCTCGGTTGATAAAAAAAAAAAAAAAAACAAGTTGTTTGAAAGAGAAGAGGTATATGTTTTAACCATGGCATAAATATTAGCCGTAAATACACGCTCGTACATAGGAAAAAAAAACTTATGGCCATTTCCCTTTGACATGTGATTATAGCAATCTCCATTTCTTTAAACTTGGCTAAAGGCGATGGCGGCTTTTGACCCTGAGCGACGGCCTAGATGCTTACAGATGAACTCACCGGTTTGCAAGAGCTTTCCAAGATCTACATTGGTATGGATACCCAGGCCATGAAGCATGTAAACCACATCCTCAGTAGCAACATTTCCTGAAGCTCCCTTGGCGTATGGGCACCCTCCTAGACCCGCAATAGAAGAATCCACTATGCTTATTCCCATCTGTCAACAATTATGTATATCAGGTATAGTAAGGAAGGTTGTTACATAACTTCCTTAGGCGGTTCTTGTAAGCGTAAGCTTCGTACTGAACGGCTCCCTCTCTTACGGTCTTAACTAAAACTTTTTGGGCGACTTTGACTTCTTCCGTTTTTAGCTAAACTTCTATTTTACAGATATGACTCGATATAGATAAGAGTAACCTCGTCCTAAATCGGTCCATCAATAAGTAAACTGGTTGAAACTGCCACCCATAAACTGTTACAATTCCTTGTTATTTTGGCCGTACTTTTAGTCTCTACTTGTTATTTTGACCTACAAGATAGCCTTATACTTCAATGGAGGACATTTTTGGTGTCTGGCTAGTAGTCAATGAACGAGTGAAGTTATGAAGTGTGAACTCGGTCAAAGTCCTTTTTCCGTTTGTTACATATCCATCTATGATGAACTGAATGATTTGAACATGCTTATCATCTAACGTTTCAGATTTGCGAAAGTTGCAAATGGGTCGATTCATGTAACCGGTAAAGTAGGTGATGATATAGTAGTTTGAGGCAGGGAGAAAGTAGCTTACTTGGAGGGATACTAAAATGTTTGGAAGAGATTGGCCATAAGTGTCATGAAAGTGAACTGCTAGCTTTTCAACAGGAACAACTGACATCACTGCTCCGAGCATAGAAATTACCGTTCCTGCACAATCGAGTTTGTAATTGAATTAAAAGTTATGAAAATATAAAAATCTCAGCTAATCGCATATCAATAGGATTCTGACAATTACCTGGTGTGCCAATCCCGATAGTATCACCAAGTGATATTTCAGAACAGCCCATATCATAAAGTTCTTTTGCAACGTGTGCAACTTTTGATGGAAAAATCATTCCTTCAACCGGGCATCCAATCACACATGATACATACCTAAATAATATAAAATAATATTAAATAGTAAACTGAATTATGCAAAAGTCTGAAAATAAAACACGTGTACTAATTATTGTATAGAATTAAGAGCATACCCGCGAACACGAATATTGAGCTTTGTAGCAGCATTAACTACAGCCCGATAACGAGAAAAACTTTCGTCAATGGTACAATTAATGTTTGACTTTGAGAAGGACTCGGATGCTGACGCAAAAATAGCTATTTCCTTTGCGCCAGCTGCAACAGCAGCTTCAAGACCCTAGTTGAAACCAAACTAAAATCATAAGTTCATTTGTGTTAGTAAATTTAATTATCTTTTAATCCTCAAGAAAGATCATGCACCTTCAAATTAGGCACCAGCACAGGCAGTCTTGTAGTATCCATGTTTTTTAGTGCTTCAATAACCTCCCTTGCATCAGCCAGCTTCATCAAAAATAAGAATTAGATACTAAAGGACACAAGAAATAGAAACATTTAAAATTATTTACTCTACAGCTATGTATTCATGTTTTTGGGTTATCTATTGCTAGCAGACCAAATGGGTTATTTTCGGTTATAGGTTATACCTAACCACTCCAATGGGTTGACCTATAAAAGTTATAAATACGAAAATTTGATTAATATAATAGCTTAAAATAACCCAGAATGTGTTCTATTACGCCTTTGAGATTGCTTATTAAAACTGAGGCTGCTTATTTATTACAACTTATTAAGAAGTTTGGATAAGAAACCCCAAACCCCTTAAAACACCTTATTGCTTATATCAAAATGCAATTAGAAAATAAGCACTTTTATAAGCAATCACAAGCACCTTAATACATAGAACCTCCGAAATCGTTTTATGTAAAAAACATAGATGATTAGTGTTACCACTTAGTTTTTGCAATCATATGTAATGAATTAACGCATTAACTATCTATAAAATTGAACAAAAAAAGTTTTTGGTTCAACCCGACTTGACCTAACCGATTTTGACCCATTAC
The DNA here is from genome assembly GCA_030545235.1 of Helianthus tuberosus. Taxonomy (NCBI): domain Eukaryota; kingdom Viridiplantae; phylum Streptophyta; class Magnoliopsida; order Asterales; family Asteraceae; genus Helianthus; species Helianthus tuberosus. The sequence goes on along the minus strand of CM060429.1, from coordinate 57,683,088 downwards.
CCAACCCACCAGACCAATCCATTGTGCCACATCAAATAAAGATAAATATTTACAATAAAAAAACTAAATTCTGGTGAGAGAAAAGATACCTGAGGTACCCACTTGGGAGAAACAAAAGCTGTTGCCTCAACAACAGATAATCCAGTAGAAACAAGCCTCTGAATTAGTTCTATTTTCACAGATGTAGGCACCATATTCTTTTCATTCTGTAACCCATCCCTTGCACCAACTTCCACTATCTTTACATACTTTGGTATGCCCTTGAAAATCTGAAACAGTTAATTATAAGACAAGAGAATCTAAAAATATTAGTATATACCAATGCTGTCCATGTGAAAAAAAAAAAAAAAAAAAAAAAACAGTGGTGTTCTTTGACTTGTGTTAGAACATTGGAGGCTAGTTAATCACCATATTTGTTATGTTTTGTAGTCCTACATCATTGCAGTAAGAGTTATGCTGACGGCTTGCTAAATGCCTTGAATCACACTGATTTCTATATGCTGCACGGTTTCCGTTTTGAGGCATATCTCTTGCATGATGTCTCCAAGCGAACATTCCTTGCACATACTCAAAATCTTCCCTGAGAATATGCATGTTTCCAAGTTAGTACAGTTGGTTTCAGACTTCAGTACATACATCACATTCGTGTCAGCATAAGTGTACATATTAATGTACTTTTCATTAAAATGTAGTCTATTTGACCTATTGAAAACTTAACGGTACCATTTGCTTCATCTAGAAGATGAATGATGATGACATCAGAATACAATAACCTTACTTCAGTGTAAATTTTTTAATAATAAAAAGAGTAAATTACGATTTTGACCCCTGTTGTTATATCACTTTTACCCTTTTAGCCCAAAAAAAATATTTTAACATCTGAGCCCCCGACGTTTTTTTTCTAACACTTTTGGCCCCTAACACTAACCCCATCCATTTACTTTTAGGGGCCAAAAGGGTTAGAAAAAAAAGACGTTGGGGGGCCAAAAGGGTTAGAAAAAAAAGACGTTGGGGGCTCAGATGTTATTAGATTCCTTTTAGGGCTAAAAGGGTAAGTGATATAACCACAGGGGCCAAAATCGTAATTTACTCTAATAAAAATTATGTCATAAGATAATTACACTATGCAAACTGCAAAGACACATACTTGTCATCATTTGATGACGTGGAAGTATTTCCCTCAACCCAGCAACGTTCCACTCCACTGGTACTGCAGCCGTTGGATGAGAACCTATGGAAAAGATCAATGGTGCTTAAGCTTGGCAACTTGTCCATACCAAGAGGCTCCTCCAAACTCGACATTGCAGAAGCAGTAGAACACTTCACGCTGTAAAAATTGGGTACATATATTCTTTTAAAAGATATATAAAAAGGCAACAAAAAGTCAAGCATCTAAATCTATGTAGAAACCAAACATTTTCACGCTTAAATTCATAAATGTTAAAACCTTTTCGATTGATTCAGCTCACTAAACTTGCAGGACAGGATAATGTATTCAAAAACATGTCTTTGCATCACATATTAAAAACTTAACTTCCTTTATACATATTTTTCTTCAATCAACAATATATAGTGAAGTTACACTTCAAGTAAAGCCAGAGTTCGAACGCCTGAGCATTTGTGTCAATATTATAAGTTTCCAACATAAATCAATATGCATCATATCTACTCGCTTCATTGAATGGTGGAAAATGATTCGCTCACAACGACATGTAAATTATCTGGTTCCAACTTTTAGAATGGACATAAATTGAGTACAAACAATCATATTTTTTTTTTTTTGTTGTGAATCGCCAACTTTGATCTTAATCACAAAGAAATAACCAAAGTGATTTGCAGAAATAAAAGAGAGGGAAAACACAAACTGTCGATCACCTAATTGTTTACAATGACCCTATACCAAGCCGTATGTTTCTAAGCGTCATGCCGGTTGACATTTGGCATAACTGGCATGTCAAACTTATTACCGGATAAACACACCCCTAATTCTTAGTTTATACAACATAATTCATACATAACATATGTACATAATTTCATACTAAACTTAACCTAACATTTTTGTCAGCAGCTCCATAAAATTGACACAAATCCAAATTTCAATAAAGAAAATACTACAATACTATAAGACCGTCCATAGTGGGAGTGTTTTTTTCAAAAAAAGCCGCCAAACACGCCCGAAAACGCCAATGCCCCACCCACTTGGGCGTGATTGAGCAAAAGAGCCCCCCAGCATGTTTTGAATCACACTAAAATGGCAAATTGTTGGCCAATCACATGCATCCCTCTTTTTCTTGGCCAATCCCCTTTTTTCGGTTAGTTGTTTTTTTTATTTAATTCTTTACACCCTTATTAACATAATACCCACGTCCCCACTACACCTATTTTAGAAAACGCCCATTGGCGCCCTGGACTACCACATGGAGGAAAACTCCCAAGGGTGGGGGCATTATTCGCCCTTACCACTACGCATGGTCTAAGCATTCGTATTGCTAAAAACAATTAAAACCGAAACATATCTGATTTCAACAACTCATGAACTTAAGTTACCCCCCTCCCTAATTCAACAAATCCATCAAGTTTCAAACAAATTAAGGAATGTCAACTCAAACAAAAGCAAAAAACGTACCTGAAATCAATAAAAACAAACAAAACACGGCAAATTCTGATCGAAAAATGTATATATAAGTGTGAAAAGGAGAAGACGTAAGGTACAGGACTACCAACTGCATACATGTGGTGATGATATATATATATATATATATATTTTAATATTACAAAAAGGGTAGTTGAAATAGTTAGCGTCATACCTAACAAACGGTTGTGTGAATTCAAAGCTTATGTGATTTCGTCGTTTTCAGTTGGATTGTCACGACGAGATCCCAGCTGTTTAGGGATTTGATTTATGGTTTTTGAGAATGCAGATGCGTTTTTCATGATAGCTTGCATATTCGATTTCAACAATTGAATCAGCTGTCATAAGGTTGCAATTGAGACAAAAAGCACCGACCCGTCGGTGGACTAATTAATCTAAGAGGATGTTATAAAATATGGATTCGATAAAATAAGAACCACACTATCCTTTCAATGAGTTAATTGCAAAAATCGTCCCTGAGCTTTGGGCAGTTTTGTCATTTTCGTCTAAAATGACACTTTTGTACTAAATTGTTCCCAACGTTTGTAACTTTTTTCCATTTTCATTCAAATCACTAACTAACTTATTTTATTTTTTCTGTTAAGTTGAGGATATTTGAATGAAACTGACAAATATAAAACCACAGAGACGATTTTGGCAATTTACTCAAACTCTTTTAAATTTCTTTTATTTAATTAATTATGTTACATATATAATAGAAAAGAATATACATGCAATTTTTATATGAAAAAAATAGCTTTGTCACATAATTTTTATAAACTTTTATCCAACCATTAACTAAGTTAATTTTTCTATTAATTCAAATGATGTTTATAAACTAAGACATAAATTAATTTCTAATTTTTTATATAGATCAGTTTTATAAAAATAAAATCTACTTAAACCTCTAAATTTTATAAAACTAAAATGCTGGTTACCTTATTGAAAAAGGTCAAATAAAAAAATCTTATCATGTGTATCAAGTTTGTAATTCATCTTCTACTCTTTTAAATTCGCTCCTAAGGAAAAACAGAAGCCAATGCTCATCCCCCCTATCAAACAACGTATCGTTACCAAACCTTAAAATTACCCACCAAATTGTAATTATAATGCTATGAACCAAAAGTTTCTTTACTCAAGCCACTCAGAATAAGTATTAGTTAGTTACCCTCATAATCTTAACTAAATAAATATTTTATTTCTACCAACATATTTCCTAGGTGCTCAACACATTTAAAAAATATGTAACGTTTTACAACCTTTTTCTATCTCTACAACTGATAAATACTAAAAGTTGTAATCGATTGTTATGTGTTGCACACCAATGACGTTTTCTCTTTATAAAACTGATTTATATAAAGAAGCTGTAAATTAATTTATGTTTTAATTTATAAAATTTAAAACATCCTTCACCTTCACAGAAAAAATAAATTGAGTTAGTGATTTGGATGAAAATTTATAAAAATTATGTGACAAAACTATTAATTTTTTTTTTCTAAAAACTCCATGTATATTCCTTTTTATTATATATGTAACAAAAATAATTAAATAAAAGGGTTTGAGTAAATTACCAAAATCGTCCATGTGGTTTTATATTTGTCAGTTTCATTCAAATATCCTCAACTTAACAGAAAAAATAAACTAAGTTAGTGGTTTGGATGAAAATGGCAAAAAGTTACAAACGTTGGGGGCAATTTGGTACAAAAGTGTCATTTTGGACAAAAATGACAAACGTGCCCAAACCTCAGGGACGATTTTGGCAATTAACTCCCTTTCAAATGAATTTTTCAGAAAACAAAATTCTCAAAATTCTTTAAAAAAGCCATTTGTTCCAGAAAAAAAAAATAAAAAAAAATATCACATGCAAAATTTTACATCAGATGTAAAAAATGTTACATCAAATAAAAAAAATTACATCAGGCTTAACTACCGACCTATCAATTTTTTTTTACAATGTGTTTATAACATTTTCATCTAAGTTTGTGCAAAAAATTGTAGCCTAATTCACACGGGAAGTAGGAGTTCTAATGGTTCTCACAATTCGTGGTGGTTCTTAATTGAACTGAATTCTATAAACATATTTTATTAAGATATAAAATATTTTTTAAGAAAAACTTTATTAAGACACGCTAACATGAAAACCAAACGGCAAAACAACAACAATTACATACTTACAAATGATTCCCATGTAACATTCCTACCATTAGCTCTATTTTTAAACCAAAGGAATCTTACCAACCTTATCTTATTGGATATTTCGTCGATGTTTACATTTTTACCCGAGAAGATAATGTCGTTTCTGGCCTTCCAAATACTCCAACAAGTGATTATGACAATGCCTTGGTGCACATCCTTTGTCGTGCCTTTTAATCTTCAATGATTGTGGGCCCCGAGCACGTCTTTGAAAGAAAAAGCAGAAATGAAAGTGTCTTGCTATGGCTGGCCAAAAAGCTTGTGACTCAAAGCTAGCTCGTATTTAGCTCGGAAAAAGCTCACTCGATATGGCTCGATTTGAAAATGAGCCGAGAAAGTGAGTCTTGCTCGGCTTGTAACGAGTCGATTTGGCTCAGTTTGCCTCGCTTGGTAGCTTGGATTATTTTACCTATAATATATTTATTTTTGTATACATTATAATATATTACAAAAACTGATTATTATTTACATGTATTTAGGCGTTTAGTTTATATCTATGGCATATTTGAAGGTTGATTACCATGCTAATGAACTAATTTGTATTTCGTTGAAATTTAAAACTTATTTTGCGTTGTTGAACTTGATTTGGGCTTCTAATATATTAGGTTGAACTTATTTTGGATATGTTCTTTTGAAATACTGAATAATATTTTAGACTGCTGAATATTGAGAGTTATGTTTTAATTTTTCTTTTTAAAAATCGAGACAAACCAAGTTGAGCCGAGCTAGCTCGGTTTAAAGCCAAGCCAAACCCGAGCTTAGATTTTCGGCCCGAACTTGATTTTGGCTTCTAGTGTATTATGTTGAACTTATTTTGGATATGTTCTTTTGAAATATTGAATAATATTTTAGACTGTTGAATATTGAGAGTTATGTTTTAATTTTTCTTTTTAAAATCGAGCCAAACCAAGCTGAGTCGAGCCAGCTCGGTTTAAAACCAAGCCAAGCCTGAGCTTAGATTTCCAGCTCGGTTTCATATCTGAGCTGAGCCGAGCCAGCTCGGTTTATAATCGAGTCGAGCTCGAGCTTGCCCTGGCTCAACTCAGCTCAACTCATGAATAGCCCTAGGTCTTGCACCAATTGCTTACCTTCTGCCAAATGGATGTCGCGATGTTATAAGCCGTAAAGAGATAGTTGACCGATTCGACTCCCATGTTACAGAACGGACAGTTCGGTCATCAACTTGAATGTTTCTTCTTTGAAGCGCACCATTAGTCGGAATTCTGTCTAGCTCTGCTCTCCATGCAAACAAGTTGCATTTTAATGGCAGCCACTTCCACCAATCCCAAACAAATCGAGAACTTTAATCTACGTTGTTGTTGATGACTCGTTTCACCTAACCCACCGGAAATTCTCCCATTGCATCCCCTAACCAAATCCAACTGTCCCACTTATTTGAAAGATAAACTGAATGTAGTAAGTAAGACATTAGCTCCACTCGGCCAACTCTTCGTTGGAAAAAGGAATAGCCCTCCAAGCCCAATGACCGTCCGTGTTTGAAATGGGTCGCACGATCCGATCATTAACCTTAATTATTCACAAATCAAGCCAAAATGAACGCAATTAAATGTATAAATAGTCATTAAGTTGTACGGAATTACCATGTAATTTTGTGTGTTGTCACAGTATAACCATAATTTCGAGGAGTAGAAATATCCATAACGGATAGTATGGTAATATGGTATCACTATAATTTCGGGGACGAAATTATTTTAATGGTGGTAGAATTGTAATATACGAAATATTTAAAACTCTAAAACATTATATCAATAATTTTGTCTTGATTTTAAACGAGATATTCTCTACTAATTCTCTGTTGTTTGCTTTTATTTTCTAGTGTTAAATATAAATTAACAAACAAGCAAAAAATAATTAATCAACTAGTTAGTAATTTAAAGTTGAGTAGTAAAAGTCATATCATTTGGGTTCGATACTTGGTTTTTACATAAACTCTACTATGAACAATAGGTAAAATTGCCTATTGTGTATGTTTAATCTAAATAATAATAATTTCTTATAAATTTAAAACTACATAAACATGTTTTAAAAGTTATTAAGTTAACCTACCTAATCATACTAAGAGTTATTAAATTAACTAGACCAACATACTAAAACACACACCACATCAAGTACATAATGTTTCTAGTGTTGTACCCTAGGAATCGAAACAAGTTATTTTGGACACTCAAAATTTGTTTTAATGTTTCGATGATAAACATGAATCATCATCTGCTAAAAGACATTATCTTCTTCTACTACTTGTATTTTAGTGTTTATCTTTCAATTTTCTGTATTGTTGTTTATCTAAAGCGTTTTATTTTATTTTTATAGGAAAGGTTTCCTCTCAAATGACCATTATAAAACATTATTATGGTCGTGGTATGATGTAGAAATCACGTGAACGTAAAAGATCTTCGCCATCGACATACGTCCGGTCACATGTCTATACAAAAATCTCCTCCAATGGGGTTGACACAAAATTTGACTTTATTGATTGAAAAATTAATATGCAACTTTTATGTGTAAATAAATTTCATTTATTAAACTATGAAAAAATAAAAAGAGTAAAATGCTATATTGGTCTCTGAGTTTAGTTCATGTTTGCCACTTTAATCCAAAAATGAAATCTTTTGAATCTGAGTCCCTAAGTTTTCAATTTTTATGTCATTTTCATCCAAAAGACAAACTGGGTCATAATTTTCTGTTAACTTCCACATTTTTTGTCGTCTTCCTCATTTTAATGAAGGGTAGAGTTATCTTTTTATCTCTTCAATTATATATATATAATATATCAGAGAGGGTGGTGTGGATGATGCTGAAAATAAAAAGAAATCTAAAACTTACTTTGATGGAGGTAAGCACAGCGGGTGGATGAGAGGTTGCACAGCAGAGTAGAAGGTTGCAGAAGATGTTTTTTTTTATGTGTGTGTTGGAATATGATATAAAGAACTGGAGAAAACTCGGAATGATAAGGAAGTAAGGCTAAAGAGATGTGGAGAGAGGTTTAGTGTGCCATAAATGTGGTAATATTATTACTCATAAGATTTCTTCTTGTTCAAATTTTAAGAAATTTACGTCTATTTCATCTTCCTCATTGTCTGTATCATATATAGGAAGTGTTTCTTCTTCATTCTCTTCCTCTATATTCATAAAATGATATTCTTCATTATCATTTTTCTCTGTTTGTTTTTCCTTAAAATCAGTATACCTTAACTTTTGTTTTCCATCAATTTCTTCATATATATAACTTTTCTTAGGTACCAAAACTGTATGTTCTTCTTTTTCTTGCAAATCTTCTAAATCTCATTCTAATCCTATTAATTGTTCTGGATCTATTTTTATTGGTTCTATCATTTGTATAGATTTTGATGCAATTGTTTTTACTATCCCTTCTATGTTTACTTTGTATTTCATTCCTGAGCTATTACTAGCTTTTCCTAGTACTTCTATACTTACTACTAGGTTATTTCCTTCATATTATTCATATCCTTTTGTTTGTAGGGGCTATTTTAATATTTTGTAAATCTTTAACATCTTTTAAAATATCTGGTGTACAATAAAATATTGTTATGTTTTGACTTAAATCTACCTCCATACCTGAAATTATAGCTTTTTTCATATCTAATTTCCAGCTTTTATCAAGTATTAGAGCTAATAGTTTTGTTCCTAAGTTTTTTCTTCCTAGAGCTTTAACTCCTATTACTATTAATCCTGTGTGTACAAAGTTTTTGTTTTGTTTTTTAATTTTTTCAATAGTTTCTGGTGACAAGAGGCCTGGAGTTACTGTATTGTCTATTACCCTTAAACTTTCTTCTCTACTACTTCTTATTAGAGTTGTGTTTATGTTTAATCTTCCTGTTTGATATAATACCCTTGGATTTAATATCTCTAATTGATATTGATTATATAATTCCAAATTTATGTCTAAGTCTATTTCTTCTTCTAATTGTATTATTTGCCTGTTACTATTAGATCCTGATCATCTTCTAATTATTCTGTTTAAAAAACTATCTGATGTTATACTATCATTTATATTACTTGTAGAATTTCTAGCTTCCTGTAAAGTTCTACTTCTTCCTAAAAAATTATTGTTATTATTCATTTTCTTGGTTGCCAATGTTTATATGGAGTAGGTTTTTTATCTGTTTTTAATTTTTGTAAGGCTTCTGTGACTTTTTCAACTTCTAGAGGTATATTATTTTCAGTATTATTTTTATTTTTTCCTATTTCGTTAATTAATATATTAGACTGATTTTTATAAGTCTAGGTTTTGTGATAATTTTTTAATTTCTACTGTTAAGTTTTCTAATGTTTGTTTATTATTTATAACTTCTTGTTGTAAACTAATACTCAGATTTATAAATAAATCTACTAAAGTGTTTAACTGTAAGTTATTTGTATGTAAAGTATGTTCACAAAGATCTTCAATATTACAAACAACAGTAAAATTATCTGTTATAAGAGGTTTTCGGTGAGCTTTTTCAGAAAGTTCTAAATTTAGAAATTCTAAACGCTTGATTGTTTGAAGAGTAGCAATGATTAATGGATTCCAACACTCTTTAGCTTTTATCCCTTATTCCCAGTTTCTCTTAAACATTTTCTCATATTCCAACTATTAAAGAACAAAAATAATATACAAACTAATCGATTAAACGATTTAAAAGTTTTCTAATATAACAACTAGTCATCATAGTTAACCCTTTCGTTTATTATGTTATCAAAGCAACATTCTTTCCCACAATCTTCACCTAAGAGAGTTTTCCAAAAATACTGGCCTATCATGCCATAAAGAAACTTGTCTTAGTCTATTAGATTTTAAGAAAGCATTTGCTCTGATACCAATATATCAGAGAGGGTGGTGTGGATGATGCTGAAAATAAAAAGAAAGCTAAAACTTACTTTGATGGAGGTAAGCACAGCGGGTGGATGAGAGTATGCACAGCAGAGTAGAAGGTTGCAGAAGATGTTTTTTTTATGTGTGTGTTGGAATATGATATAAAGAACTGGAGAAAACTTGGAATGAGAAGGAAGTAAGGCTAAAGAGATGTGGAGAGAGGTTTAGTGTGCCATAATAGTGGTAATATTATTACTCATAAGATTTCTTCTTGTCGAAATTAGATTACAAATGCCATATATATAGGCAAAGAAAAGCAAAGAAAATATTAAAAAATTATATTAAAGTCTAAGCCTAGTCTCTAGTCTAAAAATAAAAAGAAGTCTAGAAAGAAAAAGACAATAAAACCGAAAACAATGTATGTAGAATAATTGAGCCATAAAACGTCATGGCTTTCGTCATCATTTTTGTCTTTTCTCTTCTATCGTCATTTCTTACATCATTTTTTCTAGAAGTCTCTGTGTGTGTTGTCTATTGACTGTGGGCTTGAACACTCTTCTTGTTCATCATCTTCATCTTCTAAGTTTATGATATGTTGTAGCTGTAGAGTGTCTCCTTCCCCTGCAAAAGGTAGAAGCATACTCCAATTTGTTTTTGCATAGACTTGTATGTAGTGTCCTTCGCCTATTAGTTTATAGTTTCTCCATGGAAAGTAGTCAGGAATTTCTGGAGTTTCTTGATGCTTTTTAATAAACTGTGTAAAACTATCTGGAATTTTTTCAGTTGTGTGATCTATGTGATTTAACCAAGGTAAGGATGCAAACTCTATGTTGGTTTTTGTCATCACTGTTTGTAGGTAATTACTTGTATTTTTGTGTTTATTGTGTTCGATGAAAATTCTCTTTCTGGCTGGTCTGTATGTATATGAATCTGTAAAGGGAAATGAGGAAATTATTTTGCAACCAATAATCGATGTTATCGATCTTGTTGCAATATTTCCTGCCGCTAGAATAATTTTTTCTCCAAGCTGGTTGAGGAGATCTTCTGTTCTTCTGTTTAGCTTAATTTCTAAGTAGTCAATCATACCATGATGGTAGAATTGAATTAATTGTTCATCTGTCAGTTTTGTAGGGTGATGTACTTGGAGTAACAGAAGACCAATTCCATCTCCTGCTTCATCTGTTCTTTCCACCACTGTGAATCCTTGTGCTTCGCTATCAGTCTTGAATGCCATGTCTAAAAGCTGTTGCTGTAGGTTGTATAGAATTAGAGGAAATTCTGCACAAACCTTTTGTGAAACAAGATTCTCAAATTCTGGGAATCTTTCTGTAACTGGTTTTAAACACTGCCACCAGGGTGTGTCTAAAATCCTTGTCCTAAAGGATTCAAAAGTTCTGTTTATAACTGTTTTGTCTTCATTTTTCTCGAGCCTTTGTAATAACTGTGTATTTTTTGCTTCGAGCATCACTATTTTTTGTTTTAGCATATTATTCTCAATCTTTATCTGTATACCCTGTGTATCTCTTGCTTTGTCCTCAAGCTGTGTTTTTAATGTTGAAATAAGTTCTTGTTGAGCCTTTATATACTGTTCAGGGTCTGTTTTGGCTATATCAGAAAAAACTTTTAACCTCTTCAGGTTCTATATAAAAATTTTGTATACCAAAACTATCTCTTGCTACTTGAAGAGCTTCAGCAAAACTTGTATAACCTTTCCAAAATGATCCTCCTTGACAATTTATGTATTTTACCACTGTTTCCCATTTATTAAAAATACCAATTTTTGTACCTCTGAATATAACATAATGAGTGTGATTTGGTTTTGTTTTAAACTGTCTTTCAGGTGTTTTTAAACTTTGTTCCTGAAAGTAAATGCGTAAAGCATTTAGAACCTGTACTTTAAATGTTGAAGCTTGTGGCATGGTTTGGATATGCCATAAGTTATCTAGTAAACATTGTTGTTTATCTGTAAGCTTCATTCCCATAATAGGACGAAACTTTTTATCAGCTTCATTGCATATCTGTAAGGCATATGTTCCAAATTCAATCACTGGCTTGGGTGAAAAATTGGTGTGTAGAGGTTGTTTGCCAGCTGCCTTTGGTTTTTGTTGTTTGTAAAACTGTCTCATCATTATTTGTGGTAATGAGGTGTGAGGAGAACTGTATATTCTTTCTGCTGAATGTAGATATGACTGTTGAATTCTTTCTTCATCTGAAGAAGAATTCCCTTGCTTTGGATGTATAAGCTTTACTTTTTCTTTATCTTGTTTCCTGTCCATCTGAAACAAACCATTTGTTTATATTTCGAGATAAAATATCAGCTATCCCATTATTTTTTCCTTTAATGTGTTCAAAGTTTATAAAATACCTATTTCCTTGTATAATGTTTTGTAAATTAACCCATCTGGTTCTATTTACTTTTTTTACTTTGGTCATTTTTCACAAATTTAACTATTGCTTCACAATCAGTTCTTACGGTAAATTCTTTATTAAGAAAAATTTTAAAATTTTCTAATCCATATATTAGTGCCTGTATCTCAAAATCAATTGTAGTCCAATTTGTTTTATTTTGAAAATTACCACTTGCATAACCGCAAATTTTCTCTTCTTCCTTGAGACTGTATTTGTTTGGTTTACATAGAAGGACTGCTCCCCATCATTCTTTGCATCCATCTGTTTCAATAATTATATAATCTGTAACTAATGACAACTCTAATGGTTTAATATTTTTGAATGCTTTTTTAATTTCTTTAACTAGTTTAATATCATCTTGATTAAAATACCTTTAACCATTTTTAGTGGTTTTACCATATAAAGGTCCAACTAGTCTTGACAAGTTTGGAATAAATTTTCTAGCATAGTTTACCAGACCCAAAAAGGTTTGTATCTGTTTTAGGTTTTCAAGTTTTTCTGGAAAATTTAGAATTTTTATAGAAATATGTGGTTGCAATTCTATTTTTCCATTTCCAATTTCTAATCTTAAAAAAGAAAATTTTCTTTTAAAAAGTTTCATTTTTCTTTTTGAAACAACTATACCATTTTTCTTTATTTCTCCAAAGACCTGTTGTAGGTGTTTCTCATATTCCTGCACTGTATTGCTTGCAACTAAAATGTCATCAATATATACTAAGCAAAAATCAAATTTTAAAAATATACTGTATTTAAATCTTTGAAAAATTGAAGGTGCATTTTTTAGTCCAAAACTAAGGACATTCCATTCATATTGCCCTTCAGAGCATGTAAAAGTTGTCTATGGTTTAAAGTTCTCTTCTAATTTCAACTGGTTATATCCTGATTTTAAATCAAATTTTGAAAATACTTTTTTTTTTATTTTGTATAATATTTAGCAAACTATCTTTATTAGGAATATTATACCCATCATCTATTGTATTATCATTTAATCTTTTATAGTTAAAGACTATCCTAGCGTTTCCTCTTTTTATCTCACTATGATTTCTTACTAAAAAAGTTGTAGATCTATGAGGACTTTCTGATTTTCTAATTAATCCCTGATTTACCATTTCAGGGATTTGTTTTTTGAATTTTTCTTTATCTAAAGGGCTGTATTCTATATTAGCTGTTCTGATTATTATATCAGGATTTTTTAATTTGAATTTACAAATATAACTTACATTTGATTTTGTTATATCTTCTCCAATATATCCTATTTTTTCTAAATGTAATATCATAGGATGATTCACACTTTTTGTAATATCTTGCCCTTTTTCTATTTCATGACTTAAAAAATCTGTTAAAAGTTTTAATGACTCATTTTCTATAAATCTTTTCCTGTTCTGTGTTTTTAAGAAATCTAAGTTCCCTTTATCACCTCTTTTTTGAACAATTTCTGTTGTATTCATATATCTAAGAGTTGGTATTGTATATAATTGTTTACTTAGTGTTATGAAATTTCTTGTGATTGTTACTACACCATTTAATCCTAATATAAAATTTAATCCTATTACAAAATCTTTTGATTTTATATTTGGTGGATTAATATTTATTTGTGGCATATCATATTTTATACTATAATTGTTTGCAAAATCTAAAAATTGTATTCCTATTGGTTCTAAGCAATGTGTAATATTTATTAATCTATCTTCTACTGTTCTTGTACTTAATGCATACGATAATTTTTTATGACATTCTATAGGTGCCAAACTGTATGAGATTAAGCTTTTTGTAGCTCCTGTATCGACTAATGTTGTTAAATCTAAATATTTATTATTATCTAACCATAAACGACATTATATATTTATCATATTTGTTGATCCTTATGTTTGTATGTAAGTTTGATCTTCTGGTTTTTGTATAGCCATTTTACTTATTTCTTCAGTTTTAATTAACCTCTCAAGTTCTTCTACTTTATTTTCCAAGTTTTTTTTATTTTTAAATTATGTAACTCTATTGTTAATTCTAATTTGTCTAGTCTTTCATTTTTATTATTTTTGAAAATTGTCTCGACTTTAGATGTTGTAGCTATGTCTTTATCATAAATTTCCTTAAGACATTTAAAACAAATTTCTTTAAAACATTTATTGCATTGTGGCATTTTTTCTATACTGGGGTAATATCCACAATTGTAGCATCTTATGTGATTATTTCCTTTATTTTGTCTCCAATCATGTTCACAATTTTCTTCTGTATTCATATATGTATATGTAACTTTTGCTGTTGGATTATCTTCTTCACTGTAAATACTATATATTGATTCCCATCATCTGTTTTTAAAGCTTCTATTTCACAGTCTTGTAATTGTTCTATTAGATTAGCTCTTTCTATATTTTTTCTTTTATTTGGACATTTATTAGCTAAGTGTGTTGTTTCTCCACAAGTATAGCATCTACATTTTCTTGTTTGAGGTTTTTTAACATATTTATTTGTATTATAATTTTTTCTATAATTTCTATTATATGTTGTACTTTTCCGTATCTTTTTCTTTTTATCATAAACCCCATATGCTTGTGGTGTATAAATTGTTGTTTTAAAGAATGCATAAGCATTTCTTTTTAATTGTTCTTGTAATGCTACTTCTTTGCATTTTTCTTCTAGTATACCAAATGTATAGGTTATTCTTGGTCCTATTTCTAGATTCTGTTGTGTACCATAATTTGTTTGCCATGCTTCATGTATAGATTTTCCTAAGTCACCTGGTAGTTTTATATAGTATTTATCACATAGATTATCATCCATTGCTTTTCCTGTTGTGATAATAATCTTGTAAAATCTAGTGTGAATTCATTTATGTATTTCATATCTGCTATACTTAATTGTTCTAGATTTCTGATAGTTGTATCCTGTATTAGAGAGTTATTTTTTGCTGGATCAACTCCTAATATAAGTGTTCTAATTTGTGATGTAAAATTATAAGGATTATCCCCTAATGCTTTAAGATTATTTATTTCTTCTGGATTTTGTGTTTTCTTACTTTGCCATATTTCTAATGTTATTGGTCCTAATGTAGTTTCTAAATATGAAAACATATCCATGCTGTCTTTTTTATTTGTTTCCCATAATCTTACTACATTTGTTCCCATGTTAAAACTTTATCTATCCATAACTGTGGTTTTTGTTGTTCTAATAATAACATATTTCCACTGTATATTAGTCCTATAGGCAATCTTCTTCCTTTTCCTATGGAATTAGATTCTTGTTGATAATTAACTGTTGGTTGTGTCCATGGTTCTCTACCATGACTTTCTTGTGTGCCACTATATTCTCCTCCCCATTCTATTTTTTGTCTTTTTAAGGGATTAGTCATTTGTGTATCCATAAAATTTTGTTCTTGTTTGTAAAAATCTGATATCATTACTTTTCACTTAATAATATCCTCTACTAATGGTAAATTATAATATTCTTGTAATCTTTTATAACTTTCTTCATAGGTTATTCCTAAGTCTATCATACATTCTATAATCATGTCATCTACTTCTTCTTGTATGTTTATTTCTGTAAATTTTCGGTTTATAATTTGTTCTATTATTTTATTTGTTTCCTTTACTTTAAAACAATCTATTGATTCTTCTTCATAATCTAATAGTGTATAATCCATTGTTTATAGGGAGATGATCATGAGAAAACTACATATAAATGAGAAAACTAGAAAACTAACTAAAAAAGCCAAAAAAGCATACCAATTTTTTTTTTCAATTTAGGGTTTAGTTTTAGGTTTTGGGGAGGGGGGTTAGGTTTTTAGGGGTTGGGGGGGGGGGGGTTTAGGCTTTTGGTGGGAGGATGAATTTAGGTTTTTGGGGGTGGGGGTGGGGGTGGGGGGTTTAGGTTTTTGGGGGGTGGGTTAAGTAGTTTAAGCTTTCCGTATTAGTGCACATATGCAATACAAAAAAAAATTTATTTTTTTTCATACATAAAAAATAGCGATTTTTTTTATAAAAAATTGTAAAAAAAATTTGATATGTTTTTTAGGCTCTTTTAGTTAGTTTTTTGGTTTTCTCATTTAAAATAGTTTTCTCATTATCCATTCTCTCTCTCTCTCTCTATATATATATATATATATATATTATACATATATTAAAAAGCAAACGCAATGAACAGTAGAACTTTCTTGAAAACATAACCCTAACCCACATGAAAGCCTGGAGAGAGAGACAGGGGAGAAGATCTGGGAGACAGAGACGGAGAAGTCTCCGATTTCGACACGGTGGACGCGCCGCACATGGCTTTCTAGCGTCGACATCACCGACGGGTCCACCGTACATGGTGGTGGGGTTATGTCGGTTCTCCGGCGTCCGCAGTGGTACCAGGGTTTCCGGTCACCGCAACGGCGGTCAGCAGCCGTAAGTGGTTGCTAGGTTGTCGGTTGCTGTTTCTGTCGACATCAGCAGAACTCGCTGGTGACGGCAGATAGGGTATCCCCAGAGTGACAAGGATGGCTTAAAGAAGCTCTGGCGAAACACCTAGGGTTCCGGTCCTATTCCGACGAAGTTCCGTCGAGAAGGATTAAACCTTGCATGTTCCATTTGTGAGTATTAAGGTAAAACCCGTCTACATTCCGATTATACAACCCAAACCAGGTGTCTATTGCTTCATTCTTTATGTTTCAACCATGTTGGTGGGTAACAACTATTATAGGTTGATTTTTGCTCTTTCTTTGACAACCGCCTCTCACCTCTCTTTCTCTCTCTAAAATGCTTGGCAACTGTACATCGCCGCTGGATCCATTTGGCGTAGATCTGTTGTCATCTGTGATACAAAGGGGATTGTGTGGTGTTAGAGAGAGAAATGGAGCGGTGGGTATTGCACTGCCATTACCGGAGGCTCCGGCTTCAGGTCGGTGTTTTGGTTTTTATTTTTCTTTGCATTGTGTGGTTTAATGTTGGGTTACTCTTTGGTTTTGTTGTTACCACCGCTGTTATTGTTGATTCACCGCCGGCGATGATTGGGGACTTCCTATTGGCATGGCAACTCTGGTTGCAGCCTGGGCGGCACTGAGCCATCAAGACGATGACGATCTATTAGATCCGAGTCTATTGGTTTAGTTATTTCTGTTTTTTTATTGATGCTGGTGGCTATTCTTCGTGGTAGGATGAAGGCGATGATGATTATTTTTTTGTTGTCTGAGTAAATCAGTCAAAGTTAAAAATTTATCGCATCTTGGCGTGGCATTTTCCGTTGGAAATCGAATGATTTTTCGGTTTCTGCCGAGAAGGAAGCAGCCATGGCAGTTTAGTTCCTCTTAATTTGTTCTAATACATTTAGTGATCTGAGCCTAATTTTTTTAAAGATTTTCTTTTAAAGTATTTATTTATAGATCTATTGGCTTACACGTGTTTAGGTTTGAAGTTGGTAAAGTAGTATAGAAAGAGATTCGAAATTGGTAAAGTAGTATAGAAAGAGATAGAGAGATCAGATTGGGAATTGAAGACGAAATTGTTTGGTGATGATGGGTGTTGTGGTTGTGGTGAGGAACATGCTGGGCAAATGAGTTAACCCGACCCTTGCAAATGAGTTAACCCGACCCTAAAATAGATAAGCAGTCTGAGGATAGTAAGAATGAACGGGTTAGATACGGTTAATCGTCGATGCGAGGGTGGCGTGTTGATTTTTAACATTTAACAAGCATATACTTGATTTTGATATGTTTTTGTTAACTGTGTTTACCTTATTTTTTGAAACCAAAAAGAAAGTGTCGTTAGATGCTTTTATGTTGTTGGTTTTCGATTGGATTTTTGGTTGTGTATTGTGCATGTTGCAGTTGCTGATCTTGACCCCACTACATCTTTCTTTGGTGTATATGATGGCCATGGAGGTGTGTACTAATAATTCAAAACTTTTTCAAGTTCTCCGTTAGATCGTATTTTAGTTGTATCTTAACAAATACTGAAATGTGTTTTATGTTTTAAAGCTTTAATGTTTATGTTTGCTTTAGGTAAAGTTGTTGCTAAATTTTGTACGAGATCTTCATCAACAAGTGGTCGCACGAAGCGTATTTTACTGGTGATATTGAAACATCTCTACAAAAGGTGTTTACCAGGTTCTTTTAAATACATTGTAAATTAATTATGAATCGTTTGGTTTATGAATGTGGTTATAGCTTGTAATTTAGTCTTTTTTGTGATGCAGAATAAATGAAATTGATTGAGGGTTTCATTTGGTTTCCAAGAGGTGAAGCAAGTAATAAGATTGATGACTGGGCCTTTGACTAATGCATATCATTTTCCTTCTACTTTTACTGAACTCAACAAAATTATTGTTTAATTATTTGATTCTTTACATGGGCCGCATTCTGATTTCACAGGACTAACATCTAAATTACTGGATGTACAACGTGTGTTGCAACAGTGTCCGTGCGGCGGCGGTGGTGGAGACGCGGTGGCAACCGGCTACGGACGCGGCTTCTCCATTCGTTCCGCGACTCTTCGACAAAGGGGCTATGTGAATATTGGTTCTCATGCTTCAATAAAAGTGTGTGTTTTTAAATTTTGAGTCAGATTTGATTGCCTACGTGTTTATGAATGTTTATACGAGTTGTGATTCGTTTCGTGTATTTAGGTATGTGATCAGTTTTCGAGGTGTTTGTATGTTGAGGATCCTATTCATTGGTGGTGGTTGCAACATTTCAAAGACATAAAGCAATAGGTCTCACGCCGCAACGCGCGAAGACAACTAACTTAGCGAACGCTTTGCCCCGCCGGCGCAACGCGCAGCGAGCTAAAATCTAGTATATATTAATAATAGAATCCAATGAATAGTATTTTATATATATTAATAATAGAATCCAATGAATAGTATTTTAAATATTATAATAATATATATAGTTTTTTAATATTTTATTATTTTCTTTATTTTTTAAGTTGGATAAAATTGGTGTCAACCGGTACTGGTATCGAAAATACAGGTACGGTCTAGTTTGTTATCAGTACATGAAGGTAAAAACCTGCACCAGCCTAGTACATAATTATATATATATATAGAAGCCAATGAATAGTATTTTAAATATTATAATAATATATATAGCTTTTTTAATACTTTTATTATTTTCTTTACCTTTTAAGTTGGATAAACTTTGTGTCAACCAGTACTAGTATCGAAAATACTGGTACGTTCCGGTTCATTATCGGTACATGAATGTAAAAAACGGCACATGGTACGTTCCGGTTCATTATCGGTACATGAACTATATATATATATGGATGGAGTAAAATATGAATCACCTTTAGGTGTAAGAACTGTAGGAACTATTATCCACCCTAGATCTCTCATGCATAAGTAGTTGAGATTGAATTGTTTAAGTTTGATTTGTCTTGTAGTGATTTTATTGATTAAAAAAGAATAAATAGTACAAGAATGGTATTTTGGAAAATTTGACTTTTATACTATTTATGTCAACTTGTTAAACATACAATTAAACATAGTGATTACTCTTCATGTCAACATTAATTACGTTTATCTATTTTAAAAAAATTAATTATAATACATGATTTTTTATACAAAAAAATTGCCCTACATGTATAAAAAAAACGTTTTCAATCTCTGGCCTTCATCTTCATTTTTTGTTCGTTATCATCGTCATTTGAACGTAAAAGCCCCAACACCTACGAAAGTCAAAGAAAAAAACAGAGCGTTTACATTCCACAAACGTTTATAGGAGCTCGGGCCGGCAATCAGGGGCGTAAAAAAACAATTTTTATCTTATGTAAAAACTAAACATTTAAGCGTGTCGTTTCTACATACGTTTGAAAAATATATTTACGTGTGGCGTTTAGAGGAGCTCGGACCAACGATCAAGGGCATAAAAAACATTTTTTTTCATTCGACACCGTGCGCAAAAAAAAATATTTTATATTCAGCAACTTACGTAAAAACATTTTTCAAATGTACGTAAAAACTATTTTACGCCTTCCGTTTTTACATATGTTCGAAAATTAGATTTACGCGTGACGTTTAGAGGAGCTCGGGTCGGCGATCATTTTTTTACGCACGATGTCAAAACATTTTTTATTTATTTTTTTTCATAGTGGTGTTCTTATACTCAGTTCGTGTAAATGTTTACGCATGTTGTCTAACTTTTTTTCCGCACGTTGTCAAAACTTTTATTACGCACGTTGTCAAAACTTTTTTTACGCACGTTGTCGAATGTTTTTTTAAAAAGTTGTAGTGTAAAGTCATCAAAAATTAACGAATGAAATAGAAATTCTCAATAACATATAAGACAATTATAGCTTGCATTTTATAAAGAATATTAAGTCAGAATAGGGTAAAATGGAGTAAAAAGAAATAGATATTATTTTCGATAATTTTGTATGTTCTAATAAACATATAAAACAAATATAGCTTGCATTTTATAAAGAACATTATGTCAAAATTAGGGAAAATAGAGCAAAAAGAAATATATATCATTTTCGATATTTTGTAATTTCTAAATTACGTAATACTTTTGATGTTTAAATTTAAAAGCTAATATATTTTTTCTTAATTTTAAATATAAAAAGAATAAAAGAAATGAAATGATAGAGATAATGATGATGTGATTTGTTTTAGAGATCAGAGAGATAAGTTGTGACATTGAGAGAAAAAGACTAAAATACCATTTTGAATTAAATTGATTATAGGTGATTTGTTAAAATTCTATTGGATGGGAGGGGTTCTCATGGTTCTTGCAACCGGGTGTGCCTTCGTACGAAGGCAGTGCCTTCGTACGAAGCCGGGGCTTCGCACAGAACACTCCAGCTCACACAAGTGGTTGTTTCTTGCGTTCGGAGCTGTGTTTTCGCCTGAATTGGATGTATTTTCGAGTCATTTTCATGACGGTTTCGACACCACCTCGTCCCACTAACCAGTGAACGAAATATGTGTCGGTTTTGGTCCCTTTTTGTGTAAAAATCGAGTTTAAAAGGGGTTTTACTTGGAATAAACACTTGATGAGTGCAAGATCTTCAGATCTACAACTTGGGAAGCCAAGGCTAAACCCAAATCACTCGTTTAAGTGTAGATCTGTAGTAAACTAAGAAGATTTGATGAAAAAGATGAAGGTTTTTGTAAAAAGAATGAAGGTTTCATGAATAAAGTAGTTTTAGATGAAAAAGATGAAGTTTGAATGAAAAAGAAGAGTTTTGATGAAATCGGAGATAAACTCGTGTAAAATCGTAGTGGAAATCGTTGTGTAACATGTAAAATTAGTAAATCTTACTTGAAAAACGGATGGACAGCAATTCGGGAGCGTTTTGAATGAAATGGCAGCAAGTTAGAATGAGAGGTGAGGGCTTGGTATTTATAGAAGAGGGCTGAGAGCTTGGTTCGAAGCGGGCTGCCTTTGTACGAAGGCAGTGCCTTCGTACAAAGCTGCTGGCTTCGTTCGAATGGGCCTGTTTGGTCAGTAAGATCTCTGTTTCGCGTGTAGGGTTCTCATTTGGCACGTTTTGTTGCATTAGTTAGTGCGAGTACCTTAAGTGTTTTAGCGAGACATTAAGTATTGCGTTGTGTTGTGTTGCGTTTCGATGCGATAAATCGAGTTGCGCGAGTTAGCGTTTTAAGCGAATGTTTCACCCACATAACATACTAAACAAGTAAACACACAAATAATATAAGTAAATCCGCATTTCGAGTTTGCGTTGCGATAAGCGTTACGTAATAAGCCTTTAAATGCGATAAAATGCGTTAATAATGCGTTTTAAAATACAGTTTAACCCATATTAATCATCGAATCTCATAGTACAAGTGTTTATGGAAGAAACAACGGTAAATCAGGAACAACCAAAAGTTCGGGTTGTTACAGTCTCCCCTACTGTAGGGAATTTCGTCCCGAAATTAAGTAGTAGACGTAACAAAGAGTTGCAGGTATTTAGCTTTCATATCACTTTCGAGTTCCCAAGTGAACTCGGCGCCGCGTTTGCCTTCCCATCTAACCTTCACTATGGGAATCCAACTGCGTCGAAGCTTCTCGGTTTCTCGATCCATGTTTTCTACTGGCTTTTCCATAAAGTATAGGGCCTCGTTTATTTGCAAATCCTCGAGAGGAACATGAAGATTTTCTTCAGCTAGACACTTCTTGAGGTTTGAGACGTTGAAAGTCAGATGTACATTGCTGAGTTCAACTGGTAATTCGAGTCAGTAGGCAACTTTACTAATTCTTTCCAGAATCTTAAAGGGACCCACGTAACGTGGCGCTAGTTTTCCTTTCTTGGCGAATCTGATCACCCCTTTCCAAGGTGAAACCTTTAAGAGGACGTGATCTCCAACTTCGAACTCTAGGGGCTTGCGGTGTTTATCGGCGTAGCTCTTTTGATGACTCCGAGCTTTCAAGAGATTGTCTCTTATTTGGAGAATCTTGTCTGTTGTTTCTTGTATTAACTCGGGACCAGTGATTTGTGCGTCTCTGATCTCGTGCCAAACAATAGGCGATCAACATTTTCTACCGTATAGTGCCTCAAAGGGTGCCATTTGTATACTAGTGTGATAACTGTTATTGTACGAGAATTCTAATAAGGGTAAATGCGAATCCCAATTACCACCAAAATCAATAACGCACGAACGAAGCATGTCTTCGAGGGTGCGGATCATGCTCTCAGTCTGACCGTCGGTCTGGGAATGAAATGCGGTACTGAGATTAAGAGTCGTAACGAGAGCGGATTGGAATGTCTCCCAGATACATGAGGTAAAACGACCATCGCTGTCAGAGATGATGTCACGAGGCGTCCCGTGTCGACAAATGACTTCGTCGATATATATTCGTGCTAATCGTTCAACCTTAAAGTCCTCTCGTATCGGAATGAAATGAGCAGATTTCGTAAGACGATCAACGATAACCCAAATGCTATCGTGACCAGATGGCGTTCGAGGAAGTTTTGTAATAAAGTCCACGATACTTTCCCATTTCCACATCGGGATTTGGGGTTGTTCGAGTAAACCAGAGGGTCGTTGATGTTCGGCCTTAACCTTCGAGCAAGTTAGGTATTTCGAAACATACAGAACGATATCCTTTTTCATGCCCGACCACCAATACCTTGAACGGAGGTCCTGGTACATCTTGTCGGCACCGAGGTGAATGGAATATCGAAATTTGTGAGCTTCAGTCATCATGTTGGTGCACTACATCTGTCAACTTCGTCTTGTATCGAGTCTTACTTTAGATAGAATAGATCAGGGCACGTAGAATGAGAAAATGTAATAGAATTAGAAGATTTCGCTTGAACATAGTTTAAGTTGAAGGTTTCGCTTGAAGCAGCTCAAGCGAAATCAACATGTTTAGATTTCGCTTGAGATCATTCCAAGCGAAATCTCAAAGTCTATATATAGAGGTTAGTGTCAAGCGAAATCATAGAAGTTGTTAGTGTGTAATTTCCATACCGAGGTGCTGCCGGTGTGAGAACTGATTGTATTCTTGTTCATATCAATACAAATCAGTATTAAAGTGAAGATTCAGCTGTGTTTAAGTCAAATACTTGTTTTCCGCACCTGTATTTGATGGAATTCCTCTGAACCGACTCGTTTTGGTCGCAAACACGATCCTACAATTGGTATCAGAGCCAGTTGAGGAGTTCTACCGGATTTCAGCTGAAATTGACATCGTTTTCTTACTTCTACATCTTCTTTTAACAGTTCAGAAAATTTTCACGGTCAAAATCTATTTAATTTCTCACGGATTGTTTAAAAGTATAAGATAACAAATCCTTGAAAGTTTCACAGCCAAATTCGACCTAAAAATGATCAAAATCGACCTTCGAATGGATTTCGCTTGAAGAACACAGCTTCATTGGACGATTTCGCTTGAAATTTCAAGCGACACATAACATTTCGCTTCAAACAGAGTTTGATTTCGCTTCAAGATTTTCGCTTCAAGGTGTTCGCTTCATTCAGGATCGCTTCAAAGATTTCGCTTCAGGATTCTCACTTCTGATAGTTTCGCTTGAACAATTTCGCTTCAAAGGTCTCGCTTCAACCAGTTTGACCAGTTCGCTTGAAAGTAATTGAAACATGGATAACGATTTTCACAACGCTTTTGCAACATCGTCTAGTTCATCTTCCATTGCTCAGAACATGAATTCAGAAAATGAAACGGGGACTACTCAGAAACCCCCGAAGCTAATGTGTATTGAGGAATATTATGGATGGAAAGATCGTTTCGAAAACTGGGTGCAAGCAAATCATTTGAGATCATGGGAATGTATCCTGAAAAAGTATATGTTACCACGTTCTGAAATGGAGACAGTAAAACAGATTTCAGAGTTTGGTAATGAAGAACGGGAAATGTATCGAGCTGAAAAAATGATGATAAGTTTGCTTCAACAAGCTATCAAAGAAGACATCTTTATACTACTTCAACATGACAAAACATCAAAGTCAATCTGGGATGCTTTGAAAGTCAAAGTTGAAGGTAGTGCAAACATGATTAAAAGCAAAAAGGCATTGCTTAAAAAGGAGTTTGACTTGTTCACAAGCTTACCTGGAGAAGATACAAAGAAACTCATTGAACGTTATTGTCATTTAGTTCGAACAATGTCAATGATGAACATCAACAAAGAAGATGAGGAATGGGTGGATAAGCTAGCTGATGCTTTACCTCAGAAAGAGTGGGGAACATATTTGATGATACTGAAAAATACTGGAGTTTATGAAGGGTTGTCAATCTCTCAGTTCATTGAAAAGATTGAAAGTCAGGATTTAGAACAGCAAAAGATCGCAAGGATGAATAATCCAAGTGGTCAACAAGATGTAAAGATGTATTACAAGGGTAGTGTTCCGACTTCAGAAGTTGAGAGAAGTCCGAAAATTCAGACTGCTTATAGTGTTGGAGATTCTACAGAAAAGACTGATCAAAATTCAAACAAAAGCAACAGTGGTTTCTCATTGTATCCGAGTGTTAATCCGAAAAGCTCATCAGAAAGTTTTCAGTCTCAAAGCACAAAGATGGGAAATGGTTGTGTGATTCAATGCAACATAGCTCTAAATCTTCCAGAAGGTCAAAGTTTTTCTGAAGACATTGCAAAAGATCATATGGCATTACTTGGTTCCGTGCTTATCTCATATGAAGGTTTAGTAGCTGGTCGAATTGGAAATCCTATGCTTACCAAAGAGGATTACGACCAAATAGATGCTGAAGAGATGGAACTAATGGATATCAAATGGTGTCTTGCAAGTGTTCTTAGACGTGCTGAGAAGTTCAAAACAATTACTGGGAGAAATGATTTTCTTGATGCTTGTGTTTCTACTTTAGGTTTTGATAAATCTAAAGTTACTTGTTTCAGGTGCAGGGAAAAAGGTCATTTTAAGAGGGAGTGCAAGAACAGAGAAGTTAGTGGTGCTCAAAATCCTTTTGGAAAAGATGACTACTACCGGAAAGCCATTTATCAGCAAGTTGGTCAGACACAAGAATTACAGACGGCTCATGGTAGAAAGATTGAAGATTCAAAGAAAGGATGTTTGGTAGATTTCAACTGGAGCAACTACATTTCTTCTAACAGCACAGCATGTATAGTGAACCAAATTGATGAACAATTACCTGAAGGATTTAGCTGGGATATGTTTGTTGACGAAAAAGGAGATTTCAAAGCTTTTATTGCAAAGATTGTTAGAGAACCAGATTTGTTTGCTACTTGGATGAGATCAATTGGTGAAACAGTGAAAGATCAATCGATTACATCTGAAGAAAGTTTAAAAAGTGCTGATTCTGAGTCATTAACTACAGATGAGAGTGTACAAAATGATGATACTTCAGAAAAGGGAGTTGCATTTGATCAAACACCATCTGATTCTGATATATCAGAAGATGATTCTGATAAATCTGTAGAGTTTGATAAAACACCGATGGAGAGTAGCAGTGATGATGAAGAAGAGAAACATATTAATGTGGCTAAACATAATCTTTCTCCTGAAAGTTTTCATTTTTATTTTGCAGATCGCATGGAGAAACTAAAGGAGAAACAAGCTGCAAAAGAACAACAACAGAATGAGGAAGTTAAATTAGTTGTTGAAGAAAAAGTGACTGAAGTTGAGAAGGTAACTGATGAAGAAAAAGTGATTGAAGTGGTAAAAACAATTGAGGTTGAGAAAATTGTTGAAGTTGAAAAGCCTTGCAAGAAATGTTTGGAAAATTGCAAAAGTTGTGAAGAAAAAGATGTGATTCTGTTTGATAGAGAAAGACTGATAGAAAAGTTATTATCTGACATCAGCTATGTGAAAGAATCGTATAGCGTGTTGAACAGAACAGTGACAGGTCTTCAAACAACGAATTCTGAAAGAGAAAAGGCTTTAACGATGACGAATGCTACATTGATGACAAAGCAAAAGGCAATTAATCATTACATCGAAGAAAATGCTAGTCTAAAGCAAGAGTTGGAGAAAGAAAAGATCGAGAATGAAAGGATCAGAAGGTTATTGCTAAGTTATTCTTGTTCTGATTATGTTATTGATCGAGTTTATCCTACTGTTGCAGGTTTTGAAGCATTTCAGGATGAGAAGCAAAAGAATGAGACTGGTAAGAAATCGACTGTTAAATACAACAAGTGTCCGCCTCCTATTTGGGAAGGGTATTCTCCTAGAAAACCAAATGAGGAGCAAGTCGAAAAAGCAGTCAATATAAAGTTAAAATCCGAGACAACTGACGTTTTACCAGATAACATTGATATCACGTTTACCTCGTCTGATACTGATCATGAGTCCGAGTTAATCAAAAAGGTGGTCGATCAGGTGTTAGATACTGAGGAGGTGTCTGAGTCAAAGTCTGAGTCTGGGTGTTCAAGTTCGTCAGTCAAAAGTTCGAGTTCGTCGGTCACAAATTCCAAATCATCAGAAAAACGGTTTTATAGTAAAGAATTTTTGTTATCGAAAGCAAATTTGGATGATGAAACATTTGAAGTTGCATATACTTTAAATGATTCGGACAAATTATATTCTGACAAAGAGTTTCCGATTAGAAGTGTTCGTTTTGACATGATTAAAAAGGTTTTCAAAATGACAGAAATTAATTTTTCTGAAATTAAGGATCTAAAATCTATTGAAAAACCTAAAAAATACACTTCTAGAGTTCAACAAAGGTTAAACAAGAAAAAAGGAAAAAAGAATTACAATTCTGATTCTAGTTTTCAAAAGAAAACAAATCAAAATTGTAGTTACAAAAGGAAAGGTCTTGGTTTTACTCCACCTGAAAATCGTAAAAATGAAAAATATGTTAGAGATTTTAAATCAAAAATGACATATGTTGCAGGAAAAAGCTATGAAGAGGAGTCAAATAGCTTATCTTTGGAAAAATCAAATCAAGAGTTTCTTGCTGAAAGAAAAAGGACAGGAACAGGAGTTTTTCATTCAAATGGAGTTTTTCAATCAAAAGACACAAGAACTTGTTTTCAATGTCAAGTTGTTGGACACATTGCTCACAATTGTCCAAACAAAGTCAACAAAAAACAGGGAGTTTCTGAAATACTTAAAGAAAAAGTGGTTGAAAAGAATGATTCACCAACTACAAACTTTAAAATTATTGAAAATTCAAAGAATGAAGTTGGTGAAAATTCTAAAAGATTGTACAAAAAGAAGGCAAAAGACAATCAAAAATGGATTGTTAAAAATTCAGATGTACAATCTGGCGATGATTCTGATTTCACAAAATCAGAGGAGTCACAAGATGAGATCAAAGATTTGATGAATGATGTTGATATTAAATCATTAAGTGTGGAAGAGATTAAACAAATGGTTGATAAAGTTGAAAGTTCAGATTTTGATATTAAAAAAACATTCAATGAAAATGTTAAGAAAATTTTCAAGAAAATGCTTGATGGGAAAGTAAAGGGGGTTAAAGATTTTTATGCAACTAAAAAGGCAACTTACAACCCTACTGCTCAAGAATTGGAAGCCACCAAGTCAAATAAGACTTGGGTGGAAGTTTGCTTTCCTTAAAAGTCTTAGGACTTGCCGGAGATCCCAAGTTTATATCGTGGATCAGGAATCGGCATCTTTCAAATGTTTGAAAATTTTGGGTTGAAAGATTTTGATAGTGTTTGGATATTTACAGGATGTATGACTACGCCGGAGCTTCCAGGTTGGTAAGTGCGAAGCAGGAATCGGCATTTTGATTAGTACAATGGTGATGTAGACGTAACATTCCTACAAGTGTTATTGTGGTCTACATGTGGTAATTTTTACATTTGGTATAGTAGGTGCATACATGAAAAAGGTTAATCAAGGTCATTAAGTTGAACTTGATTGGACCATACTTACAATTGATATTTCGAATAGACAATGTGATGAACCACACCCCAAACCTATAAATGATTATATCATAAAAACTTATTTTCCGGAAAAATCATTTTGATTAAAACAAGCTTAAGTGTTTTGAAATCTAAATGAGAAAATAGTTTTGTGAGAGGGGGAGTTCTGATTGTTTACGCCGAGTGAATGGCGATTTGATGCAATTCGATATCAGTTGTCAACTTTATTGTACAGTTTATTTTCAAATTTCCTAAAATGTGTTTGCATTTTAGGGGGAGTAAAAATTTTCAGAAAATCCAAAAACATTTGAAAATTTGAAAAAGACAAAAACATGATAAAATTTAAAATGAGTTTTTGTTGCATATAGAGGAAATGATAGTACATCAGTGGACTATCACAACATGCTAAAGAAATGTAAAGTAAAATGTGATAAACAATCTTACTGCGGATATGTCAGTAGGTTTTTGCACATTTAGTAGATTGTGACGAGATATAAACATAAATTTCAAACTTGCTTGTTCTGTGGGTTAACACAAACTTGGATATATAGGTAACCCCTGAAATCTTGTTTGAAAGGTCCCTTGTTCTGAGATACTAGGTCTTTATGCTCAGTGATATCTGGGGTATTATCCCGGGACTTCTGCTGAAAGAAATTTCTGACCTAGTCCCCGGATAATACTTTCTGCAAATGCTTGAAATATAGCATCGCCCTCAGCAAGCTGATGAAACAATAAAATTGATAGTCGCTGCTGTTGTAATGCAAAAAGATCCTCTAAAGGGGACACACCGAAAGTCGAAGCCGTCATCTCTCTGCGTATACGGGAGTATCGACCTGAGCTCTCACGGCCCTCGTACTATAATTTATTACCCTGACAGATATCATCTGTGGTATACTCACCTGTAAGACTGAATATTGGGATCTGGATACGGGAGTATATTCAAGTAGTGGGACACACGGATAAGTTCAAGTGCTTAAAACATTAATATCGTATCTCGGATCAATTGAACTTTGTGTGAAAATTTAAGTGGACAAACATACTGACAATCTAGGTAAATTGTTTAGAACTTAATATGAAATGAAGCTTAACGGTGTTAGTGATCTGTCTCAGAAACTGATATGATCCTCTTGCACAAACTCACAAAAATATTGTTTGTAAATATTTCTTTATTGCATTCCTTTACAATCAAAAATTACAAAAAGATTTTAGTGTGTTTTAGCATAAATTTTTGAAAAATTCAAAAAGATTTTCGACAACTGGTATTGGAAAGCTGATTATCAAAATTTCAAGTGCTAAACATGATGACTTGGTTGTGAGGGGGAGTGAATCTTAAAATGTTAAAAAGGTTTGTTAAAATCCTATAATTGGTATTTTAAAAAAAAAACTACATTTGGTTCATCATTAATTTGTGATATGAGAGAGAATTATCTGATTATATCAGATTGTTGGTGCATTTAAATTGTTAAATTTAGAAAATTTATTTCTGGGTTAAGATTGTTACAGGTGAGCCAGGTTAATTCATTCAAAGCTTACAAAAGTCAGAATCTGATCATGAATCTAAAGTTTGCTAGCTGCTGATGCTGATGAACTTAAGGAATCAAGAGATCTGATCAAGAGAATTAGATAAAAGCCAGGCAATGATCTTGTAAACAACTTTTGAATCAGACATCGATCCTAAAGCAGATGTTGCTGAAGAACAAATGAATACCAGCAAATTGTGAGGGGGAGTCTGATAGAGCCAGGAGATTTTGGAAAAGAAGATAGAGAGAGAAAAGCCCAGAGACTGATCAAGATTGAAGATGTGAAGACACAGTATTGGTGTGACTCGATAGTCGACTCGTCAACATCTGAGGGGGAGTCTGTTGGTGCACTACATCTGTCAACTTCGTCTTGTATCGAGTCTTACTTTAGATAGAATAGATCAGGGCACGTAGAATGAGAAAATGTAATAGAATTAGAAGATTTCGCTTGAACATAGTTTAAGTTGAAGGTTTCGCTTGAAGCAGCTCAAGCGAAATCAACATGTTTAGATTTCGCTTGAGATCATTCCAAGCGAAATCTCAAAGTCTATATATAGAGGTTAGTGTCAAGCGAAATCATAGAAGTTGTTAGTGTGTAATTTCCATACCGAGGTGCTGCCGGTGTGAGAATTGATTGTATTCTTGTTCATATCAATACAAATCAGTATTAAAGTGAAGATTCAGCTGTGTTTAAGTCAAATACTTGTTTTCCGCACCTGTATTTGATGGAATTCCTCTGAACCGACTCGTTTTGGTCGCAAACACGATCCTACACATCAAAATCTCCCTGAGGTTGCTGCGGCTAGGAATCCAAATACGGTCAAGATAATGATAAATACCGTTCGATTTACTCACTAACTGAGTTTCGGTACCACACTTCATTTCCTCTTTCAAGGTATTCTCTATGAAGCATGTGTGCTGCGCGTCGCGGATTAGGGCTTCGAGATCATTCTGGGCCTGAACATTACGAATACTATGCACATAGCTTCGTCGACTAAGAGCATCGGCTACGACGTTTGCCTTGCCCGGATGGTATCGTATCTCGCAATCATAGTCGTTGAGAAGTTCAACCCATCTGCGTTGGCACATGTTCAGTTCTTTCTGGTTCAAGATATGTTGCAAGCTCTTATGGTCGGTGAAGACCGTACACTTTGTACCATAAAGGTAGTGTCGCCATATCTTTAACGCAAAAATAACTGCACCGAGCTCGAGATCGTGGGTAGTGTAGTTCTTCTCGTGGATTTTGAGTTGTCGAGACGCATACGCGATAACCTTGTCTCGTTGCATAAGAACACAACCAAGACCTAGGTTAGAGGCATCGCAATAAACAACGAAATTGTCGTTTCCATCGGAAGTGCGAGGATAGGAGCGTTGCAAAGCATGCGCTTGAGGGTTTGAAAGGCGTCCTCTTGGTCAGAGCCCCAAATAAAAGGTTTGTCCTTATGAGTTAGGGCAGTGAGAGGCACGACGATTTTGAAAAGTCGGCGATGAATCGACGGTAATAACCCGCCAATCCGAGAAACGAATGGATTTCGGATGGAGTCTTCAGCGTAATCCAACTTCTTACCGCCTCATTCTTCGCGGGATCAACGTGAATTCCTTGACTGTTAACGATGTGACCGAGGAATTGAACCTCCTCGAGCCAAAATTCACACTTGGAGAACTTGGCGTAGAGGCGATTTCCTTGAAGAAGCTCGAGAACTAAACGAAGATGTTGCGCGTGTTCGGCTCTCGACTTCGAGTAGATAAGGATATCAACGATAAACAAAATGATGAAATGATCCAAAAAGGGTTTGCACACTCGGTTCATCAAATCCATGAAAACCGTTGGTTCATTGGTGAGACCAAAAGGCATGACCACGAATTCATAATGGCCATAACGAGTACGAAAAGTTGTTTTCGGAATGTCTTGTTCTTGTATACGTAACTGGTGATAGCCGGAACGTAAATCGATCTTTGAGAAACACATAGCGCCTTGAAGCCGATCGAATAATCGTCGATTCGGGGTAGCGGGTATCGGTTCTTGATCGTAAGCTTGTTTAGTTCGCTATAATCGATGCACATTCGGAACGATCCATCCTTCTTTTTCACAAAAAGAACAGGTGCGCCCCATGGTGATGTGCTAGGGCGTATAAAGCCTTTATCAAGCAATTCTTGAAGTTGGCTAGATAGCTCGCGCATTTCGGACGGTGCGAGGTGATAGGGAGCTTTTGCAACAGGTGTAGCACCGGAAATAAGATCAATACGAAAATCGATATCACGAGTAGGGGGTAAACCAGGTAAATCGTCGGGAAAAACGTTAGGAAAATCACAAACAACTGGAACGTCCTTGACGGTTCTCTTCTCGTTCGTCGTCTCCACAATATGGGCTAGGAAAGCGATGTATTCCTTGCGTAAATACTTGCTCGCTTGGATACACGACATAAGCTTCAATTCTTTCGAGAGTACATCACCGTAGACACATAATTGATCACCGTTTGAAAGGGAAAACGAATCATCTTTTCGAAACAAACAACTTCAGCACGATTCTCGTGAAGAAAATCCATGCCCACTATGACGTCAAAACTACCTAGTTGCATAGGTATCAGATCGATAGGGAAAACATGATTGTTGAGTTCAAGAGTACAATCACACAGAATGGAGCTGACGGTAACGGTTCTTCCGGTGGAAACTTCTACATCGAAGGTCGTTGGGAGGTTAGCACGTTTACATTTTAGAAGCCTTTCGAATTCGAACGATACAAAACAGTTATCAGCTCTAGTATCAAATAAGCATGAAGCATAAATACCATTAACAAGGAACGTACCATTGACAACGTTGTTGTCGGTCTGAGCCTGGCGGACATTGATGTTGAAAGTTCTTCCCCGGGCGGCTTGTGGTTGTGGTTTCTACTGCTGCTGTGGTTGTGGTTGTGGTTTCTACTGCTGCTGTGGTTGCTGCTGCGGCTCTTGTTTCACAATATGCTATGGGCAGACATTTGCGAAATCGTTTGGGTCACCGCATGTGTAGCAAGCTCGTGCATTAGCAACTTGTGCTGGAGGTGCTGGATTAACCTGAGGTGCAAGAGGTTGAGCTGGCGGTGCTGCGAGAGCTTGAGGAGCTTGCTGACGAGGGCCTGAGCGACAGTGAGCTGTGTAGTGCCCATAGAGGTTGCAGTTGACACAGAAACGGCAATTTGTTCCCACTGGATGATGATAAGTGCAAGTAGGGCACAATGGGTGAGTATCAGTATACACACGCTTAGCAGGCGGTGCGTTCGGAGTAGCAACCTAACGAGACTGGTTGTTGGTCAGAGCGACTACCGCGCAGTTCTTGTTGGAGTTCCTTCGCTTGCGACTTTGACGAGTAGACTTGGGGGCTTGAGATGGTGCTGTGTCAGTGTTTGGTGTTGCAGTAGCTTGGTTGAGACTCTTGGTTGAGGTCTTGAAACCTCCGGCAAGACTCGCTTGTCATTGATCTCTGCTGCGAGCTGATAGGTTTCCTCAATTGTTGCTGGTTTCGCTGCTTGAACAAAGTCAGCGACACAGTCAGGAAGAGCACGGATATACTTCTTGATGGTTTTCTCAGGGGTGTCCACTTGACTTGGACAGATGATGCTCAATTGCTTGAATCGGGCGGTGAGATCAGAGTTATCACCTCCATCTTGCTTGATGTTCTAGAATTCATTCTCAAGCTTCTGGACTTCGTGGGGAGGACATAATTCCTTCATCATGAGCTCTTTCAGCTCCTCCCATGCGAGACCATAGGCTGCATCATTTCCGCGCCTGTTGCGATCGGCAGTCCACCAATCAAGTGCCCTTGACGGAAAGACTCCAGTGGCATTCACAGTGCGGAGATTCTCAGGACATCCGCTTTGTCGGAAGGTAACTTCAATTGATTCAAACCATTGAAACATCGCACTGGGTGCATCTTTGTTAGTAAAGTTCATAGGACCATAGGCTTTGAACTGCTTGAAGCTAAATGGAGCTTTCAGCGAGTCATTCTTGGAATTAACAGAAGAAGTACTGCTGACAACATGAATTTCACTGACAATCTGAGGGATCACCTTGGCCATTTCCTTGGCCATGAGAGAGGCGATGCGTTTGTCAGCATTGTTTCGCTGGATGTTTCGGCGAGTGTGAGAGCCAAGAGAAGACATCTGCGGAAAGATTGGATGAGATTCGATTATATTGGGTTTAGTTAAGAGTTTAGCGTTTCATACAACATATTTATTATAATTATTCACACAAGGCACAGGATCACACACTCACGTAAGCACATAACCACATAGGCACATAATCACCTATTTGCACGTATACACATAAGCACGTATTAGCACATAATTCTCATACACATATTTTGCACGTATTCACCTACATTTCAAATAAGCGTAGCGCACATGAGATAAACGTGAAGTATAGTGTGGCATAAGCGAGTAGTATAGCGTAAAGTAAATAAGACTGCTTAGTTTTTTCGCGGTTAGTTAGCGTTTTAGATTGCGAGAGCTGTTCGAGTTGTGCATACTTTAGTAAGGCGGGAAGCGATAAAACGAAACCAATAAGCAAAAAAATTCACAAATTTAAAACACATAAACATAATAAACTCAATGACGCGTAAAATCGGCGATTGCAGGCTAGAAAATAAATAGAGTGCCTTGGGTGTTAGACATCGACTACCCAAAGTGATTCAACTATTCCCAACAACTTCGAGTACACGTTTTGGCCTAATAGACTATGCTCTCACCGTAATACGACTAACGGCATTCATCCTTCCAGTTACTACGTGACTCAGGTCATTGGAACAGTCGAGACTTTGGTGAGATCTTTTGAAAATCATTTTAGGGAGTGGAACGGGTTATTAAGATGCGGGTTGCACCCCTAACTTAACGATTTCGCTCCTAACGATGGTTAGAACAACCACGAGATGGAGATGGAGATTTCCGTTGAGATATGGATATCACTCTTAACTCAACGAAAGGTTCTCGTGTCAAGAGTAAAATACGTGGGGTGAGTGGTCTTATCGAGAGTTCTTGGTTTTCACACCTAATCTTGACACAATCACTCGTTGGTGGTATACGAGTTTTCGAATGTGTATATTGTGTTAGCCTTAGGAAAGACGAAATAAACTTTTTTCAGCCTTAGGAAAGGCTCCCTTCGTACGAAGCTGCCTTCGTACAAAGCTGCCTTCGTACGAAGGTGGAATAATGTGGGTTCGTAAGAGGGTACAACATGTGTGTTCGTACGAAGCCCCAAGTGGGTTCGTACGAAGGTGGTCTGTTTGGTACTTAGACTATAAACTAGGCCTGTTTTACACGACTCGACCTAATTCCCTATAGTTATGGCTCTGATACCAATCTGTCACACCCCAACCGATGGCGGAATCATCGGGGCGTGGCACTAAGCGAATCAGATTGTTCAAGAGAATCCATAATGACTAATTTTAGTGACAATATTTAACAAGTTCATTATCCCATACTAATAAACAAATATTTCAACAAAAGTCATAACAGATTGACGTCTCTCAAACAAAACAAATCCGACAACTTAGATTTACTTAGGTGAGTTTCTAGCAATCCTATCCATTTGCAGCAAAACAATCCATCAATCTGTCACATACGTTAAAATAAGGTCAATACAATAATGTAAGGAGAGTACACAATTTTGCATAAGTATAGTATAAAAGCGTTTACGCATAACCAGCATGTAACATGTAAAGGGTGAATCAAGTAAGCTATCAACAATGATACAAGCTAACCACATGACTGCGAGTAGAGTATGCGCGACACGTGTTCACCGCAGTGAGCACGTGAAGTAAAATATGTGATCTTTAACAACCCCTGAATAAACAGGTGCTGAGTCCAAACTATAGTACTATCGTTGCTAAGGACGGTAGGGCAAGTCATCACTGTGTAACATAGCAACAAGTATTCAACTAATCACGTATAACATGCGAGGGCGGTTAGCGTTTAATAAGATTTTAAGTGTTGTGTGTTTTGATAGAGAACGTATGTAACACACAAAAGTGCGTTAAGCGAAAAAGGGTTCAAGTATACTCATAGTGCGTGTTTAACACATAAACACAGTCTGGAATGGATTGAAGAGAGCGCCGGATTAGCCTGCGTACGGGAACAAAAGCGTAAGTCCACCAAAGTGCTGAAACGGTCGAAATCGGAGTGTCGGGTGGGAAATAGAGGCTTCGTACGAAGCTACTGTCGTGCCTTCGTACGAAGGGAGGCTTCGTACATGTGTTGCTTCCGTTGTCAAAAATCGAGTGTTCTTCGCGTCTGTCTTCGAGAAATCGAGTGTTCATCCCTCCAACCTTAAGCTACTGATTAAACTTAGAGCCAGAGAGGTCTTTGCTTGAGTCACGGGTGAGAATTGGACTGTGTTGTGCGAAGTCGGTGCCTACGTACGAAGGCAGTTCCTTCGTACAAAGCCGGGTGTGCCTTCGTACGAAGCCGGGGCTTAGCACAGAACAGTTCAGCTCACACAAGTGCTTGTTTCGTGCGTTCGGAGCTGTCTTTTTGCCTGAATCGGATGTATTTTCGAGTCCTTTTCATGACGGTTTCGATACCACATCGTCCCACTATCCAGTAAACGAATTATGTGTCGGTTTTGGTCCATTTCTGTGTAAAAATCGAGTTTAAAAAGGGTTTTTACTTGGAATAAACACTTGATGAGTGCAAGATCTTCAGATCTACAACTTGGGAAGCCAAGGCTAAACCCAAATCACTCGTTTAAGTGTAGATCTGTAGTAAACTAAGAAGATTTGATGAAAAAGATGAAGGTTTCATGAATAAAGTAGTTTTAGATGAAAAAGATGAAGTTTGAATGAAAATAGAGGAGTTTTGATGAAATCGGAGATAAACTCGTGTAAAATCATAGTTGAAAACATTGTGTAACATGTAAAGTTAGTAAATCTTACTTGAAAAACGGATGGACAGCAATTCGGGAATGTTTTGAATGAAATGGAAGCAAGTTAGAATGAGAGGTGAGGGCTTGGTATTTATAGAGGAGGGCTGGGAGCTTGGTTAAAAGCTGGCTGCCTTCGTACGAAGGCAGTGCCTTAGTACGAAGCTGCTGGCTTCGTTCGAAGGGCCTGTTTGGTGAGTAATATCTCCGTTTCGCGTGTAGGGTGCTCGTTTGGCTCGTTTTGTTGCGTTAGTTAGTGCGAGTACCTTAAGTGTTTTAGCGAGACATTATGTATTGCGTTGTGTTGCATTTCAGTGCGATAAATCGAGTAGCGCGAGTTAGCGTTTTAAGCGAATGTTTCACCCATATAACATACTAAACAAGTAAACACACAAATAACACAAATAATATAAGTAAATCTGCGTCTCGAGTTTGCGTTGAGTTTGTGTTGTATAACAACCCTCCTGAAATTTTTCTGACACCCAAATATATTTTTAAATATCCTTATATGTCCTAAAATACACCCTGTACGCAAAAATGAACCCCGAATACCTTTAATTTTTATAAAAATAAATAAAAACAAGAAAAATGAGGCTCTCGCGTGGCGCGTAGCCTTTGGCTACTGCCTACGCGGGCCGCGAGCGAGTAACAACGAGGCCGCACCCGGTGCTGACACGTGTCAACACGTGTTGAACCTATTCGTAACCCGGATCACCTACGCCTAGACCCCCACTACTACGCAGGCCGCGTAACCCGAGGACTAACCTTACGCGGGCCACGAGAAACCTGATTTCAGGCCCTATAAATAGCAGGCATCGGGTCTTCAGAAAATTCGCTCAAAATTCTTTTCTCTCTCGAAATATTAAATAGTATAAGCTATACTCGGGCATTATATCCCCCTAATTAATGAAGTTCTGCCCCGACGTAAGTATTATAACCCCGGTTACGTATTAGATACGCTGCTCGATTGATCCAGGGTTCCATAACGACTGTCGTGGTTCTGCCCGACGTAGTTGTTGGAATGCCGTCTCGAGGAGGGTATCATTAATATAAATAAAGGGTTATTATACTAACATATGTACATTTGTGTAAATTATAGATAAATCACCAGGAAACCTTAAAAGAAGTCTAAGACAGCAAAGTGAGTTTATCCTCTTTTTGTAAACCTTTTTGTGAACTGTTTTACAAAACCTTAAATGCTTTACAATATGATTAAGAAGTGATTGAGTCTTTGTAGTTCTTCAATTACTGCCGGTATGTTGGGGTTTTGTATACAAAATGCGGAACACGTTACCATTGGACAACGAGTTAGCCAATGGGTAATATGACCCACCAGTCAGGATTGACAATACTGAATGAGTAATTGTGTAGAAATAAACAATGTGATAGCTCTCAATACTGTGTTAATTGATAAAACTCTTCTTGATTAAACTGGGATTCACTCACCAGTATTTCCCACTGACAAATGTTTTTAAAACGCGTTTCAGGTAACAAAATGTGAAAGCCAAATTAGAAGAAAGCCAGCTTGAGAGCACTGACGGCTTGGAAAAATGTGGCTATAAAAGTTACCTAAAAGACGATGTTATAAATTCAATAAAATTGGGTTTATCCCCATGTTGTAATAAGAAACTTGGGTTTTACCCATGTGGTTATTAATATAAAATATGGTGGTTTCACTCTGATAAACATTTCCTAACTACGGTCCTGATGAAATTTCCGCTGCCAAATTAATAAACAAAATGATACCACCGACACTGATGTTCGCGGCCGCCCGTTCCCGGGACAGATTAGGGGGCGGGGTGTCACACCCCGACCACGTGGAACATACAAAACGTGGCGGAAACGTCGGGGAGTGTTGTAACAGAATTAATTGTTTCAAATCCATGGCAATTGAAGTTTTGTTTTATTGATTAAAGGTGTTACAATGTCTTAACAAACAAGAAAATACAACATAATTAACTAGTCTTGCATCTTTTATTGTCACTAAAGCCCAAGTCTGCCTATGTGTATCTTGATCATCTTATGCAACAGTTCCTGAAAAACACATGTGAAAATAGGTACGTCAGCATAAAAATGCCTGTGAGATACATAGGTTTTGTGAAAATAGGTTTCATGACTTATGTTTGAGAAAATGTTTAGTCATGAACCTTGTTATTTGCTTTGTTTTGTAAATCATTTGAAAAATGATAAGATCAGATGATATGTGTAAATAAGAGAATAATGTATGGTTAAATGAATAACCAAGTAAAATATGTTTGCATAAGATAAGTTGTTTATAAATCAATGTCTTGTGAAAAGTATGTTATTTGTATAAAATGTTCTATGTCTCAAACTGAAATGATTCAAATAACGCTATGATATGTAATGCCATACAAACACTTATATATAGGAAGTACCAGCGGCGTATCCACCATGCTTGTATCATATTACACACGCATCGTTACTTAATCACTTAATCAAACCAAACCAACCAATGTAAGAAGTCTATGTTTAAATCAATTGTCAAATGTATTGGGTAATATGTCAAAGTGTTCATGTCGAGATGTAAATCATATCAAAATGTCTATGTCAAATATCCATGTCAAATGTCTATGTCAAATATCCATGTCAAATGTCTATGTCAAGATGTCATGTATGGCAAGTGAAATGTCTCAACTAAACCATATGCACAAAAACAAAGTATTGAAGTAAAACTTGGTTTAAATCAAAGTTATGTTTTGTGGGAAATGCATGATCAAATGTCAATCATGTTAAAAATGTCTATGCCGAAATGTCTATGTCAAATGTCTATGTCAAAATGTCATGTAAAACGATGTACTAAGTAATGCACACAATTGGGCACACCTAGCATGAAATGTCATAAAATCATGTACTATAATGTACTAACGAACATAGCAGGTATATGATGTGAAAACGGGAAAGCATGAATGTAACAAGTAGGCACATGTGTTCCACCCCAAAACAGTTTGAAAAACAGTAAAAGAGGAGTCTATGTACTCACCTGAGATTGCTCAGTAGTCCTTGAGTAACAACCAAACAATGCTAGAGATCGCGGATATCAAACGGCACCTAATATAGGTAACTATGTTAATTAACCGGACCTAGATCGGAAGATTGGGTAGCATTAGGGTTTGTAAACCAAACGAGTGTAGAGACTCGTGTCATTTGGTTTAACAAAGCCCACATACTAAATGAAACCTAACATAATTGTTTACGACCCATTACGACCCGTTTAGGTAGCTTATGCTACTTTAATGCGTCGTTTGCGTGAAATGCGTTCGGACCGCCTAACTAGCCCTATGACAAGTGTTATATGCCTAAACATGTTACATAATCAGTTATGTGACAAAGGTTTAGGTTACATATGCTTAATTACCAATTATACATGAAAAGGGTATTCTGGTAATTTACCTAAGGCATATAAACTACCTATCATAAAACTACTCAAACGATGTGACCATAGGGTATAACCTCGGAAGGTTATTCCCTACCTACTATGGTCACCTAATGTATTTGGTCGGATCCTAATGATCGACCAAACTGGGTCGGGTTCGAAGGTATAGGCGATTTATTAGATCGCCTACCCTACGACCCTAGACAACGTGGTAATCAGTGGGCATAGTCCCAAGGGACTATAACCGACGTGATTACACTCACGTTGCGAAGTTCAAACGAACTTCGCATTGACCATAACTGGTCAATGTAGAAAGTCAAACAAAGTTTGACTTTCAGACTCGAAAGACTCGAAAAGCAATAAAAGAACGAAAGAATACTTACGATGGGTCCCCGAATGCTAAACTCGATTCAACAATCTCAGGTATGAAACAAATGTTTCAACTTAGAGTTTCTCAAATCAAGTTTCTTGTAAGTTTAGCAATGGGGGTGTTGGGGTATTTATAGGAATACCCGAACCGTTAAGATCGCTTGTCGAATATCGTGCCTTAATCGTATCCGTACAAGTTTCGGAAAGTTATGGTGCCTAAATTCCATCCTTATCCGCTGACTAAGCAAGTTTAGAATGTGTGGTTGTGAATTAAACAACGGCTAATACATCGAATCTGGTCCCGAATGCGAAAAACTGAGTTTCTGCATGTTTTCTGTCCAGCATAGGCAGTCGCGTAGCGCGACTGGTAAAGCCTATAGGGCTCGCGCTACGCTAGCCCTCCTCTGATTCAGAAATGTTTCAAAGTTGGCAGAAATGATCCCTGTTGTGTTTTAAGGCCTTTTTCGATGCGTTTGAACCCCGTTAACCTCATTTCAAGGCTCTAAAATGAAGTTAAAGTATAGGGAACTCAAAACATGCTAAAAAATATGCCGGATGATGGTTCGTTTGGTCGTACGAACGCGATGTTCGCTTAATTACGACGGAATGCGCATAAGCGCGAAAAACGAACCAAATGACGCGACGAATGGATTTTTCTTATGGCGAACACTAAAATATAATATAGTCATGCTCACATAAATTTTTGGATGTCCAGATATATTCAGAACGTAAGTTATGCGCGAAAATGCAAACTTGTGCACTTTTTGACACTTTTAGTCCCCGAATGACCCAAAAGTTTATTTTAGCACACCGAACCCATTAAAGCCTATTTCTAAGGTATGTAAAGGATATTTATGGTGTGTTTAACTTATGGTCATGTTCCGGAATGTCTGTTACAGTTCAAATTGGCATACTTTCGCAGTTTGTCAACTTTAGTCCCTGTAAGCTATTAAACTTGATTTCACCACACCAAACCTTCCAAAACTTATATATAAGTTATGTAAAGG
The DNA here is from genome assembly GCA_030545235.1 of Helianthus tuberosus. Classification (NCBI taxonomy): domain Eukaryota; kingdom Viridiplantae; phylum Streptophyta; class Magnoliopsida; order Asterales; family Asteraceae; genus Helianthus; species Helianthus tuberosus. The sequence goes on along the minus strand of CM060429.1, from coordinate 57,641,596 downwards.
TTATTTAAGGTATGTTAAGCCTATTTCACTATTCCGGAGTGTTCGTTGGATTAAACTGGTTATATTTACGCGTCAGTGCGCTTATAACCTTCCAAAAAGCGATCTAGAGCTTGAAATCGGACAAGAGTTGATATGTGTAAACGATACACATATTTTTACAAGTCCAAAGTATGAAATACATTATTTAATTGGTTTGGCATTTGTTTGATGGTTGAAATGACACAGGTGTTACACGGGGGTTGCGACAGAAGGTGGTATCAAAGCAAAGCCACTGATTCAGCCACAGAAGTGTTCTGCTGACATCAATATATTATCCAAATTGTTAGGAAATAAATTATGAAAATACGTGCATATATGTATTTTATTGTTATGTGTTATTTGACTATTTGTTAGTTTACAGTATGAGTGATCAAGGACCCCCGGACGTGTATCGTCAGTTGTCTAATTCACCTAGGAGTGAAGGAACTTCTTCCCAGCCTACCCTCTCTGGGTATTCTGCTGATCTGGAAGAATGGATGTTTGTCTTTAAGGCTCAGTCTGAAGAGCCATTCCCTCAGAAAAAGAGTGGATGGTTCATTAAGGGAGCATTCGAGCGTAGGAAAAGAATGCGAAAGTTGCAACAGCAAAGAGTCCTAGCAGCCGCTAAGCGAGAGTCAGATGCCCATACACAGGATATGCTTAATAGGAGCTTAGCCAATTTTCATATCCTAGCAACAACTGCTGCCGACCCAAATCTGGAACAACTAGTAGCCCCACAACCCTTTCCTTTGTCCCCACTCAGCCAATGGAGATAGAAATGCATGATTTCAACCCTGAGGAGATACCTAGGATAGCAACCCCTAATCCCCTAGATCCAAATTATGATCCATGGTTCGATGATCATAGGGATTATGTGCCACGCTATCACCTAAACGACGAAACCATGCCAAACTTAGCAGCCTATCCAGGTATGGACCCTCTAGATCCCTACTATGACAACGATGAATACATTAGGGAGATCTTAGAGAATCCGTACCCTCAGGAGAATCCCATGCCCCAGTACCCAGACCCAGTACCAGCACCTGCACCCCCAATGAGTGCAGAAAATATGCATGAACTCCGAACTTTCGGAGAAGAAATCTTAGAGAGTAGTGAGAGGATGAGGCAGGTAGGAGAGCGACTCGTCTGGAAATATGACGAGCGCAATATGGATTACTGGATGAATCCAGACCAGTGAAGGGGATGATGGAGTTGGTAATAATAATTATAATAATAATATAATAATAATATATAATATGTTTTTATGAAAAAAAAAAATAATAATAATAATAATAATATGTGTAATAATAATATATGTTGTAGTATAGACCACTTTGTGGTTAGCAATGCATAGTAGTATTGTAATTTTCAAATTTCAGTATTAGTTTGTAATAGATGTATAATAGATAAGAAAGAGTAAAGTCGCAATGCTCGACGTTTTTTTTTATCAAAATGGGTGTCATGTGATTGATCATATTAAGATATTATCTTGTGATATTAATACGTGATAATTGTTTAAAATTCAGATGAACGACGAAGTGAATCAGGAAAATCCGAATAACGATAACCAGAGTAACAATAACCCGGGTAACGAAAATCCGAACAACAACAATGGAAACCAAGTGGATAAGAGTGTCATCCAACACGTAGTGGCACAAGGAATAATAGATGCGATGCCATATATTATTCAAACGGTTAGGGAAGCTGATAATAAAAGTAAGCATAGTAGTAAGAGACCAACTGAACCTGAACACAGCGTGAACAATGGACCTATACTTCAAGTGCCCATTCCTAAAAGAAGAAGAACCGTGTCTTATGGTTGTTCTTACAAAGAATTTTGGTCTTGTAAACCAATGGAATTCTCGGGCAATGAAGGGGCCGTTGCAGTTCTACGCTGGATAGAAAAGACTGAGGCAGTCTTAAGAATAAGTAAATGTGCGGAAGAGGATAAGATAATGTTTGCTTTCAATCTGTTTAAGAATTCAACACTAGAATGGTGGAATACTATCCTCCAGACTAGAGGAAGTAATAGAACTTACAATATGGAATGGGAGGAATTTAAAAACATGGTAGAAAGGAATTTTTGCCCTCCTAATGAAAAATAACAGATAGCAAACAAGTTCTTAAACCTTAGAATGACTGGTGTGGATAGTAAGGGGTACACTAACTTATTCTTTGAATATGCTAGAATAGTGCCAACCCTTGCTTCACCTGAACCCGTATTAATCTCCCGTTACATCTGGGGATTAATTGGAGAGATAAGGCATGTAGTCAAGGCAGCTAGACCCCAAACTATAGAAGAAGCTGTAGAACTAGCCAATACCTTGACAGATGAATTAGTCCGTATACGAGAACAGGATCAAAGGAGGAACCTAACCCAGAAGCTTACACAAGAATTCCGTTCTGGAAATTCTAACTGTGGGAGAAATGTAGGTTCTACCTCTGCACCCTACTGTAAGTATTGCAAAAGGAAGCATTCCGGAAGATGCTCCATATACTGTAACTTCTGCAAAATATCGGGACACAAGGAGGAAGATTGCAGGAAGAAGATTAGCAACAGGATATGCTACAATTGCGGAGAATAAGGCCACATCAAGCCTAATTGTCCAAAGCTAGCTCTAGCTACAAACACCAAGAACACTAAAAATGCTAGAGCATTTGTTCTAACTGCAGAAGAAGCAAAGATGATCCCGGATGTGATCACCGGTACATTTTTAGTTAATGATGTTTTTGCTAAAGTATTATTTGACTCTGGTGCAAACCAAAGTTTTATTAATACTTCATTTTGCAAATTACTCAATCAACCATTAACTAAACTTCCACAAGAATGTCTAGTAGAGACAACAAATAGGGAAACCATTAAGATTTTTGAGATCTTGCAGGGAGCAAGAATAGAAATTTTAAATCAGGAATTTATTGCAAACCTTTACCCAATGAATCTGGCAGGATTTGATATTGTATTAGGAATGGATTGGTTAATAGCCAATAAAGCCAGTATTTTATGTGATCAAAAGTCAATTCAAGTAAATTCACCAAGGGGTGAAAAGATCACAATTAAAGGAAATAAGACCCTTAAATCCACAAAGTTCATCTCTGTGATGAAAACAGCAAGTTACATAAGAAAAGGGTCATTAGTGTATTTGATTTCCATAATCACTAACACTAAAGAAAAAGAATTAAAGGATATTCCAGTAGTATCCCAGTTTTCAGATATATTCCCAGAAGAGCTACCAGGACAACCTCCAGACAGGGAAGTTGAATTCATAATCCACCTAATACCGGGGACAGCACCAATTGCCAAGGCACCTTACCGTTTGGCACCCGCAGAAATGCAGGAACTAAACAACCAATTAGATGAATTGTTAGAGAAAGGATTTATACAACCAAGTTCATCACCCTGGGGAGCGCCGATCTTATTCGTTAAAAAGAAGGACGGATCAATGCGTATGTGCATTGACTACCATGAATTGAACAAGGTCACAATTAAGAATCAGTATCCATTACCAAGAATTGATGATCTGTTTGATCAGTTGCAAGGAGCACGATTTTTCTCTAAAATCGATTTAAGGTCAGGATATCATCAATTAAAGGTACAGGAAGAGGACATTCCTAAGACCGCTTTCAGAACAAGGTATGGCCATTATGAATTTACCATCATGCCATTTGGTTTAACCAATGCCCCAGCTGCATTCATGGACATGATGAACCGAATATGTAAACCATATTTGGATAAATTCATAATTGTCTTTATAGATGATATTCTCATTTACTCTAAGAGTAAAGAGGAACATGCAAAGCATTTGCACGCACTTCTAAGTTTATTGAGAAAAGAGAAGCTTTATGCTAAGTTTTCGAAGTGTGAGTTTTGGCTAGAACAGGTACAATTTCTTGGACATCTAGTTGATCATGAAGGAATTCATGTAGATCCCACCAAGATCGAGGCGATAACCAATTGGAAAAACCCTGAATCACCAACCGAGGTTAGAAGTTTCTTAGGATTGGCCGGTTATTATAGAAGATTTATTCGAGATTTTTCTAGAATAACCATTCCCTTAACTAAGCTGACCTGTAAATCCGTTAAGTTTGAATGGGAACCAAAGCAAGAAGAAGCCTTCAGAATCCTTAAGCAAAGATTAACCCATGCACCCATACTAGCGTTACCAGAAAGAACTGAAGATTTTGTAATCTATTGTGACGCTTCTAAGTTAGGTTATGGATGTGTATTGATGCAACGTCAAAAGGTTATAGCTTATGCTTCTAGACAGCTTAAGAATCATGAAGAGAATTATTCAACCCACGATCTAGAGTTAGGAGCTATAGTTTTCGCCCTTAAGATTTAGAGACATTACCTATATGGTAGTAAGTTTACCATTTTCACAGACCATAAGAGTTTAAGGTATGTCTTCGGGCAAAAGGAGTTGAATATGAGACAAAGACGCTGGATGGAATAACTTTGTGATTATGATTGTGATATCCAGTATCATGCAGGAAAGGAAAATGTAGTTGCTGATGCTTTAAGCCGAAAGTATCATGAAAAGCCAAAAAGGGTACGTTCACTTAAATTAAATATGCAAGTAGATTTAAATGAACAGATTAGAAAAGCATAAGAATCAATAATCAAGGATGATGCTGAGAAGTTAAAAGGAATGATTAAGGAATTAGAACGAGGAACAAATGGAATTTAGAGATTCCATAAGAAAAGGATGTGGATACCTAAATTAGGAAACCTATGTCACCGTATATTAGAAGAAGCCCATAGGTCTAAGTATACGATGCATCCTGGAAGTGATAAGATGTATCAGGATTTAAGAAAGAATTTTTGGTGGATAGGAATGAAAAAGGATATAGCAGCATGTGACACCTGTGCCTCTGCGACCATCAAACAAATACCAAACCAATGAAATATTGTATTTCATACTTGGGATTTGTATAAATATGTGTATCTTTTGCACATATCAATTCTTGTTCGATTTCAAGCTTTAAATCGCTTTCTGGAAGGTTATACGCGCACTGATGCGTAAATATAACCAGTTTAATGCAACGAACACTCCGGAATAGTGAAATAGGCTTAACATACCTTAAATAACCTTTACATAACTTAGAAATAAGTTTTGGAGGGTTTGGTGTGGCGAAATCAAGTTTATTCGCTTACAGGGACTAATTTCGACAAACTGCGAAAGTATGCCGATTTGTACTGTAATGAACATTCCGGAACATGACCATGAGTTAAACATACCCTAAATATCCTTTACATAGGCTTTGAGGGGTTCGGTGTGCTAAAATAAACTTTTTGGTCATTTAGGGACTAAAAGCATCAAAAAGTGCATAAGTTTGCATTTTCGCGCATATCTTACGTTCTGAATACATCCGGACATCCAAAAATTTATGTAATCATTAAAATACTTTATTTTAGTGATTGGCATGATAAAATTCCATTCGTCGCGTAATTTGGATCGTTTTTCGCATTCGTTCGTGTTTCGTCGTAATTAACCGAACAACGCAACCGTACGAGCAAACGAACCGACATCCAAGATATTTTTGAGCATGTTTCATGTTCTCTATACTTTAAATTCATTTTAGAGCCTTGAAATGGGATTAACGGGGCTTAAACGTGTCAAAAATGCATCAAAAACCATGTTTTGCACATTCAGTGACCAAAATTGACAATCTGCCATAGTTATCTTAGGAAGGGACCAAAGTGAAAAATCTAAATTCCAGCTTGTTCTAGTTGTTCCCCTCATTTTCACATGGTTTTAATGAAACTAGGGGCTCCCATGGTTTCACAAAACCATGGGCACATGTGTACGGATGAGATCGAAGCTCGTTTTACGATGAACGATCTTAACGGTTGTGCAAAAACTATAAATACCCCATCCATCTCATTGTTGCAACTCACATTTGATCTGATATTTCTCTAAGTTGAGGTGCTTTCACTTCATACCTGAGAATAATCGGGTCAAACTTCCGTTCTTGGACCTTTTGTAAGTCCTCTTTCGTTCTTTTTCGCGTGAAAGTCAAACTGTGTTTGACTTTCTGCTTTGACCAGTTTATGGTCAACATGAAGTTCGTTTGAACTTCATAACATGAGCGTAATCACGATGGTTTTAGTCTCTTGTGACTATACCTACTGATTACCACGTTATCTAGGCATAGTGGCGAGTCGTAGTTTCGGCCAAAATGCGTATTCTTGCTTATTTTGTAACCAAACTACTTTTAGGTATCAAAACCGTTTGTTTTGATACCAAACCTGTTTTCAAACCTCGTTAAGCATGTTTTAACATGTTTAGCTCGTCACTTTAGGTTTAGTGCTTATGTAGGGTCGTAAGGTAAGCGGTCTAAACAACCGCTTATACTTTCGAACCCGACCCGTTTGGTCGATCTTTAGGATCCGACCAAACACATTAGGTGACCATAGTTTCATAGGGAATAACCTTCCGAGGTTATACCTTATGGTCACGTTGTTTAAGTAGTTGTATGATATGTAGTTTATATGCCTTAGGTAAATGACCAAAATGCCCTTTTTACGCCAAAATTCATTTTAAGCATATGTAACATAATTTTTGATATCTAAACTGATTTGGCAACAATATTAGACATGTTAAGGCATATTTTACTTATCAGAGGACTAGTTAGGCGGTCCGAACGCGTTTTACGCGAACGACGCGTTAAAGTGGCGTAAGCTACCTTAACTAGTCGTAATGGGTCGTAAGCACTTAGGTTAGGTTTCGTTTTAGAATGTAGGCTTTGTTAAACCATATTACATGAGTCCCTACACTCATTTGGTTTACGAAACCTCATTTTATCCGATCCTCCGATTTAGGTCCGTTTATTTACATAGTTACCTATATTAGGTGCCGTTTGATTCCGTGATCCCTCTAGCTTTGCTTGGTTGTTATTCAAGACTTCTAAGCATCCTCAAGTGAGTACATAGACCCCTCTTTTACTGTTTTCCAAACGTTTTGGGGTGAAACACATGTGCCTACTTGTTATTTTCATGCTTCCATGTTTTCATATCATATACTTGCTATGTTTATTAGTACACTATTAGTACATGATTTCATTATGTCTTGCTATGTATGTTCACTTAACACGCTAGCACAATTTTTTTACGTTTGAACCATTTGAAATCATTGGATGTATGTGAACCATTTGAAATCATTGGATGTATGTGAACCATTTGTAACCATTTGATGTATGTGAACCATTTGAAATCGTTGGACTTATGTGAACCGTTTGTAACCATTTGATTTATGTGAACCATTTGTAACTGTTTGAGCCATTGGGTTAGGGAAGTGATTAGGTAACGGGGCTGGTGTAATGTGTTAAAAGCATGGTGGATACGCCGCTGGTACTTCCTATATATAAGTGGTTTTAACACATTATATATATCGTTGCGTTATCTAGATCACTTGGGTAAACGATTTTGAAACAATGTCACACAATTATGTTTTCTAAATAATATAAACCATACGAGTCTTATTAACGAGTTTCTACGAGATGTTTTACGATTTGATTTAATAAAACAAAATGTTTTGGAGTTAAGAATCATGGTACGAGATTTTATAAATCATATCCAACTTGATTTGAGTTGGTTAATTATGTCGCAATACTATACTTTTCAAAATAAGGTTTTTAAATAAGTATTGCAACATGTAAAACGTGCCATGAATCTGACACTCCCATAAAACCTATGTACTCTCCGGCATTTTTATGCTGACGTATTTTCACATGTGTTTCAGGTACCATAGTTGATGATATTTGATGATGATATTGATGCATGCTCACATAGGAACGGACGAGGCCTTAGCGACTTAATAACAATATAAGTCTATTTGTTCATGTTTTGTTTCTAATTCCAATGTAATGTAATACATTTAATTAAATAAAACGAAATTGTTTTAATCCATGGTTGTGAATCAATGATTCTGTTACAACACTCACCGACGTTTCCGCCACATTTTGTTGTTTTACGTGGTCGGGGTGTGACAGAAAAGTTGGTATCAGAGCCAATGGTTATAGGGAATTAGGTTATTAGTAATGCTTTGACCTAGACTATAACCTTCCTAGGACCCTAACGTGAGTTTACTTCCGTTTAGTCATAAAACAATACCGTTGCCTATCTTTAGGCAGCAACCACAATAAGAACACAAAATTCGAATCTGCTTTGAAAACTAATAATCTGTTCCAGGATGATTTATTATAAGATTTCGAACCTTCAAAGTTTTCAAATTCTCGTCAAAGTTTAGGGCTACATAATGTGAACACGTGCAAACTGGAAGGGTGGGTGCCTGTACCCTGAGCTTTCTGTCTAAGGCTAGAGTGTTCGTACAAATCCGCAATATCGGACCAGTCACTCTTACCTGGGAACTCTTGGGGTGAGTGTCCACTTATAGGCGAGCATGTCTTTGCGATACATTATGAGGACTTATTTGCTTTGATTCAGCCTTTGTGTGTCGTTTGTTTGCTTCGTGGTTCAAACAAATGACCATCACCCATGATTTTGGTCGGTAATTGTAACATCCTATTCTTACCCAATGCCATTTCATTTGTTTTCTCTCTTGTTTCCCCTTTTTAGAATGCCTCCACGACGCGAAAATCAGGTACCTATTGAAAAACTGGCAGCTGTCATTACGCAGCAAATGACTGCTGCAATCCCGAACATCGTTGCTCAATGTAACCAAGCTCTCAACAACAATAATGCCCCCTGCAACTTCAAGACGTTCAACTCGGCTAAGCCATCAAAGTTTTCTGGGTCTCAAGGAGCGACTGCACTTCTGCAATGGTTCGAGAGTCTAGAGAGCACCTTCAGACATGTTCAATGCCCAAATGAGCGAAAGGTAGAATTCGCATCTAGTGTCTTTGAGAAACGAGCTTTGACATGGTGGAATGGTGTGATGAGAGATAGGGGTGCCGATGTGGCACTGGCTCAAACGTGGGAAGAGCTTCGAGCTTTGATGATGAAGGAATTCTGTCCTCGTCATGAGATCAAGGCCTTGGAAAGGGAATTCGACGATCTTAAGCAAGATAGCGGTGAGCATCGAGCCTACACGGATCGTTATGAGGAGTTAAGTCTGTTATGCCCGAATATGGTTACGCCTTTGGATAAGGCAATCGAAAAGTACATTGATGGCCTCCCTGACCCAGAACAAGACATTGTGACTGGTAGTAACCCCACTACGGTTAGGCAGGCCATTGAGCTATCTGCTACCTTGACTGAATCTCAAATCAGGAAAGGTAAACTTTTCCGAAAAGGTGATAAGAAACCAATCGAGGAATCAAAACCCAAAGATGAGCAGACTGAATTGTCACACCCCCAAAATCCACCCGCGGAGTACTACCGCTTGGAGGCGTGACTGACCAGGATCCAGCCACCAATCATATTGAACATGCGAGTTAACAGATATAAAAGTTTAACCAATACAATTGGTGTCCAAACAAACACATAGTTAAGTTGCAAGCGGAAGCATAAGTCTCAAAACAAAATGTAAGTTTAATTGTTTCATAGTTTAACATGGCACACAGTCGTCCATGTCCCACAACGATCCTCCTCCATGCAAGCTCCAGATGAGAACCTAAGGACCTGCAAAGCATGTAGTAACGAGTCAACAACTAGTTGAGTGAGTTCACGGTTGGGTGTTCGTTTTAAGTTGTTTCGAAAACAGTTTCCTTTAGCTGGCATCCTGCCGTAGGGGTTACCCCATAGTTAAAAACGTGACTTGTTTATTCCCGGTTACTCTGGCTATCCAGCCGTGGGGGCTACCCCGTGTTAGTTATCTGGCATTTCGGCCGTGGGGGCTACCCCATGTATCTACTAGACTCGTTACCATATCGACTGCTGACTGTAGTCATGTTTAAGTGCCCTGAAACTGTCAATGTCTATCATCATTGACGTGCCCCAGATCCATTAGTTCACGCCCGTCCTCTGCGGCACGGTGTGAGGTTTGTCAGACCTAAATAGCGCTATCTAACTAATGACCCGCTCGCCATTGGCCCGGCGATTAAGTCGATATAAAAATGAGGGACTTCGTGATAGAGTTTTGGTCTAGTACGAGTTATCTGTCCGTGAGGACGAGGAATTACATTCCTGAACCTTTGCTGTCCTACCCAAGGAGGACGAGGAACCCAGTTCCTTAACCCCAATTCCCGACCCCTGGGAATCCCATGCTTTGTAGAGGGTGTGAACTCACCTTGGTTTGCTCGGTAGAAAACACAGAAAAGTCAAACAAGCAACGTTGGGGCTACTCACGTCCTATCATAGTTGTATCATACAATCAGGTTCGTATTCAAACAGTTCACGTATGTTTCTAGCATAATGCGTTCAAGTATCGTTCATGGCATACAAGTTAATCATGGCAGATTCGTGTTCGACAGTAACATATAAGGTCTGGGCATCAGGCCCAAGAGTTCGGCCCAAACAATTTAGTCCGAAATGAGGTGCAAGTCCAACAGCGTGGTCTCGAGTCGCAACTAGGCGTTTGTGACTCGCAACCTGAGTCGCAATCATGGTTTCGGTTCGTGTTGGTTTGGTTACGAGTCGCAACTGGACTCGCAACCGTGGTTTCGAGTCACAAGGTTGGTGTGCTGATCATGTGTGGTTTCGAGTCGCAACCAGGCGTTTGCGACTCGCAACCTGTGTCGCAACCGGGAGGTTTCGACTCGTTGTGCTTGGTTTCGAGTCGCAACTGATGGTTTCGAGTGGACATAAGCTGATTCGGAACAGTGTACTATCCAATGAGAGTTTGATTTCAGAAAATGGTTTGTACCATCCACTTAAACATGTTTGTTTGTCTAACAAATTACCATTTTGGATCAAACATACCAATTTCAAATATTCAAGCATGCTCATATGATATTCAAGTTGTTCTTCACACATTCATCATGTTCATCAATATCCAAGTAGTTCATATCATATTCAAAACACATTCAACACATACTCGAATATTCAAGTTATTCATCATTTAGGGTTTTCCACCATTTGCAACATGACCGATCCAACAATCCTTATTATATATCTTGACCATGTACATTATCTAAAAACCATATGCAAACCTTATTTCATAAACAATAAACCTCTTAAACATAACCAAAGCATTCGGATTTAACCCCTATAGAGTCGATTACTCCTAATCATGATCAATCACATTTTATCTATACTAAATCAACATCATAAACATATATTCATCATCAACCGAATGTAAACTCATAACATAGGACATTTATGGACCGATTACTCAAGAAGGGTGCATTCCTCATGTATAACACTTAACAAGTAGACATATCATCACCTAATTTTCATCACACATCATTATCACACATTAACACCTTCAATCATGTATAGTCATGTATTTACCAAGAGATTACTAACCGGTTCAAGTGTGGGTTCAAAAGTGTGAGTGAAGCTTCCAACGGTGTGTGTGCAAGTTGATCCGAGAGCTCCTTAGCGGTCACCGGTTGATCCGAGAATGAAGGGGAGGAATGTATGATGTTGTAACTTAGGGTTTTAGTGAAGAGGATGGAGTGTGTGTGTGTTGATTGTCCAAAGAATGGACTAGTTTGCTAGGAGCATGATATATATACTAGTCCTAGTAGGTTTCGGGTGGGTTACATGAGGTGCGGCCCAACCGGCCCATAAGTTATACTAGTTCACTCGAGACCACATGGTCTCGAGTCGGGTTCATGGCTTTCGGTTCATATACATACCCGAGTACATACACACAAACATACATGTAACATAACACAAAATCATATAAAGGTTCACTTATCATTCATTAAATCACATAAGTTTAACTAGTCACACGTTTAAGCATACAACGAAAGGTTCTAAATTTCGAGTTGTCACATGAATCCTCCAAGAAGTCAAGGAAGTGAAAAGCTTCCCAGAACTTCGTCGTGGTTGCTCACAATGATCAAGCTACCCCCAACCAACCAGCTCAACCCCCTGCTAGGAAGCCATACAACGGAACTGCACCCTTGTGCAACCAATGTAACCTTAATCATCATGCTAGTGTGAAGTGCCGCAAATGCCAAATTTGTGGACTTATAGGTCACACAGCAAGAGTTTGCCGAGCTGAAGTTGCACCAAATCAAGCTGACAACAATCCTGCTCAAGCTCGTTTTCCACCAGGTTCTTGCTACAACTGTGGCGAGATGGGTCATTTCAGAAGAAATTGCCCAAAGCTTGCTAATGCAAATCCAGCATAGGGATGAGCATCTGACCGACTAGAAGACAACACCGTTTAGAAATAATCACGTCTTATGTATTATTTTCTTTTGTTGTCAAGGTCCATGAAACAGTTGTTATCGTTGTTTATAAATAAATATTTTATTTACATTGCAATATATTTATGTGGTTGCATGTATAAACAACATATCCCCTACAATACCGACAATCAGGGAATCGTATTCCTTGAAGAACAGACTACCCCCAAAATTCTTCCATTTTATGATCTCTTGTGTTTTCCACGAAAATCCTAAGTACCCGTTTCTTCCAAAGAAACGAAGTACAAGGCGCAAGTTACAACTCTTGACGAATACCCAAAGTACCACTATAAATCCTTAATAGGGTACCTAAGGGTATTTCTGTAAATCCTAAAATTGTTGTGTGCCTTTATTCGAATATTATGTTTCTTTGAAAACAAAATCGAATTTTCGGAAGATCATCCTATCTTCATAGATAGATTCTTGAAAATGATTAAAGTGCCAAATGAAATCCACGGATTGGATTCCTGGTGTGCTTTAAATATCCGTGTCCAAAGATAACAAATTAAAGGTCAAATTAAACAAATATGTGCTTATGTGCTTATGTGTTCCCTTTTATGTTTTTGTGTCATCCAAGTTTTTGTTATCCAAATCCTCGTAGAATCTTCCATATCTTCGTATAAGAGATTCATAGTAGGATATCCAAAGGTACTACCTTAAATCCTTAATGGGCTTCTACGTAATAATAAAGACCCTTGGATTATAATGTACTATTCCATAATTAGACCCCTTGAGTGGTCTAGTTAAACAGATTGATCCAAAAATCTGGTTAGGAATATCATGTGATGATATAGCTGAAAAGACTCCTTGGTGGTCTAATTAAAGAGATAATTTGTCGATCTAATTAAAAGGACCCTATGATAGTCTAGTCACACTCATCACAGGTTTGATTTTCTTCCCCTTCACATTACAAAACAAACTGTGCGGACTGTGCAAGGAATTACGTAATTATGGATGCATACATAATTATGGAATTCAGTGCACAGAAACCACAGCAAGTTTTGTCATGTGTCTAGAGTTGACTAAGTTCATTTCCGTTTCTGAAGAATACCCATTGAGGAAAATGACTCATTCCGTTCATTTTCGTTTCTGAAGAATATCCATCGAGGGAAATGAATATTCTTGATTATTCGTTCATTTCCGTTTCTGAAGAATACCCATTGAGGAAAATGACTCATTCCGTTCATTTTCGTTTCTGAAGAATATCCATCGAGGGAAATGAATATTCTTGGTTATTCGTTCATTTTCGTTTCTGAAGAATACCCATTGAGGAAAATGACTCATTCCGTTCGTTTTCGTTTCTGAAGAATATCCACCGAGGGAAATGAATATTCTTGATTATTCGTTCATTTTCGTTTCTGAAGAATACCCATTGAGGAAAATGACTCATTCCGTTCATTTTCGTTTCTGAAGAATATCCATCGAGGGAAATGAATATCCTTGATTTTTCCTTCATTTTCATTTTTAAAGATTGTCCGTTGAGAGAAATGACAGGATTATGCCTTGCATAATATTTGATGGGTTATTCTACGCAAATAGATAAACACCCTAGATTACATGCAAGGCAATTATTTAACACAGCGTCACAGACAGACTCCGACGAATAAATTTCGGGACGAAATTTCCTAAAGTAGGGGAGACTGTGACACCTGTGCCTATGCGACCATCAAACAAATACCAAACCAATGAAATATTGTATTTCATACTTGGGATTTGTATAAATATGTGTATCTTTTGCACATATCAATTCTTGTTCGATTTCAAGCTTTAAATCGCTTTCTGGAAGGTTATACGCGCACTGATGCGTAAATATAACCAGTTTAATGCAACAAACACTCTAGAATAGTGAAATAGGCTTTACATACCTTAAATAACCTTTACATAACTTAGAAATAAGTTTTGGAGGGTTTGGTGTGGCGAAATCAAGTTTATTCGCTTACAGGGACTAATTTCGACAAACTGCGAAAGTATGCCGATTTGTACTGTAACAAACATTCCGGAACATGACCATAAGTTAAACATACCCTAAATATCCTTTACATAGCTTAAAAATAGGCTTTGAGGGGTTCGGTGTGCTAAAATAAACTTTTTGGGCATTCAGGGACTAAAAGCGTCAAAAGTGCATAAGTTTGCATTTTCACGCATATCTTACGTTCTGAATACATCCGTACATCCAAAACTTTATGTAATCATTAAAATATTTTATTTTAGTGATTGGCATGATAAAATTCCATTCGTCGCGTAATTTGGATCGTTTTTCGCTTTCGTTCGTGTTTCGTCGTAATTAACCGAACAACGCAACCGTACGACCAAACGAACTGACATCCGAGATATTTTTGAGCATGTTTCATGTTCCCTATACTTTAACTTCATTTTAGAGCCTTGAAATGGGATTAACGGGGCTTAAACGTGTCAAAAATGCATCAAAAACCATGTTTTGCACATTCAGGGACCAAAATTGACAATCTGCCATAGTTATCTTAGGAAGGGACCAAAATGAAAAATCTAAATTCCAGTTTTTTCCAGCTGTTCCCCTCATTTGCACATGGTTTTATTGAAACTAAGGGCTCCCATGGTTTCACAAAACCATGGGCACATGTGTACGGATGAGATCGAAGCTCGTTTTACGATGAACGATCTTAACGGTTGTGCAAAAACTATAAATACTCCATCCATCTCATTGTTTCAACTCACATTTGATCTGATATTTCTCTAAGTTGAGGTGCTTACACTTCATACCTGAGAATAATCGGGTCAAACTTCCGTTCTTGGACCTTTTGTAAGTCCTCTTTCGTTCTTTTTCGCGTGAAAGTCAAACTGTGTTTGACTTTCTGCTTTGACCAGTTTATGGTCAACATGAAGTTCGTTTGAACTTCATAACGTGAGCGTAATCACGATGGTTTTAGTCTCTTATAACTATACCTACCGATTACCACGTTATCTAGGCATAGTGGCGAGTCGTAGTTTCGGCCAAAATGCGTATTCTTGCGTATTTTGTAACCAAACTACTTTTAGGTATCAAAACCGTTTGTTTTGATACCAAACCTGTTTTCAAACCTTGTTAAGCATGTTTTAACAGTTTAGCTCGTCACTTTAGGTTTAGTGCTTATGTAGGGTAGTAAGGTAAGCGGTCTAAACAACCGCTTATACTTTCGAACCCGACCTGCTTGGTCGATCTTTAGGATCCGACCAAACACATTAGGTGACCATAGTTGCATAGGGAATAACCTTCCGAGGTTATACCTTATGGTCACGTCGTTTAAGTAGTTGTATGATAGGTAGTTTATATGCCTTAGGTAAATGACCAAAATGTCCTTTTTACGCCAAAATTCATTTTAAGCATATGTAACATAATTTTTGATATCTAAACTGATTTGGAAACAATATTAGACATGTTAAGGCATATTTTACTTATCATAGGACTAGTTAGGCGGTCCGAACGCGTTTTACGTGAACGACGCGTTAAAGTGGCGTAAGCTACCTTAACGAGTCGTAATGGGTCGTAAGCACTTAGGTTAGGTTTCGTTTTAGAATGTAGGCTTTGTTAAACCATATTACATGAGTCCCTACACTCATTTGGTTTACGAAACCTCATTTTATCCGATCCTTCGATTTAGGTCCGTTTATTTACATAGTTACCTATATTAGGTGCCGTTTGATTCCGTGATCCCTCTAGCTTTGCTTGGTTGTTATTCAAGACTTCTAAGCATCCTCAAGTGAGTACATAGACCCCTCTTTTATTGTTTTCCGAACGTTTTGGGGGTGAAACACATGTGCCTACTTGTTATTTTCATGCTTCCATGTTTTCATATCATATACTTGCTATGTTCATTAGTACACTATTAGTACATGATTTCATTATGTCTTACTATGTATGTTCACTTAACACGCTAGCACAATTGTTTTACGTTTTGAACCATTTGAAATCATTGGATGTATGTGAACCATTTGAAATCATTGGATGTATGTGAACCATTTGTAACCATTTGATGTATGTGAACCATTTGAAATCGTTGGACTTATGTGAACCGTTTGTAACCATTTGATTTATGTGAACCATTTATAACTGTTTGAGCCATTGGGTTAGGGAAGTGATTAGGTAACGGGGCGGGTGTAATGTGTTAAAAACATGGTGGATACGCCGCTGGTACTTCCTATATATAAGTGCTTTTAACACATTATATATATCGTTGCGTTATCTAGATCACTTGGGTAAACGATTTTGAAACAATGTCACACAATTATGTTTTATGAATAATATAAACCATACGAGTCTTATTAACGAGTTTCTACGAGATGTTTTACGATTTGATTTAATAAAACAAAATGTTTTGGAGTTAAGAATCATGGTACGAGATTTTATAAATCATATCCAACTTGATTTGAGTTGGTTAATTATGTCGCAATACTATACTTTTCAAAATAAGGTTTTTAAATAAGTATTGCAACATGTAAAACGAGCCATGAATCTGACACTCACATAAAACCTATGTACTCGCCGGCATTTTTATGCTGCCGTATTTTCACATGTGTTTCAGGTACCATAGTTGATGATATTTGATGATGATATTGATGCATGCTCACATAGGAACGGACGAGGCCTTAGCGACTTAATAACAATAAAAGTCTACTTGTTCATGTTTTGTTTCTAATTCCAATGTAATGTAATACATTTAATTAAATAAAACGAAATTGTTTTATTCCATGGTTGTGAAACAATGATTCTGTTACAACACTCCTCGACGTTTCCGCCACGTTTTGTTGTTTTACGTGGTCGGGGTGTGACACAGCATATGTTGCCAAGTGTTTAACCTGTTCACAAGTCAAACCTGAACATCAGAAACCTTCAGGTTTATTGCAACAATTAGAAATGCCTGTTTGGAAATGGGAATTAATAACAATGGATTTTGTTACTAAATTACCCAAAACAAGAAAAGGTAATGATACAATCTGGGTGATTGTAGACAGGCTAACCAAGTCAGCTCATTTCCTACCAATGAAGGAAACTTTCAGTATGGAACAATTAGCTAAATTATATGTAAATGAAGTAGTTTCTTTACATGGAATTCCTCTATCAATTGTTTCTGACAAAGATAGTTGTTTTACCTCTCATTTTTGGACAAGTTTCCAAAAAGCAATGGGAACCAAGTTAAATCTAAGCACAGCTTATCATCCTTAAACGGACGGACAAAGTGAAAGGACAATTCAGACCATGGAAGACATGCTTAGAGCTTGTGTAATTGATTTCGGAGGTAATTTGGACGATCACTTACCATTGATAGAATTTTCTTATAATAATAGTTATCACACAAGTATCAATGTTGCACCATTCAAAGCACTTTATGGACGAAAGTGCCGAACGCCAGTCTGTTGGGCAGAAATTGGAGAAAAGCAACTATCTGGACCTGAGATAGTACAAGAAACAACAGACAAAATCATTCAAGTCAAGGAACGACTGAAAGCAGCACGTGATCGACAAAAGAGTTATGCTGATAACAGATAAAAGCCGTTGGAATTTCAAAAAGGATATAAAGTATTATTAAAGGTCTCTCCTTGGAAAGGAGTGGTAAGATTCATCAAGAGGGGAAAGCTAAGCCCCAGGTATGTTGGACCTTTTGAGATTATTAGAAGAATAGGACATGTAGCCTATCAGCTACAACTACCAGAGGAAATGGCAGGAATACATTGTATTTCATGTATCTAATCTCAAGAAATGCTTAGCTGATGAATCACTGATAATATCTCTTAAGGATATAGAGGTAAATGAACAGTTAAAATTTGTAGAAAGACCCCTACAAATTGAAGACAGGAAAGTTAAGAATCTCAAACACAAGAGATTAGTTCTGGTCAAAGTGAAGTGAGACTCCAAAAGAGGACCAGAATACACATGGGAGCTTGAATCAGAAATGCAAAGGAAATATCCACACTTGTTCCAGTAGACCTCGAGGACGAGCTCTAAAACAAGGTGGGGAGGATATAACAACCCTCCGGAAATTTTTCTGACATTATATGTCCTAAAATACACCCCGTACGCGAAAACGGACCCCAAATACCTTTAATTTTTATAAAAATAAAATAAAAACGAGAAAAATGAGGCTCTCGCGGGGAGCGTAGCCTTTGGCTACTGCCTACGCGGGCCGCGAGCGAGTAACAACGAGGCCGCACCCGGTGCTGACACGTGTCAACACGTGTTGAACCTATTCGTGACCCGGATCACCTACGCCTAGACCCCCTACTACGCGGGCCGCGTAACCCGAGGACTAACCTTACGCGGGTCGCGAGAAACCTGATTTAAGGCCCTATAAATAGTAGGCATCGGGTCTTCAAAAAATTCGCTCAAAATTCTTTTCTCTCTCGAAATATTACATAGTATAAGCTATACTCGGGTATTATATCCCCCTAATTAACGAAGTTCTGCCCCGATGTAAGTATTATAACCCCGGTTACGTATTAGATACGCTGCCCGATTGATCCAGGGTTCCGTAACGACTATCGTGGTTCTGCCCAACGTAGTTGTTGGAATGCCGTCTCGGGGAGGGTATCATTAATATAAATAAAGGGTTTTTTTGGTTAAAGGGTTACCCCGGTGATTCTATTATAGACAACCGCCAAATAAGTACAAGTAGTGAGGATGAGTTCCTCACTAGTTCATATACAGGACATGCCCCATATATGTAAGCAAAAAGCAAAACAAACCAACATACCAACTCAATCTAGCCTACTACAATCATGGTAATGACTACCTAGTAGACAAACAAAAAAATCAAATAACAACGTCAACCGCCATCATCAAAAATGAAATTGCTACCAACCGGCAGCCCCTTAGCATGAAACAGAAGCCACCTATCCATTGGACAACTTTATGTGAGAGGTGCTTGCCCCTGTACTGGAAGACGTAGGATGTGTACCCGATGTCATAACCTCATTCGTTTCATCATATACAACCTCTACCTCGTCATCGTCAGACTCCCCATTTAGCTCACGTCCCCCTTTATATCTCCCCTGGGAGGAACCCCCATTCCCCTCAACGAACCTAAGAGCACTAAACGAATTGTGTGTTTGAACCTTGGATGAACTAGTGCTCCTCGCATTCACGTAGGAAGAACTCACTGTCTTTTTCTTTTTATCCACAGGTCTATATTCAAACTTGGGCTTTTGATTGTTAACTTGAAAACCGCTCTTCTTTACATTCCTTTTTGTCTTGACTTCCGTATAACCATCCTCATCTACTTTCGGACTGTTTGTAGTAGGATTCACTGTCGATCGAATGCATTTTGGACACTCCTCAGAATCATGCCCAAATACACAACAGTGGGTACATTTCGGTGGTTTCCATTCATATTCCACACGAATAGTCTCATTGATATACTTGTTCTCATCCAAATCAGGAATAGCCATGGTTAGAACCTCTTTAAAGTCATGTTCAGCAGATATTTCAATGAGAGCCCTAGCATAGCTGCTACGTCCCCAAGCCTCGTTACACATATCAATAGTATACGAGTCCAACCGCATAGGAGAACCAATTTTAGATGCCAACATGCTTAACCCATCATCAGTATATGCCACTAGAGGAACCTCATGCAATTTCACCCAAACCGCAACCTTTTTAATATCTTCTTTTTTAAGAGTGTTTGTGGGGGACCAAGTGTTTAGGAAAAGAGGTTTATTACGAATCAGCCAAGGACCCCCTTCAAGGACATTAAAGAAGAAAAACCCATTCGAATTCATCATAATTTTCTGAATACCATGTTTCCTCCAATTTGTTTTCTCAAAATATTCAACAACCGGATATGCAATTCTATCCCCCAGGAAGTACCCATAAAGGGTATTAGCTAACCTGTTGTTAACCTCACGAACAGATGCAATCGGTAGCACAACATCCACTCCATCCAATGAAACATCTGATTTTAAGGATCGAAAGTTGATTTTTGGAACTTGATCAGCTGGTTCATTGGCATTCCTAACTATACCATCAACATTCTGGTTTTGATTCGATCCGAGTCCCATGTTACCATCACCTTGTTCAGCTTGATCATTTAAGACCACACTTGCATAAGATTGACGAACATCATGGACTAGAGAATAAGGACATACATCATTTAGCGGAAGAACAAACGATACCTTCCGTTTATCTAAAACCTTAGCGTAATTCTGAATTGGAGAATCAGAACGACCAGCATGAAGAACATCATTTAACGGAAGCATAAATGTTACCTTCTTTGGAGACGCAGAACTCCTAGCCGCCATACGTAAAGCTTGTCTTGGCTCAAAAGGCTTCCCGTCATTATTCTTAATCTTCTTAGCAAACAGATTTGAGTTATCCGCACACTTATCATCCATGGCGAAATAAATCAATCAGCAGACAACCGAAACCAAAAATACCGAACATACACCTTAGACTGAAATGGCACTTGAAAACAAAACCCTAATCTCAAAATCAGGTTAGAGAGCAACTAATCAGATCTGATCAATACCCTACTCGCTATTGAACCTAAACTCGAACGAATCAGGTTAGCAATCAATGTAATCAGATCAGAACCAATGCCGACAAAAACTTCAAAACCCTAGAATAAGAATAAGAACCCTAATCCGAACGTTCAATCAATTAGAAACAAGGGAGCAATCAAATTCCTTACCAATAAAGAAACCGAAACAACCCTAGTTGCTAATCAAAATCGATTCAGAACAGGAAAGAATTGAAGAATCTAGAGTCTCTCAAAATCGCCCAAGTCGCCCAGAGCCCCATGTTTGATTCCGCTGCTAACTTATTGTTCTAGTCTTATACAAACCCACGATGTAATTGTATTGTTTTAGCAACCAATAAAAAATAAACCCTTGTTGTGTCACACCCCGACCACGTAGAACAACAATACGTGGCGGAAAACGTCGGGGAGTGTTGTAACAGAATCATTGTTTCATAACACATGGAAATTGAAATATTGTTTTATTGATTAAAGTAGTTACAATGTCATGACAATCAAAGAAACATAACATAAATAACTAGTCTTGCATCTTTTATCGTCGCTAAGGCCCAAGTCCGCCTAAGTGTATCTTGATAAATCCTATGCATCATATCCTGAAACACATGTGAAAATAGGTACGTCAGCATAAAAATGCCTGTGAGATACATAGGTTTATGAAAATAGGATTCATGACTTATTGTTTAAGAAAATGTTTAGTCATGAACCTTGTAATTTGATTTGTCTTGTAAATCATTTGAAAAATGATAAGATCAGATGATATGTATAAATAAGAGAATAATGTATGGTTAAATGAATAACCATATAAAAATGAGTTTGTATAATTTAAGTTGTTTGTAAAACAATGTATTGTGAAAAATAGGTTATTTGTATAAAATGTTATATGTCTCAATTTGAAATGGTTCATATAACGCTACGATATGTAATACCATACAATCACTTATATATAGGAAGTACCAGCGGCGTATCCACCATGCTTGTATCATATTACACACGCCTCGTTACTCGAATCACTTACCCAAACAAACCACCAATGTAAGATGTCTATGTTTAAACCAACTGCCAAACGTATTGAATAATATGTCAAAATGTCTATGTCAATATGTAAATCATGTAATGTGTAACCAATGTCAATAATGTTTATGTGTCAAATGTAAATCATGTAATGTGTAACCAAAATGATATGTATGGCTAGTGAAATACATCAACTAAACCATATGCACAAAAACAAAGTATTGAAGTAAAACACGGTTTAAATCAAAGCTATGTTTTGTGGAAATGCATGCTATACTGATACAAATATCTATGCGGTATTGTGAGAATGCATACATCCAAGCCTTGAGACTGTGGCGATAAACCCTTAAATAAATTAAAGGTTTATCTTGTTGTAACTGTATATCGAATTCGGTCATTCCTTTCATCCCCACCTACCCGGGATGTCCGGAACAGGAGTTGTCAATTCCTATGGTACCACTACCTACTAACGAACGGCGTGATCGGTGTTAATGAATGTATTGTTCCATTTATACAAACCAAATATCATATCAAAATGTAAGCATGTGATGAAAACAAATGTACTAAGTATGCAATAGATGAACATACATAGCATGTGATGTGATGTGAAACGATGTACTAAGTATGAACTAAATGGACATACATAGCATGAAATGTAATGAAATCATGTACTATAAATGTACTAATGAACATAGCATGTATATGATGTGAAAGCATGAAAGTAACAAGTAGGCACATGTGTTTCACCCCAAAACAGTTTGAAAACGGTAAAAGAGGGGTCTATGTACTCACTTGAGATTGCTCAGAAGTCCTAAGATAACCACCAAGCAATGCTAGAGATCACGGATATCAAACGGCACCTAATATAGGTAACTACATTAATAAACCGGACCTAAATCGGAAGATCGGATAGAATGAGGGTTCGTAAACCAAATGAGTATGGGAACTCGTGTAATATGGTTTAACAACGCCTACATACTAAATGAATCCTAACATAAGTGCTTATGACCCATTACGACCCGTTTAGGAAGCTTATGCTACTTTAACGCGTCGCTCGTGTGAAACGCGTTCGGACCGCCTAACTAGTCCTATGACAAGTAACATATGCCTTAACATGTCTAATATTGTTGTCAAATCAGTTTAGATGTCAAAAGTTATGTTACATATGTTTAAAATGAATTTTGGCATCAAAGGGGTATTTTGGTAATTTACCTAAGGCATATAAACTACCTATCATACAACTACTTAAACGAAGCGACCATAAGGTATAACCTCGTAAGGTTATTCCCTATAAACTATGGTCACCTAAAGTGCTTGGTCAGATCCTAATGATCGACCAAACGGGTCGGGTTCGAAAGTATTAGCGATTGTTTAGATCGCTTACCTTACGACCCTAAATAAGCACTAAACTAAAAGTGACGAGCTAAGCATGTTAAAACATGCTTAACTAAGTTTAGAAAACAGGTTTGGTATCAAAACAAATGGTCTTGATACCCACAAGTAGTTTGGTTACAAAATACGCAAGAATACGTATTCTGACCGAAACTACGGCTCGTCACTGAGCCTAGATAACGTGGTAATCAGTAGGTATAGTCACTAGGGACTATAACCATCGTGATCACGCTCACGTTATGAAGTTCAAACGAACTTCGCATCGACCATAAACTGGTCAATGCAGAAAGTCCAACAAAGTTCGACTTTCGGACTCGAAAAGCAATAAAAGAACGAAGGAACACTTACGAAGGGTCCCCGAATGCTAATCTAGATCAAAATAGCTCAGGTATGAAACAAAGGTTTCAACTTAGAGCACAAATGATCAGATTCTAGTGAGAAATGAAGTTGGGGTATGTGGGTATTTATAGTAAATGGACAACCGTTAGGATCATTTCTTGGAAAAGGGGGCACGATCTAAGCCGTACACTTGTTGGAAAGTTGTGGTAACTCATTTGCCATCCACCATAAGAGTTTGACACTTGGCACTTGGCCTTTGGAGAGTGTTAAGGGCTGTTAGAAGCTGAAAAAAAAAAACGTTTTGCTGCATCTGGCCCCTGTTTACGGACCTAGTTTGGCAGATTTACAGTTTCAGTCCCTGCAACCTCAAAACTTGGTTTTCGATGCGTTTTTTTGACACGTTTAAGCCCCGTTAACCCCATTTCAAAGCTCTAAAATGAAGTTAAAGTATAGGGAACTTAAAATGTGTTCAAAAATATCTCGGGTGTCGGTTCGTTTAGCCGTACGGTTACGTTGTTCGGTTAATTACGACGGAATACGCATAAGCGCGAAAAATGATCCAAATGGCGTGACGAATGGATTTTTCTTATGCCAAACACTAAAATAAAATATTTTAGTGCTTACATAAATTTTTGGATGTCTGGATGTATTCAGAACGTAAGTTATGCGTGAAAATGCAAACTTGTGCACTTTTTGACGCTTTTTGTCCCTGAATGACCCCAAAAGTTTATTTTAGCATACCGAACCCCTCAAAGCCTATTTCTAAGCTATGTAAAGGATATTTATGGTATGTTTAACTTATGGTCATGTTCCGGAATGTCTGTTACAGTTCAAATTGGCATACTTTCGTAGTTTGTCAAGTTTAGTCCCTGTATGCGAATTAACTTGTTTTTGCCATACCAAAGCCTTCAAAACTTATTTCTAAGTTATTTAAAGGTTATTTAAGGTATGTTAAGCCTATGTCACTATTCCGGAGTGTTTGTTGCATTAAACTGGTTATATTTATGCATTGGTGCGCGTATAACCTTCCAGAAAGCGATTTAGAGTTTGGAATTGAACAAAAATTGATATGTGCAAATGATACACATATTTTTACAAATCCCAAATATGAAATATAATATTTCATTGGTTCGGTATTTGTTTGATGGCCGTGGAGGCACAGGTGTTACAGTCTCCCCTACTTTAGGAAATTTCGTCCCGAAATTTATTTAGAGGAAACTTGTGAGAGTTTAAAACATGAAGTTGAAAAGATCGAACAATATTGGTTAGGGTTCTGAACTTCTAGTAACCTTAATAACATTATGCTTGCAATGTAAGAGGGACACTTATATACAAGTATATGAAGCGTCATTGGTGCGTCCACCGTACCTCCATTACACCGTTCTCATTTTGTTATTGTTGTCGCTATCGGTTCTTACACATAATAAATCTTACTGGGTTTCTGTGCACTAAATTTCATAATTATGTACGCGTCCATAATTAGACAATTCCTTGCACAGTTCACACAGTCTATTTTATAATGTGTAGGGTAAAACCAAATGAACAATCCTGTGATGAGTGTGACTAGACCGCCATAGAGTCCTTATAATTAAATCAATAAATGATCTAAATAGACTATCAAGGAGTCTGTTCAGCTACATCACTAGATGTCGTCCTTTAACCAAATTGTGAATCAATCTTTTTGACTAGACCACTAAAGGGTCTCTTATGAATCAAGGAGTGGTACTATATAATCCAAGGGTCTTAACTATTACATAGAAGCCCATTAAGGATTTAAGGTAGTACCTTTTTGAATATCCTACTACGAATCCCTCATATGAAGATATGAAAGATTCTACGAGGATTTGGATAACGAATATCCAGAGTATCCAAACACAAAAATGCATAAAAGAAAACATAAGATGAATAAACACATAGTCGTATAACCACAAAGATTGTTTATTTGTTAATTTGTTTTGTTGACAGAGCACATCTATTTAAAGTACAATAGGAATCCATCTCGTGGATTTCATTTGGCACTTTAAACATTTACAAGAATCTATCTATAAAGATAGAAAGATTTTTAAAAGAGAAATTCGATTTCGATTATAAGGAACCGAAATGTCCGAATTCAGGTACATAAGGAATCCAATTAAGGACCCTGATTTGAATGATGATCATCCACAAGGGTCTAAATGTGAAGATAAAAAGATCCCATATGGATTTTAGAAGTTGAAGATGTTTTGAAACCTTGCACTGGACGTGCTTATGTCAAAACATGAAGTAAAAATGCTTACGAAGTTGAGATGCTAGATATGCCAAGGCAACATATGAAGCAGAATTTGAAGGTTAAGTAAATGTATGAGGAAAATATATTTGGAAAACTATGCATGGGGTTCTAAAAATGTTTTTGAAACCTTATATATAATACTTTTGAAATCATAAAGTAGGTTTTTAGATAAGTATATTTATAAAAATGTTTTAAAATCATGCGAAATGAATTTTTGAAATTATGTATAAGGTTTTTGGAAAACATGAATGATGCTTTTGAAATCATGCACTTGATAAGAAAATATACTGTGTTAATATTGTTTTCAGACTATATGAAATATTCTGAAATTATGAAAATTGTTTTTTTTTTGAAAACCTAACCAATGTTTTTGAAATAACATAGACAATGCATTTGAAAAAAATTGTTTTCAAACTATATGAAATGTTTTGAGATCATAAAGATTGTTTTTGAAATACTTGTACTGTGTATGTTGAGAAAATCAAAACGTAATGGGTATGAGATTTGAAACTACCCTTAGTTATCTAACCAAGGATTTAATGGCACAGATGTGTAAAAAGCACGATTACTCATAATTTCACTTTATTTCATGTACTTCGTTTCTTAGAATGAAACGAGTACTTAAAATTTTTGGGGGAATCATGAGTGATCATTTGAGAGGAAGAATCACAAGAGTAGTTTGTAAGGAACATAGTTCCTTGATGTAGGTATCATAGGAAAAGTCATACACACATGTAACTACACTCGTATATCAGAACTGTGAACAACAATTTATTTATAATCAAACAGATTGTTTCACATTTCAAGAAATAGAAGAAACAAAAGCATAAGACAACAACATCTTCTAATCAGCCAACTGCTCATCCGTGGGTTGGATTTGCATTAGCAAGCTTTAGGCATTTGTTCCTGAAATGGCTCGTATCACCACAGTTGTAGCACGATCCAGGCGGAAAGCGAGCTTGAGTAGGGTTGACTTGGGGTTGATTTGGACCACTTTGGTTTGGGGTAAATCGACAAGCATTTGCCAGGTGACCGAGTCGCCCACATGATGCACACAGACGACACTGTAGGTGAGCTAAGTGGTGTGCATTACATTTGTCGCATATTGGGGTTGTTCCCTTGTATTGCTTCTTAACAGGTTGTGTTGCCACCCGGATGGGTCCTGCTTGATTTGGTACTGCTGCAGTTGGACAAACCCTTGCCGTATGACCTATAAGTCCACAAGTTTGGCAATTGCGGCACTTCACACTAGCATGATGATGAAGGCTACATTGGTTGCACAAGGGTGCAGTTCCGTTGTATGGCTTCCTAGCAGGGGGTTGAGCTGGTTGGTTGGGGATGGCTCGACCATTGTGAGCGACCACGGCGAAGTCCTGAGAAGCCTTTCGCTTCTTTGACTTCTTAGGGGATCCAGCCTGTTCATCCATGGTCTTTGATTCCTTGATTGGTTTCTTGGCTGGTGGTGCTGTCATTTGGCTAGGTCTTGCCTGTTTTGGTGCCACTGCTGCGGGTTTCCTTGAAGCCTTACGTTTCTTTGGTTTAGGTGAAGGCTTGGCTTCTGCTTCCTTTGGTGGCTCCTGAGTGGCTCCATTTTTGAGATGAGACATGGCAATGCCTAGATCCACAGACTTCAGTATCACTTCGCCTATTTGTTGGGCAAATTTGGCTGTTTGCTCGGACATTTGACCGGTTCTGAGAGGAAGAGACATTCTAGAAGAAAATGAAAGACATAGGAAGAAACAAGTGAAACGTCATCGGGTAAATAATGCAGAATGGTAATGCATAAGAATTTGTGATCATTTGTTTGTTATCTAAGGCAAACAAATGAGACAGTGACAAATCAAAGTAAATGGGTCAAAAATAATGTATCGCGAAGACATGCTCGCCTATAAGTGAACACTCATCCCAAGAATTCCCAGGTAAGCACAACTGGTCTCGCGTCTGATGAGATGTATACGAAGTGCTTGCCTAGACAGAAAACCCAGAATACAGGCATTCACCCTTCCAGTTTGCACGTGTTCACATTATTTAAAACCCAAAACCTTGACGAGGTTTTGAAAACTCAAAGGGGTTCAAAACCTTACAATAGAGGGTTCAAAACCTAGTAATCAATCATCCTAGAACAAATGATTAGTTTTCAAAGCGGTTTTGAAATTTATGTTCTTGTTGTGGTTGTCGCCTAAGGATAGGTGACAGTATTGTTTTATGACTAAACGCAAGTAAACTCGCGTTAGGGTCCTAGGAAGGTTATAGACTAGGTCAAAGTATTACTAATAACCTAATTCCCTATAACCATGAGCTCTGATACCAACTTTTCTGTCACACCCCGACCACGTAGAACAACAATACGTGGCGGAAAACGTCGGGGAGTGTTGTAACAGAATCATTGTTTCATAACACATGGAAATTGAAATATTGTTTTATTGATTAAAGTAGTTACAATGTCATGACAATCAAAGAAACATAACATAAATAACTAGTCTTGCATCTTTTATTGTCGCTAAGGCCCAAGTCCGCCTAAGTGTATCTTGATAAATCCTATGCATCATATCCTGAAACACATGTGAAAATAGGTACGTCAGCATAAAAATGCCTGTGAGATACATAGGTTTATGAAAATAGGATTCATGACTTATTGTTTAAGAAAATGTTTAGTCATGAACCTTGTAAATCATTTGAAAAATGATAAGATCAGATGATATGTATAAATAAGAGAATAATGTATGGTTAAATGAATAACCATATAAAAATGAGTTTGTATAATTTAAGTTGTTTGTAAAACAATGTATTGTGAAAAATAGGTTATTTGTATAAAATGTTATATGTCTCAATTTGAAATGGTTCATATAACGCTACGATATGTAATACCATACAATCACTTATATATAGGAAGTACCAGCGGCGTATCCACCATGCTTGTATCATATTACACACGCCTCGTTACTCGAATCACTTACCCAAACAAACCACCAATGTAAGATGTCTATGTTTAAACCAATTGCCAAACGTATTGAATAATATGTCAAAATGTCTATGTCAATATGTAAATCATGTAATGTGTAACCAATGTCAATAATGTTTATGTGTCAAATGTAAATCATGTAATGTGTAACCAAAATGATATGTATGGCTAGTGAAATACATCAACTAAACCATATGCACAAAAACAAAGTATTGAAGTAAAACACGGTTTAAATCAAAGCTATGTTTTGTGGAAATGCATGCTATACTGATACAAATATCTATGCGGTATTGTGAGAATGCATACATCCAAGCCTTGAGACTGTGGCGATAAACCCTTAAATAAATTAAAGGTTTATCTTGTTGTAACTGTATATCGAATTCGGTCATTCCTTTCATCCCCACCTACCCGGGATGTCCGGAACAGGAGTTGTCAATTCCTATGGTACCACTACCTACTAACGAACGGCGTGATCGGTGTTAATGAATGTATTGTTCCATTTATACAAACCAAATATCATATCAAAATGTAAGCATGTGATGAAAACAAATGTACTAAGTATGCAATAGATGAACATACATAGCATGTGATGTGATGTGAAACGATGTACTAAGTATGAACTAAATGGACATACATAGCATGAAATGTAATGAAATCATGTACTATAAATGTACTAATGAACATAGCATGTATATGATGTGAAAGCATGAAAGTAACAAGTAGGCACATGTGTTTCACCCCAAAACAGTTTGAAAACGGTAAAAGAGGGGTCTATGTACTCACTTGAGATTGCTCAGAAGTCCTAAGATAACCACCAAGCAATGCTAGAGATCACGGATATCAAACGGCACCTAATATAGGTAACTACATTAATAAACCGGACCTAAATCGGAAGATCGGATAGAATGAGGGTTCGTAAACCAAATGAGTATGGGAACTCGTGTAATATGGTTTAACAACGCCTACATACTAAATGAATCCTAACATAAGTGCTTATGACCCATTACGACCCGTTTAGGTAGCTTATGCTACTTTAACGCGTCGCTCGCGTGAAACGCGTTCGGACCGCCTAACTAGTCCTATGACAAGTAACATATGCCTTAACATGTCTAATATTGTTGTCAAATCAGTTTAGATGTCAAAAGTTATGTTACATATGTTTAAAATGAATTTTGGCATCAAAGGGGTATTTTGGTAATTTACCTAAGGCATATAAACTACCTATCATACAACTACTTAAACGAAGCGACCATAAGGTATAACCTCGTAAGGTTATTCCCTATAAACTATGGTCACCTAAAGTGCTTGGTCAGATCCTAATGATCGACCAAACGGGTCGGGTTCGAAAGTATAAGCGATTGTTTAGATCGCTTACCTTACGACCCTAAATAAGCACTAAACTAAAAGTGACGAGCTAAGCATGTTAAAACATGCTTAACTAAGTTTAGAAAACATGTTTGGTATCAAAACAAATGGTCTTGATACCCACAAGTAGTTTGGTTACAAAATACGCAAGAATACGTATTCTGACCGAAACTACGGCTCGTCACTGAGCCTAGATAACGTGGTAATCAGTAGGTATAGTCACTAGGGACTATAACCATCGTGATCACGCTCACGTTATGAAGTTCAAATGAACTTCGCATCGACCATAAACTGGTCAATGCAGAAAGTCAAACAAAGTTCGACTTTCGGACTCGAAAAGTAATAAAAGAACGAAGGAACACTTACAAAGGGTCCCCGAATGCTAATCTAGATCAAAATAGCTCAGGTATGAAACAAAGGTTTCAACTTAGAGCACAAATGATCAGATTCTAGTGAGAAATGAAGTTGGGGTATTTGGGTATTTATAGTAAATGGACAACCGTTAAGATCATTTCTTGGAAAAGGGGGCACGATCTAAGCCGTACACTTGTTGGAAAGTTGTGGTAACTCATTTGCCATCCACCATAAGAGTTTGACACTTGGAACTTGGCCTTTGGAGAGTGTTAAGAGCTGTTAAAAGCTGAAAAAAAACGTTTTGCTGCATCTGGCCCCTGTTTACGGACCTAGTTTGGCAGATTTACAGTTTCAGTCCCTGCAACCTCAAAACTTGGTTTTCGATGCGTTTTTTTGACACGTTTAAGCCTCGTTAACCCCATTTCAAAGCTCTAAAATGAAGTTAAAGTATAGGTAACTTAAAATGTGTTCAAAAATATCTCGGGTGTCGGTTCGTTTAGGCGTACGGTTACGTTGTTCGGTTAATTACGACGGAATGCGCATAAGCGCGAAAAATGATCCAAATGGCGTGACGAATGGATTTTTCTTATGCCAAACACTAAAATAAAATATTTTAGTGCTTACATAAATTTTTGGATGTCCGGATGTATTCAGAACGTAAGTTATGCGCGAAAATGCAAACTTGTGCACTTTTTGACGCTTTTTGTCCCTGAATGACCCCAAAAGTTTATTTTAGCATACCGAACCCCTCAAAGCCTATTTCTAAGCTATGTAAAGGATATTTATGGTATGTTTAACTTATGGTCATGTTCCGGAATGTCTGTTACAGTTCAAATTGGCATACTTTCGTAGTTTGTCAAGTTTAGTCCCAGTAAGCGAATTAACTTGTTTTTGCCATACCAAAGCCTTCAAAACTTATTTCTAAGTTATGTAAAGGTTATTTAAGGTATGTTAAGCCTATGTCACTATTCCGGAGTGTTTGTTGCATTAAACTGGTTATATTTATGCATTGGTGCGCGTATAACCTTCCAGAAAGCGATTTAGAGTTTGGAATTGAACAAAAATTGATATGTGCAAATGATACACATATTTTTACAAATCCCAAATATGAAATATAATATTTCATTGGTTCGGTATTTGTTTGATGGCCGTGGAGGCACAGGTGTTACATGTTGCAATATAAATAAAGGGTTATTATACTAACATTTGTACATTTGTGTAAATTATAGATAAATCACCAGGAAACCCTAAAAGAAGTCTAAGACAACAAAGTGAGTTTATCCTCTTTTTGTAAACCTTTTTGTGAACTGTTTTACAAAACCTTAAATGATTTACAATATGATTAAGAAGTGATTGAGTCTTTGTAGTTCTTCAATTACTGCCGGTATGTTGGGGTTTTGTATACAAAATGTGGAACACGTTACCATTGGACAACGAGTTAGCCAATGGGTAATATGACCCACCAGTCAGGATTGACAATACAGAATGAGTAATTGTGTAGAAATAAACAATGTGATAGCTCTCAATACTGTGTTAATTGATAAAACTCTTCTTGATTAAACTGGGATTCACTCACCAGTATTTCCCACTGAAAAATGTTTTTAAAACGCGTTTCAGGTAACAAAATGTGAAAGCCAAATTAGAAGAAAGCCAGCTTGAGAGCACTGACGGCTTGGAAAAATGTGGCTATAAAAGTTACCTAAAAGACGATGTTTGAAATTCAATAAAATAGGGTTTATCCCTATGTTGTAATAAGAAACTTGGGTTTTACCCATGTGGTTATTAATATAAAATATGGTGGTTTTACTCTGATAAACATTTCCTAACTACGGTCCTGATGAAATTTCCGCTGCCAAATTAATAAACAAAATGATACCACCGACACTGATGTTCGCGGCCGCCCGTTCCCAGGACAGATTAGGGGGCGGGGGTTGCGACATGTTGCGATGAGCGTCACGTAATAAGCGTTTAAATGCGATAAAATGTGTTTTCAAATATAGTTTAACCCATATTAATCATCGAATCTCATAGTACAAGTGTTTACGGAAGAAAGAACGGTAAATCAAGAACAACCAAAAGTTCGGGTTGTTACATCTACTGTTGCAAATATTGTCATGGATAATGTGTTTAAGATACATGGTTGTCCTGCAACCATAGTGTCCGATAGAGACCCTGTGGTTTTAAGTGCTTTTTGGAAGGAATTTATGAAGCTACAGGGTATTCAGTTAACTATGTCACAATCATATCATCCATAGTCGGATGGGCAGACTGAGGTGTTAAACAGATGTCTGGAATCATACCTCAGAAGCATGAGTATGGATACCCCTTTGAATTGGGTAAAATGGATTCCTTTAGCTCAATTGTGGGATAACACCACTTGGCACTCATCTATCAAAATGTCTCCTTTTGAAGCCCTATTTGGAGTCAAACCTAACATTCACATTCCCTATATTCTCGGAGATACTTCTGTGGCAGCAGTGGAAGACTATCATAGGGACAAAGAGAGTATGATCAAGAAACTTAAAGCTAACTTGGAAAGGGCCAGAAACAGAATGAAACAGGTGGCTGATGGTAGGAGGTCTGATAGGGAGTTTCAACAGGGTGATTGGGTGTATATTAAATTACACCCTTTTGCACAACATTCTCTCAAATCACATCATAACAGGAAATTATCTCCTAAATATTTCGGGCCATTTCTGGTTTTACAAAGAATTGGCACTTGTTCTTGGTTCTAAACAATTCTAAACAATTCGGTTTGTGTTTTGATTCATATGAACATTAATCTTTGTGTGATGATGATGTACCAAGGCATGAGTAGCTAAACTTATGGTGATCATCCTAGGTTGAAGGTTTGTTTAAGATATTTTTGTTTTTATTCGTATTTCTAGAATAATAGACTTGCAATGTTTGTTTGTTTATTATGGTGTGTTGATGCTTGTTTGTAAGTTGTTAATTTATGCTTTGATCATAGTCTAAACCATACATTCTTGGTGCTGTTGGCAATCGAGATATCATGAGAGGGATTAGGGTTGGATATTGATTAATTGGCCATCGGGTAACAACCTCACATTCTTGTAATCCGAGTACTCAGTTCCCTTTTATCACAAACAAGTAACTACCCATGAGCCATGTCTATGTGGTTCTTTCTAGTTGGATTTAAACATGAATGTCAATTGAAACCGGAAACCTAGGATGGTCGCTTTCTCTTAATCTGTTCACAACCAGTCTTTGATTTGCAATCTAATTAGTTTAAGTTAGATAATTAAAACCAATCAACCAAATCTTTAAATTTATTTTTGCAATTTAGTTTAATCTAGTTAATTAGCAATCCATTTAGATAACTAAAATTCCACAAGCTCCTTGTGTTCGATACCCACTAACAGCTAGTAGTATTTGGATTAAATTTGAGTGACACTTCGACCTCACGTCAATAGTAATGAGGGAACATGGGACAAAAAATAAATCCAGTTGGTTTCAGACTTGGTACAACCCAAGGTCATCATTCCCTTTGGTTCGCACAACCAAAAAATTATTCTGAGGGTTTGCAAGAAGATCAAAAAATAAGAAATTATATAAAGAATTATGTACAAAAAATATGAAAACATCTTCTGGCGTCGAGGGAATTGCACGTATAGAGATTCAAAAAAGAATCGACCTGATCCAAATCATAATCTATATGGGATTTCCAAAAATATTAATTGAAAGTCAACCCCGAGGAATCGAAGAATTACAGATGAATTTACAAAAAGAATTTAATTATGTAAATCGGAAACTTAACATTGCTATCACACGAATTGAAAAGCCTTATGGAAACCCTAATATTCCTGAAGAATTTATAGCCGGACAATAAAAAAATAGAGTTTCTTTTCGCAAAGCAATGAAAAAGGCTATAGAATTAACCAAACAAGCATATACAAAAGGAATTCAAGTGCAAATTGCAGGACGTATCGACGGAAAAGAAATTGCGTGTGTTGAATGGATCAGAGAGGGTAGGGTTCCACTACAAACCATTCGCGCTAAAATTGATTATTGTTCCTATACAATTCGAACAATCTATGGGGTATTAGGCATCAAAATTTGGATCTTTATAGGATGGGAATAATAAACCTTTATTTCCCTTTGCATTCTATCCAGCGATGTAACAAAAAATGATAAATTAGTTTCTTCTTTTTCTTTTATGTTCAATAAAAAATGAACAATAATAATTCCATTATAATTCTATTAGAATACATCAGATAAGATAAGTTGGGGTCTCTATTGAAGAAAAGTTGTTTATAGTTGGTGGTGGTGATAATATGTAAATAAGTTGTGTTTTTACTTGCTTATACAACCTCCATATGTTGCAGGTGCCTCAGAGACATTAGTGATGGATATACACAAGCTTGTTATCTCAATTTTGACGAACGTTAAGGGAAGACACCGACTTGCTAGCGAGGTGACCATTCTATGCCTTCTCTTGAGTTAAAATGTACACAACTTTTAATTATTACAAGAATTCCGAGCCCTTGGCCTAATCCTTAACTTTAAATTATTCCATCCTATCTTGCAGGTTGGAAAGCATGGAATTATAATCGAGTTCACCAATCCCGATAATGTTACGAAGCGAAGTGCCACATACCACCCGAAATCACTGCTCAAGAAGGTTAGCTTTTTGGTGCTGATAGTTTTGGTTAAATGACATGTTTTAATCCAAATTTGTTTCGACCCATTGCCCCCCCCCCCCCTCTTTTGACCCATGAACTGGCAGCTGCTAAAACTAACAGTTAACATCTAATTATATATATTTTGGTTTTTCATGCTGGACAAAAATAGAAGCCATTGACTGATGAGGAAAGTTGGTTACCATGGCACCATAACTGAACCAGTAAAGAAGCGTATCCAACTAACGTGTTACCCGAGCACATTATTTACGTGTGCTATGTGTAGAAAAATCGAAGTGTCACACCCTCTTTTGTTGGTATGAATTCTATCTAACTGCTCCGAGCCATAAATGTTTTTTTGGTTCTGAGGTAATTTAAGAAAGAAAAGGTGACCTGTTAAGATTTAAATTATCTATTAGTAATATAACATGTCATAAGCGAACCCAAAGTGTAATGCCCATGTGAATATATTAAATTTTATAAATAAAAAGATAACAAATCTATTGGTTGTTGTGGATAAATTGTTTTATATTGATTATTTTGTCATGTATTTGTTCAGAACTACCGGACTAGAGGGATAGAGGATAAGACAGACATTTTGAAGCCGTCACTTCCCTTGTTCGTTCCTGCAGAAGATTGTGAATGTAGGACTTGGTATTCCTTTCATATCTGGGTTACAGTTAAGGCCACTTCGATATAAAGTTTACCATTTTTATCTATCTTGTCATCAGATGCTTTGAAGGCTGGCTCATAATCGAGAAGATGCTAGGAAATAGTTGACTCAAGCTTACACAGCTTGAGCAAGAGCTTACACGAGCACGCCAGAGCATGAGACCTCAAAGCTTTCGTGTGTAAAGGATCTCAATCGAGGTCACATGTCAGTGAGGTTGAAACTCGGAGAATGACTAGAAACAGATTTAAACTGCTCTTTTTTTGTTTTCAAATTTTAATGTTCCTGAATTCATAAATCTTCTATTACTATGGATATTGCCTGGAATAAGATATAAGAGGTATGATTGATTAATTAGGTGACTAAACAGATAGGTTCTTTGTTGATTATATTTTCCTTCCATTATCAATCAACTTTACATGTAAGTTGCGATTTTTATCGCTCTAATCATGTATGGTGTCAGTTATGGGATAATTAATTTTAAGATCTTTTCGACTCTTGTATGGGATATGCACAAATCTTGCTGTGTTGATTGCACGAAAACATGTTAAGGTATCTTTCAAGTCTCAACTTTCTAATCCATTAATAGGCCCTTAAGTGATGAATGACAAAAAATGCAATGTATTAAAAGTCACTTGGTAATCGACTTTTGACACTGAGATATCAAAGGAAACACTGACATATTAACACCTTTACAAATCGGTTCACTTTTGTATCTTCAAATCAAACACCTCTATCATGGATATACTTTACATGGCCAAAAGGCTCAACATTATATGTACATCAACACCCTTTATACCATCCAAACAACATATTACATCATAAAGTGACAAATATAATCAAACCATCAACCACTAGATATAACTAACCAAAACACATGTATATGGGCCTACTTCATCATTTAAAATCACAAACTTTTTGTGACAAAACACCTTATTTCATGTTGATACATATAGATACACATGTGCATTTCTAATATTTGTAATGTAAAAAGTAGTGTATTAAATATGGTAGTTTAATGAAAGTGCATTTTTCTACTACTGGAATATATTATGGAATTTGTCCAAAAAATAATACATATGCACATGTGCATCCATAACTGTTACTAAAAAAAAACGTTTTTTTTGTAACAAAATATAACGATTTTTATTAGAAAAATATTTAAAAAAAATTGTAGGTTTTTTGGATTTTTTTAGGTATTTTTTTGTGTTCACATTGGTTCTCGCGGTTCTCGTAATAAAGGGTGGTTCTCAAATGAACCTTACCCTATATATATATATATATAGGGGATGGTTCAAATGAAAACCACTTTTAACGCGAAAACTCGAAAACTAACTAAAAAAAGCCTAAAAAACACAAAAAAAACCTAAAAACATACCAAATTTTTTTTTTTTACAATTTTTTTTAAAAAATCGCTACTTTTTATGTATGAAAAATAAATTCAAAAAAAAAAAAATTTTTTTTTTTTGGTTGTACTGCACATGTGCACTAATACATAAAGCTTAACCCACCCCCCACCGACACCCCCCAAAAACCTAAACCCCCCCACCCCCACCCCCCAAAAACCTAAATTCACCCTCCCACCAAAAGCCTAACCACCCCACCCCCCAAAAACCTAACCCCCCCCCACCCTCCCGAAAACCTAAAACTAAACCCTAAACATAAACCCGAAAAAAACCTAAACCCCCCACCCCCCAAAAACCTAAACCCCCATCCCCCCCACACCCAAAAACCTAATCCTAATCCTAAACCACCAAAAAAACTAACCCTAAAAGCTAAACTAGACTCAAAAAGCTAATTTTAAGCATGTAATGCAATAAAAAAACCTAAACCCCCCACCCCCCAAAAACCTAAACCCCCCCTCACCCCCACACCCAAAAACCTAATCCTAATCCTAAACCTCCAAAAAAACTAACCCTAAAAGCTAAACTAGACTCAAAAAGCTAATTTTAAGCATGTAATGCAATTGTAGTACATGTTATATTGCACATGTGCACTACTATAATAATAGTATTGAAAACAAGACGACACCATAAATCTTTTTTTATGTCATAAAAAATATGCTCGAATATACTTGAATAAAAGATACAAAAATTTGTGATCTTATGATGCCATTTTTGTTTTAAAATGATAACGTATGGAGAAATGGGAAATGTTTGAAAAGTTATATATTTTTTTTTCCAATTTTACCCCTCCTTCATTAAAAGTCTCCCCCCTCCTTTTTAGTGCTTTTTTGGTTAGTTTTTTGTTTTCTCATTTATATCTAGTTTTCTTATGATCCTCTCCCTATATATATATATATATATAGGGGAAGGTTCAAATGAAAACCACTAGTTAACGCGAAAACTCGAAAAAGCCTAAAAAACACACAAAAAAATTTTTTTTTTTTTTTTTTTTTTTTGCAAACCAAATTTCGCAGGTTTTTTTATATAAAAAAAATTTTTTCAAAAAAAAAAAATTTCGCAGTGTATGTGTACTACACATGTGTATTATTACACATGTCCACTACACAATTTTTTTTTTTTTTTTGAAATTTTTTTTTTATATATAAAAACCAGCGATTTTTATTAAAAAAATTGAAAAAAAAAATTTGTGTGTTTTTTAGGCTTTTTTTAGTTAGTTTTCGTTTGAACCATCCCCTATATATATATATATATATATATATATATATATATAGGGAGGGGCTCATGCGAGAACCACCCTTATTGTGAGAACCTTGAGAACCAATGTGAACACAACCTAAAATAGCTAAAAAAACCTAACCCCTACCCCCCACCCCCCAAAAACCTAAACCCTCCCCCCCCCCCCAAAAAAAAACCTAAACCCCCCCCCCCCCAAGCTAAATGCTAAAAAAAACCTAACCCCACCCCCCCCCCCCCCCAAAAAAAAAAACCTAAACCCCCCTCCCCCACCCCCCAAAAACCTAAGCCCACACCCCCACCCCCCCCCCCCCAAGCTAAAATGCTAAAAACTAAACCCCCAAAAAACCTAAAAAAATCTAAAAAAAATCTAAAAAAATCTAAAAATTTTTTTTTGATTTTTTTTATTTTTTTAGGTTAAAATCGCTACTTTTCGAAGCCAAAAAAAAAATTTTAATTGTTTTTTTTTATTAAAAAATTCAAAAAAAAATTTTTGTGTGATTTTTAGCTATTTTTAGGCATTTTTGGTGTGTTCAGATTGGTTCTCGCGGTTCTCACAATAAGAGGTGGTTTTCGCATGATCTTCTCCCTATATATATATATATATATATCTAACAAATATTATTGATGTATAATCTTTATCTTTATTTTTTGTTTTACTTTTCGCTTATCTCTTATTTATTTAATATTTCTTTACTTAACTTTTTTTTTATTTTTCTGCATATTAAAAACTATTTAATATTTAACTGATCTAATCACATGTAACACATAAATTTTCTAACCTATTAATGTGTAATACACAAGTTTCTAACCTAGTAATAAATAAAAAGAAAATTAAACATTATAACAAATAAATAATACATCAAAGTTTGTTTTTTTTCAACAACATATCTTGACAACTGTGTGTTAACCGATTATATTATATTTTTTAAGCCGTTTATTCGTATGGTTATTTTATTCGTTGCTCATATGCTTATTTGAATGTTTGTTGAATGTTATACATGTTAGAGTTGTTAGATGATATTATCCTGTTGGTGCATATGTCTGTCGACTTCGTCTTGTATCGAGTCTTGTAATAGGTCAGATAGATCAGGGCACGAAGTACGAGAAAATTGAGAAAACATATTAGATGGGCCATTTCGCACGAAATGGAAAGTGTCCATTTCGTATGAACTGTTTCGTGCGGAATGGGCAGCCTATAAATATGTGCCTTGTGTCTTTCATTTGTATTTTTTTCTGATTCCGGCGCCGAGGTGCTGCCGAAGTGTCTCTAGCATGTAAACAGTTGTTATATCAATAAACAAGACAGATTAATGAGATTCTAGTGCAACACAAGCTGAACGAAGACTAAATCACTGAATTTCGCCTCTGATTTAGTCTGAGATCTCTTCTGAACGACTCGTTTGGTCGTGCAAACGATCCTTCAAGTGGTATCAGAGCTCAGGAGGAAGAGTTCTTACCGTTTCTGCTTGTTTTCACCAGATTTTCTGACTTCTACTCATTCTTCTACACGTTTTTCAAAATTAATCAAGATTTCACGGTTAAAATGGATTGATTTTTACATATAATGTATAAAACACAGTTTTAATCAATCCTTGAAAGAATCAGACCTAAAATCGACCTAGAACTTGATCAATTTTGTCAAAAACTGATCGAACAGGTGACATCATCAGCATTTCGTACGAAATAGCTCATTTCGTGTGAAACAGCATCTCATTTCGCACGAATTGGATTTAGTTGACCTCATTTCGCACGAAATACCTTCATTTCGCACGAATCGGAAGGATTTTACCCCATTTCGCATGAAATTAGCTCATTTCGCTTCAAAAGTGTCATTTCGTTTGAAAATTATATCCATTTCGCACGAATTGGATGACAAGTGTCCATTTCGTTTGAAATTGACCATTTCGTTTGAAGCTGTCCATTTCGCACCAAAGGTTATTTCGTTTGAAGCTGTCATTCCGCATCAAAAGTTCATTTCGTTTGAACTTTCATTTCGCTTGAAAGTTGTGAATTTGTGAAATTTTTGAAATCGAAACATGGATTCTGAAGAGGAGATAGCGTATTTTTACTACGAATCTGAACAGTATAGTCCTATAAAGATCGAAGAAGAACCAGTGTCAAAAGAAAAGTCTTTAGAAGTTGGTTCATAAAAAGCTGAAAAGGATTCAGAAGTTGTTTCAGAAAAAGTTCCAATTTTTGATCACTCATCAGATGAAGAGAGTGATGATGACAGTGAAGAAATTGAAAAACTTGAATTTTATAAAGGATTATTTTCACCTGATTTGTATAATATGTTTTTTTGCAGCAAAAATGGAAAAGCTCAAGAATAAACAAGTTGCGGAAAAGAAGAATCATAAGACATAAAATGTTGAAGAAATTGTCAAATCCGAGAAGAAACAGGTTGACAGTGCTCATCAAGAAAAATCTAAACAAAATGAGACAACTGAGTTGTCATAGAACGGTGAAGTCAAACCTGAAGAAAAAGTTAGAGTGGTAAAGGAACAGGTTAAAGAAATTCCAGCTTTCAAGATTGAGAAGAAAGCTGATGTTGAAAAGATGCCTGAGAAATGCTCAAAATGTGATCAATCTAGAGCAGACAATGTCAAACTCCTAAAAGATGTGGAGAGTTTGACATTGGAAAACAAAAATTTAAAAGAAAATGAAACAGAATTTCAAAAACAAATAAAGATTTTAGAAAATGAAAAATCTGTTTTCAGTAAAAATAATATTGAAAAACAAATAGCAATAAATTCTCATCTTGAGAAAATCATTCAACTTGAAAAAGAAGTTGAATGTGCTAAAAATAAAATTGATGATTTGGAAAAGAAATTAAAAGGTTTTGTGACTTCGTCAGTTATGCTAGATCATTTATGTCCAAAACCAATCAATGAAATTCCAATAAGTGACAATGTCACAAATTATGACAAAGTCATAATTGAAGATTGTGATGATGAAAATGAGAAAAATGAGAAAAAGAAAATATTTTTGAAATTAAAAGAAAAATTTTGAGAAACTGTTTTGCAATCTACAGAAAAAGGTGAATGCTCAATGCAAAAACCTTTGAAGAAGAATGCAGAACAAAAACAAAATGTGAAAAATTCAAAAAAATTTCAAAAAGAAAATAAAAGGTCATCAGTTCAATCATCCAATCATTATGAAAAATCACAAAAATTTTAAAATCAAAACTCACAAAAAGTTGTTAATAAGTGGTGCAGGTTT
This sequence comes from Helianthus tuberosus, assembly GCA_030545235.1. Lineage (NCBI taxonomy): Eukaryota > Viridiplantae > Streptophyta > Magnoliopsida > Asterales > Asteraceae > Helianthus > Helianthus tuberosus. The sequence continues at coordinate 57,599,974 of CM060429.1, read as the reverse complement.
GACCACAGTGCTCAAAAGTCAAATCAAGCCTACAGGAGAAGTCCGGATTACCACAAGGCAAATCAATGTCACGATCTGAGCATTTGGTTTGAAGGTGGTGAATGGTATGATAACAGAGTGTGTTACAAATGTGGTTATCAAGGACACATTGCTGTTAACTGCAAGAGTAAGAGTTTTGAGATAAGAAGATGCTATGATTGTCAAATCAAATGTCACATTGCCAGAGATTGCCCAATGAGATCAAAGAAAAGATCGAGGGCTGAGTCTCAAAAGATGGCAAAGAAAACAGTCAAAGTCGAAGAAAAGCCCAAAGAACAGAAAGTGAAATTGTCACAAGGGCAGAAAGACAGACTGAGAAAGAAAAGGAAGAAAACACGAGAGTATCTTGAAAGGATTTTGTCCTCGGGTACAACTGGGGATTCTGATAAAAGTTCTGATGAATCGCTTCACACGACAAAACATGATAAGTCTAGTAAAACGAACTCATCAGATACAAATCTGAGGACAAAAGGGAAGATAAAGAAAGAAAAAGTGGTTAATCAAACAGTTCAAAAACAAAGAAAGTCAGTTTTTCAGATAAAATCTTTATCAAAGTGTTTGAATATAAAAGAAATTCTGAAAAAAATTTCATGACAAATGTTGATAAATTTGGAAAGCCTAAATCCTGTGTGGATTGGGTTCCAATTTCTGGCAATGAATTTGTTTCTTCAAAAACAAAGGAGCCACATTTTGGCGATGAATCTGACTCGTCAAAATCGGAGGAGCCATGCTTGGGCAATGAATCTGATTCGTCAAAGTCAGAGGAGCCATCTGTTGAGGTGAAAGGTGATAATTCCGTTAAGACAATGAATGATGCAAATTTTCCATCATTGTCAAACGGAAATTTAAAACAGAAAAATAAAGAAAAGAAACTAAGTGATGATCACTCGAAATCACCCAAGGTTCGTCAGGCTTGGGTGGATCTCTTCAAATGAAAACCCTGACTTGCCGGAGCTCCCAAGTTAGTAATCGTGGAGCAGGAATCGGCATCTTTCTTGAGAAATTCACTTCGGTGATATTTCAAAGTTTAAAAGAATAATCAGGGACATTAAGTTGTACTTGATTTATCTTTCCTACAAGTGTTTGTGTTGATAAAAATCTAAAAATGTTAAAATTTTCAAGTGGTAAAAAAGAAAACAAAGTGATGAAGTAAACCCCTAACCTACAAGTGGTTTCGACAAAACTAATTTTTCGGAAAAACCATTTTGATTAAAACAAACTTAAGTGTTTTGAAATCATAATGGGAAAATAGTTTGTTGTCAGGTAGAGTTCTGATTGTTTATGCCAAGTGAATGGAGAATTGAAGCAATTCACATCATGTTGTCATTTATGTTTGTACAGTTTGTTTTCAAATTTTCCCAGAAAATCAAAATTGAAACATATTTTGATTTTAGGGGGAGTAAAAATTTTAAAAAAATTAGAAATTTTGAAAATGCCAAAAACATTAAAAAAAAGAAAAAATGAGTTTTGTTGTGAATAAGAGGAAATGATAGAAAATCAGTGAACTATCACAGCACGCTAAAGAAATGAAATGTCAAATGTGATAAACGGTCTCACTAAAGATGTGACGATAGGCTCAGCTAGACTAGTAGATTTGCGATAACGATACAAACTTAATTGAAAAGGTCAAGTTCTAGTGGGAAACGCGATTGAAAGCATAGTACTTAGTTTTATCCTTCGTAACTGTGTACCTACTCAGTAATCGCTGAATGCTAAAAGAGCATAAAATCCGGTCAGTTTGTGAAATTTCACAACTTGCTGAAAAAGTCACTGTGATTGTGCATTTCATTTTGCAAAGATTTAAACTTGTTTGATTTCTTTATTTTGTTTAAGCATTGGACATCCTCTGCGTATATGAAAGTATCGAACTGGATGTTATTGCCTAAACGTTCTGCTTTATTTTTCTTGGTGTTTCGTTTAAATCTTGGATCACCTCTGCGTATATGTGAATATCGAACTGGTGGTTAAGATCTAAACATATTCAACTTGTTTTTATTTTTATTTTGTTTAAACATTGGACTTTCTTTGCGTATCGAAAGATCGACCTGATTGTTAATGTTTAAACATTTTGCGTTGTTTTCGCATGATACGTGGTCGAAAACCGGAGTTCGTTTATGTCTAAGTTCATGTTTTTACTTAACTTTTTATCCCGAATAGCCTACTTGTAAAAGGGTTTGTGTTTTGCAGATCTTGTGAAGTTTAAGGAGCTAATTGGGAGCTAAACGAGCCACCGGGAAGCGAAACGGGTCAACCGGGAGCACGGAACGCGAAAAACGAGAATTGAAGAATTGAGGCACCATCGCCGACGGCCAGTGAGCCCGTCGGCGACGCCCCGTGTATATGTCCGTAGCCGCAAAAGCCCGTAAGCAGCAAGATTAGCCGTCGGCAGATTTTTAGAAACCACACGCCGTCGCCGACGGAGCTTCAAGCCGTCGGCGACGGCTCACCAATCTTCAGATCGCGAATTCTTGTTTCTTTGGTGACGGGAACGAATCAAAAGGGGTGGTTGGCTTTTATTGTGGGGGTTACACTTGTTTTGAGTTTTGAACTTGATCTTGGAGCCAAGACCAATCATCTTTCACCTACCATTCATCTACCATCATTCCTACAACCCGAATCAAGAACGATAGCAACATCATCTTCTTGAATCGAAACCCTAGTTCCATCAATCCATCAATCCACTCAACCACTCACCATCATCACTCATCCAAAACCCTAACCTTCATCATTCACCATTCTACAAGTTCCAAGATGATTCAATTCAAGCTTCCATCATCCGTTGATCGAGCCATTTTCACCATGAGCGGCTAGTTTCTTGGAGGTTTCACCCCGGTGTAGGTTATTGTAAGTCTAGGGTTTAAACATTGTTCTTGGTTTGAGTTTGTGACAATTTGCTATTTGATTTTGAAGTTTATGACAATTTTCTTGCATTTGTATTGAATTCATAAATTGTCGAGTGAAGATTAAATTTGACTTTATGAAATGTTTATGTGCAAATATGCCTTGTCTAGGTTAGAGTTTACATGTTCTTGGTAACAAAGTGCATTGTGGTCCGTTATTTATAACGTTGATAGCTTTTGGCACCTAAGCCTCGCGACACTAAATCCGTTAATCATCTTTTCAATTGATTCAAACCTAAAACGTGTAGAAACCCTAGGAATGCAACTACCGAACCGGGTGTGAACCTTGTTTTCTTATCATTGTTCAATCAATCAATTTTAATTCTTGCAATTTGTTAATCACTAGTAGTTAATCCATTCAATCATTTTAGTAATTCTAATTCACATCTTTTAATTAAACAAAAATACAAAAACATATCATAGCAAGCTTCATAAGTGTGACATCTTTTCATAATTCAATCGAATCCATTCGCAAACCACATACTCTTCGTGGTTCGACCCCTTACTACCACTAGCTATTTGTTAAGGGTAATTTGGGACTATAAATATTATCTTTGACCGGACCACGACACTCCGATCATCGCACATATCACAATTGATGAAAGTTTAAAGGCATTACTTGAGTTAGTGTATTGCATGATGAGGGGATATGCTGAGATCGTGGGGTCCATAAGAATTTAGTGCAATATTAATATACCTTAACGTATCGGTAAGCATTTCGAAAGTTTTTAGATTGAGTTTAAGAGGACATTTATATTGTCAATCTATGTGAATCGTTTAGAACTTAAAATGTTTAAAGCTTAACGGTGCTATCAAAATGCTAACTTTGTGGGGGATGATGATTATGGGTACGGGAACGGGAGAAACGATGGTTATGGAAACAACCGTCAACCACGAAACAACAACCAGCGGAACCGAGATGATGGGTTTTACATCAACAACAATAACAACAATGGTAACCCTAATCGGATTCCTCGTTTTGTGGGATGTGGTAACCAAAGAGGCAACCAAGGTAGAAATCAAGGTGGGGATAGAAGGGGTGACCGAAGAGACAATCGAAGACCGGTCGATCAAGAGGTTAACGGTCCACAACGTCGTCAACAACCTCCACGGGGAGTGAATGACCGTTTTCGACCGATAGTTACCGAGAATGATTCACCGATTGTGTGCGAAAGAAGAATGTTCGATTGTAAACCGCATTACATCAATATACTTCCCCATTTCAACGGGAGGTCTAATGATGAACCGTATACACACTTGGCGGAATTTTCATCGGTATGCAACACGATTGGGGGACACAACTTCGCATTAGAGGAGGTCAAACTTCGCTTGTTCCAATTTTCGTTGAAAGACAAGGCAAAGCAATCGTTTCTCACACTTCCGGCGAATAGCATCCGGACATGGGGAGAGATGCAACAAGTCTTTTTAGACGAATATTATTCGATGGCGAAGACCGACGACGCTAGGGATGAAATAAGGTCGTTTCGGTAATTATCGAGTGAACCGTTACATGAAGCATTCACTCGATTTAAAGAATTGATGCGGAGATGCCCACATCACCAAATAGAAAAGTGGGAATTGGTGAAGTGTTTTGTGCGGGGTTTAGACGACAATACATGGAACCGCCTCGAATCAACGAGCAACGGGACTCTCTTAAGCAATCATGAGGATGATGATTGGGAGTTTTTGGAGCGGATGAGCAAACGGTCAAAAGAGAAGGAATCGGCCGATAGAGCTAAAAAACATCCCGTGTCTCGTTCACTTCCCGATCTTGATTCTAAGGATCGAATCTCTACCTTAGAACGGGAAATAGCTCGTATGAAGAAGAAGGAGGTGAACGCGGTACAATTCGCGGTTTGTGAAGAATGTGGAGATATTGGGCATAGGACCGAGCAATGTCCAACGGGGTCGAGTGACTACATCGAAGAGGTAAACCAAGTGTATGGGGATCGAAAGCAATATGACATGAACTCCAACACTTACCATCCGGGTTTGAGAAATCACCCTAATTTCCGGTATGGTAACGCCTCCAATCAAATGAATCCGAATTTCCAATCGGGTAATCAAGGTGGTCAAGGTGGGTCATCGTATAACAATCGTTAAGGTGGTAACCAAGGGGGTTACCAAAGGAATTACAACCAAGGTGGTAACCAAGGCTATCAAAATTGTGAAGGTAATTACCAACGTGGTTACAACCAAGGTGGAAATGGGGTGGTACATCAAACTCTCAAGGTGACGATCCATTCAATTCTAAGATGGACGCTCTCATGAATGCTATGACCACCCTTACAACCGAAGTAAGGAAAGAATTTGAAGTGAGGGATAAATCTCACAAAGCGTTGGAGAAGCAAGTGGGGCAACTTGCTCAAGAGATGGCTCAAATTCGTGGAAGCGGAGGAGGACTTCCAAGTGACACTACGGTGAACCCTAAGCATCAAGGGTCAAACTCGAAGAACACACGTGAGGTACCAATAAATAAAATTTCTTTACGTAGTGGTCGAGTCATAGATAACGGTGTTGAGCCACCACCACCCGAGTTTGTTGAAGGGGTGGTGGAAGATGCGAGTGATGATGAAGGTAAAAACGGTTAAACGGGTCAAAAGAAAAATGATACTATACCCGTTGTGACCATTCCCGTCCCAAAAGCTAAGGAAAAGAGTGTGGAGGTTAATACCGCCCCTTATCCCGAAGCTTTGTTGGGACCATCTAAGAAAGTGGTAAACAAGCGAGGCCCACAACAAGAAGAGATGTGGGAAATTTTTAAACAAGTCAAAATCAATTTACCACTTCTAGATGCAATTAAGCAAGTGCCTTCATATGCTAAATACTTGAAGGACTTATGCACCCAAAAGAGGACTCACAAGTTTCCTAAGAAACTTGATTTAACTGAAAATGTGAGTTCGATTCTTTCGGGTGCACTTCCACCAAAACTTCAAGATCCGGGGGCGCCCATTATTTCAATACAAGTTGGGGAATTCAAAATGACAAGGGCACTTTTGGATCTTGGGGCAAGTGTGAGTATCTTGCCGGGTAGTTTATATGACCAATATAATTTTGGTCCACTTCAAGTGTCTAACACCACCGTGGTGTTAGCCGATTTAACCCCTAAACTACCACGTGGGATAGTCACGGATGTAATAGTCAAGGTCGAGGACTTTTACTATCCGGTGGACTTTCTTGTATTAGATTATGTCTCTTTGGACCGAACCAAGCAACCAACGGTGATCCTTGGACGACCATTTTTGGCAACATCGAATGCCCAAATTAATTGCAAATCGGGCACGGTCGACATGACTTTTGGTAACCGTCGGTTGCGGTTGAATGTCTTTTCGGGATTAACGGATCCTCTGGTCAGCGATGAGTGCTATATGGCGGACATTGTTGACGAGTGTATACCTCTATGCGACATTAGTGTCGAAGAGGAAAACACAATAGAGGAATGTTTCATGTTTGACAGGTTACAAGGAGAGACAAATCGGAGCATGGATGAGGAAGCGAAAGAGTTGGAGGTTATGGCGGCAAAAGAAGGAAGGCCCACTTGGACACATCAAGTGGAAAGTCTTCCGGAAAGCATTGACACAAAGTTGAAGCCGTCATTGGAAGAGCCTCCGGTGTTGGAATTGAAGGTGCTACCCAAGCATCTTAAATATGCTTATGTGGGTGAAGGTAGCACGCTTCTGGTTATTATCGCATAAAACTTAACCGGGGAGCAAGAAGAGAAGCTGATGAAAGTATTGGTCATCCATAGAGCCGCTATCGGGTGGACCATTGCAGACTTGAAGGAAATTAGTCCCTCGGTGGTGATGCACAAGATCATCACAGAAGATGGTATGAGTCCTTCTCGTGACACACAAAGGAGACTAAATCCGAACATGCGAGAAGTAGTGAAGAAGGAAGTATTGAAGTGGCTAGATGCGGGTATTATATACCCTATCTCGGATAGCCAATGGGTGAGCCCGACACAAACAATTCCTAAGAAGGCGGGTATTCAAGTCGTCACAAATGACGCAGGTGAAGAGGTCGCCACTCGGCCGGTAACCGGGTGGCGTATTTTTATTGACTATAGGAAGTTAAATGTTGCAACTTCCAAAGATCATTTCCCTTTACCATTTATTGACCAAATTGTTCAGAAATTGGCCGGACAAAAATTTTATTGTTTTCTGGATGGTTATTCCGGATACAATCAAATTGCTATACATCCGGAAGACCAAGCAAAGACTACTTTTACTTGTCCATACGGTACTTTTGCATTTAGGCGAATGCCCTTTGGACTTTGTAATGCCCCCGCCACCTTTCAAAGGTGTATGACGAGTATCTTTTCAAATATGGTGGGGGAGTCTTTGGAAATCTTCATGGATGATTTCTCAATATTTGGACCGTCATTTGATACATGCCTTGACCAACTCGAAAAAGTTTTGAAAAGATGTGTTGAGAAAAATCTGGTTTTGAGTTGGGAAAAGAGCCATTTTATGGTTCAAGAAGGGATTGTGTTGGGGCATGTTGTCTCGAGTCGTGGGATTGAGGTGGATAGAGCAAAGGTGCAAGTCATATCCACTTTGCCTTATCCTACAAGTGTTAAAGGTGTTCGGTCGTTTTTGGGTCATGCGGGGTTTTATAGATGGTTTATAAAAAGTTTTAGTGATATAACAAAACCCCTATGCAATTTGTTGTTAAAAGATAAAACATTTGATTTTGATAAAAATTGCCAAAACGCCTTTAACATTTTGAAGAAAAAGTTGGTGGAGGCCCCAATCTTGCAATCACCGAATTGGTCTTTACCATTCGAAATTATGTGTGATGCAAGTGATTATGCGGTGGGGGCCGTATTGAGTCAAAGGGTAGACAAGAAACCGGTTGCCATTTACTAAGCAAGTAAGACTCTCTCGGATGCACAATTAAATTACACAACTACCGAGAAAGAGCTACTTGCGGTGGTATATGCATTGGATCAATTTCGTGCTTATATATGGGGTACTAAGGTCATTGTTTATTCTGACCATTCTGCAGTTAGGTATCTCATGGACAAGAAGGATGCAAAGCCGAGGTTAATCCGATGGGTTCTCTTGCTACAAGAGTTTGACTTGGAGATTAGAGACAAGAAAGGAAGTGAGAATGTGGTTGCGGATCACTTGTCTCGATTGGTTGTGGAGGAGGATTCTTCCCGTGAAGAGATCAATGAGAACTTTCCTGATGAGCAAATTTTAAAAGTTGGAATATTACCATGGTATGCTAATATTGTTAACTATTTGGTTACAGGTGACTTTCCGGCTCATTGGGATAGAAGGAAGAGGTTGCACTTCCTATCTCAAATCAAATACTACATGTTGGAAGAACCGGACTTATTCAAGTTTTGTTCGGATCAAGTCGTTCGAAGATGCATACCCGACGAGGAGATTCCTAGTGTCTTGATGCACTTGCATTCATTTGCTTGTGGGGGCCATTTCAGTGGTCACAAAACCGGGCACAAAGTGCTCAATAGCGGTCTTTATTGGCCGACTATTTTCAAGGATGCTTTTAACTTTGCTAAAAATTGTGTTGAATGTCAAAAGTTAGGGGGTATTTCAAAAAGGGATGAAATGCCCATGCAACCGATCCTCATTGTAGATATTTTTGATGTATGGGGGATCGATTTCATGGGACCATTCCCTAATTCGCATGGCAACTTATACATCTTGGTGGCGGTCGATTATGTATCCAAGTGGGTCGAAGCGATTGCCACCAAGACAAATGACCATACTGTTGTTTGCAATTTTGTACAAACAAATATAATTTCTAGATTTGGGATTCCTCGAGTAATCATTAGTGATGGGGGATCTCACTTCAAGAATTTTAATTTTGGCAAACTCTTGAAACGGTATGGTGTTGACCATCGAATTGCTACCCCCTACCACCCACAAACAAGCGGTCAAGTGGAGGTTTCCAATAGGCAAATAAAAGAAATTTTGCAAAAGACCGTTCGACCCGACCGAAAGGATTGGTCGACGAAGTTGAATGATGCTTTGTGGGCTTATAGAACGGCTCATAAAACGCCTATTGGAACCACTCCTTATCGCTTGGTTTATGGGCGCAATTGTCATTTACCAGTTGAACTTGTGCATCGTGCTTGGTGGGCTATTAAAGAGGTTAACATGAAATATGACGATGCAGGAAAAGAGCGAAAGTTAAAGCTTTGCGAGTTGGAGGAGCTTAGGGAAGAAGCGTATGAGTGCGCCTCGAAATACAAGGATGATATGAAGAGGGAACATGATGCGAAGTTGAAGCCGAAGGAGTTTGAAGTGGGTCAAAAGGTTTGGCTATATAATTCTCAGCTTAAGTACTTTCCCGGAAAGCTCAAGAGCAAATGGATGGGCCCGTACGTGATTACACGGGTCGGGAAGCTTGGAGATGTTACAATCAAGGACCCGAAGGATGGGTCGAAGCAAACGGTTAATGGGCATCGCCTTAAACCGTTCCTTGATGGTAACAATGAGAAAAAGGATGAGAATGTGGAGTTGGTAAACTTCGTGGTAAGTGTGCCAACTTATGAGGTCAACTGAAAGGACCGGTAACGAATTTTGTAAAGTTATGTACATTATATTTAATTGTTTAAGTATTTTTGTGATTAATCGTTCTCGTTTCTATACTAACCCTTGTAATTGTGTGAAGTCCGGACATTCCGAATGGGTCTTGAAGACAAGAGGTATGTTTTTAGACTTATTGGTGTGTATTAGGGACAATACACGACTTTTCGGGGGGGGGGGGGGGTGGTAGGGCCGTTAGCGGTTTCCTTGTTTTTAAAAATTTAACTTATAAAAAATTTACAAAAAGATTTTTAATAATTTTTAGGAATTTTTTATGTACATAGTCCTTTTATAAAAAGTTCATAAATTTCCCTCTAATTTTCATAAAAAAAAGTGACATTTGGTGAACCGTCGCCGACGGTATGTTTCCTCGTCGCCCACGACCTCTAAAAATCTCCGTCACCTCAAAATGTCCGTAGACAGCGAGTTAGGGCGTCGCCCAAAAATTGGTTTTCCCATAGCCGTCGCCGACGGACCCTTGCACCGTCGCCGACGGTCCCCAAAATCTGTTCCGACGCGGATTTTGTTTGGACTTGGGACTCGAACTCAAACACATTTGTAGGTATCCAAACTCGAACCAAAGCACCTAATCACCACATATTTGAACCGAGAACCTGTTTATACCATCCATATCTTCATAAAACATTAACAATCAGATCCATACGTTGCCTTATCTCTCTCCCAACTTAATCTTCTTCATCACTTCAACCAAAGAACCCTAATTCTTCTCTTCTTAATAACTCCTTCAATTCTAAGCCAAATCACTCGATTCTTAAGCCTAAGTTGTGTAGTTTTTCGAGAGGAACAAAACCCCCTTAACGGTTTCCATCAATTCTTGCTCGTTTGCAAGATTTCTGGGCGCGAGTTTTTAGGGTTTTGAAGTGTGTTCATCCAAGTCTCTTGCTTTGCACTTTTTCTTAGTTCTTCTTGTTTATCTACACTCAAGGTATGAAATTTCAGTAATTTTATGCATGATTTCCAATTGTGTTGTTGATTTCTTCCGAAATTTTAAGCTCATTGTTTAAGAGTAGGTTGTTTATCACAATGTATGATGTTTTAGCATAAACTTAAGAAAGTTTACTTGATTTGGGTGGGATTGGAGCATGCTTTAGTCTTCGTGATGTGATTACACTAGATTTTTGCATGATTGAACATAGTTGTAATGTTGAATATTGTTGAAACCATAAAATTTTGAGAAATCTTGTGAATAAACATGCTTAATTGATATAGATGATAAGATGAGCGACTTCGGAAGTTTAAAAAGGCGATTTTACATCTAATTATTGATTGAAATTCAACATTGCATATTATGTTCAAAGTTTGAGATTGTTTGAAGATTAGGGGTATACTAATTGTTGTCTTATCTTTTGATTGTAGTTATGTTTGGAAGAAGCAAGAAAGCAAAGACCTCCGGCCAAGGCTCGTCTTCGGGAGCCGGTTCAGGCTCGGGGGAATATCAAAGGCGTTGGGAGCAGTTAAGTAATGTTCAAGAAGGTGATGGGCAACTTATTCGACAGGATTGGGATTGGGAGGAGGCCAAGAATAGTCAGTCGCCTCGGTTTGGAAAGTCGAAAAGTTGAAGGCTCTTTCCCGATACCGAAACAAGAGATTGGAAGCGAAGATGTGGAAGATAAAGATGGTTACGGGTGTTTCAAAACCCGTACCCGAGAGGGCCGTATGTGAGCGTACGGTATATGTCACACCCCGAAATATCAGAGCATTGGCGTGACTGGACTGGTATCTTCATTGCACAGCGGAAGCAAATAAGCTAAGTCTTTTAGAAAATGAACGCCACTAAGTACTCGACTCCAGATGGTTGTCCTATTCCAACCGTGCCATAACTTTGAAAAGCAACCTGAGAAAGAAACATGCGAAAAATCAACATAAAGTTGAGCGTGTTCATAGTTTGTTTGTAAAAGATTTGAAATAAATCTTTTTGAATAACCGGTTTTTGAAGTATTGTTGAGAAAACGAATTTAAAATCATTTTCTTGTCAAGTTATACAGAAACTTTGTATGAAAACATGGTATGTATCTTGTATAATTCAAGTATTTCTGTATGTATCATGTATTCTTGTATAAATCACGTATTCTTGTATGTATCATGTTTTCTTATATAAATCAAGTATTCTGTATGTATCTTGTTGTTAATGGGTTGCAAGGCCATTAACATGTGACACGACATAGGAAGTCACCAAACCATAGGCATTTTTCTATAGTCGATTCACGACTGAGACACAAAAACACTACTTGGTTCTAGTTTTCACCAAGAGTGGGGCTGCCCTGACACCCGTTAGATCTAACCTTTTGTTCTGCGGTCTAAGTATGTACACGATTAATGGTGCTTACGGTACCCTATTCGTGACACTATTTCTCGTATCATTCCTCAAACGCATCATACTTGGTACTGGTTATCACCAAGAGTGCTTCTTGTTTATGTATTCATCATATCAAGTATCAATTTTTCAGTTCTTGTATTCTTTATGTCAAGTATCAATTCTCATGTGTTTGTATACCCTTGTATTTGTATTTTCTCGTCGTTTAGAAAACTAGAATTCGTGTGTAAACGCTTGTTTGAAAAACCGGTATAAAACATAAGCTTTTCGTAAACCATTTGTGTCAGATAAATCTTGCTTGTAAAATGGTTTATAAATATGTAATTCTTGTATGCTTTGCAAAAAGTGCATGTCTTTCCACCCCGAAAACATTTAGAAAAATGTAAAATCGTAAAAAGGTGGGGTTATGAACTCACCTGAATAGCCTTGTGCAAAGCTAGCTAATTACGACTTCGTGATGTGGTTTCCAAGACTTGACTCGCTAGCGTGCATTCTACAATATTCCTAACACGGAATATCTTATAAGTTTCTAAATAATGCGGTAACTAAACTACGTGTTACCGAGCTCTACCGAATCGTTAATCGAACGGTTCAATGGTAAGTAGTTAACTTATCAGAAATGATAGGTCATATTTGATAAGTGTCGTTTATTGTCGATAAAACCACTAAGTCTTGAAAAGACTTGATTCTCGAGAGATTTAAAAATAAATAAATATTTATATATAAAATATATAAATACTTCGTTGTAATTGCGTTAGCCGTCTCGAGTAGTCGTACGAAAATAATATATAATAACTTGTATTATATATATCACGTCTTGTGTATATTTGCCAAAAATATACGTATATGCCGTTTCGGCGTTTGTAATAAATATGAAAAGTTATATTTATTTTGCGAAAGCATCATCGAGTTGTTTGAAGTTTGAAATAAATATAAAACTATATTTATTTTTATAAGGGAATTCGTGTGGTATAAATATAAAAACTATATTTATTTTTATAAAATGAATTCGTCGAATTTCCAAAGTTCAAAACAACTATATTTGTCGTTGTAAATATTTTCCGAATCGTTGTTTTTGTAAGTTGTAAGTTGTTGTCGAAGGAAACTTTATATTTGTATCTCGTATAAGTCGCTTTATAACAATAGTTGTCGTTTTACAAGAAAAGCACGTTTTTATAATAAAACTCGTTTTATTTTACGGGTTTTCTCGAAAAATGGGCAGAGTTTCCTCTGTTTTTGGACGGCCCGACAACTAAAGTGTCGTTATTTTAACAAGATTCAATCAATGATTCAATAATCTTTATGCATAGCCAATTTATATAAACGAAGTAATAACTAAAACCAAGTTAATATTACGAATAATTCATCGTTATGTTCGGTTCGAGCTCGTTTTCACGTGACATAAGTTATAAAAACAACGAAATAATTCGCGCCGTAAAACCTTTACCAATCCTTGCGTCGTGTTGTTGACTGTGTTGACTAAGTCAACCGGGTTGACCGAGTTGACTCGCGGAGTTGACTGGGTTGACTCAGTTTGACTGAGTCGACCCGATCCGCTTCATAAGCTGCTTCGAACCGTCCGACCCGAACCGCCTGACCCGAACCGTCTGAGTTGACTCGGTTGACTGAGTCAACCAAAACCGAAACTGAATCGGAAACCCGAAACCGAGAGACTCGAAGCTGAACCGTCTTCAAACCTGAAGTTAAAGTCCGAGCCAAACGTGAAAACAACCGGATAACATCATCATCATCATCTTTGGACATCAGATTAAGAAGAAATAAAACCAAAAAGAAAGAAATCGAAGAGGGATTACCGGAGAATTTGTCGGATAATGATAAGAACCGCCGGTCCAAGTTACAGACCGCCGGACCGAGACACGAACCACTGGTCCGTGAGACAAACCGTCGGACTGAGATGTCGACTGCCGGTCCGAGACGCAGATTGCCGATCTGAGTCTCCGACCTCCGCCGCCTGACTCCGTCGCCACCACCGCCGTCTCTCACCACCACAACCACTTCTCTCTCTCTCTCTCATCTCCTCCCTTCTGTTTCTCTCTCTTTGTCTTCGTCGCCACACCACCACCGGACTGTGGTGGTGGTGGTGGTCGTTCCTGTTGTACGAAGGAGGGGGGCTGCTTGTCGGGTGCGATCGGGGAAGAAAGGGGGACCGAGAGGGGAGTGGAGATCGAATGGGTTGGGTTGGGTCTTGTTTGGAGGAGTTGATTCCTCTGTGTTTGTTTTTGTAATTGAGAGAGAGAGGGTATGTTATGTTTGTGTGTGTATGAAATATCGAGAGAGGTCAGACTATAAGTCTGTGTGTATTTAACTCTTGCACAATCAAGAGAACAAATGGCCGCTTTTATACACATGTATGATGGGTATTGTTTAGTGGTTAAGATCATTATTTTGCAGCAATTTATTGTCCATGAGTTTTTATGTTCCAAACTTTAGAGACCAAGAATCTTTTAGAGATTTTGTAAAGATTTTTTAGAGATGAAATTTTGCAATCTTTTGTAGGAATTTGGCAATATTCTGTACAGATCTTATAAGATCTAATATATTAGGTGTAGGTTTAGGCTTGTGGGTTTTGGGCTTAGGCCCAGGGCCCACAATCCCATCTCGTGTGTAAATGGTCCGTAATTCCTACGAGACCCGATATCGCGACCCATACTCCACAAGCACAAAATATTCGTGTAACATCCATATTTGGCGGTGTCGTCAGTATTTCGTACGGTTTCAGTCCGTTGTCATTTGATGTTTCACAGATTCCACGCGAATCTTCATACGTGTACTGTATAGCTGAACAAACGTTCCTGGCCACTCCAAGGGCCTGGTTAAGTTAATTAGCGTCGTAAACACTATTTATTATCGCGTAATCACCTGTCAATCGCGTAATTAAGGGCGTAAATTACCGGTTGTCACATTCTCCCCCTGTTAATAAAATTTCGTTCTCGAAATTTAGACTACGTTAACTCCTTAGAGTTACGTTATGCGTAGAAAATACGAATAGTACCAAAGTGAACGATCATGAAGTCGAATCAAGACTTAATCGAATGATGTGAATTCAAGGACGTATCATAAGATGCAAATGAATTCTAGAAATGATTGCATCCAATAAATGAATTTATATTTCAACAAGCTCAATTGTAATAGTTTGCATGAAACGCTCGATCATGATCAGCCCAAGCTGCAAGTTCTACCGACGCCACAAGGTGTCGTAGTGAATGAAACAATTCAAATATAGCGGTGATCGAACAAGTATCACCTGTGTTTTGCATAAAACGCTCAATCATGATTAGCCCAAGCTACAAGTTTATACTGACACCACAAGGTGTCAAAATCAAACAACGACTTATTGGAGTCGTAGACCAAACAAATCTACTACGACTCAGAACAATGAAACGCTTGTTAAAACGAATTCGAATATGATGTTTTCAATACATCATATGGTGTCTTGAATTGAATGTGTGTAATGAACAAGTACAAACAATTGAATTTGACTTCGGCGTAAGCCGACAATAATTACATATATCGACAAGAAAACTTTCGGCATGGTCACATCGAAAAACCATGTATGTAACTTGAAAAGAAAGGGATTTCAAGAAAATGTGTTGACTTGATTACAAAGAAGCCAACAATTTCAATAATGCGAGTCATTCGAATCACAAACGAAATAATATTTGAACTTTGATGAAACGCTTTATTCGAAACAAAGCCACATGCTTAACAAACGATGCATGCGTAACATATGAATTTTCAAGAAACGAAGCAAATGAGTATTCGCAATCCTGAAAGAAATGGTCCTGACACAATGACCATTAAGAGGAGTAGAGATACGAAAATCTACTCAGTAAATGTGAAAGTTGAAATTTCAAAAAAAGAAATTTAAGGACTTTACCTGGGGTTGCATGTGATAACCGTTTGTTAGGTGACATTACCATAGAATGTCGAATATAGCGTACTCGTCGTTAACTGAAATAGGGGGAATACGGTGACTTGCGTCTTTTCCTTAGCATGACTCGTGTCGTTTGCAGGACCGCGCGCCAACTGCCGCTTCCTGATCGATAGTCGCATGTGACGTACTTCAACCTCCGTTGATGTATAGCTTAAGTCTCACGTATACCTGTGCGCTAGCGTTTCGTTTCGTTTCGCGTAGAATGTGATGCACTCCGACATCTGTTGACGTAAAATTTGAGTTCTATGTATTCTCGTGCACTAGCGTTTCGTTATGCGTAGGCTGCCTGCTCGGGAAGTTAAAACATCATAGACAATATGTATAATTGTGTGTGCCCGAATTAATATTTGCAGTTCCTACGTGATGACCTTTAATGAACTTCAAAATGAGTTTCTGAAGGTCTTAAATGCATGTTTCCTAAACTCTCAGAGTTTTGTGCACTGTATGTATTTGTTTTGTGTATCGTGTATAAAACACCACAATAGCGTATGTTTGGAAACATAATTTTGACTGTTTGTTTTTTCGGCAACGGTTGGAGACCATATTCGATTACTATGCGTTCTGTATGTATTCAGGTTTTAATATTCTAAGTTCCCAGAGGAAAGTGAGGTTAGAGCCTAGGTATCTTTACAGAAAACCCTATTCGCTGTAACCTATAGCTCTGATACCAATCTGTCACACCCCGAAATATCAGAGCATTGGCGTGACTGGACTGGTATCTTCATTGCACAGCGGAAGCAAATAAGTTAAGTCTTTTAGAAAATGAACGCCATTAAGTACTCGACTCCAGATGGTTCTCCTATTCCAACCGTACCATAACTTTGAAAAGCAACCTGAGAAAGAAACATGCGAAAAATCAACATAAAGTTGAGCGTGTTCATAGTTTGTTTGTAAAAGATTTGAAATAAATCTTTTTGAATAACCGGTTTTTGAAGTATTGTTGAGAAAACGAATTTAAAATCATTTTCTTGTCAAGTTATACAGAAACTTTGTATGAAAACATGGTATGTATCTTGTATAATTCAAGTATTTCTGTATGTATCATGTATTCTTGTATAAATCACGTATTCTTGTATGTATCATGTTTTCTTATATAAATCAAGTATTCTGTATGTATCTTGTTGTTAATGGGTTGCAAGGCCATTAACATGTGACACGACATAGGAAGTCACCAAACCATAGGCATTTTTCTATAGTCGATTCACGACTGAGACACAAAAACACTACTTGGTTCTAGTTGTCACCAAGAGTGGGGCTGCCCTGACACCCGTTAGATCTAACCTTTTGTTCTGCGGTCTAAGTATGTACACGATTAATGGTACTTATGGTACCCTATTCGTGACACTATTTCTCGTATCATTCCTCAAACGCATCATACTTGGTACTGGTTATCACCAAGAGTGCTTCTTGTTTATGTATTCATCATATCAAGTATCAATTTTTCAGTTCTTGTATTCTTTATGTCAAGTATCAATTCTCATGTGTTTGTATACTCTTGTATTTGTATTTTCTCGTAGTTTAGAAAACTAGAATTCGTGTGTAAACGCTTGTTTGAAAAACCGGTATAAAACATAAGCTTTTCGTAAACCATTTGTGTCAGATAAATCTTGCTTGTAAAATGGTTTATAAATATGTAATTCTTGTATGCTTTGCAAAAAGTGCATGTCTTTCCACCCCGAAAACATTTAGAAAAATGTAAAATCGTAAAAAGGTGGGGTTATGAACTCACCTGAATAGCCTTGTGCAAAGCTAGCTAATTACGACTTCGTGATGTGGTTTCCAAGACTTGACTCGCTAGCGTGCATTCTACAATATTCCTAACAAGGAATATCTTATAAGTTTCTAAATAATGCGGTAACTAAACTACGTGTTACCGAGCTCTACCGAATCGTTAATCGAACGGTTCAATGGTAGGTAGTTAACTTATCAGAAATGATAGGTCATATTTGATAAGTGTTGTTTATTGTCGATAAAACCACTAAGTCTTGAAAAGACTTGATTCTCGAGAGATTTAAAAATAAATAAATATTTATATATAAAATATATAAATACTTCGTTGTAATTGCGTTAGCCGTCTCGAGTAGTCGTACGAAAATAATATATAATAACTTGTATTATATATATCACGTCTTGTGTAATAACTTGTATTATATATATCACGTCTTGTGTATATTTGCCAAAAATATACGTATATGCCGTTTCATCGTTTGTAATAAATATGAAAAGTTATATTTATTTTGCGAAAGCATCATCGAGTTGTTTGAAGTTTGAAATAAATATAAAACTATATTTATTTTTATAAGGGAATTCTTGTGGTATAAATATAAAAACTATATTTATTTTTATAAAATGAATTCGTCGAATTTCCAAAGTTCAAAACAACTATATTTGTCGTTGTAAATATTTTCCGAATCGTTGTTTTTGTAAGTTGTAAGTTGTTGTCGAAGGAAACTTTATATTTGTATCTCGTATAAGTCGCTTTATAACAATAGTTGTCGTTTTACAAGAAAAGCACGTTTTTATAATAAAACTCGTTTTATTTTACGGGTTTTCTCGAAAAACGGGCAGAGTTTCCTCTGTTTTTGGACGGCCCGACAACTAAAGTGTCGTTATTTTAACAAGATTCAATCAATGATTCAATATCTTTATGCATAGCCAATTTATATAAACGAAGTAATAACTAAAACCAAGTTAATATTACGAATAATTCATCGTTCTGTTCGGTTCGAGCTCGTTTTCACGTGACATAAGTTATAAAAACAACGAAATAATTCACGCCGTAAAACCTTTACCAATCCTTGCGTCGGGTTGTTGACTGTGTTGACTGAGTCAACCGAGTTGACCGAGTTGACTTACGGAGTTGACTGGGTTGACTCAGTTTGACTGAGTCGACCCGATCCGCTTCATAAGCTGCTTCGAACCGTCCGACCCGAACCTCCTGACCCGAACCGTCTTAGTTGACTGAGTTGACTCGGTTGACCGAGTCAACCGAAACCGAAACCGAAACTGAATCGGAAACCCGAAACCGAGAGACTCGAAGCTGAACCGTCTTCAAACCTGAAGTTAAAGTCCGAGCCAAACGTAAAATCAACCGAATAACATCATCATCATCATCATCTTTGGACATCAGATTAAGAAGAAATAAAACCAAAAAGAAAGAAATCGGAGAGGGATTACCGGAGAATTTGTCGGATAATGATAAGAACCGCCGGTCCAAGTTACAGACCGCCGGGCCGAGACACGAACCACCGGTCCGTGAGACAAACCGTCGGACTGAGATGTCGACTGCCGGTCCGAGATGTCTACCACTGGTCCGAGACGCAGATTGCCGATCTGAGTCTCCGACCTCCGCCGCCTGACTCCGTCGCCACCACCGCCGTCTCTCACCACCACAACCACTTCTCTCTCTCTCCTCTCCTCCCTTCTGTTTCTCTCTCTTTGTCTTCGTCGCCACACCACCACCGGACTGTGGTGGTGGTGGTGGTCGTTCCTGTTGTACGAAGGAGGGGGGCTGCTTGTCGGGTGCGATCGGGGAAGAAAGGGGGACCGAGAGGGGAGTGGAGATCGAATGGGTTGGGCTGGGTCTTGTTTGGAGGAGTTGATTCCTCTGTGTTTGTTTTTGTAATTGAGAGAGAGAGAGGGTATGTTATGTTTGTGTGTGTATGAAATATCGAGAGAGGTCGGACTATAAGTCTGTGTGTATTTAACTCTTGCACAATCAAGAGAACAAATGGCACCTTTTATACACATGTATGATGGGTATTGTTTAGTGGTTAAGATCATTATTTTGCAGCAATTTATTGTCCATGAGTTTTTATGTTCCAAACTTTAGAGACCAAGAATCTTTTAGAGATTTTGTAAAGATTTTTCAGAGATGAAATTTTGCAATCTTTTGTAGGAATTTGGCAATATTATGTACAGATCTTATAAGATCTAATATATTAGGTGTAGGTTTAGGCTTGTGGGTTTTGGGCTTGGGCCCAGGGCCCACAATCCCATCTCGTGTGTAAATAGCCCGTAATTCCTACGAGACCCGATATCGCGACCCATACTCCATAAGCACAAAATATTCGTGTAACATCCATATTTGGCGGTGTTGTCAGTATTTCGTACGGTTTCAGTCCGTTGTCATTTGATGTTTCGCAGATTCCACGCGAATCTTCATACGTGTACTGTATAGCTGAACAAACGTTCCTGGGCACTCCAAGGGCCTGGTTAAGTTAATTAGTGTCGTAAACACTATTTATTATCGCGTAATCACCTGTCAATCGCGTAATTAAGGGCGTAAATTACCGGTTGTCACAGTAGATGTCGAGGAGTTCCGAAAGATCGGCATAGTTCAAAAGTTCGAAAAGATTGGATGGGAGCGAGTGATTGACTGGTGCGAGGATATTACTACCCAGGTATATTTGGGGGCTGTTTGTGAATGGCTATCTACTCTCCGTTTCGAACATTCTGATAGGCCGACTCATAGGTGGCAGTTAATCGGCAACATTGGCAAAAACCAAATGATCATGTCATTCGAGCATATTAATGCTATTGCGAGATTTGACTCACTTAGGGTTGAAGCTTATGACTACTACGGGTATGATCAGTTTTTGGACAATAAAACAAACGAAGCTGATCCGCCGCAAATGCTAGCATCCGTATTGACAGGTTCTGGGGGTGCGGGGGAGTCGAGAAGCGATTTGTCTTTGATGGGAAAAATACTACAAGGCATTTCGTTAAAGAATATTATGGTGCGGTATGGGGACCGCGGTAAAGTGAAGGCACCCGACTGCCCGGTTTTGCAAGCGTTGTTGTATGGGACACCCAAGCTATCCTGGCGTCAAATTGTGATGATCAATACATGGGATACAAGGGAATCATTCAAGTGGAAGATGATCCCTTATGCAAGGTTGATTAGCGCAATGATTCTGCAGCAGAATGCATTGCCTCAGGAGTCACTATGGGTGTCTAAGCCCATCGATCAGTTCAGCTTCGCCACCATTAGACGACATTGGAAGGTAACTGTGAAAGCTTTCGGTCATCTTCACACGGTTGAAGATGAACAAGGAGATAGTTACCGATTCAATGAACATAGAGAGGGTGATGAAGAGGGTGACGGAGAAGAAGGCGATGAGGAGATGCCTGATGTTGAGGAGGAGACGGATCCTTCTGGTCCGCGGGGACCGAGCCAAAGGTATAGGAGGAAGCATCGGGAGATTTCTGCCGATGTAGCAGACTTTGTGAACCAACGGCAGATACCGTCATACCGGTTGTGGACTCGCGGGCAACAAGCGGTTTACGACAATGTATCGGCAGGTATTGGTGAGGGGAGAGAATACCATGCGAGCAGGAGAGAATGGGAAGAGGCACAAGGGGCGTACTCGCAACAGCAATGGGGTTTTCAAGCATCCTTTCGCGAAAGGGTGGAGAAACAGATGGAAGAACAACAACTGCAACAAGCGTTACAACAGTCTCAAATGGAACGCTTGTTACAGTTGCAAGAAGAAGAAAGGGCCCACAGACGGGCATGGGAGGAAGAAGAGGCTAGGCGTCACAATGCACAAATGGAATTGGAACAACGCCGATGGAGAGATTTGGCTGTCTCTAACCAAATGGCGCTTAATAACACTAAGGTACTCCACGATCAGGAGCGCCATCAGAGAGACCTTCAAGCCGGTCTCCTGTACGCCGAATACTCGGGGTGGACCGATTACCCCAATCTTCCTCATCCACTAGGCCCATCCGATCCCACCCCTCATTGGCCCGAGGCAGTCGGCTCTAGTTTCATTCCGATTCCTTACCAACCACCGCCACAAGGAGAGTCAAGCCCACCAGATAACTACAGGGATATGTTTGAGGCCCTCACTGGTTATCCGTACCAGCCGAACCCGCCAGTGAACCCTAATGAGAGATATCAGCGGTAGAGGCAAGGTATGTTTTTGTTTTTGTTGTTGTTGTATATTATTTTGTTTCCGTTATTTTTATTTCATGTTATTTATTTTCGCCTAGTTAAATGAACGTTGTGGGTGTGTTCCCTATATAACCCTCACGAGACCTCTCATCCTCCCAAGCTATTGGGGGGTTTAAAAGGGCTTGTTGCATAAGCTAAATGCAACCGTGATTCCTACGAAAGTGAGTTAGGTTTATTGTTGTTGTAAATTATTTTCCACATAAATCAAAGTGAAATAACGTATAGCTTGGTAATGTTTTCATAAAAGTGGTAGAACTAGGTAACGAACAAATTTTGATGGTTGTGAGAAGCATGCTTCTACACAAGGGTTAAGATTTGTAGGTACATTGGGTTCGTGGGACAACCGCTTTCATAAAAAGGAGAGGAGCATACGAAGAATGAGCTCAAAAAAACCAGGTGCATACGTTTCTTTTTACTTTTGATCTTTAGATTAGCAAATAAGTGGAATGTATTTTGTATATTATTTTTCCGGGGTGAAATTTTGGGGGAATTAGCCGTGTCACATCCCTTGTGCGTTTAAAACTCTAGTTCTTACACATTGAGGACAATATGTACCTCAAGTGTGGGGATGGGGGAGTAGTAAAAATTTTAGATTTTGACCCGTTCATTTAAATACTACACATTGAGGACAATGTTCACCTCAAGTGTGGGGATGGGGGAAAATTTCAAAAATTTTTCAAAAATATCTTGTTTCGAAAGCGATCTTAAAATCATAAGTAACTAAGTCAACGAGGGATGTCACAACCCATTTGGTCTATTGTCATGGTTAAGTTCGAATTAATAGCATGGCGGATATTTAGCGGGTGGTTATTTGGGAATAATCCGCCTAAGAAACTAGTCTTTTATGCATGTCACATACCATACCCTTTTAGATATGTGAGGTTTTGAGCCACTTTTATATCATAGAGTACATACCTATGTTTCTTTGTTTGAGTGGACCATTAGTCATATATTGTAGAACTTACAACTTTTGATACGTTTGAGACTATAGACCGAATACAAGCACGAGAATGATTAAGGCATTAGGTAAACCTTTTCTCTTAAAACCATTTATCTATCCTTACCCAAATAAATCCCCTAGTCGCCCATTTTGAGCCTAAACCTTTCGTTTGACCACCCTATAGCCTATAACCGTTAAACTTTTTCTTTTAAACCCGTGTGATGGAAATTCGATTATAGGAATCGTATTTGTATAGTTGTTCTTGATTGTTTGCATATTGTTAAAAAAAAATCAGAAAATATTATGAAGAAGAATGGAAAATCGTTGAAGAAAAACACAAAAAGAAGTGTTAGTAGTTGTCGAATAAAAGGGTGAAAGATTATTGCCCATAGTTGATGTTTATATTTAGTTTTGTTTAAGTTAGTGGTTTGTAATAAAAATCGAATTTTCATTGCCTTAGCCACTTTAAAATATCCTAATTCCTACCCTTAGCCTAGCCCCGTTACAACCCTCATAAAGACCTTATGACTTGTGCTTAGTGTTCGTGATCAATGGTGGAGAATGATTGAGTTGCAAGCTTATGCGGGTATGTGTTCTAATCGGTTTTGAGTGAATATTCTTTGAAGTGCTAATACATTATAAATATTAGCCAATATACAAGCCGAGTGGAGAGAACATTGTGAGGGATGTGCTTGAATTGTTGGTTTCACGGGCGGGTTAATCTTGGGTATCCATTTGTGTATGTGAAATCATATCACCGTTAAATATATTGAAAATTGTAAAGAGTTTGAACTTTAGCATGACATTGGAGCTTAACCTTCGTCTCGGGAATGGGGAGTGTATTCGTTGTTCGACCCACGTGAAAGTGAAAAACAGATTTGCTTGAGGGCAAGCAAAAGACAAGTGTGGGGATGTGATACGTGGTCAAAAACCGGAGTTCGTTTATGTCTAAGTTCATGTTTTTACTTAACTTTTTATCCCGAATAGCCTACTTGTAAAGGGTTTGTGTTTTGCAGATCTTGTGAAGTTTAAGGAGCTAATTGGGAGCTAAACGAGCCACCGGGAAGCGAAACGGGTCAACCGGGAGCACGGAACGCGAAAAACGAGAATTGAAGAATTGAGGCACCGTCGCCAACGGCCAGAGAGCCCGTCGGTGACGCCCCGTGTATATGTACGTAGCCGCAAAAGCCCGTAAGCAGCAAGATTAGCCGTCGGCAGATTTTTAGAAACCACACGCCGTCGCCGACGGGGCTTCAAGCCGTCGGCGACGGCTCACCAATCTTCAGATCGTGAATTCTTGTTTCTTTGGTGACGGGAACGAATCAAAAGGGGGTGGTTGGCTTTTATTGTGGGGGTTACACTTGTTTTGAGTTTTGAACTTGATCTTGGAGCCAAGACCAATCATCTTTCACCTACCATTCATCTACCATCATTCCTACAACCCGAATCAAGAACGATAGCAACATCATCTTCTTGAATCGAAACCCTAGTTCCATCAATCCTTCAATCCACTCAACCACTCACCATCATCACTCATCCAAAACCCTAACCTTCATCATTCACCATTCTACAAGTTCCAAGATGATTCAATTCAAGCTTCCATCATCCGTTGATCGTGCCATTTTCACCATGAGCGGCTAGTTTCTTGGAGGTTTCACCCCGGTGTAGGTTATTGTAAGTCTAGGGTTTAAACATTGTTCTTGGTTTGAGTTTGTGACAATTTGCTACTTGATTTTGAAGCTTATGACAATTGTCTTGCATTTGTATTGAATTCATAAATTGTCGAGTGAAGATTAAATTTGACTTTATGAAATGTTTATGTGCAATTATGCCTTGTCTAGGTTAGAGTTTATATGTTCTTGGTAACAAAGTGCATTGTGGTCCGTTATTTATAACGTTGATAGCTTTTGGCACCTAAGCCTCGCGACACTAAATCCGTTAATCATCTTTGCAATTGATTCAAACCTAAAACGTGTAGAAACCCTAGGAATGCAACTACCGAACCGGGTGTGAACCTTGTTTTCTTATCATTGTTCAATCAATCATTTTTAATTCTTGCAATTTGTTAATCACTAGTAGTTAATCCATTCAATCATTTTAGTAATTCTAATTCACATCTTTCAATTAAACAAAAATACAAACACATATCATAGCAAGCTTCATAAGTGTGACATCTTTTCATAATTCAATCGAATCCATTCGCAAACCACATACTCTTCGTGGTTCGACCCCTTACTACCACTAGCTATTTGTTAAGGGTAATTTGGGACTATAAATATTATCTTTGACCGGAGCACGACACTCCGATCATCGCACATATCACAATTGATGAAAGTTTAAAGGCATTACTTGAGTTAGTGTATTGCATGATGAGGGGATATGCTGAGATCGTGGGGTCCATAAGAATTTAGTGCAATATTAATATACCTTAACGTATCGGTAAGCATTTCGAAAGTTTTTAGATTGAGTTTAAGAGGACATTTATATTGTCAATCTATGTGAATCGTTTAGAACTTAAAATGTTTAAAGCTTAACGGTGCTAGTGATTTGCCTCATAAACTGATATGATCCTCTTACACAAACTCGCAAAAATATTGTTTGTAAATATTTCTTTTCTGCATTTTAATATTTTTCCTACAAGAGGTTTTAGCATAAAATTTTGAAAATATAAAAAGATTTTCGACAACTGATGTTGGAGAGCTGATTTTCAAAATTCCGAGTGCTAAACAGGATGAACAAAAGGGTTGGGAGAGTATGGTTGAAATGAGAATAAATTTTGAAATGTTTAAATGGTTCATTAATTTGAATCAAAATTTTGAATGTTTCAAATTTGAAAAGTTTATCAAATGTCAAATTTGTTTATCTTACAAGTGGTAGAGGTTTGTGCAGGTTAATGCCAGGTTTCTGATCCTGTTGCTACGGAGAGCCAGGAGATGTTTCAGATCCTGTGAAAACCTGAGCAGAGTTTAAGCCAGGATACGATCTTAAGGCGATAGCGAATTCCAGACCGCGATCCCAGCTGATTAAAAGGGGGAGTCTGATGATGTTAGAGCCATATTCAAATCCTGGAACAATACTCAAGACAAGAAGTTGCTGATGATGAAAGAGAGGAGAGAAGATTGTGTATGCTTACAATGTCAGATTCTTTGGAAGGAGCTTGAAGACTGATCAAGACTGAAGACTTGACAAACTGAAGACTCGACACTGCAGACTCGTCGACATCCAAGGGGGAGTCTGTTGGTGCATATGTCTGTCGACTTCGTCTTGTATCGAGTCTTGTAATAGGTCAGATAGATCAGGGCACGAAGTACGAGAAAATTGAGAAAACATATTAGATGGGCCATTTCGCACGAAATGGAAAGTGTCCATTTCATACGAAATGAAGATGATCCATTTCGCACGA
Source organism: Helianthus tuberosus (assembly GCA_030545235.1). Lineage (NCBI taxonomy): Eukaryota > Viridiplantae > Streptophyta > Magnoliopsida > Asterales > Asteraceae > Helianthus > Helianthus tuberosus. The sequence goes on along the minus strand of CM060429.1, from coordinate 57,573,883 downwards.
AATGGATTAATCCATTTCGTATGAAATGCCATTTCGTATGAACTGTTTCGTGCGGAATGGGCAGCCTATAAATATGTGCCTTGTGTCTTTCATTTGTATTTTTTTCTGATTCCGGCGCCGAGGTGCTGCCGAAGTGTCTCTAGCCTGTAAACAGTTGTTATATCAATAAACAAGACAGATTAAAGTGATTCTAAGTGAATAACAAGCTGAATGAAGATCAAATCATTGAATTCCGCCTCTGATTTGATCCGAGAACTCTTCTGAACGACTCGTTTGGTCGTTCACTCGAAATCACCCAAGGTTCGTCAGGCTTGGGTGGAACTCTTCAAATGAAAACCCTGACTTGCCGGAGCTCCCAAGTTGGTAATCGTGGAGCAGGAATCGGCATCTTTCTTGAGAAATTCACTTCGGTGATATTTCAAAGTTTAAAAGAATAATCAGGGACATTAAGTTGTACTTGATTTGTCTTTCCTACAAGTGTTTGTGTTGATAAAAAAATCTAAAAATGTTAAAATTTTCAAGTGGTGAAAAAGAAAACAAAGTGATGAAGTAAACCCCTAACCTACAAGTGGTTTCGACAAAACTAATTTTTCGAAAAAACCATTTTAATTAAAACAAACTTAAGTGTTTTGAAATCATAATGGGAAAATAGTTTGTTGTCAAGGGGAGTTTTGATTGTTTATGCCATGTGAATGGAGAATTGAAGCAATTCACATCATGTTGTCATTTCTGTTTATAAAGTTTGTTTTCAAATTTTCCCAGAAAATCAAAATTGAAACATATTTTGATTTTAGGGGGATTAAAAATTTTAAAAAAAATTAGAAAATTTGAAAATGCCAAAAACATTAAAAAAAAAAAAAGAAAAAAATGAGTTTTGTTGTGAATAAGAGGAAATGATAGAAAATCAGTGAACTATCACAGCACGCTAAAGAAATGAAATGTCAAATGTGATAAACGGTCTCACTAAAGATGTGACGATAGGCTCAGCTAGACTAGTAGATTTGCGATAACGATACAAACTTAATTGAAAAGGTCTAGTTCTAGTGGGAAACGCGGTTGAAAGCATAGTACTTAGTTTTATCCTTCGTAACTGTGTACCTACTCAGTAATCGCTGAATGCTAAAAGAGCATAAAATCCGGTCAGTTTGTGAAATTTCACAATTTGCTGAAAAAGTCACTGTGATTGTGCATTTCATTTTGCAAAGATTTAAACTTGTTTGATTTCTTTATTTTGTTTAAGCATTGGACATCCTCTGCGTATACGAAAGTATCGAACTGGATGTTATTGCCTAAATGTTCTGCTTTATTTTTCTTGGTGTTTCATTTAAATCTTGGATCACCTCTGCGTATATGTGAATATCGAACTGGTGGTTAAGATCTAAACATATTCAGCTTGTTTTTATTTCTTATTTTGTTTAAACATTGGACTTTCTTTGCGTATCGAAAGATCGACCTGATTGTTAATGTTTAAACATTTTGCGTTGTTTTCGCACATATCACAATTGATGAAAGTTTAAAGGCATTACTTAAGTTAGTGTATTGCATGATGAGGGGATATGCTGAGATCGTGGGGTCCATAAGAATTTAGTGCAATATTAATATACCTTAACGTATCGGTAAGCATTTCGAAAGTTTTTAGATTGAGTTTAAGAGGACATTTATATTGTCAATCTATGTGAATCGTTTAGAACTTAAAATGTTTAAAGCTTAACGGTGCTAGTGATTTGTCTCATAAACTGATATGATCCTCTTACACAAACTCGCAAAAATATTGTTTGTAAATATTTCTTTTCTGCATTTTAATATTTTTCCTACAAGAGGTTTTAGCATAAAATTTTGAAAATATAAAAAGATTTTCGACAACTGATGTTGGAGAGCTGATTTTCAAAATTCCGAGTGCTAAACAGGATGAACAAAAGGGTTGGGAGAGTATGGTTGAAATGAGAATAAATTTTGAAATGTTTAAATGGTTCATTAATTTGAATCAAAATTTTGAATGTGTCAAATTTGAAAAGTTTATCAAATGTCAAATTTGTTTATCTTACAAGTGGTAGAGGTTTGTGCAGGTTAATGCCAGGTTTCTGATCCTGTTGCTACGGAGAGCCAGGAGATGTTTCAGATCCTGTGAAAACCTGAGCAGAGTTTAAGCCAGGATACGATCTTAAGGCGATAGCGAATTCCAGACCGCGATCCCAGCTGATTAAAAGGGGGAGTCTGATGATGTTAGAGCCATATTCAAATCCTGGAACAATACTCAAGACAAGAAGTTGCTGATGATGAAAGAGAGGAGAGAAGATTGTGTATGCTTACAATGTCAGATTCTTTGGAAGGAGCTTGAAGACTGATTAAGACTTAAGACTTGACAAACTGAAGACTCGACACTGCAGACTCGTTGACATCCAAGGGGGAGTCTGTTGGTGCATATGTCTGTCGACTTCATCTTGTATCGAGTCTTGTAATAGGTCAGATAGATCAGGGCATGAAGTACGAGAAAATTGAGAAAACATATTAGATGGGACATTTCGCACGAAATGGAAAGTGTCCATTTCGTACGAAATGAAGATGATCCATTTCGCACGAAATGGATTAATCCATTTCGTACGAAATACCATTTCGTATGAACTGTTTCGTGCGGAATGGGCAGCCTATAAATATGTGCCTTGTGTCTTTCATTTGTATTTTTTTTCTGATTCCGGCGCCGAGGTGCTGCCGAAGTGTCTCTAGCCTGTAAACAGTTGTTATATCAATAAACAAGACAGATTAAAGTGATTCTAAGTGAATAACAAGCTGAATGAAGATCAAATCATTGAATTCCGCCTCTGATTTGATCCGAGAACTCTTCTGAACGACTCGTTTGGTCGTTACAACGATCCTACATATCCTTTGATCCTTATACTAATCTTGAAAAGCATGTTAAAAGGATTTTTCCGAAAATAAATACAAAACTTATTTTATAAAATGAGAAAATTGCTCACCAACATATTTGTTGATCCAAAAATATATTTTTCTAACGTGATGCAGGTAATCAAGTGTGAGTATCAAGAGAAGAGGACACGTAGGACGGGCCTTAGAAAAATAAACATAAACTTTGCCTTATGTTTTGTATTTTGAAAATTTTATGAACTATTTGAATAATTTTCTGATGTGTGACATTTTAAAATGTGAGAGGACCGTTTTGGTGCTCCGAATGCTCCGACCGGCTAGTTTGACTTCATATCTCGTGCGAAATCCGAGTACGAAGGTGACGTGCATAAGAACAAGCTAATTAAACTGGTTTCTATTGATTGTATGGAAGTACAAAACCGTGAAACCAACTGGACAGAGTTTCCCCTCTCTAGTCCACCAAAAGATACAAATGACAAGACATGACACCTATTTTTAGTTGAACCCCATCCACACTAACATGTAATCACGGATGCGCACCCTTCTGCGGATGCCTTAGCGCAGATCAACTCTAATCATGCGGATCTGCCATCTGTGCGGACCTGCAATGCGCATATGTACATTACACTTCAAACCTTGTCTTGTCTTATCCTATAAACCACGACTCGATATATTTGACACTAAACCACATGATTGACGGAAGCGATAGACATAGTGCATTCACATACTCCCCCTTGGATATGGCTGCAGTCAATCTTTGTCATAGCTAATTTTCTTCTGAGTCTTCAAAAGTCTTTGACGGATCTGAATCACAGACTTCACTTTACCTTTTGATTCATCAATTCCCCCTTTCATCAGACTCCCTCTTAGCACATTCCTCCTTACTTTGATCTTCCAGGATCACTACCTGGCTCTTTGAGAATCTGTCCATTTGACAATTTAAAAACCACTAGTGAGAATTACTTGCAATTTCAAGATCATAACTTGACTCTCCACAGATTTCATTTGACATTAAAAACTAAGCTCCCCCTATCAATTAACTTTCATTCACAAATCAATGAATATTATATTTGACTTTAAAGCATCCAACTTCATAAACCTTCACAAATAATCAAGTTCAACTTAATGACCTTGATATATCCAAATATCTATCAAGTCCAAATTAATGACCTTGGAGACAATTACAAACTACTTTTAGATTTCACATTTTCAAAAACCAAGTTTCGACTTAATGAACTTGTTATGTTCTAAGACATGTTCAGCATACTTAGATTTTGAAATTTAGCTTTCCAACATCGGTTGTCGAAACATAAAGTGAACTAAAATCTTTTTTGTATTTTACAAACTTTATGCTAAAACACACTTAAAATCTTTTTGTGATTTTATCTGTAATGAAATAAAATAGCAAAATATTTACAGACATATTTTTGTCGAGTTTGCATCAGAGGATCATATCAGTTTATGACAAATCACTAGCACCGTTGATCTATATAAACTGTATGTGACAACTGGCACAAAACCGGTAATTTCCGTACTGTTTTATTATCTGCAATTATGTGCTTAAACGTCAACATTGTCTGATTACTTGCTATACATATGAATTCATGCACGTTTTATACTACAAATATTGCTTTGTGCATTACTTTAAGCGTTGCGTCAGAAAGACTAGTAAACTCACCGGTAAGACACGCTGTGTCAGCTTTTCTGTAGAAAGCAGTCAGACAATAGAATTAGGGCCTAGGAGTATGTTCAACATCTAAAATACATTAAAACTCAAGTATGGATGCAAGGGTTAACATATAAACTTTCCGGAAGCTAAACTATGCATTAAAAGACACCCGAAACCAACCTAAAATGCTGAATTCTGCATAATTCAGCTATAAACAGCATTTTAACACTAAACTATCATGCATAATTTATTATTTAGTATCCAGAATAACTTACAAAGTTTCGGGAATTGAAACTGCCATAAAGGGTGCTTCATACTTAGTGAAATTGCGCAATTTAGCACTTTAACGAACCGTAACAAAACGAACAACCGGACATTACCCGAAACACCAAATTTTCACTAGAAGCATCGTTTTAGTGTTTCGAAGCTAGTTATAGTCACCGAACATCATAACACATCATATAAACACTAAACACCTAAATCCCTAAATATAATACTTAAAACCTAACTAGATTAAGTAACCAACATTTGAAATGAAACCATACACCCCCCCCCCCCCCATAACCGGTTGGGACATGGGTCCCACATGTTGGATTTTATTTCAATATTTTAAGTGATATGTCTTGTGATTATGAAACATAATGACCATGAAGTAAAGCACATGTTGGAAAGGAGTTTATAATAACCAATGAACCTAAACACTTAACCACTTTCATCATACAACACACCATCTCTTCCCTTCCTTTCCCTTTGGTTTCGGCTCAAACTCACCCACATACATCTATCTTTTTCACTTCATTTCCTAGCAATCCAAGGTGATTTAGAGGTGTAAGAAGCTTATCAAAGAAGGTGTGAGGTACTAGAACTTGAAGGACCTCTTTGTGGAGCTATTAACCATCACTTTTCCTCATCATCTTCATCTTTGTTTCTTCCCTAGCCTTAGAGCTAGTAGTAAGCTTCTTGATCTTGTTTTTACTTCTAATCTTAGTAGTTAAAGTATTATGTAACTTGTTAAACTCAAGAATCTCAAAGAAACATGAAGATGGTCACTAACATAAAGCTAAATAACATGAAATCCAAGTTGGTTAAGTGTATGTATGAAACTTGTTTGTGGATTTCTTATGTTTATGATGTTAGTCATCATAATAACCTTGCTAGATGATGATTAAACACATGATCTAGCAAGTATGAGGATGAATCTTGAGAAAATCATAATGATCATCCTTTATGTGGATCATGAACTTGAAAATGAAGTTGTTTTTGTGTATGATGACTATTGATACATGTTATAAGTCTTGTAAATGGATGATTTCAAAAATAATTTCTCAAGAAACCAAAGTTATTTACAAGATTTACATGATCATGGTTCTTAAAGAAGTTAAACATGTTTTTAGTGTTAAAACAAGACTAGAAAAATGTTGGAAACAAGAAGAATACAAGAAGAAACATTTTAAGAAAATCTTCATACAAGTTGTGAAGAACTAAAAATTACAAGAATGAGTTTTATAAAATATAAACCATGTTTTTAGAGGTAACTAAACCTACTAAATAACATATGAAGTTACTACAAATTTTTACAAACTAAGTTCATGTAATAGTGTAAATTTCATAATTTTGGCTCATGGTAAGTCTTGATTGAATTGTTGATGATTGGTGATGATTTTGAAAGAAAATGATATGCTTTTAAAGCATGGAAACCTCCATTTTTAAGGGGAAACTATGGCAAAATTTTTGTAGAAATTAAACACTTAAAAAAAATATTTTCGAACAAGTGTTTACAAATAATTTTTTATCATGGTTTTCATATAAAAATTTGCCATAATTTTTGTTATAAAAATTACAAAGGTTGGAGGATGATTTTTGATAAATAAAAGTGAGTAAGTATATATTTAGGAAAATATATCTAGATGTCACCATTTGTGTCCTATTTGTATATTGATTGTATTAGTTATATTATTTTAGAAACTTGAAAATAATATAACACACCTAAAATACCAAAATGTGGGATACAAAATACTACCAAAATTCCAAGAATATAAATATATAATTTATACCTGAATATTGGACAATCGGACAAACGGACACATGGACTATAAGTATATATATTCCGGAAATAAATCCATAACTTAACAAATATGACGAAAGGTATTTTTGAAATCAAGGAAATGGCAAGATATAAAGTTTTACAAGTATTACAAAATATATCATATTTTTGTCAAATAGAAAATATATTATTTTGGATGGAGAAAAAAATATATATATTTTCTTAAACAAGTTAAAATATAATATTTTGGATGAAAACTAGGAATATATATATTTTCTAAAGCTAATCTTAAAAATATATTATTTTTGAGATTTATATGGGAATATATTTATTTTTTCCAAAATAAATTTATATATATTTTTCTATAAAAACCCTCTCAAAATATGTATATTTTTAGAATATAAATTGGTGATTTTTAGTTGTCTAAAAATAATGTTCCGGAAAAATAATCACAAATTTAAGTATAAAATACTTAATGAATACAAGAAAATACGTATCCTCAAACGTATAAATACATACCAGAATACACCACCAATACTTGGCAAAGTACACAAGTATGAATATACACAAATACAAGTATACCTATGCTTGGGAAAAATATACATGTGTAGAATATATATAATAAACCAAGTTGAAAATATATTACTTTAATAATATTCCAAATAATTGGATAAATATAATTTAAGTTAAAATATTATTATTTTAACTAATAATTATACACTTTGGAATTATATAAAGTACATCAAAGATGTAACTCAAAATATACCAATGATTCCAAAATAAGTCTTAATAAACAACTAAGACTAATAGTCGTTACACGACCTAAACGTCTAATAAAACATAGTATGTGTGTAGGTAGTGATACGACACTCTAAGCAAACTTGGTGAAGTTTACGACGCAGGATACGCAAAATTGTGAGTTCATGTCCCCACTTTTAAACTTTTACTTGTTTTCTAAACTTGGGGAAAATACATGTACTATGGTATGTAGAATACAAAAACTAAGGAATGATACATAGATCACGTGACGTATAGGGTGCCATAAGCACCATTAATCAATTACATATCTAGACCGCGGAACAAAAGGTTAGATCTAATAGGTTTCAGGCAGCCACACTCTTGGCCACACTTTTACCAAGAGTGCTTTTGTGTCTCTAGTCGTGAATCGACAAGTAAAAATGCCTATGGTTTGGATGCTTCCTATGTCGTTACATATGTTAGTGGCCTCGCGAACCATTAGCGATCTCGTATTCCTTACATTTACAGAAATACTTGTTTCAATACAATAACATACCATGTTTTCTACAACGAATGCTTAAATGTTTACACAAAACTGCATGAATTCACACCAACATTATGTTGACGATTTTCCAAAACTTACATGTATTTCAGATAACTAAAGTGGATGTACGTGCGGTCTCACTCTTGCTCCAGAATATCGCTTATGTTTTTAGTCATGTTGTGTCAAGACTCCTATGCCTATTTTGTGGAATTTGGTTGTTATATCCCATCATGTGTGGGATATAAGGATCAAAACCTTGATGTTTGTCTTTGGAATAAGTTGTAAACTTTTCAAACAACTATTAGTCGTGTGATGTAAACACTTATCTTAAACTATGTTTTGAATATTTAATATTAATGGCATCATGGAGGTCGTTTTATGATCATGTAGTATGTCTACCATTCGTATGCAATGAGAACCTTTCAGGATCACACCTCATGCTTCTGCCTTAGAAAGGGGTGTGACACTGTAAGTTATAAACGATTCACTTAGATTGTCAGTATACTGATCCATTTAATTTTTCACACAAACTTCAATTGATTCGAGATACAAAATTAGTGTTTTAAGAACTAAACTTAATCGCGTGTCCCACCTCAGAATATACTCCCATATCAAGATTCCCTAGATTCAGTCTTACAGGTGAATATACCTAAATGATATATGTCTCTGGTTAGTGCGAGACCTTGAGAGCTCAGGTTAGAACTTCCATTCAGACAAAGAGATGAAGGCTCGTCTTAAGGTGTGTTCCACTTAGGAATCTTCTCAACTGCACTTGACATATATCTTTCGATATTTTCTCAATTTTATGCAGTGGGAGTTTAAGCGCAAAAGCATTATACAAGGTCTAGGCCATTGCTGACGCAAAATCAGAAGACCAAGTATAATACCCCAGATATCAATAAGTATAAAGACCTAGTATCTCAAAATCAGGCAATCTCTCAAACGAAATTTCGGAGTACTAAGTCCATATATCCGAGAGATGTTCCCCACGAATTAAGAAAGTTATTGATTTAAGTTTATATCTCGAAATCAATCTACTACTTATGTAAAAACCTATTGGCACATAATCAGAGAGACCGTTTATCACTTTTTATCTTTCCATTTCTTTAGCATGTTGTGACTGTCTTACTGGTGTACTATCATTTCTTCTTCTTACACAAAAACTCTTTTGATTTTTCATGTTTTTGAACTTTTTCAAATTTTCAAATGTTTTTGAATTTTTAATATTTTTTACTCCCCCTAAAATCCAAAACATTTTAAAGAAAATTTGACAAACCAATGTAGATAGCTTTATCTCGCCATCTGTTTCTGCTTCACATTCTCTGTTTAGTATTTTTCACCCACACCCCCATGATCCCAAAAACATTGATATTTTAACATTTTGAAACCATTTTTCAATCTTGTTTTATCATGTTTTTGTTTGTTCAGCCGTGAGGGTTTTGGCGTATTCCTTCAACCTTTTTTAGCCAAACACTCCCTGTTTTTAATCATTCCCAGTTTTCAATCACAGGAGTCCTCCTCGTGTGCCAGACTGCTCCATTGTTCATGTTGAACTTGACTTGACTTCTGGAACACCTGCACATACAATTAACTCAGTTACTTGAATAAAGCAACCCAGGTCTATTTGACCTTGGGTATTTTAACACAATACAATTCGTTCAATTTCAGAAAATCTTTTTCGTTTTTCACAAAAGCTTTTTTATTCTTGATGTCAACCTTCTTGGTTGAATCGATTTTCCTTTTCTCATACAGATGTACTTTGTTTCTTTACCACCCAAATTTGTCCTTTCGAAACATTCTTTTCATAAAATCTTGAATCATTTTGAATGTTTCTTTTTGACAAATCAACCTTTTGTTTCCAAATTTGTTTTGGTTCAAAGTTAGGTGACTTCTGTTTCACAAACTCATATTTCTTTTTATTTTTCTCAACATCAACAGGCTTCAGATTCTGTGGACATTTACGACCAATGTGTCCAACTTGTTGACATTTAAAACATGTTTTCTTTGAAACATCTTTGGGCTGTTGTTGTTGTTTCTTCTGAGCATATAATTCTTCATTGGTCTGTCGACTAAATCTGAGTTCCTTCTCTTTTTAGGAACTTGTTCCATGAACAAAGTTCGTCTTTTTTCTAAAAAATTATCTTTTCAAACATTTTCTTTTGATTTTGTTTCTTTTTATAACCCAAACCACCCTTTGTGTTTTTCTTTTTGCAACCTGGTTTGTTATAAAAAGCTTTCTTGCCCTTACCGGAAAATTTTTCACTTTCAGTTTTCTCAATTTCCACCAATTTAAAAACTTTTTCAATCTTTTCCGCAATCACATTTTGAATCGGAACCTCAACATCTGAGAACAATTTGTCAGATCCAACCATATAGTATGCCAACATTATTGGATCATCATTTGTATTTATCTCGGATTTTGAATTCTTCGGATAATTTTTATGAAAACTTTCTTCATCTTCAATCTGTGATTCAGAACTTTTGTTCTTGGTGGAATTATTATCATCTTTCAAAATGCTTTCAACAACCTTACTTACCACCTCTGATTCACCAACATCAGATTTGGTGTGAGTCACATCAATGTTTTCAGGCAATTGATCAACCATATTTATTACCTTTGCCACCTTTTCAATATCATAGAAAGTATAATTTTTCTTCAATGGTGGTGGAACTTGATGATATTCTGATCCAATTCCCTTTTTTTTCTTTTCAGAATCATTATCATCTGGTGTAATATTGAAAATACGTTTGAGAATATATGAAGAAGCATGATAACTTTGTAGTTTATTATTTTTCTTTTCCTTTTCAGCCAATTCTCGTTTTAACTCAGCAACTTCATCAATATAACTATTTAATACCAAATGTTTACCTTTATACTTGGCTTCAAGAAATTTTGTAGTTTCAGAATATTTTAAAACTTTTCCTTCAAGACGTTTTATTTGACTTTTCAAGTTTTCATATGCTTCTTTTATTTTATGATGTGAGTATTTTATCCCATCATATTCTTTTTGCAACTCTCGAATGATATTCTCTTTTTGAAAGCATTCGTTCCAATTTGCTGAACACTTTTGCTTTAAAATTTTATTTTCTTTTTCAAAATCATTGCATTTCAGTGTCAGCTCCTCTTCTTTTTGTTTCAAAATCTTTTCATTTTCAAACATTTCCTTACTTTTTTCTTTGAATAAATTCTCAATTTTAGTAAATTCAATGTTTCTGGATTTTAAATTTTCATCCTTCTCAGTACAGGCACTGCATGTTTCCATGCATTTCCTGCACTACACTTCATTTTTATTATCAGATTTTTCACCAATTTCATCATTTTTACCCATTGATTTAACCTGGTTTGATGACTCGGTAGATTCAGTTTGAGTTTCTACTTCTGTTTGTTGTGCCATTATAGTTTTGTCATAGTTTTCTTCTGATTCTCAGCCATATTTTCTTGATTCTCATCAATAGTTTCTTCCACTCTCTTCTTCGCCAATTCTTTTTCCTTTTTCTTCTTTGCATAATATTCTGCAACAGTAGGAATAGTAGCAACCAGTGCATCAAAATCTACTGTCTTGGGATCTGTTGCAGGATTCCCTTTAGGATCCAAGTAGCATTTCCTCTGCTCATCCCATCTTTTGGCCCCCTTTTCCTCTTTAAAGACTTCGTACATTGCATCCAGACTCCTACGCGCAATGCGTTCTTCTCGACTCCATCTCACCTCAGAAACTAACGCAACTTTCTCATTCGAAATGTATTTGTTCCAATTGAAGCCCTCATCCTCCTAAGTCACCACCAACACTTGTTTTTTCTCTTTTGAAGAGCCTTCATCGGTTTGTGACCGATTGATCCTTGGCGGTTTTTCTTTGTTACGATGATAAATTGCTTTCTGATAGTAATCATCATGGAAAGGATTAACGCTTTCATCCACACCCTGGTTTGAACATTCTCTCTTGAAGTGTCCTTTTTGTTTGCATTTGAAACATGTAACTTTGGATTTGTCAAATCCAAGTTTCGTTATAGGACCTCAAAGACACTGTCTACCAGTAATCTCCATGAATCTCTGAGCTCTTCTAGTTACACTCACCATGCACCATCTTATATCAATCAACTCCAACTCCTATGGATCAATTTGACCGTAGTCTTCTTTGGTGATGTTGGGGTTTCCGATTTTCCCCGCAACGAGACTTTCATACAATTCTAAAATTGATGCTAAGAATAACATTTGTTGTTTTGCTGCATCAGCACTCATGCTCTGTGCACTGTTTAAATTTACAACAATGTTGCATTATATCACATTTGAATTGGAATTGTTTTTATTCTGATGATTGTTTGAATAACCAATGCCACTACTCGATGAACCACTATATGATGAACTGCCTTTTGATGATCCACTCGAGTTTTCTGCACTGAATGCAGTCCCAATTTTTGGCGATTAGTTGTTAGATAATAAGCTCCCGCGATAATATAAATTCACATTCTGCTGATAATTTGACCTGTTCATCTTGTTTTGCTTTTGGGGTTCCAGCTCATGACCTTCCAATTTTTCAATCAGCTGTTCTAAGTTCATCTCAATAAACTTTGCATAGTGTTTAAGAATCATGATATATGTTTTCCAATCATATTCATGGGGTAACACCTCAATGAGTTTGTCGATGATTTCTTCTTTGTCCTTTTGATATCAAACCTTTCTAGCTCAAATTTCAGATGATAGAAATGATCTATAAGTTGTCGGACATTTTCACCTTTCAGACAATCGAACAAATCAAACTATTTCTTTAACAGTGACTTTTTGTTCTTTATCATCTCTTCTCCGCCTTCGTATTTGTTTTGCAACGCCTTCCATATAGATTTTGAATATTTATCATGTTGAAGTAGAGAAAGAATATCATCTCTAACTGATTGTTGTAACAGTGTAATCATTTTTTGTTCGTTAGAGAAATCCTTTTTTATCGTCTTCACCATATTCTTCAATTTGTATTACTTCTACCTTATCAGTTTTTGGAATTTGATATCCAAATGTTAACATCTTCCAACTTTCAAAAGCATAAGCTTTAATCCAACTTTCAAATCTATCTTTCCACCTATTATAATCCTCCATGTTCATAAGTTTGGGTGGTTTTTGATAGGTTCCGTAAGCATTATCAATGTTTAAACTTTCTGATATGACATTCGAAACAGTCTTTGGAGCAGATGTTGCTGAAGTTATGAAAGCATCATAGAACTCATTGTAGAATTCCGGCTCCATGATCACCAACTGTGAAGTAATCGAGAATTACCTGCAAAAATCAACACACGTTCAAACAACGTTGAAAATATGAAATGAATCACGTTCGTGCGAAGGGGTGAAATCAGGTTCATGCGAACTGGAATTTTCAGATCCGTGCGAACCAGACTTGTCTTGATTCATGCGAATTGGACACAACAGATTCGTGCGAAGGCGTTGTGACAACTTCAAACGAATACGCAACCTCAAGTTACGTTTTTCATGGGTTTTCCAAGAATTTTTGGTGAATTCGTTCGAATTTTGATCTGATTCTTTCAAGGATCGATTAAAATGTGATTTCGCACAACATATCCAAAAATCAGTTAATTTTGTCCATGAATTCGACGTTAATTTTGCGTTTTAAGTTTGAAGAAGATGTGTAGAAGAAGAATGAGTAGAAAAATGATGAATTCAGATCATTTTGACTCCGATTTGGATCTGATTTGCTTGAATCTTGTGTCTTCATTCCACGAAACCGGTCTCCAAGCTCTGATACCACTTGTGAGGACTGTTTCGGTGCTCCGAATGCTCCGGCCTGCTAATTTGACTTCGTATCTCGTGCGGAATCCGAGTACGAAGGTGACGTGCACAAGAACAAGCTAATTAAACTGGTTTCTATTGATCGTATGAAAGTATAAAACCGTGAAACCAACTTGACAGAGTTTCCCCTCTCTAGTCCACTAAAAGATACAAATGACAAGACATGACACCTGTTTATAGTTGAACCCCATCCGCACTAACATGTAATCATGGATGCGCACCCTTCTGCGGATGCCTTAGCGCGGATCAGCTCTAATCGTGCGGATCTGCCATCCGCGCGAACCTGCAATGCGCATATGTACACTACGCTTCAAACCTTGTTTTGTCTTATCCTATAAACTACGACTCGATACATTTGACACTAAACCACATAATTAACGGAAGCGATAGACATAGTGCATTCACAAAATGGTTGTGTTTTAAATATTGAAATGGTTGATAGTGTCATTAGCCATGAACAATCATCATGCCCCGTACTAATCCGATACGGATCGGGTGTGACAAACGCGTATATCATCACACGTATAATTCAAAATTCTAGATATATATTACACAAACGCCAAATAATGATAATGTATGCTTTCATATATAATATTGCATGTGAATCTATGGGAAACATTATATCTCGCACTAATTATCTTAACATCTAAATATATTTAAATTTAAACTATCTTATAAATGATTACAAATTTAGACACGTGTTACCATCATATTTAGGGTATGTTTGGCAAAAGTAGCCGGTGGCTGGTGGCTGGAAGCTGGTAGTTAGTGGCTGTAAGCTGGAAGCTGTAAGTTGGTAGCTTTAGCTGTAGCTGGTAGCTAATAGTTGTAGCTTTTTAGATATATTTGTTTTTTGGCAGAGTAGCTGGAGCTTTTAATAAAATGTATAAAATGACCAAAATGAGCATAGCTAAAAATTTAAAAAATTTGTGCACTAAAATTTTCATTATTTTTAGAGGTTAAAATATTCATTTTTCCCTAAAAGCTTGTAGCTCCTTCTAAACCCTACTAGTATGAGCGTTCAACAAAAAGCTTCAAGCTCCTAACCTAAAACCTTCAAGCTCCTTCAACCAAACAAGGCTTTTTATTAAGTAGAAGTTTTTTCTTAAAAGCTTAAAGGTAGAAACTCCTAGAAGCTCCTAAAAGCTTCTTGCCAAACATACCCTTAACCTCACAAATGTTTTCCCGCTTAAATCCTTGTTTTATAAAATATACTATTAAATAACTTATTTAAGAAATATACTATTAACTATCAATTTATGATATTTTTATTTACAATTTCCTATATACATACATTTCCAAGATGGGGGAATAGTGCCAGGCAGCTGTCTGGCACTCCCCCATTGGATCAACAATTTTATTATTTTATATTCATTTTAAAATTACGTTTTTGCTCCTGTTTAAAACTACTGTTTTGCCCCTAGCTCAAAATAAAATTACGCTTTTATCCCCATCTCAAAATTATGGTTTTACCCTCACCTCAAAATTACGCTTTTGCCAGGCACCCCCCCCCCCCCATTGGACCAACCAGTTTATTATATCCATTTTAAAATTACGTTTTTACCCCCAACTCAAAATAAAATTACGCTTTTGTCCCCAGCTCAAATTTACGATTTTTCCCTCGATTCAAAATAAAATTGTGGTTTTGCCCTCAGCTCATAATTACCTTTTCGCCCCCCAGTTCAAAATAAAATTTTGTTTTTGCCCCCAGCTAAAAATTACGATTTTCCCCTCTGTTAAAAAATGTGATTTTTCCCCGTTTAAAAAATTATGATTTCACCCTCAGTTCAAAATTACGTTTTCCCCAGTTCAAAATAAAATTATGCTTTTGCTCCCAACTCAAAATTACGATTTTGCCCTCTGTTCAAAATAAAATTGTGGTTTTGCGACCAGCTTAAAATTACGATTGTGCCCTTAGTTCAAATTTATATTACGCTGTTAACCCAAGTTCAAAATTATGAATTTGCCCCTGTGAAAATTTTAAATTTTGCCCCGGGTTCAAATTTACAGTACTGCCATCACTTTAGCTTTTGGCAAATTACGATTTTACCCCAGTCAAAAAATACAACTTTCCCTCAGTTAAAAATTATTGTTTTAGTTTTTTTATCAAAACTATAAAAGTGTTTTGTTTTAATTGGTTGACTCGATTTAATTGTTTTTCGTGTCAATGAGCTGCCTAACACTCGCTCATTATTCGGCCATCGCCCCGCAACGCGGGCGGGGCATCCACTAGTTAGGGATATGATAAGTTAATTCTATTTTTGAAAGTTGTTTTTATTTAACCAAATATATTGTTTTCATATTGTTGTTCAATTTAAATTAACAATAACAATTAACTTTTTTTTTGAATAAAGAATGATTATAGAAGATTTTCTAAACGTATTTTTATTAATAACTAGTAGATGTAACCGCTGCGTTGCGGCGCGAAACGAATTGACATTTATAGATCGTCATGGATGAACCACGACCGAACCATCTTAAACTGTAACACTTCTATTGTAAGGTAATTTAACTTTTGATATTGTTTGTCGATATTCTATTTTACACGGTACGACACTGACCACATTATACATTACAAAGTCCCAACACTTTCATTTGAAGATACGTATAAAGTTCAGTTAACTTTAACGTACACAACTTTTTTAATTGATTTAGACTACTGTGTGTTCCATGATCTTGTAAAAAAAGTGTTTTTTATGACGATGGTATAATTTATTTTACAACACATATCACCTATAAAAAGCAGATGGGTTAAGTTTTTTGTTTTCTATTTTAGTTATGTTTATTATTGATTACACCACCTTTAAAATATGTGTTCTGTAAAAAAAACCATAAACCCATATCCAAAACTCAAGCAATTGGATTCAAGATTTAAAAACTCTATTTTAGAATTTAGAATCTCATTTATTTAACCATCATATCAAGAAGAACCAAAATTTGATTTTAACCTACCTAAGTAACAAAGTCAAGTGTAAACGATAAGCATGTAAATTAAGAATCAAAAAGCAAAAATATACATCTAGTCCAGAGGCGGACCTACCTCTTTGGTAGGGGTAACCCCCGCTACCCCTTGGTCGGAAAAAATTTGGAAAACTTAGTGTAAATTTTGGAAAAATTTGACGTTTTTTCGATTTCGTTACGGCTTATTTATAACACGTTACCCCTTGGTTGGAATCCTAGATCCGCCACTGATCTAGTCATCAGACTAATTAATCCATATAAATTCAAGAAAAGCTAAAAGTTACAATCATTGTGGCAAGAGTTTAATTAAAAACACCAAAAAGAGGAATTCAACTTTGACCCTCCCAGCAAGAAAATGAGAAGGGTACAACTAAAAAACAAACCAAAAATCCAAACTACAACAACCTACAACCGCAGCGACAAACTAAGATTTTTGTTGATCAATATGGCCGGAAAGCATCATCACCGGCTACAATCAACAACAAAGAGATACCAAAAACCGTCATAAATAGCACCCGCATTAGTCGTACGTTGGCTCAAAACCAACACCCGATGGATTAACCGATAGCAACAACACAGTGTCATTAACAGCGGAATCTGATGTTTCACACAGAGTTTGTAAATCCAAACCAAAACCACACTAACTCCGACACACAATTGTGTAGAAAACCATCGTACAACACAAAAGGCACACCAAAGGTAACACATTTTTCTCCAGCACGAAATCCAAACCCAGTAAAACAACTAACCTCGTTATCAACCGTGAAATTACTGTTCCCAACCATCACAGATTAATAGATTTGTTACTAATCAGTTACATATACATAAATAAACATCGACTTCATCACCACCAGCGTATTGCTACACCCACCGCCACTACACCGACGTCATCAAAACTGGCCAACGGCTTATGACTCTGTAGCAAACATATACCGTCGTACAAAGAAGTAGTACAATGGGTACACCGAAGCCGGAAAAGACGACGAGATGAGCGCCATAAGCCGGATACACCCACCGCCACCACACCGACTTCATCAACGCCGGTAACCAAAAAACCCAGCGGACAAAGAGCATCGGTGAGCGGAGGAGATGGGCGTTGAATGGCGGGACGACGAGATGAGCTCCATAGGCCGGAGACACCCACCGCCACCACACCGACTTCATCAACGCCGGTAACCAAAAAACCCAGCGGACAAAGAACATCGGTGTGCGGCGGAGATGGGCGTTGAATGGCGGCGAGTTGTTTAGAGAGAGAAGCAGAGAATTTGAGCCTTTGAGGGTTCTCTCTGTAGAGAGAGAAACATATTCTCAGATGGTCAAGTGAAAGAGAGAGAGTACAACTTTGCTTTTAAGCCCAAAATCAAAACCACACCGCCTCTAGCCACCGTTAAAGTTCAGACAAAGTTGATTGAAATTGATCGATGAATTCATCAGATTGTTCATATGATGAGGAGATGAAGGGGAAAATTAGAAAGGCTAAGTGATAACGTGGTACCATTGAAACAATTGTGATGATGAATCATTCAACTCTCTAACTATCATATATTAATTAGTATCGAATCTTTACTATTTTTATATACGTAAACTTTTATATTATTATTAAATATTATGTTCAAATTCAACAATATGAATATTAATTAAATAGAAAGATTTTATTAATATGGAGCCGAAGGTATCACTGAAAGCAGCCTCTTTATTTCTTTAGGGTAGAGGTAAGGTTGTCTAAATCTTACTCTCCTCAGACTCTACCTTAGTTTTGCTTTTGATGAGATTTATTGAGTATGATAATGATAATGATAAGTTAGCTACAATTTATTTTTTTCTTGATATTTGTTATTTAATATATTTGTTTTGAATACTATGACCACAAATTACATTGACATTAATTTATTTCCGTATATATATTTTAATTAGAATTTCAGATCATTTAATTAACATTCCGTTAACTTTTATCTTTAAAAACCGAATTTTTAAGGATTTGATTTTCCAGGCCTCAATATATATTATTCAATCA
This sequence comes from Helianthus tuberosus, assembly GCA_030545235.1. Taxonomy (NCBI): domain Eukaryota; kingdom Viridiplantae; phylum Streptophyta; class Magnoliopsida; order Asterales; family Asteraceae; genus Helianthus; species Helianthus tuberosus. Next base: position 57,555,239 of record CM060429.1, on the reverse strand, counting down.
ATCATAAAAACATCACAAATAGCGCTTGTTGTGGCTGCTGAAAATTATGTGAAAGTTTATCATGCAATTGTATGTTTTTGTGACTAGTAAACTTAAGAGAAAGTTGATGATACAGATTCTCTAATCAATGAATCAAATGTTTTCATATTTATAAACTTGGTAAACATCACATATTTTGATCATACACGATGCAATTTATATGGACATTTAGAAAAAGTCTCAGTAATATCATTTATAATTCTTAAACTTTCATTACGAACTATTTGATTTGATTTGATTTTTTCTTTATTCAACGCGTGTAAGAGACGAGGTTATAACCTAGTGTTTTATATAACAAAAATCAAGGCACCTTATAACTGAAGGTAGCAAAATGAGTTCCTCTTGTTTTGTAGTCTCCTTGTATTCTAGGTAGTGTGAAATTTTGTCACGTTGGTGAGTTGAAGGTTTGAATAGGTGAATCCAAAAAAGAGTTATGTATTTATTTATGTTAAAATAATCAATCCTCCACTTAAAATAAAAGTTGTGTTAATATTATGTTTTGGGTCGATTCATTTAATGTCCATCTACAAATATAGGTAAAACGTTATGATTTGGTAAAACTTTAAACAAGTAATCATGTCTGAAAAGAACCTTTTATTTTAATTGTTTTTTCTTATCTATCTTTCCAAATTAACAAGTTGAGATTAGAGGAACCAAAGTCATTAGAGGGAAAATTTTAAAAAAATGGTATCAAACTTTAAATTGTTAACACTTTTAATAGCATCCTCTAAAATGCAAACATGCACTTTTTTAGAAAAAAAGAGAAGCTTAAACTTAAATGGGTTATCGGGTCAATATGTTTATTAATCAAGTTATGTTCGAGATAACCCATTAATTAAACAAGTTGTTTTCAAGTTGACGTGTTTAATAAATATGTTACACTAGCCACCCAATAGGATGATTTTTTTTTTCGATACGGATCGCATTAGAAATTCATGCCAGTGATTCTAGGCATTAATTTAACTTTCATGCTCGTTACTGTGAACAAAATAACTTGTACATATATTCAAAACGTGTATTGTAAGCCTCATGTTAACATAGACATGAGGACTGTTATGTCTTCTTTTCTTTCTCTTGTTTTTTTACTTTTCGCGTTTGAGCGACTTGTTTAAGCTTTGATAATAAAGTTGCCCTTAAAAAAACATATATTCAAAATGTATTGTTCATTTTAATCCTCAAAAATAAAATATAACCCTCAAGAGACATACTGACAAGTGGATTGTTGAAAAATGATATCCACCTTAAAAAGCTCAAATGATTATATATTTATTATCCTTCTGTTTTTAGAAAATATATACCTCTTTTGTTTTTATTGCCTACAATTTGGTGATAAAAGGACATTTAGAAGCATTTAATTCTTTGAATATTAGTTTAAAAACCAACCAAAGTGGTCAACACATGTGAAATTCTTCAACCTTAAATTCAGGATGCTAATTGTCCACTAACTCCAGAAATCATCCTCATTTTCAGGCCACCCCTTGTCTCATTAAGCCTCATACATATTCTTCATTCCACATTCTTCATTTTTCTCAAACTAAAATGGATTGTGCTTCACTTCCTTCCTTCTACCTTAGTGCACCCACAAGCCCCAGCTGGCGAACCCCGGAAACCGTTCAATTCTACAGCGTGCGTTCGAGCCCATTGCATCAAACCGAATCAGACTTGTTTGGTTACGAGTCTGGTGCTGATAAGCCCAATGATGATTTCGAGTTCGAGTTCAAGAGTGGTCAGATTTTAGCTAATGGATGGGACCAAGAGGACCAGAAGTATAGGCTACCGGCTCGAGCAAATTCATTTTCGACCATCACGTTTGCAGATGAACTCTTTGGTAACGGTCAGGTTTTGCCTTTGAAACCCCCTCCACGGCTGCAGAGCTCGGTCCCCACCTCGCCAAGGTCATTTAACTCGCGGGTCAGGAGCCCCTTTGGCCAGCCGTGCACGTGGAATGATGATTTTGATCCTTTCAAGATTGCATTAGAAAAGGTCACTGAGGAAGCAGAAGGAAGGGTGAGTGTCCATAGACGGTCTAGTTCATATTCACCGTTTAGGGCTCGTAGTATTTCTCGCAGGGTCAACTGCACCGAAGACTCTGACCAAGGTGAAGAAAAAGAACCAACGGTAACCGCGATGGTGGAGCGCAAAGGATCGATGTATTCAAGATGGGTCCGGAGTCAAACCATGGTCAAGAAAAGGTCAGACTGGAGTATGCGACAAAACCCGACTACCCGGACCATGATCAAAAGGTTATGCATGGGCAGTAAAGAGCCCGTGAAGCCCATTAAGCCGAATGAAACAACCTCTAGAGGATCAAAGATGCAGAAACTTAAGTCGGTTTTACTTCGGTATGCATCTTTAAAGAAGGAAAACAGTGAAGGAAAGCAAACAAGAGACATAGTGGCAATATCGAAAATAAGTTATATCAAACGACTGAGCCACTCGCTCAAGACAAACCCGTGGAGAAGAGATTCGATAGAGCCCAAAACGTCAATTGTAAAACACGACAAGAAACTGCCTCGATGCTTCGTCTATGCTCAGGGTAGTCCCATATTGTTGTAGTTTACTTGAATTTAAATACAATGATTCTTTCAGTTATGCTGACGAATTAATTCTCGCCACATCTGCACCATGTAACCCACCACATCTGTAAGACAAATTTCAGTTCATCCAATGTTTCTAAAGTTGCAACTGTTTTTACAGGTAAAGCAGAACATTTTATACCTAAAATATAAACAGTATCACCCTGATTACAAACGATGTCAGGGGTGTTTAATGGGTCATGTTCGCGGGTTGACGAGTCAAACACGACTCGACCCGAAAATCATGTCAATGAACTTGAAAACGACAAACGTATTCGAAGAGTGACGACGTAAAACAATTTTTTTTTAATTTATAAAAATAAACCATTTAACCAGCAAACCCGCCAGGTCGACCCGAACACCATCTGTTTAGCTAAACGTGTTCGCTGATTCGACTGGGAACCCACCCGAACCTCTTTAGAATAAATCCAAACCCGTGAATTTCGTGTCAGAAATTCGTACCCCTTTGTCATGTACCAACTTCTTTTTGTCAACAAACGGGAAAAAAAGAATCTCATTCATTCAAAGTCAAAAGCCAAGATCAGTACAATTACACGATATATTTTCCATTTGAATGATTGAATCATATATGGCCATTCTAAATCTTCAACTAGCCATTAAAAATATATATATGTATATATATAATCCTAAAAGAACGGGCGGAAGTCATGTAAAAGAGAACACAATATTCTATTTCCTATTAACGACTGGTAAACTATTAGTTCATAGAGTTGACTGTTGAGTTGACCTCTATTATTCCAAGATTTCAGCAGGCCAAAATTGTTGCCACATGGATATCTCATCTTTGTGATATAGTTTTCGGATTCCGCCATAAAATCCATCGGCTTCATTTCCTTCCTCACGATGGAATTTCCTGTTGATCATCGTATGCCTCCATCTTGAACCGGGAGTATACTGGTTGAACTCCAGCACCACAGTATCTATCAACGGAAGGATATTCATATTAAATAAAATAAAAAGTCACAATATTAATCGCAGCTTCACATCTGAGATCTAAAGGGAACACTAGTCTTTTCGATTGCGATTGGCATACACAATGGTCCATACTCAATTGACACAGCAAGATGCAATGTTTCAAAATGATTATGACAAACTTATAGCCATACATCTTACGGGACCATTTAAATATAGAAAAAGGGGGCATAGAAAGACGACATCAGCATACTAACCGTAGATTCATAGATTTTAATAAAGATACGGGCCTTCTAGAAGCCACGCAAAGAAGCATAAATATTAATTACGAACACTTCGTTCCAACACTTAGGTTCACATATGTTTATATGTATTTTAATGGAACAATAGATCAGATTTGACCATTGACAATTATTCTAATTATATTTCTATATATTGTTGTACGCGTAAGCTAGACTGGACTCACCACTTTCATGGCAATGGCAGTAACTGATATTACCATCACATGCTTCTAAGTGGCCAACAACACCATACCACCAACCTGCAAGAACACAATTTAAAAAAAATCTTTTTATATCAACCACAACGATAGGATAGACATGAAAAAAAAAAATCTTTTTACGCAACTTTTTTTGCCAATCTGTGAATTGTTGGCCATCCTAGGATAAAGGAAACCTTTTAAAAGTAAAGTGGTTTGAATTATTGGTGATGTTCAAATAAGAAAACTTTAGAACAAGACAAGAAGAAATGGATTCCATATTAAGTTATTTGCAGCCAACTAAACATGAGAATGCGTCATGTTGTAAAGGGCATTTGTTTTTTCCACTAATTATAATAAAAAAGTTTCCATACCATGTTAGATGATCTCATCCTTCTCGACAAGAAATCGACTAGAGGTGGCAAGTTGGACCTCGTTTACTTTTAAAAGGGTTAATTCGGGTTGTGAGTTGTGACTTTTTGTTTATCTAAAAAGGACCAAAAGGGCCCATCTAAAAAATATTTAGTGGAAGTTGCCCAAATCCATTATTGATGCATACAACTTCCCTAAACCATTACAGATTTATATGTTTGTTGTAATAATAATATTATTATTATTATTATTATTATTATTATTATTATTATTAATTTAAGATGTTGAAACTTGAATTCAGGATGAAGAACTGACCGTATGGAAATTGTTTGTTCCTCCTCCATTGAATCTCAATGTGATCTTTTGGGCGTAAATCATTCAAACAGTCTGAAACATGTAGATCATGAGGTGATGTCTCAACGGGTGGGGCCCGTAGCCTATCCCAACTCACCCCAATTTCTATTGCTGCTGCCCTCCTGCCGTGAGGCGGATATCTGTGTCACAAATAAAACCTTAAAGATCACAAAAACTTCTAAAAAGGTTAAATTACTTTCGGAAATCATCATAAACTCATACCTAGCCTGGAATGTATCGGTGTGAGAATCATAGCTAAGATCAGCATCGTAGCAAGACAACATGAATCCAACATGCCCATTCTGTAAAAACCAAGTAAATTTTACGACAAAATGACCCAATAAATATCACGCAAAATGTAACGAATTCACTTCTTGAGTTATGAACAATAGTCAAGAAACCATGATACCTCACGGTTGAAAACCTGAGCCGGGAACCAAAACTTTCCAGTCTCAAGAGCTCGATAGCAAGACACAATTGAATCAACCGACGGCTGAGATGAACTCTCCATCTTATTAGCATCATCATCAGCGTAACTAGTGGAGTTGGGTCCATGTCTAATGAACATAACAGGCGGCCAGAGTTTACACAGATAACCCATTAAAAGCCCTCTTCCTTTATCACCAGAAAGAAAGTAATTTGATTCCTTTTTAGTGGCAATTTGCAACTGCCATTCTTTAACAGCAGCATGACCGATAATCCTACCCCATCTTTTCTTCATATGGTTTTCCCACAGATGATCACTTAAACACATGTCCTTTAAATAAGTACAAACACAAGCCATATTACAAAGGCCAGCAGGCTCAAGCCTTTCAAGAATGCATTCCAGTGCTAAATTAGGCAAATCCAACACAGACATCCCCTCCTCAATCATCATACTTTGATTCTTCTTTGAGGTTGAAAGAGTGCTAGTGCTATTATTAACCTTTTTAGCAGCCTTTGGTGACAAAACATTGAAGAGGGTGTTCTTGAAAAGCTTAGCAAAAGGGAACAAGATTGAGAAATCTTTCCAAAAATAGAAAGAGAGTAACCTCATCTCAGAAGCCCATGGTGGAAGTGGCTTTATGGGTAAAGAGTATCTAAAAAACAGGATGAAGGAGAAGCAAGTAACAAAGATTAAAAGCATTTTCAAAAGGCAAGAAAAAAAAAATTCTTATCTTTCTGATGCTAGAATCCCAATTTCTTCCATTTTAAAGATTGTTTCTTTCTCATCAGACAAAACCCACCATGGGCCTCCTCGCCACATTGGATAAATCCTCTAAAACCAAAACAAGATCTCTTGGTTTCCCTTCTTCAATGCTTCAATGGAGTTGTGATAATAATAGTGTTAAGACCAATAAGAGAATGAGAGAGATAGATTCAGATCTAACATGAGTGTTCTGGCAGCAACACTAGTGGGCATGTGGATCAGATTAGATTCTCAAGAAATCATTGCAGCTGAAATGGTACCAACCCGAAATGAAAGGATAATAATAATAACGTGGACCAAATAAAGAATTATGTTGAATCTTGATGAGGTTTGCAATGGGGTTTGATTTGATTGCTGGTTCAAATACAAAAGAATTATTTGAGTGGGGAATTTTAACAAACAGGTTGTGGGCAAGAAAGAAGGAAATGAGGATGAGAAGAAGGGATTGGATACGTGTGCGTGCGTGCGGCGGCTGCTGCTTCTTCTTTTAAGAAGATGGATTTGTGTGGATATGATTTTGGTTCTCTCTCTCCTACGCCATTGCTTTGCTTAGCTTGATAGGATGTGGATGAGAGATTGATTGGACTTGGGAAGTAACTTTAATCCATTCAACTGTTTCTCACCTACTAAGATTAAGATCTGGATATGAGATTAGTTAAAAATAAAATAAAATAAAATAAAATATTAGGTGATATCCATTACATTAGCCGAACTTGTTTACACACATCAAAATCCAATAGATTAATATACGATTATTGTTGTGTAAATATAACTAATCGTGTGTTGAAATTATTAAAAACTAGAAGTTATTGAAATTATAGAAATTGAATGCAGACTCATCTCTCTTGTATCAAGAGAAGCATTCAAGTGTAGAATGAGAAGATCGCTCCGGTATATAGGAGGATGAACTACAATGGAGCTACTAAACCAACTCACTAACAAACTAACCGGAAGGTAACAAACTCTAACAAGCTATACGTCTACTTATATACATACACACACACACTAATACGGGCCATTTAAGCTGAGCGGGGCACATCAATATGAAGCTTGGACCTTAAAGTGTCAAAACTAGGGGTGTTCAAAAAAATCCGAATCCGAAACCGAATCCGAAATATCCGAAAACTCGTATCCGAAATATCCGAAATTTCGGATATCCGAAATTTCGGATATCCGAAAATCGGATAATCCGAAAATTCGGGTTCGGATTCGGATGCTAGTTTTACAGATTTTCGGATATTCGGATTATCCGAATCCGAAATCTTAAAAAATAAAAATAAAAAGATATATTTAATATATATCACAATTTTCTGTGTTCAGTAAGTAAATACACCACACCACGCAATCACGCATTTAGTTCACTCATTTCACACTTAGAGAAACCCTAGTTTCTCTTTGGATCTCAAACCAGCGCCGCTCAGCGCCTCAGCTCCCTCTTCCCGTCTTCCGGTCTTCCCTACGAGGCTACGACATCGACCTCTCCGATCGGCTCCCTCTTCCCTGCGACATCGACCTCTCCGATCCGGTGACAAATTAAAGGTTCGATTTTCTCATCTAGATCCTGTATCTAACTGTTTATTTTCGGATGTTAAGATTCGATTTTCTCATCTAGATCGTTCGATTTTCTCATGTAGATTCCATCTTCATCAGATTGTTAATTTTCGGATTGTTTGCTTTCTGTTCTGAGTTCACATCTTCATCAGATCTTCAAAAGGTAATAGGCTTTTCTACATAAAGTAAAGTCATAGCATATAAAAATCAGTAAAATCAAGGTCATTTTTAATTAGTTTGTTGATTTGGTTGTGTTATAAAGTTCATGTTTTAGTAACAATTAAGGTTTTTATTTGAGTTATAGCATTCAGTAAGTGAATAATATTGTAATAGTTGTTTTAGTAAAGTAATAGCAGATAGTAAATCTTTATAATTTGTTTGCTTCTTTGTTGTTTTTGTATTTTTATTAGTGAATGGGTATTCCAGATGAAAATGACTCAGAATGTGATCTAGTTTCGGAGAATGAGGAATTTAACCAAGAAGTGATTCTGAAAGCTTTAGTAGAAATGTTGATTGTTGATGAGTTGCCCTTTTCTTTTGTTGAGCGGGTGGGGTTTCGGGAATTTTGTAAGGTTGTTAATCCTCGTTTTATTGTACCTTCATGTGCAACCGTAACAAGAGATTGTAATGGTTATTTTATTGACGAAAGGAGACGATTGGAACAACCTACCATCATCACTGATGAAAGAGTTGATGAAACAATCGAACCGGTTTAAGGTATTTTAATCTCTATTAAATTATGGTTACTATACAATTATTTATCAAAGAATTTATTTTATAATGTATGTTACTAAATACACAGGTAGAAGTGACCATGGAATCATGAAGATTAGTTATCGCAGAATACTATGGTTAGGTTTTAAATACTTTAACTTACATATGTATATTATTGATATACTATATATATATATATATCTAATACTATGTTATTGTGTATTTGCATAATTGTAGGTTTACAAGGGATGGATAACGGATGTTTACAACTTACAAGTGTTTATGGCCGGATTTATTGTTTATAATGTTTAAGTGTTTACGAACTACTTTTAGATTTATCTCAGAATTTGTTTTGAATGTTTGTGGTTGTTTAGACACTTTGAATTATTTTGAATGCTTGTGGTTGTTTGAAGTTTGAATGTTTATTATTTTTGATGTTAGAAAGTTGGTTGTGTCGAATACAGGTTAAGATTTAGTCTTGTGATAAAACAGATTTTTTTTTGTTTTGTTTCTAAATTCGGATATCCGTTTGGATATCCGAACCCGAATCCGAAATTTTGGATATCCGAAAATCGGGTATCCGAAATTTCGGATTCGGGTTCGGATGTCAATATTTCAGTATCCGAAATTTCGGATATCCGATTTTCGGATATCCGATTTTCGGATATCTGAAAACCGGATTATCCGATCTTGAACACCCCTAGTCAAAACGAACTGAAGATAACACTTTGGTTAAATGATCTGCAACCTAAGTGTAGTCAGTACATATCGAACACATAAGGTCCAAGTTAACACCATGTCTCAAATAAAGTGCAAGTCAATCTCAAAATGTTTCGTACGCTAATAAAACATTGGTTGACTACAAGATAAGTAGCTCTAATGTTGTCACACCAAAGAGTAGCAGTATGAGCAAGAGAACAGACTCACAGTACTCAACTTCAGCAGTAGTATGAGCAAGAGCACGGTGCTCAACTTTTGTACTAGATTGAGCAACAGTGTGTTGTTTCTTAGAGCTCCAACTAATGACGTTGGGCCCAAGAAAAACATAGTAACTAGTAGTCAAACGCCGATCATCCATGCATCCAACCTAATCAGCATCAGAATAAGCATACAAGTTAAGACAATCAGACCGACGAATACGTAACCCATGAGATATGTTATAGCCTAAGGTACCGTAAAATACGTTTGACCGCAACCCAGTGTTGATCGGTAGGTGTATGGAGAATCTAAGACACATTCCTGACCGCATAAGCAATCTCTGCACGATCAAGACAAGATACTGTAAAGCTCCAATTGTGCTTCGATATAAAGTAGGGTCAGGCATGGGAACTCCATAATGACAAGAAAGTTATCAACCAGAAGAAATTGGTGTAGATAAGGGTCGATGATGTATTTCAAACACATCTTGATTTCTAATGTAATTTGTATAAGATTTTGATAGTTTTCAAGGTGTTTTTAGTCGTATATAACTTATACTTAATAACTATGGTGTTTTGTAGGTGAAAGGATTCAAACGGAGCTTAAACAGACTAATAAGATGAAGAAACGAGCATACGAATGAAACATGGTGATAAAAATCAATTTTCTAAGTGAATTGCCCCTAGGCGTATCACGACCGAGTCCCCATGTTCTCTCATGACTCGCCTGGGGAAATTAGAACTACGAATAGACGATTATGCCCCTCAACAATTCCATAAATTACATCATTATGCCACCGCCAAAATTCTTTGGGATTTTATAGAGTCGTGCGTCGCGACCCGGTCCCTTGTCCCTATCACGACTCACCTAGCGAGTTTAAGTCGGCTAAAGTATTTGGTTTCATATAAAACACATGTATTAAACCTATTTGAGATGATTTTTGATACGTACAATCAAAATTACCATCTAGAAGCAACAAAAGGCTATTCAAGGGACATATTTAAGGTGTTGAAGTGAAGAGGAAGCTTGGAATCGAAGATATTAGCTTAAAGATAGGTGCTTTCGATTAGAGAACTTTTTATTGTTTTAGTTTGATATAACTTAAATATTTGACAATGTTTTCTGGATTCGTTTGCTTTAAACTTATATGTGTTTTGCTATTGAACATGATTAGCTAAGCTTTTTCTTAGCTACCTAGGCGTATGGAGGATTGTTGATTCGTTACCTGCTTTTCGGTTTTGGTTTAATTATGATTTGGCTTAACGTTTTGGTAAAGAGTAATTCTAATTCAGGTTTTAATGTTTATGCATGCCTTGTACTGATTAATAATCAATTATTCATTCCATGCGCGTCTTATTGAATATCTTTTAGTTATAGATACGTATTAGGTTACATTATGTGTTTTTGTGACTAGTTTATGGTTTTCTAACATCGAATCCCATAGGAACTTTGATTGAGAGTTTAGAGGTACTTAGTGTTCTACCAAGTCTAGAGACTAAGAGGTAATAGATTGTCGGGTAGTCTTTGTCATTGGGTGGTTTCGGAGTTAATTGAACGAGAATGAGTTATCCTTTATTGTCTTTTGATCATTACTATCCCGCATTAGAAACCTGTTAGATTTACTACCCCTTATATCCCTTACACTTTCTGGATATATTGTTTCTGGTAGGACCGAGAGGATCTCCAGATTTAGGGTACCATTGATTTAGCTTAGAGAGACCGGGGGGTGATCTGAACCCTAGACCGGTGAGTTCACATACTTCCTTAGATTCTATATTGTGTCCTATTTGGAGAATGATCTGCCAGCCAGTTCAGGTCTATATTAGTGTATCTTAAGATCCGGGTAGCCAAATCCAATTATCCAATCCCATGAGCTGTATCGAGTTAACATGATTCTTGCCTAAGTAGCTACTTTCTCATCATCTAATTTCTCTTATATTCATTATCTATTTGCCCGCTTTCGTGATTCGTATTAGTAGTTGAAAAATACAAACCATTCACTAAAGATTACTAGACTAGGACTCTATAGAGGTTTAGTATCGAGAGTCGCGCCCTTGTGTCCTTGGATTGATACTCGGTCTTACCGACTTGACTACATAAAGACCGATACACTTGTTGATTTTATGCAACCAAGTTAGTCTGATTATTTAATCTGGTGTTTTCAAAATTAATTAAACATTTTACACATCAGTCGACCACTCAGCAAGACTAGTACATTGTAACAAATCAAGCAAGTAGCGTTGCTAAGATAGATGTAAAATATCCTCTTAAAACTGTCACACCCTGACTTTTGCGAAAGCGTATGATGTGTGACTTGTTCAATACCATTGCATTCAATTATAATAAACAACTATATGATCAAAATAATGTTCATCCATTCATAAAGTTTAAAATATTACAAACACCAGTCAATTAAGTTTCAAATGACACAACCTCTGATTAAGTTACAAACCAACAAAAGTGGATGACATCTAAACTTGTTATTCATATCCCGAAACAACACCAGCGCCCAAGATCCAACTTGTTTCCTGAAATACATGTAATTTTGAAAACATCAACAAAAGTTGTGCGAGCATGCGTTTTGTATAAATACTGATAAACTTGTAAACGTTTGAGAGACTCCTTTGAAAACATGTATGAAAAGCATCTATGAACAGATCAAATTAATGTTTTGCAAGGACATTAATGTATGTGAAGACATAGGGAGCACTCAATATGAGTAGACTTATACCCTCGTCGAATCCCCTCGACTGTGTCGAATTCCCCTCGACTGTGTCAAATTCACCTTGACTGTGTCAAATTCCATTGACCGTATCAAATCACCTTGAATGTGTCAAATCACCCTTGACTGTTGTCGAATCACCTCGACTGGGACACCAAAGCACTCAAAGTGGTCACATAAGGACCATGAGTGGGGCTCGGTCGTACCCGTTAGATCTAACCTTCGTCCATATTTCTTATGAGAGTTAATGGCATTTCAAATTCAATCTATGCTCACATGATCTAATAGTTCATTTCACAGCCAAATCATACCATTTAAACATTCGTAACATGTATTCCACCCCCGAGAGTTATAAAACCAGAAACAGTTAAGAGGAAAGGGGGACATGAACTCACAAGTTTGCGTCCTGCTATCTCGTATGCTCAAGGTCCTCCTATGAGTTGTACAACTACCTACACATGTGCCATGTTTTATTAGACTCTTAGGTCGTGTGACGACTCTTTGTCTTAGTTGTTCATTATGACTTGTTTTGGAAATCTTGGTGTATTCTGAGTTACATCATTGATGTATATTATAATATTCCCAAGTATATAATTATTTGTTAAAATAATAAATATTTTAACTTAAATTATATTTATTAAATTTTGGAATATAAGTTAAAATAATATATTTTAACTTGCCACATATTGTATTTGTACATGTATAACTTTCCCCAAGGATGGGTGTATTCATACTTGTGTATTTTGCCAAGTATTGGTGGCGTATTCCGGTGTGTATTTACACGTACGAGGATACGTATTCTTTTTGTGTTTATTAAGTATTCTTATACTTAATTTTTGTATTAATTTTTCCGAAATAATATTTCTAATAAAAATATATATTCTCAAAATATTATTTTAAGAAACTTACATGGAAAAATTATTTATAATTTTCCTTTGGCAAAAATAATTGTATTTTCGTTTAAACCTCAATAATAATATATTTTCACATTTAACTTAGAAAATATATATATATATATATATATATATATATATATATCTATTTTTCACCCAAAAAATAATGTATTCTATGTTTATTTAAGAAAATATATATTTTCTCCCAAAAATAATATATCTTCTAATAATTCCAAGAAAACATATATATTGTTCTTACCAAAAAATAATATATTTTCTTTTTGTTCTCTTAGTTTCCAAAATACCGTTTACCAAAATATACTTACGAATCTAATTCCGGAATATTTATTGTAAGTTATATTCCTTGTTCGGTTTCTCCAATATTTTGGGTATAATTTTTATATTTATTTCTTGGAATTTTTGGAATATTTAGTATTGTAGTTCTTGGTATTTTGGTGAGTTATATTATTTCAAGCCCTAAAATAATATAACTAGTACACATAATATACAAATAATCACACACATGGTGATATCTAAATATATATTCTCCTAAATACATATTTAGTCACTTTTATTATCAAAAACCAACCTCCAATATTTTGTATTTTTTTAACAAAAAATATGGCAAACTTTATATGAAAAATCATGGTTAAAATATACTTGTAAATATTTGTTTAAAAATATTTTCCTAAGTGTTTAATTTCTAGAAAAATTTTGCCATAGTTTCCCCTTAAAAATGGAGGTTTCCATGCTTTCAAAGCATATCATTTTCTTTTACAAGTCATCATCTATCATCAACAAATCATTCAAGACTTACCATGCGCCAAAAATATGAGATTTACACTATGACATGAACTTGAAACTTTGTAAAAATTTTTAGTAACTTACTAGTGTATTTAGTAAGCTTAGTTACCCTTTAAAGTGTGGTTATTTATTTAAAAATATCATTCTTGAAGAATTTAGATCTTCACAACTTGTAAAGTGATTTTCTAAAAAATATTTCTTCTTGAATTTTTCTTGTTAAATATATATTTTTACACTTGATTAACCACTAAAAATGTGATTAGTTTCTTTAAGAACCAAGTTTATGTAAATCTTGTATTTTAACTTAGTTTCTTGAGAAATCTATTTTTGAAATCATCATTCTACAAGTCTTATAACATGTTTCATACTTCATTTTACATTAAAACAACTTCATCTTCCAAGTTCATGTTTACATAAAGGATGATCAGTATGATTTCCTCAAGATCCATCCTTATACTTGCTAGATCATGTGTTTAATCATCTTGTAACACCTGTGTCATTTCAACCATCAAACAAATGCCAAGGATTTGAAACAATTAATTCTCTTACAACACTCCCCGACATTTCCGCCACGTTTTGTATGTTCTACGTGGTCGGGGTGTGACAGAAAAGTGGTATCAGAGCCAATGGTTATAGGGAATTAGGTTATTAGTAATGCTTTGACCTAGTCTATAACCTTCTTAGGACACTAACGCGAGTTTACTTGCGTTTAGTCATAAAACAATACCGTCACCTATCCTTAGGCGACGACCACAACAAGAACATAAATTTCAAAACCGCTTTGAAAACTAATCATCTGTTCTAGGATGATTAATTACTAGGTTTTGAACCCTCTGTTATAAGGTTTTGAACCCCTTTGAGTTTTCAAAATCTCGTCAAGGTTTTGGGCTTTAAATAATGTGAACACGTGCAAACTGGAAGGGTGAACGCCTGTATTCTGGGTTTTCTGTCTAGGCAAGCACTTCGTATACATCTCAACCAGACGCGAGACCAGTTGTGCTTACCTGGGAATTCTTGGGATGAGTGTTCACTTATAGGCGAGCATGTCTTCGCGATACATTATTTTTGACCTATTTACTTTGATTATTCACCGAGGTCGTTTGTTGCTTTGTAGTAACAAACAAATGACCACTATCCTTGCTTTCATCAAATTTGTTTCATCTCCTTCTTTTCGTCTAAATTCTCTCACTCATTTCCTTTCATGTTTCCTCTTTTAGAATGCCTCCTCGACGCGAAAACCAGATAGCGACTGCCGAGCTGGCAGAAATCATTGCGCAGCAAATGGCTGCTCAATTCCCAAACCTCTTTGCTCAATGGAATCAAGCCAACAACAACAACAATGGTCCATGCAACTTCAAGAGTTTTAACTCGGCGAAACCACTCAAGTTTAGTGGTTCTGAGGGAGCGACTGGGCTTCTTCAATGGTTCGAGAGCATTGAGAATACTTTCTGCCATGTGCAGTGCACTGACAATCGCAAGGTCGAGTTTGCTTCTAGTGTGTTCCAGAAGAGAGCCCTTACGTGGTGGAATGGGGTTATGAGAGATCGTGGTGCAGAAGTTGCTCTAGCACAGACATGGGCTGAACTCAGGGCTCTCATGATGAAGGAATTCTGTCCTCGTCAAGAGATCAGGGCTTTGGAAAGGGAATTCGACAATCTTGAGCAAGACAGCGGTGAGCATCGAGCCTACACGGACCGTTATGAGGAGTTGAGTCTGTTATGCCCAAACATGGTCACGCCTTTGGATAAGGCAATCGAAAAGTACATTGATGGCCTCCCTGACTCAATACAAGACATTTTGACTGGTAGCAACCCCACTACGGTTAGGCAGGCCATTGAGCTATCTGCAACCTTGACCGAATCTCAGATCAGGAAACGTAAGCTTTTCCGAAAGGGTGACAAGAAACCAGTCGAGGAATCGAATCCAATCGAGGAATCAAAGATCATGGATGAACAGACTGGATCCCCTAAGAGGTCAAAGAAGCGAAAGGCTTCTCAGAACTACGCTGTGGTCGCTCACAATGATCAAGCCGTCCCCAACCAACCAGCTCAACCCCCTGCCAGGAAACCCTACAACGGAACTGCACCCTTGTGCAACCAATGTGGCCTACATCATCATGTTGGTGTGAAGTGCCGCACATGCCAAGTATGCGGACTTATAGGTCATACAGCTAGGGTTTGCCCAACCACAATTACACCAAATCAAGCTGGCAACAATCCTGCTCAAGCTCGTTTTCCACCGGGATCTTGCTACAACTGTGGCGAGATGGGCCATTTTCGTAGGAATTGCCCAAGGCTTGCTAATGCAAATCCAGCGCAGGGATGAGCATATGATCAACCAGAAGACAACATCATTTAGAAATAATCACGTCTTAAGTATTATTTTCTTTTGTTGTCAAGATCCAAGAAACAGTTGTTATTGTTGTTTATAAATAAATCTTTTATTTACATTGCAATGTATTTATGTGATTGTATGTATAAACAACATATCCCTTACAATACCGACAATCAAGGAACCGCATTCCTTGAAGAGCAGACTACTCCCAAATTTCTTCCATTTTATGATCTCCTGCGTTTTTCACGAAAATCCTAAGTACTCGTTTCTTCCAAGAGAAACGAAGTACGAGGTGCCAAGTTAATTGCAATCAATAACAAGACAATAACAATTAAACAACTATGTGATTATGTGCTTATGAACATTACAAGACAAACTGTGCGGACTATGCAAGGAATTACGTAATTATGGATGCATACATAATTATGGAATTTAGTGCACAGAAACCACAGCGAGCTTTGTCATGTACCTAGAAGTTAACCCTAATCATTTCCAAATTCTGATGAAGTATCCGTTGAGGAAAAATGAACTAGCTATTCATTTTTCACTTCTGAAGAATATCCGTTGAGGATATGAATATCCGTTTATCCTTCATTTCCAATTCTGAAGAATACCCGTTGAGGAAAATGACTCCGTTTGTGCATTTTCGTTCTGAAGAGTATCCGTCGAGGGAAATGAATATCCGTTTATCCTTCATTTCCAATTCTGAAGAATAACCGTTGAGGAAAATGACTCCGTTTGTGCATTTTCGTTCTGAAGAGTATCCGTCGAGGGAAATGAATATCCGTTTATTTAATCCTTCATTTCCGAACCTGAGGAAACAACCGTTGAAAATGACTCCGTTAGTTCATTTTCGTTTCTGAAGATTTTCCGTTGAGGAAATGAATATCCGTTGTTTAATCCTTCATTTCCGAACCTGAGGAAACAACCGTTGAAAATGACTCCGTTAGTTCATTTTCGTTTCTGAAGATTATCCGTTGAGGAAATGAATATCCGTTTGTCTATCATTTTCATTTCCGTTTCTGAGGAAGCAACCGTTGAAAATGACTCTGTTTGTTCATTTTCGTTTCTGAAGATTTGTCCGTTGAGGAAATGAATATCCGTTTGTCTATCATTTTCATTTCCGTTTCTGAGGAAGCAACCGTTGAAAATGACTCTGTTTGTTCATTTTCGTTTCTGAAGATTTGTCCGTTGAGGAAATGAATATCCGTTTGTCTATCATTTTCATTTCCGTTTCTGAGGAAGCAACCGTTGAAAATGACTCTGTTTGTTCATTTTCGTTTCTGAAGATTTGTCCGTTGAGGAAATGAATATCCGTTTGTCTACCATTTTCATTTCCGTTTATGAGGAAGCAACCGTTGAAAATGACTCTGTTTGTTCATTTTCGTTTCTGAAGATTTATCCGTTGAGGAAATGAATATCCGTTTGTCTATCATTTTCATTTCCGTTTCTGAGGAAGCAACCGTTGAAAATGACTCTGTTTGTTCATTTTCGTTTCTGAAGATTTGTCCGTTGAGGAAATGAATATCCGTTTGTCTATCAATTTCATTTCCGTTTCTGAGGAAGCAACCGTTGAAAATGACTCTGTTTGTTCATTTTCGTTTCTGAAGATTTGTCCGTTGAGGAAATGAATATCCGTTTGTCTATCATTTTCATTTCCGTTTCTGAGGAAGCAACCGTTGAAAATGACTCCGTTTGTTCATTTTCGTTTCTCAGAATTGTCCGTTAAGGAAATGGATCCCCGTTTGTTTATTCCTTCATTTCCGCTTCTGAAGAATACTCGTTGAGGAAAATGACTCCGTTTGTTCATTTTCGTTCTGAAGAATGTCCGTTAAGGAAATGACAGGATTATGCTTTACATATCTCTGGTGGTTATCTGACACAAAGTCACAAATAGACTCCTACGAATTAATTTCGGGACGAAATTTCCTAAAGTAGGGGAGACTGTAACACCTGTGTCATTTCAACCATCAAACAAATGCCAAACCAATGAAATAATGTATTTCATACTTTGGACTTGTATAAATATGTGTATCTTTTGCACATATCAACTCATGGTCGATTTCAAGCTCTAAATCGCTTTCTGGAAGGTTATACACGCACTGATGCGTAAATATAACCAGTTTAATGCAACGAACACTCCGGAATAGTGAAATAGGCTTAACATACCTTAAATAACCTTTACATAACTTAGATATAAGTTTTGGAAGGTTTGGTGTGGTGAAATCAAAGTTAAATCGCTTACAGGGACTAAAGTTGACAAACTGCGAAAGTATGCCAATTTGAACTGTAACAGACATTCCGGAACATGACCATAAGTTAAACATACCATAAATATCCTTTACATAGCTTAGAAATAGGCTTTGAGGGGTTCGGTATGCTAAAATAAACTTTTGGGTCATTCAGGGACTAAAAGTGTCAGAAAGTGCACAAGTTTGCATTTTCGCGCATAACTTACGTTCTGAATACATCCGGATATCCAAAAATTTATGTAAGCACTATAATATTTTATTTTAGTGTTTGGCATAAGAGAAATCCATTCGTTTCGTCATTTGGATCGTTTTTCGTGCTTGTGCGCATTCCGTCGTAATTAAGCGAACATCGCGTTCGTACGGCCAAACGAACCATCATCCGGCATATTTTTAAGCATGTTTTATGTCCACAAAGTTTAGGCATCATTTTAGGGCCTTAAAGTTGGCTTTACGGGCCTTGGAAGTGCCGGAAATGAGCTTAAACACGTGCAGGGACCAAAACTGTAACTTCTGAAACTTATGCTGATCTGTGCAGGCCAGGCGGCCCGCCTCAGATTCTGTTAATTCCCACGCGGGCCGCGTCCGCCTTCTGGACCAGATTAAATGTTTCTAACATCAGTTTGCAGCTGTTTGATCCTCATCCACACATTCTAAAAGGCTTAGTCAGCTGAAAAGGATGGATTTTAGGCACCATAACTTTCCGACACATGTACGGTTGTGATTAAGGCACGTTTTCCATGAAACGATCCTAACGGTTACCCGAAAACTATAAATACCCCATCACCCCAACCTCATTTCTTACAAGAATTCTGATTTGAGAGCTCTAAGTTGAAACCATTGTTTCATACCTGAGTTCTTGGATCGGGATTAGCATTCGGGGACCCTTCGTAAGTATTCTTTCGTTCTTTTCCTTATTTTACTGTTTTTCGAGTCAGAAAGTCAAACTTTGTTTGACTTTCAGCGTTGACCAGTAATGGTCAATGCGAAGTTCGTTTGAACTTCGCAACGTGAGTGTAATCACGTTGGTCATAGTCCCTTGGGACTATGCCCACTGATTACCACGTTGTCTAGGGTCGTAGGGTAAGCGATCTAATGAATCGCTTATACCTCGAACCCGACCTATTTGGTCGATCATTAGGATCCGACCAAATACATTAGGTGACCCTAGTGTAGGGAATAACCTTCCAAGGTTATACCCTATGGTCACATCGATTGAGTAGTTGTATGATAGGTAGTTTATATGCCTTAGGTAAATTACCAGAATACCCTTTTCATGTATAATTGGTAATTAAGCATATGTAACCTAAACCTTTGTCACATAACGGATTATGTAACATGTTTAGGCATATAACACTTGTCATAGGACTAGTTAGACGGTCCGAACGCGTTTCACGCGAACGACGCGTTAAAGTAGCATAAGCTACCTAAACGGGTCGTAATGGGTCGAAAACACTTAGGTTAAGTTTCATTTAGTATGTAGGCTTTGTTAAACCAAATGACACGAGTCTCTACACTTGTTTGGTTTACAAACCCTAATGCTACCCGATCTTCCGATTTAGGTCCGGTTTATTAATGTAGTTACCTATAGTAGGTGCCGTTAGATATCCGCGATCTCTAGCATTGTTTGGTTGTTACTCAAGGACTACTAAGCAATCTGTTGGTGCACTACATCTGTCGACTTCGTCTTGTATCAAGTCTTTCTTTAGATAGATTAGATCAGGGCACGTAGAACGAGAGAATGAGAGAGAGTTAGCAAGATTTCGTTTGAAGGTTTGTGTATGTAAAGGATTTCGCTTGAAGCAGCTCAAGCGAAATCAACATGTTAAGATTTCGCTTGAGTCATGCTGAAGCGAAATCCCAATCTCTATATATAGGAGGTCTAGGTCAAGCGAAATCAAGGAGTAACATTTGAGAGATTTCCATACCGAGGTGCTGCCGGTGTGAGAACTGATTGTATTTGTGTTCATATCAATACAAATCAGTGTTAAAGTGAAGATTCAGCTGTGTTTAAGTCAAATACTTGTTTTCCGCACCTGTATTTGATGGAATTCCTCTGAACCGACTCGTTTAGGTCGCGAACACGATCCTTACAATTGGTATCAGAGCCAGTTGAGGAGTTCTGAAGGATTTCAGCTGGAATTGACATCATTCTCTTACTTCTACATCTTCTTTTAACAGTTCAGAAAATTTTCACGGTCAAAATCATTTCAATTTCTCACGGATTGTTGAAAAGTACTAGATAACAAACCCTTGAAAGTTTCACAGCCAAATTCAATCTAAAAGTGATCAAAATTGACATCCAAATGGATTTCGCTTGAAGAACAAAGTTTATGTTGAATGATTTCGCTTGAAACTTCAAGCGACACTTAGCTTTCGCTTCAAACAGAGTTCGTTTTCGCTTCAAGGTTTTCGCTTCAGGATTTCGCTTCAGAACGTGTTTACTTGAAAGTTTCGCTTGAACAATTTCGCTTCAAAGGTCTCGCTTCAACCAATTTGACAGATTATTTCGCTTAAAGGGTACCGCTTGAAAGATAGTATTTCGCTTGAAAGTAATTGAAACATGGATAACGATTTTCACAACGCATTTGCAACATCGCCTAGTTCATCTTCCATTGCTCAGAACATGAATTCAGAAAATGAAACAGGGACTACTCAGAAACCCCCGAAGCTAATGTGTATTGAGGAATACTATGGATGGAAAGATCGTTTCGAAAACTGGGTACAAGCAAATCATTTGAGATCATGGGAATGTATTCTGAAAAAGTATATGCTACCACGTACTGAAATGGAGACAGTAAAACAGATTTCAGAGTTTGGTAATGAAGAACGGGAAATGTATCGAGCTGAAAAAATGATGATCAGTTTGCTTCAACAAGCTATCAAAGAAGACATCTTTATACTACTTCAACATGACAAAACATCAAAGTCAATCTGGGATGCTTTGAAAGTTAAAGTTGAAGGTAGTGCAAACATGATTAAAAGCAAAAAGGCATTGCTTAAAAAGGAGTTTGACTTGTTCACAAGTTTGCCCGGAGAAGATACAAAGAAACTCATTGAACGATATTGTCACTTAGTTCGAACAATGTCAATGATGAATATTAACAAAGAAGATGAGGAATGGGTGGATAAGCTAGCGGATGCTTTACCTCAGAAAGAGTGGGGAACATATTTGATGATACTGAAAAATACCGGAGTTTATGAAGGGTTGTCAATCTCTCAGTTCATTGAAAAGATTGAAAGTCAGGATTTAGAACAGCAGAAGATCGCAAGGATGAATAATCCAAGTGGTCAACAAGATGTAAAGATGTATTACAAGGGTAGTATTCCGACTTCAGAAGCTGAGAGAAGTCCGAAAATTCAGACTGCTTATAGTGTTGGAGATTCTACAGAAAAGACTGATCAAAACTCAAACAAAAGCAACAGTGGTTTCTCATTGTATCCAAGTGTTAATCCGAAAAGCTCATCAGAAAGTTTTCAGTCTCAAAGCACAAAGATGGGAAATGGTTGTGTGATTCAATGCAACATAGCTCTAAATCTTCCAGAAGGTCAAAGTTTTTCTGAAGACATTGTGAAAGATCATATGGCATTACTTGGTTCTGTGCTTATCTCATATGAAGGTTTAGTGGCTGGTCGAATTGGAAATCCTATGCTTACCAAAGAGGATTACGACCAAATAGATGCAGAAGAAATGGAACTAATGGATATCAAATGGTGTCTTGCAAGTGTTCTTAGACGTGCTGAAAAGTTCAAGACAATTACCGGGAGAAATGATTTTCTTGATGCTTGTGTTTCTACTTTAGGTTTTGATAAATCTAAAGTTACTTGTTTCAGGTGCAGAGAAAAAGGTCATTTTAAGCGGGAGTGCAAGAACAGAGAAGTTAGTGGTGCTCAAAATCCTTTTGGAAAAGACGACTACTACCGGAAAGCCATTTATCAGCAAGTTGGTCAGACACAAGAATTACAGACGGCTCATGGTAGAAAGATTGAAGATTCAAAGAAAGGATGTTTGGTAGATTTCAATTGGAGCAACTACATTTCTTCTAACAGCACAGCATGTTTAGTGGACCAAAATGATGAACAACTACCTGAAGGATTCAACTGGGATATGTTTGTTGATGAAAAGGGGGATTTCAAAGCTTTCATTGCAAAGATTGTGAGAGAACCAGATTTGTTTGCTACTTGGATGAGATCAATTGGTGAAACAGTGAAAGATCAATCGATTACATCTGAAGAAAGTTTAGAAAGTGCTGATGATGAGTCATTAAGTACAAACGATAGTGTGCAAAATGAGGATACTTCAGAAAAAGAAGTTGTTTTTGATCAAACACCATCTGATTCTGGTATTTCAGATGCTGAGTCTGAAAAATCTGTAGAGTTTGATCAAACACCGATTGAGAGCAGCAGTGATTATGAGGAAGAAAAATATGTTAATGTTGCCAAATCTCATCTTTCTCCTGAAAGTTTTCATTTCTATTTTGCAGATCACATGGAGAAACTGAAGGAGAAACAAGCTGCAAAAGAACAACAACAAGATGAAAAGATTGAAACTGTTGTTCAAACTAAAGAAGTTAAAATTGTAGATGAAGAAATAGTGACTGAAACTATGAAGGTAACTGGTGAAGAAAAAGTAATTGAAGTGGTAAAAACAATTGAAATTGAGAAAATTGTTGAAGTTGAAAAGCCTTGCAAGAAATGTTTGGAAATTTGCAACAGTTGTGAAGAAAAAGATGTAATTCTGTTTGATAGAAAAAGACTGATAGAAAAGTTACTATCTGACATCAGCTATGTGAAAGAATCGTATAGCGTGTTGAACAGAACAGTGACAGGTCTTCAAACAACGAATTCTGAAAGAGAAAAGGCTTTAACGATGACGAATGCTACATTGATGACAAAGCAAAAGGCAATTAATCATTATATCGAAGAAAATGCTAGTCTAAAGCAAGAGTTGGAGAAAGAAAAGATCGAGAATGAAAGGATCAGAAGGTTATTACTAAGTTATTCTTGTTCTGATTATGTTATTGATCGAGTTTATCCTACTGTTGCAGGTTTTGAAGCATTTCAGGATGAGAAGCAAAAGAATGAGACTGGTAAGAAATCGACTGTTAAATACAACAAGTGTCCGCCTCCTATCTGGGAAGGGTATTCTCCTAGAAAACCAAATGAGGAGCAAGTCGAAAAAGCAGTCAATATAAAGTTAAAATCCGAGACAACTGACGTTTTACCAGATAACATTGATATCACGTTTACCTCGTCTGATACTGATCATGAGTCTGAGTTAATCAAAAAGGTGGTCGATCAGGTGTTGGATACTGAAGAGGTGTCTGAGTCAAAGTTTGAGTCTGGGAGTTCAAATTCGTCAGTCAACAGTTCAAAATCATCGGAAAAACGGTCTTACAGTAAAGAATTTTTGCTATCAAAAGCAAATTTGGATGATGAAACATTTGAAGTTGTATATACTTTAAATGATTCGGACAAATTATACTCTGACAAAGAGTTTCCGATTAGAAGTGTTCGTTTTGACATGATCAAAAAGGTTTTCAAAATGACAGAAATTAATTTTTCTGAAATTAAGGATCTAAAATTTACTGAAAAACCTAAAAAATACACTTCTAGAGTTCAACAAAGGTTAAACAAGAAAAAAGGAAAAAAGAATTACAATTCTGATTCTAGTTTTCAAAAGAAAACAAATCAAAATTGTAGTTACAAAAGGAAAGGTCTTGGTTTTACTCCACCTGAAAATCGTAAAAATGAAAAATATGTTAAAGATTTTAAATCAAAAATGACATATGTTGCAGGAAAAAGCTATGAAGAGGAGTCAAATAGCTTATCTTTGGAAAAATCAAATCAAGAGTTCCTTGCTGAAAGGAAAAGGATAGGAACTGGAGTTTTTCATCCAACTGGAGTTTTTCAAACCAGAGACACAAGAACTTGTTTTCAATGTCAAGTTGTTGGACACATTGCTCACAATTGTCCTAACAAAGTCAACAAAAAACAGGGAGTCTCTGAAAAAATTAAAGAAAAAGTGGTTGAAAAGAATGATTCACCAACTACAAACTTCAAAATTTTTGAAAATTCAAAGAATGAAGTTGGTGAAAATTCTAAAAGATTGTACAAAAAGAGTGCAAAAGACAATCAAAAATGGATTGTTAAAAAATCAGATGTACAATCTGGCGATGATTCTGATTCCACAAAATCAGAGGAGTCACAAGATGAGATCAAAGATTTGTTGAACGATGTTGATATTAAATCACCGAGTGTGGAAGAGATTAAACAAATGGTTGATAAAGTTGAAAGCTCAGATTTTGATATTGAAAAAACATTCAATGAAAATGTTAAGAAAATTTTCAAGAAAATGATTGATGGGAAAGTAAAGGGGGTTAAAGATTTTTATGCAACTAAAAAGGCAACTTACAACCCTACTGCTCAGGAATTGGAAGCCACCAAGTCAAATAAGACTTGGGTGGAAGTTTGTTTTCCTTAAAAGTCTTAGGACTTGCCGGAGATCCCAAGTTTATATCGTGGATCAGGAATCGGCATCTTTCTAATGTTTGAAGATTTTGGTTAAAAGATTTTGATAGTGTTTAAATGTTTACAGGTTGAAGGACTTCGCCGGAGCTTCCAGGTTGGTAAGTGCGAAGCAGGAATCGGCATTTTGATTGGTAAAATGGTGATGTAGACGTAACATTCCTACATGTGGTAATTCTTACATTTGGTATAGTAGGTGCATACATGAAAAAGGTTAATCACGGTCATTAAGTTGAACTTGATTGGACCATACTTACAATTGGTATTTCGAATAGACAATGTGATGAACCACACTCTCATAAAAACTTATTTTCCGGAAAAATCATTTTGATTAAAACAAACTTAAGTGTTTTGAAATCTAAATGAGAAAATAGTTTTGTGATAAGGGGGAATTCTGATTGTTTATGCCGAGTGAATGGCGATTTGATGCGATTCGATATCAGTTGTCACTTTATTGTACAGTTTATTTTCAAATTTCTTAAAATGTGTTTGCATTTTAGGGGGAGTAAAAATTTCAGAAAATTCAAAAATATTTGAAAATTTGAAAAAGTCAAAAACATGATAAAATTAAAAAAAATGAGTTTTTGTTGCATATAGAGGAAATGATAGTACATCAGTGGACTATCACAACATGCTAAAGAAATGTAAAGAAAAATGTAATAAACAATCTTACTGTGGATATGTCAGTAGGTTTTTTCACATTTAGTAAATTGTGACGAGATATAAACCTAAATTTCAAACTTGCTTGTTTTGTGGGTTAACACAAACTTGGATATATAGGTAACCCCTGAAATCTTGTTTGAAAGGTCCCTTATTCTGAGATACTAGGTCTTTATGCTCAGTGATATCTGGGGTATTATCCCGGGACTTCTGCTGAAAGAAATTTCTGACCTAGTCCCCGGAGAATACTTTACATTTGCTTGAAATATAGCTCACCCTCAGCTAAAAAATGATGAAACATTGAAAAATGTTAATCATGGCTGTTGAAACAAAAGATCCTCTAAAGGGGACACACCAAAAGTCGAAGCCGTCATCTCTCTGCGTATCGAAAGATCGACCTGAGCTCTCACGGCCCTCGTACTATAATTTATTCCCCTGACAGATATCATTTGTGGTATACTCACCTGTAAGACTGAATATTGGGATCTGGATACGGGAGTATATTCAAGTAGTGGGACACACAGATAAGTTTAAGTTGCTTAAAACATTAACAAAGTATCTCGGATCAGTTGAACTTTGTGTGAAAATTTAAGTGGACAAACATACTGACAATCTAGGTAAATTGTTTAGAACTTAATATGAAATGAAGCTTAACGGTGTTAGTGATCTGTCTCAGAAACTGATATGATCCTCTTGCACAAACTCACAAAAGTATTGTTTGTAAATATTTCTTTATTGCATTCCTTTACAATCAAAAATTACAAAAAGATTTTTAGTGTGTTTTAGCATAAATTTTAAAAAAAATTCAAAAAGATTTTCGACAACTGGTATTGGAAAGCTGATTGTCAAAATTTCAAGTGCTAAACATGATGACTTGGTTGTGAGGGGGAGTGAATCTTAAAGTGTAAAAAGGTTTGTTAAAATTCTTACAATTTGGTATTTTAAAACCTACATTTGGTTCATTATTGATTTGTGATATGAGAAAGAATTATCTGATTATATCAGATTGTTGGTGCATTTAAATTGTTAAATTTAGAAAATTTATTTCTGGGTTAAGATTGTTACAGGTGAGCCAGGTTAATTCAGTCAAAGTTTACAAAAGTCAGACTCTGATCATGAATCTAAAGTTTGCTAGTTGCTGATGCTGATGAACTTAAGGAATCAAGAGATCTGATCAAGAGAATTAGATAAAAGCCAGGAAATGATCTTGTAAACAACATTGGAGTCAGACATCGATCCTAAAGCAGATGTTGCTGAAGAACAAATGAATACCAGCAAATCGTGAGGGGGAGTCTGATAGAGCAAGGTGATTTTGGAAAAGAAGATAGAAAGAGAAAAGCCCAGAGACTGATCAAGAATGAAGATGTGAAGACACAGCATTGGTGTGATTCGATAGTCGACTCGTCAACATCTGAGGGGGAGTCTGTTGGTGCACTACATCTGTCGACTTCGTCTTGTATCAAGTCTTTCTTTAGATAGATTAGATCAGGGCACGTAGAACGAGAGAATGAGAGAGAGTTAGCAAGATTTCGTTTGAAGGTTTGTGTATGTAAAGGATTTCGCTTGAAGCAGCTCAAGCGAAATCAACATGTTAAGATTTCGCTTGAGTCATGCTGAAGCGAAATCCCAATCTCTATATATAGGAGGTCTAGGTCAAGCGAAATCAAGGAGTAACATTTGAGAGATTTCCATACCGAGGTGCTGCCGGTGTGAGAACTGATTGTATTTGTGTTCATATCAATACAAATCAGTGTTAAAGTGAAGATTCAGCTGTGTTTAAGTCAAATACTTGTTTTCCGCACCTGTATTTGATGGAATTCCTCTGAACCGACTCGTTTAGGTCGCGAACACGATCCTTACACAATCTCAGGTGAGTACATAGACCCCTCTTTTACTGTTTTCCAAACTGTTTTGGGGTGGAACACATGTGCCTACTTGTTACTTTCATGCTTTCCTGTTTTGACATCATATACTTGCTATGTTCATTAGTACATTATAGTACATGATTTCATTACATCTTATGCTAGGTGTGCTCATTGTGTGCATTACTTAGTACATTGTTTTACATTACATTTCATGCTAGGTGTGCCCATTGTGTGCATTACTTGGTACATTGTTTTACATTACATTTTGTTGCATATGCTCATCCAGTATATGAACACATTATATTACATTTTGAACCGTTAATAACTATTTGACTATGTGAACCGTTGTAATCATTTGTATCTGTGAACCGTTTGTATCTGTGAACCGTCTGTATCTGTGAACCGTTTGTATCGGTGAACCGTGTGAACCGTATTTGACCATACATAAACATTTCTACAACTGTTAAACATTACTTTGGTGTTTTGGTTTGATTAAGTGATTAAGTAACGATGCGTGTGTAATATGATACAAGCATGGTGGATACGCCGCTGGTACTTCCTATATATAAGTGTTTGTATGGTATTACATATTGTAGCGTTATTTGAATCATTTCAGTTTGAGGCATAGAACATTTTATACAAGTAACATACTTTTCACAAGACATTTATTTACAAACAACTTATCTTATACAAACTCATTTTACATGGTTATTCATTTAATCATACATTATTCACTTATTTATACATATCATCTGAACTCATTGTTTTTCAAATGATTTACAAGACAAAGCAAATTACAAGGTTCATGACTAAACATTTTCTCAAACATAAGTCGTGAAACCTATTTTCACAAAACCTATGTATCTCACAGGCATTTTTATGCTGACGTACCTATTTTCACATGTGTTTTTCAGGAGCTGTTGCATAAGATGATCAAGACACACATAGGCAGACTTGGGCTTTAGTGACAATAAAAGATGCAAGACTAGTTAATTATGTTGTATTTCTTTGATTGTTAAGACATTGTAACACCTTTAATCAATAAAACGAAACTTCAATTACCATGGATTTGAAACAATTAATTCTGTTACAACACTCCCCGACATTTCCGCCACGTTTTGTATGTTCTACGTGGTCGGGGTGTGACACATCTAGCAAGGTTATTATGATGATAAACATCATAAACATAAGAAATCAACAATCAAGTATACTACATACACTTAAAACAACTTGTTCTTCATGTATTTAAGCTTTATATTCAAGTTTATGCTTATGCTTTCTTGAGATTCTTTAGATTAACATGATACATAACACTTTAACCATCAAAATCATGAGTAAAAATAGGATCAAAGAGTCTTACTACTAGCACTAAGGCTAGGGAAGAAATCTAGTTGAACAAGATGACAAACTAGGTGGATAAAAGCTCTAGGAAGTGGTCCTTCAAGCTCCAACGCCTCCAAGCTTCCTAACTTAGCTCCTAGCACCTTGGGACCTCCTTAGGATGGTTGAGAATGGTGGAGATGTGGTGGTGGTGTGGTGGCCGTAGGTTATGGAGGAAGGGAGGAGGATCTTTGGTGTTTGATGATGAAGAATGATAAGTGAATAAAGTCTAGTGGTTTTTATATAAGTCTTCCATCATTAGAATGGCATATGGTATAATGTGTTTAGCATATTCTCAACATAATCTAATAAATTAATCAAATAAAATCTTCATGTGGGACCCATGTTGGGCCGTGAACTAGATGGGGGGGGGGGTAAAGTGTAACATTTCAATGGAAAGTTACTTGATTTAGTTAGGATTCAATGGTGCTAATTAGGTATTTTATATATTTAGTGTTTATGAGATGTAATATGATGTTCGGTGACCATAACTAGCTTCGTAACACTAAAACAACGCTTCTAGTGAAAATTTGGTATTTCGGGTAGTGTCCGGTTGTTCGGTTGGTTACCGATTCGTTAAAGTGCTAAATTGCGCAGTTTAGTGTGCTTTATGTAGTCTTCTATGACAGTTTCGATTCCTGACACTTAGGAAAGTATTTTGGACCATGAAATCACATTTCTGCATTATATTTAGATGTTAAAAGCTAAATTTTTGCTGAATTTATTTATTTTCTGCAGAATTCTGTAGTTTTAGTGTGTTTCTGGCACTTTCCGGTACCTATGTCATCACTAGGAAGGCAGTTTTGTAATCCCTACTTTCCTACACACTATACTAGTGTAACACTTGGTCCTAGGGCTCATTCTGTGTCTTAATATCATGTCTATCTGAGTACTGAACTCCCGTCAGTACTTCTAGTTTATCTAATAACTGTGCTAACTTTGTTCTATGCATTAAGTAAACCACACTGTGTTGCATGTAATAAAGATAAACAATCTTGCAACCTGAAATGCCTTTTTATGTATATGACAGTAATCAGAAATTCATTCGTCTAGTTAATTCATTCGTGCACAGTCATTAAAGCACAGGTTACTGTTTATTATTGTACGGAACACATGGAGAAATGCCAGTTGTCACAAAAACGCAGCCTGAATACCCAATAAGTAAGAAAATACCCCCAAGTCTTTGAGCACAAACTGAGAATGTAAGCTCTCAATCAATCTTGTAACAAAAATTGTGGAGCTCCTAGTGATGATAATATCATCCACATACACCAAGACATGGCATAAGATCGTGTCTCAATTGTAGACAAATAGTGAAGCATCGGATTGACACTGTGAAAAGCCATCAGCAATAAAAGAAGAAGATAGCTTGGAAAACCAAGCTCTAGGAGCATACTCTAAGCTATAAAGAAACTTCTGGAGTAGGAAAACATGAAGTGGTCCGGACAAATCAACAAAGCATGGAGGTTGTGACATGTATACAATCTCAAATATATCTCCATGCAAAAACGCATTGTTGACAACAACCTGTCGAATAGTCCAACCACGAGTGAAAGCAACAGATACTACAATCCAAATAGTGGTAGGTTTTACCATAGGATTAGAAGTGCCAGTAAAATCAATACCCTCGGATTGATGAAAGCCCTTGGCAACAAGTCATGCTCTGTATCGGCTAATAGAACCATCAAGATTATGCTCAATCCTGTAGACCCACTTTCAGCCAACAATGTTGGCATTAGTGGGTGTGGGAACCAAAACCCAGGTCATGTTTGAGTGTAATGTGGACATCTCCGAATGCATTGCATCTCACAAAACAGACCACTATTGAGCCTGACAAAAAAGTAGAAGGCTTAGTGGTGGGGGCAGTAGAAGCATAAAAAAGAACATGATCAAGAAATTGTCATGGTTGTAGAGTATGAACACGAAAACGAGTTATCATCAAATGTAAGAGAATGGGAGGATTAGGAGGGGGAGAAGATGAAGAAGAAGTAAAAGATGATGAAAAGGTATGAAGACATAATAAGCAGGAGGAGATGAAGAAGTTGAAGGAGGATGAGGCAGAAGAGGAGGAGAAGGATGAGAAGCTAGGAAACAACGAAGTAGAAGAAATGAAAAGGAGAGTGGAAATATAAGAACATGTGAGAGCGTAAGAACTCACTGGAATATCAAAATCATCTCACAAAATTGAACATGTTGAGAAGTGTAAGTGCGAGACGAGTGAGGATTATAGCAAAGATGTCCAAGATGACAAGGGACATAACCAACAAAGATACAAGGAAGAGATTTGGGTGAGAGTTTATCCGATCGAGTATTACCTAGAAACAGATAACACAAACACCCAAAAGTATGAAGAGTAGAATAATTCGTTCGAGAACCTAAAAGAACCTTATAGGGAGATTGTGAGGACCGTTTTTGTCTCGATGTATGCTCCGACCTGCTTCCTAGATCCTACTATCACATGCGGAATCCGTGTAATAGGTAGACATGACCACAAAGATACCGTGGAAAGATCTTTTCATTGAATACGAACACTTTACAGATCCTGGAAAAGATTTGACAGAGTTTCCCCAATATGTCAAAGTTATATAAAACAAGACCCCAACACTCCTATATATAGGCATCGTCCCTTCGTACGAGCCTAGGAGTGTGGATCTGTACGAATCAAACCATTAGTCCATTCGTACGAACGGACTCCATTCGTACGAACGTACTATTACATCAAAGTTCCATTTGATTCGATACGGATTACATACAATACATGATAAACTAAGACTCGACACAAGATGGAAGCTATAAACATATGCATTCACAGACTCCCCCTTGGATGTAGTTGTAGTCGTCTTCATGTATAGTCTTCATTAAGCCCATCTGCCATACTTCCTCTTTTCCTTCTTCTTCCTTTTCTCCTCTTCACGCTGTTGCTTCTGTGCTCTATACTCAAATCTCCCCTTGGTCAACCACCACTCTCTACCCACATATGTATAGTCGAAAAACTTAGTGAGTATGATCTTCTTTTTTCTCTTCTTCTCGATCGGAGTCTGATCAGTCGGAATAGACTTGTAACTAGGAAACTTGAAGCTTGCCAAGAGAGCAACTTTCTTCATCCTTTCATTCATCAATGCATCGTGCTTTTCCTTCTTCAGAAACTCTTCTCGTTCCAGATCTCGCCAGTTAGTCTTCCAGTAGTGACCAGAGTTGATTTCCTTTTCAAAACATACCCCAACTAGCTTCTAATAATGCAAGTCTTGTTCTTTATCAGCTTCATAGTACATAATCTTGTTGAAGAACAAGCACTCGATATCTTTCTTCGAACAATTCACAAGCCACATTGGGTCGAGCACACGTATCTGCCTCCAAACACAATCTTTATCTTGCAAAGCAATCACTGCTTGACATGTCATCGGATCATAAATCGACCCTTTGAATTCCTTATAGAAATCCTGCTCCATCTCCTTCAAGGTCATATTATTCATACATCTTGGTCTTTTGACATGCAACGTGATATCCTTCTCACTAGTCATCAGGTCAATCTTTATGGTATGCTTTGGGTAATGAGGCTTCCATTCAGGAAAACCTACATTTGCTTGAGAACTTATGTAATACCAAAGCTTTCTTTCATGTAATCTCACATTTGGACCCCACAAACATTGTTGGATGTTCTTTGTCTTCACCAGTTCTTCCACATCCCACCAAGGCAATGTCTTCAAATCTTTGACAAATTCGAAGTATTGAACTCCAAATTCTCTCTTGATCTCATAAACCTTTAAGTCTTCAAGATATCCCTAAGATAGAATATCTCCGAGAGATTAATCTGGATACCTCGTAAAGAATTTCAATGGTCGTTTGAACTTTCTTTCCTCAACCATTGGTTTTTGAACCATTTCTTTCTCTCTTCACAGAATTCTTCCTTTGATAATGTTCTCGGGATACCATCTGTTTTTATCTTTTCTGCAACTTTTCTCTTCAATTCATCCTCGTTGTGTGTTCTGAATAATTCAGCGAATGTAGGGAAATGTTCAGTGTCTTTGCCAGAGTAATGAATAGGCTCATCTTGATCAAACCCTGAATCGTCTTCCACGATCACATCATCGAAATTATCAGCTTCATCAACCATTTTGAAAACATAATCACTATCAGGAGCATCTTAAATATCCTTCTCAAAGTCGAAGTTGAAATTGTGATCATCTATGCCCAATGCTTCCTTCATAGTCTCCCTTGTCCAATTTTCTACCAACTCCCTTTCTTCGACATCGTGACTTAGATAAATCAGCTTGGGAGTAGAAGATAATACATTCACAGATTCATCATGTTTTGCCCCGGATGTAGATTCTCCCTGAGGATGAACATCCTCATGTTCTTCGTTCTGTGCATCATCAAGATAATTATCACACCCCAAAAACGTAGCAGCGGAAATATAAACTTAGTGGTGACGGAAGTTGGTGCCCATAAATATCTTGGTGAACGATGCATTGTTAATGTTGGACATTCAGCTTAATTATTTAAAACTTAACATTTAAAAGCACACCACAACCATAACATAGTTAAGTTGTCTTAATCCTTATGGATCTTAATACATAGGTCCTAAAAGTTTTAAAAGTTGTCCAAAACATTTATTTAAATAATACATGCATCAACAACCACAAGATACGCCAAAATTCCAGAAGCCGAACTCAAGTACCTGAAGAATACGTTAAAATCAAGGGTCAACACAAAGGAGGGTTAGTTCACATATCCAAATTAAAAACAATTTGATCCAAGGAAAACTTTCTAATTATGTGTTTATTATCAAAACATCCATATAATTTTAAGAAAGTCATTTTATTTCCTTAACAAAAATCCGAGGGTCAACCGTCGCAAGCGTTTCCCAAAAACCTTCGACCAAAAGCATCTTCCCAAGTTTACATATTAAACTGATAGCATCATATGTTCAGATTCGTAAGTTTGCTTACGAGCTATATATTAACAATGAAGGTATAATCAAAGCTAGACAATAACAGAATATCAATTCGTCGCTTGACTTGACACGAAGCTACCGGTCACGACGGGGTGGTCAACCCGATAGATCTATCAACAATTCCACGCGTGCAATACTTAGATGATTAAACGGCATTACTTGCGCATGCGCCCATAACAGGCCATCTATATTGCCTGCCTCATGAACAATATATATATATATTCTACTAGGTAAAGGTTCCTGTAAAAAAGCCCAAAAGTGTGAGAAGGATAAGAAAGAATCTACACCATTAGATCTTTGATCTAATGGTTTAGATTAATAAGGACCAAATTGTAAAATTTGTTTTATTTTTTTGGACTGAATTGAAAATTATAGGGGTAATAAAGTCTTTATATCCATTCAAAATAGGAAACTGTAATCAAAATCCCTACAATTTCGATCTCTCTCTCCAATCACACGACCAGAGCTCTCTCTCTCTCTCTCTCTACAATTTCGATCTATCTCTCTACATCGCAGTGGAGCAGCGGCGGCGAGCGGCAGCGGCGGTGGTGGTGCCGGATCGGCAGTGGTGGTGCGACGGTGGTGGTGCCGGATCGGCAGTGGTGGTGTGGCAGCGGCGATCTCTCTCTCTACATCGCATGACCAGATGATCTCTCTCTCTACACGACAGCAGCGACAGAGCGGCAGTGGTGGTGCCGGAAGTGGAGAAGATGATACAGAGGTTTAATGATTATTGAATGGTGTTATATATGTGCTGAATGGTGTTATTTTCTTTATTGAATGGTGTTATATATGTGCTGAATGGTGTTATATTCTTTACTGAATGGTGTTATATTCTTTATTGAATGGTGTTATATTCTTTACTGAATGGTGTTATATACGTGCTGAATGGTGTTATATTCTTTACGGAATGGTGTTATATTCTTTACTGAATGGTGTTATATTCTTTACAGAGGTGTAATGATTATTGAATGGTGTTATATATGTGCTGAATGGTGTTATATTCTTTACTGAATGGTGTTATATTCTTTACTGAATGGTGTTATATTCTTCACTGAATGGTGTTATATACTTTCTGAATGGTGTTATATACTTGCTGAATGGTGTTATATAATTATTGAATGGTGTTATATCTGTGCTGAATGGTGGTTGCAGTGTTATTCGTAGTCTTTTTTTAGAGATCTTTTAAAAAAATCTTGTTCCTATAATTAAGGTGGCGGTTATGGTAAGTTTTGAATTAATTGAATTAATTATAAAATTACTTGTTTACCCTTTTGAATTAATTTAGATGGAGGACACATGTCATCTCCACAATATTTCTCACCTTTCTCACACTTTTAACCTTTTTTACAATAACCTTACCCTATTCTACTAATACTGATAAATTTAATATATCGTGTTGTAAGAATTCCCCGAAGTCCCCACCGAGACATAAGCCTATATCTGATACTTATTCTCTTGAGATCAAGAAAATTCGTCCCAACTTTAGATTTAAGCATTTTTAAATCTACATGGTCGTTTTCTCCCTAACACCGTAATAATCCCCGTTTCTCCCCGAAACATATTTATTTATCTAAACCGTTTCTACCCGAAACATATTTATATCATCAAAACCATATATTTTCCACGAAAATATACACTTAATATTATCAAACGGTATGTTTTATACAAAAACATCTTTAATCCTTTTTAAGGTGTGTTCTTCCCCCAAAACATATACAAAACAGTAAAAAGAGGGGGTTAAGTGACACTCACCTTTGGGTGTGTAATTATATTAGCGCAATCCCACAATTGATCTACACATCCTAATTTCCATAGGCACGATTTAATAATCAATAATTCACAAAATACCTAGTTTCTCCAATACTTAGAATTTTTCACATACATTAAGACTTTCTCGAAAAGTCATTATTTTTTATTATGTTGGCGTAATTATATATATGAGTTCATATATATATTTTAAGAACTTTGCGACTTGAACGATTTTATTGGTGACCCTTATTATGTTATATCCGTTAACACACCCGTTTATAAGCAATATATCTACGATTTGCGCATCGTAATATATATACATAAATGTGAACATATATTTAATATCGTAATACGCGTAATCTCGTCAACTTATATACTTCATTTTTAAAGCATTTATACATGAGATAACTTATTAAGTTAACCTATGTATCAATTTTCATGCTCGACAAATAAGTTACCCATTTAACGCGACTTTACCGATATTACCGCTTTAAAACACAAGTGTACATGCATAGTCTAAATCCCCGCTATCATGCCAACACTTAACATATCATCATACACATATTCTAAATAACATAACACATTGTAACACATAAGGTTCACCCATGAACAACCCATTCTAGTGTACATTGAAAAACGCGTATTTTAGTGATTCGGTAACGTTTTTGGGCGTCAAAAGTCACGTATGACTAAACAAACACCAAAGATACTTAATATAAGTTAAAATACTTATATTTATATCAAAAATATCAGTTTACTTACAGATCTATAACAATTTTATAAAAATCCTCCGAAAAGCCGATTTTTAACCGTTTTACC
Organism: Helianthus tuberosus; assembly: GCA_030545235.1. Lineage (NCBI taxonomy): Eukaryota > Viridiplantae > Streptophyta > Magnoliopsida > Asterales > Asteraceae > Helianthus > Helianthus tuberosus. The sequence goes on along the minus strand of CM060429.1, from coordinate 57,519,155 downwards.
ATATAATTTTGCATCAAACGTTACTATAACCATCCGAAATCGTAACGACTTGATATTTTAACATAATGCATGTTATTTACTGAGTAAAATAGTGTTCATACTCATGACAACTCAGATTTCATGCAAACCACATAAATCATACAAGTTTCACCCATTTTACCACTTTTCATGCTTCATGTACCACATGCAAAGCTATATAACTTATGACAAAGTTTCCTATCATTATAACACTTCAAATAATAATATTTTTAGTGTTTATAATCTGATTTAACTCACTTTTGTCATAACATAACAAATTCATTAACTTATGATCATTTAACCATCATGCATGCTCATGTACAAGCATCTAATGCATGCATATCACAACAACTTAATGCATCTATACCCATCTTAAATTGATGTTCAAATATTCAAAGACATCTTCATCATATCATCATCATGTTAACATAAATGTATGCAACATTCTTTCATTTATATACTAACTAACAAAACCCACATGTGCATATACATATATATACATACACGACACATGCATACATACATATGTATTTCCAAAAATTTCTTTTTTTCACATAACCAACTCAAATCACAAGAACCTTTATATGACACCTTTTTGATAATACATGCATTCACTTTTCAAGAATCATGACAATCAAGAATCAATCAAAAGTCAAAACTCAAACTCTAACCCTCATACATACATACCTACGGCCACATATATACACACACTAGCCTCCATTTTTATTTGTTTAAAAACCCATTTCTTATTATTTTCAAGTTTGTGAACAATCCAAAGATTAAGAGAAACCTTCCACTATCATCAACATCACCAAGAACCAAGAACAAGATTTTTAAAGTACGTTTTATACCTTCAAGGTTTTGGTGGGTTTTTGACGAAATTTGATGATATGGAGCTTGGTTCTTCTTGAAATCACCTTTGGACCTTCAAAACCACTTGGAAACACTTTGGAATGAGCTTGGATCTTCAAGAAAAGCTTCAAAATTTGAAAATGGAGTTGTGGGAGGTGGGTTCGGCCGAGATAGAGAGAGAGAGTGAAGATTTGTATTGATTTTGATCTTGGAATTGTAATAATATGGAGTGTTGAAATAGTATTAATCATTAAGTGATGTTTCCAAGTTCAACACTTGTCAAGAGAGAGAATGTGAGGACTCCCCCTAGCCGCCACCTCTCATATACACACACATTTCTCATATATACATACACATGTATTATATATTAGGCAAAAGCAGGTATTTACTGGTCACCGGGTATTTTAACTAGCGTTTTAATCCCGTTTTATGGCATTTTAAATTATTTTTATCACTCTATAAAAATAAACTCGCCAAATTATTACTGAAATAATTATCAGTTGCCTTGACTGGCTGCGTTGACAGTAAATTGTCAGATACGCGCAGTATCGCGCGGTACGCGCTTAAACTCGAAAAATAGAGATTCTTAGCGTTTTAATTTATTTTTCCTCCCGAACATGATTAAAAATACCATTTTAATCATAACAGAATATTTTTAGGATTTTAACATTAATCGGGCAGTCACCAACGTTCGTTTCGCATTTTGTTCGTTACGCGATAAGCGTTTATCTTGTTATTGCCAACATAATTTTTAACTATGTTTGGATTTACCAACACATTAAATACCACATATAAACACCAATATCAATAAAATATAGCCTTTTATTTATCCATGACACGTGTTACACTTGTACGGTACAGCTTAAAATAGCCGGGTGTCACAGTCTCCCCCTGTTTCGGAAATTTTGTCCCCGAAATTCTATTCTAAAGGTTTCGTTTTCGCACTAGGAGGAAATAGATGAGGATAATTCTGTTGCATCTGGTCCTGTCATTCCCAGGTGAACTCGGGTCTACGTTTAGAATTCCAACGAACCTTGACCAACTTAATTCTACTCCTCCTAAGCTTCTGAATTTTCCAATCCAGAACTTCTACCGCTTCTTCGATAAATCTCAGTTTATCGTCCACTCGAAGCTCATCAGGGGGATAATCAGTGTCTGATCCGACGGACACTTTTTCAGGTTGGAAACATGAAACACGTCATGAACTCCACTTAATTCCTGTGGCAGCTTGAGCCTACACGCGACTGATCCAACTCGAGATGCGATTTCGAAAGGACCTTTATAACGCGGGCTCAACTTTCCCCCTTTCCCGAATCTCACAACACCTTTCCAAGGTGACACTTTCAGCAGCACACGATCACCAACCTGAAACTGCAACGGTTTCCTTCGGTTTTCCGCATAACTCTTTTGTCGATCCGTGGAAACTTTCAACCTTCCCTTGATCTGGAAAACCTTGTCGGTGGTTTCCTGGATAAGTTCGAGTCCGGTCAATTGCTTTTCACCCTACTTCAGCCCAACAAAGAGGTGATCGACACTTCCTTCCATACAAGGCTTCAAACGGATCGGCCTTCCTTCCATACTCAGCCAACGGCAAATGAGTATCCCAACTTCCTCCGAAATCAATTGCACACGCTCTTAACATATCCTCTAATGTCTAAATGGTTCTCTCACTCTGACCATCCGTTTAAGGATGATACGCAGTACTCATGTCCAATCGAGAACCCATCGACTCCTGAAGAGATCGCCAAAATCGGGAGTCAAACCATCCATCTCTATCCGAGATAATTGACACTGGTACTCCATGACGGACTACAATCTCGTTGAGGTACAACTACGATATCTTCTCCGTGTTGTATGTTTCCTTAATAGCTAGGAAATGAGCAGACTTTGTCAGTCGATCAACAATTACCCATATGGTGTCATGTCCACGTGGCGTATGGGGTAATTTGGTGATAAAGTCCATCGTAAGATGCTCCCATTTCCATTTAGGAATCTCTGGTTGTTGCAGAAGCCCAGACAGCTTCTGATGCTTAGCCTTAACCTTCAAGCATGTCAGACATTTACTTACGTACACCGCAATATCTTTCTTCATATTCGGCCACCAATATAACTCCTTAATATCCTGATATATCTTGGTAGAACCTGGGTGAATAGAATACTTGGACTTATGAGCCTCGTTCATAACCAGTTCACGTAGGTTACCCCTAAGCGGAACCCAAATCCCGTACATGAGGTACATCACTTCATCCGCTTTTGGTATCAGTTCACATTCTAAACCTCTCAAACCTTCTCTTCTCAGGTTCTCATCCCTTAGAGCTTCTCGCTGTCCATCATGAATTTGAACATTCAAACTCGTCTGTATGGTCAAGCCCAAAGCACGTACACGCAGAGGCTTCTCCCGCTATTTCCTACTGAGCGCATCAGCAACGACATTTGCTTTTCCCGGGTGATAGCGAATATCACACTCGTAATCATTGAGTAACTCTACCCAACGCCGTTGTCGCATGTTGAGTTCCTTCTGATCAAAGATATGCTGGAGGCTCTTATGGTATGTGTGAATTGTACACTTCGTGCCATACAGATAATGTCTCCAAATCTTCAAGGCAAACACAACAGCTCCCAATTCCAAATTGTGAGTTGTGTAGTTCTTCTCATGCACCTTTAGTTGTCTGGATGCATAGGCTATCACTTTGTCCTTCAGTTCTTCTCATCACAGTATATAACGTAGTTGTCATTTCCTTCAGGAAGGGAAAGAATAGGCGCACTACACAACTTTTCCTTCAACAGCCGAAAAGCTTTCTCTTGCTTTTCCGTCCAATCAAACTTCTTATCCTTCTGGGTCAATAGCGCCAATGGTTGTGCTAAACCGGAGAAATTCTCTATGAATCTCTGATAATACCCAACAAGTCCTAAGAATTGCCTCACCTCTGATGGAGTCCTTGGCGCTTCCCAATTCTTAATTGCCTCTATCTTCGATGGATCCACATGTATACCTTTCTCATTTATTACATGTCCGAGAAAATGAACTTCTCAAATCCAGAATTCACACTTAGAGAACTTGGCATACAACTTCTCTTTCTTCAGCAGCTCCAGAATCATCTTTAGATGTTGCTCATGATCCTCTTTGGTTCGCGAATAGATAAGTATATCATCAATGAATACTATCACGAATTTATCCAAATAGGGTTTGCACACCCTGTTCATGAGATCCATGAACACTGCTGGCGCATTAGTTAAGCCAAAAGGCATGACTAAGAATTCATAATGACCATAATGTGTAGGGGTGTGCATGGGTCGGTTTGGGTTGGTTTTGACCTAAAACCATAACCATAACCACAATGTCGGTTAACGGATAACCATAACCATAACCATAACCGATCAGTTATGGTGGTTATGGTTATTAGGTTTTGATGGTTTTAGCGGGTCGGTTATGAGTGGTTAACCGTGTATTTAGCTTAGCTAAAAATAGCTAAATTTTTTTAACATGGAATAAATAGTTATTGCATATTTGTATATATTAGTATATTACATAGTATAAAAAATACATATAATCTATAATATTAATACCAATTATTATCGAATATTGAAATAAAGTGATATGATACATTCCATAAATTCAAATAAACATCCAACCAAAACCACAAACGATATAAAAAACCTATAAATACTAAAAATCTTCAATAAACAACATCAAATATTAAAATATGGTGAAATGTCCTAAATCCTACAAAAAATTATTACATGTCGGTTCGGTTCGGTTATGGTGGGTATGGAAAAAATGATAACCATAACCGACCCGCTACTTTCGGCTTTCAAAAAAACCATTAACCGACCCACTGGTTTTTTATTTGGTTCGGTTTTTTCGGTTGGGTTTTGTCGGTTAATTCGGTTATGGTTCGGTTAATTCGGTTTTTGCCACATCCCTATTAATGTGTTCGAAAAGCAGTCTTCGGAACATCTTCGTCAGCAACCTTCAATTGGTGATAGCCTGAACGCAAGTCAATCTTCGAATAGTAGTTGGATCCTTGTAACTGATCAAATAGATCGTTGATTCTCGGTAGAGGGTACCGATTCTTGATAGTTAGCTTGTTCAGCTCCCTATAATTTATGCACATCCTGAAGGAACCATCCTTCTTCTTCACAAACAAAACAGGTGCTCCCCAAGGCAAAAAGCTTGGTCGAATGAAACCTTTGTCTAGTAGCTCTTGAAGCTGATTTGACAACTCTTTCATTTCTGACAGTGCTAATCTGTAAGGGGTTTTTGCAATCGGTGCAGCACTAGGTACAAGATCAATTCTAAATTCGATTTGTCTCACAGGGGGTAATCTAGGTAAGTCTTTAGGGAAAACTTTCGGATATTCACGAACTACATGAATTTCTTCGATCTTCCTACCTTCAACTTTCGTATCCACTACGTTAACCAAGAAAGCAGGATAGCCCTTACGCAACATCATGTGCATCTTCATAACACTAACAATTCTTGATACTCGACTCGATCGGTCACTGTGAATAATTATAGCTTCACCACCAGGACGAGGTATCCACACTTGTTTCTCCGAACAAATAATCTCAGCTTTATTCTTGGATAGCCAATCCATCCCAATGACTACATCGAAGCTACCAAGCTCCACTGGTAACAAATCGATACTAAAACTATGATCGCATAACTGAATACTACAACCACGAATGACTTCTCTAGTTTCTATCAATTTACCAATTACTAATTCTATTAAGTACTTTTTACATAGCTTACTTGTTTGAGAACACAGAAATGGTTCAAAGTTTTTCGAAACAAAACTCAAGTCAGCCCCGGTATCAAACAGTACGAACGCAGAATGGTTATTGATCAAGAATGTACCGGTAACAACTGCAGGATCATTACGTGCCTTCCCAGCACTCAGCTCAAAAGCTCTGCCCCTGGCATTTTGACCTTTCACATTTGGACAGTTTCTTATGAAGTGTCCCTGCTCTCCGCATTCGTAGCATCCCTCGAGCTTAACTCCCTCCAACGTGCTCTTAGCATAGCACTCGCGAGTCACATGCCCAGATCGACCACATGTGGCGCACTTTCCTTGCTCATCACCTTGAGCTCTTTTCATTGAACCACCCTTGCCGTCATTGGCCATATCCTTTCCTGAACCACTGGAATTAGCCACATATGCTTTCCCCGAACCGCGTTTCTTCTCACGCTTCTCATTGGAATCCTTTTTCGAGCTCTCAGACTTTCTCTTTCGTGAATCTCCAGATCTAGACTCAGATCGCTCCAATCGATCAGATTTCCCGTCATCCATGGCTTTTGCCGACGACTTCCCAGTCTCATCCTTTTTTATAAGGCTACTTCTGCGAGTAGCATCATTAGCTAATGATTTCGCCAGTGTAGTAGCTTCTAGATAGGTAGTGGGTTTCGCTGATGTGACCATACTGCGAATCTGTGGCGCTAGCCCCCAAATATACCTTTCTATCTTAACGTAATCAGGGGTGATCATCCGAGGAACCAACCTAGCCACATCAAATACCCCCACACTTGAATCTTTGCTTGTCCTTAAGCAAAACTCTATATCCTGGCTTATACACCCAAACAGAATCGGTAGAAGAGAAGGTTTTGGTCTCATCTTTAGAGTGTCAGGAATCCAAGTTCTCAATTTATTTTGTTTTTATTTATTTACAGTCTTATTCGTCATGATTTATTAAAACCTAAGTTAAGAAAAAATATTTACTTTGGGCATAACATGCCTTTATAAAATTCCATTTAGTTATATACAAATTTACACACCTCACAAGTGGTCACTCAACACTCGGCCGAAGTTGTGTAAGTGAGAACGCTCGTGCCCGGTTTTTGGAACTTGCTCCTACCATAGACTTGAAAATCAATCAAACCTCCCCCTTTTTTACGTTAAATCCTTGCAAATATCAAGAGGACTTTAAAGGGTAGGTGGTGGTTCGGGTTTGGTATGTTTTATTGAAATGGCAAAAAGCGTAAAATATCGGTTTTTCTATTGCTTTGTGGCTTAGCAAAAAATACTTTGGGCAACTTTTCTAATTTTTCTGAATATTTCTTTGCCAAAGTTGAAACTGAGCCATAATCGTAATTTCATAACCGATAGGTTTACAAAAATGAAAGATGAAAAATGAAAAGGTTTGTTTCTGTGGGTTTGGAAATGAAAATGTTTAAGGTTCAAAGGGTTTATCTAGGGGGATGTTTTTGGTTAAAGCAAAGAAAAATAAAGGTTTTGATTTGAAAAATGGGTTGATCCTAATGCTTCCATCATTTACTTACTTGGATTTTTGTCGGTAAGGACTTGGAACGTATCGTATTGTCAAGTTCTAGATTCGTGAGAACCAAACGGGCTATTCACACAAGAAACGACAATTGAGCATTTAGTATAGATGTGTATTTATATGCTCAGTAAAGGCTCAAAACTCACTTTTGTGGGAAAAGGGGTTGTAGTGTAAAAATGTATGTATAATCAAATTTTACAGAGATTTGTTATGCCTGTTTTCGTAATTTTCTAAATTGGTTCTTTTTATCACGACGCTATCAGGTGTAAATTTGTAAAAACAATTTTTTTAGAACTTGTTTTACTCAATTAAACCAAGATAAGTAAAAAAATTAAAAAAAAAATTGAAAAAGTTTGGGGTTATTAGCGGTTACAAGGCGAGTTTTGTGCAAGACTTATTTTAGGACAAATGATTCAAGGTTTTATCATCCCCCCACACTTAAATTAGACATTGCCCTCAATGTGTCCCAAATAGGACTTATTTTGGTTAAATGTGTAAAAAGTGTGAAAATAGCAAAATTTTTTGTTACTGGCACTTGCAGCACGGGGGCGTGCTATGGGGACACGGCCCCGTGTTTAAAGTGCTAGTAACAAATTAAAATCAGAAGATTATAGTGGGGTGGCCACGGGGGCGTGTTGGGTGAGCACGGCCCGTGCCACTTTTCGGGCAGAAGATTTTGGACATCAGTAAGTTGGGCACGGGGACGTGCTGGGTGAGCACGGCCCCGTGCTGTAGACACTGTTTTGCAGTTCTTGAGTCGGAAGGCGTCTGATTTACGTGGATGTGTTCCATTTTTCGTCACCTTTCAGGCATTTCCCAGTTCTTTAACACATTTATGAAAAACCATCAACATCCACTATTCCATTTTATTAAAATAAAGAAAATTACAAGAAAATAAAAATTACAAACCTATATTAACCTAAGATAGATAGATAGAATCTTGAGGAATGCCTCCCCGAGATCATTATTTAACAACCCTAGAGCTACGTTCCTAGATCTAAGAAGGTTAGATGTTGGGGGACTTGAGCTCTATAACAACCCTCGAAAACACCCCTAAACGCTCCTAAAATACCCCGTATACGCAAAATTTTACCTGAATAATATTAATATTATTAAAAATCAAATAAAACCAAAAATATAGTTTCTCGCGGGCCACGACCAAGTCAGCTGGACGGTTCGCGGGGCGCGACCGAGTAACACCAGGCGACACCTCCTTGTGGCACGTGTCTGGACAAGTGTTGAACCTATATTGGTGACTAACCAAGGCTAGGACCTAGCCTAGCCACTCATGGGCCGCGAAGGAGAAGGAGTGGGGGCTCGCGGGGTACGAGCCGCCCCTTGACCAGCCTATATAAGGAGGCCTCTGGCCTCAGTTTCATTCGTTCAGAATTTCTTTCTCTCTCAAATTCTTAATAGGCGAAAATACTCGGGTATAATACCCCTAAAACACGACGCTCTGCCTCGTTGTAAGTATTTTAACCCCTGGACACTAAGTCGATACTCTGCCCGATTGATCTAGGACTCTGTAACGCATGTCAAGGCTCTGCCTTACTCAGTTCGTTGGAGTTCTGTCTCGTGTTGTATGACTAATGTGATTTGGGTTATCTTACTAACACATGTGCATTGTTTATTTTAATAGAATATAATCGGGAACGCCAACGGGAAGCTATATAAATACCTAAGTCTACAATGTGAGTCCATTCTATTTTCTCACAGTTTGTGAGTCATTCTCCTTTTCTCACAGTTTGTGAGCCCTTATTTCAAATGTTTTTCCAAAACCATAAATGTTTATCAAATACAATTACAGTGATTAAGTCTTTGTATTCTACAATTGCTGCCAGTATTATGGGGTTTGTATACAATACTTGATAACCTTCACAATTGGGCACGGGTACCAAATGTGTGATATGACCATAGTCACAGATCCGTCGAGTGACACGTACTGAACGAGTAATTGGGTAGATATAAACATTGTAATCGCCCTTAATACTGTAATATTATAACAACTAATGTTTTTACAAACTGGAATGTACTCGCCAGTATTTCTTGCTGATAAAACCTTTTTAAAACGCTTTTCAGGTAACTTAATATGAAAGCCAATAGAAGTCAGCTATGAAGCACCAAAAGCTTAAAGAAGTGGCTATAAAAGTTACCTAAATAAAAAGGAGATTATGTTTTCAATAATTAGGGTTTATCCCTGAAGGAACAGTGGTTCGAATGACCGGAATCAATCAAGCCAGGGGTTTAGTTCTGCATAAAAAGGGTTAGTCCTCTCGTTTGATTCAGGGGTTTGACTGAGCTCCTTCTCCGGTGATCACTGCAAAACAAAAAGCCGTTAGACTCGCCATGGGGAGAATGGGGGTTCTCTCTATGACCACCCTCCGGCGCGAGAATAAGTACAGTGATCTCGATGAAGAAGAAGAAGTAGTAAAAGTGAAGTGAATGTAACTTGTGAGATCATACCTGGCATGACTTACTTATAGCTGGATTTGGGTGGGAAAATTTATTGATGGAGATAGCAACGGAAAGTATTTTCCGTAGGCGGTTATGCCTTTTTCCGTCAATCACTAACGCCACATCCATGCACACGGATCGTGAGTGTGACCGACGGTTAGGGAGACGCCACGTGGAAAGTGGGTTTATGTGGATCCTTCTCCAAGTTAGTGCCATCGTCATGACTTAGATTGTCACACCCCGATCACGTAAAACAACAAATCATGGCGAAAACGTCGGGGAGGGTTGTAACAGAATTATTGTTTCACAACCATGGATACAAAAAGTTTCGTTTTATTGATTCGTTAAGTAATTTACATTGTCTTAAAACCAAAACAAACAAATTACATATCGACTATCATTGTTATTATGTAACTAAGGCCTCGTCCAGATCCTATGTGACACATGCATCCTAGCAATCAACATCAAGCAACAACACCTGAAACATATGTAAAAACAAAGTCAGCAAAAACATGCTGGCGAGCACATAGGTTTTATGAGAGTATCATATTCATGGCTCGTTTACATGTTGCAATACCTTATTAAAAACCTTGTTTTGAAAAGTGTATAATATTGCAACATAATTAACCAACTCAAATCAAGCAGGTTATAATTTATAAAATCTCGTAGCCATGATTCTTAACCCCAAAACATTTGTTTTAGTAAACCAAAATCGTAAAACATCTCGTAAAAACGCGTTACTAAAACTCGTATGTGTATATCATTTTGAAAACCTCGTTGTGTGACATCGTTTCGAAATCGTTTTCCCAAGTGAACTAAATAATGACACGAAATGTAATATGATAAGAGCACTTATATATAAGATGTACCAGTAGTGTATCTACCATGCTTTTATCATGCTACACCCGTCCCATTATCTAATCACTACCCAAAACCAATCGTTTATCCAATTCGTTTATCTCTTTTAAGTCGAATCAAATCGTTTAACTCGTCCCAAAATCGTTTAACTCGTTTTAATTGTGAAACTACTTATGGTCGTCTCGCTAATAACATTCAAACCTTCGTAACTCGACTATCTCGAAACTCGCATTAACAAACCACCAAAGGGTAAGTTAACAATCATCAGATTTGGTCGTTACCTACATAACCCCCACACATAACCATGGGTGTAGTCTGATAACGGGATTTGTCAGATCCTATGGTACCATAACCTAATACTGGTCGACTTGATCAATGTTAATGAATGTCATTCGTTATGTAACTACAACCAACAAGTTTGTCCATTTTATCGAAATCGTTATTAATTTGATATAAACCATCTTAATCGTTTTTGAAACCATCGTTTAAACCTCGAAATCGTTTAATACATATGAATCACCCCAAAACAATTGAAAACAGTAAAATAGGGGAACTATGTACTCACATGAAGTGCAAAGTATCCTCAATCTAAAGAACTCAACAAGCTCAATCAAACCAAGGAAACTCAAGCAGCACCTAATAATCGAATCACTAGTAAATAAATCGATACCTAAATCGGAAGATCGGACAGAATGAGATCTTGTAAACCAAATGAGTATTGGAACTCATGTGATATGGTTTAAGAAAGCCTACATTCTAAATCGGAACCTAATCTAAGTGCTTTCGACCCGTTACGGCCCATTAAGGTAGCTTACGCTACTTTAACGTGTTGTTCACGTAAAACGTGTTCGAGACGTCTAACTAGTCCTATGACAAGTATTATATGCCTAAACATGTTTAATTATGTTGCATAATCAGTTAAGTGGAAAATGTTTAGGTTACATACGCTTAAAATCCAATTATGCATGAAAAGGGCATTTTGCCCATTTACCTAAGGCATATAAACTACCTATCATACAACTACTTAAACTAGGTGACCATAAGGTATAACCTCGGAAGGTTATTCCCTATGCAACTATGGTCACTAATCATGCTTGGTCGGATCCTAATGATCGACCAAACGGGTCGAGTTCGAAAGTCTAAGCGGTGGTTTAGACCGCTTGACTTGCGACTCTAAACAAGCACTAAACTAAAAGTGACGAGCTAAACATGTTGAAACATGTTTAACTAAGTTAGAAAACAGGTTTTGATATCAAAACAAAGTGTTTTGATACCCAAGAGTAGTTTGGTTACAAAATACGCTTAAATGCACATTTTGACCAAAACGACGACTCGTCACTACGCCTAGTCAACGTGGTAATCAGTAGGTATATTCACTAGGGACTATAACCATCGTGAATACGCTCACGTTGCGAAGTTCAAACGAACTTCGTGTTGACCAACTTGTGGTCAAAGTAGAAAGTCAAACACTGTTTGACTTTTACGCTCGAAAAGCGATAAAAGAACGAAAGAAGCTTACAAAGGGTCCTTGCTAGGGAGAACTTGATCTTAAAATCTCAGGTATGAAGTATTATAACTTCAACTTAGAGAAATCAGATCAAGGGTGAGTAGAAATGGAAGGAGGGCATGGCTATTTATAGTTTTCGCAAAACCGTTAAGATCATTTCTTGCTAAAGAGGGAAAGATCTTGGCCATCCATGTGGGCTAGTGGTTTTAGAATACAAGGGGTACACAAATACCAGTCCATAGAGTGCAAAACCAGGGATTAAAACCATTAGAATAGGTGGTAAGGACCTTGCAGACCAGCAACTTTCACAAATTGGAAGATTTAGTCCCTGCACTTTGTTTCATCGCGTTTCGGCACTTCTAACACCCGTCAAACCCATTTTCAAGCTCCACAAGGATGTTAAAACATAGGGAACATGAAATATGCTTGAAAACATCTCGGGTGTCAGTTCGTTTGGCCGTACGGTTGCGTTGTTCGGTTAATTACGACGGAAATCGTAACGAACGCGTGTACGATCCAAATTGCGAAACGAATGAAGTTTTATCATGCCAATCACTAAAATAAAATATTTTAATGATTACATAAATTTTTGGATGTCCGGATATATTCAGAACGTAAGATATGCGCGAAAATGCAAACTTATGCACTTTTTGACGCTTTTAGTCCCTATTGATCAAGAAAGTTTATTTTTGCGCACCAAACACCTCAAAGCCTATGTCTAAGCTATGTAAAGGATATTTAGGGCATGTTTAACTTATGAACAAGTTTCAGAATGTTCGATATAGAATGAATCGGCATACTTTCGCAGTTTGTCACAAATAATCCCTGCGATCGAATAGACTTGTTTTCAACACACCAAACCATCCAAAACTTATTTCTAAGTTATTTAAAGGTTATTTAAGGTATGTTAAGCCTATGTCACTATTCCAGAGTGTTTTTTGCGTTAAACTGACTGCGTTTACGAACCAGTTTGCGTATAACCTTCCAGAAAACGATTTAAAGCTTGAAATCGGAATCGAATCAAATCGTAAAATCACCAAACATAAATACACACATAATAACACCAAAACACATATAATAACACCGAAACACATTGTTTTACATTGTACATCGATTACAGAACACAGTTGTCACAGTCTCCCCTACTTTAGGAAATTTCGTCCTGAAATTTTAACTAGAGGAAACTTGTGAAAACAAATGCGGATATTTCGCCTTCATTTGGTCCTCACATTCCCAAGTAAACTCCGGGCCACGTTTGGATTCCCAGCGAACTTTGACCAATCGAATCCGTTTGTTCTTCAACTGTTTGACTGCACGGTCCATTATCTCCACAGGTTTCTCGACAAAGTGCATCGTTTCATCGATTTGAATCTCGTTGAGTGGAATGTGAAGATCAGCATCAGCTAAACACTTTCGCAAATTGGACACGTGAAAAGTCGGATGAATATTACCAAGCTCTGGAGGTAGCTCTAGTCGATAGGCAACCTTTCAAATTCTTTCAACAATCTTAAATGGTCCAACGTATCGAGGTGCAAGTTTTCCTTTCTTTCCAAATCTCACCACTCCCTTCCATGGTGATACCTTGAGTAGGACACGGTCTCCAACTTGAAATTCTAAGGGCTTGCGTCGCATATCCGCATAACTCTTTTGACGGCTTCTAGCTGTCACAAGATTATCGCGAATTTTCTTGATTTTGTCTGTTGTTTCCAGAATGAGCTCAGGTCCAGTAAGCTGAGCTTCACCGATCTCATTCCAACAGACAGGTGAACGACATTTTCGACCGTATAAAGCTTCGAACGGTGCCATATTAATGCTAGCATGATAACTGTTGTTGTAAGAGAACTCGGTCAATGGAAGATGAGAATCCCAATTACCCCAAAGTCTATCACGCATGCTCTAAGCATATCCTCCAAAGTTTGAATTGTCCTCTCAGATTGTCCATCTGTTTGGGGATGATAAGCAGTGCTTAGATTTAGTTGGGTTCCCAAAGCAGAATGCATGGTCTTCTAGAAATGAGATGAAAATCGAGCATCACGATCAGAAATGATATCCAAAGGAACACCATGTCGAGATACAATCTCATCAACATAAATCTTTGCAAGTTTATCAGCAGATAGATCCTCCTGAATCAGAATAAAATGAGCTGACTGCGTTAATCGATCGATAACAACCCAAATAGCATCATGACCTTTAGACGTACGCGGTAACTTAGTGATAAGATCCATTGCAATGTTCTCCCACTTCCATACCGGTATCTCTGGTTGTATAAGCAAACCAGACGGTCGTTGATGTTCAGCCTTACTTTGAGACAAGTTAGGCATTTTGATACATACAAGGCAACATCCATCTTCATACCAGGCCACCAATACTGAGTACGAAGATCCTTGTACATTTTATCAGCACCAGGATGGATAGAATATCGAGACTTGTGAGATTCGTCCATCACTAAAGTGCGAAGATCGTCTTGTTTCGGAATCCACAAACGATCCTTGAAATAGAGTAACCCATCGTCTTTTGCTTCGAGCTTAAGCTCAAGTTGATGTGGTAATTCCTTACCTATCAAATTTTGTGAAACGCAAAATTGTTGCTTGAAGGACACGAGTTTGAAGATCAGATAGAGTTTGAACAGAATGAAACTTGACTCGCTCTTTTCGACTAAGCGCATCGGCTATGACATTCGCCTTACCAGGATGGTAGCGAATTTCGCAATCGTAATCATTCAAGAGTTTAACCCATCGTCGTTGCCTCATGTTCAGCTCCTTCTAATTGAGAATATGCTGGAGACTTTTGTGGTCTGTGAAAACCACACACTTCGTGCCATAAAGATAATGTCTCCATATTTTAAGCGCGAAAACCACAGCTCCTAACTCAAGATCATGAGTCGTATAGTTCTTCTCGTGAACTTTCAACTGTCTAGACGCATAAGCTATAACTTTACCTCGTTGCATAAGAACACAACCAAGGCCTAAATTAGATGCGTCACAGTAGACAACGAAATCATCGTTTCCCTCAGGCAGAGATAGAACAGGAGCATCACAGAGTTTCTGTTTCAGCGTTTGGAACGCTTCTTCTTGTTTAGGTCCCCACTCAAAAGGCTTATTCTTCTGAGTCAAAGCAATGAGTGGAACCGCAATCTTCAAGAAATTCGAAATGAAACGTCGATAATATCCAGCGAGACCATGGAAAGAACGAATTTTGGTTGGTGTCGTTGGTGTATTCCAATCCTTAATAGCAACTATTTTGGATGGATCCACATGAATACCCTGCTCGTTGACTATATGACCCAAGAATTGAAATTCTTTAAGCCAAAATTCACACTTGGAGAATTTAGCAAAAAGTTGTTCCTTCTTTAGGAGTTCCAAAGTCAAACGAAGGTGTTGCTCATGATCGGCTCGAGACTGCGAATAAATGAGGATATCATCGATAAACACAATGATGAACTTGTCTAAATAAGGTTTACAGACCCTATTCATTAAGTCCATGAAGATAGCTGGGGCATTCGTCAAACCAAAAGGCATGACTGTGAACTCATAGTGCCCATATCTCGTGTAGAAAGCAGTTTTGGAATATCTTCTTCGAGTACACGAAGTTGATGATACCCAGAACGCAGATCGATCTTGGAAAAACAGGTAGCACCTTGCAGTTGATCAAAGAGATCATCAATTCGGGGTAGGGGATATCGATTCTTGATGGTAAGCTTGTTAAGCTCACGATAATCGATACACATTCGAAAAGATCCATCTTTCTTTTTCACAAAGAGGACAGGAGCACCCCAAGGCGAAAAGCTCGGACGGATGAATCCTTTATCAGATAACTCTTGAAGTTGTTTCAATAATTCATGCATCTCAGACGGTGCAAGACGATAAGGTGCTTTCGAAATCGGGTTAGCATTGGGTACAAGGTCAATGTGAAACTCGAATTTACGAACTGGAGGCAAACCAGGCAGTTCATCAGGAAACACCTCTGGATAATCCCGAACAATCGGAATATCTTAAATACTCTTGTTCTCGCCTTTCTCCTCGGTGACATGTGCCAGAAAAGCAACATATCCTTTTCGTAAATAACTTTGGGCTTTCGTACACGACATGAGTTTTAATCCACCAGATGGTTTCTCGCCACGAACTTCCAGAACATCGCCAGACGAAAGAGGAATACGAACAATCTTATCGAAATAAACCACCTCAGCATGATGTTTGGTTAACCAATCCATCCCAACGATAATGTCGAAACTCCCAAGTTGCATCGGTGTGAGGTCAATAGGAAAAAGATGGTTATCGAGGTTCAATTGACAACCACGAATAACAGAATCGAGTACAAGAGGTTTACCAGTAGCAACTTCGACAGATAAGGGTTTCCTCAGTTTAGTTCTAGGTATCGCAAGTAAAGACTCAAAAGATAACGAAACAAAACTCCTATCGGCACCAGAATCGAAATGAACAAATGCATGTTGATTGTTAACAAGGAACGTACCGTTAACAACCTCGTTGTCAGCTCGAGCTTCATTGGCATGCAGGTTGTACGCTCGTCCACGAGCGGGATTCATGTTTGCAACGGCATTCGGATTCACTAACCTCGGGAAGTTGTTGCGAAAATGACCAAACTCTCCACAATTGAAACATGAACCCGGTGGGAATCTAGCAGCATTCCCCTGAACTGGAGCTTGAACCTGAGCAGCTTGATTCTGACCCAAATGACAGATGTTGGCCAGATGCCCAAGTTTACCACATGTAGTGCATTGCTTACATGCTTGTTGCGCAACATGATGACCGTTGCAGCGAGCACAGTGAGGTGCGGTACTAGCATATACTTTCTACGCAGGAGGTTGAGTCGGTGGGTTCTGAGGGTTCTGTGCTGTTACTGAAAAATTCTGGGAATCCTTGCGCTTCCTCGACTTCCTTGACGGCTCACCTTTCTTACCCTTACCATTTTCCTTGTCTTTAACAGAATCGGTCGACTTCTTCTTGTCACCCTTACGGGTAAGTTTACCCTTCCTGACTTGAGACTCAGTCAGGGTAGCAGACAACTCGATCGCTTGACGGACAGTAGTAGGATTACTGTCAGTCACAATGTCTTGCACAGAATCGGGTAAACCATCAATATACCTCTCGATTGCTTTCTCCAGTGGGGTAACCATAGTGGGACACAACAAACTCAGCTCTTCGTAACGATCCGTATACGCACGGTGTTCTCCCCCATCTTGCTTTAGATCGTCAAACTCTCGTTCCAACGCTCGAATCTCGTGACGGGGACAAAACTTTTTCATCATGAGAGCTCGAAGCTCTTACCATGTTTGTGCCAATGCCACTTCGGCACCCCTATCACGCATCACTCGGTTCCACCACGTAAGAGCACGCTTCTCGAACACACTTGATGAAAACTCAACCTTACGCTCATTCGGACACTACACATGTCTGAATGTGCTCTCGATACTTTCGAACCACTGTAGGAGCGCGGTTGCTCCTTGAGATCCAGAAAACTTCAACGGATTAGCAGAATTGAAGGTTTTGAAATTACACTGTGCATTATTGTTGTTATTGTTGTTGTTATACAATTGATGGATCTGGGTCACTATGCCCGGAAGCACTGCAGCCATTTGCTGAGCGACAAGGGCTGTGACTTCCTCATTAGTCATAGGTTGTGCATCACGTCGAGGAGGAATTGTCTAAAAAGAACAAGGAAACATGAGAAACGAGTGAGGTCGACAATTGGAAAAACAAAAGAGGTATGGAAAACATCGACAAAACACAGGGAAGGCGATCATTCGTTCGTTACCTCGAACAAACAAACGACACGTAGTGACTAATCAAAGTAAATGAGTCAAAATAATGTATCGCGAAGACATGCTCGCCTATAAGTGAACACTCACCCCAAGAGTTCCCAGGTAAGAGTGACTGGTCCGATATTGCGGATTTGTACGAACACTCTAGACTTAGACAGAAAACTCAGGGTACATGCATTCACTCTTCCAGTTTGCACGTGTTCACATTATTTAGACCCAAACTTTGACGAGATTTTGAAAACTCAGAAGGCACAAAGCCAAAGATGAATCAAACTGGAAGGGTTCAAAACCTTATAATCAATCATCCAAGAATAGATGATTAATTTTTGAAGCGGATTTGTTACTGTGTTCTCGTTGTGGTTATCACCTAAGGATAGGTGAGGGTATTGTTTTAAAATCTAAACGCAAATCTTCTTGCGTTAGGGTCCTAGAAAGTTATAGTCTAGGTCAAAGCATTGCTAATAACCTAATTCCCTATAACCATTGGCTCTGATACAAACTCTTCTGTCACACCCCGACCACGTCAAACAACAAATCGTGGCGGAAACGTCGGGGAATGTTGTAACAGAATTATTGTTTCACAACCATGGATACAAAAAGTTTCATTTTATTGATTTGTTAAGTAATTTACATTGTCTTAAAACCAAAAAAAAAAACAAGTTACATATCGACTATCATTGTTATTATGTCACTAAGGCCACGTCCAGATCCTATGTGACACATGCATCATAGCAATCAACATCAAGCAACAACACCTGAAACATATGTAAAAACAAAGTCAGCAAAAACATGCTGGCGAGCATATAGGTTTTATGAGAGTATCGGATTCATGGCTCGTTTACATGTTGCAATACGTTATTAAAAACCTTGTTTTGAAAAGTGTATAATATTGCAACATAATTAACCAACTCAAATCAAGCGGGTTATAATTTATAAAATCTCGTAGCCATGATTCTTAACCCCAAAACATTTGTTTTAGTAAACCAAAATCGTAAAACATCTCGTAAAAACTCGTTAATAAAACTCGTATGGTTTATATCATTTCGAAAACCTCGTTGTATGACATCGTTTCGAAATCGTTTTTCCCAAGTGAACTAAATAAATGTAATATGATAAGAGCACTTATATATAAGATGTACCAGCGGCGTATCTACCATGCTTTTATCATGCTACACCCGTCCCATTATCTAATCACTACCCAAAACCAATCGTTTATCCAATTCGTTTATCTCGTTTAAGTCGTATCAAATCGTTTAACTCGTCCCAAAATCGTTTAACTCGTTTTAATTGTGAAACTACTTATGGTCGTCTCGCTAATAACATTCAAACCTTCGTGACTCGACTATCTTGAAACTCGCATTAACAAATCACCAAAGGGTAAGTTAACAATCATCAGATTCGGTCGTTACCAACATAACCCCCACACATAACCATGGGTGTAGTCTGATAACGGGATTTGTCAGATCCTATGGTACCATAACCTAATACTGGTCGGCTTGATCAATGTTAATGAATGTCATTCGTTATATAAATACAACCAACAAGTTTGTCCACTTTATCGAAATCGTTATTAATTTGATATAAACCATCTTAATCGTTTTTGAAACCATCGTTTAAACCTCGAAATCGTTTAATACATATGAATCACCCCAAAACAATTGAAAACAGTAAAATAGGGGAACTATGTACTCACATGAAGTGCAAAGTATCCTTAATCTAAAGAACTCAACAAGCTCAATCAAACCAAGGAAACTCAAGCAGCACCTAATAATCGAATCACTAGTAAATAAATCGATACCTAAATCGGAAGATCGGACAGAATGAGGTCTTGTAAACCAAATGAGTATTGGAACTCATGTGATATGGTTTAATAAAGCCTACATTCTAAATCGGAACCTAATCTAAGTGCATTCGACCCGTTACGACCCATTAAGGTAGCTTAGGCTACGTTAACGCGTCGTTCGCGTAAAACGCGTTCGAGAGGTCTAACTAGTCCTATGACAAGTATTATATGCCTAAACATGTTTAATTATGTTGCATAATCAGTTAAGTCGCAAATGTTTAGGTTACATATGCTTAAAATCCAATTATGCATGAAAAGGGCATTTTGGTCATTTACCTAAGGCATATAAACTACCTATCATACAACTACTTAAACTAGGTGACCATAAGGTATAACCTCGGAAGGTTATTCTCTATGCAACTATGGTCACTAATCATGCTTGGTCAGATCCTAATGATCGACCAAACGGGTCGAGTTCAAAAGTCTAAGCGGTGGTTTAGACCGCTTGACTTACGACTCCCAAATCATGTTTAGGGCCGCTGCGCATCCACGCAGGGCCTTTGTCCAAGATGTTTTTGGGATAAGGTTGTGGTATGGTCAAATACGCCTACGCAAGGTTTTTGGGACCATACCCCTTCAATCCCTAAAAATGTATTGTGAATAAAACCTGGGTTTTATCCCGTTTACTTATTTGGTGTTTTGAAACTCTAAAATTATTTCCTAACTACAGTCCTGATGAGAATTTGTCCGCTGTGTAATTAATAAACACCGATACCATCTGACTTGCTCGCGGCTCCCGTTCCCATGGTGGGGTCGGGGGCTGTGACAGAAGGTGGTATCAGAGCCAAGCCACTGGTTTAATCCACTTAGGTGTTCTTCTAATACCTAAACCTTAAACATTTATGTTAGGAAATTAATACCTTATGTATTATTCTGTGAAAATAAAATCTTACTATTTATATTATGATTTTAATGCCATTCTAACAACTTTCGAATTCCCAATATGTGTGACCAATATCTATATCTTACAGTTATGCTATGTTCAACATTACATATATAACGGTGATATATTAATAATGTTATGTCTTATTAATTTCTGTGATATATTATATATATCATACCACATATTTATATGAATATAATTCAATATAAATTTTATAACATTATAATAATATTATGATATTAACATTAATATCTTAATCAAAGATATTAATATAAGATAACACAATTCAGGTATGATACCTCTGAAACATCATAATATAAGATACTATTTGATACGAGTAATATGTTTTATGGTTTATGATATAACCTAAAATTTTACTCGACTTAAACATATATTTTTGTCAAAGTTGAGACAAAACATATAATTCTATTAATTTTGTTAAAATATAATTAGCATACTTAAAACATGTTTATTGTTTAATACAAATTAAAACAGGATTTTCATAATAACACTATGAAAATATTATATTTTATTACGTATGCTTTTGTTATATTATATAAGCACATGTACATGTACATACACATGGAAAGTGTATATAAAATATTTTATATTTCTTAAACCTGTATTAATAAAACAAATGATATTTCATACATAAAATAGAAGTATATACAAAAACATTTTGTACTGTATAACTATATGGTTTAAAATATATGTACTTAACACATACATATCGACAGGAAATAGCTTAAGAATTTCTACCATTTAATAGTTTAACTCATCTCTTAAACTATATTTGAGTCATATATATATATATATATATATATATATATATTCTAATACAGGAATACTACTTCATTACTTAATACATTAAGAATCAAATTTAGAAACGCCAAATTTTGTATTATTTACTATAATACTTCTTTGAATAAATAAATACGATAAATTAAGAATCAAGTCCTAATATTTTACAACCAATATGATTCAACCATCTGGTTAAAAATAAAATGTTCTAATAAATCCAGAAGGTTTATATTTTGATTAAATTTATTTCTTTTAGTTATCCACCCTTTTTATTCCAAAATATTATATTTATAAATTTAACAGAAATTTATTTCAATATAATACTACTATCGTTATCATAAAAGAATGAATAACGTTATGGGAATGAGCAAGATAATTAATACCATCAGTTATATAATTGGATTTTTATAAAAATGATGTAGTATTATATATATATATATATATATATTATAGGAAATTTGAATTTTTTGTATACATATGCATATACAGGACAAAATTTCTTGATGGTATACACAATATAATAATCAAATATCTTCTATAGAAAAAACAAGCTTTTATATAGCAGAAGAAACAAACTCAAACCTACATGTTTACTCAAAACCTATTCCGATGGTTTCTTAACCAATACTCGCATTTAACCCAAAAGAAACCTTAAGGATACCCGTACTAGTACCAAATCCTAGGGAACAATGGTAGGGCCAATGACTGGGAATCTCAGAATCTCATACAAAACCCTTATCTCTAGCCACAACCATAATTTTCACCAACCATCCTGAATGCCTATCCAGCCATGAGCTCTGAAAATATAGCTGAGTTGAAACAATATAGAGAGAAGCTATTATCAGTAGGACACCAAGCTCGTAATATAGAAGAAAGCTCGCCTGCAACTACGACAAGAGGGAACAACACATAATATATATATATATATATATATATATATATATATATATATATATATATATATATATATACTTTCCTTATATTTTGATAAAATATATAATAAAAGTAAATGATAATATATAATATATGTATATATATATATATATATCAATGCATAATACTGATAGGTATGATTATAGTTGTACTAACGCAATATGAACGACAAAATGTGTCTGAATAATTGTTTAGTTTTATGATATTAATATCTGAAAATGTTTGCAATTCAGATGTCAAAGGAAATAGCACGTAATCAAGAAATTCATGCTAGTAACGGAAATTCTTTGGATAAAAGTGCTATAGAAAATATAATAGCTCAAGAAATATCTAATGCCATACCTTTGATCATTGAAGCTATTAAAATTTATGTGCCTATAAACGGGAATCCTATTATATGCTGTAAACATACTCATCTCTTTAAACCTAGCCCTAGTATCAATGAAGGCCATGATATTCGTATCAAAACTCTATTTCCCAAACGAAAGAAAACCACAACCTATGGTTACTCTTATAAGGAATTTCGCTCTGACAAATCCTATAAGAATAAAGGAATTGAATCGTCAATCGCGCAACCTACCTGTAGAAACTATAACAAGAAGCATCCAGGAAAATGCCATTTAGGAGGACACACTATTGTACCTTCTACAGGAAGACTGGGCATACAAAGAAGGAATGTAGAAGGAAAATTAACATCTGTTTCAACTACGGAGAACCAGGTCATATCCGTCCCTACTGCCCGAAACTATCTAAGGCACCCGACAACAAGACTAAAACAAACAGACGAAGCTAAGGAAAACGCATAAACAACGCAGGAGGCAACAGCAAATTCTAATATAAGCACCCGTACGTTTTGTCTGTACTAAAGTATTAGTTGACTTTTGGTTCCAATCAAAATTTTATAAATAAATGGTCATTATATCACCAAGATTTCTTTCAAAAAGCAAACACTAATATGCCTCATCTCTTGACAAATTCATATGTTGCACATGCATTGTTTGTTACGCATGTGATTTCACTTCAAAATATCATTTTATCAAGAATTCGAATATTAATTCGTTATATTCAATCTAGATATTTTGAATTTTGGATTAACTACATTATTTGACTTCCTGATATCGAGTCAGCAGATTTCTTGGAAAAATTCATTTTCTTTTCCAAGTTACTTACCGGATTTTTCATTATAAACCATTTCTTGTCAAATCATGTATCCATTATTGGAATATGTCTAAACCAAGTTCAATTGTTTGAACTTGCTCACAATATATATTCAATTCAAGGTCCTATATGATGGATTGAGATCATCATATTCAAGGTAATCTCAACTAACACCTCAATTGTTTTGAATCATAATAGACCTGTTTAAGTCTTCACTTCCATTAAATCATTTGTTGGTTACAACACTTTGTATTGGCATTTTCATTTACTTAAAAATTTCATCAAACTTATTTACATACCTAATGAACTAATTTGTTTATTTTCTATTTTGTTCATTATCCTAAACCAGTCTTAATAAAATTATGTGTTAAGAAAAAAGTACATAAATTCATATTATATTCCCATGTACCTCTAACATTTCTTTCATCTTTGATCAATTCTATGACATTCATTTATTCCTTCATTTGAAAATCCTATATTTTAGAATACCCAGATTCACTTCATTAAAACTTTCAGTTAATTTCGAGAATAGTTGAATTTGTTCGGTCACTGTGATTATTGAACTATTACAATCGTTACGACACCTTGCGGCGTCGGTATAAATTTGTAGCCTGAGCTAATCATAGCCATAATCATATAAATCTATATGTTTTTCGTTTGACTCGTCAATTAAAGTAGTCTTGATACAATTATGTATTAGGACAATGATACACTAAACTCTATTGTATTTTCGGTGTATCCTTGCAATTCAAATAAATGTCACTACACGGATTTTTGACAATTGACAAATCATTTTCATGCTTCTATTTTCATTTGAAATTATTAATTCTGAGTCTTCCTCAATTGATATTCAAAGTAAGTTTTCTTTTGACAGTAAAACCTATTGTTTCTAAAAGTCATTTACATTCGATTTATGTGTCTACTAAATCTGTCTTTTGATTTGACCTTGTAAAAACTTAGTCACCTTGATGATTGTATCATTTCATCTCGTTCATTTGAACATCGATTCCTGAAACTAATTATGGAACCATTAAGTTCCAATTGTTGTATGATATCCTTATATTCATATCTTGATTCTTCCTTAAGATACCTTGATACTATTTTTACTAACTAAAAGACGTAACATAACTCCAAGGAGATAACGTAGCCCAAATCTCGAGGACGAGATTTAAAACAAGGTGGGGAGGATATAACAACCCTCGAAAACACCCCTAAACGCTCCTAAAATACCCGTATACGCAAAATTTTACTTATTAAAAATCAAATAAAACCAATAATATAGGTTCTCGCGGGCCGCGACCAAGTCAGCTGGCCGGTTCGCGGGGTGCGATCGAGTAACACCAGGCGGCACCTCCTTGCGCCACGTGTCCGAACAAGTGTTGAACCTATATTGGTGACTAACCAAGGCTAGGACCTAGCCTAGCCACTCACGGGCTGCGAAGGAGAAGGAGTAGGGACTCGCGGGGCGTGAGCCGCCCCTCGACCATCCTATATAAGGAGGCATCTTGCCTCAGTTTCATTCGTTCAGAATTTCTTTCTCTCTCAAATTCTTAATAGGCGAAAATACTCGGGTATAATACCCCTAAAACACAAAGCTCTGCCTCGTTGTAAGTATTTTAATCCCTGGACACTAAGTCGATACTCTGCCCGATTGATCTAGGACTCCGTAACGCATGTTAAGGCTCTGCCTGACTCAGTTCGTTGGAGTTTTGTCTCGTGTTGTATGACTAATGTGATTTGGGTTACCTTACTAACACGTGTACATTGTTTATTTTAATAGAATATAATCAGGAACACCAACGGGAAGCTATATAAATACCTAAGTCTACAATGTGAGCCCATTCTCTTTTCTCACAGTTTGTGAGTTATTCTCCTTTTCTCACAGTTTGTGAGCCCTTATTTTAAATGTTTTTCCAAAACCATAAATGTTTATCAAATATAATTACAGTGATTAAGTCTTTGTATTCTACAATTGCTGCCAGTATTATGGGGTTTGTATACAGTACTTGATAACCTTCACAATTGGGCACGGGTATCCAATGTGTGATATGACCATAGTCACATATCCATCGAGTGACACGTACTAAACGAGTAATTGGGTAGATATAAACGTTGTAATCGCCCTTAATACTGTAATATTATAACAACTAATGTTTTTACAAACTGGAATGTACTCGCCAGTATTTCTTGCTGATAAAACCTTTTTAAAACGCGTTTCAGGTAACTTAATGTGAAAGCCATTAGAAGTCAGCTATGGAACACCGAAAGCTTTAAGAAGTGGCTATAAAAGCTACCTAAATAAAAAGGAGATTATGTTTTCAATAATTAGGGTTTATCCCTAAAAATGTATTGCGAATAAAACCTGCGTTTTATCCCGTTTACTTATTTGGTGTTTTGAAACTCTGAAATTATTTCCTAACTACGGTTCTGATGAGAATTTTTCCGCTACGTAATTAATAAACACCGATACCATCTGACTGGCTCGCGACTCCCGCTCCCAGGGTGGGGTCGGGGGCTGTGACAAGCTCTTTCCAGGAGTACTCAATTAGAGGTCATTGAGCATAACTTCGATCTCCCTTGGTAGGAAGATGTAGGGTTCCTCTTCGACTTCTTCTTGAGGGTGAGCAGTATTTACCGGGACCTCAAAGGAAACATTGAGAGGGGGAGGTTTCGGGATCTCATCTTCCCACCATGTGGGTTGAATGACCTCATTCGCGAGGTTCCAATCTTCTTGTGGCTAGATTGGTTCCATCGGAGGTATGGCCAAGATGTTCAATCTTTGGTGCAAAAGGTTGATTTCCCTGAAGCAATCCTCTAGGCCCATGGAGAGATAGTTTACACGGTCTCTAAGAACTTCTTCCACTAAGGTCATTTCGTCGCTAGACTCCCTCAAGGCACTCACGTATCTCAGAAGAGTAGCCTCAAGGGAGAGTCTCCTCCCTCTTCGGTGGTTCCTGGAGCTTGTTGATGAAGTCCTACTTTGTTGGCTCGACATTCTTGGAAAAAATGACCAACCATTAGCAAGATATGGAATGTCAGAACATTCAGCACGGCCCCGTGCTGCTCCATCTGTTCTGGATTCTTAGCTCAAGAAATTTTATTTTAAGTTAAATTTGTCTGATTTTTAATTTTTTGAACGTAAATAACTTAAAATAATGTTTTACTATAGTAGATTTACAAAATTTTCAGCTAAGAATCAAGTGTTTGAACCTCCTATTGAAGCTTTTAAAGCTTGAAGCTTGAAGCTTCAATGGAGTTCATGGTGGAAGGAAGAAGGGGAAAGAACCAAAAGAAGAACGGACAAGAAGGTCAAATGAGACCTTTTCAAGAACATACCTTTTGGGGTATGTGTGAGAAATCTAGAGAATCTTGCCCTTTTAGAATGGTTCCAAACATTCTCCTCAAAGACTGACTTTATAGACAGTGACAGTTCGCTGGCAAGGCCTCGTGCCTAGGCAGCACGGCCCCATGCCATCTGCATGTGTCAGAGAATGTTGTCCGTTAGTATAACACGGGCCACGTCATCACTGACACGACCCCGTGCCAAAAAAATGCGAGGGGCATGGCCCCGTGTTAGTTCGGCACGCCCCATGCTTCTGAAGGATGTTGGGCACGGCCCCGTGTTCAGAGATTTTATGAAGATTGTCTAGGTTTTTAAGGAATTATCCGTTATCGGTAGGGGTGTTCAAAACCGGATATCCGAATTTCGGATATCCAAAAATTTCGGATAGCTAATTTCACTATCCGAATCCGTATCCGATATTTCGGATATCCGAACTTCGGATACGGTTTCGGATAGTGAAACGGATATCCAAAATTTTAAAAATAAACAAAATGTTTCAAAACAAAAGTCTACACCAATCATCCAATTTTTTCAATTTCAAATCAAAACTCCACTGATCATCCTTTTTTTTTCAAATACAACCAAAGAAATATACCATGTTCAAAAAAGAAAAGCAAAAAAATATAATTCTTTTGAACTTTGTTAACTTTTCAGCATTAAATTTTCACCTATATCTGCAGTCTGCACATGGAATGGAATCAAAACTCAAAACTCTATTCTTCCATTGCAACTCATTCTGCAACTCAAATGTGATAACACAAAAGTCAAAACATGTCACCGCCATCCAACAATTTCACTTCTATTCCTCTAATTTCTTTATATGTCTCATAAATCTTTTAAGATTCAACCCTTCGACCTTTGTTCAGTTTGAATCGTCTCCATCTTTGATTGACTTCGTGAGTTTGTGAGGTGGGGCGGCTGATAAAGTGAGAAGCGTATAAAGTAAGTTAGAATTTTAGGGTTTTAATTGACTTATTGATATATATATATTTAAAAACTAGAAAAATAAAAGAACATAAAATTTCGGATATCGGATATCCGAAAATTTTCAATATTACTATCCGAATCCGAATTTTCGGATATCCGAAAATTCGGATAATTCGGATTCGGTTTCGGATTCGGATTTTTTTGAACACCCCTAGTTATCGGGACAACACCG
The DNA here is from genome assembly GCA_030545235.1 of Helianthus tuberosus. Taxonomy (NCBI): domain Eukaryota; kingdom Viridiplantae; phylum Streptophyta; class Magnoliopsida; order Asterales; family Asteraceae; genus Helianthus; species Helianthus tuberosus. The sequence continues at coordinate 57,491,288 of CM060429.1, read as the reverse complement.
TATTGCCGGATATACCTTAGGCTCCGACGAGAGGTACAAAAACGCAAAAGGTTATCGGAAAGGTAGAATCCTTCTTTAAAAATGGGAAAACGGGACCATCCCTTATTTACCTTATCCGGGCTCTTGTTAAAGAAGATACGAGTCGATTCGCTCATGTCTAAACCGTCGGTGTGAAATTCACACTCTGTAAAGGGTACTGTCATCGCGAAATCGAAACAGGGACAACTATCGCTTTCGTCTTCGCAAGCGTCTACGGTAGAGGGTTGGTTGACCTTGGTGTTGTTGTTTGTACCTGATGTTTCTTCCATCGATTCTCCTTTGGATGGGATCCTTGATGAATATCGTGCCTTCATCAAGGATTCTATTTCTTTGATTTTTAAGAGAATCATCTTTTCTATTAGACCTATGTCTTCTAGGTCATCTAAGTGAGAGGGTTGATGGAGTTTAGGTGGATGGACTTCATTATCATTTTTACTCTCGCCCATCTTAAGGTGCTCGTTACAAGAAGACGGTGGGGCTAAATAGTGGGGAGTGAAGTTTAGAATGCCACATTCCGATTCTTCATGCTCCTCCCCACAATAATCGCACCATGCACCGTAAGAGTGGCGGGGGAAAATAATCGAAGAAATCCATGTTTTCCTAGAAAGTTTTTAACCGTCGGCATCAGGCGGTTACTATTTTCCTACAAACTGTTAATTTGGCACGACCCCATGTTAGGACAACATGACCGTGCTGCAGTCTGTATCTGGCAGAAAATAGATTTAATGATACTGGAGAGTTGACACGGCCCCGTGTCAATTCTTCAGAAGGTGAAAATTTTAAAGAAAAATAAGAAAAACCTAAAAAGAAAAGATAAAAAAAAGATCAAGTCGTCAATTTTAAGCTTTCTTAAAATCCTTGTGTCCCCGGCAACAAAAGCCAAAAACTTGACGTGTGAGGGTGTGTATATACGTTTTAGATATATTTTGTCACACCCCCAAATTCCCACCTAGGGTATGTCCCTACTAGGAGTGCGACGATCCAACAACGAGCCACTAATTATATCAAACGCATTCAATTAAATGATAAAGTACTTAATTGTAAATAAAATACTGTATGTGAGTTTAAATGAAAACCAAAGTATCAGCGGAAGCAAAGTTAACCAGTTTTAAAACCAAAGTAATGTATCATTAAACCAATAAAATAAATACGTCCAGCAAGACCATGCCCACTCCAGCTGCTCCAGATAGCAAGTCCCAAAGTATCTCAGCTAACGACCTACAAGCATGCAAACAAGTGTGTCAGACTACGCTAGTGAGTTCAAAGTTTTGTTACCGAGTTTAGTTACCAGTCACATGTGTAAAACAGTTAATAAGATGATATGTTGTTTCGTAGTTTTGATGATTTGATGTTGTTATTACTCGATTACCGAAATGGCTACAAGATATGAATGCCCAACCCTAATGCCTCTATCAAGGCATTGGTCAAGTGGTCGAGATAATTAGCTCAACTAATAACCTCGAGTAGATGTAAGGGGTCTTATATATACACGATGTGAATGCCCAACCCCAATGCCTCTATCTAGGCATTGGTCAAGTGGTCAAGGTAATTAGTTCACGCCCGTCCTTTCGGCCCGGTGTGAGGGTGCCAAACCTAATAGCGCTATCAACTAAATACCTCGTTGCCTTACCGGCAACAATCGGTAGATGTAGGGGGTCTTACATAATAGAAACTAAGTAATAACAAACATCCCATTAACCTGCATTCCTCCCTGGAACGTTACCCGATATCCCTTCCCGGGATGCATGCTTGGAAAAGAGCAGTGAACTCACCTTTGATTGCTCGGTATGTTACGTTACGTTATTCACAGGTGGTCAATCAAATTCCTAACATAGTTATCATTACCGATCAGTTTTGTAATAATCAAACACATATACCACTTTCATATTTCACATGAGGCACACACATAATATCATGGAATTAATAACAGTTAACCATCACCCCACTCACATTATTTGAATCTAATACATGGCAACCTCTTAGGCAACATAACAGTTCATCGAATATCAATTATCAATACCAATATTGATTTCAATAACAATCACAATTATCTAGTTTAATAATTACTAGCACAAGAACAATCATCATACTTATCAACACCATCATGGCAACAGTTTCTCAACATCATACAATCATTTAAATACATGTGCTGACATATTTCATCACCCATGTGCTCCTAGCCGCCAAACTTAGTGGGTTCAAGATTTTGGTCCAATCATAATTTATAGTTGTCATCACATGCATAGGTATTGACTCATTCAAATGTTTGACGTCACATGCATTATCAATATATTCACATGCAACTGAGTTTGCATTAAATGAATGCACATGAGGTCGATTAAAATTGCATTAAATGAATACAGTTGGGGTTCTCCTAAACCCTAATCGCCATTAACATTAACAGTTACATACAAGGGTTCAATAAACAGTTGTGGCACCGATCGCAATTGTCTAGACATGTATAGTACCCTAGATTAATATGCCGATTCAAATCAAGGATTCAACACTATCAATAATTCACATAAAAGAAACCAATACTAGATCCTTGTAAATATGTTCTTTATCATTACAGTTTACAGAACACGTGCACATAATCAGAATCATCAACAGGTAATCAACACCACATATTCATCATCATCATTATGATTTATATATATGTTATAGTGCAAACATAACCCTAATCAACGAGGATTGCAATCATATGAACAACAAGGGATGAGAACAATTAAACTAACCGAAGGCTCGACCAAGAGAACTAATGCTTCGAAGAGTGAGGCTGCCGTCGTCTTCAATGAACGAGAGAGATAGAGGATGTTAGGGTTTGTATATGTTTGTGTTATTTGTTACGTGACTACATGTGTGTATACATATGCTAGAATCAATAGCCGGCCCAACACAATGCTCCACTTGGGCTCTACCAGGCCCAAACATACTTCCGGTGTGTATATATGCTCGGGTTGGGCTTCGGGTGTGTGTTTGTGTGTGTAGACTCACAATAGTCGGCCCAATGCAAAGTGAGTGTGTCTAAACATATGTACACTATGTTACCCGGCCCAAACGTAAACATGTGTATGTTAAACATACTTGTGACGTAGACGGTGTGACAACCCGCACTAAACCAGGTATCCGTACGACTTAATTAATGATTAATTACTGCTTAATTACTGTGCTTGCTTGTACTAGCTGATGAACTGCTACTTGATATCTGATACATGTACTTACTTGCATCATACTTGCTTGCTGTCACTACATTATTTACATACGGCACCTTAGTGACAAACATGATACACAAAGAGCACAGTAACACAATACACGGATAACCTATTGAACATGCTGATAAAGCCAGCATCAGGTAAACACTGCCTCCAAGGCCTATAAGAGCCTGAGATATTTTGCTACACTAGTAGTGAGTGTAGGGATACAAGGGTTGTAGAACTGCGTCTCTAGGAATAAGATACACTGATTGGATGTGCCTAAAACGTACTTTAAGTACAAAACACAGCACTTTAATAAATAATCCAGCTTCTAGCTGACTGGTAAAGTGCCAAAACATGGGGAAAATTCTACTGGACACTTTCTAAAGTGTTGGAAACAAGATGTGTCACTAAAAATAATATAACGACACTTTAAAGCTTTTGTAACGCTTTAACGGATTACTATCCAACCGAACAACCGGACTATACCCGAAACATGAAAATATTGTTATTTTCACTATTTATATTTTTCTGAGCCAGTTAGGGTCCCTGATTACCCTAACACCCGTTGTAGCATACTACACACAAGTAACTAAGTTAATTACTTAACTAACCTAACTAAACCTCCTAACTATCTACTTGAGATCGAACCAACCCCCCCCCCCTCTAACCGGCCCCAAACCATGGGGAACACAAAAGTACTAAGTTGATTATTATATTGGGGTATGCTTAGTATCTAAGTGACATAATTTCCATTGGTCATTAGCACATGAATTATCTATAAGTAACATCACTTACACATAAGATCTTTATCACTCACAACTCAAGACCACACTTTCTCTCCCTCTCTTCTCTAAGTCTCGGCCGAACACCCCACCCCCCCATACACCCACTTTCGGTTCTTGTTCAAGCCATTCCAAGGTGATACAAACATCAAGGGTCTCACATTAGGAGTCTTGGTGCACTCGGAGCGCGAAGGACCACTTTCTTTAGCTTTTATCCACGCGTTTTTCATCAAGAATCTTCCCTAGCCTTGAGCTAGAGGTATAACACTTAAAACTCGATTTTGAACTTATCTAAAGTGGTTAAAAGGAATTATGTAGGTTAAATATCGTTAACATGCAAGATGATGAACTAAAGTCTACTAAAAACATGAAAAATGGTGGTTAATAGCATTTTTGTTGTGTAAAAGTTGTAGTATTTGAAATATATGGTTATCTAGACCCGATCTATGATGTGGTAGCTCGGATCACCGTTGAACCCGGTTTAGTAAGATCATGGATCTTAACATAAGCTCGTTTTTGAATGATACGAGGGTTAAAAGGTGAAACTCTACCACACACGAAGCATGAACTTGTGTAAAAATGCTTTACTTGTGTAAACATGTTTTAACTTGTACAAGATGTTTAAAACTAGTAGATCTACGTATCTACACCCGGTATTTTCAAAGGACCACATATCAAGGAAACCATGTATTTTGAAAGATGGATCTTACAATAATAAGCATGATTTTATAAACCACAAGTGTGTAAACACTTGTGAAATGAAAAGATCTGACAAAGAACTAGTTTTGTCAAATGTTACTAGAAGTTGTAAAGATGGATTTTCTCTAAAAACGAGGTTTTTACGAAATCGGATTATTTACACAAAAGATCCAGTAAAAGTAAAGAGATTTACTACATATTTTAGACAAACCACAAATTCGTATATTTTTGCGATTATGTCTATCTTTGACTAGTTAAAATGTTGGAAAGTTGTTTGATAATGTTGAGAACATTGATTGATTGATTTGTTAAAAGAAAATGATACGCTTGAAAGCGTGGCCACCTCCAGTTACAGAGGAAACTCTGGCGAAATTTTTCTAAATACCTAACACTTAGAAATAATTGCACAACAAGTGTTAGAATTATTTTTGACATGTTTTCGAAATATAAATTTCGCCATGACTTTATTTACTAAATATTCGGAGGTGGGATTTTCACAAAAATTAACGTGATAAATATATATATTGTCACAACACTGTTTATGATTATTTTTGTGAAAATACATAAATATTATTTTTAGAGTAAAAATAATATTTACAAACGTTATCGATTCCAAAATAATACGAACGCTTTCACATGAATATATAAGTTACACCGGTAATTATATTACCACTCGATTATTAAAACGTAACTTACGCACTTGTATTGAATCCCCCATCCTTGGGAAGGAGCTTAACTACCAAGTATATATACAGAACATACACACGAAATAGTTGTCTAACTATTTCCCAAAAACTTAAACTATAAAGCTAAGGCACGGCCGTCCGTCTAATAGAATTAGCACTTGTAGGTCGTCGCGCAGCTTTCCGATTTGGAGATACTTGGTAGAGACGCTTCACTGTGAGTTCATGTCCCCCTTTTCTCTAACTGTTTTCAGTTTTCTTAACTGCGGGGGTGAAATACATGTTACTTTGTTTACAAGTACTTTATATACGGTATGGTTAGCGTAAGGAGGTGTTTTATTCCGATCATGTGAGTGGGTAGGAGCAATATGAGGCCATTAGTCCTCATGTCGGGACCGAGGGACAGGAGCGGTAGATCTATCTGGGTGTAGCGAGCCCAGCCCCAGGCCAAACTAGAAACGGACCTTGGGGTGACTTTGTCCACATACAAATGCCGTGGCGAAATCTGCTAGGTTTGAGTCTCCCTATTTGCACTTCACATATATCAGTGGCCTTGCAAACCATTGGTGATCACAAGTCCCCTTATTGGCTACATACCACGATTATTTTTATACTCACAAAGGTTTACTTACTCACTTACACATGAACTCGCTCAACATTATTGTTGATTTTTCAACTTACATGTATTTCAGGAAATTAACGAGATCTGGCACGGTATGGCATGTTTTCCGCTGCACTAGTTTCCGAGGTCATCCGGGGTTCAGGGGATGTGTCTCTTTCCTGGACAAGACACAATCCTTGAACCATGTTTATGTTATGTTCTAAGTTTGTAATGTCTGTTGAACAAGGTTATGGTTGTTAGGGTATGTTCCCGTTAAAACAATGGTACTGTATTTGGTTTTCAAAACTTAATGGATGATCTTGCATGTTTTTAACTCATATAGCTTTGTTGTGATTAAGCTATGGTATTAAGAAGTCACACCAAATTAACCACGCTTCCGCAAAGCCAGGGTGTGACAGCTTGGTATCAGAGCTCTGATCATAGCGAACTACGATTTTTTCTCGAGTCTAGACTATGATCACTAGGGCTCTCACGAAAACATTTTTACTGCATACCACTTAAGTCCAGATCCAAAACGTTTTTACAAACAAATGTTGAGCACATTTTATTCTTTATTATAGGCTCAGTCTGAGAGGCTGAGGCTCGGTCTGAGAGGCCGAGGCTCGGTCTGAGAGAACGAGGTAGTTGGCTAGTGGGACTAGGAGAATTGGCTAGTGGGACTAGGAGAAATGGCTAGTGGGACTAGGAGAATTGGCTAGTGAGACTAGGATAATTGGCTAGTGGGACTAGGAAGAGCAGTCTGAGAGGCTGGGAGACTAGTGGGACTAGGAGAATGATTTGAATGCTTACTTGGTGACTTATGTGATTATTTGATTATATGATTGACTGTTTGTGCATGTTTGTGTATATGTTACAGACACATGGATTCTACAGACACTGGTGGTTCAGACACCACAGGCCCTAGGCCTATCGTATCAGACGACCTTGAGTCATCGGAGCACGAGGTTCATACGTCCGACGTCACGAGCACAGATGAGGACGATTTCCAGCCCTTCGCATTACCTGACGGTGCTGGCGAGCTCGCAGATGGTCCTTTGGCCGGGGATCTGCCACTGGCAGTGATCCCTGCCCCTATACCGCTTGCTTCGTACCCTGTTTATGATTTGACTATCGACGACGAGGATGATGATGTCGATATGTTTGAGGAGGAGCCTTTCGAGGAGGATGCTCAGGGCGAGGCCCTTCCTGCTGCTGATGGTCCCTTGTTGATCGCAGATGCTCCCGCCGCGGAGTCACCTGCTCACTCCCCAGTCCCAGACTCCTTTGAGTCTGTGGCCTCTGTACCCTCACACATCCAGAGTGCGCAGCACTTCTCTCATGGATCAGATCCTGATCAGGCATCTTCTGTTGCCCCTATCCCCAGTTTTGTTTTTGACCACGATGATGAGGGGGATTCCGATCCTATGTTTCCCCCAGGGTTCGACCCAGATCGTGACTTAGAGTTTATTCCGATGGATCAGTTTATGGAGGATCCAGTAGACCTTGCTGACCCATTTGATCCTATTGACCCAGAGTTTGGTTTCGAGATGGCTTTTGATGACCTCGAGCCTGCCATTGCTCCAGAGCAGGCAGCCGCTTTAGACCCCATACCTGAGCATGACCCAGTACATGCTGACATCCCTTTTGAGCCTGTTGCTGATGATCTCCCCGTGGATGTTCCTCTGATGGAGGGCGATCATGTCATTGTTGATCCTGTTGATCCTTTACCCGTTATACCTGTTGACCCTCCCGTTGAGCACATTGCACCTGTTCACCCTGTTGTTGCTCCCCCACTTGATCCCGTTCCACTAGAGCCCGAGCATGCACTGTTCGCGGCACGCATGGATCCACCAGATGAGCATGCACAGCACGGTTGGATACCTGCTGATGAGGATGTACCGCCTTTTCCCCCACAGATCCCTGTTACACGACATGTTGATTTTTCCTTTCAGATTCCACAGTTTGTACCTCCAGCGAGGCCTGGAGAGGGTTCTTCAGCCCATCCTGTTGGGCATGTACCGATGCCTATCCCTTTCATGCCACAGATGTCATCTGTTCCACCCACTGTTGCTCCATTTCACGTGGCACCTTTCGACCCTACTAGTGAGCCGTTTCTTTGGGCACCAGACTCTGGTATACCACCTACTGACCCCTACCATTCTTTTCACAGGGGGTACACTATCGAGGACGTTTTGATGTCCTTTGTAGCTCAGCACGAGTCACACACGCAGCGCATCCAGGAGCTCGAGAGAGCTCAGCTGCCACCGTGTCCATACCATGGTCAGACACACTCTCCTCTGCAGCCATTTCGACCCTTACCTCCAGATTATGCTGCCCGTCTCTTTACACTAGAGCAGCAGATTGCTTCGATCATCCGTACTCAGCGAGCCCAGGAGGAGGACTGGCTCCAGTTACGTCGTTTGTTTTACACCCACTTTCCCCCTCCTCCACCACCATCTGTATAGAGCTCATCAGTGCTGTTTGGGTAGACGAGGATGAGAAGACGGCGATTGTTGGATTGCACAGTATTTTTGGAGACCACAGTTGATTCTGACTTTTGTTGACTTGTATTTGATGTATTGACACTGATTGATGTAGTTTTTGGACAGGGGTGATGTAGCCCCTAGTTGATGGATGATTGTATGACACTATGATGTACTGATACACTTACTATGTGGTCTTGATATATGGCAATCGCAGTATTCTCATCATATCTGATTCGCTTGATCACTTATTTGCATTTTTATGACATGGGATGTGTGTGATTGATATTTGTGTTGATAACATGAGATGTTATGTGCTATTACTATTACTATATACGTACGTCTTACTATGACCTGACCAACGTAAACCATCTTTTAGAAGATGCCGCCGAGACGTGAGACACACATGCCTACCAATGAGGCAGAACTCCAGCAGATTATTGCTGCTGCCATAGCACAGTATGCAGCATCTCAGCCCGGAACGAGCGGAAGTATTAACCAAGGCAATAACAATCCACCTCACGGTAATACTACGCCATTAAGACATACCGTGACCTAATTGGATATCTCTGGCAAGGATGCTAACACCATTCATATGTTATAACGTATGTGCAGGGTGCACCTACAAGCAGTTTCTGGACTGCAAACCGGTCAACTTTGATGGCACTGGAGGTGCTGTCGCCTTTGTTCGCTGGACTGAGAAAACCGAATCTGTACTTCGCATGAGCAAGTGTGCGCTGGATCAGCAAGTCACCTATATCTCAGGGCTATTTCTAGATGGAGCCCTATCCTGGTGGAATCTACAAGTACAGACACTAGGCGAAGCTGCTGCCTACGCGCTGACCTGGACCGAACTGAAGGAACTTATGCGCAAAAAGTACTGTTCCCGCGCAGAAATCCAGAGGTTGGAGACCGAGTTCTGGCACTTGAAAATGGACGGTCCAAAGGTCGCAGAGTACGTTCAAAGATTCCATGACTTATCTCAAGTGGTCCCTTACATGGTTACACCAGAATACAAGCGAATCGAGCGCTTCATTTGGGGATTAGCTCCTCAAATCATAAGCATGGTGACCTCATCCAAGCCTGCAACCATTACTGAGGCGACTGATCTGAGCATAGCCCTCACTGAGGAGGCGATTCGCCTGAACAAGTTTGATGATGCTGAGCATAAGAAGAAAGAGACTCATGTCGAGTCATCAGGGGGTAACAAACGAAAGTTCTCAAACTTCAAGCAAGGCGCCAGTGTGGCGGTTAAGAGAGGAGGATCAGCTGGTAATGGAAAGAAAGGGAAAGGATACCAGGGCACCCAGCCAAAGTGTAATGTCTGTCAACGCCATCATACTGGGCATTGTAATGTGAAAGTATGTGAAGAATGCGGAAAGCCGGGCCACTCGAAAGATTCTTGTTGGGCTAGTGCTGGCCGGGGAGGCCAGGGAGGATATGGAAGCAGAAACTACAATCGTGGTGGTACTGGGAATCGCCCACAAGGAAATAATGGAGGGAACGGAGTCAACAATGCGAACCAAAACAACCAGCAAGTTGGGGATGGCGCCGGAAGCGGTCGAAAACTTGGATGTTTTAACTGCGGTGATGTTGGGCATTTTAAGAAGAACTGCCCAGATTTAAACCAAGCCCATGGAAGAGTGTTCCAACTCGAAGCAAGGGAAGCACGCCAGGACCCCAATGTCGTCACTGGTACGTTCCCTGTGAACCAACGCTATGCATCCGTTTTATTTGATACTGGTGCCGATTATAGCTTCGTGTCGTTAGAATTTAAGAATATGCTTGGGTTAGCCGCTAATAAGTTAGATATTCCATACTCGATCGAATTGGCCAATGGAAAGTTGGTAGAAGCCAACGAAGTTATCAGAGGTTGTGTGATCGAATTGGGAGAACGTGAGTTCACTCTAGATCTACTACCAGTCCAGTTGGGAAGTTTCGACGTGGTAGTAGGAATGGATTGGTTATCAGGAAACAAGGCTGAGATAGTATGCCACGAAAAAGTTGTTCGTATCCCAACCGATGATGGTGAGACAATTGTGGTTCACGGAGAGAAGCGTGAGACGCCGTTGAGGATTATCAGCTGCTTGAAAGCAAGGAAGTGTTTGCAGAAAGGATGTGTTGCCTTTCTGGCACACATTGTGGATAAGAAGGCTGCTGAGCCAAGAATCGAAGACATCCCTGTCGTGAGGGAGTATCCAGAAGTCTTCCCAGAAGACTTACCTGGACTGCCGCCTCTGAGGCAAGTAGAGTTTCACATTGACTTAGTTCCAGGCGCCGCGCCTGTGGCTAAGGCACCTTATAGACTTGCTCCGTCTGAGATGCAGGAACTGTCGACACAACTTCAAGAGTTGTTAGACAAGGGTTTTATCCGACCAAGCTTCTCACCTTGGGGAGCTCCGGTCTTGTTTGTCAAGAAGAAGGACGGTAGTTTCCGAATGTGCATTGACTACAGAGAATTGAACAAGCTAACGATCAAGAATAGGTATCCTCTGCCAAGAATCGACGATCTGTTTGACCAACTTCAAGGTTCAAGCTTTTATTCAAAGATCGACCTTCGATCTGGATACCACCAGTTGAGAATTCAAGAAGAAAGTATCCCAAAGACAGCCTTCAGAACTCGTTATGGACACTACGAGTTCCTCGTTATGCCATTTGGTTTGACAAACGCACCTGCGGTATTCATGGATCTAATGAATAGAGTTTGCAAACCGTACTTGGATAAGTTCGTGATTGTATTCATCGATGACATTTTAATTTATTCAAAGACGAAGGCTGAACACGAGCAGCATCTTAGAGCCATTCTAGAGCTGCTAAAGAAAGAACAGCTGTATGCCAAATTCTCCAAGTGCGAATTTTGGCTACGTGAAGTCCAATTCCTTGGGCACGTGGTAAATGGAGATGGAATCCACGTGGATCCAACCAAGATCGAGGCGATCAAGGATTGGGAAACGCCAAAGACGCCAACCGAGATTCGACAATTCTTGGGTTTGGCTGGCTATTATCGAAGATTCATTGAGGATTTTTCAAAAGTCGCTCAACCTTTGACGCTCCTCACCCAGAAAGATAAGACGTTTGATTGGGGAATCAAACAGGAAGAAGCATTCCAGATACTGAAGGATAAGCTCTGCAACGCGCCTATCTTAGCTCTACCAGAAGGTACTGATGATTTTGTGGTATACTGCGACGCATCGCGCCAAGGATTGGGATGCGTGTTGATGCAACGCCAAAAGGTTATTGCTTACGCATCGCGTCAACTGAAGGTACATGAAAAGAACTATACCACACACGATTTGGAGCTTGGCGCAGTGGTTTTTGCTTTAAAGATCTGGAGACACTACCTTTACGGTACGAGGTGTACAGTCTTTACAGATCACAAGAGCCTACAGCATATATTCAACCAGAAGGAGTTGAATATGAGGCAAAGACGATGGGTTGAGTTGCTAAACGACTACGACTGCGAGATAAAGTATCACCCAGGGAAGGCGAATGTAGTCGCCGATGCCCTAAGTCGTAAAGAGAGAATCAAGCCCATAAGGATAAGGGCTTTGGAAATGATTATACGAACCGATCTTTCCTTGCGCATTCGTGCTGCACAAAAGGAAGCTCTCAAGGAAAGGAATCTTGAAGAGGAATATCTCCGTGGGATGGAGAAGCTTTTGGTACCAAACGAGGAAGGAACATTATGTTTTGAGAAAAGGATTTGGGTTCCTCTGTTTGGTGATTTAAGGAAAGTTATTTTCGAAGAAGCTCACAAATCACGGTACTCTATCCATCCTGGAGCGGATAAGATGTACCAGGATCTCAAAGATTATTATTGGTGGCCTAGGATGAAAGGCGATGTTGCTGTTTATGTGAGCAAATGTTTAACGTGCGCTAAGGTAAAGGCGGAATACCAGAAGCCTTCAGGGCTGCTGCAACAACCTGAGATTCCCAAGTGGAAATGGGAACAAATCTCAATGGATTTTGTTACAAAATTGCCAAGAACGCCAAGAGGCCATGATATGATTTGGGTGATAGTTGACCGCCTAACAAAATCCGCACACTTTCTGCCAATCAAAGAAAAAGACAGTACTAGTAAACTTGCGGAAATTTACATGAGAGAGATCGTCGCACGTCATGGAGTGCCTCTCTCAATCATCTCTGATAGAGACGGAAGGTTTGTGTCAAGGATATGGCAATCCTTCCAAGAAGCCTTTGGCTCACAGTTGAATCTGAGCACTGCGTTTCATCCGCAAACTGACGGCCAGAGCGAGCGAACGATACAGACTTTGGAAGACATGCTGAGAGCATGTGTTATGGATTTGGGCGGTAGCTGGGACAAACATTTACCTTTGGTCGAATTTTCATACAACAACAGCTACCACACCAGTATTGGTGTCGCGCCATTTGAAGCCCTTTACGGACGCAAGTGCCGATCACCCCTATGTTGGTCTGACGCAGGTGATAGGCAGCTTGCTGGTCCTGAGATCGTCCAAGAGACGACAGACAAGATCGCGCAAATTCTTAAACGCATCGAAGCAGCTCGCCACAGACAAAAGGCCTATGCGGATCCAAACCGGAAGCATGTGGATTTCCAAGTTGGAGAAATGGTGTTATTGAAAGTTTCACCCTGGAAGGGGTGGCACGCTTTGGAAAGCGTGGGAAGTTAAATCCACGCTACATTGGTCCTTTCAGAATTCTGGAAAGAATAGGACTAGTAGCATACAAGTTGGACCTACCTGCTGAACTGAATGGTGTTCACGATACATTTCATGTATCCAATCTAAAGAAAAGTCCAACTCAAGTTGACGTTGCCATTCCCATCGACGAGATTCATGTTGACGACACGCTCCACTTCATTGAAGAACCTGTCGAGGTCACAGATTGGAAAGTTAACAAGACCCGCCGGAGCAGTGTCAAACTCGTCAAAGTGCGTTGGAATGCCAGACATGGTCCTGAGTTCACCTGGGAGCGTGAGGACCGGATGAAAGAGAAATACCCCCACCTTTTTCCTAAGAACCCTGCTTCTACAAGCAGAACTTAAATTTCGGGACGAAATTTATTTAACGGGGGGAGAATGTGACAACCCGCACTAAACCAGGTATCCATACGACTTAATTAATGATTAATTACTGCTTAATTACTGTGCTTGCTTGTACTAGCTGATGAACTGCTACTTGATATCTGATACATGTACTTACTTGCATCATACTTGCTTGCTGTCACTACATTATTTACATACGGCACCTTAGTGACAAACATGATACACAAAGAGCACAGTAGCACAATACACAGATAACCTATTGAACATGCTGATAAAGCCAGCATCAGGCAAACACTGCCTCCAAGGCCTATAAGAGCCTGAGATATTTTGCTACACTAGTAGTGAGTGTAGGGATACAAGGGTTGTAGAACTGCGTCTCTAGGAATAAGATACACTGATTGGATGTGCCTAAAACGTACTTTAAGTACAAAACACAGCACTTTAATAAATAATCCAGCTTCTAGCTGACTGGTAAAGTGCCAAAACATGGGGAAAATACTACTGGACACTTTCTAAAGTGTTGGAAACAAGATGTGTCACTAAAAATAATATAACGACACTTTAAAGCTTTTGTAACGCTTTAACGGATTACTATCCAACCGAACAACCGGACTATACCCGAAACATGAAAATATTGTTATTTTCACTATTTATATTTTTCTGAGCCAGTTAGGGTCCCTGATTACCCTAACACCCGTTGTAGCATACTACACACAAGTAACTAAGTTAATTACTTAACTAACCTAACTAAACCTCCTAACTATCTACTTGAGATCGAACCAACCCCCCCCCTTCTCTAACAGGCCCCAAACCATGGGGAACACAAAAGTACTAAGTTGATTATTATATTGGGGTATGCTTAGTATCTAAGTGACATAATTTCCATTGGTCATTAGCACATGAATTATCTATAAGTAACATCACTTGCACATAAGATCTTTATCACTCACAACTCAAGACCACACTTTCTCTCCCTCTCTTCTCTAAGTCTCGGCCGAACACCCCACCCCCCATACACCCACTTTCGGTTCTTGTTCAAGCCATTCCAAGGTGATACAAACATCAAGGGTCTCACATTAGGAGTCTTGGTGCACTCGGAGCGCGAAGGACCACTTTCTTTAGCTTTTATCCACGCGTTTTTCATCAAGAATCTTCCCTAGCCTTGAGCTAGAGGTATAACACTTAAAACTCGATTTTGAACTTATCTAAAGTGGTTAAAAGGAATTATGTAGGTTAAATATCGTTAACATGCAAGATGATGAACTAAAGTCTACTAAAAACATGAAAAATGGTGGTTAATAGCATTTTTGTTGTGTAAAAGTTGTAGTATTTGAAATATATGGTTATCTAGACCCGATCTATGATGTGGTAGCTCGGATCACCGTTGAACCCGGTTTAGTAAGATCATGGATCTTAACATAAGCTCGTTTTTGAATGATACGAGGGTTAAAAGGTGAAACTCTACCACACACGAAGCATGAACTTGTGTAAAAATGCTTTACTTGTGTAAACATGTTTTAACTTGTACAAGATGTTTAAAACTAGTAGATCTACGTATCTACACCCGGTATTTTCAAAGGACCACATATCAAGGAAACCATGTATTTTGAAAGATGGATCTTACAATAATAAGCATGATTTTATAAACCACAAGTGTGTAAACACTTGTGAAATGAAAAGATCCGACAAAGAACTAGTTTTGTCAAATGTTACTAGAAGTTGTAAAGATGGATTTTCTCTAAAAACGAGGTTTTTACGAAATCGGATTATTTACACAAAAGATCCAGTAAAAGTAAAGAGATTTACTACATATTTTAGACAAACCACAAATTCGTATATTTTTGCGATTATGTCTATCTTTGACTAGTTAAAATGTTGGAAAGTTGTTTGATAATGTTGAGAACATTGATTGATTGATTTGTTAAAAGAAAATGATACGCTTGAAAGCGTGGCCACCTCCAGTTACAGAGGAAACTCTGGCGAAATTTTTCTAAATACCTAACACTTAGAAATAATTGCACAACAAGTGTTAGAATTATTTTTGACATGTTTTCGAAATATAAATTTCGCCATGACTTTATTTACTAAATATTCGGAGGTGGGATTTTCACAAAAATTAACGTGATAAATATATATATTGTCACAACACTGTTTATGATTATTTTTGTGAAAATACATAAATATTATTTTTAGAGTAAAAATAATATTTACAAACGTTATCGATTCCAAAATAATACGAACGCTTTCACATGAATATATAAGTTACACCGGTAATTATATTACCACTCGATTATTAAAACGTAACTTACGCACTTGTATTGAATCCCCCATCCTTGGGAAGGAGCTTAACTACCAAGTATATATACAGAACATACACACGAAATAGTTGTCTAACTATTTCCCAAAAACTTAAACTATAAAGCTAAGGCACGGCCGTCCGTCTAATAGAATTAGCACTTGTAGGTCGTCGCGCAGCTTTCCGATTTGGAGATACTTGGTAGAGACGCTTCACTGTGAGTTCATGTCCCCCTTTTCTCTAACTGTTTTCAGTTTTCTTAACTGCGGGGGTGAAATACATGTTACTTTGTTTACAAGTACTTTATATACGGTATGGTTAGCGTAAGGAGGTGTTTTATTCCGATCATGTGAGTGGGTAGGAGCAATATGAGGCCATTAGTCCTCATGTCGGGACCGAGGGACAGGAGCGGTAGATCTATCTGGGTGTAGCGAGCCCAGCCCCAGGCCAAACTAGAAACGGACCTTGGGGTGACTTTGTCCACATACAAATGCCGTGGCGAAATCTGCTAGGTTTGAGTCTCCCTATTTGCACTTCACATATATCAGTGGCCTTGCAAACCATTGGTGATCACAAGTCCCCTTATTGGCTACATACCACGATTATTTTTATACTCACAAAGGTTTACTTACTCACTTACACATGAACTCGCTCAACATTATTGTTGATTTTTCAACTTACATGTATTTCAGGAAATTAACGAGATCTGGCACGGTATGGCATGTTTTCCGCTGCACTAGTTTCCGAGGTCATCCGGGGTTCAGGGGATGTGTCTCTTTCCTGGACAAGACACAATCCTTGAACCATGTTTATGTTATGTTCTAAGTTTGTAATGTCTGTTGAACAAGGTTATGGTTGTTAGGGTATGTTCCCGTTAAAACAATGGTACTGTATTTGGTTTTCAAAACTTAATGGATGATCTTGCATGTTTTTAACTCATATAGCTTTGTTGTGATTAAGCTATGGTATTAAGAAGTCACACCAAATTAACCACGCTTCCGCAAAGCCAGGGTGTGACAGACGGCCCAAGTATATTCGGCCCAAACACATGGAATGCCAATCCGTTCTTATATTTAACAAGTTTATAATAGCCCAGAGCGCTCCGCACAAAGAAGAGGGATGAATAACGAGAAGTTAGGGTCACAAGATTAAACGACACTGACCTTGAAAGTTCAGGTTGTCACATCATCCCCAACTTGAAAGAAATTCCGTCCCGAAATTTGATAAGCAATCCAAAAGTGACACGGTAAATCAAAAGTAACACGAAGCGGCAAAGTGTTAGATTAGGATGACTGTGGATTTTCCTCGGGTACCACATTATCCCCAACTTGAAAGGGAATTTCGTCCCGAAATTCGCCAATGATATCATAAGTTGATACAACCGTTTGAACAACTGAGGATACTAGAGCATACTCCGATCATTGCGTCCCCACGTGAACTCTAGTCAACTTGAGTTCCTACGAACTGAGTTCCTACGAACTCTTACAATTTGAAATTTGACTAGGTCAACGAACCTTGACTTCCTGGTCCATGATTTCAGTAGATTTCTCAGTAATTGCAACTTGTCATTAATCTCAGACTTCCAATAAGGGTATCACAAGCGTTTTATCGGACAAACACCGCCTTAGATTCGAGGCATAAATGTCATCGCGAACATTATCCAATTCGTCAGTTAACCTAAGTTTGTGAGCCATGTCACCGATTCGTTCCAGAAATCCGGGTGTCCCAATGCATCATAAACTAAGCTTGCCACGTTGTCTATAGCGTATTGCACCCTCCCAGGGTGGGACTTTCGATTGTGAGACGTTCGCCTACAACGAACTCCCAGTGTTTCCTAAGCTTATAAGCTTTCGTGACAGTCGCACGTTGTCGTCGAACAATTTCCAATCTAAACAATATTCCTAAGAGATTCGAGTACAAATCCTGGATCTGTGATTAGGCTGTCACCCACCTTAATTCCACAAGGAGATTAACGTCACTGACCATGCAAGGCCTCTAACAGTCTTGTCCGAGTACTAGAATGGTAACTGTTGCAGTGAGCTCAAACAAGGTAAGTGTCCTTCCAATATTCACTAAAGCCAGTTACACACACGCTCGCAGCATGTCTTCGAGTGTCAGGATGGTTCGTTTACTCAGATCGGTTTTCCTGCTGTGGTAAGCCATGCTCATGTCTAGATGTGAGCCAAGGGTACTGTGTATTGGTTGTCATAAATCAATGGGTAACGGGAGTTGGCACCTTGTGCCTGAAAGCCGCCTCTCTCAGAGGTACATTCACAGCTGTGAACACTCGTCAGTTTCCTTGATTGCAAGACAGTGTGCTGGTGACGTGAGACAATCAACAATCATCCAGGTGATATTGTCTCTGTTTCAGGTTGTAAGTAGATTAGTGACAAAATCCATGTCAGCCTGTTCTCATTTCCACGTGAGAGTTTCTGGTTGCTAATACTTCACCTTGACTTTCCCACAAGTCCATCATCAGTCCCATGCATAGCTAGGTGGGCCTTCATGCCCGATCCCCAGTACAAGATTTACAGATCCTAACGTCTCTCATCAAAATCCAAACATCTAGAATATCAAAACCGGTGTGCTTTGCCCATCAAAATTTTCCTAAAGTTGCCATGTAATGAGATCCACACTCGTTCTTTGAGGTAGGAATACCGTCCGTCCTGCCAAAGGTTGCTTCACCATTCCCCACATGGGTTCAACTTGAAAATCCTCTTCCAGTTCGAACAGAGCGCGCCTGCTCAGGTAAGTTAAGGTTGATTGTGAGCTGCAAAGCTCATACACGTTCAAGTTCCACAGCCGTAATCCTCCCAAAAGTTCCATCCCATGATGCCATTTACTGATTTAACTCTTTCGAAACCAGGGTCCACTGGAGGCCCTTGTGATCGGTCTAAGTAACGCATTCGGTACCGTCCAAGTAATGCCTCCAAGTAATTCCAAAGACCAAGGTTTCCACCGCCGGTTGTGTGTCGTGCAGTTCCCCTTTGTAACTCCATTGCGTAGGTCATCACTCTCTCGTGTTGCGTCGACGTGTAACTGGGACTCTGATTCGAACCATAATGATATACCACTGAATTACCCGCACCCTCGGGTAAAGACGATGCTCAGTGCATTGCAGAGTTGGTATTCGAAAGCTGAAAAGACGTCCTCCTGTCCTGTCTTTCACGAACACAGCACCCGGCCGTGGTAAAGAGATTTAAGCTGCACGACTTCCGAAAATCCTACGACTATCTGCGATAGCATCAAGCGAGACCAAGAAATTGTTGTATCCTCGAACGGGTCTTAGCGAGATTCACGTGCATTCCCACTTCGTTGATTATATGACCCAAAAAGGTTACCTCTCGAATTCAGAAGTTACATTTATTAAGACTTCGCGCGGTGTGGCTCCTCCCTCAGGAGCTCTCAAATAGGATACAAAGCTGTCCGTGATGCTCTTTTCTCCTGGAAAGGATTCAAAACGTCACCCAATAGCATAGCCGGTTCACATGGTCCATAAAGCTGCTGGTATAATAATTACTCCAATGGTCATTGAATACAAAGTTGTATGGACGAATTGCGTCTGATAAGCCGCTTTAAGAATATCCTCCCCTTGGACTTGCATCTGCTAATAGTCTGCTCAAATATCCGTCTTCGAATGAAAATTCATCCCTTGCAACTAGTCAACAGGTTGTCAATACATGGCCGAGGTAAACAGTTTCCCCAACTGTCGCCTCGATGAGTTTTCGATAGTCAGTACCCGCACAAAAAGGTTTATCTTCACGGATGAAACTGGGGCTTCCCAAAGCGAAAACTAGATCTGGCAAAAATCCTGTCCAACAGTTCTCGTAGTAGCTCGTATAGTTCTTGCAACCCTCCTGGTGCAAGACGGTAAGAGTGCGAGTATCCAGAGCTGCCTCTGACGTGAGATCAACTGAGATTCCGACTAATAGTTGTGGTAGTAAACCTGAAAGCTCCTCGAATAGCACACTGAGATGAGTCACAACAATTGGTGGATCCTCGATCCTATTTTCCTTAATCTTATCATCAGAAGCGGTTGCTAATATAGCGGGGCCATCCCTCCGTAGGCACTTTTGGGCCCTCCTAGCCAAAAAGGCGCTAACCCTTGGGCCAGTCTAACGCTTTATAACAAATAACAATTCACCACACAAAATTTTCTCCCCACTGGGTACATCCGCGCGAGTTCTGGATATCCAGTCCACACTAACTACTGCATTGTATCCATCAAGGATAGTAGAAAGAAAATCGGTGTCGAATACATGTCTCACAAGGTCGAGTTTGCATTCCAACTAACATATGCGGTTTCATCTGACTTGCCATCAGCCGATTCCACAGCAGGTTCGGTTTCAAGAAGCATCAGGGTTAAGCAAAGTAGTGACGAAGTGATTAGTTACTAAGAACGTGTAGGCCACCATGTTGCTATAATCCTGGCGTTGCCCACGCCAATCCTAAGTGTCCTTCGCGAGTACCATATCTAGTGTTGTTGCTATTACTACTAGAGTTCCCGATACTGTCATTGCTCCTTGGGTTGTTGGCGTCTTGCCTTAACATCGGCCATTCCCTGTTGAAGCCACCATCATTTCCATACCGAAAGTCATGATTTGCGAGTACCTTGCTGTCATCATGACTGTTGCTTCTAATGCTGTTGCTCGAAATGGAGTCCTGCGATCTTTCACCAACAATGTCCATCTCTTCACATTCCGTGCCACGTTCCAAGGCGCTACTCATTGTGCTGGCAGTTACACATTCCACATCACAGTCAATTGTAATCGTTTATGTCCCGATTGATTCGTAAAAGTCGGCTCCCATAAGTTGTTGTCTAGGGTTAAGGATTCGTTTGGAGTCAAATCGCTGATGTTCGTTACTGATAGTCAGGGTCGTCCAATTACCGAAGTTGGTAAAGTACTATGCTCATCCTCTTGTCCATCGTTCTTGCAAGTTGGTCGAGTAATACACAGTACGTTGCTAGGGTGTTGCAGGAACGATCGCACTTACAGAATCTAAGGCGTCAATACACAGAGTTCCAACCAATGAAAAGGAGTGAGAAGGTATCGACCAATCATTCGACGCTGCAACATCCAACTCAGGGATGTTCGTACAAGAACCTAACATTCTACACAGTTCGCTAGGCGTTCCGATGGGTGTTCAGGTAATACTCGATGGCTTCGAGATTCGAAAGGAATCAGAGAGAGGTGAAAAGGTCACATTCGAGTAGGAGACGATCACTGTTATGACTCCTATAAATTTGTTACGTTTCACACTGATCAAATAACAGAGCGGAACCCCTTCTTCACTTGTTAAGCCTCACTGGGACTCACATGCACCCCACATTATTATTATGTGTGCACCCACAATAATATTGTGATTTGCATGCTCATCTCAGCTCATCCTAACTCATGTCGAATGGTTCCTCAAACTCTAGTAGCATACAAAGAGTATCACAAAACGTGAGTCACGAATGTTTAGGGAAATACCACCCTATCAGTCACATAACAAGTGCAAGTAATACGTAAATTCATACTGTTGTGTTAAATGTGGAATCACATGTAATATCATATGTAAGTGTTTACTAGTTACGCAGTACAATGAGTACACGAGAGACAAACCTTGCAATCTGGAGCTGAGTGTCATGGTCGTATTCTTTGTTGTCAGAACTGTTCGGTTATAGTCTGGTTTTATAAAAACGTTTTTAAAACCAAGTTCACTATAACCAGTGGCTCTGATACCAAACTGTCACACCCCCAAATTCCCACCTAGGGTATGTCCCTACTAGGAGTGCGACGATCCAACAACGAGCCACTAATTATATCAAACGCATTCAATTAAATGATAAAGTACTTAATTGTAAATAAAATACTGTATGTGAGTTTAAATGAAAACCAAAGTATCAGCGGAAGCAAAGTTAACCAGTTTTAAAACCAAAGTAATGTATCATTAAACCAATAAAATAAATACGTCCAGCAAGACCATGCCCACTCCAGCTGCTCCATATAGCAAGTCCCAAAGTATCTCAGCTAACGACCTACAAGCATGCAAACAAGTGTGTCAGACTACGCTGGTGAGTTCAAAGTTTTGTTACCGAGTTTAGTTACCAGTCACATGTGTAAAACAGTTAATAAGATGATATGTTGTTTCGTAGTTTTGATGATTTGATGTTGTTATTACTCGATTACCGAAATGGCTACAAGATATGAATGCCCAACCCCAATGCCTCTATCAAGGCATTGGTCAAGTGGTCGAGATAATTAGCTCAACTAATAACCTCGAGTAGATGTAAGGGGTCTTATATATACACGATGTGAATGCCCAACCCCAATGCCTCTATCTAGGCATTGGTCAAGTGGTCAAGGTAATTAGTTCACGCCCGTCCTTTCGGCCCGGTGTGAGGGTGCCAAACCTAATAGCGCTATCAACTAAATACCTCGTTACCTTACCGGCAACAATCGGTAGATGTAGGGGGTCTTACATAATAGAAACTAAGTAATAACAAACATCCCATTAACCTGCATTCCTCCCTGGAACGTTACCCGATATCCCTTCCCGGGATGCATGCTTGGAAAAGAGCAGTGAACTCACCTTTGATTGCTCGGTATGTTACGTTACGTTATTCACAGGTGGTCAATCAAATTCCTAACATAGTTATCATTACCGATCAGTTTTGTAATAATCAAACACATATACCACTTTCATATTTCACATGAGGCACACACATAATATCATGGAATTAATAACAGTTAACCATCACCCCACTCACATTATTTGAATCTAATACATGGCAACCTCTTAGGCAACATAACAGTTCATCGAATATCAATTATCAATACCAATATTGATTTCAATAACAATCACAATTATCTAGTTTAATAATTACTAGCACAAGAACAATCATCATACTTATCAACACCATCATGGCAACAGTTTCTCAACATCATACAATCATTTAAATACATGTGCTGACATATTTCATCACCCATGTGCTCCTAGCCGCCAAACTTAGTGGGTTCAAGATTTTGGTCCAATCATAATTTATAGTTGTCATCACATGCATAGGTATTGACTCATTCAAATGTTTGACGTCACATGCATTATCAATATATTCACATGCAACTGAGTTTGCATTAAATGAATGCACATGAGGTCGATTAAAATTGCATTAAATGAATACAGTTGGGGTTCTCCTAAACCCTAATCGCCATTAACATTAACAGTTACATACAAGGGTTCAATAAACAGTTGTGGCACCGATCGCAATTGTCTAGACATGTATAGTACCCTAGATTAATATGCCGATTCAAATCAAGGATTCAACACTATCAATAATCCACATAAAAGAAACCAATACTAGATCCTTGTAAATATGTTCTTTATCATTACAGTTTACAGAACACGTGCACATAATCAGAATCATCAACAGGTAATCAACACCACATATTCATCATCATTATGATTTATATATATGTTATAGTGCAAACATAACCCTAATCAACGAGGATTGCAATCATATGAACAATAAGGGATGAGAACAATTAAACTAACCGAAGGCTCGACCAAGAGAACTAATGCTTCGAAGAGTGAGGCTGCCGTCGTCTTCAATGAACGAGAGAGATAGAGGATGTTAGGGTTTGTATATGTTTGTGTTATTTGTTACGTGACTACATGTGTGTATACATATGCTAGAATCAATAGCCGGCCCAACACAATGCTCCACTTGGGCTCTACCAGGCCCAAACATACTTCCGGTGTGTATATATGCTCGGGTTGGGCTTCGGGTGTGTGTTTGTGTGTGTAGACTCACAATAGTCGGCCCAATGCAAAGTGAGTGTGTCTAAACATATGTACACTATGTTACCCGGCCCAAACGTAAACATGTGTATGTTAAACATACTTGTGACGTAGATGGCCCAAGTATATTCGGCCCAAACACATGGAATGCCAATCCGTTCTTATATTTAACAAGTTTATAATAGCCCAGAGCGCTCCGCACAAAGAAGAGGGATGAATAACGAGAAGTTAGGGTCACAAGATTAAACGACACTGACCTTGAAAGTTCAGGTTGTCACATATTTTAGCTCTTTTTACTCGCCAATTCAAGTTTTAAATTTACAAAACATGATATTCTACTATCGCAGACGTAGTATAGTGATGGCAAGATACCGAGGTCGTCCAAGGACACAAGAGCTTTTAATACCGGCTTATTGTTAACATCTAATCGAACCAAACTTTGAAGAAAAGATTTTAAAGCTAATAAAAAAGTAGAATAAAAACAGAAAATAAAATAAAGGAAAAACATATAGACAAGAAGGAATCACTTGGTTCCGACTCCTCTTTCATGTATCCTTTTGATGATTTCCGCACTTTAGGCATTTTAAGAGATTATCTTAGTTATAGTGGTAGGCCCTCTTGTGAAGGCGACGTTACCCTCAACATATTGGTCTGAGTCAGCAGGGATACAGTCTTGCAAGGTCGGATCATTGAAACATAATTAAGTAAGTTATTAATGCGAAAAGTGGCGGGCCCCTTCTAGGCAGCGATCACCCTCAACCCTTTGGTCTGAGTCAGCAGGGATACAGTCCTAGCAGGGTTGGTTTAAAGTTTTAATAGTAGTTTGTAGATAAGGGATTCAAGCGTTTTGCACTTCTCCCGTCGGTGGGTAGAGCCCGTCCGACTCGTGAAGTGTTACTATGTCACACCCCAACCGATGGCGGAATCATCGGGGCATGGCACTGAGCGAAACAGATTGTCCAGAAGTTTCCATAACAAATATCAATACTATTCAATTTAAATAATACGTCCCATACCGTATCTCAAACAGTAAAACAATTATTACAGACAAAATCTAGGCAAATATTCTGTTCCGACAACTCAGATTTAAATAGACAGCAATTGTTTATCTGCTTCTAGAGACCCTTAGTTTGACCACTACAGACAACTATTTGTTGGGCTCTAAAGCTTTATTCTAGCTTCAAATTCCTACCAAGTGTGCGTCCTAAGCACCTGTCACATACGTTAAAATAAAGTCAATACATAAAATGTAAAGGTGAGCATACAAGTTTGATAATAGCATATAGAGTTCGAATTCGTTTACGCATAACCAGCACGTACACATAGTGAAATGAAGCACGTTAGTTATCGACATAGATCCATCGATACCAATGACTGCGGGTTGACTGCCCGAGGCAGTTCGCAATACACGATTACCACCGTAATCCATGCAAGTAATGGTCCTTAACAACCCCCGTATGAACAGGTACTGAGTCCAAACTATAGTACTATCGTTGCTAAGGCAGGTAGACAGCATTCCATGTGTAAGCATAACAAACAAGCATTCATAAGCCACGTATAACATGCATTAACGGTTAGCGTTCAAATAGTGTTGAGTAGTGTGTTTGATGAGATTTGAATAGTTGTAACGTATGTAACACCCAAAAGTTCTTAAAGCAAAAAGGGATCGAGTATACTCATAACAGTTGATGGATTGAAGGGAGCGCTTAGCGAGTAAGATTAGCCTGAGTATATTAGATTGTATAACGATAAGTGATGCGTAAAACGTCACAAAGTATGAAAGGGCCGGATAGTGATTCGATCGGATGGTAATCCGATCGGACAGCAATCCGTGCGGATAACAATCCGTTCGGATGGTCATCCGGTCGGACAGCTTGTCCGGTCGGGTGACGATTCGAGTGGATTGTTTCTTCCTATAAAAAGGATGTGTTTGTGCACGATGGTTTGACTTTTGAAGTTTTCGTTGTAGCATTTTGAAAACACGGAAGTATCTCTATCCTTCAAGTCGGTCGATCGGATGACTGGTCGTGCGGATGACAATCCGTTCGGATGGTCATCCGGTCGGACAGTGGTCCGGTCGGACGGCGACTTAGTGATGAGGTTACTTACTGAAAGTAAGTTCACAACAGAAGCGTCATTCGTTCGGATGACAATCCGATCGGATGGCAAACTTGTTATTGAACATGTTAAAAATTGTTTAAGTCTTTAAAGTCTTAGTATCTCATGATCCGAAGAGTAATCCATTCAGATGGTCGTCCGATCGGATTACATTTCGTTCAATACTCAAACTTTAGATAAGGTTGTTTAAAGGTGGGACCCAAGTGTGATCCGTTCGGATGACATATCCGATCGGATAGCAATCCGTTACAGTTGTTCCGTTCGTCCTACACTTGGTCGTTTTGATGGTTTGTCATTATGTCGAGACACTTTGGCAACGTGTTAGCCAACAGAACCCCTAGTTCGACCCAGATGACCAACCCGACCAGGAATCACCCTAGTCCGGCCGGTTACCGGCTCGAGACGGTTGTTCTTGACTAACCCGAAATCGGTAGTCTCGTGGGTAGAATCCGGATCTTGAGCTAGTACAACACTACGATAGAGTAGAAGACTAGAACCGAGTCCGATTCTATCGGTTTTGAGTGTAATGAGTGTAAAAGAGTTGAAAGAAAGTTAGAAACCATCTTTCAATCCTTTTTCACCACTCTTGTGTCGAGATCTTTACAAGATCTTTGCATGTAAGCGTGGAAATCGGTTAGATCTCGGTTGTTCTTGGTGGATTGAAGTCAAAACATGAAGTTCTTGAAGAACGCATGATGACGTCACCCTAGAACCCCCGAAATCTAGTGATTTCACGGTTAAAAGTTAAGATTTAGAAGATAGAAAGGTGTAGGAGTGCGTGTAGATCAAGAACGTACAAGATTTAGGGCGAGATCTTACCTGGATTGAGAGAAATCGAGGAAAAGGTGGGGAGCACGAATGGTTCGGACAAGGACTTCCAAAAGTGGAAAGAATGACAATGACAGGGGTATTTATAGGATTCCAAAAGAGGAAAGGGTTGTCCGATCGGATGGCATACCGACCGGATGACGATCCGGTCGGATGACACCTGACCTGTGGCGTAGTGGCTATCCGGTCGGATGGCTATCCGGTCGGATGGCTATCCGGCCGGATGGCACTTGGTTCGATTGTTTAACGCGATGATTTTTGATGTTTCGATTTCGATTGCGCGCGGCTCGTCTCGATAGGGTTTACTAGTCAAATTACTTTTAGTCCCAACTACTAATTATCATAGTTTGATTTCGATTTGGATTCGGGTTCGATTACGTTTTCGAGTTTCGATTGAGTTTGATTGATTTTCCCCAACATATATATATATATATATATATATATATATATATATAACACGCACAAGTAACACATAAGGCACACACACACGTATAATAACCAGATTAAGTCGAGTTGCGGTTCGTATCACGATTCGATGTCGAGTAGCATAGCTTGATTATCGATTAGTTAACTTTATCGCATTGTTACTTCCTATAATTCACAGTCACGAGTTGATTAGATAGCGATTAACACACATCGATTTTAGCAATTAACAACACTTACTCCACATAATACAATTAAAATAAGGAAATTACTATAAGTCAAATTCGTACAATCGGTCGTTGACTTTGACCTTGACTTTGACTTTGGCTTCCGAAAACACGGGGTGTTACATACTAAGCTTGAACCAGATTCTCGCAGGATCTATACACTGAACGAGACATAAAATTTACCCAACCACCCTTCTAACCCCCTTCCAGGCAATTAACGTGCTTTATATAGACCGTAAAGACACGAATATGTGAATCAACAACATATGAAGAATGATTAGATAAATTTGCCTTCAATATAAAAAACTAGTTATTAAAGTCATTAATACATACCCAATTAAAAAATTGCCAAAGATTGGAAATAAAAAAAGAAATACATAAAAATTTGTCTTCACCAAGTGATGTAAGAGTTTAGCCAAACTTAGCCTTTGTTTGACAAAGACTCTTACTATCGATCTAGGTTCCCAATACTACTACACACACTCTAAATGATGGAAGATGGATGATGGTGGTGGATGATGGTGTTGTAGTGGTGGTGGAGTGGTGACAAGTGAGAGAGAAGTGGTTTGCCAAGGGATTGTTTGGAATGGAACCAAGCACATCTATTTATAGTTGAAATCAGGGGCTTCACCACGGCCCATGCCCGCCTAGCACGGCCCCGTGGTCATCTCTCTCTCTCTCTTTTCCTCATTAACTGCTGTGTCGGGTCTTGTACTAACACGGGCCCGTGTGTCAACGGCACGACCCGTGGCCAATGTACTTGTTGTACTATCACATATTCTGAAAAATATTTGAGTTGACCACACCCGGTGTTGGCTTAGCACGGCCCCGTGTTGGCTGTCTTTTTTGTCCTTTGCTGTTGTCTTTTCTTCTACACAGATTCCAGTCTTGGACACGACCCTGTGTCAGGTCTTCTGATCTTGCTGTTCTTGTGGTTCGGATGTGGATTGGGGCTTGGCGAGTTGCGTCAATTCCTCCTTCTTCGTATTTATGTTGGTTTTTGCTGTTATTTTGCTCCTTTTGCGCATTTAAGCTCTTTTGACCATGTAAATTAAAAAGGAATAGAAAAGCAAGCTTTTTCCAACATTAGTACTAAAAATGGTTGATTTTACGCCGTATTTGATATAATTTATATGTTGTATTTTATGCACGTCATGTATCGTTTACATTTTGAGTTCTATTATCATTACATTCGTACAAGCATTCTACCTCACAAATAAATTTAGTTACATTATCCTTAGAGTGATTTTTGACCAAAACACCTAGGATATTTATAACTTGTTGGGCATCATAGGGCTAGAAACATCACATGCAAATTTTATTGGTGTAGAAACATCACATATAATGTTAATGACTTGTTGAATTCCTTGATGTTGATACTCATTTAATTAACAAAATAATGTTACGATTATACATATTTAAATATAGTTTGAAGGTTTTCACATGCATTCTTTTAATTTTGGTCCATTTCATTTTCTTTCGGTTTCTATATTATTCATATGAGCATTTAGAAATGGTAAAACCTAGCACAATATACAAAATTGATTCGTAAGATATATTATTTTATTCCCCTTATAGAACTAAAAAATTTAGTTACATGTGTAAAGGAGTCGAGCGTAGCATGAGATTGTCTAAACTCAAACTTAGCTCGACTAACTTAAAAAATACCTTGATTGGTACTATTTGACCGGGATTAGTAATACTTGAAGTGTGGTGGTCAAAATTGATGGTTGGTGGTGATGAAGAAGATTCTCGATTAGTACTACTGACAAGCTTAGATGAACAAAGATATCAATCAAGTTAACTAATTGATAACAAACTAGGATTACGACCCGCCGCAATGCGGCGGGGATTCTTTATTTATAACTAAGTCGATCTACGACCCACACGTTATGTTAAACCTGTCAAACGGGGTAAAAATAGACGATGTAAAAACGTTCACCCACACACGCATGTTGCGTCGTGTTAACTCGCAAAATTTAGAACGAAACGTAAAAACGTTAAGCCAAAGACACAGCTGTGATGTGTTAAGTCACAAAATTTAGAACCAAGCATAGAGCGAAAAATTTGCGAAAAATGGAAACTATAAATGACCAAAGTTGAAAGTAAAAAAAGTTATGAGGATAAATTGCAAAAGATAAAAAGTTTTGGGTTAAAAGTAAAAAAACAAATAGTTTTGGGTTAAAAGTAATTTATGAAATACTTTTGGGTGAAAAGTAAAAAAAAAAACATTTTTTTTAAACCCCCCAAAGCCAACGTTACGACAACAATATGCATAACAATTTTTTCTTTGAAAACCCCCAAAGCACACCCCGCGTTGCGGCGGGGCGTAAAACGGTGTCAAATAGTACTAATGTCACACAACCGTCATCGATAACCAACACTGACTTGACCTATAATATGTGTATTGCGACGAACCTGTCAAACATGGAAAAATAGAGGTAAAAACGTTGAACCATCCAAAACCATCCAAAACTTATTTCTAAGTTATTTAAAGGTTATTTAAGGTATGTTAAGCCTATGTCACTATTCCAGAGTGTTTTTCGCGTTAAACTGACTGCGTTTACGCACCAGTTTGCGTATAACCTTCCAGAAAACGATTTAAAGCTTGAAATCGGAATCGAATCAAATCGTAAAATCACCAAACATAAATACACACATAATAACACCAAAACACATATAATAACACCGAAACACATTGTTTTATTTATAATCAACATTGTTTTACATTGTACATCGATTACAGAACACAGTTGTCGTAGTAGCAGACAACTCGATCGCTTGACGGACAGTAGTAGGATTACTGTCAGTCACAATGTCTTGCACAGAATCGGGTAAACCATCAATATACCTCTCGATTGCTTTCTCCAGTGGGGTAACCATAGTGGGACACAACAAACTCAGCTCTTCGTAACGATCCGTATACGCACGGTGTTCTCCCCCATCTTGCTTTAGATCGTCAAACTCTCGTTCCAACGCTCGAATCTCGTAACGGGGACAAAACTTTTTCATCATGAGAGCTCGAAGCTCTTACCATGTTTGTGCCAATGCCACTTCGGCACCCCTATCACGCATCACTCGGTTCCACCACGTAAGAGCACGCTTCTCGAACACACTTGATGAAAACTCAACCTTACGCTCATTCGGACACTACACATGTCTGAATGTGCTCTCGATACTTTCGAACCACTGTAGGAGCGCGGTTGCTCCTTGAGATCCAGAAAACTTCAACGGATTAGCAGAATTGAAGGTTTTGAAATTACACTGTGCATTATTGTTGTTATTGTTGTTGTTATACAATTGATGGATCTGGGTCACTATGCCCGGAAGCACTGCAGCCATTTTCTGAGCGACAAGGGCTGTGACTTCCTCATTAGTCATAGGTTGTGCATCAGGTCGAGGAGGAATTGTCTAAAAAGAACAAGGAAACATGAGAAACGAGTGAGGTCGACAATTGGAAAAACAAAAGAGGTATGGAAAACATCGACAAAACACAGGGAAGGCGATCATTCGTTCGTTACCTCGAACAAACAAACGACACGTAGTGACTAATCAAAGTAAATGAGTCAAAATAATGTATCGCGAAGACATGCTCGCCTATAAGTGAACACTCACCCCAAGAGTTCCCAGGTAAGAGTGACTGGTCCGATATTGCGGATTTGTACGAACACTCTAGACTTAGACAGAAAACTCAGGGTACATGCATTCACTCTTCCAGTTTGCACGTGTTCACATTATTTAGACCCAAACTTTGACGAGATTTTGAAAACTCAGAAGGCACAAAGCCAAAAATGAATCAAACTGGAAGGGTTCAAAACCTTATAATCAATCATCCAAGAATAGATGATTAATTTTTGAAGCGGATTTGTTACTGTGTTCTCGTTGTGGTTATCACCTAAGGATAGGTGAGGGTATTGTTTTAAAATCTAAACGCAAATCTTCTTGCGTTAGGGTCCTAGAAAGTTATAGTCTAGGTCAAAGCATTGCTAATAACCTAATTCCCTATAACCATTGGCTCTGATACAAACTCTTATGTCACACCCCGACCACGTCAAACAACAAATCGTGGCGGAAACGTCGGGGAATGTTGTAACAGAATTATTGTTTCACAACCATGGATACAAAAAGTTTCATTTTATTGATTTGTTAAGTAATTTACATTGTCTTAAAACCAAAAAAAAAAAAACAAGTTACATATCGACTATCATTGTTATTATGTCACTAAGGCCACGTCCAGATCCTATGTGACACATGCATCATAGCAATCAACATCAAGCAACAACACCTGAAACATATGTAAAAACAAAGTCAGCAAAAACATGCTGGCGAGCATATAGGTTTTATGAGAGTATCGGATTCATGGCTCGTTTACATGTTGCAATACGTTATTAAAAACCTTGTTTTGAAAAGTGTATAATATTGCAACATAATTAACCAACTCAAATCAAGCGGGTTATAATTTATAAAATCTCGTAGCCATGATTCTTAACCCCAAAACATTTGTTTTAGTAAACCAAAATCGTAAAACATCTCGTAAAAACTCGTTAATAAAACTCGTATGGTTTATATCATTTCGAAAACCTCGTTGTGTGACATCGTTTCGAAATCGTTTTTCCCAAGTGAACTAAATAAATGTAATATGATAAGAGCACTTATATATAAGATGTACCAGCGGCGTATCTACCATGCTTTTATCATGCTACACCCGTCCCATTATCTAATCACTACCCAAAACCAATCGTTTATCCAATTCGTTTATCTCGTTTAAGTCGTATCAAATCGTTTAACTCGTCCCAAAATCGTTTAACTCGTTTTAATTGTGAAACTACTTATGGTCGTCTCGCTAATAACATTCAAACCTTCGTGACTCGACTATCTTGAAACTCGCATTAACAAATCACCAAAGGGTAAGTTAACAATCATCAGATTCGGTCGTTACCAACATAACCCCCACACATAACCATGGGTGTAGTCTGATAACGGGATTTGTCAGATCCTATGGTACCATAACCTAATACTGGTCGGCTTGATCAATGTTAATGAATGTCATTCGTTATATAACTACAACCAACAAGTTTGTCCACTTTATCGAAATCGTTATTAATTTGATATAAACCATCTTAATCGTTTTTGAAACCATCGTTTAAACCTCGAAATTGTTTAATACATATGAATCACCCCAAAACAATTGAAAACAGTAAAATAGGGGAACTATGTACTCACATGAAGTGCAAAGTATCCTCAATCTAAAGAACTCAACAAGCTCAATCAAACCAAGGAAACTCAAGCAGCACCTAATAATCGAATCACTAGTAAATAAATCGATACCTAAATCGGAAGATCGGACAGAATGAGGTCTTGTAAACTAAATGAGTATTGGAACTCATGTGATATGGTTTAATAAAGCCTACATTCTAAATCGGAACCTAATCTAAGTGCATTCGACCCGTTACGACCCATTAAGGTAGCTTAGGCTACGTTAACGCGTCGTTCGCGTAAAACACGTTCGAGAGGTCTAACTAGTCCTATGACAAGTATTATATGCCTAAACATGTTTAATTATGTTGCATAATCAGTTAAGTCGCAAATGTTTAGGTTACATATGCTTAAAATCCAATTATGCATGAAAAGGGCATTTTGGTCATTTACCTAAGGCATATAAACTACCTATCATACAACTACTTAAACTAGGTGACCATAAGGTATAACCTCGGAAGGTTATTCTCTATGCAACTATGGTCACTAATCGTGCTTGGTCAGATCCTAATGATCGACCAAACGGGTCGAGTTCAAAAGTCTAAGCGGTGGTTTAGACCGCTTGACTTACGACTCTAAACAAGTACTAAACTAAAAGTGACGAGCTAAACATGTTGAAACATGTTTAACTAAGTTAGAAAACAGGTTTTGATATCAAAACAAAGTGTTTTGATACCCAAGAGTAGTTTGGTTGCAAAATACGCTTAAATGCACATTTTGACCAAAACGACGACTCGTCACTACGCCTAGTCAACGTGGTAATCAGTAGGTATAGTCACTAGGGACTATAACAATCGTGATTACGCTCACGTTGCGAAGTTCAAACGAACTTCGTGTTGACCAACTCGTGGTCAAAGTAGAAAGTCAAACACTGTTTGACTTTCACGCTCGAAAAGCGATAAAAGAACGAAAGAAGCTTACAACGGGTCCTTGTTAGGGAGAACTTGATCTTAAATTCTCAGGTATGAAGTATTATAACTTCAACTTAGAGAAATCAGATCAAGGGTGAGTAGAAATGGAAGGAGGGCATGGCTATTTATAGTTTTCGCAAAACTATTAATATCATTCCTTGCTAAAGAGGGAAATATATTGGCCATCCATGTGGGCTAGTGGTTTTAGAATACAAGGGGTACACAAATACGAGTCCATAGAGTGCAAAACCAGGGATTAAAACCATTAGAATAGGTGGTATTGGCCAGGTTCAATGTTTCTGCAATTCTGCTGTCTCTGGTAATGCTTACGGACCGTAAGCAAGTCCCCATACGGTGCGTAAGGACCTTGCAGACCAGCAACTTTCACAAATTGGCAGATTTAGTCCCTGCACTTTGTTTCGTCGCGTTTTGGCACTTCTAACACCCGTCAAACCCATTTTCAAGCTCCACAAGGATGTTAAAACGTAGGGAACATGAAATATTCTTGAAAACATCTCGGGTGTCGGTTCGTTTGGCCGTACGGTTGCGTTGTTCGGTTAATTACGACGGAAATCGTAACGAACGCGTGTACGATCCAAATTGCGAAACGAATGAAGTTTTATCATGCCAATCACTAAAATAAAATATTTAAATGATTACATAAATTTTTGGATGTCCGGATATATTCAGAACGTAAGATATGCGCGAAAATGCAAACTTATGCACTTTTTGACGCTTTTAGTCCCTATTGATCAAGAAAGTTTATTTTTGCGCACCAAACACCTCAAAGCCTATGTCTAAGCTATGTAAAGGATATTTAGGGCATGTTTAACTTATGATCAAGTTTCGGAATGATCGATATAGAACGAATCGGCATACTTTCGCAGTTTGTCATAAATAGTCCCTGCGATCGAATAGACTTGTTTTCAACACACCAAACCATCCAAAACTTATTTCTAAGTTATTTAAAGGTTATTTAAGCCTATGTCACTATTTCGGAGTGTTTGTCGTGTTAAACTGACTGCGGTTACGCACCAGTTTGCGTATAACCTTCCAGAAAGCGATTTAAAGCTTGAAATCGGAATCGAATCAAATCGTAAAATCACCAAACATAAATACACACATAATAAAACCAAAAAACATATAATAACACCGAAACACATTGTTTTATTGATAATCAACATTGTTTTACATTGTACATCGATTACAGAACACAGTTGTCACATAGATGAGCATCCAGGATGATGCCACGTCACTATTCAGTTGTAACCGAATGGTTGTGCACGATGAAGTCTTCTAGAAGGTTTACAGCTGTAACCCTTCATGCCCTTGCCACGTGTCTATTCTTTTACAACAGAAAAAAATACTTTTGTTCAAGTCTTGGTTCCCAGCACGCGGAGATGTTTAGGATCTTGTCTTCAAGTCTAACTGTACTCTTGCGCGAGCCCGCGCAAGGGTGTTAGTTGAAGGTTAGTTTTACCCTTTCTCCGGCGCACGGTTTTAGAAGGTTGTTTTCTTCTATATCTTTGTTTAGGACTGTTGCACAGCCACGCATGGTTCTGTTAAAGGTGTTCTTGGAATAGGAATATGGTAGTGCCTCGTGAACTTCCGCGAGGTTTCCTAGACCATATTCCTTTGTCTTTGAACTGTTTCCTCCCAAATCATGTTTAGGGCCGCTGCGCATCCGCGCAGGGCCTTTGTCCAAGATGTTTTTGGGATAAGGTTGTGGTATGGTCAAATACGCCTACGCAAGGTTTTTGGGACCATACCCCTTCAATCCCTAAAAATGTATTGTGAATAAAACCTGGGTTTTATCCCGTTTACTTATTTGGTGTTTTGAAACTCTGAAATTATTTCCTAACTACAGTCCTGATGAGAATTTTTCCGCTGTGTAATTAATAAACACCGATACCATCTGACTGGCTCGCGGCTCCCGTTCCCAGGGTGGGGTCGGGGGCTGTGACAGAAGGTGGTATCAGAGCCAAGCCACTGGTTTAATCCACTTAGGTGTTCTTCTAATACCTAAACCTTAAACATTTATGTTAGGAAATTAATACCTTATGTATTATTCTGTGAAAATAAAATCTTACTATTTATATTATGATTTTAATGCCATTCTAACAACTTTCGAATTCCCAATATGTGTGACCAATATCTATATCTTACAGTTATGCTATGTTCAACATTACATATATAACGGTGATATATTAATAATGTTATGTCTTATTAATTTCTGTGATATATTATATATATCATACCACATATTTATATGAATATAATTCAATATAAATTTTATAACATTATAATAATATTATGATATTAACATTAATATCTTAATCAAAGATATTAATATAAGATAACACAATTCAGGTATGATACATCTGAAACATCATAATATAAGATACTATTTGATATGAGTAATATGTTTTATGGTTTATGATATAACCTAAACTTTTACTCGACTTAAACATATATTTTTGTCAAAGTTGAGACAAAACATATAATTCTATCTATTTTGTTAAAATATAATTAGCATACTTAAAACATGTTTATTGTTTAATACAAATTAAAACAGGATTTTCATAATAACACTATGAAAATATTATATTTTATTACGTATGCTTTTGTTATATTATATAAGCACATGTACATGTACATACACATGGAAAGTGTATATAAAATATTTTATATTTCATAAACCTGTATTAATAAAACAAATGATATTTCATACATAAAATAGAAGTATATACAAAAACATTTTGTACTGTATAACTATATGGTTTAAAATATATGTACTTAACACATATATATCGACAGGAAATAGCTTAAGAATTTCTACCATTTAATAGTTTAACTCATCTCTTAAACTATATTTGAGTCATATATATATATATGTATGTATATATATATATATATATATATATATATATATATATATATATATATATATATTCTAATACAGGAATACTACTTCATTACTTAATACATTAAGAATCAAATTTAGAAATGCCAAATTTTGTATTATTTACTATAATACTTCTTTGAATAAATAAATACGATAAATTAAGAATCAAGTCCTAATATTTTACAACCAATATGATTCAACCATCTGGTTAAAAATAAAATGTTCTAATAAATCCAGAAGGTTTATATTTTGATTAAATTTATTTCTTTTAGTTATCCACCCTTTTTATTCCAAAATATTATATTTATAAATTTAACAGAATTTTATTTCAATATAATACTACTATCGTTATCATAAAAGAATGAATAACGTTATGGGAATGAGCAAGATAATTAATACCATCAGTTATATAATTGGATTTTTATAAAAATGATGTAGTATTATATATATATATATATATATATATATATATATATATATATTATAGGAAATTTGAATTTTTTGTATACATATGCATATACAGGACAAAATTTCTTGATGGTATACACAATATAATAATCAAATATCTTCTATAGAAAAACAAGCTTTTATATAGCAGAAGAAACAAACTCAAACCTACATGTTTACTCAAAACCTATTCCGATGGTTTCTTAACCAATACTCGCATTTAACCCAAAAGAAACCTTAAGGATACCCGTACTAGTACCAAATCCTAGGGAACAATGGTAGGGCCAATGACTGGGAATCTCAGAATCTCATACAAAACCCTTATCTCTAGCCACAACCATAATTTCCACCAACCATCCTGAATGCCTATCCAGCCATGAACTCTGAAAATATAGCTGAGTTGAAACAATATAGAGAGAAGTTATTATCAGTAGGACACCAAGCTCGTAATATAGAAGAAAGCTCGCCTGCAACTACGACAAGAGGGAACAACACATAATATATATATATATATATATACTTTCCTTATATTTTGATAAAATATATAATAAAAGTAAATGATAATATATAATATATGTATATATATATATATATATCAATGCATAATACTGATAGGTATGATTATAGTTGTACTAATGCAAGATGAACGACAAAATGTGTCTGAATAATTGTTTAGTTTTATGATATTAATATCTGAAAATGTTTGCAATTCAGATGTCAAAGGAAATAGCACGTAATCAAGAAATTCATGCTAGTAACGGAAATTCTTTGTTTAAAAGTGCTATAGAAAATATAATAGCTCAAGAAAATCTAATGCCATACCTTTGATCATTGAAGCTATTAAAATTTATGTGCCTATAAACGGGAATCCTATTATATGCTGTAAACATACTCATCACTTTAAACCTAGCCCTAGTATCAATGAAGGCCATGATATTCGTATCAAAACTCTATTTCCCAAACGAAAGAAAAACACAACCTATGGTTACTCTTATAAGGAATTTCGCTCTGACAAATCCTATAAGAATAAAGGAATTGAATCGTCAATCGCGCAACCTACCTGTAGAAACTATAACAAGAAGCATCCAGGAAAATGCCATTTAGGAGGACACACTATTGTACCTTCTACAGGAAGACTGGGCATACAAAGAAGGAATGTAGAAGGAAAATTAACATCTGTTTCAACTACGGAGAACCAGGTCATATCCGTCCCTACTGCCCGAAACTATCTAAGGCACCCGACAACAAGACTAAAACAAACAGACGAAGCTAAGGAAAACGCATAAACAACGCAGGAGGCAACAGCAAATTCTAATATAAGCACCCGTACGTTTTGTCTGTACTAAAGTATTAGTTGACTTTTGGTTCCAATCAAAATTTTATAAATAAATGGTCATTATATCACCAAGATTTCTTTCAAAAAGCAAACACCAATTTGCCTCATCTCTTGACAAATTCATATGTTGCACATGCATTGTTTGTTACGCATGTGATTTCACTTCAAAATATCATTTTATCAAGAATTCGAATATTAATTCGTTATATTCAATCTAGATATTTTGAATTTTGGATTAACTACATTATTTGACTTCCTGATATCGAGTCAGCAGATTTCTTGGAAAAATTCCTTTTCTTTTCCAAGTTACTTACCGGATTTTTCATTATAAACCATTTCTTGTCAAATCATGTATCCATTATTGGAATATGTCTAAACCAAGTTCAATTGTTTGAACTTGCTCACAATATATATTCAATTCAAGGTCCTATATGATGGATTGAGATCATCATATTCAAGGTAATCTCAACTAACACCTCAATTGTTTTGAATCATAATAGACCTGTTTAAGTCTTCACTTCCATTAAATCATTTGTTGGTTACAACACTTTGTATTGGCATTTTCATTTACTTAAAAATTTCATCAAACTTATTTACATACCTAATGAACTAATTTGTTTATTTTCTATTTTGTTCATTATCCTAAACCAGTCTTAATAAAATTATGTGTTAAGAAAAAAGTACATAAATTCATATTATATTCCCATGTACCTCTAACATTTCTTTCATCTTTGATCAATTCTATGACATTCATTTATTCCTTCATTTGAAAATCCTATACGCCCCACCTCAGAAGAGTAGCCTCAAGGGAGAGTCTCCTCCCTCTTCGGTGGTTCCTGGAGCTTGTTGATGAAGTCCTACTTTGTTGGTTCGACATTCTTGGAAAAAATGACCAACCATTAGCAAGATATGGAATGTCAGAACATTCAGCACGGCCCCGTGCTGCTCCATCTGTTCTGGATTCTTAGCTCAAGAAATTTTATTTTAAGTTAAATTTGTCTGATTTTTAATTTTTTGAACGTAAATAACTTAAAATAATGTTTTACAATAGTAGATTTACAAAATTTTCAGCTAAGAATCAAGTGTTTGAACCTCCTATTGAAGCTTTTAAAGCTTGGAGCTTGAAGCTTCAATGGAGTTCATGGTGGAAGGAAGAAAGGGAAAGAACCAAAAGAAGAACGGACAAGAAGGTCAAATGAGACCTTTTCAAGAACATACCTTTTGGGGTATGTGTGAGAAATCTAGAGAATCTTGCCCTTTTAGAATGGTTCCAAACATTCTCCTCAAAGACTGACTTGATAGACAGTGACAGTTCGCTGGCATGGCCTCGTGCCTAGGCAGCACGGCCCCGTGCCATCTGCATGTGTCAGAGAATGGTGCCCGTTAGTACAACACGGGCCACGTCATCACTGACACGACCCCGTGCCAAAAAAATGCGAGGGGCATGGCCCCGTGTTAGTTCGGCACGCCCCATGCTTCTGAAGGATGTTGGGCACGGCCCCGTGTTCAGAGATTTTATGAAGATTGTCTAGGTTTTTAAGGAATTATCCGTTATCGGTAGGGGTGTTCAAAACCGGATATCCGAATTTCGGATATCCGAAAATTTCGGATAGCTAATTTCACTATCCGAATCCGTATCCGATATTTCGGATATCCGAACTTCGGATATCCGAACTTCGGATACGGTTTCGGATAGTGAAACGGATATCCAAAATTTTAAAAATAAACAAAATGTTTCAAAACAAAAGTCTACACCAATCATCCAATTTTTTCAATTTCAAATCAAAACTCCACTGATCATCCTTTTTTTTCAAATACAACCAAAGAAATATACCATGTTCAAAAAAGAAAAGCAAAAAAATATAATTCTTTTGAACTTTGTTAACTTTTCAGCATTAAATTTTCACCTATATCTGCAGTCTGCACATGGAATGGAATCAAAACTCAAAACTCTATTCTTCCATTGCAACTCATTCTGCAACTCAAATGTGATAACACAAAAGTCAAAACATGTCACCGCCATCCAACAATTTCACTTCTATTCCTCTAATTTCTTTATATGTCTCATAAATCTTTTAAGATTCAACCCTTCGACCTTTGTTCAGTTTGAATCGTCTCCATCTTTGATTGACTTCGTGAGTTTGTGAGGTGGGGCGGCTGATAAAGTGAGAAGCGTATAAAGTAAGTTAGAATTTTAGGGTTTTAATTGACTTATTGATATATATATATTTAAAAACTAGAAAAATAAAAGAACATAAAATTTCGGATATCGGATATCCGAAAATTTTCAATATTACTATCCGAATCCGAATTTTCGGATATCCGAAAATTCGGATAATTCGGATTCGGTTTCGGATTCGGATTTTTTTGAACACCCCTAGTTATCGGGACAACACCGTATTGCCGGATATACCTTAGGCTCCGGCGAGAGGTACAAAAACGCAAAAGGTTATCGGAAAGGTAGAATCCTTCTTTAAAAATGGGAAAACGGGACCATCCCTTATTTACCTTATCCGGGCTCTTGTTAAAGAAGATACGAGTCGATTCGCTCATGTCTAAACCGTCGGTGTGAAATTCACACTCTGTAAAGAAAAATAAGAAAAACCTAAAAAGAAAAGATAAAAAAAAGATCAAGTCGTCAATTTTAAGCTTTCTTAAAATCCTTGTGTCCCCGGCAACAAAAGCCAAAAACTTGACGTGTGAGGGTGTGTATATACGTTTTAGATATATTTTAGCTCTTTTTACTCGCCAATTCAAGTTTTAAATTTACAAAACATGATATTCTACTATCGCAGACGTAGTATAGTGATGGCAAGATACCGAGGTCGTCCAAGGACACAAGAGCTTTTAATACCGGCTTATTGTTAACATCTAATCGAACCAAACTTTGAAGAAAAGATTTTAAAGCTAATAAAAAAGTA
The DNA here is from genome assembly GCA_030545235.1 of Helianthus tuberosus. Taxonomy (NCBI): domain Eukaryota; kingdom Viridiplantae; phylum Streptophyta; class Magnoliopsida; order Asterales; family Asteraceae; genus Helianthus; species Helianthus tuberosus. The sequence goes on along the minus strand of CM060429.1, from coordinate 57,450,328 downwards.
GAATAAAAACAGAAAATAAAATAAAGGAAAAACATATAGACAAGAAGGAATCACTTAGTTCTGACTCCTCTTTCATGTATCCTTTTGATGATTTCCGCACTTTAGGCATTTTAAGAGATTATCTTAGTTATAGTGGTAGGCCCTCTTGTGAAGGCGACGTTACCCTCAACATATTGGTCTGAGTCAGCAGGGATACAGTCTTGCAAGGTCGGATCATTGAAACATAATTAAGTAAGTTATTAATGCGAAAAGTGGCGGGCCCCTTCTAGGCAGCGATCACCCTCAACCCTTTGGTCTGAGTCAGCAGGGATACTGTCCTAGCAGGGTTGGTTTAAAGTTTTAATAGTAGTTTGTAGATAAGGGATTCAAGCGTTTTGCACTTTTCCCGTCGGTGGGTAGAGCCCGTCCGACTCGTGAAGTGTTACTATGTCACACCCCAACCGATGGCGGAATCATCGGGGCATGGCACTGAGCGAAACAGATTGTCCAGAAGTTTCCATAACAATTATCAATACTATTCAATTTAAATAATACGTCCCATACCGTATCTCAAACAGTAAAACAATTATTACAGACAAAATCTAGGCAAATATTCTGTTCCGACAACTCAGATTTAAATAGACAGCAATTGTTTATCTGCTTCTAGAGACCCTTAGTTTGACCACTACAGACAACTATTTGTTGGGCTCTAAAGCTTTATTCTAGCTTCAAATTCCTACCAAGTGTGCGTCCTAAGCACCTGTCACATACGTTAAAATAAAGTCAATACATAAAATGTAAAGGTGAGCATACAAGTTTGATAATAGCATATAGAGTTCGAATTCGTTTACGCATAACCAGCACGTACACATAGTGAAATGAAGCACGTTAGTTATCGACATAGATCCATCGATACCAATGACTGCGGGTTGACTGCCCGAGGCAGTTCGCAATACACGATTACCACCGTAATCCATGCAAGTAATGGTCCTTAACAACCCCCGTGTGAACAGGTACTGAGTCCAAACTATAGTACTATCGTTGCTAAGGCAGGTAGACAGCATTCCATGTGTAAGCATAACAAACAAGCATTCATAAGCCACGTATAACATGCATTAACGGTTAGCGTTCAAATAGTGTTGAGTAGTGTGTTTGATGAGATTTGAATAGTTGTAACGTATGTAACACCCAAAAGTTCTTAAAGCAAAAAGGGATCGAGTATACTCACAACGGTTGATGGATTGAAGGGAGCGCTTAGCGAGTAAGATTAGCCTGAGTATATTAGATTGTATAACGATAAGTGATGCGTAAAACGTCACAAAGTATGAAAGGGCCGGATAGTGATTCGATCGGATGGTAATCCGATCGGACAGCAATCCGTGCGGATAACAATCCGTTCGGATGGTCATCCGGTCGGACAGCTTGTCCGGTCGGGTGACGATTCGAGTGGATTGTTTCTTCCTATAAAAAGGATGTGTTTGTGCACGATGGTTTGACTTTTGAAGTTTTCGTTGTAGCATTTTGAAAACACGGAAGTATCTCTATCCTTCAAGTCGGTCGATCGGATGACTGGTCGTGCGGATGACAATCCGTTCGGATGGTCATCCGGTCGGACAGTGGTCCGGTCGGACGGCGACTTAGTGATGAGGTTACTTACTGAAAGTAAGTTCACAACAGAAGCGTCATTCGTTCGGATGACAATCCGATCGGATGGCAAACTTGTTATTGAACATGTTAAAAATTGTTTAAGTCTTTAAAGTCTTAGTATCTCATGATCCGAAGAGTAATCCATTCAGATGGTCGTCCGATCGGATTACATTTCGTTCAATACTCAAACTTTAGATAAGGTTGTTTAAAGGTGGGACCCAAGTGTGATCCGTTCGGATGGTAATCCATTTGGATGACATATCCGATCGGATAGCAATCCGTTACAGTTGTTCCATTCGTCCTACACTTGGTCGTTTTAATGGTTTGTCATTATGTCGAGACACTTTGGCAACGTGTTAGCCAACAGAACCCCTAGTTCGACCCAGATGACCAACCCGACCAGGAATCACCCTAGTCCGGCCGGTTACCGGCTCGAGACGGTTGTTCTTGACTAACCCGAAATTGGTAGTCTCGTGGGTAGAATCCGGATCTTGAGCTAGTACAACACTACGATAGAGTAGAAGACTAGAACCGAGTCCGATTCTATCGGTTTTGAGTGTAATGAGTGTAAAAGAGTTGAAAGAAAGTTAGAAACCATCTTTCAATCCTTTTTCACCACTCTTGTGTCGAGATCTTTACAAGATCTTTGCATGTAAGCGTGGAAATCGGTTAGATCTCGGTTGTTCTTGGTGGATTGAAGTCAAAACATGAAGTTCTTGAAGAACGCATGATGACGTCACCCTAGAACCCCCGAAATCTAGTGATTTCACGGTTAAAAGTTAAGATTTAGAAGATAGAAAGGTGTAGGAGTGCGTGTAGATCAAGAACGTACAAGATTTAGGGCGAGATCTTACCTGGATTGAGAGAAATCGAGGAAAAGGTGGGGAGCACGAATGGTTCGGACAAGGACTTCCAAAAGTGGAAAGAATGACAATGACAGGGGTATTTATAGGATTCCAAAAGAGGAAAGGGTTGTCCGATCGGATGGCATACCGACCGGATGACGATCCGGTCGGATGACATCCCGGTCGGATGACACCTGACCTGTGGCGTAGTGGCTATCCGGTCGGATGGCTATCCGGCCGGATGGCACTTGGTTCGATTGTTTAACGCGACGATTTTTGATGTTTCGATTTCGATTGCGCGCGGCTCGTCTCGATAGGGTTTACTAGTCAAATTACTTTTAGTCCCAACTACTAATTATCATAGTTTGATTTCGATTTGGATTCGGGTTCGATTACGTTTTCGAGTTTCGATTGAGTTCGATTGATTTTCCACAACATATATATATATATATAACACGCACAAGTAACACATAAGGCACACACACACGTATAATAACCAGATTAAGTCGAGTTGCGGTTCGTATCACGATTCGATGTCGAGTAGCATAGCTTGATTATCGATTAGTTAACTTTATCGCATTGTTACTTCCTATAATTCACAGTCGCGAGTTGATTAGATAGCGATTAACACACATCGATTTTAGCAATTAACAACACTTACTCTACATAATACAATTAAAATAAGGAAATTACTATAAGTCAAATTCGTACAATCGGTCGTTGACTTTGACCTTGACTTTGACTTTGACTTCCGAAAACACGGGGTGTTACATACTAAGCTTGAACCAGATTCTCGCAGGATCTATACACTGAACGAGACATAAAATTTACCCAACCACCCTTCTAACCCCCTTCCAGGCAATTAACGTGCTTTATATAGACCGTAAAGACACGAATATGTGAATCAACAACATATGAAGAATGATTAGATAAATTTGCCTTCAATATAAAAAACTAGTTATTAAAGTCATTAATACATACCCAATTAAAAAATTGCCAAAGATTGGAAATCAAAAAAGAAATACATAAAAATTTGTCTTCACCAAGTGATGTAAGAGTTTAGCCAAACTTAGCCTTTGTTTGACAAAGACTCTTACTATCGATCTAGGTTCCCAATACTACTACACACACTCTAAATGATGGAAGATGGATGATGGTGGTGGATGATGGTGTTGTAGTGGTGGTGGAGTGGTGACAAGTGAGAGAGAAGTGGTTTGCCAAGGGATTGTTTGGAATGGAACCAAGCACATCTATTTATAGTTGAAATCAGGGGCTTCACCACGGCCCATGCCCGCCTAGCACGGCCCCATGGTCATCTCTCTCTCTCTCTTTTCCTCATTAACTGCTGTGTCGGGTCTTGTACTAACACGGCCCCGTGTGTCAACGGCACGACCCGTGGCCAATGTACTTGTTGTACTATCACATATTCTGAAAATATTTGAGTTGACCACGCCCGGTGTTGGCTTAGCACGGCCCCGTGTTGGCTGTCTTTTTTGTCCTTTGCTGTTGTCTTTTCTTCTACACAGATTCCAGTCTTGGACACGACCCTGTGTCAGGTCTTCTGATCTTGCTGTTCTTGTGGTTCGGATGTGGATTGGGGCTTGGCGAGTTGCGTCAATTCCTCCTTCTTCGTATTTATGTTGGTTTTTGCTGTTATTTTGCTCCTTTTGCGCATTTAAGCTCTTTTGACCATGTAAATTAAAAAGGAATAGAAAAGCAAGATTTTTCCAACATTAGTACTAAAAATGGTTGATTTTACGCCGTATTTGATATAATTTATATGTTGTATTTTATGCACGTCATGTATCGTTTACATTTTGAGTTCTATTATCATTACATTCGTACAAGCATTCTACCTCACAAATAAATTTAGTTACATTATCCTTAGAGTGATTTTTGACCAAAACACCTAGGATATTTATAACTTGTTGGGCATCATAGGGCTGGAAACATCACATGCAAATTTTATTGGTGTAGAAACATCACATATAATGTTAATGACTTGTTGAATTCCTTGATGTTGATACTCATTTAATTAACAAAATAATGTTACGATTATACATATTTAAATATAGTTTGAAGGTTTTCACATGCATTCTTTTAATTTTGGTCCATTTCATTTTCTTTCGGTTTCTATATTATTCATATGAGCATTTAGAAATGGTAAAACCTAGCACAATATACAAAATTGATTCGTAAGATATATTATTTTATTCCCCTTATAGAACTAAAAAATTTAGTTACATGTGTAAAGGAGTCGAGCGTAGCATGAGATTGCCTAAACTCAAACTTAGCTCGACTAACTTAAAAAATACCTTGATTGGTACTATTTGACCGGGATTAGTAATACTTGAAGTGTGGTGGTCAAAATTGATGGTTGGTGGTGATGAAGAAGATTCTCGATTAGTACTACTTGACAAGCTTAGATCAACAAAGATATCAATCAAGTTAACTAATTGATAACAAACTAGGATTACGACCCGCCGCAATGCGGCGGGGATTCTTTATTTATAACTAAGTCGATCTACGACCCACACGTTATGTTAAACCTGTCAAACGGGGTAAAAATAGACGATGTAAAAACGTTCACCCACACACGCATGTTGCGTCGTGTTAACTCGCAAAATTTAGAATGAAACGTAAAAACGTTAAGCCAAAGACACAGCTGTGATGTGTTAAGTCACAAAATTTAGAACCAAGCATAGAGCGAAAAATTTGCGAAAAATGGAAACTATAAATGACCAAAGTTGAAAGTAAAAAAAGTTATGAGGATATATTGCAACAGATAAAAAGTTTTGGGTTAAAAGTAAAAAAAAAAATAGTTTTGGGTTAAAAGTAATTTATGAAATACTTTTGGATGAAAAGTAAAAAAAAACATTTTTTTGAAACCCCCCAAAGCCAACGTTACGACAACAATATGCATAACAATTTTTTCTTTGAAAACCCCCAAAGCACACCCCGCGTTGCGGCGGGGCGTAAAACGGTGTCAAATAGTACTAATGTCACACAACCGTCATCGACAACCAACACTGACTTGACCTATAATATGTGTATTGCGACGAACCTGTCAAACATGGAAAAATAGAGGTAAAAACGTTGAACCATCCAAAACTTATTTCTAAGTTATTTAAAGGTTATTTAAGGTATGTTAAGCCTATGTCACTATTCCAGAGTGTTTTTCGCGTTAAACTGACTGCGTTTACGCACCAGTTTGCGTATAACCTTCCAGAAAACAATTTAAAGCTTGAAATCGGAATCGAATCAAATCGTAAAATCACCAAACATAAATACACACATAATAACACCAAAACACATATAATAACACCGAAACACATTGTTTTATTTATAATCAACATTGTTTTACATTGTACATCGATTACAGAACACAGTTGTCACAGTCTCCCCTACTTTAGGAAATTTCGTCCTGAAATTTTAACTAGAGGAAACTTGTGAAAACAAATGCGGATATTTCGCCTTCATTTGGTCCTCACATTCCCAAGTAAACTCCGGGCCACGTTTGGATTCCCAGCGAACTTTGACCAATCGAATCCGTTTGTTCTTCAACTGTTTGACTGCACGGTCCATTATCTCCACAGGTTTCTCGACAAAGTGCATCGTTTCATCGATTTGAATCTCGTTGAGTGGAATGTGAAGATCAGCATCAGCTAAACACTTTCGCAAATTGGACACGTGAAAAGTCGGATGAATATTACCAAGCTCTGGAGGTAGCTCTAGTCGATAGGCAACCTTTCAAATTCTTTCAACAATCTTAAATGGTCCAACGTATCGAGGTGCAAGTTTTCCTTTCTTTCCAAATCTCACCACTCCCTTCCATGGTGATACCTTGAGTAGGACACGGTCTCCAACTTGAAATTCTAAGGGCTTGCGTCGCATATCCGCATAACTCTTTTGACGGCTTCTAGCTGTCACAAGATTATCGCGAATTTTCTTGATTTTGTCTGTTGTTTCCAGAATGAGCTCAGGTCCAGTAAGCTGAGCTTCACCGATCTCATTCCAACAGACAGGTGAACGACATTTTCGACCGTATAAAGCTTCGAACGGTGCCATATTAATGCTAGCATGATAACTGTTGTTGGAACGCTTCTTCTTGTTTAGGTCCCCACTCAAAAGGCTTATTCTTCTGAGTCAAAGCAATGAGTGGAACCGCAATCTTCAAGAAATTCGAAATGAAACGTCGATAATATCCAGCGAGACCATGGAAAGAACGAATTTTGGTTGGTGTCGTTGGTGTATTCCAATCCTTAATAGCAACTATTTTGGATGGATCCACATGAATACCCTGCTCGTTGACTATATGACCCAAGAATTGAAATTCTTTAAGCCAAAATTCACACTTGGAGAATTTAGCAAAAAGTTGTTCCTTCTTTAGGAGTTCCAAAGTCAAACGAAGGTGTTGCTCATGATCGGCTCGAGACTGCGAATAAATGAGGATATCATCGATAAACACAATGATGAACTTGTCTAAATAAGGTTTACAGACCCTATTCATTAAGTCCATGAAGATAGCTGGGGCATTCGTCAAACCAAAAGGCATGACTGTGAACTCATAGTGCCCATATCTCGTGTAGAAAGCAGTTTTGGAATATCTTCTTCGAGTACACGAAGTTGATGATACCCAGAACGCAGATCGATCTTGGAAAAACAGGTAGCACCTTGCAGTTGATCAAAGAGATCATCAATTTGGGGTAGGGGATATCGATTCTTGATGGTAAGCTTGTTAAGCTCACGATAATCGATACACATTCGAAAAGATCCATCTTTCTTTTTCACAAAGAGGACAGGAGCATCCCAAGGCGAAAAGCTCGGACGGATGAATCCTTTATCAGATAACTCTTGAAGCTGTTTCAATAATTCATGCATCTCAGACGGTGCAAGACGATAAGGTGCTTTCGAAATCGGGTTAGCATTGGGTACAAGGTCAATGTGAAACTCGAATTTACGAACTGGAGGCAAACCAGGCAGTTCATCAGGAAACACCTCTGTATAATCCCGAACAATCGGAATATCTTGAATACTCTTGTTCTCGCCTTTCTCCTCGGTGACATGTGCCAGAAAAGCAACATATCCTTTTCGTAAATAACTTCAGGCTTTCGTACACGACATGAGTTTTAATCCACCAGATGGTTTCTCGCCACGAACTTCCAGAACATCGCCAGACGAAAGAGGAATACGAACAATCTTATCGAAACAAACCACCTCAGCATGATGTTTGGTTAACCAATCCATCCCAACGATGATGTCGAAACTCCCAAGTTGCATCGGTGTGAGGTCAATAGGAAAAAGATGGTTATCGAGGTTCAATTGACAACCACGAATAACAGAATCGAGTACAAGAGGTTTACCAGTAGCAACTTCGACAGATAAGGGTTTCCTCAGTTTAGTTCTAGGTATCGCAAGTAAAGACTCAAAAGATAACGAAACAAAACTCCTATCGGCACCAGAATCGAAATGAACAAATGCAAGTTGATTGTTAACAAGGAACGTACCGTTAACAACCTCGTTGTCAGCTCGAGCTTCATTGGCATGCAGGTTGTACGCTCGTCCACGAGCGGGATTCGCGTTTGCAACGGCATTCGGATTCACTAACCTCGGGAAGTTGTTGCGAAAATGACCAAACTCTCCACAATTGAAACATGAACCCGGTGGGAATCTAGCAGCATTCCCCTGAACTGGAGCTTGAACCTGAGCAGCTTGATTCTGACCCAAACGAAAGATGTTGGCCAGATGCCCAAGTTTACCACATGTAGTGCATTGCTTACATGCTTGTTGCGCAACATGATGACCGTTGCAGCGAGCACAGTGAGGTGCGGTACTAGCATATACTTTCTACGCAGGAGGTTGAGTCGGTGGGTTCTGAGGGTTCTGTGCTGTTACTGAAAAATTCTGGGAATCCTTGCGCTTCCTCGACTTCCTTGACGGCTCACCTTTCTTACCCTTACCATTTTCCTTGTCTTTAACAGAATCGGTCGACTTCTTCTTGTCACCCTTACGGGTAAGTTTACCCTTCCTGACTTGAGACTCAGTCAGGGTAGCAGACAACTCGATCGCTTGACGGACAGTAGTAGGATTACTGTCAGTCACAATGTCTTGCACAGAATCGGGTAAACCATCAATATACCTCTCGATTGCTTTCTCCAGTGGGGTAACCATAGTGGGACACAACAAACTCAGCTCTTCGTAACGATCCGTATACGCACGGTGTTCTCCCCCATCTTGCTTTAGATCGTCAAACTCTCGTTCCAACGCTCGAATCTCGTGACGGGGACAAAACTTTTTCATCATGAGAGCTCGAAGCTCTTACCATGTTTGTGCCAATGCCACTTCGGCACCCCTATCACGCATCACTCGGTTCCACCACGTAAGAGCACGCTTCTCGAACACACTTGATGAAAACTCAACCTTACGCTCATTCGGACACTACACATGTCTGAATGTGCTCTCGATACTTTCGAACCACTGTAGGAGCGCGGTTGCTCCTTGAGATCCAGAAAACTTCAACGGATTAGCAGAATTGAAGGTTTTGAAATTACACTGTGCATTATTGTTGTTATTGTTGTTGTTATACAATTGATGGATCTGGGTCACTATGCCCGGAAGCACTGCAGCCATTTGCTGAGCGACAAGGGCTGTGACTTCCTCATTAGTCATAGGTTGTGCATCACGTCGAGGAGGAATTGTCTAAAAAGAACAAGGAAACATGAGAAACGAGTGAGGTCGACAATTGGAAAAACAAAAGAGGTATGGAAAACATCAACAAAACACAGGGAAGGCGATCATTCGTTCGTTACCTCGAACAAACAAACGACACGTAGTGACTAATCAAAGTAAATGAGTCAAAATAATGTATCGCGAAGACATGCTCGCCTATAAGTGAACACTCACCCCAAGAGTTCCCAGGTAAGAGTGACTGGTCCGATATTGCGGATTTGTACGAACACTCTAGACTTAGACAGAAAACTCAGGGTACATGCATTCACTCTTCCAGTTTGCACGTGTTCACATTATTTAGACCCAAACTTTGACGAGATTTTGAAAACTCAGAAGGCACAAAGCCAAAGATGAATCAAACTGGAAGGGTTCAAAACCTTATAATCAATCATCCAAGAATAGATGATTAATTTTTGAAGCGGATTTGTTACTGTGTTCTCGTTGTGGTTATCACCTAAGGATAGGTGAGGGTATTGTTTTAAAATCTAAACGCAAATCTTCTTGCGTTAGGGTCCTAGAAAGTTATAGTCTAGGTCAAAGCATTGCTAATAACCTAATTCCCTATAACCATTGGCTCTGATACAAACTCTTCTTTCACACCCCGACCACGTCAAACAACAAATCGTGGCGGAAACGTCGGGGAATGTTGTAACAGAATTATTGTTTCACAACCATGGATACAAAAAGTTTCATTTTATTGATTTGTTAAGTAATTTACATTGTCTTAAAACCAAAAAAAAAACAAGTTACATATCGACTATCATTGTTATTATGTCACTAAGGCCACGTCCAGATCCTATGTGACACATGCATCATAGCAATCAACATCAAGCAACAACACCTGAAACATATGTAAAAACAAAGTCAGCAAAAACATGATGGCGAGCATATAGGTTTTATGAGAGTATCGGATTCATGGCTCATTTACATGTTGCAATACTTTATTAAAAACCTTGTTTTGAAAAGTGTATAATATTGCAACATAATTAACCAACTCAAATCAAGCGGGTTATAATTTATAAAATCTCGTAGCCATGATTCTTAACCCCAAAACATTTGTTTTAGTAAACCAAAATCGTAAAACATCTCGTAAAAACTCGTTAATAAAACTCGTATGGTTTATATCATTTCGAAAACCTCGTTGTGTGACATCGTTTCGAAATCGTTTTTCCCAAGTGAACTAAATAAATGTAATATGATAAGAGCACTTATATATAAGATGTACCAGCGGCGTATCTACCATGCTTTTATCATGCTACACCCGTCCCATTATCTAATCACTACCCAAAACCAATCGTTTATCCAATTCGTTTATCTCGTTTAAGTCGTATCAAATCGTTTAACTCGTCCCAAAATCGTTTAACTCGTTTTAATTGTGAAACTACTTATGGTCGTCTCGCTAATAACATTCAAACCTTCGTGACTCGACTATCTTGAAACTCGCATTAACAAATCACCAAAGGGTAAGTTAACAATCATCAGATTCGGTCGTTACCATCATAACCCCCACACATAACCATGGGTGTAGTCTGATAACGGGATTTGTCAGATCCTATGGTACCATAACCTAATACTGGTCGGCTTGATCAATGTTAATGAATGTCATTCGTTATATAACTACAACCAACAAGTTTGTCCACTTTATCGAAATCGTTATTAATTTGATATAAACCATCTTAATCGTTTTTGAAACCATCATTTAAACCTCGAAATCGTTTAATACATATGAATCACCCCAAAACAATTGAAAACAGTAAAATAGGGGAACTATGTACTCACATGAAGTGCAAAGTATCCTCAATCTAAAGAACTCAACAAGCTCAATCAAACCAAGGAAACTCAAGCAGCACCTAATAATCGAATCACTAGTAAATAAATCGATACCTAAATCGGAAGATCGGACAGAATGAGGTCTTGTAAACCAAATGAGTATTGGAACTCATGTGATATGGTTTAATAAAGCCTACATTCTAAATCGGAACCTAATCTAAGTGCATTCGACCCGTTACGACCCATTAAGGTAGCTTAGGCTACGTTAACGCGTCGTTCGCGTAAAACGCGTTCGAGAGGTCTAACTAGTCCTATGACAAGTATTATATGCCTAAACATGTTTAATTATGTTGCATAATCAGTTAAGTCGCAAATGTTTAGGTTACATATGCTTAAAATCCAATTATGCATGAAAAGGGCATTTTGGTCATTTACCTAAGGCATATAAACTACCTATCATACAACTACTTAAACTAGGTGACCATAAGGTATAACCTCGGAAGGTTATTCTCTATGTAACTATGGTCACTAATCATGCTTGGTCAGATCCTAATGATCGACCAAACGGGTCGAGTTCAAAACTCTAAGCGGTGGTTTAGACCGCTTGACTTACGACTCTAAACAAGTACTAAACTAAAAGTGACGAGCTAAACATGTTGAAACATGTTTAACTAAGTTAGAAAACAGGTTTTGATATCAAAACAAAGTGTTTTGATACCCAAGAGTAGTTTGGTTGCAAAATACGCTTAAATGCACATTTTGACCAAAACGACGACTCGTCACTACGCCTAGTCAACGTGGTAATCAGTAGGTATAGTCACTAGGGACTATAACAATCGTGATTACGCTCACGTTGCGAAGTTCAAACGAACTTCGTGTTGACCAACTCGTGGTCAAAGTAGAAAGTCAAACACTGTTTGACTTTCACGCTCGAAAAGCGATAAAAGAACGAAAGAAGCTTACAACGGATCCTTGCTAGGGAGAACTTGATCTTAAATTCTCAGGTATGAAGTATTATAACTTCAACTTAGAGAAATCAGATCAAGGGTGAGTAGAAATGGAAGGAGGGCATGGCTATTTATAGTTTTCACAAAACCGTTAATATCATTCCTTGCTAAAGAGGGAAATATATTGGCCATCCATGTGGGGTAGTGGTTTTAGAATACAAGGGGCACACAAATACGAGTCCATAGAGTGCAAAACCAGGGATTAAAACCATTAGAATAGGTGGTATTGGCCAGGTTCAATGTTTCTGCAATTCTGCTGTCTCTGGTAATGCTTACGGACCGTAAGCAAGTCCCCATACGGTGCGTAAGGACCTTGCAGACCAGCAACTTTCACAAATTGGCAGATTTAGTCCCTGCACTTTGTTTCGTCGCGTTTTGGCACTTCTAACACCCGTCAAACCCATTTTCAAGCTCCACAAGGATGTTAAAACGTAGGGAACATGAAATATTCTTGATAACATCTCGGGTGTCGGTTCGTTTGGCCGTACGGTTGCGTTGTTCGGTTAATTACGACGGAAATCGTAACGAACGCGTGTACGATCCAAATTGCGAAACGAATGAAGTTTTATCATGCCAATCACTAAAATAAAATATTTTAATGATTACATAAATTTTTGGATGTCCGGATATATTCAGAACGTAAGATATGCGCGAAAATGCAAACTTATGCACTTTTTGACGCTTTTAGTCCCTATTGATCAAGAAAGTTTATTTTTGCGCACCAAACACCTCAAAGCCTATGTCTAAACTATGTAAAGGATATTTAGGGCATGTTTAACTTATGATCAAGTTTCGGAATGTTCGATATAGAACGAATCGGCATACTTTCGCAGTTTGTCATAAATAGTCCCTGCGATCGAATAGACTTGTTTTCAACACACCAAACCATCCAAAACTTATTTCTAAGTTATTTAAAGGTTATTTAAGCCTATGTCACTATTTCGGAGTGTTTGTCGTGTTAAACTGACTGCGTTTACGCACCAGTTTGCGTATAACCTTCCAGAAAGCGATTTAAAGCTTGAAATCGGAATCGAATCAAATCGTAAAATCACCAAACATAAATACACACATAATAAAACCAAAAAACATATAATAACACCGAAACACATTGTTTTATTGATAATCAACATTGTTTTACATTGTACATCGATTACAGAACACAGTTGTCACATAGATGAGCATCCAGGATGATGCCACGTCACTATTCAGTTGTAACCTAATGGTTGTGCACGATGAAGTCTTCTAGAAGGTTTACAGCTGTAACCCTTCATGCCCTTGCCACGTGTCTATTCTTTTACAACAGAAAAAAAATACTTTTGTTCAAGTCTTGGTTCCCAGCGCGCGGAGATGTTTAGGATCTTGTCTTCAAGTCTAACTGTACTCTTGCGCGAGCCCGCGCAAGGGTGTTAGTTGAAGGTTAGTTTTACCCTTTCTCCGGCGCACGGTTTTAGAAGGTTGTTTTCTTCTATATCTTTGTTTAGGACTGTTGCACAGCCATGCATGGTTCTGTTAAAGGTGTTCTTGGAATAGGACTATGGTAGTGCCTCGTGAACTTCCGCGAGGTTTCCTAGACCATATTCCTTTGTCTTTGAACTGTTTCCTCCCAAATCATGTTTAGGGCCGCTGCGCATCCGCGCAGGGCCTTTGTCCAAGATGTTTTTGGGATAAGGTTGTGGTATGGTCAAATACGCCTACGCAAGGTTTTTGGGACCATACCCCTTCAATCCCTAAAAATGTATTGTGAATAAAACCTGGGTTTTATCTCGTTTACTTATTTGGTGTTTTGAAACTCTGAAATTATTTCCTAACTACAGTCCTGATGAGAATTTTTCCGCTGTGTAATTAATAAACACCGATACCATCTGACTGGCTCGCGGCTCCCGTTCCCAGGGTGGGGTCGGGGGCTGTGACAGAAGGTGGTATCAGAGCCAAGCCACTGGTTTAATCCACTTAGGTGTTCTTCTAATACCTAAACCTTAAACATTTATGTTAGGAAATTAATACCTTATGTATTATTCTGTGAAAATAAAATCTTACTATTTATATTATGATTTTAATGCCATTCTAACAACTTTCGAATTCCCAATATGTGTGACCAATATCTATATCTTACAGTTATGCTATGTTCAACATTACATATATAACGGTGATATATTAATAATGTTATGTCTTATTAATTTCTGTGATATATTATATATATCATACCACATATTTATATGAATATAATTCAATATAAATTTTATAACATTATAATAATATTATGATATTAACATTAACATCTTAATCAAAGATATTAATATAAGATAACACAATTCAGGTATGATACATCTGAAACATCATAATATAAGATACTATTTGATATGAGTAATATGTTTTATGGTTTATGATATAACCTAAACTTTTACTCGACTTAAACATATATTTTTGTCAAAGTTGAGACAAAACATATAATTCTATCTATTTTGTTAAAATATAATTAGCATACTTAAAACATGTTTATTGTTTAATACAAATTAAAACAGGATTGTCATAATAACACTATGAAAATATTATATTTTATTACGTATGCTTTTGTTATATTATATAAGCACATGTACATGTACATACACATGGAAAGTGTATATAAAATATTTTATATTTCATAAACCTGTATTAATAAAACAAATGATATTTCATACATAAAATAGAAGTATATACAAAAACATTTTGTACTGTATAACTATATGGTTTAAAATATATGTACTTAACACATATATATCGACAGGAAATAGCTTAAGAATTTCTACCATTTAATAGTTTAACTCATCTCTTAAACTATATTTGAGTCATATATATATATATGTATGTATATATATATATATATATATATATATATATATATATTCTAATACAGGAATACTACTTCATTACTTAATACATTAAGAATCAAATTTAGAAATGCCAAATTTTGTATTATTTACTATAATACTTCTTTGAATAAATAAATACGATAAATTAAGAATCAAGTCCTAATATTTTACAACCAATATGATTCAACCATCTGGTTAAAAATAAAATGTTCTAATAAATCCAGAAGGTTTATATTTTGATTAAATTTATTTCTTTTAGTTATCCACCCTTTTTATTCCAAAATATTATATTTATAAATTTAACAGAAATTTATTTCAATATAATACTACTATCGTTATCATAAAAGAATGAATAACGTTATGGGAATGAGCAAGATAATTAATACCATCAGTTATATAATTGGATTTTTATAAAAATGATGTAGTATTATATATATATATATATATATATATATATATATATATATATTATAGGAAATTTGAATTTTTTGTATACATATGCATATACAGGACAAAATTTCTTGATGGTATACACAATATAATAATCAAATATCTTCTATAGAAAAACAAGCTTTTATATAGCAGAAGAAACAAACTCAAACCTACATATTTACTCAAAACCTATTCCGATGGTTTCTTAACCAATACTCGCATTTAACCCAAAAGAAACCTTAAGGATACCCGTACTAGTACCAAATCCTAGGGAACAATGGTAGGGCCAATGACTGGGAATCTCAGAATCTCATACAAAACCCTTATCTCTAGCCACAACCATAATTTCCACCAACCATCCTGAATGCCTATCCAGCCATGAGCTCTGAAAATATAGCTGAGTTGAAACAATATAGAGAGAAGCTATTATCAGTAGGACACCAAGCTCGTAATATAGAAGAAAGCTCGCCTGCAACTACGACAAGAGGGAACAACACATAATATATATATATATATATATATATATACTTTCCTTATATTTTGATAAAATATATAATAAAAGTAAATGATAATATATAATATATGTATATATATATATATATCAATGCATAATACTGATAGGTATGATTATAGTTGTACTAATGCAATATGAACAACAAAATGTGTCTGAATAATTGTTTAGTTTTATGATATTAATATCTGAAAATGTTTGCAATTCAGATGTCAAAGGAAATAGCACGTAATCAAGAAATTCATGCTAGTAACGGAAATTCTTTGGATAAAAGTGCTATAGAAAATATAATAGCTCAAGAAATATCTAATGCCATACCTTTGATCATTGAAGCTATTAAAATTTATGTGCCTATAAACGGGAATCCTATTATATGCTGTAAACATACTCATCACTTTAAACCTAGCCCTAGTATCAATGAAGGCCATGATATTCGTATCAAAACTCTATTTCCCAAACGAAAGAAAACCACAACCTATGGTTACTCTTATAAGGAATTTCGCTCTGACAAATCCTATAAGAATAAAGGAATTGAATCGTCAATCGCGCAACCTACCTGTAGAAACTATAACAAGAAGCATCCAGGAAAATGCCATTTAGGAGGACACACTATTGTACCTTCTACAGGAAGACTGGGCATACAAAGAAGGAATGTAGAAGGAAAATTAACATCTGTTTCAACTACGGAGAACCAGGTCATATCCGTCCCTACTGCCCGAAACTATCTAAGGCACCCGACAACAAGACTAAAACAAACAGACGAAGCTAAGGAAAACGCATAAACAACGCAGGAGGCAACAGCAAATTCTAATATAAGCACCCGTACGTTTTGTCTGTACTAAAGTATTAGTTGACTTTTGGTTCCAATCAAAATTTTATAAATAAATGGTCATTATATCACCAAGATTTCTTTCAAAAAGCAAACACTAATTTGCCTCATCTCTTGACAAATTCATATGTTGCACATGCATTGTTTGTTACGCATGTGATTTCACTTCAAAATATCATTTTATCAAGAATTCGAATATTAATTCGTTATATTCAATCTAGATATTTTGAATTTTGGATTAACTACATTATTTGACTTCCTGATATCGAGTCAGCAGATTTCTTGGAAAAATTCCTTTTCTTTTCCAAGTTACTTACCGGATTTTTCATTATAAACCATTTCTTGTCAAATCATGTATCCATTATTGGAATATGTCTAAACCAAGTTCAATTGTTTGAACTTGCTCACAATATATATTCAATTCAAGGTCCTATATGATGGATTGTGTCACACCCTGTCTTTTGCGGAAGCGTATGATGTGTGACTAGCTTGTTATCATTGCATTCAATCGTAATAAACAACTACATGATCAAAACGATGTTCATCCATTCATGAAAATTTGAGTATTACAAACACTTGTTATTTAAGTTTTCAAAATACGACCTTTGACAATGTTACAATTCAACAAAAGTGGATGACATCTAAACTTGTAGTCTACTTCTAGTTACGACACTTGCGCCCAAGATCCATCCTGTCACCTGAAATACATGTAATTTTGGAAAACATCAACATAAAGTTGAGCGAGTTCATGCGTTTTTGTATTTCACGTTTTTATACTTTGTATGAAAACATAGTATTTGTCATGTATAATTCAAGTCTTTCTTGAGTACCCCACGTACTCAAGTATAATTCCCGTTTTCTTGAGTACCCCACGTACTCAAGTATCATTCAAGTTTTCTTGTGTACCCCACGTTTTAAATGATTGTTTATACAAGGACATTAAGGCACGTGAGGGCATAGGGAGCATTAGTATATTCTCCTTTAAGGCATGTGAGGACATAGGGAGCATTAGTATTTTCTCCTTTAACTGTGTCGATTACCCTCGACTGTGTCGATTAACCTCGACTGTGTCGATTTCCCTTGACTGTGTCGATTACCCTCGACTGTGTCGATTAACCTCGACTGTGTCGATTTCCCTCGACTGGGACACCGAAGCACTCATGAGGTCACATAAGGACCATGAGTGGGGCTCGGCCATACCCGTTAGATCTAACCCTCGTCCCTAATTAAGTATTAATGGCATCTCAATATCTAGTTTAAGCTCACATGATCTAGTATTTTCTAGGCTTTTCTTAAAGCTCATCATATTGCACTCACCAAGAGTGCTTCTCGTATTCTCAATTCATATTGCACTCGGTTCTCGTTCTCACCAAGAGTGCTTCTTGTATTTTTACCCTTTGTAAAAATTATAATATTTGTAACATGTATTTCACCCCCAAGAGTTATAAAACCAAAAACAGTTAGAGAAAAGGGGGAGCATGAACTCACAACTTTGCGTTCCTGCGTCGTAAACTTCACCGGATTTTGCTTATAGAGCGTCGTGACCTAAACGTGTTTTATTATCGTTAGTCACTAGACTTGCGTCGCACAAGTACAGTCACTCTCTTTTGTGTATATATTCTTGTGTTAAAAATATTTTATATTTTTAACTAAGTATCTCACTTATATTATTTTTTTCTCAAAAATTAATATAAGTATCTTGTGTTTTTGCACTTTGCACCCAAATTATGTATCTTGTATGTCGTATGTGTATTTTTGTGTTTATACTTCTCATGAGTATTTCCATGACATATTATTTTTATTCTAAAAATAATATATACCTAGCTCACAAAATAATCACATAATCACACAAGCGATAAATATATATTTTAAATATATATTTAGTAAGTTTGTTTACAAAAATCCACCTCCGAATACTTGGTCATTTGATAACAAAAATCATGGCGAAGTTTGTTTGGAAAATCAGTCAAAAATATGTTCATAACACTTGTCACAAGAAAAATATTCTAAGTGTTATTTTCTGGAAAAATTTCGCCAGAGTTTCCTCTGTAACTGGAGGTGGCCACGCTTACTAGCGTATCATTTTCTTTTTAAAAATTCAACCAATCAATTCCCAATCATCATCAAACTAGTCCAACATAAACTTGTATCGCAATCACAAGAACTTGCAAGTTGTGTAAAAATGTGTAGTAACTCTTCAACACATTTAGTAGGTTTTTCCATCTCTAAAAATAAAGTCGGTTTCTTGGAAATCTTATTTTTAAAGAACATGAAGTTTTACAACTTCTAGTCGGTTTTTACGAAAATTATTTCTTTGTTAAAACGTTTGTTACACAAGTGTCTACACACTTTTCGGTTCACAAAAACACATCTAGTTTATGAAAGATCCGACTTAAAGTAAGACTCGTTTATATTTTACTTGGTCCTTCGAAAATACCACTTGTAGATCTTTAGATCTACTAGTTTAGGACTCCGTTTCATAAGAAAAATCGTTTTTACACAAGTTCATGTTTGTGAGTGAAAGGGTTCGTCATCTAGTTATTTTTATACTAAACATACTGCTAGTTCATGTTCTATGAACATGACCTAGCGTGGTTAGATGACGATCCGTTCCCCTACTAGCATCCAACAATAATAAATAACCATAACAAAACAAGTTCCATAAGTTTTACATTAATATTTACTCATTAACCACCATGTTTATTATTTTTAGTAGACTTTTAGTTTTGGTCTCTAGTGTTCATGATTTTTGCCCGTTAAATTTCTTATTAACCACTTTAGATATGAACAATAGAGTGTTTAGAGTCACTTACTACTAGCTCGAGGCTAGGGAAGAAACTAGACGAAAAGTAGGCGGTTAATAGCGTTGTGGTGAGGTCCTTGCGATTCCGTATGCACCGAGCCTCTTCGTATGAACTCTAATACACTAGTAAGTATATAAAATGCCAAGATTGAAATTGGATGATGATGATGGGTAGGTGTGAGCTTTCAGCCGAGAATGTCAAAGGGGGAAGAGAGATGGAATTTTGGTGAAGTGATTAGTAAAATGATAATATGAACTCTTGTATATTTTTATAACCCAATCATAATAATTAACCAAAGGATCTTGTGCTACCTAGATATTGAGCACTAGAAATAAAAAAATCAAAAATTTCAAATGTGTGTCCCCCTTAAGGTGACCGATCGGTCAAGGGGGTTGGGGATAGTTGGTTTGTTTTGAACTAGTGGTTATGGTATTAGTTAGTTAGATTTAAAATTTATTTCTAGTGTGTATTGTTTTATAACGGGTGTTAGGGTATTCGGGGACCCTAACTGGCTCAGAAAAAGAAAAACAATGTCAATGTCCATATTTTTAGGTTCCGGGTAATGTCCGGTTGTTCGGTTATAAACCGGTTCGTTAAAGTGCTAAATCACACTTTTTTAGTATCTTTTAAGTACCTTTTTGTATCCCTTTCGATTCTCAACACTTGGGGAAATATTCTGGATAATAAAACGACATTTCTGCATAATATTCGCATGTCTAAAAGCTGAATTATTGCTGAATTATACATAATTCTGCACTTAAAGTGCGTTTCGGGTGCTTTTTAGTGCTTATTTTTGCTTTCGCAATGTCTATAAATTAAACCCTTATATGTACTCTTGGGTCTTAATGTACTTTTGTCGTCGGACCTACACCTAGGCCTCAATTCTAATGTCTGACTGCTTTATGCAGTTCTGTTGACACAGTGTGTCTTACCGGTGAGTTTACTAATATTTTTGACGCAACGCTATCATAACGTAATTCTTGTAGCATATATCATGCATGAATTCACTTGTATGGAATTCAGAAATTTATTTGTCTGGTAAACCAGATCATGCACAGTCATTTAAGCACAAATTACTGTTCATCTCGTGTACGGAATGTACGGAAAAGTGACGGTTGTCACAGTCTCCCTCCGTTAAAAGAATTTCGTCCCGAAATTCAAGCGATGCCATCGGTCGCAGGGGAGTTGTGAAACCAATATGGTCACTTAGATTCATGATTTGTCTTTATGTTCCCATGAAATCTCTGGGTCATGTCATGAATTCTATCGTACTCAAGTAAGTCGATCATGACTTTTTCTGTATCTTGTGGACTCTTGGTCCATAACCTCAGCAGGTTTCTATAGTATCACGGACTCTAGGTCCAAAACCTCAACAGGTTTCTATAGTAATTCTTGTCGTTTGTCATTGACGTGAATCTTATTTGTGGAAACAACGACTGTTCCTTGAGTCAGACTCCTCTAACGATTAGACACATGAATGTGTCGCGATCACTACTGATCTTTTTCTGGGAGTTTTATCTTGTGAACAATGGTTCTGATCCCTACACTGGGGATTCAGCCTTTTCGTTTTCCAAACCACATTACACCTTCTCTAGGCGAGACTCTCATTAAGCCATAAATTTTGTCTCAAATCCTTACGACTTCTACCGCTCATCGGCGTAATTTTTCTGTATTTTGCGGGCTGTCTCGGTATGATCACATATCTGAACGATATTGCCTCTAGTTTTCCTGGGCCGACTCGGGCCAGTAGATTGTTTATTCCCGGTCTCTGATCAACACGACGGGGATCGATTTACTATGTTTCGTCTGAAGCTTCGCACGAAGCGGTACTGTTGTAGGAAAACTCTACTAAGGGCAAGTGAGTGTTCCGACTTTTTATCGAAGTTTATCACACAAGCACGTATCGTGTTCATACAGTCTGCATCGTTCAGCAGCTCAGTTCATATTCGAGTTCTTACGATCATCGGTGTGCTGCAACCCTTGTGATCAGTAAAGATCGTGCAGCGTTTTCTTTCAGGTAATGACGTCCAGTTTGCGGTGCGCAATTACTGTATCTATCTCAAGGTCTTTTCTCATGATTCCTTAATCAATGTGCCGCGTACGCAATGTTGTGGTCTCGTTGCATCGACGTACAATCGAGACTTTGTCGAGAGACGTCACATAATTGCAACTCTAGCTCCTTAGCCCTTGGTTGCAGGGTTGGCATGAATTTCGTTCTTATCCACCATGTATCTTCAGTTCTCCCTTCGCGAACTCGAATCCGCTTTTCGTCATCATTGCACATAACTGTGCTTTCTCTAAGAGTTGCAAGGTAAATTGCAGCTGTTGCTCACGACCTTCCTTGGTTGTTGGCCATATAAGAATGTAGTCAATAAGTATACGACTTATCCAGGTATGGCTCACACGTTCGATTCATGAGGTCCATGAATATATTGTCGATGCATGTGTCAAGCCAAATGATACGACAAGGATCTCGTAATGCTCGAAGCAAGTCCTAAAGGTCGTTTTAGGGATATTTCCTCTTGTATTCACAGTGGAGGACCTCTTGTCCTCAAGTTGATCCTTGGCAAAGGATTCTGATTCTCAATTTTCTGAAGTTTATGTAAAGTGGAGACTACCAACTTTCTCCTTGTCTCCTTAACTAAGGATGTTATGTCCTTAATCTCCTCTGTCTAGCAGCTCTTGCAGTTATATCAGAGGTTTATGCTGCACTGGTGAAGCTAGTCGGTATGGCGTCATTCGTCCCTGGTGCTGCTCCTGGCACGCGATTTATCCTGAACTCCTCTCGTCGCTACGGAGAAGCGTTCCTGGTAAGTCTTCCGAAAAGGCTACTGGGACTTCTTCCGTCACGGGGATGTTCTCAGGCTCTGCAGTCTACTCGGAGGCGTTTCTATGCCTCTTCGACCAATGAGGGATGTCATAGATCTGTCGCCTTGTGGGGTCTAACATCCTTGCACCTATTGCAGGAAAGTTTGGTTTCATCATCCGCAAGAGGGATGCGTCTGATTTTCTTATATCGAACGACTTCAGCTGTATACTTGGATACCCAATCCATGCTGACTATCATATTATGACTTTGCATGTCAATGGTAACGGAAGGTTCCGACCTTCTGAGTCCCTAAATGCAATCCTTAATTGCTTCGACTGTTTAAACTAGCCTTCTATATGTCCATTTCTAAAGAATACGGGACGTCTATATTACTCGAAACTAGGCCAAGTAGTTTCTTATGTTCTAAGCATGCAAGGTTAAAGTTGATGCCAGTATTAATTAAAAGTAGATGCATTAGGTTGGTTAATAGGGAACGTACCCGTAACCGCATCTGGATCCTTGCGTGCTTCACGAGTTTCGATCGTGAAAACCCTTCTTTGCTTGTTTCTTCCTAGGGCAATCTTTCCTAAAGGGCCCTGCTTCACCACATTTGTAGCAACCTGGTATTCTCTTATTTCTTCCATCTGGGTCCTTCGCCCAATAGGCATCCTTGCTGTGCCCTTCTTTTCCACACTTTCCGCACGTAGGCCTTAGACATCGACCTTCATGGTGAAAAGTGCATTCCCCGCATCTCGGCTTAGTCCCCGAGTATATTTTTCCACCATCCTTATTAGTGGCTCCATCAGTTTTCCTGTCATGCGGCGGTTTCACTTTCTTTCTTTTGCCTGTTTTAGAGCTTCCATAGTTGACTTGGGTGCTCATCTTTAGGTTTGAGGACTTCCTCTTCTTGTTGCTTGACGACTCCACATGAGTCTCTTTCTTGTTATCCTCAGATTCCGAAAATTTTCCCGCACGAAGAGCTTCTTCAGTAAGAGTGACACTCATATCGATAGCCTCTGCAATGGTTGAGGGCTTTGAGGTAGTAACCATGCTCCTGATCTGAGGTGCAAGTCCCCAAATGAATCGTTCAACCCTTTTAAATTCCGGTTTGACTAAGTAGGGGATGACCCTAGACAAGTCGTGAAATCGTTGGACGTATTCAGGAATCTTCGGTCCGTCCATTTTCAAATTCCAGAACTCCGCCTCAATCTTCTGGATTTCCGTCCTAGAACAGTACTTCTTTTCCATCATTTCCTTGAGCTTGTCCCAGCTCAGTGCATAAGCAGCATCTGCACCAAGGGTTTGAACCTGAAGGTTCCACCAGGAGAGTGCGCCATCTATGAATAACCCTGAGATATAGGTAACACTCTGTTGGGGCGAACAGTTACTCATTCTTAGAATGGAGTCAGTCTTTTCTGCCCAACGAACAAATGCAACGGCACCTCCTGTGCCATCAAAATTTAATGGCTTGCAGTCCAGGAATTGTTTATAGGTGCAGCCAGTCGGAGGGTTATTTCCAGTAGTGCCATCGCTGTGCTTAGAGCGGAGGGCTTCATGTCGAGCAATCGCCTGTGAGATGCGTTCTTACAGCTCGGCTTCTATTCTTGGCAGCATACTGGTGTTTGTGTCTCGCCTGGGCGGCATTCTCTTCTGCCAAAGTGGTATGAAGTAGGTTAGACAATATTCCATAATTGTCTATGAGGTACATAACATCGTAAGACATCATGTAATCTCCCAATTTCACATGTGTATATATAATCAATGTATGAGCGAGGAAACAGTTATTGAGCCTCCACATAGGCTTGCCAACTTGGCTTATTGTTTGAAATAAAATGAGCTCGAGGCTACATCATCTCGGTCAGTCAAGTTTTAGTTATTTCCTGCTACATTGGTTTTTCTTAGGTCTTTGGCTTTACTGGTGCGTATACTTTCCCTTAGATGGGGTTGTCCGTGTCGAGGTGGTAGAGAGTGTGTCGTCACTGATTCTTCCTGGATGTCATTTCACCTCTCTTGCTTAAACATCGTTTTCTCAGACGTCTCGTATGCAGGTAGATGTGTCAGTCACGAAGTAGGCTAAGACAGGCTTCCTACTTTCTATCGTGCTAAAGCACTGATCTATGTGTTGTTCTACCAGATGAAGGTGAGGACACCTATAGATAAATTTTGTATGGTTTTCATTAGCTCGGCCCGCAGAGTCCACTAGGATTCCTGTGCACTACAAGTCGTTATTACGTGGGCCCCCGTAATAATAAATTGTCTTGCACAGTTACCCAAATTTTCTCTCGTCCAAGCAGATGATCAATCAAAGAGGGGACACTACTGTCCTTATACCTCTTGTCATGGAAAGGACCTTTGTGATGGTCCACGCGCTAACATTCGTTATCGTTACGCGCGTATAGGCACGATGATTAGATGGAATAGGAATAGAGAGAATTCCTAGTAGTTGGAGGGGCACCTTCGAGATGAATACTTCATCTCCCTTTTCTGGTTAAGCATATCGTCAATCTTGCTTCACATAAGCCGCAGGGATCTCGTCCCGTTGATTGAGAATTCGTTCAAGGTTGCCGCCTCTGCCTCGTCATCATCACCGTAGTTAGGCACCTTCACGATCGAGAGGGAAGAGCAGCCATCTCCTACAGAAGCAAGCTCAGCATCTTGTTTGGTAATCACTCCCAGCCATGAGCTTTGCAAAGGACGCGAGGTCGGTAGCTTCATCGTGCGAGTCACGTATAGTAATAGGAGTCAGAGTCGAAAGTATCTCATTCACGTCAATAATCATTCCGTACACTTATTTGTATGTATGTATATCAATAACATATATGCTACTTAGCATAATCAAGCAATTTAATGCATTATATCACGTATAACTCTCGTTTTTAGGGGGGTCATTTTGTTTTTTGGCAAGTCTAACTCGTGTAGACTATGCTTTGGTTGGCACCTTATTTTAAAGGTATTCCTCACTAATGTCCTTGCCTTGTCACTTTTTGAAAAGTGTCTGACTTGTGGATCTTGGCACTTTCGTGAATGCAATGAAAACCTTTTTGTAAAATGTTTTCGTGAGAGAACTCTAGTGATTGTAGTCTAGACTCGAGAAGGAATCCTAGTTCACTACAATCGAAGCTCTGATACCAAACTGTCACACCCTGTCTTTTGCGGAAGCGTATGATGTGTGACTAGCTTGTTATCATTGCATTCAATCGTAATAAACAACTACATGATCAAAACGATGTTCATCCATTCATGAAAATTTGAGTATTACAAACACTTGTTATTTAAGTTTTCAAAATACGACCTTTGACAATGTTACAATTCAACAAAAGTGGATGACATCTAAACTTGTAGTCTACTTCTAGTTACGACACTTGCGCCCAAGATCCATCCTGTCACCTGAAATACATGTAATTTTGGAAAACATCAACATAAAGTTGAGCGAGTTCATGCGTTTTTGTATTTCACGTTTTTATACTTTGTATGAAAACATAGTATTTGTCATGTATAATTCAAGTCTTTCTTGAGTACCCCACGTACTCAAGTATAATTCCCGTTTTCTTGAGTACCCCACGTACTCAAGTATCATTCAAGTTTTCTTGTGTACCCCACGTTTTAAATGATTGTTTATACAAGGACATTAAGGCACGTGAGGGCATAGGGAGCATTAGTATATTCTCCTTTAAGGCATGTGAGGACATAGGGAGCATTAGTATTTTCTCCTTTAACTGTGTCGATTACCCTCGACTGTGTCGATTAACCTCGACTGTGTCGATTTCCCTTGACTGTGTCGATTACCCTCGACTGTGTCGATTAACCTCGACTGTGTCGATTTCCCTCGACTGGGACACCGAAGCACTCATGAGGTCACATAAGGACCATGAGTGGGGCTCGGCCATACCCGTTAGATCTAACCCTCGTCCCTAATTAAGTATTAATGGCATCTCAATATCTAGTTTAAGCTCACATGATCTAGTATTTTCTAGGCTTTTCTTAAAGCTCATCATATTGCACTCACCAAGAGTGCTTCTCGTATTCTCAATTCATATTGCACTCGGTTCTCGTTCTCACCAAGAGTGCTTCTTGTATTTTTACCCTTTGTAAAAATTATAATATTTGTAACATGTATTTCACCCCCAAGAGTTATAAAACCAAAAACAGTTAGAGAAAAGGGGGAGCATGAACTCACAACTTTGCGTTCCTGCGTCGTAAACTTCACCGGATTTTGCTTATAGAGCGTCGTGACCTAAACGTGTTTTATTATCGTTAGTCACTAGACTTGCGTCGCACAAGTACAGTCACTCTCTTTTGTGTATATATTCTTGTGTTAAAAATATTTTATATTTTTAACTAAGTATCTCACTTATATTATTTTTTTCTCAAAAATTAATATAAGTATCTTGTGTTTTTGCACTTTGCACCCAAATTATGTATCTTGTATGTCGTATGTGTATTTTTGTGTTTATACTTCTCATGAGTATTTCCATGACATATTATTTTTATTCTAAAAATAATATATACCTAGCTCACAAAATAATCACATAATCACACAAGCGATAAATATATATTTTAAATATATATTTAGTAAGTTTGTTTACAAAAATCCACCTCCGAATACTTGGTCATTTGATAACAAAAATCATGGCGAAGTTTGTTTGGAAAATCAGTCAAAAATATGTTCATAACACTTGTCACAAGAAAAATATTCTAAGTGTTATTTTCTGGAAAAATTTCGCCAGAGTTTCCTCTGTAACTGGAGGTGGCCACGCTTACTAGCGTATCATTTTCTTTTTAAAAATTCAACCAATCAATTCCCAATCATCATCAAACTAGTCCAACATAAACTTGTATCGCAATCACAAGAACTTGCAAGTTGTGTAAAAATGTGTAGTAACTCTTCAACACATTTAGTAGGTTTTTCCATCTCTAAAAATAAAGTCGGTTTCTTGGAAATCTTATTTTTAAAGAACATGAAGTTTTACAACTTCTAGTCGGTTTTTACGAAAATTATTTCTTTGTTAAAACGTTTGTTACACAAGTGTCTACACACTTTTCGGTTCACAAAAACACATCTAGTTTATGAAAGATCCGACTTAAAGTAAGACTCGTTTATATTTTACTTGGTCCTTCGAAAATACCACTTGTAGATCTTTAGATCTACTAGTTTAGGACTCCGTTTCATAAGAAAAATCGTTTTTACACAAGTTCATGTTTGTGAGTGAAAGGGTTCGTCATCTAGTTATTTTTATACTAAACATACTGCTAGTTCATGTTCTATGAACATGACCTAGCGTGGTTAGATGACGATCCGTTCCCCTACTAGCATCCAACAATAATAAATAACCATAACAAAACAAGTTCCATAAGTTTTACATTAATATTTACTCATTAACCACCATGTTTATTATTTTTAGTAGACTTTTAGTTTTGGTCTCTAGTGTTCATGATTTTTGCCCGTTAAATTTCTTATTAACCACTTTAGATATGAACAATAGAGTGTTTAGAGTCACTTACTACTAGCTCGAGGCTAGGGAAGAAACTAGACGAAAAGTAGGCGGTTAATAGCGTTGTGGTGAGGTCCTTGCGATTCCGTATGCACCGAGCCTCTTCGTATGAACTCTAATACACTAGTAAGTATATAAAATGCCAAGATTGAAATTGGATGATGATGATGGGTAGGTGTGAGCTTTCAGCCGAGAATGTCAAAGGGGGAAGAGAGATGGAATTTTGGTGAAGTGATTAGTAAAATGATAATATGAACTCTTGTATATTTTTATAACCCAATCATAATAATTAACCAAAGGATCTTGTGCTACCTAGATATTGAGCACTAGAAATAAAAAAATCAAAAATTTCAAATGTGTGTCCCCCTTAAGGTGACCGATCGGTCAAGGGGGTTGGGGATAGTTGGTTTGTTTTGAACTAGTGGTTATGGTATTAGTTAGTTAGATTTAAAATTTATTTCTAGTGTGTATTGTTTTATAACGGGTGTTAGGGTATTCGGGGACCCTAACTGGCTCAGAAAAAGAAAAACAATGTCAATGTCCATATTTTTAGGTTCCGGGTAATGTCCGGTTGTTCGGTTATAAACCGGTTCGTTAAAGTGCTAAATCACACTTTTTTAGTATCTTTTAAGTACCTTTTTGTATCCCTTTCGATTCTCAACACTTGGGGAAATATTCTGGATAATAAAACGACATTTCTGCATAATATTCGCATGTCTAAAAGCTGAATTATTGCTGAATTATACATAATTCTGCACTTAAAGTGCGTTTCGGGTGCTTTTTAGTGCTTATTTTTGCTTTCGCAATGTCTATAAATTAAACCCTTATATGTACTCTTGGGTCTTAATGTACTTTTGTCGTCGGACCTACACCTAGGCCTCAATTCTAATGTCTGACTGCTTTATGCAGTTCTGTTGACACAGTGTGTCTTACCGGTGAGTTTACTAATATTTTTGACGCAACGCTATCATAACGTAATTCTTGTAGCATATATCATGCATGAATTCACTTGTATGGAATTCAGAAATTTATTTGTCTGGTAAACCAGATCATGCACAGTCATTTAAGCACAAATTACTGTTCATCTCGTGTACGGAATGTACGGAAAAGTGACGGTTGTCACAGATTGAGATCATCATATTCAAGGTAATCTCAACTAACACCTCAATTGTTTTGAATCATAATAGACCTGTTTAAGTCTTCACTTCCATTAAATCATTTGTTGGTTACAACACTTTGTATTGGCATTTTCATTTACTTAAAAATTTCATCAAACTTATTTACATACCTAATGAACTAATTTGTTTATTTTCTATTTTGTTCATTATCCTAAACCAGTCTTAATAAAATTATGTGTTAAGAAAAAAGTACACAAATTCATATTATATTCCCATGTACCTCTAACATTTCTTTCATCGTTGATCAATTCTATGACATTCATTTATTCCTTCATTTGAAAATCCTATATTTTAGAATACCCAGATTCACTTCATTAAAACTTTCAGTTAATTTCGAGAATAGTTGAATTTGTTCGGTCACCGTGATTATTGAACTATTACAATCGTTACGACACCTTGCGGCGTCGGTATAAATTTGTAGCCTGAGCTAATCATAGCCATAATCATATAAATCTATATGTTTTTCGTTTGACTCGTCAATTAAAGTAGTCTTGGTACAATTATGTATTAGGACAATGATACACTAAACTCTATTGTATTTTCGGTGTATCCTTGCAATTCAAATAAATGTCACTACACGGATTTTTGACAATTGACAAATCATTTTCATGCTTCTATTTTCATTTGAAATTATTAATTCTGAGTCTTCCTCAATTGATATTCAAAGTAAGTTTTCTTTTGACAGTAAAACCTATTGTTTCTAAAAGTCATTTACATTCGATTTATGTGTCTACTAAATCTGTCTTTTGATTTGACCTTGTAAAAACTTAGTCACCTTGATGATTGTATCATTTCATCTCGTTCATTTGAACATCGATTCCTGAAACTAATTATGGAACCATTAAGTTCCAATTGTTGTATGATATCCTTATATTCATATCTTGATTCTTCCTTAAGATACCTTGATACTATTTTTACTAACTAAAAGACGTAACATAACTCCAAGGAGATAACGTAGCCCAAATCTCGAGGACGAGATTTAAAACAAGGTGGGGAGGATATAACAACCCTCGAAAACACCCCTAAACGCTCCTAAAATACCCGTATACGCAAAATTTTACTTATTAAAAATCAAATAAAACCAATAATATAGGTTCTCGCGGGCCGCGACCAAGTCAGCTGGCCGGTTCGCGGGGTGCGATCGAGTAACACCAGGCGGCACCTCCTTGCGCCACGTGTCCGGACAAGTGTTGAACCTATATTGGTGACTAACCAAGGCTAGGACCTAGCCTAGCCACTCACGGGCTGCGAAGGAGAAGGAGTAGGGACTCGCGGGGCGTGAGCCGCCCCTCGACCATCCTATATAAGGAGGCATCTTGCCTCAGTTTCATTCGTTCAGAATTTCTTTCTCTCTCAAATTCTTAATAGGCAAAAATACTCGGGTATAATACCCCTAAAACACGAAGCTCTGCCTCGTTGTAAGTATTTTAATCCCTGGACACTAAGTCGATACTCTGCCCGATTGATCTAGGACTCCGTAACGCATGTTAAGGCTCTGCCTGACTCAGTTCGTTGGAGTTTTGTCTCGTGTTGTATGACTAATGTGATTTGGGTTACCTTACTAACACGTGTGCATTGTTTATTTTAATAGAATATAATCAGGAACACCAACGGGAAGCTGTATAAATACCTAAGTCTACAATGTGAGCCCATTCTCTTTTCTCACAGTTTGTGAGTTATTCTCCTTTTCTCACAGTTTGTGAGCCCTTATTTTAAATGTTTTTTTCCAAAACCATAAATGTTTATCAAATATAATTACAGTGATTAAGTTTTGTATTCTACAATTGCTGCCAGTATTATGGGGTTTGTATACGGTACTTGATAACCTTCACAATTGGGCACGGGTATCCAATGTGTGATATGACCATAGTCACATATCCATCGAGTGACACGTACTAAACGAGTAATTGGGTAGATATAAACGTTGTAATCGCCCTTAATACTGTAATATTATAACAACTAATGTTTTTACAAACTGGAATGTACTCGCCAGTATTTCTTGCTGATAAAACCTTTTTAAAACGCGTTTCAGGTAACTTAATGTGAAAGCCATTAGAAGTCAGCTATGGAACACCGAAAGCTTTAAGAAGTGGCTATAAAAGCTACCTAAATAAAAAGGAGATTATGTTTTCAATAATTAGGGTTTATCCCTAAAAATGTATTGCGAATAAAACCTGGGTTTTATCCCGTTTACTTATTTGGTGTTTTGAAACTCTGAAATTATTTCCTAACTACGGTTCTGATGAGAATTTTTCCGCTACGTAATTAATAAACACCGATACCATCTGACTGGCTCGCGACTCCCGCTCCCAGGGTGGGGTCGGGGGCTGTGACAAGCTCTTTCCAGGAGTACTCAATTAGAGGTCATTGAGCATAACTTCGATCTCCCTTGGTAGGAAGATGTAGGGTTCCTCTTCGACTTCTTCTTGAGGGTGAGCAGTATTTACCGGGACCTCAAAGGAAACATTGAGAGGGGGAGGTTTCGGGATCTCATCTTCCCACCCGGTGGGTTGAATGACCTCATTCGCGAGGTTCCAATCTTCTTGTGGCTAGATTGGTTCCATCGGAGGTATGGCCAAGATGTTCAATCTTTGGTGCAAAAGGTTGATTTCCCTGAAGCAATCCTCTAGGCCCATGGAGAGATAGTTCACACGGTCTCTAAGAACTTCTTCCACTAAGGTCATTTCGTCGCTAGACTCCCTCAAGGCACTCACGTATCTCAGAAGAGTAACCTCAAGGGAGAGTCTCCTCCCTCTTCGGTGGTTCCTGGAGCTTGTTGATGAAGTCCTACTTTGTTGGTTCGACATTCTTGGAAAAAATGACCAACCATTAGCAAGATATGGAATGTCAGAACATTCAGCACGGCCCCGTGCTGCTCCATCTGTTCTGGATTCTTAGCTCAAGAAATTTTATTTTAAGTTAAATTTGTCTGATTTTTAATTTTTTGAACGTAAATAACTTAAAATAATGTTTTACAATAGTAGATTTACAAAATTTTCAGCTAAGAATCAAGTGTTTGAACCTCCTATTGAAGCTTTTAAAGCTTGAAGCTTGAAGCTTCAATGGAGTTCATGGTGGAAGGAAGAAAGGGAAAGAACCAAAAGAAGAACGGACAAGAAGGTCAAATGAGACCTTTTCAAGAACATACCTTTTGGGGTATGTGTGAGAAATCTAGAGAATCTTGCCCTTTTAGAATGGTTCCAAACATTCTCCTCAAAGACTGACTTTATAGACAGTGACAGTTCGCTGGCATGGCCTCGTGCCTAGGCAGCACGGCCCCGTGCCATCTGCATGTGTCAGAGAATGTTGCCCGTTAGTACAACACGGGCCACGTCATCACTGACACGACCCCGTGCCAAAAAAATGCGAGGGGCATGGCCCCATGTTAGTTCGGCACGCCCCATGCTTCTGAAGGATGTTGGGCACGGCACCGTGTTCAGAGATTTTATGAAGATTGTCTAGGTTTTTAAGGAATTATCCGTTATCGGTAGGGGTGTTCAAAACCGGATATCCGAATTTCGGATATCCGAAAATTTCGGATAGCTAATTTCACTATCCGAATCCGTATCCGATATTTCGGATATCCGAACTTCGGATACGGTTTCGGATAGTGAAACGGATATCCAAAATTTTAAAAATAAACAAAATGTTTCAAAACAAAAGTCTACACCAATCATCCAATTTTTTCAATTTCAAATCAAAACTCCACTGATCATCCTTTTTTTTTCAAATACAACCAAAGAAATATACCATGTTCAAAAAAGAAAAGCAAAAAAATATAATTCTTTTGAACTTTGTTAACTTTTCAGCATTAAATTTTCACCTATATCTGCAGTCTGCACATGGAATGGAATCAAAACTCAAAACTCTATTCTTCCATTGCAACTCATTCTGCAACTCAAATGTGATAACACAAAAGTCAAAACATGTCACCGCCATCCAACAATTTCACTTCTATTCCTCTAATTTCTTTATATGTCTCATAAATCTTTTAAGATTCAACCCTTCGACCTTTGTTCAGTTTGAATCGTCTCCATCTTTGATTGACTTCGTGAGTTTGTGAGGTGGGGCGGCTGATAAAGTGAGAAGCGTATAAAGTAAGTTAGAATTTTAGGGTTTTAATTGACTTATTGATATATATATATTTAAAAACTAGAAAAATAAAAGAACATAAAATTTCAGATATCGGATATCCGAAAATTTTCAATATTACTATCCGAATCCGAATTTTCGGATATCCGAAAATTCGGATAATTCGGATTCGGTTTCGGATTCGGATTTTTTTGAACACCCCTAGTTATCGGGACAACACAGTATTGCCGGATATACCTTAGGCTCCGGCGAGAGGTACAAAAACGCAAAAGGTTATCGGAAAGGTAGAATCCTTCTTTAAAAATGGGAAAACGGGACCATCCCTTATTTACCTTATCCGGGCTCTTGTTAAAGAAGATACGAGTCGATTCGCTCATGTCTAAACCGTCGGTGTGAAATTCACACTCTGTAAAGGGTACTGTCATCGCGAAATCGAAACAGGGACAACTATTGCTTTCGTCTTCGCAAGCGTCTACGGTAGAGGGTTGGTTGACCTTGGTGTTGTTGTTTGTACCTGATGTTTCTTCCATCGATTCTCCTTTGGATGGGATCCTTGATGAATATCGTGCCTTCATCAAGGATTCTATTTCTTTGATTTTTAAGAGAATCCTCTTTTCTATTAGACCTATGTCTTCTAGGTCATCTAAGTGAGAGGGTTGATGGAGTTCAGGTGGATGGACTTCATTATCATTTTTACTCTCGCCCATCTTAAGGTGCTCGTTACAAGAAGACGGTGGGGCTAAATAGTGGGGAGTGAAGTTTAGAATGCCACATTCCGATTCTTCAGGCTCCTCCCCACAATAATCGCACCATGCACCGTAAGAGTGGCGGGGGAAAATAATCGAAGAAATCCATGTTTTTCTAGAAAGTTTTTAACCGTCGGGATCAGGCGGTTACTATTTTCCTACAAACTGTTAATTTGGCACGGCCCCATGTTAGGACAACATGACCGTGCTGCAGTCTGTATCTGGCAGAAAATAGATTTAATGATACTGGAGAGTTGACACGGCCCCGTGTCAATTCTTCAGAAGGTGAAAATTTTAAAGAAAAATAAGAAAAACCTAAAAAGAAAAGATAAAAAAAAGATCAAGTCGTCAATTTTAAGCTTTCTTAAAATCCTTGTGTCCCCGGCAACAAAAGCCAAAAACTTGAAGTGTGAGGGTGTGTATATACGTTTTAGATATATTTTAGCTCTTTTTACTCGCCAATTCAAGTTTTAAATTTACAAAACATGATATTCTACTATCGCAGACGTAGTATAGTGATGGCAAGATACCGAGGTCGTCCAAGGACACAAGAGCTTTTAATACCGGCTTATTGTTAACATCTAATCGAACCAAACTTTGAAGAAAAGATTTTAAAGCTAATAAAAAAGTAGAATAAAAACAGAAAATAAAATAAAGGAAAAACATATAGACAAGAAGGAATCACTTGGTTCCGACTCCTCTTTCATGTATCCTTTTGATGATTTCCGCACTTTAGGCATTTTAAGAGATTATCTTAGTTATAGTGGTAGGCCCTCTTGTGAAGGCGACGTTACCCTCAACATATTGGTCTGAGTCAGCAGGGATACAGTCTTGCAAGGTCGGATCATTGAAACATAATTAAGTAAGTTATTAATGCGAAAAGTGGCGGGCCCCTTCTAGGCAGCGATCACCCTCAACCCTTTGGTCTGAGTCAGCAGGGATACAGTCCTAGCAGGGTTGGTTTAAAGTTTTAATAGTAGTTTGTAGATAAGGGATTCAAGCGTTTTGCACTTCTCCCGTCGGTGGGTAGAGCCCGTCCGACTCGTGAAGTGTTACTATGTCACACCCCAACCGATGGCGGAATCATCGGGGCATGGCACTGAGCGAAACAGATTGTCCAGAAGTTTCCATAACAATTATCAATACTATTCAATTTAAATAATACGTCCCATACCGTATCTCAAACAGTAAAACAATTATTACAGACAAAATCTAGGCAAATATTCTGTTCCGACAACTCAGATTTAAATAGACAGCAATTGTTTATCTGCTTCTAGAGACCCTTAGTTTAACCACTACAGACAACTATTTGTTGGGCTCTAAAGCTTTATTCTAGCTTCAAATTCCTACCAAGTGTGCGTCCTAAGCACCTGTCACATACGTTAAAATAAAGTCAATACATAAAATGTAAAGGTGAGCATACAAGTTTGATAATAGCATATAGAGTTCGAATTCGTTTACGCATAACCAGCACGTACACATAGTGAAATGAAGCACGTTAGTTATCGACATAGATCCATCGATACCAATGACTGCGGGTTGACTGCCCGAGGCAGTTCGCAATACACGATTACCACCGTAATCCATGCAAGTAATGGTCCTTAACAACCCCCGTGTGAACAGGTACTGAGTCCAAACTATAGTACTATCGTTGCTAAGGCAGGTAGACAGCATTCCATGTGTAAGCATAAAAAACAAACATTCATAAGCCACGTATAACATGCATTAACGGTTAGCGTTCAAATAGTGTTGAGTAGTGTGTTTGATGAGATTTGAATAGTTGTAACGTATGTAACACCCAAAAGTTCTTAAAGCAAAAAGGGATCGAGTATACTCACAACGGTTGATGGATTGAAGGGAGCGCTTAGCGAGTAAGATTAGCCTGAGTATATTAGATTGTAACGATAAGTGATGCGTAAAACGTCACAAAGTATGAAAGGGCCGGATAGTGATTCGATCGGATGGTAATCCGATCGGACAGCAATCCGTGCGGATAATAATCCGTTCGGATGGTCATCCGGTCGGACAGCTTGTCCGGTCGGGTGACGATTCGAGTGGATTGTTTCTTCCTATAAAAAGGATGTGTTTGTGTACGATGGTTTGACTTTTGAAGTTTTCGTTGTAGCATTTTGAAAACACGGAAGTATCTCTATCCTTCAAGTCGGTCGATCGGATGACTGGTCGTGCGGATGACAATCCGTTTGGATGGTCATCCGGTCGGACAGTGGTCCGGTCGGACG
The DNA here is from genome assembly GCA_030545235.1 of Helianthus tuberosus. Taxonomy (NCBI): domain Eukaryota; kingdom Viridiplantae; phylum Streptophyta; class Magnoliopsida; order Asterales; family Asteraceae; genus Helianthus; species Helianthus tuberosus. The sequence continues at coordinate 57,414,369 of CM060429.1, read as the reverse complement.
GCGACTTAGTGATGAGGTTACTTACTGAAAGTAAGTTCACAACAGAAGCGTCATTCGTTCGGATGACAATCCGATCGGATGGCAACCTTGTTATTGAACATGTTAAAAATTGTTTAAGTCTTTAAAGTCTTAGTATCTCATGATCCGAAGAGTAATCCATTCAGATGGTCGTCCGATCGGATTACATTTCGTTCAATACTCAAACTTTAGATAAGGTTGTTTAAAGGTGGGACCCAAGTGTGATCCGTTCGGATGGTAATCCGTTCGGATGACATATCCGATCGGATAGCAATCCGTTACAGTTGTTCCGTTCGTCCTACACTTGGTCGTTTTGATGGTTTGTCATTATGTCGAGACACTTTGGCAACGTGTTAGCCAACAGAACCCCTAGTTCGACCCAGATGACCAACCCGACCAGGAATCACCCTAGTCCGGCCGGTTACCGGCTCGAGACGGTTGTTCTTGACTAACCCGAAATCGGTAGTCTCGTGGGTAGATTCCGGATCTTGAGCTAGTACAACACTACGATAGAGTAGAAGACTAGAACCGAGTCCGATTCTATCGGTTTTGAGTGTAATGAGTGTAAAAGAGTTGAAAGAAAGTTAGAAACCATCTTTCAATCCTTTTTCACCACTCTTGTGTCGAAATCTTTACAAGATCTTTGCATGTAAGCGTGGAAATCGGTTAGATCTCGGTTGTTCTTGGTGGATTGAAGTCAAAACATGAAGTTCTTGAAGAACGCATGATGACGTCACCCTAGAACCCCCGAAATCTAGTGATTTCACGGTTAAAAGTTAAGATTTAGAAGATAGAAAGGTGTAGGAGTGCGTGTAGATCAAGAACGTACAAGATTTAGGGCGAGATCTTACCTGGATTGAGAGAAATCGAGGAAAAGGTGGGGAGCACGAATGGTTCGGACAAGGACTTCCAAAAGTGGAAAGAATGACAATGACAGGGGTATTTATAGGATTCCAAAAGAGGAAAGGGTTGTCCGATCGGATGGCATACCGACCGGATGACGATCCGGTCGGATGACATCCCGGTCGGATGACACCTGACCTGTGGCGTAGTGGCTATCCGGTCGGATGGCTATCCGGCCGGATGGCACTTGGTTCGATTGTTTAACGCGACGATTTTTGATGTTTCGATTTCGATTGCGCGCGGCTCGTCTCGATAGGGTTTACTAGTCAAATTACTTTTAGTCCCAACTACTAATTATCATAGTTTGATTTCGATTTGGATTCGGGTTCGATTACGTTTTCGAGTTTCGATTGAGTTCGATTGATTTTCCACAACATATATATATATATATATATATATATATAACACGCACAAGTAACACATAAGGCACACACACACGTATAATAACCAGATTAAGTCGAGTTGCGGTTCGTATCACGATTCGATGTCGAGTAGCATAGCTTGATTATCGATTAGTTAACTTTATCGCATTGTTACTTCCTATAATTCACAGTCGCGAGTTGATTAGATAGCGATTAACACACATCGATTTTAGCAATTAACAACACTTACTCCACATAATACAATTAAAATAAGGAAATTACTATAAGTCAAATTCGTACAATCGGTCGTTGACTTTGACCTTGACTTTGACTTTGACTTCCGAAAACACGGGGTGTTACATACTAAGCTTGAACCAGATTCTCGCAGGATCTATACACTGAACGAGACATAAAATTTACCCAACCACCCTTCTAACCCCCTTCCAGGCAATTAACGTGCTTTATATAGACCGTAAAGACACGAATATGTGAATCAACAACATATGAAGAATGATTAGATAAATTTGCCTTCAATATAAAAAACTAGTTATTAAAGTCATTAATACATACCCAATTAAAAAATTGCCAAAGATTGGAAATCAAAAAAGAAATACATAAAAATTTGTCTTCACCAAGTGATGTAAGAGTTTAGCCAAACTTAGCCTTTGTTTGACAAAGACTCTTACTATCGATCTAGGTTCCCAATACTACTACACACACTCTAAATGATGGAAGATGGATGATGATGGTGGTGGATGATGGTGTTGTAGTGGTGGTGGAGTGGTGACAAGTGAGAGAGAAGTGGTTTGCCAAGGGATTGTTTGGAATGGAACCAAGCACATCTATTTATAGCTGAAATCAGGGGCTTCACCACGGCCCATGCCCGCCTAGCACGGCCCCGTGGTCATCTCTCTCTCTCTCTTTTCCTCATTAACTGCTGTGTCGGGTCTTGTACTAACACGGCCCCGTGTGTCAACGGCACGACCCGTGGCCAATGTACTTGTTGTACTATCACATATTCTGAAAATATTTGAGTTGACCACGCCCGGTGTTGGCTTAGCACGGCCCCGTGTTGGCTGTCTTTTTTGTCCTTTGCTGTTGTCTTTTCTTCTACACAGATTCCAGTCTTGGACACGACCCTGTGTCAGGTCTTCTGATCTTGCTGTTCTTGTGGTTCGGATGTGGATTGGGGCTTGGCGAGTTGCGTCAATTCCTCCTTCTTCGTATTTATGTTGGTTTTTGCTGTTATTTTGCTCCTTTTGCGCATTCAAGCTCTTTTGACCATGTAAATTAAAAAGGAATAGAAAAGCAAGCTTTTTCCAACATTAGTACTAAAAATGGTTGATTTTACGCCGTATTTGATATAATTTATATGTTGTATTTTATGCACGTCATGTATCGTTTACATTTTGAGTTCTATTATCATTACATTCGTACAAGCATTCTACCTCACAAATAAATTTAGTTACATTATCCTTAGAGTGATTTTTGACCAAAACACCTAGGATATTTATAACTTGTTGGGCATCATAGGGCTAGAAACATCACATGCAAATTTTATTGGTGTAGAAACATCACATATAATGTTAATGACTTGTTGAATTCCTTGATGTTGATACTCATTTAATTAACAAAATAATGTTACGATTATACATATTTAAATATAGTTTGAAGGTTTTCACATGCATTCTTTTAATTTTGGTCCATTTCATTTTCTTTCGGTTTCTATATTATTCATATGAGCATTTAGAAATGGTAAAACCTAGCACAATATACAAAATTGATTCGTAAGATATATTATTTTATTCCCCTTATAGAACTAAAAAATTTAGTTACATGTGTAAAGGAGTCGAGCGTAGCATGAGATTGCCTAAACTCAAACTTAGCTCGACTAACTTAAAAAATACCTTGATTGGTACTATTTGACCGGGATTAGTAATACTTGAAGTGTGGTGGTCAAAATTGATGGTTGGTGGTGATGAAGAAGATTCTCGATTAGTACTACTTGACAAGCTTAGATGAACAAAGATATCAATCAAGTTAACTAATTGATAACAAACTAGGATTACGACCCGCCGCAATGCGGCGGGGATTCTTTATTTATAACTAAGTCGATCTACGACCCACACGTTATGTTAAACCTGTCAAACGGGGTAAAAATAGACGATGTAAAAACGTTCACCCACACACGCATGTTGCGTCGTGTTAACTCGCAAAATTTAGAACGAAACGTAAAAACGTTAAGCCAAAGACACAGCTGTGATGTGTTAAGTCACAAAATTTAGAACCAAGCATAGAGCGAAAAATTTGCGAAAAATGGAAACTATAAATGACCAAAGTTGAAAGTAAAAAAAGTTATGAGGATAAATTGCAAAAGATAAAAAGTTTTGGGTTAAAAGTAAAAAAACAAATAGTTTTGGGTTAAAAGTAATTTATGAAATACTTTTGGGTGAAAAGTAAAAAAAAAACATTTTTTTTGAAACCCCCCAAAGCCAACGTTACGACAACAATATGCATAACAATTTTTTCTTTGAAAACCCCCAACGCACACCCCGCGTTGCGGCGGGGCGTAAAACGGTGTCAAATAGTACTAATGTCACACAACCGTCATCGACAACCAACACTGACTTGACCTATAATATGTGTATTGCGACGAACCTGTCAAACATGGAAAAATAGAGGTAAAAACGTTGAACCACACATGCACGTTGCGTCGTATTAACTCGAAAAATTTAGAACTATACATAAAACGAAATTTTGCGAAAGATGAAAAGTATAAGTAACAAAAGTTGTGAAATTAAATTGCAAATAATGAAAAGTTTTGGGTTAAAGTTAAAAAAACAAATTATGTAGGGTTAAAATTGGAAAAAGGTACAAACCTTTTGGTTAAAACTAAAAAATCAAGTTTTTTTTGAAAAACTCATAAAGCACAACTTACAACTAATAATGCACAAAAAGTTTGCAAACTTATATAGGTTTTAATAATCAACTATAATTAGAAATAATACCAATAGATGTAAAATATATTAAAAAAATTCAATAGTAGAATAATTTTTAAATATGAGTGCTAATTAAAAAAATAGTTAACATTACCATGTTGATAATTTATCGTTTAAAAAACAGAGTAAAATAAAATTACTATTTAGAAATACACTTTGTGGTGAAAAAATGAAACAACGTATAATTATGTGTATGCGTATACGAACACATTCACATATATAAAAATAAGTACTCTACTATGACAAATCACTTTCAAAAATCTGTTTTTAAAAATATTAATCATAAAATGATAGATTTGAAGTCGAAATTATAATTGATTAATCGTTTAAAATATATCTAGTTTCACTAGTTATACCTCAAACCCATATTATACGTATACTTTGTGAAAAGTGAAAACATGTGCTTAGGTTCTCAAGAATAAGTAGGTTGCAACAATCAATGTAATAATTTACATAAAACAAAAGGAAAACATATCTAGATTGAAGCACTTAAGCAATTTTCTTTGTTGGTCATGGTAACTTCTAATTTCAAAACACCAATAACATATACTAAATTGTTGAGGTTTATATAAGATTTCTTTTATTATTAGAAGTTAAAATTTAAGAATCTAAAACTCTTTTACCAAAGATCCAAATATATGTAGTTTTATATTTCTTTTATTATTAGAAGTTAAAAAATTAAGAATCTCTAAGTTATATTTATTTTTCAAAAATCTTCCACATCCAACTCTCTATTTATATCTCTATCTTACTCACAAACACTTATTTTATTATTTCTTTCTTCTTCCTACACACTCACAACAAAAATATAAAGGCTTTGGATATGAGGCTCTAAATATAGAGATGTACTTTATTATCTATATATTTTTCTCCATTATAGAGATTCCATTGTAGTGGGATTTTTGTTGTTTCCGGTGTTTCATTCTCTATATTATATAGAAAGTGTTATTATATAGGCTCCAATGTGAATGCTCTAATATTGACTAATAACAAAACCCAAGGAGGATCTAAAACTTCTGAGAGTCTAGGATCCGGCGGGTTAGACGAAAGTTTGGACCCGATAGAACTAATTCGGTAGAATATTATTACTAAGAATGGAGTAGAAACAGAAAGATTCGCCATAAGTTGAATGTTTCATTCATACCAAAAGAGTTTACATCTTTTACAAGCTGGAGAAAAATTACTCCAGCATTTCCCCTCTGGGAACCAAAACTTCTTTCAGCTCTCACTCACAACTTCTATATATAGGCTTTACCCTCCGTGTGAGTGGGCTTTGATGCGAATGGAACAAGTTCCATTCGTGGGAATGGCTAGTGTCCCTTCGCGCGAAGGGCTCCTTCGTGCGAAGGGAAATTCTCATTACAATTCTGTTTTTCTAAGTCTCATCTATACAATATTCAACACACGGTCTATCTAGCCTACTAGCACAGTGACGGACACACAAAATATGCACTAACAATTTTCCCCTTGTACGTCATTGTCAAAGCTTGATCTTTGAATATGTGAGCCGTGTTTGAATATTTTGCAACTTCAATCAGGCATCTTGATATCTTCGATCGATTCCCCCTTGATTGATGATTCGGGCTTGCATTATCTTCATTATGCACAAATTCCCCCTGAAATGAATCTACAGCTCTTTGTTTGCACGGTTCCCAACCTCCTCTGATTTGCTGTACTGAAATCTTCACAAATAATCATCATCTTGAAATAACACAATGTGATCTCTCTGTTTTGACTAACCACATCCGCGTTCGGTTTGTGATTCACCACTTCAGCTCAATCTCTTAGTCTTCAAAAACCCAACCGACAATTAATAGAAACTTCGAATCACCACACCGGTAAACTTCAAGTCTATGAATACCCATGAAAATCTGAATTCCCGTTTTCCGTAATCACCATTAAGCACACTCCTGAATGATTGATCAGTGTAAACAGTAATCTCCACAATCAGCAAATCTTCATTGGATAACAAATCATCTGGTAACACATTCAGATCTCAGAAATATTCTTCCATGATCAAATTCACATTCTTCCTCTTCAGTAACGAAAACAGATATATAGTCTTCTCCATTAGTTCCGACAGCAACTTCATCAACAAACATCATCATTCCCCGGCGGTTAGTCCGAAAAACAATTCCTCTGCTCGAAGATTAACCATTTTGACACTTTAGACTATCACAAAGCTGTGATATCTTTTAAATATCGACAATACTAATGCATCTCCTGACGCTAATCCTGCTGACCAGCTTGACGAAGACCCGGGACTCAAACCCTAAAACATCAATCTGACCCTGATCTGTAGAATCTGAACTTCCGGTGATCATGAACTAACAAATCCAGATCCTATGCATTCCCGGACAATCTAAAGTCGGAAACCACCCGAATACTGTTGCATGTCACGAATTTCAAAAATGCCAGAATTTCAATATATTCTATGAAATTTTTATTCCCCCTCATTTTTGCAAATGCTGACTTCTTATCACTAAATTCTCGCTCAAACTTGACAATTCAGTCCTCCCTTATCTCTGAAAAACTCTACTATGCCAAAAATGTGTCATTTTGGCCCACAAAAGTCAGGTTTTCATGAATGCAGCTTTTTCGATTTGGCCCATTAATAGTAAGATAACCCAGATGATAAACATTCTGCATAGGTATCATGACTACCCCATTATCTTCAACAATTTGTGATCGCATCGTCAAATCTAATCTCTGAAGCCCCAGACGGTGTCCCCGAACAGCTCGTATTAGTCGTTAAAATCTCGAAAAAAATTTCAATCACCAAATATTTTTTGGACACTCGTCTCGTTACCGCGATCAAAAAATGTCTTTTTTAGGCATTTGGCTCATTCGTGCGAATGGAGTAGGTCCATTCGTACGAATGAAATGATTTTGGAATGAAAAGGTGATTTTGTGCGAATGACCATTTTAATTGCTTGAAAATTCCCCTTCACGCGAATGGAAACATATCTTCGTGCGAATGGTTCTATTGTTCGAACACTCCTGATCACATTTTCGATCCAAAATCTTTATTTCTGCGAATTTCATGATGATCTTCAAAGATATGGTCGAAAATCAATTCTGAATCTAATGATGTCTTCAATTTCAAAATCCGTCAGTGAGTTGACCTTCAATTTGATGTTTTACGTCTAAAACTACCTAAAACCCCATAATTCATGAGCGTAGGTGATCAACTGTTAAATCGATTGAATCGGTACCGTAGCTCTGATACCAATTGAGAGTCCAGGATCCAGCGGGATTAGACGGAAGTTTGGACCCCATAGAACTAATTCGGTAGAATATTATTACTAAGAATGGAGTAGGAGCAGAAAGATTCGTCATGAGTTGAATGTTTCATTCATACCGAAAGAGTTTATATCTTTTACAAGCTGGAGAAAATTTCCCCTTTGGGAACCAAAACTTCTTTCAGCTCTCACTCACAACTTCAATATTTAGGTTGTACCCTCCGTGCGAGTGGGATTTGGAGCGAATGGAACAAGTTCCATTCGTGCAAATGGCTAGTGTCCCTTCGCGTGAAGGGCTCCTTCGTGCGAAGGGAACTTTTCATTACAATTCCGTTTTTCTAACTCTCATCTATACAATATTCAACACATGCTCTATCTAGCCTATTCGCACAGTGACGGACAGACAAAATATGCACTAACAACTTCAAAAATGACTTTGTGACATCATAGGCTCCAGTCAACGAAGTTGCTTACAGAGACAATGGAACCAAATCACCCTAGTATCTTAGCGATTAGCGTTCACCTGAGAATCAGTCTCTAAAATATGTCAACTTTCGTTGGTATATACAATTAATAAACTCCTTTTATAAAGCATTTAAAATTCGTCATCAGATAAATACTAGGTTTACTGTTTATACATTTGATCCAAAAATACATCGGTTTATCTAAGTATACACGCCACATGTATGCTTAGTGACTTCTGCTTAGGGACCAACTAAAATGTATATGACTAGTACCGACATAGATATAGATGTATAGATATCACATATGCTTTTTCCATAAAAACATAGTGAAATAAATCGAATTATCACTATGATGAACATGTTATACATCATGTCAAACAGATAAACTTATGTTTTCTTCTAGCGATTTAAACAATTAATGATATGTATATTAAAGCAGGCACATGTCTTACCTAGCCTTTGGACACTAGATCTAGCATGTTATTCATACAAAAGTATATGTTGTAAGTTAGACACAAAGTCATATAATCTTAAATACCAATGTAAGGTTCATAGACCTAACATGTAATATCAGTTCTAATAATTTTTTTTATCTACCTCAAATGTGATTTTAATATAAGATGAAGTTTGTTGACCTCAATATAACTTAATGCATAAATCAAACTACCACAAACACCGCATATTTTTAACTAGATCTAGTATACCATGTACCCTAAAATAAGATTTGACTTAACACATGGATCCAGATAACTAACTGAAATAATCATTTACACATATACTACAGATTTCAAACGTTTTTTTATCACATTCATCCTGGTTAATATTGGTGCATGCTTTGCTTCAAAATTAATATGTACTCATGTCGGCAATTAAAGTTCTAGAATTGTTAATCGTCGCTTATAAGTAGCTTACAACCCAAATGTCGCGACAATTGAAGCTCTGAAAAGAAGGAATATTCAAGTGGAGGAAGAGTCGTGTGTCTTTTGCAAGGATGGGGTCGATTCGGTCTCGCATATATTCTCTTCTTGCATCACTGCTTCGGTAGTTTCGGTTTCAAGGATATTGTGAAGATTCACGAGTATGTGGGAATTACCGGAACCAAAAAGGAAGCTCTCAAAGGTATCGTTAGGATTGCGGTTTGGTGTATATGGAAAGCTAGAAACAAGGCTAGGTTCGAGAATAAAGAGATTAGAGCAGACGATATTATCAGTGAGGTGAAAGCTTCGAGTTTTTTGTGGTTCAAAAATAGGACTAGTTTTAAAAATTTGTCTTGGCTTAATTGGTGTAAATTTGTATTTATGTAAGTTTTGGTTGTTCTTGGGCGCCTCGATTTGAGGTGGGCCAGTTGGTGAATGAAGTTAACCTTTCAAAAAATAGCTTACAACCCAAATGTCAACTCAAACCAAATTACTATGTTTTCTTTGAACACAATTACAACTAACTGAACCAAAATTACCGATTCATCACCAATTCAACTTTAGTAGTCCTAAACACATTTACGTCTTTTCTGTACATAGTTTTGTGACACGTTAAATCAAGGCATTGTTATGTGCTTTTTTCTACACAAAGTCGTGTAATTAACCTTGTGGGTGATGTATTTACATTTCTGTTTAATTCATAAATTGCCCTTTTTCAAAGCAAACATGCTCAACAAGGTTTAATAATTGAAAATGACGTTTATGAAATTTTCAAGATAATCGTGTGACCTTGAGGATTTTCATGGCTTCTCGAGACAGATCTTAGGCTTGTAAACGAACCGAATGTTCATGAGGAAGTTCTTTAATGTTAGTTTATTTAATAAACAAACTTTTTTGTTCATACAATTAACCGAACGGACCTGAACACGCATTTTGTCCGTTCATTTATATTTGTTTATTTACGTTCGTTCGTTTATGTTTGTTTGTTTATTTTCATTTGTTTGTGTTCGTTTAAATACACAAGTAGTTATGCTTATATAAAAATATAAAAGGGCTCTCTAACTACTTATATAATTTAATAATTTAAGTAGTTAGTAATTGTGCTTTGGAATGAATCATGTACATTTATATATTAATTTTAATTTATGTTCGTGTTTGTTAGTTTATGTTTGTTCGATTATGTTTATTTTTGTTCATTTATGTTTGTTCAAATATGTTGATTTGTGTTAGTTTATGTTTGTTCAATTATGTTCGTTTTAGTTTGTTTCCATTTGTTTTTGTCCATTTACGTTTGTGAATTGTTCGTTTATGTTTTAAATGAATGAACGACACGCCCATCTTCTTAATGAATGAATGAGGATGAACAAAAAAAATGTTCGATTATATGTCTGTGTTCGTGTTCGTATTCGTATTCAGTTAAAGTTATATGAGCGAACACGAATATGCCTCTGTTCGTGTTCATTTAATTTATTTATAGACCTTACTAATCTAAAAGCTTCCATTGCAGCCCCATATTAGTCACCGTCTCTAGATAAATCTAAGGAAGTATCTAAACTACTACATGTTGATTCCACGCATTTCCTTGTGTGATGTATTCTGAAGTTTCCATTGATGTTTCAAGACAAGCTCGGAAAGTTCTGGTTTTTGAGAATGGCCATTTAAAATTTATGTGAGTTGTGACATTATACTCTAATGGGCGTGAAAGAGTCGGATGATATACGTATTACGTATAAGTGGGGAACCCGCGCGTTGCGGCGGAGTAGACATCAATACCGGGCGGGAACATAATTTAAAAATTAAAATGATAAAAAAATCATATATTTGTTATTGTTAGTTTAGCAATCTTCTTGTGAATCATGATATATTGTACAATAGTTATGTTAGTTTTCTTATTCGCATTTATACTATCTTTTTCTTATAGTTTTCAAGTTAGTTGGGTCGATGTGGTACACATAATAGGAGTTACATATCTCAATTAAATAATAATGCAAGAAATAGGAATGTAAGTCTTTTATAAGTTTGTTACACAACTTATGATTAGGATATTGCAAACCCAACAACTATTTTAAAACTATCAAAAACCAGTGAGCTACAAAAGATCCATAACAAACAATTGATGAGAAGTGCGTGCAACTTATAGGGAAAAAAGAATTTGAATTAGACCAGCTTGTATTAACAAGTTTTCGTGGCCTATTCATAGTATGTGGATTAGTTTGTTTAAATGGAACTGGCTCCATTCTTTGTAGGTTGTAAGTGTTTACTATATTTATTAATTTAATAGCTTAACTTTTAAGAATATATAAAAAAACTACAAGACCGTATAAATAATTCGATCATTGACACTTCCAAACACAGAAATAACATAGTCTCACCAATTGGAACGTCCTATATGACTAACTCAATAATAACTTAAATCTACACATAAGTTAAATAAAAGGAGATAGAATCAGTTTTTTTTTTTGAAAGGCCCAACATAAAACCCAGCAAGTTGCTAGAAGATAAAAACATCCACCAAATGAAAATAAATAATCAGTACAAAGCACATTAACTCAATTGCCACCACCAAAACAGAACTTAACCGGTTTCAAAGACCATAAAAGATCGCCACTTGTTCCATGTGATCGAATACTCTTTGGCTCTGCATTTCAACCAAAGCATGCTCATGGCCTTTGTTTCTTCAACCGCCTTCGCTAATGACACCAGGGCCCGATTAAACACTACATCATTGCGCATTCGCTAAACACACCAGATTGTTGTCAAAATAATGGAATGAAATGCTTTCCTAGTCTTTTTTGACCCATTGATGGAGTCATGTAATCCCAGGAGATCCTGAAAACTAAAGGCATAAATCACTTGCACTTTGCACCATTGACCAATAACCTGCCACAAGGATTGTACGAAGGGACATGAAACAAAAATATGCTCGCATGACTCTTCAACCTCTCCACAGAAAGCACATAGATCTGAGATGCAATATATACTACTTCTGGCTAGAACATCCATTGTCGGTAGGCGATTCTTCTCAGCTCTCCATGCCACTATCGATACCTTCTTGGGGATCCAGTTATTCCAACTAAATTTGTAATCCGGGACCGGTAATCTGATCCTTTGCAGCTGCCTTTTGATACTATACACCGTGAACACGTCTGACCCGTCTAACTCCCATGACCACTTGTCTATTTGAGACGAAACCGCCACTGACATCAGCATTGAGCCTAAGTCTCATAGTTCTGTGAACTCCTCTTGCAGCCCCAACGGCCTAATCCAGACCCATGCCACTTGCCATCCACTCCCACTTGCACCCAATCTATGATTTTCCCATTTCCTGTATTTCCATATTCTTTTTATGTTTTTCCCATTTTTATGATTTTCAAGAACCTCGTGAGTGTTGCAGTAGACTCGACAAAGCTCCGCTTTCTCCACCGCCTCCACCTCCGCCTCGACTTCAACCCCGACCACCGCCACGACTTCCTCCACGACCGCCACCTCGACTGCCGTTTTTATGTTTAACACAGATGCTGAAATACATACTATAAAGACATTTTAGCAATAACTATGCACACAATAGTGCGGTAAAATAGGAAACTCGGAACCGACGGCGAACTGTCCATACTCTTGTCATCTCTCACAGAGGACGCCACGATGATATGCCTTCTGTTCATGCATTTGAGTGTGGTTGCCGTTTGCCGATTGCCCGTTGGCCCTTCGATTAGAGTTTATAAGCATACTTTATAAGCATACTTGTCGGATCACGAACCTACAAGGATTGGCATCATTATGTAAGCATACTTTATAAACCAGATGTCAACAATTAATATGTCAAGCTTAATCTATTTAAGACTTGATATTAGTATATTCTAGTTTTATTAAAACCAAAATGAAAATTATTTATCAAACAAGAATACAACAACAAAAACTGCATATCAGCTTGTTCACGATCACCAGTGCATTTCAAGAAGCAAGAATTATCAAAAGTGACTTTTAACATTTTTTTAGTATCTGTTTCTAAATCAAATTTTGTCACTTGGCCCGTTTAAGCCTTCAATAGAAACTACTCATTTGACCCGTTCAATGAATAGTACCAATTTTTTACTATCACTTGTAACCCATTTGACCAGTCCAATAATTTGAGACTAAACGGATGTTGAACTCATGTGTTATGAAACTTATATTTTAACTACCTTGACGACATAATTGAGGAAAAAAAGGCGCAAAAAGTGTCCATTACATTAAGTGCGCCTAGAGATAAGTTGACATTTTTTTTCTTTAACCGGTTCGGGTTTTTTTAAGAAGGATTAGAACCGGTTTTTGGCCAAAAATAATCTGAAAAACAGAAAATGTCATTGCATGTATTACAAATATGATATTAAATAAGTTCCAGCTATAAATGTTCAACTTGCTACATTAGTTTTCAATATGAAATCGAGATACCTCAAAGGCGGGCAAGCCGTACAACCTCAAACCAACTTTGATCATCGCTCGTCGATCCATCCATCCACGTCTGGTGCTCTTGGAGTCATGGACCCAAGTGAACCCTTGTGACGGTTCCACATCCTACAGGGAACGATACATCAAGAAACACATCAATGCTTTGTTACGGCAATTCCCATAAAAACATCCTTAGCAAAACATTACCTTTTCTCCTGCAGATATATCGAATCTTCCTTTAGCCATTGTCTTTAAGTGATTCCGTTTATGCTATTATAATAGTTCTTGTTTCGTGTGGGTAAACTGAAAAGAAAGGTATACCAAGTAAGAACTAAAAAACAATAAGACCGAGTTAAATCACAAAAAATTAAGAAAAAAATACATACCAATTTAAAGAAGAGGCTGCCAATTGCCCCCGGTAGCACAATTTTATAGCAAGAGACTAAATATTAAACAGAGATGATACGTTAAATCGAATTTTCAAACATTAGAAAAAAACACCAATACGCAGTTATAGAAATTAATAAGTAACACTCTTGAATCTATGATAAAGTCGAACTGATATGACTGAAATTATATAAAAAGAAACCTAGAACTATATCATAATATGACTAAAATTAAACTATATTTGTCGCCATCTACAGAAGCAATTACATCACCAGCCATTACCGGTACATTTGATGATGAAGGCGACAACAAAAAAATCTAAAAGTTGACGACATGAAAGTTTCATATGAAAACTTAAGGTAACTATTTTAGGTTGAAGATAAACTGAAACCCAAAAACAATCTACCTAAGAAGAAAACCCGCGCTACAGCTGTAATGACAATCCACAGGAAAAAAACATCCTATTCAACAAATTCTTGAAATATATCAAACTCTCCGGTTGGATATAAGGAAAGATCCTAATAGATCGATAATACGATTTTTTATCTACTTTACGTAGCAATATAAGTATAAAATTGAACACAGATTTTGGTATCATACCTTTTTCCCAATTGCAAGTTCGATCAAGAAACCTAAATGGGTCATCACACTCGCCAGCGGCATATGTTTTCCGACTCCATTATGGTCGATTGGAAAGCCCTTAGGGTGGAGCTCCACCGTAGACGTGATATGAACCATTGTCGTCCGACGTTGCTACGACGGCTGTTACTTGATTGATCTATGCTTCTATGCTAATGGAACCCTAATTTAATATATACCATTACGATGTTGACGATCCTTAATATCATAGAGATTCAAGTGATCATGAAATTGGTATATAAAGAAACCCTAACCTGGAACAAGGAAACGCAGAGACGATTGGGATTCACACGATTGATTGCCAGGGAGGAGTTTTGTACCAAAATTCTCTATAAGAGTCTTGAATTTTTGGAACATGTCCAAGTTTAGCCCCTCTAAATGGCTTGTTATATCTTTTATATGAAGAGAGTAGGGGTAGAGTTGGAAGAAAATGGTAAAAAATTAGGTATTTAAACATGACTTTTTGGTTGCCATCTTAAAATTTTTAAGGAAATTACTTTTTTGTACATGGGAGATGCTTATATATAGTACTAGCTGTTTACCCGCGCGATGCGGCGGGGAAACATATCACTTTGATTGATGAGTTTAGGGTGCGGAACCATACCAGGTAGCCTTAACAATTACTTAATTTATAATCGTCGTCGTACAACAAAACTTTTTATTACTTTGCTTTCCAAAAAACAAGTTTAACACCTACTGCCCAAGTTTCTAAGATGAATGATCCAATTTTCAAAATAGTGTTTAAAACAAAGTATTGAAATTTATTGATAATAATTGATAACTTTAGTTTAAGGGTGACTAAACATACCCTACATAAGAGGGATATTAACAACACCCCTTTAACACTCATGTTATTTTCTTACGTATAAAGACTTATCTTCTACAATATAGTTGGTTGACAGTTGAAACAGAAGTGCACTGAAAGAAGTATAACACCAAATAAAAACTTAAAACATAACATTAGCAATTACTCTTGTATCTTGTGAAGCGTAACTTTCAGCATCTATTATTCAGCATCTATTAGTTATCATTCTTACATTACTTAGAGCTCTTAACCTCCCTGTTGTGGGCCCACCGGAACAACCATGTGTATCTAAACGTACTTCGTATGGTTCTTCATTCACAACACATCCAACATCTACACACACCTTTAACCTTGAAAAAATAAAATGCTAATGTCACATTCATGTTAATTTGGACTTGTAAAATCGTAAGATCGACGGCTGAGATTAAAAGCTGCACATTCCATTGTAACAACCCATTTTCCGTTCAAAATAGTCATGAGAACTTTCAATGTTCGTGTGCATGCGCCATTTGCATCTGTGGCAGCGATCACATGTGTGACGTTATCTTTCCAGTACTTTGACACTAATGCTCCGTTAGTTCTCGCAAAGTCAACCATCATAAACTGCATTTCAGAAGTCAACTATTAGAAAAAAACATAAACGCGTGAATTTATATAATTTCGGTTAAAAATAAGTTGTTTTGCGCATTAACCTTTTGTTCTGCAGAGAGAGCTGAACCACATAACACCAAATTCTTTCCACCATCTTGCAACGTTGTGCAACGATTCACATTTGTAGATATTCTGCAGTCAGGACAGAAAAAAGTGTTACTAATTAAAAGAAATTAAGTATTCGAAAATAAATACTCACGTTTTTTCGGTGACTTGTTTCTTGGCTTTTGACTTTTTTCTTTCGGAAATTTGTGAGAAACATCAAACATGGTTGGGACACAACAACAAGAAGTCAATCTATAAAAAACAAACAATTTAGAAAACAATGAACATGATTATAAGTTTATTAACACCAAAACCGGCACGTGTGCATAAATATTTACTTACAGAATCCCATCTGCAATCAGGGATGTCGTATGCACACGGCACATGGTAAGTTCGTTGGCATGATTTCACGTAGCACCCAAGAACGGCTCCCTTTTTACCGCAACTGGTGCATTTTAGCTTGCTAGCCCTTGCGACTTCCGACTCTAAATTCTTGAATGTTCCTTTATGGAAGTAAATCTGAGGAGCCCTGCAATTGTAAATGTCATAGGTAAATATTCATCAAATTAATATTTTTCCCTGTTCTTGAGGATACCAACACGACCAGTGTTGCGTCCACCAGTAACCATCACGACATTCCCAACATTGAACTTGAAGAAATCAACAATCTTGTTTGATTCCAAGTCGAGTTTGATTGTGTCGTTAGCTTTGATGAGAGGATCTGGGTAGCGAATGGATCGACTGTCATAGGTGTTGATGTAAGGAATGACTTACTTCACAACTTGAAAGAAAACACACTATTAAAGAAAACTAACAAAAGCCACAAGCTGGCTCTGTATAATACAAAAACTGAAACACCAGAACAACATAAAGCTTTAGTGAGACACACATGTAAAAATCCTAATTTCTAGACAATTTTAATTAAAAAAGAATGAATTTGTCTATTGTGCTTCAAGTATACTAACAAGTTGCAGCTGGTACCTGAAACCAGGCTATCCATGCACATAATATATAATTATAAATATGTCATAAACTTGTTAAAAAGATTATAAACGTATAAAGTGTGACCATGAAATGAGAAAACTTACTTGGGGAGGAATGAACGTAGGCTGAGCTTGACCGTAAAACATTTGTTGACCCATACCAGGACCGCTAGGAGGAAACATTGGCATGCGAGGAGCTCTAGCTGGCGCCATTGCAATTGAACGCATCTGTGAAAATTGTGCCTGCATGCATATAATATAAAAATATCATATTTTTTTCTATTTTATGCGTCCCCGGTTATAATGTAAAAGACATAACTACCAACAAACCTGCAATCGTGCCCTTCTATCTTCTTTGCGTTGCGCAAGTGCTACATAAAGAGGCTTGCCAACGATCATCTTGCCATTCATCTCCATAAGCTATCAAAACAGAAAACGTTTTAATCAACTTGCACCAAAATAAACATCAAAATGTGAGCATAGTAAATAAATATAATTATATATATATATGTATGCTTACAGCTCTAGAAGCTTCATCAGAAGTAGAAAACGCAACAAAACCTGAACCTTTGCTAGTTCCGTTAGGATCTCTCATGACCTGTTTATAAAAAAACAACAAAATATAACTCCCAGTTCATAAACTTCGTTAGTGTATAAGTCTCTAGTGCTTTCTGATAAACATACCTTGCAGGAAGTTATAGTACCGAAAGGCGCAAAGTACTCCCTGAGACTTTCATCGGTCACCGTATCATCTAAATTCTTTACATACAAGTTTAACCCCTGTGATTTGTCCACCGCCTCCTTCATACTCTGCTCAAAATTCTGTTTCAACTCCAGTTCCCGTTCATTCTTTTTTTGCGCTTTCCTGAAAAAACATTCTTTTTCATCAAACTTCTGTCCGTTAAGGCCTTCTACTGCTTTAGCAGCATCTTCGGTACTCTCAAAGTTAACAAACCAAAACATTTGGAGTTACCGTCAGCGTCCCTCATCACAACCGCACTGGTGATCGTTCCATATTCACTAAACGCCTTTTGTAAATCCTCATCGGTTGTTGATTCAGAGAGGTTTTTAACGAAGACGTTAGTGAATTTGGTCTTGTCAACAGCTAGTTCGCGTTCTTGATTGCGTAAGAAAGGGCCAACATACACTTTTTGGTCGTTCAAAAGCATGCCGTTGAGTATTTCGATAGCTTGTTGTGCGGATTCCTCAGTGTCGTACTGCACAAATCCGTAGCCCTTTGACTGACCGGTTGAATCGGTAGCGATCTTGCAAGAGAGAATGTTGTCGAATGTAGAGAAGGTGTCGTGTAGGGCTTTTTGGTCAATTGCTTTATCCAAATTCTGCATCAGTAAACGACACAGAAGATCGATTAGTATAAAATACAATACATCTGTGTAGAATTAATGTTTAGATACCTTGATAAAGATATTCCCAGAGCCACTTTTGCGCACACTGGGATCCCTATGAGAATACATTATCCTGATTGATTTTCCATTGAGGGGTGAAATTCAGCACCTCTATAGCCCTTGCAGCTGTCATTAACACGCATAAAGAGTAAAAAAAACACCTCACAAGTTCTAATCACTCAAGAAGGTATAACAAAACAATAACCAAAGTTGATATATCAACCATAATTTTGACACAACTTTGTTATAAATTAAGCCCTTAAAAGCAATCAAATTACTAATACAACTTAAAACTCTTTTGACATTCAAATAATTCAACAGCTGAGTAGTAGCTAATAATGTCACATAATCATATCAAAATGAAAACCAAGAGAAAAGAACTATTTAAATAACTTGATCCACCGATGCGGCGCATTTACGGCTGCAAACGCAGCAGCAAACGGCTGCGTTTTTACACCCATTTGCTGCTGCGTTTTTGCAGCCGTTGAATGGCGTACGGCTGCAAATGCAGCAGCAAACGGCTGCGTTTTTACACCCGTTTGCTGCTGCGTTTGTAGCCGTAATTGTGTCGTTAAACGGCTGTGTTTTTGCAGCCGTTTGCTGCCATTTAACGGCGCGTTAACAGCTGCAAACGCAGCAGCAAACGGGTGTAAAAACGCAGTTAATTGCTGCCACGTTTGCAGCCGTTTAACGGCGCGTCTACGGCTGCAAACGCAACAGCAAACAGGTGTAAAAACGAAGTCGTTTGCTGCCGCATTTGCAGTCGTTTAACGGCGCGCTTACGGCTACAAACGTAACATTCAAGACAGCCTTCATAGGACAAAAATGTAATTAGACATTACGTGATGAGTGATAAAAAAAGTTATGGTGGACGTGGGTTTACAGGCGGAATTCCAGATTGAAGGGCCAGCTCAGCTGCTGCTAAGGCGGTCAATGGTGTGAGCTCAGAGGGCTTTATGACCACAGTACAGCCACAGGCAAGAGCAGGGCCAACCTTGCGAGTAATCATTGCGATGGAGAAATTACATGGAGTGATTGCACCAACCGGCTGCAAGTTATTGGAATCAGCAGGGCCAACCTTGCGAGCAATCATTGCGATGGAGAAATATAACAACGTTTTCGCGTTCGTGTAAATCACACCAGTCTTGCTTTTCATTTTCTACATTGGAGTTAACATCAAGATAAATAAAGTTAAGAAAGATACACCGATATAATCTTCGATTCACGATCTGAATTACACTCCAACCATGACCATGCAACCGGCAAACATGGGTCGCCACCTTCTTGAGCCGAATCCGACAACTTGTAACCCGATACCAAACTTGCAGCCACAACTCCTATAAATAATTAAAAAAACAAAAAAAATAAGATTTTTAAAATAATTGTTAGACAAATTTAATCTAAAAAAACTTAGTTTACTTACAAATCGTTACAGGAATCCATGATCGGTTATCAAACGCTGATAAAAGTGATGTTAGGAGGCTACGAGTTGCTGCTCGGTTGCTCTCAAAAGCAGCCAAAAACTCCTTGTACTGAACTAATACAGAAATTGATTGCAGAAGTAGATCTCTTAGTTCTGTGCTTGATATTCTCGGGTCGCTGAAATGGGTAACCACAAAAGTAACCAGAATTAAAAAACATCGAAAACATTAGTTTATACGTAAATAGTTTATATCCGTAGTTATAAACTTACAAACATTGAAAAAGAGGAACGTACAAATGAACCAAGTCCTTGTTTTATAAACATTCCTGTAGAGACAAAAGGAGGATCACTCTTTCGCAAAACATGAAAACAATCAACCTGCAAAGCAAGATAAAGAGGGTTTAATAACCTCAAAATATTTTTGGGTAACGCAAAAAAGTGAAAGTTTATATTATGAGGGTTTAATGGCGTACCAGAGTTTCTAAATAAAATTCAGGCACATAACTGAAAACCAAATCCATTTTGCTAAGAACCAGAAGCAACTGAGAAATGCAAATACATGCTGCATACATTCCCCTTTGTTTCCAACTGGCAAAAAGAGAGACATGGTACCTACGATACAAACATGGATACGAATTTAATAAATAAAAGAGTAAAATGTTATTTTCGTCCCTGAGGTTTGGCAAAGATCAACTCGTAAGAAACAACTTATAATTATGTAACAAAACACCATGATATAATACAAACTATTAAAGCTTCAAAATAATAACTCCCTCCCAACATAGTTATTCCAAATACATTCAAAATCAACAAAGAACTTTAGATTCATAATTTGAACATCAATAATAACAAATTTCACAGCAACAGAATAAGATCATAAAATAACTCAAGCAGCAGCAAAAAATTCCTCAACAAAACGCGTTAAATCAATCTAGATATACTTACCAAAACATCATTACTCATCAAATCAAAATAAAAACTATATAACCATAACAATAATTCCTCTAATTCACATAACAACTTAAAACTATAAAACGCACAGAAACAACTTTAACCTAACACCATAACATCACAATAACACAGATCTCGTAAACCTAAACAATAACATTCATAACATAGTGCAAATTTACCAAAAACAGAAGCCAATAAACAGATTTCTGAGCATCCACAACCGTCTAAACCATCAAACCGAAGATCTCTGCCACCGGAGCACCGGAAACGACGTCGTAGAGCCTCTCAACCTCCATTCTCGGTTTCCATCAGAAAAACAGTAAAAAAGTAAAAAAGTTAGGGCTCGTAGACTACAAAGTTTTGTCAACCAAAATCGTCAAAAATGACCTTAGATATGAGAAAATATTCAACAAAAAAGAAAAGATAAACCTACCTTGCTTACTACGCAGATCTGAAGAAGAAGAACAAGAAGAAACAAACACATATCTGAAGAGGAATCGTAGACTTGAAGAGAAACAAACTCTTATGTGAGGAGAAACAAACCCTAGATCTGAATCGCCAGAGAGAGAGAGAGAGGATGAGAGGCGGATAAAATGAGAGGATGAGAGAAACCCTAGTTTGATATGTGGTGTCCGCGTGTTTTGATTGAGTGAAAGGGTATAATTGGAAACTGAAGTTCAATGGTGCTTAAAAGACTTGTACATAATGCTTTAGGGGTGTTTTAAGGAAATTTCAATGACCTTAAGAAGTCCTTTGGATATGTATATATATATAGTATAGATATAGATATATAGCTATAAAAGCTAGAACTCTTTATATAAAACCCCCTACTATTGTATTCGTGTGTATATATATAGCTATAAAACTAGAACTCTTTAGACTAGTCATATTTGTGACCAAATCTTAGGTTGGGTTGTGAAAAGTAATTAAAATAAAGAGAAAAATGCCCGGATAGTCCCTGTGGTTTCACCTTTTTTCATCTATAGTCCCCAACTTTCTAAAACTACCTGAATAGTCCCCAAGTTTTCATTTTTTGTTCCCAGATAGTCCCTGGGTCTAACTTCAGTTACTTTTCTCTGTTAAAATGATGTGAAATGACAAAAATACCCTTTCCTTAAAAGGCCAAACCACAGGGACTATCCGGGCATCTTCTTCATTTTTATTTATAAAACCCCACCACCACACTTCATCTTCAACCTCCACCCACCATCACCCTCCTCCACCCTCCACCATCACCGCCACAGTGAACTGAACCTTGACCGGTGTCGACTGAAACGAACCTGAATCTGAAGTGAACCGTACCTTGGACCGAGTATACCCGAACTCTCAAACCGCTTCCCGCTATGAACATCTCTTTCAACGCCTCAAACCCGGTAAACGCATACCGCTTCCCAACTTTAGACGTAACCATACCTGCAATCAACATTCATCCCACACACAAACCAAGTTAACAACAACAACTATAAATTCACATCCAACACTAAACATCAACATTAACAAATGCACCTAAAAGCGAATCAATCGACTTAATATTCGCGATCGGATTATCCCCAACCAAAACCGAATGCGCCGACACCTTATCTGTCACCGTACCCGACCTCTACGTAGCCAACACCATCTTAATATCCCCACTCTGTCCCCTACTCAACTCATAATCCTGCACATACTGAGCCAACAACCTCTCAGCAACCTCCTTCTTCTCCACCAAACTCCTCCACTTTTCAACCTCCTTAAACTCCGCCTTCTTCCGATTCGCACCGCTTCCAATCAAATTCTCCTCTAACTCAACCGCATCCTCATACCACAACCCTAATGTACTCGCCTTCATCAACGGCAGTTTCGGCAGATGCTTGAATTTATCGAATAGTTTTGAATTGTCGACGGTTAGTTGCGGTTGAACCCTAGGTTTCAATAGAGGCGGTGACGTCACTTTTTTTCTTGTTATTGTTGTTGTTGTTTTGGATGTTTGGATTGGTGGATTTGGATTCGTGTTTAGGAGGTTTGGTGATAGTGCGGGGTTTGCGGAAATCGGAGTCGTCGAAGCCGGAGGAAGGGGCGGAGGAAGAGAGGCCGAGTGAAGAAGCGAAGTTGGCGATTTCAGATTGGAGGTCGGAGGTGTCGGTGGTGGATGGTGGTGGTGGTTTCTTTTTTTGCTTTGTGATCGCCATTTTCTCCGGTGAACTGGTGGTGGTGGTGAGGGAGGCAGTAGCACTGGAAAGCGGTTTGAGAGTTTGAGGTTTGTGTTTAGGGTGGTGGGGGAGGGTGGAGGAGTGTGGTGGTGGGGTTTTATAAATAAAAATGAAGAAGATGCCCGGATAGTCCCTGTGGTTTGGCCTTTTAAGGAAAGGGTATTTTTGTCATTTCACATCATTTTAACAGAGAAAAGTATCTGAAGTTAGACCCAGGGACTATCCGGGAACAAAAAATGAAAACTTGGGGACTATTCAGGTAGTTTTAGAAAGTTGGGGACTATAGGTGAAAAAAGGCGAAACCACAGGGACTATCCGGGCATTTTTCTCTAAAATAAATGAAAAATATTCTTTTTCCCTCAACTTGGTCGTTGGAGCAACCCAAGGTTGCAAGGGGTTGTTTATGTCATTTTGCCACTTGTCAAAACTTAATTGGTCCTTTTTCATTTTATTCATTCCACCCCCCCCCCCCCCCAAATTAATTTTAACTAATCAAAAAACTTGTAATATTTAAACTAAATAAAACAACTAAATACATCGTATTTCTTAGAAAAAAATTGTGAACGTTACAATATAAATTTTATTAAAAACAGAGTTCGTTCAAAAGTTTATATTTTTCTAGTATATT
Source organism: Helianthus tuberosus (assembly GCA_030545235.1). Taxonomy (NCBI): domain Eukaryota; kingdom Viridiplantae; phylum Streptophyta; class Magnoliopsida; order Asterales; family Asteraceae; genus Helianthus; species Helianthus tuberosus. The sequence continues at coordinate 57,390,929 of CM060429.1, read as the reverse complement.
ACAGATATTGATGGTTTAAATTTTTAACTTTTATATTTAAAATAAATAACGTTTGTTTATTTTGAAATACAATAATTGTTTTAAATATTATTATTTGTATACAATAAAAAATAACTTTGTACGACATTTATTTAATAAAAACTTGGGTAAATTACACTTTTCGTCCTTTATGTTTGTAGCGGGTTGCAATGGATGACCGTTAACTTCAATCATTACAGTCACAATCATTTATTTGGAAAACTCATTACACCTTTCGTCCTTTAATACTAACCAGGTTAAAAATTTAAGTTAAATCTTTTCACTTAAGGATCTCATGGTCGTTTCACGTTTTTATTTAAACTATCTCAGATAAAACAACCACAACCACCGCCCAAAAACCTCCACTGCAAACATTACTCGCTTATAAACATCAACATCCAGTTCACACAGATCTTCAATCCACCAATCCTTCGGAACCGATCCAATCTCCACCTCTGGCACCTTATCAACCGCATCGAGTTTACGATTATACGTATACGACCAGTTAACACACGCCGGATCTACAACGGTTTTCAAAACAACTGATTGTATGCATTTACTCGTGATCTCGTGATCTTCAAAATACTCTGGAAGAGCTGTGGTAGTTTGCAGTGCGATAATGGAGTCCTTCCAGCTATTGAGAATACTCGAATTGAAAAACACATCGATTTTGAATATTAAGTTGCCTCTTTTGATATCCTCCGTCATCTCAAGGTACTCTGCCGCGCAACGGACGGCCACGATGTTGTACGGACTGATGGAAACTCAAAAAGCTCCACCCACTTCAACTAATTTGCATCTCCAACCAAAAACCTCCGTTGTCACTACCAATCTTTAAAATCCTTTATAAAACACAACCATTGGTCCACTGCTAATATCTCACGGCCTGAGATCTCACCACTGTCTTAACATCACCACCACAGCCACCATAGACAACCACCCGACAACCACGACCTGCCCCACCCTCTCTCTACCCAGTGGCGGAACTAGCCCATTAAATCAGGGGTATCCCAATTTTTTTTTTACCGTGCAATCATACAATATTAAAAAAACGATAGCAGCGACATTAAATAAAGTATAATCTAGAAATCCATCTCCAGTGAACGTTCAGGCAAACTCACCGGCATAACCAATAGCGGCGACATGCGTATTAACGACGACATTTTGTTCATTAGCGACGGCCTCATTACCGGCAAACATGTTGCCGCTAATGATTGTTGATTTTTTTTATCGAACTAGTGTTATTGGTAGCAGCAAAACAGGAGACCAGTGCGTAAAGGATGACCAGCGACGTTTGGTTTTCTTCCAGATCCTGAGTGACGATCTGAAATAATGCCGCCATATGTATTTTTTGATTTTTTTTGGGCTAATCTGATCAGTTGGGCTTATCTAATCAATTGCGTCATTGTTTCAATCCCCGGCTCCCTTATTTTATAAGTTTGGGTTGGTTAGTGATATCCTTGTATTATTTTAGGGGTATCCTTTGTATAAAACCGAAAAATATAAAAAAAGAATACACTAAGCATACGGACTTCAGCCGTAGCCCGTGCTATGGCTCACATAATAGTGGCTCTGCCCCTGTCTCTACCTGTTCACTTTTATCGGTCACTAAAAACTTAGATTGGGTTGGGTTGTGAATGTGTATCAAAAATTGAGTTGGGTTGGGTTGGGTTGTATAGGTGGAAGAGAGAGAAATTAGTTTTATATTAAAAGTTGGGTTGAGTTAGGTTGTTAGAGAGTATACTTTTAAAAAAAATAAGAGTAAAGTGCATTTTACCTCTTGAGGTTTTGGATGCTGACACTCTTACCTTTATTTTCAAAATCTTGCTGCTTTACATTGCAACGTTTCCGGATTGCATCAATCTTGGACCCTCCGTCAAGTCAACGGTTGGTTGAATGTTAGCAATGTGTGAAATGACGTTTATACCCTCTTTCTTCCCCAATTAAAACCGACTTCAAGGGCATGTTTGGCAAAGCTTATTTAAGTTAAAAATGACTTTTTTGTGAAAAGTACTTATTGACTTATGACTATTTCAAAATGAGTTTTTAAAAAAGTGTTTGGATTAGCTTATGGGGTGGGAAAAGCCAATAAGTCAATAAGTTGCTTTTTTAAATAGTGTTTGACTTAGCTTATTGATGTAAAATGACTAAAAGTGTTTGAAAAGTTATAAGCTATTCAAAAAGTCACAACATCCTAACTTCTCAAAAATGACTTTTTCTCCTATACAAAAAGTTCTTTTGGGTTTGCCAAACACTAAATCTCCTTATTAGCTTTTTGTAAAAGTCAATAAGTTATAAGTTGTGATGGAAAAGCTTAGCTAACATATCACTTTTAAAAATCAAAATCCCATTATAGCAGCCATGGTGGATTGGGCAAAAACAAGTTCTGCTGCTATAGATCTGAGCATCCGTTTATTTAGCAAAATAATTTCTGATCTAGGCTTCTACTATTGAAGCAACCACGATGTTTGCAGCCATGAGCCTCTCTCAATTCTTGGTTTTTCTTCTTTCCATATTTCATTTTGATTTATGTTTGGGGTTTTGACATCTTATAAAATTTGGTTTACAGTTTAGTAATTAACAATGTAGTTAGATTTCAAGAATGAATAAGTTGAAATTGAGGGATTGTAAAAACAAACCCCAAATCAAAGAGGTTAAAATATAAGTCATGTTAGTTTGATTTATACAGTTTATTTTATACTTTGTTTTTACAGTTTTTTCTCCATAATTTGGTTTGATTTAAATTTGGGGTTTGACTTTTGATAAAAAAAACTGTTTTACAGTTTAGTAATTTAATTAACACATATAGTTAGAATTTAGGTATGAATTAGGATTATAACAAGTCTGAGATGTTTGATATATTGTGTTTTGATAAAGTGAGTGAGACTCTGATGAGAGTGAGGAGGTTTCTAATAATAACCTCCCGTTTTGCCATTTTGATCTTCTGATCAATTATATAAGTGATGATTTCGCCTGTCTCGATGGGGTTGCGGCGGTGGTGGGTGGTGGGTGGAAGGCAAATTCAGGACTGTGAAAACAAAGCTGAATTCGGGAAGCGTCAGAGTTCTTGCCCAGTGATGGTGGAAGGTGGAAGAAAAGGTTGAAGGGTGTAAAAATGATAGACGAAAAAAGACGGAATGACCATTTTACTCTTTGACCATTGGTGAGTAACGGTTGACTTTAACAGAGTTTAGGTCCAGGGCCATAGATTGTGCACCCAGGAAACGTCAGGGTTTAAGACAGCAAGATTTTGAAAAAAAAAAGTGTCAATTCCCCAAACATCAAAGGTAAAAACTATATAGGGCCGTTTTCATAAATTATGTGAGCCCTGTGCGAAAATAAAATACGGACTCCTAAAATATAAAATTTTTAAAAAGAAATACACAAAAAAGTTTTAAATATATGAAAATGAATAAAAAATTTGTGGAATTACCCGCATGTTGCAGCGGGTTGCTTTTTTACGTGGAAACGTAATAAAAAACACATTACACACACATTTGGACAACGAAACGTAGAAAGAAATCACGTTGTAAGGGTAAATTAAGAAAATGCAGAATAGTTATGTCGTAACTTTAAAAATCGTTATTTACGATCATGTAAAATCATCGTAACCTATCCAAATTTATTTAGAAAATACACAGAGTTGATAAATAAAAAAAATAAGATTTTTTTTATAAAAAAAATGAAACGCACAAAACTAATTGTAGATTGAATAATATTTTATGAAATTGACATAAATAATCATTTTTAAACAAGATTTAAGTAACTATGATTCTCACTTTGATTTAATGTAATACAAAATTAGTCAATTAATGTCATTTGCATTTAATGCATAGGTAACAAACATAAAGAAAAAAAAACTAAATTGAAGCCATCAGGATTAGAACCCAATGTCTACTTGCTAATAAAGTGACATGTGAACCACCAGACCATGCGCCTCAACATGTCATTTTTCAATTCAGTACTTATATATTCTAAGTTCTACAACGTAACCTTATTTAAAAAAAAAAATTTGGGCCCCAGAGGGTTTGTGCCCTGAGTCGTCGCCCACCTCGCACCCCCTCTGGGCCGGCCCTGAAACTATAGTTTACCCAAAAAAATAATTAGCATGTAATATATTATTTATGAATATTAAAAAAATCAGATCTAACTATATTTCAATAATAGCACAATAATACGTATATTACTATACAAGCTAGAACTCTTTATATAGAACTAGGTTAGAACCCCGTGTATTACACGGGTTGAATAAATGTATTTTTATATATTAAATAATAAAAAGTTATATTTTTATGAACCCCGTATATTGTACAGGTTAAATAAATGTAATTTTATATATCAAATAATAAAAAAGTTATATCTTTAATTACCATGTGTATTACACAGATTAAATAAATATAAATTTGTATACTAAATAAAAACGTCGTATCTTAAAAAAAGCCGTGTATAATCGGGTTGAATAAATCTACCAAATAATAAAAAAAAATTACATCCTTAAAAACCCCGTATCTTACACGTGTTGAATGGATCTAAAAAAGAGTTATATCTTTAAAAATCATGTGTATTACATATTAAATAAATGTAATTTTGTATATTAAATACTAAAAACATCATATCTTTAAAAACCCGTGTATAGTTGGGTCAAAAAATCTACCAAATAATAAAAACATTATTTCCTTAAAAACCTCTAATTTTACATAGCAAATGATAAAAAGTTATATCTTTAAAAACTTCGTGTATTACACGAGTTATATAAATGTAACTTTGTATAGTAAAAAATAAAAAAAGTTATATTTTCCAAAACCCCGCATTTTAGACTTGTTGAATAAATATAATTTTGTATATCAAATAACTAAAAATTTATATTTTTAATAAATTAGGTTAACATTTAATATTAATTTATTATTTATATTTAATATAAATATAAGTAGGAAAGATAGGTATTTGTTTAAAAATATATTAAATTAACAATTTAGATGTGAGGATAATATTTTATTAAAGTATGATAAGATTTAATATTAATTTATTATTTATTTATCTAGTTAATATAATATAAGTATAAATTTGAGGATGCCCGCAAAACTTGGTTTCTTTTATTAAATTATATTTGATGTAATTAATCCTATTTCAAAATATTATGTATTTATGTGTAACAAAAATAGAGAAATCATATAAGTAATCATACAAATATTTGAATCTGTGTCCATCAATATGATTGTTTATTTTTACTTTTGGATAATCACCTTGGTTCTTGAGACACCATGGGTATGCAACCTTATTTCGAATTCAAATTGGAGTAAAGAAATGGTTTTCGATGAATATATAAAGTCATAAACGTCTTCTGACTTTTTAGACATGTCATATAAACGATATCTAAAATAGATTATCATTGATAGTGTAAAAAAATAACTAATTACAAATGTGAACCCCACTAATTTTACTTCTGTCCTATTTGAACGGAAAAGATAAGTACAAACTAAATTTAAAAAAAAATGCAATATGAAAATAAGAGATAGAATAATCGATATTTTTTTTTCATAAAATAAGAGATAAGGGTAAACTAAATAAAAAAGTGTCAATTTGGTAAATAATAATATTAAGTATGAAAAGGTAGGAAATTACAAATGTAGACATCTTCAATGAATGACACGCGTCCAAAATCAGGTTTCTTTTATTATATAGTATAGATACTATTAAATAGAGTAAATTACAACTTTTGTCCTTTATGTTTACACCAAATTGAAGGCGTTGTCCTTTTGACAAAAAGTTTACAGGCGGTGTCCTTAACCTTTCAAAATCTTGCATGTTATGTCCTTTAAGCCAAACCCAATTAGAATTTTTGGTTAAATCTGGTCATGTGTCTTGCCATTGTTGTCATTAAATCTGGTCATGTGTCTTGCCATTGTTGTCATTTCATCTCTTCAATCACTGCTGAACCTAAATCAGTCCTCGATATTCGCCGGAGTCCTTCTCCGGTCACCGGAAATTCATCAGAGTTCACCTATTTCGTTTACGACAGTTTCAAACATGGAATGATTAATAACCAGGTTGACGAATGGGATTCTGATTCTCTCATGAGAGAATTAGGGCTTTACGATGATTCTAACAATAATTCTAATACTAATTCAAATAGATCTGGTTATCATCTAGATCTACCAAATCTTCCGTCCTTTTTTTATTCAGATTTCGATCAAAATTTGAACCAAAAGCTTTTCGATTTGAGTAATTTGATGAGTGAAGAAGATGCGACTCACACGAACGAGTTCGATTATAGAACCGAGTTGACTCGTTTAGTCGAGTGCTTCGAAACGCAGACGTTTCAGCTCGCGCAAGTGATACTCTCGCGGCTGAACCAACGGCTCCGTTCAACGACCGGGAAACCGCTTCAACGAGCTGCGTTTTACTTCAAAGAAGCGATTCAGAATCTGTTCAATGGATCTAGGTCTACTAGAAGCTTCCAAGCGTACCGTACGTTCTCAACCGTGTCTCCGATTCCGATGTTCTCTAGCTTTCAGTACTAGTTGTGAGAGATAGAGAGAGATGTTATATTTCTTTATTTTTCAATTTATTACAAACTAGCCCCTAAACATAAGTTTTTTACACAATAGTCCCTAAAGAGATGATATGACAACAATGCCCTCCTCATGTGCAAGGCACATGACCAGATTTAACCAAAAATTCTAACTGGGTTTGGCCTAAAGGACATAACGTGTAAGATTTTGAAAAGTTAAGGACACCACCTGTAAACTTTTGGCCAAAAGGACAGCGCCTGCAATTTGGTGTAAACATAAAGGACAAAACTTGTAATTTACTCTATTAAATAAACTAGGTTGTACAACCCGCGCGCGTTGCGGCGCGGTAAACCGTGATATGGTAACGGCAGTTGACCAATAGCGACATTCATATTAAAGTCGTGATATAGTAGCGCTAGGGGTGTGAATTTCTGACACGACCCGAACCTAACACGAAATTCGCGGGTTTAGGTTTAGTCTAAACGAATTCGGGTCAGTTTTAGGTTGAACGGGTCGGGTTCGGGTCAACCCGGTCGGGTTGACCTATTTAACCCGTTTATATTATATTTTATTTTTTATAATATGTTTTATGTTATAAATCAATTTGGGTGTGTATTTTATGCATAATTATAACTTAAAAAGAGATATTGACATAATGTTTTATAATTAAATGCAATTATATATATATATATATATATATATATTTGTGTTTTTTGTAGTAAAATTTTAATTTTAACATATTAATTTGCGAAAAAAAAGTTTAAAAATTCAAAATTCGGGTTGAACGTGTCAGGTTCGGGTCAACCCGTTAATATTCGGGTCGTGTTCGGTTAATATGTATGACAAGATTTTCGGGTTCGGGTTCGTCTAAAATTTTCGGGTTCGGGTCGAGTTGAACCCGCAAACCCGCGAACTGTTTAGCACCCTAAGTAGCGCGGTGAACCGTGATATGGTAACGACAGTTGACTGACAACGACATTCTTATTAAAGTCGTGATATAGTATCGGCACCCGTATTATAGACATGAATACTTTTATAAAGTGATCTAAAACAATGGGTAATTACACGCCATCTTTGGAAACTTGTTTGTTATTATTACTATTATTTTTACTTTGTATGATATATTCAGCCATTCGCAGTGTCTCATGTTTATAGGTGATTTCCCCTATAGAAAGTTAATTGGAAAGTAAATAACAGCTTCATGTGGTTTGTGGTTTACCTTTTTGGTAAAAGTCCAAAACTTTATTTTTGTCACCTGTATGCAAAACCAATGCTACTATGTGTTTCCAGGTTGACTTTGTAACAAAAGTCATTTTTTTCTATTTTTTTGCCCAGGCAAATGAGAATTTCATTATATGGAAAAAAAACATACAAACTCTTATCTTAGCCAGCAGCTAAGACAGAGGATACACCCTAACATAAAGAACCAAAAGGAGCAGACACACAAGCATAGTACATACAACAAAGAAAACGACTAAAACTACTGTTCCAGCTTTCCAAAGACAGACCCGCGCTTTTGTTTCGTCTCTCCATCCACTCGTGTCTCTACCTTTATTTCCTCTAGAACCTTTTTAATCTGCAGTGACTATCCTCTAAATACCTTTTCATTACGCAGTGGCCACAACTTCCAAATTGTCACCGAGAAGACTTCATAAATGATACGTTTCTCCTTGCTGGTTTATTCACTTGAAGAGCATGCCCGAGCATCATTTTTACCGAATCAAAACTGGATGGCACCAGAGCTTTAATCCAAACACACACCCAACACCAAACCGCTTACGCTGTAATAGATTCGGAAAATTGCAGTGTTTATTTGAATCAGACTCACAAACAACCTGACCCGATCCTTAAATTGCAGTATTCTATTATAATCAAAGTCACAACTTTCAATGATTAACAATACAACAAACGATAATCCCGTTCAAAGTGCTAAGGATTTTGCAATCTCTACATGATTAAGCAAAATGTTAATGAGTAAAACCGTAAAACAACGCACCTCGATATAATACTGCATGATCTCGGTGATTGGCTTGAACCAAGAACGTGCAATTTTGATAATAGGAACCTGTTGATAAAAAAACGAAAGCAGATTCAAGTTTGTAAGTGATTTTGTGAGAGTAAGGTTACCTTTATAGTGCGATCAGTGTGTGCCTCGTATACTTTGACCTTGTCCACTATATTGTAATTGTATACCTGGATAAACATATCATCTGCCCCAGCAACAACCCACTGCTTTCATGCTAGGATCTGACTATGAAGACGTTGTGCCATCATCAAAGACAAAATTATGTGTTCCCGTCAAGCAAAAACCACGCATTATATATTAATAATACATAAGAAAAAATAAACTCTGATAACAGACTTGGTAACTCGGTAACCTCAAACGATTTTACCATAACCTGTAGCAAATAATTAAAAGTCATATGGTTAATCACTGAATGGTCGAGTTTTCCGAGCGTCTGATGTAACACCTGTGCCTTCACGGCCATCAAACAAATACCAAAGCAATGAAATATTGTATTTCATACTTGGTATTTGTAAAAATATGTGTATCATTTGCACATATCAATTCTTGTTCAATTTCAAACTCTAAATCGCTTTCTGGAAGGTTATACGCGCACCGATGCGTAAATATAACCAGTTTAAAGCAACAAACACTCCGGAATAGTGACATTGGCTTAACATACCTTAAATAACCTTTACATAACTTAGAAATAAGTTTTGAAGGCTTTGGTATGGCAAAATCAAGTTAAATCGCTTACAGGGACTAAAGTTGACAAACTGCGAAAGTATGCCAATTTGAACTGTAACAGACAATCCGGAACATGACCATAAGTTAAACACACCTTAAATATCCTTTATATAGCTTAGAAATAGGCTTTGAGGGGTTCGGTGTGCTAAAATAAACTTTTGGGTCATTCAGGGACTAAAAGTGTCAAAAAGTGCACAAGTTTGCATTTTCGCGCATAACTTACGTTCTGAATGCATCCGGACACCCAAAAATTTATGTGAGCATGACTATATTATATTTTAGTGTTCGCCTTAAGAAAAATCCATTCGTCGCGTCATTTGGTTCGTTTTTCGCGCTTATGCGCATTCCGTCGTAATTAACCGAACATCGCGTTCGTACGGCCAAACGAACCGACATCCGAGATATTTTTGAGCATGTTTTAAGTTCCCTATACTTTAACTTCATTTTAGAGCTTTGAAATGGGGTTAACGGGCCTTAAACATGTCAAAAATGGCCTAAATACAGTTCAGGGACCAAAACTGACTTTCTGCCAAACTTAACCCCTACGATGCGCAGGGACTTTTGCCCTACGATGCGCAGGGGTTATCCTGACCAGATACAATGTTTAAACAGCCTGTTTTCAGCTGTTTAAACCACCACCACATGTTCCTACTTGCTTAGTCATGAAGATAAGGAGCATATGTGGCCTCCATAACCTTTCAACACTTGTACGGATCGGATCATGGCACGTTTTCCATGAAACGATCTCAACGGTGGACCGAATACTATAAATACCCCACCCCCCATTGCTTTAAAACTCACAAGAATTCTGATTTGAGAGCTCTAAGTTGAAACCATTGTTTCATACCTGAGTTCTTGAGTCGGGATTAGCATTCGGGGACCCTGGGTAAGTATTCTTTCGTTCTTTTCCTTATTTTACTGCTTTTCGAGTCAGAAAGTCAAACTTTGTTTGACTTTCAGCGTTGACCAGTAATGGTCAATGCGAAGTTCGTTTGAACTTCGCAACGTGAGTGTAATCACGTTGGTCATAGTCCCTTGGGACTATGCCCACTGATTACCACGTTGTCTAGAGTCGTAGGGTAGGCGATCTGATAAATCGCCTATACCTTCGAACTCGACCCATTTGGTCGATCATTAGGATCCGACCAAATACATTAGGTGACCATAGTGTAGGGAATAACCTTCCGAGGTTATACCCTATGGTCACATCGTTTAAGTAGTTGTATGATAGGTAGTTTATATGCCTTAGGTAAATTACCAGAATACCCTTTTCATGTATAATTGGTAATTAAGCATATGTAACCTAAACTTTTGCCACATAACTGATTATGTAACATGTTTAGGCATATAACACTTGTCATAGGACTAGTTAGGCGTTCCGAACGCGTTTTACGCGAACGACGCGTTAAAGTAGCATAAGCTTCCTAAACGGGTCGTAATGGGTCGATAAGACTTAGGTTAAGTTTCATTTAGTATGTAGGCTTTGTTAAACCATATCATATGAGTTCCTACACTCATTTGGTTTACAAACCCTAATACTACCCAATCTTCCGATTTAGGTCCGGTTAATTAACATAGTTACCTATATTAGGTGCCGTTTGATTTCCGTGATCTCTAGCATTGTTTGGTTGTTACTCAAGGACTACTGAGCATTCTCAAGTGAGTACATAGACCCCTCTTTTACTGTTTTCCAAACTGTTTTGGGGTGAAACACATGTGCCTACTTGTTACTTTCATGTTTTCCTGTTTTCACATCATATACTGGTTATGTTCATTAGTACACTATTAGTACATTGATTTACATGACTTTTCTACTTTGTATGTTAACTTAGCATACTTAGTACATTTCTGTTGCATATGTTTACTCAGCATATGGACACATTGTTTTACATTGCATTTCTGTTGCATATGTTTACTCAGCATATGGACACATTGTTTTACATGGCATTTCTGTTGCATATGTTTACTCAGCATATGGACACATTGTTTTACAGCTCTACCTTGTATGTTTACTCTAGCATACTAGGTACATTATCTTCATAAAACATGCTTACATTTTGGTATGACATTTGGTTTGTTTAAATGAGACAATGTACATTCATTAACACCGATCATGCCGCTCGGTAGTAGGTAGTGGTACCATAGGACTTGACAAATCCCATTCCTGTAATCTCGGGTTTGTTTGGATGGAAGGAATGACCGAATCCGAATACATTTTCTTTTGATAACCTTGACTGAAAGGGTTATCCGTCTGTCTCAAGGCTTGGATGTATGAATTTTCACAATACCGCATAAATGTTCATATTCAGTATAGCATGCATATATCTTACAAAACATAACTTTGATTTAAACCAAGTTTTACTTCAATACTTTGTTTTGTACATTTTACTTATGGTTTAAGTAGTCTTAATTTTACTTACCATACATATCATTTTGGTTATACATTACTTGACTACTTTTGGACTATCAACATTTGACATTGGTTTTACATTACATGATTTACATTAGACATGAACATTTTACATCTTGATGGTTTGGTTTGATTATGTGATTAAGTAACGATGCGTGTGTAATATGATACAAGCATGGTGGATACGCCGCTGGTACTTCCTATATATAAGTGTTTGTATGGTATTACATATTGTAGCGTTATTTGAATCATTTCAGTTTGATACATATAACATTTTATACAAATAACATACTTATCACAAGACATTGTTTTACAAAACAACTTATCTTTTACAAACTCATTTAACTTGGTTATTCATTTAACTATACATTATTCACTTATTTATACCTATCATCTGAACTCATTGTTTTTCAAATGATTTACAAAACAAAGCAAATAACAAGGTTCATGACTAAACATTTTCTCAAACATAAGTCATGAAACCTATTTTCACAAAACCTATGTATCTCACCGGCATTTTTATGCTGACGTACCATATTTTCACATGTGTTTTTCAGGAACTGTCGCATAAGATGATCAAGATACACATAGACAGACTTGGGCTTTAGTGACAATAAAAGATGCAAGACTAGTTAATTATGTTGTATTTCTTTGTTTGTTAGACATGGTAACACTTTTAATCAATAAAACGAAACTTTAATTCCCATGGTTGTGAAACATTAATTCTGTTGCAACACGCCCCGATGTTTCCGCCACGATTTGTATGTTCTACGTGGTCGGGGTGTGACATCTGATGTGACATCTGTGCTTGTAATCATTGTAAACAGTTCAGTTATCAATGAAATAAAGTTATTTGATCCCAATGTTTGTTTGTTTATGTTTGACATTTTTCATGTTTTGACTTTTATTCAATTTCAAACTCTATATCGCTTTCTGGAGAGTTATACGCAAACTGGGGCGTAAACGTAATCAGTTTAACGCGACAAACACTATGGAACATCATCATATTCTTAACATACCTTAAATAACCTTTACATAACTTAGAAATAAGTTTTGAAGGCTTTGGTATGGCAAAATCAAGTCTATTCGCTTACAGGGACTAAAATTGACAAACTGCGAAAGTATGCCAAATTGAACTGTAACGAACATTCCGGAACTTGATCATAAGTTAAACACACCTTAAATATCCTTTACATAGCTTAGAAATAGGCTTTGAGGGGTTCGGTGTGCTAAAATAAACTTTTTGGTCATTTAGGGACTAAAAGCGTCAAAAAGTGCATAAGTTTGCATTTTCGCGCATAACTTACGTTCTGAATATATCCGGACATCCAAAAATTTATGTAATCATTAAAATATTATGTTTTAGTGATTGGCTTGTCAAAAATTCATTCGTCGCGCAATTTGGATCGTTTTTCGCGCTTGTGCGCATTTCGTCGTAATTAACCGAACAACGCAATCGTACGGCCAAACGAACCGAAATCCGACATATTTTTTAGCATGTTTCATGTTCCCCATACTTTAACATCCTTAGGGAGCTTAGAAATGGGTTTGAAGGGTGTTAGAAGTGCCAAAACACGACTATACGCGCACAGGGACCAAAACTGCCAAAAATAAACTTTGCTGTTCTGCACAAGGCTTACGGACCGTAAGCACTTATCCATATGGTCCGTAAGGACCTCCCAGATCAGTAGAAAGTGTTTTCCAGCTTGTTCCAGCTGCTACCCACCTTTGCACATGGTTTTGATGTATCTATGGGCTGGTTTGGAGGCTCCCCTGGTTTTGAAAAACAATGGGCTTGATGTGTACGGCTCAGATTGAATCTCGGTTTTCAAGAAACGATCCTAACGGTTCTACGAAAACTATAAATACCCCTCCATAGTTCAATTGCAACTCACTTGATTTCTGAGATTTTCTCTAAGTTGAAGTGTGCAACACTTCATACCTGAGAAATACTTGGATAATCAAACTTGCGGGGACCCTCTGTAAGTATTCTTTCGTTCTTTTCATTCGTTTTTAGCGTTAAAGTCAAACTGCGTTTGACTTTCTGCATTGACCAGTTTATGGTCAATGCGAAGTTCGTTTGAACTTCATAACGTGAGCGTAATCACGATGGTTATAGTCCCTAGTGACTATACCTACTGATTACCACGTTATCTAGGCTCAGTGACGAGTCGTAGTTTCGGCCAAAATGCATATTCTTGCGTATTTTATAACCAAACTACTCTTAGGTATCAAAACCGTTTGTTTTGATACCAAACCTGTTTTCTAAAATCGTTAAGCATGTTTTAACATGCTTAGCTCGTCACTTTTAGATTTGTGCTTGTCTAGGGTCGTAAAGGTAAGCGATCTAATCAATCGCTTATACTTTCGAACCCGACCCATTTGGTCGATCATTAGGATCCGACCAAACACCTTAGGTGACCATAGTTGTATAGGGAATAACCTTCCGAGGTTATACCTTATGGTCACGTCGTTTAAGTAGTTGTATGATAAGTAGTTCTTATGCCTTAGGAAAATTACCAAAATACCCTTTTCGCACCAAAATTCATTTTAAGCATATGTAACCCAAATTTTGACATCCAAACTGATTTAGCAACAATATTAAACATGTTAAGGCATATATTACTCGTCATAGGACTAGTTAGGCGTTCCGAACGCGTTTTACGCGAACGACGCGTTAAAGTAGCATAAGCTACCTAGACGGGTCGTAACAGGTCAAAAGCACTTAGGATAAGTTTCGTTTTAGTATGTAGGCTTTGTTAAACCATATTACATGAGTGCCTACACTCATTTGGTTCCCGATCCTCCGAATAGGTCCGTTTATTAATGTAGTTACCTATATTAGGTGCCGTTTGAATCTGTAATCTTCTAGCTTTGCTTGGTGGATATCTAAAGTCTATTGAGCAATCTCAAGTGAGTACATAGACCCCTCTTTTACTGTTTTACAAACGTTTTGGGGTGAAACACATGTGCCTACTTGTTACTTTCGTGCTTTCCATGTTTTCATATCATATACTTGCTATGTTCATTAGTACACTATTAGTACATAAATTTCACTTTGTCTTGCTATGTATGTTTACTTAGCATGCTAGCATATTAATTTACATTACATCTTCTTTTGCTATGCATGTTTACTTGGCATGATAGCACATTGATTTACATGACTTTTTCTGCTTTATATGTTAACTGAGCATATTAGCACATTGATTTACATGACTTTTCTGCTTTGTATGTTGACTTAGCATACTTAGTACATTATTTTCATTACATGATTGTTTTTGGGTATGACATTTGGTTTGTACAACGGGACTAAACTACATTCATTAACATTAGCTACGCCGCTCGGTAGTAAGTAATGGTACCATAGGACTTGAGAAATCCCATTCCTGACATCCTAGGTTTGTTTGGATGTAAGGAATGACTGAATCCGAAAACATTTTACTTTGATAATCTTTACTCTAAGGTTATCCGTCTGTCTCAAGGCTTGAATGTATGCGTTAACTTACCACATAAATGTTTGTATCAGTAAAACATGCATTTATTTTACAAAACATAACTTTTGGTTTATTCAAAATACTTTGTTTTGTACATCTTTACTTGTGGTTTAAGTAGTCTCATTTTACTTACCATACCTAACTTTTGTTTACACATTACATGACTTATATTCAACTTGAATTATACTATGACATTTGACTATTGGACTAAACATGGATATTTTACAATGTTGGTTGGTTTGAGTGACTTAAATAACGAGGCGTGTGTAATATGATACAAGCATGGTGGATACGCCGCTGGTACTTCCTATATATAAGTGTTTGTATGATATTACATATCGTAGCGTCATTTAAACCACTTCAGTTTAGACATATTACATTTACAACACATTTTCACTTAAACATTGTTTTACAAATAACTTGGTTTATACAAACTCTTTTTACTTGGTTATTCTTTTAACCATACACTATTCTTTTATATATACATATCATCTATTTTGCTATCATTTTTCAAATGATTTATAAAACAAAACAATTAACAAGGTTCATGACTGAATTTTATTAAACATTTCTTTAAACTCAAGTCATGAATCCTATTTTCATAAAACCTATGTATCTCACAGGCATTTTTATGCTGACGTACCTATTTTCACATGTGTTTTCAGGAGCTGATGCTTAGGATGATAGTGACATACTAGGGCGGACCTGTGCCTTAGAGACTTAAAATAAAGATAGAACTAGTTTAATTATGTGATGTACTCTTTGTTTCAGTTATTTTAAGACAATGTAACTCTTTGTTTGATGAATAAAACATAAACTTTTAAATTCCATGGTTGTGAAACAATAATTCTGTTACAACACTCCCCGACGTTTCCGCCACGATTTGATGTTTTACGTGGTCGGGGTGTGACATCTGAGACGGCGCATCACAAAACCTCGACGTGTTCAGATCCATTCATATTCAACCAGAGATCTGATTGAGGAGCTGCTCAAATCTGACTAATGGACCGAGTGACATTTCCATACACAATTTTTTTTTCTTTTCAACATTTTTTCCCAGTCATCCAGACCCTATTTCAGTGACCAAAAGGACCAAAGTCTAAACCACCATCGCTAACTCAAATTGTAAGCTCAAAGCCAACAATGAAGTGAACAGATTCATGAAGGCTCAGAGAATGCAAAAGGACCAAGCCACCATGGCTGCAATAGGGGTTGCAGGTGCTAACCTGCCATCCTCCATAGCTGCGACACCATGGTGATGTATCGATTTTATTTTGATAACTCATCACAGCCTCCAACCACAAAATACAAACACTGTTCATTTGTTTGAACTATCAATATATATATATATATATATATATATATATATATATATATATATATATTAAAGAAGACAATATTGGTATGCCCCAAAACGAATGATTTAGGGCTTATCATCAAAAACCCTAAAGGCCGTTTGTCAACACCATCGTCGGACCATACTTCAGATTTAGCGTTAAGCATCGCAAACCTAAAAGGCGCTCTGAATCGTCATCATCAGAGCATTTTCCACAACCAAAGCCAACAATTTAACATTTACAATCGCACACCCCGAAGGCCCTCCGTCGACCGTTCAGCTCAACAGAGAACCCGCGAGCGTTACGGGACGCTAAACTGGGTAGGTATATGCAAAATGAAAACATCACACACCATTTTCATTACTACTATCAACAGCACAACCACCAATATCACAGCCGAAACAACAGCGAGAAACAACATGACCAACACGACTAACACAATCGTATAATCAATCTTATAGAGCAAAACAAATAAAAACGAAATTACCAACACAAATCGACTCGGATCCGAAAAGATCATCATCGTCGTTGAACCTGCTCAGTGGCGCTATGGTTGCAACCGGAGTTGCCATACCAGGTGGCAAGCCATCATCATCGTCAGGTAGGTGAAAGGGTTTTACGTTGAAAATCGCTGCCGCCAAGACGACATGAATCCGCCAGTGGTGACACTTCGGCTTTTGCACGTCAAAGAACAACAATTATCATGACAACTTCCGTCTCCTCTGACCCATCAACAATGGGTAATAGAACCTAGAAAACGTTATATCAGTAACAACATCAAGATGTTGCACATGGCATTTTCAAATCTCTGTGATATTTTATACAACCAAACCTTGTCAAATATCTTTCATTGACTAAAAAAGCATGTATATATAATTAGAAATGGATTCTAACACCTATACATAGCAGATTGAACATAAACCCTAACCAATCTCTTCCATAAGAAAACAACAAAACCCTTCTCAAATATCTTCAATCGAAAAACATGTAGGTTAAAGCAATTAAAACGAATTCCAATCATATAATATATAATCAGTACTTACCTTGAATCAGAAATTGACGTCCTAGAAACCTTGAATCACAAATCAAATCGAACTGAAGCCCTAGAAACCTTGATTAGAGTGGTGGTGAGATGGTGGTAACACTCCGGTCACCGCCCATCTCCTTCCATTTCTCTCTTTTTAAGTCTCGTCTGAGACTTTCAAAGAGATGTTGGTAAAGCTGGAAGACACGCGTCTCTAAGGTGGATGACCGCCCAAATAGATCACTCAGAATAAAGCACGACTGTACACACTGTTCATTTCCATTGTGATATTAACATATATTAATAATTGGTATGTAATCTCAATAGCACAATAACATTTTACGTATTTGTGTAACATATGTAACCCATAACATATAGGTTTTTTCTTTTGGATTTCTTTTTCTTCAAAAAAAAAAACATGATATAAATGTTTATGTCCTTTTAGGATTTAAATCATGTACCTTAAAGAAGAGTCATGCCATACCCATCAACTTAATATGTTGGTTGTCTGTACTTATCACTAAATATATAGGAAAACTGAAAAAGAAAAAACCAGAATGTATAAAGAAAGAGTAAATTGTTAAAATCGTCTTTGAGGTTTAGGTATGTTTGTCGGTTTCATCCAAAACAAACTTTTTGTATATATTGTACTTCACTTTTAGGGTTTTTTGTCATTTTCATCCAAATGTCTAACTTTTTTTTTTTTTTCAAAATAGTCCCTGAGATTTGGGGGTTTTTTTTTGTTGTTATTTTCATCCAAATGTCTGACAGGAAAAATAAAGCAAATTAGACGTTTGGACGAAAACGACAAAAAGTCTCAAAAGTAAAGGGTAATATGGTACAAAAATGTTGTTTTGAATGAAACTGACAAACATGCCCGAACTTTAGGAACGATTTTGGCAATTTACTAAAAAAAAAAAACAATTAAATTTACCAGAAAGTATATTATACTTGTAAAATTTTATAAATAAAGTATTTTTCTGTCATTTTTTTTTTCAATTATTTCAAAAGTCAGGTATGCTTTTGAGAAAATAACTTCTTTTTCACTTTTCTTTCCTTTTATAAAAAGTAAAACTACGTGTTTTTGTCATTTTCATCCCAACTTTTCATAAAATTAAAATAAGCAGGGGCGTAGCTACATAGAAGGGTACGGGTTCAGTCGAACCAATACCAAAAAAAATTTAGTCTTATATGTAGGTGTATTTTGACATCGCACCTAAAGAAATTTTGCCATCGAACCTGTAAAATCTTTAAATCGAACCTTGGAAAATTTCGGAACCCATAGGAAAAAAATTTAGCTACGCCCCTGGAAATAAGTGATTTTTTTTCATAAATCCTGGTTCGAAGCCTGCCTTTGTCTTTCATTGGATTCGTCATCATGTTTGTGTATTTATACTTATTGAGTGACGTTAAACACATGAGCTTTTGTATAGTTAGTCATGCTATGCACCACATCCAGGAGCTCATGTATTTATACATATTGAGTGACCTTTACAATGGTTAACACCAATGAAGGGCGTGAACCCTTGTTTAACACCCCCTTTAATCCAGCCCAAGGCGAGGTTTGGATCGTTAACAAAGTGATGTGGCTACGAGCATGATTCCACACCATCCAGCACAACTATATAAACTTAGGGGACTGGGGGTGGAGCAACTTTTCTCCGTGATGGCACTTTACAACGCGTGAAGGAAATGAACAAACCACCGCCACCTACAATTTCAACGCGTGAAGGGGAGATTCCGTGATATATTTCATGCGTTATGGCTTATTCAGTGATAAATGGATGTGAGGAGGTGTGAGGGTTTATTGTTGAGTGTTGTGAGTGATGACCATCGCCACTAAAAAAGGTTGTGAGTGATGAAAAAATGGTTGATTACATGGCGGAACTTGATTGGATGTTGTGAGTGATGGAATTTTTGCAAGTGATAACCACCCCTCCCCTTATTATTACACTTTAATCATCATAAATTGATTAAATGATTATTTTAGTAATATATAAATAAGGGTTTTTATAAACCAATAATGTTGAAAACTATATGATTTTAAACGTTTAAAATCACTGTATTATTCAGGCTTCCGTTGAAAAAAAAAAAAAAAAAAACCTGGCATCATCACAAGATACATGCAAATTTAAACACATCTCAATGTCTCCCAAGTTTTACACCTCGCTTCTAAGATATTAAAAATGTTACTTTTTTTCTAACACCAAAAATAATCTTTGGGCTTTCAAATGATGTTTAAATCCTATGTTTTCTTATCTCAATTTGCAACGCCAGTGTTTTGAAAACCAGATCAAACAATCGCTCGCTCGCTCGCTCTAGTGTATTGATACACCACCGGTCAGCACTAAACCAAAATTCTGACACTTGATGCCATATTCATCACTTCATCATCTGTCACAGTCTTCCACAATCCACCAATCATCAACCCATTCTTTACACCGTCAAAATCTTCTTCCTCACAACCTTTAACTTTCTTAACATCTGAATCATCCAAAACCAGTAATGGAGTATCAGCTTCTCGCTTGCCACATGATGTCTTTTCTTCTAAATTCTTATCTACCTCGTCATTAACAATGTCAAGAACGGGTACAACACCAGACGAACCAACATCACACGGTAACATACCGATCGCGCATGGTTTCCATGATTTTGCCACACTCCATCTCTCTTTGGTTTCCACAGCTGCAGGTTTCTTCAACTTCATTTTTTGAGATAGCTTTTGTTTCAAAAGTTCAAGTTTTTTGAATTCTTGTTCTATAAACATCTCTTGCTCATTGTAAAAGCGTTCCCGGTCGATGCCAGCAAGTTCACCAACAGCATCTGTGTTTGATGCGTGTAAGGATGCTAGCTTGTTAAGTTTCTGGACCAAAGTGTGATTTCCAGCCGTTTGTGCAAGAACCGAGGCTGCACTTGCTAGATGGTTGTTCCCGAGTGAAGAAACCGTGAGACATTTTACCAGGAGATGCATGAGAGTTGACTTGGGGAGACTTTTGTCTTTTGGTGTATCTGTCGTTACAATTTTCCGGCGAGAAGGCTTTAGATCCTTAAGGTTTCCCACGAGCCACTTAAATAGATAGGAAAGATGCTCGGTTTGGTGAAATCCAGACTTGTGCTCGGGTTTGAGTTGTTCTCCTGATAAAAGTACAACGTTTTGTTAAGAGATGGCAAAACGGACGGGTCGGGCGACACGTTAAAACATATTTTTATCAATTTTCAAATATTAATTGCCTTGAATGATATACTATCAAAGCTTTAGTTCTCATTGTCTTAATTGATATACTATCAAAACTTTAGTTCTCACATAAGAGTTTATAAAAAATGCTTATGTGGAATTTTCAAACAAGATCTTTATATAACAAAAAAATACCAATTAACCAAGATGATGGTGCATCACCATGCCAACACAGCATCTAGACAATCGGGTTTCCAGGTTAGCAAGGACCACAAGGCACAAAAAAAATAGCAAATTTTAATAATGTTCATTATATACCTGATTCATGTTCTAGAGCTTCACGGGTCTCGATCATATGAACTACTGCTTTGAGAAGGCTTAGAAGCATGTCTGGATCTTTATTTGACAACTTTATAATTAGCGTTTTCCAATCATCAAGTTGAGAACTACTATTTGCCACATCAGCAGATTCGTGTGCCTTTAGCAGGAACTCCAACAAGATAGATACGACTTCCGAGGGGAAGGAAGAATATAACTTTAGTACATTCTTCAATGCCTTTTTTATTTGCTTCTTGGAACCTTCAAATATATATACAGCCATCATCACATTTAAATTAAAATAGATATTTACAAAATAGGATGTGAACATAAGATAATAAGCATCAACAATCAAACGCATAACGCGATGTAAAATGATCTTGCCTGAACTGAATCTAGGCAGTCTTAAGTATTACTATACCCGTATAGATGTTCACAATAGGTTCCAAAGTGCAAATCAATACAGTAAATCTTACTATTTCTCTTAGTAAAATTAAAAAAAAAAAAAAAAAAAACAATTTTTGTCTGACTTCTAGACTAGTAGACGTGTAGAAGATCCCCTTTTGGCAACAACTAGTAACAAACAGCCAACGGCAAAAAAAAAAAACTAGGGATGGCCATTGTGGTGGGTTGGTGGGTCGAATCATTGAACCCGGAGACAGTGCATATCTAAACGGGTTGTATTTAAGTTCTATACATGTTAAATAGGTAGTAATAACTGATAAATGGGTTTAACAGGTTGGCGGGTCAGCTTGTTTATATAAACGGGTTAAACCGTTAAACACGTAAACCCGAAGACGTCATGTATAATTGAGGTAAAGAGGTCAATCCAAACACAACCTGTTTATTGAACACTTAGCTTTGACAGCCCAAAACCTGATTGTTTTCATGTCGTGTATGTGTGCTGTGATTGACAACCCTATAAAACCACACACAAAACAATGCATGCAAACATGAAGAAAAGCATGGAAGTAACTGTTACATATCAGGTGGCAGATAATACTCGAAGCATGTAAAAGTTAGCATGCATACTTACGTTTTCTCTTAACTACCGGAGAATCTGACGATGTAGCTTGCTTCACATCCAAACTGAAGGCCAGTTCACGTATCTTCGACTTAATTTCTTTTCCAAAGTTGGCAGTGCGATCACCGGGGTATGGAATTGCCATCTTTTGGGGTTCCCAATAATAAGCTTTCAACCAATCAAGTGCCTAAAATTGTGTACAGCTTCAGTAACTAATGTAAATGTAGTGAGAGCAACAAATACATGGAAGATTGTAGAACTGAAGTTCAAAGAGCACACGGAACCATCCACATAAATTATCATCTAATAAACAGCAAACTTAGCTAAACTATTCCTTCCTTTCCAGATATGTGACATGGTTATGAATTCTGATAGACTTTTAGTATTTGTTGATATTTATCCTTTTAGTGGTGGAATCAATGAAAAAATAAAATGAACACTGCATCCAACAATCATGACACAGTCTTCAAGAAACTGGTTGAATTGGGTAAAAAAATCTGAACTTGGGTTAATTCGGGTCTACTCAAAATCTACAAAGGGTCAAAATGATTTTCCCTTATGAAACTTGCCAACTTGGAAGTTGGAACGGGTCCAAATAGGCAAGGAACAACTATCAGTCGTCGCGACATGACCAATATCCACAACACTAGGATGGAAACTGTAGGTGACAGTGTTTTACTAGTCAGCTCACATGCGTTTGAGTTCAGTTAGGTTGCTAAAAGGCTATATTCACCAAGCTTTTTTTCTAGATAGCAACCTGCATTTCACTTTGTAACATGCATAACATCATGAGCAAAACGGGAATGCGGCAATAAGCACAGCCGCTTAGGACTGAAAGTAACTTCCATGGTAAAATAGTGAATTTCCATAACAAAAACCACTCATTAGTCATTAGGGTGTGGAAAAAACAGAACGATTCTTTTTGTCATGTAATTGAGTGTGGTAAACAAAAATTCTAACCTTATGTTAGAACAATAATAGCAACATGTTTGAGGCACACCACACATGAAATAAATATTAGTAGTGTATACCTTGGTAGATGCAAGCCGAACCAGTCTAAGTGAAGGAAGATCACGATGTGAACACTCTACAAAATAGTGACAGAGAGAGACATAAGATATACCAAACTATATTGCATGTATTAAGTTATTAACCATAAACACCTAGATGCAAATCTGAATTCCTTACCATGCCGAATATCAATCAACATACGGGGAATACCAATTACATCAGCTGCTTCTCCAATTGAAACCTCATTCTTCTTACGGGTCTTCTCCACAATACCATTCACAAGCCTGCAATTGTTAAGTTTCAGTAAGTGGCAGCAACATAATCCACTGAAAACATTCAGGATACTAAGAAATTAAAGTTGGAAAAAAAAACCGACAGTTGCAGGATATAAATGGGATACGATAGTAAGTTAACATGTATACGGATAGATTCTTTGTTTTAAAAGGTGTTTGGCGCTCGCGTTTTGATCCCAAAAGACGGTGTGCGTGCTTCATATATTCAAGGCGGTCCGCATTCGCATTAAAAAAAGACTAAAAGTTATTCATAGTTAATTAAAATTTAAACAGTAAAGTATAATATATTCTCATCATCTCTAGGCAGCTTTAATCAATTAAAGGTCCGATTTGTTCATATACAGGTCAACCGCATCACATGTGTCTGCAAAGATGTGTTTCCATCACCACATCACGCATTATGTGTGTCATTTTAAAACCTAGGATAGATTAGTCTAAATTATAAAACCAAACTAATATAATGAACAAATTGTCTATATAACATCATGTAATGCTTAGTTACCTCATAATGGTCATACAATATAGCATTGTCAACACATTTTCTGCAAGCAAGTGAGTCCCAGATATAGCATCCCTACTGCAGATACATACTAATAAACATCTGGGAATTGACTGATGATGAATGAAACCTCCTTACCTGAAGAAGAAGAAGAAAGGATCCTTTTGTTGGGTTTCAACAATGGAAGCAGTGACTTCAATTATCACAGGAAGACATCCTCTGCTTCGCCAGGCAGATATCTACTACCCCAACATACATATGAGAAAAAAGAAATGAAATAGCTAAGCTAAATTTACAGTTACCCTTTGAAGAGCTAAGTCTGGGGAAGAAGAAAAGAGAGATTCTCTGACAAAATTCCAATCGTCCCAGCTTATCCATGGCACTAATTTGTGGTTTCCTTCACCTTCCTTAAACCCTACAACAATTTCCATTGTACTTATAAACCCACGGCCGAATTATCTTTCCGGTAGCCTCCTGCTGCTAGGATTTATGTTTAAAAGTTGAAACACAATTTGCACCTTTCTTTACTTTAGATACTCTCAACGGGGGTAATTAAACGCCCATGTGGGTTTTTATCCTAAGCCTTCAATAAATTATTAAGAATGCCCGTTCGTTGCTGCAGTTACGTATATTTTTTTTTTTTGACGCACGTTGCATAGCGGGTGTTATCGAAGTAAACTAACCTTCAGAGCAGTTTACTTGGTCAATAATTCCTCGCTTTGGTTTACATATAGCAAACCCGCAAGCTTTGGAGTACAAATTTTCTAGGAAAACATACACCTACATAACATATTAAAGTATTTACTTGTACCTAATTTCAATAATGTCTTATCACTAAGTATTTATTACTAACTATTTAACATTTTATTTAATCAACTCATATAATACATGAGTTTCTATCATAGCATATTTATTATATGTAATAGGTATCTATTTACATTTTGAAAGAAATATTGCAGGCCCATGTGGTATTGACTGGTCTCACAATTTACGCTTATTAGAGAAGACAACCCGACTTATCAGCGCCTAAATCATCTTTACTTTGGTTTGACAGCCGGATTTATTAACAAAAAATTATTTTGGTGGCTTATAATGTTTTAACGAACCACTTGGTTTGGTAGGGAAGTCCGCGCTTCGCGTCGAGTGTAAAATACGACCACATTACTCTTGGGTTTAGTATTTTACAGTCTTACACTCCCATCAAAATCAAGATGATTCGGTTAATATCAAGTTGACAGATTGTTCCCGACCATCTTTAATATTGGATTCAAAACTTTAAAACTTTAGCTAGGTTTGGTTGGCTAACCACTAAACTCAGTCACGATAGCGAATTTAGCTTGGGCCTCAGTCGAAGTCCCACTCAAAAGCCCAAATAGAAATCAGTTAGTTTGAACTTTTGGCCAGGTAAAACATTTTGATTGGCGTAACATCATTGTACATTTCATATGCTTCTTCCTCGTAACCTAAATACTTATTTATGCCCAAATTATTAATAATAATATTAAGGGTTTTGTATTGGTATATATCAATCATATAACATTGTTCAAGTTTCAAGGGAATGTATGAAATCATCCTAGAATAGTAATACTATCATCCGGTAACAATTTTACATCATTTCAAACCGCTTAACCAACTTCAAAATGAAGAGGGAAAAAACCCGAAGCATTGGCTTAACACATATTACTGTCGTAATCTTTATTCATACGTATCCTTCCTTGTAATTATTTATTTAACTGAGAAGATGTTTAACAAGAGACATAACATAGAAAATTGTAATTGTAACTGAAATCAACTCAAATGTTTAGATGGAAACATCACAAAATATTTCTTTTTAATCTCAACGCACAATTAACCTTGGTTTTAAAAAGCGAGAGGCGCACAAAAGCGACGAGGTCTAAAATTGAGGCGCGAAGCGCAAAGCGCAAAAGTGGTGGGCTTTTTGTACCCGAGGCGCACGATGTTTATATAAATTTTTTTATATATCCCATACATATCCCATAGGTTTTTAGCTTCATTTAACCAAAATATAGCTATAAGTAAGGCTTTTATACCATTTTAATTACATGTACAAGTAAAAAAAACCCAAGGTACAACATTTTTATGCAGTAAAACGCCTAAGTTACATGAGGCGCGCGCCTCAGGCCAAAAAGCCCACAAAAAATCATCAAAAAATGCGCCTTTTGGTCGCTTCATGTAATTACACAAGGCGAGAAGCAAAAAAGCCCCAGGCCCTGTGCCTTGTTGTGCCTTGCGCCTAGGCGCGCCTAGGGCGCGCTTTTTAAAACCAAGCAATTAACATTGTAGCACCATGATGAACAACAACAATGTTCTTATTTTTATTTAGTCTGGAACAAGGGCAAAAAAAAACTACATCATCACAATTTCCTGCACATTTCAACAGTAATCTCTGTCCATTTTACAAAATCAAAGCTACCACAAGTATTGTTGAAATGACAAAAAAAAAAAACCAATCCACTCCATGATTTGATGATTTCTGCTTCGTTTTTAACGCGCTTCAGGAACGCGACAAAACCCCTTTTGAGCTGCATATACCAAACCAAGATGGTAAAACGAAAGTCTAGAGTTATAGCATGAGTTCTTTCATAGTTTCTGTTTTTTTTTTTTTTTGTGACCCATCTTTAATGAACAACAATATTGTTTGTCTATATTGAAATAGGGGAGGATCCATTGGGGAAAACTAAAAGAGTGGGGAACCGGGAACACTCTTAAAAATTATATTTAACATGTTAAAAATTATTTTTTTTCTAAATTTTTTTCGGTGCTTTTTCTTATAAATACATGTAGAAACACTTTTAATAAAAAAATTCAAAAAATAAAAATATAAAAAAAAATGTTTAAAAAACAGTTAAAAATATATATCTTATAAAATTAACTTAACATTTTAAAAATCACTTTTTTTAAATTTTTTTCATCGCTTTTCCTTATAAAAATGGGTAGAAACTAGAAACTATTCGAAATAAAAAAAAAATTGAAAAAAAAATTAGCCTTTTTTTAACTGTTTTTTTTTTATATTTTTAGTTTTTGATTTTTTTATTAAAAATGCTTCTACAAGTATTTATAAGGAGAAACGCCGAAACTTTTTAAAAAAAATTGATTTTTAACATTTTAAGTTAAATTTTTAAAAGTGTTCCCCGGTTCCCCACTTTTTTAGTGTTCCCCAATGAACCTCACACTATTGAAATAATGGCACAAATGTCGTCGGAAAACTATGCATTTTTTGAAAATATGTATGAAAACAAACCTAGGGACAGTGCCACGTCGCCGTGGGTCGTATTCTATCGCTTGCCTTAGAGCTCTTGCGAAAGCTTTGAATGTTGCCTCAATTATATGGTGAGAATTTTTCCCGGCAAGCTGCATTCATATGTTAAAATTAAGAAAAGATGATAAAAAGTTGCACAGACAAGTTGCAGTTTCAACCCAATTAGTTATGAAAGGGTCAATCTTGGTTGTGTTTAATCTAAAACTGGTCAAAGAAAGATTTCAGTCAAAAAGAAGACGGGTCAATTGGGTCGAACAAAATAATATTGTTCCATTTTGTTCGAAGGTTTACAATAGTAACGCAATAATATTGTTTTTGTGATCAGAAAAAAATTGACAAAACAGGTCTTCTCGTGTTTAACAGATCAGAGACGACGCGATTAATACAAGTATAAAACATGAATACAACTTGTTTAACTACTTTATACCTCATGAATATAACCCAGTTATATGTTTTATGTACCAAGAGGGAGAAATGGTGGAACCTAGCCTCCTAATTTTAATTATTTTTAAAAAAGTATAAAATTACATAGTGTACTACTGTACTTATTCTTAAACAGGTCTTATCGTGTCTTAAAGTCAGGAATTGCCAGCCTTGTAACCGGGCTGTTTTGACCAGTACAAAAGAAGCATATCTAACCCGCTCGGCGGCTAATGTTTACCCCAGAAAGAAAAATAAATGCCAGTGTGAGCATTTGTTCATTATTACCTGCCGGATGTGAAGTGTCATTCCAGATGTATTAACCATTGACTGGAAGAAATGCTCTACAAGCTTTTGTTAACAAAAAAAAAAAAATGTCAGTACATAAATTGTAGCCTCTTGATATTACGTTAGAAAGTAATTTATTATCTGACTAACTTTACTACTTATTGCGCAGATTATAACCAACAAAAGCATCATTTTGACAATAACAAAATGTGCAAAAGCATCACGAATAAAAGAAACATGTAGTAAATCTAAAGAGAAATGATCACCTGTGTGTCATATGTTCCAACTCTCTCCGTGGGAATTTGCAAGTCATAACTTAAGTGTGGCCGTCCAGATAAATCCTAGAAAAAACAATTGATATAAACGATTTGCACAATACGATAAGATAACAGTTTACATTGAATCTATACTCTGAATGCAACAAGGTTATGCAATGTCATTGAAACTTACCAGTGTAACATGTACCAATGCTTCATCAAGGGGAGCCGTGAAGTCACCAAAGCGGTTAATTCCTTTCCTATCACCAAGCGCGTTCAACAAAGCCTGGTGACCACATGAGACAAGATAAATAAAAGCCTTTAATGACATCCTGTGCACATAATAATAATATTCCTTGACAAATTATGAAGATATGTATTGTATACGGTTCCAATGGCAAGGCCAACATCTTCATTGGTGTGGTGGTCATCAATGTGAGTATCCCCAGCAGCCTTCACATGCACATCGAATAATCCATGGGAAGCAAGTTGCTGATAGAAAAGAACAACATTCATCTTATCAACTAAGAAATTAATTATCAAAATCTAAAGGGCACAAGAAGCAGCAGCCGCAATTTAAAAGGCTGAAATATACTAACATCTAACATGTGATCAAGAAACGGAATCCCAGTGCTGCTATCCGGTGAACCAACACCATCCAGATTCAACTCCACCACCACATTGGTTTCATTCGTAACCCTCTTCACCGACCCAATCCGGTCTCTAACTGAAAATTCACAGCAACAATCAAGTCAAACAACAGAGAACACAAATTACCAAAACCTTCATACCAGTGTCCATAGGAGAATCAAGGGCCTTGATGGCGCTACAGATTGTTGATTTTTGATGATTGATTGAAGCGAGTGGGTGCTTGATTGAAGGAAGAAGAACAACCCTGGGGCTAGGGTTTAGTAGGTGTGAATTGGTGCGTAGTAGTATAACACAGGGGTGGGGGGGCACAGAGACCTCCATTAGAGAGAGAGAGGCGATGGTAGAAATTAATTATAGAGAAAGGATTTGGAATTTTGGATGGAATTGGTGTTCAGAGTTTTCTTAATTTTTTTTAAGGGCTGACCATAATTAATCCCCAGGTATTTACTAGACAAATAGAGTACACTCTGTTCCCGAGACTCATTTAACAGGGGGAGGGGAGGGAAAAGAGATGAAAATATGAAAAACCATGTTCCTGAGTTTCATTTAACAGGGGGAGGGGAGGGAAAGGGGAAGAAAATATGACCAAATATGACCATATATTCATCCTCCCAAATTGGAGAGATTAGGAGAGAAAATTTTCCCTCCCCTCCCCTGTTAAATGACTCGGGAAGAGTAACCCGAGTTCACTATCAATTCCGGGAAAAACCCGGTAACCCACCCGCCCGTAGGCATGACAGTGAAATTACCAGTAAAACCCGCTTGGCTCAAGGATCCAACCAATGTCTTCATGGGTCTCCTATCATTATCCATTAGTGCCTCACTCTGCATCAAGTAAGAGTTTCCCTCTAATTTTTATTAAGTTTTACCTTTTGATTAACTGAAATAATGTTATGGCTGGTACTTAGAATTCAAAGTGTGTTTACATAAGATTAAGATGTTTTATGTTAAAATGGTATAATAGTAAAATTGTAACTTTCTTTTCTTTTCCTCCCAACTGGGGAACACATAAAATGTTTAATTTCCTTTTGTTTCCTTTTCTTTTCATTAAACTCGAGAACACGAATATAATCACATTTTCCTTTCCATTCCCTTATAATTCCCATTCCTTTCTCTTCTATCATTAAATGAAACTCGGAAACACAGCGTTAGGGTGTTTAGTTAGCTCACATCCACAAGTGGCACCTGCCTTAGGTTGCATTACTTGCATTTGTATTGAAAGTTAAAATTGAATTCAAACCCCATGCAAATTCTTCAGGATATTCTAACCCTGTTTAAATTAGTCATCGGTTTAGTTTTACGGTTGGTTTTTCTTCTCTACTTTTTAACCACTTAGATTCACAAATTTCAAACCATAAAAACAGTTTGGTTCTTCTCGGTTTATACCAAAAACCAGTCGCATAAAACCGCAACGGACCGTTAGATTAAACCATTTTTAATATATATATATACACACACATACATATATGGCTTAATTTTATGTAGGCTACTTTTACTTATTTTGGCCTCCGCTTGGTTGTGGTAATTCAAGCTAGTGATCGTCGCCACGCCTACGGTCCATAAGGGGTGCCCAGACAGTAAACAATTGGCAGCCTCTTGTTTCCTTCCTTGCTCCCCAAGCTCACGAAATTTCTAGGTTTGTGCCACCATTTGACAAGTGGTATGACCTCCTTCTAATCATGACACCTTATGGACACATGGAATGATCTTAGGACTTGTTGAACATTATAAATAGCAAGTGAATTCAACCATTTTCACTTGCTCATTTCTCATTTCTCATTCTTCTTCTCCCATCTCTTTGGAGTTGTTTCCAGCTTTTAGAAGCCTCCTAGCTGAGTTCTTAAGTGTTCCTTAACACAAGTAAGTACTCACTCCTAGTCTATTTCATTTATTTTAGCTATTTTGAGCTAAAAGTCAAACAGTTTGACTTTCGGTTCTGACTATTTTTTGTCAAGTCAAAGTTCGATTGAACTTTGCAACGTGATCGTAATCACGAAGGTTATAATCCCTTGTGATTGCACCTTCTGATTACCACGTTTACTAAGCGAGATGACGAGTCAAAGTTTTATTTATTAAAAGTCAAAGATGCGCATAAGTGCATTTTACGACGAAACTGTTTTTGGGTTTTAAAACTCAAAGTTTTGACACCAAATTAGTTTTATAACTTAGTTAGACATGTTCCAACATGTCTAACTCGTCATTTCTAGTTTAGTGCTTTTATTTGGGCGTAAGTCGAGCAGTTTGACCACCGCTTTGACTTTCGAATCCGACCCGTTTGGTCGCTCTTTGGATTCGACCAAGCGCATTTTTGTGACCATAGTTGTATGGGGAATAACCCTCTGAGGTTATGCCTTATGATCATATGGTTTGATTAGTTATATGATGAGTTGATTATGTACTTAAAAATGACCAAAACGCTCTTTTTACGCATAAATTGGTTTTAAGCATATTAACCAAAGTTTTGACATCTAAACTTATGTTATAACATAAGCAAACATGTTTTGGAATATAAGACTCATCATAGGACATATTTAACCATCCGATCATATAATTACGCTAATAACCCATTAAAGTGGCGTAAACCACTTTAACGAGTCATAACGGGTCAAAAGCACATATAACCTTTTCTAATCAGAATGTTAAGTTTATTAAACCATATCCTATGAGTCCCAACACTCGTTTGGTTTATAAGACTTCATTCTATCCAATCCTCCGATTAAAGTCCCGACACACTAACATAGTTATTCGATATTAGGAAACCATTGAACTCCTGATCCATTGAGCTTTGTTTCTTCATTTGAACAAGACTTATAGGCAATCCCAAGTGAGTACTGTCACACCCCAACCGATGGCGGAATCATCGGGGCGTGGCACTAGGCGAATCAGATTGCTCAAGAGAATCCATAACAACTATATTGCGATAATATTTAATACATTCGTTATCCCATACTAACAAAGAATACAATCACATAAGTTATCACAGATTTCTTGCCCTCTCGAACAATACAAATCCGACAACCTAGATTTTAGTTGAGTTTCTAGACTTCCTAGCTTGATTTGACATAGTCTGCGATCTAACCTGCAACATACGTTAAAATATTTGTCAATACAAAAGTATTGGCGAGTATACAGGTTTGATAAGTATAGCATAATAGATAAAAAAAAAGTGCTGCGAATTTCCACATGCATATACGTAATACGCGACATATATACTCACACAACTGATACTACCAACTAAGTCCTCGATGCTCGAATGTACGATGGCATAACTAGACCCCGTCGGGCGCAATAGTACTATACTAGTCGTGGTGGGACGTCGCGAGTATAAGCCCTAGCACATATGCAACTAGCACCACGTATATCTATGCATAACAGTTATTCGCAAGTGATAATTCGATTGATTGAATAATTCGTTTGATGAGTTCGAGTTGTTAGAAACGTATGTTACACCCAAAATTCGATTAAAAAGGGTTCAAGTATACTCACAGTGCGTATTTAGCGAGAATACAACTTGATTGAGTCGGTTGCGAGTACGTCTGTGTTGATCCTTGAAGAATAGAGTAAACGATGTACGGTTAAGCGAGATTAGTCTTGAAGAGTCACTCACTTGGTCGGATGGTGCTTATCCGTGCGGATTGACATGTTATCCGTCCAGATAACAGGTGATCCGTGCGGATGACGTGTGATCCGTGCGGATGACGTGTGATCCGTGCGGATCATGTGTGATCCGTGCGGGTAAGTGATGACTCGTCCGAATTGTCATCCGTACGAAGTAAGTGGTGGTTCGTGCGGATTGTCATCCGTTCGAACAAGTGTAACTCGTGCGGATTGTAAGTGTTATCCGTGCAGATGACAAGTTATCCGTGCGGATTGTCATGTATCCCGTCCGGATGACATGTTATCCGTGCGGATTACATGTTATCCGTGCGGACAACACGTCTGTTTCGCATTCTAAATTATGTTTCTGAGTGTTTATCGGAAGGAACACGTGTAGAGTTACCGGGACAGTGT
Organism: Helianthus tuberosus; assembly: GCA_030545235.1. Taxonomy (NCBI): domain Eukaryota; kingdom Viridiplantae; phylum Streptophyta; class Magnoliopsida; order Asterales; family Asteraceae; genus Helianthus; species Helianthus tuberosus. The sequence continues at coordinate 57,358,155 of CM060429.1, read as the reverse complement.
AATCTCTCACCAACACTTGAAGTTCCATCAATTCCGACCCGCTCTAACGGCCGGGAATCACCCCGTTCCATCAGATCTGGCCGTTCATGATGGTTCTTCATGGTTAACTCGAAATCGCACAGTTCCTTGGGTAAATACTTAGATTTAGGCGAGATTTGTTACCAAAACATATGGAAATCACCCAGATCTGAGTCGTTTATGGTGGGATGAGGTCACAACTGGAAGTTCATAAGAACTCTTGGTGACATCACCTCAAAACGCATCAAATCCGCAGATTTCACGGTTAGAAATTGAGTTTTGAAGGATAGAAAGATGTAGAATTTAGTGTAGATTGTAGAAGTACAAGTTTCTCGGTTGAAATCTTACCGGAATCACGAGGAATCGAGAGAAAAGGGTCTTGGAGCGTGTTTGGTCGAGTAGGAGCTGTCACATCACTGTTCAAGTGATGTGACATGGTATTTATAGGCAAAAGTGGAGCTGAAGTGGGTTTTGGTCCGGATGGCCCGATCGTGCGGATGGCCCAGTCGTGCGGATAGCCAAGTCGTGCGGATAGCCCATCCGTGCGGATAGCTGTCCGTCCGGATTGCTGTCCGTCCGGATGGCTATCCGTCCGGATGGCTATCCTGACGCGATGGCTATCCTGACGCGATGAATTCTTCGTTTTCGATCGTTTTGACAGTTTTTGGCGGTGCGTGCTTCTATAGTTGAGTTATATTACCATTATATATGTATATATATAACTAAGGGTCGTATTTACGTATCCATAATCCATAGTTTCGGTAATTAACAATCGGTTTTCGTTCCGAGCATGCGATTATGGGCGACGTTTCACGGCCATCAAGGTGGGTAGTATAGGTCCTTTCTTGATGTCATCGTGGACGTTATTGTGTTTTGTGCCACAAAGACTGACGGGGTACCGTTTACTCGTATTGTCATCATCGTCATGACGACTGGAGCTACAGCACTCACCCGAGAGTCCTTGTTAGCGTTAATTGTCTGCGTTTCGACACATCACGGCCACCGAGGAGGGTAGAATAGGTCCTCACTTGATGCCTCCGTGAGTGTTAGTGTTCGTGATAATAGTGTAGTATAGTGGTACTGTATTTCGAAAAATATGCGATTATCCTTCGATTATCGATGTATGCGATATAGTTACATTATGATCCGAATCTCTGGTGCTAGGCGTAACGAGTATATCGAGTAGTAACAACGCACAAAAGTGCGGGTTGTTACAGTCTCCCCTACTTTAGGAAATTTCGTCCCGAAATTAATCCAATAGGTAGACCTTTGAGAGTTGATCCTGGATAAGTAACGATACAACGAGTGAATCGGGGACGAGTTGACAAGCGAGAATGCTTCGAGCAAGAGAGACCGATTGCGATAGTGAGAAGGCGACAGAAGTAATAACCCACGAGTTGGTGTTCCAAAGTACCTCGTGTCTTGGAGAATTTGTTAGTTCGATGCGGTTGAAATTTTTAAAGGACTTGAAAAGGTTTCTCATGACGTAGAATTAATTGAGTCGGTCGTTAACCAACGTTACAAGAAACGTTCATTTTAGATATTTAAAAGGAATTTAGGACGAAAATCTTTGAGATTTTTTTTTCCTTTTAACGTGGGGTCAACGGAGTCGATGTTAACCGATGTTGCAAGGAAGTTTAAGTTTTTAAACATTTTAAGGAATTCGGAGATGAAAACAAGGGTTACGAAAACTCTCCTATGACATGGGTTCAAGCTGAACTCGATGTCGAACCAATGTCTTAAGAAGGATTTTATTTTGACGTTGTAAAAGTTTAAGGAAAAAAACTGGGCTTATGAAACTTTTCATGGACATGGAGTTAAGCTGATTCGATGTTAACTCCACGTCGTGAGAAAATTCCACTTGTCCACCGGTTTTAAATCAAAAATTTATAAAAAGACGTTTTAATCAGTACAAAAGGTAGTTACTCACCGAGCCCCACTTGGCACATTCCCACGAAAGTTTGTTAATATGTTTAAAACACTTATATATAGGAAGTACCAGCGGCGTATCCACCATGCTTTGCCCATATTACTTCTGTTTCGTGAGGCAGTGTCAGGTGTGCCGATATGACATGGATAGAATTGCGTTTACTCGGCCCAATCTATAGAAAGTCGGACCGGACATAAGATAGAATCGAATAGGTTAATCCGGCGAGTTGAATTGCAAACGCAGCTACAACAGCGTGCGTCGAGCGATAAGCGATTAGGTGATTAAGCGAATAAACACAAAACACTTGTGATGACGGCGATGATAAACGAATTACAATAATCGGTAGTTGTTGCGTTGCGAGCGATGAAGATATGCGGTTCGATTTACGCGGTTCGGTTCGATTAATTAACACCACAGAGTTTGACTAACATTAGACCCCACATGGCCTTTTTCCACGAAAGGTTGCTGATATGACTAAAACGCCCTGCTTTAATCATATGAGTTTCATCTCGTGAGGCGAGGTCATGCGTGCTAACTTAACACGAATATCACAGCTAACGGTATAGCGATAGATTGATACACAACAAGCGATATAGTTTCTCATAATAAGCGACAGAGATTGCGAGATACACATGGTAAACGATTGCGACTAGTCGGGTTTTGTTTCGAATAAGCTTAACGTTACGTTGCGACGCATCACAGTCATCGAGGAGGGTAGAATAGGTCCTCACCCGACATTGTCGTGAGCGTTAATGTGCTTGATGAGATTGGTTGCTATAGACTTACGACCAGTCTTGCGTTGATGCAATTGTCCTGCGAGGTAGACTCTCCAGAGTCCATCGATGAGGCGATTGCATTACATTTGCAGACTTACGACAAGTCTTGCGATGGTTCAATTCCAGTTGTTACGCCTTGCGGTTGAGTGTAGTGTGTCGAAAATAATCACAATAGTATAATAGGTCTAATAACGTTCAACTCCACGTGGCACTTTCTTCACGGAACTTCGGTAGTATGATAAAGCACACCTTGCTCGACCCCTACTACTTTCATCCCGTGATTTGGTGTCACCTTTTGTCAAAACGCTATGGCACCTTAGAATTCGTTACGATCTCCGTGCACTGACCCAAATAATCCCGTGTGCACCCGTGATTAATCGTTCCTTGCACGTTTATCGTACCTCGTCCTAAGAGTGTAGTGAGGGTAAAACACATTATTTCGTGATATAGTATATAGTATATAGTATGTGTGTGAATTTAGTCTAAGTGCGGTGACTAGAGTGTGAGAGAGAAAACGAAAACGAGAGTTGATGTTACGCATAGGGGCAACATCGAGTAATAGAGTAGGTTCGAAACTTAGAAATTAACGTTTGAAAATCGTATCATTACAACTCTATCCTACGCTTGCTAGGTGTTTGATGCTGAAGGCTTTTGCTGAAGCTGTTGTTGTTGTACTCAACTTCACGGTTCGATACGGCAGTTGTGGGTGAAGTGACCATAACGATTGCAGTTATTGCAATAGCAACAGTCAGCCCCAACTGGATGATGATAGGTACACGAGTAACACTGAGGATGAGCTCCAGTGTAAGCTCGTTTTGGGAACACCGGAACTGTTTGAAGAGGTTTCGGTTGTAGCAGTTCGGTGGTTGATGAGCTCGGACTTGAAGTCTTTCGCTTGCGGCTGGGTTTGTCGGTGTCTTGCGAAGAGATGTCGTCGTTGGAGGTTTCGTCTGAAGAATCACTTGCAGAGTCGTTGGCTGATTTGTCGGAAGAACCGTTGGCAGATTTGTCAGAAGAATCGGCAGCAGATCCGTCCGAAGAATCGTTTATTAGATTCGTTAGAAGAATTGTTAGCTGATTCGTTAGATGAATCGCCGGCAGATTTGTCAGAAGATTCGTCAGTGGATTCATCAGAAGATTCGTCAACATGTTCGCCTGAAGGATTAATGGCGATTGCTTGATGAGCTGGCTTGACAGGATTCCCTGAGAATAATCCTTCCATGAGTCGTTTGTTGTTGATTTCTGCGGCTTAGCGGTAGGTTTATTCGAGGGTAGCAGGTCTTGCAGCTTCGACAAAATCACCCACGCACTCTGGCAAGCCACGAATGTACTTCGCGATGGCTTTCTCTGGAGTGTTAACTTGATTTGGGCAAATTACGCTAAGGTGCTTGAACCTTGCGGTGTAGCCAGCATTGTCACCTTCGGTTTGCTTGATTTCCCAAAATTCGTTTTCTAACTTCTGGACTGCGTGGGGAGGGCAGTACTCTTTCTTCATAAGCTCTTTCAGCTCATCCCAAGAGAGAGCGTAAGCTGCGGAGATCCCACGTTTGTTACGTTCGGCGGTCCACCAGTCGAGTGCTCGCGATTGAAATACTCCGGTAGCGCAAGTAGTACGGAAACTATCGGGACACCCACTTTGACGAAGGGTAACGTCGATAGAGTCGAACCACTGGAGTAGCTGAGAAACACCTCCTTCACCCGTGAAGACCATCGGATCACAGGCTTTGAAGTGTTTGTAAAGAAATGTAGATTGCGGCTCTTCTGTCTTAACGTCTTCCGAAGTTCGAGAGTTAATACGAGAGTGCACTCGTGTGACAATCTGAGGAATGACTTTGACCACTTCCCTGGTCACAATCGAAGCAATCCTCTTTTCGCCCCTTCGTTTGGCTCGTCTCTTTGCTAACATTCTCGAAGTAGAGTTGTCGGAAGGCATCTAGACAGAAGAGACTTGGAGTGAGATTCGATCATAATGATTTTTGAGTTTTGCGATGCAATTGAGCGTGTTCAAAACTTGGTGCGATAGTATAGTAGTAATACGAATCACATAGGAGCCACATAGGAGACACGAATTTCCTAAGTTCTCACACAATGACTTGTCGTTTATACGTATATATAGGTATTTATATAACTGAAATTTGTATTCATACACATACAGGTCGGTTTAGAATATGCGAGGACGCGTTGAGATGAGGTAACGATTGCGAAAACGATAGACTATGCATTAGCTTTGTTGCGAACATTCGGGTTTCGTTTTAGATTGCGATGGCTGTGCGAATTGTGCGTTTATAAAGTAGGGAGTGAAAATCGTTACATCGAGAAATCGATAAAGCGTAAAGTTTCAAAACGTAAATAAGTTCTAACCATTGGTAAGATCGACGGTTCGTATGATAGAGTGCCTTGGGTGTTTAGGCGTCGACTACCCAAGGTAACCCAACTATTTTTAATAAGTTCGTGCGCGCGCGTTGACCTAGAAGACTCCATGCTTCCACTGGGATGCAGCTCATGGCATTCGTCTTCCTAGTCCTCACGTGGCTCGAGTTATCATGATAGTCGAGTCCTTGGTGAGAGCTTTTGAAAACCAGTTTATAGAGAGTGGAACGACTTATTAAGGTACGGGTTTCACCCCTGTCTCAACAGTTTCGTTCCTAATTGTGGTTATGCCTTTCGAATAAATTCGCGAGTTCCACTAGATTTCGAAATGGAGACTTTCGTCGAGATGTGGATGTCACTCCTAACTCGATGAAAGGTTCTCGTGCTAGAAAAAAAATGCGCTGAGTGAGCAATCCTGTCGAGAGTTCTTGGTTTTCACACCTGATCTCGACTGGATCGCTCGGTTTCGTTATGCGAGTATTTTCGAAAACACGTGTATTGTGTCGGCCTTAGGAAAGGCTAAGTAGTATTCCAGCCTTAGGAAAGGCTTCTTCGTGTGAAACTGTAGTACGCGGTGTTCACACAAAGTTGTAGCTTTTAGCAATTTCGATCGAGAGTATCAAGTAAGCCCAATACAAACCCCACCGGGTTTGTATGAGTCGGCCTGTTGGTACTTAGACTATAGACTAGGTCAATTTCTAAGACGTCGACCCGGACTAGGTCGAGTCTGGCCTAATTCCCTATAGTTATGGCTCTGATACCATTCTGTCACACCCCAACCGATGGCGGAATCATCGGGGCGTGGCACTAGGCGAATCAGATTGCTCAAGAGAATCCATAACAACTATATTGCGATAATATTTAATACATTCGTTATCCATACTAACAAAGAATACAATCACATAAGTTATCACAGATTTCTTGCCCTCTCGAACAATACAAATCCGACAACCTAGATTTTAGTTGAGTTTCTAGACTTCCTAGCTTGATTTGACATAGTCTGCGATCTAACCTGCAACATACGTTAAAATATTTGTCAATACAAAAGTATTGGCGAGTATACAGGTTTGATAAGTATAGCATAATAGATAAAAAAAAGTGCTGCGAATTTCCACATGCATAGACGTAATACACGACATATATACTCACACAACTGATACTACCAACTAAGTCCTCGATGCTCGAATGTACGATGGCATAACTAGACCCCGTCGGGCGCAATAGTACTATACTAGTCGTGGTGGGACGTCGCGAGTATAAGCCCTAGCACATATGCAACTAGCACCACGTATATCTATGCATAACAGTTATTCACAAGTGATAATTCGATTGATTGAATAATTCGTTTGATGAGTTCGAGTTGTTAGAAACGTATGTTACACCCAAAATTCGATTAAAAGGGTTCAAGTATACTCACAGTGCGTATTTAGCGAGAATACAACTTGATTGAGTCGGTTGCGAGTACGTCTGTGTTGATCCTTGAAGAATAGAGTAAACGATGTACGGTTAAGCGAGATTAGTCTTGAAGAGTCACTCACTTGGTCGGATGGTGCTTATCCGTGCGGATTGACATGTTATCCGTCCGGATAACAGGTGATCCGTGCGGGTAAGTGATGACTCGTTCGAATTGTCATCCGTACGAAGTAAGTGGTGGTTCGTGCGGATTGTCATCCGTTCGAACAAGTGTAACTCGTGCGGATTGTAAGTGTTATGCGTGCGGATGACAAGTTATCCGTGCGGATTGTCATGTATCCCGTCCGGATGACATGTTATCCGGGCGGATTACATGTTATCCGTGCGGATTACATGTTATCCGTGCGGATGACATGTGATCCGTGCGGATGACATGTGATTCATGTGGATGACATGTGATCCGTGCGGATTACATGTGATCCGTGCGGACAACACGTCTGTTTCGCATTCTAAATTATGTTTCTGAGTGTTTATCGGAAGGAACACGTGTAGAGTTACCGGGACAGTGTAATCTCTCACCAACACTTGAAGTTCCATCAATTCCGACCCGCTCTAACGGCCGGGAATCACCCCGTTCCATCAGATCTGGCCGTTCGTGATGGTTCTTCATGGTTAACTTGAAATCGCACAGTTCCTTGGGTAAATACTTAGATTTAGGCGAGATTTGTTACCAAAACATATGGAAATCACCCAGATCTGAGTCGTTTATGGTGGGATGAGGTCACAACTGGAAGTTCATAAGAACTCTTGGTGACATCACCTCAAAACGCATCAAATCCACAGATTTCACGGTTAGAAATTGAGTTTTGAAGGATAGAAAGATGTAGAATTTAGTGTAGATTGTAGAAGTACAAGTTTCTCGGTTGAAATCTTACCGGAATCACGAGGAATCGAGAGAAAAGGGTCTTGGAGCGTGTTTGGTCGAGTAGGAGCTGTCACATCACTGTTCAAGTGATGTGACATGGTATTTATAGGCAAAAGTGGAGCTGAAGTGGGTTTTGGTCCGGATGGTCCGATCGTGCGGATGGCCCAGTCGTGCGGATAGCCAAGTCGTGCGGATAGCCCATCCGTGCGGATAGCTGTCCGTCCGGATTGCTGTCCGTCCGGATGGCTATCCGTCCGGATGGCTATCCTGACGCGATGGCTATCCTGACGCGATGAATTCTTCGTTTTCGATCGTTTTGACAGTTTTTGGCGGTGCGTGCTTCTATAGTTGAGTTATATTACCATTATATATGTATATATATAACTAAGGGTCGTATTTACGTATCCATAATCCATAGTTTCGGTAATTAACAATCGGTTTTCGTTCCGAGCATGCGATTATGGGCGACGTTTCACGGCCATCAAGGTGGGTAGTATAGGTCCTTTCTTGATGTCATCGTGGACGTTATTGTGTTTTGTGCCACAAAGACTGACAGGGTACCGTTTACTCGTATTGTCATCATCGTCATGACGACTGGAGCTACATCACTCACCCGAGAGTCCTTGTTAGCGTTAATTGTCTGCGTTTCGACACATCACGGCCACCGAGGAGGGCAGAATAGGTCCTCACTTGATGCCTCCGTGAGTGTTAGTGTTCGTGATAATAGTGTAGTATAGTGGTACTGTATTTCGAAAAATATGCGATTATCCTTCGATTATCGATGTATGCGACATAGTTACATTATGATCCGAATCTCTGGTGCTAGGCGTAACGAGTATATCGAGTAGTAACAACGCACAAAAGTGCGGGTTGTTACAAGTACATAGTCCCCTCTTTTACATTTTCATATATTTTGGGGTGATTCATATGTGTCTATCACTACTATCTTGTTTTCGTGACATTATACATGGTTTGTTTACTTAGTACATATAGTACATGATTTCAAAGACATTTTTGCTTCGTATACTGACTTAGCATACCTAGTACATGAATTCAAAGACATTTTTGCTTCGTATGTTGACTTAGCAAACCTAGTACATTGTGACAACTGTGCTATGTAATCGATGTTCAATGTAAAACAATGTTAATTATTAATAAAACAGTGTGTTTGGTGTTAATATGTGTGTATTTGTGTTTGATGATTTTACGATTTGATTCGATTCCGATTTCAAGCTTTAAATCGCTTTCTGGAAGGTTATACGCAAACTGGTGTGTAAACGTAATCAGTTTATCGCGAAAAACACTCCAGAATAGTGAAATAGGCTTAAAATACCTTAAATAACCTTCACATAACTTAGAAATAAGTTTTGGATGGTTTGGTGTGTCGAAAACAAGTTTGTTCGATCGCAGGGTCTATTTGTGTCAAACTGTGAAACTATACCGATTTGTATAGTAACGAACATTCCGGAACTTGATCATAAGTTAAACATACCTTAAATATCCTTTACATAGCTTAGAAATAGTCTTTGAGGGGTTCGGTATGCTAAAACAAACTTTCTTGATCAAGTAGGGACTAAAAGCGTCAAAAAGTGCATAAGTTTGCATTTTCGCGCATATCTTACGTTCTGAATGTATCCGTACATCCAAAAATTTATGTAATCATTAAAATACCTTATTTTAGTGATTGGCATGATAAAATTTCATTCGTCGCTTAATTTGGATCGTTTTTTGCGTTTGTTACGACTTCCGTCGTAATTAACCGAATAACGCAACTGTACGACCAAACGAACCGACATCCGAGATGTTTTTGAGCATATTTCATGTTTCCTATGCTTTAACATCATCATGGAGCTTGAAAATGGGTTTGACGGGTGTTAGAAGTGCCGAAACACGACGAAACAAAGTGCAGGGGCTAAACTGTAATTAAGTGAAAGTTGCTGGTCTGCGAGGTCCTTACGGACCGTATGGACACATGCTTACGGTTCGTAAGCAGTCCCCAGCACATCAGAATTGCAGAAACATTGAATCTGGTCATTTTCACCTATTCCAATGGTTTTAATCCCTGGTTTTTCATGCTATGGGCTGGTTTGTGTGATGAACAAGTCCTCCAATCATTCCCTAACAATTGTATGGCTTAGATGTTTCCCTCTTTAGCAAGGAATGATCTTAACGGTTTTGTGAAAACTATATAAAGCCATGCTCTTCATTCATTTCTTATCACCCTTGATCTGAATTACACTCTAAGTTGGAGCCTTTGCTTCATACCTGAGTGTTATAGATCAAGTTCTCCCTAGCAAGGACCCTTTATAAGCTTCCTTCGTTCTTTTATCGTTTTTCGAGCGTGAAAGTCAAACAGTGTTTGACTTTTTTCTTTGACCACGAGTTGGTCAACACAAAGTTCTTTTGAACTTTGCAACGTGAGCGTAATCACGATGGTTATAGTCCCTTGTGACTATACCTACTGATTACCACGTTGACTAGGCGTAGTGACGAGTCGTAGTTTCGGTCAAAATGCGCATTTAAGCGTATTTTGCAACCAAACTACTATTGGGTATATCAAAACCTGTTTTCTAACTTAGTTAAGCATGTTTTAACATGCTTAGCTCGTCACTTTTAGTTTAGTGCTTGTTTAGAGTCGTAAGTCAAGCGGTCTAAACCACCGCTTAGACTTTCGAACTCGACCCGTTTGGTCGATCATTAGGATCCGACCAAGCATGTTTAGTGACCATAGTTGTATAGGGAATAACCTTCCGAGGTTATACCTTAAGGTCACCTAGTTTAAGTAGTTGTATGATAGGTAGTTTATATGCCTTAGGTAAATGACCAAAATGCCATTTTCATGCATAATTGGATTTTAAGCATATGTAACCTAAACATTTGTCACTTAACTAATCATGCAACATAATTAAATATGTTTAGGCATATAATACTTGTCATAGGACTAGTTAGACATCTCGAACGCGCTTTTGCGCAAACGACTCGTTAAAGTAGCGTAAGCTACCTTAATGGGTCGTAACGGGTCGAAAGCACTTAAGTTAGGTTCCGATTTAGAATGTAGGCTTTGTTAAACCATATCACATGAGTTCCAATACTCATTCGGTTTACAAGACCTCATTCTATCCGATCTTCCGAATTAGGTGTTGATTTATTTGACTAGTGATTCGATTATTAGGTGTTGCTTGAGTTTCCTTGGTTTGATTGAGCTTGTTGAGTTCTTTAGATTGAGGATACTTTGCACTTCGATGTGAGTACATAGATCCCCTCTTTTACTGTTTTCAATTGTTTTGGGGTGATTCATATGTATTAAAACGATTTCGAGGTTTAAACGATGGTTTCAAAAACGATTTAAATGGTTTATATTAAACTAATAACGATTTCGATAATGTGAACGAACTTGTTGGTTGTAGTTACATAACGAATGACATTTATTAATTTTGGCCGAACCGACCAGTATTAGGTTATGGTACCATAGGATCTGACAAATCCCGTTATCAGACTACACCTATGGTTATGTGTGGGGGTTATGTTGGTAACGACCGAATCTGATGATTGTTAACTTACCCTTTGGTGGTTTGTTAATGCGAGAAACGAGATAGTCGAGTCACGAAGGTTTGAATGTTATTAGCGAGATGACCATAAGTAGTTTCACAATTAAAACGAATACGATTTTGGGACGAGTTAAACGATTTGAGACGACTTAAACGAGATAAACAATTTGGTTAAACGATTGGTTTTGGGTTGTGATTAGATAATGGGATGGGTGTAGCATAATAAAAGCATGGTAGATACGCCGCTGGTACATCTTATATATAAGTGCTTTTATCATATTATATTCCGTAGCATTATTTAGTTCACTTGGGAAACGATTTTCAAAACGATGTCACACACCGAGGTTTTCGAAATGATATAAACTATACGAGTTTTATTAACGTGTTTTTTTACGAGATATTTTACGAATTGGTTTACTAAAACAAATGTTTTGGGGTTAAGAATCATGGCTACGAGATTTTATAAACTATAACCAATTTGATTTGAGTTGGTTAATCATGTTGCAATACACTTTGCAAAATGAGGTTTGTACTTTTGACTCTTGTAGTCTAATGAGGTACTGCAACATATAAACGAGCCATGAATCCGATACTCTTATAAAACCTATGTGCTCGCCAGCATTTCTTGCTGACTTTGTTTTTACATATGTTTCAGGTGGTGTTGCATGATGTTGATTTCTAGGAAGCGTGTTCACTTAGGATCTGGACGTGGCCTTAGTGACATAAGACGATATGTAGTTTGTTTATTTGGTTTAAAGACAAAGTACATTACTTAATAATTCAATAAAACGAAACTTTTTGTATCCATAGTTGTGAAACAATAATTCTGTTACAACACTCCCCGACGTTTCCACCACGTTTTGTTGTTTTACGTGGTCGGGGTGTGACAGAAGAGTTGGTATCAGAGCCAATGGTTATTGGGAATTAGGTTATTAGTAATGCTTTGACCTAGACTATAACTTTCTAGGACCCCAACGCAAGTGTTCTTGCGTTTAGATTTTAAAACAATACCGTCACCTATCCTTAGGTGATAACCACAACGAGAACACAAATTCTAAATCCGCTTCGAAAATTAATCATCTATCCTTGGATGATTGATTATAAGGTTTTGAACCCTCTCAGTTTTCAAAATCTCGTCAAAGTTTGGGTCTAAATAATGTGAACACGTGCAAACTGGAAGAGTGAATGCATGTACCCTGAGTTTTCTGTCTAAGGCTAGAGTGTTCGTACAAATCCGCAGTATCGGACCAGTCACTCTTACCTGGGAACTCTTGGGGTGAGTGTTCACTTATAGGCGAGCATTTCTTCGCGATACATTATATTGACCCATTTACTTTGATTAGTCACTGCGTGTCGTTTGTTTGTTCGAAGTAATGAACGAATGATCGCCTTCCTTGTGTTTTGTCGATGTTTTCAATACCTCTTTTGTTTTTCCCAATTGTCAGCCTCACTCGTTTCTCATATTTCATTGTTCTTTTTAGACAATGCCTCCTCAACGTGATGCTCAACCTTTTACTGCTGAAGAAGTTGCAGCCCTTGTTGCTCAGCAAATGGCTGCAGTACTTCCTGGCGTAGTAACCCAGATCCATGAGTTATACAACAATAATAACAACAATAATGCACAATGTAGTTTCAAGAATTTCAATTCTGCTAAGCCATTGAAGTTTTCTGGGTCGCAAGGAGCAATTGCGCTCCTGCAGTGGTTCGAAAGTTTGGAAAGCACATTCAGACATGTGCAATGTCCGAATGAGCGTAAGGTTGAGTTTGCATCTAGTGTGTTCGAGAAGCGTGCTCTTGCATGGTGGAACAGAGTGATGCGTGATAGGGGTGCCGATGTAGCGATGGCACAAACTTGGGAAGAGCTCAGAGCTCTCATGATGAGAGAGTTCTGTCCCCGTCATGAAATTCGAGCTTTGGAACGAGAATTTGACGATCTGAAACAAGACGGGGGAGAACACCGTGCTTATACGGATCGATATGAGGAGCTCATTTTGTTGTGTACTACGATGGTTACCCCGTTGGAAAAGGCGATAGAGAGGTATATCGATGGGTTACCCGATCCTGTGCAGGATATTGTGACTGGCAGTAATCCTACCACTGTCCGTCAAGCAATTGAATTGGCTGCTACTCTGACTGAGTCTCAGGTCAGAAAGGGTAAATTGACCCGTAAGGGTGATAAGAAGAAGACAGTTGATTCTGTACAGGACAAGGGTAAGGGTAAGAAGCAGGGTGAGTCTTCTAAAAAGTCAAGGAAGTGCAAGGCTTCCCAGAACTTTGCTGTCACCAACCAGAACCCTCAGAACCCCCCAACCCAACCTCCTGCGAAGAAGCAATATGCTGGTACCGCACCTCACTGTGCTCGATGTAATGGTCACCATGTTGCCCAACAGGCTTGCAAACAGTGTGCTACGTGTGGTAGACTTGGGCATCTGGCCAACATCTGTCGTTTTGGCCAAAATCAGGTTGCTCAGGTTCCAGCACAAGTTCAGGGGAATGCTGCGAGATTCCCACCTGGTTCGTGTTTCAGTTGTGGAGAAATGGGTCATCTCCGCAACAACTGTCCGAGGTTGGTAAACGTGAATGCGAATGTCAACCTGAATACCAACGCGAATGCGAATGTGAATCCTGCTCGTGGACGAGCATTCAATCTGAATGCGAATGGAGCTCGAGCTGACAACGAGGTTGTTAACGGTACGTTCCTTGTTAACAATCAACTTGCATCTGTTCTTTTCGATTCTGGTGCCGATAGGAGTTTTGTTTCGTTATCTTTTGAGCCTTTACTTGCGATACCTAGAACTAAACTGAGGAAACCCTTATCTGTCAAAGTTGCTACTTGTAAACCTCTCGTACTCGATTTTGTCATTCGTGGTTGTCAGTTGGACCTCGATAACCATCTTTTTCCTATTGACCTCACACCGATGCAACTTGGGAGTTTCGACATTATCGTGGGGATGGATTGGCTAACCAAACACCATGCTGAGGTGGTTTGTTTCGATAAGATCATTTGTATTCCTCTTTCGTCTGGTGATGTCCTAGAGGTTCGTGGCGAGAAACCATCTGGTGGATTGAAACTCATGTCGTGTACGAAAGCTCAAAGGTATTTACGAAAAGGATATGTTGCCTTCCTGGCACATGTCACCGAGGAGAAAAGCAAGAGCAAGAGTATTCAGGATATTCCGATTGTTCGGGATTATCCAGAGGTGTTTCCTGATGAACTGCCTGGTTTGCCTCCAGTTCGTCAAGTCGAGTTTCATATTGACCTTGTACCCAATGCTAACCTGATTGCGAAAGCACCTTATCGACTTGCACCTTCTGAGATGCAAGAGTTATCGAAACAGCTTCAAGAGTTATCTGATAAAGGATTCATCCATCCGAGCTTTTCGCCTTGGGGAGCTCCTGTCCTCTTTGTGAAGAAGAAAGATGGGTCTTTTCGAATGTGTATCGATTATCGTGAGCTTAATAAGCTTACCATCAAGAATCGATATCCCCTACCTCGAATTGATGATCTCTTTGATCAGCTGCAAGGTGCTACCTGTTTTTCCAAGATCGATCTGCGTTCTGGGTATCATCAGCTTCGTGTATTCGAAGAAGATATTCCCAAAACTGCTTTCCGCACGAGATATGGGCATTACGAGTTCACTGTCAGCTCCTGTCCTCTTTGTGAAGAAGAAAGATGGGTCTTTTCGAATGTGTATCGATTATCGTGAGCTTAATAAGCTTACCATCAAGAATCGATATCCCCTACCTCGAATTGATGATCTCTTTGATCAGCTGCAAGGTGCTACCTGTTTTTCCAAGATCGATCTGCGTTCTGGGTATCATCAGCTTCGTGTATTCGAAGAAGATATTCCCAAAACTGCTTTCCGCACGAGATATGGGCATTACGAGTTCACTGTCATGTCTTTTGGTTTGACAAATGCTCCAGCCATTTTCATGGACTTAATGAATAGGGTCTGTAAACCTTATTTAGACAAGTTCATCATTGTGTTCATCGACGATATTCTCATTTATTCGAAGTCTCGAGCCGATCACGAGCAACACCTTCGTTTGACATTAGAACTCCTAAAGAAAGAACAACTTTTTGCTAAATTCTCCAAGTGTGAATTTTGGCTTAAAGAAGTTCAATTTTTGGGCCATATAGTCAACGAGCAGGGTATTCATGTGGATCCTTGCAAAATTGCTGCTATTAAGGATTGGAATACACCGACGACACCCACAGAGATTCGTTCTTTTCTTGGTCTCGCTGGGTATTATTGTCGATTTATTTCGAACTTCTCGAAGATTGCGGTTCCACTCACTGCTTTGACTCAGAAGAATAAGCCTTTTGAGTGGGGACCCAAGCAAGAAGAAGCGTTCCGAATGCTGAAACAGAAGCTGTGTGATGCTCCTGTTCTATCTTTGCCCGAGGGAAACGATGATTTCGTTGTCTATTGTGATGCGTCCAACTTAGGCCTTGGTTGTGTCCTTATGCAACGAGGTAAAGTTATAGCTTATGCGTCAAGACAACTGAAAGTTCACGAGAAGAACTACACGACTCATGATCTTAAGTTAGGAGCTGTAGTTTTTGCTCTCAAAATCTGTAGACACTACCTCTATGGTACGAAGTGTGTGGTTTTCACAGACTACAAAAGTCTCCAGCATATTCTCAATCAGAAGGAGCTGAACATGAGGCGACGACATTGGGTTGAACTCTTGAACGACTACGATTGCGAGATTCGATACCATCCTGGTAAGGCGAATGTCCTAGCCGATGCGCTTAGTCGAAAGGAACGAGTCAAGCTTCATTCTGTTTGCACTCTATCTGATATTCAAACTCGTGTCCTTCAAGCTCAGCAATTTTGTGTTTCACAAAATCTGATAGGTAAGGAATTACCACGTCAGCTTGAGCTTAAACTCGAAGCAAAAGACGATGGGTTGCCCTATTTTAAGGATCGTTTGTGGATTCCGAAACAAGACGATCTTCGCACTTTGGTGATGGACGAATCTCACAAGTCTCGATATTCTATCCATCCTGGTGCTGATAAAATGTACAAGGATCTTCGTACTCAGTGCTGGTGGCCTGGTATGAAGAAGGATGTTGCCTTGTATGTATCGAAATGCCTAATTTGTCTCAAAGTCGAGGCTGAACATCAACGACCATCTGGTTTGCTTGTACAACCAGAGATACCAGTTTGGAAGTGGGAGAACATTGTGATGGATCTCATCACTAAATTACCGCGTACATCTAAAGGTCATGATGCTATATGGGTTGTTATTGATCGATTAACGAAGTCAGCTCATTTTATTCCGATTCGCGAAGATCTATCTGCTGATAAACTTGCAAAGATTTATGTTGATGAGATTGTATCTCGACATGGTGTTCCTTTGGATATCATATCCGATCGTGATGCTCGGTTTTCATATCATTTCTGGAAGACCATGCAATCTGCTATGGGAACTCAACTAAATCTAAGCACTGCTTATCATCCCCAAACAGATGGACAATCTGAGAGAACGATTCAAACTTTGGAGGACATGCTTAGAGCATGCGTGATAGACTTTGGTGGTAATTGGGACTCTCATCTTCCATTGATCGAGTTCTCTTACAACAATAGTTATCATACTAGCATCAATATGGCACCATTCGAAGCTCTCTACGGTCGAAAATGTCGTTCACCTGTCTGTTGGAATGAGATCGGTGAAGCTCTGCTTACTGGACCTGAGCTCATTCTGGAAACGACAGACAAAATCAAGAAAATTCGCGATAATCTTGTGACAGCTAGAAGCCGTCAAAAGAGTTATGCGGATGTGCGACGTAACCCTTTGGAATTTCAACTCGGAGACCATGTCCTACTCAAGGTGTCACCTTGGAAGGGAGTGGTGAGATTTGGAAAGAAAGGAAAACTTGCACCACGATATGTTGGACCATTTAAGATTGTTGAAAGAGTTGGAAAGGTTGCCTATCGACTAGAGCTACCTCCAGAGCTTGGAAATATTCATCCGACTTTTCACGTGTCCAATTTGCGAAAGTGTTTAGCTGACGCTAATCTTCACATTCCACTCGATGAGATTCAAGTTGATGAAACGATGCACTTTGTCGAGAAACCTATGGAGATAGTGGAAGAACAAACGGATTCGATTGGTCAAAGTTCGCTGGGAGTCCAAACGGATTCGATTGGTCAAACCTATGGGTTTGACGGGTGTTAGAAGTGCCGAAACGCGACGAAACAAAGTGCAGGGGCTAAACTGTATTTAAGTGAAAGTGGCTGGTCTGCAAGGTCCTTACGGATCGTATAGACATATGCTTACGGTCCGTAAGCAGTCCCTAGCACATCATAATTGCAGAAACATTGAATCTGGTCATTTCCACCTATTCCAATGGTTTTAATCCCTGGTTTTTCATGCTATGGGCTGGTTTGTGTGATGAACAAGTCCTCCAATCATTCCCTAACAATTGTATGGCTTAGATCTTTCCCTCTGTAGCAAGGAATGATCTTAACGGTTTTGTGAAAACTATATAAAGCCATGCTCTTCATTCAATTCTGCTCACCCTTGATCTGAATTACACTCTAAGTTGGAGCCTTTGCTTCATACCTGAGTGTTATAGATCAAGTTCTCCCTAGCAAGGACCCTTTGTAAGCTTCCTTCATTCTTTTATCGCTTTTCGAGCGTGAAAGTCAAACAGTGTTTGACTTTCTGCTTTGACCACGAGTTGGTCAACACAAAGTTCTTTTGAACTTTGCAACGTGAGCGTAATCACGATGGTTATAGTCCCTTGTGACTATACCTACTGATTACCACGTTGACTAGGCGTAGTGACGAGTCGTAGTTTCGGTCAAAATGCGCATTTAAGCGTATTTTGCAACCAAACTACTCTTGGGTATCAAAACACTTTGTTTTGATATCAAAACCTGTTTTCTAACTTAGTTAAGCATGTTTTAACATGCTTAGCTCGTCACTTTTAGTTTAGTGCTTGTTTAGAGTCGTAAGTCAAGCAGTCTAAACCACCGCTTAGACTTTCGAACTCGACCCGTTTGGTCGATCATTAGGATCCGACCAAGCATGTTTAGTGACCATAGTTGTATAGGGAATAACCTTCCGAGGTTATACCTTATGGTCACCTAGTTTAAGTAGTTGTATGATAGGTAGTTTATATGCCTTAGGTAAATGACCAAAATGCCCTTTTCATGCATAATTGGATTTTAAGCATATGTAACCTAAACATTTGTCACTTAACTGATTATGCAACATAATTAAACATGTTTAGGCATATAATACTTGTCATAGGACTAGTTAGACGTCTCGAACGCGCTTTTGCGCAAACGACGCGTTAAAGTAGCGTAAGCTACCTTAATGGGTCGTAACGGGTCGAAAGCACTTAGGTTAGGTTCCGATTTAGAATGTAGGCTTTGTTAAACCATATCACATGAGTTCCAATACTCATTCGGTTTACAAGACCTCATTCTATCCGATCTTCCGAATTAGGTGTCGATTTATTTGACTAGTGATTCGATTATTAGGTGCTGCTTGAGTTTCCTTGGTTTGATTGAGCTTGTTGAGTTCTTTAGATTGAGGATACTTTGCACTTCGATGTGAGTACATAGATCCCCTCTTTTACTGTTTTCAATTGTTTTGGGGTGATTCATATGTATTAAAACAATTTCGAGGTTTAAACGATGGTTTCAAAAATGATTTAAATGGTTTATATTAAACTAATAACGATTTCGATAATGTGAACGAACTTGTTGGTTGTAGTTACATAACGAATGACATTTATTAATTTTGGCCGAACCGACCAGTATTAGGTTATGGTACCATAGGATCTGACAAATCCCGTTATCAGACTACATCCATGCTTATGTGTGGGGGTTATGTAGGTAACGAGTGAATCTGATGATTGTTAACTTACCCTTTGGTGGTTTGTTAATGCGAGAAACGAGATAGTCGAGTCACGAAGGTTTGAATGTTATTAGCGAGACGACCATAAGTAGTTTCATAATTAAAACGAATACGATTTTGGGATGAGTTAAATGATTTGAGATGACTTAAACGAGATAAACGATTTGGTTAAATGATTGGTTTTGGGTTGTGATTAGATAATGGGACGGGTGTAGCATGATAAAAGCATGGTAGATACGCCGCTGGTACATCTTATATATAAGTGCTTTTATCATATTATATTCCGTAGCATTATTTAGTTCACTTGGGAAACTATTTTCGAAACGATGTCACACAACGAGGTTTTCGAAATGATATAAACCATACGAGTTTTATTAACGAGTTTCTTTTACGAGATGTTTTACGAATTGGTTTACTAAAACAAACGTTTTAGGGTTAAGAATCATGGCTACGAGATTTTATAAACTATAACCAATTTGATTTGAGTTGGTTAATCATGTTGCAATACACTTTTCAAAATGAGGTTTGTACTTTTGACTCTTGTAGTCTAATGAGGTACTGCAACATATAAACGAGCCATGAATCTGATACTCTTATAAAACCTGTGTGCTCGCCAGCATTTCTTGCTGACTTTGTTTTTACATATGTTTCTGGTGGTGTTGCATGATGTTGATTTCTAGGAAGCGTATTCACTTAGGATCTGGACGTGACCTTAGTGACATAAAAACAATGATAGACGATATGTAGTTTGTTTGATTGGTTTAAAGACAAAGTACATTACTTAATAATTCAATAAAACAAAACTTTTTGTATCCATAGTTGTGAAACAATAATTCTGTTACAACACTCCCCGACGTTTCCGCCACGTTTTGTTGTTTTACGTGGTCGGGGTGTGACATACATGATTTTAAAGACATTTTTGCTTCGTATGTTGACTTAGCATACCTAGTACATGATTTCAAAACATTTTCACGACATGCTTACATTGTTCAAGACATATTGGTGCGTTGAATATACAATGATACATTCATTAACATTGATCACGCCGACCGGTAGTATGTAATGGTACCATAGGATTGACAATCCCGTTCCCGCCTCCTAGGTTTGTTTGGAAGTGAACCTTAGGGAATGACAGAATCCGATGAAAGGGTCTATCCGACAGTCAACAAGGCTTGAATGTATTAACCAATAATCCTAATATATGTTTTCACAATAAAAGCAATTGTTTTATAAAACACTTTTTGATTAAACAAAACCTTTGTTTATTCAAAACACTTGTTTTATACAAGACAAGACAAGACAAGACATTTTGGTTATTTACACAAGACATTTTCTTATGGTTTAAACAAGACTTTTGTTTACCATACAAGACATTTGTGGTTTATACCATACAAGACATTTTTTTATATAACAAGACGTCGGTTTATACAAGACACTGGTTTATACAAGAAATTGGTTTACATATGACATTGGTTTATACATAACATTGGTTTATACATGACATTGGTTTATACATGACATTGGTTTATACAAGACATTGGTTTGTACAAAACATTGGTTTATGGTAAGTGATCTAGACAACAAGACGTGTGTAATATGGTAAAAGCATGGTGGATACGCTGCTAGTACTTCCTATATAGAAGTGCTTTTATCGTATTACATATCGTAGCGTTATCCAAATCACTTCAACAAAGACATGACAAGTTATTTTCATTTGGTTATTTACCTAACCATGCATCATTTCTTTTAAATCATTTGATTTTCATATGATTTCATAAAAGAAACATTTTGTTAAAAGGTTCTTGGCTACTTTTGTAATAGTTAAACATTTCTTTTAACATTCAAAGCCATGAATCATCATCACAAAACCTATGTTACTCACAGGCATATTTTTGCTGACGCTTTATTTTCACATATGTTTAAGGAGCGAATGTTTGACTTTGAGCATGCTACACATAGGGCGGACTCGGGCCTTAGTGACTTTAAAACTTGAAAGACAATTATTGTACTTTGTTTGAGTTTGTTTCCAAGACAATGTAAACAATTAATTCAATAATACAAAACTTTATGTACCATGTGTTGTGAAACAACAGTTTTGTAACGTGACTCCCTGATGTTTCCGCCGCGATTTTGTTGTTTTACGCGGTCGGGGTGTTACAACATTCCCCGGTCCATCCACAGACCTGAAATGAATGGCAATCTCAGTTAAGATTTCTCCAAAGTCAAAGTATTAAGTCAATTTACAGAAAAATCAAAATCTCACGTAGTCAAGACAGCGTCATCCATCCACATACGAATGAGATTCCTAGCTCTTTGATAGAAGTCGAGCTTAAGACAGTTCTCTCAAACGAAGAAACCTACTAGTGAGGTCACTATACCTTCACAAAAGAAAAGTTATGATTTCAAAGAAACAAAAAAAGTAATATCAGCAATGAACTTTAAATGTATATATATATATATATATATATATATATATATATATATATATATATGGAAAGGTTAACATACAAAAGCCCTTATCATACTTCACGTACGCGACAATGGTAACCGTTAGATGAGGGCTATAATCACGCATGGAGGTGATAATCACGCATGGGATCAGTTATTTGGTGATAATCACGCATGGGAGGTGATAATCACGCATGGGGAGTATAATCACGCACGTTATGATGGTGAAAAAAATAATTACGCACGTTATGTATTTGGTCGCGTAGGTTAATGTAGGTTAAGCCGTAATGTACATTATACTTTCTCTCTCTCTCTCTCTCTATATATATATATATATATATGGCCAGGATTTAGAGAAAACGGTGTAAAGTGTGAGAACGGAGAGAACTGTTATGGATCGTCAGATTAAAACAATCTATGGACTAGATGACGCGGTGGCGTTTTCGTAAATAACATAACTTTTATTGCTGTGGCGCGTTTCATTAAGGGTAAAAAAGTCTTTTGATTTCTCTACACAAAACGCCATCTCATGAAATAAAACGCCATTAAAATTACCACCTTAACCTACAATAGCACACACCATCCTAATCTTAAAAACGTCATTAGATATTAAACGTCAAACTTAATTATAATAAAATCCCGCCTAAAAAAACCGCAAAAAAACATCATATATATACAACATCTCAGACCTTCCATTAAAACACACAAAAACCCAAACGCCATATTTAATATATACCATTCGTCTTAGAAACGCCAAAAAACTCAAACATAAAAAATCCTCTAAACCAAAACGTTTATTTGAAATTCAGTTTGGTTGTCGGTAAGGTTTTACTCAATGTAATGGACAAAATCCTTAAGTGAGGATATTGTCCATTTCATTAAGTAAAATCTTATTGACTTTATCCTCAACTTCCATCCAATTTATAACGCCAAAACATACAAAAACATTATTGAGGTTTGTTGTCAATAAAGTTTAGCTGTATGGGGTGGACAACATTGTCAGACATCTTTCTTAACTGAGGATTAACAATGTTGTCCATCTCATACAGCAAAACATTATTGATTTTAGCATGATCAAAGAAGAAAGAGACTGGTGACAGCGAAGATTTGGAAGATCAATTGTTTATATATATATTTTTTAATTTTCTTTTTCAGTTGATTGTTATATAATAACAACGCCATATATAATAAAAACGCCACACAGTCAAAATGCTTGTCAAAACGCCATCATGCCATAAAACGCCCCAAAAACTACCAAACTATAATAAAATTACTTTGGACAAGTATTATAAAAAAACCCAAAATAAAAAAAATAAAAACCAAACTTGAAAAGGGTAACTACAAAACAGTAAAACTGAAGAGACGGAAAATTTATTATATTAGAATCCAAAACGCCAGACTTGAAAGATGGGACGTGTTACAGACTTTAGAGATAAAAACTTATCAAAAACAATAATTACAAATAGTAACTGAAACGACGAATACTTTATTATAATAATGCACCGCCTAACCTACGCGGCAAAAAGACATCCTATAAAATGATCCCTCTCAGCAACTTCCATTTAATAAAAAAAAAAACAAACTCCAATACTACTAAATACTACTCACTGTAAAAACGCCAAAAAATTAAAAAAATCAAAGATAGCTAATATGCTTTCTTGGATATTCAGTATTGTTCTTCGTGAAGTTTCACTGAATGGATTGTTAGGTGAGGGGAGTAAATCAGTAAGATTTTGCTGCATGAGATGGACAAATCTTGAAGAAAAAAGATACGGATGACAATCATATGTCATTTTGTGTTATTTATTCTTGAAGAAGGCTTGGATGAGGAGAAGAGATCAATGACACTGAAGAGTGGGATGATTATAAAGATGAAGATCAAGTTGAAGAACAAAGCGAAAAACCCACCCACACGCCATAGATCTATATCCCCAAACATCCACAAAAAGTCACTTCAACAGACGAGCAGGCAAAATAATCAAACCGATAGGTTTGTTAAGTTTTACATAAAACGCCATATATTTGGTGACAATTCTTGTAGTATTAAAGAAGAGAGAGACTGATGACAGTGAAGATTGTGAAGAGAGATCCGATTAGGATTTTTAATTTATTTTTTTCGCTTCTGTTTTTTCCCCTGTGGTTGTAATATAATTTTCCAATTGTAAAACGCAAAGATACCACAAACGCCAAAATGTATATAAAAATAATAGAACAATGGGCAATCTTGTCTAAAACGCCTTGAAAAACGCCATTCAGAGAGATATTCTGACCCCTTGGGGTTCCAATGGCATACAATTTGAAAAACGCCATAAACGCCAAAATGTTAATACAATGAAACCATTAAAACGCCAAATAATTATTGAATTTGGTTAACGCCAAAAAATCTTAAACCCCAAAAATAAATCAATATTGTGAAAAGCGGAACTGGAAAAACGGAAGATAAAATGACAAAAAAACCCATACGCCCTAACTATATCGCGCGCCACGTGTTGGGCCAGGATGCGTTCTCACCGTTCTCACACTTTTGGGCGTTTTCTCCTGATCCCGACACTATATATATATAGGAGAAGGATCCGTTAGGAACCACCCTTTATTGCGAGAACCGCGAGAACCAGTGTGAACACTAGCAGTAATACCTAAAAAAATCTAAAAAACACCCAAAATTTTTTTTTACTATTTTTTTTTTTGTAAAAATCGCTATATTTCGTTTACAATAAAAAAAATTCGAGTCACGGTTATCCATGCACATGTGCATTTGTATCATTTCTTTGACAAATTCCGTAATTCATTACAAATATTAGACAATTGCACTTTCATTTACACTATCACGTGTAATACACTACTTTTTACGTTAATAATATTAGAAATGCACATGTGCATCTATATGTATCAACATGAAATAAGATGTGTTGGTACACTACTTTCTCTTTCATCTATCATTCCATCCATAATACACAAACATGCACATGTGCATTTTGTCATTTCTTTGACAAATTGCGTAATTCATTACAACTATTAGGCAATTGCACATTCATTTACACTACCACGTGTAATACAATACTTTTTACATTACCAATATTAGAAATGCACATTTGCATCTATATGTATCAACATGAAATAAGGTGTTTTGGTACACTACTTTGAATACACTTTCCCTTTCATCTATCATACCATCCATAATAGACTACCATTACCTCCTACCATCCATAATACAATACCATTACCTCCTACCATCCATAATACAGTACCATTACCAATATTTTCACTTTATTACATGTATGTAAACACCATTTATACCATCCAATCAACATATTACATCATAAATTGACAACTATAACCAAACCATCAACCACTAGATATAACTAACCAAAAAACATGTATATGGGCCTACTTCTCCATTCAAAATCACAAACTTTTTGTACCAAAACACGTTATATCATGGTTATACCTAATGATGCACATGTGCATTTTGAATATTGGTAATGTAAAAAGTAGTGTATTACGAATGGTATTGTAAATTAAAGTGCAATTGTCTATTCCTGATAACGTATTACCGAATTTGTCGAAGTAATGATACATATGCACATGTGCATGGATAACTGTTACTCGATAAAAAAGTTTTTTTATGGTAACGAAATATAGCGATTTAAAAAAAATATTTAAAAAATTTTTTTTTGAGTGCTTTTTTGATTTTTTTTAGATTTTATTTTGTGTTCACATTGGTTCTCGCGGTTCTCACAATAAGGGTGGTTCTCGCATGAACCTTACCCTATATATATATATATATATATATATATATATATATAAGGCAATGCTCTACAAGAAACCCCATTTTTTTTAGAAAACTTAGCAAACTCTACTTGTGGCCTACATTTATCCACGTTGCCCATAGTCATCTCCTCTTCCTTTTTGCTTTCAAGGTTATATCAGTAATTTCCCCAACCCAAGTTATTTTCCCAATTAGATTTGACATGATCATTTAATGCCCATCAACTCATTTGTACAATCACCCACCCCCATATTTCTTTTACAATATTTCATTTTATTTTATATCTTCTTTAACAGAGAAACCATTATCATCTTCTCCTCCAAATTATCCTTTCTCCATTAATGTCCATGGAGACAAATCCACCAACCTCCGAGTTAATGTCGCCGGTCCATAGTTTCCCCAACAGGTTCCTTAGCAGTGACTTCCATACTGATGAGGAATTAAATGCTCAAGGTTTGTCTCTTTATCTAACTTAACTATCTCGAATGTATGTTTTTTTTTTGTTATTTGACAATTTTCTAATGGAATAATCCAAATATACTGCATGGCAATGTTCACCTGTTCCATTCGAAGCTTCTGTATATACATACATGCCTGTTGATGGTTCTCGATCATCTGAAGACCCTGTTAGATCACCGGATGTTCTGATCTCCAACAAGTTCATGAACAGCGCTTTCCATTCTGACGAGGTTATGGATAATGATCAAGGTTTGTTTTTCTATACACTCGTTTTGATTTTTCTTCCCCAGATATGGCATAGTTCAAACATATTGCATAATGTTCACATGTAGCATACCAAGATTCTGGCTACGCTAACATGCCGGGTGCTGGTTCTGGATCATCTCAGGGCCCTTATGTGTTTGCTGAATTATCTCGCGGCCTTTTAGACGGTTGTTTATTTTCCATGGGAGCACACTTTATACTCATATACCAGAGTTCTAACCTTTTGTCTAGCCATATACCAGATTCCTAACATTTTCGTTTTCTGATGCAGGGCCAGCGCATCCATACTTCGTTTTTGATACCCCTCAGGGAACCCGTTACTGGATTCCTACCATCGCTGATAAGTTCATACCAGTGTGTGGGAAATCTTATCCAACATTTGAGGCTGTTATTTCCATGTATGAACTTTATGCGTTTGAAGCTGGTTTTTCTGTTAAAAAAGGCCAAACTAAAGTCTGGAATGGAATTCCCACACACAAGTATCTTCGATGCTCAAAATACGGGAAACCACAACCCAAGAGGACTTTTGACACACTAGATGAATCTTCTGTAAAGTCTAGGAGAACCAACTTCACATGGTGTGACTGTAAGGCAAGCATTCTAGTCTCAATCTCTAATGATACATACACAATTATGAGTTTCAATGATATTCATAATCATGAACTTGTTGAGAATTACAACCGTGATCTTAGCAAGATATCACGGAAGCTGTCATTCTCCACCAAACAATTTATTCACAATATGAATCTAAACCGTATCGGACCCATGAGAGCTTATAGATGTCTTGTAGCTTTAAAAGGGGGGCATCACAATGTCAATGGGACTCCGGTGGATTTTAAAAATTTTAGCCACCAGTTGCGAATTTTTATTGGTGAACGCGACGCACAAGTTTTCCTTGAACGCTTGCGTGAGCGCTTTGACAACCTACCCAACTTCTATTTTGATTACACTGTATCAAATGGAAAGTTGTCTTCTGTATTCTGGGCTGATGAGATTTCAAAGCTAAACTACAAAGCTTTTGGCGATGTCCTCGCCTTTGACGCGACTTACAGCACTAACAGGTTAATTCCCCGTTTAACATGTGTTAGGCCTGATATCCAAATATCCAAACCAAACCAAAAAAGTGTTACATTTTCTTAACCTCAAATCCATTTTTATTAATAGGTACAAGATGGTTTTTGTGCCATTCACGGGCGTGGATCATCATTTCCAATGTGTTACATTTGGTGCGGGTTTGATATCAACTGAGTCCATTGAATCTTATGTGTGGTTGCTTAAGGCTTTCTTGAAGGCACACGGTACTCAACCAACTCTCGTGCTGAGTGATCAAGACCCATCCATGCTTCAAGCTGTTCCTATGGTCTTTACCGAATCACGCCACCGTCTATGCATGTGGCATATAATGAAAAAACTACCCTCCAAGGTTAGGTTAAATTGTTAGCCTTTAACATGTGTTATTCAACATCACAGACTTATATGTGTTTTTAAACTGTTTAATCTAACATGTGTTAGTAACTCTTTAATCTACCAGATCTCTGCGGACCTTCTTGACAACACTGATGTTCGGTCCTGCATTCACCGGTTGGTTTGGAATGTTTATATCAA
This sequence comes from Helianthus tuberosus, assembly GCA_030545235.1. Classification (NCBI taxonomy): domain Eukaryota; kingdom Viridiplantae; phylum Streptophyta; class Magnoliopsida; order Asterales; family Asteraceae; genus Helianthus; species Helianthus tuberosus. The sequence goes on along the minus strand of CM060429.1, from coordinate 57,330,752 downwards.
ACCAGAAACGTTTGAGTCCCGCTGGAATGACCTCCTAGAAACATTTGGCCTACAAGACCACACTTGGTTGAACGACATGTACAATATCAAACATCTTTGGGTACCAGCCTACTTCAGGGAACTGCCAATGTGTTGCTTGATGAAGACCACTTCACGCTGCGAAAGCTCTAACGCTGCCTTCAAGGTCAACTCAACAAGCGCAAACACCCTTGTACAATTTATGATGTGCTTTGAAAATAGGGTAGATAGCCAACGCTATCGGCATCGTGTATCCGAGTACAAAACCTCATCCACGGTGTTCAAGGGCACTACTGAATTAGCGATAGAGCAGCACGCGTTCGCCATTTACACAAACGCTGTTTTCGCGCAAGTTCAAAAGGAGATAATTAAAGGGAAGTTTTTATGCTACATCACAAACCAAACCGATTCCAGCAATACCACTCTTTTGCTAGACGTCACTCATTTGGACAAAAGGAACAACATCACAAACGTCTATCAGGTAACACATGTTAGGCAACTTCATTATTACCACTCCACTAACATATGTTAGATCTAAAGCCTTTTTATATGCTCCTTCTGTTCCTAACAGGTTACATATAACACTGTAGACCACTCCGCCAGTTGCTCATGCAGGAATTTCACACGTATCGGATATCTGTGTCGCCATGTCTTTTGCGTATATCGATTGAAAAATGTTGCAAAGATACCACCCCAATACATAAACGATAGGTGGCGCCGAGATGCCCTCCCAAAAGAGGTTTTTTCACTTTCCAGCCGATACGGCGTCAACCCACACGCACCGTCCGTTATGCGTAATGAAATCCTCGACCTCGTTACTGAATGCGTTGATGTGGCCAGAACCGACGAGGATTCGTTGTCAAAATTGGTTGCCCAACTCCGGGATTTCAAGATCAATGTGCTTTCCAAGCAACCATTGGGTACAATCCAAAATGAAACAAACGAGTGTGAAATGGAAGAAATAGTTGGGCAACCAATCAACATTCCAGTCGAAGTTGCTAATCCAGATGTTGTACGCAATAAGAGATGTGGTACACATACTCGCATTTCCGGACCCGGTGAGAAGGCAAAGACAAAACCACCTAAACGTCCAAAGCAGCTTCGGTTATGCAAGCGTTGTGGTCTTTATGTCGACGACCACGACTCACGCAACTACGTTAAGGTGGCCGCAATGAAAGCAGCAAAGGCAGCTGCTGAACAACAAAGGCAGACCACCCCTGGTGCCTCCCCCTCTGATTAAAATCTTTCTTTTCGTTTACTAGTACTATGTAATGGGAGACTCTCTTCATTTTGGCCTTCTTACACACATGTAACAGTCTTTTAACATCATCCTCCCCTTTTCTGTTACGTGTGTAAGAAGGTGGAACTATTTTTATCCCATTTATCATATCCAGTCTTGTAAAAACTTTATGGCCTTCGGCAGTTTGTGTTTTGTAGGCCAACTTTTGTGGACCTCTGTTTGCTCTTAACAGGCTTATCTTATTATTATATGCATGGATAATTGTGGTTTTTGTTTATATTTTACAACAGCATCAAAACAGATGCTTAACACATGTTAGCCCTGTACCTGGGGTTTTTTTAACTGTAAAGGATCAACACAAAAGGTTTTAACCACACCAATAACATATATATTAAGACACATCAGGTTATAGAATTAAACTTCACAACTAGCCAACTTAACCACACATTCTACTACTAGGTTACAACCGAACCTAAAACAATGGATCGACTACCGAGCTGTGACATCAACCCATTCCCAAAAAAAATATTAAAAATAAAAGAACAAGAAAACGACGTTAGTATGTGGCCTACAAACATAGGGTCAAAAGGTTATCCCAACTTTAACCACTTACCACATCCTAACTACCCCTTCTTATCCTCCATCTCTATGAAGCTTTTCATCATGGTGTGGAAACATCCTCATCATGAAAGTACAGAGGAGAGGGGCTGCGCTCACTCTCCCATGGGTCATGGTAACCCCAGGACTGGATTGTTTCGGGTGAGTATGGACACAACGGGCAACCACATAATTCATGGTCTGGATCCGTCAGCAACCTAACCAACTCATCTGGTAGCCCCTTCAAAATTTCAGCTTCTGGTAAAACGTGTTCCGTACGGCGTGACGCTTCTTGTGAAACACCAGCTACATCAGCTACATTGTTTGCTCCGCTCTCTGAATCATCGTCACCAGAAGCTCCTCCAGTTTTCACGTCTTCGGGCTTCTTGTGAAACACTTTTCTTTCGTAGCACACCCCATACCGACCCTCACATGCTTCCTTCCTCTTTTGATTCAGCTTCTCCATGCCTGGTGGTGTAGACGTGACCTTATTTTTATAAGTGTCCATCACATTTGCATACTTTGGAACCACTAAAACTTTTTGGTTTACTGAAGTAGTGAAGTATTACAGAATATGACTTGGTTCTTCATTACACTACTTATAGAGGTATATCAATGATACATTTAATATAGTTGTTGTGACTTGACTTTGATGTGACCATATGGGGCAAAATAGCAATGGTTCCTTTTCCAATAAAGTTGTTTTCTAGCCACCAACCCCTATGTTAGTAGACTTCTGCCACCAACTTTCCCCAACTTCCAAGAATCCTACTACATTTTGAGAATAGTGGCCCCTTGAAAACAGGAAGCAGCATTTTTACATTTCCTTAAATGTTACACCTACCAATATATAATTGAAAACAGCCTCATTAAAACATTATCAACTACATCAATAACATTCTAACACATGCAAGAATACATCAATATTCTTCAGAGTATAAAATAACCAAGTTAATAGACATCAGTTTTAGTTAGACAAAATTCGCATAGACAGTCTATCGCCAAAAGACCTGGTACATGCCACACCCACAAAACACCTATCCCACAATAAGTTTAAAGCAACATCCCAAAAGCAAAGTACATGACACACCCAAAACAAAGCTGGCACATTTAACGCTACACCTATCATACAGTAAATACCATTCACCCCCTAACACACGTTACTCTAACCGGCAATCCTGCTGGATTTTAGGCAGCAGCACATTCACCTCCGAACATAAGATGTGCGCAGCATACCTCTTTCTCAACTTCCGCACCTCCGCCATCTTCTTCGCCCCACTCATGCTGAACCCACAGTTAAAACTTTTGTTTTTCCCCATGTAGCACTCCATGTGACGCATTAAGAAGACCCCACAATCAGTTTTGTTTGCTGTGGTCGCCCAACTAACCGGCATACGCTGGATGTTGCAATAGTCAATGTCATCGGCTCGCGGATTCCCAACCTCCCGAAGGTATTGCACAAACATATCTTTCTGCATATACATATATAAGCCATGCTCAATATAAAAAACACATCTTGAATACAATCACACTTACGTTACAACATGGGTCATTTTAATAACTTACAAACTTATACGGTGTGTCCTTGTGGAGGTAGTATACACTATCTTCTATCGGCTGCCCTTGTCTGGCGTTGTCATTATCAACAACATAAATTCCGGGGTCCCGTAACTCAAACTCTAGCAAGTAAAAATGTTTGTGCTCCAAGATCGGGAAGAAAACAATGTCGTGCTTTCTAAAATCAGGATCTTTTTCAGCGCTGTTAACCCCACCTTTTATTCCAACCCGGAACTTGTGCATTCGCGCCTCGACTCCACCTTTCTCAGTTGTTAACATCCACGAAAACTTTCACAAAAGAGAAATTAATAAGGATAAGCACTCGGCACACCGTAACTACTTTTCCACAGAAAACATCAATCTACACAAATAATGTCTATATTCAAATCACTCACCACAACTTTAGTACCAAAGAATTGCCTACTGTAAGCCTCCCTTGATTTCCGTTTCTCTTGGAAGTTTAGCACCTCCGCCCAACAGTCGATAATACCATCCGATACCTCATTGCCAGCGTTTAAACTCTTGAACATAGCCCGAGACGCTTCTACATGGGAAAGGCTTCGAAACAGCAACTCCCTGGTTTCATACGTACAGAAAAAAAATTAACTTCCATACCTTAACACATGTTAATGTAATTTAACTCATTTTTTAACAGTCTCCCCCTACTTACACAACCATGTGTATCGGGCTATCTACATCATCAACTGACGACGTATCCTGTTCCTTCCTGCGGCAAAAATAAAAAAATTACCAATTAAGTAGATCCATTGGGTTCAGGCCTTACACCCCTATTATACAACAATAAACCCCATGGTAGTTCTACTTACATGTTTGCCTCCATTGCCCGCTTCCTACGAGAATGCCCATTTAGGAAGTGCGTTGGGGATTCATCAGCGTATATGTAATCCCACAGATTTGCCTCCTTCTTAGTGATTGGTTGACCCATGTCAACAGACCTTATATAGTAAGGTGATCTATTTGGTTCCGCTGCCACTTTCTCTCTAAAAGGCAGCTTCCTTTTTTGGGCCCCCAATTCAGCTAACATACGTACACGGTTTGCTAGCGGTAAATTGTCCTCCACCTCATTCGCATCACCACCCAATAATTCCACCCCAGCTTGCTCCTTGTGGATAGCAATTGCGGGGTCATATGAGCTCACCGGTTCTACCATTATAACCATACTCAAGTTTGGGGTGGCTCCACATCGCCTAAACACGTATTAAAAAAAACAATTCAGGTTACTTTGTAACCAATTTTTACACTTTCAGAGTAAACAAAAATAGTCAAGCTTACCGGAACATTCGGGCGCTGTTTCTGTCCCAGCCATGTCATCCACCTTTGAACTTTTGCAACCTACATGTTCGATGCAAATAAGTATATTGAAATGACTCAACTAAACCAGCAATCCTAATCATTTTTTTGGTGAGTGTACCAGTTTGCTGGGACTCGTCAAATTCACCACCAATTTGTGTCATTCCAAGACTCCAATTAGGCCCATCGAAACCACGTTCATCAATCGACGCATCGCCCCCGTCCACTGTTCTTACGATTAACACACGTTAACCCCACTAAATGTACCTAATAGCTAACACATGTTATAGCATAAAAACCTTTTACCGTTAAAATCCGGATGCCCCCTCCTCTACCACCGCTTTGCCTTTACCATCCATAACCACCTCCTCAAATTCACCGAAAGTATCTCCTTTCACAGAGCCAACCACCACGCCAACACACTCTTCATTAGGTACGAAGGTTGAATGGAGTACGTCATGCTCAGTCTTACTATATGAACCTGCATAAAACATTCTTATCACATCTCATGCATAGGTTACTATTTTGAACCTGCCTAAACATTTAACCCTTACAATCACGGTGACTCTTATCTACATCCGCCCTGCCTTTGCAGTCCGAAACCACCTGTTCATCCTTGTCGCTAACATCACCTTCCAAGGGTCCAAATACGACTCCACCACATTCTAACGTACTTGCATCAGTTGCATCCACCACTTCATGCTCAGTCTTACTATTTGATGCTGCATAAACATTCTCGAAAAAAATAGAAATGTCTTAACGTGGTGCGTCTAGAGTTTTGTCGACCCCTACAAATAAGATGCTTTCTGAAGATTACCTTCATTGTCATTCCTTTCAACCTCATCAGTAAGCTTAACACCCATCCCATCACTTGTGTCTACCTGATCAGTAATCTTATCCTCTTTGTCAGCAGTCGCGTCTAAATCGGGGATCTGCTGATCATCGACCTTCTCATCCACATTTTTTTTTCAGGTGGAAGTTCATGTCCTGCTGCCTCCACACTATATGCATCTTGACCAACAAACCGCATGCCTGAGCCACCGTCAACTGTCAAAGCAAGATTACACATGTTAAAACAGAATTAAACAATAAAGCACATTATAAAAAACTAACAATCTGAAATTGTACGAAGAACTACCAGGTACACCCTGGGCCGCTGCTGCTTTTAAACGCAGTATCGCACGCATTAAACCGAACGGCTTGTGGACTTGTTCAACATCACTTTTATCCTCGCTCCATTGTCCTTCAATATGTTCCGCCCCACCCATACTACAGTCACCCCCAGTTGAAATACCAGGCTCATGAACACTCTTATCACCGTGTTGCTTCTCAGTCTCGTTGCACCCTATAACATCACATTAATATTAAATGGGTTCAGACACTTACGCATATTATAGGGACATAAACTTTGTCCCTGTACAAACAACGCATCACCATCAATGTGTACTTATGTTTTCTTCCTAGGTTGCCACCTATACACTTAGCGGCAAACGTACAATGTATCTGGTAACACATGTAACACTTTACCTGTTTCTTTACCCCCATCCGTGCTTGGCCCATCAAACATCCTATTTGTCTTACGCCTTCTTGGGGTCACACAGCCTACTTCTGGCTCAGGAGCATCCTTTAACTTTTTCAGTCGAGGAGATCTCCTCACCCGCAACGACTTCCCAACATCTTGCAGCATCTCCGCACACTCTTTGCCATCATGTGGTATGCTTGCTTGGCCCGCAACATCAGCTGCAACGACAACAGATGTTAAACAATACATTTCAGTCCCCTACGAATATTACAGGGACATAACATATGTTAGAAAATACATTTCAACTACAACAGATGTTAAACAACACATTAACATGTGTTACACCATACATTTCAGTCCCGTATAAACATTACAGGGACATAAACTTTCTCGAGCACTAATCAACGCGTCACCATCAATGTGTACTTATGTTTTCTTCCTAGGCTGCCATCTATACACTTAACTATAAACGTACACTAAAAATGGTAACACATGTAACACTTTACCTGTTTCGTTACCACCAACCGTGTTTGGCCCATCACACTTTATATTTTTCTTGCGCCTTTTTGGGGTCACACAACTTTCTTCTTTCTCAGGAACATCCTTTAACATCTCCAGTCGAGCAGATCGCCTCACCTGTAACGACTTCCCACAATCTTCCATCGTTTTAGCAAACTCTTTTCCATCAACAGCTACGCTTGATTGCCCCGCAACATCACCTGCAACCACAACAGATGTTAATCAATAAGATCGGTAACACATTAACATGTGTTACAGTGTACAAGTCAGAAAGATAATAATCACACCTTCTATGCCATCAAAGTCTATGGCTGAAGATCCTACTTCTTTCAATCTCCTTTTACTGATCCTTTTGTTAAGCCGATTAAGTGACTTCCTGTACAAACTAGCTATTGGCGAACCATCCGAGAAATCGTCAACCACGCCATCCCCTACGAAAACGTTGCACATCAATAAATACGTGCCACATTAATCAAGTCAAATTTTTACAAACAATAACAGTGACTAACCAGCGTTCTGTCCCTCGTCAACGTGAATACTTTCATCTTTTTTCAAATCTTCCAACACCTCATTGATACAGTGCGACGATAAATCTACCGCTTGATCATGATCTGTACTTGCATACGCTCTCTGTTCAAATAACCTTTCATACATTGCCTTCAACGTCTGTACTTCTTCGTCATCAGGGCTCTCCACACACATAGATTCCAACATACCCTCTATTTTGATTTTGTTCTTGTTTGTCACATTAATTAGCTATCGTACCATCAACAGCCTCTCCTGTTTCAAAAGGTTAAAGCAACAGTTTCATACAAAAATTATATACTAATTGTAAAAAACACATGTTAGTGTATATAACTATACCTCCTTACTTGCCCAGTGTTCCACGTTATAGTTACTTGGAAGTGTTAACCCTTTAAACCCTCCCAGACCAAACCCACCAGCAAGTATTTCCAGCCTTTCTCTCTCTCGCAATCTCTTCAAGTTCCAGAAAGCCAAAGGACACACCGCCTTGTCAACCTTCATCCCTGTGCACTCAATGCTATCAACGTACAACAGCTACAAGTAACACCGATCAGTTCAGTGTGAAAAACAAGCAAGTATATTTAACACATGTTAATTCAGGACGTCAAAAAAAATTTCACTTACTATCAGAATCGAAAGAGGCCCAACAAAGATGCTTTGTGGGTCAAGCCGATCCCAGGTATCTTTGCAAGTTTTCAACTTCTCTACCACCAGCTCACACCAGTCTAACTTTGCAAAATCCATTTCGTCATCTAGATACTCTAAGATTTCTTCCCGTAAACAACTTTGTTTATGACAGTCAACGAGCACTGCCATAAAACACATTACAAAATCCATGCGGAAATCAAAACTGTCTTCGCCGTCGGACTCATCTATCATTTTCACCATCTTGGTTGGTGGTACCATTACACCCGGGTATCTCGCCCTCCAATCCGCAATGGCATCAACCAAGATAGGCAGCTTATCAATCGAACTAAACTTTTTCCCACCGGTCGGGATCCCAAGTAACTGATGTATCACTTTCCTGTTTACCTTGATATTACCAGCAGGTGTACATATCACCATCTTATCGGGATTAAAATTGTCGACAACAAAATAACCTAACTTAGCTGGTAACCCATCAACGCTGAAAGTAAGTAAACGACCAAAGCCCATTCCCCTGACTGCCTCATGTTGTTGGTCTGTCAAAGCTCGTACACACTTATAAAATTGCAGTGGTGCGGATCGCGTCCTTATTCCCAGAAATTCATCCTTCTTTGCTCGCTTACGGGCTTTGGGAACTTTTGCTTGTTCGTTAACAACTTCTTTTTGCTTCCGTTTTTGAACTTTCACACTCTCCTCTGAAACTTTCTTTGTCCCTGACCGTAAGGTTCTCCCGCTTGATGTAGCTGTTACATATGCCCTATGTACTGGTATAACGTTTTATACAAAACAAAAACAACCATAAAATAATTAGTCGACTTTATAACTCTTTATGTCAAATCTTTCTAACACAAACGGTAACATTACAGTTATAAGATCAAACATCCAACAATTAATCATTTGAACATAAAACAAATGAAAGTAAATAAAAAATAACTAACCACGGGTTCTTTGCCTTCCTTTGCCAGAATTATCATCCGCAATGTTTTTTTTCTCTGCCAATTAACACATGTTAGGCAATGAACTGTAATCAGACCATTAATCCTTTGGCAGAAAAACAAATCAAACCCAATGATCTTTGGTCTGTCCATTAATTGTTTAACACATGTTAGGCAAACTTCGGAAATTACCTAACCACGTTATAGAAGTTCACATTCATACACTAACAAAATGTGGCACATTTTTCAAACACCTAATCTAATAATCTTAACTGATTGTACCATTAATCCAATAACCTTAACATAATTTTCAAACTGTTAGGCAAACTTCAAACTCCCACTAATTATTTGGCAGTCAAACAAATCAAAGGCAATGATCTTTGGTCCGTCCATTAATTATTTAACACATGTTATGCAAACCTCTAAAATTAACTACCCAAAAATTAATGTACTTCCACAGCCAGAACTATACAAGGCAACGTTTTTTTTCATAACCATTTAACACATGTTATACCAGTTCACATTGATACGCAATTTCCAACTATTGTAACCAAAAGGCACTTACCATTGATACTATTATGACATTTTTTCCCTACCATTTAACACATGTTATACAAGTTCACATTGATACGCAATTACTAACTATTGTAACCAAAGGTACTTACCATTTAACCGTCGTTTCCCAGTGGATGTTGACCCAGTGTCAGTATCTTCATACACTGCAAATGCAGCCAAACAAAAGTATGTTATGAACAGAGCCTAATTTAACACACTATACATCACCTAAAACTACGTTCACGGTTTATACGCACATCAATACTAACCTAAAGCCCTCTAGGTCGGACCGAAGCGAGATTGTTGCTTGGGAGGAACTTGCTTGGAATCATCGGATATAATAAGAACACTACGGCTGGCAGACCTTTCCCGCCCTAATTTAGGTCTCCTAGTGCAATAGATAGAAAACAAAACAAAATCAGTTGACATTTTTGAAGGGGAATTCGATAGAACAAAACCCCCTTTTACAGGCCAGATTACAAGAACTAACCTTTTGCTTGAACTCTTGATCTTCCGTAATCGTTTCATTTTGAGCGAGGACGACAAATTACGAACGATTTCCTCATTCTCCCGGATCCACACTATCGGCTTCTGTCTTAGGTTTAGAAGGCACCGATCGATGTTGTCTTGGCGATGGGGAAATATGAACAGTCTATCAGATGGGGGAAATATGAACAAAACTTCATATGAACAGTCTAGTGGGAAAGATAAAGATGAAAATATTTTTGAATTGGTTTGCAGTTTTGATTTGACTGCTACTGCATGGCAGGGATTTGTTTTTCCAAGGTTCTATTGCACTACCGAAAATACCCTTCAGTGCTTTTCATGTGTGTTATAATATTTCTTTTAATTATAATTCTTTCCAAAATGATGAGAACCATTGATCAACTTGGATGAAACATAATCAATGGATGACAATGAGTTTGCAAAGTTTTCTAAAAAAGATAGAGTTTCCTATATAGCCAAGCCCTATATATATATATATATATATATATATATATATATATATATATATATATATATATATATCTACATAAATCAGCGTGATCAGCGGATACATGAATTGCTTGAAATAAAATACCAATCATAAATTCAAATTAACACCAAGAAAAAAGAAAAACTTGGCATCTGGTATATTAAAACACATGTTTGATATATTTTATCCTATTGTTAAAATAGGGTTATCTAAGAAGCAATCAAATCAAAAAAGATGAAAGTATCACTATAAACCGTAAATAACTAGTTTAATACCCGTCCGTTGGACGGGTTACGCTAACGTAATAAACAAAGATAATGTATATTAATGGTGTTTCGGTTTGCTTCTCCTTTTCCTCTTTTCCATCTCATATTTGAAAAATTACAACCATCTAACTTTTCCTTTTCTTCATTTCAAACCACTAAAACTCATTCTCAAAACACATTATCCAAACACATTACCCCACGACGAAACATTTAAATATCACAATGAAACATTTAAATATCTCCAATACGGATTAAAACTGATTTTTATTACAATTAATTGTGTCAATTAGTTGTTGACCTTTAACTTCTGATGTGCAATCAACTTTTCAGTGTTTCAAGAGTAATATGAGAAGATTTAATTACTGAGACCACATGGTGTGGGCGTGGAATAGTGGCGTAGTGTCCCTTTTAACCGAGAACACCACCTCTTGTGGTGGTGTGGTAGTGAGGGCGGGGAGTTTTCCAGCGGCGTATGGTGTATTTGGGTTGTGAGGTGGAGGCTCTTGATTGGTGGGTGGATATCGGATGTGTTTTAATTGGTTGATGTTTATTATTAGCTTTTTTTTATAAAAACGCCACTAAACACGCCGCTCCCACTCCTCTCTTTTTTGCACCACGCCACTTTTTTCTGACGTGTGCTGACGTGGAAGCCACATGTCGAATAACGCCACTCTTTCATGCCCCCTCCGTATAGTCTAAGAAAAGTAGAGTTGGTGTGAATACACCTAGCACTCATGACCCATTCATCAAGAAAGGGGTTGATTTAGGTAATTTTTGTTTGTCAAAAGAATATAAGAGTTAACTTGGGTCACTTCAATTATACAATTGGTAAAAGCGGGTCACTCCTATAAAACTTGCTAATTTAGAATGGGCCCAAATCGGAGAGCACCACCGAACCACCACTAATGTATGCTGCCACTATTTACCGGTCATCCTTGACACAACCACCACCATCTCCTATCACTTTCGCCACCACTTGCACAAAAACAAATGTAGTGGATGAACCCAATTTTTGCTTCTTAGTTTTCTAAAGTGTGTCTCCTTTTAACCCAAACCAAGTTGAACCTTTTTAAAACCACACATTTTCACCCAATCTAGGCATCCAGGCCACCGGTTTTGTGATGTTATATGTGAATTACAAAAGGATAATATGAATAGAAAGCACCTACACAGTCCTATATACTATTATACTATTAAAGTCCATCAGAAAAGAAACATATAGATTTAGCAAGTTTTTTGCTCAACCCATATATTCAAATAGATTTGTATCTTCAAATTGTGAAGATTGAGAATTAAGTAATGAATCAAAAGCAAAGGAATCTATTTACTTCCTCGATTAGGACTCCTTAAAGTAGGAGACTGAGCATGAAAATAAAATAAAAATGCATATTGATCATCTATAACCATTATTAACCAATAAATTTATAATAAAATTTATTACTTCCTGTATGTTTTCTACCTATAAAATTTATTACTTCAAAGCAATATCCAAGGACCTTTCCAGTGGCCTGGTATTTTCTTTGTATTCTAAACAAAAACAATGTTTAATATCAAAGTACACCTAATTAGGAGAAACTGACTGACCACACTATAAATAAAGACAAAGCAACATCCAAGGATAAGATCAACATGCCTAAGATGAGCCTCATAGACCAAAAACACATTTCCCAGATGACTAAATAAAAAATAAAGTGAAAATATATTACTATTTATTCTTAAAGAAAAATAAAGAGTAAATTACGTTTTTGGCCCCTGTGGTTATATCAGTTTTACTATATTGGCCCAAAATAAGATTTTTTAACAGATTTGCCCCCATGGTCCCTATAACTAACCGTTTTGGCCCCTAAATCTAACCAACCCCTAACTCAGGTTAGTTAGTTGTCACATGGGTTGCACATGCAAGGGTAATATGGTAATTTCACCTCCCCCTTTTAATGATTTTGTAGAAAAATCCCAGATCTTCAACCAAACATCATCATCTTCATCTCTTTCCTTCCCCTCCACTTTCTCAAAACCCTAACCCCAACTTCCCATTTTTTTCTACAACACTCACACCAGAGAGAGAGAGAGAGAGAGATATGAAACTAGTGGATTTCACAGCTTGTATAATCAATTGCCAATCCCTAAATGGGAGCCGCTGAAAGCCGCCAAGATTTAGAACTATCCGACACTGAATCAGAAGAAGAACAACCCCATTACGAATCAGAAGAAGATGAAGATTACGAAGACGTTAAAGACCATCACTCACCCATCAAAACCCCACCCAAAACCCCATCATCTGTTGACGAAATTGAAGCTAGATTAAAAGCCCTAAAACTCAAATACCAATACAAGAATCAAACTTTAAAGAATGCGGTTAAACTCTACGTTTATTCCGGTGCAAATACTGCTAATTCGAAATGGGTTGTTGTTGATAAGCTCTGTTCGTTTTCAGCATCCGGTTCTTGTCCGATTCCAACATCAGCGGTTTGGAGATGAAACAGCGGTTTGAAGATGTTCTTGAAGGCTATTCTTTTTCAGCATCGGGTTCTTGTCCGATTCCAACATCAGAAACATTTTTACTTTCCGATTCTACAACCCACCAAAACAGGGAAGTTGCTCTTATCTTAATCACTGATGCGAATCTGAATGTGCAATGATTCGAATCAGATTTGGGGATGTATGGTGGTGGTTTAAAGAATCTGAATCACCCAGATTTGTTAATGTTTGATTCGAATCAGATTTGGTGGGTTTCATTCGAACACAAACACTGATCTGTTAATGTTTGATGCTGGAATTGAATGCTTGAGTTGAGGTTTCATTCGAACTGTTGATTTGTTCTTGTTCTTGAATTTGGGTTTTGGTTAGGGGATGATGATGATTGTTGAAGGTGGTCATGTCCTTGAAGATCCGGGTTTGAAGTGTTCTTGAAGATGATGATTGTTCTTGAAGATTAGGGTTTGAAGATGATGATGTGCTGATGATGTGTTCTTGTTCTTGAATTTAGGTTTTGTTTTTTTTATTTGTTCAAGTTCATGAAATTACAAAAATACCCTTGCATGTGCAACCCATGTGACAAATAACTAACCTGAGTTAGGGGTTGGTTAGATTTAGGGGCCAAAACGGTTAGTTATAGGGACCATGGGGGCAAATCTGTTAAAAAATCTTATTTTGGGCCAATATAGTAAAACTGATATAACCACAGGGGCCAAAAACGTAATTTACTCAAAAATAAAAGATACAACCAATATAAGATTCTGCAACAATCCCACTTTTGACAAGAAATCTTCCAAATGTTTAATGACACGTTTAGCCGGTACGTGTAAAATCCTAAGCTAGCTCATAAGCGTTTTGAATATCCGGAACCCGGACACTTCTTGCCGAGTATCGATCCTACAAGCAACACAAGTCCAACATCCAAACATCACGCAAAACCAACCTAAGTCAAAATTATAAAAGATCGAATGGACAAAAGGTGTTAACAGGCCGGCGGCAACCGGCCAAACATGACCCAACCTGTTCTGACCAGTAAAAGATCACCCAATTTGAGACGAATCCATTGCAACCCATTATCTAACCTGCGCAAATGTTGTTGATGGTTGTGTGCCTATCCAGCAGCTGCATGTCCTAAATTAGAGAGAAGCCCTTTGTCCAAATCACTATGAGGTTCTTCTCTACTCATTTTTTTTCATAATTTAGTGTTACCTGCAACCACGATTGAAGAGAAAACCAAGTAACACGACACTATAATATGCATGGTGGGTTTTCAAGAGCATGCATTTGTATTAAATCATATATTTATGAAGAATATTTTGAGCCACAAGCAATATGTCAGCATATAATTATTATAAATTAATATGATAATTGTTTCTTATACTACACTAATGCGAATGAGTGAATGACAACTCTGAGGAACTTGATGGCCTTGCTTAAGAAAACATTGATCCAACTCGTAAAGTACAAGTAAAGATAAACACAAGTCCAAAATACTAATGTATATGAGTTACCAAGTGCAAGGGCTAAATTGAATTAACCATCGGAGACCTTCCATTTTCAGCTAATATTCTTTGGTTCTTGGGTTACGAATGTCAAATAGGATATCATCAGAATTATACCCGGACGAAGCATTTTCATAAAGATCAGATTGTCGTAGTTAATAGTGGAAAACAATTGGTCCAGATCAGGTTAATAAATTTAAAGTAGAACTTTATATTTGTGAAATAAAAATGATTTTAAAGTTTGGTAACGGAGCTTAACCTGAAGAAGTTGGTGCCCGAGCAGTTGTCTTTACAGTTTGAACCTGCAACAAAAAAACCATGGTTAGTTTCCAAAATAGTGACCATCAAATTTTGGGATTTACGACAAATTAATGTTGAAGATGTGTAAATATATTAATTGATAAAGGAAAGTGTAAAAGGGTAATTATAAACGTACCACAAGACTTCCGTTTTCTAAACTTGTAGGGTATCTTAAGGTCCAAAAATCCCGCGCAGGAGCAAGTGTTGTTGGAGCAAAAATCTAAAATACACGATTACAAAAAATGAGTGTATGTAATTATTTATTTATATCAATATTTATATTTATATTTACCTGTCTATATACAAGTTCAATTGTTCCACCATTTCTAGCAGGAAACATTGTAAAAACTTCAAGGTTCCAGCAATCGCGGTGCCAAGAAGGGCGATCTTTAAGAATCTCTAAAATCTAAAATCATGGAAATCAAATATAGTAAACAAAAACAATGTCGAACATATTTTTTATCCTTGTTAAAACTAAGACATTATATTATTTATTACCTTTGTCGGCTCCAAACTTACAAGACCGCAGGCTCTAGCAGCTACTCCACTACAACTCTGTGAAATCGTAAAGATCCCAATCGAATCCGGACCAAGCTACAAAAAACAATTGATTTTGATGATTAGTTATAGCACTTTAATCAAGTTCGCTATCAATTAATCAAAAAGACTATTTTTACAAACTGTTTTAGACTTTTTAATCAAGATTATTGCAGATTAGACAGCCAGTTAGCTTTTTTCATTCAAGATTACTACTGTATGACTCGGACAACCCTCTTGAGTTGTGAGAATTTAGAGAACTCCGACTTCCTCAGCTGTAAAAAAAACCCGAGCGCCGTTTTCAGCCTTTTTACGCTGCTGTAAAAAGTTGCTCACATAAGCATTTCCACCCACTGTCGGCCCAAGCAAAAACCATAAAATAAGACCTGGAGCTATGTAATCTGAACAATCAGTAATGAAGCAAAAGCCCTCAAAGTAAATAGTCATGATTCAAACCATCACTACATATTAGATATCAAAAAGTAGAATTTTTATGACAGGTTAACTGCAATTTGTTCAAATTTATTAGTTTTCAGTAATAACTTCCCTACCTTAGTCTTGACTTATAAGACTTCTAAATTAGCTCATTAAAAAGGTGTACCTTATTCCTTTATGAAGCTAATTGCTTTTCCTTCACAAGGTGACACCATTGATAACGACTTCAAGTGCATCAAGTGCTTTTGGGCTTCGGAAGAGGAAGGCGACACAATCTGAATTTTGGTATGGCCTTGATCTTCTTGTTCAAGCAGTTTCTTGTACAAAGAAAGTAACAAATTAACATAAAAATTAAGCACATGCATTTCATCGAACACCTTGTAAGCATCACCAAAACAATCAAATCACATGCAAGATTTAATTCATGAAGGATATAAAAATATTCAATTGCTGAAGAAGAATGTAAAAATGAGAACATCAACCGTAAAGACAGCAAATATGTGATACCTTAAATTTTGATTCACCCAATCAACTTGAGGCCATTACCTTCTTGAACCCATGAACCGATTATGTCAGAATGTGGTAAACTATGAATCACTGCAAAGAAACAATATACTTGCTTGCAATAGCACTAACCTTGAACAAATTCTTTTATAGACCTGTTAAATCAAATCAAAAATTGTAATTGATGAAGCTAATAAATTAGCGGGAACAGTAGAAGAATGATGTGTGCTAAACAGACTATTAAAATTAACTAAATTAGACTCTCTAAGCTAGACACTAAAAAACTTTAATTCTAGACTCGACCTAAACCACACAATCGGCAAGTGTACCGATCACTGTAGTATGACCTAAGGAAGTCCGGATATCGAACCACGAGACTCTATTAATCACGTTAACTAGACTCTAACAGACACTGACAGACACGACTAAAACTGTTTAATTGTTTTGGGGGGGGGGGTTACGGAAAATCTAAAGAAATCTATTTAAACTAATTGTTAAACTAAAATTAAGCTAAATATGAAATGAGGTGAAGACTTGTCTTATATGATGAACGAGACCACCTAGACTAGAATCCTGGATTGATTTTAAAGAATTACCGATTAAGTTAACTGCATGATTTATGGAACCGGGATCTTATAGTACTAAACCTATTAAGACACCAACTAAGCCCCTCAACCCTTCTCCAGGTGAAACTTATGGCGCTACCTAGGCCGTTAATCCTACCGGTTATTAGACGTCTTTCCAGTTGTCTAATTATTGTGTAAGTACCCTAATATTGACCTACTCTTTTCCAATTATAGATCTAGGGTAGTTTAGATTTATTAACTTGACTTGATAGACTAATAAACCGACGGGGCAACTAAGGCACGACTTTTTCCAAAGACTGTCTAAAGCAATTCGCCGGGTGAGACCTATCAATAGTCCCGCACCTTCCAGCTATTAGGACTAGCAGAACACTAAAACCAAGCAAATCACTAACAATCGCTTCTAGGGTTTATTGGCCAATTTCCCCTAAAGGTAAAAAACACACAGTCTAAGATTTAGCATGAACCTATTCCGTAGCAGACAACCACCAAGATTCAAACGAAGCAATTGATAGTAACAAACCAAATTAAAGTACGCATGCGCATCAAATTACTAAATTAAACTCTTTACTAAACACAATCAATCCAGAAAATCCATGCAATTAACAAAAAGGTTAAAACTTTGTATCAATCCATTCACCATAGTCTAGGCGGCTTAAAAGTTTAGCCGAGCATGTTAAATAATGAAAACGAAACAAAGATGTTCAAACAGGAATTCATGACAACTAGTTTCGAGAAAGAAATTGTAACACCCCAACCCGGAAGGGCTGACGTGTCACAATAACAGTAGTATCATAAACAAAAGTCATAATTCCATTTATTTATTTGACAAGGATACAACGACAACTAAACTTAAGGTTAATATACAAGCGGAGACATCGACTTAATTAACTAACATCTTCAGATTTATACCTAGTCTTTATTCTTCTCTCTTTACCCCGCCCGAAGTAACCTGTGAACCTGTATATACAAAAAGTTTACGGAATGAGCCAAATGCTCAGTACGGAATAATATGCTCAAATAACAAATAACGTTTTATATGAAATGTTATCCGGATGGAACTTTATGCGAAAATGATACGATGCAAGAACATAATTTCATAATCATATCATACGGATGTACCCATGAGCCAAACTTAAAACGTGACAATACACAGGTAGCTACTCCTGCATAATTATCACATGAGATGGCGAGTTGGCATACCCGTTATCCACCTCCTTAACTTAAATCCTAGGATCGATCCATACGCCTCCTAGTAGCTTTGTACCTCACTAGTACCTAGGGACGCCGTGAACTGATCTCACCGTCACGGATGGAGCACATGATGTCGATGCCGCAACAACATGCTCGTGGGACACTCCACAAGAAGCGATACTCAGGGTATCAGAGTACAAATGGTCTTATTCACATAACTTATAAAAAAATATTTTCATAACAAGACGTAACATATATTGGAACATGCGATAATGAATACAACTAACAGAATACTATCGCATGACATGAAAGCTAAATCCAAGGTTATGATTAGAATAGGAATCTAACGGACTGTCAAATGAATCGATAATCAAAGATGTGAGGAGTTTTAAAAGATATATGAATTTAATGGTTTTATAACAATTTGAATATGAAGCAATAAGGAGTGAGGGTAAGGATCCGTACCTTAATAATTCCAAAGTGAAGCTACCTTGTGATAATATTTCAGATTTATACGAGCAGAGTTTCGACTACTGATTAAGCTTTTAACCTAATTTAAATAACATGCACACAAACTAGGTTAGTAACTTAATACAGCATTTACGATAACTCACGAGATTAAAATCCTCACAACGAATGACAAAGTGCGATACTTAAACATCCATCGGATTCACAACTAATGACAAAGTGAAATCACTTAAACATCCATCGGATTCACAACGAATGACAAAGTGCAAACACTTAAACATCCATCGGAATCACAACTAATGACAAAGTGAAATTACTTAAACATCCATCGGAATCACGACTAATGACAAAGCATAACCCAAATTTGAGCAGCACTTAAACATCCATTGGATTGATTTCAATCAATCGGAAATTGAATCGTAGTAGCGATCGAGTTATTACCCTGATTGCGGCGTCGATTAGTGAATCGTGTGTGTTAATTGTGGTAAACAGAGCATAACTCCGTGTATATTTCGACTTTGTTCGTCGTTCAAGCGCCCAGAATCAAGTGCCAATGTCTGCTATTTATAGTCGAAATTTCACTTTGCTTACGGACCGTAAGCCTTACAATGTTGGGGTCCGTAAGGGTGCTTACGGACCGTAAGCCTATCAATGTTACGGTCCGTAAGGGACACCTATTGATCATAGGGTTGCCACGCGTGGGACTAGCCTAGCTGAGTCGATGAATTTTATTATTTTAATTTTGACAGCACTTAATTTAGATAATCGTTAACTAGGAAATACCCCCCTGAGTTTTAGGGGCCCTGATCCTGATTCAGATTGTTCTGAAAATTTTAGGGTTTGTGCAGAATCACTTGGGTGTCTTAATTAGGGTTTCCTATTGGATAAAAAATAAAAATAACAGTTTTGGTTGATATACAGAAAGATGGATCATAAGATAAATGTTTAGTTTATTATAAATTATTATTATTCTTTTATTTCTAGAATAATGTTTTTAAATTTATGGTTATTACAACTATTACCCCCTTAAGAATATAACTTATCACATAAGTAACGGAAACGGAACTTTCATAGCAAAGTTACTAACTTATATAACAAGAATCTCCTAAACACACATGTGTATCTGAAATTCATAATTAAGTTCATGACCATAATTGTCAATTACCTTACTACTATGTCCTAATGGTTCTTCCACTACGTATCTTAATAACATATTTAATCATGCAGAAAATCAACTTAGACTTGCAGATAACAAGAGTGACTATTGATACTGATATCTCCTACATAAACATGCTTAATCATAACTAAGATATATTCACATAAGGCAAAGCATGAATATCCCCACACTTACTCTTTTTTCGTCCTCGAAAAAGAATTATGCAACGGAATCAGAGATGAATAGTCACTCGGGTCAAAAGCATATTTATATTTTATTTAAACCAAAGCTTGTGTTAGCCGCGATTGCGAATATACTTGTCCCTTTAAAACCAAATCCGGTCTTAAGCCCTTATCTTGTGAATTTAATTTAAGTGCGGTCAATCTACCTAGGGTCTCACGCTAGAATCTACGGTCCATCTAATCCCGCCTTAAGCTTATAGAACTAAAGGAACGATCACTGGACAAATTCCCAACCGTCTTATATCAAAACCAAGAGAATTTAAAATCACACTTTTTCATATTTTTTTTCAGCATTTTTCTTTCTTTTCATTTTTTTCTTTCTTTTTAACGAGCATAGACGTTGCTTTCCCTAACCCAGAGGCATTCCGGCTGTAAAGTCACTATCCCCAACTCGGATTACTTAGGCTTCGGTACTTTTTACTTGCAAGTTTGATTTCACACATCCTAGCGGTATTCCGGTTGTAGAGTCGCTATCCCCAACCTAGATTACATAGAAATGCGCTACTTTCATTCAGTTTCTAGCTCATTTTTTTTTTCTATTTTTTTTCTCTCTTTTTTTTCATGATTACAAAATTCTAGCGGTTTTAACTTATAACGGTGTCCCTTATACTCTTATTGGCGGTTTCAATTTCCCATATTTCCCAGGCGAAAACCCACTAGTAGACTGACAATTAAGGTGTATTAACTTAAAGGGACTTAAAACCAAACCCGGGCCTATTCACATATGCCTAACTAGATGCAAGCTCGATTTATTTAATCTCATATTATTATTATTTGACCCCGAGCAAAAACTCATCTTTTCTATCATTTTCCGTATTAATTTGCAAACTTCTTTTATTCGAAAGACATTTTTCTGATTTTTCAATTTTTTTTTTTGGATTTTTTAATTTTTTGTATTTTTCAATTTATGACTCGATTATTCACATGTATCCCATCCCCACACTTAAAGATTGCATTGTCCCTAATGCAAGAATGGAAATACGACTCAAAACTACCTAAACACTAAAACTGAAAACGAAATAAATAATTAAATACAAGAATACAAGGGAAACGACTTAGCTGAATATGTGAGACTGTCAAAGTGCTAGTCGTTTCCACATAAGCCCTCCAATTCGAAACGCGCTCAGCAAACAACTCCTATTCTCGGACATGCGAACGAAAGCGGCTACTAACATCAACCTATCACATCATAAGCAAACACTACCCAAAACATTATAATATATATCATCAAAATTCATCAGTTTCAACACAAACCAACCCATCCTGCCCAACCAACCTGTTTCAAGTGTATCAATATAAGTACAAACCAACAAATGAGGATCAAAAACAGCATAAAAGAAAAATCAAACAAAAGATATAGTCAGCTGCTGCTTCATCCTCATATCATCCCCACACTAGTCCTCCTCATGCTCGCTGGCAGTCTCCTCACTGCCCTGCTGTCGTCCACCTGCACTGGAGCTACCCTCACCAAATACACGGAATGGGGGATCCGGATCAAACCTCTCACCAGCACCAGCCGATCCATCCTGCTGCCTCGGCTGAAAGAAGTCTGGAATCCCCATGTTGTGCGTACTCATCATGTAACGGAGAGCATCATCATGCCTCTCCTGACCCAACTGAATCGACTGAATAAGATGCTCTAACCTGTCGAATCTCTGCTCCACATAGCTAGAGAGAGACTACAAAGTGAGAGGCTCAGGTGGTGCCTGCCTACGGGGGTACTGCTGTACTGGCAGCTCATGTCGCTGTGGTGGTTGTTGTCGGTGTGTAGGGTCAATCTGAATCATCACATCCTCAGCTGGATGTCCCTCTGGCGGCTGCACCTGCGGGCCCTGCCTAATCGGCTCCCTGCCGTAGGGCTCCGTATACGACACTATACCAGCCTGTTGTAACTCCTTAATCCCAAACGTCATCGTCTTTGGCCCCTCATGTAGAAATTGGGGGACATACTTGTTAAACACCCCCAAATTCTGTGCAATCCGAGTAATATAAGGGCCCATAGCCAAACCAGCCCGATGACCACCTCGACGACCTCTGCTAAACGAGTCTGCTAATACCGTAGCCAAGTTCATCTCCCTGTTCTCCACCCGACACATGAGAATGAACAACTCGATCCAATTCGCCTTATTTTCCCCCGATTTCCGCCCCACCAGTGTAGTAGACAAAATCTTCAAAACATACCTATAAACTGGGTTATGAACCGAAGTAATCAGGTTCGTAACTGCGAATGGGTGGTCAGAAATCGTCTTCCAGAAATTACGCAGCTCAGCTCCTCCAACACTGTAATCCCTCACAGTAGAATAAGCACCTCGCAAACTAGTCACAAACGCAGGCTGCTTCACCTCCTCCTCAGTATAAAATCCTGACACAATGGCAAATCTCGCCATATTCATCTCAAAGACCTGCCTACCCAGACTGAAGGACACAGTTGTGTCATTATCAAATTTCCCTTCTTTGTGTATCCATGTGCTGTGAAACTCCAGCACCAACTCCTCATACTGAGTCTGCGTACACTCCAATGCATCGGTCAACTTCGGACCCAGGAGGTCCAACACTACCTGCCTTGAACCTATTTCCTCCAACCAGGTCCAGTCTATCACCTTGTGCTGAAGCAAATCCGTATTCCTCAACTTATCATACTTATTCCATTCTGGTGTACTCGGCTCGAACAGCATGTATCGGGTGGTCGAGTCGATTAACTTTCTGTGTAGGAATGAACTCATGAGCCCTTTGATACTGAATCTTTCTCAACTTTGGATCATCAGCAGCTATTTGTAGTATCGGGGTCTCCTGTTGAATCGCATCTTGCTGGGGTGCTGTCTGATCCGCACCCCTTTTCTAGGACCTACCCCTACGTAAACTGCTAGCCATGTCTGCAAAACAGATATTAACAAGACAAAACAAGCAAACAATCAGTAATAACAAACTATTTTTGGTATTTTTAATTTTTTGAAATTTTTGTATTTTTTTTGGATTTTTATAATTTTTTTTCGAACAATTTAGAAAAGCCGTATAGCATTTCATTCATGGCTAATTCTGAAAATAGAGTTGAAATAAACACAAACGGGTTACTTTTTACAAATGCTAAGTGATAATTAAACTCGCCCGAATGGAGATTGAGTACGGGCGAGCCTAAATCACTTGTACGTGCAAGTAATCCCAAGACCGATAAAATAAGACTCGATCTTGACTAAAAACAACTAAAAAGACCCTAACTTGGACTCAATGTACACTACCCCCTCGGCACTTTAATTGTCCTCAATTAAACTCGAGTGCCTAACAAATACATTGAAGTCCAACCTTGCTGAAAAATAAGCCGTTTATTAGTTTTAAAATCAAATTTTTTCGCATTTGAAAAAGTCCGCCTAGTTAAAGGAGGGTTTTCCTTTTTGCAAAAATTTGATTTCAATGCGCAAGGTTGAAACTTTATGTGTCAATATCCCAAACCATTCAATAATCAACGAAACACATTCACTATTACCAAACCGACACCACCCGCACCCAATAAGAACTTTGAAACAAAAAATGAATTTCGTGTCAAAGTAGCAATGTCAAGTTAGGCATAGAGGTAACATTATGTGCATAAACCCAAACCAAGCCAGCCGCACCCCTTTAACGACAGTGAAACAAACTATACTTAGCTTATGATAAGCAAAACCCCTAAACTTAGCCGACTCGAAAGTGACATGACTGACCCAACACTTACGACCACTAAATTCACACAACTGAACTTCATAAAGGACTCGCAACACAAGAAAACTGAACTCCACCTAGAACCGACCAAGTCGACTCGACTAACCTAAGGACTGAACCGACAAGACTGACTCAAAGACCTACCTACGGACTGACTGTTAGTGCATTCATCTGTTGACTTCATCTTATATCGAGTCTCAGTTGCGTTGCGGATCTGAACGAGTGTGACATCATCTTATACAATGATGACATCATCAACAATGACATCATCAATGACATCACTACACAACAAGACAAAGCAATATGGCATTCACGTGATGAATCTGACTGTTTAATATTGTAATTTCGCTTATGTGGTCATAGGTGGTTTGCTCATAGGGTAGTTTAGGTGATTTCGCTCATATGGTTACAAGGGGGTTCGCTTATATGTTCACATAGGGGTTTCGCTTATATGTCATGACATATAAGCGAAATCAGTCCAACTATAAATACCGGATATGTGATCATTCATGGTAACCATTGGAGCGAGACCTGTTCATATGCTAGGTAACCAAACTCTGTCAAAATCATTTCAGAAAGCATTAATAAAGAAGAAATTGAAAGGAACAGCTGTGTTACTTCATCTACATTGATTCCGCCTTTGTTTTTGAAGATGAACTGCCTTATACTGACTATTTAGGGTCGGAACACGGTCCAACAAGTGGTATCAGAGCTTCAGGACGAGGAGTTCATACTACTACAGCTTGATTCTACCGATTTCTTTCATTTCTACTCACTTTCTCTTTTATTTTTTTGAATTGAACTGGTTTCTATGGGTAAAATGGGCTGATATTCAAATATAATGTGTAAAATTCCGTATTGATAAACCCTAGAAAGTGTTAGATATTAAAACAAAGTAAAACTCAATCAATTTTCACAAAATCTCAATCAGTTCACGAACAGGAATTTCAGTCTCAGTTCTAGAACAAATTAGTGGTCAAAATTGAACATATTACATATCATTGTGATCGGAATTAAGTGTAGATCATTCCTTGAAAGTTGCAGATTGAAATTTGGCTTAAAAAATGAGTAAAAACGTGATTCCGCTTTTGTGGACATCGAGAGATAATCGCCTGATTTCGCTTTTACGGACATAAGTGATTTCGCTTATTTGAACATACCTGATTTCGCTTATTCGGACATTGACAGATTGTACTTGATTTCGCTTATCTGTACATCAGATTTCGCTTATTTGTCACTTAGTCAACATTAGTCAATTATGTCAGTAGCACTTATCGAAACAAGAAATCTATCTGATTTAGAGTGATCATGCATGTGAATTTGGTACATGTGAATACATCGAGTCATGTGAATTTCATTGAACTGTGTGAAACTTTATAGAATGTTGACGGTTTGCATGTGATTTTGGGTTTGCATGTGATCTTTGCTAGAATCGATAATCAATTGAATAATATCAATATTATCATCACTTGTTGAGTTTTGTAAATTGTTGTACATGTGAGTGTTGTCTGACAAGTTTTAAAGACCCAAGAGAATTGTTGGCTATCATACTTGATTATATCTTTGGTGAATGTGAACAAGAATGTTGGCTCAATCATAGTGACATAAGCCCATGTGATGTCCATGTAGTGTAACGGCCCAATCAAGAATGAATATGAATTAAAATTGTCGGCCATTTAATTGAAGGTAACAAAAGCCCACGTGAAACAGAGAATTGTTCTTACTCACTAGATTTACGGTCCAATCAAAATTAAGAAACTTTAATGATTGTTGTTCATTATGATATTTGTGCATTGATTTGATAAAAACATTACATGATATGTCAGATTTGTGTTGAATCATAGTTGATAAGTGATTTGTCGTGTAGTGCCATTAAGTATTTGATAACTAGTTCGGGTCTGCATCATCCATTATTTGTCATTGTTTTTCAAGATTTAAAAAAAAAATTCTAAGTGTTTAAACTGATTGAGTTTGTTTGTTTGTGCTAGGTAATTGAAGATGTCAAACAACGGTGAAGAGTTCTACAATACTTTCTACAACGCGTTCAATTCCGAATCATCAGATAGAAGATCTGAGATGAAAGAATATTCAAAAGAGATTTCGGAAAATTTGAAGTTTGAGAACATGTACGGAAGCCAACAGAAGCCACCAAAGCTAATGAAAGTGGAAGATTATCACTGGTGGAAAAACAGATTTGAAGGTTGGGTAAAAGCTTTTGCTACTGAAAGCTGGTTAAAACTGACAGATGGATACAATAAACCAGTAAAAGAGGGAGGAGAGTTAATAGATCCAAAAGATTTTACAGAAAAAGATATAAAAAATGTTGTGGCTGAATATAGAATGATAACATTGATCAAACAGTCAGTAAAAGAGGATATTATTTCATTGCTCGAACAAGAAAAGACTTCAAAGAGTTTGTGGGAAGCGTTAGAGAGAAAATGTGTAGGAAGTAATGAAATTGTTAAAAACAAAAAGAAATTGTTGCGTAAAGAGTTTGATTTATTCAATTGTATGAAAAATGAGTCTGTTTGTAAAATGATTGAGAGATTCGGACATCTGAAAATGGAGCTGATCAGACACAAAATCTTACCTTCTGAAGAGGAGCTAGTGGATAAACTGTTTGATTCATTGCCAAATGATCAAGAGTGGCAATACTTCGCTTTAATGTTGAAGAACACTATCAAGCCTGAAGATTTGAAAGTGGATTTGCTGATTGAAAGACTTGAAAGCCATGAGTTGGAGATAAAGAGATCTAAAGTCAACAATCCAGCTTATCAGCAGAATGTAGAGCTTTATTACAGAGGAAATGTACCGCAGGTTGGGTCTCCAAGAACAGCATTTTCTGCAGAAAGTTCAAGTTCAGTGAACAATGAAAGTCTTCACAGTGGTTTTCACAGTGGATCTTCTTCAAACACTTCAAGTCAATCTGCTTCCAAGAATTTGTTTCAGTGTAATATCGCAGTGGATCTGAAGAATGGGCAGAATTTCAGCGAAGAGTTGGCAAAACAACAGATGGTTTTCTTGGCATCTGTACTTGAATCGTATGAAAGCCTCGTTGCAGGGAAGATTGGCAATACCAATTTGACTAAAGAAGATTATGATCAATTAGACCCCGAGGAGATGGAACTAATGGATATAAGATGGTGCATGGCCAGTGCGGTTCGTCGGGCACATCGGTTCATGGAGATCACGGGGAGAAAGTCAATTGGTGGATCATCTACCAAATTGGGATTTGATAAATCCAAGGTGACATGTTTCAAATGTAAACAAAAAGGTCACTTTAAGCGCGAGTGCAGAAATGCGTATGCTACTGATGATTCTGAAAATCCGTTCAATGAAGATTACTACAGGAAGGCGATTTACCATCAGAACAAGTCTGAGCCACCAAGATTAAAGCAACCAGAAGAAAGATCAAGGGCTCTTGCAGTTATATATGATGATGAAGGTTACGACTGGAGTCAAGTTTGCCCTGAAGAAGATGCAGTCGGATATGCATTTGTTGCAAATGATGATCATGATAATTGGTGGAGAAGAGACAGTGCAAGATGGGAGATTGGCAAATTGTCTGAACCATTTAAGGAAGCACAAAGAGCCAAGAGATGGAATGAAGAACTAGAGTGTTACATGGATCCACAGGGTAATCCAGTAGTTGATCCATCAAAAGTGGATTTTGATGCTGTAACCAATGTGTTTCCAAGTGAGGGCACTTTCAACACAAGAATGCTTTCTGATAAAAGCTATTTGCCAAATTTGATGAACAAGTTAAAAGAAGTTTTTGAAGCAAGTTTACCGAAGGTGGTAGAACTGAAGAAAAGAAAAGAAGAAGAATTGAAGAAGATGATTGAAGAAGTGAAGACTGTTGCAAAGCTTGCTGGAGAGGAACAGAGAGCTGAAGAAACGTATAAGAATGAAGAAGCTCAGAAAGAAGAAAAGGAGGAAGATCAGAAAGTTGAGACAGAAGAACCGGTTCTGAATGAGACTGAGGTTAGAAAATCTTCTGATCTATCGAATGTTGAATTGGTTGATGAAAAAGAAAACAAGTGCAGGAATTGCATAGAAATGTGCAAAGCCTGTACTGAAAAAGATGATATCATAAAAATAAAAGATATTGAAACAAATAAACTTGAAAATGTTTTCAAAATAAAATGTAAAGAAATGATTGAAAAAGAAGAAATTTTGAAACTAAAAGTTGAAAATTTGACACAGAAATGTCAAGGTCTTGAAAAGGATAATGATGTTTATAGACAACCGTGTTCTACAAAATGTGTCGATTGTGTTGAAAAAGAATCGAAATTTCAAGATTTACAAAAACAGTATGATTCTTTAAAGTGGTCGAGTCAGAGAGTGCAAGAAGCTTATGATACTTTGAAGAGCCAAGTCAAAAGTTTTGATCAAAGATTGTCTGAAACTTTAACAACCAAAGAAATGTATGAGAGACAGTTTAAAGAAAAGCAAATTGAATTAAACAAATGTGTTGATGAAATTGCAAATATTAAACAAGTCTTGGCTGAAAAAGAAAAGATTGTTACAAAACTTCAAAGTTATCATAACTCTTCGTACATTCTCGAACGCATTTTCAACATCACACCAGATGACAAAGATACTGAAAATTGCAAAAAGGGTATTGGTTCAGAATTTCATCAGGTACCACCACCATTGAGAAACAATTATACTTTTTATGATGAGGAAAAGGTGGCAAAGGGTTTGAACATAGCTGACCAGTTACCTGAAAGTATCGATGTGACTTACTCCAAATCTGATGATGCTAATGATTCAGAGGTGGTAAGTAAGGTTGTTGAAAGCGTTTTGAAAGATGAATCTACAAAAGGTAAGTCTGAATCACAGGATGAAAATGAAGGAAATCTTTATGATGGTTATCTGAAAAACACAAAATCCGAGAAAAATTTGAATGATGATTCAAAAGGATTGGTTTATACCATGATTGGATCGGACAAATTATTCTTAGATGTTGTATTCCCGATTCAGAATGTGATTTCAGAAAAGGTTGATAAAGTTTTCAAAATGGTTGAGATTGAGAAGTCTGAGATTCCAAAGTTTGCTGGTAAAGGTCATAAATCTTTTTATAACAAACCTGGTTTTAAGAAGAAAAACATGAAGGCTGGTTTGGGTTATAAAAAGAAACGGAATTGGAATCAAAGTAAAAAACCAAATTTGCAACAAAAGATGAGTTTTGTTCAAGGGAAAAGCTTGAAAGAAGAGGAAAAACTCAGATTTGGACAACAGTCTAATGAGGAGTTTGATGCTATGAAAAAGAAACAACAGCAGGCCAAGGATGTTTCAAAGAAAGTGTGTTTTAAATGTGATCAAATTGGACATGTTGCACGAAAGTGTCCAAATCCAAAGCCTGTTGATGTTGAAAAATAGAAATCTGAGAATGTGAAACCAAGGTCAACCAGATTTGATTCGAATCAAACTTGGAGGTACAATACAAACAAGTTTGCTTCAAATCAAAATTGGAAATCAAAACCGAACAGGTTCGATTCAAAACAGACCTGGAATTCTCACACACCCAGATTCAGAACAACACAAAGTTGGAGAACATCTGTTGATATGACAAAACCTCAAGAGTTTTGGAAACCTAAAATTGTTATTCAAAATCAAAAAGTTCAAAAAGTGACAAATTTTTACAAAAGAGGTACTCCGGAAGGTAAAATGTGGAGTGCTAAGAAACAAGTGACGTCGGAAAAAGATGAGAAAGTTGAAGTCAAAGCTGAAAAAGTTTTAAATGACAAAGAGTTTCCGAAATTAAATGAACATTATTGTGTTGAAATGCCTAAGGTCCAACAGACCTGGGCTAAATTGTTCAAATGATTGATAAAGTTTGAATGTGCAGGTGCTCAACGAAGCTGAAGATTGTGAAAAGGGAAGTTGGAGCAACCTGGCACAGGAAGAGGTTGCTGAACCCTGGTTTGGTTGAACAGGGAGTTTAGTTTGATTGTTTTCTGTACATAAATAAACAATATTTTCAAAATTCTAAAAATTGGAAAAATTAAAAATCAAAAATATGTTTTTAGTTTGTTAAAATTTGAAAAACCAAAAATATGTTTGCTTTTAATTTTGTTTTGATTGTATGTTGATTGAATACGCCGAAACCCTCACGGCTGAACAAACATGATTACTTTCATCATATTGAAAAACGGTTTTCAAACTGTTAATATCAATGGGTAGTAAATCATGGGGGTATATATATTTTCTGCAATTCAGAGCACTTGAAGCAGAAAATGGATGGCGAGACAAAGCTATCAGTGTTGGTTGTTAAAATTTTCTTTAAATGGTTTTGCATTTTAGGGGGAGAAAAATTGTCATTAGAAAATCCAAAAACATTAGAAAAATTGAAAAAGCCAAAAACATGATAAAATTTAAAAATTGAGTTTTTGCGTAAAAAGAGGAAATGATAGTATATCAGTAGACAGTTACAGTATGCTAAAGAATTGTAATGATTAAAAAGCGTTAAACAGTCTCACTGATGATATGTCGATAGGTTTTTATACATTTAGTAAACTTTTTCGGGATATAAACCTAAATTCAAACACTTGCTTATTTCGTGGGGAACACTACTTGGATATATAGGTAACCCCTGAAATCTCGTTTGAAAGGTTTCGTATTCTGATATACAGGTTTTTATACTCAATGATGTCTGGGGTATTATTCCAGGACTTCTGCTGAACGGTAGTTCTGACCTAGTCCTCGAATAATACTTTCCGCAAATGCTTGAAACACAGCATCACCCTCAGCATATATGATAAGACAATAAAATTGCTTAGCAATGCTGTTGTAAAAAAGATCCTCTAAAGGGGACACACCTACAAGTTGAGTCATGATCTCTCTGCTGAACGGTAGTTCTGACCTGAGCTCTCATGATTCTTCATAATTTATTAACCCCTTACAAATATCATTTGTGTTATAATTACCTGTAAGACTGAATATTGGGATCTGGATATGGGAGTATATTCAAGAGGTGGGACACATGAATGGGTTTAAGTTCTTAATACACCTAATTCGTATCCTGAATCAGTTGAAGTTTGTATGAAAATTTAAGTGGACCAGTATATCGACAATCTAAGTGAATTGTTTAATTCTTAAAGTGAAATTTAAGCTCAACGGTACTTGTGATTTGTCATAAACTGATATGATCCTCTAACGCATACTCAAACAAAAATATTATTTGTAAATATGTTTGTACATATTTCTTTACTGCTTTATATTTTCAGAAAATACAAAAAGATTTTGATTTTTTCTTTATTTTCGACAACCGATGTCTGAGTGCTGAGTTTCAAAATCTAAGTAAGCTGATTGTGTTTCTGAAAATAAAACAAGTTCATTAATTTGAAACTTGAAGTTTTAAAATCAAAAATTCAAAAACAGTTTGTGATATCTCCAAGGTCATTAATTTGGACTTGGATGATTAACTGTGGGGGATTTGGATGCTTATATTGTTATAGAGCTAGTTTCTGATCTGATTCGATGAAACTGCCAAATTCATGAGAAGTGATTTTGAGGAGATTGAATTGTCAGATTACGATATCTGGAAGATTAAAATGTTGTTACTTATACTTGTTTGAGTGATTGCAGGAAAAGTCCAGACAACGATCCCGAGAGCAGAGTCTTAGGGGGAGTCTGAAGTCAAGCTGAAAGTTAGGAGCTTGTAGCTAGAAAGCTAGGTGTTGATCCCTAAAAGCACGGAAGCTTGACGAAAGGGGGAGCCTGCCGATGATAAAGTTGTTGATGATAGAACTAGTGATGAGATTCTGGTGTAAGAGTCAAAAAGTGTGAAGTTGATCAAAGAGAAAGATTGATAGATGCTTACAATGTTACAATCTGATTGAGAAGGTAAAATGACCAAGACTGAAGACTCGGAGCTGAAGACTTCGTCAACATCTGAGGGGGAGTCTGTTAGTGCATTCATCTGTTGACTTCATCTTATATCGAGTCTCAGTTGCGTTGCGGATCTGAACGAGTGTGACATCATCTTATACAATGATGACATCATCAACAATGACATCATCAATGACATCACTACACAACAAGACAAAGCAATATGGCATTCACGTGATGAATCTGACTGTTTAATATTGTAATTTCGCTTATGTGGTCATAGGTGGTTTGCTCATAGGGTAGTTTAGGTGATTTCGCTCATATGGTTACAAGGGGGTTCGCTTATATGTTCACATAGGGGTTTCGCTTATATGTCATGACATATAAGCGAAATCAGTCCAACTATAAATACCGGATATGTGATCATTCATGGTAACCATTGGAGCGAGACCTGTTCATATGCTAGGTAACCAAACTCTGTCAAAATCATTTCAGAAAGCATTAATAAAGAAGAAATTGAAAGGAACAGCTGTGTTACTTCATCTACATTGATTCCGCCTTTGTTTTTTTAAGATGAACTGCCTTATACTGACTATTTAGGGTCGGAACACGGTCCAACACTGACTCGACAACCTAACGTACAGACCCCAACAAAGACTCTAATCAACACATATAAGAGAATAATGCAAAGAAACGTACCTGAAGTGTCGAAATTTGCAAGAAAAAGTGAGGATTTTTTCGTGAATGGAGAGGTCCCGAAACTAGCAAATCAGTGGGTGAATGATGAATTTTGTTGGTGGGATTTGTTATGTGAAGAAAACCGATCACAATGAAGGTGGAATGGTGGAAAGTGGTTAGGAATCGATGGAGATATGGTGGGAGGTAGGTGTTCGGCGGTGGGGTTTTAGAGATAAGGGTTTTGTTTGATTTGGGGGAAACAGCTGACTAAAGGGTTTTTATTCGAATTTTATTGCAGTCGCGTGCCACCACAAATGCTTAGGTGGGTTGTGGCACAGCGCCACGGGGTGGTTCAAAACTAATGGTTCAAGTAAGGGGTCGCGTAGCGCGACTGGAAGGGTCATGCGTGGTGGCGCGACGCCACAGGGGGGTTCAAACCAGGTTTGTGGACCTAGGGGTCTGGTGACACGACCAGGGTGTCAGTTTTAGTGTGGCGCGACGCGACAGGCCTTTTTGGACAGAAGGTTGCGTAAAAATTCAAGTTTTGTGCCTTAGAAAATTTTCCAAGTCTTACCAATCCTTCCCAAAACCATCCCAAAATTTTTCTAAGTGTTGGGACTTACCTGGAATGTCGTTTCCTTCGCAAATTCAACTCCTCGATGGTACGATTCCTGCAAAATTACTCAAACATACGAAACCAAGACACGAAAAACTATGAAAGATTACGAAAAATAATGAAATTTACAAACGGTACATACTCTACACTTGGGATTTCATCCCAAAACACTAAGTGGCTGCTTTTGATGGAGTTTCGAGAGGAGATTCCTCCATCTCGTTCTTGTCTATTGCTCCTCCAATGTAGTGCTTCAACCGATGGCCATTTACCTTCCAACTCCGACCATCCATCTCATCCATAATCTCCACCGCTCTGTACGGAAACACATAATGAACCATATACGGTCCCGACCACTTCGATTTCAACTTCCCCGCAAATAACTTCAACCTTGAATTGTAGAGAAGTAATTTATCACCCTTGCTAAACTCCTTGACCTTTCGTAACTTCCTATCATGTGAAGCTTTCGTTTTCTCCTTAATTCCCAACGATCGAGCATAAGCCGCATCCCTAAGCTCCTCAAGCTCATGGATTTGAAAGAAACGCTTCCTAGCGGCTTCGGTCATGTCAAGGTTAACGGTTTTCAATGCCCAAATCGCTCGATGCTCTAGCTCTACGGGAAGGTGACAAGCTTTTCCATAGACGATCATGAAAGGTGTAGTTCCTAAAGGCGTTTTGTAAGCGGTTCGAAACGCCCACAATGCATCATCAAGCTTGTCGGACCAATCCTTCCTATTCTTACCTACGGTTTTCTCTAAGATACGTTTGATACCACGATTTGCATTCTCCACTTGACCACTCGTCTGTGGATGATATGCGGTAGACAAACGATGAGTGACTCCGTAGCGTGCAAGCAATTTTTCCATTGCAAAAGTGAGTACCATGGTCACTAATTAAGGCTTTAGGTGTACCGAATCGGGAAAAGAGTTTCTTAAGGAATTTCAAGACTACTCGGGCTTCATTTGTAGGAAGAGCTTGAGCCTCTACCCGTTTGGACACGTAGTCAATTGCCACGAGTATATAACGGTTCCCTTTGGAGTTTGGAAAGAGTCCCATGAAATCAATGCCCCAAACATCAAAAACCTCCAACACTTGGATCGGGTTTTGAGGCATCTCATCTTTGGCTGAAATGTTGCCGGTTCGTTGACAAGCATCACATGTCTTCACGAACTCAACGGCATCACAAAGTACGGTAGGCCAATAGAATCCACAATCAAACACCTTTTGAGCGGTGGCATATGCACCATGGTGGCCTCCCGTGAGGCCTTCATGCACATGCTTGAGAATGTTTAAACCTTCCTCTCTCGACACACATCGTCTTAGAATCCTATCTCCCCCTATTCTAAAAAGAAACGGGTCATCCCACACATACTTTCTTGATTCACTAAGGAACTTTCTCCTTTGTTGTATGGCCATTCCTCTCACAATATTGCCACTAGAAAGATAATTTTCTAAGTCACAAAACCAAGGCAATCCCTCCTTCTCGGCCTCTACAAACTCAATAGACTCGTGAGGGAACGTATCTCCTATCTCCTCCTCACGAATCTCCTCTCGCCTAGGGTCCTCTAACCGCGAAAGATGATCGGCCGCCACGTTTTCGGCCCCCTCTCTTATCTCTAATCTCGATATCAAACTCAGAAAGCAATAGAATCCACCAAATAAGTCGAGGTTTAGCGTCTTTCTTTTGGAAAAGAAAACGCAACGCAGAATGGTCAGTGAAAACTATGGTCTTAGATAGCACGAGGTATGAGCGGAATTTGTCAAAAGCAAAGACTACGGCTAAGAGTTCTTTCTCCATGGTGGTGTAGTTCTCTTGAGCATCATTTAACGTTTTGCTCGCTTAGTATATGGGGTGGAAGTGCTTGTCCTTTCTTTGTCCTAGTACCGCTCCAACGGCATAGTCACTCGCATCGCATATGAGCTCAAACGGCAAGCTTCAGTCAGGCGAGATAAGAATAGGTGCACTAACAAGCTGTTACTTCAAAAAGTTGAAGGCCTTAAGACACTCCTCGTAAAAAAACGAATGGAACATCTTTCTTTAGAAGACGGGTCATGGGGCGAGTAATTTTAGAGAAATCCCTAATGAAGTGTCTATAGAAGCCTGCATGACCTAGAAAACTCCGAATCGACTTCACGCTAGTGGGTGGAGGTAACCTACTAATGGTATCTATTTTCGCACGATCTACCTCTATACCATCCCTAGAGATCTTGTGTCCTAACACAATACCTTCCGTCACCATGAAGTGACACTTCTCCCAGTTCAGCATAAGCTTCGTCTCGACACATCTCTTTAGCATCCTCTCGAGATTCTTCAAACACTCATCAAAGGAATTGCCATATACCAAAAAATCATCCATGAAAACCTCAATGGAACTCTCAATCATATCCTGAAATATGGCAACCATGCACCACTGAAAAGTAGCTGGAGCGTACATAGCCCAAATGGCATGCGTCGGTACGCATAGGTGCCATAGGGGCATGTGAAGGTGGCCTTATCCTGATCCTCCGGTGCGATGGGGATCTGGAAGTACCCGGAAAAACCGTCGAGAAAACAATAAAATTGTTGACCCACGAGACGCTTCAACATTTGATCGATAAAGGGCAATGGGAAGTGGTCTTTTCGGGTGGCATCATTCAACTTTCGGTAGTTGATGCACACGCGCCAACCCGTGACCGTACGAGAAGGGATAAGCTCATTCTTAGAATTCATGACAATGGTCATCCCTCCCTTCTTAGGACAACCTGAGTGGGACTAACCCATGGTGAATCGGAGATGGGATATATCATCCCGGCATCTAGGAGTTTAAGTACCTCCTTCTTCACAACATCTTGCATGTTGGGGTTGAGGCGCCTTTGGGGTTGCACCACCGGCTTGTAATCATCCTCCATGAGTATCCGGTGGGTGCAATAAGAAGGGCTTATGCCCTTGATGTCG
The DNA here is from genome assembly GCA_030545235.1 of Helianthus tuberosus. Classification (NCBI taxonomy): domain Eukaryota; kingdom Viridiplantae; phylum Streptophyta; class Magnoliopsida; order Asterales; family Asteraceae; genus Helianthus; species Helianthus tuberosus. Next base: position 57,294,934 of record CM060429.1, on the reverse strand, counting down.
GACAACCTCCATGCAATGGCCTCCTTGTTGGCCTTCAACACCTCCAACAACCTCAACTTCTCTCCTTATTCCAACTTCGATGAGATAATAACGGGTAGCTCGGAACCCTCCCCTAAGAAAGCATACTCTAAATGAGATGGAAGCACCTTAAGCTCTAAGGGTGGGGTCTTGGCGGTGTCATCACTAACAGCTAATACCTCGGGAATCAAAGGAATCCCCTCAACTTCTACTTCATCTACCCTCGACTCCTCCTCCTCTACTCTTTCTCCTACTACTAGGTCGGCTCCACTAATGTACTCTAGACAATGGTCGACACATGAGATGAATGAATTCAAGAAGTAGACGGAATGGCAAGGACCACTATAGTCATCGGAACCACTCGGGTGGTTCATGGAACGATCTATCTCAAAGGTGACTATCTCCTCACCGACCCTAAGGGTGATCTTACCATCGTAAACATCTATGAGTGCTTTAGTGGTACGCAAGAATGGACGACCAAGTATGATAGGAACTCTCTCATCTGCTTCCATATCGAGAATGACGAAATCGGCGGGAAAAACAAACTTGTCGACCTTAACAAGCAAATTCTCAACTATACCCCTCGGGTATTTCACGGACCGATCGGCTAGAGATAATGTCATTCAGGTATGTGAAAGCTCGCCTAGGTCTAGCTTCTCATAAAGAGAAAAGGGCATCAAATTGATGCTAGCACCTAGGTCGGCTAAGGCTCTAGTATTAGTGTTACTACCGAAAAGACATGGAATAGTAAAAATACCGGGATCGGTAAGCTTTTCCGGAAGCTTATTTAGAACAACGGCTGAGCAGCCTCCATTCAATGGGACATTCGACAACTCCCCTAACTTCTCCTTATTCCTAAGAAGGTCTTTTAAGAATTTCGCGTATTTAGGCATGGATTGAAGTGCCTCAATGAAAGGTAGATTAATCTTCAATTGCTTGAAGATATCTAAGAATTGCTCGTATTCCTTGGAGTACTTTTGGTTCCTAAGACGTGTAGGAAACGGGACACGTGAATGGTCTATGATTTGGGAAGGTCTAACGTCTACGGGTGGTTTTTCTACTTTCTTCTCACCTTGAGACTCACCGGGCTGTGCGGTACTTGCTGGGCTTAGCCTCGATTGCACTTTGCCGGGAGCCTCCATCTCGATCTCTTCGTCTACAATCTCATCATCTTCCTCAACTACTCTCTCCTCAACTCTCAGGTTCCCTATGGTTTTGCCACTACGAGTTGTAATGGCTTTTGCATGGGCATTAGGGTTCGGTTGGGTGTTACCCACAAACTGACCGGGTAATCTCTCCACTAATTTCCTAGACATGTCACCTACGACCCTTTGAAGGTCTTGGAAAGAGGCTTGGTGGTTCTTAAGCATAAGGTCATGTTCGTTAAGTATCTTTTGGGTGGTTTGGTCCTTAACAACTAATTGGCTCATCATTGCTTCCATTCTCTCTAAACTACCCCCTAGATCATAACTTGGACTCTGACCTGGTTGAACCTGGCTACTTGACCCCCCATCCTTGACCTGCCCATTGAACCCCTTATTGAACTGCCCATTTGAACCCCCACCAAAGAATGAACCTTGACCCCTATTTGGATTTTGAGCTATTTGAAAACCAGGGGGACCATTAGAGCGAAAGTTATTATTATTATTAAAATTATTATTATTATTAAAATTATTATTATTATTTCGCCAAAGCAATCATCCTCTCCCCCTTCCCTCAGGGGAAGTGTAGGCATCAGAGAGGCCCCGTGCAGTGCTTGCCTTTCTACCTCTCTCTGTATAAGCTCTCTAGTCACGTTTTCCAATACAGCGGCTAGACTAGGGTCCATAGTGACATGGTTCACCCCACGGGCGGGTGCACTAGCATTGGCATTTGAATTGCCACTTTGATACCGCTGATCGGATCGTGATTGAGATTGAGATTGAGATTGAGCAAATGCCTCGAAACGCTCTAAACACTCGGCAACAGTAAGAATACCCATCATGTGACCCCCCGCATTAGTGTCAAAACGATCACGAGTCTCTTGGGTGAGACCGTTATAGAATTTTTCACAAAGGGCCCAATCAGAAAGACTATGCTGGGAGCATCGAGCAACTAAGTTTTGGAATCGTTCCCAAGCAAGGTAATAGGGCTCGTCGGGCTCCATGCGGAAAGAGTGAATTTGGTCACGAAGACGTGAGGCTTTAGCGGGCGGGAAATATTTGTTCAAAAAGGCTTGACGAAGGCCCGCCCAAGTGGTAAAGGTACCGGTTGGCTGAGAGTCCAACCAAGTAGCCGCACGGTCGGCTAGTGAAAAGGGGAAAAGTTGTAAGTGGGTAGCATCGTTTGGGGCTCCGTGAAGGCTAAAAGTAGCAAGTATACGGGAGAAACGGTTTATGTGGGCCGGGGCGTCCTCGTCCTCGCGGCCATGGAACTGGATGCTATTGGTGATGGCTTGCATGGCATAAGATGGAATTTGCCATGAGTTGTCATTAACTATGGGTGGAACGGTAATGGGTGAAGCAAGACCAGTAAAGCCTTGGGTGGCTTGTTGGTGAACGGTCTGTCTTGCGTTGGCCATGGGTTCTAAGTTTGGGTGGTGTGGGGCGCTAGAGGTGCTAGAAGTGGGGCTATCGGGTGGGGAAACCTTAGGTGATGTTTTAGGTGAATGGGGTGGTGATGAAGGTGGGGTGGGTAGCGGAGTGGAATCGAAATTGGGAAACTGAGAAGAGGATGAAATACTAACCTGCGGGTCTTGGCCCAATCGAGATGATGACTCGGTGACTGGTGGCTTCGGCGGTGGTCCGTGCGAGCGCAGATGTGGCATCCACTACAAGCAAAAACCTAGATATGAGAAAGGAAAACACTAGTCACTAAGACTCAAACTAAAAATAAAAGACTCAAAACAAACAAAACACGTAGCACGTATATGTCAATAAAGTCTATCAAAGCTAATGAACGCGATTGCCAAGAGTCCCCGACAACGACGCCAAAAACTTGATGTGTGCTAAACAGACTATTAAAATTAACTAAATTAGACTCTCTAAGCTAGACACTAAAAAGCTTTAATTCTAGACTCAACCTAAACCACACAATCGGCAAGTGTACCGATCACTGTAGTATGACCTAAGGAAGTCCGGATATCGAACCACGAGACTCTATTAATCACGTTAACTAGACTCTAACAGACACTGACAGACACGACTAAAACTGTTTAATTGTTTTTGGTGGGGGGGGGGGGTTACAGAAAATCTAAGGAAATCTATTTAAACTAATTATTAAACTAAAATTAAGCTAAATATGAAATGAGGCGAAGACTTGTCTTATATGATGAACGAGACCACCTAGACTAGAATCCTGGATTGATTTTAAAGAATTACCGTTTAAGTTAACTGCATGATTTATGGAACTGGGATCTTATAGTACTAAACCTATTAAGACACTAACTAAGCCCCTCAACCCTTCTCGAGGTGAAACTTATGGCGCTACCTAGGCCGTTAATTCTACCGGTTATTAGACGTCTTTCCAGTTGTCTAATTATTATGTAAGTACCCTAATATTGACCAACTCTTTTCCAATTATAGATCTAGGGTAGTTTGGATTTATTAACTTGACTTGATAGACTAATAAACCGACAGGGCAACTAAGGCACGACTTTTTCCAAAGACTGTCTAAAGCAATTCGCCGGGTAAGACCTATCAATAGTCTCGCACCTTCCAGCTATTAGGACTAGCAGAACACTAAAACCTAGCAAACCACTAACAATCGCTTCTAGGGTTTATTGGCCAATTCCCCCTAAAGGTAAAAAACACACAGCCTAAGATCTAGCATGAACCTATTCCGTAGCAGACAACCACCAAGATTTACACGAAGCAATTGATAGTAATAAACCAAATTAAAGTACGCATGCGCATAAAATCACTAAATTAAACTCTTTACTAAACACAATCAATCCAGAAAATCCATGCAATTAACAAAAAGGTTAAAACTTTATATCAATCCATTCATCATAGTCTAGGCGGCTTAAAAGTTTAGCCGAGCATGTTAAATAATGAAAACGAAACAAAGATGTTCAAACAGGAATTCATGACAAATAGTTTCGAGAAAGAAATCAACAAACAAGGTATTGGAAAACCCGAGAAAGTCTTCAATTCTTCGTTCCGAACTCGTACCGATGATTCCTATGCTTCAAAACCTTCAAATCAGCTCTAAGAATGCTCCCAAGATCGCCTATGATTGCCTTAATTCGTAACTAGGGTTTTATTGTGATTTCTTGGTTTTTATACTTAACCCTAATAAACCAGCGAACAATTTCCGTCCAATTACCCCGTCGCGTCGCGCGACGGGTGTGGGCTCTTGAGGTCGCGTAGCGCGACAATACGAAATTGCAAAAATTAATAATATAATGGTGGCGGAACGCAACAGCTCTGAAGTTTCCTTGTGGCGTTGCACGACGGCGCGTTTTTCACAGACTTGTGTGTTTTTTCTCTAGCATCCCAAAACTTTAAAAATTATTCTAACACCTTTTTCACTCGTTTCCCAGCATCCAACACTTCATTTTTCGACAATTTTAGCACCGAAGACCTGGAAAACTCAATTTAATCAATAGTATGCACATTCTGACGAAAACAGAACTAAATATAACGGAAAACTATACAAACTGTACATGAATAAGAGATGTATTTTGCAATACATCAAAGAATACCTACTAAACTTGTGGATTTAGTGGAGATCAAAGGGGAATGTGGTACTATAACGAAACTGGAGGATGCCATGGATAAGCTTCGCTTCAGACGGATATTCACGCGATGATGAGTGTGACGCCGACCGGATTCAACTCAAATCAATGACAATCATTAAATGTTGTACTATTGAACCGTGTACAGCTCGTTTAAAAATACGACCAACTTACTAAAAAACAAAAAAAAAGCAATGAAAATCAGTAACTAAGAACTACTGAAAAGTCATACTGCTTAAAATATCGAAAATGTTAATCAACAGTTATGTACGCGGTTTATAGGTTACAAGTGTATCAACCACTTTTTAACGGTAAAAAACCTTAAACTTGACGACTTACCTCTCCCAAGTCATGGTCATACAACACCAAGTTACCACCACTTGTACGATGTAAAGTTCATCCAAGTCTACTTCCAATGAGGGGGGGGGGGGGGGGGGCGGCAAGGAATTCTATTTGCAAACACCATGCAACATATGACATCATAAGCATATAGACTCTGTTTTTGTTTGTAATAGCTCTTCCTGTAATCAAATCAGGTTAACCGGTGTTTACTACTGATTAGAAAATAAACCGAAAAGTAATTGTCATTTTATGTAGAAGAGAAGAATACCTTCAGTTCATGAATTTGATCATTGAGATCATTAACATCACCTTCTGAGTTCTGAGTGTGCTAATAGTACCTGATTATTGTACATAAGTTTTGCCCGATGCCCGAATATGAGTGCTGATAGTTTCAGTAGAACACCTACATATTTCCAGAAAAAAAAAAAAGATTTAAGTTGCATATCATTCAATCTTAATAGTCAACTAAAGGGTCACTTTAAATAACAATTTATAGTGATGGATAGATAGATAAATTATTGCTGGACTGGAGTAGAATCGGTTTCAGATATGTTTGCTGATCAAAATTAGATCCACTGAGTACCCATTAAGTCAAAAAGTTAATCCAACAAAAAGCAAAGGATTATCAACTATAATATGATGATTTACAATAAAAATTCCAAAGCACCTGAAATAACTTAGGTCAAGTTTGCTCCAGCAAAACAATCAATAAAAACAAATTATATTATAATTAAACATAAATAATACAAGTCCATTAATTTGTATCAGAAATTTAGTATATATCAATACTCGTTTTCAATTACGTTGGATATGCTTCAAATAATCAGATTTGATTTTGGCAAATGGATTTCAAACCAGAAGATTCACCTTGTCGAATTGCTTGAACCCACTTAATTCATATGTTATTCAAATGATCCATCACATTAACCATCTTTAAATCAAAACCCTGAAACCATAACCAATTAGAGCCTTCGGATGATCAAAAGAAAACAAATTAAGGTGAACAATACTGGTAGTTGTGACTCTGCAGAACAGAAATTGAAAATGGGAGGTGATAAAGACATAGATGTCACATCACGATGTCCGTCATTACCTGGCTTGGTGGCAGACGGTGGTGCTATAGTGGTGGAGCTAGGCTCAAACAGACGCAGAGGGCACGGTTGGTGGCTGATGGAATCGAGGGTTTCTCGGAACTTGGAATGGCGATTGGAATGGTGATTGAACATAGAGGGAGTTTTATGTGGAGGAGAAACCAATGCCCTGGAATCACGCGAGAGTGGGGATGGTAAAAACCATTAGATAACTGTCGGGAACTGGTTTGTGTCTAAAATAAGGAGATAACTACCTAGAGAAGTGGAGACAGGGCAGAAAAATATGGAGTAAAACCACTAGCTAAAAACTGCTGAGAAGTGAAGATCATGGGCATAAATTTTTGGAGCAAAACCACCAGCAGGAAAACTGCCAATAACCGCCCTGAACCGCCATTAGAGCGGTTATTTTTGTGAGTTTAAACGGCTGAGATTTCAATCTCAGCATGATAGAGATTGATTCAAAAAGTGGTTAGACTTAATGGGTTTAATATATATATATATATATATATAATACAACTATGGCCAGTAAATAATACATCAAATGCAGAAAGTTTGAAAAGAAATAAGAATTGGGTTCTTTACATTTGTATATACTCCAATATAAGGAAAATATAAAAGCGGAAATCCTTTACCTAATAGCAATGAAAATGGCAAAAGATAACACAAAAAAACAACATAAAGAACGCATAAAAAAAAAAAAAAACTTATCAAAACCCTACAACCCTAAAACTGGGTTGTTATATAACAGAGATCAAGGCATTCAAACCATACAAGTATCACCATCCAAATTAAACCAACATATATCATGTCTTGACACAAACAATCATAAAACGATAAAAGTACAACAATATGTGAGCAGATTAGCAGCACCACACGGAGATGCATTGACTTGTATTGTTGTAGAATCGATCAAATAATTCAAAAAGTTCAATATAGATCAATGGATCATCTGTAATTCCAACCAATCGAAAGAAAAATTAATCAAATAGGATGATGTAAAGTTACCGAAAATCTCCTATTTTTGATCGAATGAAGAAAAGGAATCATCTATTTGAGCCCTAGATATATTCTAGGGTTTGAAGAAAATGACGAAAGAGAAACAACAGAAAGATCGATGGTAATCGTCTTGGATTAGGATTTATGATTGGAATTAAGATTGAAAAAAAAAACTGATTTCAAAATTATGGAAAGTCCTGATCGTATAAAAGAGCGGATGAAGGGCGTGGTGTAATCCCGCTCAAATTCTTTCAATAAGGCTTAACAGAATGCCAAGTTGCAAATAAGGGTTTAATATAATGCCTAGTGGCCTAAACATGTTTTTGTTTTAATATACTTAGTAGATTGGACAAACTTAGGATTGTATTTACGGTACTGCCACTCATTTACCCCACCATGGTGCATTGCTATTGGGCCGTTTCTTTTCCTTTTGGAGCTTGTGGCTGGAATGGTCATCGTACAAACATGCAAGCACATGTTACCAGTTAGCGAGTTCCCCGACCAAGTTCATCTCTTCCGGTGAGACCACATCAACTCCGGCGATTTCAACTTTTCCTGCTGCTGCTACTTCAAGATCCAAACGCCCTGGTCGATTATGTTTAATTTAATCGAGCACAACTTGCAGATTCTTTTGTATATTAAGAGCTCTATTGTCCATTACCATCCGCGTTTTTCAACCCGCTTCCAAATCAATCGTTCGCAAAAGAACGAGTCTGTTTGGCAAGCACCGTTTCGGATTGAGGTTTTTTGCATAAACCATGGAATCGTCAAATCCGAGGGTTCTTGATACAAACCTAGATCTTCGTCCCGGACAGGGAAGAACGACCGTGAAGAACGACGATAAACAACAATGTTGTGGAAGGGGAAGGGGGGTTTTCCAACGTTTAAATGTCGTGGCATGAACGGCGTGGGGAAGACCGGCTGGATCGCCAATGAATCCTTTGAACAGAGTTAGGAGATCAGAACTTTGATTTGGGTGCGTGTTGCGATGGTTCTCAATGTAGTCCATATTTTATTCCTACAGGGTTATTTTCTTCTCACAATACACAACCAATACTTTCATCTATTAAAAGAAATCCAATGCTTTCGTGTTGCTATATCAAAATTTAATGGGCCGTCCACAAATATAAAGATCAAAATTATACTTCCATGTATTTTCTACTTTCAAATTGCCACTTTTTTCTAAAAACAAATATACTTATGTTTCACTATTGTTTTTTGGTTTTAAAATTTTATAAATGTCTGATTATTTTTTCAAGTTTAACCTAACTAGGAATAACCTAAAGAAAAAAAAGCTTCTAAATTGTAACCAACAGTGTAAGTTATTCTGAGTGCCGGTAACGTATGAGTCCCATGATAAAATAAATAACCGGTTTCAACCATAATAATAACTTAATTAACCGAACAAATACCGATCAAATTTCCGTCGCAACATGCGGGTGTTATTTACTAGTTCTTTAATATTCAATCTTCCTAATCTAATAAAGCAAAGGGGTTTGAGGTGAGGTGTGAACACCACAAGCACCCCCCCCCCCCCCCCCCCTTTCTCTCTTTCCTATGTGGCAAGTTCTCACATCTTCTCATCCCATGTGTCATTTTGCTAGTTTTTTTGTTTTATAAAACCTAATTAAATACTGATCGAATAAAACCCTCATCATCCAAAGAGGAAAAGGTTCCTTCCTTCTTTTCTTCCCCAGTAACCCGACAACCCTTCCTCATTCCTTCTCAATGTTGAATACAGTCAAATTTACCAAAGAAGAAGGGCATCGTGTCTTCTTTTCTTCCCTTCTGAACAATCATCGGTACTCTAATGAGGAAGAATGTTGTTTCTGTGCAAGCCCCCCATAGTAAAAAAAAAAAAAAAAGAGAAATGGCGCACAAATGAAATCACAAATCTCCCAAATTCAAATTTCAAATCTCTGCGATAAATAATCTTCTACAATATCAATGTTCTGAATTTTGAGAGTGAGGCCTCGGGTAATTGGCTTTTCGTTTGTCATTTGTAAATCATATTTCTCTCCCTCGCTCTCAAACCCTATGATCTCGTGAGCTTCAGGTATGATTTTGGTAATCAAGCATCACTCATCTTCATCTTCACCTATAATACATGATTTGGGGAAAAAAACGCCCGTCGCCCCTTGATAATCACGGTGGTTGGAATCTTCAGTCATCTCCACCCACTCTGCTCCGTAAACGTCGATCTTCTGTTCTCCGGTGACAACGCAGTAAGCCTTCCTCTCTAGAACTTAATGTATATAGATTTTGTTTATACATTCAATCCTCATTGGTTATTCGTTTAATCAATTTTTTTTTTATTTTGATTTCGTTTCTGTGTTACCTTTTAGGGTTGATGGTTGAATCTCCATCCCAAACGAGTAATTTGAATTCAAATTTGTAATTCCGTATTGTGATTCGTGGCAAGGAATGAAAGAAAAGAGGAATCAACGGCGTTTCAGTGTATTTGGTGAAATGTAAGGTCCATTCACTTTGTTATCTTCATTCGATTACATCTGTTTGTTTTTTTTTCAAAAAAATGTTGGATCTTTGGGTTTAATCGGTTCCAAAGAGACAGTGAAGATGAATTTGATTTAATTGCTTGAAAAAAAGTCTAGGTTTCTTTAGTATCGTGGGTTGGAAGTTTTTTTAGTATGATTTTTTTCTAATTTTTAGGTTTGCTTGAAATTTGTTATCCTATATCTACACGCAGGATGGGATGATGGGCACAGGTGATACGGTTGTTGCTGTGATCATGGTTGGTGGTCCCACAAAAGTTGCTCTTAGTTCATTTTTAATTAACTTCATTTGCTATCATAACTTCATCGTATATTTGTTTACGATTTATAATGATCAGTTAGTGATATGAATTTACTATTGGTTTAATTTCAAGCTATTGTTATTGTTTATTAGAGATAATAGTTTGGTTAGGTTTATTGTAATTATATATGGTACAATTACGAGATATGATTTGATTAGGCTTTCTTATCGTTGTATACTCATTGTTGACCATAAATACATAACACCTTACTAAAGTTCTATTGCAAGTCGCATAATAATTTTTTCAATTGTATCGGATTAACAAAGAGGCGGTAAATGATTTCTCTTTTCAACCACATCCTCACCGATTCAACTGCATTGAAACAAAAAGTGATGGTTCTGTTAATCAATTTTTTGTTCGATGGACACAAAGGAGGATAGAATATTATTCCGTTCATCTGATGGGTCATAATCCTATTAAATACCGTCTAAATGATTCCACTATGAAAGACTGGCATTAGAAATGTTGTTTTGATTGGCCAACTATCGGACTTGTATCAGGTGATGGGGGCTGGTGTCTGATAACTACATGGATAAGGTACTTTTTAGTATGTTTTCATATATTTGACTTTTATTTTATATATGTTTTAAATTTGATTAGATAATGTGTTTTTTTGTGTTATCAGCCACTTTCGCCTAAAAATGAAAGTGACGCATCATAGTAGGGGTGTTCGTAAAGCGTTGAAACCGACTGAACTGCCCAAACCAAACCAAAGCAAGTCAGTTGGTTTGAGATACAGGCGGTTCGGTTTTGACGGGTTGCGGGTTTAACCTTTGGGGTTGGTTTGGAACGTTGAACTGAACGTATAAACCGAATTGACCATTTAATTTTAGTATTTATATATATTTTAAAATTTTCGAACATGTAGTTCTGTATGCGTATATTATAATTATGATCCTTCTAATCATTTGTAATTTTTTAGTAAAAGGATCATTTTGTAAAATAAATTGGTTCAAACCGACGAAACCGAGCTGTCAAAACTGTCAAACCAGCCCATTTGGCTTGTCCTTCCCTGGAACGGTTGTTAGCATTTCGGCCCAGAATTTTGTGAAAACTATCTTGGGCTGTGACCATCAATATTTTAAAAACATATAAACATATAAACATATAAACTTCCAGACCAGACCTCTTTTTCAACAACATTAAACAGTTATAGGTTAAAGTACATCAATTACTTTGGGATACTGTCTTTTGTCACTGACCATCAATATTTTAAATTTTTAATCTTGCAACTTTTACTGGCCGCTTGAGGTAATCAAAAGACTTTTACCCGGTACCAAATGCTCATCCCTATGCAGAGCTAACGTTTCTTTATAACATTTAAGGTTGCCAAATTAATTCTTAATTTCTGAGAAGACAAGTGAACATGAACAGAAAACATATAATGACAAGATGTTTAAATATATTATACTAATGTTCAGCATTAAAATTTGATATTAACAGTGGCTGTTTTTTTTTATTTGAAGATGCATTGATCGGTATTAGGGATATCTTCTCGAATCATCCAGCAGAACTGAAATTGCCCAAATGGTCGCGTCCAACATGCAGGTGAGCTTTGAACTTTTAAGTATAAATCATTTAGAATATAAGTAGATTGGGCAAAATGGACGTGTTGAGTAACATGTCAATACGGGTCAGGTCAAGTTGTGCCGGTCTACCACCACTTTTTGGTAATAATAGATGTTTTAGGTATAACAAAACCTATAATGAGATGATTTCTTCTATATAAAAAATTGAGGTTTTTGTAATATTCAAAATTTAAATACCTGTTTAACCTGTTTGGCACCTCAACTAAATAATGATCTGAAAACACAAGACATTCAGCTAATAACACATTTGTTTATAAATAGGGATATGGCAGATCAATTTGGATGATGCCTGGAATGTTTCGATCCAATGGAGGGTGTGGTTATGTTAAGAAGCCTGATTTTCTAATGAGGAGCGGTCCTAATAAAGAGGTGTTCAATCCAAAAGTAACATTACCTGTGAAGAAAACTTTGAAGGTTGGTAAAACTTGGTTATTTTCATACTGAAGGTGTGTTTGGAACCATTTTTTGCTGATTATTGGACTGAAGTCATAAAAATCAGTCTTTTTTTTTTTTTTCATTTGCAACAAAATGAAAGATGTAAGAATAAAGTAAATCACCAATCAAACCTTTCTGTTAACCTGTTTCAAGTGACATACACTTCCCTTAATTCACAAAAAAAATTATGTTCTTTTTATCAGTTTTTTTAACAATCGGTATTACAGCTTTAAGTAGCAAACCACTTCCAAACTTCTGTACTCTTGTACACCTACATTTGTTCCAGCTTATTATCCTGATTCTAATTAGTGAATATCACATTATCACTTACTAATTACATATAAAACACCCCTTGAATTTCAAGACACCTTTGGTGAATATAACATAGCATAATTTGTCAGGTGACGGTATATATAGGTGACGGGTGGCATATGGATTTTAGCCAGACTCATTTTGATACATTCTCACTACCAGATTTCTACACAAAGGTTAGTTATAGAGCCATGTAACCAACTAAAGCTGTGACAAACGCTCCCATTTGACTTTTGATGTCAAACTTATCACTTCTTTACCAAATCAAAGTTTCTTAATTAACTTGAAGAACCTTTATAAATGTTTGACCTTGAATTGACCAACAGATGTATATGGTTGGAGCGCCAGCCGATGTCACCAAGAAGAAAACCAAAAGTGATTAAATATGATTGGATACCCATATGGAATGAAGAGTTTACATTCCCATTGACAGTCCTGAGCTGGCTTTACTAAAGATCGTTGTACGAGAGCACGATGTATCTGAGAAGGATGACTTTGCCAGTCAAACATGTCTCCCTGTGTCTGATTTGAGAAGCGGGATTTTAGGACCCTCTGTCAATAAGTAATTTATGTAATGTCTTACTTTTGTATTTATATTATTTATACACTTTGTGATAATGTAGATTAAATTTTCCAACCCGCGAAGTTCGCGGGTGATAACCTAGTGAAGTATATACTTGTAAGTCGTAAAATATTTAACTTTAAGTCATAGAATAACTTAAAATATAATCTGTTTCTTTTCTTTTTCTTCACTTCTTTCCAAGCCTGTACATACTACCAGTCTCAAAGTCACCTAAATACATTTCAAGATACAATATAAAAAGAAAATGTTGCAAACCATCTTTGGCTCAACTCTCACAACTACGAAAAAAACGACGACGTATCGAATTTCTTAAATAGTCAGAAAACTAGAAAATAATGGTGTTGATGTCAAAGATGCCAAAGAAAATAACAAAGTACTTTCACATTCACATTTTAAATGTAAAACCATTTGAGGAATGAATAACAAGAGACTTAATACCAAACTTCATCATCAAAGAACAATTAACAAACTCATAAATCAATGTTCTTGGTGAGATTCTAACTCATAATTTAAAGATTTTACACATGGATTAATGTCATAATCACACTATTAGAAGAACGCACGACTTCCGTAGAAAACCCGCCCTCCGTCTTTCTTCTTGTTCTCGATCTCCACATCGTTATTCGATCGTTGAATAACGTCCCCGTGATCTCGGGCTTCATTCGTTTCAAGATTCATCGGTAGCTTCATTTTAGCCAACGACTCGGTAAATTGTTGCATACTTCTCATATACATATCGACGATCTGTTGTTGCATCTCCGATTCTTCCTTTACCTCATTCTTTTCGCTCAACTTAGAACACGAACTTTCTACATTAGCGAAAACCGATGACTCACCCGCTAAACTATTCTTTTTATCCAATGAGTCCGCCGAGTTCCTATCATCACTTAAACTTGTCATAGTTGAACTAAACAACCCTGAATTCTGGACGCTCTCATTGGGAGAGATCGACCCAGATTTCGCAACCATGTCATAGTCATCCACAACATGGTTGGACCCGGATGCACCTAAGCAAAGAAATGATCCGGGTCCGGTCCCAACCCCAACTCCAGGCCCAGACCCGGACTCAGTGAGCCCGAACCTGGGCCTCACACCAGAGCAACAACCTGACAACCCAAAATACTCTGAAACCATTTGTTGATTCTCTTTAACCACATTAATATCTGGGAACTCGATCCGCGAATACTCAACCGGATCCAACAACACAACTTCCGACGCTATCGATGAATCATTCCGTGAACCGATGGTGTGTTTAAATTTAAACGGCAGATTTGTATTCAACGAAAGACTCAATTTAACAGTTCCAGCAGGAGAATGAAACAGATCAGTTGAAGAAAGACTAAAATCTTGAGTCAACTCCCCATTTTCAAGAACCAAAGAAACTGGAACCAAAGAAAACCCCAACAACTGATCTTCCATAAAGTTCTTAGCCCTGCTCATCATCCACATTTCACACTTAAGAACAGCATCAACTTGGTTGATTTTGATCACCAATTTCTCATTGAATTCAGGATTTTTACCCCCACCATTGATGACTCTTGTTGAAAAAGTCTCATCAGGGTTATAGGTGAGTGAGAATTTAGCATAAACATCTTGGTTTTCATAGATACATATGTTATGAATGTTCCTAGCATGATGAACAAAGATTTCAAGAATACCGGAGAATTCGGTGCCATTTTCGGTCGGATTGTATCGAAACTGAGTGGTTTGATCATAAGAATCCATACCCAGATTAGAGAAAAGGGTTTAGGAACATACCCAGATCATGAAACTGAAATTGGAATTGTAGAGAGAGAGAGAGAGAGAAAGAGGGAAAGATTTGAGGTGATATTGTGGGGTGAGTGGGGTAAAGGCAGCAATGAAGAAAAATGATCATATGGTATGATGGTGTGAGTGGTTGAATTGCTGTTGATGGCTGTTTCTTTCTTTCTCCACTTACGTTTCTCTCTCTATATAGGCAGGTGTGTATATATATATATAGAGAGAGAGAGAGTATGGGTGTGTTGTGTTGTGTTGTGTTGGTGGGTGATTGCTTGGTATTGCAGCCTCCACTTCTGGTGAGTCCACACGGTGGGAACGGCCCACAAAGAGGAAGAGGACAAAGATATACACTTGATTTCAAGGTTATGACTTATGAGACATGACAGGAGGTATATTTATGTGTCCCCAATGTTGGGGATATTTGTCGTTAACAATTTTATATTCAACTAACCCCGCGGCGGGGCGAACACTAATGCCACACTACCGTCAACGATCACCAACACTAAAGTTATGGCGTGTTAATGCGAAGAAATTAAACCGAAACGTAAAACATATAAAAGAATAACTAAGTCGATCTAGGACCCGCGCGTTACGATAAACATGTCAAACGAAAAAAAAATTGACAACGTAAAAATGTTTAACCACAATCGCACGTTGCGCCGTGTTAACTCGCAAAATTTAGAACGGAACGTAAAGCGAAAATTTTGCGAAAAATGAAAAACATAGAGGACCAAAGTTGAAAGTAAAAAAATTGTGAGGTTAAATTGTAAAAGAAGATATATAATAGTTAATGTATGTAAGTGTTACAAATTACATCTATACTAGGGGCCGGAGGAGCTTGAAGTTCAAGCCTTACTACACATGGTCTTATGCTTGCTACAGACTCACGCATTATCATGAGACACCCTACGCAATAATCACTTGTACTTTCTTGTGGCTCAAAGTTGTAAACCCACATTGGGTACAACCATAAGATGCATAATACATCTACAAAGCTTGATGTACAAGCTTTAATGCAATAAAATATCTAAAAAGCTTGATGTATAAGCTTTAACGCAACAAAATGTTGCAAATTATATAGTATATAATTACACGTAGAGAATGGTTAGTGCAAAAATAATCCCTTTTTTTGGAAAAAAGATATTCGATTTATACGTATGATCAATACTTACAATATCATCTCAACAAAATTATTGATTAAACTTATAATATGTGTAAGGATAGACAGTATGGTAGAGACTCATCTTTGGAGGATGACCTGTCACGTCATAGTCCTCGGAGGATGCCCTTCCAATGATGAAACCAAGGAAATGGAGGATGAGTCTACACCACCAAGTTAAATTTTTTTATTTTAATTTTGGCAAATTAAATATGCAATAAATATATATATATATATATATATATATATATATAGGGAGCCGCTAGAATGAGAACCACCACGAGTTATGAGAACCACGAGAACCGCGCCCCGCGGGTGGCCGTCGGCGACGAAATTTTTTTTACACCTAGATCCGTATATTTTAGCGGGGGGTTTAAATTTTCGGTTCAAACGGCGCGCCCAAGGGGGTAGTTTTTTACGCCCAAAGTTTGGTAAAAAAAAAAGAAAAATTAAAAAAACCCAAACTTTGGGCGTAAAAAACTACCCCCTCGGGCGCGCCGTTTGAACCGAAAATTTAAACCCCCCGCTAAAATATACGGATCTAGGTGTAAAAAAAATTTCGTCGCCGACGGCCACCCGCGGGGCGCGGTTCTCGTGGTTCTCATAACTCGTGGTGGTTCTCATTCTAGCGATCCCCTACCCTATATATATATATATATAAAACTAAAATTAATATAAACTCTAAAATAATTATTAATTCTAACATTACATTAAAAAAACCAACATATTCTTAAAAAACTAATAAAAACTACTAGGTCTTCATCCAGCATGTAGTCGTTAGGTTCGTTTTGTGCGTTGTTCTAAATGTACTCCACCAAGTCCGCTTGTAGGTTTTGATGTGTGTACTCGTTACGTAGAGAGAATCCGTTTAAATCTTGTTGTTTCAAACTCTGGAACAGATTTCCCGTTCGACGCGTTTTCGTCGTAGTCACAAATCGCTCTACCTTCGTCTTCGATGATCATGTTATGCAGCAAGATACAAGCATACATAATGTATCGCAACTTCTGTGGTGCAGAAGAACATGTTGGATGTTCAATGATATGCTATTTTTTTGTAGAACCCCAAAACACGGTTTAATATCTTTTCTCGCCCCCTCTTGAAACTTCGCAAATTTCTTTCTTTTATCGTCTGTCGGGTGCGGAATAGTTTTAACGATTGTAGAGTACGTTGGGTATATGTCATCCGCAAGGTAGTAACCCCGCCTGTATTCAACCCCCGAAACCGTAAAACTGGTGTCTGGACCTGTTCCTGCTATTACATCATCAAATATCTGTGACTGGTAGATTACGTTAAGGTCATTAAGTGAACCAGTTAGACCAAAAAAAACATGCCAAATCCAGAGATCCTGTGACGCAACAGCCTCTAGAAGTATAGTTGGATCACCATGATCGCCCCGAGTATATTGACCTTGCCAGGCAGTAGGGCAGTTCTGCCACGGCCAGTGAATGCAATCAATGCTTCCGAGCATTCCTGGAAAACCATGTCTTTGTTCGTGTGCTTGATATAATTTTTGGACATCGTTTGCGTTTGGTTTCCACAGATATTTCTTGTTATATAATTTCACGATCCATTCGCAAAACCTATGCAAACATTCATGTGCAGTTCTTTCGGACATCCTTAAATACTCGTCCAACGGATCGGGTACCGTCCCGTATGCCAGTTGGCGAATGGCCGACGTACATTTCTGTAGAGTAGGGTTTCCATTTAGCCCCTAGCGTCGTATCGCAATGTGAAAAATGGATCAGACTGGCCAAGTCGTCTGCGATACGTAAGAACAGTCGACGACTCATTCGGAAATCGGAACCGACGTCGAAACATCGCGTCTGTGTACATAGGTTCGTCGGCAAAATAATCGGCCACAAAATTATCATGGTCGGCTATATATTAACAACGAAAAACAAATTAAATTCATTATTAACACTGTAAAAAGTTAAATACATTATTAAATTTAAATAAAGATACACTAAAAAAATAAAATACCTTCTCGGTCTCGGTTTAAGGCGGCTCTCCTAGTTTGTCGTTGTGACGACGTTTCAGCCTCTTCGTCCTCCTCCGTGATCATCTGCGCTGCGTGCATAATGACGTTTGAAAAAAAAATACTTCGCCCTTACCCGAAGATGACGAACACCACGATTAAGAAGAAGATGAAGACATGCCTATTTTTTTTATAAAAGTATGATGGTGTATAAAAAAAATGAGAGAGAATGAAAGAATTTTGGGTTAAAGTGGGAGAATAAGGGTGTATATTTATAAAGTGAGATTTGAAAAATATTTTTTTTTACCTAACGGCTCCTCCCATCAACGGCTATATTTTTTGTCTCTTATGCCCGTCTCCAACGTCCCACCCAAGACTATTTGGACGACGCCGAGTCTGTCGGGACGGTGTTTGGGGGTGTCGCCGGGCCTGGACGACCTCCATACCGTCTAGCCTAAGTGAATGTGGGAAGGATAGTTGCATAATTAATGAAGTTGAGTGGAGTGTACCGTTGTGATTAACACGGCCTCTAAAATCATTATATAAACCAATGTGCGTAATTATGCAAAGTTAATTTCTGGATCAACATATGACTTGTAGCCATCACATGGATCAACATCCAACAATGTAAACTTTATAATCTTTTAAGTGCATCATGAACACAGAATAGTCAGCTCAAGAGATTGGCCTTAGACTAATCGACAAGCATTATGTGGATCATTTGATCAGTCTTCCTAATGACTAACACAACCAATAATTTTGTGAGTTCACTATGTCAAACTATTCAACATACGATCAACTTTTAAACATTTACGCGGTTCAATAAGAATACAATAGCAAACACACAACCACATTATAACAAAATATTAGATAATCTGTATTATTTCATCTACAAATCTATGTAATGGTTTATACAAAATGCATAACAATTTACGACTTCCTTATAAGTTTTTACACCCACGATAAGAAAACATTAGTAGTTATTTTTAGAGACTTTTACTTAAATATAAGCTTCTATCTAATTCACCGAAGCCATCCCCCCTTATTGTTGTATGCTATACTAGATAAAGCTATTTACCCTTTAGTTTAGCCTTCAGTTTTAAAAGTGGTCAATTCTCAAAAGAAAATTACCAAAAAAAACATAAATACTTCAATGACTATTTGGCATGTTTAAGAAAAAATGATAAAAACTGAAATCATCAATCAACCAATTCTTTTTGCATGCTCACTTTGACCGTGTACATTTTTTTTTTCATATACGTTCTTAATTATGCATAAAAAAATAATTAGCTACAACATCAATTAATCATAAAATATATTAAATTAACACCATACTCTATAACGTACTTATTAAAGCCCGAATAAAATTTGTATATTTTAAACAAAGTTTGACCAGAAAAAGCAACCTATCTTCTTCCTAGGCATCTTTGAACAGCAAATTGGATTAAAATCACCATGCTGCTTAGCTTTTAATATCATATAAGAAAAGAATCAGAAACATGAAATTATAACAGCTTAATTATCAGCAACCCTAACAGACTTGAGTAAGATCCATATGGGATCCTACACAGTATGAACCCATCTTATCACTAAACTAAACCAATTATTCCACAAATGTTGAAGAAACACTGTACAGAGATATGAACTTGGGCTCACAAACTGGTATATCAGCCGCGCCCGAGCCTAACCAAATGCTGCTGATGTTTCGCAGCAGCGGCTTTATCTGCAGCTTCACGTTTGAGTGCCCTCTTAGCTCGCCGCCCCACTGCCGCCGCATCTCTAGCGGCAGCATCTTTTTTCTTAGGCTCGCGTGAGGAAGAACCAGCACCTAAGTCCTGAGAATGAGATTGATGATGGACAGGTCTTGCCTCTTGCTTTCCAGCTCTGACAAACCCGTTATTACCCCACCTTCGGTTACCAATACGAATGTTAATGTTTGATGAACGGCCCAGATAGACTTCATCTAGATCTTCGTCTTCGTCATCATATGCCTCTTCATACGCGTAAGGGTAAACATCTTCCACCACATGATCATCCAATACTTCATGGCTCTCCACGCGCAATGGATGAAACCATGAAGCTCTTAAAAGGAGACAAACACTCTCCTCAAACATATAGTCATGAATGCTGGAAAAAAAAAAGAAATTACTATGATTCAAGGCGTTTTGCACCTCTTTAACTACAAAAGTCGAGTGTTATAAATCAATTCTAAAAAACAGCTTTTATTATTTTGAATCATCACCAGGAGAATTAAAGCGCAATTGCCTCGCCTTGCTAGGAAATTGGGCCTAGGCGCAAGAGGCGATGGCTTTTAACAACTATGATTATGATAATATAAAACAAAGGAAAAGCCACATAAAACTTACAAATGATGAAATATTACAGCAATAAGGGTTTGGATGTGCGTTTCAAAAATCAGATAGGTTGAAAAAAAGTAAGGAAACAAATAAGCTTTCGAATGTGTACCTGCCATCAAGAGATCGATGGACGGTGAGGAACTCGAAGGGATGCTTGCATTGTGGGCACGTTGGTTCCTTCTTATATGCGGCCCATCGGAGAATGCAAATCACACTACAGAATGAAGAATCATATGTTAAGCAATGACATATCATGTGATCCCTAAAGTGTGAGTTCACAAATAATGGTACACAATGACAACTACATAATGAAACAGGCAGGCAACATGATGTGTATGAGAATTTAACCAACAGATAAGGTAAATCGTGGTAGAAAGTAGGGATGAGCATTTGGTATTAAATCCCGATACCGATCACGAAAATACCGTACCGAATTTTTTTGGTACCGGAAACGATATCCACTTTTTGGCATTTTCGGTATCGGTATTTTCGAGATGGGTACACAGTTTTAGGAAAATTCGGGATCGGGATTTGCTCATCCCTAGTAGAAAGCAAGATTAGAATCTATTGATCCATGTAAATATTATTACACATACAAGCATAATATAATATAATATATTATGAAAGGAAATACAAATGTTTGTCATAAGAGTAACATCAACAAACCCTACCCAAGAGTAAATCAAAACAGTTAAGATTGATAAAGAATGGAGACAAACCAACCAGTAAGCATGCTCGCAACCTTTGACCAAAGCAGTTTCCTGTAACGCAATCTTATTCAAACAAATGGCACAAAATCCATGATGATTCTCATCAGCTGCTGCTGCTGCTGCTGCTGCTGCTAATGTTTACTCATCGCAACTAGAAAGCTGTTCCCCCTGAAGAAACCCTAATTTGAGCATGGATTACATACATACCCTAACAAATTGGAAAATTCAACGTACCTGGTTATGGATGGAGAGATCTGGAAACGCGTTGACGAGCTGTTGCTGTTGAACATCCATGGCTGGCTATGAATGAGTAGTGATTGATGAGTTAGGTTAAGAAAAAAACGATAAGAATGAATAAAATTGGGAGGGATGAAAGACAGACGGACAGAGGAGGGATGTGGCTACCATAGCAAACCAAGACCCCTTTTTCACCGACTTAAGTTTTGGGCTTGGGTTACTAGGTTTGGGCTTAGGCCCACTTTAAAAATCCCATCGTATCTAGGTCTAGGTTTTAAGGATTTGGTGATGCTGCACTACATTACTATTACTATTACTATTACTATTACTAACTTTTTTTTTTGGTAAAGGGTGATCTCTACTAGATTGGCTGCCAAGGATTGCAAGATTCTTATTGAGCGTATGGATAGACGTATTGATAATTGGATGTCAAAGTCCCTTTCATTTGCAGGGAGACTCCAACTTATCAATTCTGTTCTTACGGCTTTATACTCATATTGGGCTTCGGTTATGATGCTCCCCTCTAGTATTCTAAAGGATTTGGAGAAACGGCTTCGTAGATTCCTGTGGAATGGTGGTAATCTAGGCTCGGTTCGTGCTAAAGTAACCTGGAAAGAAGTTTGTATGCCTAAAGATGAGGGTGGCCTAGGTATTCGGAGCATAGTGGATGTCAATAAGGCTCTTCTAACATCCCATATATGGAGTTTAGTCACTAATCGATCATCTCTTTGGGTCCAGTGGATTCACTCATACAAGTTGAAAGGTAAAAGTTTTTGGGAAGTGCAATGTCGGGGTAATGTTAGTTGGGGATGGAGAAAACTCTTATCTATCCGTTCGAGTGTTCGTTCTTTCTTTTGGATGTCCATTCGGAGTGGCCGCCAAACTAATGTGTGGAGTGACAACTGGTGTACATGCAGTCCTATTCGGTCCTTCATCTCTTCTAGAGCTATTGCTAATGCTGGTTTTTCTTTAAATACAACGGTGGCTGAAATTGTTGCTGATGATGGCCAATGTTTATGGCCCTAGGCATGGTATGATCTTTACCCAGTCCTTATAAACATCGGTTCTATTCAGATCACTCCTAATATGAATGACCGGTTTTGCTGGAAAGACTTGGAAGGTAATCTTCAAGTATTTGGTTCTTGGGAGGTTTGGAATTGTTTGCGGTATAGACATAATAAGGTCCTATGGACCAATTCGGTTTGGTTCAGCCAATGTATCCCTCGACATTCTTTTCACTTGTGGTTGGTTATCAAGAACAAGTTGAAAACGCAAGGTAGGTTGGCCATTTGGGAAGCGGGTAGTGCTACTAATCTGCGGCTTATGTGTTGCCCTTTATGCAAGTTTGATCGTGATTCCAGAGATCACCTGTTTTTTCAATGTTCATATGCTTCAGAAGTTTGGCGATTGGTTAGGAATATGGTTGATATGGGGAATGTTACGGATACATGGGATTCATTTATGCAATGGATGGAGCTTAATGCTAATTCTAGAACTATGGATCATATTATTTGCAATATTTTGGTAGCGGCTTCCACCTACTTTGTTTGGCAAGAAAGAAATAACCGATTATTTTCTCAAATACAGCGGAGTGCTACTGTGCTTGCTAAGGTCATCATAGATACGGTGCGGCTCAGAATAATGGGCTTCAGATTCGGTAGAGACCCGAAACAAAAGAAGATATTGGATAGGTGGCTGATCTCGAAGAAGAACATGGAGGTTGATCCCGGCTAGAGCGGTTATCTTTGTTTTAGTCTAGTCTGTGTTCGGGGTCGTGTATTAGTCTGGTTGTTTTTCTGTTTCTTTTGTGGTTGTGACTTGTGTCGAGCTTATTTTCTTTTGTAGTCCTAGTCTTGGTTTTTGGTAAAGGGTTACCCCGGTGAATTTTATACCAACCATCAAAAACATCAAAGCACAAGTGAAGGACAGGAAATCCTCCAGTTCTCAAGTATGACATGCCATACAAGAGTAAAACAAAAAAAACAAAACCAGCAACTCGCTAACTAGACAACCAAATCGCCAACAAGCGACAAACAAGACTAGATTAACCTAACAAATCAACCGCTATCATCATCCGCTACAATGAGACCACGAGGTAAACTCCAATCTTGCAAAACTTGAGCCACCTGAATTGTACTCTTGAACTTCATAGTCGTTAACTTCATTCGAACAGTTATCAAGATAACCTGAATCAGCTGGTCCTTACTTCTTCGTTTGTTTGTAAAGAGACGCCTGTTTCTTTCTTCCCAAACAAAGTATGCCGTTACATTTACCACAAGCTTAGCAATCACATGCTCAGCCGTCTTAGATTGCGCGATACCTACCAGGTAATCAAAGATATCATCCCATTTATTATGAACCATTCCCATACCAGCTTTATCCCTAACTCCACTCCATATTTGATTCGCATAATTACATTCGAAAAACAAATGGTCATGCGATTCCGGGCCCAACGTGCATAAAGAGCAACATAATAAACTGAAATTAGCATTACCCGAGGAGTTCCATTTACTCATAATGTCTTGTTTTTTTCAGTTTTCTATGAATAAAGAGCCACACCAGAAATGAATGCCTTGGAATTTCCTGCGGAAACCACACCATCTCCGCCCATGACACCTCATTCTGACTTTGTCTAATGTCGTCCCATACTAAAGCCGTGCTAAAATCTGAATCTACACCCAACCTCGATCTCCAAACAAGCTCATCATGTCGATTTCAGTCTAGCACCAGATCTCTCAAGCTATTTAGCACCGCAAACTGGTTAATCCAGGCAATCGGCCATCGCCATTTCCCCTGTACATACACCTCCGCCAACTTCGTATTCATTCTAAATCCGGCATTTGATATACGTCTAGGGGTAATAAACGTACTAATCGGACAAATTTCATCCCATATATCAAACCATACAAACGTTTTTGTGCCATCCCCCACTTTAGCCCATATATAATCACGAATCAGTGGCCTAAGACTCAACAACTTTCGCCAGCTCCATGAAATATTACTCTTAATAGGAATATCCCAAAAACTTCTATCCTGAATGTGATATGAGTGCACCCACTTGACCCACAATGACTCACGATTTGAAAGCAAACTCCAAATATGAGCAGCCATAAGAGCATTATTCATGTCTACCACCCGCCGAATACCCAAGCCTCCTTCAGTTTTCGGCATACATACCGATTTCCAGTTAACTTTCGCTTTGCCTTTGATATTATTTCCTTGCGACCACAAGAACATCCGCATCCTCTCCTCAAGCTCTTGAATAATACGTTTAGGTAAAATAAATACCGACGCCCAGTAGATATGCATAGAGGATAAAACTGATTATATAAGTTGTAACCGACCTGCAAATGATAAGCACTTGGTCTTCCAATTCGTAATTCTAGCATCCATGTTTTCCACAAGTTTTTTGCAGTCTTTATAATGAAGCCGAGAAGAAATTAATGGAACACCAAGATATCTAACCGGTAATACCCCCTCATCGAACGGCATAATTGTTAGAATCCAGGCTTTAACCGAGTCCGCGACATTACCAAAAAATACAGTACTTTTCGTCATGCTCGGAACCAGGCCGGACATATTCCTAAACATGTTAAGGGAATCCAAGATGACCTTAGCTGAATTGTTATCCCCTCTAGCAAATAGAAACAAGTCGTCAGCGAAACATAGATTAATAATTTGCTGCTATTGACATCTGTTATGAAACCTGAATTCCGCTGAGATCGAAACCTGGCGTTGTAGAATCAAGGTAAGCACCTCCATAACCAACGCAAAAAGATACGGGGACATTGGATCACCCTGCCGCAGCCCCCTCTTACCTTTAAAGTATCCATGCAGATTACCATTGATTGCCAAAGAGAACGATGTAGAAGATATACTATTACTATTACTATTACTATTACTATTACTATTACTATTACTATTACTATTACTATTACTATTACTATTACTATTACTATTACTATTAGAGTATATTACAAGTTTTGTCCTTTATGTTTATGTCACACCCCGACCACGTAAAACAACAAATCATGGCGGAAACGTTTGGGAGTGTTGTAACAAAATTATTGTTTCACAACCATGGATACAAAAGTTTCGTTTTATTGATTTATTAATTAATGTACATTATCTTTAAACCAAACAAATAAGCTACACATCGTCTATCATTGTTTTTATGTCACTAAGGCCTCGTCCAGATCCTATGTGACTCAAGCATCCTAGCAATCAACATCAAGCAACACCACCTAAAACATATGTAAAAACAAAGTCAGCAAAGAAATGCTGCGCGAGCACATAGATTTTGTGAGAGTGTCGGATTCATGGCTCGTTTATATGTTGCAATACCTCATTAGACTACAATAGTCAAAAGTACAAACCTCGTTTTGAAAAGTGTATTGCAACATGATTAACCAACTCAAATCAAGTTGGTTATAGTTTATAAAATCTCGTAGCCATGATTCTTAACCCAAAAACATTTGTTTTAGTAAACCAATTCGTAAAACATCTGGTAAAAATTCGTTAATAAAACTCGTATGGTTTATATCATTTCGAAAACCTCGTTGTGTGACATCGTTTCAAAATCATTTCCCAAGTGAACTAAATAATGACACGCAATATAATACGATAAAAGCACTTATATATAAGATGTACCAGCGGCGTATCTACCATGCTTTTATCATGCTACACCCGTCCCATTATCTAATCACTACCCAAAACCAATCGTTTATCTCGTTTAAGTCGTATCAAATCGTTTAATTCGTCCCAAAATCGTTCTCGTTTTAATTGTGAAACTACTTTTGGTCGTCTCGCTAATAACATTCAAACCTTCGTGACTCGACTATCTCGGAACTCGTATTAATAAACCACCAAAGGGTAAGTTAACAATCATCAGATTCGGTCGTTACCTACATAACCCCCACACATAACCATGGGTGTAGTCTGATAACGGGATTTGTCAGATCCTATGGTACCATAACCTAATACTGGTCGGTTCGGCCAAAACTAATGAATGTCATTCGTTATGTAACTACAACCAACAAGTTCGTTCACATTATCGAAATCGTTATTAGTTTAATATAAACCATCTTAATCGTTTTTGAAACCATCGTTTTAAACCTTGAAATCATTTTGCACATATGAATCACCCCAAAACAATTAAAAACAGTAAAATAGGGGAACTATGTACTCACATTGAATAGAAGGGTATCCTTGATCTAAAGAACTTAGCGAAGCTCAGGCAAACCAAGGAAATTCAAGTAGTACCTAGTAATCGGATCACTAGTAAATAAATCGACACCTAAATCGGAAGATCGAACAGAATGAGGTCTTGTAAACCAAATGAGTATTGGAACTTATGTGATATGGTTTAACAAAGGCTACATTCTAGATAGGAACCTATTCTAAGTGCTTTCGACCCGTTACGACCCATTAAGGTAGCTTACGCTACTTTAACGTGACGTTCGCGCAAACGCGCGTTCGCGACGTCTAACTAGTCCTATGACAAGTATTATATGCCTAAACATGTTTAATTATGTTGCACAATTAGTTAGGTGACAAATGTTTAGGTTACATATGCTTAAAATCCAATTATGCATGAAAAGGGCATTTTGGTAAATTACCTAAGGCATATAAACTACCTATCATACAACTACTTAAACTAGGTGACCATAAGGTATAACCTCGGAAGGTTATTCCCTATGCAACTATGGTCACTAATCATGCTTGGTCGGATCCTAATGATCGACCAAACGGGTCGAGTTCAAAAGTCTAAGCGGTGGTTTAGACCGCTTGACTTACGACTCTAAACAAGCACTAAACTAAAAGTGACGAGCTAAGCATGTTAAAACATGCTTAACTAAGTTAGAAAACAGGTTTTGATATCAAAACAAAGTGTTTTGATACCAAGAGTAGTTTGGTTGCAAAATATGCTTAAATGCGCATTTTGACCAAAACTACGACTCGTCACTACGCCTAGTCAACGTGGTAATCAGTAGGTATAGTCACAAGGGACTATAACCATCGTGATCATGCTCACGTTGCAAAGTTCAAAAGAACTTTGTGTTGACCATTGACTGGTCAAAGCTGAAAGTCAAACACTGTTTGACTTTCTCGCTAGGAAAGTGATAAAAGAACGATGGAAGCTTACAAAGGGTCCTTGCTAGAACTTGATCTTATAATTCTTAGGTATGAAGTTATAAAACTTCAACTTAGAGAATTTAGATCAAGTGTGAGTTGAAATGGGTTGAAAGCTTGGCTATTTATAGTTGTGGCAAGTTCACAAGATCAAAACAAGTGTTTGTGTGATTACCAAGCATTAAATCACAACCCTACAAGTGTTAGAGACCAGCTAATTTGCTTGGGGAGGTGCTAAGTTGGCTACCACACAAAGGAATTGCAAGAATGGTCCCTCAAATTCAATCTGCTGCACAAAAATGAGGTTTCTGTCCAGATCATATGGTGGCGTGGCACGACAGAAAGACCAGGGGGTGGTCGCGCGACGCGAGCACCTAGCTGATACTTTCAAAAAATGTCAGAAACAGTCCCTGCACACCCAAACTCGCGTATTTGACGTATTTAACCTCTGTTAAGCCATTTTCAAGGCTCTACAAGGTCGTCAAAGTGTAGGGGACCTGAAATATGCTCGGAAATACCACGGATTTTGGTTCGTTTGGTCGTACGGTCACGTTATTCGTCAAATTACGACGAAACTCAAACGGACGCGAAAACGATCCAAATTAAGCGACGAATGGAATTTTTGCATGCCGATCACTAAAATAAAAATATTTTAGTGTCTACAAAAATTTTGGGTGTCCAGATGTGGTCAGAACGTAAGATATGCGCGTAAATGCAAACTTACGCCGTTTTTGACACTTCTAGTCCCTGTAAGATCAAATAAGCATATTTTCGCACAACGAACCACTCAAAGCTTATTTCTAAGCTATGTTTAGGTTATTTATAGTATGTTTAGCTTATGATCAAGTTCCGAACTGTACGTTGTGATAAGTGGTAAAATACGCATATTTATCCCGTGTAAATTGTATAATATTTGTATAGTTTTTATTTATTATTTTTTTAGTTTTAGTATTATATTATATTATTTTATGTTTTGGCAGGTCCTGGTGCAAATGGAGTGAAAACTAGTAATATGGAAATGACCAGCCAGTTGGGCAAAGTGGGTGCTGGTAACCGAAGTAAAATTGGCGTTATTTTCTGTGAGTGGGCTAAGGCCACTATCTTTATTTTATAAGTTAAAGGGCTGCCACAGGAGATATATATATTTGAATCGAGAGAAAGGGCTAGGCCAACATCAATATAGAGTTTTATAATTTGAGTTCATCTAATTTATTCGTGTTGGGCCGCGTGAAATTTGGGCAGCTAAAATACCCGTCAGATGAAAGTTGCTGCTATATATTATTATTATTGGCTATTTTATTAATGAAGGAATTTATTGTTGGGGAACAACTTTTGTAAGAGACATCATCACATTAAAGAAAATCATTATCATCATCTCGATGGCAGAGGGGAGAAAGGCTTGGTCAACAACATAATCATCACATCAAATACAACAATATATACACACTTCGAAAGGCACGTGCAGGTGATTCTTTTTGGAGGGTATCATCACATATTCCCAATACTTGATAACACAAAATCACATCATTTGACTATGGGCCGACATATTATAGAAAAGGGGCCTTTGTTTCTAAAATAATTATCATCATCACTTGGGCAGCCCAAAAATTACGACAGAAAGGTTTGGGTGGACTTTTATTGGAGGGCCGAGAAGGGATTATGTCCAGCAGCAATTTCGTGAATCTCAGACATTGGGCCGCGTGAAAATTGATAACGTGCACCGACTTGAAATCAGCAACGGGCTAATAGGTTTCTTGGGGTTATAAATCATGATCTTCATCAACAGACGAAGAGGATAATACACACGAATTTTGGAGCTTGAAACCACCATTAAAGGCTGTTGAAGCATTCTTGAAACATTGGGGAAGGCTAGGAATCATCGGGTAACACTTTGGAGCGCTCGGGAGTAGAAATTACGGGTTTAAACTTCCTGTTTCTTTGTTTTTCGTTCGTTTTACTTTGTTGCAAGATGAATTCAGATTTGATTACATTGATTATTATGTTTTTGATCATGTTTTCCGGCTAAACTTCATAAACTACCTAGGCTAATGACAAGAGTTAAATAAAGTTTGGATCTTTATTCGATTTTTGGCGTGGTTGTGGATTTTTCTTGTATTGTAAAAGCTTTGGGATTTTAACTTGGTGTATATGCATGCTTGACATTTGTTTTATCATTGTTTATTGCTTCGTATAATCCTTGGTGACGGTCTTTATCACATAATAGGGTTGTGCTAGGGTTCTTGATTTAGGTGACGGTCTTTATCACGTAATAGATCATTAATCCTTTAGGGTGAAAATCTAGTAAGTAACCTTAGAAGTAATATTCGGTAATTTAATAAAATCAAGTGTTCTGCTAAACTTGTCGCTGTGAGGCTCGAGGTTATTAATAGGTCTCGGTTTGGTTATAAGTCCTTAACATTCCATTGTCTATTAAACCAAGATTAAAACCCGTAGTTGCTTTAGACGTTCGCGCTGTGAGGTAGAGCGTCTTATATAGGCACTTTCAAGAAACTAGAGGACTGTGAGGAAATCTAGAAAACCGGTGAGTGTAACAGCCTAGGTAGTGCCACAAGAATCGCCTTGAGAGTGTTTGAGGGGCTTAGTGGTGTCTTAATAGGTTAGTATCTAAAGATCCCGGTTCCACACCACAAAATCATCGAATAGAAATCCATTCTGAGTTTAGCTTGCGTCTAGCCTAGGTAGTCTTCATCGTATCTGGTCAAAGTCTTCGGTTGAGTTCGTGTTAGTTATTTAGCTAATCTAGTTATTCGTGATTTGCATTCTTAGGATTTTTAGAAACCCCCCCAATCAATAAACAAATAGTTTGAGTCGTGTCAGTTTTAGTCTTTATAGAGTCTTAGCGTAATCCTTAGAGTCTCCTGGGTTCGATACTCGGACTTCCTTAGGCTATATTGCATCGATCGGTACACTTGCCGGTCGTGTGGTTTAGGTTTTAGAGAGTCTTAGTTTTATAAATTTAAAACTTAGAGAGTCTAGTTTAGCTTTTAATTTAGTTAAACCACTTTTAGCACATCAAGTTTTTGGCGCCGTTGCCGGGGACTCTTTGGCAATTGCGTTGATTACTTTATTTGGACTTAGTTGACATATTACGTGCTATTTGTGTTCGTTGAGTCATAGGAGTCTAAAAATTATTAAAAATAAAAAATAAAAAATTTTAGTGTCTTTTCTAGTTTAGTAAGTCGTTGTTAGAGTCTTTTTACTTGTTTGTATTTGGTTTTTCAGTTGATGCCCCATACGCGCTCGCAGGGACCTCCGCCGAATCCGTTTACGATCAAGACTTCTGTTTCGTCCGTTGCACCCGAGGTAAGTTCTTCTAGCTCTTCCTCTTTTCCACCACACACCGAATTCATTCCAAAGTCATCACCACACGTTTCCCCACCACCCTCCCGTTCTCGTACACCTAGTCCTCCACCCGCAGTTCAAATGGCGAATCGCACCGTCTACGAGCAGGCTACTACTGGTTTCACTGGCGCCAATTTGCCCATCACCCTTCCGAACATCGCGAATGATAGGTCCTGGCAGATTCCATCTTACATCATGACCGCCATCACCAATTCATGCCAGTTCCATGGTCGTGACGACGAGCATGCACCCACTCACCTCAATCGCATCACTCGCCTTTGCAGCACCTTCTCCATCGAGGGGGTGAACCTTGATGCTCGATATCTTCAGGTCTTTCCATTCTCACTCGCTGGACGCGCAGCCGTCTGGTTCGATTCTCAGCCCGCAGGCACTTTCACTACTTGGGCAGGTCTTCGTGATGCTTTCTTAGCCAAGTACTTTCCCCCAGCCAAGGCATCTCGCCTTCGTGATCAGATTCACTCTTTCCGTATGGAGCATGATGAGCCGTACCACTTAGCATGGGAGCGTTTCCAGACGCTTCTTTCTCGTTGTTCGCAGCATGGTTTGTCTGATTGGGCGTTAGTTGAAAAGTTTTACAATGGTCTTACTCCTGAGATTAGAGCTCGTTTCGATACTTCAGCAGGAGGGCAGCTTATGGGTAAAAAGACAGTGAATGAGTGTAACGATTTGTTTGAGAGTTTCGCCCACTCTGATATGGATTACAGCACTATCAGCAGGACTTCCATTCCTGTTCATACCACCTCGGCCGGTCGAGGGGTAAACCAAGTTAGCTTGGATCCATCGGTAGCTGCTATAGTCGAGAGTTTGAGGCAAGAGACGAGGAAAGAGATGAGGCAAGAGTTGAATGAGATTAAGAAGAAAGTTGATAGGTGTGAGGTTTGTAGGGGAGGTCACGACACGCTCGATTGTCCCACTCTTACTCTAGAGCAGGTTGAGTTCATAGCGGGTCAGTCTAGGGGTCAATTTAGTAATAATAATAATACTTTTAACTCCAGCTGGCAGGGTAGTGGTAGTAGTAGTGGATATCGCCCTTCAGGAAATCCCCCTGGTTTCCCATCGGGTCAGTATCAAAATAGGGGGCCGGGTCTTTACACTAGTAGTGGTTCGGGTCAGAGTGGTCAGTATAGTGGTTCAGGAGGTCAGTTTGCTAGTGGGGGGTCGAATCAAGAGGGTCAAGGCAGTGACAAGGCTTTACAGGGTAGTTTGAGCAGGATGGAGGAGATGTTCGCTCAGATGATGACGCAGAATCAGGCGTTCGTTAAAAGTCAGGAGCAGATTAATAAAAGTCATGATCTTCAGCTTAAAAATCAAGAGTCTACTCTTTTAGATCTTAAGAGAACAGTAGGGGATATAGCGAGGCAGTTGAGAGAATCCTCTTCCGGGCAGTTTTCAGGTACCACACACCCAACTAACCATTCTGTGAAAGCAATTACTACTCGTAGTGGGAAGAATCTAGGGAAGGTCGTGAGAGAGAATGCTGAGTTAGGGAGTGATGATGATGTAGATGAGGAGATAGAGATGGAGGCCCTAGGTAAGGTGCAACATAGGCTGGGCCCAGCAAGTACCGCACATACCGAGGAGCCTCAGGTTGAGAGGAGAGTAGAAAAGCAACCAGTTAGGGTTAGGCTGCCGCCCGTATTTGATCCCTCCCGTCTTCCGTTTCCCGGCCGTTTTAAGCAGCAGCAATACGCTAGGGAATACGAGAAATTTCTTGAAATGTTCACCCAATTAAAAGTCAATCTTCCGTTCATAGAGGCCCTGAGATCCATGCCCAAATACGCCAAGTTCCTTAAGGATTTTCTCAAGCGTAAGGATAGGGTAGGTGAGTGTTCTAGTACTCCATTGAATGGAGATTGTTCTGCAGTGATCCTGACTAAACTTCCTGAGAAACTCACCGATCCGGGCATATTCACGATCCCTTGTTTGTTTGGTGGTGATGTTAAGAACCACGCGTTGGCAGACCTTGGTGCTAGTATTAATTTGATGCCATATTCATTTTACGAAAAACTAGGCCTTGGTGATTTGAAGCCAACTCGTATGACCCTCTCGTTAGCCGATAAGACAGTTAAGTACCCTAGGGGGATTGTAGAGAATTTGTTAGTGAAAGTGGACGAGTTTGTCTTCCCGGCTGATTTTGTAGTGCTAGATATGGAGGCCGATGATAAAGTGCCGTTGATTTTAGGGCGCCCGTTCTTGAACACTGCTAAAGCGCTTATAGATGTCTTCTTAGGCACAATCACACTTAGAGCGGGCGACGAATCGGTAGTTTTCAAGGTGAATAATGCGAGAGGGCCGAGTGAGAAAGTCGAGGCGATAGCGTCAGTGGGGGAGAACGAGAGGGTTGAGAGTGATGAGAAAAAGGTGGTGAGTGAGCCAAGTTTAGAGAAGGTGATAAAACCCAAGTGTGGGGATACACCTGATAGGAGAGTCGAGGAGTTGGAAGAGAGATTAATGAGGTTAGAATCTAAGATAGAGATACTGAGCAAGGCTCAGTGTGGGGATAGGTTTCGATATGAAACATATAGATTTAAACCGCCAGATGACGAGTTGAGAGAGTGTGAGAGATATGGGGATAGGAGAGATGCGGGCAATGTTAGGAATGGTAGTGCTACAGCCCGTAAGAGTTGGTATGGAGGCGAGCTGCGCTTACATGATCCTCCATGGGTGCGTGAACAGTTGTGACCCACTTGTAGAGTTTGTATTTCGAGTCTTTTATTCTGTACTATGAGTCTAATTTAGTAGTATTGAGTCAGTCGTTTGTGTCGAGTCGGTATTGCTTTGGTGTTTGCTTGTTTTTGTTTATGCAGGTTTGAATATGTACCACCCGTACTCAATCTCCATTCGGGTGATTTTGGAGCTGCTGTTCGAATTTCAGGCATTTATCAAGTGTACCAGTCAGTGTCAAAGCCGATCGCGAACGAAATGCTATACGATCGAGCTGGATTGGACGAGAGATTTGGAGCATAAGCGATAATATAACCAGCTAAGTCCTTTCCAATTATGCCCTTAGTCTTTTATTTCTTATTTATTTTTAGTTTTTTGAGTCGGTTTCCATCCTACATTGAGGGCAATGTAGAGTTTAATTGTGGGGATGGGAAACTATCGTTTAGTGTTTAGTATAGTTAGTTGAGTCAAAAAAAAAAAGTCGAAAAATACAAAAAAATTAAAAAATTTCAAAAATCCAAAAAAATCCAAAAAAATTAGAAAATGTCTTTTGAATAAGAAGTTTGCAAAAATAAAAAAAAAACGGAAAATGATAGAAAAGTCGGGTTTTTGTTCGGGTTCAAATAATAATAATATAATAATAAAATAATCGTGCTTGTGTCTAGTTTGGGATGCGCGGGTAGGCTCGATTCGGTTCTGGGTTCCTTTGATCTAAAATATACCTAATTGTCGGTCTACTAGTGGGTTCTCATCTAGGGAAAGTAGGGAAATTGAAACCGCCAATAATAGTATAAGTGATGCCGTTATAAGCTAAGATCCTTAGAGTTTTTGGTCATTATCTCATTGAAAAAAAAATGAAATAAACGAGCTAGAAACTAAATGAAAGTAGTCATTCCTATGTAGTCTGTGGTTGGGGATAGCGACTCTACAGCCGGATTACCGCTAGGGTGTGTGAAATCGACCTTGCAAAATAAATAAAAAAGTACCGAAGCCTAAGTAATCCGAGTTGGGGATAGCGACTCTACAGCCGGAATGCCTCTGGGTTAGGGAAAGCAACGTCTATGCTCGAAAAAAAATATGAAAAAGTGATGAAAAAAATAAGAATAGATTTGATTTTAAACTCTCTTGATCTTGGTATAAGGCGGTTAGGAAATAACCCAGTGGTTGTTCCTTTTGTCCTATAAGCTTGAGGGGGGATTAGGTGGACTTGCGATTTTTAGCGTGAGACCCTAGGTAGATTGACCGCATTTGAACTAAATCGCATGATAAGGGCTTGGAACCGGGTTAGGTTTAAGAGGATCAATATACTTGCAATCGCGGCTAACACGAGTTTCGATTTTAATAAAATAACTTAAGTTTTTGTCCCGAACGACTATTCCGACTATGATTCCGTATGCATAATTCTTTTTCGGGGACGAAAAAAGGTTAAGTGTGGGGATATTTGATAAGTGGTAAAATACGCATATTTATCCCGTGTAAATTGTATAATATTTGTATAGTTTTTATTTATTATTTTTTAGTTTTAGTATTATATTATATTATATTTTGTTTTGGCAGGTTCTGGTGCAAATGGAGTGAAAACTAGTAATATGGAAATGACCAGCCAGTTGGGCAAAGTGGGTGCTGGTAACCAAAGTAAAATTGGCGTTATTTTCTGTTAGTGGGCTAAGGCCACTATCTTTATTTTATAAGTTAAAGGGCTGCCACAGGAGATATATATATTTGAATCGAGAGAAAGGGCTAGGCCAACATCAATATAGAGTTTTATAATTTGAGTTCATCTAATTTATTCGTGTTGGGCCGCGTGAAATTTGGGCAGCTAAAATACCCGTCAGATGAAAGTTGCTGCTATATATATTATTATTGGCTATTTTATTAATGAAGGAGTTTATTGTTGGGGAACAACTTTTGTAAGAGACATCATCACATTAAAGAAAATCATTATCATCATCTCGATGGCAGAGGGGAGAAAGGCACAAGGTCAACAACATAATCATCACATCAAATACAACAATATATACACACTTCGAAAGGCACGTGCAGGTGATTCTTTTTGGAGGGTATCATCACATATTCCCAATGGGTCATGCTAGCTGCACACGCCCAAAATTATTTTCACACCCCAAAGCGCCGCGCTATGGCCAAAGCGCGGCGCTTCGATCGACAAAACGTGCTTCGATTGACTAGCATGACCCATTATAGAAAAGGGGCCTTTGTTTCTAAAATAATTATCATCATCACTTGGGCAGCCCAAAAATTACGACAGAAAGGTTTGGGTGGACTTTTATTGGAGGGCCGAGAAGGGATTATGTCCAGCAGCAATTTCGTGAATCTCAGACATTGGGCCGCGTGAAAATTGATAACGTGCACCGACTTGAAATCAGCAACGGGCTAATAGGTTTCTTGGGGTTATAAATCAAGATCTTCATCAACAGACGAAGAGGATAATACATACGAATTTTGGAGCTTGAAACCACCATTAAAGGCTGTTGAAGCATTCTTGAAACATTGGGGAAGGCTAGGAATCATCGGGTAACACTTTTGAGCGCTCGGGAGTAGAGATTACGGGTTTAAACTTCATGTTTCTTTGTTTTTCGTTCGTTTTACTTTGTTGCAAGATGAATTCAGATTTGATTACATTGATTATTATGTTTTTGATCATGTTTTCCGGCTAAACTTCATAAACTACCTAGGCTAATGACAAGAGTTAAATAAAGTTTGGATCTTTATTCGATTTTTGGCGTGGTTGTGGATTTTTCTTGTATTGTAAAAGCTATGGGATTTTAACTTGGTGTATTTGCATGCTTGACATTTGTTTTATCATTGTTTATTGCTTCGTATAATCCTTGGTGACGGTCTTTATCACATAATAGGGTTGTGCTAGGGTTCTTGATTTAGGTGACGGTCTTTATCACGTAATAGATCATTAATCCTTTAGGGTGAAAATCTAGTAAGTAACCTTAGAAGTAATATTCGGTAATTTAATAAAATCAAGTGTTCTGCTAAACTTGTCGTTGTGAGGCTCGAGGTTATTAATAGGTCTCGGTTTGGTTATAACTCCTTAACATTCCATTGTCTATTAAACCAAGATTAAAACCCGTAGTTGCTTTAGACGTTCGCGCTGTGAGGTAGAGCGTCTTATATAGGCACTTTCAAGAAACTAGAGGACTGTGAGGAAATCTAGAAAACCGGTGAGCGTAACAGCCTAGGTAGTGCCACAAGAATCGCCTTGAGAGTGTTTGAGGGGCTTAGTGGTGTCTTAATAGATTAGTATCTAAAGATCCCGGTTCCACACCACAAAATCATCAAATAGAAATCCATTCTGAGTTTAGCTTGCGTCTAGCCTAGGTAGTCTTCATCATCTCTGGTCAAAGTCTTCGGTTGAGTTCGTGTTAGTTATTTAGCTAATCTAGTTATTCGTGATTTGCATTCTTAGGATTTTTAGAAACCCCCCCAATCAATAAACAAATAGTTTGAGTCGTGTCAGTTTTAGTCTTTATAGAGTCTTAGCGTAATCCTTAGAGTCTCTTAGGTTCGATACTCGGACTTCCTTAGGCTATATTGCATCGATCGGTACACTTGCCGGTCGTGTGGTTTAGGTTTTAGAGAGTCTTAGTTTTATAAATTTAAAACTTAGAGAGTCTAGTTTAGGGTTTAATTTAGTTAATTTAGTTAAACCACTTTTAGCACATCACGTTGCTATACAAATCGGTATAGTTTCGCAGTTTGACACAAATAGTCCTTGTTATCGAATAAACTTGTTTTCGACACACCAAATCCAAAACTTATTTCTAAGTTATGTGAAGGTTATTTAAGGTATGTTAAGCCTATTGTTACTATTCCGGAGTGTTTGTCACGTTAAACTGACTGCGTTTACGCACCAGTTTGCGTATAACTTTCCAGAAAGCGATTTAAAGCTTGAAATCGGAATCGAATCAAATCGTAAAATCATCAAACACAAATACACATATAATAACACCAAAACACATTGTTTTATTGATAATTAACATTATTCTACGTTGTACAACGATTACAAAACACAGTTGTCACAGTCTCCCCTACTTTAGGAAATTTCGTCCCGAAATTTTAAATAGAGGAAACTTGTGAGAACAATTGCGGATATTTCGCCTTCATCTGGTCCTCACATTCCCAAGTAAATTCTGGGCCACGTTTGGATTCCCATCGAACCTTGACCAATCGAATCCGTTTGTTCTTCAACTGTTTGAATGTATGGTCCACTATCTCCACAGGTTTCTCGACAAAGTGCATCGTTTCATCAACTTGGATTTCGTCGAGTGGAATGTGAAGATTAGCGTCAGCTAAACACTTTCGCAAATTGGACACGTGAAAAGTCGGATGAATATTTCCAAGCTCTGGAGGTAGCTCTAGTCGATAGGCAACCTTTCCAATTCTTTCAACAATCTTAAATGGTCCAACATATCGTGGTGCAAGTTTTCCTTTCTTACCAAATCTCACCACTCCCTTCTAAGGTGACACCTTGAGTAGGACATGGTCTCCGACTTAAAATTCTAGGGGCTTGCGTCGCATATCCGTATAACTCTTTTGACGGCTTCTAGCTGTCACAAGATTGTCGCGAATTTTCTTGACTTTGTCTGTTGTTTCCAGAATGAGCTCAGGTCCAGTAAGCTGAGCTTCACCGGTCTCATTCCAACAGACAGGTGAACGACATTTTCGACTGTAAGAGCTTCGAACGGTGCCATATTGATGCTAGCATGATAACTATTGTTGTAAGAGAACTCGATCAATAGAAGATGAGAATCCCAATTACCACCAAAGTCAATCACGCATGCTCTAAGCATATCCTCCAAAGTTTGAATCGTCCTCTCAAATTGTCCATCTGTTTGGGGATGATAAGCAGTGCTTAGATTTAGTTGGGTTCCCATAGCAGATTGCATGGTCTTCCAAAAATGAGATGAAAATCGAGCATCACGATCGGATATGATATCCAAAGGGACACCATGTCGAGATACAATCTCATCAACATAAATCTTTGCAAGTTTATCAGCAGATAGATCCTCGGGAATCGGAATAAAATGAGCTGACTTCGTTAATCGATCGATAACAACCCAAATAGCATCGTGACCTTTAGATGTACGCGGTAATTTAGTGACGAGATCCATCTCAATGTTCTCCCACTTCTAAACCGGTATCTCTGGTTGTACAAGCAAACAAGATGGTCGTTGATGTTCAGCCTTGACTTTGAGACAAGTTAGGCATTTCGATACATACAAGGCAATATCTTTCTTCATACTAGGCCACCAATACTGAGTACGAAGATCCTTGTACATTTTATCAGCACCAGGATGGATAGAATATCGAGACTTATAAGATTCGTCCATCACTAAAGTGCGAAGATCGTCTTGTTTTGGAATCCATAAACGATCCTTGAAGTAGAATAACCCATCGCCTTTCGCTATGAGTTTAAGCTCAAGTTGACGTGGTAATTCCTTACCTATCAAATTTTTTGAAACACAAAATTGTTGAGCTTGAAGGACACGAGTTTGAAGATCATATAGAGTTCGAACAGAATGAAGCTTGACTCGCTCCTTTCGACTAAGCGCATCAGCTACGGCATTCGCCTTACCAGGATGGTAGCGAATTTCGCAATCGTAGTTGTTCAAGAGCTCAACCCATCGTCGTTGCCTCATGTTCAGCTCCTTCTGATTAAGAATATGCTGAAGACTTTTGTGGTCTGTGAAAACCACACACTTCGTGCCATAAAGATAGTGTCTCCAGATTTTGAGAGCGAAAACCACAGCTCCCAACTCAAGATCATGAGTCGTGTAGTTCTTCTCATGAACTTTCAATTGACTAGACGCGTAAGCTATGAGTTTACCTCGTTGCATAAGAACGCAACCAAGTCCTAGATTTGATGCGTCACAATAGACAACGAAATCATCGTTTCCATCGGGCAAGGATAGAACAGGAGCATCACACAGCTTCTGTTTCAGCGTTTGGAACACTTCTTCTTGCTTGGGTCCCCACTCAAAAGGCTTATTCTTTTGAGTCAAAGCAGTGAGTGGAACCGCGATCTTCGAGAAGTTCGAAATGAAACGACGATAATAACCAGTAAGACCAAGAAAAGAACGAATTTTTGTAGGTGTCGTTGGTGTATTCCAATCCTTAATAGCAGCTATTTTGGATGGATCCACATGAATACCTTGCTCGTTGACTATATGACCCCAAAACTGAATTTCTTTAAGCCAAAATTCACACTTGGAGAATTTAGCAAAAAGTTGTTCCTTCTTCAGGAGTTCTAATGTCAAACGAAGGTGTTGCTCGTGATCGGCTCGAGACTTCGAATAAATGAGAATATCGCCGATGAACACAATGATGAACTTGTCTAAATAAGGTTTACAGACCCTATTCATTAAGTCCATGAAAATAGCTGGGGCATTTGTCAAACCAAAAGGCATGACAGTAAACTCGTAGTGCCCATATCTTGTGCGAAATGCAGTTTTGGGAATATCTTCCTCGAGAACACGAAGTTGATGATACCCAGAATGCAGACCGATCTTGGAAAAACAGGTAGCACCTTGCAGCTGATCAAAGAGATCATCGATTCGAGGTATGGGATATCGATTCTTGATGGTAAGCTTATTAAGCTCACGATAATCGATACACATTCGAAAAGATCCATCTTTCTTTTTCACAAAGAGGACAGGAGCACCCCAAGGTGAATAACTCGGTCGGATGAATCCTTTATCAGATAATTCTTGAAGCTGTTTCGATAATTCTTGCATCTCAGACGGTGCAAGACGATAAGGTGCTTTCGCAATTGGGTTGGCATTGGGTACAAGATCAATATGAAACTCGACTTGACGAACTGGAGGCAAACCAGGCAGTTCATCAGGAAACACCTCTGGATAATCCCGAACAATCGGAATATCCTGAATACTCTTGCTCTTGCCTTTCTCCTTGGTGACATGTGCCAGAAAAGCAACATATCCTTTTCGTAAATAACCTCGGGCTTTTGTACACGACATGAGTTTCAAACCAACAGATGGTTTCTCGCCACGAACTTCTAGAACATCGCAAGACGAAAGAGGAATACAAATGATCTTATCGAAACAAATCACCTCAGCATGATGTTTGGTTAACCAATCCATCCGCACGATAATGTCGAAACTTCCAAGTTGCATCGGCGTGAGGTCAATAGGAAAAAGATGGTTATCGAGGTTCAATTGACAACCATGAAGAACAGAATCGAGTACGAGTGGTTTACCAGTAGCAACTTCCACAAATAAGGGTTTCCTCAGTTTAGTTCTAGGTATCGCAAGTAAAGGCTCAAAGGATAACGAAACAAAACTCCTATCGGCACCAGAATCGAAAAGAACAGATGCAAGTTGATTGTTAACAAGGAACGTACCATTAACAACCTCGTTGTCTGCCCTCGCCTCATTCGTGTTCAGATTGAATGCTCGTCCACGAGCAGGATTCACATTCGCGATTGCGTTCGGATTCTCATTTGCATTTACCAACCTCGGGCAGTTGTTGCGGAAATGACCCATTTCTCCGCAATTGAAACACGAACCAGGTGGGAATCTCACAGCATTCCCCTGAACTTGTGTTGGAACCTGAGCAGCTTGATTCTGGCCCAAACGAAAAATGTTGGCCAAATGCCCAAGTTTACCACACGTTGTGCACTGCTTGCAGGCCTGTTGAGCAACATGATGACCGTTACAACGAGCACAGTGAGGTGCGGTACCAGCATATTGCTTCTTTGCAGGAGGTAGGGCTGGTGGGTTCTGAGGGTTCTGGTTGGTGACATCAAAGTTCTGGGAAGCCTTGCGCTTCCTCGACTTTTTAGAAGACTCACCCTTCTTCTTACCTTTACCCTTTTCCTGAGCAGAATCGGCTGACTTCTTCTTATCACCCTTACGGGTCAATTTACCCTTTCTGACCTGAGACTCGGTCAGAGTAGCAGCCGATTCAATCGCTTGACAGACAGTGGTAGGATTACTGCCAGTCACAATATCTTGCACAGAATCAGGTAATCCATCGATATACCTCTCAATCGCTTTCTACAACGGGGTTACCATTGTAGGACACAACAAACTGAGCTCCTCATATCGATCCGTATAAGCACGGTGTTCTCCTCCGTCTTGTTTTAAATCATCAAATTCTCGTTCCAAAGCTCGAATTTCGTGACGGGGACATAACTCTCTCATCATGAGAGCTCGGAGCTCTTCCCATGTTTGTGCCATTGCCACATCGGCACCCCTATCGCGCATCACTCCGTTCCACCATGTAAGAGCACGCTTCTCGAACACACTAGATGCAAATTCAACCTTACGCTCATTCGGACATTGCACATGCCTGAATGTGCTTTCCAAACTTTCGAACCATTGCAGGAGCGCGGTTGCTCCTTGAGACCCAGAAAATTTCAACGGTTTAGCCGAATTGAAATTCTTGAAACTACATTGTGCATTATTGTTGTTATTGTTGTTGTTATATAACTCATGGATCTGGGTTACTACGCCAGGAAGTACTGCAGCCATTTGCTGAGCGACAAGGGCTGCGACTTCTTCAGCAGTAAAAGGTTGAGCATCACGTCGAGGAGGCATTGTCTAACAAGGAAACAGGGAAATCGAGTGAGATCGACAATTGGAAAAACAAAAGAGGTATTGAAAACATCGACAAAACACAAGGAAGGCGATCATTCGTTCGTTACCTCAAACAAACAAACGACACGCAGTGACAAATCAAAGTAAATGGGTCAATATAATGTATCACTGAAGACATGCTTGCCTATAAGTGAACACTCACCCCAAGAGTTCCCAGGTAAGAGTGACTGGTCCGATACTGCGGATTTGTACGAACACTCTAGCCTTAGACAGAAAACTCAGGGTACATGCATTCACTCTTCCAGTTTGCACGTGTTCACATTATTTAGACCCAAACTTTGACGAGATTTTGAAAACTAAGAGGGATCAAAACCTTGTAACCAATCATCCAAGTGTCACACCCCGATTTCCACGTGTCACCGGTGGGCCCGGTGGGGAGTATCGTGACGTGGTTGGCAACATAATAGTCAAACAACACAATATTTAATATGCACAGCGGAAGCAATTTAAAAGATATAATACAACCGAATTTAATATTGTAATATCAAATGTCACAATATTCGGAAGTTTATCCACAGAAGGATCGAAAATAAAATATGAAACAATAGTTCAACAGACTTCAGGCATCTTAAGCTTGCGAGACTTCTAATGATGCTAAGGAGAAATCCCAGCCAATTACGCTTAGTACCTGCATTTAATCTTTTTGGGAAAATACGTCAGTTTACACTGGTAAATACAATCAACTGACTCATTTTGGAAAATGATTGAAAATTTGGTTTGGATGCACATGGCATAAACATTTTATTTAACTTGGGAGAATTATTTATATATATAATCTTGTGAACGAATTACATGTTCCTTGTGCGTTCAGTAGCCCGGATCTTGTCCGGGTTAAAGATCAATAGACACACCACATTATTCCTTTTGTGCACTGACGGGTGAACGCCTACACCCCGCGCTTAAGTCGTGGCCATTTCGTAAAATGATGTCAAGGATATCCGGGACATGGTCATTAACCCCCCAAAGGCTTTAAGTAACAAGACTGTTTAAACAAGCCGATCAAATTATTCAATTAACCACCCAACGATGGAAGATTTGATGCCCGATCAAGCGGTATTCTATATACCGTAACCCAAGCCCGTATAGGGAAAATAAGTTAAAAGTATTACCTGAGCAATGTATAAATTACAATAAGCAAATTGCAAGTAGCTTTTACTGGTTCTCCTAATCTGGAATGAAGGTTTATAATAACCTATTAGAATCTAACGGGTCTTTAATTAAGCTTAAACTTAGACCGGTTAGTTTCAATGATACGGTTCGTACGCACTATTAAGCGAAGACCGGATAGAATGTGATTTAGACCCGACAAGTTCAGAGACTTTTTTAATATGGGTATTTCATGCACACTCTGGATTTTGAGATAAAACCGATAAGGTTTGACCCGTGTCGGCTAATTTATGTAAACTAGTTACATAAACCGAACTGAACGCGTAAAAAGTGTAGCGGGTAATAATGAGAGCCATTTACAGGTTTCCTAAGTTAATATGCTCCATATATGTTGTGACATCAGTAAGATATCATTTATTATGCCCGAAATGAATTTAAACACAAACTATGCCCCGTAGGGGTAGTTTGGTCATTTTAAAGGTTGTAAAAGAGTTTAAGTGTTAACCTGAGTTACATGTCTGATGTAATCAGCAAATATACTCAATTTGCTAAGTTATATCAGTAGGTTAAAGTATATGTGTGAAATTTATCAATTTTAACCAAACTATGCACCGTAGGGGCATTTTGGTAATTTCACATAAGCCGAAAGCTCACAACCGAAGTCTGAGTTTAACAACTTTTGCTTACTGTTAAAATATTATAATTCGCCCAAAATATCAGTAGGTATCAACCCTTGTATGTTTAAAATAGTTCTATTACATACTATGCGTTAAAAACGCTTAAAAAGGCGATTATAAGCCATTTCGATACATAAAGCTAATATTTTTATTATTCCAGAAGGCTTAAAATAATTTATTTATCATATGTGATCAGTAGCAAAAGGTTTGGAGTCATTTAGATATGTAAAACTCATTTTATGGCCCGTAAGGGCAAAACTGACAATTACCGGATTAAGCCTACGACTATTAGTTATGCTCAGCCTAAAATTAATTAAAAATCTTTAAAAATCCCAAAATAATATATTACATCAGTGGGTAAAGAGTTTGATATTAAAAAGTAGGCTTAACTAGTCTATACGCTAATTACGCCGTTTTAATTAACATAAAGCTTTCATTTTACGCTAACGAGCATAACTCTTAATCTACACCTCAAACTGATGTCAAATTTTGTATGCAAGTTTAAATATCAGTAAGTAAGGCTTCTACTCTTTTACATTTCCAAAAATCACGTTTTAATGTGAAAAGGGCATAACGGTCAACATATGAGCAATTAACGGAATCATGCGTATTAATTGGTTAACTAATGAACCATGGTGTATAATCACAGAGGGTTATACTAGCATGTAACCTGGTCCAAATGAAGCTCTTAGGTATTCCTAAATCATACCAAAATGGGTCAGAACTGAAGTCAAAGCAAAAGTCAAAGCTTTGCGACTTTCGGTTCCGAACCGGGTCTAAACAGTAAATTGTCGGGTTGAACATGTTTAGACATGTTCTTACACTAATTACCAAGTTATATTAATGATCAAACAGGTTGTATGTGTTCTACATTGCTAATTATGCATAAATTAGAATTTAAGTATCCTGTTGACTTTTTCTTAGCAAGTTTGACCCGACTTTTGACCTGGTTAGAGTGGTAATCAGGGGGAACCCTTTTGAGGGTTTATTACCCACATAATTACCAACTTATAACTACTTTTAATTCGAGATTTTACTGAGCCATTATTAATTAATCTCGAAGTCAAACCGTAATTACGATGGTTTGACTTTTAGCTAAATAACTAAGCTAAACTTAATTTAGAAAG
Organism: Helianthus tuberosus; assembly: GCA_030545235.1. NCBI lineage: Eukaryota > Viridiplantae > Streptophyta > Magnoliopsida > Asterales > Asteraceae > Helianthus > Helianthus tuberosus. The sequence goes on along the minus strand of CM060429.1, from coordinate 57,250,097 downwards.
GATTAGCAAACTTACTGAAGTCCTAAGCTTGATTAGGGATCACTTGGAAGAAGACTTGAGCTCCAGGAATGATCAGAAAGCTTGAAGGAAGGTGTGAAGAATGAGTTGCAACTTCATGGCCTTTTATAGTGTTTAATCCACCATAAGAAGTTGACACACAAGTCTACATCTCACCACAACTGATTAACAAGTGTTCCTAGTGCTTAGGGGGTGCCTAGGGGTCGTCCAAGATGAGGCAAATCGGTTAAAAGTCGAATACAAGGGCCATGGCAGACAAAGAAGCAAGAAAATCGCATCAGGTGGGCCTAGGCGTGACGCGACGGACCCCCCCTGGGCCTCGCGTCTCGCGACACCTTGTCTGACTCAAATCCAACTTTAGATTTTTATGTTTTGATCCTTACCCTTCAAACTTTGCTTAGACTTCCTTTCTTGCATTTTGAGCCCTCCAAATAGATTTATAAGGGCTTTAAAACATATATCCACTTTGTTTAGTCCTCGGTTAGCTTTATTGCTACCCGAAAAGTCCTAAACTTCAACGTTGACGCTATAACCCTTCGCACACGAATTTGATCATAACTTTCTCATACGATAACGAAACTTTATGAAATTTAAAATGTGTATTCCAGTGAGCATAATTAACCGTTACAAAGCTTCGGGTTTGTCAAAAGGTCACTCATAGGTATAACTTAAACATGTTGACACTTTTAACCCCTGTAGTTTGAAATCTCTCACTTTTAGCTTCGTATGATCCATGATTTATTCGTTTGAAGGTATGAGCATTATGTAGGGTTAATGTATAATGTATTTATTCACTGTTGACATTTAGAATACGTATATTCACATACTTTCCAAGATTGTCAACTTTAGTCCTTCTATAATATTCTTTCACACGTTCAAACATATGACACGTGTCTACACATTATAGGACGTGAATTTTCGAGGTGTTACACCAAGGATAGATGATTAATTGTCGAAGCGGATTTGTTATTGTGTTCTTGTTGTGGTTATCACCTAAGGATAGGTGGCGGTATTGTTTTAAAATCTAAACGCATGTAAACTCGCGTTGGGGTCCTAGAAAGTTATAGTCTAGGTCAAAGCCTTACTAATAACCTAATTACCTATAACCATTGGCTCTGATACCAACTCTTCTGTCACACCCCGACCACGTAAAACAACAAATTGTGGCGGAAACGTCGGGGAGTGTTGTAACAGAATTATTGTTTCACAACCATGGATACAAAAGTTTCGTTTTATTGATTTATTAATTAATGTACATTATCTTTAAACCAAACAAATAAGCTACACATCGTCTATCATTGTTTTTATGTCACTAAGGCCTCGTCCAGATCCTATGTGACTCAAGCATCTTAGCAATCAACATCAAGCAACACCACCTGAAACATATGTAAAAACAAAGTCAGCAAAGAAATGCTGGCGAGCACATAGATTTTGTGAGAGTGTCGGATTCATGGCTCGTTTATATGTTGCAGTACCTCATTAGACTACAATAGTCAAAAGTACAAACCTCGTTTTGAAAAGTGTATTGCAACATGATTAACCAACTCAAATCAAGTTGGTTATAGTTTATAAAATCTCGTAGCCATGATTCTTAACCCAAAAACATTTGTTTTAGTAAACCAATTCGTAAAACATCTGGTAAAAATTCGTTAATAAAACTCGTATGGTTTATATCATTTCGAAAACCTCGTTCTGTGACATCGTTTCAAAATCGTTTCCCAAGTGAACCAAATAATGACACGCAATATAATATGATAAAAGCACTTATATATAAGATGTACCAGCGGCGTATCTACCATGCTTTTATCATGCTACACCCATCCCATTATCTAATCACTACCCAAAACCAATCGTTTATCTCGTTTAAGTCGTATCAAATCGTTTAATTCGTCCCAAAATCGTTCTCGTTTTAATTGTGAAACTAGTTTTGGTCGTCTCGCTAATAACATTCAAACCTTCGTGACTCGACTATCTCGGAACTCGTATTAACAAACCACCAAAGGGTAAGTTAACAATCATCAGATTCGGTCGTTACCTACATAACCCCCACACATAACCATGGGTGTAGTCTGATAACGGGATTTGTCAGATCCTATGGTACCATAACCTAATACTGGTCGGTTCGGCCAAAATTAATGAATGTCATTCGTTATGTAACTACAACCAACAAGTTCGTTCACATTATCGAAATCGTTATTAGTTTAATATAAACCATCTTAATCGTTTTTGAAACCATCGTTTTAAACCTTGAAATCATTTTGCACATATGAATCACCCCAAAACAATTGAAAACAGTAAAATAGGGGAACTATGTACTCACATTGAATAGAAGGGTATCCTTGATCTAAAGAACTTAGCGAAGCTCAGGCAAACCAAGGAAATTCAAGTAGTACCTAGTAATCGGATCACTAGTAAATAAATCGACACCTAAATCGGAAGATCGGACAAAATGAGGTCTTGTAAACCAAATGAGTATTGGAACTCATGTGATATGGTTTAACAAAGCCTACATTCTAGATAGGAACCTATTCTAAGTGCTTTCGACCCGTTACGACCCATTAAGGTAGCTTACGCTACTTTAACGTGTCGTTCGCGCAAACACGCGTTTGCGACGTCTAACTATTCCTATGACAAGTATTATATGCCTAAACATGTTTAATTATGTTGCACAATTAGTTAGGTGACAAATGTTTAGGTTACATATGCTTAAAATCCAATTATGCATGAAAAGGGCATTTTGGTAAATTACCTAAGGCATATAAACTACCTATCATACAACTATTTAAACTAGGTGACCATAAGCTATAACCTCGGAAGGTTATTCCCTATGCAACTATGGCCACTAAGCATTAAATCACAACCCTACAAGTGTTAGAGACCAGCTAATTTGCTTGGGGAGGTGCTAACTTGGCTACCACACAAAGGAATTGCAAGAATAGTCCCTCAAATTCAATCTGCTGCACAAAAATGAGGTTTTTATCCAGATCATATGGTGGCATGGCATGACAGAAAGAGCAGGGAATGGTCGCGCGACGCGAGCACCTGGCTAATACTTTCAAAAAATGTCACAAACAGTCCCTGCACACCCAAACTCGCGTATTTGACGTATTTAACCTCCGTTAAGCCATTTTCAAGGCTCTACAAGGTCGTCAAAGTGTAGGGGACTTGAAATATGCTCAGAAATATCACAGATGTCGGTTCGTTTGGTTGTACGGTCACGTTATTCGTCAAATTACGACGAAACTCAAACGGACGCGAAAACGATCCAAATTAAGCGACGAATGGAATTTTTGCATGCCGATCACTAAAATAAAAATATTTTAGTGTCTACAAAAATTTTGGGTGTCCAGATGTGGTCAGAACGTAAGATATGCGCGTAATGCAAACTTACGCCGTTTTTGACACTTCTAGTCCCTGTAAGATCAAATAAGCATATTTTCGCACACCGAACCACTCAAAGCTTATTTCTAAGCTATGTTTAGGTTATTTATGGTATGTTTAGCTTATGATCAAGTTCCGGACTGTACGTTGCTATACAAATCGGTATAGTTTCGCAGTTTGACACAAATAGTCTCTGTGATCGAATAAACTTGTTTTCGACACACCAAACCATCCAAAACTTACTTCTAAGTTATGTGAAGGTTATTTAAGGTATGTTAAGCCTATCTCACTATTACGGAGTGTTTTTCACATTAAACTGACTGCGTTTACGCACCAGTTTGCGTATAACTTTCCAGAAAGCGATTTAAAGCTTGAAATCGGAATCGAATCAAATCGTAAAATTATCAAACACAAATACACATATAATAACACCAAAAAAATTGTTTTATTGATAATTAACATTGTTCTACGTTGTACAACGATTACAGAACACAGTTGTCACAGTTTACACTCTTTTGAAGGCGGTGTCCTTTGTAGCAAAAGTTGACAAATTTTGTACTTAATGTTTCAAAATACTGCATCATATGCCCTTTTGACCCTAACCCACTTAGATTTTATTGTTAAATCTTGTCATGTGTCGTGCACATGAGGGCATTCTTGTTAGTTCATCTTTTAAAGAGCTAATGTGTAAATAACTTTTATTGATGGATTATTTTGTACAAAACAAGAAAATAAAAAGATTCTATAAGCACACTCACTCTCTCTCTCTCTTCTCTATCTCTCTCTCTAATATGATTTTCCCTCTCTTTGTAATGGTTATAATTGTGTTTGAATAGAGTGTGAGGTGATCACCCAATAACACGAATTGATGTGTCCGATTTTAACCAAACCCAGATCAAAATAATGGCCTTAAACAGCGACTTGTTATAAAATAAAAGCTCCAAGTAATTGTCGAGTCTTTTCCAAGCATTCCCCACTTTCAGTTTCTTGAAATAATCATCTGAACACTCACTGGATCATCGCCGGAACTCCAAACCAGGCCACAACTGTTCCTCATCTTGCTACGTCATATCAGGTATTATCACTTCCATTCCAGTCGGAATTCTATTTCGAGCAAAAGCCCTTTGCCAATTTTAAATGGTAGTGGCATAAGCATCTCAATTTAATCCATTAGTAGGTTAGGGTTCATCTTGTTTCGTATTTGGGAATTAGGATTGAATAGAGTGTGAGGTGGTTGTGGGAGGTGGGTTAGGGGTGGTTCTGGTTGTGGGAGGTGGGTTGATGGCAGGTGGCTATGGGAGGTGGGTGGTTGACGGGTGGTGGGAGGTGGTGGTGGTGGTGGTGGGAGGTGGTGGTGTATTGATGTAGGTGGTGGTGGGTGCAGGTGGGTTAGCGATGGTTTGTGATGGTTCATCTTCATGGTTTCAAAAATTTATTCACTGGTTTGTGATGGTGGAGGGTGGTGGAGAATGGTGGTGGAGGGTGGTGGCGATAGTGGTTGTTGATTTCTAAATTATTTTGTGTTTTTAAATGATATTAAATAAATAGGGTAAAAAGACTAAAATACCCATGAGTTGCCAAATTTAATCATAAAATCTAATTGAGTTAGAGTCAAAGGACATATCGTGCATGATTTTGAAACATTAAGTGCAAAACTTGTCAGCTTTTGCGCCAAAGGACACCGCCTGCAAAATTGTGTAAACATAAAGGACAAAACTAGTAATTTACTCTTACTATTATTATTAGTATTACTATTCTATTACTATTACTACTATTATTACTATTACTATTACTATTATTATTGTTATACGACAGTCAGGTAAAATAAAAATAGCGGTGGTAGTAGGCATGGCCGAGGAAAAGAGAAGCTATGGTGATTCCGTCGGCTAAGGTGTGCCACAGTGGATCAGATTGTGTGAACTTGCGAGATTCCCAAAGTAACATTGCCATAAGTGGTGTGATAACGATAGTGATAGTGATGAGCATTACGCTTGTGATTGTTTGATGGTGTAGGGGGAATGAGGTGGCATGGTTGATTGGTTGATTTTTGTAGGTAATCTAGTGATGGGTGGTGCAACTAATTTATTGTTGAAATTAAAGTAAATGAAGAAGTACTGTGTGATTAGTTGTGATGGATGTCTCTTCCTCCTACAAAAAAATTAATTATATAATAAAGTTGAATAGATCACAGTCTTACATACTAGGGGTGTTTTAACAGCCTCAATTTCCACCTGTAGAGTACTACCACGAGGCGTACGACTGCCCAGGATCAAGCCACCAATCATACCGAACATTTAATATAAGTAAAATAAAACCATCACTAATATTATTAGTGTAATAATGTTTAAGTCTAAACCATAATAATAAGTTTGAAATAAAGTTCAAAGCATAGTTAGTTTAAAGTAGAGTTCAAATGTTTAGCGGAAGCATGAAGTTCAAATGTTATTCAAAACATGCCATGGGGAGCTACCCCATATATGAACCACTAAACTGTGCAGTACCGAAACTTTGACGTAATTGTTATTTTGCCCTTTGGTTAATGTCTACCATCATTGACCATAATTCCAGATAAAAGTTCACACCCGTCCTCCTCCTAGGCACGGTGTGAGGCTGTCAAACCTAATAGCGCTATCAACCAATATCTCGTTCGCCCATTCAGCGATTAATCAGTATAAGTGAAAAAGGGACTTTCATGGTACAATTTCGTTTAGTTTGAGGTTCCCATGCCATTAGGAATGCATGCTTTATGAGTATCGTTAAATTATCATACAATTACCTTGGTATATGAAGTTCTCAATCCACCGGGAATACATACTTTTAGTTTTAGTGTGAACTCACCTTTGATTGCTCGGTAATTTATCATAAGCTTGGTCAACCACGTCCTATTATGGTTACCAACGTTAGGACCGTATGCAAGTAATTCACGTATTTCACATATTTCACAAGTAGCGTACAAGTAATACCTATCATGTATTTTACCAATCATGAATACGTTCCCATGTAAAACATCATAACAACTAAACAAATCACTGAGGTAAACAGTGCCAGTGTGCAGCTCAAGTATAAGTGTACGGTCTGCTAAGGGTATGGCCCAGTGACGAATGTGCGGCACAGTTGAGAGTGTACTGTCACACCCCGACCGCGTAAAACAACAAACCGCTGCGGAAACGTCGGGGAGTGGAGCGACAGAATTATTATTTCACAACACATGGATTAAAAAGTTTCGTTTTATTGAATTAGTTATTACATTGTCTTGGAAATTGATAGGCAAAATACAAACATATTGTCTATCACAGTTATTAAGTCACTAAGGCCTCGTCCGGTCCTATGTGAGCATGCATCCTAGTAATCAACAACATCATCATCAAACACCACCTAAAACATATGTGAAAATAAAGCCAGCAAAGAAATGCCGGCGAGCACATAGGTTTTGTGAGTGTGTCAGATTCATGGCTTGTATACATGAAAACCTTGTTTTGAAAATTGTTTAGTATTGCAATATGATTAACCAACTCAAAAGAAGTTGGTTATAGTTTATAAAACCTCGTTGCCATGAATCTAGACTAAAACATTTGCTTTTGTGAACCAAATTGTAAATTGTTCTTGAAATAGGACTCGTATGGTTTATATCGTATAGTAAACATCGTTGCGTGTCATTGTTTAAAATCGTTTGTACAAGTGAACTAAATAACGCCATGGAATATAATATGATGAAAGCATTTATATATAAGAAGTACCAGCGGCGTATCTACCATGCTTTTATCACATTACACCCATCCCATTATCTAATCACGTACCAAAAACCAATCATTCAAAAGTCGTTCTATTCGTCCATGTTGTCAATCATTCGTTCAATTCGTTTAACTTGTTCAAATCGTTTAATCGTTCAAATCGTTCGTATTTTAATTGTGAAAACTAACTTTTGGTCGTCTCGTTGAATATATTCAAACTTTCGTGACTCGTCCATCGTACAACTTGTATTAACAAACCACCAAATGGTAAGTTAACAATCATCAGGTTTTGTCGTTACCCACATTATCCCCATACATAACCATGGCGATAGTCTGATAACGGGATTTGTCAGATCCTATGCTACCATAACATACTACTGGTCGGCTTGATCATTGTTAATGAATGTCATTCGTTATGTAATAATGTCCCAAACAAGTTCGTTCACATTATCGAAATCGTTGTGTTTAATATAAACCATAGTATTCGTTTATGAAAACATCAAAATCGTTTAACACATATGAATCACCCTAAAATAATTGACAACAGTAAAATAGGGGAACTATGTACTCACTTGAGATTGCAAGGTATCCTCGATTAAATGAACTTAACAAAGCTCGGTCAAACCAAAGAAATCAAGTGGCACCTAGTAATCGGATCGCTATGTTAATACATCGACACCTAAATCTGGAGACTGGGTAGAATGAGGTCTCGTAAACCAAATGAGTATTGAAACTCATGTGATATGGTTTAACAAAGCCTACATTTTGAATCGGAACCTATCCTAAGTGCTTATAACCCGTTACGACCCGTTAAGGTAGTCTACGCTGCTTTAACGCGTCGTTCGCGCGAATGCGCGTTCGAGACGCCTAACTAGTCCTATCACAAGTATTATATGCCCTAACATGTTTAAATATGTTTCATAGTCAGTTTACGTGTCAAAAATTATGTTACATATGCTTAAATTCAAATTATGCATGAAAAGGGCATTTTGATCGTTTAACTAAGGCATATAAACTACCTATCATACAACTAATTAAACTAAGTGACCATAAGGTATAACCTCGAAAGGTTATTCCCTATACAACTATTGTCACAATATATGTTTGGTCGGATCCAAACGATCAACCAAATGGGTCGAGTTCAAAAGTCTAAGCGGTTGTCAAGACCGCTTGACTTATGACCCTATACAAGCACTAGACTAAAAGTGACGAGTTAAACATGTTAAAACATGTTTAACTAAGTTAGAAAACTGATTTAATATCAAAACAAAGTGTTTTGATACCCGAAAATAGTTTCGTCGCAAAATGCGCATAAATACACATTTTAACCGAAACTTTGACTCGTCACTTCGACTAATCAACGTGGTAATCAGTAGGTATAGTCACAAGGGACTATAACCATCATGATTACGCTCACGTTGCAAAGTTCAAACGAACTTTGTCTTGACCAATTCATGGTCAAAGCTGAAAGTCAAACACTGTTTAACTTTCATGCTTGAAATACATAACCAAGCATGAAAGAAACTTACAAAGGGTCCAAGCTTGGAAGAAGAATAAAGAAAACTGAAGAATGAAGCATTCAAGAAGTGTGAGAGCTTCCAAATCAGAGATTTGAGTGAAAGAACTTGAATGAGCAAAGAATGGAGCAAATGTGATGGGTATCTATAGGAAATCATGATCCATTAAGATCATTCCATGTGTTTTTGAGTGAATCAAAGCTTGATCTTGGCCATACATATGTTGCCCACAGATTTGAATACTTGGGTAGCACTTAAACAAGCCTAAGGTATGCTAAAACTAGGATTAAAACCAATGGGAATAGGCTGTTTGGCTTAATTCAATGAATCTGCCAGTTCAGTCTGTCGCGCCCCGCGTAATGGTTAACCCTGGTGTGACCCGGTCCAGAGGCCGCGGGACAGAAACCCGTGGTATTTATTATTTAATTTGGCAGTGGAAATATTTGACCGGATCTTTTAAACTGAAAATGGCCAATTATTTTATTTCACAATTTGGGACAAACCCCATAATTTACAATAAAGGGAATTTCACAAGGAAATCCCTTGTTTTACAAAACATGTTTATTTATTGAGCCACCTCTTCAAGCTTTTTAGTGCCACCTAGCACTTTTCCTTGATTCACAGTAAGTCACCTGAAACATGTTTTAAAAAGATTTTATCAGCGGGGAAATACTGGCGAGTCACTCAATTTGCACAAAAGACACATTGTTATAAATTTACAGCATTAAGAGTTTTTATATTTGCCCCTATCATATAATTAACTGGTTCAGCTGTCACTCGACCGAATCTATGACCGTGGACATATCACTAATTAGGCTCGCCCACCTAACGTGATAAATCGTTAGTAGTAATGTGCACAAAACCCCCACATACTGCCAGTAATTAAAGATTAGCAAAGACTTAATCACTGCAAAGTATAACTGGAAAACATTTAGGGTTTTGTAAAGCAATTTTATAAAAAGAGAATGACTCACAATGCAAGTTTAACTGGACATAACCTTGCCTACTGATTTAGTCTTGTAACCTAGGTAAATAACAATGCACACGAAACTAGGTCAGTAACTTAATACAACCTTTACGATAAGCTCACGAAATCAAAACCCTCACGATGAATGACAAAGTATAGCCCGTATTCGGGCAGCACTTAAACATCCATCAGATCGGTTTCAATCGATCAGACATTGTATCGTAGCAGTGACCGAGTTATTACCCTGTTGTCGCAGCAGAGATTCGTGCTGGTGTGTGTTTTTGAACGAAAAACTGAATAACTCAACGTAAAAAATGAATTTGAACATCGAAACAACGCAACCATGCAAGTGCCAAACCCCTGGACTTTATACTAAAAAAATGATCCCTGTCGTGTGGCGCGACAGGCTGTCGCGTGGCGCGACGGCTACCCTTTTAGGGTAGGGTAGCCTCGTGTCCACATAGCCTGGGTGAGTCAAAATTTCGACGAAATTCGTTTTGTACAACAAACTGTGAAGATAATTATCAATTAGGGAATACCCCCCCTGAGTTTTAGGGGCCCTGATCCTAGTTCCAATTGTTCTGAAAATTTAATGGGTCATGCTATACTACTTGGGGGTCTCAATTAGGGTTTCCTAATGGATATTAATAAAATAAGAGATAATAATTTTGGCGAGAGTTGTTACATCCTCCCCACCTTATTTAAAATCTCGTCCTCGAGATTTACTGGAACAAATAGGGATATTTTCGCTTCATCTCTGAATCCAGCTCCCAAGTGTACTCCGGTCCTCTCTTTGAATCCCACTTGACTTTGACTAGCACTAGTCGTTTGTGCTTGAGAAACTTGACCTTTCTGTCTTCTATCTGAAGTGGTTTCTCCACAAATTTTAACTTCTCATTTACCTCTATGTCTTGAAGAGGTACTACCAGGGATTCGTCAGATAGACATTTCTTCAGGTTGGATACATGAAATACGTCATGTACCCCGGCTAGCTCTTCTGGTAGTTGTAAACGATAGGCAACTGCTCCTATCCGCTGGATTACTGGGAATGGTCCTACGTACCTTGGACTTAACTTTCCTTTCTTTCCGAACCGAACTACCCCTTTCCAAGGAGAAACTTTCAAGAGTACCTTGTCTCCAACTTGAAATTCCAGCGGCTTGCGTCGATTGTCTGCATAACTTTTCTGGCGATCTCGAGCCGTTTTTATTCTTTCCTTAATTCGAGTTATTTTGTCGGTGGTTTCTTGTACAATTTCAGGACCTGATAATTGATTTTCTCCTATTTCCGCCCAGCAAATGGGAGTTCTACACTTCCATCCATATAGTGCTTTGAATGGGGAAGCTTCAATGCTCGCATGATAACTATTGTTATAGGAGAATTCAATTAAGGGTAGGTGGTCATCCCAGTTTCCACCAAAATCTATTACACATGCCCTGAGCATGTCTTCCAAGGTTTGGATCGTCCTTTCACTTTGTCCGTCTGTTTGGGGATGGTATGGAGTGCTCAAATTTAGTCTGGTCCCCATAGCTTCTTGAAAACTTGTCCAGAAATGCGAAGTGAAACGACTATCTCTATCCGATACAATAGAGAGTGGGACTCCATGTAAGGATACTACCTCGTCTACGTATAACTTAGCTAATCTTTCCATGCTGAAAGTTTCCTTCATGGGTAGAAAATGAGCTGATTTGGTTAATCTATCTACAATTACCCAAATCGCATCGTTACCTTTCCTGGTTTTGGGCACTTTAGTAACAAAGTCCATTGTTATGAGTTCCCATTTCCATACAGGCATTTCTAATTGTTGTAGTAGACCTGAGGGTTTCTGGTGCTCTGCTTTAACTTGTGAACAGGTCAAGCACTTAGATACATATCTAGCTATGTCCTTTTTCATTCCTACCCACCAGAAGTTATTTCTTAAATCTTGGTACATCTTGTTGTTCCTAGGGTGCATGGTATATCTAGATTTATGGGCTTCCTCTAAAATCTGATCTCTTAAATTTCCTTGCTTAGGTACCCAAATCCTTTTCTTATGGAATTTCCAAATTCCATCAATTCCTTGCTCTAATTCCTTTATCCTTCCTTTCATTCCTTCAGCATCATCCTTGATTGCTGTTTCTTGAACATTCCTCAGTTGTTCCATTAAATCTAACTGTAGATTTAATCTAAGAGCACGAACTCGCTTTTGCTTTTCATGATACTTACGACTTAGGGCATCTGCGACTACATTTGCTTTTCCTTCGTGATATTGAATATGACAGTCGTAGTTACTTAGAATTTCCATCCATCTCCTTTGCCTCATGTTCAATTCTTTTTGCCCAAATATGTATCTTAAACTCTTATGATCTGTATAGACTATAAACTTACTTCCATACAGGTAGTGTCTCCAAATCTTAAGGGCAAAAATTATTGCTCCTAATTCTAAGTCGTGAGTCGTATAATTTTCTTCGTGCTTTTTCAATTGCCTTGAGGCATATGCAATTACCTTTTTGCGTTGCATTAGCACACATCCTAATCCTAGCTTAGAAGCATCACAGTAAACTTCAAAATCCTCTGTTCCTTCGCGTAATGCTAGAATTGGGGTATTTGTTAACTTTTGCTTTAAAACCTTAAAAGCTTCCTCTTGTCTAGGTCCCCATTCAAACTTAACTGCTTTACAAGTTAGCTTAGTTAATGGTACTGCTATCTTGGAAAATCCTTAATGAATCGCCTATAGTATCCAGCTAATCCTAGAAAACTTCTAACTTCCATAGCTGATTGCGGAACCTTCCATTTGGTGATTGTTTCTATTTTTGAAGGGTCTACGTGAATACCTTCGTGATTCACCTGGTGTCCTAAAAATTGTACCTCATGTAGCCAAAATTCACACTTTGAGAATTTAGCATAAAGCTTTTCTTTTCTTAACAAAGTTAAGAGTGCATGTAGATGTTTACAATGCTCGTCCTGACTTTTGGAATAAATAAGTATATCGTCGATGAAGACAATTACGAATTTATCCAAATATGGTTTACAGATCCTATTAATCATGTCCATAAATGCTGTAGGAGCATTTGTTAGTCCAAATGGCATAACTATAAACTCGTAGTGGCCATACCTAGTTCTAATAGCGGTTTTAGGTATGTCTTCTTCTTGTACCTTCAACTGATGATATCCGGAGCGTAAATCTATCTTAGAAAAATATCTAGCTCCCTGGAGTTGAACAAAGAGATCATCAATCCTAGGTAATGGGTATCGATTCTTAATTGTAACTTTATTTAATTCCCTATAATCAATACACATTCGCATTGAACCATCTTTCTTCTTTACAAACAACACTGGAGCTCCCCAAGGGGATGAACTAGGTTGTATGAATCCTTTACTAAGCAATTCCTCTAGCTGCCTTTTCAATTCTAACATCTCGGTGGGTGCTAACCGATAGGGTGCCTTGGCTATTGGGGTAGTTCTAGGAATTAGATGAATTCTAAATTCTACTTCTCTATCCGGAGGTAATCCTGGTAGTTCTTCTGGAAATATATCCGGGTATTCTGATATTACAGGAATTTCCTTAAGTTCCTTACTCTTAGTGCTAATGATTACCGAAATCATATACACTATTCCTTGCTTTCGTTCATAACTAGCAACTTTCATTACAGAAATGAACTTCATTGGCTTACGTAGCTTATCTCCTGCAACCACAATTATTTCTCCTGATGGCGCACGAAGTTCTATGGAATTCTTATCACAGAGGATTCGAGCATGGTTGGTTACTAACCAATCCATTCCTAATATGACATCGAATTCAGCTAAATTCATAGGTAACAGGTTTGCAGAAAATTTATGACCTGAAAGTTCTATACTTCCTTTTTGCAACACCGTATCTATGTTAACAGAATTTCCATCTGCCGTTTCTACCGAATAAATTTGCTTAAGTATGGTTACAGGTAGATTAAGAGATTGGCAGAACGAAGTATTTATAAAACTTTGGTTTGCACCAGAGTCAAATAATACTTTTGCATAAACGTTGTGAACTAAGAACGTACCCGCTATTACATCTGGAATCAGATCGGCTTCTTGGGTTGTCAGCTGAAAGGCTCTTGCGTTCTTCTTATTAGTTCCTTCAGCAGGTTTGGCCTTATTATCCACTGGCTTGATCAATTTAGGGCATTCTGGTCTGAAATGCCCAGCTTCCCCACACTTGTAGCAGACGTTTAATTTCTTCTTGCATTCCTCCTCCTGATGGCCCGGAATTTTGCAGAAATTGCAATTTTCTCTACATTTTCCAAAATGTTTCTTTTTGCAATTTTCGCAAAATGGCGGGGTGGAAGAGGACCCAGTCCCCTTTCTCTTGAAGTTGCTATTATTACCCACCCGAAATCCTTGGGTAATCTTTTGGGCTAACTCCTTTTTCCTGTTTTCTTCTCGTGTACGCACCAGCCCATCAGTCAGAGTGTTGGCTAATTCCACCGCATCGTCGATTGTGCGGGGTCTCGCGGCTTTGACGATGTCACGAATCTCGCTAATCAAACCCCAAATATAGCGAGAAATAAGTACCGGTTCTGGCGAAGCTAGAGTTGGTACAATTCTAGCATATTCGAAGAATTTCGAAGTATACCCTCGACAATCAACATCCACCATTCGATGGCTCAGGAACTTATTCGCCATTTGTTCCTTTTGATATTCGGGGCAGAATTTCCTTTCCACTACACGCTTAAATTCTTCCCAACTCATGGCATAAGCCATGTCGCTTCCCTTGGCTTGCAGTACCGTGTTCCACCATTCTAATGCCTCTTCCTTAAAAAGGCGAGAAGCATACATGACTTTATCCTCCTCGGTACATTTACTTATTTTAATCACTGCCTCGGTTTTCTCTAACCAACGCAGTGTAGCAGTCGCCCCTTCATTGCCTGCAAATTCGACTGGTTTATAGGCAAGAAATTGTAAGTGCAACCAGGTGTTGCAACTTTCATTTTCTTAAGTATCGGGGCTTGAATCACGTTGTCATTATTGCCGCCTCCATTAACACTATTACTTAAATTATCGTCGCGCGTGCGTTTACTAGGGTGAGCTTACGAAGGCTCAACAGGGCTTTTGGCAATAGGGACGATTGCTGGGATAGCATTTGCTATTCCCTGGGCGACGATGTTTTCTATATCTTGCCTATTAAGAAAATGATCCTCATTGTTTTGCTCGGATTGGTTAACTTCGTTAACTGGTTCATTACTAGCGTGTTCCATCTGATAATTAACAATATATAAATTATTGGCACAAAATAAATAACAACCAACATAATAAAGCAATCACACATAAGCACGTATAGCCAAAATTGTCGACTTTGCGACGTTAATATTTTTATATATTAGTAGGCATCCGTACACACCAGTTATATTACAAAAGTTTTATTTTAGTTATTTTACATGATTATATTTTTATTATTTATTATTATTTTATTATTATTAAACACACAACCACAGTCAACTGGTATTTCAGAAACGACGCTCCCTCTCATCGTACTTCCATGAGATCTGTTCCCCCACTTCTCGGATTCGATTTCCTGCGTTCACCAGCTCCTCACCATAGTGGCGGAGTTCAGCCAAGTTTTCTGTGCTCATAGGTGGGTTGGGTGCAGGCTCAGGGTCAAACTGGGGGAAATAGGTGTTAGGGTTATTCAAGAGATTCTGAAATTGCCAGTCAGTTGTCCACCATTCTTCCAACTCTCCTTGTAGGGGTCGGGGGTTGACAATGGGATCTGGGATAGCAGGTTCCAAATTCACTGGGAGTTGGGATTCAGCAGGGTAATTGAAGAGGTTTTCATCGGCAGGTCCGATGAGGTCGCTATTGGCCAGTTTGTGATCCAGCTCCTCCCACGGTGGCATTTCCTGGGCTTGCCCTTAACTTTCCCCGATCTCCTTTCCTTTGCCTTTATCCTTCGGATCCTCCGTCTTTTTAACCTTCCGTGCCGCTGGTTTCTTCCTACGCCCACGTTTCCAGTCCAAGATCCTCCTTCTCTTTTTCGGTTTTGGTTTCTCCTGCGGTTGGGCCTGGAATACTATTGGCTCTTCAGTATCAGCCTGGTAGCCAGTGTAGGTGCCGGTGGTATCCATATCGGTGCTATGGATAGAAATGTTTCGGAGTGCCTCCGACAGTTCATTCATGCTGTTAACACACATGAAGACGCACACCCAAATTTAAGTTAAAATTTTGTTTATTGTAAATTAAGTTTTCACAAAATCACAGAATGGCAATCCGAAAAATTAAGTATTTCTAAATACTTAAATGCTTTAAATCAATGGCTCTGATACCACCTTTTTCTGTCACGGCCCCCGGCCCGGTGTGACCCGGTCCAGAGGCCGCGGGACAGAAACCCGTGGTATTTATTATTTAATTTGGCAGCAGAAATATTTGACCGGATCTTTTAAACTGAAAATGCCCAATTATTTTATTTCACAATTTGGGACAAACCCCATAATTTACAATAAAGGGAATTTCACAAGGAAATCCATTGTTTTACAAAACATGTTTATTTATTTTATTGAGCCACCTCTTCAAGCTTTTTAGTGCCACCTAGCACTTTTCCTTGATTCACAGTAAGTCACCTGAAACATGTTTTAAAAATATTTTATCAGCGGGGAAATACTGGCGAGTCACTCAATTTGCACAAAAGACACATTGTTATAAATTTACAGCATTAAGAGTTTTTATATTTGCCCCTATCATATAATTAACTAGTTCAGCTGTCACTCGACCGAATCTATGACCGTGGACATATCACTAATTAGGCTCGCCCACCTAAAGTGATAAATCGTTAGTAGTAATGTGCACAAAACCCCCACATACTGCCAGTAATTAAAGATTAGCAAAGACTTAATCACTGCAAAGTATAACTGGAAAACATTTAGGGTTTTGTAAAGCAATTTGATAAAAAGAGAATGACTCACAATGCAAGTTTAACTGGACAGAACCTTGCCTATTGATTCAGTCTTGTAACCTAGGTAAATAACAATGCACACGAAACTAGGTCAGTAACTTAATACAACCATTACGATATGCTCACGAAATCAAAACCCTCACGACGAATGACAAAGTATAGCCCGTATTTGGGCAGCACTTAAACATCCATCGGATCGGTTTCAATCGATTGGACATTGTATCGTAGCAGTGATCGAGTTATTACCCTGTTGTCGCAGCAGAGATTCGTGCTGGTGTGTGTTTTTGAACGAAAAAGTGAATAACTCAACGTACAAAATGAATTTGAACGTCGAAACAACGCAGCCATGCAAGTACCAAACCCCTGGACTTTATACTGAAAAATGGTCCCTGTCGCGTGGCACGACAGGCTGTCGCGTGTCGCGACGGCTACCCTTTTAGGGTAGGGTAGCCTCGTGTCCACATAGCCTGGGTGAGTCAAAATTTCGACGAAATTCATTTTGTACAACAAACTGTTAAGATAATTATCAATTAGGGAATACCCCCCCTGAGTTTTAAGGCCCTGATCCTAGTTCCAATTGTTCTGAAAATTTTATGGGTCATGCTATACTACTTGGGGGTCTCAATTAGGGTTTCCTAGTGGACATTAATAAAATAAGAGATAATAATTTTGGCGAGAGTTGTTACAATAACCATCGTGATTACGCTCACGTTGCAAAGTTCAAACAAACTTTGTCTTGACCAATTCATGGTCAAAGCTGAAAGTCAAACACTGTTTGACTTTCATGCTTGAAAAATGAAGCCTTCAACAAGTGTGAGAGCTTCCAAATCAGAGATTTGAGTGAAAGAACTTGAATGAGCAAAGAATGGAGCAAATATAATGGGTAGTTATAGGAAATCATGATCCATTAAGATCATTTCATGTGTTTTTGAGTGAATCAAAGCTTGATCTTGGCCATACATATGTTGCCCACGTATTTGAATACTTAGGGAGCACTTAAACAAGCCCAAGGTATGCTAAAACTAGGATTAAAATCAAACGGAACAGGTTGTTTGGCTTAATTCAATGAATCTGCCAATTCAGTCTATCGTGCCCCGCGTAATAGTTAACCCTGGCTTACGCGGCCCGCGAGAGAAGTATCAGAAATGTCAAAATTGGTCCCTACAAGCATAAAACTTGGTTTTTGATGCTTTTATCCCCCGTTAACCCCATTTCAAGGCTCTACAATGATGTTAAAGCATAGGAAACATGAAATATGCTTGAAAACATCTCAGATGTCGGTTTGTTTGGTCGTATGGTCGCGTTATTCGGTTAATTACGACAAAAACTCGAACGGACGCGAAAACGATCCAAATTACGCGACGAGTGGTATATTTGCATTCCAATCACTAAAATAAAATATTTTAATGATTACAAAAATTTTTGGATGTCCGGATATGTTCAGAACGTAAGATATGCGCGCAAATGCAAACTTATGCACTTTTTGACGCTTTTAGTCCCTATTGATCAAATAAGCGCATTTTCGCATACCGAACCCCTCAAAGCCTATTTATAAGCTATGTAAAGGATATTTAGGGTATGTTTAGCTTATGATCTTGTTCCGGAATGTTCGTTGCTATACGAATCGGCATACTTTCGCAGTTTGTAGCAAATAGTCCCTGTGATCGAATAAACTTGTTTTCGATACACCAAACCCTTCAAAACTTATTTCTAAGTTATGTAAAGGTTATTTAAGGTATGTTAAGCCTATTTCACTGTTCCGGAGTGTTTGTCGTGTTAAACTGATTATGTTTACGTATCAGTTTGCGTATAACTTTCAAGAAAGCGATTTAAAGCTTGAAATCGAACTAGAATCAAAACGTAAAATCGTCAAACACAAATACACAAATATTGAGAACAAAACACATCGTTTCGTTGATAATTGATATTGTTTTACATCGTACATCGTTTACAGATCACAAATGTCACATGTACAACATACAATAGAGTGTGCGGTCTGTATATCCTACTATTCGTATGTGTGTGTGGTCCAGTTAAAATATTAGTCCATTAGTCAAGTGTACGGCCCAATGACTTATTAGCCCAGAAGAGTGTGCGGCCCACCAGCAAGTGTGCGACCTCCTGCTGATGTGCGGTCATGTATACAGTTGTTGTATCACGTACACTAAAGGCTGTGCTGTAATAGTGTGCGGAAAATTAGTGTGCGGCATGCTGTGTTCTTTTGTACGTAGTGCTTCCTAGACAGTACACTTTACAAGTGTGCGGCACACCTGACACACTCACTGTGTGGTGTGCTGTGCTGTGCTGCGTCGTACTTGTTGCAGTCCATGTTGTACAACATCCAAGTGTGCGGCATCATTTAACCAATAGCAAAGGTTTATATTCTCATGACAAATCAAATCAAATCACATAAGACAAAAGCAGATGTTCTAGTACATCATCATCCAATCATTTGCAATCTATTCAAATGCTCACATTAAATGCCTACATTATCAGATTTCTTCCATCTTTCACATAAAACTTATTTCTAAGTTATGTAAAGGTTATTTAAGGTATGTTAAGCCTATGTCACTGTTCCGAAGTGTTTGTCGCATTAAACTGATTATGTTTACGCATCAGTTTGCGTATAACTTTCCAGAAAGCGATTTAAAGCTTGAAATCGAACTAGAATCAAAACGTAAAATCGTCAAACACAAATACACAAATATTGAGACCAAAACACATCGTTTCATTGATAATTGATATTGTTTTACATCGTACATCATTTACAGATCACAAATGTCACATGTACAACATACAATAGAGTGTACGGTCTGTATATCCTACTATTCGTATGTGTGTGTGGTCCAGTTAAAATATTAGTCCATTAGTCAAGTGTACGGCCCAATGACTTATTAGCCCAGAAGAGTGTGCGGCCCACCAGCAAGTGTGCGACCTCCTGCTGATGTGCTGTCATGCATACAGTTGTTGTACCACGTGCACTAAAGGCTGTGCTGTAATAGTGTGCGGAAAATTAGTGTGCGGCATGCTGTGTTCTTTTGTACGTAGTGCTTCCCAGACGGTACACTTTACAAGTGTGCGGCACACCTGGCACACTCACTGTGTGGTGTGCTATGCTGCGTTGTACTTGCTGCAGTCCATGTTGTACAGCATACAAATGTGCGTCAACATTTAACCAATAGCAAAGGTTTATATTCTCATGACAAATCAAATCAAATCACATAAGACAAAAGCAGATGTTCTAGTACATCATCATCCAATCATTTGCAATCTATTCAAATGCTCACATTAAATGCCTACATTATCAGATTTATTCCATCTTTCACATAACATTAAATACTCATTATTCACCTAGTTTGATCAAACTCGAAGATATCATCTATTCATATATACAAATTAAATCAATCATCAAATCAGCATCATGAACGAATTCAACGAGGATCATTATCAATATTAAAAGATCTAAACCTTAGTGATAAAAAAATCCCTAATATTATAAGTAACAACCATCTAGATAAATTTCATATCATTTCACGTATCAACCTCTTCATTTTAACGTTTAAATGATCTTTGTCAAGAATTGACACCAACACATAAATAATCATCAATCAAGTATGAAACTTTGTCATGTAATAATCATTCACATAATCACAAACACTATCAATATCCTTAACAACTAACAGTGGTTATTACTAACCTGAAGAGATGAATCCGGGGTGCAACAGAGAGTGGGAAGGTTGAAGCCAAGTATAAAGGCAAACAATTGGTATTAAATGATTATATTGATGAAGTTGCTGAGCTAAAACGAGAATTGGCTGAAAAGGAAAAGAAAAATAATAAACTACAAAGTTATCATGCTTCTTCATATATTCTCGAACGTATTTTCAATATTATATCAGATGATAATGATTCTAAAAGAATAAAAAGGGGATTGGATCAGAATATCATCAAGTTCCACCACAATTGGAGAAAATTTATACTTTCTATGATGATGAGAAGGTGGCAAAGACAATAAATATAATTGATCAATTGCCTGAAAACATTGATGTGACATACACCAAATCTGATGTGGGTGAATCAGAGGTGGTAAGTAAGGCTGTTGAAAGTGTTTTGAAAGAAGAAAATCAAAATAATTCCACCAAGAATAAAAGTTTTGAATCACAGATTGAAGATGAAGAAAGCTTTCATAAAAAATATCTGAAGAATTCAAAATCTGAGACAAACAAGAATGATAATCCAATAATGTTGGCATATTATATGGTTGGATCTGACAAATTGTTCTCAGATGTTGAGGTTCCGATTCAAAATGTGATTGCGGAAAAAATTGAAAAAGTTTTTAAATTAGTGGAAATTGAGAAATCAGAGATTGATAAATTTCCTAGTAAAGCCGAAAATAAATCTTTTATAACAAGCCAAGAAATTCAGGTTACAAAAAGAAAAACACAAAGGCTGGTTTGGGTTATAAAAAGAAAAACAATCAAAAGAAAAGGTTTGAAAATACAAGTTTTCAGAAAAAAATGAACTTTTTTCATGGAACAAGTTCTGAAAAAGAGAAAGAACTCCAATTTAGTCGACATACTAATGAAAAATTCTATGCTCAGAAGAAGCAACAACAACAGGCCAAAGATGTTTCAAAGAAAACATGTTTTGAATGTCAACAAGTTGGACACATTGGTCGAAAATGTCCACAAAATCTGAAGCCTGTTGATGTTGAGAAAAATAAAAAGAAATATGAGGTTGTGAAACAGAAGTCACCCAAGTTTGAGCCAAAACAAATTTGGAAACAAAAAGATGAATTGTCAAAAAGAAACATTCAAAATGATTCAAGATTTTATGAAAAGAATGTTTCAAAAGGACAAATTTGGGTAGTAAAGTGTGACACCTGTGCCTCCACGGCCATCAAACACATACCGAACCAATGGAATATTGTATTTCATACTTGGGATTTGTATAAATATGTGTATCATTTGCACATATCAATTCTTGTTCGATTTCGGGCTCTAAATCGCTTTCTAAAAGGTTATACGCGCACGATGCGTAAATATAACCAGTTTAATGCAACAAACACTCCGGAACAGTGATATAGGCTTAACATACCTTAAATAACCTTTACATAACTTAGAAATAAGTTTTGGAAGGTTTGGTATGCCAAAATCAAGTTAATTCGCTTACATGGACTAAATTTGACAAACTGCAAAAGTATGCCAATTTGAACTATAACGAACATTCCGGAACATGACCATAACTTAAACATACCATAAATATCCTTTAAATAGCTTAGAAATAGGCTTTGAGGGGTTCGGTGTGCTAAAATAAACTTTTGGGTCATTCAGGGACTAAAAGCGTCAAAAAGTGCACAAGTTTGCACTTTCGCGCATAACTTACGTTCTGAATACATCCGGACATCCAAAAATTTATGTAAGCACTAAAATATTTTATTTTAGTGTTTGGCATGAGAAAAATCCATTCGTCGCGCAATTTGGATCGTTTTTCGCGCTTATGCGCATTCCGTCGTAATTAACCGAACATCGCGATTGTACGATCAAACGAACCAACATCCAGCATATTTTTGTGCATGTTTCATGTCCACAATGTTTAGGCATCATTTTAGGGCCTTAACGTTGGCTTAACGAGCCTTAAACATGTCAGAAATGGCCTTAAAACACAACAGGGACCAAAACTGTCATTTATCAAAGTTGTTTGCTGATCAGAAGGCTTAGGCGGCCCGCGTAAGCCCCCATAAAACCTTACGCGGCCTGCCTAAGCATGTCAGATATGAAAATCAGTTTAACAGCTGTTAACAGCTGTTAAGCACTCAAAACCCACTTCCACATGTTGATACCTGATTATGGGGGGCCATTTTGAGGTACCTTAGTGTTCCAACAAGTGTAGGGATGAGATTAAAGCACGGTATTCGAGGAACGATCCTAACGGTCCTAGAAATCCTATAAATACCCCTTTGATTCACTTGCAAAACCCACTTGAATTCTGAGTTTTTCTCTAAGTGGTTGTGGTTATACACTTCCTACCTGAGATTACTTGGAAGATCAAACTTGCGGGGACCCTTTGTAAGTGTTCTTTCGTTCTTTTCATTCGTTTTAGCGTTAAAGTCAAACTTTTTTTGACTTTCTGCATTGAACAGTTTATGGTCAATGCGAAGTTCATTTGAACTTCATAACGTGAGCGTAATCACGATGGTTATAGTCCCTAGTGACTATACCTACTGATTACCACGTTATCTAGGCTCAGTGACGAGTCGTAGTTTCGGCCAAAATGCGTATTCTTGCGTATTTTGTAACCAAACTACTCTTAGGTATCAAAACCGTTTGTTTTGATACCAAACCTGTTTTCTAAACTTAGTTAAGCATGTTTTAACATGCTTAGCTTGTCACTTTTAGTTTAGTGCTTATATAGGGTCGTAAGGTAAGCGATCTAAACAATCGCTTATACTTTCGAACCCAACCCGTTTGGTCGATCATTAGGATCCGACCAAACACATTAGGTGACCATAGTATATAGGGAGTAACCTTCCGAGGTTATACCTTATGGTCACGACGTTTAGTTAGTTGTATGATAGGTAGTTTATATGCCTTAGGTAAATTACCAAAATACCCCTTTGACGCCAAAATTCATTTTAAACATATGTAACATAACTTTTGACATCTAAACTGATTTGGCAACAATATTAGACATGTTAAGGTATATTTTACTTATCATAGGACTAGTTAGGCATTCTGAACGCGTTTCACGCGAACGACGCGTTAAAGTAGCATAAGCTACCTAAACGGGTCGTAATGGGTCGTAAGCACTTAGGTTAGGTTTCATTTTAGTATGTAGGCTTTGTTAAGCCATATTACATGAGTTCCTACACTCATTTGGTTTACAAACCCTCATGCTACCCGATCCTCCGAATAGGTCCGTTTATTAATGTGGATACCTATTTAGGTACCGTTTGATATTCGTGATCTTCTAGCTTTGCTTGGTGGATATCTAAGGTCTATTGAGCAATCTCAAGTGAGTACATAGACCCCTCTTTTACTGTTTTCCAAACATTTTGGGGTGAAACACATGTGCCTACCGTTACTTTCGTGCTTTTCATGTTTTCATATCATATGCTTGTTATGTTCAATAGTACACTTATAGTACATGATTTCATTGTGTTTTTGCTATGTATGTCCTTTGTTGCATACCTAGTACGTCGTTTTACATTACATTTTATGCTATGTATGTCCATTGTGTGCATACTTAGTACATTGTTTTACATTACATTTTATGCTATGTATGTCCATTGTGTGCATACTTAGTACATTGTTTTACATTACATTTTATGCTATGTATGTCCATCGTGTGCATACTTAGTGCATTGTTTTACATTACATCACATCACATGCTATGTATGTTCATTTGTTGCATACTTAGTACATTTGTTATTCATCACATGCTTACATTTTGGTATGACATTTGGGTTGTTTAAATGGGACAATATACATTCATTAACATTAGCTACGCCGCTCGTTAGTAGGTAATGGTACCATAGGACTTGACAACTCCCATTCCTGAAACCCTAGGTTTGTTTGGGTGGAAGGAATGACCGAATCCGAATACATTTCTAGGTAGAACTTAGACTTTGTGCTAGGGTTTATTCTACAGTCGCAAGGCTTGGATGTATGCATTTTCACAATACCGCATAGATGTTTATATCAGTATAGCATGCATTTGTTCCACAAAACATAACTTTGATTTAAACCATGTTTTACTTCAATACCTTGTTTTTGTGCATTTTACATATGGTTTAGTTGATATATTTCACTTACCATACATGACATTGATATACACAATTCATGATTTACATTAGACATAAACAATTTGACATTGATATACACAATTCATGATTTACATTAGACATAGACATTAGACATGGTTTTCACACAAACGTTTTAACATTTGATTATACATAGACATTCTACTTTGATGGTTAGGTTTGAGTAAGTGATTTAAGTAACGAGGCGTGTGTAATATGATACAAGCATGGTGGATACGCCGCTGGTACTTCCTATATATAAGTGATTGTATGGTATTACATATCGTAGCGTTATTTGAATCATTTCAATTTAAAACATATAACATTTTATACAAATAACATACCTTTCACAATACATTGTTTTACAAACAACTTATCTGATATAAACTCATTTTACTTGGTTATTTACTTAACCATGTATTATTCTTTTATACATATATATCATTTGGTTTATTTATCACCTTTCAAATGATTTACAAGACAAAGCAAATTACAAGGTTCATGACTAAACATTTTCTTAAACATAAGTCATGAATTCTATTTTTACAAAACCTATGTATCTCACAGGCATTTTTATGCTGACGTACCTATTTTCACATGTGTTTCAGGATATGATGCTTAAGATTTATCAAGATACACTTAGGCGGACTTGGGCCTTAGCGACAATAAAAGATGCAAGACTAGTTATTTATGTTATGTTTCTTTGATTGTCAAGACATTGTAACTCTTTTAATCAATAAAACAATATTTCAATTTCCATGTGTTATGAAACAATGATTCTGTTACAACACTCCCCGATGTTTCCGCCACGTTTTGTTGTTTTACGTGGTCGGGGTGTGACAGAAAAGTTGGTATCAGAGCTCATGGTTATAGGGAATTAGGTTATTAGTAATGCTTTGACCTAGTCTATAACCTTCCTAGGACCCTAACGCGAGTTTACTTGTGTTTAGTCATAAAACAATACCGTCACCTATCCTTAGGTGACAACCGCAACAAGAACATAAATTTCAAAACCAATTTGAAAACTAATCATCTGTTATAGGATGATTGATTACTAGGTTTTGAACCCTCTGTTATAAGGTTTTGAACCCCTTTGAATTTTCAAAACCTCGTCAAAGTTTGGGTCTTATAGTGTGAACACGTGCAATCTGGAAGAGTGGATGCCTGTACTCTGAGTTTTCTGTCTAAGGCTAGAGTGTTCGTACAAATCCACATAATCGGACCAGTCACTCTTACCTGGGAACTCTTGGGGTGAGTGTCCACTTATAGGCTAAAGCATGTCTTCGCGATACATTAATATGATCCGCTTACTTTGATTAGTCACCGTCTCATTTGTTTGCCTTAGGTAACAAACAAATGATCGCAATTTCTATGCGTTGTCATTTTGTTTTATTTACCGATAACACTTCATTTGTTTCCTCCTATATCCTTCATTTCCTCCAGAATGTCTTTTCATCACAACGATGCGCAGATATCCGAGCAGACATCTAAATTTGCCCAGCGAATAGGCGAAGTAATCCTGAAGACTGTTGAATTAGGCATTGCCATGTCTCGTCTCAACAATGAAGCCACTCAAGAGCCACCAAAGGAAGCAGAAGTCTAGCCAGCACCACCAGCCAAGAAACCAATCGAGGAATCAAAGACCATGGATGAACAGACTGGATCCCCTAAGAAGTCAAAGAAGCGAAAGGCTTCTCAGAACTTTGCCGTGGTCACTCACAATGGTCACGCCGTCCCCAACCAACCAGCTCAACCCCCTGCTAGGAAGCCATACAATGGAAGTGCATCCTTGTGCAACCAATGTAACCTTCATCATCATGCTAGTGTGAAGTGCCGCAAATGCCAAATTTGTGGACTTATAGGTCATACGGCAAGAGTTTGCCGAGCTGCAGTTGCACCAAATCAAGCCGGAAACAATCCTGCTCAAGCTCGTTTCTCACCAGGGTCTTGCTACAACTGTGGCGAAATGGGCCATTTCCTAAGGGATTGCCCAAAGCTTGCTAATGCAAATCTGACCCATAGATAAGCATTTAGCTGATTAGAAAATGATGTTGCCTTTAATAATTTAAATCTTATGCTTTTGTATCTTTTGTTGAACCTTGAAACAATCTATTTTTGTTTATAAATAAATCGTTGTTCACAATTCTGATATACAAGTATAGTTACATGTGTGTATGGCATTTCCCTATAATACCTACATTAAGGAACTATGTACCTTACAAACTACTCTTGTGATTCTCCCTTTCAAGTGATCGCTCATGTTTTCCTCGAAAAATTTTACGTACTCGTTTCATTCTAAGAAACGAAGTACACGAAATAAAGTGACATTACGAGTAATCGTGCTTTTTGCACATCTGTGCCTTTGAATCCTTGGTTAGATAACTAAGAATATTTTCAAATCTCATACCCATTACGTTATGATTTTTCAACATGCATAACATAAGTTTTCAAGAGAACCTTCATGATTTCAAAATGTTATTAATACCGTATAATTACTTATATCAAGTGCATAACTTCAAAAGCATCATTCATGTCTTCCAAAAACCTTATACATACTTTCAAAATTCAACTCATGATTTTAAAACATTTTATAAATATACCTACCTAGTACACCTACTTTATGATTTCAAAAGTATTATACATAAGGTTTCAGAAACATTGAACACATTTTTTTAAGAACCCCATGCATAGTTTTCAAAAATATTTTTCTCATACATTGACTTAACCTTCAAATTCCGCTTCAAATGCCGCCTTGGCATATCAAGCATCTCAACCTCATAAGCATTTTACTTCATGTTTTGACTTAAGCACGTCCAGTGCAAGGTTTAAAAACATCATCAACTTCTAAAATCCTTATGGGATCTTTTTATCTCCACAATTAGACCTTTGTGGATGATTATCATACAAATCAGAATCCTTAATTTGGATTCCTTGTGTACCTAAATTCGAACATTTCAGTTCCTTAAAATTGAAATCGAATTTTCTTCTTTCTATCTTTATAGTTAGATTCTTGGAAATATTTAAAGCACCAATAAAAAAAATCCACGGATTGGATACCTGATGTACTTTAAATACACATGCACCGTAGCAGAACAAATTAACAAAACGATAACAAGTTTAAAATCAAGTTAAAACGATTTTGTGACTATGTGTTTATGCATCTTGTGTTTTCTTTTATGCATTTTGTGTTTATGTATACTCTGGATATTCGTTATCCAAATCCTCGCAGAATCTTTCGTATCTTCATATGAGAGATTCGTAGTAGGATATTCAAAAAGGTACTACCTTAAAATCCTCATTGGGCTTCTACATGATAGTTAAAACCCTTGGATTATATAGTACCATTCCATCTTTCATAAGAGACCCTTTGAGTGGTCTAGTCAAAAAGACTGATACAAAATCTGGTTAAGAACGACATCTAGTGATGTAGCTGAACAGACTCCTTGATAGTCTATTTAGATCATTTATTGATTTAATTAAAAGGACTCTATGGTGGTCTAAGTCACATTCATCACAGGGTTTGTTCATTTGGTTTTCCCCTACACATTATAAAGTAGACTGTGTGAACTATGCAGGGAATTGTGTAATTATGGACGCGTACGTAATTATGAAATTCAGTGCACAGAAACCCAGTAAAAATTTATTATGTGTAAGAACCGATAGTGACCACAATAACAAAATGTGAACGATGTAATGGAGGTACGGTGGACGCACCAACAACGCTTAATAGACTTATATATAAGTGTCCCTCATACATTGTAAGCATGATGTTATTTAAAGTTACTAGAAGTTCAAGAACTCTAACCAGTGTTGTTCGATCTTTTCAACTTCATGTTTCAAGCCTTCACAAGTTTCCTCTAAATAAAATTTCGGGACGAAATTTCCTAAAGTAGGGGAGACTGTGACACCTGTGCCTCCACGGCCATCAAACACATACCGAACCAATGGAATATTTTATTTCATACTTGGGATTTGTATAAATATGTGTATCATTTACACATATCAATTCTTGTTCGATTTCGGGCTCGCTTTCTGGAAGGTTATACGCGCACGATGCGTAAATATAACCAGTTTAATGCAACAAACACTCCGGAATAGTGATATAGGCTTAACATACCTTAAATAACCTTTACATAACTTAGAAATAAGTTTTGGAAGGTTTGGTATGCCAAAATCGAGTTAATTCGCTTACATGGACTAAATTTGACAAACTGCGAAAGTATGCCAATTTGAACTGTAACAAACATTCCGGAACATGACCATAAGTTAAAAATACCATAAATATCCTTTAAATAGCTTAGAAATAGGCTTTGAGGGGTTCGGTGTGCTAAAATAAACTTTCGGGTCATTCAGGGACTAAAAGCGTCAAAAAGTGCACAAGTTTGCACTTTCGCGCATAACTTACGTTCTGAATACATCCGGACAACCAAAAAATTTATGTAAGCACTAAAATATTTTATTTTAGTGTTTGGCATGAGAAAAATCCATTCGTCGCGCAATTTGGATCGTTTTTCGCGCTTATGCGCATTCCGTCGTAATTAAACGAACATCGCGATCGTACGATCAAACGAACCAACATCCGGCATATTTTTGTGCATGTTTCATGTCCACAATGTTTAGGCATCATTTTAGGGCCTTAACGTTGGCTTAATGAGCCTTAAACATGTCGGAAATGGCCTTAAAACACAACAGGGACCAAAACTGTCATTTATCAAAGTTGTTTGCTGATCAGAAGGCTCAGGCGGCCCGCGTAAGCCCCCATAAACCTTACGCGGCCCGCCTAAGCATGTCAGATATGAAAATCAGTTTAACAGCTGTTAACAGCTGTTAAGCACTCAAAACCCACTTCCACATGTTGATACCTGATCATGGGGGGCCATTTTGAGGTACCTTAGTGTTCCAACAAGTGTAGGGATGAGATTAAAGCACGGTATTCGAGGAACGATCCTAACGGTCCTAGAAATCCTATAAATACCCCTTTGATTCACTTGCAAAACCCACTTGAATTCTGAGTTTTTCTCTAAGTGGTTGTGGTTATACACTTCCTACCCGAGATTTCTTGGAAGATCAAACTTGCGGGGACCCTTTGTAAGTGTTCTTTCGTTCTTTTCATTCGTTTTAGCGTTAAAGTCAAACTTTGTTTGACTTTCTGCATTGACCAGTTTATGGTCAATGCGAAGTTCGTTTGAACTTCATAACATGAGCGTAATCACGATGGTTATAGTCCCTAGTGACTATACCTACTGATTACCACGTTATCTAGGCTCAGTGACGAGTCGTAGTTTCGGCCAAAATGCGTATTCTTGCTTATTTTGTAACCAAACTACTCTTAGGTATCAAAACCGTTTGTTTTGATACCAAACCTGTTTTCTAAACTTAGTTAAGCATGTTTTAACATGCTTAGCTTGTCACTTTTAGTTTAGTGCTTATATAGGGTCGTAAGGTAAGCGATCTAAACAATCGCTTATACTTTCGAACCCGACCCGTTTGGTCGATCATTAGGATTCGACCAAACACATTAGGTGACCATATTATATAGGGAATAACCTTCCGAGGTTATACCTTATGGTCACGACGTTTAGTTAGTTGTATGATAGGTAGTTTATATGCCTTAGGTAAATTACCAAAATACCCCTTTGACGCCAAAATTCATTTTAAACATATGTAACATAACTTTTGACATCTAAACTGATTTGGCAACAATATTAGACATGTTAAGGCATATTTTACTTATCATAGGACTAGTTAGGCATTCCGAACGCGTTTCACGCGAACGACGCGTTAAAGTAGCATAAGCTACTTAAACGGGTCGTAATGGGTCGTAAGCACTTAGGTTAGGTTTCATTTTAGTATGTAGGCTTTGTTAAGCCATATTACATGAGTTCCTACACTCATTTGGTTTACAAACCCTCATGCTACCCGATCCTCCGAATAGGTCCGTTTATTAATGTGGATACCTATTTAGGTACCGTTTGATATTCGTGATCTTCTAGCTTTGCTTGGTGGATATCTAAGGTCTATTGAGCAATCTCAAGTGAGTACATAGACCCCTCTTTTACTGTTTTCCAAACATTTTGGGGTGAAACACATGTGCCTACCGTTACTTTCGTGCTTTTCATGTTTTCATATCATATGCTTGTTATGTTCAATAGTACACTTATAGTACATGATTTCATTGTGTTTTTGCTATGTATGTCCTTTGTTGCATACCTAGTACGTCGTTTTACATTACATTTTATGCTATGTATGTCCATTGTGTGCATACTTAGTACATTGTTTTACATTACATTTTATGCTATGTATGTCCATTGTGTGCATACTTAGTACATTGTTTTACATTACATTTTATGCTATGTATGTCCATCGTGTGCATACTTAGTGCATTGTTTTACATTACATCACATCACATGCTATGTATGTTCATTTGTTGCATACTTAGTACATTTGTTATTCATCACATGCTTACATTTTGGTATGACATTTGGGTTGTTTAAATGGGACAATATACATTCATTAACATTAGCTACGCCGCTCGTTAGTAGGTAATGGTACCATAGGACTTGACAACTCCCATTCCTGAAACCCTAGGTTTGTTTGGGTGGAAGGAATGACCGAATCCGAATACATTTCTAGGTAGAACTTAGACTTTGTGCTAGGGTTTATTCTACAGTCGCAAGGCTTGGATGTATGCATTTTCACAATACCGCATAGATGTTTATATCAGTATAGCATGCATTTGTTCCACAGAACATAACTTTGATTTAAACCATGTTTTACTTCAATACCTTGTTTTTGTGCATTTTACATATGGTTTAGTTGATATATTTCACTTACCATACATGACATTGATATACACAATTCATGATTTACATTAGAAATAAACATTTTGACATTGATATACACAATTCATGATTTACATTAGACATAGACATTAGACATGGTTTTCACACAAACCTTTTGACATTTGATTATACATAGACATTCTACTTTGATGGTTAGGTTTGAGTAAGTGATTTAAGTAACGAGGCGTGTGTAATATGATACAAGCATGGTGGATACGCCGCTGGTACTTCCTATATATAAGTGCTTGTATGGTATTACATATCGTAGCGTTATTTGAATCATTTCAATTTAAAACATATAACATTTTATACAAATAACATACCTTTCACAATACATTGTTTTACAAACAACTTATCTGATATAAACTCATTTTACTTGGTTATTTACTTAACCATGCATTATTCTTTTATACATATATATCATTTGGTTTATTTATCACTTTTCAAATGATTTACAAGACAAAGCAAATTACAAGGTTCATTACTAAACATTTTCTTAAACATAAGTCATGAATTCTATTTTTACAAAACCTATGTATCTCACAGGCATTTTTATGCTGACGTACCTATTTTCACATGTGTTTCAGGATATGATGCTTAAGATTTATCAAGATACACTTAGGCGGACTTGGGCCTTAGCGACAATAAAAGATGCAAGACTAGTTATTTATGTTATGTTTCTTTGATTGTCAAGACATTGTAACTCTTTTAATCAATAAAACAATATTTCAATTTCCATGTATTATGAAACAATGATTCTGTTACAACACTCCCCGACGTTTCCGCCATGTTTTGTTGTTTTACGTGGTCGGGGTGTGACATAAAGGAACAAAGTACTTCTGTAGATGAGAAAAGGAAAATCGATTCTACCAAGAAGGTTGACACCAAGAATGAAAAAGTTTTTTGTGAAAAACGAAAAAGGTTTTCCTAAACTGAACGAATCGTATTGTGTTAAAATACCCAAGGTTAAACGGGCCTGGGTTGCTTTATTCAAGTAATTGAGTTGACTGTATGTGTAGGTGTTCCAGAAGTCAATCAAAGTTCACCTGGACAACGGAGTAGCCTGGCACACGAGGAGGACTCCTGTGATTGAAAACATGATGTGTTTGGTTAAAAAAAACGTTGAAGGAATATGTCGAGCCCTCATGGCTGAACAAAAAAAAGATGATAAAAACAAGAATTCAAAATGCTTTCAGAATGTGAAATATTAATGTTTTGTGATCATGGGGGGTGAATAATACTAAACAGAGAATGTGAAGCAGAAACGGATGGCGAAATAAAGCTGTCTACATCGATTTGTCAATTTTTCTTTAAAATGTTTTGGATTTTAGGGGGAGTAAAAAATATTAAAAATTCAAAAACATTTGAAAATTTGAAAAAGAACAAAAACATGAAAAATTGAAAAGAGTTAGTGTAAAAAGAGGAAATGATAGTACATCAGTAGACAATCGCGGCATGCTAAAGAAATGGAAAGATAAAAAAGTGATAAACGGTCTCACTGATGATATGCCAGTAGGTTTTTACACACTTAGTAAATTGATTTCGAGATATAAACCTAAATCAATAACTTTCTTATTTCGTGGGGAACATCTCTCGGATATATGGACTTAGTACTCTGAAATTTCGTTTGAGAGGTTGCCTGATTATGAGATATTAGGTCTTTATACTTATTGATATATGGGGTATTATACTTGGTCTTCTGATTTTGCGTCAGCAATGGCCTAGTCCTTGTATAATGCTTTTGCGCTTAAACCCCACTGCATAAAAATTGAGAAAATATTGAAAGATATATATCAAGTGCAGTTGAGAAGATTCCTAAGTGGAACACACCTTAAGTCAAGCCTTCATCTCTTTGTCTGAACGGAAGTTCTAACCTGAGCTCTCAAGGCCTCGCACTAACCCAGAGACAGATATCATTTAGGTATATTCACCTGTAAGACTGAATCTAGAGAATCTTGATACAGGAGTATATTCTGAGGTGGGACACGTGTTTAAGTTAGTTTTTAAAACATTAATCTCGTATCTTGAATCAACTGAAGTTTGTGTGAGAATTTAAGTGGATCAGTATACTGACAATCTAAGTGAATCGTTTAAAATTTAAACTTTATATAGATCAACGGTGCTAATGATTTGTCAAAAGCTGATATGATCCTCTGATGCAAACTCAACAAAAATATGTCTGTAAATATTTTGTTGTTGCATTTCTTTACAGATAAAATCTACAAAAAGATTTTAAGTGTGTTTTAGCATAAAGTTTGTAAAATCCAAAAAGATTTTATTTCGTTTTTTGTTTCGACAACCGATGTTGGAAAGCTGAGTTTCAAAATTTGAAGATGCTAAACATGTCTCAGAAAATAATAAGTTCATTAAATTGAAAATTGGTTTTTGAAAATGAAAAACAAAAAATTGTTTGAATATTGTCGCGAAGGTCATTAATTTGGACTTGGTAGATAACAAGATAAATCAAGGTCATTAATTTGAACTTGATTATCTGTGAGGGTTTTTGAAAATTGTACTTTAAAGTCAGATATAATAATGAGAAATTTTGGGAAGCTAATTGGTAGGGGGAGCTTGTTTTTTAATGTCAAATGAAATTTGTGGAAAACCATGTTATGATCCTAAAATTGCAAGAAATTCTCACAAGTGGTTTTAAATTGTCAAATGGACAGATTCTCAAAAGAGCCAGGTAAGAATCCTGGACGATCAAAGCAATGGGGAATTTGCTGAGAGGAAGTCTGATGAAAGAGGGAGTTGATGAATCAAGATGTAAAGGGGAGTCTATGATTCAGAACTGTCAAAGATTTTTGAAGACTCAGAAGAAGATTAGCTACGATAATGATTGACTGCAGCAATATCCAAGGGGGAGTCTGTGAATGCACTATGTCTATCGCTTCCGTCAATCATGTACTTTAGTGTCAAATGTATCGAGTCATAGTTAATAGGTTTAGACAAGATGAGAATGGTAATGTAAAGCTCATCCGCACGAATGGCTAATCCGCACGGATGACCGGTCCGCCCATAGATGCCAACCGCGCTTATTGCGCATTCGTGTTAGCTGGTTAGTGCGGATGGGGCTGCATATATATAGATGTTCATGTCTTGTCATTTGGAACAACTTTTGGATGAGAGAGGGGAAACTCTGTCCATTTGGTTTCACGGTTTTGTACGTTCATACAATCAATAGCAACCGGTTTAATTAGCTTGTTCTTGTGCACGTCACCTTCGTACTCGGATTCCGCACGAGATAGAAGTCAAACTAGCCGGTCGGATCATTCGGAGCACCGAAACGGTCCTATCAGAGTAACAATTTTCTGATATGCATAAAAAAACTAACAGTCACCGGTGAGTCCTCCGCCACTTCACCATCACGAAAAACCATATCACAAGTGGCTTTGGTCACGGTTTGCTCCTTTAACAATGTTTGAGTGGAAAACGATGTTATACAAAGACACGCTTTTGGTCACCGTCGGTTGCTACTGTGAGCACCCAACGGATTCCCCCATCTTAAAGAGAATCCGCTAGAAACAAAGAAGAAAGGGATATAGTTGTGTGTGGTTGTGTGCTTTAGGGTTTCTTGCCTGAAGAACGGAAGATGAAGAATCTCAGGAGAGTTAAATAATGACATTCAATGGTAACTTAACTGCTCATTAGTTTCCACAACCCCTTAAGTGTCTTTCAACTTGCGGTCGTGTGCATCCAATGTCGACTTTCAAGTTTTTTTTTAAGTTTCAACCGATGATAGGGAAGAATAACGATAGGAATGGAAGAAAATGGTAAACAATTAGGCATTTAGACTTGGCTTTTGGTAAGACATCTTTGAATTTGATTGCAAATTACTTTTGTGCCTATCCTTCCTTTTTAACAATTTTAATAATGTATTATAGATTATTTACAAAATTTATGAATTTGGCCCATTTAATCGATTTATAGACCATTATATCATTGTATCAAAACAATGCATAAGTTTAATCAATTTACAATGCATAAATTTATTTACAATAACAATTAATTTAGACTCTTCACATGTCATATTAATTATAGGTTACAAAGGTGCCGAAATCCCTAAAATGCCCCTAAAGTGTCTTAAATTTTTGGACAATGTGCAAGTTTACCCCTCTAAAAGAGCTTAGTTCTCTTGTACATGTTGCTTCAAAATGTGTACACAATGTAAAATTACCATAAGAGTAGAAAACCTAGTTTGCTTAATAAGGTAGTATAGATATAGATAAGTATATAACAGAATTTATATAATTACTCTTTAACCACTTATTCACTTAATCAGTTATACTATCAAAGCCCAATCTACAATCCATTTTTATTAACCCAAGCCCAAACCCAACCCAAAGAAATTTGAACTAAACAACGCATTATTCTCATATAGAATGGGTATGATTTCTTTATTGATTGTTTCTTGTTGTTTTGTGTGATGATTAAGAAAAATATAGATGCATAAGAGTTTAATCTTTTTATGTTTTTTCTATTGTTCTAAACCTCAAGTTAATGATTTTGTTGTTCTTTAAATTAAAGCTTTGTTTGTTTAAGTGGTTAGCTACAAGAAATTAACATTTAAAACTAAGGCTTTAATGTTTGAAACTTAAAATTGAAAATTATGGACTATGTTTGATCATTGTTTATTTGTTTAAGTATTTATTATTGTTTTATGGACTTATGAAGTGATTTACATGTGATATGAACCATGAGCAGGGATGTTATATAGAGAAAGACTTGGTTAGAAAGTTCTTTCTAGATGATGTTTTGGATAGAATTCAAAAAATGAAACCCCGTAGAGCCTAATTTTAAATATGTTTGTAATGATGTTGACACTTTGACTTGCTTTTGATGAGTATTAGATTTAGTTTGATGTTCTTTTCTTTTACATGACCTGATCCGACCCTCTATGAACCGAAATTTGTTTATATTGTTAGGGGCCTAAAATATTTAAAAATGTTTCGCACACACAGAAAAAAATTCCTAGTACGCCACTGGTTCAGTCGATTTCTAGCCATCGACCACTTCTTCTCTGACCTTATCATTTATCTCAATATCTCGTTACTATCTCACTTTGGTTTCACTATCGGCAACCCTAGAAAGGTATCTTTGTCATCGATTCCTTCCTGATTGTACATTCAAGTGGAATACACCATATGATAGACTTACCATATAAGCACTCTCTTTAAGGTATCCTTTTAGTAATGCAATTCCTTCTTAATTATATTTTGATATAACCAAACAATCCGAAAAGCAGTGACCGAACCATACCATATAAATCGGACATTACTAATTTTATATTTTATTTGAACATCAAATTTTTTAATATCATAATTAGACCTTTACCTTGCACTATTTAAAACATAACCTTACATTTACAAGTACAAGGAGGTACACCATACCACAATAGGTGGTACTAATTTTATATGCACAAAGTAAGCATCAGACTAGAATATTGATTGAAAATGAGGTGTCAAAACCCTCCGTTTTTACAACTGTTTTCCGAACGACCCGATAGTAGTAGCTAGTTTTTGTGACCGGTGAGTACTTAATTGGCAAAATTTGCGATCGTTTTTAATTATGTCGCAAATTTTGATGGAAATTGCCCGGTTTCTAGCAGTGCACCTTTGATGGATTGCTAAGCGATACTCTCTAGTTGATCATCACAAAAACAGTTTTAAAAAGATGTAAAAATGATTATATTAATAGAAGGCTGGAAAACCTTTAAGCGATATGCCAAAAAAGGAAATAGTTTAGAGTAAAGACTGCGTTTTGATAAGTGCGTTTTTGATAGAAACGTATGTTACACCCCAAAGTGAGTTTAAAGCGTTAAAAAGGGGGGGGGGGGGGGTAAAGTATACTCACAGTGGGTGTTTAACAAGTAAACACAACTTGATTAGATCGATTGAGGGCGTGTTGGAGTTAGCCTGAGCATAGAACAGTAGCGTAAGCATTAAACGACACGTAAACAACGTGTCGAAGGTGATAGTGTCGAATGGTGAGTCGATCGGATGATCATCCGGACGGATGACCATTCGATCGGTTGGTCATTCAATTGAGTGAGTGTGTTTGTAAAACGTTTCAACTTTTGAAGTTTTCGTTGTTGTATACATTAAGTCATCTGGTCGGATGGTCATCCGGATGGATGGCCATTCGATCGGATGGCTATTCGATTGAGAGTTTGATAGTTTGAAGTTTAGCTAAGTTGTTTTGAACTTGGAATAGTTTTAAAAGATAAATCACCTGGTCGAATGGTCATTCGATCGGATGGTCATCCGATCGGATGATCATTCGATTGGGTAATCCGTTGCTTTTCAAACTTTGTAAAATTTCTAAGTTTGAAAGTTCAAGTTTAACGGAGATGACGGGACGACGTGTTAAACAACGGAAACCGTTCCAAGTCTAGCTCAGCCGATTGGGTGGGAATCACCCCATTCGATCAGACTTAACTGTCTTTGATAGAACTTCATGTTCAACCCGTGAATCGGTCGTCTCTTCGGTGGAAATCCGTTCTCAGACCGGTTCTCAACTAGAATATGAGTAAAGAGCCTGGATGAGTCTAGACTTCACCGGTGTTGTAAAGAAAGCAAAGAAAAGTGGAAGATAAGTGTGAAAACAGTTGATAATTGTTGAATCTCGTCGTGATTTGTGTTATATTGTGTAGAAATCCTTTAGATCTGAACAAACTTTGATGAGATAAGGTCACACAATAGTTTCCATCGGAAACCGAGATGACATCACCTTCAAAGAGTCCGAATCAGGTGATTTCATGGTGGAAAAGTATGATTTCAGTGGGGAAGATGATGAAGGTTGATAATGGAAGTACAAGATTTAAGAAGAAAACTTACGAAAATAGCCGGGAATCGTGAGAAAAGTGCCTTAGAACGAGCTGGAGCGAGTTCGGTCGGATAGAGCTGTTACATTAGTGAATAGTGATGTGACAGGTGGGTATTTATAGTGTGAGAGAGGGTAAGGCGGTGGAGGTTAAGTGTCGGATGGCTAGTCGATCGGATGGTCATCCGGACGGATGGCCATCCGGACGGATGGTCATTCGATCGGCCAATTTGTGCGAGTTAGTTTCCGACTTTCATTTCGTGCGACGTGTTCTGTTACGTTAATAATTGTGGATACTTTAAGCGTTATAGCGAGATAAGTAGCGTCGTGTTAGGTTGCCTTACAGTGCGATAGATTGAGTTGCGCGTGCCTGCGAGTGCGTGTTTAGACATGTCCATTTCTCACATATTATTATTATTATATATATATATATATATATATATATATATATATATATATATATATATATATATATAACAGGTCATAGTATAAGTAGCTGCGTTAGCGTTTGTGTCGCACCACGACGAGCGAGGGGAGTGGGTTAAGTACTCACGCGATGTCATCGTTACCACGACGAGCGAGGGGAGTAGTTTAAGCACTCACGCGATGTTATCGTTAGCGTTAGTGTAGTATGCGTTGTGATATGCAGTATAGTGTGTTGAAAGTATGCGATATATGCGAAGTAGCGTTGTAAGCGATATAGTTACATTATGATCCGAATCTCTGGTGCTAGGCGTAACGAGTGTAACGAGAGTAACAAGCACGAAAGTGCGGGTTTTTACAATCGCCCTCTGTTGTTGTAACTTCTTCATTCTCTTTCTTCTCTCATGTGCTCCTCTATTAAACCAACATCTCTTTTTAGTAGTGAAAGGTTCCTCAGACTGTGCCTTAAATATAAATATCCTTTCCTCAGTATCAGCTGAGTATCTGAGGGATTGGGTTGAGATGATTTTTTCTCATCTTTTGGTGAACTATCTAAGTGACGATAAGCGTCCGAAGTTCCTTGCTCACTCATACTGTAAACTAACAAATAGTCAAATAACACAAAACAATATTTACACATAAGTTATTTCCTAACACATAATTTAAGTGTCAGCAGAACACTTCTATGGCTTAAACCAGTGGCTATAGCTCTGATAACACCCTCTGTCGCAACCCCCGACCTTACCCCGGGAGCGGGTGTCGCGAGATCCAGATTAGTGGTATCGGTGTTTATTAATTTGGCAGCGGAATACATCAGGACCGTAGTTAGGAAATATTTTTATCAGAGTTAAACACCAAACTTTTTATAATAATAAATCATTGGGATAAAACCCAAGTTTATTTAACAATACATTTGTAGGGATAAACCCTATTTATTGAAAACAAAAACTCCCTTTTATTTAGGTAACTTTTATAGCCACTATTCCAAGCCTTCAGTGCTCTCCAGCTGGCTTCTATTGGCTTTCACATTGTGTTACCTGAAACACATTTTTAAAAACATTTTATCAGCAAGAAATACTGGCAAGTACTTTCCATTTTTGTAAAGCATCAGTTATTTACACATTACAGTATTGAGGGCGATTATAATGTTTATATCTACACAATTACTCGGTCAGTACGTGTTACTCGACGGATCTGTGACTATGGTCATATCACACATTAGATACCTGTGACCAATTGTGAAGGTTATCAAGTACTGTATACAAACCCCATAATACTGGCAGCAATTGTAGAATCACAAAGACTTAATCACTGTAATTGCATTTAAAAACATTTGAGGTTTTGGTAAAACATTTTGACTCACAAAATGTACTCTCAAATAGTGAGAAAAAGTGAGTGTACTTACATTGTTGATTTAGGTGATACTACTATAGCTTCCTGGTGATTCTCCTGGTTATTATCTATTAAAATTAAACAATGCACACGTGTTAGTAAAATAACCCAAATCACATTAACCTTACAACTTGAGACAGAATTCCAAAGACTGAGTCAAGCAGAGCCTTGACATGCATTATGGAATCCTAGATCAATCGAGTGTAACACGAGACAGAATTCCAACGACTGAGTCAGGCAGAGCCTTGACATGCGTTACGGAGCCCTAAATCGATCGTGTAGGGTAATAGCAGGGTTATAATACTTACAACGAGGTAGAGCATCGTTTTAAAGTGGGTATTATGCCCTGGTATAATTTTTTCTAACAGAAATTGAGAGAGAATTTTAGATTTTGAACGAATTGTCAAATGAGCTCGTCGAGCCTATTTATAGGCCAAATTTAAGGCAGCTCGCGACCCACGTAGACCTTAGCTAACTCTCTCGCGGCCCGCGAGAGAGTAGACAAGGGTTTAGGGTTGATGAGTCACCGAGTATAGGCTTGCCACGTGTCGACACGTGGCGGTTTTGTTTGTCCAGTAAGTCACTAGGCCTCGTGCCCACGAAAGACCAAAGGTATCTGCGTCGCGGCCCGCGACAACCTTATATATATTGTTTTTCTTGATTTTTATAAGTAGGGTAAATTACACTTTTCGTCCTTTATGTTTGTATCGAATTGCAATAGATGCCCTTTAACTTCAATAATTACAGTCACAATCCTTTATTTGTAAAACTCATTACATTCTACGTCCTTTAACACTAACCAAGTTAAAATTTTAAGTTAAATCTGATCAAATGAGGGTAGATTGGTAATTTTAATAAGTCTTTCTAAATAATATATAAACAAAAACAATCATCTATCTCCCTCTCTAAACAGATCCTTCTCTCTCTCTTACTATAAACAGATCCTTCTCTCTCTCTCTCTCTCTCTAAACAGATCCTTCCCTGGTATGTGCAAGAAGCCAACGTGAACACTTCAAAGTTCTTTCATAGGTTTCAATAAGCATTGAGCTATTACTCCGGTGTTTGAGAATGTTGACTACGGTGATGGTAGTGAGTTCCGACCATAGCCCCCGAGCGCACGAATTCAAGGTAATTCTTGGACTAACATACTCGTCTTCATCTTATGATAAAAAGACCCAACATCTTAATGTCTAACTATGACTACAGAAATTGAATTTTGGAATTGTTATAAGATAGCGGTTCTAGGGTTCTTAAATGGAGAAGAAGACAAAGTAAACAATTTGTTCAAATATTTTTTAGTTTCAACATTAAAACAAAAAAGACAATCCAGGCCTACTTGTTGCGATGTTGCTTCTTCCTAGAGATGACCCGTCGACCCTGTTCGAGTCCCCTATGGTCACGTGTTTTATGTTATGAATCTGGGTGGTAAATGGGATCCAAGTCTGAACCACAGACCTTATTTTCAAATACAATAAAGTAAGTATGCGTGTATATTATTGAAAAATAATTATCATGGAATATAAAATTGCCATAAATAATACCATCAAAATCTTCTAAATGTTTAGTCATCATCATTTTTTCCCAGATCGTTCAACAATCATCCTTCACACTAACCCTCAAATAGTTGGCAGTGGTGGTTTGTCGGAGATGAAGGTTGTGGTGCTTTTGGAGATGGTGGGGTTGGTTGCTAAAGGTTGAAGGCGGTGGCCACACGATGGCAGTGGGATAAAGAGAGGGGTGAGATATGGTGGTATTGATTATTAAAGGGTTTACAGGGAGATAGAAGAAGAAGGATAAATGACACTTTTGCCCTCACATTGGATGCATGTGACCTCACTTAACGTTTGAAAATAACCTGGTTAGTGTTAAAGGACGAATGATGTAATGGTTTTTACAAAAAAAGGACGGTGACTGTAATTATTGAAGTTAAAGGGCATCTGTTGCAATCCGATACTAACATAAAGGACGAAAAGTGTAATTTACCCTTATAAGTATAAAGGTGTTTCGGGCTCGTTTCTCGCGTACGGGGTACATTTTAAGACATCTAGGGTCATGTTAAGGGTTCTAGGAGGGTTGTTATAGTATCATTAAACGAAATAAGATTTATGCTACTGTTAACATATAACAAACATAATACAATTGAC
Organism: Helianthus tuberosus; assembly: GCA_030545235.1. Classification (NCBI taxonomy): domain Eukaryota; kingdom Viridiplantae; phylum Streptophyta; class Magnoliopsida; order Asterales; family Asteraceae; genus Helianthus; species Helianthus tuberosus. The sequence continues at coordinate 57,208,157 of CM060429.1, read as the reverse complement.
AAAAAAGAAATAAATCAAGAAATTACCATTTCATCCATTAGTATCATATGAATACGACATGTCTCTCTTTCATTACCTTTCATCTTCTTTCTCCACAAACTAATAAAAAAATATTCAAAAGTTACCGTAAATCTCTACGCTGATATCCATAAAAAATATTTATACAACAAATAATACAGTTTTTAATGATTTATGTAATTATTATAATATTAGTCGAGTCTAGTTAAACTGCATATGTTGTTTGTAATATGTTACACATGGGAATTCACACTTACCTGCATAACCGAACCTTCAACAACACAAAACTTCATTTTCATACAGAAAACTGAGAAAATAAAAAAAGTATTATGTTATTATATAACAAATAATGATTACATAATTCATAAAATTCTAGTACCATAAAACACACCAATATTGTAAAGATTTTGATCAAATAAAACATAAAATGTACATCAAAATTAATTCTCAATCAAATTTAGTTTCCAATTTAGTTAAAATTGATTGTCAATTAGTAAACAAATCAGGGGGTGTTTGGAGTTGAGTTTTGAAGGAGATTTTTAGATTATTGAGTTTTGAAATCGTAAATAATCAGTTTTGAGTGTTTGGGTAAAAAAAATTAAAAAAATGATTATTTGCGTCTAGAAAGTTACAAAACACAGTTTTCCAAAAGCAGCTCCCCCAACTGCAACAAAACGCAGTTTTCCAAAAATTGATTATTTGCGTTTAGAAAAGGATTTTCACTTGTTTATTTTTTTAAATATATATTTGCCAAACACTCAAATAGTTGATTATCTGATTATTGTGATATCAAGCAACATAATCAAATCCAAACACTATCTTTCAACATCACGTTTTGTTACAGTTAATTATCTGATTCTGATTATTTAAAACGCATAATCTATTTTCAAAACTAAACCCCAAACACCCTCTCAATCTATCTATCATAATTTTATATGCTATTGCAGTATAACTTCAATAATTGTTTAAAACATTTATCGAAAATAACGATGTACATATTCCCAAAAATAATTTAACATAAATCAATTACCATTGTTTCCTTAATGGTTAGAAATACATAGAAATTTCCTAAAAAATAATAAGTTAACAAGAAAAAAAAGATATACATCTATAAAACAGTGAACATAAAACTTAAAAAATAATGTATTTATAAAAGGATTTTAACATAGGTAGACCATAGATATAATACAATCATGTTATTTTCTAATGAACGTGGTTTTCACATGTTTGACGTGTTAAATGCTTGTTTATAAACTTAAAATAAGAAAAAAAAATTAATGTTTAAACACTAAGTATTAACAGTGAAACATATTATTTTTAACATTAACAATTAAAAACCCATAATAAATTAACTATTCGTATTCAAAGAATATCTTTAGAGGTTCGGATGGTTGCGTGGAGGCATCGATATGAAAAAAAAAATAGATTCGATGTGGAAAATAAATAAGAAAAATTGGCAAAGGCAGTAATACCAAAATTTTGTTCTCCATTAAAACAAAGAGTAACAACAACTCATCAACTTTCATACAAAATATCATTGTTTAACTACTAAATGTTTAAACGGAAACCTAACTGACTATCCACCTTGAAGCATATGAATTCAATTACAAACTACAAAAACAACTGTCTAACCATCATTCAGTAATACCCACCAAGGATCAAAAAACTAAAACGAACTACCACATCACCAAAATGGCTAAAAACCAACTAACAACAACCACAATATCCAACAGTCACGCACGACCTCTTTTCTTTGTCGTCTTGTGTACAACTTTGGTCAAGATCAAAAGCTGCAAAGACTTGACGTACTTAAAGAAAAGAGTTGCGTCGAACTGGATGTGATTTGATTTCAAGAAAGCTGACCACTTTGTAAAACTATACCTGTAACCATCTCCAGACTTTTCCGCTCTCGTGCTCATATTAGTTAGTTCATTTCTTAGGTTCTGGATCATAACATCATGCAGGCTGTCAACAGAAAGAGCCAAATCACTCGCAACATCACACGGTAAATGCTGAGAAGTAAAAAAACAAATTAATTATCAAATTCATTGATAAAATATGCTTATTATTTTAATAAAAAAATAAGAAATACAATCATATGATAACGTATACCAGTTTGCTTTCAGCCATTTTGGCGAACTCGATTTATGAATTTGTTTTCAACCTTTTGACTGTAGAATGTTTACGGCTAGGGCTGTAAACGAACCAAACGTTCGGCGAACAGTTCGTGAACCGTTCGGCGGGAAGTTCGTTTGTGTTCGTTCGTTTATTAAACAAACGAACACGAACAAAAAATTCCGTTCGTTTAGTTAAATGAACAAACATGAACAGAGGTCACGTTCGTTCGTTTATGTTCGTGAACGTTCGGTAACGTATTCGCTTGTGTTCGATAGTTCATTAGTGTTTTTAGTTTTTATATTTATTTAAATATATCAAAATTCTGACAAATTAAATATCTAATAAGTGTCAGTGTATTAAAAATTCTGTTCATGAACGATTGTTTGTGTTCATTTGTGTTCATGACATTAGTTTGTGCTCATTTGTGTTCGTCAACGTTCGTTGCCTAAAATTAACAAACAAACACAAACGAACACGAACAAGTTCATTTCCTTAACAAACGAACACAAACATAAAATCTCGTTCGATAAGTGTTCGTGAACGGTTCGCAAACACTTATATTTTTTAACAAACGAACACGAACAAGGTCTTGTTCGGTTCGTTTACAGCCCTATAATTACGGCTAACAACATCAGCTGTGTGTGTGATGGATCTAATAGATATGGTTTCAGCAGGCTTCATGATATCAACGGCCACACATTCATTTTTCTTTGTAAACTTTGAACGTGTACGATGAGCGATATGAGACTCGTCGGACACCAACATAACAGCTTTAGATTTTGGCATGTCCTAAATAGTTGAATGAAATAATAATTATTTGTTTATCTAACAAATAAATAAAAAGTAATAAATTTATATATCATAAATTACCTCCTTTTTTTTCTTCGGAACCACAAATTTATCAACATCAACTTTAGGACCGCTTTTCAATGTGTCACCGACAAAAGGCATCCTTTTTACCTTCTACGTAATATAAAAGAATACATAATTAAATATCATTATTGAAAACAAAAATCTAGAAGAAATACTCACATCAGAAACAACTTTGGATGAGAGACTCCGGTCACAAGCAAAAACATTTGATTTTCCTCAAGGATCAAACCTAAAAATATAAAACAGTTAAAATATTAATATAGAAGGAAGTAATCCAATTGCATTATATGATACTTAAGTAAGTGTGTATACATGGAATTTATTTTTCGGTATCAAAAAATTATCAAGATCCATCTCAAACTTGTTCTTCACCTGAAAAGAATTAAAGTAAACATAAAGTAAACCATCGGCAACGCTATAAAGGTATTTTGGTCGATTCCTTCCTGGTTGTACATTCAAGTGGAATACACCATATGTGAGACTTACCATACAACCACTCTCTTTAAGGTATCCTTTTAGTAATGCAATTCCTTCTTAATTATATTTTGATATAACCAAACAATCCGAAAAGCAGTGACCGAACCGAACCATACCATATAAATCAGACATTACTAATTTTATATTTTGTTGAACATCGAATTTTTTAATATCATAATTAGACCTTTACCTTGCACTATTTAAAACATAACCTTACATTTACAAGTACAAGGAGGTACACCATACCATAATAGGTCGTACTAATTTTATATGCACAAAGTAAGCATCAGACTAGAATATTGATTGAAAATGAGGTGACAAAACCCTCCGTTTTTACAACTGTTTTCCGAACGACCCGATTGTAGTAGCTAGTTTTTGTGACCGGTGAGTACTTAATTGGCAAAATTTGCGATCGTTTTTAATTATGTCGCAAGTTTTGATGGAAATTGCCCGGTTTCTAGCAGTGCACCTTTGATGGATTGCTAAGCGATACTCTCAAGTTTATCATCACAAAAACAGTTTTAAAAAGATGTAAAAATGATTATATTAATAGAAGGCTGGAAAACCTTTTAGCGATATGCCAAAAAAGGAAAGATAGATGTAACAAACAAAAGACTTGTGGTGAAACTTTCCATTCCTACAATCCCTCTCCAATAATCATCCAATGTTTCCTCTCTCTCTTGATTACTTTTCTAACTCCCTAAACCTTCGGTTTGATCAATCACCGAAAGACCCATTCGCGTTGTTGCTCTCTCGGGTCCTCCCCTCCCTCCTACCATCCCAATGGGGAACTGTTGTTCCCAATCTCAACCTAAAGATCATGCAGAACCTGAAGCTCAAAAGGCCTTAAAAGGAGACACCTCAAAGGATGAAAACACAACCGCGGATCCTCCTAAAACCGCGGCGCCTCCTAAATCCGCGCCACCTCCTAAAACGGCCCCTACTGCTCAACCTCCAAAGAATGGCAAGCAGTCGCCTATCGGGACGGTTTTGGGACGTCCAATGGAAGATGTTAGATCTCTTTACACCATAGGCAAAGAGCTTGGTAGGGGCCAATTTGGTGTCACACATTTGTGCACTTGCAAGAGTTCAGGAAAGCAGTTTGCATGCAAAACAATTGCAAAGCGAAAACTTGCCAACAAAGAGGACATTGAGGATGTGAGGAGGGAAGTACAAATCATGCATCATTTGGCTGGACAGCCTAATATTGTTGAGTTAAAGGGCGCGTTTGAGGATAAACACTCGGTACATTTGGTGATGGAGTTGTGCGCTGGAGGAGAGTTGTTTGATCGAATCATCGCCAAGGGCCATTATACCGAGAGAGCTGCAGCATCGTTGCTTCGGACCATTGTTAAAATCATTCATACCTGCCATTCCATGGGTGTTATTCATAGAGATCTCAAGCCTGAAAATTTTCTTCTTTTGAATAAGGATGAAGATGCTCCCCTTAAGGCTACTGACTTTGGCCTGTCTGTGTTCTACAAACAAGGTTAGAATTAATAACAAACAGAAATATACGCATGCATTTAAACATTAAAATCTTTGCTAAGTTGTTAATATATGCTGCGTGAAGAATATCAGAAACCATGAGAAATTATATGCTTTTAGTTTTGACGAAATGTCCCCGTATGGAAAGCCAAAACATGAAAACAAAACATGTAACCAAACGAGTGCAATGCAGGTGAAGTATTCAAAGATATTGTGGGAAGCGCATATTATATCGCACCCGAAGTCTTGAAGAGAAAATATGGACCAGAAGTTGATATCTGGAGCATAGGGGTCATGTTATATATTCTTCTAAGCGGAGTTCCTCCTTTCTGGGCAGGTGATTATTATCTGGATTTGTTATCGCTATAAAGATTAACAGTAATGAATCTTGTGATACAGAATCGGAGCATGGTATATTCAATGCAATCTTGCGTGGGCACATCGACTTCACGAGTGATCCTTGGCCTTCGATATCTCCTCCGGCCAAGGATCTTGTAAAGAAGATGTTGAATTCAGATCCAAAGCAAAGGCTGACTGCTCATCAAGTTCTTTGTAAGTACATATCAAATCTAACTGAAGTAAGTTGACTGTCGCCATAAATGGAAAATTCATAGTTTTTTCCTATATATGTTTTCAGCTCATCCCTGGGTTGTGGAAGATGGAGAAGCACCTGATAAACCACTTGGCAATGCTGTTCTTGGCAGGCTAAAACAATTTAAAGCTATGAATAATTTTAAAAAAGTTGCACTTCGGGTACCCGCTGGATCTTTATCTCACACATAAACACTCAAAAAACAATCCTAAGCGTGCCCAACTTCTTTCCAAACCTACAAACATCCTTACACAATCTCACATTTCCACATTATTACCACTTCTAATATTTGATTTTCATATTGTTTTTTATACCAAATCAAATTACTTATAACAACTCATATAAATTATTATAAAAATAACTACTTTGTTAGTAAACTATATAAATTAATGGTTTTATTATTTTAACCTTACATGTTTTTGTATTATTCCACACAATCATTACATTTAAAATGATTAACATGGTGTACAAATCATTAATCCACTCCACATAATATTTTTTCCCTAAAAAACGACAATTCAAAAATCTCACACGTCTACAATTCTATTCTTAAATATGATAGCTGAATTTACGATGGTTTTCGGAATGAGCAGGTGATTGCAGGATGCCTTTCAGAGGAAGAAATCATGGGACTGAAACAAATGTTCAAAGGCATGGATTCTGATAATAGTGGAACCATAACGCTTGAGGAACTGAAACATGGACTATCTAAGCAAGGGACAAGACTAAGCGAGTCTGAAGTCAAACAATTGTTGGAAGCTGTAAGACAACCAAATTAGATCAGATATTTTCACTTAATTTTAGGGCAAGCTGAGCCACATGGATCAGGGCTAGCACTCGGCTCGTTTTTCTTAACGAGCTGAAATGCGCCCAGCTGGATCCAACTCGTTTATTTTAAAATCTTTCAGTTTTGTATTTTTTACACATACTGATATGGTCACAAAAAAAACTAATATGTTCCTTGAAAAACAATCACAGGCTGATGCAGATGGGAACGGAACCATAGATTATGAAGAGTTCATAACAGCAACAATGCATATGAATAGAATGGATAGAGAAGATCATCTGTACACTGCATTCCAGTACTTTGATAAAGATAACAGCGGGTATAATTAATATTCTGGTTGGACATTTAGGAAAACAAACGGTTAGTAGTCTATAATGGCCCGGTTTCTTTATTGCCAGGTACATTACTATAGAAGAGCTTGAGCATGCTCTCCGTGAATTTGGAATGACCGATGACAGGGACATAAAGGAGGTTATATCTGAAGTCGACTCTGATCATGTAAGTAACTATAAAACTGTTAAACTTGTTCTGCAAAGATATATACAAATACAGATACAAATACAGATACAAACACAAATATATACATAGCATTAAAAATCTATAGGAGGTAGTGACTTACGACCTACCAGCCCATTGTCGCAACAGGAGGTTACAAAACCAACGTTGGTTAACTTGTTAAGCTGGTTAATTTTTGAGGTTGGGTCAGGTTATCTGAATCATAATTTGTCCTAATTTCTATATCTTTCTCAATAATAGTAGGCATGTCACATATAATTGATTTTCATATATAGTAATCATATTTATCGAATAAATTATGTAGGGGACAGGTTTTATGTCAAATTTATTTCTTGTACTTAGCATGTCAAATTTACTTCATATTTATCGAATATAAACATGTATCCATTCATAAATAAACGGGTTAATATCGCAAAAAGAATAATATACATTAATGACACATCACTCAACCTAACTTTAGTATATTAAATTCTCACTTTGCTACAATTTTTAAAGTAACTAAAGTAATTTTATGTATATTAAAGTATTTAAACTTGTTTAAATGCACACACTTGTGATCTTTTCCAATTTAAATTGCTCATTTGAATTAAAAAAATATATCAACGACTAGTTTAGGAGCTAAGAAATTATCATTTAAATAATACTTTAAACCCTATAGGTGTTTAAATAGGAGGAGGTTATGAGTTCAACACTCGGTGAGTGTAATATTTAGCCGTTCAAAAAAATAAAAAATAAAATAAAATAATTCTTTAAACTACATGTCTTTTTTATAAGTTTAACCAAATGTTTATAAACTTTGCAGGATGGCCGGATAAACTACGATGAGTTTGTGGCAATGATGAGAACAAAAACCCAAGCAGACACAATGAATCCTAAGAAACTAAGACAATCATTCGTCGCTAAATAATAGCTGCGAGCGAGTTTCGCCTAAGCATGTCCGAAGAGGAGGGAGCTGTCCAAGTGGGGATGACTGAGGCAACAAGAGTTGAATCAGGTCTGGAGGGAACTAGAACCAGTTGGGATATTGTTCTAGCAAGAAACTTTATATTTGTTGCTTTTGGAGACACTATTGAACAACAATTGTAAAGGGTATATGGGTTGGGTTAGATAATACGTTCCAATTTGCATGCACAGGATATAGAATCAACTGTATGGCTTGCTGATATTTTTGCAATTGTTTGGAATCATTTGACTAACATGTTGACACGCACATCAAGTTCTACAAATCATAACATCTTGTTTTGGTCTACGTTTACTTGCCTTGCCTTCCAGGGCGGTCCAACGGTTTAGAGGCCCTAAGCGAACTATAAAGTCGAGGCCCTATTGAATTGGTATAAAGAAAATCAACACATCAACCCTTTTTATAACTAACCCTTCCAAGCTAGCAAATCAGCAATATCAATAGAATTGCTAATACCAAATCAAAATCTCAAATATCTATACTATCTTATTAAGCAAACTAGGTTTTCTACCCTTATGGTAATTTTACATTGTGTACACATTTTGAAGCAACATGTACAAGAGAGCCAAGCTATTTTAGAGGGGGTAAACTTGCGCATTGTCCAAAAATTTAAGACACTTTAGGTGCATTTTAGGGATTTCGGCACCTTTGTAACCTATAATTAAGATGGCATGTGAAGAGTCTAAATTAATTGTTGTTCTAAATAAATTTATGCATTGTAAAATTTATTGAGTTGGCTTTGAGATTTGTTTGATAAGTAACCAAACTCCTAAACCCAATAATGTTGAACAATGGTCTTTTGTTTGGTAAGGATGGCCCATACTTTGATACAATAATTATAAAATAAAATATTTGATGATTCATGTTTGATTTAATGATACGATGGTCTATGAATTTTGTTGTAAAATATAAGGTCTTTTGTATGTAACTATATAAAGCAAATCTAATGGATAAATGTGAGGACCGTTTCGGTTCTATGAATGCTCTCACCGGCTTGCTATATCCCCGTATCACGTGCGGAAACCATGTAGGAGGTGAACATAGACACTATGATACCGTTGAACAATCTTTTCATTGATATAAACTGCTTTAAAAAGCCAAGAAAATATTTTGACAGAGCTTCGCCTCTTGTGTCAAAAGTTACAAATGAAGACCCCTACACCTCTATTTATAGACCTCATTGATCCGTAGGTGCGGATCTACTACACTCGTACGAACCAACCATTTCGTCCATCCGTGCGGATGGACTCTGTGACATCTGTGCTTGTGTAATCATTGTATAACTCCGAACAATTCAAATATCAATAAAACAATGTGTTTTGATCCCATTATTTGTTTATTTATGTTTGACATTTTGCACATTTTGATTTTTGTTCGATCTTAAACTCTAAATTGCTTTCTGGAAAGTTATACGCAAACTGATGCGTAAACATAATCAGTTTAACGCGACATACACTCCGGAATAGCAACATAAGCTTCACATACCTTAAATAACCTTTACATAACTTAGAAATAAGTTTTGAAGGGTTTGGTATGGCAAAAACAAGTTTATTCGATCACAGGGACTATTTGCGTCAAATTGCAAAAGTCTGCCGTTTCGTATAGCAATGTACACTTCGGAACAAGATCATAAGCTAAACGTACCCTAAATACCCTTAACATAGCTTAGAAATAAGCTTTGAGGGGTTCGGTATGCGAAAATGCGCTTATTTGAGCATAGGGACTAAAAGCGTCAGAAACTGCGTAAGTTTGCATATACGCGCATATCTTACGTTCTGACCATATCCGAACATCCAAAAATTTTTGTAATCATTAAAATATTTTATTTTAGTGATGGCAATACAAAAATACCATTCGTCGCGTAATTTGGATCATTTTCCGCGTCCGTTCGAGTTTCGTCATAATTAACCGAAAAACGCAATTGTACGACCAAACGAACCGACATCTATGATATTTCCAAGCATATTTCAAGTCCCCTATACTTTAACATCCTTGTAGAGCCTTGAAATTGGGTTAACGGGGGTTAAACGCGTCGAAAAACAAGTTTGGAGCATGCAGGGGCTGTTTCTGCCAAAAACTGAAACTTTTGGCCAACCAGCCAGGTGTGTCATGCCAGATGGGCTTGTCCCTGTCGCGTGTCGCCTAAGCATCCTCTGTGCAAAAAATTCTAAACAGCTTCCCAGCTGTTTCCTGCTGTTTTCCAGCCTGGTTTTTGAGATCTTGTGGGTGTTTTAAGTATCCTCCAAGGCTTTGAATGTGGTCCAAACACTTGTAGGGTCATGATTCTTCCTTGGGCAACACATAAACACTTGTCATCATCTCATAAATCCAAGAACACTATAATAGCCAACACCATTTCACTTCCAACTTGCTCATCTTCATTCTCTTTCACCTTTGCTCTGATTTGAGGCTACCACTCTTTGTTGGAGGCTTCATACTTGAGCATTCTAGTTCATTTTTCCAAGCATTGGACTCTTGTAAGTGTTCCTTCATGCTTGTTCATTTATTTCAAGCAAGAAAGTCAAACAGTGTTTGACTTTCAGCTTTGACCATTAATTGGTCAAGACAAAGTTCAATTGAACTTTGCAACGTGATCGTAATCACGATGGTTATAATCTCTAGCGATTATACCTACTGATTACCACATTAACTAGTCGTAGTGACGAGTCAAAGTTTCGGTCAAAATGCACGACTATGTGCATTTTACGACGGAACTATTTTCAGCTATCAAAACACTTTGTTTTGATACCAAATCAGTTTTCTAACTTAGTTAAACATGTTATAACATGTTTAACACGTCACTTCTAGTTTAGTGCTTGTTTAGGGTTGTAAGTTAAGCGGTCTAAACAACCGCTTAGACTTTCGAACCCGACCCGTTTGGTCAATCATTAGGATCCGACCTTAACGAGTCGTATGCACTTAGGAGTCGTAAGCACTTAGGATATGTTCCAATTTAGAATGTAGGCTTTGTTAAACCATATCATATGAGTTCCAATACTCATTTGGTTTATGAGACCTCATTCTCCCCGATCTTCCGATTTAGGTGTCGATTTATTAACTTAGCGATCCGATTACTAGGTGCCACTTGATTTCCTTGGTTTGCCCGAGCTTTGTTAAGTTCATTAGATCGAGGATACTTTGCAATTCAATGTGAGTACATAGTTCCCCTATTTTACCGTTTTCAATTGTTTTGGGGTGATTCATATGTGTTAAACGATTACGATGTTTTCAAAAACGAATACTATGGTTTATATTAAAAACAACGATTTCGATAATGTGAACGAACTTGTTGGGACGTATTTACATAACGAATGACATTTATTAACAATGATTAAGCCGACCAGTAGTATGTTATGGTACCATAGGATCTGACAAATCCCGTTATCAAACTATCGCCGTGGTTATGTGTGGGGATATGTGGGTAACGACAAAACCTGATGATTGTTAACTTACCCTTTGGTGGTTTGTTAATACGAGATGAACGATGGACGAGTTACGAAGGTTTGAATGTATTCCGCGAGACCAAAAGTTAGTTTTCACAATTAAAACATGAACGATTATGAAAGATTTAAACGATTGTAACGATTTGAACGACTTGAACGATTTGGAACGATTTAAACAAATGAACGATGGTCTATAACACGAACGAGTTAAACGATTTAAACGATTGGTTTTTGGAATGTGATTAGATAACGGGACGGGTGTAATATGATAAAACATGGTAGATACGCCGCTGGTACTTCTTATATACAAGTGTTTTTATCATATTACATTCCGTGGCGTTATTTAGTTTACTTGGACGAACGATTTTAAATGATGTCACGCAACGATGTTTACTATATGATATAAAGCATACGAGTTATTTTACGAGAATGATTTTCAATTTAGTTTACATAAACAAATATTTTAGTCTAGATTCATGGCAACAAGGTTTTATAAACTATAACCAACTTGTTTTTTAGTTGGTTAATCATATTGCAATACCAAACACTTTTCAAAACAAGGTTTTCAATTATCGTTTCTTGTAGTCAAACGAGGTATTGCAACATGTATATGAACCATGAATCTGACACACTCACAAAATCTATGTGCTCGCCGGCATTTCTTTGCTGACTTTATTTTAACATATGTTTCAGGTGGTGTTTGATGATGTTGATTGCTACTAGGATGCATGCTCACATAGGATCGGACGAGGCCTTAGTGACTTAATAACGATGATAGACTATGTGTTGAACTTGTTTTTTTAACTTTAAGACAATGTTAAATATTCAATAATTAAATAAAACAAAACTTTTGATCCATGTGTTGGGAAACAATAATTCTGTCGCTCCACTCCCCGACGTTTTTGCCGTGGTTTGTTGTTTTACGCGGTCGGGGTGTGACAGAAGAGTTGGTATCAGAGCTCATGGTTGTAGGGAATTAGGTTATTAGTAATGCTTTGACCTAGACTATAACCTTTCTAGGACCCTAACATGAGTTTCTTGCGTTTAGATTCTAAAACAAAATCGTCACCTACCTTTAGGTGACAACCACAACAAGAACACGAATAACAAATCCGTTTTGAAAATCAATCACCTATTCTTAGGTGATTTGTTATAAGTTTTTGAACCTTCAAAGTTTCCAAAACGATTTTGAAAATAATCACCCACCCTCGGATGATTCGTTTTTGGCTTAGTGCCTTCTGAATTTTCAAAATCTCGTCAAAGTTTGGGTCTAGATAATGTGAACACGTGCAATCTGGAAGGGTGGATGCCTATACCTCGAGTTTTCTGTCTAAGGCTAGAGTGTTCGTATAAATCCGCATCACCGGACCAATCATTCTTACCTGGGAATTCTTGGGGTGAGTGTCCACCTATGGGCTAAAGCATGTCTTCATAATCCATTATTATGACCCTCTTATACTTTGATTAGTCACAGTGTCGTTTGTTTGTTTTAGTTAACAAATAAATGGTCACAATCCTCATGTTTTGTCGATACTACTTTAACATTCAGTTTTGATTGTCCGATAACATCTCACTTGTTTTCTCCCATATTCTTCGCCATCTTTAGGATGCCTCCGCATCCCAGCAATACTCAAAGGTCAGAACTGGCAGCTACAATTGCCCAACAGCTAAGCATAGTACTTCGTGGGACCATTGAGTTAGTTGTTGCCATGTCTCATCTCAAGGATGAAACTACTCAAAAGGCACCTAAGAAGATAAAAGCCAAGCCTTCGAGAAGGTTAAGGAAGCGTAAAGCTTCAAAGAAGCTTGCAGCGATTGCTCTAAATCAAGCAGGACAGGACCTAGCTAGGTGGCATCGCCACCAGCTAAGAAACCATATAAAGGAAGGGCTCCTTTGTGCAATCAACGTAACCTTCATCACCATGCCAGTGTCCAATGTCGAAGATGTACAAACTGTGGATGTTTTGGCCATATAGCAAAATTATGTCGTTCAGCCACCAAGCCAAACAAAGCTATAGAAGTTCCTTCTCAACCTATTGTGACTCCTCATGCGATACATGTTTTACCTAACTACCCACAAGGAACCTGCTTCAATGATGGTTGTCCAAACCACTTCAAATAACTTGGCTGGCAGATGAGGACTCAACAAATAGGCACAGGATAAACGCTGGTAATATTTAAGCTGCTGGAGTCTGGATAAACACTTGAACTTATATGTTTTCCATTTCCTTTCCAAGGATCTTGAAACACTTTGGTTATTCCATAAATAAATTCGGTCGTTTCCATTTTATTTACAAAATCAATGTAAACACATGTATGTATGGCATACCCTTACGATACCGATACCAAGGAACTATGTTCCTTGCAAGACAAACTACTTATATAGTTCTTTCATTTTAATGATCGCTCACGACCTCCACAAAAATCCTAAGTACTCGTTTCTTCTAAAGAAACAAAGTACAAGGTACAAGTTATATCATGTCACACCCCGACCACGTAAAACAACAAACCGTGGCGGAAACGTCGGGGAGTGTTGTAACAGAATTATTGTTTCATAACCATGGATACAAAAGTTTCATTTTATTGAATTTTTAAGTAATGTACATTGTCTTTAAACCAACACAAATAAGTTACATATCGTCTATCATTGTTTTTATGTCACTAAGGCCACGTCCAGATCCTAAGTGAACACGCTTCCTAGCAATCAACATCAAGCAACACCACCTGAAACATATGTAAAAACAAAGTCAGCAAAGAAATGTTGGCGAGCACATAGGTTTTGTGAGAGTGTCGGATTCATGGCTCGTTTATATGTTGCAGTACCTCATTAGAATACAAGAGTCAAAAGTACAAACCTCGTTTTGAAAAGTGTATTGCAACAAAATTAACCAACTCAAATCAAGTTAGTTATAGTTTATAAAATCTCATAGCCATGATTCTTAACCCAAAAACATTTGTTTTAGTAAACCAACTCGTAAAATATCTCGTAAAAACTCGTTAATAAAACTCGTATGGTTTATATCATTTCGAAAACCTCGTTGTGTGACATCGTTTCAAAATCGTTTCCCAAGTGAACTAAATAATGACACGCAATGTAATATGATAAAAGCACTTATATATAAGATGTACCAGCGGCGTATCTACCATGCTTTTATCATGCTACGCCCGTCCCATTATCTAATCACTACCCAAAACCAATCGTTTATCTCGTTTAAGTCGTATCAAATCGTTTAACTCGTCCCAAAATCGTTCTCGTTTTAATTGTGAAACTACTTATGGTCGTCTCGCTAATAACATTCAAACCTTCGTGACTCGACTATCTCGCTTCTCGTATTAACAAACCACCAAAGGGTAAGTTAACAATCATCAGATTCGGTCGTTACCTACATAACCCCCACACATAACCATGGGTGTAGTCTGATAACGGGATTTGTCAGATCCTATGGTACCATAACCTAATACTGGTCGGCTTGGTCAATGCTAATGAATGTCATTCATTATGTAACTACGTCCAACAAGTTTGTTCACATTATCGAAATCGTTATTAGTTTAATATAAACCATCTTAATCGTTTTTGAAACCATTGTTTAAATATCGAAATCGTTTTAATACATATGAATCACCCCAAAACAATTGAAAACAGTAAAATAGGGGAACTATGTACTCACATTGAATAAAAGGGTATCCTTGATCTAAAGAACTTAGTGAAGCTCAGGCAAACCAAGGAAATTCAAGTAGTACCTAGTAATCAGATCACTAGTAAATAAATCGACACCTAAATCGGAAGATCGGACAGAATGAGGTCTTGTAAACCAAATGAGTATTGGAACTCATGTGATATGGTTTAACAAAGCCTACATTCTAGATCGGAACCTAACCTAAGTGCTTTCGACCCGTTACGACCCATTAAGGTAGCTTACGCTACTTTAACGCGTCGTTCGCGCAAAAGCGCGTTCGAGATGTCTAACTAGTCCTATGACAAGTATTATATGCCCTAACATGTTTAATTATGTTGCATAATCAGTTATGTGACAAATGTTTGGGTTACATATGTCTAAAATCCAATTATGCATGAAAAGGGCATTTTGGTAAATTACCTAAGGCATATAAACTACCTATCATACAACTACTTAAACTAGGTGACCATAAGGTATAACCTCGGAAGGTTATTCCCTATGCAACTATGGTCACTAATCATGCTTGGTCGGATCCTAATGATCGACCAAACGGGTCGAGTTCAAAAGTCTAAGCGGTGGTTTAGACCGCTTGACTTACGACTCTAAACAAGCACTAAACTAAAAGTGATGAGCTAAGCATGTTAAAACATGTTTAACTAAGTTAGAAAAACAGGTTTTGATATCAAAACAAAGTGTTTTGATACCTTAGAGTAGTTTGGTTGCAAAATACGCTTAAATGCGCATTTTGACCGAAACTACGACTCGTCACTACGCCTAGTCAACGTGGTAATCAGTAGGTATAGTCACTAAGAACTATAACCATCGTGATTACGCTCACGTTGCGAAGTTCAAATGAACTTCTCGTTGACCATTGACTGGTCAAAGTTGAAAGTCAGACACTGTTTGACTTTTAAGCTAGGAAAGCAATAAAAGAATGAAGGAAGCTTACAAAGGGTCCTAGCTTGAACTTGATCTTATAATTCTCAGGTATGAAGTTATGAAACCTCAACTTAGAGAATTTAGATCAAGTGCGAGTTGCAACAAATGAAATGCAGGCTATTTATACTTGTCATGAACTCACAAGATCAAAACAAGTGTTTGTGTGGCCATCAAGCATTAAATCCTAGCCATACAAGTGTTAGAGGCCAGCTAATTTGCTTGGGGAGGTGCTAACTTGGCTACCACACAAAGGAATTTGCAAAACAGCCCCTGAATTATCAACCTGTTGCTGAAAAACATGTTTCTGCCCAGATGTGATGCTCGTGTGGCGCAACCACAAGGCCCTATGGCCGTCGCGCGACGCCAGGGTGTGAGCTAAAAGTTTCAAAGTTTGGCAGAAATGGTCCCTGCACGTGTTTAAACTTGTTTTCGACGTTTTTAACCTCCGTTAAGCCATTTTCAAGGCTCTAGAAGGTCGTCAAAGTGTAGGGGACCTGAAATATGCTCGGAAATATCTCGGATTTTGGTTCGTTTGGTCGTACGGTCACGTTGTTCGGTTAATTACGACGAAACTCGAACGAACGCGAAAATGAACCAAATTAAGCGACGAGTGGTATTTTTGCATGCCGATCACTAAAATAAAAATATTTTAGTGTGTACAAAAATTTTGGATGTCCAGATGTGGTCAAATCATAAGATATGCGCGTAAATGCAAACTTACATCGTTTTTGACACTTTTAGTCCCTGTAAGATCAAATAAGCATGTTTTCGCACACCGAACCACTCAAAGCTTATTTTTAAGCTATGTTTAGGTTATATCTGGTATGTTTAGCTTATGATCAAGTTCCGGACTGTACGTTACTATACAAATTGGTATAGTTTCGCAGTTTGACACAAATAGTCCCTACGATCGAATAAACTTGATTTCAACACACCAAACCATCCAAAACTTATTTCTAAGTTATGTAAAGGTTATTTAAGGTATGTTAAGCCTATGTCACTATTCTAGAGTGTTTTTCGCGTTAAAATGACTGCATTTACGCCCCAGTTTGCGTATAACTTTCCAGAAAGCGATTTAACGCTTGAAATCGGAATCGAATCGAATCGTAAAATCATCAAACACAAATATACACATAATAACACAAAACACATTGTTTTATTGATAATTAACATTGTTTTATATTGTACATCGATTAAAGAGCACAGTTGTCATAGTCTCCCCTACTTTAGGAAATTTCGTCCTGAAATTTTAACTAGAGGAAACTTGTGAGAACAATTGCGGATATTTCGCCTTAATTTGGTCCTCACGTTCCCAAGTAAACTCTGGGCCACGTTTGGACTCCCAGCGAACCTTGACCAATCGAATCCGTTTGTTCTTCAACTGTTTGAATGTACGGTCCACTATCTCCACAGGTATGTCGACAAAGTGCATCGTTTCATCGATTTGGATTTCATCGAGTGGAATGTGAAGATCAGCGTCAGCTAAACACTTTCGTAAATTCGAAACGTGAAAAGTCGGATGAATATTTCCAAGCTCTGGAGGTAGCTCTAGTCGATAGGCAACCTTTCCAACTCTTTCAACAATCTTAAATGGTCCAACATATCGTGGTGCAAGTTTTCCTTTCTTTCCAAATCTCACCACTCCCTTCCAAGGTGACACCTTGAGTAGGACATGGTCTCCGACTTGAAATTATAAGGGCTTGCGTCGCATATCCACATAACTCTTTTGATGGCTTCTAGCTGTCACAAGATTATCGCGGATCTTTTTGATTTTGTCTGTTGTTTCCAGAATGAGCTCCGATCCAGTAAGCTGAGCTTCACCGACCTCATTCCAACAGACAGGTGAATGACATTTTCGACCGTAGAGAGATTCGAATGGTGCAATATTAATGCTAGTATGATAACTGTTGTTGTAAGAGAACTCGATCAATGGAAGATGAGAGTCCCAATTACCACCAAAGTCTATCACGCATGCTCTAAGCATATCCTCCAAAGTTTGAATCGTCCTCTCAGATTGTCCATCTGTTTGGGGATGATAAGCAGTGCTTAGATTTAGTTGGGTTCCCATAGCAGATTGCATGGTCTTCCAAAAATGAGATGAAAATCGAGCATCACGATCGGAAATGATGTCCAAAGGAACACCATGTCGAGATACAATCTCATCAACATAAATCTTTGCAAGTTTATCAGCAGATAGATCCTCGTGAATCGGAATAAAATGAGTTGACTTCGTTAATCGATCGATAACAACCCATATAGCATCGTGACCTTTAGATGTACGCGGTAATTTAGTGATGAGATCCATCGCAATGTTCTCCCACTTCCAAACCGGTATCTCTGGTTGTACAAGCAAACCAGACCGTCGTTGATGTTCAGCCTTAACTTTGAGACAAGTTAGGCATTTCGATACATACAAGGCAATATCCTTCTTTATACCAGGCCACCAGTACTGAGTACTAAGATCCTTGTACATTTTATCAGCACCAGGATGGATAGAATATCGAGACTTATGTGATTCGTCCATCACTAAAGTGCGAAGATCATCTTGTTTTGGAATCCACAAACGATCCTTGAAATAGAGTAAACCATCGTCCTTCGCTTCGAGCTTAAGCTCAAGTTGACGTGGTAATTCCTTACCCATCAAATTTTATGAAACACAAGATTGTTGAGCTTGAAGAACACGAGTTTGAATATCAGATAGAGTTCGAACAGAATGAAGCCTGACTCACTCCTTTTGACTAAGTGCATCGGCTACGACATTCTCCTTACCAGGATGGTAGCGAATCTCGCAATCATAGTCGTTTAAGAGCTCAACCCATCGTCGTTGCTGTGACATCTGCGTATTTTAACCCTTGTACTGTTCCGAAAAACTTTGTGTTTAATGAAATATGGCATTTTAATTTCAATATTTGTTTAATTGTTTGTGACATTAGTACGTTTTCAATCATTGTTCAATTCCGAACTCTCAAACCTGTTCTGGAAGTAAAATCATAAACCGTTACGTAAACATAACCAGTTTAATGCAACGTACACACCGAAACCGTGACATAAGCCAAACATACCCTAAATACCCTTTACATAACTTAGAAATAAGTTTCGAAGAATTCGGTATGGAAAAAACATGTTTGTTCGAACTTTAGAACTAATTACGACAAAACTGCGAAACAAACGTTGCTGACCGCCCGGATAATATTTAAATCCTAAAAATATTCTGTTATGATTAAAATTTTATTTTTAATCATTTTCGTGTTGAAAAATAAATTAAAGCGCTTAAAAACGTTATTTTTCAAAGTTTAAGCGCGTATCGCGTGTTACTGCGTAACACAGTGCTTCTACTGCAAAACCCAGACAACGCAGCCAGTCTCGGCAACTGAAATTTATTTCAGTAATATTTTGGCGAGTTTATTTTTATAGAATAATAAAAATAATTTAGAACGCCATAAACCGGGATTTAAACGCTAGATAAAATACCCGGTATCCAGTTAAATACCTGTTTTTATCTATATTTACCATTCAAAATTTACACTTACCCCCCCCCCATACAACTTACGGTCACCATAAGGGGACCCCAGCAAAAATATTTCCAAGATCTTATATGATCCATCTTGATCTTTCTTAGATTTATTTTGATTTCCCTTGGATCCTTTTTGATTTGGAAGATCTTGCAAGTTATATATAATCACCATCAACACTCAACACTCCACTCATCTCCCCCTCTCTCTCTCCCAATCGTAACCACACCACCATCACCATTATCATCTTCTTCAACCTTGTTCTTGAAGATCTAACCCCATTCCAAGCTAATTTCAAGTTGGTGTGAAGATCCAAAGGAGTTTCCAATGTGCTTTCAAGTGATTTCAAGCTCCCTATCATCAAAATCTCATCCAAAAACTTACTTGAATCTTGAAGGTATAAAGTTTATGTTTAAATCATACTCTTGATTCTTGGTTGTTCTTGATGATTAGAAGTTTCTCTTGAATCTTGGAATTTTTCACAAACTTGAAATCTAAAAAGAAATGGGTCTAGTTACAAAATAAAAATGGTGATATATATGTGTGTATAAAACCGTATATATACATATATATATGTATGTGTATGAGATTTGAGCTTGATCTTTGGTAAATACTTGTTTAAGATGTTTGCTTGCATAAGCAAGATTATATGCAAACATGTAGAGATATAAAGGAATGATTGAATCATGAGTTGTAAATTTGAAGTAGTGTTAGTATTTTGACATGTAAATGGCTAAAAATTTATTAGACATATTTGGGAATTTTTAAGTTGTTGCGTGTTCTTGAATGATAGTTAAAATGCAAGTGTTGGATGATTTGTGTATGATATGATAAATGTTCAAATACAACAGCAAATAAACATGAATAAATCACATGTTTGATGCATCTAAACTCATATGAAGATGATGATATGATAGTGTGCTTTAGACACTTGTACATAAGATTACATGTTGATTTAAAGCTCAAGAAATGATAAAAAAATGATTGTATGAAAAAAATGTTTTAGAACAGATTATAAACACTAAAAATAACTTTATTTGGTATATTATAATCGCATGAAACTTTGTCATAGGTTTGATAGCTTTGCATATTGTACATATAGCTTAGAAAGTGGTAAAATATGTGAAATTTGCATGATTTATATGCTTTATTTGAGACCTGCACTATCATGAGTATAACCACTATTTTATTCAGTAAATAACATGGGTTATGTTAAAATATCAAATCGTTTCGATTTGGGATGGTTGGGGTAACGTTTAATGCAAAACTATGCGCTAAAACGGTTAAAAATCGACTTTTCGGAGGATTTTTATAAAACTGTTTTAGATCAGTAAATAAACTGATATTTTTGATATAAAAATAAGTGTTTTAACTTATATTAATTTTACTTGGTTTTTGGTTAGTCATACGTGACTTCCGGCGCCCAAAAACGTTACCGAATCACTAAAATACGTGTTTTTCAATATACACAAGAATAGGTTGTTCATGGGTTAATTTTATTTGTAACAATGTGTTATGTGTTTTATAATAGGTGTATGATGACATGTTAATACTTGACAAGATTATGTGTATTATGTTATTATTTGTATGTTACATTTGAGTATATATATTACGACGCGCAAATCGTAGATATATTGCTTATAACATAATGAGGGTCACCAATAAAATCGTTCATGTCGCAAAGTTTTTAAAATATATATTGTCACACCCTGGCTTTTGCAGAAGCGTGGGTTTATTTTGGTGTGACTTCTTAATACCATAGCAACAATCATAACAATGCTATATGAAAATAAAACGCAAGATGACCATCCATTCATTAAGTTTAATACTACCACAACATCATTGTTTGAAAATGTCGACACTTAAGTTAAAATACAAACCATTCTTGTTTTAAAATGTGTTCACATGACAAAACAAAAGACTTTAAATACTACGTGGTTTAAAGACGTGTAACCCGTCCAGGTAAGGGTTACACCTCCTAAACCAACTACCGTGGATGACATCTTTATTCAACGCAGCTTGACATGTGCAGACACTTGCCAGATCCCTTAGTTTCCTGAAATACATGTAGTTTGAAAAATCAACAAAAGTTGAGCGAGTTCATGTGTAAGTGCGTATGTATAAACCTTTGAAATATGTTCGTGTATATGAAAGTCCCTGATATGTAGCAATAAGGAAAAAAGAAAGAGATCACCAATGGGTTGCAAAGCCACTGGTATGTGTGAAATGGTCCGGGAAAACTCAAACCTAGCGGAGTTGCACCGGGCTTCCGGCTGTAAGACACAGTCACCTCTATGGGCCGCCCCGGCCTCATGGGTGTGGGCTCGCTACACCCAAATAGATCTATCACTCATGTCCATCGGTCCTACGATGAGGATTAATGGCTTTAAGTGTCGCGCCCACCACTCACATGATCTAAGTGGTATACCCTCCTTAAGCTAACCATACCATGTATAAAAATGTCCGTAATAATTGTAACATGTATTTCACCCCCGAAGTAAGTAAACAAAACAGTTTAAGGAAAAGGGGGACATGAACTCACTGTAGTGCGTCTCCTGGATCGTATCGTCAACTCAAACATGGTCCGCTACACGACAACCTACAACGTACTATTGCTTATTAGACGAACGGGTCATGCCTTGCTTTTGTATTTATGGGTTTGAGTTATGTTACTTTGATATTATTCCGAGTGGTAACTTCTTGTTAAAATAATAATAATTATTTTAACTTAAGTTTTGTTTTGGGATTACTCGTTAAACAATATTTCGTATTCATACTTCACAAGTATTTTAACCTTGTATTTCCTTCCCAAGGATGTGGGTATTTATACATGTATTATTGAAATTCCGAAAAATATATTTTAAGTCTCACTTAGAAAAATATATTTAAATTATTTGTCCAAAAACGTCTTAATTTCAAATATATATATTTTTCCCAAAAATAATATATTTTACTTCATTAATTTCCAAAATAATATTTTACCAAAAATGTACGCGTAAGAGTATTTTCTGAAATATTACATAAGTTACGTTTTAGCGTTCCGTGTTGCAATAATAAATGCGTAACTTAATATTTATTCCGTGAAATTTTTGGTATTATTTTGGAGTTGTAATTTCCATGGTATTTGTAAGTTATATTATTTTACCCTAAAATAATATAACTAGTTCACAAAATAAGCAAGAATTCACACAAGGGTTTTAATGTAAATATATATTCAAAATATACATTTATCCATTTTATTTGTAAAAATCAACCTCCGATACTTTGTATTTTTGTAATAAAAATTATGGCGAAGTTTATTTTGAAAACAAAGTTAAAAATATATTCGTAAACACTTGTTAGAAGAATATTTTCTAAGTGTCGGATTTTTAGAAAATTTCACCAGAGTTTCCTTTGTAAATGGAGGTGTCCATGCTTATAGCATATCATTTTCTTTTAAATATTCACCCAATCAATCAATAACAAGTTACTAAATAATATTACACTAGTCAAGTGCATAAACTATGCACTTTACATATCAACATGAACTTGGTTTTTCATAAAAACGCGTAGTAACTTTGTAGGGTGTTTAGTGGGTTTAGTTACCCTCCAAAGTGGGTTTATTTTTGTTAGACTCTCGTTCTCGGGATTTTTAGATGTTCACAACTAGTGAACTTGTTTTACAAAAATATCCATTTTCAATATTTTCATGCTTCACTAGCATCCATATACTTAGTTTATTTCAAAGATGGTGTAAGTATATGTAAGAATCATACTTTTTCAAACACCGCCTTTTAAACTTGGTTTTCCAAAATAACTCATACACAAGTCTTGAGTTTACAAGTTTACTAGTCCACTAGTTTTATTATTTCCTAAGAAAATCACTTTTATTCCCAAGTTCATGCTTTAACAAGAAGATGATTATTTTATGTACACATAATCATCCCTAACTTGTTAAGTCATGTTTTTAATCATAACTTAACAAGCTTCATATGATGATCAAACATCATATTACTAGTAATCATCAAAATATCAACAACATAACTACAACAACTTCATTTTATCAAGTTTCCTTCTTATTTCATCATCGAATTAGTTTATGTTCATGTCTTCTTCATATGATTCATAAATGTTCTTAATGTTTTTGATTATGGTACATCATTAACCACTTAAACAAGATGAAAAATGAAAGGATCTAAGTTCTTACCACTAGCTCAAGGCTAGGGAAGTTCAAGTGAAGAAATTGAGTGGATTAAAGAAGATAAGAGAGGTCCTTCCACTTTCGAGAACACCGAACTTCGTTGTATGCACTTTAACACCTTTGAATGCTCTTAGATTGGTTGGAGATGATCAAATGATGATGGTGAGGGTGGTGGTGGCTCACGGTCGAGCAAGAGGAAGAGGGAGAGAGTTTTGGTGTGTTGTTGATGTGTAAATGATGAAATGGATGGTGATCTAGTGGTTAAATAGATAATCTCCCAACATGTGAAGGACTATTGGGTAACATGTTTCAAATGGTTAGACAAGATCTAATATAAAATGCAAATAAAATCATGGTGTGGGGGCTACCTTGTAACCGTAGATGGGGGGGGGGGGGTGTTTAGTTGGTTTGCAATGGATAGTTAGTTAACTAGTTAGGTTTTAAGTATCTAGTTAGTGTTATAAGTGTGTTATGTAATATATTGTGTGTTAGGGTGTTCGGGTACCATAACTAGCTCAGTAAAAGTGAAACAATGTGTTTGACAATATTTTTGTGTTCCGGGTAATGTCCGGTTGTTCGGTTGGGTATCGTTCCGTTAAAGTGCTTAATTGTTCCGTAAAGTGTCTTTTATAATACTTTTGTGTCACAATTAATTCCCGGCACTTAGGAAAGCATACAAGACCATTTTGCCATACTTTTGCACATTACTAGCACATTTAAATGCTGAATTTTGTTAGTAGATGCAGAATTCTGCATTTAGAGTGGGTTTTAGGCACTTCCCGGCACTTTAACTATCACCTAGTGACGCAGTTTTATGGTTCTCACTTCCCTACACACTACCCTAGTGTGATACCTTATTCCTGGCTCATACTGGGCCTCAATATAGTGTCTGTCTATGTGCTGGTTGTCATCATGTGTCTGAGTTATTCGCTCACTGTGCTAACTGTGCTTTGTGCATCAAGTTTGTTACTAAAGTCTGTGTGTAACGAATGGAGTGACAGTATGAATGTGATGCATATGTATGTATGATTCAAAAATCATAAAGCAGTTAAATCAGCAGTTGTAATCAAGCACAGTCATTAAGTACCAATTTAATATTAATTAATTGTACGGATACCTGTAATTGTGAGGGTTGTCACATTCTCCCCCTGTTAGAGAAATTTCGTCCCGAAATTTTAGTTCTGCTACTAGATGCAGCGGTCTTGGGGAATAAATGTGGGTACTTCTCTTTCATACGATCTTCACGCTCCCACGTGAATTCTGGGCCATGTCGTTCATTCCATCGAACTTTGACGAGTTTGACACTGCTCCGGCGTGTCTTGTTAACCTTCCAATCCGTAACTTCAACGGGATCTTCAGTGAAGTGGAGCGTGTCGTCAACATGAACTTCGTCGGCAGGAATGACGACTGTTTCTTGAGTTGGACTCTTCTTCAAATTTGATACATGGAAGGTATCATGAACGCCATTTAGTTCAGCAGGTAAGTCCAATTTGTATGCTACAAGCCCAATCCTTTGCAGGATTCTGAATGGACCAATGTATCGCGGATTCAACTTCCCACTCTTCCCAAAGCGTGCCACACCCTTCCAGGGTGAAACTTTCAACAAAACCATATCCCCAACCTCAAATTCCAGAGGTTTCCTTCTCAGGTCCGCATAACTCTTTTGTCGGTCACGAGCCGCTTTGATGCGCTCTCGGATCTGTGCAATCTTGTCTGTCGTTTCCTGGACCAATTCCGGACCAACTAGTTGTCTATCACCCGCGTCTGCCCAACAAATCGGTGATCGACATTTGCGTCCATAGAGAGCTTCGAATGGTGTGGCTTGGATGCTTGCATGATAACTGTTATTGTATGAAAATTCAAACAACGGTAGGTGAGTGTCCCAACTTCCACCTAAATCCATTAAGCAAGCTCGCAACATGTCTTCCAACGTTTGAATCGTTCGTTCGCTCTGTCCGTCTGTCTGCGGATGAAATGCAGTGCTCAGATTCAGCTGAGAACCAAATGCTTCTTGAAAGGATTGCCAAATCCTTGACACGAAGCGTCCATCTCTATCAGAGATAATTGAGAGAGGCACTCCATGTCGTGCAATAATCTCTCTCATGTATATTTCAGCAAGTTTACTCGTGTTGTCTTTTTCCTTGATTGGCAAAAAGTGCGCAGACTTCGTTAGACGGTCTACTATTACCCAAATCGTATCATGGACCTTGGGTGTCCTTGGCAATTTCGTTATGAAGTCCATTGAAATCTGCTCCCATTTCCATTTGGGTATTTCAAGTTGTTGCAAGAGACCTGAAGGTTTCTGGTATTCGGCTTTTACTTTGGCGCAAGTTAAACATTTACCAACGTATACCGCAACATCGCCTTTCATTCTTGGCCACCAATAGTAATCCTTAAGATCTTGGTACATCTTATCTGCTCCTGGGTGAATCGAGTACCGTGACTTGTGTGCTTCATCAAAAATAACATTCCGCAGCCCACCAAACAAAGGAACCCAAATTCGTTTCATGAAGCACAAAGTTCCTTCCCCGTTTGGTACCAACTGCTTCTCCATCCCACGGATATATTCATCCTCAATATTCCTTTCTTTGAGTGCTTCTCTCTGTGCGGCACGAATGTGCAATGAGAGGTCTGTCTGGACAATCATTTCCAAAGCCCTAACCCTTATGGGCTTAATCCTTTCCTTTCGACTTAGGGCATCGGCGACCACATTCGCCTTCCCAGGATGATACTTGATTTCACAATCGTAGTCGTTTAATAGTTCAACCCAGCGTCTCTGCCTCATGTTAAGCTCTTTTTGATCAAAAATATGCTGTAGGCTCTTGTGATCGATGTAGATCGTGCAGTGCGTGCCATATAGGTAATGTCGTCAGATTTTCAATGCAAATTCCACCGCGCCCAATTCCAAATCATGCGTGGTGTAATTTTTCTCATGGACCTTTAACTGGCGTGACGCATATGCTATAACCTTCTGACGCTGCATCAGTACGCAACCTAACCCTTGACGCGAAGCGTCGCAATATACCACGAAGTCGTCCGTGCCTTCGGGTAGAAATAAAATTGGTGTGTCGCAAAGTTTGTTCTTCAACAACTGAAATGCTTCTTCTTGTTTGTCTCCCCAATCAAACTTCTTGTCCTTCTGGGTAAGGGAGGTCAAGGGTTGAGCGATTTTCGAGAAATCCTCAATGAACCTTCGATAATAACCAGCCAAACCTAAGAACTGTCGAATCTCGGTTGGCGTCTTTGGAGTTTCCTAGTTTTTGATCGCCTCGATCTTTGTGGGATCCACATGAATTCCATTTCCATTAACCACATGTCCAAGAAACTGGACTTCGCGTAGCCAGAACTCGCACTTCGAGAATTTTGCGTACAACTTCTCCTTTTTAAGTAGCTCTAAAATGGCTCTTAAATGCTGCTCATGCTCTTCCTTCGTCTTCGAGTAGATCAAAATGTCATCAATGAACACAATCACAAACTTATCGAGGTACGGCTTACAAACTATGTTCATCAAATCCATGAATACAGCTGGCGCGTTTGTCAGACTAAACGGCATAACCAGGAACTCGTAATGCCCATAACGAGTCCTAAAAGCAGTCTTGGGAATACTCTCCTCTTGTATCCTTAGCTGGTGATAACCTGATCGTAGATCGATCTTTGAATAAAAACTTGAACCTTGCAACTGATCGAATAGGTCATCAATTCTCAGCAAAGGATATCTATTCTTGATGGTCAACTTGTTCAACTCCCGGTAGTCGATACACATGCGAAAACTACCATCCTTCTTTTTAACGAACAAAACTGGAGCTCCCCAAGGCGAGAAGCTTGGTCTGATAAATCCCTTGTCTAGCAACTCCTGAAGTTGTGTCGACAACTCCTGCATCTCTGATGGTGCAAGTCGATAGGGTGCCTTAGCCACAGGTGTAACACCTGTGTCATTTCAACCATCAAAAAAATGCCCAACCAGTGAAATATTGTATTTCATACTTGGGATTTGTAAAAATATGCGTATCGTTTACACATATCAATTCTTGTTCGATTTCAAGCTCTAAATCGCTTTCTGGAAGGTTATACGCGCACTAATGCGTAAATATAACCAGTTTAATGCAACGAACACTCCGGAATAGTGAAATAGGCTTAACATACCTTAAATAACCTTTACATAACTTAGAAATAAGTTTTGAAGGCTTTGGTATGACAAAAACAAGTTAATTCGTTTACAGGGACTAAACTTGACAAACTGCGAAAGTATGTCAATTTGAACTGTAACGAACATTCCGGAACATAACCATAAGTTAAAAACACCTTAAATATCCTTTAAATAGCTTAGAAATAGGCTTTGAGGGGTTCGGTGTGCTAAAATAAACTTTTGGGTCATTCAGGGACTAAAAGTGTCAAAAAGTGCACAAGTTTGCATTTTCGCGCATAACTTACGTTCTGAATACATCTGGACATCCAAAAATTTATGTAAGCATGACTACATTATATTTTAGTGTTCGCCATAAGAAAAATCCATTCGTCGCGTCATTTGGATCGTTTTTCGCGCTTATGCGCATTCCGTCGTAATTAAGCGAACATCGCGATCGTACGACCAAACGAACCGACATCCGACATATTTTTGAGCATGTTTTGAGTTCCCTATACTTTAACTTCATTTTAGAGCCTTGAAATGAGGTTAACGGGGTTCAAACGCATCGAAAAAGGCCTTAAACACGTGCAGGGACCATTTCTGCCACTTTTGAAACATTTCTGAAACAGGGAGGTGCTAGCGTAGCGCGACTGCATAGTGCCTTTGCACTAGCGCTACGCGACTGCCTAACCTGACCAGATTAAGTGTATTTGCAATCAGATTTCAGCTGATTAACCACAACCACATGTTTGCAACTTGCTTAATCACTAAGATTAGGAGCATATGTGGCTCCATAACCTTTGTGACAAGTGTACGGCTCGGATCGTGGCACGATATTCAAGAAACGATCCTAGCGGCTCTACTTTATCTATAAATACCCACCCCCCTTTGGCTTAAAAACCCACAAATCTGATTGAAAAGACTCTAAGTTGGAACCTTCGTTTCATACCTGAGCTATTTTGATCTGGGTTAGCATTCGGGGACCCTGGGTAAGTATTCTTTCGTTCTTTTCCTTATTTTACTGCTTTTCGAGTCAGAAAGTCAAACTTTGTTTGACTTTCAGCGTTGACCAGTAATGGTCAATGCGAAGTTCATTTGAACTTCGCAACGTGAGTGTAATCACGTTGGTCATAGTCCCTTGGGACTATGCCCACTGACTACCACGTTGTCTAGGGTCGTAGGGTAGGCATTCGGGGGACCCTGGGTAAGTATTCTTTCGTTCTTTTCCTTATTTTACTGCTTTTCGAGTCAGAAAGTCAAACTTTGTTTGACTTTCAGCGTTGACCAGTAATGGTCAATGCGAAGTTCATTTGAACTTCGCAACGTGAGTGTAATCACGTTGGTCATAGTCCCTTGGGACTATGCCCACTGACTACCACGTTGTCTAGGGTCGTAGGGTAGGCGATCTAATAAATCGTCTATACCTTCGAACCCAACCCAGTTTGGTCGATCATTAGGATCCGACCAAACACTTTAGGTGACCATAGTAGGTAGGGAATAACCTTCCGAGGTTATACCCTATGGTCACATCGTTTAAGTAGTTGTATGATAGGTAGTTTATATGCCTTAGGTAAATTACCAGAATACCCTTTTCATGTATAATTGGTAATTAAGCATATGTAACCTAAACCTTTGTCACATAACTGATTATGTAATATGTTTAGGCATATAACACTTGTCATAGGGCTAGTTAGGCGGTCCGAACGCGTTTCACGCGAACGACGCGTTAAAGTAGCACAAGCTACCTAAACGGGTCGTAATGGGTCGTAGACACTTAGGTTAAGTTTCATTTAGTATGTAGGCTTTGTTAAACCAAAAGACACGAGTCTCTACACTCGTTGGGTTTACAAACCCTAATGCTACCCAATCTTCCGATTTAGGTCCGGTTTATTAATGTAGCTACCTATACTAGGTGCCGTTTGATATCCGCGATCTCTAGCATTGTTTAGTTGTCACTCCAGAACTACTGAGCAATCCCAGGTGAGTACATAGACCCCTCTTTTACTGTTTTCCAAACTGTTTTGGGGTGGAACACATGTGCCTACTTGTTACTTTCATGTTTTCCTGTTTTGACATCATATACTTACTATGTTCATTAGTACATTATAGTACATTATTTCATATCATCTTATGCTAGGTGTGCCCATTGTGTGCATTACTTAGTACATTGTTTTACATGACATTTCCTGCTAGGTGTGCCCATTCTGTGCATTACTTAGTACATTGTTTTACATTGCATTTTGTTGCATATGCTCATCCAGCATGTGAACACATTATACTACATTTTGAACCGTTGTATCTATGAACCGTTGTATCTGTGAACCGTTGTACCTGTGAGCCGTTTGTATCTGTGAACCATTGTACCTGTGAACCGTTTGTATCTGTGAACCGTTTGTATCTGTGAACCGTGTGAACCGTATTTGACATAGACATTTCGGCATAGACATTTTAACATGATTGACATTTGATCATGCATTTCCCACAAAACATAACTTTGATTTAAACCAAGTTTTACTTCAATACTTTGTTCTTGTGTATATGGTTTAGTTGAGACATTTCACTTGCCATACATGATATTTTGACATAGACATTTGACATGGATATTTGACATAGACATTTTGACATTAGTTTGGTTTGATTAAGTGATTAAGTAACGATGCGTGTGTAATATGATACAAGCATGGTGGATACGCCGCTGGTACTTCCTATATATAAGTGTTTGTATGGTATTACATATTGTAGCGTTATTTGAATCATTTCAGTTTGAGACATAGAACGTTTTATACAAATAACATACTTTTCACAAGACATTGTTTTACAAACAACTTATCTTATACAAACTCATCTTACATGGTCATTTATTTAACCATACATTATTTACTTATTTATACATATCATCTGAACTCATTGTTTTTCAAATGATTTACAAAACAAAGCAAATTACAAGGTTCATGACTAAACATTTTCTCAAACATAAGTCATGGAACCTATTTTCACAAAACCTATGTATCTCACAGGCATTTTTATGCTGACGTACCTATTTTCACATGTGTTTTTCAGGAGCTGTTGCATAAGATGATCAAGATACATATAGGCGGACTTGGGCTTTAGTGACAATAAAAGATGCAAGACTAGTTAATTATGTTGTTTTTCCTTGTTTGATTAGACATTGTATCACTTTTAATTAATCAAACGAAACTTCAATTGCCATGGATTTGAAACATTAAATTCTGTTACAACACTCCCCGATGTTTCCGCCACGTTTCGTATGTTCTACGTGGTCGGGGTGTGACAGAAAAGATGGTATCAGAGCCAATGGTTATAGGGAATTAGGTTATTAGTAATGCTTTGACCTAGTCTATAACCTTCTTAGGACCCTAACGCGAGTTTACTTGCGTTTAGTCATAAAACAATACCGTCACCTATCCTTAGGCGACTACCACAACAAGAACATAATTTTCGAAACCGCTTTGAAAACTAATCATCTGTTCTAGGATGATTAATTACTAGGTTTTGAACCCTCTGTTATAAGGTTTTGAACCCCTTTGAGTTTTCAAAAAATCTCGTCAAGGTTTTGGGTTTTAAATAATGTGAACACGTGCAAACTGGAAGGGTGAATGCCTGTATTCTGAGTTTTCTGTCTAGGCAAGCACTTCGTATACATCTCAACCAGACGCGAGACCAGTTGTGCTTACCTGGGAATTCTTGGGATGAGTGTTCACTTATAGGCGAGCATATCTTCGCAATACATTATTTTTGACCTATTTACCTTTCACCGGGTCGTTTGTTGCTTTGCAGTAACAAACAAATGACCACTATCCTTGCTTTCATCATATTTGTTTCATCTCATTCTTTTCGTCTAATTCTCTCACTCGTTTCCTTTCATGTTTCCTCTTTTAGAATGCCTCCTCGACGCGAAAACCAGATAGCGACAGCCGAACTGGCAGAAATTATTGCGCAGCAAATGGCTGCTCAATTCCCAAACCTCTTTGCTCAATGGAATCAAGCCAACAACAACAACAATGGTCCATGCAATTTCAAGAGTTTTAACTCGGCGAAACCACTCAAGTTTAGTGGTTCTGAGGGAGCGACTGGGCTTCTTCAATGGTTCGAGAGCATTGAGAATACTTTCCGCCATGTGCAATGTCCTGACAATCGCAAGGTCGAGTTTGCTTCGAGTGTGTTCCAGAAGAGAGCCCTTACGTGGTGGAATGGGGTTATGAGAGATCGTGGTGCAGAAGTTGCTCTAGCACAGACATGGGCCGAACTTAGGGCTCTCATGATGAAGGAGTTTTGTCCTCGTCACGAGATCAGGGCTTTGGAAAGGGAATTTGATGATCTTAAGCAAGACAGCGGTGAGCATCGAGCCTACACGGACCGTTATGAGGAGTTAAGTCTGTTATGCCCAAACATGGTCACGCCTTTGGATAAGGCGATCGAAAAGTACATTGATGGCCTTCCCGACTCAATACAAGACATTTTGACTGGTAGCAACCCTACTACTGTTAGGCAGGCCATTGAGTTATCTGCAACCTTGACAGAATCGCAGATCAGGAAACGTAAGCTTTTCCGAAAGGGTGACAAGAAACTGGTCGAGGAATCGAAACCAATCGAGGAATCAAAGACCATGGATGAACAGACTGGATCCTCTAAGAAGTCAAAGAAGCGAAAGGCTTCTCAGAACTTCGCCGTGGTCGCTCACAATGATCAAGCCGTCCCCAACCAACCAGCTCAACCCCCTGCCAGGAAACCCTACAAAGGAACTGCACCCTTGTGCAACCAATGTGGCCTACATCATCATGCTGGTGTGAAGTGCCGCACATGCCAAGTTTGCGGACTTATAGGTCATACAGCGAGGGTTTGCCCAACAGCAGCAGCACCAAATCAGATTAACAACAATCCTGCTCAAGCTCGTTTCCCACTGGGATCTTGCTACAACTGTGGCGAGATGGGCCATTTTAGTAGAAATTGCCCAAGACTTGCTGATGCAAATCCAGCGCAGGGATGAGTATCTGACCGACAGAAGATAACGCTGTTTAGAAAATAATCGAGCCTTGTGTATTATTTTCTTTTATCAATCTATGAAACAGTTGTTGTTATTGTTGTTTATAAATAAATCTTTCATTTACATTTCAATATGTTTATGTGGTTGCATGTATAAACATATCCCCTACAATACCGACAATCAAGGAACCGCATTCCTTGAAGAACAGACTACTTCCAAATTTCTTCCCTTGTAAAATCTCTTGCGTTTCCACGAAAATCCTAAGTACCCGTTTCTTCCAAGAGAGACGATGTACGAGGCGCCAAGTTAATAGCAATCAATAACAAGAAAATAACAATTAAACAATTATGTGCTTATGTGCTTATGTGTTATCCTTTATGTGTCATGTGATCCAATTTATGTTATTCAAATCCTCGTAAAATCTTACATATCTTTGTGCAAGAGATTCATAGTAGGATACCCAAAGGTACTACTTAAATCCTTAATGGACTTCTACGTTGTAGTTAAAGTCCCTTGGATTATAATGTACTACTTCAAAATTTGACCCCTTTAGTGGTCTAGTTAAACAGATTGATCCAAAAATCTGGTTAGGGATATCATGTGATGATATAGCTGAAAGGACTCCTTAGTGGCCTAATTAAGAAGATCCTCTGTTGATCTAATTAAAAGGACCCTATGGTAGTCTAGTCACTCTCATCTCAGGTTTGATATCTTTCCCCACAACATTCCAAAACAAACTGTGCGGACTGTGCAAGGAATTACGTAATTACGGATGCATACATAATTATGGAATTTAGTGCACAGAAATCACAGCAAGTTCTATCATGTATCAAGAGTTAACCCTATTCATTTCCAATTCTGATGAAGCATCCGTTGAGGAAAAATGAACTAGCTATTCATTTTTCACTTCTGAAGAATATCCGTTGAGGAAATGAATATCCGTTGTTTATCTTTTCATTTCCATTCTGAAGAATAACCGTTGAGGAAAATGAATTATCCATTCATTTTCGTTCTAAAGAATATCCGTTGAGGAAATGAATATCCGTTGTGAAATCCTTCATTTCCAACTCTGAGGAAGCAACCGTTGAAAATGACTCCGTTAGTTCATTTTCGTTTCTGAAGATTTATCCGTTGAGGAAATGAATATCCGTTGTGTAATCCTTCATTTCCAACTCTGAGGAAGCAACCGTTGAAAATGACTCCGTTAGTTCATTTTCGTTTCTGAAGATTTATCCGTTGAGGAAATGAATATCCGTTGTGTAATCCTTCATTTCCAACTCTGAGGAAATAACCGTTGAAAATGACTCCGTTAGTTCATTTTCGTTTCTGAAGATTTATCCGTTGAGGAAATGAATATCCGTTGATTTTTCTTTCATTTCAAATTCTGAAGAACAAACCGTTGAGGAAAATGACCCCGTTTGTTCATTTTCGTTCTGAAGAATATCCGTTGAGAGAAATGAATATCCGTTGATTTTTCTTTCATTTCAAATTCTGAAGAACAAACCGTTGAGGAAAATGACCCCGTTTGTTCATTTTCGTTCTGAAGAATATCCGTTGAGAGAAATGAATATCCGTTGATTTTTTTTTTCTTTCATTTCAACTTCTGAAGAACAAACCGTTGAGGAAAATGACCCCGTTTGTTCATTTTCGTTCTGAAGAATATCCGTTGAGAGAAATGAATATCCGTGGATTATTCCTTCATTCCCATTTCTGGCAAAGAATCCGTTGAGAAAGAATGAATCATCCATTCATTTTCACTTCTGAAGAATATCCGTTGAGGGAAATGTATATCCGTTTAGTTAATTCCTTTATTCTCCATTTCCGAAGAACCGTTGAAGAAAATGACTCTGTTTGTTCATTTTCGCTTCTGAAAAATATCCGTTGAGGAAAATAATCAGATTATGCTTTACATATCTTTGATGACTATTTGAATCAAAGTCATAGACAGACTCCTACGAATTAATTTCGGGACGAAATTTCCTAAAGTAGGGGAGACTATAACACCTGTGTCATTTCAACCATCAAACAAATGCCCAACCAGTGAAATATTGTATTTCATACTTGGGATTTGTAAAAATATGCGTATCGTTTACACATATCAATTCTTGTTCGATTTCAAGCTCTAAATCGCTTTCTGGAAGGTTATACGCGCACTAATGCGTAAATATAACCAGTTTAATGCAACGAACACTCCGGAATAGTGAAATAGGCTTAACATACCTTAAATAACCTTTACATAACTTAGAAATAAGTTTTGAAGGCTTTGGTATGACAAAAACAAGTTAATTCGTTTACAGGGACTAAACTTGACAAACTACGAAAGTATGTCAATTTGAACTGTAACGAACATTCCGGAACATAACCATAAGTTAAACACACCTTAAATATCCTTTAAATAGCTTAGAAATAGGCTTTGAGGGGTTCGGTGTGCTAAAATAAACTTTTGGGTCATTCAGGGACTAAAAGTGTCAAAAAGTGCACAAGTTTGCATTTTCGCGCATAACTTACGTTCTGAATACATCTGGACATCCAAAAATTTATGTAAGCATGACTACATTATATTTTAGTGTTCGCCATAAGAAAAATCCATTCGTCGCGTCATTTGGATCGTTTTTCGCGCTTATGCGCATTCCGTCGTAATTAAGCGAACATCGCGATCGTACGACCAAACGAACCGACATCCGACATATTTTTGAGCATTTTTTGAGTTCCCTATACTTTAACTTCATTTTAGAGCCTTGAAATGAGGTTAACGGGGTTCAAACGCATCGAAAAAGGCCTTAAACACGTGCAGGGACCATTTCTGCCACTTTTGAAACATTTCTGAAACAGGGAGGTGCTAGCGTAGCGCGACTGCATAGTGCCTTTGCACTAGCGCTATGCGACTGCCTAACCTGACCAGATTAAGTGTATTTGCAATCAGATTTCAGCTGATTAACCACAACCACATGTTTGCAACTTGCTTAATCACTAAGATTAGGAGCATATGTGGCTCCATAACCTTTGTGACAAGTGTACGGCTCGGATCGTGGCACGATATTCAAGAAACGATCCTAGCGGCTCTACTTTATCTATAAATACCCACCCCCCTTTGGCTTAAAAACCCACAAATCTGATTGAAAAGACTCTAAGTTGGAACCTTCGTTTCATACCTGAGCTATTTTGATCTGGGTTAGCATTCGGGGACCCTGGGTAAGTATTCTTTCGTTCTTTTCCTTATTTTACTGCTTTTCGAGTCAGAAAGTCAAACTTTGTTTGACTTTCAGCGTTGACCAGTAATGGTCAATGCGAAGTTCATTTGAACTTCGCAACGTGAGTGTAATCACGTTGGTCATAGTCCCTTGGGACTATGCCCACTGACTACCACGTTGTCTAGGGTCGTAGGGTAGGCGATCTAATAAATCGCCTATACCTTCGAACCCGACCCAGTTTGGTCGATCATTAGGATCCGACCAAACACTTTAGGTGACCATAGTAGGTAGGGAATAACCTTCCGAGGTTATACCCTATGGTCACATCGTTTAAGTAGTTGTATGATAGGTAGTTTATATGCCTTAGGTAAATTACCAGAATACCCTTTTCATGTATAATTGGTAATTAAGCATATGTAACCTAAACCTTTGTCACATAACTGATTATGTAATATGTTTAGGCATATAACACTTGGCATAGGGCTAGTTAGGCGGTCCGAACGCGTTTCACGCGAACGACGCGTTAAAGTAGCACAAGCTACCTAAACGGGTCGTAATGGGTCGTAGACACTTAGGTTAAGTTTCATTTAGTATGTAGGCTTTGTTAAACCAAAAGACACGAGTCTCTACACTTGTTGGGTTTACAAACCCTAATGCTACCCAATCTTCCGATTTAGGTCCGGTTTATTAATGTAGCTACCTATACTAGGTGCCGTTTGATATCCGCGATCTCTAGCATTGTTTAGTTGTCACTCCAGAACTACTGAGCAATCCCAGGTGAGTACATAGACCCCTCTTTTACTGTTTTCCAAACTGTTTTGGGGTGGAACACATGTGCCTACTTGTTACTTTCTTGTTTTCCTGTTTTGACATCATATACTTACTATGTTCATTAGTACATTATAGTACATGATTTCATATCATCTTATGCTAGGTGTGCCCATTGTGTGCATTACTTAGTACATTGTTTTACATGACATTTCCTGCTAGGTGTGCCCATTCTGTGCATTACTTAGTACATTGTTTTACATTGCATTTTGTTGCATATGCTCATCCAGCATGTGAACACATTATACTACATTTTGAACCGTTGTATCTATGAACCGTTGTATCTGTGAACCGTTGTACCTGTGAGCCGTTTGTATCTGTGAACCATTGTACCTGTGAACCGTTTGTATCTGTGAACCGTGTGAACCGTATTTGACATAGACATTTCGGCATAGACATTTTAACATGATTGACATTTGATCATGCATTTCCCACAAAACATAACTTTGATTTAAACCAAGTTTTACTTCAATACTTTGTTCTTGTGTATATGGTTTAGTTGAGACATTTCACTTGCCATACATGATATTTTGACATAGACATTTGACATGGATATTTGACATAGACATTTTGACATTAGTTTGGTTTGATTAAGTGATTAAGTAACGATGCGTGTGTAATATGATACAAGCATGGTGGATACGCCGC
The DNA here is from genome assembly GCA_030545235.1 of Helianthus tuberosus. Lineage (NCBI taxonomy): Eukaryota > Viridiplantae > Streptophyta > Magnoliopsida > Asterales > Asteraceae > Helianthus > Helianthus tuberosus. Next base: position 57,170,778 of record CM060429.1, on the reverse strand, counting down.
TGGTACTTCCTATATATAAGTGTTTGTATGGTATTACATATTGTAGCGTTATTTGAATCATTTCAGTTTGAGACATAGAACGTTTTATACAAATAACATACTTTTCACAAGACATTGTTTTACAAACAACTTATCTTATACAAACTCATCTTACATGGTCATTTATTTAACCATACATTATTTACTTATTTATACATATCATCTGAACTCATTGTTTTTCAAATGATTTACAAAACAAAGCAAATTACAAGGTTCATGACTAAACATTTTCTCAAACATAAGTCATGGAACCTATTTTCACAAAACCTATGTATCTCACAGGCATTTTTATGCTGACGTACCTATTTTCACATGTGTTTTTCAGGAGCTGTTGCATAAGATGATCAAGATACATATAGGCGGACTTGGGCTTTAGTGACAATAAAAGATGCAAGACTAGTTAATTATGTTGTTTTTCCTTGTTTGATTAGACATTGTATCACTTTTAATTAATCAAACGAAACTTCAATTGCCATGGATTTGAAACATTAAATTCTGTTACAACACTCCCCGATGTTTCCGCCACGTTTCGTATGTTCTACGTGGTCGGGGTGTGACAACAGGCGCGGCGCCTGGAACTAAGTCAATATGAAACTCGACTTGCCTTTGAGGCGGCAATCCTGGCAAGTCTTCTGGAAAGACTTCAGGATATTCCTTTACGACTGGAATGTCTTCGATCTTTGGTTCAACGACTTCTTTATCAACGATATGTGCGAAGAAGGCAACACATCCCTTCTTCAAACACTTTCGAGCTTTTAGACAGCTAATGATCCTCAGAAGCGTATCACGCTTCTCTCCGTGCACTATAATCGTTTCTCCATCCGCCATTGGGATGCGAATGGTCTTCTCGTGACAAACAATCTCGGCCCGATTGTTGGACAACCAATCCATCCCTACTACCACGTCGAAGCTTCCCAACTCGACTGGAAGTAGATCCAGTGTAAACTCGTGTTCTCCCAGCTCTATCACGCATCCTCTGATGACTTCGTTTGTTCCAACTAGCTTTCCATTAGCCAGTTCAATTGAGTACGGAATGTCTAACTTACTTGCGGTTAACCCAAGCATTTTCTTAAATTCTAGCGATACAAAGCTATAGTCGGCACCAGTATCAAATAGTACAGATGCAAAGCGTTGATTTATAGGGAACGTACCAGTGACAACGTTTGGATCCTGGCGCGCTTCCCTTGCCCCAATGTTGAAGACTCTTCCCTGTGCTTGGTTCAGTTTTGGGCATTCCCTTTTAAAGTGCCCGACGTCTTCGCAGTTAAAACATCCCGATCCTCGACCATTCCCATTACCATTTCAACCTTGAGCGTTGTTTTGGTTGTGATTTCCACTCCCAGCTTGGTTCGTAAAATTTCCACGGTTTCCATTTCCGCCATTCCCTCCTTATGGGCGGTTTCCTACTCCATTACCTACACGGTTGTTGTTATTAAAACCCCTTTGGCCACCACGACCAGTACCAACCCAACAAGTGTCCTTTAAATGACCAATCTTTCCACAGGATTCACATTTTCTAACGCTGCACCGGCCAGCATGATGATACTAGCAAAATTCGCATTTGGGCAGAGTGCCCATGTATCCTTTCCCCTTGTGTTCACTGCCAGTCTTTACTTCAGCTGGCGGGTTTGTATCCCTATTCTTGCTGGCACTGCCGGTAATTTTCTTAAAGTTCGAGAATTTTCTCTTGTTTTCTCCGGAGGATTCAACATGAGTCTCCTTCTTCTTTGGTTTAGAAATTGAAAACTTGTTCAGTCTGATGGCTTCTTCTGTAAGTGCCACGCTGAGATCAATGGCTTCAGTAATGGTTGCCGGTTTTGACGATGTAACCATGCTCATAATCTGAGGTGCTAATCCCCAGATGAAACGCTCCACGCGTTTGAATTATGGCATGGCCATGTACGGCACCACATGGGACAGATCATGGAACCTCTGAACATACTCAGCGATTTTTGGGCCTTCCATCTTTAGGTTCCAGAATTCCGTTTCTAGCTTTTGTATTTCAGCCCGCGAACAATATTTCTTCCTCATGAGCTCCTTCAGCTCATTCCATGTTAACGCATATGCCGCCGCCTCTCCCAATGTTTGCACTTGCAGATTCCACCACGATAAGGCACCATCAAGAAAAAGCCCTGAGATGTATGTAACTTGCTGCTCAGGAGCACACTTGCTCATCCGTAAGATAGAATCCGTCTTTTCTGCCCATCTGACAAATGCAACAGCACCTCCAGTGCCGTTAAAGTTTACGGGCTTACAGTCAAGAAATTGTTTGTAGGTGCAGCCTGTCCAAGCAATGTTATTCCTAGAAAACATTAGCATTTGTACATGAAATGTCCAAATGTAGTGTAAAGTGTCTCAAGTGACTTAACATTACCATTTGGTAGGTTGTTGTTGTTGTTTGAGGTATTCCTGCTGGTCTCAGTGCGGGAGGCCTCGTAATCAGCAATGGCCTGCGAAATTCTTGCCTGCAATTCTGCCTTAGTGGTTGGCAAATGTGTGTCTCGTCGTGGAGGCATCTTCTAATAAGATGATTATATTGGTCAGGTCATCATAAGTATAGTAAGTAAGTAATATGCGTATGTAATAACATTCATCCACACAATAACACATAACATCCCATGTTATATTATAAAACAAAGAATTCAACAACGCATATAATGAGAATACTGCGATTGAGCTATTATAAAAATCAAGACCACAATACAATGTTTATAAGTTTTATAACTGTATCGTACATCAAAAGCGACTAGGGGCCACATCACCCCTGTCTGAACTATCTAGTCATATACAACAACCAAAAATCAGATATCAAAAGTCATCATGTTAAAATGCGGTCTTCAAAATGCTGTGTAGTTGGCTCAATCGCTGTCTTCTCACCAAACGTAACACTACCTGCAACAGACCAAAAATCCTCATGCTGATGTGGGAGGAGGAGGAGGGAAGAAAATCAAACGGCGCATATGCACCCAATCCTCCTCAAGGGCATGAATAACGCACAACAGGTAAGCTATCTGCTGCTCAGGGGTAAGGAAACGAATATCAGAATCAAGGGGTAGTGAAAGAGGAGCGTGTGGTGTGGCAAAAGGAGTCTGACAGTGACACGGGGGAGGACGTGGAGTCCTCTCCAGCTCCAAAACGCGTCTGCTCAATGCATCCTGCTGTAACTGCAGGGATCTAAGTATGTCATCTGTGGTATATCCGACATGAAAAGGGTGATACGGGTCTGACAGAGGCATAACGTTGGGTGATGACCACAAAAATGGCTCACCTATAGGTGCTGAAGCAGGAAAAGTAGTGTGTGGGGCAGGTGTAAACGAGGGCATAAAGGAAAAAGCTGCCGTCGAATGGGGCATATGATCGGGCTACTGTGTGGAAGGTCCTTCCCCTAGACGGGGAGGAGGGATCTCATGTAGAAAGGTGATGGGTAAGTCCGTATGGTGGACATCAGATACGTGCGGACGATACTGGGGAACATCAAGCGGTACAAAAACGGGTGCAACAGTGGGTGTGACTGGTACAACAAAAGATGGATAATCGTCGTCCTCTATCCACCCGTTACGGGTGTCAGCGCATCTGGGATCGACATGTGTGGCAAAAGGTGCACGGTCAACAAATACCGGCACATGATCAGGCTGTGGTGCATCAACAATGGGAACATCAGAAACCGGTGGTGCGACGACTGGTGCCTCAACAATAGGTGGTGCTAAGACTGGTATATCAATGTGATCAGGTTCTGGTAAAGGATCCGGCAAAAGTGCAACAACTGGAGCATCAATAGGGTCATGGGCAATGAAAGGCTCTGGAGCTAACTCGAGTGCTGGATCAGCTGGAGCTGGGTCAGCAGGCACAAACTCGACCTCAAGACCTGGGTGGGTCGACAGCATGGGGAAAGATGGGCGCAACAGACATCGCCATGTCTGAGTCAGAGTCAGATGAGTAGTGCTGCATGCCCTGGGCGTGAAGTGAAGCGAACGCTACAGACTCGAACGAGTAAGGACCGAACGGATCGGATAAGGCCTCTGCGACAGGGGCCTCAATAGGTGGCAAAGCAACGACATCAGCGGCAGGAACATCAACAATGGGAACTACAGGGTCGTCAACGAGAACATCAGCATGAACCTCAACCATGGGAATAACATGATCATCAACGGGAACATCAGCAGGAGGGACATCGTCATCCATAAGGGCCACACCATCCTGGTCACCCTCCGGGGGACCCTCAATGAATAAGTCGATGTCATCATCAGCGAACTCGTCATGTGGCAGATCCTCGATAGGAACTGCGGCGAGTGGGAGAGGAGCAGGGATCTGAATGAGGGGTAGATCCCCGTCGAATGGACCATCAGCTAGAGGAATATCATCCCCAAAATCTGGAAGAGCAAACGGCTGGAAATCATCCTCATCCGTTCTCGTAGTATCTGACGTATATACCCCGCTCTCAGATAGAATCTCGTCGTCCGAGACTATCGCCATGGGATCCAGGGTGTCTGACACTCCGGTATCTGAAGATGATGGCATGGTGTCTGTAACACAACCACACATATGCACATATATCAACATGTAGTCAAATAAGCATGTAAGTCACAATCAATGTAAGCAAGTAATCATCCTAGTCTTCCCCAGACTATCCCACCCAGTCTCTCAGACTAAATTCCCTAGTCTCTCAGACTAACTTCCTGGTCTCTAAGACCAACTCCCTGGTCTCTAAGACCAACTCCCTGGTCTCTAAGACCAACTTTCCCAGTCTCTAAGACTAAATTCCCTGGTCTCTAAGACCAACCTCCCAGTCTCTAAGACTAAATCCCTGGTCTCTAAGACCAACCTCCTAGTCGCTAAGACTAAATATCCCCAGCCTCTAAGGCTGAACCTCCCTAAGTCTCTAAGACTGAACCTCCCTCAGTCTCTAAGACTGAACTCCCTCACTCTCTAAGACTGAATTATAAATTTTGAAATGTGTATTTGTGCCTTTTTGTTTGTAAAATGTTTGTGCCCCGGATCTGGACTTTTAGTGTATGCAATGTAAAAATGTTTGAAAACATTTTCGTGAGAGCCCTAGTGATCATAGTCTAAACTCGAGAATGAATCCTAGTTCGCTATGATCGAGGCTCTGATACCAAGCTGTCACACCCTGGCTTTTGCGGAAGCGTGGGTTTATTTTGGTGTGACTTCTTAATACCATAGCAACAATCATAACAATGCTATATGAAAATAAAACGCAAGATGACCATCCATTCATTAAGTTTAATACTACCACAACATCATTGTTTGAAAATGTCGACACTTAAGTTAAAATACAAACCATTCTTGTTTTAAAATGTGTTCACATGACAAAACAAAAGACTTTAAATACTACGTGGTTTAAAGACGTGTAACCCGTCCAGGTAAGGGTTACACCTCCTAAACCAACTACCCTGGATGACATCTTTATTCAACGCAGCTTGACATGTGCAGACACTTGCTAGATCCCTTAGTTTCCTGAAATACATGTAGTTTGAAAAATCAACAAAAGTTGAGCGAGTTCATGTATAAGTGAGTATGTATAAACCTTTGAAATATGTTCGTGTATATGAAAGTCCCTAGTATGTAGCAATAAGGAAAAAAGAAAGAGATCACCAATGGGTTGCAAAGCCACTGGTATGTGTGAAATAGTCCGGGAAAACTCAAACCTAGCGGAGTTGCACCGGGCTTCCGGCTGTAAGACACAGTCACCTCTATGGGCCGCCCTGGCCTCATGGGTGTGGGCTCGCTACACCCAAATAGATCTATCACTCATGTCCATCGGTCCTACGATGAGGATTAATGGCTTTAAGTGTCGCGCCCACCACTCACATGATCTAAGTAGTATACCCTCCTTAAGCTAACTGATGTGTGTAAAATGCAACATATAAATTACATCAAATGAGGCATAAAACTAACCCTTTTTAAGTACTAATATTGGAAAAAGAGTGTTTTTGTCTTCCTTTTGTATTTTCAGGATTAAATGAGCTCAAAAACATAAAAGAAGCAAAAAGATAGCTAATTCCAACATAAATACAAGGAAAGGAACATTAGTGGACTGCCCGACCCCTCAACGGCATCTTCCCAAGTAAAATAGAGAAGGCAGAAGACTGAACACGGGCCGTGCTCAGCCAGCACGGGGCCGTGCCCAAGAAGCAGCAGAAAAGACAAACCTATAGAAGCTTCTATTGCCCACCACGGGGCCGTGCCCAGCGAACACGGGGGAGTGTCGAAAGTACTGCAGGCGCATTAATTGTAATTGCGAATTACAATTAATGAGGAGAGAGAGTGTCAGACGGGCACGGGGCCGTGCCCAGCGGACACGGGGCCGTGCCCAGCTCTCTGTTCAGCCTATAAATAGGAGTGCTTGGATTCATTTCAACTCATCCCTTGGCACACCACCTCTCTCACACTTCATCCACCACCCACCACCATCACAACACCATCATCCACCACCATCATCCATTGTCCACCGTAGAGTGTGTGAGTCGTCTCGGGATCCAAGATTGATCGTAAGAGTTCTTGACAATCAAGGCCATGTTTGCCTAAGTCTCTTACATCACTTGGTGAAGACAAAGTGTCTAGTATAATACTTTTTATTTCTAATCTTTTACACTTTTTATTTGGTTTTGTATTAATGACTTTAATAACTAGTTACTTATCTTGAAGGTGATCTTTCCTTATCGTTTGTCCGTGGTGTCTTGGCATTATTTTACTGTCTATATAAAATAAAGGATTTTCACCATTCATATCTCCACGGTCTATATGGAGGTATGTTGGCTACCTGGTCGGGGGTTAAGGGAACGGTTTGGTAAAGGTCTTGCCATTGTTCAGCGTTTAGAGGTCCTGCAATGGACCTGGGTCAAATTTAGTAGGACCTCCTTCAATGCTTCACGGTATTGGATGGCGGGGGTCCAAACTCTTTGATCCCCTCATAAGTTAACTACTATTAATACTATAACCCGGCTATTTAGGACTGTATCCCTGCTGACTCAGACTACTTAGCCGAGGGTAACGTCACCGCCAAAAGCGGGGCCTACTACAATACTGCATTAATAACTTAATTCATTATCTTCCAATAATCCACCCTTTTAGGATTGTATCCTTGCCGACTCAAACTACTGGGGTGAGGGTAACGTCACCTTCAAAAGAGGGGCCTACTACAATAACTAAGATAATCTCTTAATTATGTGCAAAAGTGCGGAAATAATCAAAGGTTATACTAGATACGAGTCGGAACCAAGTGATTCATCTTGTCTATCTGTTTTTATTTTTATTTTATTTTCAGCATTTTAGTTAGCTTTTATTTTTCTTAGTTTAAAAATCTTTTTCTAAACTTTTTATTTTGATTAGACGTTGAGGATAAACCGGTACTAAAAGCTCTTGTGTCCTTGGACGACCTCGGTATCTTACCAACACTATACTACGCTCAACGATGGGTGCACTTGCCCATATGTGTGTTTAGTGTTAGTGAAATATCGTGTTTTATAAATTTAAAACTTGGCTAAAATAAGTGTTAAAAAGGGCTTAAAATATACACCTAATATATATAACACTTCACCGCACATCAAGTTTTTGGCGCCGCTGCCGGGGACACAAGGATTTTAAGAAAGTTAGGAATCAACGGCCTAATCATTTTTATTTCTTCTTTTTATTTTTTTTTAGGATTTTTTTAGTTTTTCAGCTTCTGCAGAGCTCAGCACGGGCCGTGCCCAGCATCATCACTGGCAGTTTTTATTTTCTGAGTTACAGAGAGCTGAACACGGGGCCGTGTCGGTGCAACACGGGGTCGTGTCCAACTCCCAGTAACTGGGAATCCAGAAAACAATTACTGTATCTCTGACCACGGGCCGTGTTCACTGAGCACGGGGCCGTGGTGAACTTTCTGACCAACGTTCTTTTCTGTTTTTATTGCAGGACTTGGAACCCAGGTGCCACATTTGACCCTCCTATGTAGTGCATGAGCTCCAGTTCTAGTAGAGACATAAAAGAACCCCTAGAAGAACCTGAACGCTTTCCCAGAAAAAGACTTAAAGCTAAAAATCAAGAGAAAGCTTCGGGGGAGCCACTTCCAATGGCGGACCAACGTACCCTCATGGATTACCTACGGCCTACCGTAGGCAATCTCGGCGCCGCTATCAATGCACCGAATGTCGAGGCCAACAACTTCGAACTTCGGCCGCATTTGATACAAATGCTCCAAAACTCCGCAACTTTCCACGGGCTTGCGGACGAGGATCCCCATCTACATATTACTAACTTCTTAGAAATATGTGATACCTTTCGGATCAATGGAGCATCAAATGACGCCATCCGCCTTCGAATGTTTCCATTTTCACTAAAAGACCGAGCTAAGGCTTGGCTTAACACCCTCCCAGTTGGATCGGTAAACACCTGGGATGAACTTGCCCAAAAGTTTTTATATAAATATTTCGCTCCTGCTAAAACGGCTAAATTAATGACTCAAATTAATACATACTCACAAGAGGATGGGGAATCCTTATATGAAACTTGGGAAAGGTTCAAGGAGCTTCTAAGAAAGTGTCCTCACCACGGTCTAGCGGTATGGCAACAAGTATCCACTTTCTACAATGGGTTGTTGCCACACACAAGACAAACACTTGATTCAAGCTCCGGGGGACTTTTAGGTAATCGTCGCCCAAATGAAATATATAACCAAATTGAGGAAATTGCTCAAACCAATTTTCAATGGCACACTCCCCGAGGTAATAAATCTATTGCCCCGGGCGCCCATAAGGTTGATGAAAGCACCTCTTTACAAGCCCAAATCGAGGCCCTCTCTTCAAAAATCAAAAAGCTAGAAATGACAAAAACGGCCTCGGTTATGGCTTGTGAAGGGTGTGGTGGTTCACATGAAAATTGGAGTTGTATGAAAGAATTAGATGAACAAACAGAAACGGTAAACTACATGGATAATAGACCTAGGCCGTCGGGTCCTCCAACGGGTACCTACAACCAAGGATGGCGTAACCACCCAAATCTTGGTTGGAGAGATCCCGACAATAGTAGTAACCAACAAAACCCACGTACTAATTTTCAACAACCACAAAATTTCTCTCAACAACAAAGTGGAAGAGAAAGGCTTGAAGATACTGTATCTCGCCTCATCTCTGACACTGAAAAGAAAAACTCGGATCGATTTCAACAATTGGAATCGAATTTTAGAAATCAACAAGCTAGCATTCAAAACGTTGAAAAACAATTAAATCAACTAGCTCAAAATTTCTCCGAGAGACCACAAGGCGCGTTACCTAGTAATACCGAAACCAACCCGAAGGCACAAGTACATCTCATCACGTTAAGAAATCGAACCGTGGGTCCCGAGGATGCTCCATCGCCGCCAAATGAAAGAAGCCATTCTAGCCAGCCTGTGACTCCTCCTGTGCCAGAAAAGGCTTCTCTACCAACTCAAGAGCCCACCAAGACTCCTCCAATTCCGTACCCCGGTAGGTTAAATCGCCAAAAGACCGATGAGCAATTCGCTAAATTTGAAAATTTACTAAAACAATTGCATGTTAATATTCCTTTTATCGAGGTCCTAACCCAAATGCCTAAATACACAAAATTTATGAGGGATTTCCTCACAAACAAAAGGAAAATTGAATCATTGCAATTAGTTAACTTAGGCGAAGAATGCTCCGCGTTAGTGCTCAACAAACTTCCACAAAAGAAAATCGATCCCGGAAGCTTCACAATTCCTTGCTCGATTGGGGAATCTCCCGTTCGTAACGCATTAGCCGATCTTGGGGCTAGCATTAACCTCATGCCCACATCAATGTTCAAACGACTCGGCCTAGGAACAACAAGCCCTACAAAGATGAGCATACAACTCGCCGACAGATCCGTCAAATTTCCACAAGGTGTCGCTGAGAATTTGTTGGTAAAAGTTGACAACTTCGTTTTCCTAACCGACTTTGTCATCCTAGACATGGAAGAAGACACCGATGTCCCTCTCATCCTCGGGAGGCCATTTCTAGCCACCGCCCAAGCGGTGGTAGACATGAATGACGGAACGTTAACATTGAAGTTTGGGGATGAGGAGGTGAAGTTTGAATGTGGAAAAAGAATTGAGGACGAAGACCCGGTCAACTACATGCAGGTCATAGACTCAAGCTTGGATGATGCTCTCCGACGGTGTAACATGGGATGCAATACATCCCACTTGGGTGACATATGACCGGCTTTGGGTCTAGCCAAGGACCCTTATAAACGTGGCGCACCACGGAGGCATTCCGCGGAACTATCCTTAGTTTAATTTAGATTAATTTTTATGTTTTCTAGTTAGTTTTAATTTTCAGGAATAAAACACACTCATGGTGGTAAGGGATGAAAAAGAGAACGAGAAAAATGAACTCATGCACAAGAACAAGGCAACCCGACAATTCTCTCCATTTCAGAAGGTTCAACACGGGCCGTGCCCAACCAACACGGCCCCGTGCTGAACCCCCTGCAGAAAACGCCCAGTTCAGGTAACTGGACACGGGCAGTGTTCACCCAACACTCCCCCGTGTCCAGACTTCTGTTCCTCTTGTTTTAATTTTGTTACTGGCACTTGAACACGGGGCCGTGCCCGGACAACACGGGGCCGTGTTCAGCGCCCAGTAACAGAAAATTTTTTGCTTTTTACACCATTTTACACATCTAATCAACCTAAAAATTTATTTTTGGGACACATTGAGGACAATGTGTAATTTAAGTGGGGGGGGGGGGGGGGGATGCTAAAACCTTGAATTTTGCAAGTCCTAAATTCAAGCCTTACACAAAACTCTATTGGAACCGCTAATCACCCCAAATGTTTTTCAAAAATTTCATTTTTTTTACTTGTCTAGGTTTAACTCGGGAAATTCAAGTTCTCAAAAAGGTTACATTTTTACGAATTTACAACCGATAGCGTAGTGATAAAAAGAACCAACATAAGAAAATTATGAAAAGGCATGACAAACTTAGTTAAAATTTGATTATATATACTTGATCACATAAAAACCCATTCCCACAAAAGTGAGTTTTGAGCCTTTATTGAGCATACAAATTTACATCTTTAGACTAAATGCTCATTTTTCGTTTCTTGTGTGAATAGCCGCTTGGTTCTTACGGCTCTAGAACTTGCCTTGACGATACATTCCCGGTCCTTATCAACTTAAACCCGAGTAAGTAAATGATGGAGACATTAGGACTAACCCTTTTTATTTCTACACCATTATTTTTCTTTTTCTTTTACCACCTACCCAAAAATCCCCCTAGTTAACCCCTTTGAGCCTAAACCTTTTCATTTCATCACCCAAACCAAAAACCCTTTTACCCACCAAAACCTTTTTATTTTTAACCCTTTGTTTTAGTAACAAGTTCGGTTTTTCGAAAAAAAAAATGTGTGTTGTTGATGAAGCAAAAAGAAAATAAACAAACAAGTTCATCAAAAATAACTTTGTTTGAATAAAAGCTTCATCAAAATAAAAAGTTACAAAAATAGAAAATCTTACGAAAACCGACACTTGTTACGCTTTTCGCCCTTTTTCTACTAACTACTAACCACTAACCCAACCACCTACCTTTAACCCAAGCCTAACCCTTAACCCACAAAGTCCTCTTGATATTTACAAAGGTATACAAGTTAAAAAAGAGGAGGATTGATTGCTTGGCAAGCTTATGGTAGGAATAAGTTCCACGCCGCTCTCGAGTGATTCACTAAAAATACACCTTCGGCCGAGTGTGAGTGATTTCTCCCGTGAGGTATGTGAACTTGTATATAAATGGAATTTTAAAAAAAAGGCATGTTATGCCCAAATAAGTAATTTCTCCTGTGAAACGTTCTAAATAAATCATTACGAATAGGATTGTAAATAGATAAAAATAAAACCCAAAAGGATCTTGGATATCCCGACACTCTACGACAAGCCCAAAACCTTCTCTTCTACCCATTCCATTTGGGAGTGTAAGCCACATGTTAAAGAGTTTTGCTTGAGGACAAGCAAAAGTTCAAGTGTGGGGGTATTTGATGTGTGTAAAATGCAACATATAAATTACATCAAATGAGGCATAAAACTAACCCTTTTTAAGTACTAATATTGGAAAAAGAGTGTTTTTGTCTTCCTTTTGTATTTTCAGGATTAAATGAGCTCAAAAACATAAAAGAAGCAAAAAGATAGCTAATTCCAACATAAATACAAGGAAAGGAACATTAGTGGACTGCCCGACCCCTCAACGGCATCTTCCCAAGTAAAATAGAGAAGGCAGAAGACTGAACACGGGCCGTGCTCAGCCAGCACGGGGCCGTGCCCAAGAAGCAGCAGAAAAGACAAACCTATAGAAGCTTCTATTGCCCACCACGGGGCCGTGCCCAGCGAACACGGGGGCGTGTCGAAAGTACTGCAGGCGCATTAATTGTAATTGCGAATTACAATTAATGAGGAGAGAGAGTGTCAGACGGGCACGGGGCCGTGCCCAGCTCTCTGTTCAGCCTATAAATAGGAGTGCTTGGATTCATTTCAACTCATCCCTTGGCACACCACCTCTCTCACACTTCATCCACCACCCACCACCATCACAACACCATCATCCACCACCATCATCCATTGTCCATCGTAGAGTGTGTGAGTCGTCTCGGGATCCAAGATTGATCGTAAGAGTTTTTGACAATCAAGGCCATGTTTGCCTAAGTCTCTTACATCACTTGGTGAAGACAAAGTGTCTAGTATAATACTTTTTATTTCTAATCTTTTGCACTTTTTATTTGGTTTTGTATTAATGACTTTAATAACTAGTTACTTATCTTGAAGGTGATCTTTCCTTATCGTTTGTCCGTGGTGTCTTGGCATTATTTTACTGTCTATATAAAATAAAGGATTTTCACCATTCATATCTCCACGGTCTATATGGAGGTATGTTGGCTACCTGGTCGGGGGTTAAGGTAACGGTTTGGTAAAGGTCTTGCCATTGTTCAGCGTTTAGAGGTCCTGCAATGGACCTGGGTCAAATTTAGTAGGACCTCCTTCAATGCTTCACGGTATTGGATGGCGGGGGTCCAAACTCTTTGATCCCCTCATAAGTTAACTACTATTAATACTATAACCCGGCTATTTAGGACTGTATCCCTGCTGACTCAGACTACTTAGCCGAGGGTAACGTCACCGCCAAAAGCGGGGCCTACCACAATACTGCATTAATAACTTAATTCATTATCTTCCAATAATCCACCCTTTTAGGATTGTATCCTTGCTGACTCAAACTACTGGGGTGAGGGTAACGTCACCTTCAAAAGAGGGGCCTACTACAATAACTAAGATAATCTCTTAATTATGTGCAAACGTGCGGAAATAATCAAAGGTTATACTAGATACGAGTCGGAACCAAGTGATTCATCTTGTCTACCTGTTTTTATTTTTATTTTATTTTCAGCATTTTAGTTAGCTTTTATTTTTCTTAGTTTAAAAATCTTTTTCTAAACTTTTTATTTTGATTAGACGTTGAGGATAAACCGGTACTAAAAGCTCTTGTGTCCTTGGACGACCTCGGTATCTTACCAACACTATACTACGCTCAACGATGGGTGCACTTGCCCATATGTGTGTTTAGTGTTAGTGAAATATCGTGTTTTATAAATTTAAAACTTGGCTAAAATAAGTGTTAAAAAGAGCTTAAAATATACACCTAATATATATAACACTTCACCGCACATCACTAACCATACCATGTATAAAAATGTCCGTAATAATTGTAACATATATTTCACCCCCGAAGTAAGTAAACAAAACAGTTTAAGGAAAAGGGGGACATGAACTCACTGTAGTGCGTCTCCTGGATCGTATCGTCAACTCAAACCTGGTCCGCTACACGACAACCTACAACGTATATTGCTTATTAGACGAACGGGTCATGCCTTGCTTTTGTATTTACGGGTTTGAGTTATGTTACTTTGATATTATTCCGAGTGGTAACTTCTTGTTAAAATAATAATAATTATTTTAACTTAAGTTTTGTTTTGGGATTACTCGTTAAACAATATTTCGTATTCATACTTCACAAGTATTTTAACCTCGTATTTCCTTCCCAAGGATGGGGGTATTTATACATGTATTATTGAAATTCCGAAAAATATATTTTAAGTCCCACTTAGAAAAATATATTTAAATTATTTGTCCAAAAACGTCTTAATTTCAAATATATATATTTTTCCCAAAAATAATATATTTTACTTCATTAATTTCCAAAATAATATTTTACCAAAAATGTACGCGTAAGAGTATTTTCTGAAATATTACATAAGTTACGTTTTAGCGTTCCGTGTTGCAATAATAAATGCGTAACTTAATATTTATTCCGTGAAATTTTTGGTATTATTTTGGAGTTGTAATTTCCATGGTATTTGTAAGTTATATTATTTTACCCTAAAATAATATAACTAGTTCACAAAATAAGCAAGAATTCACACAAGGGTTTTAATGTTAAATATATATTCAAAATATATATTTATCCATTTTATTTGTAAAAATCAACCTCCAATACTTTGTATTTTTGTAATAAAAATTATGGCGAAGTTTATTTTGAAAAGAAAGTTAAAAATATATTCGTAAACACTTGTTAGAAGAATATTTTCTAAGTGTCGGATTTTTAGAAAATTTCGCCAGAGTTTCCTTTGTAAATGGAGGTGTCCATGCTTATAGCATATCATTTTCTTTTAAATATTCACCCAATCAATCAATAACAAGTTACTAAACAATATTACACTAGTCAAGTGCATAAACTATGCACTTTACATATCAACATGAACTTGGTTTTTCATAAAAACGCGTAGTAACTTTGTAGGGTGCTTAGTGGGTTCAGTTACCCTCTAAAGTGGGTTTATTTTTGTTAGACTCTCGTTCTCGGGATTTTTAGATGTTCACAACTAGTGAAATTGTTTTACAAAAATATCCATTTTCAATATTTGCATGCTTCACTAGCATCCATATACTTAGTTTATTTCAAAGATGGTGTAAGTATATGTAAGAATCATACTTTTTTTCAAAAACCGCCTTTTAAACTTTGTTTTCCAAAATAACTCATACACAAGTCTTGAGTTTACAAGTTTACTAGTCCACTAGGTTTATTATTTCCTAAGAAAATCACTTTTATTCCCAAGTTCATGCTTTAACAAGAAGATGATTATTTTATGTACACATAATCATCCCTAACTTGTTAAGTCATGTTTTTAATCATAACTTAACAAGCTTCATATGATGATCAAACATCATATTACTAGTAATCATCAAAATGTCAACAACATAACTACAACAACTTCATTTTATCAAGTTTCCTTCTTATTTCATCATCGAATTAGTTTATGTTCATGTCTTCTTCATATGATTCATAAATGTTCTTAATGTTTTTGATTATGGTACATCATTAACCACTTAAACAAGATGAAAAATGAAAGGATCTAAGTTCTTACCACTAGCTCAAGGCTAGGGAAGTTCAAGTGAAGAAATTGAGTGGATAAAAGAAGATAAGAGAGGTCCTTCCACTTCCGAGAACACTTAGCTTCGTTGTATGCACTTTAACACCTTTGAATGATGATGGTGAGGGTGGTGGTGGCTCACGGCCGAGCAAGAGGAAGAGGGAGAGAGTTTTGGTGTGTTGTTGATGTGTAAATGATGAAATGGATGGTGATCTAGTGGTTAAATAGATAATCTCCCAACATGTGAAGGACTATTGGGTAACATGTTTCAAATGGTTAGACAAGATCTAATATAAAATGCAAATAAAATCATGGTGTGGGGGCTACCTTGTAACCGTAGATGGGGGGGGGGGGGGTGTTTAGTTGGTTTGCAATGGATAGTTAGTTAACTAGTTAGGTTTTAAGTATCTAGTTAGTGTTATAAGTGTGTTATGTAATATATTGTGTGTTAGGGTGTTCGGGTACCATAACTAGCTCAGTAAAAGTGAAACAATGTGTTTGACAATATTTTTGTGTTCCGGGTAATGTCCGGTTGTTCGGTTGGGTATCGTTCCGTTAAAGTGCTTAATTGTTCTGTAAAGTGTCTTTTATAATACTTTTGTGTCACAATTAATTCCCGGCACTTAGGAAAGCATACATGACCATTTTGCCATACTTTTGCACATTACTAGCACATTTAAATGCTGAATTTTGTTAGTAGATGCAGAATTCTGCATTTAGAGTGGGTTTTAGGCACTTCCCGGCACTTTAACTATCACCTAGTGACGCAGTTTTATGGTTCTCACTTCCCTAAACACTACCCTAGTGTGATACCTTATTCCTGGCTCATACTGGGCCTCAATATAGTGTCTGTCTATGTGATGGCATTGTCAGCATGTGTCTGAGTTATTCGCTCACTGTGCTAACTGTGCTTTGTGCATCAAGTTTGTCACAAAATTCTGTGTGTAATGAATGGAGTGACAGTATGAATGTGATGCATATGTATGTATGATTCAAAAATCATAAAGCAGTTAAATCAGCAGTTGTAATCAAGCACAGTCATTAAGTACCAATTTAATATTAATTAATTGTACGGATACCTGTAATTGTGAGGGTTGTCACATATATGAACTCATATATATACAAATACACCAACTTAATAAAAAATAATAACTTTTCGAGAAATCTCAAAGTTATGTGAAAATTCTAAGTATCGGAGAAACTTCGTTATTTTGTGAGTTTTGATTATTAAATCGTTCTTATTTAATTTAGGACGAATAAACAATTTGAGGGATTGTGTTAACATATAAAAACGCACCCAAAGGTGAGTACATAGCCCCCTCTTTTACTGTTTTCAAATGTTTTGGGGTGAAACATGTGTGCTTAATTGTTATTTTCATGATTTCAAAGTATAAATTGATTATACATGCTAGTACTTATCTTTTGACAAACTGAATGATTATCTATGATTTAAACACTAATTCTCAAAGATTATAAAATTTATTGTTGGGTTGTACTTATTTTATACATTCACCAAACCGATTGGTAGTATGATATAGCGCTATAGGACTAGACACCCCATTCCTGTTGTATGGAATGTCAGAAACCAAATTTTATCCAAATAGAAATTGCCTTTGTGGTATTTCTATAGTCTCTAAGGTGTAGTTTGATACACTAAGGTTTGAATGAATTCTAAATCACATTTTCTTTTGTATATTTTGATATACTTCCAAAGTATAGTTTGATATGCTCTCATATGTGATATTATTTACCAAAGTATAATTTGATATACTATGTACAAATCCAACATATATTTTGTTATTTACTAAAACATAGTTGATATGTTATTTACAAAACCAAAGTATACTTATGATGTACTACCGAAAACTACTATTTTAACAACTAAAGTATATTTGATATACTATCTGTTTAACTGTTTTGAAACTAAAATATATTTTAATATATTACTTATCCGACTTTCTTAAAACCAAGGTATATTTTTATATATGCTACAAACTAATTTTTAGTTGGTTATTCATTTCATTATGGCATTATGCTTTTATATCATCTGATTTCTTATCACTTTTTGTATGAAATATAAAAGAAAATATTTTAAGGCTCATGACTACTTTTGTTAAACATTTCTTTAGACATTCAAAGTCATGAATCCTCAACACAAAACCTATGTTACTCACATGCATTTTTATGCTGACGTATTTACTTTCACATATGTTTCAGGTTTTATTTCGTGACGACTATTGATTTCTTTACATAGGATGGACAAGAGCCTTAGTAATTATAGAAACATGAACGGCAATTGTACTGTTTGTTGATCTAATTCCAAGACAATGTAACTTATTATGTAATAAAACAATATTCTAAATTCCATGTGTTGTGAAACAATGATTCTGTTACGACACTCCCCGACGTTTCCGCCACGATTTGTTGTTTTACGTGGTCGGGGTGTGACAGAAAAGTTGGTATCAGAGCTCATGGTTATAGGGAATTAGGTTATTAGTAAAATTTTGACCTAGTCTATAACCTTTCTAGTACCCTAACACAAGTTGCATTGTGTTTAGATCTTAAAACAATACAATCACCTATCCTTAGGTGATTACCAAAACAAGTACACAAATCTCAATTCCATTTGAAAATCGATCATCTATCCTTAGATGATTAGTTTTTAGTCTTTACGCCTTTAAAGTTTTCAAATCTCATCAAAGTTTGAGTCTTAATAATGTGAACACGTGCAATCCGGAAGGGTGGGTGCCTGTACCCTGAGTTTTCTGTCTAAAGCTAGATTGTTCGTACAAATCCACATAATCGGACCAGTCACTCTTACCTGGGAACTCTTGGGATGAGTGTCCACTTATAGGCTAAAGCATGTCTTCATTATGCATTATGTAGACCAATTTACTTTGATTAGTTATTGCGTTGTTTGTTTGTTTTAAGTAACGAACGAATGACCACCTTCCTTCGTTTTGTCGATGTTTTCAGTACTCCTTTTGATTGTTCTATGTCAATCTCACACATTTCCTTGTGTTCCTTTTCTTTTAGATACCTCCTCGACGTGATCAAACTCAAGACACCGCAATGGCAGCTTTGATCACTCAGCAAATCGCTGCTGTACTCCCGAACCTAGTTACCCAGTTAAACCAAGCAAACAACAACAACAACGCACATGTTCCGTGAAAATTTAAGACATTCAACTCTGCTAAACCTTTGAAGTTTTCTGGGACTCAAGGAGCAACCGCGCTCGTGCAATGGTTTGAAAGTTTGGAGAGCACATGCAGGCATGTGCAATGTCTGAATGAGCGTAAGGTTGGGTTTGCATCCAGTGTGTTTGAGAAGCGTGCTCTTACATGGTGGAACGGGGTGATGCGTGATAGGGGTGCCGATGTGGCACTAGCTCAAACTTGGGAGGAGCTTCGAGCTCTAATGATAAAGGAGTTCTGTCCTCGTCATGAGCTTAGTGCGTTGGAAAGAGAATTTGACGATTTGAAGCAAGACAGTGGTGAACATCGAGCCTATACTGATCGTTATGAGGAGCTGAGCTTGTTATGTCCTGCTATAGTTATGCCTGTGGAGAAGGCGATTGAAAAGTACATTGATGGTCTTCCTGATCTAGTTCAGGATATCGTTACTGGTAGCAATCCTACTACCGTCAGACAGGCCATTGAATTGTCTGCTACCCTGACTGAATCCCAGATCAGGAAAGGTAAGCTTTTTCGAAAGGGCGACCCGAAACCATCTGACAAGTCTGCACAAGAAGAACCAAAGGATAGACAGGCCGAGACATCCAAGAAGAAGAAGCGCAAGGCTTCACAAAACTGCGCAATAACTGCTCAGAACAACCAGGTTGCAACAAATCAGCCAGCACAACCTCGTACAAGGAAAAACTATGTTGGTACCGCACCTTTGTGCAACAAATGCAACCGTCATCATCTGGAGCAAGTGCAGTGTCACAAATGTACCCACTGCGGGCGATTGGGACATTTGGTCAATACCTGCCGTTATGCTAACCAAGCTGCTGCAAATCCTGTTGCTGCTCAAGCACAGTTCCCACCTGGGTTGTGTTATAACTGTGGTGACCTTACTCACTACCGAAACAACTGCCCAAGACTTGTTAATGCAAATCCAGCGCGTGGACGAGTGTTCAACATAAACGAGGCAAACGTGAACGACAATGCAGCAGTGAACAATTAGTCTTTTGTATTTCTTTGTTTGTTATCCTTTGACGTTTGGAACAATTCAGCTGTTATATATAAATAAAATTTGTTGTTTCAATTTTATCTTACGAAACTGTTACGTTTGTGTGTATGGTTGATACAACCCTACGATGCCGACACCAAGGAACTGTGTTCCTTATAAAACAAACCCCTCATGTGGTTCTTTCATTTCTATGATCACTTATGATCTCCCCGAAAATCTTAAGCACTCGTTTCTTTTAAGAAACAAAGCCGAATTCCTATTTAGATATTCCTATCTTCATAGTTAGGTTCCTAAAGATGTTTAAAGTGCCAAATGAAATCCACGAATTGGATTCCTGGTGTGCTTTAAATGCATGTGCCCAAATCAACAACAAATTAACAAAATCAAGTTAAACAATTATGTGATTATATGCTTATGTGCTTTCTTATATGTTTTGTGTTATTGTGTGATCTGAATATTCATTATCCAAATCCTCATAGAATCTTCCATATCTTCATATGAGGGATTCATAGTAGGATATCCAAAGGTACGACTTTAAATCCTTAATGGGCTTCTACGTAATAGTTAAGACCCTTGGATTATGAAGTACTACTCTATAATTGGACCCCTTGAGTGGTCTAGTTAAAACGATTGATTCAAAATTCTGGTTAGAAATATCATGTGATGATATAGTAGAAAAGATCCCTTAAGTGGTCTATTTAAGGGGATTGTACGACGGTCTAGTTAAGGAGATCATGTGTTGATCTAGTTAAATAGATTGTTCGTTGATCTAGTTAAAAAGATCCTCTGGTGGTCTAATCAAGTCACATTATGTTTATTCGATTGATCTTTCCCCTACGCAATATGAAATGAACTGTGCGGACTGTGCAAGAAATTACGTAATTATGGATGCATACATAATTATGGAATTCAGTGCACAGAAACCACAACAAGTTTTGTCATGTGTTAAGACTTATAGTGACAAGAATAATGATATGGGAACAATGTAGAAAGGGGCATGGTGGATACGCCGTTGGTACTTCCTGTATACAAGTGTTCCTTATTACATTGTAAGCGTGGCGTTATTTAAGTTGCTAGAAGTTCTGGACCTGGACCAATGTTGTTTTACATTCTCCGACTTCAACTTCGAGCACACACAAGTTTCCTATAATAGTCTTCATGGGAAACGTTCTTCCATCAGTTGTTCGAAACTCCAAAGTTCACACTCTTTTCGAGTTATTTTACAACAAAGAATGCCACCATGGCATTTACATAACTATCTTGAGGCTCGGTAACATCTTACATCTGTCGATTGGAGTGAAGTTTTAATCTTCTGATCTGAACTCATTCCTATAGACAATAGATGAGTACTGATAACAAAATTTCGCTGGTAATCCAAACGTGGTCAGAGTTTTACTCAGGAAACGAAGGATATATTTAAAAGCGAAACATCCGCACCTTTCCCACAAGTTTCCTCTAATTAAATTTCGGGACGAAATTTCCAAAAGTAGGGGAGACTGTGACATCTGCGTATTTTAACCCTTGTACTGTTCCGAACAACTTTGTGTTTAATGAAATATGGCATTTTAATTTCAATATTTGTTTAATTGTTTGTGACATTAGTACGTTTTCAATCATTGTTCAATTCCGAACTCTCAAACCTGTTCTGGAAGTAAAATCATAAACCGTTACGTAAACATAATAAGTTTAACGCGACGTACACACCGGAACTGTGACATAAGCCAAACATACCCTAAATACCCTTTACATAACTTAGAAATAAGTTTCGAAGAATTCGGTATGGCAAAAACATGTTTGTTCGAACTTTAGAACTAATTACGACAAAACTGCGAAACAAACGTTGGTGACCGCCCGGATAATATTTAAATCCTAAAAATATTCTGTTATGATTAAAATTTTATTTTTAATCATGTTCGTGTTGAAAAATAAATTAAAGCGCTTAAAAACGTTATTTTTCAAAGTTTAAGCGCGTATCGCGTGTTACTGCGTAACACAGTGCTTCTACTGCAAAATGCAGACAACGCAACCAGTCTCGGCAACTGAAATTTATTTCAGTAATATTTTGGCGATTTTATTTTTATAGAATAATAAAAATAATTTAGAACGCCATAAACCGGGATTTAAACGCTAGATAAAATACCCGGTATCCAGTTAAATACCTGTTTTTATCTATATTTACCATTCAAAATTTACACTTACCCCCCCCCCCATACAACTTACGGGGTCACCATAAGGGGACCCCACCAAAAATATTTCCATGATCTTATATGATCCATCTTGATCTTTCTTAGATTTATTTTGATTTCCCTTAGATCCTTTTTGATTTGGAAGATCTTGCAAGTTATATATAATCACCATCAACACTCAACACTACACTCATCTCCCTCTCTCTCTCTCCCAACCGTAACCACACCACCATCACCATTATCATCTTCTTCAACCTTGTTCTTGAAGATCTAACCCCATTCCAAGCTAATTTCAAGTTGGTGTGAAGATCCAAAGGAGTTTCCAAGGTGCTTTCAAGTGATTTCAAGCTCCCTATCATCAAAATCTCATCCAAAAACTTACTTGAATCTTGAAGGTATAAAGTTTATGTTTAAATCATACTCTTGATTCTTGGTTGTTCTTGATGATTAGAAGTTTCTCTTGAATCTTGGAATTTTTCACAAACTTGAAATCTAAAAAGAAATGGGTCTTGTTACAAAATAAAAATGGTGATATATATGTGTGTATAAAATCGTATATATATATATATATGTATGTGTATGAGATTTGAGCTTGATCTTTGGTAAATACTTGTTTAAGATGTTTGCTTGCATGAGCAAGAATATATGCAAATATGTAGAGATATAAAAGAATGATTGAATCATGAGTTGTAAATTTGAAGTAGTGTTAGTATTTTGACATGTAAATGGCTAAAAATTTATTAGACATATTTGGGAATTTTTAAGTTGTTGCTTGTTCTTGAATGATAGTTAAAATGCAAGTGTTGGATGATTTGTGTATGATATGATAAATGTTCAAATACATCAGCAAATAAACATGAATAAATCACATGTTTGATGCATCTAAACTCATATGAAGATGATGATATGATAGTGTGCTTTAGACACTTGTACATAAGATTACATGTTGATTTAAAGCTCAAGAAATGATAAAAAATGATTGTATGACAAAAATGTTTTAGAACAGATTATAAACACTAAAAATAACATTATTTGGTATATTATAATGGCATGAAACTTTGTCATAGGTTTGATAGCTTTGCATGTTGTACATATAGCTTAGAAAGTGGTAAAATATGTGAAATTTGCATGATTTATATGCTTTATTTAAGACCTGCACTATCATGAGTATAACCACTATTTTATTCAGTAAATAACATGGGTTATGTTAAAATATCAAGTCGTTTCGATTTGGGATGGTTAGGGTAACGTTTAATGCAAAACTATGAGCTAAAACGGTTAAAAATCGGCTTTTCAGAGGATTTTTATAAAACTGTTTTAGATCAGTAAATAAACTGATATTTTTGATATAAAAATAAGTATTTTAACTTATATTAAGTTTACTTGGTGTTTGGTTAGTCATACGTGACTTCCGGTGCCCAAAAACGTTACCGAATCACTAAAATACGTGTTTTTCAATGTACACAAGAATAGGTTGTTCATGGGTTAATTTTATTTGTTACAATGTGTTATGTGTTTTATAATAGGTGTATGATGACATGTTAATACTTGACAAGATTATGTGTATTATGTTATTATTTGTATGTTACATTTGAGTATATATATTACGACGCGCAAATCGTAGATATATTGCTTATAACATAATGAGGGTCACCAATAAAATCATTCATGTCGCAAAGTTTTTAAAATATATATGAACTCATATATATACAAATACACCAACTTAATCAAAAATAATAACTTTTCGAGAAATCTCAAAGTTATGTGAAAATTCTAAGTATCGGAGAAACTTCGGTATTTTGTGAGTTTTGATTATTAAATCGTTCTTATTTAATTTAGGACGAATAAACAATTTGAGGGATTGTGTTAACATATAAAAACACACCCAAAGGTGAGTACATAGCCCCCTCTTTTACTGTTTTCAAATGTTTTGGGGTGAAACATGTGTGCTTAATTGTTATTTTCATGATTTCAAAGTATAAATTGATTATACATGCTAGTACTTATCTTTTGACAAACTGAATGATTATCTATGATTTAAACACTAATTCTCAAAGATTATAAAATTTATTGTTGGGTTGTACTTATTTTATACATTCACCAAACCGATTGGTAGTATGATATAGCGCTATAGGACTAGACACCCCATTCCTGTTGTATGGAATGTCAGAAACCGAATTTTATCCAAATAGAAATTGCCTTTGTGGTATTTCTATGGTCTCTAAGGTGTAGTTTGGTACACTAAGGTTTGAATGAATTCTAAATCACTTTTTCTTTTGTATATATTGATATACTTCCAAAGTATAGTTTGATATGCTCTCATATGTGATATTATTCACCAAAGTATAATTTGATATACTATGTACAAATCCAACATATATTTTGTTATTTACTAAAACATAGTTGATATGTTATTTACAAAACCAAAGTATACTTATGATGTACTACCGAAAACTACTATTTTAACATCTAAAGTATATTTGATATACTATCTGTTTAACTGTTTTGAAACTAACATATATTTTAATATATTACTTATCCGACTTTCTTAAAAGCAAGGTATATTTTTATATATGCTACAAACTCATTTTTAGTTGGTTATTCATTTCATTATTGCATTATTGCATTATGCTTTTATATCATCTGATTTCTTATCACTTTTTGTATGAAATATAAAAGAAAATATTTTAAGGCTCATGACTACTTTTGTTAAACATTTCTTTAAACATTCAAAGTCATGAATCCTCAACACAAATCCTATGTTACTCATAGCCATTTTTATGCTAACGTATTTACTTTCACATATGTTTCAGGTTTTATTTCGTGACGACTGTTGATTGCTTTACATAGGATGGACAAGGGCCTTAGTAATTATAAAAACATGAACGTCAATTGTACTGTTTGTTGATCTAATTCCAAGACAATGTAACTTATTATGTAATAAAACAATATTCTAAATTCCATGTGTTGTGAAACAATGATTCTGTCACGACACTCCCCGACGTTTCCACCATGATTTGTTGTTTTACGTGGTCGGGGTGTGACAGTTGCCTCATGTTCAGCTCCTTCTGATTAAGAATATGCTGGAGACTTTTGTGGTCTGTGAAAACCACACACTTTGTACCATAGAGGCATTGTCTCCAGATTTTGAGAGCAAAAACTACAGCTCCTAACTCAAGATCATGAGTCGTGTAGTTCTTTTCGTGGACTTTCAATTGTCTAGACGCATATGCTATAACTTTACCTCGTTGCATGAGAACACAACCAAGGCCTAAGTTGGACGCATCGCAGTAGACAATGAAATCATCGTTTCCCTCGGGCAAAGATAGAACAGGAGCATCACATAGCTTATGTTTCAGCGTTTGGAACGCTTCATCTTGTTTGGGTCCCCACTCAAACGGCTTATTCTTCTGAGTCAAAGCAGTGAGTGGAACCGCAATCTTAGAGAAGTTCGAAATAAATCGACGATAATATCCAGCAAGACCAAGAAAAGTTCGAATCTCTGTGGGTGTTGTCGGTGTATTCCAATCCTTAATAGCAGCTATTTTGCAAGGATCCACATGAATACCTTGCTCGTTGACAATATGTCCCAAAAACTGAACTTCTTTAAGCCAAAATTCACACTTGGAGAATTTAGCAAAAAGTTGTTCCTTCTTCAGGAGTTCCAATGTCAAACGAAGGTGTTGCTCGTGATCGGTTCGAGACTTCGAATAAATGAGAATATCGTCAATGAAGACAATGATGAACTTGTCTAAATAAGGTTTACAGACCCTATTCATTAAGTCCATGAAAATAGCTGGGGCATTTGTCAAACCAAAAGGCATGACAGTAAACTCGTAGTGCCCATATCTCGTACGGAATGCAGTTTTGGGAATATCTTCTTCGAGTACACGAAGTTGATGATACCCAGAACGCAGATCGATCTTAGAAAAACAGGTAGCACCTTGCAGCTGATCAAAGAGATCATCGATTCGGGGTAGGGGATATCGATTCTTGATGGTAAGCTTATTAAGCTCACGATAATCGATACCCATTCGAAAAGATCCATCTTTCTTTTTCAAAAAGAGGACAGGAGCACCCCAAGGTGAATAACTCGGACGGATGAATCCTTTATCAGATAACTCTTGAAGCTGTTTCGATAACTCTTGCATCTCAGACGGTGCAAGACGATAAGGTGCTTTTGCAATCGGGTTGGCATTGGGTACAAGGTCAATATGAAACTCGACTTGACGAACTGGAGGCAAACCAGGCAGTTCATCAGGAAACACCTCTGTATAATCCCGAACAATCGGAATATCCTGAATACTCTTGCTCTTGCCTTTCTCCTCGGTGACATGTGCCAGAAAAGCAACATATCCTTTTCATAGATAACTTTAGGCTTTCGTACACGACATAAGTTTCAATCCACCAGATGGTTTCTCGCCACGAACTTCCAGAACATCGCCAGAAGAAAGAGGAATACGAATGATCTTATCGAAACAAATCACCTCAGCATGATGTTTGGTTAACCAATCCATCCCCACGATAATGTCGAAACTCCCAAGTTGCATCGGCGTGAGGTCAATAGGAAAAAGATGGTTATCGAGGTTCAATTGACAACCACGAAGAACAGAATCGAGTACGAGTGGTTTACAAGTAGCAACCTCGACATATAAGGGTTTCCTCAGTTTAGTTCTAGGTATTGCAAGTAAAGGCTCAAAAGATAACGAAACAAAACTCCTATCGGCACCAGAATCGAAAAGAATAGATGCGAGTTGATTGTTAACAAGGAACGTACCGTTAACAAGAAAGGTACCATGGACAACGAGGTTGTCAGCTCGAGCCTCGTTTGCATCCAGATTGGATGCTCGTCCACAAGCGAGATTCACATTGGCGTAGACATTCGGATAAACAAAAGAGAGGTATCGAAAACATCGACAAAACACAAGGAAGGCGATCATTCGTTCGTTACCTTGAACAAACAAACGACACACAGTGACAAATCAAAGTAAATGGGCCAATATAATGTATCGCGAAGACATGCTCGCCTATAAGTGAACACTCACCCCAAGAGTTCCCAGGTAAGAGTGACTGGTCCGATACTGCGGATTTGTACGAACACTCTAGCCTTAGATAGAAAACTCAGGGTACAGGCATTCACTCTTCCAGTTTGCACGTGTTCACATTATTTAGACCCAAACTTTGACGAGATTTTGAAAACTAAGAGGGATCAAAACCTTGTAATCAATTATCCAAGGATAGATGATTAATTGTCGAAGCGGATTTGTTATTGTGTTCTTGTTGTGGTTATCACCTAAGGATAGGTGACAGTATTGTTTTAAAATCTAAACGCAAGTAAACTCGCGTTGGGGTCCTAGAAAGTTATAGTCTAGGTCAAATCATTACTAATAACCTAATTCCCTATAACCATTGGCTCTGATACCAACTCTTCTGTCACACCCCGACCACGTAAAACAACAAACCGTGGCGGAAACGTCGGGGAGTGTTGTAACCGAATTATTGTTTCATAACCATGGATACAAAAGTTTTGTTTTATTGAATTTTTAAGTAATGTACATTGTCTTTAAACCAACACAAATAAGTTACATATCGTCTATCATTGTTTTTATGTCACTAAGGCCACGTCCAGATCCTAAGTGAACACACTTCCTAGCAATCAACATCAAGCAACACCACCTGAAACATATGTAAAAACAAAGTCAGCAAAGAAATGCTGGCGAGCACATAGGTTTTGTGAGAGTGTCAGATTCATGGCTCGTTTATATGTTGCAGTACCTCATTAGACTACAAGAGTCAAAAGTACAAACCTCGTTTTGAAAAGTGTATTGCAACAAAATTAACCAACTCAAATCAAGTTAGTTATAGTTTATAAAATCTCGTAGCCATGATTCTTAACCCAAAAACATTTGTTTTAGTAAACCAACTCGTAAAATATCTCGTAAAAACTCGTTAATAAAACTCGTATGGTTTATATCATTTCGAAAACCTCGTTGTGTGACATCGTTTCAAAATCGTTGTCACACCCCGACCACGTAAAACAACAAAACGTGGCGGAAACGTCGGGGAGTGTTGTAACAGAATCATTGTTTCATAACACATGGAAATTGAAATATTGTTTTATTGATTAAAAGAGTTACAATGTCTTGACAATCAAAGAAAAATAACATAAATAACTAGTCTTGCATCTTTTATTGTCGCTAAGGCCCAAGTCCGCCTAAGTGTATCTTGATAAATCCTATGCATCATATCCTAAAACACATGTGAAAATAGGTACGTCAGCATAAAAATGCCTGTGAGATACATAGGTTTTGTGAAAATAGAATTCATGACTTATATTTAAGAAAATGTTTAGTCATGAACCTTGTAATTTGCTTTGTCTTGTAAATCATTTGAAAAGTGATAAATAAACCAAATGATATATATGTATAAAAGAATAATACATGGTTAAGTGAATAACCATGTGAAATGAGTTTGTATAAATTAAGTTGTTTGTAAAACAATGTATTGTGAAAAGTATGTTATTTGTATAAATTGTTATATGTCCAAATTGAAATGATTCAAATAACGCTACGATATGTAATACCATACAATCACTTATATATAGGAAGTACCAGCGGCGTATCCACCATGCTTGTATCATATTACACACGCCTCATTACATAAATCACTTACTCAAACCAAACCAACAAGGTAAGATGTCTATGTTTAAACCAATTGTCAAATGTATTGAATAATATGTCAAAATGTTTATGTCAAGATGTAAATCATGTAATGTATAACAAATGTCAAAAATGTTTAGGTGTCAAATGTAAATCATGTAATGTGTAACCAAAATGATATGTATGGCTAGTGAAATGCATCAACTAAACCATAGGTGAAATGCACAAAACAAAGTATTGAAGTAAAACTTGGTTTAAATCAAAGTTATGTTTTGTGTAATAAATGCATGCTATACTGATATAACCATTTATGCGGTATTGTGAAAATTCATACATCCAAGCCTTGCGACAGTCGGATAACCCTTTTAGTAAAGGTTATCAAAAAATGTATTCGGATTCGGTCATTCCTTCCATCCAAACAAACCCGAGATTACAGGAATGGGATTTGTCAAGTCCTATGGTACCACTACCTACTACCGAGCGGCATGATCGGTGTTAATGAATGTACATTGTCTCGTTTAAACAAACCAAATGTCATACCAAAATGTAAGCATGTGATGAATAGAATAATGTACTAAGTATGCACACAATGGGCATACATAGCATAGATTGTAATGTAAAATAATGTACTAAGTACGCACACAATGGGCATACATAGCATAGAATGTAATGTAAAATAATGTACTAAGTACGCACACAATGGGCATACATAGCATAGAATGTAATGTAAAATAATGTACTAAGTACGCACACAATGGGCATACATAGCATAGAATGTAATGTAAAATAATGTACTAAGTATGCTAAGTTAACATACAAAGTAGAAAAGTCATGTAAATCAATGTGCTAGCATGCTATCAGTCAACATACATAGCAGAAATGTAATGTAAATCATGTACTAATAGTGTACTAATGAACATAGCAAGTATATGATGTGAAAACAGGAAAGGCACGAAAGTAACAAGTAGGCACATGTGTTTCACCCCAAAATGTTTGGAAAACAGTAAAAGAAGGGTCTATGTACTCACCTGAGATTGCTTAGTAGTCCTTGAGTAACAACCAAACAATGCTAGAGATCACGGATATCAAACGGCACCTAATATAGGTAACTATGTTAATAAACCAGACCTAGATCGGAGGATCGGATAGAATGAGGGTTCGTAAACCAAACGAGTATAGAGACTCGTGTAATATGGTTTAACAAAGCCTACATACTAAATGAAACCTAACCTATGTGCTTACGACCCATTACGACTCGTTTAGGTAGCTTATGCTACTTTAACGCGTCGTTCGCGTGAAACGCGTTCGGAACGCCTAACTAGTCCTATGATAAGTAAAATATGCCTCTACATGTCTAATATTGTTATCAAATCAGTTTATATGTCAAAAGTTATGTTACATATGTTTAAAATGAATTTTGGCATCAAAGGGGTATTTTGGTAATTTACCTAAGGCATATAAACTACTTAAACGATGTGACCATTAGGTATAACCTCGGAAGGTTATTCCCTATACACTATGGTCACCTAATGTGTTTGGTCGGATCCTAAAGATCGACCAAACAGGTCGGGTTCGAAAGTATAAGCGATTTATTAGATCGCTTACCCTTATGACCCTAGACAACGTGGTAATCAGTAGGCATAGTCACAAGGGACTATAACCATCGTGATTACGCTCACGTTGCGAAGTTCAAACGAACTTCGCATTGACCATAAACTGGTCAATGCAGAAAGTCAAACAAAGTTTGACTTTCGGACTCGAAAAGCAATAAAAGAACGAAGGAGCACTTACCAAGGGTCCCCGCAAGATTGATAATCCAAGTATTCTCAGGTATGAGGTGATGAAACACCCCAACTTAGAGAAATCTCAGATTTCAAGTGGGTTTTGCAAGGGATTGAGGTGGGTATTTATAGGATTAGGACCACCGTTAGGATCGTTTCTCGAATACCGGGCTTTGATCACATCCCTACACTTGTTGGTAACCTAAGGTAACTCACATTGGCCCCCCAACATCAGGAACAAACATGTGGAATTGAAGTTGGAGTGCTAAACAGCTGTTAACAGGCTGTTTAAACATTGAATCTGGTCTGGGAGTCTGATGCGGGCCGCGTAAGGATACACACAACACTTACGCGGGCCGCCTGGCCTTGTCTGATCAGAACCAACTTTCAGAAATGACAGTTTTGGTCCCTGTGGTGTTTTAAAGCCTTTTCCGACACGTTCAAGGCCCGTTAAGCCAACGTTAAGGCCCTAAAATGATGCCTAAACATTTTGGACATGAAACATGCTCAAAAATATGTCGGATGTTGGTTCGTTTGGTCGTACGATCGCGATGTTCGCTTAATTACGACGGAATGCGCATAAGCGCGAAAAACGATCCAAATTGCGTGACGAATGGATTTTTCTCATGTCAAACACTAAAATAAAATATTTTAGTGCTTACATAAATTTTTGGATGTCCGGATGTATTCAGAACGTAAGTTATGCGCGAAAGTGCAAACTTGTGCACTTTTTGACGCTTTTAGTCCCTGAATGACCCAAAAGTTTATTTTAGCACACCGAACCCCTCAAAGCCTATCTCTAAGCTATGTAAAGGATATTTATGGTATGTTTAACTTATGGCCATGATCCGGAATGTCTATTACAGTTCAAAGTGACATACTTTCGCAGTTTGTCAACTTTAGTCCCTGTAAGCGATTTAACTCGATTTTGCCATATCAAAGCCTTCAAAACTTATTTCTAAGTTATGTAAAGGTTATTTAAGGTATGTTAAGCCTATTTCACTATTCCAGAGTGTTCGTTGCATTAAACGGGTTATATTTACGCATCAGTGCGCGTATAACCTTCCAGAAAGCGATTTAAAGCTTGAAATCGAACAAGAATTGATATGTGCAAAGGATACACACATTTATACATGTCCCAAGTATGAAATACAATATTTCATTGATACAGTATTTGTTTGATGGCCGTGGAGGCACAGGTGTCACAATCGTTTCCCAAGTGAACTAAATAATGACACGCAATGTAATATGATAAAATCACTTATATATAAGATGTACCAGCGGCGTATCTACCATGCTTTTATCATGCTACACCCGTCCCATTATCTAATCACTACCCAAAACCAATCTTTTATCTCGCTTAAGTCGTATCAAATCGTTTAACTCGTCCCAAAATCGTTCTCGTTTTAATTGTGAAACTACTTATGGTCGTGTCGCTAATAACATCAAACCTTCATGACTCGAATATCTCGCTTCTTGTATTAACAAACCACCAAAGAGTAAGTTAACAATCATCAGATTCGGTCGTTACCTACATAACCCCCACACATAACCATGGGTGTAGTCTGATAACGGGATTTGTCAGATCCTATGGTACCATAACCTAATACTGGTCGGCTTGATCAATGCTAATAAATGTCATTCGTTATGTAACTACGTCCAACAAGTTTGTTCACATTATCGAAATCGTTATTAGTTTAATATAAACCATCTTAATCGTTTTTGAAACCATCGTTTAAATATCGAAATCGTTTTAATACATATGAATCACCCCAAAACAATTGAAAATAGTAAAATAGGGGAACTATGTACTCACATTGATTAAAAGGGTATCCTTGATCTAAAGAACTTAGTGAAGCTCAGGCAAACCAAGGAAATTCAAGTAGTACCAAGTAATCAGATCACTAGTAAATAAATCGACACCTAAATCGGAAGATCGGACAGAATGAGGTCTTGTAAACCAAATGAGTATTGGAACTCATGTGATATGGTTTAACAAAGCCTACATTCTAGATCGGAACCTAACCTAAGTGCTTTCAACCCGTTACGACCCATTAAGGTAGCTTACGCTACTTTAACGCGTCGTTCGCACAAAAGCGCGTTCGAGACGTCTAACTAGTCCTATGATAAGTATTATATGCCCTAACATGTTTAATTATGTTGCATAATCAGTTATGTGACAAATGTTTGGGTTACATATGTTTAAAATCCAATTATGCATGAAAAGGGCATTTTGGTAAATTACCTAAGGCATATAAACTACCTATCATACAACTACTTAAACTAGGTGACCATAAGGTATAACCTCGGAAGGTTATTCCCTATGCAACTATGGTCACTAATCATGCTTGGTCGGATCCTAATGATCGACCAAACGGGTCGAGTTCGAAAGTCTAAGCGGTGGTTTAGACCGCTTGACTTACGACTCTAAACAAGCACTAAACTAAAAGTGACGAGCTAAGCATGTTAAAACATGCTTAACTAAGTTAGAAAAATAGGTTTTGATATCAAAACAAAGTGTTTTGAAACCTTAGAGTAGTTTGGTTGCAAAATACGCTTAAATGCGCATTTTGACCGAAACTACGACTCGTCACTACGCCTAGTCAACGTGGTAATCAATAGGTATAGTCACTAAGGACTATAACCATCGTGATTACGCTCACATTGCGAAGTTCAAATGAACTTCTCGTTGACCATTGACTGGTCAAAGCGGAAAGTCAAACACTGTTTGACTTTCAAGCTAGGAAAGCAATAAAAGAATGAAGGAAGCTTACAAAGGGTCCTTGCTTGAACTTGATCTTATACTTCTCAGGTATGAAGTTGTGAAACCTCAACTTAGAGAATTTAGATCAAGTGTGAGTTGCAACAAATGAAATGCTAGGCTATTTATACTTGTCATGAACTCACAAGATCAAAACAAGTGTTTGTGTGGCCATCAAGCATTAAATCCTAGCCATACAAGTGTTAGAGGCCAGCTAATTTGCTTGGGGGGTGCTAACTTGGCTACCACACAAAGGAATTTGCAAAACAGCCCCTGAATTATCAACCTGTTGCTGAAAAACATGTTTCTGCCCAGTTGTGATGCTCCCATGGCATGACCACAAGGCCCTATGGCCGTCGCACGACGCCAGGGTGTGAGCTGAAAGTTTCAACGTTTGGCAGAAATGGTCCCTGCACGTGTTTAAACTTGTTTTCGATGTTTTTAACCTCCGTTAAGCCATTTTCAAGGCTCTACAAGGTCGTCAAAGTGTAGGGGACCTGAAATATGCTCGGAAATATCTCAGATGTCGATTCGTTTGGTCGTACGGTCACGTTGTTCTGTTAATTACGACGAAACTCGAACGGACGCGAAAATGAACCAACTTAAGCGACGAGTGGTATTTTTGCATGCCGATCACTAAAATAAAAATATTTTAGTGTGTACAAAAATTTTGGATGTCTAGATGTGGTCAGATCGTAAGATATGCGCGTAAATGCAAACTTACGTCGTTTTTGACACTTTTAGTCCCTGTAAGATCAAATAAGCATGTTTTCGCACACCGAACCACTCAAAGCTTATTTCTAAGCTATGTTTAGGTTATATATGGTATGTTTAGCTTATGATCAAGTTCCGGACTGTACGTTACTATACAAATCGGTATAGTTTCGCAGTTTGACACAAATAGTCCCTACGATCGAACAAACTTGATTTCAACACACCAAACCATCCAAAACTTATTTCTAAGTTATGTAAAGGTTATTTAAGGTATGTTAAGCCTATGTCACTATTCCGGAGTGTTTGTCGCGTTAAACTGACTGCGTTTACACACCAGTTTGCGTATAACTTTCCAGAAAGCGATTTAAAGCTTGAAATCGGAATCGAATCGAATCGTAAAATCATCAAACACAAATATACACATAATAACACAAAAACACATTTTTTTATTGATAATTAACATTGTTTTATATTGTACATCGATTACAGAGCTCAGTTGTCACATATCACTTGACAAATACTCGAAGTACCAATTTAAATCCCTGCTAGGATATCTAAGGGTACTTTTTCATAAGTCCTTAATTGGTCTTATGCGATGTGTCTGTGTACATATCATTATATTCTGGTTTTCATAACAATATGCTTGGTACATAATTTCAAAAACATCATCCGTGTTTTCAAAAACCTCGTACAAGATTTTCAAAATCATCTCACACGGTTTTAAAACATTTATAAACATATTTGCCTAATACATTTATTACGTGACTCCAAAAACGTTAAACATCCTTTCAAAAATCCCATGCATGGTTTTCAAAGACATACTAGTTGTATGTTGACTTAACATACGTAATTTACGATTTTCAAGGACACTCTGCTTCGTATATTAACTCAACCTACCTAAGCAGAAGGTTTCGAAACATTTCTCGCTACACGAATCCTAAAATCCTTATGAGATCTTCCTATCTTCATAGTACGATTTCCTGAGGATGTTTAAAGTACTAATTGAGGTCCATGGATTGGATTCCTAGCATACTTTAAATGCTAACAAACAGATAACAAGTTGATAACAAGCTAATGACCAAGTTGACAATTGTGTGATTATGTGTTTATGTGTTTTTGCGTGATCCAGATACTCGTTATCCAAATCCTTGTAAAATCCTCCATATCTTCATATGATGAATTTTTAAAAGGATATCCAAAAGTACTATCTTAAATTCTTAATGGGCTTCTATGCAATAGTTAAGACCCTTGGATTTTAAAAAGTACTATACCAAAGTTAAAAAAAAAGATCCTTTGTTGATCTAAGTTAAAGAGACCCTGTGGTGGACTAGTCAAATCATCACGAGATTATTCATTAAAATTTTTCCCCTACACATTTTAAAATAAACTGTGCGGACTATGCAAGAAATTACGTAATTATGGATGCATACATAATTATGGAATTCAGTGCACAGAAACCACAGCGAGTTTTGTCATGTGTAAGAACTATAGTAATAAGAATAACAAACGAAAACTCTGTGATGCTCCTATCTTATCTTTGTCTGATGGAAACGATGATTTCATTGTCTATTGTGATGCGTCGAATCTAGGCCAAGGTTATGTTCTTATGCAACGAGGTAAAGTTATACCTTATGCGTCAAGACAATTGAAAATTCACGAGAAGAACTACACCACTCATGATCTTGAGTTGGGCGCTGTGGTTTTTGCACTCAAAATCTGGAGACACTATCTTTATGGCACGAAGTGTGTGGTTTTCACAGACCACAAAAGTCTCCAACACATTTTCAATCAGAAGGAGCTGAACATGAGACAATGATGCTGGGTTGAACTCTTAAATGATTACGACTGCGAAATTCGCTACCATCCTGGTAAGGCGAATGTCGTAGCCAATGCGCTAAGTCAAAAGGAACGAGTTAAGCTTCATTGTGTTCGAACTCTATCCGATATCCAATCACGTGTCTCTCAAGCTCAACGTACTTGTGTTACACAAGACTTGATGAGTAAGGAACTACCATGTCAACTTGAGCTTAAACTCGAAACGAAAGATGATGGGTTACTCTATTTCAAGAATCGTTTGTGGATCCCGAAACAAGACGATCTTCACACTTTAGTGATGGACGAATCTCATAAGTCTTGATATTCTATCCATCCTGGTGCTGACAAAATGTACAAGGATCTTCATACTCAGTACTAGTGGCCTGGTATGAAGAAGGATATTGCTTTGTATGTATCAAAATGCCTAACTTGTCTCAAAGTCAAGGCTGAACATCAACGACCATCTGGTTTGCTTGTACAACCAGAAATACCAGTATGGAAGTGGGAGAACATTGCAATGGATCTTATCACTAAGCTACCGCGCACATCTAGAGGTCATGATGCCATTTGGGTAGTCATTGATCGTCTTACGAAGTCAGCTCATTTTATACCGATTCGCGAGGATCTATCTACTGATAAACTTGCCAAGATTTATGTTGATGAGATTGTGTCTCGATATGGTGTTCCTTTGGATATCATATCTGACCGTGATGCTCAATATTCATCTCACTTTTGGAAGACCATGCAATCTGCTATGGGAACTCAACTAAATCTGAGCACTGCTTATCATCCCCAAACAGATGGACAATCCGAGAGGATGATACAAACATTGGAGGATATGCTTAGAGCATGTGTGATAGACTTTGGTGGTAATTGGGATTCTCATCTACAGTTGATCGAGTTCTCTTACAACAATAGTTATCATGCTAGTATCAATATGGCATCGTTCGAAGCTTTATACGGTCAAAAATGTCGTTCACCTGTCTGTTGGAATGAGATCAGTGAAGCTCAGCTTACTGGACCTGAGCTCATTCTGGAAACAACAGATAAAGTCAAGAGAATTCGCGATAATCTTCTGACAGCTAGAAGCCGTCAAAAGAGTTATGCGGATATGCGACGCAAGCCCTTGGAATTTAAGTCGGAGATCATGTCCTACTCAAGGTATCTCCTTGGAAGGGAGTGGTGAGATTTGGAAAGAAAGGAAAACTTGCACCACGATACGTTCCACCATTTAAGATTGTTGAAAGAATCGGAAAGGTTGCCTATCGACTAGAGCTACCTCCTGAACTTGGGAATATTCACCCAACATTCCACGTGTCCAAATTATGAAAGTGTTTAGCTGATACTGATCTTCACATTCCACTCAATGAAATTCAAGTCGATGACACGATGCACTTTGTCTAGAAACTTGTGGAGATAATGGACCGTAAAATCAAGCGACTGAAGAACAAGCGAATACGATTAGTCAAGGTTCGATGGGAGTCCAAACGTGGCCCAGGGTTTACTTGGGAACGTGAGGACCAAATGAAGGCGAAATATCCACATTTGTTTTCATGATTTTCCTCTAGTTAAAATTTCGGGACGAAATTTCCTAAAGTAGGGGAGACTGTGACAACTGTGCTCGGTAAATGATGTACGATGTAAAACAATATCAATTATCAATAAAACGATGTATTTTGGTCTCAATATATGTGTATTTATGTTTGATGAATTTACGTTTTGATTCTAGTTCGATTTCAAGCCTAAATCGCTTTCTGAAAAGTTATACGCAAACTGATGCGTAAACGTAATCACTTTAATGGGAAAAAAACACTTTGGAACAGTGATATAGGCTTAACATACCCTAAATAACCTATACATAAATTAGAAATAAGTTTTGGAGGGTTTAGTGTGTCGAAAACAAGTTTATTCGATCGCAGGGACTAATTGCGACAAACTGCGAAAGTATGCCGATTCGTATAGTAACGAACATTTCGGAACTTGATCACAAGCTAAACATACCTTAAATATCCTTTATATAGCTTAGAAATAGGCTTTGAGGGGTTCGGTATGCGAAAAAGTGCTTATTTGATCAATAGGGACTAAAAGCGTCAAAAAGTGCATAAGTTTGCATTTATGCGCATATCTTACGTTCTGAACATATCCAAAAATATTTAATCATTAAAATATTTTATTTTAGTGATTGGAATGCAAAAATACCACTCGTCGCGTAATTTGGATCGTTTTCGCGTCCGTTCGAGTTTTCGTCGTAATTAACCGAATAACGTGACCGTACGACCAAACGCACCGACATCCGAGATGTTTTAAGCATATTTCATGTTCCCTATGCTTTAACTTCATTGTAGAGCCTTGAAATGGGATTAACGGAGCTTAAAAACATCAAAAACTGAGTTTTATACATGCAGGGGCCAAAACTGTAATTCTGTGAAAGATTGGTCGCGGGCCGCGTAAGATGAGGCTTGATCTTACGCGGGGCGCGAAGCCTCAGATGACAGAAACAATGAATCAGGTTATTCAGCCTTTTTCCACTGATTTTAACCACTGATTTAGCATACCATTGGCTTGTTTTTGTGCTCCCCTTGTATTAGAAACTATGAGCCACATGTGTATGGCCAAGATCATGCTTTGATCCTTGCAAAAACACATGTAATGATCTTGTTAATTCAAGGTTTCCTATAAATACTGATGTGTGCAAAATGCAACATATAAATTACATCAAATGTGGCATAAAACTAACCCTTTTTAGTACTAATGTTGGAAAAAAGTGTGTTTTTGTCTTCCTTTTGTATTTTCAGGATTAAATGAGCTCAAAAGAACAAAAGAAGCAAAAAGGCAGCTAAATCTAACATAAATACAAGAAAAGGAACAAACGTGGCATGCCCGACCCTCCGACAGCATCTTCCCAAGCAAAACAAGAGAACAGAAGGCTGAACACGCCCCGTGCTCAATGAGCACGGGGGCGTGCCCAAGTGTCTGCAGAAAAGACAAAGCTGTAGAAGCTTCTATCACCCACCATGGGGGCATGCCCAGTGGACACGGGGCCGTGGTCAACTCTAAGATTCGCAGAATCTGAGGAAATCTTGATAGTACAGATACGCTTCTGCACATGGGGTCGTGCCCAGCGGACACGGGGGCGTGGTCAACTAATGCAGACAAACTGCAATTAATGAAGAAAGAGAAGGGGATGGACACAGGGCCATGCCCAATGGACACGGGACCGTGCCCGAGCTTCTGTTCAGGCTATAAATAGGGGTGCTTGGCTCATTTGCAAACCATCCCTTGGCACACCACCTCTCTCACACTTCACCCACACTCCACCACCACCACAACACCATCATCCACCACCATCATCCATCATCCATCATAGAGTGTGTGAGTAGTCTCGGGATCCAAGATTGATAGTAAGAGTTCTTGACAATCAAAGGCCATGTTTGCCTAAGTCTCTTACATCACTTGGTGAAGACAAGTGTCTAGTGTAATACTTTTTATTTTTAATCTTTTCGCACTTTTTATTTGGTTATGTATTAATGACTTTAATAACTAGTTTCTTATGTTGAAGGTGAGTCTTCCTTATCGTTTGTCCGTGGTGTCTTGGCATTATTTTACTGTCTATATAAAATAAAAGATTTTCACCATTCATATCTCCACGGTCTATATGGAGGTATGTTGGCTACCTGGTCGGGGGTTAAGGGAACGGTTTGGTAAGAGTCTTGCCTTGTTCAGTGTATAGATCCTGCAAGGACCTGGGTCAAATTTAGTAGGACCTCCTTCAATACCCACCGGTATTGGATGGCGGGGGTCCAAAGTCTTTGATCCCCTCATATGTAAGCTACTATTAAAACTTTAACCCGACTACTTAGGACTGTATCCCTGCTGACTCAGACTACTTAGCCGAGGGTAACGTCACCTTCAAAAGAGGGCCTACCACATTACGCATTAATAACTTAAATAATTATCTTTCAATAATCCAACCCTTTAGGATTGTATCCTTGCTGACTCGAACTACTGGGTTGAGGGTAACGTCACCTTCAAAAGAGGGGCCTACTACAATAACTAAGATAATCTCTTAAAAAGTGCAAAAGTGCGGAAATAATCAAAGGTTACACTAAACACGAGTCGGATCCAAGTGATTCATCTTGTCTATCTGTTTTTATTTTTTATTTTATTTTTCAGCATTTTAGTTAGTTTTATTTTTCTAGTTTAAAAACCTTTTTTCTAAACTTTTGATTTGATTAGACGTTGAGGATAAACCGGTATTAAAAGCTCTTGTGTCCTTGGATGACCTTGGTATCTTACCAACACTATACTACGCTCATGATGGGTGCACTTGCCCATATGTGTGTTTAGTGTTAGTAAATATCGTGTTTTATAAATTTAAAACTTGGCTAAAAAGTGTTAAAGGGCTTAAAATATACATTAAAAACTATACGACACTTCACACACCATCAAGTTTTTGGCGCCGTTGCCGGGGACACAAGGATTTTAAGAAAGTTAGGAATCAACGGCCTATTCGTTTTTTCTAATTTTTCTGTTTTTAGGATTTTCTTAATTTTTTCAGTTTCTGCAGAGCTCAGCACGGGCCGTGCCTGGTCGGACACGGGCCGTGCTCAGCATTGTTACTGGCAGTTTTTATGTTCCGAGTTACAGAGAGTTGAGCATGGGGCCGTGTCGGTGCAACACGGGGCTGTGTTAAACTCCCCAGTAACAGGGATCCGGAAAACAATCACTGTATCTCCGACCACGGGCCGTGTTCACCTGAGCACGGGGCCGTGGTGAAGCTTCTGACCAACATTCTTTTTTGTTTTTATTGCAGGACTTGGAACCCAGGCACCACATCTGACTTTTCCACGTAGTGTATGAGCTCCAGTTCTAGTAAAGACATAAAAGAACCCCTAGACGAACCCGAACGCTTTCTAAGAAGAAGACTTAAAGCTAAAAACCAAGGGAAAGTTTCGGGGGACCCACTTTCAATGGCAGACCAACGTACATTCATGGATTACCTACGACCCACTGTAGGTAATCTCGGCGCCGTTATCAATGCACCAAATGTCGAAGCCAACAACTTTGAACTTCGGCCACATTTGATACAAATGCTTCAAACTCCGCAACCTTCCATGGGCTTGTAGACGAGGATCCCCATCTACATATTACTAATTTCTTAGAAATATGTGATACCTTTCGGATCAATGGAGCATCAAACGACGCCATCCGCCTTCGAATGTTTCCATTTTCACTAAAAGACCGAGCTAACGCTTGGCTTAATACCCTCCCAGTTGGCTCGGTAAACACCTGGGATGAACTAGCCCAAAAGTTTCTATATAAGTATTTCCCTCCTGCTAAAACGGCTAAATTAATGACTGAAATTAATACATATTCACAAGAGGATGGGGAATCCCAGTATGAAACTTGGGAAAGGTTCAAGGAGCTACTAAGAAAGTGTCCTCATCACGGTCTTGCGGTATGGCAACAAGTATCCACTTTCTACAATGGGTTGTTGCCACACACAAGACAAACACTTGGCTCTAGCTCCAGGGGACTTTTAGGTAATCGTCGCCCAAATGAAATATATAATCAAATTGAGGAAATTTCTCAAACCAATTTTCAGTGGCACACTCCCCGAGGCAATAAATCTATTGCCCCGGGCGCCTATAAGGTTGATGAAAGCACTTCTTTACAAGCCCAAATCGAGGCCCTTTCTTCGAAAATCAAAAAGCTAGAAATGGCAAAAACAGCCTCGGTCATGGCTTGTGAGGGGTGTGGTGGGCCACATGAAAATTGGAGTTGTATGAAACAAGTAGATGATCAAACAGAATCGGTAAACTACATTGATAATAGATCTAGGCCGTCGGGTTCTCCAACGGGTACCGACAACCAAGGATGGCGTAACCACCCTAACCTTGGTTGGAGAGAACCCGGCAACGGTAGTAACCAACAAAATCTAAACCAACGAACAAACTTTCAACAACCAAGAATCGAGTCACAAAATTTCTCTTAACAACAAGGTGGACGAGAAATGCTTGAAGATACTGTGTCTCGCCTCATCTCCGACACCGAAAAGAAAAACTCGGATCGATTTCAACAATTGGAATTGAATTTCAGAAATCAACAAGCTATATTCAAAACATTGAAAATCAATTAAATCAAATAGCTCAGAATTTCTCCGAGAGACCACAAGGCGCGTTACCAAGTAATACCGAAACCAACCTTAAGGCGCAAGTACATCTCATCACATTGAGAAACCGTACCGTGGGTCCCAAGGAGGCTCCATTACCAACTGAAAGAATCCAATCTAGCCAAACCACAACTCTACCCACGCCCCAACAAGAGAAGGCTTCTCCACCAATTCAAGAGCCTACTAAGACTCCTCCGGTTCCATACCCCGGTCGGTTAATTCGTCAAAAGACCGATGAGCAATTCGCAAAGTTCGAAAATTTACTAAAACAATTGCATGTTAATATTCCATTTATCGAAGTCCTAACTCAAATGCCTAAATATTCAAAATTTATGAGGGACTTCCTCACTCAGAAAAGGAAAATTGAATCATTGCAATTAGTTAATCTAGGCGAAGAATGCTCCGCTCTGCTACTCAACAAACTCCCGAAAAAGAAGATTGACCCTGGAAGCTTCACAATTCCTTTTTCGATTGGGGAATCCCCATTCGCAATGCACTAGCCGATCTTGGGGCTAGCATCAACCTCATGCCCGCATCGATGTTCAACCGACTCGGCCTAGGGAAAACAAGCCCTACAAAAATGAGCATACAACTCGCCGATAGGTCCGTCAAATATCCTCAAGGTGTCGCTGAAAATCTATTGGTCAAAGTCGGAGAATTTGTCTTCCCAGCCGACTTTGTCATACTAGATATGGAAGAAGATACCGAAGTCCCACTTATTTTGGGGAGGCCATTCCTAGCTACGGCCCAAGCAGTGGTAGACATGAATGATGGAACACTAATATTGAGGATTGGGGACAAGGAGATGAAGTTTGGAGTTGGAAAGAAAGTAGAGGACGACGACCCGGTCAACTACATGAAGGTCATAGACTCATGTTTGGATGATGCTCTCCGACGATGCAACATGGGATGCAAAACATCCCACTTGGGTAACATATGACCAGGCTTTGGGTCTAGCCAATGACCCTTATAAACGTGGTGCACCACGGAGGCATTCCACGAAACTATCCTTAGTTTAGTTTAGACTAATTTTTATGTTTTCTAGTTTAGTTTTCATTTTCAGGAATAAAACACACTCGGGATGGTGATGGATACCAAGGGAAACTTGAACCAGCACCCCATGCACAAAAACAAGGCCACCCGACGATTTTTCTTCATTACAGCAAGTTCAGCACGGGGCCGTGCTCACACAACACGCCCCGTGCCCAACCATCTGTAGAAAATGCCCAGTTCAGGTAACTGGACACGGGGCGTGCTCGCTGAACACGCCCCCATGCCCAGGCTTCTGTTTCTTTTTACTAATTTCTGGAACTGGTGATCTGAACACGGGGCCGTGCCCGGACACCACGGGGCCGTGTCCAGACGCCTAGTAACATAAATTTTTGCTTTTTCACACCTTTTTACACATTCAATCAACCTAAAAACTTATTTTTGGGACACATTGAGGACAATGTGTAATTTAAGTGTGGGGGGATGCTAAAACCTTGAATCTTGCAAGTCCTAATTACAAGCCTTACACAAAACTCTATTGGAACCGCTAACCACCCCAAATTTTTGTTCAAAAATTTTTCATTTTTTTTTACTTGTCTAGGTTTAATTTGGGAATTTCAAATTCTAAAAAGGTTATATTTTTACAAATTTACAACTGATAGCGTCGTGATAAAAAGAACCAACATAAGAAAATTATGAAACGGCATGACAAGTTTAGTTAAAATTTGATTATATATACTTGATCACATAAAAACTCATTCCCACAAAAAGTGAGTTTTGAGCCTTTATTGAGCATACAAATACATATCTTTAAACTAAATGCTCATTTTTCGTTTCTTGTGTGAATAGCCGCTTGGTTCTTACAACTCTAGAACTTGCCACGACGATACATTCCCGGTCCTTACCAACTTAAACCCGAGTAAGTAAATGATGGAGGCATTAGGACTAACCCTTTTTATTTCTACACCATTATTTTTCTTTTTTTTTACCACCTACCCAAAATCCCCCTAGTTAACCCCTTTGAGCCTAAACCTTTTCATTTCTTAACCCAAAACAAACACCCTTTTACCCACCAAAACCTTTTTATTTTTAACCCTTTGTTTTAGTAACAAGCTCGGTTTTTCTTACGACTTAAAAAAAATGATGATGATGATGATGATGAAGCAAAAAGGAATAAACAAACAAGTTTATCAAAAATAACTTTGTTTGAATAATGGCTTCATCAAAATAAAAAGATTACAAAAATAAAAAGTCTTACGAAAACCGAAGCTTTTTACGCATTTCGCCCTTTTCTACTAGCCACTAACCCAACCACCTACCTTTAACCCAAGCCTAACCCTTCACCCAAAAAGTCCTCTTGATATTTACGAAGGTGTATAGTTAAAAAGGAGGAGGATTGATTGCTTGGCAAGCTTATGGTAGAAGTAAGTTCCATGCCGCTCTCGAGTGATTCACTAAAATACACATTCGGTCGAGTGTTGAGTGATCCCTCGTGAGGTATGTGAACTTGTATATAAATGGAATTTTAAAAAGGCATATTATGCCCTAATAAGTAATTTATATTATGTAATGTTTTAAATAAATCATGACGAATAGGATTGTAAATAAATAAAAATAAAACTTAATAAAGAATCTTGGAAATCCCGACACTCTATAACAAGCCCAAAAACCTTCTCTTCTACCCGTTCCATTTGGGAGTGTAAAAGCCACATTATAAAGAGTTTTGCTTGAGGACAAACAAAGATTCAAGTGTGGGGGTATTTGATGTGTGCAAAATGCAACATATAAATTACATCAAATGTGGCATAAAACTAACCCTTTTTTAGTACTAATGTTGGAAAAAGTGTGTTTTTGTCTTCCTTTTGTATTTTCAGGATTAAATGAGCTCAAAAGAACAAAAGAAGCAAAAAGGCAGCTAAATCTAACATAAATACAAGAAAAGGAACAAGCGTGGCATGCCCGACCCTCCGACAGCATCATCCCAAGCAAAACAAGAGAACAGAAGGCTGAACACGCCCCGTGCTCAGTGAGCACGGGGGCTTGCCCAAGTGTCTGCAGAAAAGACAAAGTTGTAGAAGCTTCTATCACCCACCACGGGGGCATGCCCAGCGGACACGGGGTCGTGGTCAACTCTAAGATTCGCAGAATCTGAGGAAATCTTGATAGTACAGATACGCTTCTGCACACGGGGTCGTGCCCAGCGGACACGGGGGCGTGGTCAACT
This sequence comes from Helianthus tuberosus, assembly GCA_030545235.1. Lineage (NCBI taxonomy): Eukaryota > Viridiplantae > Streptophyta > Magnoliopsida > Asterales > Asteraceae > Helianthus > Helianthus tuberosus. The sequence continues at coordinate 57,125,798 of CM060429.1, read as the reverse complement.
AATGCAGACAAACTGCAATTAATAAGAAAGAGAAGGGGGATGGACACGGGGCCGTGCCCGAGCTTCTGTTCAGGCTATAAATAGGGGTGCTTGGCTCATTTGCAAACCATCCCTTGGCACACCACCTCTCTCACACTTCACCCACACTCCACCACCACCACAACACCATCATCCACCACCATCATCCATCATCCATCATAGAGTGTGTGAGTAGTCTCGGGATCCAAGATTGATAGTAAGAGTTCTTGACAATCAAAGGCCATGTTTGCCTAAGTCTCTTACATCACTTGGTGAAGACAAGTGTCTAGTGTAATACTTTTTATTTTTAATCTTTTCGCACTTTTTATATGGAGGTATGTTGGCTACCTGGTCGGGGGTTAAGGGAACGGTTTGGTAAGAGTCTTGCCTTGTTCAGTGTATAGATCCTGCAAGGACCTGGGTCAAATTTAGTAGGACCTCCTTCAATACCCACCGGTATTGGATGGCGGGGGTCCAAAGTCTTTGATCCCCTCATATGTAAGCTACTATTAAAACTTTAACCCGACTACTTAGGACTGTATCCCTGCTGACTCAGACTACTTAGCCGAGGGTAACGTCACCTTCAAAAGAGGGCCTACCACATTACGCATTAATAACTTAAATAATTATCTTTCAATAATCCAACCCTTTAGGATTGTATCCTTGCTGACTCGAACTACTGGGTTGAGGGTAACGTCACCTTCAAAAGAGGGGCCTACTACAATAACTAAGATAATCTCTTAAAAAGTGCAAAAGTGCGGAAATAATCAAAGGTTACACTAAACACGAGTCGGATCCAAGTGATTCATCTTGTCTATCTGTTTTTATTTTTTATTTTATTTTTCATCATTTTAGTTAGTTTTATTTTTCTAGTTTAAAAACCTTTTTTCTAAACTTTTGATTTGATTAGACGTTGAGGATAAACCGGTATTAAAAGCTCTTGTGTCCTTGGACGACCTCGGTATCTTACCAACACTATACTACGCTCACGATGGGTGCACTTGCCCATATGTGTGTTTAGTGTTAGTAAATATCGTGTTTTATAAATTTAAAACTTGGCTAAAAAGTGTTAAAGGGCTTAAAATATACTTAAAAACTATACGACACTTCACACGCATCAATACCCATCAAGTTTGCCGTTGTTCCTTGCTCATTGATCTGATTTGCTCTAAGTTGAAGCTCTCACATTGTTGAAGGCTTCATACCTGAGTATTTTAGTTTAATTCTTCCTAGCTTGGGCCCTTTGTAAGCTTCTTTCATGCTTGTTTATGTGACAACTGTCACTTTTCCGTACATTCCGTACACTAACTGAACAGTAACCTGTGCATGATCTAGTTTACAAGACAAATGAATTTCTGATTACTGTTATATACATACAATGGCATTTTATGTTGCAAGACTTTTATCGTTGCTACATACACCACGAGATAGTTCTAATAATGCACAGAACAGAATTGGCACCATTATCAGACAAACTAAAATGCTGACGAAGTTCAGTACATAGACAGACAATGTTTTGAGGCCCAGTATGAGCCAGAGACCAAGTGATACACTAGTATAGTGTGTAGGAAAGTAAGGATTACAAAATTGCTTTTCTAAGTGATAGTTTAAGTGCCGGGAAGTGCCTAAAACACACTAAAAGTGCAGAATTCTGCAGAAAATAACCAAAATTCAGCTATTTTCAGCATTTAAACTCCAAAATATAAAGCAGAATTATGGTTTAATGGTCCTGAATGCTTTTCTAAGCGTCGGGAATTAAAAGTGTTACAAAAGGGTACATAAAGATCACTAAACGGAACAGTTTGACACTTTAACGAACCGGTATCTAACCGAACAACCGGACATTACCCAAAACACCAAAATTATACTAAAACACTGTTTTATTATTTCTGGGCTAGTTATGATCCCCGAACACCCTAACATCCGCTAAAAATATCAAGTAACAAACACTTGTAACTAATACTTGGATTTGGACCTTAATTTAACTAGGTGGTTAAAAGTTACACTTAGACCCCCCCCCCCCTCACATGGTGGACGGTCACTCATGGCCCCACTTTTGATCCACCAAGATCTTGCACAATCTTTCCATGATATTCTCTAGATATGTTACTTGATCTTGCAAAATACTTTAGATACATAAAATCTATAATAGATTATATAAACCACAAGACCATCATCATCTTCTTCACCATTCACTCATCTCCCTCATACTCTCTCTCTCCCTCTCGGCTCTACATAGTGCCGCCACCACCACCACCTTGCAACCACCATTCACCCATTTTCAAGCTCATTTCAAGTGTTAGAAGGTGTTTCATGGAGCTTGGTGCTTGAAGAACTTGAAGAACCTTCATCCATTGCTTTCACACACCATTTTCATCATATTTTCTTCAAGTGGTCTTCCCTAGCTTTGAGCTAGTTGTAAGCTTCTTGTTACTAGTTTTTGCTTCTCATTTTGTTGGTTAAAAGTTGTAGTATATTGTTTATCACAAGAACACTAAAAGACTTAAACAAGAATCATAAACATAAGCTTACATATGATGATTTATGGATGAAATGAGGTTGTTTAAATACATGCATGACACTTGATTGTTATTTACTTGAGATTATGATGTTGATCATCATAAGGAGCTTGCTAGATTGTGATTAAACACATGATCTAGCAAGTTAGAGGATAATTATGTGTTAACCTAAGAAGATCATCCTCACTTATGAACAAGAACTCGAAAATAAAATTATTTCTTGAAAAACAATAAATAAAGTGAGCTAGTAATTTTGTGAATCTAAGATTTATGGATAATTTTTCAAGAAAAACCAAGTTCAAAATATGATTTTTAGTAGAACTTGATTCTTACTTAAATGTACACTATTTTTGGTGATAAAATAAGTATAAGAGCATTTTTATTTACAAGAAGAGTACAAAAGAATAATTTTTGTAGAATATGTTTACAAGTTGTAAACACCTAGTTTCTTTAAGAATGAGATTTTTAAAAAAAGTAAACACACTTTAAAGGGTAACTAAACCTACTAAACACCCTACCAAGTTACTACGAGTTTTTGTGAAAAGTTCAAGTTCATATTGTTATATATATTATATAATTTTTGCATTTGGGAAGTGTAGATTGATTAATGATTGTTGGGATGATTTTTGAAAAGAAAATGATATGCTTTAATAGCATGAACACCTCCATTTTTAGGGAAATCTATGGCAAAATTTTCTAAAAATATAAATACTTAGAAAAATATTTTCTAACAAGTATTTACAAGTATATTTTAATCATAAGTTTTCGATATAAACTTTGCCATAATTTTTGTAACCAAAAATACAAATATTGAAGGTTGGTTTTATAAATAAAAATGGGTAAACATATATATTTAGAGTATATATACATATTAAGACACTTGTGTGATTATTTGTTTACTCGGTGAAATAGTTATATTATTTTAGGGTAAAATAATATAACCTAACAAGTGCCGCGAAATTTACTATCCAAAACAATACCGTTACTTATATATTTTTGGTAAATATTATTTTTGGAGAAATATATTATTTTTGGAAATAAGAAATATATTTTCTTAGAATATTTAGAAGATATATGATTTTTGAGAAAACCATATATTTTCTTGACAATACATTATTTTTGGACAAAACGAGTCTATATATATTTTCTAAGTGAAACTTGAAAATATATTATTTCGGGAACTACAAATACAAGAATACGAAAATACATGTATGAAATACTCCCATCCTTGGGAAGGAAATACGAAAATAAATACTTGAGAAGTATTATAACTTTGGATAAAGTTAAAGACATAAAGGAAACGTAACTCAAAACATGAATAATAAGGCAAGGCACGGCCCGCTCGTCTAATAGACCCTAGCACATTATAGGTAGTCGTGTTTGCTGATGAGATTTGAGTTACGAGTACTGAAGACGCAAAACAGTGAGTTCATGCTCCCCCTTTTCTTTAACAGTTTTTGGTTTTATAACTCTCGGGGGTGAAATACATGTTACGAATGCTTGAAAACGGTGTGAAATGCCTATGAAATACTAGATCATGTGAGCATAGACTAGATATTGAAATGCCATTAATACTTAATTAGGGAAGAGGGTTAGATCTAACGGGTACGGTCGAACCCCACTCATGGTCACAACTAGTACCAAGCAGTGCTTCGGAGTCCCAGTCGAGGGTAATCGACATAGTCGAGGTAAATCGACATAGTCAAGGGAAATCGACATAGTCGAGGGAAATCGACATAGTCGAGGGGAAATCGACAAGGGTATAAGCCTACTCATTAGAGTGCTCCCTATGTCCTCACATGCCTTAAAGACCTTGTAAAACATTTATGTTCATACACGCTTTTCATACCTGTTTACAAAGAAGTCTCTCAAAGATTTACAAGATTACATTACTTACACAAAACGCATGAACTCGCTCAACTTTTGTTGATGTTTTCCAAAATTACATGTATTTCAGGTAACGTGATGGATCTTGGGCGCGGGTGTTGTTTCTAGAAGTAGACTTCATGTTTAGATGTCATCCACTTTTGTTGGTTTGTAACCTAGTCGAAGGTTGTGTTTTAAAACTTAAATAACCAGTGTTTGTAATACTCAAATTTTATGAATGGGTGAACATCGTTTTGATCATGTAGTTGTTTATTACTATTGAATGCAATGATATTAAACTAGTCACACATCATACGCTTCCGCAAAAGTCAGGGTGTGACAGTTTGGTATCAGAGCTTCGATTGTAGTGAACTAGGATTCCTTCTCGAGTCTAGACTACAATCACTAGAGTTCTCTCATAAAAACATTTTACAAAAAGGTTTTTTTTATTGCATTCACGTAAGCGTCAAGATCCATGAGTCAAACACTTTTCAAAGAAGAGACAAGGCAAGGACATTGTAGGTAGTCGTGTTTGCTGATGAGATTTGAGTTACGAGTACTGAAGACGCAAAACAGTGAGTTTATGCTCCCCCTTTTCTTTAACAGTTTTTGGTTTTATAACTCTCGGGGGTGAAATACATGTTACGAATGCTTGAAAACGGTATGAAATGCCTATGAAATACTAGATCAATGAGCATATACTAGATATTGAAATGCCATTAATACTTAATTAGGGACGAGGGTTAGATCTAACGGGTACGGCCGAACCCCACTCATGGTCACAACTAGTACCAAGCAGTGCTTCGGAGTCCCAGTCGAGGGTAATCGACATAGTCGAGGTAAATCGACATAGTCGAGGTAAATCGACATAGTCGAGGGAAATCGACAAGGGTATAAGCCTACTCATTACGAGTGCTCCCTATGTCCTCACATGCCTTAAAGACCTTGTAAAACATTTATGTTCATACACGCTTTTCATACCTGTTTACAAAGAAGTCTCTCAAAGATTTACAAGATTACAGTACTAACACAAAACGCATGAACTCGCTCAACTTTTGTTGATGTTTTCCAAAATTACATGTATTTCAGGTAACAGGATGGATCTTGGGCGCGGGTGTTGTTTCTAGAAGTAGACTTCATGTTTAGATGCCATCCACTTTTGTTGGTTTGTAACCTAGTTGTGACACCTGGGTCACTGCGACCATCAAACAAATACCAAACCAATGAAATATTGTATTTCATACTTGGGATCTGTATAAATATGTGTATCTTATGCACATATAAATTTTTGTTCGATTTCAAGCTTTAAATCACTTTCTGGAAGGTTATACGCGCACTGATGCGTAAATATAACCAGTTTAATGCAACGAACACTCTGGAATAGTGAAATATTTTTAACATACCTTAAATAACCTTTACATAACTTAGAAATAAGTTTCGAAGGCTTTAGTATGGCAAAATCAAGTCTATTCGTTTACAGGGACTAAATTTGACAAACTGCGAAAGTATGCCAATTGGGCTGTAACAGACATTCCGGAACATGACCATAAGTTAAACATATCCTAAATATCCTTTACATAGATTAGAAATAGGCTTTGAGGGGTTCGGTGTGCTAAAATAAACTTTTGGGTCATTCAGGGGCTAAAAGCGTCAAAAAGTGCATAAGTTTGCATTTTCACGCATAACTTACATTCTGAATACATCCGGACATCCAAAAATTTATGTAAGCATTAAAATATTTTATTTTAGTGTTTGGCATAAGAAAAATCCATTCGTCACGCAATTTGGATCGTTTTTCGCGCTTATGCGCATTCCATCGTAATTAAGCGAACATCGCGATCGTACGGCCAAACGAACCGACATCCGGGATATTTTTCAGCACATTTTAAGTTCCCTATACTTTAACTTCATTTTAGAGCTTTGGAATGGGGTTAACGGGCCTTAAACGCGTCGGAAATGGCTTTATTGCATAACAGGGGCCAAAACTGATAATTCTGCATAGTTGCTGGCTTACGGACCGTAAGCCATCACCCTTACGATCCGTAAGGGGTCCCCAGATCAGCAGATTCTGATTAAATAGCTGTTAACAGCTGTTACCCCCTCCTAACCCCTTTGCACTTGCCTCTTCAGTATAATGAAGGGCCAATTTGGTGTTCCATGGGTATTTCAACAAGTGTATGGACAAGATCAAAGCACGTTATTCGATAAACGATCCTAACGGTTGTCCAAATCCTATAAATACCCAACCCTTTCAACCCCAAAAACCCACAAAATCTGATCTAAAAGCTCTAAGTTGAAGCCATTGCTTCATACCTGAGCTACTTGGATCAAGATTAGCTTTCGAGGACCCTTTGTAAGTGTTCCTTCGTTCTTTTTATTCTTTTAGCGTTAAAAGTCAAACTTTGTTTGACTTTCTGCGTTGACCAGTTTATGGTCAATGCGAAGTTCGTTTGAACTTCAAAACGTGAGCGTAATCACGATGGTTATAGTCCCTAGTGACTATACCTACTGATTACCACGTTATCTAGACTCAGTGACGAGTCGTAGTTTCGGCCAGAATACGTATTCTTGCGTATTTTGTAACCAAACTACTTATGGGTATCAAAACCGTTTGTTTTGATACCAAACTTATTTTCTAACTTAGTTAAGCATGTTTTAACATGCTTAGCTCATCACTTTTAGTTTTTGTGTTTGTCTAGGGTCGTAAAGGTAAGCGATCTAAACAATCGCTTATACTTTCGAACCCAACCCGTTTAGTCGATCATTAGGATCCGACCAAACACATTAGGTGATCATTAGGATCCGACCAAACACATTAGGTGACCATAGTATTAGGTGACCATTAGGTGACCTTATGGTCGCTTCGTTTAAGTAGTTGTATGATAGGTAGTTTATATGCCTTAGGTAAATTACCAAAATGCCCTTTTTACGCCAAAATTCATTTTAAGCATATGTAACATAACTTTTGGTATCTAAACTGATTTGGTAACAATATTAGACATGTTAAGGCATATTTTACTTATCATAGGACTAGATAGGCGTTCCGAACGCGTTTTACGCGAACGGCGCGTTAAAGTAGCATAAGCTACCTAAACGGGTCGTAATGGGTCGTAAGCACTTAGGTTAGGTTTCATTTTAGTATGTGGGCTTTGTTAAACCATATTACACGAGTCTCCATACTCCTTTGGTTTACGAACCCTCATTCTATCCAATCCTCCGATTTAGGTCCGGTATATTAACATAGTTACCTATATTAGGTGCCGTTTGATATCTGTGATCTCTAGCATTGTTTGGTTGTTACTCAAGGACTACTAAGCAATCTCAAGTGAGTACATAGACCCCTCTTTTACTGTTTTCAAACTGTTTTGGGGTGAAACACATGTGCCTACTTGTTACTTTCATGCTTTTCCATGTTTTCATATCATATGCTTGCTATGTTCATTAGTACACTATTAGTACATTGTTTTACATTACATTTCATGCTATGTATGTCCATTGTGTGCATACTTAGTACATTGTTTTACATTACATTTCATGCTATGTATGTCCATTGTGTGCATACTTAGTACATCGTTTTACATTACATTTCATGCTATGTACGCCCATTGTGTGCATACTTAGTACATTGTTTTACATTACATTTCATGCTATGTATGTCCATTGTGTGCATACTTAGTACATTGTTTTACATTACATTTCATGCTATGTATGTCCATTGTGTGCATACTTAGTACATTTTTTTACATTACATTTCATGCTATGTATGTCCATTGTGTGCATACTTAGTACATCGTTTTACATTACATTTCATGCTATGTATGCCCATTGTGTGCATACTTTGTACATTGTTTTACATTAAATTTTATGCTATGTATGTCCATTGTGTGCATACTTAGTACATTGTTTTACGTTACATTTTGTTGCATATGCTCATCCAGCATATGAACATATTATATTACATTATGTGAACCATTTGTATCTATTGAACCATGTGAACCATTTGACAATAAACATTTCTACAATTGTTAAACATTACATCTTGGTGGTTTGGTTTGAGTAAGTGATTTAATTAACGAGGCGTGTGTAATATGATACAAGCATGGTGGATACGCCGCTGGTACTTCCTATATATAAGTGCTTGTATGGTATTACATATCGTAGCGTTATTTGAATCATTTCAATTTAAAGCATATTACATTTTATACAAATAACATACTTTTCACAAGACATTGTTTTACAAACAACTTATCTTATACAAACTCATTTTACATGGTTATTCATTTAACCATACTTTATTCTCTTATCTATACATATCATCTGAACTTATTGTTTTTCAAATGATTTACAAAACAAATCAATTTACAAGGTTCATGACTAAACTTTATTAAACATTTTCTTAAACTTACAAGTCATGAATCCTATTTTCACAAAACCTATGTATCTCACAGGCATTTTTATGCTGACGTACCTATTTTCACATGTGTTTTCAGGAGTTGATGCATAGGACTTATCGAGACATACCTAGGCGGACCTGTGCCTTAGTGACTTAAAACGAGACAAGAACTAGTTAATTTTTGTTATGTACTCTTTGTTTCTTGTTTAAAACGATGTAAACTCTCTTGTTTGATTAATAAAACGAAACTTTAATTGCCATGGATTTGAAACAATTAATTCTGTTACAACACTCCCCGGCGTTTCCGCCACGTTTCGTTGTCTCACGTGCTCGGGGTGTGACAGAAAAGTTGGTATCAGAGCCAATGGTTATAGGGAATTAGGTTATTAGTAATGCTTTGACCTAGGCTATAACCTTCCTAGGACCCTAACGTGAGTTTACTTGCGTTTAGTCATAAAACAATACCGTCACCTATCCTTAGGCGACGACCACAACAAGAACATAAATTTCAAACCCGCTTTGAAAACTAATCATCTGTTCTAGGATGATTGATTACTAGGTTTTGAACCCTCTGTTATAAGGTTTTGAACCCCTTTGAATTTTCAAAACTCTCGTCAAAGTTTTGGGTCCTAAATAGTGTGAACACGTGCAAACTGGAAGAGTGAATGCATGTACCCTGGGTTTTCTGTCTAAGGCTAGAGTGTTCGTACAAATCCACATAATCGGACCAGTCACTCTTACCTGGGAACTCTTGGGGTGAGTGTCCACTTATAGGCGAGCATGTCTTCGCGATACATTATGAGGATCTATTTGCTTTGACTCAGCCTTTGTGTTGTTTGTTTGCTTCGTGGTTCAAACAAATGACCATCACCCATGATTTTGGTCGGTAATTGTAACATCCTATTCTTACCCAATGCCATTTCATTTGTTTTCTCTTTTGTTTCCCCTTTTAGAATGCCTCCGCGACGCGAAAATCAGGTATCTATTGAAGAGATGGCAGCTGTCATTACACAACAAATGACTGCTGCAATCCCGAACATCGTTGCTCAATGTAACCAAGCCCTCAACAACAATAATGCCCCCTGCAACTTCAAGACGTTCAACTCGGCTAAGCCATCAAAGTTTTCTGGGTCTCAAGGAGCGACTGCACTTCTGCAATGGTTCGAGAGTTTAGAGAGCACCTTCAGACATGTTCAATGTCCAAATGAGTGAAAGGTAGATTTCGCATCTAGTGTCTTTGAGAAACGAGCTTTGACATGGTGGAATGGTGTGATGAGAGATAGGGCTGCCGAAGTGGCACTGGCTCAAACGTGGGAAGAACTTCGCGCACTGATGATGAAGGAATTCTGTCCTCGTCACGAGATCAGGGCCTTGGAAAGGGAGTTCGACGATCTTAAGCAAAATAGCGGCGAACATCGAGCATATACTGATCGATATGAGGAGCTGAGCCTGTTATGTCCTACCATGGTTACGCCCTTGGATAAGGCGATCGAAAAATACATTGATGGCCTCCCTGACTCAGTACAAGACATTATAACTGGTAGTAAACCCACTACAGTTAGACAAGCCATTGAGCTATCTGCAACCTTGACTGAATCTCAAATCAGGAAAGGTAAACTTTTTCGAAAAAGTGACAAGAAACCAATCAAGGAATCAAAGACCATGGATGAACAGACTGGATCCCCTAAGAAGTCAAAGAAGCGAAAGGCTTCTTAGAACTTCGCCATGGTTACTCACAATGATCAAGCCGTCCCCAACCAACCAGCTCAACCCCCTGCTAGGAAGCCATACAATGGAACTGCACCCTTGTGCAACCAATGTAGCCTCCATCATCATGCCAATGTAAAGTGCTGCAAATGCCAAACTTGTGGACTTATAGGCCATACAGCAAGAGTCTGCCCAGCTGCAGCTGCACCAAACCAAACTGGCAACAATCCTGCTCAAGGTCGTTTTCTACCAGGTTCTTGCTTCAACTGTGGCGAGATGGGCCATTTCCGAAGAAACTGCCCAAAACTTGCTAATGTGAATCCAGCGCAGGGATGAGCATCTGACCGACTAGAAGACAACGCCGTTTAGAAATAATCACGTCTTATGTATTATTTTCTTTTGTTGTCAAGGTCCATGAAACAGTTGTTATCATTGTTTATAAATAAATCTTTTATTTACATTGCAATGTATTTATGTGGTTGTATGTATAAACAACATATCCCCTACAATACCGACAATCAAGGAATCGTATTCCTTGAAAAGCAAACTACCCCCAAAATTTTTCCATCTTATGATCTCTTGCGTTTTCCACGAAATTCCTAAGTACCCGTTTATTATAAGGAAACGAAGTACAAGGCGCAAGTTACAACACTGGACGAATACCCAAGGTACCACTATAAATCCTTAATAAGGGTACCTAAGGATATTTCCGTAAATCCTAAAATTTTTGTGTTCCTTAATTCGAATATTACGTTTCTTTGAAAACAAAATCGAATTTTTGGGAGATCATCCTATCTTTTCAGATAGATCCCAGAGGACATTGAAGTCCAGCGACTGGTTTCCTGGTGTACCTTGAATATCCATATTCAATCACTAACAAGTTAATAACAAATTAATAACCGAGTTAAACAACTATGTGATTATGTGCTTATGTGTTCCCTTTTATGTTTTTGGTGTAATCCAAGTTTATGTTATCCAAATCCTCGTAGAATCTTCCATATCATTCGTATAAGGGATTCATAGTAGGATACCCAAAGGTACTATCTAAAATCCTTAATGGGCTTCTACGTAGTAGTCAAGTCCCTTGGATTATTAAGTACTACTCCATAATTAGACCCCTTGAGTGGTCTAGTTAAACAGATTGATCCAAAAAATCTGGTTAGGAACATCATGTGATGATATAGCTGAAAGGACTCCTTGGTGACCTAATTAAAAAGATCATCTGTCGATCTAATTAAAAGGACCCTATGGTAGTCTAGTCACCCTCATCACAGGTTTGATTTTCTTCCCCTAAACATTACAAGACAAACTGTGCGGACTGTGCAAGGAATTACGTAATTATGGATGCATACATAATTATGGAATTCAGTGCACAGAAACCACAGTGAGTTTTGTCATGTGTCTAGAATTAGCTCTATTCATTTCCATTTCTGATGAATCACCCGTTGAAAATGACTTCGTCAGTTCATTTTTCGTTTCTGAAGATTGTCCGTTGAGGAAATGAATATCCGTTTGTTTATCCTTTTCATTTCCATTTCTGATGAAGCACCCGTTGAAAATGACTCCGTCAGTTCATTTTCGTTTCTGAAGATTGTCCGTTGAGGAAATGAATATCCATTTGTTTATCCTTTTCATTTCCATTTCTGATGAAGCACCCGTTGAAAATGACTCCGTCAGTTCATTTTTGTTTCTGAAGATTGTCCGTTGAGGAAATGAATATCCGTTTGTTTATCCTTTTCATTTCCATTTCTGATGAAGCCGTTGAAAATGACTCCGTCAATTCATTTTTCGTTTCTGAAGATTTGTCACACCCCGACCACGTAGAACATACAAAACGTGGCGGAAACATCGGGGAGTGTTGTAACAGAATTTATGTTTCACAACCATGGAAATTTAAGTTTCGTTTTATTGATTAAAAGTGTTACAATGTCTTAACAAACAAAGAAATACAACATAATTAACTAGTCTTGCATCTTTTATTGTCACTAAAGCCCAAGTCTGTCTATGTGTATCTTGATCATCTTATGCAACAGCTCCTGAAAAACACATGTGAAAATAGGTACGTCAGCATAAAAATGCCTGTGAGATACATAGGTTTTGTGAAAATAAGATTCATGACTTATGTTTGAGAAAATGTTTAGTCATGAACCTTGTTATTTGCTTTGTCTTTTAAATCATTTGAAAAACGATAAGATCAAATGATAAGTATAAATAAATGTAAGGTTAAATGAATAACCAAGTAAAATATGTTTGCATAAGATAAGTTGTTTATAAATCAATGTCTTGTGAAAAGTATGTTATTTGTATGAAATGTTCTATGTCTCAAACTGAAATGATTCAAATAACGTTACGACATGTAATACCATACAAACACTTATATATAGGAAGTACCAGCGGTGTATCCACCATGCTTGTATCATATTACACACGCATCGTTACTTAATCACTTAATCAAACCAAACCAAACAATGTAAAATGTTCATGTCAAGATGTAAATCATGTCAAAATGTCTATGTCAAATATCCATGTCAAATGTCTATGTCAAATATCCATGTCAAATGTCTATGTCAAATATCCATGTCAAATGTCTATGTCAAATATCAAATATCCATGTCAAATGTCTATGTCAAATATCCATGTCAAATGTCTATGTCAAATATCCATGTCAAATGTCTATGTCAAATATCCATGTCAAATGTCTATGTCAAAATGTCATGTATGGCAAGTGAAATGTCTCAACTAAACCATATGCACAAAAACAAAGTATTGAAGTAAAACTTGGTTTAAATCAAAGCTATGTTTTGTGTAAATGCATGCAAATATTTAATATGAACATTTATGCGGTATTGTGAAAATGCATACATCCAAGCCTTGCGACTGTGGTGATAAACCCTTTAAACAAATTAAAGGTCTATCTGTCTTATATCAACGAATTCGGTCATTCCTTTCATCCCCTTTCCCTGGGACGTCCGGAACGGGAGTTGTCAATTCCTATGGTACCACTACCTACTAACGAACGGCATGATCGGTGTTAATGAATGTATTGTCCCATGTAAACAAACCAAATGTCATACCAAAATGTAAGCATGTGATGAAAACAATGTACTAAGTATGCACGCAATGGACATAGATAGCATAAAATGTAAATGTAAAACGATGTACTAAGTATGAGCTAAATGGACATACATAGCATAAAACACAATGAGATCATGTACTATAAGTGTACTATTGAACATAGCAGGTATATGATGTGAAAACAGGAAAGCATGAAAGTAACAAGTAGGCACATGTGTTCCACCCCAAAACAGTTTGGAAAACAGTAAAAGAGGGGTCTATGTACTCACTTGAGATTGCTCAGTTGTATAAAGATAACCACCAAGTAATGCTAGAGATCACGGAATCAAACGGCACCTAATATAGGTAACTATGTTAAATAACCGGACCTAAATCGGAAGACTGGGTAGCATTAGGGTTTGTAAACCAAACGAGTGTGGAGACTCGTGTGATATGGTTTAACAAAGCCTACATACTAAATGAAACCTAACATAACTGCCTACGACCCATTACGACCCGTTTAGGTAGCTTATGCTACTTTAACGCGTTGTTCGCGTGAAACGCGTTCGGACTGCCTAACTAGTCCTATGACAAGTGTTATATGCCTAAACATGTTACATAATCAGTTATGTGACAAAAGTTTAGGTTACATATGCTTAATTACCAATTATACATGAAAAGGGTATTCTGGTAATTTATCTAAGGCATATAAACTACCTATCATACAACTATTCAAACGATGTGACCATAGGGTATACCCTCGGAAGGTTATTCCCTACCTACTATGGTCACCTAATGTGTTTGGTCGGATCCTAATGATCGACCAAATGGGTCGAGTTCGAAGGTATAGGCGATTTATTAGATCGCCTACCCTACGACTCTAGACAACGTGGTAATCAGTGGGCATAGTCCCAAGGGACTATAACCAACGTGATTACACTCACGTTGCGAAGTTCAAACGAACTTCGCATTGACCATTATTGGTCAACGCTGAAAGTCAAACAAAGTTTGACTTTCTGACTCGAAAAGCAATAAAATAAGGAAAAGGACGAAAGAATACTTACGAAGGGTCCCCGAATGCTAATCCCGATCCAAGAACTCAGGTATGAAACAATGGTTTCAACTTAGAGCTCTCAAATCAGAATTCTAGTGCTTTAAAACAATGAAAGGCATGGGGTATATATAGTTTTCGGTCCACCGTTAAGATCGTTTCATGTAAACCGTGCTTTAATCGCAACCGTACATGTGTCGGGACCTTATGGTGACTAAAATTCCATCCTTATCAGCTGACTAGACAAGTTGGAACATGTGGTGGAGGATTAAACAGCTGCAAACTGATGTTAAATGCACTTAATCTGGTCAGAAGGGGCCTCGCGGGCCGCCTAAGGATTCTCAGGAACTGAGGCGGGCCGCCTAGCAGTCACAGATCAGCAATAAGTTTCAGAAATTACAGTTTCAGTCCCTGCACGTGTTTAAGGCCATTTCCGACACTTCCAAGGCCCGTAAAGCCAACTTTAAGGCCCTAAAATGATGCCTAAACATTGTGGACATGAAACATGCTCAAAAATATGCCGGGTGTTGGTTCGTTTGGTCGTACGAACGCGATGTTCGCTTAATTACGACGGAATGCGCATAAGCGCGAAAAACGATCCAAATGACGCAACGAATGGATTTTTGGCAAGCCAAACACTAAAGCATAATATAGTCATGCTTACATAAATTTTTGGATGTCCAGATGTATTCAGAACGTAAGTTATGCGCGAAAATGCAAACTTGTGCACTTTTTGACACTTTTAGTCCCTGAATGACACAAAAGTTTATTTTAGCACACCGAACCCCTCAAAGCTTATTTCTAAGTTATGTAAAGGTTATTTAAGGTATGTTAAGCCTATTTCACTATTCCGGAGTGTTCGTTGCATTAAACTGGTTATATTTACGCATCGGTGCGCGTATAACCTTCCAGAAAGCGATTTAGAGTTTGGAATTGAACAACAATTGATATGTGCTAATGATACACATATTTTTACAAATCCCAAGTATGAAATATAATATTTCATTGGTTTGGTATTTGTTTGATGGCCGTGGAGGCACAGGTGTTACAGTCTCCCCTACTTTAGGAAATTTCGTCCCGAAATTTATTTAGAGGAAACTTGTGAGAGCTTGAAAGCATGAAGTTTGAAAAGATCGAACAATATTGATTAGGGTTCTGAACTTCTAGTAACCTTTAATAACATCATGATTGCAATGTAAGAGGGATACTTATATACAAGTATATGAAGCGTCATTGGTGCGTCCACCGTACCTCCATTACATCGTTCTCATTTTGTTATTGTTGTCACTATCGGTTCTTACACACAAGTAAATCTTACTGGGTTTCTGTGCACTAAATTTCATAATTATGTACGCGTCCATAATTAGACAATTCCTTGCACAGTTCACACAGTCTATTTTATAATGTGTAGGGGAAAAACCAAATGAACAATCCTGTGATGAGTGTGACTAGACCGCCATAGAGTCCTTTTGACTAAATCAATAAATGATCTAAATAGACTATCAAGGAGTCTGTCCAGCTACATCACTAGATGTCATTCTTTAACCAGATTGCGAATCAATCTTTTGACTAGACCACTAAAAAGGGTCTGGAGTGGTACTATATAATCCAAGGGTCTTAACTATTACATAGAAGCCCATTAAGGATTTAAGGTAGTATCTTTGAATATCCTTCTACGAATCCCTCATATGAAGATATGAAAGATTCTACGAGGATTTGGATAACGAATATCCAGAGTATACCAAAAACACAAAAATGCATAAAAGAAAACATAAGATGAATAAACACATAGTCACATAACCACAAAATTGTTTGTTAATTTGTCTTGTAAATTGCGTACATGCATTTAAAGCACACTAGGAATCCATTCCGTGGATTTCATTTGGTACTTTAAACGTTATCAAGAATCCAACTATAAAGATAGAAAGATTCAAAAAGAAAATTCGATTTCGATTATTTGGAACCGAAGTGTTCGAATTAAGGTACATAAGGAATCCAATTAAGGACTCTGATTTGAATGATGATTATCCACAAGGGTCTAATTGTGGAGATAAAAAGATCCCATATGGATTTTAGAAGTTGAAGATGTTTTGAAATCTTGCACGGGGTGTGCTTAAGTCAAAACATGAAGTAAAATGCTTATGAAATTGAGATGCTAGATATGTCAAGGCGACATATGAAGCAGAATTTGAAGGTTAAGTCAATGTATGTGGAAAATATTTTTGAAAACTATGCATGGGGTTCTTTTAAGAAAAATGTGTTTAACGTTTTTGAAACCTTATATATAATACTTTTGAAATCATAAAGTAGGTGTATTAGATAGATATATTTACAAAAATGTTTTAAAAATCATGCGAGATGAATTTTGAAATTATGTATAAGGTTTTTGAAAGACATGAATGATGCTTTTCGAAATCATGCACTTGATAAGAAAATGTATTGTGTTAATATTGTCTTCAGACTATATGAAATATTTTGAAATTAGGAAGGTTGGTTTTGATAACATGACCAATGTTTTTGAAATAACATAGACAATGCATCTAGACAAATTGTTTTCAAACTATATGAAATGTTTTGAGATCATGAAGATTGTTTTGAAATACTGGTACTGTGTATGTTGAAAAATCAAAACGTAATGGGTATGAGATTTGAAAATACCCTTAGTTATCTAACCAAGGATTCAAAGGTACTGATGTGTAAAAAGCACGATTACTCATAATTTCACTTTATTTCCTGTACTTCGTTTCTTAGAATGAAACGAGTACTTAGAACTTTCGAGGAAATTATGAGCGATCACTTGAAAGTGAGAATCACAAGAGTAGTTTGTAAGGAACATAGTTCCTTAATGCAGGTATCATAGGAAAATCATACACACATGTAACTATACTTGTATATCAGAATTTGTGAACAACGATTTTTATTTATGAACAAGACATATTGTTTCACAATACACGAAAACAAAAGAAACAAAGGCATAAGACAGCAACATCCTTTGTTCAGCCAAATGCTCATCCGAGGGTTGGATTTGCACTGACTATCTTCGGGCAGTTGTTCCTGAAATGGCTCGTATCGCCACAGTTGTAACAAGTACCACGCGGGAAACGAGCTTGAGTAGGGTTGACTTGGAGTTGGGTAGTAGCAAGATTTGCAACAGCTTTGTTCTGGATAGCAAAGCGGCATGTGTTGACCAAATGTCCCCGCCGTCCACAGTAGGTACATTTCCAGCAGGGTATGAGGTTTGAATGATGACCGTTGCATCGCTTGCACCTAGGAGCAGTTCCTAAGTACGGCTTCCTAGCTGGTGGCCTTGCCACTTGGCTAGGTCCAGTTTGATTAGGTGTAACCGCTGCGGGTTTCCTTGAAGCCTTACGCTTTCTTGATGTTGGTGCAAGCCTGACTTCTGCTTCCTTTGGTGGCTCTTGAGTGGCTTCATTGTCGAGACGAGAGGCTTCATTGTTAAGACGAGCCATGGCAATACCTAAATCCACAGTCCTCTGAATCACTTTGCCAATTTGCTGGACAAATTTGGCTGTTCGCTCGGGCATTTGACCAGTGCCAAGAGGAATAGACATTCTAGAAGAAAATGAAAGACAGAGGAAGAAACGAGTGAAAGGTTATTGGATAATCAATACAGAATGGTAACGAATGAAAATGGTGATCATTTGTTTGTTACCTAAGGCAAACAAATGAGATGGTGACAAATCAAAGTAAATGGGTCAAAAATAATGTATCGCGAAGACATGCTCGCCTATAAGTGAACACTCATTCCAAGAATTCCCAGGTAAGCACAACTGGTCTCGCGTCTGATGAGATGTATACGAAGTGCTTGCCTAGACAGAAAACCCAGAATACAGGCATTCACCCTTCCAGTTTGCACGTGTTCACATTATTTAAAACCCAAAACCTTGACGAGATTTTGAAAAACTCAAAGGGGTTCAAAACCATATAATAGAGAGTTCAAAACCTAGTAATCAATCATCCTAGAACAGATGATTAGTTTTCAAAGCGGTTTTGAAATTTATGTTCTTGTTGTGGTTGTCGCCTAAGGATAGGCGACAGTATTGTTTTATGACTAAACGCAAGTAAACTCGCGTTAGGGTCCTAAGAAGGTTATAGACTAGGTCAAAGCATTACTAATAACCTAATTCCCTATAACCATTGGCTCTGATACCATCTTTTCTGTCACACCCCGACCACGTAGAACATACAAAACGTGGCGGAAACATCGGGGAGTGTTGTAACAGAATTTATGTTTCACAACCATGGAAATTTAAGTTTCGTTTTATTGATTAAAAGTGTTACAATGTCTTAACAAACAAAGAAATACAACATAATTAACTAGTCTTGCATCTTTTATTGTCACTAAAGCCCAAGTCTGTCTATGTGTATCTTGATCATCTTATGCAACAGCTCCTGAAAAACACATGTGAAAATAGGTACGTCAGCATAAAAATTCCTGTGAGATACATAGGTTTTGTGAAAATAATATTCATGACTTATGTTTGAGAAAATGTTTAGTCATGAACCTTGTTATTTGCTTTGTCTTTTAAATCATTTGAAAAACGATAAGATCAGATGATAAGTATAAATAAATGTAAGGTTAAATGAATAACCAAGTAAAATATGTTTGCATAAGATAAGTTGTTTATAAATCAATGTCTTGTGAAAAGTATGTTATTTGTATGAAATGTTCTATGTCTCAAACTGAAATGATTCAAATAACGTTACGACATGTAATACCATACAAACACTTATATATAGGAAGTACCAGCGGCGTATCCACCATGCTTGTATCATATTACACACGCATCGTTACTTAATCACTTAATCAAACCAAACCAAACAATGTAAAATGTTCATGTCAAGATGTAAATCATGTCAAAATGTCTATGTCAAATATCCATGTCAAATGTCTATGTCAAATATCCATGTCAAATGTCTATGTCAAATATCCATGTCAAATGTCTATGTCAAATATCCATGTCAAATGTCTATGTCAAATATCCATGTCAAATGTCTATGTCAAATATCCATGTCAAATGTCTATGTCAAAATGTCATGTATGGCAAGTGAAATGTCTCAACTAAACCATATGCACAAAAACAAAGTATTGAAGTAAAACTTGGTTTAAATCAAAGCTATGTTTTGTGTAAATGCATGCAAATATTTAATATGAACATTTATGCGGTATTGTGAAAATGCATACATCCAAGCCTTGCGACTGTGGTGATAAACCCTTTAAACAAATTAAAGGTCTATCTGTCTTATATCAACGGATTCGGTCATTCCTTTCATCCCCTTTCCCTGGGATGTCCGGAACGGGAGTTGTCAATTCCTATGGTACCACTACCTACTAACGAACGGCATGATCGGTGTTAATGAATGTATTGTCCCATGTAAACAAACCAAATGTCATACCAAAATGTAAGCATGTGATGAAAACAATGTACTAAGTATGCACGCAATGGACATACATAGCATAAAATGTAAATGTAAAACGATGTACTAAGTATGAGCTAAATGGACATACATAGCATAAAACACAATGAGATCATGTACTATAAGTGTACTATTGAACATAGCAGGTATATGATGTGAAAACAGGAAAGCATGAAAGTAACAAGTAGGCACATGTGTTCCACCCCAAAACAGTTTGGAAAACAGTAAAAGAGGGGTCTATGTACTCACTTGAGATTGCTCAGTTGTATAAAGATAACCACCAAGTAATGCTAGAGATCACGGAATCAAACGGCACCTAATATAGGTAACTATGTTAAATAACCGGACCTAAATCGGAAGACTGGGTAGCATTAGGGTTTGTAAACCAAACGAGTGTGGAGACTCGTGTGATATGGTTTAACAAAGCCTACATACTAAATGAAACCTAACATAACTGCCTACGACCCATTACGACCCGTTTAGGTAGCTTATGCTACTTTAACGCGTCGTTCGCGTGAAACGCGTTCGGACTGCCTAACTAGTCCTATGACAAGTGTTATATGCCTAAACATGTTACATAATCAGTTATGTGACAAAAGTTTAGGTTACATATGCTTAATTACCAATTATACATGAAAAGGGTATTCTGGTAATTTATCTAAGGCATATAAACTACCTATCATACAACTATTCAAACGATGTGACCATAGGGTATAACCTCGGAAGGTTATTCCCTACCTACTATGGTCACCTAATGTGTTTGGTCGGATCCTAATGATCGACCAAATGGGTCGAGTTCGAAGGTATAGGCGATTTATTAGATCGCCTACCCTACGACTCTAGACAACGTGGTAATCAGTGGGCATAGTCCCAAGGGACTATAACCAACGTGATTACACTCACGTTGCGAAGTTCAAACGAACTTCGCATTGACCATTATTGGTCAACGCTGAAAGTCAAACAAAGTTTGACTTTCTGACTCGAAAAGCAATAAAATAAGGAAAAGGACGAAAGAATACTTACGAAGGGTCCCCGAATGCTAATCCCGATCCAAGAACTCAGGTATGAAACAATGGTTTCAACTTAGAGCTCTCAAATCAGAATTCTAGTGCTTTAAAACAATGAAAGGCATGGGGTATATATAGTTTTCGGTCCACCGTTAAGATCGTTTCATGTAAACCGTGCTTTAATCGCAACCGTACATGTGTCGGGACCTTATGGTGACTAAAATTCCATCCTTATCAGCTGACTAGACAAGTTGGAACATGTGGTGGAGGATTAAACAGCTGCAAACTGATGTTAAATGCACTTAATCTGGTCAGAAGGGGCCTCGCGGGCCGCCTAAGGATTCTCAGGAACTGAGGCGGGCCGCCTAGCAGTCACAGATCAGCAATAAGTTTCAGAAATTACAGTTTCAGTCCCTGCACGTGTTTAAGGCCATTTCCGACACTTCCAAGGCCCGTAAAGCCAACTTTAAGGCCCTAAAATGATGCCTAAACATTGTGGACATGAAACATGCTCAAAAATATGCCGGGTGTTGGTTCGTTTGGTCGTACGAACGCGATGTTCGCTTAATTACGACGGAATGCGCATAAGCGCGAAAAACGATCCAAATGACGCAACGAATGGATTTTTGGCAAGCCAAACACTAAAGCATAATATAGTCATGCTTACATAAATTTTTGGATGTCCAGATGTATTCAGAATGTAAGTTATGCGCGAAAATGCAAACTTGTGCACTTTTTGACACTTTTAGTCCCTGAATGACACAAAAGTTTATTTTAGCATACCGAACCCCTCAAAGCTTATTTCTAAGTTATGTAAAGGTTATTTAAGGTATGTTAAGCCTATTTCACTATTCCGGAGTGTTCGTTGCATTAAACTGGTTATATTTACGCATCGGTGCGCGTATAAACTTCCAGAAAGCGATTTAGAGTTTGGAATTGAACAACAATTGATATGTGCTAATGATACACATATTTTTACAAATCCCAAGTATGAAATATAATATTTCATTGGTTTGGTATTTGTTTGATGGCCGTGGAGGCACAGGTGTTACAAGATTGTCCGTTGAGGAAATGAATATCCGTTTGTTTATCCTTTTCATTTCCATTTCTGATGAAGCACCCGTTGAAAATGACTCCGTCAGTTCATTTTCGTTTCTCAAGATTGTCCGTTGAGGAAATGAATATCCGTTTGTTTATCCTTTTCATTTCCATTTCTGATGAAGCACCCGTTGAAAATGACTCCGTCAGTTCATTTTCGTTTCTGAAGATTGTCCGTTGAGGAAATGAATATCCGTTTGTTTATCCTTTTCATTTCCATTTCTGATGAAGCACCCGTTGAAAATGACTCCGTCAGTTCATTTTTCGTTTCTGAAGATTGCCCGTTGAGGAAATGAATATCCGTTTGTTTATCCTTTTCATTTCCATTTCTGATGAAGCACCCGTTGAAAATGACTCCGTCAGTTCATTTTTCGTTTCTGAAGATTGTCCGTTGAGGAAATGAATATCCGTTTGTTTATCCTTTCATTTCCGTTTCTGAGGAAGCAACCGTTGAAAATAACTCCGTCTGTTCATTTTCATTTCTGAAGATTGTCCGTTGAGGAAATGAATCCCCGGTTGTTTATTCCTTTATTTCCGCTTCTGAAGAATACTCGTTGAGGAAAATGACTCCGTCTGTTAATTTTCGCTTCTGAAGAGTTTCCGTTAAGGAAATGACAGGATATTTCCTTACATATCTTTGGTGGTTATTTGACACAAAGTCACAGATAGACTCCTACGAATAAATTTCGGGACGAAATTTCCTAAAGTAGCGGAGACTGTGACACCTGGGTCACTGCGACCATCAAACAAATACCAAACCAATGAAATATTGTATTTCATACTTGGGATCTGTATAAATATGTGTATCTTTTGCACATATAATTTTTTGTTCGATTTCAAGCTTTAAATCACTTTCTGGAAGGTTATACGCGCACTGATGCGTAAATATAACCAGTTTAATGCAACGAACACTCCGGAAGAGTGAAATATTTTTAACATACCTTAAATAACCTTTACATAACTTAGAAATAAGTTTCGAAGGCTTTAGTATGGCAAAATCAAGTCTATTCGTTTACAGAGACTAAATTTGACAAACTGCGAAAGTATGCCAATTTGAGCTATAACAGACATTCCGGAACATGATCATAAGTTAAACATACCCTAAATATCCTTTACATAGCTTAGAAATAGGCTTTGAGGGGTTCGGTGTGCTAAAATAAACTTTTGGGTCATTCAGGGGCTAAAATCGTCAAAAAGTGCATAAGTTTGCATTTTCGCGCATAACTTACATTCTGAATACATCCGGACATCCAAAAATTTATGTAAGCATTAAAATATTTTATTTTAGTGTTTGGCATAAGAAAAATCCATTCGTCACGCAATTTGGATCGTTTTTCGCGCTTATGCGCATTCCGTCGTAATTAAGCGAACATCGTGATCGTACGGCCAAACGAACCGACATCCGGGATATTTTTGAGCACATTTTAAGTTCCCTATACTTTAACTTCATTTTATAGCT
This sequence comes from Helianthus tuberosus, assembly GCA_030545235.1. Lineage (NCBI taxonomy): Eukaryota > Viridiplantae > Streptophyta > Magnoliopsida > Asterales > Asteraceae > Helianthus > Helianthus tuberosus. The sequence goes on along the minus strand of CM060429.1, from coordinate 57,102,187 downwards.
TTGGAATGGGGTTAACGGGACTTAAACGTGTCGGAAATGGCTTTATTGCATAACAGGGACCAAAACTGACAATTCTGCATAGTTGCTGGCTTACGGACCGTAAGCCATCACCCTTACGGTCCGTAAGGGGTCCCCAGATCAGCAGATTCTGATTAAATAGCTGTTAACAGCTGTTACCCCCTCCTAACCCCTTTGCACTTGCCTCTTCAGTATAATGAAGGGCCAATTTGGTGTTCCATGGGTATTTCAACAAGTGTATGGACAAGATCAAAGCACGTTATTCGATAAACGATCCTAACGGTTGTCCAAATCCTATAAATACCCAACCCTTTCAACCCCAAAAACCCACAAAATCTGATCTAAAAGCTCTAAGTTGAAGCCATTGCTTCATACCTGAGCTACTTGGATCAAGATTAGCTTTCGGGGACCCTTTGTAAGTGTTCCTTCGTTCTTTTTATTCTTTTAGCGTTAAAAGTCAAACTTTGTTTGACTTTCTGCATTGACCAGTTTATGGTCAATGCGAAGTTCGTTTGAACTTCATAACGTGAGCGTAATCACGATGGTTATAGTCCCTAGTGACTATACCTACTGATTACCACGTTATCTAGACTCAGTGACGAGTCGTAGTTTCGGCCAGAATACGTATTCTTGCGTATTTTGTAACCAAACTACTTATGGGTATCAAAATATTTGTTTTGATACCAAACTTATTTTCTAACTTAGTTAAGCATGTTTTAACATGCTTAGCTCGTCACTTTTAGTTTTTGTGCTTGTCTAGGGTCGTAAAGGTAAGCGATCTAAACAATCGCTTATACTTTCGAACCCGACCCGTTTGGTCGATAATTAGGATCCGACCAAACACATTAGGTGACCATAGTATATAGGGAATAACCTTCCGAGGTTATACCTTATGGTCGCTTCGTTTAAGTAGTTGTATGATAGGTAGTTTATATGCCTTAGGTAAATTACCAAAATGCCCTTTTTACGCCAAAATTCATTTTAAGCATATGTAACATAACTTTTGGTATCTAAACTGATTTGGTAACAATATTAGACATGTTAAGGCATATTTTACTTATCATAGGACTAGATAGGCGTTCCGAACGCGTTTTACGCGAACGGCGCGTTAAAGTAGCATAAGCTACCTAACGGGTCGTAATGGGTCGTAAGCACTTAGGTTAGGTTTCATTTTAGTATGTGGGCTTTGTTAAACCATATTACACGAGTCTCCATACTCGTTTGGTTTACGAACCCTCATTCTATCCAATCCTCCGATTTAGGTCCGGTATATTAACATAGTTACCTATATTAGGTGCCGTTTGATATCCGTGATCTCTAGCATTGTTTGGTTGTTACTCAAGGACTACTAAGCAATCTCAAGTGAGTACATAGACCCCTATTTTACTGTTTTCAAACTGTTTTGGGGTGAAACACATGTGCCTACTTGTTACTTTCATGCTTTTCCATGTTTTCATATCATATGCTTGCTATGTTCATTAGTACACTATTAGTACATTGTTTACATTACATTTCATGCTATGTATGTCCATTATGTGCATACTTAGTACATTTTTTTACATTACATTTCATGCTATGTATGTCCATTGTGTGCATACTTAGTACATCGTTTTACATTACATTTCATGCTATGTACGCCCATTGTGTGCATACTTAGTACATTGTTTTACATTACATTTCATGCTATGTATGTCCATTGTGTGCATACTTAGTACATTGTTTTACATTACATTTCATGCTATGTATGTCCATTGTGTGCATACTTAGTACATCGTTTTACATTACATTTCATGCTATGTACGCCCATTGTGTGCATACTTAGTACATTGTTTTACATTACATTTTATGCTATGTATGGCCATTGTGTGCATACTTAGTACATTGTTTTACGTTACATTTTGTTGCATATGCTCATCCAGCATATGAACATATTATATTACATTATGTGAACCATTTGTATCTATTGAACCATGTGAACCATTTGACAATAAACATTTCTACAATTGTTAAACATTACATCTTGGTGGTTTGGTTTGAGTAAGTGATTTAAGTAACGAGGTGTGTGTAATATGATACAAGCATGGTGGATACGCCGCTGATACTTCCTATATATAAGTGCTTGTATGGTATTACATATCGTAGCGTTATTTGAATCATTTCAATTTAAGACATATAACATTTTATACAAATAACATACTTTTCACAAGACATTGTTTTACAAACAACTTATCTTATACAAACTCATTTTACATGGTTATTCATTTAACCATACATTATTCTCTTATTTATACATATCATCTGAACTTATTGTTTTTCAAACGATTTACAAAACAAATCAATTTACAAGGTTCATGACTAGACTTTATTAAACATTTTCTTAAACTTACAAGTCATGAATCCTATTTTCACAAAACCTATGTATCTCACAGGCATTTTTATGCTGACGTACCTATTTTCACATGTGTTTTCAGGAGTTGATGCATAGGACTTATCGAGACATACCTAGGCGGACCTGTGCCTTAGTGACTTAAAACGAGACAAGAACTAGTTAATTTTTGTTATGTACTCTTTGTTTCTTGTTTAAAACGATGTAAACTCTCTTGTTTGATTAATAAAACGAAACTTTAATTGCCATGGATTTGAAACAATTAATTCTGTTACAACACTCCCCGGCGTTTCCGCCACGTTTCGTTGTCTCACGTGGTCGGGGTGTGACACTAGTCGAAGGTTGTGTTTTAAAACTTAAATAACCAGTGTTTGTAATACTCAAATTTTATGAATTGATGAACATCGTTTTGATCATGTAGTTGTTTATTACGATTGAATGCAATGATATTAAACCAGTCACACATCATACGCTTCCGCAAAAGTCAGGGTGTGATAGTTTATGCTTTTCAAGCATGAAAGTCAAACAGGGTTTGACTTTCTGCTTTGACCATGATTTGGTCAAGTCAAAGTTCAATTGAACTTTGCAACGTGAGCGTAATCATGATGGTTATAGTCCCTTGTGACTATACCTACTGATTACCACGTCGATTAGTCAAAGTGACTAGTCAAAGTTTCGGTCAAAATACGTATTTATGCGTATTTTGCGACGAAGCTATTTTCGGGTATCAAAACACTTTGTTTTGATATCAAACCTGTTTTCTAACTTAGTTAAACATGTTTTAACATGTTTAACTCGTCACTTTTAGTCTAGTGCTTGTTTAGGGTCATAAGTCAAGCGGTCTTGACAACCGCTTAGACTTTCGAACCCGACCCGTTTGGACGATCGTTAGGATCCGGCCAAACATATTTAGTGACCATAGTTGTATAGGGAATAACCTTCCAAGGTTATACCTTATGGTCACTTAGTTTAATTAGTTGTATGATAGGTAGTTTATATGCCTTAGGAAAGTGACCAAAATGCCCTTTTCATGCTTAATTTGATTTCAAGCATATGTAACTTAATTTTTGTCACTTAAATTGATTATGCAACATATTTAAACATGTTAGGAAATATAATAATTTTCATAGGACTAGTTAGGCGCCTCGAATGCGCATTTGCGCGAACGACGCGTTAAAGTAGCGTAGACTACCTTAACGGGTCGTAAGAACTTAGGATAGGTTTCGATTTAGAATGTAGGCTTTGTTAAACCATATCATATGAGTTCCAATACTCATTTGGTTTATGAGACCTCATTCTACCCGATCTTCTGATTTAAGTGTCGATTTATTAACTTAGCGATCTGATTACTAGGTGCCACTTGATTTCCTTGGTTTGCCCGAGCTTTGTTAAGTTCATTAGATCGAGGATAATTTGCAATTCAATGTGAGTACATAGTTCCCCTATTTTACCGTTTTCAATTGTTTTGGGGTGATTCATATGTGTTAAACGATTACGATGTTTTCAAAAACGAATACTATGGTTTATATTAAACACAATGATTTCGATAATGTGAACGAACTTGTTGGGACGTATTTACATAACGAATGACATTCATTAACAATGATCAAGCCGACCAGTAGTATGTTATGGTACCATAGGATCTGACAAATCCCGTTATCAAACTATCGCCATGGTTATGTGTGGGGATTTGTAGGTAACGACAAAACTTTATGATTGTTAACTTACCCTTTGGTGGTTTGTTAATACGAGATGAACGATGGACGAGTTACGAAGGTTTGAATGTATTCCGCGAGACGACCAAAAGTTAGTTTTCACAATTAAAACATGAACGATTATGAACGATTTGAAAGATTGTAACGATTTGAACGACTTGAACGATTTGGAACGATTTGAACGATTTAAACAAATGAATGATGGTCTATAACAAGAACGAGTTAAACGATTTAAACGATTGGTTTTTGGAATGTGATTAGATAATGGGACGGGTGTAACATGATAAAAGCATGGTAGATACGCCACTGGTACTTCTTATATATAAGTGTTTTTATCATATTACATTCCGTGGCGTTATTTAGTTTACTTGGAAGAACGATTTTAAACGATGTCACGCAACGATGTTTACTATATGATATAAACCATACGAGTTATTTTACGAGAACGATTTACAATTTAGTTTACATAAACAAATGTTTTAGTCTAGATTCATGGCAACAAGGTTTTATAAATTATAACCAACTTGTTTTTGAGTTGGTTAATCATATTGCAATACCAAACACTTTTCAAAACAAGGTTTTCAATTATCGATTCTTGTAGTCAAACGAGGTATTGCAACATGTATACGAACCATGAATCTGACACACTCACAAAATCTATGTGCTCGCCAGCATTTCTTTGCTGACTTTATTTTAACATATGTTTCAGGTGGTGTTTAATGATGTTGATTGCTACTAGGATGCATGCTCACTTAAGATCGGACGAGGCCTTAGTGACTTAATAACGATGATAGACTATGTGTTGAACTTGTTTGTTTTAACTTTAAGACAATGTTAAATATTCAATAATTAAATAAAACAAAACTTTTGATCCATGTGTTGTGAAATAATAATTCTATCGCTCCACTCCCCGACGTTTCCGTTGCGATTTGTTGTTTTACGCGGTCGGGGTGTGATACTTTTTTCGCGTCCGTTCGAGTTTCGTCATAATTAACCGAAAAACATGATCGTATGACCAAACGAACCGACATCTATGATATTTCCAAGCATATTTCAAGTCCCCTATACTTTAACATCCTTGTATAGCCTTGAAATTGGGTTAACGGGGGTTCAACGAGTCGAAAAACCAGTTTGGAGCATGCAGGGGCTGTTTCTGCCAAAATTACTACGTTGACTAGTCGTAGTGACGAGTCAAAGTTTCGGTCAAAATGCACGACTATGTGCATTTTACTACTAAACTATTTTCAGGTATCAAAACACTTTGTTTTGATACCAAATCAGTTTTCTAACTTAGTTAAACATGTTTTAACATGTTTAACTTGTCACTTCTAGTTTAGTGCTTGTTTAGGGTCGTAAGTTAAACGGTCTAAACAACCGCTTAGACTTTCAAACCCGACCCGTTCGGTTGATCATTAAGATCCGACCATACATATTTTGTGACCATAGTTGTATAGGGAATAACCTTCCGAGGTTATACCTTATGGTCACTTCGTTTAGTTAGTTGTATGATAGGTAGTTTATATGCCTTAGGAAAATGACCAAAATGCCCTTTTATGCATAATTTGAATTTAAGCATATGTATCCAAGTTTTTGACACCTAAACTGATTATGCAACATAATTAAACATGTTAAGGCATATAATACTTGTCATAGAGCTAGTTAGACCATCCGAATGCGCATTTGCGCAAATGACGCGTTAAAGTAGCGTAAACTACCTTAACGGGTCATAACGGAACACAAGCACTTAGGATAGGTTCCAATTTAGAATGTAGGTTTTGTTAAACCATATCATATGAGTTCCAATACTCATTTGGTTTATGAGACCTCATTCTATCCGATCTTCCAATTTAGGCCTCGATTATTAACATAGTTACCTATATTAGGTGCCATTTGATTCCGTGATCCTACGAGCTTTATTTGGTCTTATTTCCAAGACTATTAAGCAATCCCAAGTGAGTACATAGTCCCCTCTTTTACCGCTTTCAAATATTTTGGGGTGATACACATGTGCCTACTTGTTACTTTCATGTTTTCATGCTTTTATGACATAGGCTTGCTATGTTCTCTTAGTACATATATAGTACATGATTTCAATTATGCTTTGCTATGTATGTTGACTGAGCATGCTAGCACATTGATTTCATAGATACTTTTGCTGCATATGTTTACTCAGCATATGGGCGCATTGATTTCATGAACATTTCTACTTCGTGTGTTTACTTAGCATACTTAGTACATGGTTTTCACATAGCATGCTTACATTGGTTATGACATTTGGTATGTTTAATGGGACAATAATACATTCATTAACATTGATCATGCCGCTTGGTAGTATGTAATGGTACCATAGGACTTGACAAATCCCGTTCCCAGCTTCCTAGGTTTGTTTGGAAGTAGGTAATGACAGAATCCGAAAACATTTTTGATAAACCTTTGACTTGTTAAGGGTTTATCCGACAGTCTCAAGGCTTGAATGTATGCCATAAACATTACTACATAAATGTTTGTATCCATAAAGCATTGGTTTTGCAAAACATAACTTTTGATTTAAACTTAGGTTTATTCAACGACATTGTTTTGTACATTTTACATATGGTTTGAGTAAATACTATTTATTCACCATACATGACATTTGGTTACACATTGACATTATACATATGGTTTGAGTAAATACTTTTTACTTGCCATACAAGACATTTGATTATACAAGACATGGTTTACACTTGACATTGGACATTATTTACACATAACATTTTGACATTTGTTTAAACAAGACATTTTTGGTGGTTATTGATAAGTGATTTAAATAAACGAGGCGTGTGTAATATGATAAAAGCATGGTGGATACGCCGCTGGTACTTCCTATATATAAGTGCTTTTATGATATTACATATCGGAGCGTTCTCTAAACCACTTCGACAAAGACATAGACATGACACATTTTATACAAATGACATATTTTCACAAGACATTATTTTACAAATGACATATTTTATACAACTTCATTTTCACTTGGTTATTTATTTAACCATGCATTATTCTTTTATTATCATCTGATTTTCAATTCGATTTTCCTATGATTTTATAAAAGAAAACATTTTTAAAGGTTCATGACTACTTTTTGTTAAACACTTCTTTTAACTACAAGTCACGAGTCCTTCATCAACAAAACATATGTATCTCACAGGCATTTTATGCTGGCGTACCCATTTTCACATGTGTTTCAGGAGCTAATGTATGAGGATGTTCATGACACACTTAGGTGGACTCGGGCCTTAGTGACTTAAAACTCTGAAAGAAAGTTTAATTTATGTTATGTTTTAGTTTAATTCCAAGACAATGTGAACACATTAATTAATAAAATCAAACTTTAAGTACCATGTGTTGTGAAACAATGATTCAGTTACGACACTCCCCGACATTTCCGCCACGGTTTGTTGTTTTACACTCCCCCTTGGATATATGTAGATGTCGTAACAACCCGACTTTTTGGATCGTTATCTGTTACTACTTGCTTCGACTTGTAACTATTATGTACTCCGAGATTCGATATAAATAAAGGGTTATGTTATACTAAATACATTTTCATCACACAGCACCACTGCACGCTTAAACGCTTTATATTCGCAACGCTAACGCAACACGAATTACAGAGAATCGTGCTATTTTAATTACCGAGTGTGTTTGTTTGTTCGGTAACCACTCTCGCCTTTGCACTCGCTTATCTCGCTAGCTCGCTAAATCGTAAACGCTGTTAACTGTAGTAGTAATGTTATGTTGTGTGTTCTTATATGCTTTATTTGTATGTGCTTATTATGTTTATGGATTACACTCGCTCAAAACGCTCAAACGCTACTCGCACGACTCTCTTTATCACAATTAAACGCAACGCTACACTCAAAGATGGAAACTAACAAAGTCCAAACTAAGCCGCCTGAATGGGCCGTCCACCCGGATGGGGCCCATCCGTTCGGATGGAGCCTTCCGGATATACCCCATCCGCCCACAACGCAAGCCTACACCCCTCTCCTATAAATAGAAGCCTTGTGTCTTCATTTCAACTCTTCACCTCCACTCATCCGCTCCCGAGATTCCACCTGCGATTCAAGACTTCTTGTAAGTTTTCGCTCCGATTACGATCTCCATTTCACTCCTACTCCATCTTCTTGCTTTATAATCACAAATACACACACACATCCTTCAATTTTTACTTAAAATCACTGATTTTAGATCTCTCGAAGATGGTTTCCACTCGTTTTGCTTAGGAAAACTGTTGTGGAGCATCATTCAATCGAGATTGGGTCAAGATCTAAAGGATTTTCACATTTTACAACAGGTTTATGAACTCCCTTTTGGTTTTTACGCAATATTGGTGGAATCGTGACCCCGTCAGACTCTCGACACCTCCTATTGTCTAGAGCCGGCTATAGGAATGATTCCCACCGAGGAGATGGTCCGATTAACGGGTCAAACATGAATTCCTGTCAAGAACAGCACTCTCGTTCTAATGGGCTATGCCCATCCGTCCGAATGGGATGAGCTTAATGTTTCTTGATTGATTTGGTCCTGTTTTCGCATCTGTTAAAACGTTTTAATCCAAAACTTTAACGAATTTTGTCGGTTCATAAACAACCACAGTCTATCCGCCCGAATGGACCATGTCTATCCGTCTGGATAGACTCTATTGCCACACCAAATCTTTTCTTTCTACTTTTAAACATCGGTTGCACATCAGATCTTTTCGTTCCAACAGAAATAGCCCATCCGTCCGAATGGATAAAGCCCATCCGTCCGAATGGACAAAAGCCCATCCGCCTAGATAGACAAAGCCCATCCGTCCGGATAGACCAAAGCCCATCCGTCTGGATAGACCAAAACCCATCCGTCTGGATAGACTAAGCCCATCCGCCCGGATAGACCATGTCCATCCGTCCGGATAGACTGTTGGACACTTAACTCGCTTTTACTCCACTCGACAGTCTGATTTCGATCGTGTCAGCACTTGGAAGACTTATGCTTCTGTTTCCGTACGCAGGCTGATCTGGCGCTCCCTTCAATCTAACCAGATCGTGTTTAGCTGTTAAACACATACTGTGAGTATACTCAAACCCTTTTTTGCATAACGCACTTTTGGGTGTTACATACGTTCTCTATCAAAACACAACACACAACGCAAATATTTTTAATGCTAACCGCTCCCGCATGCTATACGTGATTAGTTGAATGCTTGTTACTATGCTTATACAGTGATTACTTGCCCGACTGCCTTTAGCAACGATAGTACTATAGTTTGGACTCAGCACCTGTTTGTTCAGGGGTTGCTAAGGATCACATACTTTACTTCACGTGTTCGCTTCGGTGAACATGTGTCGCGCATACTCTACTCGCAGTCACGTGGTTAGGATGTATCATTATTGGTAGTTTACATGCTTCGCCCGTTACGTGTTACATGTTGGTTATGCGTAAACGCTTTTTATACTATATCTATGCAAACTTATGTACTCACCTTTACTTTATCTATTGACTTTTATTTCGACGTATGTGACAGGTTGATGGATCGTTATGCTGAAATCAAGATAGGAAGTCTAGAAACTCATCTAATAAAATCTAGGTTGTCGGATTGGAACTTGTTTGAGAGATTTGATGCCTGTAATAACAATTTGTGGATTATTATTTGATAGTATGGGATATTAAACGTATTAAAAATATTGTCACTTAATAGTTGTTATGGATTCTCTTAAGTAATCTGGTTCGCCTAGTGCCGCACCCCGATGATTCCGCCATCGGTTGGGGTGTGACAGATTGGTATCAGAGCCATAACTATAGGGAATTAGGTTGAGTCGTGTAGAACAGACCTAGTCTATAGTATATGTACCAAAACAGACCCTTCGTACGAACCCACTTGGGGCTTCGTACGAACCTACATACTGTTATACTCTCGTTCGAACTTGCAATGTTATACTACACCTTCGTACGAACCCACATACTACATCTTAGTATGAAGGAAACCTTTCCTAAGGTTGAAAACTATTTTGCCTTTCCTAAGGCTAACACAATACACACGTTTTGAAAACGCTCGTATAACACAAACTAGTGATTGTGTCGAGACTAGGTGTGAAAACCAAGAACTCTCGTTATGTTCACTCACCCCGCGTATTACTCTCAGCACGAGAACTTTCGTTGAGTTAGGAGTGATATCCATATCTCAGTAGAAATCTCCATCTCTATCTCGTGGTTATTACCACAGTTAGGAACAAAGTTGTTAAGTTAGGGGTGAAACCCGCATCTTAATAACACGTTCCACTCCCTACTTTGATTTTCAAAGATCTCACCAAGGTCTCAACTATTCCAATGAGCTGAGTCACATAGTAACTGGAAGGATGAATGCCGGTAGTCGTATCATGGTGAGAGCATAGTCTATTTGGCCAAAGTGTGTGCTCAAACTTGTTGTGAATGGTTGAATCACTTTGGACAGTCGATGTCTAACACCCAAGGCACTCCATTTATTCTTTCTAGCCTGCAATCGCCAATTTTACGTGTCATCGATTTTATTTGTGTTATATGTTTTGAATTTTACTGTTTACGCTTTCTCGAATTCTCGATTTACCGCTTTTCGCTCCTCGCCTATAAAATGCGCACAACTCGCACAGCTCTCGCAATCTAAAACGCTAACTAATCGCGAATAAACTAAGACACCTTAAACGCTATACTCGCCGCTTATGCTACTTGCTTATGTCTCGCCTAACTCAAACGCATTGTCACACCCCAACCGATGGCATAAACATCGGGGCGCGGCGCTAAGCGTTCAGATTGCTCACGAGTTTCCATAACACTAATAGTTTCAACATAGATTAATTTAAATTCGAAATATTGTCTAAAAGTCAACCACAATCGACCACCACAACACGTATCAAATTACATCAAAGTTCAAATATTGTTCAAAACTTGACTAATTAACTAGGTGAGTTTCTAAGCATCATCCTAGCTTGTTTCTTCAGCGTCCAACTTATCAACCTGCAACATGTATAAAATACTATCAACAAAATGTTGGCGAGTATAAAAGTTTGAATACGTAGTAACATAATAGTTTAAACGTTCCAAAACTTGTATCTGCCATGAAACATATAACAAGTTTCACCATGCTAAGCTCACGCAGTCCCTATGTAACATGCATTTCTGACGCAATTAATATAGCAATCCCAAGAGTCTAGTGAGAGCTATAAACGTTCATTGCCTTTCCCAAAAGTCTAGCGGGAGGTTTAGATCTTAGCAATGCCCAAGAGAATAGCAGGCGGGGCGTTACAACCTATAGCATATGCATATAACCATAATTGCTAAGGCATGTCACATACAAGGATTAAACGTCACATAGCATATAAGTCTCAAGTTTCACAAGTATCCTGTTTCACGCAGATAGAGTAAATTTCCAAACAAGTTTCAAGTGTCAAGTTTATAGAATACATGTTGCATCCCAAAAGTGTCTAAAAAGGGATCGAGTATACTTACAGTGGGTTCTAAGTATCAACACCAACTATTGGATTGAAGGGAGCGCTGGAGTTAGCCTGATTATAGATTAACAGTATGAGCGTTGAACAGAGAGTCGAATTGTGCAAAGTGTCTACAAGTTTCCTGATTGGATGGTTATCCGGGTGGATGGTCATCCGGGACGGATGGTCATCCGGGTGGATGGTCATCGGTTCGAATGACCATTCGAACCAGATGTTACCCGTTCGATCGAACGGTCGTCCGATCAGTGGTATGTTTTGTAAAATGTTTCCAACTTTTGAAGCTTTCGTTGTAGTATAAGAACAAGTCGTTCGATCGGATGGTCATCCGAACGGATGACCGTTCGGTCGGATGACTGTTCGAGTGTAAATCTAATAGTTCAAATTCTTGAATCAAATAGTTTAAGTATTGAAGACTACGGGGAACAGGTCATCCGGTCGGATGACCGTTCGATCAGATGATCATCCGATCGGATGGTCATTCGACTACTGTGATCTTGTTCCTTGCAACCTTCGTAAAATTTCTAAGTTTGAGTTTAACGGAGACGACGTGGTAACTTATCAAGACAACGGAAACCCACCAAGGTTCAGCTCGTCTGATCGGATGGGAATCACCCCATTTGATCGGATGACTGTTCTTAACGGTGTTTCATGTCTGATCCGTAATTTGATCATCTCTCCGGTGATAATCCGTTTTCAAGCCAACCCAGACTAAAGATCAAGTCTACAGCCTGTTTGGATCTAGATTTTGCCTATTCAAGTAAAAAGTTTAAGAAAGTTTGGAGAATAACATGTAATCAACTGAAAACGCTTAGATTTTGTATAGATTCGTAGTAAGACGCATAGAAATCTCTTAGATCTGGACTAAATCTTGACGGAATGACATCACACAGTCGATTGTACAAACCGCCATGATAACGTCATCCTCAAGAGCCCAAATCTTAGTGATTTCACGGTGAAAAGTATGATTTTGATGAAGAATCAAGTGAGAAAATGTGTATAGATGAAAGTTGTACAAGAATCAGGAAGAAAACTTACAAGAATCGCTTGAAAATTGAAGAAAAGTGCTTGAGAAAGTCGGAGAGCGTGCTGGACGGAGGAGCCTGTCACATCAAGTGATGTGATAGGGGTATTTATAGTGTAGGGGAGTTAAGGCGGTGCAAGTGCTGGGTCGGATGGCTGTTCGGTCGAAGTGCCTTCCGACGGATGGTCATCCGATCGGATGTCCATTCGGACAGCCGAGACCTGTTTGCGAGATTTCTGCTTTCAATTCGATTCGCGAGCTAGATTGCATTGCGTATTATTGTGTAATATCATTACATGATTAGATTGTATAACTAACACAAAAGTTTCTATTTTTCAAGTCTACACGAGCTAGCAAATAAGTGTCAACTTTCATGCTTCTCGCTTAACAAAGTCTCAAAGTTTCTCGTTCCATAAGTCTCAAGAATCAAGTATCAAGAGTTTAGTATCAAGTATCAAGAGTCTAGTATCAAGTATCAAGTATCAAGTCTCTAGTTTCAAGAATCAGGTATCAAGAATCAAGTATCGAGTATCAAGTTTCACCAAGAATCAAGATTCATAAGAATCAAGCATCAAGAGCCAAGTTTCAAAGTTTCACAAAGTTTCACAATTAGTCTAACATAGTTAAGTCTCAAATAGTGTAGGGACCAAACTTGCCAAAAGATAAAAGTTTAGGGACGCAGGGCGTTACAGTCTCCCCTCCTTTAGGAGATTTTGTCCCCGAAATCTAAGAGGAAGACTGCTCAAAGAGCTGCGGATACTTGGTCTTCATCTCACTCTCGAGTTCTCAAGTGAATTCGGCGCCACGCTTTCCTTCCCATCGTACCTTAACTATGGAAATCTTGTTGCGCCTCTGTCGCTTGATACCTCGGTCCATGATTTCGACCGGTTTCTCCACAAAGTGTAAAGTCTCATTTACTTGCATGTCTTCGAGGGGAACCTGAAGTTCCTCATTGGCTAAGCATTTCCTGAGATTAGATGCGTGGAATACCAGATGTATGTTGTTAAGTTCCTGTGGCAGGTCGAGTCGGTACGCCACCTTGCCAATTCTTTCGAGTATCATGAAAGGACCCACATAGCAAGGGGTGAGCTTTCCCTTCTTACCAAAACAAACTACCCCCTTCTAGGGAGATACCTTGAGCAGCACTCGATCCCCAACATCAAATTCCAGAGGCTTACGCCTTTTATCAGCATAGCTCTTTTGTCTGCTCCTGGCCTTGATCAAGTTATCACGGATCTGAAGAATCTTATCCATCGTTTCTTGGATGATCTCAGGGCCAGTAAGTTGCTTGTCACCAATCTCATGCCAGCTGAGAGGAGATCGGCACATGCGACCATATAAAGCTTCGAAAGGAGCCATCTGAATACTGGAATGATAGCTGTTGTTGTACGAGAACTCAATCAATGGTAAATGTATATCCCAGTTACCACCAAAGTCGATGACACAAGAACAAAGCATATCCTTTAGGGTTTGAATTTTACGTTCGGTCTATCCATCTGTTTGAGGATGAAAAGCCGTACTAAGATTTAAATGAGAACCCATAGCGGACTGAAACGTTTGCCAAAGATGGGAAGTGAAACGACCATCACGGTCTGAGATAATGTCAAGGGCTATGCCATGACGGCATATAATTTCATCGGTATTGATTCGAGCAAGTTTCTCCACTTTAAAATCCTCACGAATAGGAAGAAAGTGGGCTGATTTAGTCAAACAGTCAATGATAACCCATATACTATCATGACCAGCGGGCATACGGGGTAGTTTAGTTATAAAGTCCATAGCGATGCTATCCCATTTCCAAACAGGGATTTCGGGTTGTTTAAGAAGACCCGAAGGGCGTTGATGTTCAGCCTTCACCTTCGTGCAAGTAAGACACTTCGATACGTAGGAAGCGATATCTCTTTTCATACCAGGCCACCAATAAGTCATACGCAAGTTGTCACACCCCCAAAATCCACACGCGGAGTACCACCGCTTGGAGGCGTGACATGACCAGGATCAAGCCACCAATCATATTGAACATAAGTATATATATAGTAAAAGTCATTCATCAATACGATAGGTGTTTCCAAAATCAAATATAACAAGTGTATAGCGGAAGCATTGATGTAAAACCCAACATAAGTTTAAGTACAAAAAGTCATAATGTTTAACAACACATTCATGATCCATGTCCACAACGACCGTGCCTCCCGTGCAAGCTCCAAAAGTACCTAAGGTCCTGCAAGGCATGTAACAGAGAGTCAACAACTAGTTGAGCGAGTTCACAGTTGGTTATTTAGTTATAATGTTCGTATCGTAAATTGTATGTTTGTTTAGTAAACCATGTATCGTATATAATGGTATCGCGACCCTCTAGGCATCCTTGCGAAGTTTAGTAATTGTATCGCGTTAGTCCTTGCTGCCAGTCCAGGCATGCGTGCGATGAATAGTGTTGACTAGTCGTATTTGTACGTGCCCTTCTTGATCCAAGGACCTTAGCGAGTGTGATTGTCCTACCCAAGGAGGACGAACGTACGTTAAGGTTGTTGTCCTACCCAAGGAGGACGAACGTATGTATCCTACCCAAGGAGAATACACAGGATTAATATTGGCATCCTACCCATGGAGGATGGCGGTACATATCCTACCCAAGGAGGATATGTAGGTTCCATTTTAATTTCTTAACCCATTCCCAAACCACCGGGAATCCCATGCCTTAGAAAGAGTGTGAACTCACCTTGTTTTGCTCGGTATGCTAAGTTAAGTGCTCACAGTAAATCAGTCAAGTCCAAATATTAAACAGAGGTTTTGCTTCAACTGAGGAATTCTTCTTGTGGGTTTTTAGAGATAGAGAGAGAAACAATGTGATGGGATCAGTTTTGATAAGTGTGAAACTTCTCAGAGAAGTTTGTTTATAAAATCATTACATATAAAATATCTCAACTCTGGGCCAAAGCCCATCCTCTGATTTCGTTGGTTTAAAGTGGACGAAAACACCTAAAGTGTTTTCACCACTTGGGTGTTTTCATGACACTTGTTTTTATTTACAGTAAAGGTTCCAACTTTAATTTAACATGTTACTTAGCACAAATCCATATAACATACACTCACATATAATAATTATTATGGATTTCCAAGTACAAAATATTAATCGAAGTACGATATAACGTATTACAAAGGTAAGCGTTGTGAAACAACGAGTCGTATTAACAGACAACTAAATAAAAAAAATTAACGTGCACTAAATGCGAAGATAGAATCTTGGAAACTCGAGTTGTCACATTATCCCCAACTTGAAAGAAATTTCGTCCTGAAATTTTGCATGCGGTTACTGAGGAAGCTAGGTAAGTTATCGTTTACTGGTTTTCCTGGGGTGTCACATCATTCCCCCGTTGGTTTGGAATTTCTTCCCGAAATTCTGTAGTAGCTTCAGCCTCAGTAGTGGTTGCATTGTTTTCGAACAACTGGGGATATTTGAGTTCCATTTGGTCTTCGCGTTCCCAGGTGAACTCTGGGCCACGACGGGAGTTCCAACGAACTCGAACAAGAGGTATTCTGGTGTTCTTGAGGACCTTAACATCCCGGTTCGTGATTTCAACTGGTTCTTCGACGAAATGCAACCGTTCGTCGATAGTGAGCTCCTTCAAAGGAACTATGTAGGTCTCATCTGACAGACACTTCTTCAGATTCGACACGTGAAAGACGTTGTGAACTGCACTGAGTTCAGCTGGTAAGTTCAGTCTGTAGGCCACTTTGCCTATCTTCTCTATGACTTCAAATGGTCCAACATATCGTGGATTGAGCTTGCCTCGTTTGCCAAAACGAACAACACCCTTCCAGGGTGAAACTTTGAGTAGTGCTCGATCCCCAACCTGGAACTCGAGTAGTTTCCTGTCTTTATCGGCGTATACTTTCTGACGGTCACGAGCTGCCGCCATGCGTTGTCGTATTTGAGCAATCTTTTCAGTAGTATCAACTACCATTTCAGGACCTGTGATCTGACTGTCACCCACCTCTGCCCAACAAAGAGGTGATCGGCATTTACGCCCGTACAATGCCTCAAATGGAGCAGCTTTAATGCTGGTGTGGTAACTGTTGTTGTATGAAAATTCCACAAGTGGCAGATGCTTTTCCCAGCCCTTGCCAAAGTCAATTACGCACGCCCGAAGCATGTCTTCTAGAGTTTGAATAGTTCGCTCAGACTGCCCGTCTGTCTGAGGATGATAAGCTGTGCTCATGTCTAATCGAGAGCCAAAAGATTTGTGCATTGCTTGCCACAGTTCTGAAGTAAAACGTGCATCACGATCAGAGATAATAGAGGTGGGCACCCCGTGCCTCGAGACAACTTCTTTAAGGTATACGTCTGCTAGAGTGGAGAACTTATCCGTTTCCTTGATAGCCAAGAAGTGAGCAGACTTTGTGAGTCGATCCACGATCACCCAAATAGTATCATTTCCGCGCTGAGATCTAGGTAAGCCGGTAACAAAATCCATGGAAATTTGCTCCCATTTCCATTGTGGTATCTCAGGTTGTTGGAGTGGGCCTGATGGTTTCTGATATTCTGCTTTGACTCTCGCACAAGTCAAACACTTTCTAACGTAAGTCGCTATGTGGGCCTTCATGCTAGGCCACCAATATGTAGTTCTGAGGTCGTGGTACATCTTATCTGAACCAGGATGTACTGAGTAGCGAGACTTATGAGCTTCATCCATTACAAGCTCGCGTAGGTTGCCATAGAGTGGGACCCAGATGCGTCCGGTTACATAATAGGCGCCGTCTGCCCTTCGTTCTAACCGTTGTCTTGAGCCGCGTAGGGCTTCAGCCCTGACGTTTTCCGGTTTCAATGCTTCTACCTGAGCATCTCGTATCTGTGAAGGAAGACTAGACTGAATAGTGAGTTGCAACGCTCGTACACGCCTAGGTATAGTATCCTTTCGACTGAGGGCGTCGGCCACCACATTGGCTTTGCCCGGATGGTACTTTATAGCACATTCGTAATCGTTCAGTAACTCGACCCATCGACGTTGTCGCATGTTCAAGTCTTTTTGCTTGAAGATATGCTCAAGACTTCTGTGATCGGTGTAGATGGTGCACTTGGTGCCATACAGATAATGTCTCCATATCTTGAGTGCAAAGACAACAGCTCCAAGCTCTAAATCGTGCGTAGTGT
This sequence comes from Helianthus tuberosus, assembly GCA_030545235.1. Lineage (NCBI taxonomy): Eukaryota > Viridiplantae > Streptophyta > Magnoliopsida > Asterales > Asteraceae > Helianthus > Helianthus tuberosus. The sequence goes on along the minus strand of CM060429.1, from coordinate 57,084,387 downwards.
AATTCCGTTCGTGAATCTTAAGTTAGCGTGAAGCATAAGCAATAACTTTATCCCGTTGCATCAACACACATCCAAGACCTTGGATAGATGCATCACAGTAAACTACAAAATCATCCGTGCCTTCAGGCAATGAGAGGATAGGTGCGCTACAAAGTCTATCCTTTAAGTGCCGAAACGCTGCTTCCTGTGTATCACTCCAACGGTAAGCAATACCTTTCTGTGTCAGTAATGTAAGCGGCTGCGCAATCTTTGAGAAGTCTTTGATAAACCGTCTGTAATAACCCGCCAAACCCAAGAATTGGCGTATTTCTGTCGGTGTACTAGGTGCAGGCCAGTTCTTGATTGAATCTACTTTGGATGGATCGACATGAATCCCATCCTTGTTTACCACGTGGCCTAGAAAGTGGACTTCACGAAGCCAGAAGTCGCATTTTTGAAAACTTAGCGTACAGCTGTTCCTTTCGAAGGAGTTCCAGAATAAGTCGTAAATGCTGCTCATGTTCCTCCCGATTCTTCGAATAGATCAGGATGTCGTCGATAAAAACAATAACAAACTTGTCAAGATAAGGTTTGCACACCCTGTTCATAAGATCCATGAAAACCGCAGGCGCGTTCGTTAGCCCGAATGGCATGACCAAAAACTCGTAATGGCCGTAGCGAGTTCTGAATGCTGTTTTGGAGACGTCCTCATCCCGGACTCTCAGTTGATGATAACCTGACCTCAAGTCAATCTTTGAGTAATAGCTCGACCCTTGCAACTGGTCGAATAAGTCGTCGATGCGTGGAAGTGGATAGCGATTCTTCACCGTCACCTTGTTCAGTTCGCGGTAATCTATGCACATACGAAAGGTACCGTCTTTCTTCTTTACAAATAATACTGGAGCTCCCCAGGGTGAAGAGCTAGGATGTATATAGCCCTTATCCACGAGCTCTTGCAGTTGCTTCGATAGTTCCTCCAATTCTGATGGAGCTAAGCGATACGGTGCGCGAGCCACAGGTGCTGCCCAGCACTATAGGAATGAGGTCGATAGAGAACGTCTGACCAGCAAGGATAAGATTACAACCCTGAACTATGAGTGGCCTCTAGACTTCTACCATTAGCTAACACTACGACAGGTTTGGTGTTCAAAGGAGTTGGTGCATGTTTTAACATTTGGCTAACTTAGAGACATATAACTGGTATCCACACCCGAATCAAACAATACAGTAACATAAAAAGTCGTCGAGAAGAAACTTACCAGTAACTACGTTGGGATCATTCCTTGCGTCACCCTGACCAATCACATGGTTGTTGCTGTTCTTGAGTTACAGGACGTGAGTTTCGACAATCCTTAGCTTCATGACCTATCTTGAGACACCTCTGACACTGACCCTTGTTGCACTGACCGCTGTGGTGCCTATTGCATCTGTTACACTTTGGATGATTTCCTCGATATCCACTCTGCCCACGACTACTAGAAAATTACTGACTGGGACTCTGGTAGTCATCTATCTTCTGCTGCTGCGCCAGAGGCTGATCCGGAATTAATTCCTTACTCAAGTTTCCATCCCACTTGCGTTTGTTGTCACTAGAAGCACATGTAGTAGCAGCTTTAACACGTTTCGGTAGTTTGTTTTGTTCTACTGCCTGATCTGTGAGACGATGAGCAAGCCGAGTGACTTGCTGGATAGTGCCAAGATTTGCTGCGGTCACATGACTCTGAATTTTGGGCACCAGACCTTTGAGATACAGCTCGATGCGTTTGGTGGGAGAGTCTACCATAGTGGGACAAAATGTGGCTAATTCATTTGATCTCTTCGTATAAGCCTCAATTTCAGACCCCGTCATTTGTAAGTAGAGGAACTCCACCTCTAGTTTGTGGATGTCTTCCCGACTGCAAAACTCTTCCTTAACTAGGTCCTTGAACTCGTTCCAGGGGGTGGCATTAGCAGCTGCCAGTCCTAACATTTGAACCTGTGCTTCCCACCAGGTTAATGCAGTACCTTCGAGTGTTCCAGTAGCAAACTTTACTCTACGAGACTCAGGGCAATCACGCACCTCAAAGTCAGTTTCGAGCCTCTCGAACCAATGGAGTAGGCCTACAACTCCCTCAGTACCGCTAAAGGTACTAGGTCGGCAATCCTTGAGATTTTTGAGGGTGCAGACAGGTGACTGAGCGTGTTGACCTCCTGCTTGTATGGCTGCGAGTGCCGCAGCAACTCGCTCGTTAATGAGAGCCGTCAACTGGGCTTGAGTCATGTTGATACGTCCAGACATGATCTTCATAGCAAAGATAACATAAGTAAGGGAGGTTCACGAATAGTGCGATGACAGAAGAGAGTAAGCACACAAGTGTTCTCGTGCAATAGTGTTATGTTAATCTAAGCATACCCTGAGCAAAGTTCTATGCAATTCTATCAAGTAGGCAATAAAACATATACCATATTACCTAGTATGTTGAGTCTTGCACGTGGAGCGAGGCGTCGTTGTGGATCGTTGAGCACTGTACTGGTTATAGTCTGGTTTTAATAAAAACGTTTTCCCCTTATTAAAACCGAGTTCTCTATAACCAATGGCTCTGATACCAATCTGTCACACCCCCAAAATCCACACGCGGAGTACCACCGCTTGGAGGCGTGACATGACCAGGATCAAGCCACCAATCATATTGAACATAAGTATATATATAGTAAAAGTCATTCATCAATACGATAGGTGTTTCCAAAATCAAATATAACAAGTGTATAGCGGAAGCATTGATGTAAAACCCAACATAAGTTTAAGTACAAAAAGTCATAATGTTTAACAACACATTCATGATCCATGTCCACAATGACCGTGCCTCCCGTGCAAGCTCCAAAAGTACCTAAGGTCCTGCAAGGCATGTAACAGAGAGTCAACAACTAGTTGAGCGAGTTCACAGTTGGTTATTTAGTTATAATGTTCATATCGTAAATTGTATGTTTGTTTAGTAAACCATGTATCGTATATATTGGTATCGCGACCCTCTAGGCATCCTTGCGAAGTTTAGTAATTGTATCGCGTTAGTCCTTGCTGCCAGTCCAGGCATGCGTGCGATGAATAGTGTTGACTAGTCGTATTTGTACGTGCCCTTCTTGATCCAAGGACCGTAGCGAGTGTGATTGTCCTACCCAAGGAGGACGAACGTACGTTAAGGTTGTTGTCCTACCCAAGGAGGACGAACGTATGTATCCTACCCAAGGAGAATACACAGGATTAATATTGGCATCCTACCCATGGAGGATGGCGGTACATATCCTACCCAAGGAGGATATGTAGGTTCCATTTTAATTTCTTAACCCATTCCCAAACCACCGGGAATCCCATGCCTTAGAAAGAGTGTGAACTCACCTTGTTTTGCTCGGTATGCTAAGTTAAGTGCTCACAGTAAATCAGTCAAGTCCAAATATTAAACAGAGGTTTTGCTTCAACTGAGGAATTCTTCTTGTGGGTTTTTAGAGATAGAGAGAGAAACAATGTGATGGGATCAGTTTTGATAAGTGTGAAACTTCTCAGAGAAGTTTGTTTATAAAATCATTACATATAAAATATCTCAACTCTGGGCCAAAGCCCATCCTCTGATTTCGTTGGTTTAAAGTGGACGAAAACACCTAAAGTGTTTTCACCACTTGGGTGTTTTCATGACACTTGTTTTTATTTACAGTAAAGGTTCCAACTTTAATTTAACATGTTACTTAGCACAAATCCATATAACATACACTCACATATAATAATTATTATGGATTTCCAAGTACAAAATATTAATCGAAGTACGATATAACGTATTACAAAGGTAAGCGTTGTGAAACAACGAGTCGTATTAACAGACAACTAAATAAAAAAAATTAACGTGCACTAAATGCGAAGATAGAATCTTGGAAACTCGAGTTGTCACACAAGTCATGGTACATCTTATCGGCACCAGGATGAATAGAATACCGAGGTTTGTGAGCTTCGTTCATAATGAGCTCAAGAAGATTATCGCGATCTGGCACCCATATGTGATTGAGATAGTATTGAAGTCCATCAGACTTAGTTTCAAGTTGATCGATAGAAGCACCTCTTACTTCAACGATTAGACTACCTTCATTAGCTGACGAATACTGAGCTTCACGTATACAAGCATGCAAATCGCTAGAGATATGGAAGCAATGGATAGTATTAACACGATTCTTACAACTAAGAGCATCGGCCATGACATTTGCTTTGCCAGAGTGATAGCGAATTTCATAGTCATATTCGTTAAGCAATTCCACCCATCGTCGCTGACGCATATTAAGTTCCTTTTGGTTAAAGATGTGCTGCAGGCTCTTATGGTCAGTGAAAACCACACACTTAGTACCATATAGGTAGTGTCGCCAGATCTTTAACGCAAAAACAACTACGCCAAGCTCTAAATCGTGGATAGTATAGTTTTTCTCATGTATTTTGAGCTGGCGGGAGGCATAAGCAATGACCTTGTCCTGCTGCATGAGCACACAGCCCAAGCCACGGTTCGAGGCATCGCAATATACCACAAAATCGTCATTCCCATTAGGGAGGGCGAGGACAGGAGCATTACAGAGCAGAGTCTTTAGAGTTTGAAAGGATTCCTCTTGCTCGGGACCCCAAGTAAAAGGTTTCTCTTTCTGAGTCAAAGAAGTAAAAGGAACGGCGATCTTTGAAAAGTCTGAGATGAATCAGTGGTAATAACCCGCCAATCCTAAGAAGGAACGAATCTCGGATGCAGATTTAGGCGTACTCCAGTTCTTCACAGCTTCGATTTTTGAAGGGTCAACATGAATACCTTGTTTACTAACAACATGCCCGAGAAATTGCACTTCATTAATCCAAAACTCACACTTAGAAAATTTAGCGTACAAGCGTTCACCACGTAAGAGTTCTAGCATTAAGCGTAAATGATGTTCATGATCGGCTCTAGTTTTCGAATAAATTAGAATATCATCAATAAAGACTATCACAAAACGATCCAAGTAAGGTTTACAAACACGATTCATAAGATCCATGAACACTGCGGGCGCGTTGGTCAAGCTAAACGGCATAACCACGAACTCGTAGTGCCCATAACGAGTGCGAAACGCAGTTTTGGGGATATCATCTTCGAGAACACGGAGCTGATGATAGCCAGATCGGAGGTCTATTTTTGAGAAACAGGACGTGCCTTGTAGTTGGTCGAATAGATCATCGATACGAGGGAGAGGATAACGATTCTTAACGGTGAGTTTATTAAGTGCACGGTAGTCAATACACATACGAAATGAACCCTCTTTCTTCTTGACGAATAGCACAGGAGCACCCCACGGGGAGTTACTTGGACGTATAAAGCCTTTGTCGAGTAGTTCCTGCAGTTGACTAGATAATTCTTGCATCTCGAAAGGTGCAAGCCGATAGGGAGCCTTGGCGACAGGAGTCGCACCAGGTATGAGATCAATACGAAAATCGACAGATCTAGGAGGAGGAAGACCATGAAGATCTTCAGGAAAGACCTCAGGGAAATCACACACTACTGGAACATCGCTTATGTTCCTTCCCTTGCCCTTTTGTTCCACCACGTGGGCCAAGAAGGCAAAGTTCTGTTTACGTAAGCACCTGTTCGCCTGAGTGCATGACATCAACTTCAGTCCCCTAGAAGGTCGGTCTCCATAGACGTGCAAGGTATCACCGAACGGGAGAGGTAAACGAACGTACTTCTCGTGACAAGCAATTTCGGCATGATTCTTACGCAACCAATCCATGCCGATTATGACATCAAAGCTACCCAATTGCATGGGTATGAGATCAATAGTAAAGACGTGGTCGTTAAGAATCAGGGAACAACCACTGAGGATAGAATCAACTAGAATGGATTTACCATTAGCAATCTCAACTGAAAACGACTTAGGTAGCTTAGAGCATGTACAGTTTAACAAAGATTCAAATTCTACGGACACAAAGCTTTGGTTGACACCAGTATCAAATAGTATCGAAGCGTAAAGATTATTGACGAGAAACGTACCATTCACAACGTCATTGTCGTTACGAGCCTGGTTAGCATTAATGTTGAACGCTCATTCTCGAGCGGCTGGCTGTTGCTCCTAGTTCAGTTGAGGACACTGGTTACGGAGATGAGTAGTGTCTCCACACTTGTAGCATGCACGAACATTGTTGACCGGTCTGGGATTCTACGGAGGAGCTGGGAGAGCTGGTAGAGTTGCCTGAGCTGGTGCTTACTGGGCTTGATTGGCTTGACGGCAGTAGGGAGTTGTGTGACCATAGCAATTACAATTAGTACACAGACGGCAAGCAGAGGTAGCCGGATGATAAAAGTTGCAAATAGTGCACTTGGGATGAATCCCAGTGTACGACTTCTTGGTTTTCAGAGCAGGAGGGTTAGCAGCAACAGCAGGTACAGTAGCATTGCCTGTCGGGTTCACATTCGCAGCAGGGACGATGGCGATGCAGCCAGAACCCTGAGACTTTTGTTTCCTGTTTCTGTTGCCACTTGGCTGCTGGGTTACTTGGTTTGCTGATTTCAAGGGAGCAGGGGTGGCGAACTGTTTATCACAGACATGGTTGTTGTTCAAACTTCCTGCCAGACAGTAAACTTCTTCAATAGTCTTGAGCTGAGCTGCTTCAATCGATTCACGCATAGCCGGAGGAAACCCATTAATGTACTTGGTTATCATGCGCTTCGGAGTAGAAACCAAGTGAGGCACGATTATGCTAAGTTGCTTAAAACGGGTAGTGTAAGCCAAGTTGTCATCTCCAACCTGCTTGAGGTGCCAGAACTCTTCCTCAAGCTTTAGCTGTTCATGGGGAGGGCAGAATTCGAGCATCATCAATTCTCGCACCTCAGGCCATGGAAGAGCATAAGCTTCTTCGTTGGAGTGGATGTTTCTCTCGTTTGCCCACCATTCCAGAGCTCTGCCTTGAAACATGTCGGTTGCACTCCTAGTCTTTAGGTGTTCTGGGCACTCGTTGTTGATGAAGGTAACCTCGATGCTATCGAACCACTCTAGCATTGCGGTCACCCCATCACTGCCCGTGAAAGGCTTAGGGTTGCAAGAGACAAAGTGTTTGTAGCTGAATTTCATACGCTTTGGTTTCTCTGCTTTAGAATCCACAGAGGAGGGAGGAGTGTTTGACCCTTGGATCTCAGAGACGATCTTTGGCACGATACGAGTAATCTGATCGGCCATGAAGGACATCATTTTCTTCTAAGAATTCTCCCTGGATCTCTTGAGAGAGTCGGATAGTTTACCGGAAGACATCTAAAGATCCAAGAAAAGGATCGTATAAGTCTAGATCATAAAGTCTCGCAGTATATAGTTTCACACACGATCGCATAAAGACTCAAGTTTCAAGCGTCACAAGACGTTCAACAAGTTTCACAAAGATTCAATATTCTCACCACAAGTCCGCAAACCCACGACTTTCGCATGGCACATGTTACGAAAGTTCGGTAACATGTCAGAAACACTTATATATAGGATGTACCAGCGGCGTATCCACCATGTTTCGGGCATGTCACGTCCGTCTCGTACTTCGGTGTCATGCTACGTGTCGTGTTTTACCACTCATAACAGTACACTCCATCACTTTCATACACATAGATCAATCAAGTAATTTCACATAGCATAACGTTCAACATTCTCAACACCGGCCTGCGAAACACTAGATTTCGCATGGCACGTGGTACGAAAGTTGGTAACATGTTGGAAACACTTATATATAGGAAGTACCAGTGGCGTATCCACCATGTTTCGTCCATGTTACTTTCGTCTCGTCATTCGCTTCCATGTTACGTATAGTTTTGCTACCCACAATAGCACATTCCACAGAGATTAAGCAAGTAGTTTCACATAGCATCACATTCAATCATGTTTCCCATAGTTTATTCAAGATTCCCACGTAGTTTATCACAACGAGTAAAGCATCATAATTTTAGTTCGATCCTGAGAGATTATGATTATTGTTTTAGATTGCGGAAATACGTGCGATTGGTGTAAAAGTCACGAAATAAACGAAGAATCAAGTTTAAAACCACATATAAAATTGAGATAACATAAAAAGATAGGCTCATAAAACATAGGATTGTTCCGGGAAAAGGAACGTTGACTAACCAAAGTGAATTGAACCCCTCTCGAATTGAGACAACATGCCTTGACTTACTTAGACAAATACATCATCGATGTTAGGCCTACGATATGTTCCTTTCGATCATTTCATGTCCCTAATTGATTAGGAATTTTGAGACTTTGGCAAGACAGAAAATTAAAGAGTGGGACTAGTCATCAAGATGTGAGTTTCACCTCTAACTTGACAACATCGTACCCTAAGAGCGTCAGTACTTATCTAAAGACAAGACCTACTAGAATATAGTATGGAAATTCCCTTCAGGGTTTGGATGTCACTCCTGACTTGAAGGTAAATCTCGTGCAAAATATAAACACTGACCAGCATTGTTTTCAAAGTATCCAAGTGTATATTGTATCAGCCTTAGGAAAGGCAAGTAAGTTTAACAGGAAATGTGTTGCTAGGAAGCAAGTACGGTAGAGTGCATAAGTCTTAAACAACATATAACAGTCAAGATTCCTAGAACTATAGACTAGGGCAAGTATTCCTACTTTTCCTAATTGCCTATAGTTATGGCACTGATACCAATCTGTCACACCCCAACCGATGGAGGAAACATCGTGGCGTGGCGCTAAGCGTTCAGATTGCTCATGAGTTTCCATAAAACTAATAGTTTCAATATAGATTAATTTAAATTCAAAATATTGTCTAAAAGTCAACCACAATCGACCACCACAACACGTATGAAATTACATCGAAGTTCAAATATTGTTCAAAACTTGACTAATTAACTAGGTGGGTTTCTAAGCATCATCCTAGCTTGTTTCTTCAGCGTCCAACTTATCAACCTGCAACATGTATAAAATACTATCAACAAAATGTTGGCGAGTACATAAGTTTGAGTACGTAGTAACATAATAGTTTAAACGTTCCAAAACTCGTATCTGCCATGAAACATATAACAAGTTTCACCATGCTAAGCTAACGCAGTCCCTATGTAACACGCATTTCCAACGCAATTAACATAGCAATCCCAAGAGTCTAGCGGGAGCTATAAACGTTCAGTGCCTTTCCCAAAAGTCTAGCAGGAGGTTTAGATCTTAGCAATGCCCAAGAGAATAGCAGGTGGGGCGTTACAACCTATAACATATGTATAACCATAATTGCTAAGACATGTCACATACAAGGATTAAACGTCACATAGCATATAAGTCTCAAGTTTCACAAGTATCCTATTTCACACAGATAGAGTAAGTTTCCAAACAAGTTTCAAATGTCAAGTGTCAAGTTTATAGAATACATGTTGCATCCCAAAAGTGTCTAAAAAGGGATCGAGTATACTCACAGTGGGTGCTAAGTATCGACACCAACTATTGAATTGAAGGGAGCGCTGGAGTTAGCCTGATTATAGATTAACAGTATGAGCGTTAAACAGAGAGTCGAATCGTGCAAAGTGTCGGACAAGTTTCCTAATCGGATGGTCATCCGGACGGATGGTCATCCAGACGAAGGGTCATCCGTTCGAATGACCATTCGAACCAGATGGTACCCGTTCGATCTGACGGTCGTCCGATCAGTGGTATGTTTTGTAAAATGTTTCCAACTTTTGAAGTTTTCGTTGTAGTATAAGAACAAGTCGTTCGATCGGATGGTCATCCGAACGGATGACCGTTCGGTCGGATGACTGTTTGAGTATAAATTTAATAGTTCAAAGTCTTGATTCAAATAGTTTAAGTATTGAAGACTACGGGGAACAGGTCGTTCGGTCGGATGACCATTCGATCGGATGATCGTCCGATCAGAGGGTCATTCGACTATTGTGATCTTGTTCCTTGCAACCTTCGTAAAATTTCTAAGTTTGAGTTTAACGGAGACGACGTGGTAACTTATCAAGACAACGGAAACCCACCAAGGTTCAGCTCGTCTGATCAGATGGGATTCACCCCGTTCGATCGGATGACTGTTCTTAATGGTGTTTCATGTCTGATCTGTAATTTGGTCATCTCTCCGGTGATAATCCGTTTTCAAGCCGACTCTAGACTAAAGATCAAGTCTACAGCCTGTTTAGATCTAGATTTCACCTATTCAAGTAAAAAGTTTAAGAAAGTTTGGAGAATAACATGTAATCAACTAAAAACGCTTAGACTTTGTACAGATTCATAGAAATCTCTTAGATATGGACTAAATCTTGATGGAATGACATCACACAGCCGATTGTACAAACCGCCATGATGATGTCATCCTCAAGAGCCCAAATCTTAGTGATTTCACGGTGAAAAGTATGATTTTGATGAAGAATCAAGTGTGAAAATGTGTATAGATGAAAGTTGTACAAGAATCAGGAAGAAAACTTACAAGAATCGCTTGAAAATCGAAGAAAAGTGCTTGAGAAAGTCGGAGAGTGTGCTGGTCGGAGGAGCCTGTCACATCAACTGATGTGACAGGGGTATTTATAGTGTAGGGGAGTTAAGGCGGTGCAAGTGCTGGGTCGGATGGATGTTCGGTCGATTGTTCTTCCGATCGGATGTCCATTCGGACAGCCGAGACCTTTTGCGAGATTTCTGATTTCGACTCGATTCGCGAGCTAGATTGCGTTGCGTATTATTGTGTTATATCATCACGTGATTAGATTGTATAAGTAACACAAAAGTTTCCATGTTTCAAGTCTACACGAGCTAGCTAATAAGTGTCAAGTTTCAAGCTTCTCGTTTAACAAAGTCTCAAAGTTTCTCGTTTCATAAGTCGCAAGAATCATGAATCAAGTATCAAGAGTCTAGTATCAAGTATCAAGAGTCTAGTATCAAGTATCAAGTCTCTAGTTTCAAGAATCAAGTATCAAGAATTAAGTATCGAGTATCAAGTTTCACCAAGAATCAAGATTCATAAGTATCAAGCATCAAGGGCCAAGTTTCAAAGCTTCACAATTAATCTAACATAGTTAAGTCTCAAATAGTATAGGGGCCAGACTTGCCAAAAGATAAAAGTTCAGGGACACAGGGCGTTACACGCGCTACTCGTAATTTTTAGAGAGTCGATGCGTATTGTTGAAATGAAGGTGAATACGTGTAAAATATGTGTTTACGTGAATTATGTGCTCATACGTGCTTATTTGTATATGTGTATATGTGCTAATACGTGCTTATGTGAATTATGTGTATATGTGAAAATGTGCCTACGTGTTCCTGAGCTTTATGTAAAGAATAATAATGATAAATATATAGTATGAAACGCTAAACTTTTCAAATATAACCTAATATAATTGAATCCCATCTAATCCCTGGGAATGACGTCTATTGCAGAACTTGCATTTGACAATGTCGTCCTTTGGATCCCACACTCGCCGTACCGTTCAGAGGAACAATGCTGACAAACGAATCGCCTCCCTGGTAGCCAAGGAAATGGCCATGGTGATTCCCCAGATCATCAGTGAGATCAATGCTGTCAGCAGTACTTCTTCTGTTGACTCAAAGAATGACTCTCTGAAAGCCCCGTTCAGCTTTAAACAGTTCAAAGCATGTGGTCCTACAAACTTCACTAGTAAAGATAGACTTAGTGCGATGTTCCAATGGTTTGATGACATCGAAGTTACCTTCAGGCAAAGCGGATGTCCCGAGAATCTCCGCACTGTGAACGCTACTGGAGTCTTTCAGTCAAGGGCACTTGATTGGTGGACCGCAGAGCACAACAGGCGCGGTAATGATGCAGCTTATGGTCTCACATGAGAGGACCTCAGGGAGCTCATGATGAAGGAATTTTGTCCTCCCAACGAAGTCCAGAAGTTGGAGAATGAGTTATGGAACATCAAGCAAGAAGGAGGTGACAACGCTGGTCTCACCGCTCATTTCAAACAGTTGAGCATTATCTGTCCCAGTCAAGTGGACACGCCTGATAAGACTATCAAGAAGTATGTTCGCGCTCTTCCTGATTGTGTAGCTGATTTTTTCCAAGCCGCGAGACCTGCAATGATTGAAGAAACTTATCAACTTGCAGCCAAGGTCAACGATAAACGAGTCTTGGCTGGAGCTTTCAAAACCTCAACCAAAAGTCTCAATCAAGCCACCGCAACACCCAGCACTGAATTTGTAGCATCTCAAGCTTCAAAGTCTACACACCAAAGCTGCAAGCGAAGGAACAACAACAACAAGAATTATGTGACTACCGCGGCAGCACCACTTAATGCAGTCACAGCACCGCCCAACAACCAAACACGTCAAGTTGCTGCTACCAACGCACCGCCTGCTAAGCGTGCGTGCACTGGTACTCACCCTTTGTGCCCTACTTGCACCTATCATCATCCAACAGGGGTGAACTGTCGTTTCTGTGTTAATTGCAACATCTATGGGCACTACACCGCCCACTGCCGCTCAGGCCCTCGCCAGCAAGCTCCTCAAGCTCTGCCAGCACCGTCAGCTCAACCTCTTGCTCCTCAGGTTAACCAAGCAACTCCTGCACCCGCTGTTCATGCATGACCTTGCTACACATGTGGTGACCCGAATCATTTTGCAAATGCCTGCCCTCAGCAAGTTGTGAAACAAGAGCCGCAGCAGCAACCGCCACCGCCACCGCAGCAACAACAACCATAGCAACAGCAGCCACAGCAAGCAGCCCGTAGAAGAACCTTCAACATCAATGGCCGCCAGGCTCAGACTGACAACAATGTTGTCAATGGTACATTCCTTGTCAACGGTATTTATACTTCTTGCTTATTTGATACTGGAGCCGATAACTGTTTTGTGTCGTTTGAATTCGAAAAGCTATTAAAACGTAAACGCGCTAACCTCCCAACGACTTTCGACATAGAAGTTGCCACCGGAAGGAAGGTCACCGTCAGCTCCGCTCTTCGTGATTGTACTCTCGAACTCAACAATCACATTTTCCCGATCGATCTCATACCTATGCAACTAGGTAGTTTTGACGTCATAGTAGGCATGGATTTTCTTCGTGAAAATCGTGCCGAAGTTGTTTGTTTCGAAAAGATTATTCGTTTCTTTCTCTAAAACGGTGATCAACTATGTGTTTATGGCGAAGTATCCTCGAAAGATTTGAAGCTTATGTCATGTATTCAAGCAAGTAAGTACTTACGCAAGGAGTACACCACTTTCTTGGCCCATATTGTAATAGCGGAGAAGGAAAAGAAAACTGTGAAGGACCGTCCCTGTTGTTTGTGATTTTCCTAACGTTTTTCCCGGTGATTTACCTGGTTTACTGTCACACCCTGACTTTTGTGGAATCGTATGATGTGTGACTTACTCAATATCATCGCATTCAACTATAATAAACAACTATATGATTAAAACAAGATGTTCATCCATTTATAAGATTGAATTGTTACAAACACGAGCCATTTAAGTTTTAACCAAAACCCTCAAGTTATGATCCAAACAATAGTGGATGACATCTAAACTTGAAATTTACATCTTGAAAACAACACCAGCGCCCAAGATCCAACTTGTTTCCTGAAATACATGTAAGTTTTGGAAAATCGTCAACATAATGTTGGTGTGAGTTCATGCAGTTTTATATAGAATGTTTTATACTTGTATGAAAACATGGTATGTAACTTGTAAAACGTATCTGTAATTAAGTATTGTGAATGTAAGGAATACGAGATCGCTAGTAGGTTGCAAGGCCACTAACATGTGTAACGACATAGGAAGCATCCAAACTATAGGCATTTTTAGTTGTCGATCCACGACTGTCGATTTACAACTAGAGACACAAAAACACTGCTTGGTAAAAGAGTGGCCAAGAGTGTGGTTGCCTAAAACCCATTAGATCTAACATTTTGTTCCGCGGTCAAGGTATATTGTTGATTAATGGTGCTTATGGCACCCTATACGTCACATGATCTATAGTATCATTCCTTAGTTTTGTATTCAACATACCATACCATACCATTTGAAATCATTCGAAACATTTGAAACATGTATTTCACCCCCGAAGTTATAAAACTGAAAACAGTTAAAAGAAAAGGGGGAACATGAACTCACAACTTTGCGTATCCTGCGCCATAAACTTCACCGGTTGGTTTCGTAGCGTCGTGACCTATACGTGTTCTATTAATGTTAGTCACTAGACTCGTATCACACAAGTACAAGTCACCATCTTTTGTTTATGTATATGTTCTTTGTATGTTCAATCTTTGTGAGGGTCGTGCCCTTGTTTGTCGGGTATTGCCCATTTGTCGTGTCTTGCACTTTGAGTTTGTAATGTGTCTTGTAAATATATATTTTACTCCTCAAATATATATTTGTTTATGTAGACTTTTCGAGGTAATAAGTTGTTAAAAATAATTTATATTTTTAACTTTTCATATATGTTACTTATATTATTTTCCCCAAAAATAAATATAAGTATTTTGTGAAATAATATTCTCAATATTATTTTTGTACAAGTATTCTTAGGAAAGTATACTAGTATTTTATGTAAACACTTGTGTATTTTGTGCTTTTCACCAAAAATCCATACTTTGATTTTTATTACTTTCTGGAATTATATTTCTTAAAAAAAATAATATATTTTTAAGGCTTGTACGAAACATATATTTTGTCCAAACTCAATAATATGTTAAGAAATATATTTTCTTGTATTTGTCCATGTATTTCCTTGTGAGGAATTTTGTACACTTGTATACTTATGTATTTTCATGTATTTGTATGTGTATTTTTGTATTCATACTCCTTGGGAGCATTTAGTGTATTTTCAAGTCCTTAATACACTACTACATATAATACACACAATATACACTTAGCACAAAATTTGGTGATCACTAAATATATATATTTTCCCAAAAATATACATACTTAATATTGATTTTAACTTGAAGAAATCACCATTTCTTGACTTGTAATTTTACACAAAAATTAGGGAAACCTTGGTAAATATTTTTAGGTGAATTTTTAGGGAATAAGTTTCAACAAAACTTATATTTTTCTAAGTGTAAAAAATTTATAAAAATTTTGACATAGTTTCCCCTAAAAATAGAGGTTTCCCATGTTTTCAAAACATGTGTTTATTTTCTTTTCAACATCAAAACAAATTTCCAACAACAATCATCAACAACAAACACTAACTTCTTCATATGAAACATCATGGTGAACTTTTCTCTTGTTAAAAATGTGTAGTCTTTTAGATCTACACTTTACATATTATGATCTTTCCAAAAACAAGTGTTCTTTTGTATTTTAAACAAACTTATGTGAAACTTTAATCCACTAACTCATTCATCCATGAGTTTTATGTTTTCAAACCTTGTAAATCTTGTTCCAAAACTACTTTTATGTTTATTAGAAAGATCATCATTTTAATATCATGTTTAACCATGGATCTTTCAAGACCCATGCTTAATATCTTTAGATCTTTCATAAACAAGCTTTGTGTTAAACTTTTAACAAACTTTTCATAGTTATTAGTTTCAAAAATTAGTTTAACACACACTTTATTACTTTAAGATTACAAGTTTATGTGTAAAAATTCCTATTTCAAGTTCACATTATGCTTCACATGTTCATCTTCAAGTTTAACCATGGATCCTTCAAGATCCATGCTTAAACTTGGTAGATCCAATCTTTTGCATACTTGATCTAATCATACACACAAAATATAACACCAACAACATCATTCCATACACTAAAAATTCATGTAATCACTTATTTTCTTCATGAATATGTTAGTTCTTATCATTTTTAACATTAGAAGTTAAGTTGTTTAGATGGTGAAACTTGTACATAACATAATCATGACTTAAATTAGTGATCAAGAAGCTTACTACTAGCTCTAATGGCTAGGGAAGTGGCACAAAAATGGAGATGATGATCAAGGAAGAAGGTGAGTGGTTAAAAGCTCCACAAGGTGGTCCTTCAAGTTCTAGCACCATACACCTTCCTAAATGGCCTCCATACACCTTCTAGCAAGCTTGGATTGTGAGGAAATGAAGTGAAAATGGATGTGTATGTGGGTGTGTGTTGAACCGTGAGCAAGGAGGGCAAGGGAGGAAGAAGATGGTGAATGTGAGGAAGTGTGATTTGTTTAGGCATTTATAAAGATCTTCCATGTCTTCTTATGGTATATTACTAGAATATTCCCCAACATAAAATCCAATAAAATCTAATGAAATCAAATAAAATCCATGTGTGGGACCCATTGGGGCCGGATTTGGTGAAAGGGGGGGCGGGGTAAAGTGTAATATTTTGGAAATTGAAGGTTTAAAGTGTAAACGGTAAGGTTTAAGTATGTTTAAGTGTGTTTAGGGGTTTTTATGATTTTTAAGGTGTTCTATCATCAATACTAGTTTAATATCATAAAAACATTACTTCTAGTCAAATTTTGATGTCCCAGTTATTGTCCGGTTGTTCGGTTCGTTACGGTTCGTTGAAGTGCTGAATTACGCAGTTTCACTAGGTATAAAGCACTTTTTGTGGCAGTTTCAATTCCCGACACTTTGTAAGTTATTTTGGACAATAAAACAATAATTCTACATGATATTAATGTGTTTAAAAGCTGATTATAGCTGAATTGTTCTGAATTGTTGCTGAATTATGCTGATTTCAGCATTTTAGATAAGTTTCGGGTGCCTTTTTAGTGCATAGGTTAGCTTCCAGAAAGTTTATATGTTAACCCTTGTATCCACACTTGGGTTTTAATGTATTTTTTATGTTGGACCTATTCCTAGGCCCTAATTCTATTATCTGACTGCTTTCTGCAGATTTGCTGACACAGCGTGTCTTACCGGTGAGTTTACTAGTCTTTCTGACGCAACGCTAAAGTAATGCATAAAGCAATATTTGAAGTAAAAAACGTGCATGAATTCACATGTAAAGCATGAAATTAGACGATGTTGACATTTAACCACGTAATTGTAGATATTTAATAATAATTAGACTGTACAGAAATTACCGGTTTTGTGCCAGTTGTCACAGTCTCCCCCCGTTAAAAGAATTTCTTCCCGAAATTCAGGCTGAGTTATCTCCCGCATGAGCTTTCTCGAACAAATGGGGGTACTCGGCTTTGAACCGGTCTTCACATTCCCACGTGTACTCGGGTCCGTGCTTAGAGTTCCATCGTACTTTGACAAACTTAATGCGACTCCTCCTTGTTTTATGGATCTTCCAATCTGTTACCTCAACAGGCTGTTCTGTAAATCGGAGTGTGTCGTCGATATGCATCTCATCTGTAGGGATGATAACTATTTCTTGGGTTGGACTCTTTTTGGGGTTGGACACATGGAATGTATCATGAACACCATTAAGTTCTTCCAGTAACTCTAATTTGTACGCCACAGTACCAATCTTTTCCAAGATCTTGAATGGTAATTTTATGCTCGTCTTGATTCTGAATGTTTGACGATGCAAAATTTGATGGATACATTGGACCATTCATCATGGATTCGACTTTCCACGTTTCTCGGACCTTGCTACGCCCTTCCAGGGTGAGACTTTCAACAAAATTTTGTCTCCCACCTCGAATTCTAAGGGTTTTCGTCTTCGATCAGCGTAGCTATTTTGTCTATCACGAGCTGCCTTAATGCGCTCTCGGATCTGCACGATCTTGTCGGTTGTCTCTTGAACAAGTTCAGGACCAATCAATTGTTTGTCTCCAGCGTCTGCCCAACAAAACGACGAGCGACACTTGCGGCCATATAGAGCTTCGATTGATGCGGCTTTTATGCTCGTATGGTAGCTGTTATTATAGGAAAACTCAACTAAAGGTAGATGAGTATCCCAGCTGCCGCCTGGATCCATAACACATGCGTGAAGCATATCTTCTAGTGTTTGTATGGTCCGTTCGCTCTGGCCATCTGTTTACGGATGGAGGGTCGTGCTTAGATCTAGCTGAGACCCAAAGGCCTCCTGAAAGGATTGCCAGATCCTACATACGAAACGTCCATCTCTGTCTGAAATAATTGAAATAGGCACTCCACGACATGCCACAATTTCTTTAAGACACAGCTCAACAAGCTTTCCAGTGCTATCCTTCTCTCGGATCGGTAGGAAATGCGCAGACTTCGTCAATCCGTCAACTATCACCCATATCATATCATGCCCTCTAGGGGTCCTGGGTAACTTGGTTATGAAGTTCATTGAGATTTGCTCCCACTCCCACATGGGTATCTCGGGTTGTCGCAGTAGACCAGATGGTTTCTGATATTCGGCCTTAACCTTAGCATAGGTCAGGCACTTTCCAATGTAGACAGCAACGTCGCTTTTAAGCTTCGGCCACCAATAGTATTTTTTCAAGTCTTGATACATCTTATCCGATCCTGGGTGGATCGAGTATCTCGACTTGTGAGCTTCATCAAAGATGACTTCTCAAATACCGCCATAGAGCAGAACCCAAATACGCCCCATAAAGTATAAGGTTCCTTCTTCATTTGGCACCAATTTCTTCTCCATACCTCGGAGATATTCAGCTCTACGATTCTCCTTCTTAAGGGCTTCTTGTTGTGCGTCATGAATGCGTGCAGTAAGATTTGTTCGAATAGTCATTTCCAATGCTCGAACCCTTAGGGTCTTAACCCTTTCCTTTCGTCTGAACGTGTCTGCTACTACGTTTGCCTTTCCGGGGTGGTACTTAATCTCACAATCATAATCGTTTAGCAACTCAACCCATCGTCGCTGTCGCGTACTTAATTCCTTCTGATCAAATATGTGCTGTAGACTCTTGTGATCTGTGAAGATTGTACATCGAGTACCGTATAAATAATGTCGCCATATCTTCAAGGCAAACACCACCGCACCTAGTTCCAGGTCTTGTGTGGTATAGTTCCTTTCATGCACTTCCAACTGTCTTGAAGCGTAAGCGATGACCATCTGGCGTTGCATGAGCACGCAACCTAATCCTTGACGGGAAGGGTCACAATATACCACGAAGTCTTCAGTGCCTTTGGGTAAAGATAGTATCGGTGCATCGCATAGCTTGCTCTTGAGAAGTTAGAAAGCTTCTTCCTTCTTATCACCCCAGTCGTACTTCTTGTCCTTCTGTGTAAGAGAAGTCAACGGTTGAGCTATCTTGGAGAAGTTCTCGCTAAATCTGCGGTAATAGCCTGCTAATCCCACGAATTTTCGAACTTCGGTTGGTGTCTTGGGGGCTTCCCAACTCTTTATCGCTTCCATCTTGGTTGGGTCTACATGAATACCCTTCTCGTTCACAACATGACCAAGGAACTGTACTTCGCGAATCCAGAATTCGCACTTTGAGAACTTTGCATAAAGCTTCTCTTTCTTCAGCAGTTCCAGAATGGTCCTGAGGTGTTGCTCATGCTCCTCTTTCGTTTGCGAATAAATCAGGATATCATCGATAAATACAATCACAAATATATCGAGATACGGTTTGCAAACACGATTCATCAGATCCATACATACTGCTGGCGCGTTCATCAATCCAAATGGCATCACCAGGAACTCGTAATGCCCATAATGCGTCCTGAATGCAGTCTTTGGTATGCTCTCTTCTTGGATCCTTATCTGATGATATCCAGACCGAAGGTCGATCTTGGAGTAATAGCTCGATCCTTGCAATTGATCGAATAAGTCGTCAATCCTCGGTAGTGGATACCGATTCTTGACAGTGAGCTTATTCAATTCTCTACAATCGATACACATCCGCAGTGTTCCATCCTTCTTCTTTACGAACAAAACTGGAGCTCCCCAAGGCGAGAAGCTCGGCCTTATAAATCCTTTATCCAACAACTCTTGGAGTTGTGTAGATAATTCTTGCATCTCGGATGGCGCAAGTCGATAGGGAGCCTTGGCTACAGGGGCGGCGCCTGGAACCAAGTCAATATGGAATTAGACTTGTCTTTGCGGAGGTAGTCCTGGCAGATCTTCAGGAAAAACATCAGGAAATTCCTTCACCACAGGAATGTCTTCGAGTTTCAGCTCCTCAACCCTCTTATCTACTACGTGCGCCAGGAATGCCACACATCCTTTTTGCCTGAACTTCTGTGCCTTCATACAGTTGATGATTCGCAAGGGCGTGTCTCATTTCTCTCCAGGCACGATGAGTGTTTCATTATTCGTAAGAGGGATGCGAATGATTTTCTTGTGACAAACAACTTCAGCCTTATCCTTGGATATCCAATCCATGTCAACTACCACATCAAAATACCTAGACCAACTGGTAGAAGGGTGATAGAGAATTTCCGTTTCCCCAAGTCCAAGTATACAACCCTTAATAACTTTATCCATTTCGACTGATTTCCCATTTGCTAACTCTATAGCATGTGGGGAGTCTAGCTTACTTGTTCCTAAGCCAAGTATATCCTAAGTTCCATAGACTTAATACCGAAGTCGGCGCCAGTACCAAATAGAACGGATGCAATGTGTCGGTTTATAAGGAATGTACTCGTAACTACGTTCGGCTCCTAGCGTGCCTAGAGTATTCCCTTCATGAAAATGCTCCCAAAATCTTGAACTTTCCTTCGGGCAGTCCTTCCGATGGTGTCCTTTGTCGCCATATCCGTAGCAACTCTTGGCCTTTGCCATTGCTATTACTGTCCTAAATTCCATTCACATGTCTCATACCAGACCAGCATGCCTCCTTGCTATGCCCGGTCTTGCCCCAATTTCAAACCTACGAGTCCTGCACGGACCTGTGTGATAATAACCACATCTATCACACTTTGGTAGTTCTCCTTGGTAGTTTTTATCACCTATCTTAGTGGGGCAACGAATTCCTTGACTTTCCTAGTCGCAGCGGTTTCCTTATGTTTGTTGTTTGCTTCGTATTGGACGATTGCTTCAGAAATTTGTTGGTTCCACAGAGTTTTAGGCTCAGCTCCTGTTGCAGGTAAAGGTTCTGATTAGACTCGGCCAGCGTTTCCTTCGATGTGGTCCCATGTGCTTCTCATGTGTAAAACACATCGACGAGACTAAACATTTATTTTGGAATAAATGCTGTTGTCTTTGTGTGAAAGAAAAGCTTATTCGTCATGCACCACAAGTATAAAAGTAGGGTAATTCCTAATGATGCTTATGCAAATCTTCCCACCATAACCATCTCATCATTGTAGCGAGGTAAAATGAGTTGCAACAAAATCTTGCTAAGGGTATATCGAATTTTTCGTACACCATATCCTCTTGTTACAGTTAGTCTTGCGTAGAAAATCTCCTCGGAGTCACCTTACTCCGATTGATGCAAGTCATCCAGGGCTATAAAAATACGGTGAGGTCTTCCCTTCACCTTGCTCCTTGTTTATTCCTCAAGTCTCCGACTCTTCCATTGTTTTTAGTTTTACATAAACGGGTATGCTTTACAGGAGATGGGGGGTTGTGCATTTCTACCACGTATAGAGGTAAGCGATAGTGAAAACACATAGATAAGGTCGTGAGGGTACATGACTTCTTCCTTGGGACCGAATTGTGCCTTGTAGCAACCATAAAGTGGTTTCCAGGGTGTGAATGCACTACCCAAACGATGGGGTGCACCACAGGATAATGAGGGTGGAAGTACTGATGGGTGCGTCGGTGTTGTAATATGGGTAGAAGTGTCAGACACGAAGTAGGCAAAGACATGTTTCCTACTTGTAAGGTGCTATAGCAATTATCTAGGTATTGCCCTACTAGATGAAGGTATGAACACTTAGAAAGTTTTGGATGGGTGGTGATCATTAGCTTGGCCTGCAGAGTCCACCAGGATTTCCATGCACTACAAGTCGTTATTACGTGGGCCCCCGTAATAATAAGTTGTCTTGCACGGTCACCCCAACTTTCCCTCGTTCAAGTAGATGATCAACCAAAGAGGGGACACTTCTGTCCTTATACCTCCGACATGGAAAGGACCATTATGGTGGTTCATGCGCCATCATTCGTTATCGCTACGTGCGTATAGGCACAATGCTTAGACGTAATAGGAATAAGGGGAATTCCTGGAAGTTGGAGGGGCACCTTCAAGATGAGTACTTCATCTTCCTTGATTGGACGAGAGTGTCGTCAATCTCGCTTCGTAAAAGCCGCCGAGGTCTTGTCTCACTGATAAGGTCGCTGTTCAAGGTTGCCTCCTCCGCCTCGCCGTCACTGCCGTAGTCAGGCACCTCCGCATTCAAGGGGAAGAACAGCCATTTTCTACAGAATCCAGCTCGGGGCCTCGCTTGGTAATTAGCCATAAGCTCCGCAGTGTACGCGAGGTCGATAATCCCATTGTGAAAGTCAAGAACAATAATAGGATTCGAAGTCGAAGGTATCTCGTTCCCGTCAATAATCATTCCGTATACATATATGCATATATATTAATATATAATAACGTTACTTAGTATACACAAGCAAATAAATGCTACATGTCACATATAACTCTCATTTGTTCTTTCCTTTGAAAATGTTGGATTCATGGATCTTGGCGCTTTTTTGTAAATGCAATGAGAAACCTTTTGTAAAAATGTTTTCGTGAGAGAGTCCTAATGATTGTTGTGACACCTGTGTCACTTCAACCATCCAACAAATACCAAACCAATGAAATATTGTATTTCATACTTGGGATTTGTACAAAAATGTGTATCGTTTGCACATATCAGTTCTTGTTCGATTTCGGGCTTTAAATCACTTTCTGGAAGGTTATACACAAAACTGGTGCATAACCAAATCAGTTTAACGCTACGTACACTCCGGAACTGTGACGTGAGACAAACATACCATAAATATCCTTTACATAACTTAGTAATAAGTTTCGAAGGATTCGGTATGGCAAAAACATGTTTATTTGAACTAAAGAGCTTTTTACGACAAAACTGTGAAACGAACGTTGGTGACCGCCCGGGTAAAATTTAAATCCCAAAAATATTTTGTTATGATTAAAATTTTATTTTAATCAGGTCCATGTTGAAAAATAAATTAAAACGCCTAAAAAACGTTATTTTTCAAGTTTAAGCGCGTACCGCTTGTTTCTGCGCGACACAGTGCTTCTACTACAAAACGCAGACAACGCAGCCAGTCTTGGCAACTGAAATTTATTTCAGTAATATTTTGGCGAGTTTATTTTTATAGAATAATAAAAATAATTTAGAACGCCATAAACCCGGATTTAAACGCTAGATAAAATACCCGGTATCCAGTTAAACACCTGTTTTAGCCTACATATAGCATATTTATTTAAAAAGTTACACTTTAACTTCCCCCCATATATAAAATTAGGTCACCAAGGGACCCCACATCCCACGTCTTGAACTTCACAAACATTCCACTAACTTATTCCTTGGAAACATGTGATCATGCTTGCACACCTTCTTATATTCACACTTACACCTAGCACCCCCTAACTATCACCTATTTACCAAATAATTTTCATTTAACCCCCCCCCCATCTCAAAACTTACAGCACCCATATACACATTCCAAAGATTCCTTCCAAACTTTCTTATTTCCCCATGCCATTCCCTTGGAGTTAGTAAGAATATTGTTATGATTGGTACTTGTGAGAATATAATCTAGAACTTGGTGAATTGAAAGTATGCATATGGAGATGTGTTGTCATATGCCTACATTAGAGTTGCCACTTCTCTTTTCTTTGTTTCCACTTATCACTCATCCATGACACTTGTTAGTGCATGTATCTCTAACATATCTTTCCATATCCTCCTTTATATCCTACCAAGATCACAATACTTATTACCACACTCAAGCTCACTCACTCTCTCTCTCATTTCGGTTCCCCCATAACCGAACCCACCACCACCACACAACATTATCATCTTCTTCAATCTCAAGTCCATTCAAAGCTTTGAAGTTCATCCATGGAAGTTGCAAGTTGAAGGGCTTTCAAAGGAGCTTCATTCTAGTCTTCTTCATCATCTTTTCTTCATCTTTGCACTAGAGAATCATCCCTAGCTATAAGCTAGTAGTAAGTCTTATTACACCTTGCTTCATTTTGTTCTTAGTCAAGATATATAGTATGATGAAATTTACAAGAACACTAAAGAGTTTTAAACAAGAAATATGAACAAGAAACATGCTGATTTACATTTTCAGCCGACTTCAACAGGCTGTAACTGGACCATTATTAATCGAAAAACTGATTTTCTGAAGCCTAAATTATGTATTTTTGAACAACCGATCTAATGGCAATGGAATCATAATTTTTGGACTTCGTTTACTATTTTTAAAGGGTCATTTTGTAACAGCAGCTCAAGCTGCATTTTTGCTGCTGAAAATAGGTGATATGTTTTTGGTCATAACTGGAAATATATGATCAATCAGCTCATGAAATTTGTACAGTAGATGGTAACTGATG
This sequence comes from Helianthus tuberosus, assembly GCA_030545235.1. Lineage (NCBI taxonomy): Eukaryota > Viridiplantae > Streptophyta > Magnoliopsida > Asterales > Asteraceae > Helianthus > Helianthus tuberosus. The sequence continues at coordinate 57,060,113 of CM060429.1, read as the reverse complement.
TATTTGTAATTATCCCACTGGAATTTCATCAATCGGACTTACGATTAATTTTTAGTGAATTATTCCGTAGACTGCGATCAGAAAGTAACAAATCTGATTGCAGACGGGTAAATAAATTTCTATAAAATATTGGTGATGAACTAGACCCCGATATTTTTACATAATAAAATTTGGGTTGAGTGAAACATTCTTTAAGAATTTGGGAATTTTTGGAGAAGGTTAACTATTTTATAAAAATCCTCGAAAACAGTCCAGTTTTGATTAATAAAGCTGAAACAACATAAGTAATGCTTTGCATGTCTAAATGTCGGGTTGCTTAATTGAGAACGATCTACGGGATATATGTAAAAGAAAATGATATGCTATTAAGCATGGAAACCTCCATTTACAAAGGAGACCATGGCGAAATTTTCTGAAAATCCAACACTTAGTAAATGTTTTCTAGACAAGAGTTTATTAGAACATGGAAAGAACAAATATCCCAACATGACATATGATTAAGTTAAAACATTAGTTATTTTGACAAATAATTATCACACGGAACAATATAAGAAACGTGACCCAAAATACAAAACTCTAAGCCAAGGCACGGCCCGCTCGTCTAATAGACATTAGTACGTTGTAGGTTGTCGTGTAGCGGACAGAGTTTGAGATTCAATTCAAGATGCACTATTGTGAGTACATAGTCCCCTCTTTTACTGTTTTCAATGTTTGGGGTGAAGCATGTGTACCTATTTGTTATGTTTATGATTTCAAAGTATAATTGATTATACGTAGTAGTACTTATCTTTTGACAAACTGAATGATTATTTATGGTTTAAACACTGATTTTCAAAGATTATGAAATAAATGTTTGGATTAGTACTTATTTTGTTCACCGGACCAGTTGGTAGTATGATATAGCGCTATAGGACTAGACACCCTATTCCTGTTGTCATGGAATGTCTGAAACCAATTTGTTTCTCCATCCAAATAGGGATTGCCTTTGTGGTATTCCTATAGTCTCAAAGGTGTAGTTTGATGCACTAGGTCTGAATGAATTCTTAAATCACACTTTTATTGTATATTTTGATATACTCCCAAAAGTATAGTTTGATATACTCTCATGTGTGGTATTGTACAAAACCAACGTATATATTTTGTTAACAAACCAAAACATATTTTGATATGTTATTTATCCAATTCAAAGCATATTTTGATATGTTATTTAGAAAACCCAAAGCATATTTCGATATGTTATTTATGAAACCAAAACATAGTTTAATATGTTATTTATAAATCCAAAGTATACTTTTGATATACGATTGAAAACTATTATTTTGACAACTAAAATAAATTTAATATACTATCTGTATGACTAATTTGGAACTAAAATATATTTTAATATATTACTTATTTGACTTTCTTAAAACCAAAGTATATTCTTATATATACTATAAACCTTTTTATCAAAATATTGTTGTTCAAACAATATACTTTATACAAACTCATTTCACTGACTTATTTAATTTCCTATGCGTTATTATTTTATACCATCTGATTTCTTATAAATGATTTATAAATGAAAACCTTTTTCAAGGATCATGACTACTCTTATTAAAACATTTTCTTTAAACTCATAAGTCATGAATCCTAATTACAATTAAAACCTATGTATCTCACAGGCATTTTTATGCTGACGTACCTATTTTTACACATGTTTCAGGTGCTGCTTTGTGATGACTGATGATATATGTTACACTTAGGATGGACTCGTGCCTTAGTGACTTTAAAACTCGAAAGATAATAGTTGTACTTATTTTATTGTATTAAAACAATGAGTTCGTTTATTAAATAAAACGGAATTATTTATTCCATGGTTGTGAAACAATAATTCTGTTACAACACTCCCCGACGTTTCCGCCACGTTTTGTTGTTTTACGTGGTCGGGGTGTGACAGAAGAGTTGGTATCAGAGCCAATGGTTATAGGGAATTAGGTTATTAGTAATACTTTGACCTAGACTATAACATTTCTAGGACCCCAACACAAGTTATCTTGTGTTTAGATCTTAAAACAATACTATCACCTATCCTTAGGTGATTACCAAAACAAGTACACAAATCTCAATTCCATTTGAAAATCAATCATCTATCCTTAGATGATTTATTTTTAGGCTTTACGCCTTTAAAGTTTTCAAAATCTCGTCAAAGTTTTGGGTTCTAAATAGTGTGAACACGTGCAAACTGGAAGAGTGAATGCATGTACCCTGGGTTTTCTGTCTAAGGCTAGAGTGTTCGTACAAATCCACATAATCGGACCAGTCACTCTTACCTGGGAACTCTTGGGGTGAGTGTTCACTTATAGGCGAACATGTCTTCACGAAGCATTATTTTTGACCCATTTACTTTGATTAGTCACTATGTGTCGTTTGTTTTGTGATACGGACGAATGACCACCATCTTTGCTTTTGTCGATTCTTGTTTCATCTCATTCTTTTCATCTAACTTTCTCACTCGTTTCCTCTCATGTTTCCTCTTTTTAGAATGCCTCCTCGACGCGAAAATCCGATACCAAATGCTGAACTGGCAGAAATCATCGCGCAGCAAATGGCTGCTGCGTTCCCAAATCTTCTTGCTCAATGGAACCAAGCCAACAACAACAACAATGCTCCTTGTAACTTCAAGAGTTTCAACTCGGCTAAACCACTCAAGTTTAGTGGTTCTGAGGGAGCAACTGGGCTTCTTCAATGGTTCGAGAGCATTGAGAATACTTTCCGTCATGTTCAGTGTCCTGATAATCGCAAGGTCGAGTTTGCATCAAGCGTGTTTCAGAAGAGGGCGCTTACATGGTGGAACGGGGTTATGAGAGACCGTGGTGCAGAAGTTGCTCTAGCACAAACATGGGCTGAGCTTAGGACTCTTATGATGAGGGAGTTTTGTCCTCGTCATTAACTGCGAGCTTTGGAAAGGGAGTTTGATAACTTGAAACAGGATAGTGGCGAACACCGGGCGTATACTGATAGGTATGAGGAGCTGAGCTTGTTATGCCCAACTATGGTTACTCCTGTGGATAAGGCGATGGAGAAATATATTGATGGTCTTCCTGACCTACTTCAGGATATTGTTACTGGCAGTAACCCTACTACTGTCAGGCAAGCTATTGAATTGTCTGCCACCCTAACTGAATCCCACATCAGGAATGTGACAACCCTCATAATTCCATGTATTCCGTATAATTTATTAATGATAATTAATGTGCTTGACGACTGTGTGGAATTACTTAATTGCTTTCTGATATCTGTGTTATACTAACATGTGCATGTTAACATACTAGTAGTATACAGAAAAGTTACTAAAAAGTCCTGTGTGCTTTCCTGAGTATTGAAAAGTAAAAAACGTTACAAAAATATATATGTAGGACACGTTACGGATTAATTAAGCACTTTAACGGAACAGTGTCAAACCGAACAACCGGACTTTACCCGGAACATAAAAATATTGCCAGACACGTTGTTGTTACTTATCTGAGCTAGTTAGGGTCCCCGAACACCCTAACACCCTTTATATTAGTTAACACTCTTAATATACGAACTAAAACCTTTAGATTGCAACTAAGTCTTAACTATATCATCACCACCCAACCACATGCCCCCCCCCCTCTCTTCAACGGTTGCAAGGGGTAGGACACCCCCTTGCTTTCTTTTGAATATTTTAATTGCAAATTGTTGGACAATGGGGAGCACTTTATATGTTGGGCAATAGTAAACTTGGTCTATAAATATATTCAAGAGATAACCAATCTCTTTCATCAACACTCACCACCAACAAAAGCTTTCCTTCCTCCTCCATCACCTACGGCAGCCAACAACCATCACCATATCCCCACCTTCAAATCATTTCTCATACATTCCACAAGCATCCATAGGTGTTAGAAGGTATACAATGAAGCTCGGTGTGTTCGGAAGTGGAAGGACCTTCTCTATTCGCTTTTAACCATCACTTTTCTACACTCAAACTCCCCTAGCCTTGAGCTAGTGGTAAGAACTTAGATCCGTTCATTCTTTATGTTATTTAAGTGGTTAATAGATGTTTGATGATGAAAATCCATGAACACTAAAGAACCATGAACAAAGACTTGCATATAAACTAACTTGTAATGAAATATTGATGAAACATGATGAAGTGATGATAAACTGAAGTTGTCTTGATTATGTTACTGATTTACTTGCTGATCTACTTGTAATATTGATGTTTGACGTTGTTGTGATCACTAAACATGCTGACGGAATCAATCGAACGCGCTTTAGAGTGTTAAAGACTGAAAACAGTAGGCTGTTTAATGATTACAGCCAACTTCAGTTGGCTGTAACAGGACCATAACTTAACGAAAAATGTATTTTCTGAAGTCTAGACTTATGTACTATGAAATACGGTTCTAATGGCATCAGAATCATAATTTTTGGACTTTGTTTACTATTTTTAAAGTGTCGTTTCGTAACAGCAGCTAGAGCTGCATTTTTTCTGCTGAAAATATGCGTTTTGTTTTCTGTCATAACTTGAGTTCTGTGTAGAGTTAGATCATGAAACTCGTACTGTAGATGACCACCGATGTATTTGTAATTCTCTCAGTGGAATTTCATAAATCGGACTCTCGATGAATTTTAAATAAATTATTCCGTGAACTGTGGTCAGAAAAAGATAAATATGAGTTCAGTCCGGAAAAGGGATTTTTATAAAATATTAGCAATGAACTGGACCCCGATATTTTTACACAATAAAATTTGGAACGTTTAAAACATTCTGTAAAAATTTTGGAATTTTTGGAATAAGTTAACTATTTTATTAAAATGTCCGAAAATAGCCCGGTTTTGAATATTTAAGCTGAAACGACATAATTTGTAATTTGCGTGTCTAAATGTCGAGTATGCTATCTGTGAATGATATAACATGTTATATGTGTTATGTGCATTATTGTATGTTTGTTTATGAGTGGGGAATGGATGGGAAGTATATATGGGCATAAACAGTTAAAGTAATGCATGTTATGTGATAGATACGTGTAGGAACTTTGTGCTCTATTTAAAAATCACTAAATGACTAACTGGTAATCATATTAGGACGTGATTGACCGACCTTGACTGTTAGCTATATTTGAGAATCTAACCGAGCAAACCGAGGTGAGTTCACACTTTCTACAAGGCATGGGATTCCCGGTGGTTTGGGAATGGGTTAAAGAATTTAAAACTAAATCTACATATCCCCTTGAGAAGATATGTACGGCCATCCTCCATAGATAGGATGCCATTATTAATCCTACGAATTCTCCTGGTGCAGAATACGTACGTTCGTCCTCCTGGTGTAGGACAACAACCTTAAAAACTAGCTAGACAAAACTCTATCAATAAGTCCCTCTTCATTATATCGACTTAATCGCCGAGGCCAATGGCGAGCGGGTCATTAGTTAATAGCGCTATTAGGTTTAACAAACCTCACACCATGCAGGTCGGACGGGCGTGTACTAATGGACTATGGCAGACTATCAGTGATGATAGACGCTGATATAGGGCACAACTTATTTGCGTAGTAGTCGATATCATACCGTCTAGTAGTTCACACGGGGAAAGCCCCCACTGATTATGGTTATGGTTTGGGAAATGAAAAAGGAACTAGTTAAACATACTTTCAACTACGGGGTAACCCCCACGGCAATTAAGCCAACGAAAGTCAAACCACGTTTTTCAGAAACAACTTAAAACTAAACAACCAAACGTGAACTCACTCAACTTTGTTGTTGACTCGTTGTTACATGCCTTACAGGTCGCTAAACGCTTGGAGCTTGCACGAGGAAGGAGTCGTTGTGATGTACGGACTGTTATGTTCCGTGCTTATTATTTAAATCCTTATGAACTTATTAAACTTGCGTTTTGAACTTTAACTTATAAACTATGGACTTATGCTTTTGGATTTACTTTTATGCTTCCGCTGTTTAAACTAAACATGGATTAACTTGCTTTGGTCACCAATCGTATTGTGGTTGGTCTTATTTACTTAATTACGATGTTCAATATGATTGGTGGCTCGATCCTGGTCATGTCACGCCTCCAAGCGGTGATACTCCGCCGGGTGGATTTTGGGGGTGTGACAGATTGGTATCAGAGCCATTGGTTATAGTGAACTTGGTTTTAAAAAGGGGAAAAGCTTTTTGATAAAACCAGACTATAACCTGTACAGTGCTCAACGATCCACAATGACGCTTCGCTCCACGTGCAAGACTAGACACCATAAGTGGTATGATTTACGTTATATTGACGGTTAGATAGTTCTCACTGTGCATTAGATAATGTGATAATTGCTATTTGAACCTTGTGTGCTTACTCTCTATTGTTGTCCCACACTTATGCACTTTCGCGACACTTTTCTCACTTACGTTGCTTCATTATGAAGATCATGAGCGGACGCGGAGGACGTATCAACCTCACTCAAGCCCAGTTGACGGCCTTGATCAACGAACGAGTTGCTGAGGCACTCGCAGCAAATCCAGCAGGAGGTATAACCTGCCATATCAACCCATCTTAGGACGTTTAGATCCTACCTTCGCAAACCAACCCTCGTGCTTAACCTTGTCTTTTATTCTCGCGCAACAGGTCAACATGCTCAACCTCCTGTGTGCACGTTCAAAACCTTCATGGACTGCCGACCTACTACTTTCAGTGGCACTGAAGGAGCTGTAGGCCTCCTCCACTGGTTTGAGAAGCTCGAGTCTATCTTTGAGATGTGTGAATGCCCCGAGGCTCGTAGAGTGAAGTATGCTACTGGTACTCTTGAAGGAATAGCGCTCACGTGGTGGAACGCTCAGGTTCAGATGCTGGGGTTGGTTGCTGCTAATGCCACCCCATGGAACGATTTCAAGGAAATGATCAAGGAAGATTATTGTAGCCGTGATGACATCCACAAACTAGAGGTGGAGTTTTTCAACCTGAAAATGATGGGGTCTGAGATTGAGGCATATATGAAAAGGTCAAATGAGCTGGCCATCTTGTGCCCTACCATGGTGGACCCTCCCATCAAACGAATTGAGCTGTATCTCAAGGGCCTTGTACCAGAGATTCAAAGTCACGTGACTTCAGCCAACCTGGGTACCATACAGCAAATCATCAAGTTGGCCCATCGACTCACTAACCAAGCGGTGGAGCAAAACAGGCTGCCCAAACGAATCAGTGCCACAGCTACTTCTGATGCACCTACCGACAACAAGCGAAAATGGGATGGGAACTCCAGTAAGGGTTCTGCTTCAGTTCAGTATCAGCAGCGAAAGACTGATGACTACCAGAGTCCTGGTCAGCAATCTTCCGGTAATCAAGGACAGGGTGGATACCGAGGAAACTACCCCAAGTGCAACCGGTGCAACAAGCATCACAGCGGGCAGTGCAACAAAGGTCGATGTCAGAGATGTCACAAGCTGGGCCATGAAGCTAGGGATTGCAGGAGCCAGCGTCCTGCAAATCAGAATCGCCAACAACAACAACAAGCTCCACAGAATCACCAGCAGCAGCAATAGCAGGGCAATAAAGGATGCTTTCAGTGTGGCGCTAAAGGCCACTTTAAGAGGAACTGCCCCCAACTGAACCAGAATCAGAACAACAACAATCAAGGAAACGGGAACAACAATGGAGGCAACAACGGGGGTAACAACAATGGTAATGGGGCAAGGGGTCGTGTTTTCGTTCTAGGTCAGGGTGATGCAAGGAACGATCCCAACGTTGTGATGGGTAAGTTTCTTCTGGACGACTTCTTTGTTAAGTTTTTATTTGATTCGGGTGCCGATACTAGTTATGTGTCCTTAAAACTTAGCCAAATGCTTAAGCGCACTCCAACACTCCTGAACACCGAACATGTTATTGAACTAGCAAACGGTAAAAGTCTTGAAGCCACACACGTAGTTAAAGGTTGTAACCTCGTCTTAGCTGGTCAGACCTTCTCTATCGATCTTATTCCTATCACACTTGGTAGTTTCGACGTCGTTATTGGGATGGATTGGCTATCTCACCATCAAGCGGAGATTGTTTGCAAGGAGAAAATCGTCCGCATTCCTCGTTCTGGTGAGGAACCCCTCGTGATTCATGGCGACAAGAGTGGTGCTGTCGAAGGCATCATCTATTTCCTTAAGGCCCAGAAGTGTTTGCGAAAGGGCCACACTGCCATTTTAGCACTCGTTACTGACACATCAACGGAAGAGAAGAGAATTGAAGACATCCCTATTGTACGTGACTTTCCCGAGGTATTTCCTGAGGAATTACCTGGTCTTCCGCCTCATCGTCAAGTTGAATTTCAAATCGAGCTAGCTCCTGGAGCAGTGCCCATAGCTCGAGCACCTTATCGTCTAGCTCCATCAGAACTTGAAGAACTGTCCACACAACTACAAGAACTCTTGGAAAAGGGTTTCATACGTCCTAGCTCTTCACCCTGGGGAGCTCCAGTCTTGTTTGTGAAAAAGAAAGATGGTACTTTCAGAATGTGTATTGACTACCGCGAACTCAACAAGGTGACTGTGAAGAATCGCTATCCTCTTCCACGTATTGACGACTTGTTCGACCAGTTGCAAGGGTCGAGCTATTACTCCAAGATTGATTTGAGATCGGGATACCATCAGCTGAGAGTCCGAGATGAGGACGTCTCCAAAACAGCATTCAGAACTCGTTACGGCCATTACGAGTTTCTGGTTATGCCATTCGGGCTGACGAGTGCACCAGCGGTCTTCATGGATCTCATGAACCGAGTATGCGAACCTTACCTGGATAAGTTCGTTATTGTGTTCATCGATGACATCCTGATCTATTCTAAGAGTCAGGAGGAACACGAGCAGCATCTACGACTTATGCTGGAACTTCTTCGAAAAGAGCAGTTGTATGCCAAGTTTTCGAAATGTGACTTCTGGCTTCACGAAGTCCACTTTCTAGGCCATGAGGTAAACAAGGATGGAATTCATGTGGACCCATCTAAGGTTGAATCGATCAAGAACTGGCCTGCACCCCGCACACCAACAGAAATCCACCAATTCTTGGGTTTGGCAGGATATTACAGAAGGTTTATCAAGGATTTCTCAAAGATTGCGCAACCTCTCACTTCACTGACTCAGAAGGGTGTCACCTATCGTTGGGGTGATGCACAGTAGTCCGCATTTCAGCACTTGAAGGATAGACTTTGTAGCGCGCCTATCATCTCATTGCCTGAAGGCACAGATGATTTTGTGGTTTACTGCGACGCTTCCATCCAAGGACTTGGTTGCGTATTGATGCAACGTGACAAGGTCATTGCCTACGCATCGCGCCAACTTAAAGTTCATGAAAGGAACTACACTACGCATGACTTGGAGCTGGGAGCAGTTGTTTTCGCACTTAAGATATGGAGACATTACCTGTACGGTACCAAGTGCACCATTTACACCGATCACAGGAGTCTCGAGCATATCTTCAAGCAAAAGGAGTTAAACATGCATCAACGCCGATGGGTTGAGCTCTTGAACGATTAGGAATGTGCTATCAAATATCATCCGGGCAAGGCCAATGGTGTGGCCGACGCCCTCGGTCGAAAGGATACTATACCTAAGCGTGTACTTGCGTTACAGCTTACCATCCACTCTAGCCTTCCCGCTCAAATTCGCGATGCTCAGGTTGAAGCGTTGAAAGCAGAAAACATCAGGGCTGAGTCCCTATGAGGATCGAAGCAACGGCTGGAACAAAAGGAAGACGGCGCCTACTATGTTAACGGACGCATCTGGATTCCACTTTATGGAGACCTACGCGAGCTTGGGATGGATGAAGCACACAAGTCTCGTTATTCGGTACATCCTGGTTCGGATAAAATATACCACGACCTCAAGACTACGTAGTGGTGGCCTGGCATGAAAGCCCACATAGCAACCTACGTCAGTAAGTGCTTGACTTGTGCGAGAGTCAAGACTGAATATCAGAAACCATCAGGCCTACTTCAACAACCGGAGATCCCAAAATGGAAATGGGAGAAAATTTCCATGGATTTCGTTACTGGTCTGCCTAGATCTCAACGCGGAAACGATACCATTTGGGTGATTGTAGATCGACTGACCAAGTCTGCACATTTTCTGGCTATCAAAGAAACGGATAAGTTTTCTACTCTTGCAGACATTTACCTAAAGGAAGTGGTATCAAGGCACGGAGTGCCAACCTCCATCATTTCTGATCGTGACGCGCGTTTTACTTCTGAACTGTGGCAAGCAATGCACAAGTCCTTTGGCTCACGTTTAGATATGAGCACCGCTTATCACCCACAGACGGATGGGCAATCTGAACGCACCATCCAAACCCTTGAAGACATGCTTAGGGCATGTGTAATCGGTTTTGGTAATGGCTGGGAAAAGCACCTCCCGCTGGTGGAGTTTTCGTATAACAACAGCTACCACACCAGCATCCAAGCCGCTCCATTCGAGGCATTGTACGGACGCAAATGCCGATCACCTCTTTGTTGGGCAGAAGTTGGCGACAGCCAAATCACTGGCCCAGAACTTGTGGTAGATACCACCGAGAGAATTGCTCAGATACGATAGCGAATGGCGGCAGCTCGTGACCGTCAGAAAAGCTATGCTGATAAGGGAAGAAAACCACTCGAGTTCCAGGTTGGGGATCGAGTGTTACTCAAAGTCTCACCTTGGAAAGGTGTAGTCCGTTTTAGCAAACGAGGCAAGCTCAATCCGCGTTATGTCGGACCGTTCGAAATCATCGAGAAAACTGGCAAAGTCGCCTACAGGTTGAATCTACCCGAAAAACTCAGCGGAGTTCACTACGTATTCCACGTGTCAAATCTGAAGAAGTGTCTGTCAGATGAGACCCTCATAGTTCCTCTCAAGGAACTCACTATCGACGACCAGCTGCGATTCGTCGAGGAACCTGTAGAGATTACTGATCGAGATGTTAGGATTCTCAAGCGCACAAGAATACCTCTCGTTCGAGTTCGTTGGGATTCCCGTCGTGGCCCAGAGTATACCTGGGAACGAGAAGACCAAATGAAACTCAAGTACCCCCAGTTGTTTAAGAAAAACGCAACCACTACTGAGGCTGAAGCTACTGCAGAATTTCGGGACGAAATTCTAAATCAATGGGGGGATGATGTGACACCCCAGGAAAATCAGGAAAACAACGCAACTTAACTAGCTTCCTCAGTAACCACGCGCTAAATTTCGGGACGAAATTCTCTTAACAGGTGGAGAATGTGACAACCCTCATAATTCCATGTATTCCGTACAACTTATTAATGATAATTAATGTGCTTGACGACTGTGTGGAATTACTTAACTGCTTTCTGATATCTGTGTTATACTTACATGTGCATGTTAACATACTAGTAGTATACAGAAAAGTTACTAAAAAGTCCTGTGTGCTTTCCTGAGTATTGAAAAGTAAAAAACGTTGCAAAAATATATATGTAGGACACATTACGGATTAATTAAGCACTTTAACGGAACAGTGTCAAACCGAACAACCGGACTTTACCCCGGAACATAAAAATATTGCCAGACACATTGTTGTTACTTATCTGAGCTAGTTAGGGTCCCCGAACACCCTAACACCCTTTATATTAGTTAACACTCTTAATATACTAACTAGAACCTTAAGATTGCAACTAAGTCTTAACTATATCATCACCACCCAACCCCATACCCCCCCCCCCCTCTCTTCAACGGTTGCAAGGGGGTAGGACACCCCCTTGCTTTCTTTTGAATATTTTAATTGCTAATTGTTGGACAATGGGGAGCACTTTATCTGTAGGGCAATAGTAAACTTGGTCTATAAATATATTCAAGAGATAACCAATCTCTTTCATCAACACTCACCACCAACAAAGGCTTTCCTTCCTCCTCCATCACCTACGGCAGCCAACAACCATCACCATATCCCCACCTTCAAATCATTTCTCATACATTCCACAAGCATCCATAGGTGTTAGAAGGTATACAACGAAGCTCGGTGCATTTGGAAGTGGAAGGACCTTCTCTATTCGCTTTTAACCACCACTTTTCTACACTCAAACTCCCCTAGCCTTGAGCTAGTGGTAAGAACTTAGATCCATTCATTCTTTATGTTATTTAAGTGGTTAATAGATGTTTGATGATGAAAATCCATGAACACTAAAGAACCATGAACAAAGTCTTGCATATAAACTAACTTGTAATGAAATATTGATGAAACATGATGAAGTGATGATAAACTGAAGTTGTCTTGCTTATGTTACTGATTTACTTGCTGATCTACTTGTAATATTGATGTTTGACGTTGTTGTGATCACTAAACATGCTAACGGAATCAATCGAACGCGCTTTAGAGTGTTAAAGACTGAAAACAGTAGGCTGTTTAATGATTACAGCCAACTGAAGTTGGCTGTAACAGGACCGTAACTTAACGAAAAATGTATTTTCTGAAGTCTAGACTTATGTACTATGAAATACGGTTCTAATGGCACTGGAATCATAATTTTTGGACTTCGTTTACTATTTTTAAAGTGTCGTTTCGTAACAGCAGCTAGAGCTGCATTTTTTCTGCTGAAAATATGTGTTTTGTTTTCTGTCATAACTTGAGTTCTGTGTAGAGTTAGATCATGAAAATCGTACTGTAGATGACCACCGATGTATTTGTAATTCTCTCACTGGAATTTCATAAATCGGACTCTCAATGAATTTTAAATAAATTATTCCGTGAACTATGGTCAGAAAAAGATAAATCTGAGTTCAGTCCAGAAAAGGGATTTTTATAAAATATTAGCAATGAACTGGACCCCGATATTTTTACACAATAAAATTTGAACATTCAAGACATCCTGTAAAAATTTGGGAATTTTTGGAATAAGTTAACTATTTTATTAAAATGTCCGAAAACAGCCCGGTTTTGAATATTTAAGCTGAAACGACATAAGTTGTAATTTGCGTGTCTAAATGTCGAGTATGCTATCTGTGAATGATCTAACATGTTATATGTGTTATGTGCATTATCGTATGTTTGTTTATGAGTGGGGAATGGATGGGAAGTATATATGGGCATAAACAGTTAAAGTAATGCATGCTATGTGATAGATATGTGTAGGAACTTTGTGCTCTATTTAAAAATCACTAAATGACTAACTGGTAATCATATTAGGATGTGATTGACTGACCTTGACTGTTAGCTATATTTGAGAATCTAACCGAGCAAACCGAGGTGAGTTCACACTTTCTACAAGGCATGGGATTCCCGGTGGTTTGGGAATGGGTTAAAGAATTTAAAACTAAATCTACATATCCCCTTGAGAAGATATGTACGGCCATCCTCCATAGATAGGATGCCATTATTAATCCTACGAATTCTCCTGGTGCAGAATACGTACGTTCGTCCTCCTGGTGTAGGACAACAACCTTAAAAACTAGCTAGACAAAACTCTATCAATAAGTCCCTCTTCAATATATCGACTTAATCGCCGAGGCCAATGGCGAGCGGGTCATTAGTTAATAGCGCTATTAGGTTTAACAAACCTCACACCGTGCCGGTCGGACGGGCGTGTACTAATGGACTATGGCAGACTATCAGTGATGATAGACGCTGATATAGAGCACAACTTATTTGCGTAGTAGTCGATATCATACCGTCTAGTAGTTCACATGGGGAAAGCCCCCACTGATTATGGTTATGGTTTGGGAAATGAAAAAGGAACTAGTTAAACATACTTTCAACTACGGGGTAACCCCCACGGCAATTAAGCCAACGAAAGTCAAACCACGTTTTTCAGAAACAACTTAAAACTAAACAACCAAACGTGAACTCACTCAACTTTGTTGTTGACTCGTTGTTACATGCCTTACAGGTCGCTAAACGCTTGGAGCTTGCACGAGGAAGGAGTCGTTGTGATGTACGGACTGTTATGTTCTGTGCTTATTATTTAAATCCTTATGAACTTATTAAACTTGCGTTTTGAACATTAACTTATAACCTATGGACTTATGCTTTTGGATTTACTTTTATGCTTCCGCTGTTTAAACTAAACATGGATTAACTAGCTTTGGTCACTGTTATGGGTCATTTTCTGAGTATACATATCCTGACTAATATCCCGCTTTTAATTGTTTATCTGTGATCAGGATACTGGACGGGGGTATTGCTAACATCCTGGGTGATATCCTGAGGTATATTGAATTAATCACGTGCAGGTTAAAGACTGGGACTTGCCAACGGTCAAATGGACTCCATCTCCTCAAGACTCGGGCGTATTTGTTAAAGGAGAGACGTTGAAGCCGAAAGACCAGGTCTACAACGTTCGACTAAGGAATATTCATTGGATCCCGGTTATGTAGGATAGTTAGTTATATTTGTTTTACTATAAATAGATGGGGGCGGATCAGATTAAGGCACAACGCAACTTTCACACACTCTCAAACACTTTTACTCTCTAGCTCATTGCAAACACCATACACACACACTTGTATTCGATTTACATTGTAACACCTAGTTGATCTGCACCACATCCTGCACTGTATCCTGATATTTAAAGCAATAGAAGAACAAGGCAGCTGCGATTGTCAGCTCCCGAGGTTTTATGCCGGCGATCTAGATTGATCAAGGGCTTTCCTCATACATCTCGTGTCACCCTTTACATTTTTGCTCATTGTTTGATCATAGATACAGCTCTATATCCTGAGCCGTATCCTGAAACTGTTTTTGCAAATAACTTGAATAACATATTTTTGACACACTTTTCTAGCACACTACCTCACTTAACTAATTTGATCACTTAATTGCTTCGGTAATTTTTGACCAAAACAATTTGGCGGCCACCGTGGGGCAAGTGGTGCTACTTTTACTAAAAATCTTTGTGAAATCGTTGATCGTTTTTCTATTTTCAAAACTTTTTGCCACATTGTTTACAATGGCCTCAAGATCAAACATGAGCTCCTCCACTATGTCTGCTGCAACCTCTGTTACTACCGGTTCGGTGCTTCCACCACCTCCTTCAAGGATGCCATTTTCTTCACAACCTCAAGATGTTATCCCTACTCGGAGTGTTCAGGGATCTGCTCCCGTTTTAGCCTCTAATGATGAAATTCTAACTTTATTTGGAAGTGTGCAGGAACAAATGAGGCAGCAATAGGAAACTAACCAAATGCTGTTAAGAGAAATACAACTCTTAAAAGCTAGCTCGAGTAGACCTGCTGAAGAAACTGTCACTCCCATACAGCCCAGGGCTTTGAACTTCAGTTCCGCAGTTTACACTGAGGATAACAGGGGGAATATCGTCCCAAGCCATTCTCAGAATCATACCCCTGAGATACCCTCCTCGGTCAGGATGTCGACTGTGAGGAGTTCAGGATATGCTTCAGGATATGGCCAAAATCCTCAGACCGGTAATGTATCAAATAATAATATTCTTGCTACTAACAACAATGTCTCTTTGCAGGATGCAGGTATGATGTCAACATTTACCAGGGAGCTCCAGAAATTGAAGGACATGATATCCAGTGTACCTGGAGTGGTCCAGGCAATTCCGGAAGTATCCTAAGACAGCCACAGGATATCCCGCTTTGCATATCCTATCTGTGATGCTGAAATCCCAAAAAGATTCCAGACTCCCAACATGAAACTGTATGACGGGACTACGGATCCTGAGGAGCATATTGCCCAGTATAGGGAACGGATGGAAATCAATCCTATCCCTCCAGATCTCAAGGAAGCATGCTTATGCAAGGGATTCGGTTCTACCTTGACAGGATCAGCCTTAAAATGGCTGTTGAACGTCCCTCCTCACTCAATTACTTCGTTTGCTCATTTGGTTAATTTATTTAACAGTCAATTTTCTTGTAGTCGAAGTTTCGAGAAACTAACCAGTGACCTTTACAGGATAACTCAAGGACCTCAGGAATCCTTGAGGGATTATGTGAACAAGTTCAGTCGAGAATCCTTGGACATCCCACATCTTGATGTTGCAACAGCTGTGCAAGCTTTTAAGATGGGGTTACAAAAGGATTCTCAGTTTTATCAGGATCTTGTAATGAATCCCTGCAGGAATCTCGACGAAGCTCGTAACAGGGCTTTGAGATATATCCGTTTGGAAGACGACAAGAAGATGTAGGAGAGGATGAATTCTACCTCAACCTATGAATCAACTAACAGGAAATCAGAATCCTCATATAAGCCATATCGCTCCAAGCCATATGGCAGAAATGATAACAAGAAAGTGAACGCTGTTGAAGACGAGGATCCTGAAGAATATCCTGACTTATCTGAATACTGCTTTTCTGTTAATATACCTGAGTTAATGTATACTATGCAGGGTTTAGGGGACAAAGCTAGGTGGCCTCGAAAGAACCAGCAGAAAGCTGATTGGAAGGATAAATCTAAATGGTGTGCCTTCCATGAAGACTTCGGACATATGACCGAGGATTGCATTGCTTTAAGGAAAGAGATAAGTTACCTGTTAAGCAAGGGGTATCTGAAGGACTTGCTGGGAAGAAAGAACAATAAAGGGCAGGATCCCGAGAAGGATCCTGAACGAGCAGCATCACCCCCAGCAGATGCCAAGATAATTAACTTTATTTCAGGAGGATCCGACATTTGTGGGACTTCGTATTCGGCGGCTAAGAGACATGCAAAGGAAGCTAAGAGTGAAAGGGGAGACAAACCAGTCAGGATGACTACCCTCACAGCTGATAAAGTGATCACTTTCGATAGTGATGACTGGGATACTGTTCAGGATCCTCACCATGATGCTTTGGTAATAACATTATATGTGGCTAACCATTTTGTACGCAGGATACTGGTAGACAACGGTAGTTCTGTCAATATAATTCAGCTGGAAACATTGAAGAGGATGAATGTATCTCCGATGGACATTACTTCGAAGTCCACTGTGCTCGTTGGTTTCAGTGGAGAAGCTAGAAATACTGTAGGAGAGATAAAGTTACCAATATACGTTGAAGGGGTCAACTCGATACAACGCTTCTGTGTGATGGACTCCTTATCCTGCTATAACATTATACTGGGAAGACCATGGATTCACGATATGAAGGCTGTGCCATCAACATATCACCAATGCATCAAGATCCCTACCCCTTGGGGAGTTGTCAAGGTTGAAAGTGATTAGCAGGAGGCGAAAGAATGCTACTCATCCTCAATGAAATCCTCAACGAAGCCTAATCAAGCATAGCAATTAAAGATGCGGGCCCGGGATACCTTGGAAGCTTCGGAGCAAGATGTGAAGAAAATTATCCTGGATCGGGATAATCCTGATATCTCGGTGCTCATAGGAACCAATATCCCTCATGATATTGAAGAGCAGTTAACTAACTTTTTGAAATGCAGGATGTCGACGTTTGCATGGAAGCATGAGGATATGACAGGTATATCCAAAGACGTTATCACTCATAAACTTGGAATTGACAGATCATTCAAGCCTGTTCAGCAAAAACGAAGGAAATTCGCTCCTGAGCGGAATACGATTATCCAAGAGGAAGTTGAAAGACTATTGAAGTCCAGGATGATCAGAGAAGTCAAGTTCCCGAGGTGGTTGGCAAATGTGGTCGTAGTGCAGAAGAAAAATGGGAAATGGAGAGTCTGTGTAGATTACACGGACTTGAATAAGGCTTGTCCTAAAGATCCGTTCCCCCTTCCTCATATCGATGCAATGGTGGATGCTACTGCTGGGCATGAAATGTTAACGTTCATGGACGCATCCTCAGGATTTCAGCAGATTCAAATGGAGCCTTCGGATCAGGAGGATACTGCTTTCATGACACCAACAGGTATATATTGCTATACTGCTATGCCTTTCGGTTTGAAAAATGCAGGTGCAACATACCAGAGATTAGTGAACATGATGTTCAAAGATAAGCTGGGGGACACCATGGAGGTATATATTGACGATATGGTGGTGAAATCTAAAAAGGCTGAGGATCACCTCCAGGATATCAAGGGAGCATTTGATATCCTGGATCAGTATAACATGAAGCTGAATCCTACTAAGTGCCATTTCGGAGTGGGGGCAGGAAAGTTTCTTGGATATATGGTGACGAAAAGGGGGATAGAGGCAAGCCCGGAGCAGATTAAAGCTATCCTGGATATAAAATCACCCTCGAATATGAAGGATGTTCAACGGTTAACAGGACGAGTAGCAGCATTGAACAGATTTATTTCGAGATCCTCGGAAAAATGCAAGGAATTCTATGATATCCTCAAGAAGAATAAGAAGTTCGAATGGGGAGCAAAGCATGAAGCAGCCTTGCAGGATTTGAAGCGATATCTCTCAACTGCACCTCTACTGATGAAGCCAGAGAATGGTGAACCACTATCCCTATACCTCGCTGTATCAGGGAATGCTGTAAGTGATGTTCTTATTAAGGATCATGAAGGTCAGCAGTATCCTGTTTATTATGTTAGTAAAAGTTTGTTGGATGCTGAAACTAGATATTCTCATTTAGAAAAATTGATACTGGCATTAGTTATGGCATCAACAAAGCTTAGACATTACTTTGAGACACATAGAATTCATGTTAAAACAAATTATCCTATCAAAAATGTGCTTTGGAAACCAGAGATGTCAGGCAGGATGGCCAAGTGGTCAGTGAAGTTAAGTGCTTATGATTTAGTATATGAACCTAGAAATGCCATAAAGTCTCAGGCTTTAGCTGACTTTGTGGCTGATTTCAGTAGTGACATTCAGGATGAGGTAGACCTAGAAGTTCAACAGTTAGGAGAATCCTCAGGATCCTGGACATTATATACTGATGGTGCATCTAATGTAAGAGGAGTAGGATTGGGTATACTACTGAAATCGCCACAGGGGGACATATTACCCCAGGCTATTAGGTGTGAATTTCCTGCTACTAATAATGAAGCAGAATATGAGGCTTTAATTGCAGGGTTAGAGTTGGCTAAGAATATGAATATCAAGAGTTTGCAAGTATATGTTGATTCCTTGGTAATTACTAACCATTTTAATGGATCCTATGCAGTTAAGGGTGAGAAATTAATCGAATACCTCGATATTCTCAAAAAATTAGCAGGATATTTCGATACTTTTACACTTGAACAGGTACCAAGGGAGGATAATGCTGAAGCAGATGCCTTAGCAAATTTGGGATCATCGATCAGGATACCAGAAGGGACCCAAATACCAATATTACATGTCTTATATCCTGCAACGTATCCTCAGGATAAAGAAGTAGCGGGTATTCAGGATCCTGGAGCAGAGTATCCTGAAAAGAATCCTAAATCCTGGACGGCTCCAATCGTGAGATATCTCAAGGAAGGACACATCCCCGGAGATGAAAATCCCAAGGCATTTAGGATGAAGGTATCACGATTCACTATTATAAATAATGTTTATACAAGAAATCTCTTGCAGGACCGTATTTGAGATGCTTGGAGGATCCTGAAGCCAAAGAAGTACTTCAGGATATACATGAAGGGGATTGTGGTAACCATACTAGGGGCAGGTCATTATTCTCAAAAGTATTAAGGACAGGATATTATTGGCCGACGAGGAGAGATGCCACAGAATATGTTCAAAGATGTGATGCATGTCAAAGACATAGTAACATACTGCATCAGCCTGCTGAACCATTATATCCTATTGTTTCCCCTTGGCCATTTATGAAGTGGGGTATGGATATAGTGGGAAAGCTTCCAAAGGCTCCAGGAGGGAAGGTTTTTATGTTGGCAATGACAGATTATTTCTCCAAATGGGTTGAAGTTGAGGCATTTGTCCAAGTCAGGGATCAAGAAATGGTATCCTTCATAAAGAGAAATATCCTGACCAGATTCGGAGTACCAGCCGAGATAATCTGTGACAATGGTTCTCAATTTATAAGTAAGAGAACCACTGACTTTTGCAAGAGTTGGGGGATCAAAATGATCACGTCTACTCCGGTACATCCTCAAGCGAATGGACAAGCAGAATCCTCAAACAAGATAATTGTCAATAACTTAAAAAAGAGACTTGGAGCCAAAAAAGGAAGATGGGCAGAAGAATTACCCTTTGTTTTGTGGCTGATAGAACGACGGTAAAAAATGCAACTGGTCAAACCCCCCTTTTCCTTGGTATTTGGAGCAGAAGCAGTAATTCCGACAGAAATGGTGATACCCACAGCAAGATCCAATCTCTGGAATCCTGAGCAGAATCCTGAAGTCCTATGCCAGGAGCTGGATACTATTGATGAGACAAGAGATGCAGCACGGCTAAGAATGGCGGCATATCAACAAAGGATATCCAGAACATACAACAAGAATATAAGGATTAGAAGGTTCAAAGTTGGAGATTGGGTGTTAAGAAAAGCTTTTCAGAATACTACCAATCCTGCTGATGGAAAGCTGGCTCCGAAATGGGAAGGGCCATATGAGATTGAATCAGAATCAGGAAAAGGTGCATACCGACTCAAGGATATAGAGGGGGATATGTTACCGAGATCCTGGAATGCTATACATTTGAAGCTCTATTTCAAGTGAATTAGGAATTTAATTTCTAACTCAGGATGGTATGAATATTATCTCTTTTAATATGTTTAATATTATTTATTGCTTTGAACCCAATACTAACTTAAGCATCGGAGGGGTGTTAGCCAAGCTAACACCCACCTTAGTTTAAGGATGTTTTGCAGTATATGCTCCAGGATATAGCTCCAGGATGTTCACTCAGGATACTTCGGAAGATTAGAGGATTGGCCCCCTCTCTCACGTATAAGGGATCCTGATCCCTTCACAGGTTTAAAGGTATTCACCTTTCTTCCGAATTGGGTTTAAACACCCCGCCTGGAGCGCAAGTTATTCGGGAATAGTTCAAGGTGGCGGGACCAGTCCATGTAAAAGTGGCTGACAATTTCGTTACTATTGGCTATATCCTGAATCCTAAAGGTATATGAGGATTGATCACCCTCTCTCACGAAAGGGTATTTTCATACTCTCTAAGGTTTAAAGGTTTTCACCTTTCTAAGTCTTGGAGTTTATACACTCCCGCCTGTAGCGCACGAAAATTTGGGATTTCCCCCAGAATTCAAGGGATTTATTTCCAGTACATTCTTGGGTTTTACCCCTGTAACATGAAAAATTGTCTATACAACGGGGATTAATATCCAGAAGATTTCTAAGTGTTTGAAGACATTGTACACAGGGGACAATCCTACTAAGGCAATGGAGTAAAGCTTAAAGGATGAAAATTGGAACTAATGCCCTAAGTGTCTCAGTCAGGGGACATCTTCATTGGAAAAGTTGCAAAGGGAATGAGGTTTAATAATAGGGTTGTACCCTATCCCTGGTATGATCTTTCCTTTGTAAAACATCGTTTAAGTTTTTGATAACACTAAGTTAGGTAAAAGGTTAAATATCCTGATATATTCTCAAAATATATTTTCGGAATACTTCTCAGAATATTTGATTAAAATATTTGAAACTAATACTAGTTTGAAACTTTGATCATTTAGGTATTATCAAAACAGGTTTTGGAAAAGTGGACTGTTTTTCACTCTTTAAAAAGCTTTCTACAAAGTTGAACGAATGTTTAGAAGTCCTATCTAATAAAAGTTTTTATAATATATCGCTGAGCATATTGATCAGGATATTTTCATAAGATAACAATGCAAAATTTTTACAAAGCTAAGAGTTACATTAAGTAATGCAAGGCAACAACAAATAAGTCACGAGATAGTTATATTATTAACAGGTCAAAAGTTGTGCTTTTGGTTTCACCTTAAACAAAGGCCCATCCGCCAAAAGCACGATTAGTTTTTACCATACCTACGTAACGGTTGAAGGTTTTATCTCAAAACGAAACCTGTCCATCTTCAACCGCTACGAAATTCAAAACAGATTATACTAACTGATGACCAAGGGCTTCATCCTAAAACCTAGGACCCATCCACCTTTGGTCATCGTATTGTTCTAATGCAGGAAATATAAATTGTTCAAAGACAGGAAATGTAAATTGTTTTTCAACCACAACCATGAAATTTAAAAAAGTGGGCTCCGGCCTCAGCACGTATATGCATCATCGCCCACTCCACTGCCTAAGGGGCAGCACCTTCTTGAACAACAACCTCTTTCCCGGCATCTGCAGCAGCATCCTCTCCACCAGCATTCTTTCCAGCATTTGCCCCAGCATTCTCGGAAACATCCTTTGAAGCGCTAGCATCCATTATCTTGGCGGACTCTTCCACAGCAGATTTGGCAGGAGGCTCCACAGGATTTCCCCCAAGATCTTTTAACTTCGCCTCCCAGGCCTTGATGTTCCAAGAAGGGCATTGTAAACCCAAAGCCATTGCCTCGTAAGTCATTTTCAGCCTGGCCTGGAGAAGGGAGATCACGACGGAATTCTTGAGGCTCTCTCGGTATGAAGCCATGGCCTGCTCGTGTTGAACCTGGGCCGCGTCAAACTTAGCTTGAGCCTCCTGGGTGATCTTCTGGATGACGGACTGGTGATCTTGAGTCATAGCCTTATACTTAGCTTCGTAGTGTTCCGATTTAGCGGTGGTAATTGCTGCTTGATCTGCAATGGTGGCCTTGGCCTTTTTTAGCTGGCTTTCAAGCATGACGTTGGAGCCACATGCGTCTTCATAAAGGAAAACCAGGCATTCAAGGGCCTGCAAGGTAAAGAAACAGGCATTATTCTAAATGAACATTTCTATTTAGCATATGGTGCAGGATATAGGTCAGGATACTAACCTGGTTAAGGAAGCCGGTCATAAATGTGCTGGATTCTGTGAACCCGTGGTTCTCGAATGGGAACACGTGGGGTGGAGCAGAGGGCTCAACTTCGTTTCTTTTCCGGGAGCTGGAGGCTCGGGTCCTGGATGCTGGGGGAGCTTTGGGAGCAGTGGCGGTCTTTGAACTGGTAAGTTTTGGTGTAACGGATGACTTCGGGTTAGATTCTTGCTTGACAGGTTCAAGGCTGGAATAACTGTCCAGCTCATCGAGTTGGAAGCCTTCGAGGTTGATAACTGGCACTGCACAAGGGAAGGTGTTTTAAGCTTATTATATCTCTAAAAATAATAATCGGATTAATAAATAAAAATAATTCCTGAAAATATGCTTACTGGACATGTTGGAACTTGATCTTTGACTTGAGCTTGTGAGTAGCAGGTTAAAGGTTCTTTCACCCTCCGGAAGCTTGTAGATTTCTTTTATTCTTCCTTCTGATTCAGCACTAGGGGGAGCTTGTAACAACTGTGCTTGTAATCACTATGAACAGTTCTATTATCAATAAAACAATGTTATTTGATCACAATGTTTGTTTTGTTATGTTTTACATTTTTCACGTTTTGACTTTTATCCAATTCCAAACTCTATATCACTTTCTAGAGAGTTATACGCAAACTAGTGCGTAAACGTACTAAGTTTAATGCGAGAAATACTCTGGAACATCAACATATACTCAACATACCTTAAATAACCTTTACATAACTTAGAAATAAGTTTTGAAGGCTTTGGTATGGCAAAAACAAGTTAATTCGCTTACAGGGACTAAATATGACAAACTGCGAAAGTATGTCAATTTGAACTGTAACAAACATTCCGGAACATGACCATAAGTTAAACACACCTTAAATATCCTTTACATAGCTTAGAAATAGGCTTTGAGGGGTTTGGTGTGCTAAAATAAACTTTTGGGACATTCAGGGACTAAAAGTGTCAAAAAGTGCACAAGTTTGCATTTTCGCGCATAACTTACGTTCTGAATACATCTGGACATCCAAAAATTTATGTAAGCATGACTACATTATATTTTAGTGTTCGCCTTAAGAAAAATCCATTCGTCGCGTCATTTGGTTCGTTTTTCGCGCTTATGCGCATTCCGTCGTAATTAAGCGAACATCGCGATCGTACGGCCAAACGAACCGACATCCGAGATATTTTTGAGCATGTTTTGAGTTCCCTATACTTTAACTACATTTTAGAGCCTTGAAATGAGGTTAACGGGGTTCAAACGCATCGAAAAAGGCCTTAAACACGTGCAGGGACCATTGCTGCCAATTTTCAAACTTTCTGATTCAGGGGAGGTGCTCGCGTAGCGCGACGCCTATGGGGCTACCTGTCGCGCTATGCGACTGACTATCTGGGCAGATTCAATGTTTCTAAACACAAGTTGCAACCAATTGATCCTTAACCACATGTTTTAAGTTGCTTAATCACTAAGATAAGGAGCATATGTGGCTTCCATAACCTTTCAACAAGTGTACGGATGTGATCGAATCACGGTTTCCATGAAACGATCTCAACGGTTCACCGAAAACTATATATACCCCATGCCTTTCATTGTTTTAAGGCACTAGAATCTTATTAGTTGTGTTCTAAGTTGAAACCTTGTTTCATACCTGAACTATACTGATCTAGATTAGCATTCGGGGACCCTTCGTAAGTATTCTTTCGTTCTTTTCCTTATTCTTACTGCTTTTCGAGTCAGAAAGTCAAACTTTGTTTGACTTTCAGCGTTGACCAGTGATGGTCAATGCGAAGTTCGTTAGAACTTCGCAACGTGATTGTAATCACGATGGTCATAGTCCCTTGGGACTATGCCTACTGATTACCACGTTGTCTAGGGTCGTAGGGTAGGCGATCTAATAAATCGCCTATACCTTCGAGCCCGACCCAGTTTGGTCGATCATTAGGATCCGACCAAATACATTAGGTGACCATAGTGTAGGGAATAACCTTCCGAGGTTATACCTTATGGTCACGACGTTTAAGTAGTTGTATGATAGGTAGTTTATATGCCTTAGGTAAATTACCAGAATACCCTTTTCATACATAATTGGTAATTTAGCATATGTAACCTAAACTTTTGTCACGTAACTGATTATGTAACATGTTTAGGCATATAATACTTGTCATAGGACTAGTTAGGCGGTCCGAACGCGTTTCACGCGCACGACACGTTAAAGTAGCATAAGCTTCCTAAACGAGTCGTAATGGGTCGTAAACAATTATGTTAGGTTTCATTTAGCATGTAGGCTTTGTTAAACCATATCACGTGAGTTCCGACACTCATTTGGTTTACAAACCCTAATGCTACCCAGTCTTCCGAGATAGGTCCGGTTTATTAACATAGTTACCTATACTAGGTGCCGTTTGATTCCGAGATCTCTTGCATTGCTTGGTGGTTATCTTTATACAACTGAGCAATCTCAAGTGAGTACATAGACCCCTCTTTTACTGTTTTCCAAACTGTTTTGGGGTGGAACACATGTGCCTACTTGTTACTTTCATGCTTTCCTGTTTTCACATCATATACATGCTATGTTCGTTAGTACATTATTGTACATGATTTCATATCATCTTATGCTAGGTGTGCCCATTGTGTGCATTACTTAGTACATTGTTTTACATGACATTTCCTGCTAGGTGTGCCCATTATGTGCATTACTTAGTACATTGTTTTACATGACATTTCCTGCTAGGTGTGCCCATTATGTGCATTACTTAGTACATTGTTTTACATGACATTTCACGCTATGTATGTTCATTTGATTACATACTTAGTGCATTGTTTTCACATATTTACATTTTGGTATGACATTTGGTTTGTTAACATGGGACAATACATTCATTAACATTAGCTACGCCGTTCGTTAGTAGGTAGTGGTACCATAGGAATTGACAACTCCCGTTCCGGACATCCCAGGGAAAGGGGACAGAAAGGAATGACCGAATTCGTTGACATAAGACAGATAGACCTTTAATTTGTTTAAAGGGTTTATCACCACAGTCGCAAGGCTTGGATGTATGCATTTTCACAATACCGCATAAATGTTCATATTAAATAGTTGCATGCATTTACACAAAACATAGCTTTGATTTAAACCAAGTTTTACTTCAATACTTTGTTTTCGTGCATATGGTTTAGTTGAGACATTTCACTTGCCATACATGACATTTTGACATAGACATTTGACATGGATATTTGACATAGACATTTGACATGGATATTTGACATAGACATTTGGATAGTTGATATAGACATTTGACATGGATATTCGACATAGACATTTTGACATGATTTACATCTTGACATAAACGCTTTGACATATTATTCAATACATTTGACAATTGGTTTAAACATAGACTTCTTACATTGGTTTGGTTTGATTAAGTGATTAAGTAACGATGCGTGTGTAATATGATACAAGCATGGTGGATACGCCGCTGGTACTTCCTATATATAAGTGTTTGTATGGTATTACATGGCGTAACGTTATTTGAATCATTTCAGTTTGAGACATAGAACATTTTATACAAATAACATACTT
The DNA here is from genome assembly GCA_030545235.1 of Helianthus tuberosus. Taxonomy (NCBI): domain Eukaryota; kingdom Viridiplantae; phylum Streptophyta; class Magnoliopsida; order Asterales; family Asteraceae; genus Helianthus; species Helianthus tuberosus. Next base: position 57,033,852 of record CM060429.1, on the reverse strand, counting down.
TTCACAAAACATTGATTTACAAAACAACTTATCTTATACAAACACATCTTTTTACATGGTCATTTATTTAACTGACATTTACTTATACTTATCATCTGAACTCATTGTTTTTCAAATGATTTACAAAGCAAAGCAAATAACAAGGTTCATGACTAAACATTTTCTCAAACATAAGTCATGAATCCTATTTTCAAAAACCTATGTATCTCACAGGCATTTTTATGCTGACGTACCTATTTTCACATGTGTTTTCAGGTGCTTTTCCATAGGATGTTGATCATGATACTAGGGCGGACCTGTGCCTTAGAGACTTTAAAAGATGATAGACTATGTTTAATTATGTTCTGAACTCTTAATTTACTATTTCGAGACAATGTAACACCCTTGTTTAATAAATAAAATACACTTTGTGTGCCATGGTTATGAAACAATTAATTCTGTCGCAACACGCCCCGATGTTTCCGCCGCGATTTGTTGTTTTACGCGGTCGGGGTGTGACCGAAGAGTTGGTATCAGAGCCAATGGTTATAGGGAATTAGGTTATTAGTAATGCTTTGACCTAGACTATAACTTTTCTAGGAACCTAACACAAGTTATCTTGTGTTTAGATCTTAAAACATGTACATCACCTATCCTTAGGTGATTAACAAAACAAGGAATCAAAAAAAAAATTTCCGAAACGATTTTTGAAAAACAATCATCTGTTTTTGAATAAATTTTTACAAGGTTTTGAACCCTCAATTGTAAGGTTTTGAACCCTCTGTTATATGGTTTTGAACCCTTTTCAAGTTTGGTTTTTGGCCTTGTGCCTTCTAATTTTCAAAATCCCGTCAAACGTTTTGGGTTTTAAATAATGTGAACATGTGCAAACTGGAAGGGTGAATGCCTGTATTCTGAGTTTTCTGTCTAGGCAAGCACTTCGTATACATCTCAACCAGACGCGAGACCAGTTGTGCTTACCTGGGAATTCTTGGAGTGAGTGTTCACTTATAGGCGAGCATGTCTTCATTATACATTATTTCTGATCCATTTACTTTGATTAGTCACTGTGTGTCGTTTGTTTGCTTTGTGATACGGACGAATGACCACCATCTTTGCTTTTGTTGATTTTGTTTCATCTCATTCTTTTCATCCAATCATCTCACTCGTTCCTTTACATGTTTTCCTCTTTTAGAATGCCTCCTCGACGCGAGAACCAGATAGCTACTGCCGAGCTGGCAGAAATTATTGCGCAGCAGATGGCTGCTCAATTCCCAAATCTCTTTGCTCAATGGAACCAGGCCAACAACAACAACAATGTTCCATGCAAATACAAGGATTTTAACCAGGCTAAACCACTCAAGTTTAGTGGTTCTGAGGGAGCGACTGGGCTTCTTCAGTGGTTCGAGAGTATAGAGAATACTTTTCGCCATGTGCAGTGTCCGGATAATCGCAAGGTCGAGTTCTCCTCGAGCGTATTTCAGAAGAGGGCTTTGACATGGTGGAACGGGGTTATGAGAGACCGGGGTGCTGAAGTTGCTCTCGCACAGACATGGGCTGAACTTAGAGCCCTTATGATGAGGGAATTCTGTCCTCGTCATGAGCAGCGAGCGTTGGAGAAAGAGTTTGATGTTTTGAAGCAAGATAGTGGTGAGCACAGGGCTTATACTGATCGGTTTGAAGAGTTGAGTTTGCTTTGCCCGACTATGGTTACCCCACTCGACAAGGCTATCGAGAGATACATCGATGGCCTACCTGACTCGGTACAAGACATTCTTACTGGTAGTAACCCTGCCACACTTCGTCAGGCGATCGAGTTATCTGCGACATTGACTGAGTCGCAGATCCGGAAGAACAAGTTACACCGGAAGGGTGACAAGGGCAAGGAACAATCGGCTAACAAGGTGGATAGCAAGAAAGGTCAAAACGGGAATGGAAAGAACTCTGGTTCTTCGAAGAGGTCAAAGAAGCGTAAGGCTTCCCAAAATTTTTCTATCACTGCTCAAGCTAACCAGGCAGCTCCCAACCAACCCGCACAGCCTCCAGCGAAGAAACCCTATTCAGGGAATGCACCTTTGTGCAATAGATGCAACAGTCACCACCAGCCGCAACTTCCATGCCGTTTCTGTACTAACTGTGGGAAATCAGGCCATCTCGCCAATGTTTGTCGATCTGCTCAGAATCCCGCGGTTCAGAACCCGGCTCAACAAGTTGCTCAGCCTCCTGCTCCGCAACAGGGTCAAGCTGCACGACCACAATACCCACCAGGTGCTTGTTACAATTGTGGGGATCTGACCCACTATAGGAATCGGTGCCCAAGACTGGCGAACCAGAACCAGAACCAGAATCCGGCTCTGGCTCGAGGCCGAGTTTTTAACATGAATGCCCAAGAGGCACAGGCTGACGATAATGTGGTGAACGGTACGTTCTTTATTAATAATCAGCCTGCATCTGTTCTTTTCGATTCTGGTGCCGATAAGAGTTTCGTGTCATTATCTTTTGAGCAAATGCTTCGCGTGTCTAGAACGAAACTAGGCAAATCTTTGACAGTAGAGGTTGCTAGTGGTGAACCCATCATTCTTGATTCTGTTCTACGCAACTGCCAGTTGAACCTAAACGACCATCTTTTTCCTATTGACCTCGCGCCTATGCAACTTGGAAGCTTCGACGTTATTGTGGGAATGGATTGGTTATCCAAGCATCACGCAGAGATAGTTTGTTCTAAGAAGATTGTTCGTGTGCCACTTTCGACAGGCGAGATCCTGCAAGTTCAAGGTGAGAAGCCTACCGGTGGTCTCAAACTCATGTCTTGTTTTAAAGCTCGGAAGTATCTGCAGAAGAACTATGTGGCTTTCTTAGCACATGTTACAGAAGATAAAGGCAAGGGTAAGTCTATTTCAGATATTCCTGTCGTTCGGGATTATTCTGAAGTGTTCCCTGAAGATTTACCTGGTCTACCTCCAGCACGCCAAGTCGAGTTCCGCATTGATCTCGTACCTGGTGCAAACCCCATTGCCAGAGCTCCATATCGTCTTGCACCATCTGAGATGCAAGAGTTGTCAAAACAGCTTCAGGAGCTCTCTGACAAAGGTTTTATCCGTCCTAGCTTTTCACCTTGGGGTGCTCCCGTTCTTTTTGTCAAGAAGAAGGATGGATCCTTTAGGATGTGTATCGATTATCGTGAGCTTAACAAGCTTACCATCAAGAATCGATATCCCCTACCTCGCATCGATGATCTCTTTGATCAGTTACAAGGCGTTTCTTATTTTTCGAAGATTGATCTGCGATCAGGATATCATCAACTTCGGGTGCAAGAAGAAGACATTCCGAAGACAGCATTCCGTACTCGTTATGGACATTACGAGTTCACAGTCATGCCATTCGGTTTGACTAATGCTCCTGCTGTTTTCATGGACTTAATGAATAGGGCCTGCAAACCCTATTTGGATCAGTTCGTCATTGTTTTTATTGACGACATCTTGATTTACTCTAAGACGCAAGCTGACCACGAGCAGCATCTTCGTCTTACTCTGGAACTCCTGAAGAAAGAGCAACTTTTCGCCAAATTCTCCAAGTGCGAATTTTGGCTTAAAGAAGTTCAATTTTTGGGGCATATTATCAATGAACAAGGTATTCATGTAGATCCCTCCAAGATCAGTGCGATTAAGGATTGGGATACGCCTACTACTCCTACTGAAGTTCGTTCTTTTCTTGGTCTAGCGGGTTATTATCGCCGCTTCATAGAAAACTTCTCGAAGATTGCAGTTCCTCTAACTGCTCTAACTCAGAAGAAAATGCCCTTTTATTGGGGAATCAAACAAGAGGAAGCTTTTCAACACTTGAAGCAGAAGCTTTGCGATGCGCCTGTTCTATCATTGCCTGAGGGTGATGATGATTTTGTCGTGTATTGTGATGCATCTAAATTGGGTCTTGGCTGTGTTCTTATGCAAAGGAACAAAGTCATAGCTTATGCATCAAGACAGTTGAAGATACATGAGAAGAACTACACCACTCATGATCTTGAGTTGGGTGCAGTTGTCTTTGCTCTCAAGATCTGGAGACACTATCTGTACGGTACAAAATGTGTGGTTTTCACTGACCACAAAAGTCTTCAGCATATCTTCAACCAGAAAGAACTCAACATGAGACAGCGACGTTGGGTTGAGCTTTTAAACGACTATGACTGCGAAATTCGCTACCATCCTGGTAAGGCGAATGTCGTAGCTGATGCATTGAGTCGTAAGGAACGTACTAAGCTTCATTGTGTACGTGTACAATCTGTTATTCAAGCTCGATCCGATATTCAAGCACGCATTGCTCAAGCTCAACAATCTTGTGTTTCACAGGGTTTGATGGATAAAGAATTTCCTTACCACATAACACCTGCTCTTGAACTGAAGGACAATGGATCATATTATTTCATGGACCGTTTGTGGGTCCCAAGCCAGGATGATCTTTGTACCTTGCTTATGGATGAAGCCCATAAGTCTCGTTATTCTATTCATCCGGGCTCAGATAAGATGTATAAGGATCTTCGTATTCACTATTGGTGGCCTGGTATGAAGAAAGACATTGCCTTATACGTATCAAAATGCCTTACTTGTCTTAAGGTTAAGGCTGAACATCAGCGTCCTTCGGGTTTATTGGAGCAACCAGAGATCCCAGTTCGGAAATGGGAAAACATTACTATGGATCTTGTTACCAAACTCCCGCGCACAAAGAAAGGTCATGATGCCATCTGGGTAGTCGTCGATCGTCTTACAAAGTCAGCACATTTCTTGCCAATCCGTGAGGATTTTCCTACTGACAGACTTGCTCAAATCTATGTAGATGAAATTGTGGCTCGACATGGTGTTCCTTTGAACATCATTTCTGACAGAGATGCTCGTTTCACTTCTCATTTTTGGAGAACCATGCAATCTGCTATGGGGACCCAACTTAATCTAAGCACAGCTTATCATCCGCAAACGGATGGTCAATCTGAGAGAACAATCCAGACTCTGGAGGATATGCTAAGGGCTTGTGTGATCGATTTTGGTGGTAGCTGGGATTCACATCTTAAATTGATTGAATTCTCCTACAACAACAGTTATCACACTAGCATCAAAATGGCTCCTTTCGAAGCTCTCTATGGTCGAAAATGTCGTTCACCAGTCTGCTGGAATGAGATTGGCGAGGCTCAACTTACTGGACCTGCCCTCATTTTAGAGACAACTGACAAGGTCAAGAAAGTTCGTGATAACCTTCAGGCAGCTAGAAGCCGTCAGAAGATTTACGCGGACCCAAAACGCAAAGCCTTGGAATTTCAAGTCGGTGATCGAGTATTACTAAAGGTCTCACCTTGGAAAGGTGTGATCAGATTTGGAAAGAAAGGAAAACTTGCACCTAGATACGTTGGACCATTCAAGATCGTCGAAAGAATCGGAAAGGTAGCCTACAGACTTGAGTTACCTCCTGAACTTGGAAATGTTCATCCAACTTTTCACGTGTCCAATCTCAAGAGGTGTACAGCTGATGAGAACTTCTCCATACCGCTTGACGAAATTCGTGTTGGCAAAACACTGAAATTTGTTGAGAAACCAGTGGAAATCATGGAACGTGAAGTCAAGTGGCTTAAACGCAAGCGCATTCCTTTGGTCAAAGTTCGCTGGGAAGCTAAACGTGGACCTGAGTTTACTTGGGAACGCGAAGATCAAATGAAGGCGAAATATCCACATCTTTTTCCACGAGTTTCCTCTAAATAAATTTCGGGACGAAATTTCCACAAGTAGGGGAGACTGTAACAATTGTGCTTGTAATCACTACGAACAGTTCTATTATCAATAAAACAATGTTATTTGATCACAATGTTTGTTTTGTTATGTTTTACATTTTTCATGTTTTGACTTTTATCCAATTCCAAACTCTATATCACTTTCTGGAGAGTTATACGCAAACTAGTGCGTAAACGTACTAAGTTTAATGCGAGAAATACTCTGGAACATCAACATATACTCAACATACCTTAAATAACCTTTACATAACTTAGAAATAAGTTTTGAAGGCTTTGGTATGGCAAAAACAAGTTAATTCGCTTACAGGGACTAAATATGACAAACTGCGAAAGTATGTCAATTTGAACTGTAACAAACATTCCGGAACATGACCATAAGTTAAACACACCTTAAATATCCTTTACATAGCTTAGAAATAGGCTTTGAGGGGTTTGGTGTGCTAAAATAAACTTTTGGGACATTCAGGGACTAAAAGTGTCAAAAAGTGCACAAGTTTGCATTTTCGCGCATAACTTACGTTCTGAATACATCTGGACATCCAAAAATTTATGTAAGCATGACTACATTATATTTTAGTGTTCGCCTTAAGAAAAATCCATTCGTCGCGTCATTTGGTTCGTTTTTCGCGCTTATGCGCATTCCGTCGTAATTAAGCGAACATCGCGATCGTACGGCCAAACGAACCGACATCCGAGATATTTTTGAGCATGTTTTGAGTTCCCTATACTTTAACTACATTTTAGAGCCTTGAAATGAGGTTAACGGGGTTCAAACGCATCGAAAAAGGCCTTAAACACGTGCAGGGACCATTGCTGCCAATTTTCAAACTTTCTGATTCAGGGGAGGTGCTCGCGTAGCGCGACGCCTATGGGGCTACCTGTCGCGCTAGGCGACTGACTATCTGGGCAGATTCAATGTTTCTAAACACAAGTTGCAACCAATTGATCCTTAACCACATGTTTTAAGTTGCTTAATCACTAAGATAAGGAGCATATGTGGCTTCCATAACCTTTCAACAAGTGTACGGATGTGATCGAATCACGGTTTCCATGAAACGATCTCAACGGTTCACCGAAAACTATATATACCCCATGCCTTTCATTGTTTTAAGGCACTAGAATCTTATTAGTTGTGTTCTAAGTTGAAACCTTGTTTCATACCTGAACTATACTGATCTAGATTAGCATTCGGGGACCCTTCGTAAGTATTCTTTCGTTCTTTTCCTTATTCTTACTGCTTTTCGAGTCAGAAAGTCAAACTTTGTTTGACTTTCAGCGTTGACCAGTGATGGTCAATGCGAAGTTCGTTAGAACTTCGCAACGTGATTGTAATCACGATGGTCATAGTCCCTTGGGACTATGCCTACTGATTACCACGTTGTCTAGGGTCGTAGGGTAGGCGATCTAATAAATCGCCTATACCTTCGAACCCGACCCAGTTTGGTCGATCATTAGGATCCGACCAAATACATTAGGTGACCATAGTGTAGGGAATAACCTTCCGAGGTTATACCTTATGGTCACGACGTTTAAGTAGTTGTATGATAGGTAGTTTATATGCCTTAGGTAAATTACCAGAATACCCTTTTCATACATAATTGGTAATTTAGCATATGTAACCTAAACTTTTGTCACGTAACTGATTATGTAACATGTTTAGGCATATAATACTTGTCATAGGACTAGTTAGGCGGTCCGAACGCGTTTCACGCGCACGACACGTTAAAGTAGCATAAGCTTCCTAAACGAGTCGTAATGGGTCGTAAACAATTATGTTAGGTTTCATTTAGCATGTAGGCTTTGTTAAACCATATCACGTGAGTTCCGAAACTCATTTGGTTTACAAACCCTAATGCTACCCAGTCTTCCGAGATAGGTCCGGTTTATTAACATAGTTACCTATACTAGGTGTCGTTTGATTCCGAGATCTCTTGCATTGCTTGGTGGTTATCTTTATACAACTGAGCAATCTCAAGTGAGTACATAGACCCCTCTTTTACTGTTTTCCAAACTGTTTTGGGGTGGAACACATGTGCCTACTTGTTACTTTCATGCTTTCCTGTTTTCACATCATATACATGCTATGTTCGTTAGTACATTATAGTACATGATTTCATATCATCTTATGCTAGGTGTGCCCATTGTGTGCATTACTTAGTACATTGTTTTACATGACATTTCCTGCTAGGTGTGCCCATTATGTGCATTACTTAGTACATTGTTTTACATGACATTTCCTGCTAGGTGTGCCCATTATGTGCATTACTTAGTACATTGTTTTACATGACATTTCACGCTATGTATGTTCATTTGATTACATACTTAGTGCATTGTTTTCACATGTTTACATTTTGGTATGACATTTGGTTTGTTAACATGGGACAATACATTCATTAACATTAGCTACGCCGTTCGTTAGTAGGTAGTGGTACCATAGGAATTGACAACTCCCGTTCCGGACATCCCAGGGAAAGGGGACAGAAAGGAATGACCGAATTCGTTGACATAAGACAGATAGACCTTTAATTTGTTTAAAGGGTTTATCACCACAGTCGCAAGGCTTGGATGTATGCATTTTCACAATACCGCATAAATGTTCATATTAAATAGTTGCATGCATTTACACAAAACATAGCTTTGATTTAAACCAAGTTTTACTTCAATACTTTGTTTTCGTGCATATGGTTTAGTTGAGACATTTCACTTGCCATACATGACATTTTGACATAGACATTTGACATGGATATTTGACATAGACATTTGACATGGATATTTGACATAGACATTTGACATGGTTATTTGACATAGACATTTGACATGGATAGTTGATATAGACATTTGACATGGATATTCGACATAGACATTTTGACATGATTTACATCTTGACATAAACGCTTTGACATATTATTCAATACATTTGACAATTGGTTTAAACATAGACTTCTTACATTGGTTTGGTTTGATTAAGTGATTAAGTAACGATGCGTGTGTAATATGATACAAGCATGGTGGATACGCCGCTGGTACTTCCTATATATAAGTGTTTGTATGGTATTACATGGCGTAACGTTATTTGAATCATTTCAGTTTGAGACATAGAACATTTTATACAAATAACATACTTTTCACAAAACATTGATTTACAAAACAACTTATCTTATACAAACACATCTTTTTACATGGTCATTTATTTAACTGACATTTACTTATACTTATCATCTGAACTCATTGTTTTTCAAATGATTTACAAAGCAAAGCAAATAACAAGGTTCATGACTAAACATTTTCTCAAACATAAGTCATGAATCCTATTTTCAAAAACCTATGTATCTCACAGGCATTTTTATGCTGACGTACCTATTTTCACATGTGTTTTCAGGTGCTTTTCCATAGGATGTTGATCATGATACTAGGGCGGACCTGTGCCTTAGAGACTTTAAAAGATGATAGACTATGTTTAATTATGTTCTGAACTCTTAATTTACTATTTCGAGACAATGTAACACCCTTTTTTAATAAATAAAATACACTTTGTGTGCCATGGTTATGAAACAATTAATTCTGTCGCAACACGCCCCGATGTTTCCGCCGCGATTTGTTGTTTTACGCGGTCGGGGTGTGACAGAGCTAGTTCCTTGAAGTTTGCTGCAACAAAAGAAATAAACATATCAGGGTGTTGGTTCAGGATGGAGGTTTGGGATATGATTGGGGATATTCCTAAAACCCTAAGTCCTACCAGAAGTCAACCATCTTTTAGGGAGGTCAAAACCCTTATCAATGGAGTCTCTTTTCACAAAGAAGAATTTTCTTGTCCATTTATCCTCATTCTTGGTGGCCTTAAGAATGAGAGGATCGCTGGAAATAGAAAAAAGGAGAAACCGGCTGGAACCATGTGACCTTAGACGGTAGGCCATCGGAAGGTCTTCGATGCATAGATCAGGCATATGACGAGCCTTAATCTGCTCCAGGGTGACTAACACGCGCCAAACCATAGGCATGATTTGGGCGAAACTAAGACCGGTAAGCTCAAAGAAGCGAGATATGAAGGGAGAAAATGGATATTGAAGCCCTAATGAAAAAGGATATGCAAAAAAGCAAACCCATTCGTCGGAACAAAAATCCGATCGGACCTCTCGGTCGAATGGACGGAAGATTGTCCCGGCGGGAAAGGCACCGGAAGCTCGTAGGGCCGCGATGTCGGAATTATCAAAAGAACACACCTCTTTTGAAGGATTCTGAAGCAAATTTTGTTTGTAGAAGGGGGAAACAGAGTCCGCCATTTGCGATCTGGTGCGGGTCGCCATGAATGATCACAATTGAAGAACAGGAGATGTAAACAAGGAGAAAAGAAAAGAGAGAGAGAGAGAGAGAGAGAAATACCTGATATTCGGTTGAAGATGAGGATAATCATAATGGGACGACCCTCGGTTAATATAGGCTGAATGTAGGGGGTAAAGAGTAAATAATGCCTTGGAAGTTGCACATTGTCATTTCAAGGGTCTCATCATATTGATTGCCTTAATTGATGAGATGAAACTTTTAAAATATATCCGTTGGATTGGTATACCAACAGATATATTTGGGGATAATTGTTATGGGTCATTTTCTGAGTATACATATCCTGACTAATATCCCACTTTTAATTGTTTATCTATGATCAGGATACTGGACGGGGGTATTGCTAACATCCTGGGTGATATCCTGAGGTATATTGAATTAATCACGTGCAGGTTAAAGACTGGGACTTGCCAACGGTCAAATGGACTCCATCTCCTCAAGACTCGGGCGTATTTGTTAAAGGAGAGACGTTGAACCCGAAAGACCAGGTCTACAACGTTCGACTAAGGAATATTCGTTGGATCCCGGTTATGTAGGATAGTTAGTTATATTTGTTTTACTATAAATAGATGGGGGCGGATCAGATTAAGGCACAACGCAACTTTCACACACTCTCAAACACTTTTACTCTCTAGCTCATTGCAAACACCATACACAAACACTTGTATTCGATTTACATTGTAACACCTAGTTGATCCGCACCACATCCTGCACTGTATCCTGATATTTGAAGCAATAGAAGAACAAGGCAGCTGCGATTGTCAGCTCCCGAGGTTTTATACCGGCGATCTAGATTGATCAAGGGCTTTCCTCGTACATCTCGTGTCACCCTTTACATTTTTGCTCATTGTTTGATCATAGATACAGCTCTATATCCTGAGCCGTATCCTGAAACTGTTTTTGCAAATAACTTGAATAACATATTTTTGACACACTTTTCTAGCACACTACCTCACTTAACTAATTTGATCACTTAATTGCTTCGGTAATTTTTGACCAAAACAGTCACCAATCGTATTGTGGTTGGTCTTATTTACTTAATTACGATGTTCAATATGATTGGTGGCTCGATCCTGGTCATGTCACGCCTCCAAGCGGTGATACTCCGCAGGGTGGATTTTGGGGGTGTGATAAGGAAGGGTAAGCTTTTTCGAAAAGGCGACCCAAGACCATCTGACAAGGCTGCTCAAGCTGAGCCAAAGGAAAAACAGGCTGAGGTATCCAAGAAGAAGAAGCGCAAAGCCTCTCAAAACTACGCCATAACTGCTCAAGACAAACAGGTTGCACCAAACCAGCCAGCACAACCTCGCAAAAGGAAAAACTATGATGGTACCGCACCTTTGTGCAATAAATGCAACTGTCATCATCTGAAGCAAGAGCAATGCCACAAATGTACCCACTGTGGGCGGTTGGGACATTTGATCAACGTTTGCCGTTATGCCAATCAAGCTGCTGCAAACCCTGCTGCTGTTCAAGCACGGTTCCCACCGGGGTCATGTTATAACTGTGGTGACCTCACTCACTACAGAAACAATTGCCCAAGACTTGTTAACATACCTCCAGCGCATGGACGAGTGTTTAATATCAATGAGGCAAACGTGAACAATGATGCAGCAGTGAACAATTAGTGTTTTGTTATTTCCTTTGGTTGTTATCTTTTGGCATTTAAAGACAAGTCAGTTGTTATATAAATAAAAATTCGTCGTTTTTATTTTTGCAAAACTGATACGATTGTGTGAATGTTTGATACAACCTTATGATGCCAACACAAGGACAAACTACTCGTGTGGTTCTGTCATTTTTATGATCACTTGTGATCTCCCCAAGAATCTTAAATACTCGTTTCTTTTAAGAAACAAAGCTAATTTCCTCTTAAGATCTTTCTATCTCCATAGTTAGATTCTTGTGTTTAAGGTGCCAAATGAAATCCACGGATTGGATTCCTGGTGTGCTTTAAATACCCGTATCCAAAGATAACAAATTAAAAATCAAGTTAATTAATTTTGTGACTATGTGTTTTGTGCTTATGTGTTCTCTTATATGTTTTGTGGTTATATGTGATCCATCCAAATCCTCAAAGAATCCTCCGTATCTCATATGAGAGATTCATAATAGGATATCCAAAGGTACTATCTTAAATCCTTAATGGACTTCAACATTTTAGTTAAGTCCCTTGGGTTATAAAGTACTATTCTATAATTGGACCTCTTGAATGGTCTGATTAAACAGATTGATTTTGAAAATCTGGTTAGGAATAACATGAGATGATATAATTGAAAAGATCCCTTTAAAGTGGTCTATTTAAAGAGAGTATACAACGACCTAGTTAAGAAGATCATGTGTTGATCTAGTTAAAAAGGCTCGTTCGTTGATCCAGTTAAAAAAAAGACCCTTTGGTGGCCTAGTCAAGTCGTTTCATGTTTATTCAATTGATTTTTCCCCCTATGCATCGCATTATGAAATGAACTGTGCGGACTGTGCAAGGAATTACGCAATTATGGAGGCCTACATAATTATGGAATTCAGTGCACAGAAACCACAGGGAGTTTTGTCATGTGTTAAGACCTATAGTGACAAGAGTAAATGATACGAGAAAAGTCTTGGACCTTGACCAATGTCATTTATTCTTACACTCCCCAATTCTGATCTCAAGCACACACCAAGTTTCCTATGATAAATCTTCATGAGAAACGTTCTTTCGTCCATAGTCCGAAACTCCATGTTTTGCTACTAAAAAGACTTCACTTTGAGGGTTGACAATTTCGCTAAGAATCCTAACATGGCCCAGAGATTTACTTAAGGGTTCAATGGATTTATTTGAAAGTGAAACCGTCACAGCTATCGTCACAAGTATCCTCTAGAATTAAATTTCGGGACGAAATTTTCTAAAGTAGGGGAGACTGTGACACCTGTGTCACTTCAACCATCCAACAAATACCAAACCAATAAAATATTGTATTACATACTTGGGATTTGTATAAAAATGTGTATCGTTTGCACATATCAATTCTTGTTCGATTTCGGGCTTTAAATCACTTTCTGGAAGGTTATACACAAAACTGGTGCATAACCGCAACCAGTTTAACGCGACGTACACTCCGGAACTGTGACGTGAGACAAACATACCATAAATATCCTTTACATAACTTAGTAATAAGTTTCGAAGGATTCGGTATGGCAAAAACATGTTTATTTGAACTAAAGAGCTTTTTACGACAAAACTGCGAAACGAACGTTGGTGACCGCCCGGGTAATATTTAAATCCCAAAAATATTCTGTTATGATTAAAATTTTATTTTAATCAGGTCCATGTTGAAAAATAAATTAAAACGCCTAAAAAAACGTTATTTTTCAAGTTTAAGCGCGTACCGCGTGTTTCTGCGCGACACAGTTCTTCTACTACAAAACGCAGACAACGCAGCCAGTCTTGGCAACTGAAATTTATTTCAGTAATATTTTGGCGAGTTTATTTTTATAGAATAATAAAAATAATTTAGAACGCCATAAACCGGGATTTAAACGCTAGATAAAATACCCGGTATCCAGTTAAACACCCGTTTTAGCCTACATATAGCATATTTATTTAAAAACTTACACTTTAACTTCCCCCCATATATAAAATTCGGTCACCAAGGGACCCCACATCCCAAGTCTTGAACTTCACAAACATTCCACTAACTTATTCCTTGGAAACATGTGATCATGCTTGCACACCTTCTTATATTCACACTTACACCTAGCACCCCCTAACTATCACCTATTTACCAAATAATTTTCATTTAACCCTCCCCCCCCATCTCAAAACTTACGGCACCCATATACACATTCCAAAGATTCCTTCCAAACTTCCTTATTTCCCCATGCCATTCCCTTGGAGTTAGTAAGAATATTGTTATGATTGGTACTTGTGAGAATATAATCTAGAACTTGGTGAATTGAAAGTATGCATATGGAGATGTGTTGTCATATGCCTACATTAGAGTTGCCACTTCTCTTTTCTTTGTTGCCACTTATCACTCATCCATGACACTTGTTAGTGCATGTATCCCTAACATATCTTTCCATATCCTCCTTTATATACTACCAAGATCACAATACTTATTACCACACTCAAGCTCACTCACTCTCTCTCTCTCATTTCGGTTCCCCCATAACCGAACCCACCACCACCACACAACATTATCATCTTCTTCAATCTCAAGTCCATTCAAAGCTTTGAAGTTCATCCATGGAAGTTGCAAGTTGAAGGGCTTTCAAAGGAGCTTCATTCTAGTCTTCTTCATCATCTTTTCTTCATCTTTGCACTAGAGAATCATCCCTAGCTATAAGCTAGTAGTAAGTCTTATTACACCTTGCTTCATTTTGTTCTTAGTCAAGATATATAGTATGATGAAATTTACAAGAACACTAAAGAGTTTAAACAAGAAATATGAACAAGAAACATGCTGATTTACATTTTCAGCCGACTTCAACAGGCTGTAACTGGACCATTATTAATCAAAAAACTGATTTTCTGAAGCCTAAATTATGTATTTTTGAACAACCGATCTAATGGCACTGGAATAATAATTTTTGGAGTTCGTTTACTATTTTTAAAGGGTCATTTTGTAACAGCAGCTCAAGCTGCATTTTTGCTGCTGAAAATAGGTGATATGTTTTTGGTCATAACTGGAAATATTTGATGAATCAGCTCATGAAATTTGTACAGTAGATGGAAACTGATGTATTTGTAATTATCCCACTGGAATTTCGTCAATCGGACTTACGATTATTTTTTAGCGAATTATTCCGTAGACTGCGATCAGAAAGTAACAAATCTGATTGCAGTCGGGTAAATAAATTTCTATAAAATATTGGTGATGAACTAGACCCCGATATTTTTACATAATAAAATTTGGATCGTGTGAAAGATTCTGTAAAAATTTGGGAATTTTTAGAGAAAGTTAACTATTTTATAAAAATCCTTGAAAACAGTCCAGTTTTGATTAATAAAGCTGAAACAACATAAGTAATGCTTTGCATGTCTAAATGTCGGGTTGCTTAATTGAGAACGATCTACGGGATATATGTAAAAGAAAATGATATGCTATTAAGCATGGACACCTCCATTTACAAAGGAGACCATGGCAAAATTTTCCGAAAATCCAACACTTAGTAAATATTTTCTAGACAAGAGTTTATTAGAACATGGAACGAACAAATATCCCAACATGACATATGATTAAGTTAAAACATTAGCTATTTTGACAAATAATTATCGCACGGAACAATATAAGAAACGTGACCAAAAATACTAAACTCTAAGCCAAGGCACGGCCCGCTCGTCTAATAGACATTAGTACGTTGTAGGTTGTCGTGTAGCGGACAGAGTTTGAGATTCAATTCAAGACGCACTACTGTGAGTACATAGTCCCCTCTTTTACTGTTTTCAATGTTTGGGGTAAAGCATGTGTACCTATTTGTTATGTTTATGATTTCAAAGTATAATTGATTATACGTAGTAGTACTTATCTTTTGACAAACTGAATTATTATTTATGGTTTAAACACTGATTTTCAAAGATTATGAAATAAATGTTTGGATTAGTACTTATTTTGTTCACCGGACCGGTTGGTAGTATGATATAGCGCTATAGGACTAGACACCCCATTCCTGTTGTCATGGAATGTCTGAAACCAATTTGTTTCTCCATCCAAATAGGGATTGCCTTTGTGGTATTCCTATAGTCTCAAAGGTGTAGTTTGATGCACTAGGTCTGAATGAATTCTTAAATCACACCTTTATTGTATATTTTGATATACTCCCAAAAGTATAGTTTGATATACTCTCATGTGTGGTATTGTACAAAACCAACGTATATATTTTGTTAACAAACCAAAACATATTTTGATATGTTATTTATAAAACCCAAAGCATATTTCGATATGTTATTTATGAAACCAAAACATAGTTTAATATGTTATTTATAAATCCAAAGTATACTTTTGATATACGACTGAAAACTATTATTTTGACAACTAAAGTATATTTAATATACTATCTGTATGACTAATTTGGAACTAAAATATCTTTTAATATATTACTTATTCGACTTTCTTAAAACCAAAGTATATTCTTATATATACTATAAACCTTTTTATCAAAATATTGTTGTTCAAACAATATACTTTATACAAACTCATTTCACTGACTTATTTAATTTCCTATGCGTTATTATTTTATACCATCTGATTTCTTATAAATGATTTATAAATGAAAACCTTTTTCAAGGATCATGACTACTCTTATTAAAACATTTTCTTTAAACTCATAACTCATGAATCCTAATTACAATTAAAACCTATGTATCTCACAGGCATTTTTATGCAGACGTACCTATTTTTACACATGTTTCAGGTACTGCTTTGTGATGACTGATGATATATGCTACACTTAGGATGGACTCGTGCCTTAGCGACTTTAAAACTCGAAAGATAATAGTTGTACTTATTTGATTGTATTAAAACAATGAGTTCGTTTATTAAATAAAACGAAATTATTTATTCCATGGTTGTGAAACAATAATTCTGTTACAACACTCCCCGACGTTTCCGCCACGTTTTGGTGTTTTACGTGGTCGGGGTGTGACAATTGTAGTCTAGACTCGAGAAGGAATCCTAGTTCACTACAATCGAAGCTCTGATACCAAACTGTCACACCCTGACTTTTGCGGAAGCGTATGATGTGTGACTTGCTCAATATCATCGCATTCAACTATAATAAACAACTATATGATTAAAACAAGATGTTCATCAATTTATAAGATTGAAATGTTACAAACACGAGCCATTTAAGTTTTAACCAAAACCCTCAAGTTATGATCCAAACAATTATGGATGACATCTAAACTTGAAATTTACATCTTGAAAACAACACCAGCGCCCAAGATCCAACTTGTTTCCTGAAATACATGTAAGTTTTGGAAAATCGTCAACATAATGTTGGTGTGAGTTCATGCGGTTTTGTATAGAATGTTTTATACTTGTATGAAAACTTGGTATGTAACTTGTAAAACGTATCTGTAATTAAGTATTGTGAATGTAAGGAATACGAGATCGCTAGTGGGTTGCAAGGCCACTAACATGTGTAACGACATAGGAAGCATCCAAACCATAGGCATTTTTAGTTGTCGATCCACGACTGTCGATTTACGACTAGAGACACAAAAGCACTGCTTGGTAAAAGAGTGGCCAAGAGTGTGGTTGCCTGAAACCCATTAGATCTAACCTTTTGTTCTGCGGTCTAGGTATATTGTTGATTAATGGTGCTTATGGCACCCTATACGTCACATGATCTATAGTATCATTCCTTAGTTTTGTATTCAACATACCATACCATTTGAAATCATTCGAAACATTTGAAACATGTATTTCACCCCCGAAGTTATAAAACTGAAAACAGTTAAAAGAAAAAGGGGAACATGAACTCACAACTTTGCGTATCCTGCGCCATAAACTTCACTGGTTGGTTTCGTAGCGTCGTGACCTATACGTGTTCTATTAATGTTAGTCACTAGACTTGTATCACACAAGTACAAGTCACCATCTTTTGTTTATGTATATGTTCTTTTTATGTTCAATCTTTGTGAGGGTCGTGCCCTTGTTTGTCGGGTATTGCCCGTTTGTCGTGTCTTGCACTTTGAGTTTGTAATGTGTCTTGTAAATATATATTTTACTCCTCAAATATATATTTGTTTATGTAGACTTTTTGAGGTAATAAGTTGTTAAAAATAATTTATATTTTTAACTTTTCATATATGTTACTTATATTATTTTCCCCAAAAATAAATATAAGTATTTTGTGAAATAATATTCTCAATATTATTTTTGTACAAGTATTCTTAGGAAAGTATACTAGTATTTTATGTAAACACTTGTGTATTTTGCGTTTTTCACCAAAAATCAATACTTTGATTTTTATTACTTTCCGGAATTATATTTCTTAAAAAATATATATATATTTTTAAGGCTTGTACGAAACATATATTTTGTCCAAACTCAATAATATGTTAAGAAATATATTTTCATAAATATATTTTCTTGTATTTGTCCATGTATTTCCTTGTGAGGAATTTTGTACACTTGTATACTTATGTATTTTCATGTATTTGTATGTGTATTTTTGTATTCATACTCCTTGGGAGTATTTAGTGTATTTTCAAGTCCTTAATACACTACTACATATAATACACACAATATACACTTAGCACAAAATTTGGTGATCACTAAATATATATATTTTCCCAAAAATATACATACTTAATATTGATTTTAACTTGAAGAAATCACCATTTCTTGACTTGTAATTTTACACAAAAATTAGGAAAACCTTGGTAAATATTTTTAGGTGAATTTTTAGGGAATAAGTTTCACCAAAACTTATATTTTTCTAAGTGTCAAAATTTTATAAAAATTTTGACATAGTTTCCCCTAAAAATGGAGGTTTCCCATGTTTTCAAAACATGTGTTTATTTTCTTTTCACATCAAAACAATTTTCCAACAACAATCATCAACAATAAACACTAACTTCTTCATATGAAACATCATGGTGAACTTTTCTCTTGTTAAAAATGTGTAGTCTTTTAGATCTACACTTTACATATTATTATCTTTCCAAAAACAAGTGTTCTTTTGTATTTTAAACAAACTTATGTGAAACTTTAATCCACTAACGCATTCATCCATGAGTTTTATGTTTTCAAACCTTGTAAATCATGTTCCAAAACTACTTTTATTTTTATTAGAAAGATCATCATTTTTAATATCTTGTTTAACCATGGATCTTTCAAGACCCATGCTTAATATCTTTAGATCTTTCATATACAAGCTTTGTGTTAAACTTTTAACAAACTTTTCATAGATATTAGTTTCAAAAATTAGTTTAACACACACTTTATTACTTTAAGATTACAATTTTATGTGTAAAAATTCCTATTTCAAGTTCACATTATGCTTCACATGTTCATCTTCAAGTTTAACCATGGATCCTTCAAGATCCATGCTTAAACTTGGTAGATCCAAGCTTTAGCATACTTTATCTAATCATACACACAAAATATAACACCAACAACATCATTCCATACACTAAAAATTCATGTAATCACTTATTTTCTTCATGAATATGTTAGATCTTCTCATTTTTAACATTAGAAGTTAAGTTGTTTAGATGGTGAAACTTGTACATGACATAATCATGACTTAAATTAGTGATCAAGAAGCTTACTACTAGCTCTAATGGCTAGGGAAGTGGCACAAAAATGGAGATGATGATCAAGGAAGAAGGTGAGTGGTTAAAAGCTCCACAAGGTGGTCCTTCAAGTACTAGCACCATACACCTTCCTAAATGGCCTCCATACACCTTCTAGCAAGCTTGGATTGTGAGGAAATTAAGTGAAAATGGATGTGTATGTGGGTATGTGTTGAACCGTGAGTAAGGAGGGCAAAGTGTGGGACCCATTGGGGCCGGATTTGGTGAAAGGGGGGGTAAAGTGTAATATTTTGGAAATTGAAGGTTTAAAGTGTAAACGGTAAGGTTTAAGTATGTTTAAGTGTGTTTAGGGGTTTTTATGATTTTTAAGGTGTTCTATTATCAATACTAGTTTAATATCATAAAAACATTACTTCTAGTCAAATTTTGATGTCCCAGTTATTGTTCGGTTGTTCGGTTCGTTAAAGTGCTGAATTGCGCGGTTTCACTAGGTATAAAGCACTTTTTGTGGCAGTTTCAATTCCCGACACTTTGTAAGTTATTTTGGACAATAAAACAATAATTCTACATAATATTAAAGTGTTTAAAAGCTGATTATAGCTGAATTGTTACTGAATTATGCTGATTTCAGCATTTTAGATAAGTTTCGGGTGCTTTTTAGTGCATAGGTTAGCTTCCGGAAAGTTTATATGTTAACCCTTGTATCCACACTTGGGTTTTAATGTATTTTTGATGTTGGACCTATTCCTAGGCCCTAATTCTATTATCTGACTGCTTTCTTCAGATTTGCTGACATAGCGTGTCTTACCGGTGAGTTTACTAGTCTTTCTGACGCAACGCTAAAGTAATGCATAAAGCAATATTTGAAGTATAAAACGTGCATGAATTCACATGTATAGCATGAAATTAGACGATGTTAACATTTAAGCACGTAATTGTAGATATTTAATAATAATTAGACTGTACGGAAATTACCGGTTTTGTGCCAGTTGTCACATTTACCCCCTACTCGCGATATTGACTTTCGTATTGACCTTATTCCTGATGCTACACCTGTTGCAAAAGCTCCCTATCGCCTCGCACCCTCCGAAATGCGCGAGCTATCCAGCCAACTCCAGGAATTGCTTGAAAAAGGCTTTGTACATCCTAGCACATCGACGTGGGGCGCACATGTCCTTTTTATGAAAAAACAAGGATGGATCGTTCCGAATGTGCATCGATTATAGGGAACTCAACAAGCTTACTATCAAGAATCACTACCCGCTACCCCGAAGGGATGACTTATTTGATCAACTCCAAGGCGCTACGTGTTTCTTGAAGATTGATTTACGTTCTGGTTATCATCGGTTCCGTATACAAGAGCAAGACATCCCGAAAACCGCTTTACGTACCCGTTATGGCCATTACGAATTCGAGGTCATGCCTTTTGGTCTCACAAATGCACCTGCGGTCTTCATGGATTTGATGAACCATGTGTGTAAACCCTTCTTGGATCGCTTCGTTATTTTCTTTATCGATGGTATCCTTATCTATTCGAAGTCGAGAGCCAAACATGCGCAACACCTTTGTTTAGTTCTCGAGCTTCTCCAAGGAAATCGCCTCTACGCTAAGTTCTCCAAGTGTGAAATTTGGCTTGAGGAAGTTCAGTTTCTCGGCCACATCGTTAACAGTCAAGGAATTCGTGTTGATCCCGCGAAGATTGAAGCAGTTAAGAGTTGGATTACGCCGAAAACTCCCTCCGAAATCTGTTCATTCCTTGGATTGGCGGGTTATTACTACTGATTCATCGCTGACTTTTCTAAAATAGTCGTACCTCTAACCGCTTTAACTCATAAGGACAATCCTTTTGTTTGGGGTCCCAAACAGGAGGAAGCCTTTCAAACCCTTAAGCGTATGCTTTGCAACGCTCCTGTTCTCACTCTCCCCGACGGAAACGATGATTTCGTTGTTTATTGTGATGCCTCTAACCTTGGTCTTGGTTGTGTTCTCATGCAACGAGACAAGGTTATCGCGTACGCGTCTTGCCAACTTAAGGTCCACGAGAAGAATTACATAACCCACGATCTCGAACTCGGTGCAGTTGTTTTTGCGTTAAAGATATGGCGACACTACCTTTACGGTACCAAGTGTACGGTCTTCACCGACCATAAGAGCCTACAACACATCTTGAACCAGAAAGAACTGAACATGCGCCAACGCAGATGGGTTGAACTTCTCAACGATTACAACTATGAGATACGCTACCACCCAGGCAAGGCTAACGTTGTAGCCGATGCTCGCAGCCGACGAAGCTATGTGTATAGCACTCGTAACATCCAATCCCAGAATGATCTCGAAACCCTAATTCGCGACGCTCAACACGCATGCTTCATTGAGAATACCTTGAAAGAGGAAATGAAGTGTGGTTCCGAAATCCAACTAGTGACTAAATCGAACGGTATTTATTACTATCTCGATCGCATTTGGATTCCTAGTCGCAATAACCTTCGGGAGATATTGCTGACTGAAGCTCACAAATCTCGATATTCCATTCACCCTGGTGCCGACAAGATGTACCAGGACCTTTGTTCCTGGTATTGGTGGCCGAGAATGAAAAAGGATATCGCTCTCTATGTTTCAAAATGCCTAAATTTCTTGAAAGTTAAGGCCGAACATCAACGACCCTCTAGTTTACTCGAACAACCCGAAATCCCGACGTGGAAATGGGAAAGTATCTCTATGGATTTTATTACCAAACTCCCTCATACGCCCTCTGGTCACGATAGCATTTGAGTTATCGTTGATCGTCTTACGAAATCCGCTCACTTCATACCAATACGAGAAGACTTCAAGGTTGAACGATTTACACGAATCTATACCGACGAAGTCATTTGTCGACACGGGACGCCTCGTGGCATCATCTCTGACCGCGATGGTCCTTTTACCTCTCGTCTCTTGGAGACTTTTTAATCTGCTCTCGGTACGTCTCTTAATTTCAGTACCGTATTTCATCCCCAGACCGACGGTCAGACTGAGCGCATGATTCGCACCCTCAAAGACATGCTTCGTTCGTGCGTTATAGATTTTGGTGATAATTGGGATTCGCATTTACCCTTAGTAGAATTCTCGTACAATAACAGTTATCACGCTAGTATTCAGATGGAACCCATTGAGGCTCTATACGATAGAAAATGTCGATCGCCTATTGTATGGCACGAGATCGGAGACGCACAAATCACCGGTCCCGAGCTACTACAAGAAACGACTGACAAGATTCTTCAGATTCGAGACAATCTTTTGAAAGCGCGGAGCCGTCAAAAGAGCTACGCCGATAAACGCCGCAAGCCCCTTGAGTTCGAAGTTGGTGATCACATACTCCTAAAGGTTTCACCTTGGAAGGGGGTGATCTGATTTAGAAAGAAAGGGAAACTAGCGCCACGATACGTGGGTCCCTTTAAGATTCTGGAAAGAATTGGTAAAGTGGCCTACTGACTCGAATTACCGGTTAAACTCAGCAACGTACACCCGACTTTCCACGTCTCAAACCTCAAAAAGTGCCTAGCTGAAAAAAAATCTTCATGTACCCCTCGAAGACTTGCAGGTAAACGAGACTCTGCACTTTGTGGAAAAGCCAGTAGAAATCATGGATCGAGAGACCAAGAAGCTTCGACGCTCTCACATTCCCATAGTCAAGGTTAGATGGGAAGGTAAACGCGACGCCGAGTTCACTTGGGAGCTCGAAAGTGATATGAAAGCTAAATATCCACAACTCTTTGTTACGTCTACTGCTTAATTTTTGGGACTCTTTGTTCGGTAACCACTCTCGCCTTTGCACTCGCTTATCGCGCTAGCTCGCTAAATAGCAAACGTTGTTAACTGTAGTAGTAATGTTATGCTGTGTGTTCTTATATGCTTTATTTGTGTGTGCTTATTATGTTTATGGATTATACTCGCTCGAAACATTTAAACGCTGCTCACACGACTCACTTAATCATAATAAAACGCAACGCTACACTCAAATTTGGAAACTAAAAAAGTCCAAACTCAGCCGCCCGAATGGGCCATCCGCCCGGATGGAGCCATCTGGATATACCCCATCGGCCCACAACACAAGCCTTCACCCCTCTCCTATAAATAGAAGCCTTGTGTCTTCATTTCAAATCTTCACCTCCACTCATCCGCTCCCGAGATTCCAGCTGCGATACAAGACTTCTTATAAGTTTTCGCTCTGATTTCGATCTCCATTTCACTCCTACTCCATCTTCTTGCTTTATAATCACAAATACACGCACACATCCTTCAATTTTTACATAAAATCACTGATTTTAGACCTCTCGAAGATGGTTTCCACTTTTTTTGCTTAGGCAAACTGTTGTGGAGCATCATTCAATCGAGATTAGGTCAAGATCTAAATTATTTTCACATTTTACAACAAGTTTATGAACTCTCTTTTGGTTTTTACGCAATATTGGTGGAATCGTGAACCCGTCAGACTCTCGACACCTCCTATTGTCGAGAGTCGGCTGTAGGAATGATTCCCATCGAGGAGATGGTCCGATTAACGGGTCAAACATGAATTCCTGTCAAGAACAGCACTCTCATTCGAATGGGCTATGCCCATCCGTCTGAATGGGTTGAGCTTGACGTTTCTTGATTGATTTGGTCCTGTTATCGCATCTGTTAAAATGTTTTAATCCAAAACTTTAACAAATTTTGTCGGTTCACAAACAACCACAATCCATCAGCCCGAATGGACCATGTCCATCCATCCGGATAGACTCTGTGCCACACCAAATATTTTATGTCTTCTTTTAAACATTGGTTGCACATCAGATCGTTTTGTTCCAACAGAAATAGCCCATCTGTCTGAATGGATAAAGCCCATCCGTCTGAATGGACAAAAGCCCATCCGCCCGGATAGACTAAACCCATCTGTCCGGATAGACTGTTGGACACTTGAATCGCTTTTACTCCACTCGACACTCTGATTTCGACCGTGTCAGCAACTGGAAGACTTATGCTTCTGTTCTCGTACACATGCTAATCTGGCGCTCCCTTCAATCCAACCAGACCGTGTTTAGTTGTTAAATACGCACTATGAGTATACTCGAACCCTTTTTCGCTTAACGCGCTTTTGGGTGTTACATACGTTCTCTATAAAAACACAACACACAACGCAAACACTTTTAACGCTAACCGCTCCCGCATGCTATACGTGATTAGTTGAATGCTTGTTACTATTCTTATACAGTGATTACTTGCCCGACCGCCTTTAGCAACAATAGTACTATAGTTTGGACTCAGCACCTATTTGTTCAGGGGTTGCTAAGGATCACATACTTTACTTCACGTGTTCGCTTTGATGAACATGTGTCGCGCGTACTCTACTCGCAGTCACGTGGTTAGGATGTATAATTGTTGGTAGTTTACATGCTTTGCCTGTTACATGTTACATGTTGGTTATGCGTAAACGCTTTTTATACTATATCTATGCAAACTTGTGTACTCACCTTTACTTTATGTATTGACTTTTATTTTGACGTATGTGACAGGTTGATGGATCGTTATGCTGAAATCAAGATAGGAAGTCTAGAAACTCATCTAATAAAATCTAGGTTGTTGGATTGGAACTTGTTTGAGAGATTTGATGCCTGTAATAACTATTTGTGGATTATTGTTTAATAGTATGGGATATTAAACGTATTAAAAATATTGTCACTTAATAGTTGTTATGGATTCTCTTTAGCAATCTGGTTCGCCTAGTGCCGCGCCCTGATGATTCCGCCATCGGTTGGGGTGTAACAGTTGTAGTCTTCATGTATAGTCTTCTTTAAGCTCTCCTACCAAATCTTCTTTTCTTTCTTCTCTGTTTTTCTCGCTGTTCTCTTCTTTCAAAACGACCCTTGGTCAACCACCATTCTCTACCTACATCAGTGTAGTCAAAGAACTTGTTGAGTCTGATATTTTTCTTCTCTTCTTTTTCAATCGGAGTTTGATCAGTAGGAATCGACTTGTAGTTAGGAAATTTTAAATTTACCATGAATGCTGCTTTCTTCATCCTTTAGTTCATCAGCTCCTCATGTCGTTCCTTCTTCAAAAACTCTTTACGTTCAAGGTCTCTCCAATTTGTCTTCTAGTAGTGAACAGAGTTAATGTCTTTCTCAAAGCATACACTAATCAACTTCTGATACTGCATTGCCAGCTCTTTGTCTGCTGGGTAGTACATAATCTTGTTTATAAATAGACATTCTACATCTTCTTTGAGCAATTGACGAGACACATTGGATCGAGCACGTGAATGTATCTCCAAATACACTTTTCATCTTGGTGTGTAATCACAGCTTCACATGTACTAGGATTGTAGACCCACCCTTTGAAATCCTTGTAGAAATCTTGTTCCATTTCCTTCAAAGGCATGTTATTGATACATCTCGGCCTCTTGACATGGAGTGTGATATCTTTTTCTCTCGTGACAGGGTCAATCTTCACAATTCGCTTTGGATATTGAGGCTTCCACATAGGAAATTTTCTTCAGCTTGATCAAGAATATACCTCGAAAGCTTTTGTTCATGAAATCTTACTTCAGATCCCCATTAACATTGCTGAAGGTTCTTGGTTTTCACCAACTCTTCTACATCCCACCACGGCAATGTTTTCAGAGCACTGATGAATTCGAAGTATTGAACCCCGTACTCCCTCTTTATAGCGTAAACTTTTAAATATTCTAAGTATCCCCAAGAAAGAATGTCTCCCAGTGATTGGTTTGGATGTCTTGTAAAGAATTTCAGTGGTCGCTTTAAACTTTCTTTCTTCAACCCTCGGCTTAAACCACTTCTTTCTTTCCTCTAGGAGTTCTTCTTTAGATAACGTTCTTGGGACACCATCTTCACTTATCTTTTCAGCAACCTTTCTTTTCAACTCATCTTCATTGTGAGTTCTGAATAACTCAGCAAATGTTGGGAAATCCTCAGATGTCACACCCCAACCGTTGGCGGAAACATTGGGGTGAGGCACTGAGCGAAACAGATTGTCCAAGGGATTCCATAACAACTAATAATTACCAAACATTTAAGCATTACGTCCCATACCGTAACATATCAAGTAAACATAGTTATTACAGACAAATAGTTCTCAAAGACAAATAAAATACTGTTCCAACAACTCATAAATTAATTGTTTCGTTTCTAGACTCCTCCTAACTTGATTCCACATAGCATTCATCCTAGCATCTCAAACACATGTCACATACGTTAAAACAGAGGTCAATACACATAGTGTAATGATGAGCATACAAGTTTAGTAATAATAGATAGCAAAAATCGGTTTACGCATAACCAGCATGTAGCAAGGTGAAGCTAGTAGGTTATCGACAATGAAATATGCACAAACGTGACAGCGAGTTGTAGAATACGCAACACATATCACCACTGTGACACGTGAAGTAAAGCCCTTAACAACCCATGTCCATCACAGGTGTTGAGTCCAAACTATAGTACTATCGTTGCTAAGGTGTCAGGCAACAATCACTGTGTAAACATAACATAAAAGCACTCATCGAATAACACGTATAACATGCAGTAACGGTTAGCGTATAAAAGTGTTTGCGTTGTGTGATCGATGTGATTTGATATAGGTAACGTATGTAACACCCAAAAGTGTATAAAGCAAAAAGGGATTGAGTATACTCAAAGATAGCGTTTAATAAATAAACACCGTCTTGGATTGAAGGGAGCGCTGGAAAGTTAGCCTGATTATAGAACGATAGCATAAGCGATGAACAGTGCGTTAAACAGCGTGACGGAGTGATGGGGGACGGATGATCATCCGATCGGATGATAATCCGGACTGATGGTCATCCGGTCGGATGGCCATCCGGTCGGATGGCCATTCAATCGGACTGTCATTCGTTTGGGATGGATGTGTTTGTGTATGATGTGACTTTGAAGTTTTCGTTGTAGCATTTTCAAAACTTGGAAGTGTTTCTATAATTCAGGTCATCCGGCCGGATGGTCATCTGGACGGATGGCCGTCCGATCGGATGGCGATTTGTTTGAAACTATATCCTTTGAAACTTTGTGAAAATTGTTAAGTGTTGAAAGCCACAAGTCATCCATTCAGATTGTCGTTCAATCGGATGGCGATCCGATCGGACGGCAGTCCGTTCAGCAACTTGTTCGTTTTGAAACTTGTAAAAATTCGTTAAGTTGTAAAGTTTTATGGTTTGATCGAGACGGTATGACAACGTGTTAGACAACGGAAACCCCATCAAGTCCAAGTCATCCGATCAGATGGGAATCACCTCGTTCGATCAGTTGACTGTTCTTGACGGCTGTTCATGTTCAACCTACTAAGTCAGTTATCTTGTCGATAGGAATCAGTTCTCAGACCGACACTTCACTAGAGAATGAGTGAAAGGCCTGAATGAGCTCCGATTCTATCAGTTTTGAGTTCATGAGTGTAAAAGAGTTAAAAGAAGGTTAAACCGGTTTGAAAATGTTTAGATTTTGGTGAAATCAGTGTTTAAACATGTTGAAATCTCTTAGATCTGAGTTGTTCTTGGTGGAATGAGGTCACACTTTGAAGTTCATGAGAACTCATGATGACATCATCCTAGAACACCCCAAATCAGCTGATTTCATGGTGAAAAGTTAAGATGTGAAAGCGAAAATGATGAGAAAGTGTGTGCTGATTGAGAAAGTACAAGATTTGGAGAAGAAACTTACAAGAATAGCGAGGAATCGAGAGAAAATAGGGCTGGAACGTGTTGGTCGAACGAGGGAGCTGTCACATCATTGTTCATGATGTGACAGGTGCTATTTATAGGTGAGAGGAGGGTGAGGCGGTGTAGTGTGACGGATCGGAGGGCAGTCCGATCGGGTGGCCATCCGATCGGGTGGCCATCCGATCAGATGGTCATCCGGACAGATGACCATTCTATCGAATGGTCATTCGATCGAAAGGCTGTAGCGGTTTGGTTTCCGACGTTTCGTTTCGTACGTTGAGCATTGCGATGCGTTGCGAGTAAGCGATGCGATAGTATTAATTAATAATTACACAAATAACCTAACCTACACTCAACATAAAAGTAACCTTATATTTCGAGTCCGCGATGCAATTGCGTTGCGATTGAGATGCGATTGCATTGCGATAGAGTTGCGATTGCGTTTTCAATTAATCACCATAAAAAAAATATAAACATGCACAACACATAAATGGCACACACACGTAAAACAATATCCAGAACACATAAATCGAGTTGTGATGCGACAGCGATGAGATAGCGATAAGTCGATTAGCGATAAACTGCGATTATTACATTTACTCCACATAATACAACTAAAGTAACGTAAAATAGAGTATCGATTACAAAGTCAAAGAGTACAATCAATAATTAAGCAAGGACTGACAGATCGCATTTATCAATCTTTTATTCCTTTAACTTTGACTTTGACTTGTACTTTGACTTCAAAAACGTGGGGTGTTACAGCCTCCCCTAGTTTAGGGAATTTCGTCCCGAAATTAAGGTGCATGCGTAACAAAAAGCTGTGGATACTTAGCCTTCATGTCACTTTCGAGTTCCCAGGTGAACTCGGCGCCGCATTTGCCTTCCCAGCGAACCTTCACAATGGGAATGCGTGAGCGTCTGAGCTTCTTGGTTTCTCGATCCATGATCTCAACAGGATTTTCCACGAAGTGTAATGTTTCGTCCACTTGTAGATCCTCAAGTGGTACTTGTAAATTCTGCTCGGCCAGGCACTTTCTGAGGTTCGAAACATGGAAAGTCGGGTGGACGTTGCTAAGTTCCTCTGGTAGTTCTAGTCTGTAGGCCACCTTCCCAATCCTTTCCAGAATTTTAAAGGGGCCAACATATCGAGGCGCGAGCTTTCCTTTCTTGCCGAATCTAATCACACCCTTCCAAGGTGAAACCTTTAGGAGTACGTAATCGCCAACGTCAAATTCAAGGGGCTTGCAGTGTCTATCGGCGTAACTTTTCTGACGACTCCGAGCTTTCAGCAGATTATCTTGAATTTGGAGGATTTTGTCAGTCGTTTCTTGCAGCAGCTCAGGACCAGTTATTTGCGCATCTCCGATCTCATGCCACACAATCGGCGATCGACATTTTCTTCCGTATAGTGCCTCAAATGGCGTCATTTGAATGCTAGAATGATAACTATTATTGTACAAGAATTCGACCAAAGGTAAGTGCGCGTCCCAATTACCACCGAAGTCTATGACACACGAGCGAAGCATGTCTTCAAGGGTACGAATCGTTCTTTCATTCTGACCGTCGGTTTGGGGATGGAAAGCGGTACTTAGATTTAGAGTAGTACCGAGAGCAAATTGAAACGTTTCCCAAAGGCGCAAGGTAAACTGACCATCACGGTCAGAGATGATATCAGGAGGCGTCCCGTGTCGACAGATGATTTCGTCGGTGTAGATCCGGGCTAATCATTCTACCTTGTAGTCTTCTCGTATTGGAAGAAAATGAGCAGATTTTGTCAAACGGTCAATGATAACCCAGATGCTATCGTGACCTGAAGGTGTGCAGGGAAGTTTCGTTATAAAATCCATGGCTATACTCTCTCACTTCCACATAGGAATCTCGGGTTGCACGAGTAAGCCAGAGGGTCTTTGTTGTTCGGCCTTAACCTTCGAACAAGTCAGGCACTTCGAAACGTAGATTGCGATATCCTTCTTCATTCCAGGCCACCAATACCGTAGGCGAAGGTCATGGTACATTTTGTCGGCACCAGGATGAATGGAATATCGAGACTTGTGCGCTTCAGTCAACAGTATATCCCGAAGGTTATTGCGACTTGGAATCCAGATGCGATTGAGATAGTAATAGATACCGTTCGATTTGGTGACAAAGTGCGATTCAGCACCACACTTCTTCATTTCCTCTCGCAAGGTATTCTCAATGAAGCAGGCGTGCTGAGCGTCTCGTATCAAGGCTTCGAAGTCGTGTTGGGCATGAGTATTACGAACGCTATGCAAATAGCTTCATCGGCTTAGAGCATCGGCAACGACATTAGCTTTGCCAGGGTGGTAACGAATCTCACAGTCATAATCGTTAAGAAGTTCAACCCATCGGCGTTGGCGCATATTCAGTTCCTTTTGATTCAAGATATGTTGCAGGCTCTTATGGTCGGTGAAGACCGTACACTTGGTACCGTAAAGGTAGTGTCGCCAAATCTTTAATGCAAAAACAACTGCACCAAGCTCGAGATCGTGGGTTGTATAATTCTTCTCGTGGATCTTGAGCTGACGAGACGCGTAGGCGATAACCTTGTCCCGTTGCCTGAGGATACAACCAAGACCAAGGTTCGAGGCATCGCAGTAGACAACGAAGTCATCGTTTCCGTCGGGTAATGCGAGAATGGGACCATTGCAGAGCATATGCTTGAGAGTTTTAAAGGTAGTCTCTTGTTCAGTTCCCCAAACAAAAGGCTTGTCTTTATGCGTCAAAGAAGTAAGTGGAACGGCGATTTTATAGAAGTCAGCGATGAATCGACGGTAATAGCCCGCCAATCCGAGGAACGAACGAACTTCAGAGGGTGATTTTGGAGTAACCCAACTCTTAACAGCTTCGATCTTCGTGGGGTCGACGTGTATACCTTGGCTATTAACGATGTGACTGAGGAATTGAACCTCCTCTAGCCAAAATTCACACTTGGAGAATTTGGCATAGAGTCGATTCCCCTAGAGTAGTTCGAGAACCAAACGTAGATGCGGCACGTGTTCGGCTTTCGACTTCGAATAGATAAGGATGTCGTCGATGAATACGATGACAAAATGGTCAAGAAATGGTTTACACACGCGATTCATCAAATCCATGAAAACCGTGGGTGCGTTGGTTAAACCAAAGGGCATTACGACGAATTCATAATGGCCGTATCGGGTGCGGAAAGCATTTTTCGGTATATCTTCCTCCTGGATTCGTAACTGGTGATAGCCTGAGCGTAAATCAATCTTCAAGAAGCACGTAGCACTTTGTAATTGGCCAAATAAATCATCGATTCAGGGCAGGGGATAGCGATTCTTGATAGTCAGTTTATTCAATTCCCTGTAGTCGATGCACATCCGGAACGATCTGTCCTTCTTTTTTACGACAAGGACAGGCATGCCCCAAGGAGAGGTGCTAGGGCGAATAAAGCCTTTGTCAAGCAGTTCCTGGAGCTGACTCGAGAGTTCGCGCATTTCAGACGGAGCAAGGCGATAGGGAGCTTTAGCAACAGGATTTGCTCCAGGAATGAGATCAATACGAAAGTCGATATCACGACTCGGGGGTAAACCTGGTAAATCATCAGGAAAGACTTTAGGAAAATCACAAGCCACATGCACCTTATCTATTGCCTTCTCTTTCTTTTCCTTCTCCGCTACTATGATGTGAGCCAAGAAAGCTTTGTATTCCTTGCGGAGATACTTGCTCGCTTGGATACATGACATAAGTTTGAGGTCTTTCGAAGGAGTTTCGCCATACACACAAAATTGATCACCATTAGCGAGCGAGAAACGAATCATCTTGTCAAAGCAAACGACTTCAGCACGATTTTCGTGAAGAAAATCCATGCCTACTATGATATCAAAACTATCGAGCTGCATCGGGATAAGGTCGATAGGAAAGACGTGATTGTTGAGTTCAAGAGTACAATCACGAAGAATAGAACGAATAGTAACGATTCTTCCAGTGGCAACTTCAACGTCGAACATCGTAGGGAGATGGGCGCATCTACGCTTTAGGAGTTTCTCGAATTCAAACGATACAAAATAGTTATCTGCTCCAGTATCAAACAAACACAAAGCATATATACCATTTACGAGGAATGTACCATTAACAACGTTGTTATCTGCTTGAGCCTGACGAGCGTTACTGTTGAAAGCACATCCACGGGCTGCTGGCTGCTGCTGCTGAGGCTGCTGCTGTTGATGTTGTTGCCGCTGCTGTTGTGGCTCTTGCTTCACCACCCTGTTGGGGCACATGTTTGCAAAGTGTTTGGGATCACCACATGCAAAGCAGGCTCTTGAGTGAGCAGCGGGTGCAGGAGCTGCTTGTTGGCCCTGTGGAGCAGGGAGGAGAGCTTGCGGTACAGGAGCTTGACCTTGAGCTGGAGCTTGGCGGGGACCGGTAAGGCAGTTAGCAGTAAAGTGTCCGTGCAGGTTGCAGTGAACACAGAATCTGCATGCAAACCCAGTAGGATAATGATAAGTACAGGTAGGGCAGAGCGGGTGAGGACCAGTATATGCACGCTTGGCCGGCGGTGCATTGGTCACCGGTGCCGCTACTTGGCGGTTCTGGGGTTGCGGCTGAGCAGGTACAGCTTAGAGTGGAGCGGCGGCTGTGACAGCACAATTCTTGGTGGCATTCTTTTGCTTGCGGCGGGAGGACTTTGAGGCTTACAGAGCGGCGGTTTCAGCGGTGGGAGCGGCAGTTGCTTGATGGAGATTCTTCGGGGCGTTCTTGAAGTACCCAGCGAGAACTCGCTTGTCATTAATCTCAGCAGCGAGTAGGTAGGTTTCTTCAATTGTTGTTGTCTTCGCGGCTTGCACGAAGTCAGCAACACAATCCGGTAGAGCACGGATATACTTCTTGATCGTCATATCAGGTGTTGCCACCTGGCTTGGACAAATGATACTTAGCTGCTTAAAGCAAGCTGTCAGACCGGCGTTATCGCCCCCATCTTGCTTGATGTTCCAGAACTCGTCCTCCAGCTTCTGGCGCTCATGGGGTGGGCAGAATTCCTTCATCATTAGTTCTTTCAACTCATCCCAAGTAAGCCCATATGCTGCATCGTTCCCACGCTTGTTCCTTTCGGCTGTCCACCAATCTAGTGCCCTGGATTGGAAGACGCCAGTTGCGTTGACAGTGCGTAGGTGATCGGGACATCTGCTCTGGCATAGCGTGACTTTGATTGAGTCAACCATTGAAACATTGTGTTTGGTCCGTCTTCGCCCGTGAAGTCTTTTGGGCCACAGGCCTTAAACTGCTTAAAGCTGAAAGTACCCTTAGGAGAGTCAGTCCTTGATTCCTCAGAGGACTTGCTGGTATTCTCATTAAGCTCAGTGATGGATTACGGGATAACTTTAGCCATCTGCTTAGCGACTAGAGAAGCGATTCGCTTATCAGCATGATTTCGGCGTGCGGCGCGGGAGTGATGCGATCCAAATGATGACATTGTCTGCAACAGACATCGCCATATGGCTCAAACACTATATAATCGAATCTCACCTCACACGCACTACTACTAAATAAAGCTCAGGAACACATCAATCACTTAGGCACGCAGTCACAAAGGCACATAATCCACATAAGCAAGTAAACACGTAAGCACGTAATCCACGTAAGCACAGAAGCAAGTAGTCCACATAAACACATCTTCAACTATATTTTGCACGTATTCACCTACATATATTGCACGTATTCATTTATCTTTCACAGCTGAATAAAGCGTTCGAGAGTAGCGATTGCGAGTATCGAGTACACAGCGAGTAGCATAGCGAGTAGTATAGTGTGCGATTTGTTAACGTTGCGTAGTGAGTTGTGTGTGTTGGGCGGAGCAAGGAGCGTTAGATCGAAACCATCGGTATCTCAAAACGCTAACAAACAAGCATTTAAAAACCACATTAAACACATAAAATTCACATTGAAATGATAAATAACAGAGTCGGCGGTTGCAGGCTCAGAATCGAAACACATAGAAACAGCGATTGCGAGCATGAAATCGAAAATAGATTGCCTTGGCTGGTAGACGTCGACTACCCAAAGTGATTCGACAATTCTCAAGGACTTTAATTTCACGTTTTGGCCTAATGGACTGGGCTCTATCATCGGCATACGATGAATGGCACGCATCCTTTCAGTTATTCACACGACTCGAGTCGTTAGAATCCATCGAGACTTTGGTGAGAGTTTTGTAAAACCAAAATAAGGAGCAACAAGTTATCAAGGTTCGGGTTTCACCCCTGACTTAACGACTTTATTCCTGTTTATGTGATAGAATCACGAGATAGAGAGGAAAATCTGCGTCGAAGTATGGATTTCACTCCTGATCCAACGCAAATTCTCGTGTTTATGGTAAAAATGCGCGTCGAACAAGCGATCCAATCGAGAGTTTGCGGTTTTCACACCTAGTCTTGATCTAATCACTCGTTCATTTTCGAAATTAATGTGTGATGTGCTAGCCTTAGGAAAGGCTAAGTGATAGTATTCCAGCCTTAGGAAAGGCGGATAGAGCATAGTATGTTTGCGAGTCGAGCATTAACAGAAAGTAAGCTCGTGCGGAACCCCTGCCGAGTTCGCACAAGGCGGTCTATTGGTACTTAGACTATAGACTATGTCGTTTCTAAGACATCGACCAGGACTAGGTCGTGTCTTGCCTAATTCCCTATAGTTATGGCTCTGATACCAATCTGTCACACCCCAACCGTTGGCGGAAACATCGGGGTGAGGCACTGAGCAAAACAGATTGTCTAAGAGATTCCATAACAACTAATAATTACCAAATATTTAAGCATTACGTCCCATACCATAACATATCAAGTAAACATAGTTATTACAGCCAAATAGTTCTCAAAGACAAATAAAATACTGTTCCGACAACTCATAAATTAATTGTTTTGTTTCTAGACTCCTCCTAACTTGATTCCACATAGCAATCATCCTAGCATCTCAAACACCTGTCACATACGTTAAAATAGAGGTCAATACACATAGTGTAAAGGTGAGCATACAAGTTTAGTAATAATAGATAGCGAAAATCAGTTTACGCATAACCAGCATGTAACATGTAGCAAAGTGAAGCTAGTAGGTTATCGACAATGAAATATGCACAGACATGACTGCGAGTTGTAGAATGCGCAACACATATCACCACTGTGACACGTGAAGTAAAGCCCTTAACAACCCCAGTCCACGACAGGTGCTGAGTCCAAACTATAGTACTATCGTTGCTAAGGTGTCAGGCAACAATCACTGTGTAAACATAACATAAAAACATTCATCAAATAACACGTATAACATGCAGTAACGGTTAGCGTATAAAAGTGTTTGCGTTGTGTGATCGATGTGATTTGATATAGGTAACGTATGTAACACCCAAAAGTGCATAAAGCAAAAAGGGATCGAGTATACTCACAAATAGCGTTTAATAAATAAACACCATCTTGGATTGAAGGGAGCGCTGGAAAGTTAGCCTGATTACATAACGATATCATAAGCGATGAACAGTGCATTAAACAGCCTGACGGAGTGATGGAGGGACGGATGGTCATCCGATCGGATGATAATCCGGTCGGATGGCCATTCGGTCGGACTGCCATTCATTTGGGATGGATGTGTTTGTGTATGATGTGACTTTGAAGTTTTCGTTGTAACATTTTCAAAACTTAGAAGTGTTTCTACAATTCAGGTCATCCGGCCGGAAGGCCGTCCGATCGGATGGCGATTCGTTTGAAACTACATCCTTTGAAACTTTGTGAAAATTGTTAAGTGTTGAAAGCCACAAGTCATCCGTTCGGATTGTCATTCGATCGGATGGCGATCCGATCGGACGGCAGTCCGTTCAGCAACTTGTTCGTTTTGATACTTGTAAAATTCATTAAGTTGTAAAGTTTTGTGGTTTGACCGAGACGGTATGACAACGTGTTAGACAACAGAAACCCCATCAAGTCCAAGTCATCCGATCGGATGGGAATCACCCCGTTCGATCAGTTGACTGTTCTTTACGGCTGTTCATGTTCAACCCGCTAAGTCGGTTATCTCGTAGATAGGAGTCAGTTCTCAGACCGACACTTCACTAGAGAATGAATGAAAGGCCTGAATGAGCTCTGATTTTATCGGTTTTGAGTTCATGAGTGTAAAAGAGATGAAAGAAGGTTAAACCGGTTTGAAAATGTTTTGATTTAGGTGAAATCAGTGTTTAAACATGTTGAAATCTCTTAGATCTGAGTTGTTCTTGGTGGAATGATGTCACACTTTGAAGTTCATGAGAACTCATGATGACATCATCCTAGAACACCCCAAATCAGCCAATTTCATGGTGAAAAGTTAAGATGTGATGGCGAAAATGATGAGAAAGTGTGTGCTGATTGAGAAAGTACAAGATTTAGAGAAGAAACTTACAAGAATCGCGAGGAATCGAGAGAAAATAAGGCTGGAACATGCTGGTCGGACGAGGGAGCTGTCACATCACTGTTCATGATGTGACAGGTGCTATTTATAGGTGAGAGGAGGGTGAGGCGGTGTAGTGTGACGGATCAGAGGGCAGTCCGATCAGATGGCCATCCGATCGGATGGTCATCCGGATGGATGACCATTCGATCAAATGGTCATTCGATCAAAGGCCTGCAGCAGTTTGGTTTCCGACATTTTGTTTCGTGCGTTGAGCGTTGCGATGCGTTTCGAGTAAGCGATGCGATAGTATTAATCAATAATTACACAAATAACCTAACCAACACTCAACATACAAGTAACCTTATATTTCGAGTCCGCGATGCGATTGCGTTGCGATAGAGATGCGATTGCGTTGCGATAGAGTTGCGATTGCGTTTTCAATTAATCACTATAAAACAAATATAAACATGCACAAGTATCACATAAATGGCACACACACGTAAAACAATATCCATAACACATAAATCGAGTTGCGATGCGACAACGATGAGATAGCAATAAGTCGATTAGCGATAAACTGCGATTATTACATTTACTCCACATAATACAACTAAAGTAACGTAAAATAGAGTATCGATTACAAAGTCAAAGAGTACGATCAATAATTAAGAAAGGAGTGACATATCGCATTTAGCAATCTTTTCTTCCTTTGACTTTGACTTGTACTTTGACTTCAAAAACGCGGGGTGTTACATCAGAGTCTTTGCTTGAGTAATGAAATGACACTTCTTAATCTGACTCTGAATCATCTTCCACGACAACATTGTTGAAGTTATCAGCTTCATCTACCATCTTGAAAACATACTCACTCTCTGGAGTTGCCTTTTCTATATCTTCTTCAATATCAACCTTGAAGTTTTCATCGTTAATCCCCAACGCTTCCATCATACTCTCTCTCGTCCAATTTTCAACTAACTCCCCTTCTTCAACATCGAGATTCAGATAGATAATCTTGGGAGTATTAGAGTACAAATTAGTTGGTTCATCGTGTGTATCACCAGATGAAGACTCCCCCTGAGGATGAACATCCTCACGTTCTTCATTGCGTGAATCATCAAGAAAATCATGAATTTGATGACCACCAGAATGTTTCACAATCCACATTCCACCATTACCACCCTTATCGCCATCATCGCCATCACCTTTATCGTCACTGCCGTGATAATCATCAATATCTTGAAAAACATCATCTAAATCCTCTTCATCCTCATCGTCGTCTTTATCATCTTTCTTTGTTTTCATACGGCGACGCTCAACTTCAATACGCCTAAAGGTTTCTTCTTTGCTATACGGAACATTCACCGGCGTACCCACTAAGTTGAATTGAGAGATGTCAGGAATGTTATCAACCTTTCCTTTTCCTTTGTCTTTGGAAGCTTCGGCAGCATCTTTAGCAGCTTTTCTTTTGTGACAACTGTCAAATTTACGTGTATCCGTGCAATTAATTAATTTTAATTATGTGCTTAATGACTGTGCTAGATTACAACTGACAATTTAAACTGCTTTCTGATTTTTGTTACATACATACATATGCATCACATTTCATATTGTCACTCCATTTATTACACACAAAGATTAGTGACATACTTGATGCACACAGCACAGTTAGCACATTGAGCGGTTGATTCAGAAACATGCTGACGATACCAGCATATAGGCAGACAAAGTTATTATGGCCAGCATGGGCCAGGGACAGTGTACTACACTAGTTTGGAGTGTAGGGAGGTGAGGACCATAAAACTGCGTCACTAGGTGATAGTTATAGTGCCGGGAAGTGCCTAAAACACACCATAAATGCAGAATTCTGCATTTATTATTAAAATTCAGCATTGTATTATGCTAGTAAGTGCAAAAAAAAAACATGGCAGAATGGCCCTGTATACTTTCCTAAGTGCCGGGAATAGTTGTGTTACAAAAATATATTTAAAAGACACTTTTCGGACTAATTAAACACTTTAACGGAACGGTGTCTAACCGGACAACCGGACATTACCCGGGACACTAAATTTTTGCCAAGTACATAGTTTTATTATTTTTGACTAAGTCTTGGCCCCCGTTTATCCTAACACCCATTAAAAATCAATTAACTAATATATATAATCAAGTTACTTACATTCTAACTTATGGTTGCATTTTAGTTGAAAAAGTTACACCCAACCCCCCCCCCCCATATAACCGAAAATCGGTCCCCATGGACCCACACAATCACCACCTCCATGCCTTCAATCTTGCACTTGATTTGTTTTCTTATTTTATTAAGATCTTGGCTTGTGTAAGTAACCATAATATTGAAGTAATCTATAAGAAGCATGGTCACTAGATTTCTCATCATTCTCTATCTTTCACCTCTCTCATTCACTCACTCTCTCTCTCATTTTCGGCTCCCCCAAACCGAACCCATCACCACCACTTAACATCATCATCTTCATCAATATCAAGCTCCATTCAAACCTTGAAGGTGATCCATGGAGGTTGCAAGTTGAAGAGCATTCAAAGGAGCTTTGT
Source organism: Helianthus tuberosus (assembly GCA_030545235.1). Taxonomy (NCBI): domain Eukaryota; kingdom Viridiplantae; phylum Streptophyta; class Magnoliopsida; order Asterales; family Asteraceae; genus Helianthus; species Helianthus tuberosus. Next base: position 56,994,858 of record CM060429.1, on the reverse strand, counting down.
CCATGCCTTCTTCATCATATTTTCTTCATCTTTGCACTAGAGAATCATCCCTAGCTATAAGCTGGTAGTAAGCTCTTGTTTAACCTTTGATCATCTCATTTTATGGCTAAAATTTGTAGTATGATGCTTATGTTAAACACTAAAGTAACAAGAACAAGAAGATGAACATGAAACTTTTACATGAAGTTCAACATAAAAGTTACATAATGTTTACATAAGAATAAGACTTGAAGATAAAAACTTATTGGTTTAGGGTTGGTTAAAACATCCATGACGATTGATCGTTGATTCCTTGATAAACCCGTTGTTAGGACACTTGTTAATACGGTTTAGTAATGTTTAGACCACAAAGTAACATGCTGATGTACATATTCAGCCGACTTCAACAGGCTGTAAACAGACCCTAATAACTCGAAAAAACAGAATTTCTGAAGCCTAAATTATGTATTTTCGAAAAACGAAGAAAAAGGCAATGGAATCATATTTTTTTGAGGTCGTTTACTATTTTTAAAGACCCGTTTTGTAACCGCAGCTAAAGCTGATTTTTACTGCAGTAAATGGGCCATACGTTTTCAGTCATAACTCGAAACCTGAGTAGAACCAGCCCATGAAATTTATACTGTAAATGACCACTAATGTCGTAGTAATTCTCCCATGGGAATTTCGTCAAACGGACTTACGATGAATTTTAGATGATTTATTTCGTAGACTACAATCAGAAAGTAACAAATCTGATTGCAGTCCGGTAAACGATTTTCTATAAAATACTGATAATGAACTGGACGCCGATATTTTTACACAATAATATTTGGTTTGTGTAAGATGTTCTGTAAAAATTTGGGAATTTTTCGAATAAGTTAACCATTTTATTAAATTGTCCGAAAACAGTCCAGTTTTACATATATTGAAACTGAAACGACCAAAGTAGTATCTTGCATGTCAGAATGTCGGGTTGATTATTTGAACGATCTAACATGATATATGTTAAAGAAAACGATATGCTTAATAGCATGGACACTCCGTTTTTAGGGGAAACTCTGGCGAATTTTTCTAAAAATCCCAAGACTTAGAAAAATTATTTTTCTAACAAGTATGTTTAACTATGTCTCAGAAGTAAACTTCGCCATGAGTATTGTTACAAAGTTTCAAAGTATTGGAGGTGGGTTTTCGGAAATAAAAACGGATAGAATATATATTTTTTTGAGGTAATATATTGAGAATATATTGGCATATTATTATTTCGAATACTACACCGGGATACGACGCCAATACATGGCAAGTTACACGAACACAAGAATACGAATATACATGTGTAAGATACCCCATTCTTGGGAAGGAAATACGAAGATAAAATACTTGAGAAAGTATTAATACCAAAGTTGTGGATTAAACAATTATTCCGAAACTAAATATAATTATTATGACTTGGAATAATGTCAGAAACGTAACTCAAAAACATAAATACTAAGACAAGGCACGACCCGTTCGTCTAATAGACGTTAGACCATTGTAGGTGGTCGTGTGGCTGAGGAGAATTGGGTTACAAGTACCGAAGACGCAATACAGTGAGTTCATGTCCCCCTTTTCTCTTAATTGTTTTCAGTTTTATACTTCGGGGGTGAAATACATGTTACAATTATTACAGACAATTTATACATGGTATGATTAGCTTAAGGAGGGTTTACTACTTAGATCATGTGAGTGGGTAGGCGGAAACTTAAGGCCATCAATCCTCGTTGTAGGACCGAGGGACATGAGTGATAGATCTATTCGGGTGTAGCGAGCCCCACTCCTGAGTCCGCTGAGTGGACCATGTGGTGACTATGTCTTCCAGCCGGAAGCCCGGTACGAAATCTGCTAGGTTTGAGTCTTCCTGCATCACTTCACACGTATCAATGGCCTTGCAAACCATTGGTGATCTCTTTTCCTTAATGCTACAGACCAGGGACATTTATACATATGGACGTACTTTAACGGTTTATACACAGGGACGTACATACATACTTATGACATTCACAAAGGCTTATACATACAAACAAACACATGAACTCGCTCAACTTTTGTTGATTTTTCAAACTACGTGTATTTCAGGGAACTAAAGGGATCTGGCAGGTGTATGCATGTGTCTACAAGCTGCGTGTTAAATAAAGGATGTCATTCAGGGTCGTAGAGTTTAAAAGATGTGTCCTCTTCCTGGATGGGATACATGTTTCTAACTCAGGATTATTTAAAGTCTTTTGTTGAGACCATGGGAACTCATTTGAACATGTTATGGTTTGTAACTCATTGACGTAAATGTTTTCAAGACAACGGTATTGTGGTATTTTCTAAAACTTTATTAATGGATGAAAATCTTTTGGTTTTATCATATAGCATTGTTATGATTGATTGCTATGGTATTAAGAAGTCACACCAAATAACCACACTTCCGCAAAAGTCAGGGTGTGACAGCTTGGTATCAGAGCCTCGATCATAGCGAACTAGGATTCTTTCTCGAGTCTAGACTATGATCATCTGGGCTCTCACAAAAACGTTTTCAAACATTTTTACATTGCATACACAAAACGTCCAGATCCAGGGAACAAACATTTTTACAAACAAAAGGCACAAATACACATTTCAAAATTTATATTTCAATCTTAGTGATTGAGGGAGTTCAGCCTTAAAGGTTGGGGAGGTTCAGTCTTAGAGACTGAGGGGTTCAATCTTAGAGATTAGGGAGGTTCGGCCTTAGAGGCTGAGGGAGGTTCAGTTCTAGAGACTGAGGGATTCAATCTTAGAGATTGAGGGAGATTCAGCCTTAGAGGCTGGGGAGGATTTAGTCTTAGAGACTGGGAGTTGGTCTTAGAGGCCAGGGAGTTAGTCTTAGAGACTGGGAGGTCGGTCTTAGAGACCAGGGATTTAGTCTTAGAGACTGGGAGGTCGGTCTTAGAGACCAGGGATTTAGTCTTAGAGACTGGGAGGTCGGTCTTAGAGACCAGGGATTTAGTCTTAGAGGCTGGGAAAGTTGGTCTTAGAGACCAGGGAGTTGGTCTTAGAGGCCAGGGAATTAATCTTAGAGACTGGGAGTTGGTCTTAGAGGCCAGGGAATTAGTCTGAGAGACTAGGGAGTTTAGTCTGAGAGACTAGGGAGTTTCGTCTGAGAGACTGGGTGGGATAGTCTGGGAAGACTAGGACGAATATGTGGATACATGATTACATTATGAATTGTCTTTATTTGCAATACACATAGTGTTAAAGATCACTGTAAATATGCATGCTATGACTATTATGCACCGGCACACACGTCACCTTCCTCAGGGAACGAATTGTCAGATAATGATAAACCTACGGCCACCGCCTCAAATAATGAGACTGCACTTGCGCCGGAGATATTTACGTCAGACACTGAGAGTGATCCTGATATGCTGACCAAGGGCAAGGATGACTTACAACAGTCCGCGCAAACCGATTCTGGGGATGATCTATCCTGACTGAAGGCTTCTCTGGCAAGAATCCTCCTGTTCTGGTCCATGACCACTTCACCACTGGTAATTCCGATAGTGAACACACCATGGCTCCGACCCTTGACAATACGCCTCATGGGGACCCTTTCTTCCAAAGGATGGCTACTTGACGAACAAATGATGATGACGCTGACATGTTTATTGATGGTCCCCCTGCTGACACCCATGATGGTAGAAAGTTAGACGAGAACATTATTACACATTACACTTCTGAAACCCCTGTTATAAGTTATCCTCTGATTTTGGTATACACTCGATTTCAGACTCCTTTGAGTCTGTGACATCTGCAGCCTTACAGATAGCCGGATTACAGATTTCTACTACTGACGCAGACGACGATGACCTGGCTGTTGCACTATCACCTGCTCAAGGCACCACACCGTTACACGACCCAGAGCCTGCTCCTGAGCTAGCTTCTGCACCTTTTGGGTCAGCCTGATGTTGCACCTACTGAACCTGCACCTTTACTTGGTCATGACCCTGTTTCTATTGGTTTATCAAACATTGTACCCCTTATATCTGACCCAGTACCTGCACCGATGATATCCTGATTGGTTAAGACGTTTGTTCCCGCACCTTCACCCGCTAATGTTGCTCCTGTGAAGACCGACGTCCATTGCGCCAACATGCCTGACGTTTTCCTTCAAGACATACCTGCACCCCGGGAGGGTACTCCAGATCAGCAACCGCATAACGAATCCTATTGCTACTGCAGCATTTTCCTACAACCCCACAGGCCGCACTGTTTGCTACATTCACCCCTACACCATTGGCGAGCCATTTCGATAGTTCCTATCGTACACTATGCTGAAATTAGACCCTCGCATTATGGAGGCCACACACGAGATGAGTTGCTCCTGTAACATCAGCTACAGTTTGAGGATATGAGTCGCAGAGTGTTGAAACTTGAGCTGACGCCACATTTGGTAACTTCGAATGCAAAACATTACATAACTGAAAACATGATTGAAGTGCTTACATCACGAGACAGCATATTGTCTGAAAAGTTTATGTAAGACACCACGTCCTCCACCCTGTCTATTGCCAGCATGCTTTGATCCTCCACATTTATCAAGGTTCCTTTTGCGCTCTCAACCGTTGCTATTACACCGTTCCCAGGATTCTGATGCTCATTTCTTTACTGTCGAGAGGCAGAGCAGATAATTACTTCGACGTGTACACAAGCCCGAGGAGGAGTTCACGCACGTTAAACAATTTACTTTTCTTTCCTCCTCCACCTCAGACACTTGTATAGTGATTTCTGGATTATGCGGATTGCATTACATTTGGGTAAGGACACTAATGATAAACCGGGATTGTGGAGACTTTTGAAGGCCACATCTGACTACGTAAAATTTGATACACTAATATATTTAATGGACAGGGGTAGGGTGACCCTGTGTCCCTGTTGATATGACACATTTCAGATGACAATACAATTGTGGTCAGGGAATAAAGGGAAGCCAATCATCATTAGACATGCGACAATACCTTGTGTCCAATGACTAACGAAAGCTCAGTCGCTATGTCTTCGCTAAGCACGATTGTTGATCCATATATGTGTGCTGTAATTATAACGCTACGTGCTTACTTGCTATGCTCTCATTAAACATAATTACCAAATTACTTGGGTATGCTATGATTATGCTATTACTTGATTGGTTGGTATAATAACCTATTATGTGTATGTGCATATGATCTCTAAACAACTATATGCACTCCCCGAACGAATAAGACCTAACCTAACCAATCTTCTTCTCAGAAGATGTCGATACAAGGGAACGTCGATACCAACAACCCTCTATCTACAGCAGCAGAATCAGAACTGCAAGGGCGCATCTCGCAAGCCATCGCACAACTCGAGGCCCTTCGCTCCAAACACGGCGGAGGTACCTCAGTAAATAACCCACCCAGCGGCTGCACCTACAAGCAGTTCTTAGACCACAAACCTCGAGAATTCGACGGCACTGGGGGTGCCTTAGCCTTCGTGCGCTGGGTTGAGAAGACGGATTCTGTATTACGATTGAGCAAATGTGCCCCAGAACATCAGGTCACATATATAGCTGGACTATTTGTAGATAGGGCTCTGTCATGGTGGAACCTTCAGGTTCAGACAATGGGCGAGACCGCTACATATGCTTCGACATGGGACGAACTGAAAGAACTGATGCGTAAGAGATATTGCTCAAGGGCAGAAGTCCAGAAGTTGGAAACCGAACTATGGAACTTGAAAATGGAAGGACCAAAGATAGCTGAGTATGTGCGGAGATTTAGTGATTTATCACAAGTTGCTACGCATCTGGTGGGACCAGAATTTAAGAGAATCGAATGTTTCATAGGGGGATTGCCACCTCAGATTCTGAGCTTGGTAACAACATCTAAACCTTCAACGATCACCGAGGCTATCAACACAAGCGTGGCGCTCACTGAAGAAGCAGTTAGACTAGGAAAATTTTCATGCATGGAAGAGAGAGAGGAGACTCCTGTAGAGTCATCTGGAGATAACAAGAGAAAGCTCGCAAATTGCGAAAAGATTACTCGGGCGAGTAACAAGAAGAAGGCCAAAAAGGGAAAAGACTACATGGGTCTCCTACCTAAGTTCGACAATTGTCTACGTTATCATGTCGGATGATGTAAATATGGAAAATGTGAAAACTGTGGTAAGAGGGGGCATCCTAAGGAAACGTGTAGACAAGACACTGAACGTAGAAATGGAGGCCAAGAAGGCAGCGAGAACTACTTAGAAAACAACGACAACGACAAAGGCAGGACGAGTGACAAACAAAAACGTACTCAAGGTTGTCTTAACTGTGGGAGCAAGAAGCATTTCAGAAAATACTGCCCTAAGAAGAATCAGGCACGAGGATAAAAGCTCAGTAGCAGAGCTAGGGGAGCACACCAGGAATCCAGGCATGGATATCGGTACGTCCCATAATAGTCAACATGATGCATCTGTGCTACTTGTTATTATTACAAATTTTAGCTTCAGAGTTTGAAAGTGTACTTGGTTTAGTTGTAAGTAAGTTAGATAAATCGCACTAGATGGAACTAGCTAGGTGAAGCTAGTGGAAGCCAACGCAGTAACTAGAAACGGCAAGATAGAACCCGGAGAGCGTAAGTTTACGGTTGCCCTACTACCAGTTAAGTTGGGAAGCTTTGACGAGGCAATTGGGATGGATTAAGTTGACAAGCGACCAAGCGAAGATTTATAACCGCATCCCGATGGCGAATGAGGGAACGATCGTGACTCGTGAAGCAGGATACGCCTCTACAATTTACCAATTGCTTAAAAGCACAGGAATTGTGCGTAAAGGATGTGTTGTTTTCATGGCTCATGTCGGGGACAAGGGAGCCGAGGAACCAAAACTCGAAGATATTCCTGTGATAAGGAAATATCCTAAATGCCTTCCCCGAAGACTTACCAGAATTATCTCCTCAATGACTAGTCGAATTTCGCATCAATTTGATTCTAGGCGTCACGCCTGTAGTCGATGCACCTTAGCGACTTACACCTTCGAAGATGCAAGGATTGTCAGTGTAATCCCAGAAGTTGATAGAGAAGGAAGATAACAGACCAAAGATTCCCTTTTTGGGTAACCCCAATTCTGCTTGTCAATAAGAAGGACGATAGCTTTCATACGAACATCAAACAACCAGGATCCGAACGAGCTAACCCACGAGAGTCAATAACTCTTGCTAAGAATTAACGAATTTCTTACTTGACTAACTGTGAGGATCCAACTACTATTACACGACTGATCGATGATCGAGTGTCGTTAGCAGTAAATTCAGGAGGGAAGTATACCGAGGGAAAATTGTGGGACAATAATTTGTTTTTAAGCATACACAAAAATGGTGTTTCCTATGCAATGCATAAAACAGATCTACATAGAATACGAAACCTTGAGGATCTAGAAAACATATACTTAGGACCTTTGGGAACCCAGGTCCAAACTCGTTAGGGCTGTTACTTAGGAGCCACACCTGTCAATTCAATCAAACACCATTATCCGACGTATATACCAGTTCAGTTGGCCAAACATAAAGTACTTAAATTTCTTTCATCGAAACCTTCACTTGTGCTTCTACCGAGTAGATGTTTGCATCTCTACCCCCCCTAAATGGTAGTTGCATCACGTTGATTTTCTTCGCTGAGAGCGAACACTCATTTGCTTCGAATATTTGGTCGTTTCTCCATTTTAGCAAACACTCATTGTTTTATTACTTTAAAACTTACATGTTACGCATGCACCATCTGCTACGCATGCGGTTTCATTTCAAACGCTTCATTGAAGTTCAAATATTATGTTGCTAAATCTAAATTACCGGTTTGTGATTCGAATGACCTACATTATTGAAATTGTTGGCTCTTTTGCTATCAAGTCAACACACTTTCTCGAAACTTCTTTTGTTTCAAGTTACATTCACGGGTTATTCTTGTAACCTTGCTGAGATTTCCCCTTCTTGGTACATACGTTTATTGTCGGGATACACTGAAACTAAGTTCAATTGCTTGAACTATTCCATTTTACATATTCAATTTAAGACGCCATATGATGTGTTGAGAGCATCATATTCGAACATGTTGCAAAGGTTCTTTTGTTTCGAGTCATAGTGGGCTTGGTTGGTCTACGACTCCACAAAATTGTTTGATTGGTTTCGATACATTGCGGTGGTACCTTCACGAAATTGGAGCTTGCGCTAATTTGGTTACTCACTTCATACACAGATTTAAATTATTTGCTAATTTGCTCTAAATCCGTCTCGTTTATTTCAATTAAAGCAGTCCCTACACAGTTGGGTGTTAAGGCAATGGTACATAGATTCATTTCATAGCACAGTGTACCTCCTAACGGTTCGTTCGTTGCGAATTAAATACCTTGTAGTATTTATTATTCTCCACTTTCAAACAGAGACAGTAATATCTTGATGCTCCGTATTCAATTGAAAACTTTATGACATGGTGTAAATCAAAACTTCAGGCTTGTCTCGGTACCTTTTCGTTTGACTTCAAACATGGTGAATTTATTCGGTCACCACTAATATTGAATTATGTCGTTGCGACACCTTGTGGCATCATTACAACCTTGTAGCTTGTGCTAATCATAGTCAACCGTTTCACACGAAACTACATATACTTTTGATTGACTGGTCATTTAAACATTTTTGATGCAACTACGAATTAAGACAATGATACACCAGATCCGCTTGTATTTCATTCAGTGTATTTTCACAATTCAAAAATGACAACGCACTAATTCTTTCCATTCATTTGTTCGGGATATTGACATATCAGTTTACTATTACTCTTGAGATGTTGATTTTGAATTCGTTTAGCAGATGCTATGGTTGTGTAGACTCGTTGGCACACTGTGACCAATCGCTTGAGAATCCTATTGGACAAAACTCCTCTATTGTGGAACCCCTGTAACTAGATTACACTGGACTATAAGTCAATACGTCTTGTACCTTCAACACCAAGTGCTAAAAGCACCCATCTTTTAACCATTGGATTCGTGTTGTTATATATTCTTGGACTCACCTGATGTGAGTAAGGTTGACTCGGTTGGAGATTATCTACCTCGGTATTATTCACATACATACATGCATAATGAAACCCTAAGAAGGTAAGGTAGTACAAATTTCGAGGACGAAATTTTCTTAACCGGGGGAGAATGTGACAACTGTCAAATTTACGTGTATCCGTGCAATTAATTAATTTTAATTATGTGCTTAATGACTGTGCTAGATTACAACTGACAATTTAAACTGCTTTCTGATTTTTGTTACATACATACATATGCATCACATTTCATATTGTCACTCCATTTATTACACACAAACATTAGTGACATACTTGATGCACACAGCACAGTTAGCACACTGAGCGGTTGATTCAGAAACATACTGATGATACCAGCACATAGGCAGACAAAGTTATTATGGCCAGCATGGGCCAGGGACAGGGTACTACACTAGTTTGGAGTGTAGGGAGGTAAGGACCATAAAACTGCGTCACTAGGTGATAGTTATAGTGCCGGGAAGTGCCTAAAACACACTATAAATGCAGAATTCTGCATTTATTATTAAAATTCAGCATTGTATTATGCTAGTAAAGTGCAAAAAAAAACATGGCAGAATGGCCCTGTATACTTTCCTAAGTGCCGGGAATAGTTGTGTTACAAAAATATATTTAAAAGACACTTTTCGGAACGGTGTCTAACCGGACATTACCCGGGACACTAAATTTTTGCCAAGTACATAGTTTTATTATTTTTGACTAAGTCTTGGCCCCCGTTTATGTCACACCCCGGCCACGTCAAAACAACGAAACCGCGGCGGAAACGCCGGGGAGTGATGGTGACAGAATCATTGTTTCAATAACCATGGTAATAAAAATTACGTATTATTGAATTAAAGTTTACATTGTCTTGGAATTTAAATAAAACATAACATAATAATTGTCTTTTAAGTCACTAAGGCCCGAGTCCGCCTAAGTGAAGCACAAACATCATCATGCATCAGAACCTGAAACACATGTAAAAATAGGTACGTCAGCATAAAAATGCCTGTGAGATAAACATCATCATGCATCAGCACCTGAAACACATGTAAAAATAGGTACGTCAGCATAAAAATGCCTGTGAGATACATAGGTTTTGTTTATGCAGGATTCATGACTTGTAGTTTAAAAGAAGTGTTTAACAAAAATAGTCATGAACCTTGTAAAATGTTTTCTTTTATAAAATCATGTGAAAATCGATATGAAAATCAAATGATATAAAAGAATTATGCATGGTTAAATAAATAACCAAGTAAAAGTGAATTGTATAAAATATGTACTTTGTATAAAAATGCCGTGTCCTTGAAAAAAATGTTTCATGTCTTTTGTCAAGTGGCTTAGATAACGCAACAATGTATAATACAATAAAAGCACTTATATATAGGAAGTACTAGTGGCGTATCCACCATGCTTTTATCGTATAACACATAGCCTCGTTACATGAGTCACTTATCATTACCCAACAAAATGTCATGTTTAATGTCAAAATGTTTATGCATAAACCATGTTTAATGTCATGTGTAACATGTATTATGTATAACTAATGGAATGCATAGCAAGTAGGAAAACATCTACTTAAACTATGTAATCATGCCAATGTGAAACATATGTCATGTACGGTGAATAAAAGAATCTACTCAACCCCGTAGGAAAAATGTACAAAACAATGTTTTTGAGTAAACCTAAGTTTAATTCAAATGTCATGTTTTGTAGAAACAATGCTTTATGATTACAAACATTTATGCAGTAATGTTAATCGCATACATTCAAGCCTTGCGACTGTGGCGACAAACCTTTAAACAAATTAAAGGTTTATCTAAGTTATGTAGTCGGATTCTGTCATTCCCAACTTCCAAACAAACCTAGGAAGTCGGAAACGGGAGTTGTCAATTCCTATGGTACCATTACATACTACCGAGCGGCGTAGCTAATGTTAATGAATGTATTATTGTCCGGATTAAACACACCAAATTTCATAACCAATGTAAGCATGCTATGAAAACCATGTACTAGGTATGCTAAGTAAACATGCCTAGTAGAAATGTCATGTAAAACAATGCGTACATATGCTAAGTAAACATATGTAACAAATGTGTAATAAAACAATGTGCTAGCATGCTTAACATACATAGCAAAACACAGTGAAAGCATGTACTAAATATGTACTAAGTGAAACTAGCATGTTTATGTCACAAAAACATGTAAAACAAGTAAGTAACAATTATGTACATGTGAATCACCCCAAAGTATTTGAAAACGGTAAAAGAGGGGAACTATGTACTCACTTGGGATTGCTAATTAGTCTTGAGAATAAGACCAATTTAAGCTCCAAGTATCGCGGAATCAAACGGCACCTAGTATAGGTAACTATGTTAATAATCGGCTCCTAAATCGGGAGATAGGATAGAATGAGGTTCTATAAATCAAATGAGTATTTAAATTCATATGGTATGATTTAATAGACCTTACATTCTGAATTGAAAGTCTACCTAAGTGCTTTTGACCCGTTTCGACACATTATGGTAACGTAAGCTACTAGAATGTGTCGTTTGTGCAAAACTATGCTCGGATGGTTATCTATGTGCTATGTCAAGTCTTACATGCCCAATTATGGCTAAACATGTTACTAAATCAGATTATATGTCAAAAATATGTTCACATAGTTAAAATACGGATTTGTGCTTCAAAAGGGCGTTTTGGTCATTTACTATGGGCATACAAGCTAACTAGCAAAAGACTAACCAATCCTAGGTGATCATAAGGTATAACCTCAGGGGTTATTCCCTATATAACTATGATCACTAAGTAAGCTTGGTCGGTTCCTAAAGATCGACCAAACGGGTCGGGTTCGAAAGTCTAAGCGGTTGTTTAGACCGCTTAACTAACGACCCTAAACAAGCACCAAACTATTAGTGACGAGTTAAACATGTCAAAACATGTTTAACCTACTGATTTGGTATCAAAACAATGGGTTTTGATACCCGAAAATAGTTCCGTTGCAAAATGCGTGCTAAAACGCATTTTGACCGAAACTTTGACTCGTCACTACACCTAGTTAATGTGGTAATCAGTAGGTATAATCACTAAGGATTATAACCATTGTGATTACAATCACATTGCAAAGTTCAATTGAACTTTGACTTGACCAATTGACTGGTCAAACTGAAAGTCAAACATTGTTTGACTTTTTAAACTAGTAAGCAATAAAAAAAATGAAAGAATGCTCACTAAAGTCCTTGCTATCTTTTCTACAAAGAAGACAAGTTCCCAAATCAGATTAGGAAGCTCCAAAGCAGATGTAGAGAAGAGAATGAGGAAATGAGCAAGGAATGGGTGAATTGGCTTGGCTATTTATAGGAGTCAAGAGCCATCAAGATCATTTTGTGTGGTGATCAAGCAATGATCCCAGCCCTACACATGTTAGGCTATGATTGAGGGACTTGGGGAACACTTAAACTTGGTTACCACACAAAAAAGTTGCAAGAAAACACAAGGAAACAACTGATCTGCTAAAAAAACACGTTTTCTATTACTGGGCAACTCATACGGCCTGCGTAAAGTATGGGGAGGGGGTTACGCGGCCCGCCTGGCCTCCCCAGATCAGCACAAGTTTGAAATAATTACAGTTCAGGTCCCTGCACATGGTTTAAGCCCATTTCAGCCTCTTTTGACCTCTGTTAAGCCATTTTCAAGGCTCTACAAGGTCAATAAAGTTTAGAGGACTCAAAATGTGCTCAGAGAACTCTCGGATGTTGGCTCGTTTGGTCGTACGGTTACGTTGTTCGCTAAATTATGACGAAACTCAAACAGATGCGAAAACGAACCAAATTAAGCGACGAGTGGTATTTTTGCATGGCGATCACTAAAATAAAAATATTTTGGTGTGTACAAAAATTTTGGATGTCCAGATGTGGCCAGAACGTAAGATATGCGCGAAAATGCAAACTTACGTCGTTTTTGACACTTTTAGTCCCTGTAAGATCATGTAAGCATGTTTTCGCACACCGAACCTATCAAAGCTTATTTATAAGCCATGTTTAGGTTATTTATGGTATGTTTAGCTTATGATCATATTCCGGACTGTATGTTGCCTTACGAAACGGCAGACTTTTGCAGTTTGACGCAAATAGTCCCTGTGAGTGAATAAACTTTGTTTTTGCCATACCAAACCCTTTAGAACTTATTTATAAGTTATGTAAAGGTTATTTAAGGTATGTTAAGTTTATGTTGCTGTTCCGGAGTGTTTGTCGCGTTAAACTGATTATGTTTACGCATCAGTTTGCGTATAACTCTCCAGAAAGTGATATAGAGTTCAAAATCGAACAAAAATCAACATGTGCATAAAATCAAACATAAATAACAAACATTGGGATCAAAACGCACTGTTTTATTTATATTGTATTGTTCAGAGTCTGTAAAATGATTACACAAGCACAGATGTCACAGTTTATCCTAACACCCATTAAAAATCGATTAACTAATATATATAATCAAGTTACTTACATTCTAACTTATGGTTGCATTTTAGTTGAAAAAGTTACACCCAACCCCCCCCCCCCATATAACCGAAAATCGGTCCCCATGGACCCACACAATCACCACCTCCATGCCTTCAATCTTGCACTTGATTTGTTTTCTTATTTTATTAAGATCTTGGCTTGTGTAAGTAACCATAATATTGAAGTAATCTATAAGAAGCATGGTCACTAGATTTCTCACCATTCTCTATCTTTCACCTCTCTCATTCACTCACTCTCTCTCTCATTTTCGGCTCCCCCAAACCGAACCCATCACCACCACTTAACATCATCATCTTCATCAATATTAAGCTCCATTCAAACCTTGAAGGTGATCCATGGAGGTTGCAAGTTGAAGAGCATTCAAAGGAGCTTTGTTCATGCCTTCTTCATCATCTTTTCTTCATCTTTGCACTAGAGAATCATCCCTAGCTATAAGCTAGTAGTAAGCTCTTGTTTAACCTTTGATCATCTCATTTTATGGCTAAAATTTGTAGTATGATGCTTATGTTAAACACTAAAGTAACAAGAAGATGAACATGAAACTTTTACATGAAGTTCAACATACAAGTTACATAATGTTTACATAAGAATAAGACTTGAAAATTTATTTTTCTAACAAGTATGTTTAACTATGTCTCAGGAGTAAACTTCGCCATGAGTATTGTTACAAAGTTTCAAAGTATTGGAGGTGGGTTTTCGGAAATAAAAACGGATAGAATATATATTGTTTTGAGGTAATATATTGAGAATATATTGGCATATTATTATTTCGAATACTACACCGGGATACGACGCCAATACATGGCAAGTTACACGAACACAAGAATACGAATATACATGTGTAAGATACCCCATTCTTGAGAAGGAAATACGAAGATAAAATACTTGAGAAAGTATTAATACCAAAGTTGTGGATTAAACAATTATTCTGAAACTAAATATAATTATTATGACTTGGAATAATGTCAGAAACGTAACTCAAAAACATAAATACTAAGACAAGGCACGACCCGTTCGTCTAATAGACGTTAGACCATTGTAGGTGGTCGTGTGGCTGAGGAGAATTGGGTTACAAGTACCGAAGACGCAATACAGTGAGTTCATGTCCCCCTTTTCTCTTAATTGTTTTCAGTTTTATACTTCGAGGGTGAAATACATGTTACAATTATTACAGACAATTTATAATGGTATGATTAGCTTAAGGATGGTTTACTACTTAGATCATGTGAGTGGGTAGGCGGAAACTTAAGGCCATCAATCCTCGTTGTAGGACCGAGGGACATGAGTGATAGATCTATTCGGGTGTAGCGAGCCCCACTCCTGAGTCTGCTGAGTGGACCATGTGGTGACTATGTCTTCCAGCCGGAAGCCCGGTACGAAATCTGCTAGGTTTGAGTCTTCCTGCATCACTTCACACATATCAATGGCCTTGCAAACCATTGGTGATCTCTTTTTCCTTAATGCTACATACCAGGGACATTTATACATATGGACGTACTTTAACGGTTTATACACAGGGACGTACATACATACTTATGACATTCACAAAGGCTTATACATACAAACAAACACATGAACTCGCTCAACTTTTGTTGATTTTTCAAACTACATGTATTTCAGGGAACTAAACGGATCTGGCAGGTGTATGCATGTGTCTACAAGCTGCGTGTTAAATAAAGGATGTCATTCAGGGTCGTAGAGTTTAAAAGATGTGTCCTCTTCCTGGACGGGATACATGTTTCTAACTCAGGATTATTTAAAGTCTTTTGTTGAGACCATGGGAACTCATTTGAACATGTTATGGTTTGTAACTCATTGACATAAATGTTTTCAAGACAACGGTATTGTGGTATTTTCTAAAACTTTATTAATGGATGAAAATCTTTTGGTTTTATCATATAGCATTGTTATGATTGGTTGCTATGCTATTAAGAAGTCACACCAAATAACCACGCTTCCGCAAAAGTCAGGGTGTGACATCTTTCACGTTCAATCCTCCGAGCCTCAGCTCTTCGGATTCCGATTTGATCGAATTCTGCATCAACATTCAATCCAAGCATGTCTTCAATCACAGCATAGAGCTTTTTATAGTCCATAACCGTGTCGTGGACATTATGATGGCCACCTTTTAAGACCACATGGACCTTGTGGGATTTAGTGGGACCAAGATTAGCATTACGGCATGTTGCTATAAACTCTTGAGTTGAAAAATCAAGTATCCTTTTCTTTAGAGATAAATCAAGATTTTGTGGAGACGTAAACCCATGGTTGTGATGTTCTACCCAGTTATATAATTCAACCTCATCTGAATCTTTCAGACGTTTAAATTTCACACAGGCTTTACAGTCTGTAACTTTTATGTTTGAGCGACGTGTGGGGGAAATAGTATTAACGGCATAAGGTTGACCATCGCTACCTTTAGGTTTGTTTGCTCAAGAACACTAGACATATCGCAGATTTGTATTTTTGTTGTCGCCAACTTTTTCTTTCTTAGAGGTGCCCAAACGTGTACAAAACACTGCTAGTTGTGCATATTCCTCATACATTACAATTGCGGCTTCTATTAAACTAAAGCTTTGACAACGGGTTTGAAACCGGGCGGAACAACTGGCGTCCAATACCTACTCCTGTTGGGTGTTTCGTATACGTTACTAGCAACTGACTCTTCACATTAAGATAAAAAAAACTACAATTATTTAAGTGGTAAATTATATGATGTATAAATATGTGTACATGCAGTTGTTATCTACAAAAAAACATTCTTATACATCAGTATATCTAAAAAAACCTTGCTGGCAATACATAAAATTCTAGTATTCTATAAAAACGACACAAAAATCAGTTTTTAGTCTATACATGAATAATACCTTAAGAACATAAGAACATAAGTGGTAACATATATGATATATACATATTTGTACATGCAATTGTTATCTTAAAAAAACATTGTTATACATCAGTGTATCTAAAAAAACATGCTGGCAATACATAACATTCCACTATTCTATAAAACAGACAAAAAAAATACTTTTTTGTCCATGTCTCATCACGATCATCATAATGCTTCAATCTGAATAATGAATTATTCTACACATGAATAAACGTTAAACCCAATATAATTCAACAAACCGATAGAAATCAACATTGAGATGCACTAAAACTGTTCAAAGAAATCATGAGCGACACAAACATTTAAAAATACAAAACCTGGACGATTCATGGTTGTGTAAAAGACGGGATTGAATTCTGCTTGTTGTCTTGCGTCTTGGCTATTGGATTCGCTGCTATTAGAATCCTCCATAATCATGTTCGTAAGTTAACAAAAAAAAGATGATATGTGTGAATTTCGAAAATATTGCTTGGAGATATGATCGAATCTTGGATAAAATCAAAGGAAATCTTATTATTTTGGAAATTATAGGACATGTAACTTCTAAATCATAAAAGACATGAATTTAAAAAAAATAAATGTAAAATTACAATCCTATCCTTTTCATCAAAAAAACAAATGAATGGTTGAGATTAGTTCACTTTGTTCACAAACAAGGATGGTGTTCACTCATGAACCTAACCCTATATAATATATATATAGGGTCAGGATTTATAGAGAACAGTGAAAAGTTTGAGAACGGTGAGAACGATTCTGGAGTTGACATGTGGCATTGATGCCAAATTACACTAAGGGGTAATATTGTCAAAAAACTCACACACGTGAACTGGGTGTTCAAATAAAACGCCATAAAAACACCAAATTCAGAAAAAACGCCATGAAAATACCTAGTTAAAACGCCATAAAACACTCCGTTCAGAAAAACGCCATGAAAACTCAGCTTAAAACGCCATAAAACACTCGGTTCAGAAAAATGCCATGAAAAAACCTAGTTAAAACGCCATAAAAACACATAGTTCAGAAAAACGCCATAAAAATAACTAGTCTAAAACGCCATAAAACACCCAGTTCAGAAAAACGCCATAAAACCCATTTCATTTTTTTTCGAAAAGTATATCTATAGTATACTCGTTGGAAAGATAAAAAAACGCTGAGTTTTATGGTGTATTTTTTTAGAAAAATAATCAAGTATAAAAAAGTTATTGGCTTTTAAATATGATTGGGGAGGGGGGAATGGCATGTGATTAGCATGTTCACCATTGTTTGGATCTTCCAATTTTACCCCTCCTGGTAGTTATAAGGTTCCCATTATTTACAAAAATGCCACCGCATCATCCTAGCCACAAATCACAAAGATCCTATGGCTGAAAATTGTTCTCACTGTTCTCACACTTCAAATCGTTCTCTCCTGATCCTGTTCCTCTATATATATATATATATATATGGAAAAAGTATATCGTACATTACGGCTTAACGTACTTCACGTACAACAACGTGCTTGATTTGTTCTATAACATGCGTGATTAATGTTTTCAATATGCGTGATTATTGTGTTTCAACATGCGTGATTTTGGATTTTTGAGTTATAACGTGCGTTATTTTAAAATGAACGTGCGTAATTACCTATGGTACGTGATGTACGTTAAGCCGTAATGTACGTTAACCTTCCTCTATATATATATATATATATATAGTCCATAATGATTTTGATAATAATAATAATAATAATAATAATAATAATAATAATTAATTGCAAGAATAAATGAATGAATTTACCAAAATTAAATTGCAAGATTAAATGAGTTAGAAATAAAATTAAAGGGGTTAGTGGTTAGTAGCATGAATAAAATGCTACTGATTATTAGCATGGTTAAAGAAGTTAGCATGGTTAGTAATGTTAGACATATAATAAAGAGTTAGACAATATTAAGTTAGGCATTATAATAATTGATCATGGTTAGAAGTGTAAGATGGAAATGACATAATTCAAGGTTAAAAAACATGTAAAAGAAGACCCAAGATTGGTCCTTATTTTAATGATGCACCATATATGTTTACCATGGCAAACATTTGGTGACATTCCATAAGGATTTCTCCAAAATGGGGAATTATGAAAACACAAATAAAAACAAGAAGAAGAGCAAAAGGTGAAAGAAGACGGAACTTACTTTCAAGTGGGAAGAATTCTTTGAGAAATGGCAAAGGAAAAGTGATGGATGAAGTGGGTATTTATAGGGAAGAGATTAGGGTTAAAGGTGGTGAAAAAATATGGAAAGTTGAAAATTGGCTCATTAATATATTTTTTTGGGCCCTAATGTCATGGATTTGTTTGTTTATGTATTTCTCTTTTATTATTTGTATAAATTTGAGTTTCCAACAAGATTATTTTAAACATAGTATAACACAATAGTTGATTGATTAGGTCTCGAATATCGAATTTACACAACATAAGTCAATTTTTGAATGATTTAAACGTGTCTTGATGATTATATGAATAACACCTATGTTTGACTGAACAATTATTGAGAAAAAAATAAATTCCATTATGATCATAAGTCTCGGAGTACAATGGTTGAATACGAAAAACACGGAAACGAATAATACAATAATTGCTGAATGTTACAATTAGAACCCTCTTCAATGATCAAACCCTTCAATACTTTCTGACATAAGAATTCTCCTTCAACCCAACCTGTAAATATCACAATCTCAAACTATAATTATCACTGGTTAACATAAAAACCAGAACAAAGCACCTCATCAGAACAATAAATGAAGAAAAACCCAGATGCGATGAAATTGAACACGAATCTGCCATATCATCACCGATTAACATAAAAAAATTCAAGGAATCGTAGCTACTTACATGCGATTTCAAGCTCGAAGGTCGACTTGTGTAAATTGATTCTATAGCCATGGATCTGAGACCAAAACACCGAAGTAATTAACTGAATTTGTTCGAAGCTCGACTGCAAAGAGCGGCGGAATTTTTGGAATAGGGTTTTGGTAGATTAGGGTTTTCTATATGATGCGTAAGTTATAAGATCGGGTCAAGGGGAGTTATTCGGATCCCGCTCTAATCCGATTGCTTTAGTTGACATCATGACACCATCAATTTAGGAATTGACATCATGATTTTGAAATTCTTGCCTTAGATTAGGGGAATTTGGCTTTATGACATCAGCCCTAGTTCCCATTTATTGAATAAAGAAATATGATTTTATTAAATTTTTTTAGTTGCAACTACAAAAATAGTCCATGTATTAATAAAGAGAGATAAATGACAATAATACTCCTAAAAGAGTATTTTAGTCACTCTACTCAAATTTAACTAAATAGTTAACAAAAGTTAGCCTTAAGACCCTAGGATGTTATAAAACCAAACGTTAAAATCTTAGAGTGTTATTTTAAACTATTAGTACCACATGTTGTTACATTCCATAAACCAAAGAGACTAACGATGTAATTAACTCTAAATAGAATTATGCAACAAAATAATAATCAATCAAATACAAGGAACATTTACAAAGAAGTCATCATAAATTTTCATTTCATCAAATCATGTGTTTACAAACTTATGATCCCCTCGCCTAATGACCTCACAACTGTACTCCTAAAAATCTAAAACAATCGGTTAGTATCATGACTATGTCATGATTTATTTACACACATATAGTAACAGCTGACGGCATCAGTTAACATCATCTAGAAAGTGACATATAAGACCATCCACAATAAGGATGTTTTGAGTGTGTGTTTGAGTGATGTGGCAATTCTTTGGTGTTTTTGTTATGGGTGGAGTTGTATTTAAAGAGAGCGAATTAGGTTTTATATGTGAGGAAAAACTAAAAAAATGAGTGTTGTGAGTGTAGGAAGAAGAGAGGAAAGTACGTGTTGTTTTTATAGAGAGAGAAATGATTGTGAGGGGGCAGAAGAGAGAAACATTTTGGGTGTGTGCCATGTCACCCGTTTTTCTCTCCTTCTATTATGGGTGCTCTAACAATCAAAATAACTAACTGAGTTGTTGTTATAAAATAAATAGTAATCTTACAAACCAGTGTTTACATTAAAGACTGTTACATTAAAGTATTAAACTAAAACTTTTGTCCTACAAAACAAGTATTGTCTATTAGCAACGATTGTTCCTTCAACAACAGTTATTCACATTAGCAATTGTTATTATTTTCAGCAATTTTTTATCCGACAAGTCTTACGTCTTCATCGGTCATTGCATTGGGAAGGGCAGTTCTTTCACACTTAATTTGAATCTTTATTCTCTGTGAAGCCCAACTGATCAGTTATTTAGTTTTGACTGACTAGTTCTTTTTATGATTCAACAACTCCCCAATTTAGATAAATGGATGACCAATCACATTAATAAAACACATGACATAAGCTGTGAAACGTAGGCAGAAGTTGGCAAGATTTCTACCAATTATGACTCATGTAATTGTGTGATTAGTCGTCAAAACAATTGGTCAGGCACAAAAGTTGCTAGGTTTTGTGTAAAATTCTCTTGATATTTCGCAAAAGTGTCCTTGTGTTAGTATTGATTTCCTTTAACGTTTTTTTTATGAAGTATATATTCCCTAAACAGGTTTTCGGTATACGAGGAAAGGCAAAGGAAGTGTGTCGATTGTTTGATTTTTAGAAAACAAAGAAAGGTTATTCTCCGATTTATATGAGTTTGTGTTAAAATTGTTTTATATAGGTCGTTTTTGTATATAAAAAATAGACAATGACTAATGAAAACTACTAGTAGAATGCACCATTTAACAAAGATCTAAAAATGTGCTAGTTGCTAAAGATTGCTAAACTAAAACAAAATAGAGCCTTTTTAACAGCTAAGAGCATTCACATTGGAGTTTCTATCTTCATCTATATAATTATCTATATATTAAATTTTAAAGCCAATGAATAGTAACAAGAATTTCATATTATATTATTTATTTTTATCTTATTTATTTTATTATTATATTATTTTACACATATTTTTTTTCTTTTATAACTTTTAAAATACGATTATTATCTATATATTAAATTTCAAAGCCAATGAATAGTAACAAGAATTTCATATTATCTTATTTATTGCCAATGAATAGTAACAAGAATTTCATATTATATTATTTATTTTTATCTTATTTATTTTATTATTATATTATTTTACACATATTTTTTTTTCTTTTATAACTTTTAAAATACGATTATTATCTATATATTAAATTTCAAAGCCTTATCTATATATTAAATTTCAAAGCCAATGAATAGTAACAAGAATTTCATATTATCTTATTTATTTTATTATTATATTATTTTATACACTAGGATTTTGACCCGTCGCGCGTTGCGGCGGCGTCGAAAGTTAAGGTAACTCGTATCTATACTGTATATTTGACCCGACTCTTTACTTATAAAATTTACATCGCCATAGAATGAAAATGTATTATATTTGACCCGACTTGCTTTCAAATACAGTTTACAAACGTACGCAAAATAGGTATATATATATATATATATGGCTCGCTCATTGCAGTGTAAAGTTGTAACAATATTTTAGACAACCGTGTAAAATCGTAAAAGTAATTTAGACATTAATATGGTTAGACAAAGATAAAAGAAGTATACTAATGTGTGATGCTATGGTCTAAAGTCGTAAAAGTAATTCAAATAAAATGAGACGTTAAGTTATTAAGTAGAAAAAGTTGGCAGATTCAAGTTATCAATTACCAAAAGTTAAAAGTGAATGTTTAAGTTACCTAGTTTGAGAGTGGGTTAACCAACTGGGGTAGCTCAGTTGGCCACCGACACCCATATTCCAACACTTGGATCATTGGGGTCTCAGGTTCGAGACGTGGCAACTGTGACAACCCGCACTAAACCAGGTATCCGTACAACTTAATTAATGATTAATTACTACTTGATTACTGTGCTTGATTGAAACTAGCTGATAAACTGCTACCTGCATACTGATACATGCACTTACTTGCATCATACTTTATATGCTGTCACTACACTATTTACATACGGCACCTCAGTGACAAACTTGATGCACAAAAAGCACAGTAGCGCTAAACGGATACACAGTGAACATGCTGATATAACCAGCATCAGGCAAATACTGCCTCTAAGGCCTGTTAAGAGCCTCACATATTTTGGCTACACTGGTAGTGAGTGTAGGATATAAGGGTTGTGTTACCGCGTCTCTAGGGGATAAGATACACTGATTCGGATGTGCCAGAACGTACTTTAAGTACCAAACACAGCACTTAACAATTTAACCGGCTTCTAGCTGACTAATAAAGTGCCAGTACATGAGAAAATATCACTAGACACTTTCTAAAGTGTCGGGAAAACAAATTGTGTCACTTAAGATGTAATAACGACACTTTAAAGTCTTTTGTAACACTTTAACGGATTTCTATCCAACCGAACAACCGGACTTTAACCGGGACATGAAAATATTAATATTTTCACTATTTGTATTTTTCTAAGTTAGTTAGGGTCCCTGATTACCCTAACACCCGTCTTAACACATAATACACAACTAACTAAGTTAATTACTTAGTTAACCTACTTAACCTAATTAACCAAACTAAACCACTAACCAATCAAGCTTGGATCGAACTAGCCCCTAACCGGCCCCTCAAACCAAAGGGAACATCCTAGTACATGATCTAATATTTAATTAGTGTATGTTGGATATCTTGGGTACATAAAACCCACTAGATAATGCACCATAATTTTCTATATAAACATTACATAAACACATGAGATTATCACTTAACTATCACCAATTTACTCTCTCTTCTCTTGCTCTTCCCACTCACGGCCGAACAACATACCCACCACCATCACATTTTCAAATTTCAATTCTTGCATTCCAAGACCATACAAGCCTCACAAGACGCGTTTTAGGAGCTTTGGTGCAAGTGGAACGCGAAGGACCTCGTTTATTAGCTTTTATCCACCCCGTTTTCGTCGAGATTCTTCCCTAGCCCCGAGCTAGAGGTATATCACTTAAATCTTGTTTTTAAGCATATCTAAAGTGGATAAAAGGATATTTGTCGGTTGAATCTCGTTATGTTGAAAGATGATGCAATAAAGTCTAGTAAAATCATAAAAGTGGTGGTTAAAGACATGTAACTTGTGTAAAAGTCGTAGGACTTGAAATTTGTGTTTATCTAGACCCGATCTATAATGTGGTAGCTCGAATCTTCGTTTAACCCGACTTTGTAAAATCATGTATCATCACATAAGCTTGTTTTTGAAAGATACAAGGGTTAAAAATGAAACACTACCACATTTTAGAGACATGAACTTGTGTAGACATATTTTCTTGTGTAAAAGTATTTTAACCGGTAAAAGGGTGTTTAAAACTAGCGGATCTACGTATCCGCAAGTGGTATCTTCAAAGGACCATACATTTGAGAACCATGTATTTTTAAAGAAACGGATCTTACAATGCTAAGGATGATATTTAGAACACACAAGTGTGTAAACACTTGTGTGACGCATGTTTCGACAAAATAACTATTTTTGAGAAAAATAACTAGAAGTTGTAAAAGACGGATTCTCTAAAAACGAGGTTTTTACAAGATTGAAAGTACTTTATATAAAGATCTACATATATAAATGGGATTTATAATATAGATTCGGAAAAACTACAAGTTCATGCGATTATGCGATTTACATATTTATTGGCTAGTTTGATGTGTTGGAAATTGTTTGATTGAACAAAGAAGATTGTTGAATTGATTGATAAAAGAAAATGATACGCTTGAAAGCGTGGCCACCTCCAGTTACAGAGGAAACTCTGGCGAAATTTCTAAAAACCTAACACTTAGACTTTTTACACCACAAGTGTTAGAACTATCTTTGGACATGTTTTCAAAACATAAATTTCGCCAGCACTATATTTTACTAAATATTCGGAGGTGGGATTTTCACAAATATTAGCGTGATAAATATATATTTTCACACACTGTTTATGATTATTTTGTGAAATACATAAATATTATTTTAGAGTGAAAATAATGTTTACAAACGTTAACGGCTCCAAATTATTACGAACGCTTTCGCCATAAATATATAAGTTACACCGGTAATTATATTACCACTTGCATGTCAAAACGTAACTTACACAATTACGGAAATATTTATGAACGCGTACTTTAACAATGTATTTTGGATAAATACATACATTTTGGAGTTGAATATATATAAAGGTTAAGTGAGACTTAATGATGGAAAATATTACGCACATGTATTAAATCCCCCATCCTTGGGAGGGAGAATAACTATCAAGCATATACAAAATGTAACACGAAATAGTTGTCTAACTATTTCCCGCAAACATAAACTGTAAAGCTAAAGCACGGCCGTCCGTCTAATAGAATTAGCACTTGTAGGTCGTTGCACAGATTACTGCTTCAGAGACGCTTGATAGAGTTACGCATCCACTGTGAGTTCATGTCCCCCTTTTCTCTAACTGTTTTCAGTTTTCTTAACTGCGGGGGTGAAATACATGTTACTTTGTTTACAAGTACTTTATACACGGTATGAATAACGTAAGGAGGTTTAGATCATGTGAATGGGTAGTTAGAACACCGAGGGACTCGAGCGGTAGATCTATCTGGGTGTAGCGAGCCCAGCTCTAGGCCAAACGGACCTCTCGGAGGCTAACCACAACGGACCTGGAGTGACTTGGTTGCCCAACGCAAAAATCGGCTAGGTTGTATCTTACTATTTGCATTTCACAACATGCTAATGGCCTTGCAAACCATTGGTGATCACAAGTCCTCTTACACTGCTACATACCAGGAAACTTTTATACTTACAAGTGTTTTACTTACTCACTTGCACATGAACTCGCTCAACATTATTGTTGACTTTTCAACTCACATGTATTTCAGGAAATTAAACGGATTCTGGCACGGTATGAACGTTTTCCGCTGCAATCTTCATGAAGTCATCAAGGATTAGGGGTTGTGTTCTCTTACCTGGACAAGACACAATCCTTAACCCTCGTTTATGTTTGTTATAAGTTGTAATGTTTACTGAACATGGTTTGGTCGTATGTTTAAAACAATGGTAATGTATGTTGATTTCTAAACTTAATGATGACTTGCATGGTTTTTAAATTCATATAGCTTTGTTATGATTACGCTATGGTATTAAGAAGTCACACCAAAGTTAACCACGCTTCCGCAAAGCCAGGGTGTGACAGCTTGGTATCAGAGCTCTGATCATAGCGAACTAGGATTCATTCTTGAGTCTAGACTATGATCACTAGGGCTCTCACGAAAACATTTTCTGCATACCACTTAAGTCCAGATCCACAACTTTTTACAAACAAATGTGAGCACATTTTATTCACTATTTTAGGCCCAGTCGGGGAGGCTGAGGCTTGGTCTAGTGGGACTAGGAGTGTCGGTCTAGTGGGACTAGAAGTGTTGACTAGTGGGACTAGGAGTGTGGTCTAGTGGGACTAGAAGTGTTGACTAGTGGGACTAGGAGTGTGGTCTAGTGGGACTAGAAGTGTTGACTAGTGGGACTAGGAGTGTGGTCTAGTGGGACTAGAAGTGTTGACTAGTGGGACTAGAAATGTTGACTGGTGGGACTAGG
The DNA here is from genome assembly GCA_030545235.1 of Helianthus tuberosus. Lineage (NCBI taxonomy): Eukaryota > Viridiplantae > Streptophyta > Magnoliopsida > Asterales > Asteraceae > Helianthus > Helianthus tuberosus. Next base: position 56,968,755 of record CM060429.1, on the reverse strand, counting down.
AGTGATAGCTAGTGGGACTAGGAATGTTGGCTAGTGGGACTAGGAGGATGATTTGAATGCTTACTTGGTGACTTATGTGATTACTTGATTTATGATTGACTGGTTGTGCATACTTGTGTTTGTGTTACAGGTACATGGACTCGTCAGATTCAGGTGGTTCAGGCACCACCGGACCCAGACCCATAGTGTCGGATGATTTAGAGTCCTCGGAGCACGAGGTGTACACGTCAGACTTTACCAGTACAGACGATGACGATTTCCAGCCATTCGCCCTACCTGATGGCAACGATGAGCTCCCTGTTGATATTCCGGCCGGGGATTTGCCACTAGCGGTGATCCCTGCTCCCATACCCCTCGCTGCTTACCCTGTTCAGGAGTTACCATTCGACGGCGACGAGGACGACGTCGACTTGTTTGAGGCGGAGCCTTTGGAGGACGTTCAGGGCGAGGCCCTACCTGCTGTTGCCCCTCTACTGATTTCAGATGCTCCGGCTGCGGAGGCACCTGCACTTTCCCCAGCCCAGGACTCCTTTGAGTCTGTGGCTTCTGCACCGACACATACTCTTAGTGTGCAGCACTTTTCCCATGAGTCTGATTCTGACCAGGCTCTTTCTGTTGCTCCCCTACCTGGATTAGTCTTTGATCATGACGACGAGGGGGATTCAGACCCTGTGTTTCCCCCAGGCTTTGATCCTGACCGCGATTTGGAGTTTGTCCCTATGGACGAGATGATGGAGGATCCTGCTGATCCTATTGATCCTTTTGATCCGATCGATCCTGACTTTGACTTTGATATGGCGTTTGATGACTTGGAGCCTGCCATTGCCCCTGAGCAGGCAGCTGCTCTTGACCCGTTACCAGAGCATGACCCTGTGCATGCTGATGTACCTTTTGAGCCCATTGCTGATGATCACCACATTGATGTTCCTGTTGATCCTATTGATCCGTTACCCATTGTTGATGTACCAGTTGACCCCCCTCTCGAGCACTTGGCACCCGTTCACCCTGTTGTAGCCCCTTTATTTGATCCCGTTCCCATAGAGCCCGGACATGCACCGTTCGCAGCTCATATGGATCCACCGGACGAGTCTGCCCAGCATGGCTGGATACCGGCAGACGAAGACGTTCCCCCATTCCCTCCACAGGTTTCTGTTGCACCACACGTTGACTTTTCGTTTCAGGTCCCTATGTTTATACCTCCAGCAGGGCCTGGAGAGGGCTCTTCAGCACACCCTGATGGGCATGTACCGATGCCCATGCCTTTCGTGCCTCAGACTTCTTTTGTTCCACCCACTACTGCACCTTTTCGTGTGGCACCCTTTGACCCCACACGAGAGCCACTGCTTTGGGCTCCGTTTTCCCCTATGCCACCCACTGATCCATACCACAGGTTCCATGTGGGCCACACCATTGAGGATGTATTGATGTCGTTTGTATACCAGCATGAGTCGCATGATCAGCGACTACAGGAGTTGGAGAGAGCCCATCTGCAGCCATGTCAGTGCCATGGCCGGGTACCCTCTCCGTTGCAGCCATCACGACCTTTACCCCCTGACTTTGCTGCTCGTCTTACTACTTTGGAGCAGCAGATTGCTTCCATTATTCGCACACAGCAGGCGATGGAGGCAGATTGGTTAGAGATGCGCCGTTTGTTTTATACCCATTTTCCTCCTCCACCACCACCATCTGCTTAGAGCTCATCGGTGCCACTTGGGTAGGCGAGGTGATAAGGCGGCGATTGCTTTTTGACTGCACAGCTTTTTGGAGAGACTACATTATGACTTGACTTTTGTACTTGATGTTGTATTGATACTGATGTAGCTTTTGACAGGGGTGATGTAGCCCCTAGTGATTGATGATTGTATGTATACACTTACGATGTGGTCTCATTTATATGGCAATCGCAGTTTTCTCACCATATTTGGATTCGCTTGATTTCTTATTTGCATTGTTATGGTATGGGATGTTGTGTGATTGATATTTGTGATATGTGATAATGTGAGATGCTGTGTGATTATACTATTACTACCGTTATATACGTACGCTACATTACGAACTGATTTACGTATTGTAACATCGGAGCCTTCTATGGCCTAACCAACTTAAACCATCTTTTAGAAAGATGCCGCCAAGACGACAACAGCAGCCTATGCCTACCACTCAGGAAGAGCTACAACAAGTCATTGCTGCTGCCATAGCGCAGTACGCAGCTTCTCAGCCAGGAGGGAGCGGAAGTGTTAATCAAGGCAATAACAATCCACCTCACGGTAATACCACGCCATTCGAACCTACCATGAACTAGTTGGAGATTTTAGCGGTGATGCTAATGCCAAACACATGTTTTAACATACGTGCAGGATGCACCTACAAGCAGTTCTTAGACTGCAAACCAGTTAACTTCGATGGCACAGGAGGTGCAGTTGCCTTTACCCGCTGGGCTGAGAAAACCGATTCTGTCTTACGCATGAGCAAGTGTGCAGAGGATCAGCAAGTCACGTACATTTCAGGGCTGTTTTTAGACGGCGCCCTATCTTGGTGGAACTTACAAGTCCAAACTCTAGGCGAAGCTGCCGCCTACGCCCTGACTTGGGCCGAATTGAAAGAACTGATGCGCAAGAAGTACTGTTCACGCGCAGAAATTCAAAGGTTGGAGACTGAATTTTGGCACCTAAAGATGGATGGTCCGAAAGTAGCAGAGTACGTTCAGAGGTTTCATGACCTATCTCAAGTGGTTCCATACATGGTTACGCCTGAATACAAGCGAATCGAGCGCTTCATTTGGGGCTTGGCTCCCCAAATAATAAGCATGGTAACCTCCTCCAAACCAGCAACTATCACTGAAGCCATCGATTTGAGCGTGGCTCTCACCGAGGAGGGGATTCGTTTAAACAAGTTTGGTGATGTAAAGGCAAAGGAGAAGGAGACTCATGTTGAGTCGTCCGGAAGTAACAAAAGAAAGTTTTCAAATTTCAAACAAAGTGTTAGCGGTGATGGTAAGAGAGGAGCACCAAGCACGCCAGCTCAGGGTACAGCTGGCAGTGGAAGGAAAGGAAGAGGATACATGGGCACCCAGCCCAGATGCAATACCTGTCAACGCCACCATTCGGGTCAATGTAGGCTAAAAGTATGCGAAGCATGTGGAAAACATGGTCATTTGAAGGACACCTGTTGGGTTGGTACTGGCCGGGGAGGCCAGGGAGGATATGGAAATAGGAATAACAACCGTGTTGGTTCTGGTAGTCGCCCACAGGGGAATAATCGAGGCTACAATGCCAATCAAAACAACCCGCCAGTTATGGATGGTGCGGGAAGTGGTAAAAGACTTGGATGTTTCAATTGCGGTGACATTGGGCACTTCAAAAGGGATTGCCCGGAATTGAACCAAGCCCGTGGAAGGGTGTTCTAGATCGGTGCACGGGAAGCACGCCAGGATCCCAACGTTGTCACTGGTACGTTCCCTGTAAATCAACGCTATGCATCTGTTTTATTTGATACTGGTGCCGACTATAGCTTCGTATCGTTAGAATTTAAGGATATGCTTGGTTTAGCCACAAATAAGTTAGATATTCCGTACTCGATTGAATTAGCCAATGGGAAATTAGTAGAAGCCAATGAAGTTATCAGAGGTTGTGTGATTGAGTTAGGAGAACATGAGTTTTCTTTGGATCTACTACCAGTCCAATTGGGGAGTTTCGACGTGGTAGTAGGAATGGATTGGTTATCTGGCAACAAAGCGGAGATAGTTTGCCACGAAAAGGTGATTCGTATTCCAACTGAAGATGGTGAGACCATTGTTGTACATGGAGAAGAGCGTGAGACGCCATTGAGAATTATCAGCTGTTTGAAGGCAAGGAAGTGTTTGCAAAAGGGATGTGTTGCCTTCCTGGCACACATTGTGGATAAGAAGGCTGCTGAGCCAAGAATCGAAGACATCCCTGTCGTGAGGGAGTATCCAGAAGTCTTTCCAGAAGACTTACCCGGACTGCCACCTCAGAGGTAAGTCGAGTTTCACATCGACTTAGTTCCAGGCGCCGCGCCTGTAGCTAAGGCACCTTACAGACTTGCTCCATCTGAGATGCAGGAACTGTCAACACAACTTCAAGAGCTGTTAGATAAGGGTTTTATCCAACCAAGCTTCTCGCCTTGGGGAGCTCCGGTCCTGTTTGTTAAAAAGAAGGACGGTAGTTTTCGGATGTGCATTGACTACAGAGAGTTGAACAAGCTGACGATCAAGAACAGGTATCCTCTGCCTAGAATCGACGATCTGTTCGACCAACTTCAAGGTTCAAGCTGTTACTCTAAGATCGATCTTCGATCTGGATACCATCAACTAAGGATACAGGAGGAAAGTATCCCGAAGACAGCCTTCCGAACTCGTTATGGACACTACGAGTTCCTTGTTATGCCGTTTGGTTTGACAAACGCACCTGCAGTGTTTATGGATTTGATGAATAGAGTTTGCAAGCCATACTTAGACAAGTTCGTGATTGTATTCATCGACGACATCTTGATTTATTCAAGGACCAAGGCCGAACACGAACAGCACTTAAGAGCTATTTTGGAGCTGCTGAAGAAAGAACAGCTGTACGCCAAACTTTCTAAGTGTGAATTTTGGTTACGCGAAGTCCAATTTCTTGGACATGTGGTTAATGGGGATGGAATTCATGTTGATCCCACAAAGATCGAGGCTATCAAGAATTGGGAAACGCCTACGACGCCAACCGAGATTCGACAATTCTTGGGTTTGGCTGGCTACTATAGGAGATTCATAGAAGGCTTTTCAAAGATCGCTCAACCCCTTACCGCGCTCACACAGAAAGACAAGAAGTTTGATTGGGGAATCAAACAGGAAGAAGCCTTTCAGTTATTAAAGAACAAACTTTGTGATGCGCCGATCTTAGCTCTACCAGAAGGTACTGATGATTTTGTGGTATACTGCGACGCATCGCGTCAGGGATTGGGTTGCGTGTTGATGCAACGCCAAAAAGTTATTGCTTACGCATCTCGCCAATTGAAAGTGCACGAAAAGAACTATACAACACACGATTTAGAACTTGGCGCCGTGGTATTTGCCTTAAAGATCAGGAGACACTACCTGTATGGTACGAAGTGCACAATTTTCACAGATCATAAGAGCTTACAACACATATTCAACCAGAAAGAGCTGAATATGAGACAGAGACGATGGGTTGAATTGCTAAACGATTACGACTGCGAGATCAAGTATCATCCAGGGAAGGCGAATGTGGTCGCCGATGCCCTAAGTCGTAAAGAAAGAATCAAGCCCATAAGGGTTAGAGCTTTGGAAATGATCATACGAACCGATCTTCCCTCGCGCATTCGCGCTGCACAAAAAGAAGCTCTCAAGGAGGGAAACCTTGAGGAAGAATATCTCCGTGGAATGGAGAAGCTTTTGGTACCAAATGAGGAAGGAACATTATGTTTTGAGAAAAGGATTTGGGTCCCTCTGTTTGGTGGATTAAGAGAAGTTATTTTCGACGAAGCGCACAAGTCACGGTACTCTATTCATCCGGGGGCGGATAAGATGTACCACGATCTTAAAGATTACTATTGGTGGCCTAGAATGAAAGGCGACGTTGCTATTTACGTGAGCAAATGTTTAACGTGCGCTAAGGTCAAGGCAGAATACCAGAAGCCTTCGGGACTTCTGCAACAGCCTGAGATTCCCAAGTGGAAGTGGGAACAAATCTCCATGGATTTTGTTACAAAACTGCCAAGAACGCCAAGAGGCCATGATATGATTTGGGTGATTGTTGACCGCCTAACAAAGTCCGCACACTTTCTGCCAATCAAGGAGAAAGACAGCACTAGTAAACTTGCGGAAATATACATGAGAGAGATCGTAGCACGACATGGAGTACCACTCTCGATCATCTCTGATAGAGACGGAAGATTTGTGTCAAGAATATGGCAATCTTTCCAAGAATCTTTTGGCTCACAATTAAATCTGAGCACTGCATTCCATCCGCAAACTGATGGCCAGAGCGAGCGAACGATACAAACCTTGGAAGACATGCTGAGGGCATGTGTTATGGATTTAGGCGGTAGCTGGGATAAACACTTACCTGTGGTCGAATTTTCGTACAACAACAGCTACCACACCAGTATTGGTGTCGCGCCATTTGAGGCCCTATACGGACGCAAGTGCCGATCACCACTATGTTGGTCTGACGCGGGTGATAGGCAGCTTGCTGGTCCCGAGATCGTCCAAGAGACGACAGACAAGATTGCGCAAATACTTAAACGCATCGAAGCCGCTCGCCACAGACAAAAGGCCTACGCGGATCCAAACCGGAAGCATGTGGACTTCCAAGTCGGAGAAATGGTGTTATTGAAAGTTTCACCCTGGAAAGGGGTGGCGCGCTTTGGAAAACGTGGAAAGTTAAATCCTCGCTACATTGGTCCCTTTAGAATTCTGGAAAGAATTGGGACAGTAGCATACAAGTTGGACCTACCCGCTGAACTAAATGGTGTTCACGATACATTTCATGTATCCAATTTAAAGAAAAGTCCAACTCAAATTGACGTTGCCATTCCTATCGACGAGATTCACATTGACGACACGCTCCACTTCGTTGAAGAACCTGTTGAGGTCACGGATTGGAAAGTTAACAAGACCCGCCGGAGCAGTGTCAAACTCGTCAAAGTACGTTGGAATGCCAGACATGGTCCTGAATTTACCTGGGAACGTGAGGACCGGATGAAAGAGAAATACCCCCACTTATTTCCCAAGAACCCTGCTTCTACAAGCAGAACTTAAATTTCGGGACGAAATTTATTTAACGGGGGGAGAATGTGACAACCCGCACTAAACCAGGTATCCGTACAACTTAATTAATGATTAATTACTACTTGATTACTGTGCTTGATTGAAACTAGCTGATAAACTGCTACCTGCATACTGATACATGCACTTACTTGCATCATACTTTATATGCTGTCACTACACTATTTACATACGGCACCTCAGTGACAAACTTGATGCACAAAAAGCACAGTAGCGCTAAACGGATACACAGTGAACATGCTGATATAACCAGCATCAGGCAAATACTGCCTCTAAGGCCTGTTAAGAGCCTCACATATTTTGGCTACACTGGTAGTGAGTGTAGGATATAAGGGTTGTGTTACCGCGTCTCTAGGGGATAAGATACACTGATTCGGATGTGCCAGAACGTACTTTAAGTACCAAACACAGCACTTAACAATTTAACCGGCTTCTAGCTGACTAATAAAGTGCCAGTACATGAGAAAATATCACTAGACACTTTCTAAAGTGTCGGGAAAACAAATTGTGTCACTTAAGATGTAATAACGACACTTTAAAGTCTTTTGTAACACTTTAACGGATTTCTATCCAACCGAACAACCGGACTTTAACCGGGACATGAAAATATTAATATTTTCACTATTTGTATTTTTCTAAGTTAGTTAGGGTCCCTGATTACCCTAACACCCGTCTTAACACATAATACACAACTAACTAAGTTAATTACTTAGTTAACCTACTTAACCTAATTAACCAAACTAAACCACTAACCAATCAAGCTTGGATCGAACTAGCCCCTAACCGGCCCCTCAAACCAAAGGGAACATCCTAGTACATGATCTAATATTTAATTAGTGTATGTTGGATATCTTGGGTACATAAAACCCACTAGATAATGCACCATAATTTTCTATATAAACATTACATAAACACATGAGATTATCACTTAACTATCACCAATTTACTCTCTCTTCTCTTGCTCTTCCCACTCACGGCCGAACAACATACCCACCACCATCACATTTTCAAATTTCAATTCTTGCATTCCAAGACCATACAAGCCTCACAAGACGCGTTTTAGGAGCTTTGGTGCAAGTGGAACGCGAAGGACCTCGTTTGTTAGCTTTTATCCACCCCGTTTTCGTCGAGATTCTTCCCTAGCCCCGAGCTAGAGGTATATCACTTAAATCTTGTTTTTAAGCATATCTAAAGTGGATAAAAGGATATTTGTCGGTTGAATCTCGTTATGTTGAAAGATGATGCAATAAAGTCTAGTAAAATCATAAAAGTGGTGGTTAAAGACATGTAACTTGTGTAAAAGTCGTAGGACTTGAAATTTGTGTTTATCTAGACCCGATCTATAATGTGGTAGCTCGAATCTTCGTTTAACCCGACTTTGTAAAATCATGTATCATCACATAAGCTTGTTTTTGAAAGATACAAGGGTTAAAAATGAAACACTACCACATTTTAGAGACATGAACTTGTGTAGACATATTTTCTTGTGTAAAAGTATTTTAACCGGTAAAAGGGTGTTTAAAACTAGCGGATCTACGTATCTGCAAGTGGTATCTTCAAAGGACCATACATTTGAGAACCATGTATTTTTAAAGAAACGGATCTTACAATGCTAAGGATGATATTTAGAACACACAAGTGTGTAAACACTTGTGTGACGCATGTTTCGACAAAATAACTATTTTTGAGAAAAATAACTAGAAGTTGTAAAAGACGGATTCTCTAAAAACGAGGTTTTTACAAGATTGAAAGTACTTTATATAAAGATCTACATATATAAATGGGATTTATAATATAGATTCGGAAAAACTACAAGTTCATGCGATTATGCGATTTACATATTTATTGGCTAGTTTGATGTGTTGGAAATTGTTTGATTGAACAAAGAAGATTGTTGAATTGATTGATAAAAGAAAATGATACGCTTGAAAGCGTGGCCACCTCCAGTTACAGAGGAAACTCTGGCGAAATTTCTAAAAACCTAACACTTAGACTTTTTACACCACAAGTGTTAGAACTATCTTTGGACATGTTTTCAAAACATAAATTTCGCCAGCACTATATTTTACTAAATATTCGGAGGTGGGATTTTCACAAATATTAGCGTGATAAATATATATTTTCACACACTGTTTATGATTATTTTGTGAAATACATAAATATTATTTTAGAGTGAAAATAATGTTTACAAACGTTAACGGCTCCAAATTATTACGAACGCTTTCGCCATAAATATATAAGTTACACTGGTAATTATATTACCACTTGCATGTCAAAACGTAACTTACACAATTACGGAAATATTTATGAACGCGTACTTTAACAATGTATTTTGGATAAATACATACATTTTGGAGTTGAATATATATAAAGGTTAAGTGAGACTTAATGATGGAAAATATTACGCACATGTATTAAATCCCCCATCCTTGGGAGGGAGAATAACTATCAAGCATATACAAAATGTAACACGAAATAGTTGTCTAACTATTTCCCGCAAACATAAACTGTAAAGCTAAAGCACGGCCGTCCGTCTAATAGAATTAGCACTTGTAGGTCGTTGCACAGATTACTGCTTCAGAGACGCTTGATAGAGTTACGCATCCACTGTGAGTTCATGTCCCCCTTTTCTCTAACTGTTTTCAGTTTTCTTAACTGCGGGGGTGAAATACATGTTACTTTGTTTACAAGTACTTTATACACGGTATGAATAACGTAAGGAGGTTTAGATCATGTGAATGGGTAGTTAGAACACCGAGGGACTCGAGCGGTAGATCTATCTGGGTGTAGCGAGCCCAGCTCTAGGCCAAACGGACCTCTCGGAGGCTAACCACAACGGACCTGGAGTGACTTGGTTGCCCAACGCAAAAATCGGCTAGGTTGTATCTTACTATTTGCATTTCACAACATGCTAATGGCCTTGCAAACCATTGGTGATCACAAGTCCTCTTACACTGCTACATACCAGGAAACTTTTATACTTACAAGTGTTTTACTTACTCACTTGCACATGAACTCGCTCAACATTATTGTTGACTTTTCAACTCACATGTATTTCAGGAAATTAAACGGATTCTGGCACGGTATGAACGTTTTCCGCTGCAATCTTCATGAAGTCATCAAGGATTAGGGGTTGTGTTCTCTTACCTGGACAAGACACAGTCCTTAACCCTCGTTTATGTTTGTTATAAGTTGTAATGTTTACTGAACATGGTTTGGTCGTATGTTTAAAACAATGGTAATGTATGTTGATTTCTAAACTTAATGATGACTTGCATGGTTTTTAAATTCATATAGCTTTGTTATGATTACGCTATGGTATTAAGAAGTCACACCAAAGTTAACCACGCTTCCGCAAAGCCAGGGTGTGACAGCAACCCCACCTCTCTCGAACCCCAAGTGTTGGGAGGGTATTTGCCGCCAGGGATCCTTATCGGGTGGTGAACTGGGAGGGGGATCCCCTCCGCGGTCAGGGGTACCGTGCACCTACCCTTTTTTAGTTTGAGAGTGAGAATTGAAAGAACTAAAAGTATAGGGGTTAAAAAGTAAAAATATAGGGATTAGAATTGTAATATATGAAAATTGAAAGGAGATAAATGTATAGGGGCTAAGTGTATATTTTTGTAAAAGTTGTGGACTTAAAGACAAAGGTCCTCCTCCGACCTTTGTCTTTAAGATTATATACATAGATAAAAAGTATAATAATTTGTCCTTGTTGCGGTGTAAAGTCGTAAAAGGAATTTAAACAAAAGAAGGTGTCAAGTTATTAAGTAGAAAAGGTTAAGAAGGTCAAAGTTGTCAATTACTAAAAGTTAGAAATGAATGTGCAACTTACTTAAAGATAGGGGTTAATAGTGTTTCATGTCAAAAAAATTAAGGGCGTAAAGTGGAAAAACTTGAAAGTGTAAGGGCCTTTTTTGTTGGTTCAAAAATTTGAAGGAAAAAAATAAAAAAGTCAAAAACTTGAAGGTTAAAAGAGAAAGGTCTCCACCGACCTTTCTCTTTAATAGTATATAAATAAGAATATAACATCTCACACATTGCGGTGTAAAGTCGTAAAAATAATTTAAACAAAAAAATTGAAATGTTGGAGAAGATGAGGTGTGAAGTTATGAAGTAATAAAACATAAAGATCAAAGTTGGTGTTTCACAAAGACATTGTCTTTTTTTCGTATGCACGAAAATGTTAATTGAAAACTGAATGTTTAATTAAGCAATTTTTGTCATGATAATATACATTTTAAGAAAAAAGACTACTTTACTCTTTATTATAAAAAATAGTAAAAACAATAAAATCATAATTTATTTTTTAATCATTTGTCAAGTATTTTAATATATGTTTGTAAGTATTTAAGTGTTTAATCTCATTGAGGTAACATGTGTGAAGAAGTAAAAAAGCTGAGGGTATGAACATAAAATTTTATAAATGAACATTTGTTGTCTTGTTCCATCACACTACCCTCACCTATTTCACAAATTTTTTTTTAAACGGACAGATGGCAGTGGGATTTGGGGTCACGTGAGAAAAGCATGGTCGAACCATTGACCTTTGTCTTTCATATTATATAAATATTTTTTTCTTTGATAACTTTTAAAATACGATTATTATCTATGTATTAAACTAGGTTTTTACCCGGGATTGCTTCCCGGGCTCGGGAAACTTAATTATATTAATTACTATTTGTTATTAATACGACCACATTACATCAACCATCTCATTCGATTCAACAACAATGTCTTCAAATCACCGGATTAGATCATGAACCCATATTAGAGGTCAAACAAAAGCACAACAGGACCACATGAATAATATCATTTCCACTTTTACTTCAATGCACTTACATGATAGGGTGATTTGGGATTTTGTAAAAATGTTTGTTTTTTTACTTCTTTACAAAATAAGATGTTGACCAAAATTCAATCAGATGTTGACCAATAGTCAAACAGATGTTGACCTTAAACAGATGTTTGGTTTAAGGCCAAACATCTGTTTATGGCCAAACATCTGTTTAAGGTCAAACATCTGTTTAGTCCAAATATCTGATATAGAAGGCGAAACATCTATTTAAGGCAAAACATCTGTTTAAGGTCAAACATCTGTTTATGGCCAAACATCTGTTTAAGGTCAAACAACTGTTTAAGTCCAAACCTCTGATATAAAAGGCCAAACATCTGTTTAAGCCTGAATAGATTTTTAACTTAATAAGATCTACTGTCTTCTCACACTGTTTTCCTCTTCAAAACACTGTTCAACCTAACATGGGTTTCCATTAACTATTGACCAAAATGCAAACAGATGTTCAAACCATTGTTTGTTATTGTACTTCTTTACAAAATTACATAGAATTCAAGAAAATGAAACAATGACTTAAAGAACTATAATTTAACATATAATCTAATCGGGCAAAGTAATTTATTATCTGACAATTCCCTGGTTTTTACAACATGAAACACAACATCATCATGCCAAATACAGTCATATATATCCATCCATTATTCTGAATTCATAAACCCCTAAATGCAGAAGAATGTCACATTTGCAATTAATAAACCAAGTTTCTACTAATTGCAGTTACTATTAGCAAAAAGAAACATCATATCATCTATATATAAAACATAAAGTGCTAATAACAATGTTTTATCATGTTAGCCATACATAGCAACAAACCATCAAGTTAATAATTTAAAAAAACATACAACATCACCATCAAAAAATTCATAGTTATAGTATCTGATATCAGAACATACTTAAATGTCTTTGTTAAACTGACGTAACTTGATTTAATACGATCTTCTGTTGCGAAGACACGTATGTGAAGTGCAACATATCACCAAACCTCAAGTTATTGCCAGTCATAAACTTTTGCCAACCGTCCAACGCATAACGTGGGTTCAATTCATTTAACTCCGACTTAACATCATAAACCTCCACAACTCCAACCATGTTTTGAACTTTCAAATGATGAAGATCAAGAGAAAGACCTGCTCGTCTGGCAACAAGAGACTTAGCATAGGACTTATTAGCAGCAAGAGACGGTTTGGTGATAAGAAGACATTCATCCAACTGAAGGAAGTCTTTGAATTTTCCTAGCATCTTATGCAGACAGCTGGCTTGTATCATAGTTCCCTAAGAATATGAAACATCCGATTAAATAAAAAACGTATTATATAACATTTGGGTATTCATATGTCCAAAATAATTATAAGACAAATATATACGGTACCATCTCATCCATAAAGATCATATCAAGACGATATATTTCATTTTTGTTTTCATTCATCATCTTCTTCGACATGCTAACAATCTTCACTCTAATCGAATAGTTGTTTAAGAATGTATTAAGATCGTTAAGCATGCTAACCTTTGCAACCTCCATTTGAAGACTGTACATAAAAAAAGAATAAGCAAAATATATCTATTGCTAAACGTAGCATGGATATTCTTAAAAAAATATCAAGGTTGGAATTCAAGCTTACCGATTCTCCATTCAAAATTTTAATTGAATGCAGTGGCAAATGTAATTTGAAAGGTAAATAGTGCATATCCTTATATCCTGCTTTATTAAAGTAATTAAATATTAGAAATGATATGCAAAGTAGGAAAAAAAGAGAGAGAACGTCAATTTTAAATTACCATTTTACATATTTTGAATTTCAAAATTACTGATATTATCAGTAATTACTAATTTGATTTGAAAGCAATTGTCATGATGACTTTTCTAATTTTTATTTTAACTTTAATTAAGAGATAATAACCGTCAATTTGAAATTCACATTTTGCATATTTTAAATATCCAAAGCTCAAGAAATTAGCATTAATTACTGATTTGATTTGCAACAAGTAGTCATCAATAATTTTTTTTATTTTTTAATTTAACTTTAAATTTTATCATGAAAACATTGTTGGAGGAACTCTTATCTCATTGGAATGTAACGATTAGGTAAAATGATAATTTCATTGTAATTCTAGTCTTCATTTGATAAATTCAATCTATCACTAATTAACACCATCAATAATAAAAACATGAGCAGTGGCTGTTTTTTAGGGAAACTGCTGATGGTCAATATCAGTGGATGTCAACAATAAAAAAGTGAGTCAGTGGCTATTTTTTCCTATCAGTGGATACCCAACAGTTTTTGAAACACTGATGTTTGGTCAGTCAGTGGTCAACACGAAGATTGAAGAAACAGAGATTGTATTTCAGCAGTGGATAACTTTTAACAATCAAATGTTTGAACCAACACAGTGGTTGTAACATGCTTTTAAACAGATGTTGGGGCTTAAACAGATGTTTCGCCTTATATATCAGTTGTCTGGACTTAAACAGAAGTTTGACCTTAAACAGATGTTTGCCTATAAACAGAAGTTTGGCCATAAACAGATGTTTGACCTTAAACAAATGTTTGAGCTTAAACAAATGTTTGCCCATAAACATCTGTTTGCAAAAAAAAAGACCAATTTCAAGAATACTATACCCAAACAATCAAAATGAGGAGCTTAATAATCATCCAAGTGTACTTGATTTTTATTTATTAGTATAAAGATGAAACAATTGTTCAACTTATAGTACAGATCAAACCACTGAAGTGATGTGATAAATACTGTTACATATAAACACTGTTGTGATAAACACTGTTACATATAAACACTGATGTCATAAAAATTGTTACATATAAAACACTGAGGTGATGACATCTAACAACCTAACAGACTATAAAACACTGATGTGAAAAACATTGTTACATATAAACACTATTAACATAAACAAAGGTAGAATAACTAATGTTGATGCTGAACCACTGTTGTTGTTGGACAGTGGTTCACCTTTGGTTGATCAGGCCTTTGGTTCATCAGTGCTTGTCTTCAACAGGACTTTGGTCTTCATCAGTGGTTTGGTATTTAACATTGTATGATGTTCATCAGTCTTTGTGTACAACCGTCGTTATATCCAACAGTTGTTAGGCAGATCAGTGTTTTGCCTTATTAACTTGTTATAACCACTGTCATTGTAGGAAACTTAGTTGGGCAGTGCTTATTGTGGATCAACGTGCAGCTTCAACAGCCAAATCAACATCATCTTTATCTCCTTCAGCAATATCCACTATGTTTTATTCGGTTCTTGGATCAAACATCTCGAACGATTTCCCTTTTCATCAAAACAATTAATCTGAAAAAAACAGGTGGAACTAACAGCAAAAAGTACACCTGAAACAGAATCATCGATTAAGAATCAAAAAAACATGTGGAATTAACAATGCATAGATTAGTGAAGGAAACTTACGGTGCTGATCAAGAAAACTCCGTTTAATTGCTCAAATTGAGATGACGGGTGATCTGCAAGCGATTACAAATGAATCAATGCATCAATAAACGGTAAATCAAAAGGTTACGAATACCAAAAAATAAATCAGACCAATTGAGGTTACCTTGGTGTTGTGCAATCACTTTGATGTCCATGACAACAACACCTTCATAAAAAACAAAGTAAAACTGATTGTAAGATTAAAACATTCAATGACTTACAGTACATGGGTCCAAATGATCTCAATCATGCACTAAAATTCCTATACTCATCTGAAATTGTCTTCCGCTCCACCATCTTAATTCGTCTCTCCACAACTTCAATTGTAAAGAAAAGGGCAAAAATCAAATACATGACTAACACAACCTCATTGAAAGTGAGACTGTAAATGAGTACCATACCAAATAACAAAAAAGGATGAAGCCTAAACTTTTGGGCTGGTATCACCTATCAACAGACCTGAAAACAAAATCAGTTTCTAAACAATGACTTCATGAAACTGAAAATCATTAAAGCAAACACAAATTAAGTAACAACCAACCTTAATTCAAAAGCTTGCAAATATAAAATTGCCACATGAACAAATGAAGTACAACTTGCTGCAAAAATAATAAAGTGTAAAAACAATCTCAAAAACTTCTCTGTAATTAAGTAGTTAAGCTACTCAATTTAGTTAACTACATAAACAATCCAACATTGAATTTACCGTCCTTCTCCTTCTCTTTCACATTTCCATCACGTCAACAACGGTTCGGCAGAGGTTGCTTCTAATCAACAAACTCTATAAAATAACAATAATAAAAAAATAAGCATAAAATCTATATATTCTGCTTGGATTGCTAGAATAATAGTATAAAAGTTGAAATAAAAACAGAGGATCAAGAAACATAGGAGCATCAAAAATTACTAACATGGGTGAATAAATCAACAAAACAGCTTGTGAAAGACATAAACTACAAACATATCAAAATTAGTCTACTCGTAATCACATGATACAACAAAGCAAGCATCTGAATAAACAATAACAAAGGAAAGACAAAATCAAAAGCTACAAACAGAGTTATTCATAATTTCATATATATATAATAATAAAAACATTATTACAACATACCAGTGTCACCGATTAACAGGAGCTTGTACAAAGTTCATCGAGTACGATAAGAAACCCTAGGAGATCTGCTTCTTCTTCTAAGGGTACAAAAGGGTTCATTGTGTTCAGTATGAGAAAATAGATAAAACGAAATAAAATTACTGAATGAAAAAATTGATCTTACATGAATATTATGTTCTTCAACTACTCGACGGTACATGATTTAGGGTTTCAAACGCAGATGTATCCAATAGAAGTAACCTTTGCAGGACGTTGTTGAAGAGATGGAAATGTGAAGAAGGAGAAGGATGAACATCAGAGAGAAATGGGATCTTGTATGGAAATGTGAAGGAGAAGAATGAAATAGGGTTTGTGAAAATGTGAGAATAAAGGGCAGTGGTTACTGTTGGGCGGGAAAAGGGGGAGAAACGATGCCCTAATTAAGTGACACGTGGCCCAAATCACTTTCATTTATTATATATAATAGATTTCAAAGCCAATGAATAGTAATAAGAATTTCATATAATCTTATTTATTTTATTATTACATTATCTTACACATATTTTTTTTTGAGTTAAATGCCATTTTAGTCCCTGTGGTTTGGATCATTATGCCAGTTTAGTCCAAATGTTTCATTTTTCGCATGTGGGTCCAAAAAGGTTTCAACGTTGCCATTTTAGTCTACTGGGTTAACTTCATCCATTTTTTTCTGTTAATGAGAAGGGCAATTCGGTCATTTTATATGGCCGAATTGCCCTTCTAGTTAACAGAGTTACATATAAAATGACCGAAATTGCCATTCTCGTTAACAGAAAAAATGGATGAAGTTAACCCGGTGGACTAAAATGGCAACGGTGAAACCTTTTTGGACCCACAGACGAAAAATGAAACCTTTGGACTAAAATGGCATAATGGATCAAACTAGAGGGACTAAAATGGCATTAACTCTATTTTTTTTCTTTTATTTATTTAATTAAAAAAACACATTTTCTCTGAATTATGTTTACTTTTCAAAACTTTCCAACATGAAATACTCTATATATATCTCTATTATACTCACAATAACTTATTTTATTATTTCTTTCTTTTTCATACATATTCACAATATATCTCTATTATACTCACAATAACTTATTTTATTATTTCTTTCTTTTTCATACATATTCACAATAGTAATATAGAGGTTTGAATATGAGCCTCTAAATACAGAGGTTTACTTTAATATATATAAAATTTTCTCTATTATAAAGATTACAATGTTCGTAGTGTTTTTGTTGTTTCCTCTATTTCTTTTTTTATATTATATAGCATTTATTATTAATATAGAAGCTCGAATGTGAATGCTCTAAACTTTTTTTTCTTTAAGGGAAATTGGCCTATAATAATCTCAACTATAGGTCATTGGCCATTGACAATCTCACCTTTAAATATTCCCCCTACCAGTCCCACCTTTCACTTTTTTTCCTACACCGGTCCTCCGTTAAAAAACTTAACAGAGTTATGTTTTTTCCGAATTACAAACAGTTTTTTACGGCTTTTGATCAGAACGACGATACGAGTCCATTGATGTAAAACTTACCTTGAAACGGTGCTCCAAACGATGAAAACGACGCTTCAATTCGGGTGTTTAAATTTCCAATTAACAAAAATCAAGCCATTTAGAGCACCATTTCGAGATAAGTTTTACATCAATGTACTTGTATCGTCGTTCTGATCAAAAGCCCTAAAAAATCTGTTTGTAATTTGGAAAAAATGCTTAACTCCGTTAAGTTTTTTTTAACGGGGAACTGGTGTAGGAAAAATAGGTGAAACTGATGGAGGGAATATTCAAAGGTGGAACTGTCAATGACTAATAACCTCTAATTAAGATTATTACAGGCCGATTCCCCTTTCTTTAAATATTAAACTTTGGTTTCCCAACAAATGACGACTAAACTAAATGAAAGCTTAAGTGCAAAAAAAAAATTCCACTGTTTTCTCATAATTTCAATTGTTTTAAAACCCCTAGACCAGTCTCGTTGGGAAGTCTACTGGATCAAAAAGTCAAAATCGCAGACCACCTTGCGACCATCAAATCACACACTCGTTTCTTCGCGATTTCACCCTCTATTTCTGCTACAACTCTTACAAATCCAACGGTTGGCCATCTGGGTCATCAGCCTTCTTCACCTGATCCCTGTTTCTTTCAAATCAATCGGTGAAAGTTTGCACCTTTTACTTCTGGGGAAGTTGTTTAAACCCTTGAAGTTCTTCACCCACATACATAATAATATATCTGTCATATTAAGTTTGTGATTCGCTTGACCTGATGATAATGAAATTGGGTTTTCATTTCATCCTCTTTTACCCTTTAATTTTGATGTTGCAGACGGATGTTTGAGTATTGGGTTTTTGTGTCTGTTATTATTAAAGGAATTGAGATAAAGCTTCAAGATTCTCAATTTATGGTGGAAGTAGTCTGTTGTTTTCCCACTGTTTGGGGTTTTGATTATGAACCAACAATGAAAGACATGTGTTTGTCAAGTGCTAGGTTGACATTAATTATTATCTACACATTAAGTTCAGTTGGGTATAGCTTTAGCTGTTGTTTCTAGTAGTAGTAGTAGTAAAAAAGGGTAGATGCACGGTACCCCCGACTGCGGAAGGATCCCCCTTCCCAAGCTAGCGACCCGACAACGCTGCCTGGTGGTGAAACCCCTGCGAACCCGAGGGGCTGAAACATGTTTCGAACCTGTGACCTCGAGTGTCCTCGGGCCGGTTTAAGGTGGGGGTCGGTGGCCACTAGGCTGACACCCAATGGTTAGTAGTAGTAGTAGTAGGTACATGTTTTGATGGGGTGCACACCCCCACCCCACGGGCTGTAGTATAACTGTTGCAGACCACTAGTAAAACAAAACCTTATTTTATTGTTATGTTATATGGGCCGTATGTGTAACATTTTCTATAAACTTATACGGGCTGTATAACTATGGAGAATCCCAGCCGTATGACTTGTTAGTGGTATATACATATAGCCTGCCCTGTTCTTATCATGTCTTGTAGTAAGCATAGAGGTAGTTCATGGGTCAGGAGTATGCATCCTGTGGCTGGCTGATATTGCCACTGTCATGATTTGCATAACTTCCTCAATTCATAAAAGATTGTCTGCTTGATAGGGTGCATGTTTTTAATAAAATTAGGAGCCTTTACAACATTGTATTTGGGTGGATAACTATATGTGTTAGATTAAATCAGATTTTTTTTTCTTTTGATGATGCTCAGATCGTAAACCGAGATTAATTGCCTCGTTGTATCTCTGACGTGTGCCACTGCAAGTTCTTAATGAGGTGAAGAGTTGCTCTTATTTCATTTACATTACATTATTTAATTTTGTTTCTTTATATAATTCCATTTGATATCTTTCTTAAGATCTCGTTAAGCCTCACCTTTAGTGGCTTAATTTAATGTGTTGAGATTATATGTACGCAGAGTCAGTTGGATACCACAAAAGAAGTCGGATACAGATTTAATAATTTGTGTTACCTGAGAATTGACAATGGCGGAACTCAGTCCCAGCGTTGATACTTCAACAGATGGGGATACCGAAGACAAGGCTTTGGGGGTAATATGTTTTCTTTTTGAAGTATTCTTAGCGTAATAATGTACTTAGATACATTAGCTACATTGCTATGACCAGTAATTGGTATGTACTAAGTAACGAGATTTAAATATATTTTGAGAATAAAATTTAATGACATGTTCCCCTTTTAGTAAACTTTTTATTCGACTCGCTTAAGTAAATTGGTCCAAATAGCCACCTCTAGTGTGAAAATTATGTTTAAATTTTCTAATATGCAGTGTATGTTATATTATTGCAGTTTCATAGCGGTCAATCACATGGGCTTGTGGTCTCTGATGCCAGTGATAAGTCAAGGGATCAAAAGGTTTGAGACTATCAGTTACAAATTCATATTTTCCTTTTTAATTGCTAAACATTTGGTAAAATTGTCTCAGAATCCAATTTTGAAAACAAAAAGAAAATGTGTAGCTAGATTTTGTATTATAGGAAACAGTTTTACAATAAACTGCTTTTGTAATGATTATTTTGGGACACGTAATGTGTTTTTGGAATCATTTTTTAGTTTTGCTGATTTTTATTTAACTATATTTTTCAGACACTTCGTAGGCTTGCTCAGAATCGTGAAGCTGCAAGAAAGAGCCGTCTGCGGAAGAAAGTAAGATTTCTTTAGTTTGTTTTTATGGTTTGTTAAATTGTTTTTTTAGTTGTATTTTAGGGATTAGTGAAATTACTTGACGTTAATCACAAACTTAACGGCTCATAATAATGCTCCAAAGTTTAAAAAAATTAAACAAATATACAAGTTCATATTAATATATAAAACCTGATCATTATTTCTTTTCTTTAATTCTGACACAAACAGTTTAAGTTGTTACATAAAACATATTTTCCTTGAAAATTATAAAAATAAACAGGTTAAATGGGCCACCAGTGAGTCTGCCACTTTGACCAGTCAAACCCGACCCGCTTACCAAATTGTGTTTGTAGGTTCGGCCCAAAAAAGTAACACCCCTAATTAGCAGCATTGTGCGAAGGGTAGACATGATAAACTTCATACTCAAAATGTAATGTGTGGGCTACCCATTATTTTATTTTTCATAATAGTTATGATCATATGTTGGTTATATCTAGACCGATCTTATACTACTGGCAGTAGGAATAGTTATTCAAGATCCGAGGAAGTTTAACACCCGTTTAAAGTTTTTGACAGTAGGAATAGTCATACTGACATAAATAGTGAAATCTATGTAAACGAACAGGATCATGCATTGTTATAATAAGAGTTTATAGATAGAAGTTTTACTTACGATGTGTATGTATATGCATAATTGCAAATTTATTTTTTTATACATTTATAATATAATTTTATACATATAACACAATATATATTATTTTGTGTATATATGTTATTATGTAATTATATTTATATCATATTAAATATTTTATTGATATAGGCTCATTTTGAGTGGATTTCTATTTGTGAACCATCAAAAATGTGTCAGATGATGGATTTAGAGATTGAAACAATTGATAGTGAAAAGATTGTGCATGAATATGTGCTTACACTTTCTAATAGGTTATTTAGAGAGAGAATTTCTGATTATCATCATCATACTCAGTAAATCCCACCAATAGCAAAGCAAAGGTAAGGTCTGAGGAGGGTAAGATGTAGACAGCCTTACGTCTACCCCGTAGGAATAGAGAGGCTGCTTCCAGTGAGACCCCCGGCTCGAAGAGAATTTCTAATTATGAATCATTAAATATGTTTTTTTTAACGGGAACCTTTATATATGTAAAAGGATGGACATGGAAATTAAAATGATAAATTTCTGAACCTTGAGAAATGATAAATAATAAATTTTAATGGAATTGCATCAATAATATCTTTTTTTCTAATGATATATTACTCTCTCACAATCACATGAACTTCAATCAGTTTCATCAAATTTCAATCAAATTGCATCAACATAAATCATCAATAACAGTTGAGATGATTATCAAATAATTAGTCTATTGCTTAACATATGTTCCTTCGTCATTTATTTTAAGGATTTGTTTTTTTTTTTTTTTTTTTTAAATTCCAAAACTCCGTAAATAGCCTTATATTTGGTGTATTTACTTGCCGTGCAACCATATTTAGTATAAGTACTTTGTTTTCATCATGGGATAATGTGCTTAATTCATGTGAAAAAACATTCAAACTAATTACCTATTTGTTTTTTTTTTTTTTTTAATTTGTGATTTATAGGCTTATGTCCAACAGCTGGAAAGTAGTAGAATGAAGCTGACCCAACTTGAGCAGGAGCTTCAGCGTGCTCGGCAGCAAGTACGGTTTGACTACTCATTATCATCTCCACGTTTCTTTTCAATTTCAGTATATACTGTTTTGAAAATTATCTCAATTGTCTAACTGAATTCCTTTTTCAATTCTGAAGGGCATCTTCATTTCAAGTTCAGGGGAACAATCTCAATCAATGAGTGGAAATGGTAAAGACCCTTCTATAATATTCATTCTTCAATAATTCTATATTCTAAATGAATATTATCATTAAAGTAGGAGTTTTAGATTTTAATAAATATAGCAACCTTTCTTGATCAAGAATATAGAGTTATATCTGTAGGAAACACTAAGAATTTGAACTAGTAAACAGGTGACACGGGTTAAATAAATGGGTAGGATTGGGGCTAAATGTGTTCGGGTTGACACAGTTAACCCACTTAACAACTTTTAGCTATATATTTTTTCATTTGTCCCATTTGAGATAAACTAATAACCCAAATCGGCACAGGAGCGTTGGCTTTTGATGTTGAATATGGACGGTGGCTGGAAGAACACAACCGCCGAATCAATGAGCTGAAAGGGGCAGTTAGTAATCATGCGGGTGATGGTGAACTGAGGATCATAGTTGATGGTGTTGTTGCACATTATGAAGATATTTTCAGAATAAAAAGCGATGCTGCTAAGGCTGACGTCTTTCATGTTCTCTCGGGAATGTGGAAAACACCCGCCGAAAGGTGTTTTCTCTGGTTAGGTGGATTCCGTTCATCAGAACTCTTAAAGGTAGGTCAGCAGCATAATAATCATATCCCATTCGTCTTCAGTATCAATTACTTGATGCATCTTCTTGATTTTGATTAGATGAATAAGTTTGATATTTGTTTATGAAGCCAGCCGGTTTTTGGTATCAATCAAACATTGATAAAAAGACAAATAGTGATGTGTGTGAAACTTTGGGTTGCAGCTGCTTATAACACAATTGGAACCTTTAACTGAGCAGCAGTTATTGGCGATTGGCAACCTACAACAGTCATCACAGCAGGCGGAGGACGCGTTGTCACAAGGGATGGAAGCATTGCAGCAGTCACTAGCGGAGACCATAGCAGGGTCTCTTGGTTCCTCAAATTCATCGGGCAATGTAGCCAACTACATGGGTCAGATGGCTATGGCTATGGGTAAACTCGGAACCCTAGAGGGCTTCATTCGACAGGTTAGCTTATCATCATCCCCTAAACCCTAAACCTCTGTATGTATCTCGTTCTGATTTATCTTTTTTACCAGGCGGACAATTTGAGGCAACAAACCTTCCAACAAATGCATAGGATATTGACAACACGCCAGTCAGCTCGAGCACTCATTGCCATTCATGACTATTCCTCTCGGCTTCGAGCTCTGAGCTCCTTATGGCTTGCACGCCCTCGTGAGTGAGTCACCAAATCCTTTCGTTGTTGTATACATTATTAAAAAGAAGATAACTTGGTGTACAAGAAAGCGGGGCCCAAGCATCTATAACAAATTCATTCCTGGTATTTTCTTCTTCTTCAAATCTGCTGTGATGGTGTTGACTTCTTCTATCTTTTTCTCTAGTCTTTTATGAATCATATTTCAACTCATCATAAATTACATTACAATAATAAATAATTTGGTGTCAGCTTTGAAATTGGGTTGTATTTTGGTACTAGTAGTATGTTGTGGAAATAGACACTAGTAGACAGTTATTGTTAATAGCAAGTTTGTGGTTGCATGTTTCATTATGTCATATTATCATTTCGTCTACAACTTGAAGGAATGGTTGAACGCCCGATTTAGGCTAAATTTTGGGAGCTGACAAACAGGGCCGGCCCTGAGAATTCGTATACCTTGTTCGAGCTCGAAAAAACGTGCCCTGAGGCCTTAATGAAATTGGGTATTGGGAGGTCTAATCCTAATGACAATGGGCTAATAACTAATCTAAACCTTAAAAAATAGTTTTGTATGTTGGTGTTTCTATGGGTATACCATATTAATTTATTTATTTTTACATATACATATCAATTTTTTTTAAATAACGTCTCCTTCGAAATATAGGGTCCTGGCAGGTGGTCCTTCCCGCCCACCCTCAGGACCGGCCATGCTTACAAGGTCTCTAAAATGTATTTGTAATCTTTAAACTGACGTAATTTTAATGATTTATAAAACGTGACTAATTTAAAAAATATATATATATTATACTACTGTAATGTAGTTTTAACGTTGCACTAGTTTTCTTTTAAATTAGAATAACACTATTTAGTACGACTATAATATGGCGCTATTTTAATAATTATAAAATGACTTTAGTATAGTTATAGTGGGATACTATTTTAAAATTATAACTAGACAGTAATATGATTTTAACTAATAATATGACGCTATTTTAAATAGTTTTAAAATGACACTGTTTTAAGAATTATAATGCGACATTGACCGCTTGAATGAAAGTTTTTGTGAAATTATTAGTTAGTATTTTATATCCAAAAGGAGAAGTAATGCTTTTAGCATTTTTGGAAAGGCAAAATGATGATTAATAAATGGGCATTTGCAAAAGGTGATGGGTGGAGAAACTTTATTGCAAATTTTTATATCAAGTTGCAAAAGAGTTGAGTTGTTAGAATAGTATTGGTGCCCACACAACCATATTTGCCGTTAAAAAAAAAAAGAAAAAAAAAAAGAAAAATGATCATGATGACATTCATCATAAACACCTCAAAACATTAAGGAACTAGAAATTCAACACTAAGGGGGTGAAAATTAAATAAACTTTTATTTATATATTAAACGTTTTTTTGATAGTTAATGGAGTCCCAAATTATGTACAAGCAAGGTCACATGATGACTAATGTTACGGGTATAAATGAAAGATAGGATAGAGGGAGAAATTCTTGAACTTAAGGATAAGAATGTTTTACCATTTATATACACAATAGTTGTCAACATGGTTGTAGAGTGGTTTATAATAAACATGTGGGCTGGTTTTCTAGGTGTCGCCTGCTTCAAAATGATGCCTGCCAACCGACCTGAACCGGTCCCCAAGGGCGAAGGATATTTGGTGCCCGGGGGTGCACCCGCCCATCCCAATTTTTCGATTAGAAGTGTATTAGTTCCGATTTTTCGTCCGGAATTTTTAAACTTATATAGGATCGCCCCCCGATTATTTTTCCTAAATTGTATATCCTAAATATTTATACACTTTGTATATAAATGATAACCATTGGGTGTCAGCCCAGTGGCCACTGACCCCCACTTTAATCCGGCTCGAGGACCCTGTCAGGTCACGGGTTCGAATCCTGGTAACCCCAGGTTCTTCAGTTCCCCTCGAGTTGGTAGGGGTTTCACCGCCAGGCAGCGTTGTCGGGTCGCTAGCTTGGGAAGTGGGATCACTTCCACGGTCAGGGATATTGTGCATCTACCCTTTTTTGTATATAAATGATCGGTAGTTTGGTAAATATATTTTAACTATTGTTTGTTTAACCCTAGATTACCCACCACACAATAAACTTAATCACAACTTAATACCAAGTTATCAATCATCTTCTTCCAGACTTCCCGTACTCCCGCCCGTAGCTTTCTACGACCATTCTTTTTTCCAATTCCATCAAGACTTTTTTGGTAATAATCCTTTGAATGAATGAATTTTTTTAGTTTTATTTGAAACTATTATTATTTGACCCGACCTAAACCGAATAGCCGACCCGACCCGAAACATAATGATAGGAAAAAAAAAATTGGGTCCCATCACTTTACGCCCTCTCGAAACTTTTGGTCAAGCTCCGCCACTGCCAGTCCCTACCCTATTCAAATAGTTGGTTCCCCCTCTTGGACCCGCAAACCGACCCAAACCATTTTCGGACACAAACCGATTTCTGGCCCGACCTGGTGAAACCGGTTTTGACCGTTTGACCGATTGGAATGTTAGAAAATGTTAATTTGACCATTGGGACCCCCTATCTAGTCGTTTTTTTTTGCCAACAATTCACCATTTTATTATTACATGTTAGTATAATTAGCTAGTTGGTATATTTGATTGATCACAACTTAAAAAAAAAAAA
Organism: Helianthus tuberosus; assembly: GCA_030545235.1. Lineage (NCBI taxonomy): Eukaryota > Viridiplantae > Streptophyta > Magnoliopsida > Asterales > Asteraceae > Helianthus > Helianthus tuberosus. Next base: position 56,942,650 of record CM060429.1, on the reverse strand, counting down.
AAAAAAAAAAAAAAACTGCTTACAAAAAACGCTCTCGTCCGCAAACGATTCATCTCACCATACCACCAAAATGCCTACACGTGTTCCCGTTTGGACGGAAGAAGAGGAGTACGCCTTACGTCTTGCTTTTGTACACGTTAGGACCTTATACTTAAATGAGGACGGTACAAAGGATAGATTTGGTACTAATTTTTGGGATCATGTTAAGGATAAATTTGACGAGTAAATGAGTTTTGCAACCGACTGTGCAAATGATCAAATATTGTCAAAGTGGATGAGTATATCGTTAGTTCGTGAAAGATTTCATAGAATCTGTCGTAGGTAGATGGACGAGTTGGGAGATAACTAAAACGTTGAGGCTGTTGTTGAAGAATATTGTCCCGAATATGCACGTGTTAATGGAAGACTGTTTACAAAGTTAGAAAGTTAGAAACTTAACATTTTTTATTAATCTTGTAATATGTATTCAAGTTAAACAAATTATATTGGAAGTTGGGGATTAATATTTTTTACTTTTGTTTTTATGTAATCTTTTTTTATTTTTGTCAACCACTAAATGCATGAAAAAAATGCGAACCGGTTTGGAACTGAAATTGTAATAGAACCGAAACCAAACCGAGACCGAGACCGGGTCAAAAACCCAAACTCTTAAACCGGCCAAATTGGTTTGGAACAGAACCGAAAGCGATCCCCCAACCGATAGGTACCCTGCCAAACCGTTTCGAAATCGAAAAAAAAGCTCAGAATGTGCATGGCCGTGCAGTGCTTGGTCTTCAGATTTCCGGATTTTTGCTTCATTTTTAGGTCTCTTTGACCTCTTTGCATCCGGAGCGTCTAAAAACCTACATTTTCAAGTAGGAACAATTTTTGTAGTATATCCAATGATAATGCCCCAAAAGTAGAATAAAAATGGAGTAAATATGCATGAAAAATATGTATAAATGATGTCACATCATCTCCCACCTTGATTTATTGTAAAATTACTCGTTTCACTTTTAACCTTTTCCAAGCATTTCATCAACCACCACGTGACACTCTTGATTTCTAAGTTTGGATCATCCAAACTTTTACTTTGGTATCCTAAATGACACGAGAAGTATTATGATAGAACATGATCGATCACTTATCATTGACTAGTTGTATTGCCAATCGATTGATATTTGTCAGTCGAGTTGTTACGATTATGAACTGTACATTGTGCACTGCTCAGTTGCATTCCATTGCCTTGCCAGATGCTTAGTCCATCAGTTTCAATTTAACTGAATTAGCTGATTAGTTGTAGAGGGGGCAATCTTGACCCAAAGCCTTTCAAGTGGGTCATTTTGGGTTGCTTTTAAAGTTATATGGGTTGGTTTGGGTAAGATATTTTAACTAAATGGGTCACTTGAAATTCCATCTTGTTACTTTCGGGTCAAAGCGGGTCGACAACATTAAAGAAACGGGTCGATGTGGGTTAGTGTCTTAAAGAAACGGGGCAGGTTTCGGATCAGAATGAGTTTAGAGCCGGCACAAGTATCAGCACGAGACGGGCTACGGCACGAAACGGGTTTTGGATCGGAACGAGTTCAGCTCAAATTGAGTTTCGGGCCGAGACGGGTTTCGGCACGACGCAGGTTTTGGATCGGAACGGGGTCGGTTCAGGACGGGTTTCGGGCCGACACGGGTTTCTGCACTGGACGGGTTTCAGATCGCAACGGGTTTTGGGTCGACACGAGTTTCCGCACGAGACGAGTTTCAGGTCGGGACGAGTTTCGTACCGTTTCGACGGGAACCGTTTCGACGCGAACCGTTTCGACCCGTACCGTTTCGACGGAAACCGTTTCGACGCGAACCATTTCGACCCGTACCATTTCGACTCGACCCGTTTCGACGCGAACAGGGTCGAAACAAAGATTCAAACAATATCTCTTAAAATAAATTATTTATGACAAACTTCACCTTTGGACTATAAGGAGTCAATTCAGTCACCAATAGATAAAACCAAAGTAATGCATAGATCAGGATCATGCAACTCTGCATCGATAATACATGTCCAGCAAAAGCAAAACAAAAATTCATTGGTAAAAGAAGCTGATTATCCACCCAAGGGTATTAACGACTTGTATCTATCGATTCTTCAAAAGGATCCGGGGTGAGGGGCAAAACCGTTTTTAACAAAAGAAAGCATGCAAATATGATAAAGTATGATGTATGATAAGACTACGGGTCGACAGTTGAAGTTAAACACGCTTAACTGACGATTGTTGCTTCTTATCGACATCCATAGGCTTAGCTGCCTTTGAGGCTTTCTTATCAACAACATCCACAGCCTTTCTTTTGTCTTTCTTCTCTCTCTTCTTCAAAGATGTCATGCGCGCCTTCAAAATGGTAGCATATGATGCTTGAAACCGTTGATGGTCCTTTGTTCCGACCTGTTTGTTATTCAAACCAAAATCATCATGTTCAAGCAGTGTAACTATTTTGAGTACTATCACTTTATTTGGTCAAATCGGTCAAAGTCATCTTAAGTGTTGTATTCAAATGCATAGAACCTCCAAAATTGTTATATTAAAGATATTAGTCAATAATATAGTTTTTGTAATCATATAATACATAAATTATTTATAGAAAACTTTAAAAAAATAAATAGTAAGTTATGCAGGTCAGCCGACCTCACCCAACCCATTTTGATTGGTTACCCAACCCGCAAAAAACATCATTCATAGAAGAAAAAAACATAAAAAATGAAAAAAAAAAAACTTGGTTTAAACTTATTACCAATGTGGAAATGTTCTTCTTTCCATCAGTTGCCCTAACAAGACATTTGAACTCAAGTTCTTTACCAGCACTTGTTATCTTATTCCTTTGCACCTTAGACTTGTCAGAGGCTGAAAAAAAAACTACAATCAATATTCTGAATAGAAAAAAGTAGTTGGAGAAAAAACATCGAAGGTCAGAGAAACAAAAGAAGAAAATTACAGTGTTTCAGTGTAACCCACACAGATCCCTTTTCTGTTGTGTGCTCAAACATAGTAGTTAGTTCATTGAGGAATGGGTCGAGCTGTAAACGTACCTGACATTTTTACAGAACAGCAAGCAATTCAGACATGTTCCAGAAATAGAAATAGTTTATCAACAGATCTTATATATTCATGTTAAGGCCACTTTGTTGATAAAATGTCAGTACTAATCGATCACGACATGCAATAATATAAGACAATATTTTGATCACTTACATATGCCCTCCTTCTTCTAGTACCTAATGCTTTACTCAAACCATCTAAATCAAGTATGCATATAGTTTATACTTGCTTGTTAGTAGACAATTTGGGTCCGTAAACTTATAAAAAGACTGACTTGGCTAGTTAATTGTGTTTTATGCCAAACTGGTGGAATAAAAAAATTAACTAAAAGGGTAACGGGTCAAGCAGGTTGAAAGTCGCCAAAAGTCTATTTTTTAATAAGTATAACCTCCTAACATCTTATTCCAAGATTCGTATTATTACTGTGATAATAGTGTTTTTGTAACAATATCTAACAGATTCATTATCTATTATATATGAAAGAAATGCTACTGGTCAACCCAAACCGACATCTTACGTTATGGTATCAACACAAGAAACCGGTGTTAGGATGGATTTAAAGTGGTTCGGTCAGCTGACCTACGTCCACCGTGCTGCAACAGGGTTTCATTATTATTCAGGACAATTAAATTTCAGGCGCTCAAGAAATTACAAGTATAATGATATCAATATAAAGAGACTAATCTAGGGTTAGGAAACTTGATCCCCAAGTTAGGCCCAAGCCCACATAGAGATAACTAGAGCCGGCTAAATTAAAACCCTAATTTAACTGCCAAATAAAGACGTGTGGGCCGACCCAAGGCTAGGGCCGGCTGCCCTCCCGTGATCGGGCCTCCACACCAATTCGCCCAACAACCGGAAGTATATAACAAGTCAAGATGACTCATGACTTTTTGTATAAAGCACAGATAGTAGTGACCTTGTAAAACCATTGGCAACCATTGGCAAAAAAAATTCAAGGGTTGACAAACATAATGATGAAAGTTTGTTTATTATATCCAACATTAACCTAATATTAGCCTTATAAATAAGGACCCAATATTAAGATGTACCATAACCAACTAATGCTCTGCTTTTGAAAGTTTTTAAACCAGAAAATTAGAAGAATTCTACAGCTCCACATGCTAATGTCGGAAAGAACATATTTGCAATGAGCTCACACTTGACATTTATCATTTTAATCCCATCCAAATTTCACAGATGACTTGCCAAAGTAAAAGTGAAATCTTCAAAACAAAACAAAACTATATCAAGCTATCAACATGAACAGTGAAAGCAATTTATTATTATGGGAACTAGATCTGAAACATAACTGATTAAAACAGCTAAATCAAGTGAATACACTATAAGCTCACCATTTTTGAAGATTAAGAATTAGCGATTCGATACCGAAACTTCACTTAGTAAACCGGATCCAAACAGTTAATCAAATGTCACAAGTAAATCAAATTAATGCACGAATTCAACAACAATCCAATTGAATCAATAACTGAATCAATGACTGAATCATGATCATATTGGAAATAGATTTGCTAGTGGATCTGAAACATAATTGAATAAAACTGCAAATCAAGTGAATATAGTATAATCTCACCATTTTTGAAGATTAAAATTAGGTTTTTGATGTGAAATCCGTGAGTGAATGCTGAACCGGAAGATCCGAATGAGAGAGAAATGTGCTGAATCTTCGTTCGAATTGAGCGATTTGATAGCGTTAGGGTTTGAATTGAGAATTTGAGATTAAGAGGGTGTTTGGGATTCCTTATTTTAACTTTTAAAAGTTAATAAGTTAGGTTCATAGTGTTTGGCAAATGAATAAGTCCTTTTATAATAACTTATAACTTGTATAGGAAATAAGCAATTTTGAGAAGTTAGGATTTATAATTTCTCAAGAAGAAAAAGGACTTTTGGGGTATATTTTACCATTACACCCCTGCTGCCTCCAACAATATTTAACCCAATCATCGACAATATTTATCATCCAACATTTCAGAATTATTATATAACTCTTTGGTTGAATAACTTTTAATACTAGCACATGCCTAAAAGAGGTTGAAAGCCATCCATGATTTTGCAAATGCTGTTGTTAAACCATTTCACAGAATTATTATACAACTCTTTAGATGAATAACGTTTAGGTAGCTTGTGCTGTAAGTGGTATTTTATCAGCTAAGTTTGTTTGTTTACAAAATTAACGATCAAAGATTTTACATGTGTGGTTATCACTTGAACAAAGATTTTAAAGGGATGTCCTTTTTGGTGATTTTACATGAATAAGCTAAACCAAACACCTTTTAAAAAACTACTTATTGACTTATAAGCTAACCCAAACACTTTTTTAGAAACTCCTTTTCAAAAAGTCATAAGTTAATAAGTCCTTTTCAACTTAAATAAGCTAACCCAAACACACCCTGAGATTGAGATCAGCTGGTGTGATAATAGTACATACGTAAATGGTGAAAGAGAAAAAGAGTGGGGTTTGAAGATGATATGTGAAATAATAAGAAATGTAAGAAATGTGGCTTTGACTCATTAAGGTTATTAAGGGGCATTTTATTCCACTACTATATCATATAACAATTATTTTTGCTGATTTGCACGGTCCTACATACGGAGAAGTAGAGAGAATGAATTTTGATATTAGAAAGAATGAATAGAATGAGAAATCGTCTATTTTAAAATATTAGCTGAAAGCTTTGATCCCACAAAGGTACTACAACAACAACAATACCCAGTAAATCACACAAATAGCAGAACTATTGGTAGGGTCTGAGGGAGGTGGGAGCTAGGCAAACCTTCCCTCTATTCTAAGAAAAGAGAGGCTTCTTCCTGAGAGACCCCCGACTCCAAAACAACCAACAGGCAGATAGACGAAAGATGGATAAGTAAATAGCGTAGCAGTAGTCAGATAAATCATCAGCAAGCAACATATAGGCATAGATACAAGAAAATCATCATATGTTGGTCTACCTAAAGTGTAAAAGAAATCTAAACACCACCCCCCTTCCCAAGGCAAGCTAGGACGCCCTCACCTACAAGTCCTTAACCTTAATCCTACGTCTCCACGAACTCCTATCCTGAACCATGTCCTCAAAGAGGTACAACTCTATCAAATCTTGCCTAAGTCTTTCATCCCAAGTCAACTTGGGCCTGCCTCTACTCCTCCTTCCTTCCACTGTCATGGTTTCCACTGCTCTAACTGGCTCTGTCAACTGTCTCCTCTTCACATGCCCAAACCATCTCAATCTCCCCTCTTTTAACTTGTCTGATATACTAGCTACTCCTAACCAATCCCTAAAAGACTCTCAATAAAATCATGTTTTTTAAATAAACAAAATGAACCTGGTTTTGCTGCCATTGTTGATTAATTCATGAGATCACATCAAGCACACACTCTCCAATAGCTTAAGATCTATATGCTATCTTTAATAAAATCCAAGAGCAATCTAGAATGCCCTCAAGCAGCACAATAACAACACAATCTTAAAAGTTGAAAAAAGTACAAACAAAGTTCTTGCAAGTTGGAAAAAGAGGCTTAATTATCTCTCCCTCACAAAGATTCTTTCTAGAAAGTTCATAAAAGAATCAAGGATTATACGCTAAGCTGTATAATGAAACAAGACTAAAAATCTGCCATCCAGAAACAGTCAGCAATTTATTATATGTACGAATATGGGCGAAAAGGAGGAAACAAAAACCCAGCCTAAACAAGCCCAAAAAACAGTCTAAACTACTCTACATAGCTAAAAAAAGGCTGTCTCAGGTGCGCGCTTTTTAAGTGCCATTGACTACCTAGGTTTTGGCCTGAACCCCGCTCAATGATTTGGCCAACCATAGAAAGTATTAAGAGTAATTTCGGTTTGTGAAAAGTGCTAATTTACCAGCTCAGCAACATGGATATTCTACTATAAAAGATTGTATCCAGACAAAAAAGATATGAGTTTCTATATTGATTCAAATTTAAAAGATTTCTTGAATAATCTGTGACCAAGATCCTTACACACTCAAGATATAACCAGAAAACATTTTGACTCCTAATCTAAAATGTCAGCAGACAATAAAACTAACCTCATAGTTGCGATTTCCGACCACCATCATGTGTATACATAGTTAACCAGAACACTGGAATTAATGACTGTTAAAGATATCATCAATGTCATCATCATCATCATACACATACTCAGTAAATCCCACCAACAGCAAAGCTAAGGTAGGATCTGAGGAGGGTAAGATGTAGACAGCCTTACCTCTACCCTGTAGGAATAGAGAGGCTGCTTCCAGTGACACCTCCGGCTCGATAGTAGTTTTGCATCAAGCCTTAGACATAAGGCACATAACACTCAGCAATTGAGAGAACTGCCGATTAGTGCATGTACCCCCTTGTCTTTCGGCTATCAACGCCACCACATGATGCATGATTAACCATCGCCCTCTTTTAACGTTATTTTCATGAAATTAGTAAAATAACGTTAAAATTAGTGCACTTTCACTTTTACCCCCGACCGCCCACACATATATACATTATATGCGCATACCCCAAGCGGGGCGTAAAAGATATCATCAATGTATATAACCTAAACAACAATTATATCATCAAGAGTAAAAGTGCACATTAGATAAAATAACAATGCACAACAAAAGTTAGGGTTTAGATTGACTGAGTTCCATATCATCAACACAGAAGATCCGTAACTTGATGGTAGATCATACATCAGCATAAGGTAATTTTCGAATTCATATAAAGTTTTTACAACAGAGAGTAAAGTATAGATGATCGTAATTTGAAGAATGAACCTAGCGAGCGAGCGAGCGTCAGAAGCATATAAAGTGATAGAATGAGTTACCATGAGGATCGCCGGCAGTTGAATCGTAGGGGCGAAATTCGTAAACGTCGAGGGCCAAGTGGTAAGGAGGAGGACGTTAATGGAAATTAGGGCCAGCGGACGCCATCTTCTTTTTCTTTTCTTCTTTATTTGCTTAAACTTTATTTTTTCTTTCTTAACATATATTTATAGACTTAAATGTCATTTTAGTCCTTGTGTTTTGGTCTCTTTTGTCAGTATAGTCCAAAGGTTTCATTTTTCGCATCTGAGTTCAAAAAGGTTTCATCGTTGTCAATTTGATACAACTGACTTAACCCCGTCCATTTTTCATGTTAACTCGAAGGGCAATCCTGTCATTTTTATATTTTTTTATATCAGATTTATTCACCCCATTTATAAAATATGTATATATATATATATAGGAAAAACAAATCCAATTTCTGTATTTCAAAACACATGCATATACTCTCTCTCTAACTCCACCAACCGCCGACCACCATCACCATCACCACCACCCGACCACCACAACCATCACCACCAACCGACCACCACCACCCGACCACCTGCCATCATCACCACAACCCAATTAAATCCATAACCCGCCACCACAACACGACCAGATCCAGAACCTACCACCACCACCATATTCGACCACCATCAGCACCACCCCCACAACCTACACATTGGTGCAACCACCACCAATACATTCGACCACCATTTTAACAACCAATTACCACCATTTCGACAGTCGATTTGTGCATTGAAACCCTAGAGCTAAAGAGCTCAATATAGCAATAAAGTTTCCAACCAAGAACCACCTAAAGTCCATGCGAGTTGGGCTCACGTTTCCAATGAAGTAGCCGCCTCTTAACGGCATGAAATCAAACACCCAATCTAGGATGCACTTGGGTATGACATTGAACTTGTTAACAGCAGTGTGGGAATACTCCTCTGTTTTGTATCGATAGATGTTGTTAAGTTGGGTAAAATCCAGCCAGTAGTAGTTTCTGATATGGTAGCTTAGAGCTGTAATCCTTCTTTTGATCCGTTCGATCAATTTGCTTGAATCAGTATCCTCTTTCAGCATTTGTTGTGCACACCTCAGTGCAAAAAACAAGAGCGCTTAGATCTCAATTGGATATCCATATACACCCTGCCACACATGCAAGTTGGAGCTGATTATATAGCATCATAAATGATAAATCTTAGCAAACCATGTTAAGGAAATTAAAGCTTACCATCCTCCTGTCAATCATGCTACATCCATCTGCACATAAGAGGGTCGGGAAAGTGTCGAAACCATCAGACAGGCAAAGTTTGAGTATTAACTTCATGCCTTTTTGAACCGAGGGTTGTTCTGACAAGGTGTAATCATTTGTACACTTAGTGTATGACCTTAAGAGTATAATCCACCATAAGCCTGAATCAACTGGTGCAACTCTTCCAATTGCAACTGCCACCGAAGTTAGCCTTCAAGACCTCCTTTTTCTTGAAAGATTCATCCATGACCTTAAAACTGGCAGGCATGACACCTTCTCCGAGAGTTAAATTGTCGATTGTCTTTTTCCGTCCTTGGAGATGAAGAGTCTTTAGCAAGAAGTTTTTCACAATCTCTGGCTCGTGAGATGGAACTTTCATTAAGTAGGCCAAGGCTGTAGGTTTCACAAGAAGTTTTTCCATCCTCAGAGATGAAGAGTCTTTTTCCACCCGACCAGATCCAGAACCTACCACTACTACCACCATATTCGACCACCATCAGCACCACCCTCACAACCTACGCATTGCTGCAATCACCACCAATACATTCGACCACCATTTTGACAACCAATTACCACCATTTCGACAGTCGATTTGTGCATCGAAATCCTAGATCTGGGTCAAATCACCACCGGTGGCGGCAAGGTCTTTTAAGCCGGAACCCTAGCCGCCAACCCTCGGTTCTCTCTCTCTCTCTCCCCCTCTCTCGGTTTGTCACACCCCAACCGATGGCGGAAACATCGGAGTGAGACGAAATAGATTGCAAGAGACTTCATAACACTATTTGTGACAAGTATTTAAATAATAAATTTTCATTTCATTTCTAAAGAGTCAATTACAAGGATTTGAAACAATTACAACATAAATGATGAAATACAATACAATAAGAATACAAATTTAAAGTGTGTATCTAAGGATCCTACTAGATTCCATGCATCACCAACGTCATTGCTAGACCAGCAACATGTTTTAAAAGTGTAGTTCAATACAAAAGTATTGGCGAGCATACGAGCTTGGTGCGTTATATACAAGTATAAAAATGATAAGGAATAATCCACATGGCAAACCTAGTTATCAAGATTAACGTATAAACTGGCATGCGATTTACAAGTCAACCCTCTGTTTACGCAAGTATGAATGAATAAACCTAACATGACCTCTCGTTCACGGGTGGTGCGTTACTCCTATAGCGCTATACATGTTAAGTGGAGGCTCGTACGAAGCTAATGACAAGTTCATCACATAAGAATCACACAGAAAACACGAATCAAGCATAACAAATAGTAAGCATATATTGGATTGTTTGTTTGTGTAATTGCATCAGAATATGTATACTAAGTGTGTTTTGTACATAAAAACATATTACACCCAAAAGTGTGAAAACGGTAAAATTGGTCAAGTATACTCACAATATTGCATATGAATTACACGTAAACCACGAGGAAAATTGGTGAAGTCTCGGGATTTTGAGTGGTGGCGTTTGCGACTCCTTGTAAAATAACACACAAACAAAGATTGAGAAAAGGATTCCGTATGGACGAAGGCGGTTAACCTAGTTAATTAAAACATTACGTAAAGATCTAGTTAATATTTATAGGTTAAATAATATCCTTTTAATAATAATATTTAAATATTTACAAATCGGTTTTAGATATTGTATGATTGTTTAAATTGCTTGACTTTTTTACATGCTTAATTCTTTTGTTTATTCCCACCGTTCAACAAAAGATTGAGGTGTGTGTGCTTGAAAACAATAATTTCATGCATCCATACTCATGCACAATACCATCTAAAAGAATCATGTTCTCTGTTAAACTTCACGCACACATATCAAAAAAACGAGCAACACTGCTCCGAAACAGTTGGTGATAGTGCAAAAATCTGATTTATTTTTAAAACAAGATGTGTATTATCATCATCTTCACAAACAGAACTCCACTGTTAGTTTATGAAACAAGATTCTTTTGGGTAAAGGGTTACCCCGGTGATTCTATTAAAATAACCGCAATTAAGTACAAGTAGTGAGGATAATCCACACTAATTCATATACAGGACATGCCCCATATATGTAAACCACTAAAACAAAGACCAAAGACCAATGACACCACAAACCTAGTCTACTTTACATCATGAAAAAATGTCCAGTAGACAGACAAAAACGACATCAACAAGGGACGTTATCCGCCATCATCAAAAATGAAATTGCTTCGAAACAGCATCCCCATAACACGAACCAAAAACTGACTAGCCATTGGAGAACTTTGTGGAAGAGGTGCTTGCCCCTGCTTTTGAAATCACAGGATGTGTACCCGACATCATAAATTCATTTGTTTCATTATAGACTTCCGCAACCTCCTCATCATCAGAATCACCAATATTATCCCGCATCCCCTTACCCGTTTGACGAGCCGTACCCTGCTCCTCTCTTAGCACATCAAACGGGTTCTGGGACACTACACTACTCGGCGGATCCGACTTTTTAACCCCTCCATTCGATTTGAACCCAACTGGCCTATACTCAAACTTCGGCTTAGCTATGTTAACCTGAAAACCAGATTTCCTAGCCGCTTTTTTACCATCCACATCCATAAACCCATCTGCATCCACTTCTGGAGTCTTCACCTGACCACGAGATTGCTTCCTAGCGTTTTGTTTCGGGGGTTTAGGAACAACCATAGGAGATTTCCTAGGCTGTTTCGGGCAAGACTCATCAGCGTGTCCAAAGACCTTACAATGATTACACCTGCAAGGACTCCATTCATATTCCACATTCATCTTCACTTTAATAAAACCTTCACCTTCTGGCTCAGGCACCGCAATAACAACTTCCTCTTTAAAGGCATTCTCAGCTGAGATCTCTATCAAGGCTCTAGCATAGCTGCTCCTACCCCACGCGTCCATGCACATTGAGGTAGTATACGAATCCAACAATTTCGGCTCACCAATAGCTGTAGCAATCATACTCAAACCATCTTCTGTATAGGCAACTATAGGAACATCATGAATTTTAACCCATACTAGAATCTTTTCAACTTCCTTCTTCTCTAGTCTCGCAGTAGGCGACCACACACTAAGGAAAAGAGGTTGAGAACGAATAATCCAGGGTCCCTCTTTAAGAACATTCAACATACCTTCTTTGTTCGCAAATTTGAAAAAGAAAAACCCGTTCGCATTCATCATAGACTTTTGCAAACCAAACTTCTTCCAATTGTTTTTCACAAAGTACTCAACCACCGGATAAGCCACACGATCCCCCAAGAAGTACCCATACAGTGTATTAGCTAACCTGTCTTGAACCAGTTTAACAGATTCCCGGGAAAGCACCACATCACAACCATCCTGTACCACCGGACTCGCAAGAGATCTGAAATTTACTTGTTTGGTGTTGGCTGCCACAACAGATTCAGCATAAGACCTTGTCTTTGTTGCACTACCCAAATCAGATCGAACCTGGGGACTTGCCTGATGTTCCCTATTTCCCGAATCCCTAACGTTAGGCTGTAAATTATCCATAGGACCTTGAACACCCGTTGATGATGAGAACAGATTATCCATGTGAACTGGTGCCGTGACCTTAGTGAGTTCATCAATAATGTTAATACCACGTCTCGGCTGTATATTGTTGCCATCAATATCAAGTATACGATCCGCAATTTCTTTGAAAGACAGTGGCGGCTTTCCACTAGATTTCATTTGTTCATCCATTAAACCATAATATGGTAGGTATGACGGCTGAAACAAAGGAAATCTGACAAACCCTAGCAGCCGTGACAAACCTTAATTCGAACCAAAGAATGATTCCGAAACAAAGGTTGACAGTATAACAGCCGCCGCAAACAAACCCTAAACAATCTGTTGTAACCCTAAAAACCACGATTAAGATGGTATTTAGTGATCAATAATCAGTAACGAATGTAATTGGACTGCCGTAGCCGCCGCAAATGATAACCCTAAACAAACTGAATGGAATGATGCCGCCGGTTACCCCAAGAACAATCAGAAACGAATGAGAAAAACAAAACCCTAGAGCACGAAACTTAATCTGATTTCAGATGATTAGAACCTAAAGAAACGAAAATGGAATCCTTAGACACTAACCAAGATCAATCGAGACCAAGATTTGATTGAATCGACTAGGGTTTCACGAAATCTCCAAGATCGCCCAGAGCCTCTTACCCTACTTTTTATGAAACAAGATTCTTGATTGATTCAAGTTACAATTAGTGATTGAATAAGATTTCTATTATTTACAAATTGAAATAACATGTTGTTTTGGTCAAAAATCACACAAGGATAATCCAACCAAATCCGATTTTGTGAGGTGTGATGCTTGAATAAATGGGCACATGTATGAACAAAATATGAATGAAATGAATGTGTGACACAATGATTTATACGAGGAAAAAGCCCTTGATCAAGATATGATCTCCGGCACAAAAAACCTCGGGTGATGGAAACTACCGATCACCAACTATATTAAACAAGTAAAGGTTACAAATCGGGATGATAACAAGCTTGTTACAAGGATCACTAGTGTGCAAGAAATGTGTAATCGCCAATGAGTTGCAGAGAGTTCTCGAGAGTGTGTGTGTTGCTAATTGTTCTTACTATTCAAGCTTGTTATCCCCTTATAAAAATGGAAATAATCTAGCTAACTAACAATCCGCAAAAGGTGCTAGCTTCCCACGACTTCCATAATGGTAACAAAAGCCATGCACGTGTAGAATAATGGAGCATATTCCCCTAGAATCTCGGCAAGACCAAGTCCCATTCGAATACTCCTTCAAAACAAGCTCAAATATAGTGGAAACAACCGTTAGTGTAAGGATAATAATGAGGATCCTGGATTCTTATGTCACACTCGACCACGTTAAAACAACGAAACCGCGGCGGAAACGTCGGGGAGTGTCGTGGCAGAATTATTGTTTCACAACCATGGATGCAAAAAGTTTCGTTTTATTGATTCATTAAGTAATTTACATTGTCTTAAAACATAACAAACATGTTACACATCGACTATTATTGTTATTATGTCACTAAGGCCTCGTCCAGATCCTATGTGAACATGCATCCTAGCAATCAACATCACCTGAAACATATGTAAAAACAAAGTCAACAAAGAAATGCTGGCGAGCACACAGGTTTTATGAGAGTATCGGATTCATGGCTCGTTTACATGTTGCAATACCTTGTTAAAAACCTTGTTTTGAAAAGTGTATAGTATTACAACATAATTAACCAACTCAAATCAAGATGGTTATGTTTTATAAAATCTCGTAGCCATGATTCTTAACCCAAAAACATTTGTTTTAGTGAACCAAATTGTAAAACATCTCGTAAAAACTTGTTAATAAAACTCGTATGGTTTATATTATTTAGAAAACATCGTTGTGTGACATCGTTTCAAAATCGTTTACCCAAGTGAACTAAATAACGCCACGGTATGTAATATGATGAAAACACTTATATATAAGAAGTACCAGCGGCGTATCTACCATGTTTTCATCACATTACACCCGTCCCGTTATCTAAACACTAACCAAAAACCAATCGTTTACCCAAATCGTTTAACTCGTTAAAATCGCTTTAGTCGTTTAAATCATTCTCGTTTTAATTGTGAAAACTACTTTTGGTCGTCTCGCTAATAACATCCAAACCTTCGTGACTCGACTATCTCGAAACTCGCATTAATAAACCACCAAAGGGTAAATTAACAATCACAGATTCAGTCGTTACCCACCTAACCCACACATAACCATGGGTGCAGTCTGATAACGGGATTTGTCAGATCCTATGGTACCATAACCTAATACTGGTCGGTTCGGCCAAAATTAATGAATGTTATTTGTTATGTAATTACAACCAACAAGTTTGTTCACATTATCGAAATCGTTATTAATTTAATATAAACCATTTTAATCATTTTCGAAACCATCGTTAAAAACATCGAAATCATTTAACACATATGAATCACCCCAAAACAATCGAAAACAGTAAAATAGGGGAACTATGTACTCACTTGAAGTGCAAAGTATCCTCAATCAAAAGAACTCAACAAAGCTCAAACAAGGAAATCAAGCAGCACCTAGAAATCGGATCGCTAGATAAATAAATCGACACCTTAATCGGAAGATCGGATAGAATGAGGGCTTGTAAACCAAATGAGTATTGGAACTCATATGATATGGTTTAACAAAGCCTACATTCTAAATCGGAACCTAACCTAAGTGCTTTCGACCCGTTACGACCCATTAAGGTAGCTTACGCCACTTTAACGCGTTGTTTACGCAAACGCGCGTTCGAGATGTTTAACTAGTCCTATGATAAGTATTATATGCCTTAACATGTTTAAATATGTTGCATAATCAGTTTAAGTGACAAAAGTTAGGTTACATATGCTTAAAATTCAATTATGCATGAAAAGGGCATTTTGGTCATTTACCTAAGGCATATAAACTACCTATCATACAACTACTTAAACTAAGTGACCATAAGGTATAACCTCGGAAGGTTATTCCCTATGCAACTATGGTCACTAAACATGCTTGGTCAGATCCTAATGATCGACCATACGGGTCTAGTTCGAAAGTCTAAGCGGTTGTTTAGACCGCTTGACTTACGACTCTACACAAGCACTAAACTAAAAGTGACGCGCTAAACATGTTAAAAACATGTTTAGTTAAGTTAGAAAACAGGTTTTGATATCAAAACAAAGTGTTTTGATACCCAAGAGTAGTTTGGTTACAAAATACGAATGAATACGCATTTTGGCCGAAACTACGACTCGTCACTACACCTAATCAACGTGGTAATCAGTAGGTATAGTCACACGGAACTATAACCATCGTGATTACGCTCACGTTGCAAAGTTCAAACTAACTTTGTGTTGACCATAACCTGGTCAAAGCAGAAAGTCAAACACTGTTTGACTTTCGTGCTTAAAACGCATAAAAAAACGAAAGAATGTTTACAAAGGGTCCAAGCTAGGAAGTTTGATCCAAGTTTGCTCAAGTATGATGTGTTTAAACCTCAACTTAGAGCAAAATGAATCAAGTGTGAGCTGAAATGAATGAAAGCATGGGTTTATATAGATTTCGGTAAACCGTTAGGATCGTTTCTCGCATTTCGTGCTTCGATCTTGGCCCTCCACTTGGGCACATGGTTTTCAAAACCATGGGAATACCAAAAACTATCAAATACCAGCCTAAAGTATCCCAAATCAGCCATTAAAAACCATCAAAACCTAAAAAATGGACCAATTTCAATGTTTCTGATCTGGCAATTTTTCACGGGCCACGTAGACATAAGCCTAGGCTTACGCGCCCCACCTAGTAAGTTTGGCAGAATTGCACTTTTGGTCCCTGCACTTGAGAAACTTGCATTTTGATGCATATTTGACACATTTAAGCCCCGTTAACCTCATTTCAAGGCTCTAAAATGATGTTAAAGTATAGGGTACTTAAAATATGCTCAAAAATATCTCGGATGTCGGTTCGTTTGGTCGTACGGTTGTGTTATTCGGTTAATTACGACAGAAGTTGTAACGAACGCAAAAACGATCCAAATTACGCGACGAATGGAATTTTATCATGCCAATCACTAAAATAAAATATTTTAATGATTACATAAATTTTTGGATGTCCGGATATATTTAGAACGTAAGATATGCGCGAAAATGCAAACTTATGCACTTTTTGACGCTTTTAGTCCCTATTTGATCAAAAAGTTTATTTTAGCATACCGAACCCCTCAAAGCCTATTTCTAAGCTATGTAAAGGATATTTAGGGTATGTTATGCGTTTACGCACCAGTTTGCGTATAACCTTCCATAAATAGATTTAAAGCTTGAAATCGGAATCGAATCAAATCGTAAAATCATCAAACACAATTACACACATAATAACACCAAAACACATTGTTTTATTGATAATTAACATTGTTTTACATTATACATCAATTACATAACACATTTGTCACAGTCTCCCCTACTTTAGGAAATTTCGTCCTGAAATTTTAACTAGAGGAAACTTGTGAAAACAAATGCGGATATTTCGCCTTCATTTGGTCCTCACGTTCCCAAGTAAACTCTGGGCCACGTTTGGACTCCCAACGAACCTTGACCAATCGAATCCATTTGTTCTTCAACTGTTTGATTGCACGGTCCATTATCTCCACAGGTTTCTCGACAAAGTGCAACGTTTCATCAACCTGAATTTCGTCGAGTGGAATGTGAAGATCAGCATCGGCTAAACACTTTCGTAAATTGGACACGTGAAAAGTCGGATGAATATTTCCAAGCTCTGGAGGTAGCTCTAGTCGATAGGCAACCTTCCCAATTCTTTCCACAATCTTAAATGGTCCAACATATCGAGGTGCAAGTTTTCCTTTCTTTCCAAATCTCACCACTCCCTTCCAAGGTGACACCTTGAGTAGGACACGGTCTCCGACTTGAAATTCCAAGGGCTTACGTCGTATACCCGCATAACTCTTTTGATGGTTTCTAGCTGTCACAATATTATCCCGAATTTTCTTGATTTTATCTGTTATTTCCAGAATGAGCTCAGGTCCAGTAAGCTGAGCTTCACCGATCTCATTCCAACAGATAGGTGAACGGCATTTTCGACCGTAGAGAGCTTCGAATGGTGCCATATTGATACTAGCATGATAACTATTGTTGTAAGAGAACACGATCAATGGAAGATGAGAATCCCAATTACCACCAAAGTCTATCACGCATGCTCTAAGCATATCCTCCAAAGTTTGAATCGTCCTCTCAGATTGTCCATCTGTTTGGGGATGATAAGCAGTGCTTAGATTTAGTTGGGTTCCCATAGCAGATTGCATGGTCTTCCAGAAATGAGATGAAAATCGAGCATCACGATCAGAT
This sequence comes from Helianthus tuberosus, assembly GCA_030545235.1. Taxonomy (NCBI): domain Eukaryota; kingdom Viridiplantae; phylum Streptophyta; class Magnoliopsida; order Asterales; family Asteraceae; genus Helianthus; species Helianthus tuberosus. The sequence continues at coordinate 56,924,621 of CM060429.1, read as the reverse complement.
ATGATATCCAAAGGAACACCATGTCAAGATACAATCTCATCAACATAAATCTTTGCAAGTTTATCAGCAGATAGATCCTCGCGAATCGGAATAAAATGAGCTGACTTCGTTAATCGATCGATAACAACCCAACTAGCATCGTGACCTTTAGATGTACGCGGTAATTTAGTGATGAGATCCATAGCAATGTTTTCCCACTTCCAAACCGGTATCTCTGGTTGTACAAGCAATCCAGAAGGTCGTTGATGTTCAGCCTTAACTTTGAGACAAGTTAGGCATTTTGATACATACAAGGCAATATCCTTCTTCATACCAGGCCACCAATACTGAGTACGAAGATCCTTGTACATTTTATCAGCACCAGGATGGATAGAATATCGAGACTTATGAGATTCGTCCATTACCAAGGTGCGAAGATCGTCTTTTTCGGGATCCACAAACGATCCTTGAAATAGAGCAACCCATCGCTTTTCGCTTCGAGTTTAAGCTCAAGCTGATGTGGTAATTCCTTACCCATCAGATTTTGTGAAACACAAAATTGCTGAGATTGAGAGACACGAGTTTGAAGATCAGTTAGAGTTCGAACAGAATGAAGCTTGACTCGCTCCTTTCGACTAAGCGCATCAGCTACGACATTCGCCTTACCAGGATGGTAGCGAATCTCGCAATCATAATCGTTTAAGAGCTCAACCCAACGTCGTTGCCTCATGTTCAGCTCCTTCTGATTGAGAATATGCTGGAGACTTTTGTGGTCTGTGAAAACCACACACTTCGTGCCATAAAGATAGTGTCTCCAGATTTTTAGGGCAAAAACCACAGCACCTAACTCAAGATCATGAGTGGTGTAGTTCTTCTCATGAACTTTCAGCTGTCTTGACGCATAAGCTATCACCTTACCTCGTTGCATAAGAATGCAACCAAGTCCTAGATTTAAAGCATCACAATAGACAACGAAATCATCATTTCCCTCAGGCAAAGATAGAACAGGAGCATCATATAGCTTCTGTTTCAGCGTTTGGAATGCTTCTTCTTGCTTGGGTCCCCACTCAAAAGGCTTATTCTTCTTAGTCAAATTAGTGAGTGGAACGTCAATCTTTGAGAAGTTCGAAATAAACCGTCTATAATATCCAGCAAGACCAAGAAAAGATCAAATCTCTGTAGGTGTCGTTGGTGTATTCCAATCCTTAATTGCAGCAATTTTGGATGGATCCACATGAATACCCTGCTCGTTGACTATATGACCCAAAAACTGAACTTCTTTAAGCCAAAATTCACACTTGGAGAACTTAGCAAAAAGTTGTTCCTTCTTCAGGAGTTCCAATGTCAAACGAAGGTGTTGCTCGTGATCGGCTCGAGACTTTGAATAAATGAGAATATCGTCGATAAACACAATGATCAACTTGTCTAAATAAGGTTTACAGACCCTATTCATTAAGTCCATGAAAATGGCTGGAGCATTTGTCAAACCAAAAGGCATGACAGTGAAATCATAAGGACCATATCTCGTGCGGAATGCAGTTTTGGGAATATCTTCTTCGAGAACACGAAGTTGATGATACCTGATATTCACTAATTTATACATATTTTAGTCCCCCATTTTATCCTCATTTTATGCGTTTTCAGCCGTAAAACCGTCATTCGGATACTTAATCAAGTATACTTTTGTTTACAGGCCTAAAACAGCATACCAGACAAGATGATAGTGAAAACGAGGACTTTCCGGACAAAATGACAAAGCTGCAAACATTCTGTGAAGATTCTGACCTGGGTATTTGGCACGGTCGTGCGACTCATGGAACGACCGTGCATATCCGACAACATAGCCCAGCCTGGTGATGAACGACTATGCAATCCGGAGTGCAAGCCTTTCTCGGCAATGCACGACCCTGCCATTGAACGAACGACCGTGCAACTCCGATGTCCAAGCCAGCCGGAACTGCACCACCAGTGCAGCTGCACGTGCCACCAAAGCCCGGTAATGCACGATCGTGCCGTCAATGGAACGGTCGTGCGACTACAAAATCTGGTCAAGATCTGCTAATGGCATGCGGTATAGTGCACAGTAACTCCAATAATGCAAAAAGTGAACGGTCGTGCCAATAAAGTGCACGACCGTGCGAGATCGAAAAGATATAAAAAATATGCAGAAACATTCTGCTCGTAACTCTGGAATTTTGGGAGCTTCACAAGCGATTTTACAGGCCCCGGAGGCTTTGCTTTTGACCCGGATTCAAGCCACATTGTGCCGTTTAGCTCCATTACTATCCGGATTCTTAATCTAGTGCTTGTTTATGGTTTGGTTTTCTAATCTTTCATAATTTTGTTAATGTTTCAAGCTTTTAGATTAATGTTTATGTATTATTGTAGCCTTTGGGCAAAAACACAACAATCCCTTGCTTAATTATAGCCATTAGTATGTTAACTTTGTTTGTAATGACAGTTGGAAGTATTTTCTATGTTAATCTTTGATGATTAGTTTGCAACCTTGTTATTGTTGTTGATTTCTTGATTATAAGTAAATATGTTGGATGATTAATATTTGGTTAGTTGTGATAGTTGAAAAATGAAGCTTAATTAATCTTGTATTAGTAAACTTTAAACTTGGTTAACTAGTTTAGCTTGGTTAAAATGTGTGCATCATGATACTAGAAATGGTTAGTGATTTAATAAAATGTAATTATTGTTAATCAAGAAAGCTTTCCGTCACATAAGGACCTTAACGGGTTAAATGGTGTTGTTATGAATTCTTGCCATGATTTGTTAGCTTAGGTAGTAGTTTAGGCCAAAATTGCTATCTTGGTGAATTTATGTGTAAGATTCGTAAAATGAACTCTGTTGTGATTTAATCTAGTTTATGCTTGTCTCGGTGGTTGCATTGTGTTTATCGATGTCACTTTCCTTGTTTAAGTGAGGTTAGAAAACGCCTAACGGATGACTAACTTATTTTTAAGAGATTTTCATAGACATTTATCAATTGCATGTTAAAGAACAATTTTAGGTGGTTAAAGTGTGTTTATCATTTTAGCTTTCTGAATGATTGTTATGTTAGGATTCTCGAAAGGGATACTAATTGTCTTGAAAATGAAGAACTGTCCAAATGTTTCTAGTGGCAAAACTGACTTAGTTTGCATGCTGTGGTTGCGTATAAAGCAAGGCTATTTATCTATTTTCTTATTTGGTATTTACTATGTTTTATTAAGTATTTGTTTATGCTTACTTTAGTTTTTAGAAAATCATAAAACTTATCTTTCTTCCGTTAATTTAATGACAAAGGTCTAGTATTATTCCTCCGCCCATTTCCTTGGATCGATACTTGGTTCTTACCGATACTTTACTACATATATGACGGGGTACATTTGCCTCTTTCGTGTGTGTTTTGATGTTGAAGTATAAATCACTTTTATAAATTTAAAACCGAATCGTGTGTTTATTTCATTATAAAAATATGTATATACGCGCACACGTCAATACCCAGAACGCAGATCGATCTTGGAAAAACAGGTAGCACCTTGCAGCTGATCAAAGAGGTCATCGATTCGTGGTAGGGGATATCGATTCTTGATGGTAAGCTTATTAAGCTCACGATAATCGATACACATTCGAAAAGACCCATCTTTCTTTTTCACAAAGAGGACAGGAGCACCCCAGGGCGAATAACTCGGTTGGATGAATTCTTTATCAGATAACTCTTGAAGTTGTTTCGATAATTCTTGCATCTCTGACGGTGCAAGACGATAAGGTGCTTTCGCAATCGGGTTGGCATTGGGTACAAGATCAATATGAAACTCGACTTGACAAACTGGAGGCAAACCAGGCAGTTCATCAGAAAACACCTCTGGATAATCCCGAACAATCGGAATATCCTGAATACTCTTGCTCTTGCCTTTCTCCTCGGTGACATGTGCTAGAAAAGCAACATATCCTTTTCGTAAATAACTTTGGGCTCTCGTACACGACATGAGTTTCAAACCACCTGAAGGTTTCTCGCCAGGAACTTCCAGAACATCGCCAGACGAAAGAGGAATACGAACAATCTTATCGAAACAAACCACCTCAGCATGATGTTTGGTTAACCAATCCATCCCTACGATAATATCGAAACTCCCAAGTTGCATCGGTGTGAGGTCAATAGGAAAAAGATGGCTATCGAGGTTCAATTGACAACCATGAATAACAGAATCGAGAACAAGAGGTTTACCAGTAGCAACTTCGACAGATAAGGGTTTCCTCAGTTTAGTTCTAGGTATCGCAAGCAAAGGCTCAAAAGATAACGAAACAAAACTTCTATCGGCACCAGAATAAAAAAGAACAGATGCAGGTTGATTGTTAACAAAGAACGTACCATTGACAACCTCGTTGTCAGCCCTCGCCTCATTTGCATTCAGACTGAACGCTCGTCCACGAGCGGGATTCACATTGGAATTCGCATTCGCATTCGGATTCGCATTTGCATTTACCAACCTCGGGCAGTTGTTGCGGAAATGACCCATCTCTCCGCAATTGTAACACGAACCTGGTGGGAATCTCGCAGCATTCCCCTGAACCTGTGCTGGAATCTGAGCAGCTTGATTCTGACCCAAACGACAGATGTTGGCCAGATGCCCAAGTTTACCACACGTAGTACACTGCTTACACGCCTGTTGGGTAGCATGATGACCATTACAACGAGCAGAGTGGGGTGCGGTACCATCATATTGCTTCTTGGCAGGAGGTTGAGCCGGTGGGTTCTGAGGGTTCTTTGCAGTGACTGCAAAGTTCTGGGAAGCCTTGCGCTTCCTCGACTTCTTAGAAGATTCACTCTTCTTCTTACCCTTACCCTTGACTTGTGTAGAATTAGCTGACTTCTTCTTGTCACCCTTACGGGTCAATTTACCCTTTCTGACCTGAGACTCGGTCAGAGTAGCAGCCATTTCGATCGCTTGACGAACAGTAGTAGGATTACTGCCAGTCACAATATCTTGCACAGAATCGGGTAAACCATCGATATACCTCTCTATTTCCTTCTCCAACGGGGTAACCATCGTAGGACACAACAAACTGAGCTCCTCATAACGATCCGTATACGCACGGTGTTCTCCCCCATCTTATTTCAAATCATCGAATTCTCGTTCCAAAGCTCGAATCTCGTGACGGGGACAAAATTCTTTCATCATGAGAGCTCGGAGCTCTTCCCAAGTTTGTTCCATCGCCACATTAGTACCCCTATCACGCATCACACCGTTCCACCATGTAAGAGCACTCTTCTCAAACACACTTGATGCAAATTCAACCTTACGCTCATTCGGACATTGCACATGTCTGAATGTGCTCTCGATACTCTCGAACCACTCCAGGAGCGCAGTTGCTCCTTGAGACCCAGAAAACTTCAATGGTTTAGCAGAATTGAAATTCTTGAAACTACACTGAGCATTATTGTTGTTATTATTGTTGTTGTTATATAATTGATGGATCTGGGTCACTACGTTCGGGAGCACTGCAACCATTTCTTGAGCAACTAGGGTTGCGACTTCTTCATTATTTAGGGGTTGTGCATCACGTCGAGGAGGCATTGTCTAAAAAGAACAAGGAAACATGAGAAACGAGTGAGGTCAACAATTGGAAAAACACAAGAGGTACGGAAAACATCGACAGAACACAAGGAAGGCGATCATTCGTTCGTTACCCCGAACAAACAAACGACACACAGTGACTAATCAAAGTAAATGGATCAAAATAATGTATCGTGAAGACATGCTCACCTATAAGTGAACACTCACCCCAAGAGTTCCCAGGTAAGAGTGACTGGTCCGATTATGTGGATTTGTATGAACACTCTAGCCTTAGACAGAAAACTCAGGGTACAGGCATTCACCCTTCCAGTTTGCACGTGTTCACACTATTTAGACCCAAACTTTGACGAGATTTTGAAAACTTAAAGGGTTCAAAACCTTATAACAAACCATTTACGAAGAAATGATTAGTTTTCAAAGCGGAATCGAAATTTGTGTTCTCGTTGTGGTTATCACCTAAGTATAGGTGACGGTTTTGTTTTAATGATCTAAACGCAAACCTTCTTGCGTTAGGGTCCTAGAAAGTTATAGTCAAGGTCAAAGCATTACTAATAACCTAATTCCCTATAACCATTGGCTCTGATACCAACTCTTCTGTCACACCCCGACCGCGTTAAAACAACGAAATCGCGACGGAAACGTCGGGGAGTGTCGTGGCAGAATTATTGTTTCACAACCATGGATGCAAAAAGTTTCGTTTTATTGATTCATTAAGTAATTTACATTGTCTTAAAACATAACAAACATGTTACACATCGACTATTATTGTTATTATGTCACTAAGGCCTCGTCCAGATCCTATGTGAACATGTATCCTAGCAATCAACATCAAGCAACATCACCTGAAACATATGTAAAAACAAAGTCAGCAAAGAAATGCTGGCGAGCACATAGGTTTTATGAGAGTATCGGATTCATGGCTCGTTCACATGTTGCAATACCTTGTTAAAAACCTTGTTTTGAAAAGTGTATAGTATTACAACATAATTAACCAACTCAAATCAAGATGGTTATGTTTTATAAAATCTCGTAGCCATGATTCTTAACCCAAAAACATTTGTTTTAGTAAACCAAATTGTAAAACATCTCGTAAAAACTTGTTAATAAAACTCGTATGGTTTATATTATTTAGAAAACATCGTTGTGTGACATCGTTTCAAAATCGTTTACCCAAGTGAACTAAATAACGCCACGTATGTAATATGATGAAAACACTTATATATAAGAAGTACCAGCGGTGTATCTACCATGTTTTCATCACATTACACCCGTCCCGTTATCTAAACACTAACCAAAAACCAATCGTTTACCCAAATCGTTTAACTCGTTAAAATCGCTTTAGTCGTTTAAATCATTCTCGTTTTAATTGTGAAAACTACTTTTGGTCGTCTCGCTAATAACATCCAAACCTTCGTGACTCGACTATCTCGAAACTCGCATTAATAAACCACCAAAGGGTAAATTAACAATCACAGATTCAGTCGTTACCCACCTAACCCACACATAACCATGGGTGCAGTCTGATAACGGGATTTGTCAGATCCTATGGTACCATAACCTAATACTGGTCGGTTCGGCCAAAATTAATGAATGTTATTTGTTATGTAATTACAACCAACAAGTTTGTTCACATTATCGAAATCGTTATTAATTTAATATAAACGATTTAAATCATTTTCGAAACCATCGTTAAAAACATCGAAATCATTTAACACATATGAATCACCCCAAAACAATCGAAAACAGTAAAATAGGGGAACTATGTACTCACTTGAAGTGCAAAGTATCCTCAATCAAAAGAACTCAACAAAGCTCAAACAAGGAAATCAAGCAGCACCTAGAAATCGGATCGCTAGATACATAAATCGACACCTTAATCGGAAGATCGGATAGAATGAGGGCTTGTAAACCAAATGAGTATTGGAACTCATATGATATGGTTTAACAAAGCCTACATTCTAAATCGGAACCTAACCTAAGTGCTTTCGACCCGTTACGACCCATTAAGGTAGCTTACGCCACTTTAACGCGTCGTTTACGCAAACACGCATTCTAGATGTCTAACTAGTCCTATGATAAGTATTATATGCCTTAACATGTTTAAATATGTTGCATAATCAGTTTAAGTGACAAAAGTTAGGTTACATATGCTTAAAATTCAATTATGCATGAAAAGGGCATTTTGGTCATTTACCTAAGGCATATAAACTACCTATCATACAACTACTTAAACTAAGTGACCATAAGGTATAACCTCGGAAGGTTATTCCCTATGCAACTATGGTCACTAAACATGCTTGGTCGGATCCTAATGATCGACCATACGGGTCTAGTTCGAAAGTCTAAGCGGTTGTTTAGACCGCTTGACTTACGACTCCACACAAGCACTAAACTAAAAGTGACGCGCTAAACATGTTAAAACATGTTTAGTTAAGTTAGAAAACGGGTTTTGATATCAAAACAAAGTGTTTTGATACCCAAGAGTAGTTTGGTTACAAAATACGCATGAATACGTATTTTGGCCGAAACTACGACTCGTCACTACACCTAATTAACGTGGTAATCAGTAGGCATAGTCACACGGGACTATAACCATCGTGATTACGCTCACGTTGCAAAGTTCAAACGAACTTTGTATTGACCATAACCTGGTCAAAGCAGAAAGTCAAACACTGTTTGACTTTCGTGGTTAAAACGCATAAAAGAATGAAAGAATTTTTACAAAGGGTCCAAGCTAGGAAGTTTGATCCAAGTTTGCTCAGGTATGAAGTGTTTAAACCTCAACTTAGAGCAAAATGAATCAAGTGTGAGCTGAAATGAATGAAAGCATGGGTTTATATAGATTTCGGTAAACCGTTAGGATCGTTTCTCACATTTCGTGCTTCGATCTTGGCCCTCCACTTGGGCACATGGTTTTCAAAACCATGGGAATACCAAAAACTATCAAATACTAGCTCAAAGTATCCCAAATCAGCCATTAAAAACCATCAAAACCTCAAAAATGGACCAAGTTCAATGTTTATGATCTGAAAATTTTTCACGGGCCGCGTAGACATAAGACTAGGCTTACGCGCCCCGCCTAGTAAGTTTGGCAGAATTGCACTTTTGGTCCCTGCACTTGAGAAACTTGCATTTCGATGCATATTTGACACGTTTAAGCCCCGTTAACCTCATTTCAAGGCTCTAAAATGATGTTAAAGTATAGGGAACTTAAAATATGCTCAAAAATATCTTAGATATCAGTTCGTTTGGTCGTACGGTTGTGTTATTCGGTTAATTACGACGGAAGTCGTAACGAACGTAAAAACGATCCAAATTACGCGATGAATGGAATTTTATCATGCCAATCACTAAAATAAAATATTTTAATGATTACATAAATTTTTGGACCTCCGGATATATTCAGAACGTAAGATATGCCCGAAAATGCAAACTTATGCACTTTTTGACGCTTTTAGTCCCTATTTGATCAAAAAGTTTATTTTAGCATACCGAACCCCTCAAAGCCTATTTCTAAGCTATGTAAAGGATATTTAGGGTATGTTTAACTTATGATCAAGTTCCAGAATGTTCGTTACTATACAAATCGGTATAGTTTCACAGTTTGACGCAAATAGTCCCTGCGATCGAACAAACTTGTTTTCAACACACTAAACCATCCAAAACTTATTTCTAAATTATGTGAAGGTTATTTAAGGTATGTTAAGCCTATGTCACTATTCCGGATTGTTTGTCGCATTAAACTGACTGCGTTTACGCACCAGTTTGCGTATAACCTTCCAGAAAGCAATTTAAAGCTTGAAATCGGAATCGAATCAAATCGTAAAATCATCAAACACAATTACACACATAATAATACCAAAACACATTGTTTTATTGATAATTAACATTGTTTTACATTATACATCGATCACAGAACACAGTTGTCACACCTTAAACCTACAACGTCTACTGAGGATCCTTAATTCAAACCGAACTGAGGATCCGTGATCCTGGCTGCACTTGAGGATCCGTGATCCTTAGGTTTAGAAAATCCACCCCTAAAAATTTCCCCCAAAATATGAGGAATAAAATATAACTTGATGTGTCATATTTTCTGCCTTATCTCCAATGAACTAATTATCGCAAATATAGCCGTTATATCCGAACTAGCCGTTGCAAACCTGACGTCAGCGACATGACTACCTGAAAACTCATCATTATAAATTCAGAGTTAGAGATAAGGATCAATAGGCATTTAAATTCAAGCATTCCATCCCTTTAAATCCTCGTCCGGAGATCAAACAGGTATTCTCTTTTCCCTTCTTTCTGAATCCTTCTATTCCGATCCTCTTTTCTCGAGCATCCATGGCGAAATGGTTCTAGATCTTCACCTGCTAAGGATCCTAAAAAGGACAGTCCTTTGAAGAGCCAAGGCGTTACCAAAAACCCTTTGTTGGAACTCTGCCGCTTCACTGATCCAGAAATTGACCGGATCCGCCACTGCTTTCCGGTTGAAACCGTTTTCCGATCCTTTGACTCTTCGATGAAGAGTGATTGTATTTCCGACACTTGGGTTGCTTTCCGGCCACCCCTTTCCTGATAGGGTTCTCTTATCCTTTCCCTGCTTTCACACAATCTTTCTTCGCACTCACAGGCATGTGCTACATACAGGCCATGCCAATGATGTGGAGAGTTCTTTATACCATAGAGACCATCATCGAGCAGGAGGGTATAGAAATAGGGATGTCCGAGTTGAGTCAACTATACAACCTTGTAAGCCATGGTTCATATCATTTCTTGTTCAAGCATAAACCTGGTCAACCTCACCCAATCCTCAAAACCACCAAAAGCGACACCCACTGGAAGAGCCATTTCTTCTTTGTGAGGAGGGATTCAATCCCAGACGGGAAGGATCTCCCTAAAAAGTGGATCACCCAGGGTAGGATATGGGATCCTTAGACAAGGATCATAGTAGGATTCTTTTTCTTTTGAGGATAACTGATCCTTCTTTATGTTTTTGAAGCTATCTCACTTTCTCACATCCAAGAAACACCTACAACAAAAGAAAGAGTTTCTGCTTTCTGGACGCTCGATCCTACTGTAAGGACATTTCAAGCCAAAGCAAAGGATTCACAAGAAGTATCCTCCGGTTCCTTCACCATGTCAAGTAAGTATTCAAATTTATGTATGATTAAATATTTAAATAAATGTAGAATAAGGACACTTATCTGTGTTTTGCATTTGTAGGCGCTGGGAAATCCTCAAAAGCGGCTTCCAGGTTCAGCGTCAGTGATCTTGATGCATTTGCTTCCTCCAAGCCCATCAAGAAACAACTAGCTGCCAGCCCCAGTGTTCCGAACCCCAAAAGCATGAGCACACGGAGCAAGGGTGCCAAGAAAAGAAAAGCCTCTGAACCCCTTGAAGGCCTTCCTCTCCTCCAACACCAATTCGAGGAGTACGTCTCTGAGGTAAGGATCCTGGATCCTTAAGTCTGATCATCCTTTTCTAAGGATAACGGACCCTGACATATGTTTTTCTTATGCAGAAATTTGTTGAGATCCATATGCTGCTGGAGTCACAAGCTGAAGAGGCCGAGCAAAAGCACTTGGACTTCCAGAAGATATTCCTAGCAAAGGACAAGAAAATCTCCTCCCTTGAGAATGAGATCAACCTGGTGAAGAGGGAGCTGGTCCTGACCCACGCTATAGCTCAGTAGGAGAAGGAGGAGGTGATGGAAGGGGCAAAGCTCTCTACTACAATTGCCATGCTAAAGATCAAGCTTCAAATGGCCAAAGAGGCTGAGGATCCTAACTTCGACAGGTCTGCCTGGGACCAAGAGGCCTGGAAGCAAAAGCTGGCACAGCTGGATGATGAAGAGGAAGCTGATGAGGTGCTGGCAATCGAGGGTGGTGGCAGCGGGCTGAAGGATCAAGCGGAAGGAGCAACTGGTGGTGATGATGATGCAGCGAAGGTGTAGGCTGCAACAATGGGCGATGATGGAAATTTCTAGACGTGGCCGGAGCCCATTTTTTATGGTTTAATGCTTTTTGGTTGTTGATGTTTTTAAACAATGGTTTGTACTTTGAACAATAGCTTTAGGTTTAAGGATCACTGATCCTTCAAACAATAGGTAGGATGACAGTTGGTGGAGGGGTCCTCTATTTGGGGGATGAAGCCATTGTTATCCTGCCATCTTTCTTTTGCTGCACTACTTAGAACTTATTAACATGGACACCCTTTACCTACCCCAGTGGATGGGCCACGTATTGCTGGTAGATGCTCGGGGTAGGTAATTTTGACAACCTTTGAAGGGTTAATCTTTTGCTAAATAAATAAAACTTTAATCTTTTGGCTTATCTTGTGTTGTTCATTCCCAATTTATTTACCTTTCAATGATTATTGCATATTACTTTTGAACTTGCAAATTAATAATGTAAGAATTAGCCTGTGTTAAAAAGTTTAGGATATGATCTAGGATCAAATATCCTATAATCAAAAAGTTCAAAAAGTTAGATAATTTTAGGATCACAAATCCTGTTGTTAAAGAATCAGGGTAGCATAAATAAACCAAGAATAAAGTTAAAGTATATAAAGGTCATACCAGAGAATCCAAGTTAGGATCCTATATCCTTAACGCATACTATTGTGAGAGTTATTAGAAAAACCCTTGTAAAAAGTTAGGATCCAGGATCCTTAACTGTTTAGCTTTAGAAACCTGAAATGAGACATAACTTGGGACTAAGACAAATGTAAAAGGAAAGGTTAGTGACTGGGGACAAGCCCAACAATCTGGGGACAAGCCCAATAAACTGGGGATAAGCCCAAAAAACTGGGGACAAGCCCAAAATACTGGGGACAAGCCCAAAGGATCTTATGTAAACTGGAGTATGGCCCTTACTGGCGAATATCCAAACTTAGTGACATGAAAATGCCAAAACCTTAGCTAACGTGAAAACGTTAGAAACCTTAGGAACGGATGTATGGTACGTCTACCATTATACGTAGGATCCTGAATACAGCCAGTACAATGAAATTGTCAGCCCCTAAAGCGGGTACTGGTCCCATTGCCTTGAACTGCACCAGGATCATCGTGCGCTACTGGCGAAGCTGGGGACATGCCCAAAAACTGGGGACAAGCCTAACAAACTAGGGACAAGCCCAAATAACCGGGGATAAACCCAAAAACTGGGGACAAACCCAAAAACTGGGGACAAGCCCATAAAACTTAGGAGACTTCTCTGGATACTTGATCCTTTGTCAAGGATATATCAATCTTCTACAAAACTCAGAACTAAGTGAAAAAAGGATAAAGGATCCAGGATCCTTCTCCTTGTAACAAAGTTAATTAAAGGATTTGATAGATTAAGATCAGATCATTACCAGAATGAGGATCATCTATCCTATAAGGATCCTTCATGGATATCGGATATGAAGACAACCAAGGATCCTAAATCCTTCTTACATGAAATATCTCTTCAAATGAACAGCATTCCAAGTTCTTGGTAGCAAATCACCTTCCATTGTTAATAATCGATATGCCCCCTTTCCTGCCTCAGCTTCAATAAGATAGGGGCCTTCCCATTTTGGTGCTAACTTGCTATCAGCAGGATTTGTGGTATTCTGGAATGCTTTCCTCAACACCATATCACCAACTTGAAACTTTCTGATCCTGACATTCTTATTATAAGCTCCAGCCATCCTTTGTTGATAACTAGCCATTCTTATCCTTGCCAAATCCCTGAGTTCTTCTATGGTATCTAAGTCTTGAACCAAGTTTTCAGCATTTCCTTCAGGATCACTGATGCTTGTTCTTGCAGTAGGAACCACCATCTCTGTTGGGATCACTGATTCTGCTCCAAACACTAAAGAAAATGGAGTTTGGCCAGTAGCATTCTTGGGAGTTGTCCTATCAGCCCATAGCACATAAGGTAGCTCTTCTGCCCATTTTCCTTTCTTGGATCCAAGCTTCTTCTTCAAGTTGTTGATGATGATCTTGTTGGATGATTCTGCTTGACCATTAGCTTGTGGGTGGACTGGTGTTGATGTTATCATCTTAATCCCCCAGCTGTCACAAAAGTTAGTAGTTCTACTCCCAATAAATTGGGATCCATTATCACAAACAATTTCAGAAGGAATACCAAATCTGGTAATAATGTTTCTTTTAATAAAGGATATCACTTCTTTTTCTCTGACTTGAGCAAAGGCTTTAGCTTCTATCCACTTGGAAAAGTAATCAGTCATGGCAAGCATAAACACTTTTCCTCCTGGTGCTTTGGGAAGTTTGCCAACTATATCCATTCCCCATCTCATGAATGGCCAAGAAGAGGATATAGGATGCAGGAGCTCTGCTGGTTAATGAAGGATATTGCTATGTCTCTGACAAGCATCACATTTCTTGGCATAATCCACAACATCCTTCTTCATAGTAGGCCAAAAATATCCTGTCCTAAGGATCCTTGAGAACAGTGCTCTGCCCCCAGTGTGGTTTCCACAATCTCCTTCATGAAAATCCTTTAGAACTTCTTGAATTTCAGGATCCTCAATGCACCTTAGATATGGACCTGCAAGAGATCGTTTATCTAACATGTTATTTAATATTGTAAATTGAGATACCTTGACTTTGAAAGCTCTAGGATTTTCTCCTGTAGGGATATCTCCATGTTGTATATATCTCATGATTGGAAGGATCCAGGATCCTGAATGTGATTGTGCACCATCACTAGGTATGATTGCAGAATCCTCTCCTATCTCCATAGCTGTGTGATCCTCAATAGCAGGAGCCAAGATGTGGATGATAGGAATTTTAATATCTTCTGGGATCTTCAATGATGATCCTAGGTTGGCCAATGCATCAACTTCTGCATTTTTTTCTCTGGGTACCTGTGTCAAACTAAAAGAAGCAAAAGAGTGTGCCAATTCCTTGACTATCTCTAAGTATTTGATTAGTCTTTCACCTTTAACAACATAAGAACCATTAAAGTGGTTAGTAATTAATAATGAATCTACGTGTACCTCAAGATACCTAATCCTCATGTGCTTGGCAATTTGCAAACCAGCTATCAAGGCTTCATATTCAGCCTTATTATTAGTAGTTTGAAACTCACAAGCTATTGAGTGGGGTATTATGTCCCCCTATGGTGATTTTAGTAGTACTCCAAGTCCAGTTCCCTTGACATTAGAGGCTCCATCTGTGAAGAGTATCCAAGGATCCTTGGTCTCTTCAAGCTGCTAAACTTCTAACTCGGCTTCTCTTTGTAGTTCACTACTGAAATCTGCCACAAAGTCAGCCAAGGCTTGGGATTTAATGGCAGTTCTTGGTTCATATCTTATATCATAAGCACTAAGCTTCACTGCCCATTTGGCCATCCTTCCTGACATTTCAGGTTTCCTGAGAACATTCTTAATTGGAAAGTTAGTCTTAACAATGATAGCATGAGTTTCAAAATAATGACGTAATTTAGTAGATGCCATAATCAAAGCAAGGATAAGTTTTTCTAAATGTGAATACCTGGATTCAGCATCAAGAAAACTTTTACTTACATAATATACAGGATGCTGTGTACCTTCGTGATCCTTAACAAGGACCGCACTTACTGCTTTAGAAGATACTGCCAAATATAAGGATAATATATCCCCTTTTTCTGGTTTCATCAAGGCAGGAGCTGAGGATAGGTAATCCTTAAGGGCTTTGAGAGCATTCTCATGCTTTTCAGTCCACTCAAATTTCTTGTTCTTTCTCAGGATGTCATAGAATTCCTTGCATTTCTCTGATGACTTTGAGATGAACCTGTTCAAGGCTGCGATCCTCCCTGTCAATCTTTGCACATCCTTGGCATTGGCAGGAGATTTAATGTTCACAATCGCCTTGATTTGCTCTGGACTTGCCTCGATGCCTCTTTTGGTTACCATGTAACATAGGAACTTGCCTGCTTTTACACCAAAGTGACACTTGGAAGGATTCAATTTCATATTGAATTTATCAAGGATATCAAATGCTTCCTCCAGATCTCTAAGGTGATCCTCAGCTCTCTTGGACTTAACCACCATGTCATCTATATAGACTTCCATAGTGTGTCCAATTTGTTCTTTAAACATCATATTGACTAGCCTTTGATAAGTAGCACTTGCATTTCTTAGTCCAAATGGCATAGCAATATAACAATAGATACCAGTTGGGGTCATAAAGGCTGTATCCTCTTGATCAGATGGTTCCATCTGAATTTGTTGAAATCCAGATGAGGCATCCATAAAAGTCAACAACTCATGACCCGCGGTAGCATCCACCATGGAATCAATGTGGGGTAATGGGAAAGGATCCTTGGGACATGCCTTGTTTAAATCAGTAAAATCGACACATACCCTCCACTTTCCATTTTTCTTTTGAACAACAACCACATTGGCTAACCACCTTGGATACTTAACCTCTCTAATCATACCTGCTCTGAGCAGCTTGTCTACCTCCTCCTGGATAATGGCATTCCTCTCAGGTGCAAACTTTCTCCTCTTTTGATGTATGGGTTTGAATGACCTGTCAATGCCAAGCTTATGAGTAATAATATCTTTAGAGATACTTGTCAAGTCTTCATGCTTCCAGGCAAAGGTAGTTTTTCTCTTCTTAAGGAAGGATACTAGATCCTGTTCGATGTCATTAAGGATCCCGGATCTTATGAAGATTTTGGATTCAGGATCCTGAGGATCCATCAGTATATCTTTCACATCTTGTTCTCTTGCCTCCAGGACATCTCTTGGAGGATGCTTTAATTGCTATTGCTCCCTGGGTCTTGAGGCTGGCTTCATCGATGAAGTGTAGCAATTCATGGCTTCTTGTTGGTCACTCTCAATCTTCACCACCCCCCATGGACTAGGAAGCTTTACACATTGATGATATGTAGATGTGACTGCTTTCATGTCATGTATCCATGGCCTACCAAGGATAACATTGCAACAGGATAAGCAATCTATAACACAAAATTTCTGAAAAGAATTAAGTCCCTCTATGTAAATGGGAAGCTTAATGTCCCCCAATGTGTTCTTGGTTTCCCCACTGAATCCCACAAGAACCGAGGATCTTGGGATCATTTCTGACTCAGGGATGTTCATCTTCTTGAGGACATCGAGCTGAATGATGTTTACAGAGCTTCCTCCATCTATCAGGATCCTGCGAACAAAATGATTAGATATAAACAATGTAATAACGAGACCATCATGATGAGGAACCTGGACATCCACACGGTCATCCTCATCAAAGGTAATAACTTTCTCCTGTGTAACAGTAGAGGTTCTGATGGGTCTATCCCCATTATCCATCTTGGTCTCCTTGGCATGCCTCTTGGCTGCTGAAAAGGAAGTGCCACATATGTCTGATCCACCAGATATGAAGTTGATAATTTGTGCATCAGCAGGAGGAGCAGGAGCTCTTTCTGGAACCTTTTCAGGATCCTGGATCCTTGACTTTTTTCTTCCCAACAACTCCTTCAAATGCCCTTTGCTTAACAAGTAACCAATCTCTTTTCTGAGTACAATACATTCTTCAGTGAGATGACCGAAATCTTCGTGATATGCACACCATTTGGACTTGTCTTTTGTTGCAGCTGGCTTATCACTCTTTCTGGGGCCATCTTGCTTTTTCACCTAGATTCTGCATTGCAAGAATTAGTTCATTATTATCAATAGAAAAGCAATATTCAGAAATGGTAGGATAATCCTCATCATCCTCTTCTTGCTCCACTGCATGCACGTTCTGGTTATCTGACTTGTTGTATGACTTGGACTTGTTGTTCCTGAAGTAGGATCCTTGCTTTTCCTGTTTCGAGGATCCTGCCAGTCTTTCTTGGATCCTTTTATCATCCTCTAATCAGATGAATCTAAGGGCCCTGGTCCTTACTTCATCTAGATTCCTGCAAGGGGTCATGACAAGATCATCATAGAACTGTGAATCCCTAAGTAATCCCATTTTAAAGGCTTCTACAGCCGTAGCGATATCCAAATTAGGAATGTCTAAGGATTCTTTACTAAATTTAGTGATACAATCT
The DNA here is from genome assembly GCA_030545235.1 of Helianthus tuberosus. Lineage (NCBI taxonomy): Eukaryota > Viridiplantae > Streptophyta > Magnoliopsida > Asterales > Asteraceae > Helianthus > Helianthus tuberosus. The sequence goes on along the minus strand of CM060429.1, from coordinate 56,907,058 downwards.
CTAAGCGATTCATTTTGACCTTGTGTTAGCCTATATAGATCACTAGTTAAACGTTCAAATTTCCTACTACATGAGAATTGGCTATTAAACAAATTAACTAGATTAGCAAATGAAGTAATAGAGTAAGGGGGAAGACTTAGCAGCCATTTAAGAGCTGATCCTGTCAGTGTGGATCCGAAACCCTTGCATAGACATGCTTCTTTTAACCTATCAGGAATGGGATTGATCTCCATCCTTTCTCTGTATTGAGCTACATGCTCTTCTGGATCCGTTGAGCCATCATATAGCTTCATGGTTGGTATTTAAAAACCTCTTTGGTATCTCTGCATCACAAATAGGTGGTGCAAAATGAGATATCTTGTGAATCCCATCTGGAATTTCAGGAATGGGCTTAACCACTCCTGGAACGCTGGAAATCATATCCTTGAGCTTTTGTAATTCTCTGTCCATAGCTTGGTTAATACCTGTATCCTGCACAAAGCCATGGTTGGTAGTATAAGAATTATTCAAAGTGTTACCTCCTGGAGGATTCAGGTTTGGAATTCCAGACGTGAATCCATATTGACAGGATTCTTGTATAACTGAGGGACCAGAAGAAGCAATAGTCTGCATTGGTATGAAGTCTCCCAAATGAATCTCTGAACTTCTGGGTTCTACACTTCTTAAGGATCCTTGACCCTGAAAGATGTTGGATCCTTGATACACCGAAGTTGGGGGTCTTGGATGATAATCCATGGATCCATGAGCCTGAGATGAGGATCCTTGACCCTGAGATGAGGATCCCTGAACCGTCTGCGTCCCCATGTATCCTCCTGAACTAGCGAAGGATCCTTGATGCTGGAAAGAGGATCCTTGAGGCTGAAGAGAGGATCCTGAAGGCGGAAAGTAGGATCCTTGAGCCTGAGTCATTGCCGTTGATCCAAGATGCATTCCCAATGATCCACCTTGATACTGAACATCTAATGCTGTAGAGCGCTGGGCAGTTATGACTGGAGTGTCAAAATTCAGCGATCTTGGCATCAAAGGAGAGTGATCCTCCGCTGATCTCTTCAATTTCTTGATGTCATCAATCTCTCGAAGGATCCTTTCATTAGTTTTGTCCTACTGTTGCATGTAACCCTTCATCTGCAAAATCAAAGAATAAAGATCATTGTTAGTAGGGCCAGAAGTAACAGCAGAAGTTGGTTTTGAGAAAACGGGGGTTTGTTTCTTCGCAGCATTCTTCTGGGATCCAAAAGGAACAGGTGGCAAAGGTGGAATGCCCTGTGAAGAAGTGACCGCCGGCATGGAACTTGAAGTGTTCTTCGCTTGAGAAGCCATGTGGTTGAAGCTGATGAACTGAAATGATCGAAATGAGCAAAATTTCTCAGAAATGAAGCACCAATTGCCCCACGGTGGACGCCAAACTATTTTGGTCAAAAATCACACAAGGATAATCCAACCAAATCCGATTTTGTGAGGTGTGATGCTTGAATAAATGGGCAAATATATGAACAAAATATGAATGAAATGAATGTGTGACACAATGATTTATACAAGGAAAAAGCCCTTGATCAAGATATGATCTCTGGCACAAAAAACCTCGGGTAATGGAAACTACTAATCACCAACTATATTAAACAAGTAAAGGTTACAAATCGGGATGATAACAAGCTTGTTACAAGGATCACTAGTGTGGAAAAAGTGTGTAATCGCCAATGAGTTGTAGAGAGTTCTCGAGAGTGTGTGTGTTGCTATTTGTTCTTACTATTCAAGCTTGTTATCCCCTTATAAAAAATGGAAATAATCTAGCTAACTAACAATCCGCAAAAGGTGCTAGCTTCCCACGACTTCGATAACGGTAACAAAAGCCATGCACGTGTAGAATAATGGAGCATATTCCCCTAGAATCTCGGCAAGACCAAGTCCCATTCGAATACTCCTGCAAAACAAGCTCAAATATAGTGGAAACAACCGTTAGTGTAAGGATAATAATTAGGATCCTGGATCCTTAAACCTGCAACGTCTTCTGAGGATCCTTAATTCAAACCAAACTGAGGATCCGTGATCCTGGCAGCACTTGAGGATCCGTGATCCTTAGGTTTAGAAAATCCACCCCTAACACATCTTATCCTCCTCATTAAAACAACAATCGTTCACTGTTATATGCAAGTTTTCAACTTGCAGGTGTATTAGAATATTTATAATATGCAAGTGCATTGGAATATTTATAATAACAAAGTAATTATAGTATTTTAACAAGGGATTAAACGAGGAACATCAAGTAATAGTAAGAAAGATATACCGAAATGAGTCGCGTACTTTAAATCTGAACCGTATTGCACCATCTTTGATGCGAATCCAAACCGAACACATCCCGAAACTGAAAACTGAAAAGAGTAACCATTTGAATTGTTGCCTGAATCTGTTCGGAAAATCTGTCGGAGAACCATCACAGGCCGCCGCCACTGCTGTCGCACCCACTACCACCGCGGCTCCGCCGCCAGCGGCTGTCGCTGTCAAGAGTCCTCGTCGGACCACCTCCGACTCGTCTCTCTCAGTCTTGTCTACACGCCACCACCGGACAACGGTCGTGGTGGCCCTTCGCTCTTCAAAGGGAGGAGGGGTCGTGTGGGTGTGCGTGAAAGAGGGAGGGGGAGGGTGTTCGTGATGTAGTGGTTGCGCGTGGCCGGAGATCGCCGTCGGAGGGTCGCCGGAATTTGCTCCGGTGGCCGGAGGTGAGAGAGATCGGGAGAGAGGCAGAGGGTGTGCGTATGGGTGAGTGTGTGTAGTGTGTGTGGGTGTAAGTATATATAGTTAGGGTTTAGGTAGGTTTGGGCCTAAAGCCCATTAATCCGGTTCTTGCGTTTTTGAGAGGCCCGGTCGCGTCTATAAGACCTGTTTTCGAGCCCGAGCGTTGTAATATGTCGTAAAATGTTTATTTTGGATTGAAAATACGTAAATGATGTCGGAAAATAAGTGCGTGACGCGTTCGTTGTTGGTTGCGTTAAAAGCGCGCAAAAGGCGTCGTTTGTCCTTTTTTTATCCATTTTTTTTCGATCTGATTTCGACTGCGAGTCTAAAAATAGAAAAACGAACATGTAATTTCTAAAAATGGAAATACGGAAGGAGCGGAGCATTACAGTCTCCCCTCCTTTAGGAAATTTCGTCCCGAAATTTATTTAAAAGGAAGACTTTGAAAGGGCTTTGGCAAACATAAGTGGATTGATTAAAATTGAGGCTTTCAAGTTTGAGGCGTTTTGAAAAGTTTGAAATTTTGAAGAATGAAGATATAGGTTTGTAAAAGAGTTCGTTTGCCTAAAATGTTTCGAGGCATCAATCATAGGATTCGAACATTTAAACAGACTTGATTGCGCACGGGCTTCGTATAAAAGACAAGGAATAATGGAGAATAATGGGAATATAAAAGTGAACGATTGATTTTTTTAATAAACGAATGCAAGTTTAAGAATGGCATAAGCATTTGATAGACGAAAGTAGTATGTTAAGAATGAAGTCTCGTCATGGATAATCGGATATAATGCGTTTGTGAGTTGCTTAAAGTTTGTATTAGGTCCAAAAGGTCTGCAAAACACTGGATTTCTCATGGCACGTTTTACGAAAGTTTGGCAACATAATGAAAACACTTATATATGGGATGTATCAGCGGCGTATCCACCATGTTTTAACCACGTTACGACCGTTTCGTTGTTCGGTGCAATGTTACGTTCTGTGTCTTACCATACGCAGTAGTACACTCTATGGTTCTCATACGCCTATCATTATAATCCCGTGTGCACCCGCGATTATATTGATCGTCGCATGTTCCGTATAGCTTGGACTAGTTGTCTATGAATTAAGGTGTACATAAATTCTGAAAATAAGGTTGTGTGTGTATAAAAATGTAGCATATAAGCATGTTTGCGTTCCAAATAGTATAAGACTAACGTAAGCGAATCCCTCGGGTTTCGCTCGCATACCGGTGCGAATGTATAAATTTTTGAGTGTGAATAGAAGCATGAGCTAGCATAGTATAAGTTTAAATATGAACACGCACGTGAGCATAAACACAAACGCATGTCAGGAGTATGAGTAAGAGTATAAGCACAACGTGTATGAAAAATGAGTATAAATGTGAGTACAAACATGAGTATAAGCATAAACACAAAGTGTATGAGTATGAATACAAGTATAAGCGTGAACATAAGATGTATGAGTATAGATATTAACGTGAATATAGGTGTAAATCATGAAGGTTTAAGTATGAATAAAATATATGTGTATGAATATAAGTGTAAACAAAGTTGTACAAGTGTAAATGAAAACATATAATGTATGAACATGAATATAAATATGAAAGTAGTACAAACATGAATGTAAGTACAACGTAAATGTATAATTGTGAGTGTATGTATAAACGTAAAACGTATGGATTTTGAATCACGAGTATAACATAAATGTGTAAGTGTGAACATAAGTGAAAGCATAAAATGTATAAGTATGGATGTAGGAAATAATGATTTTGTTTATAGTATAAACCGAAATACACGAGTTTATGCGCGCAGAAGATTAAAGGTTTTGAGTATGAAAGAAAAGGGAACAATTTTTGTCAAAAATTACCTAAGTAATTAAGTGATCAAATTAGTTAAGTGACGTAGTGTGCTAGATGTATTTGTGAAAAATATACGCTGATTAAGTTGTTAGAAAAAACAGTTTCAGGATACGGCTCAGGATATCGAGCTGTATCTACAATCAAACCATGAGCAAAAAGGTAAAGGTTGACACGAGATGTACGAGGAAAGCCCTTGATCAATCTAGATCGCCGGCACAAAACCTCGGGAGCTGACAATCACAACTGCCTTGTTCTTCTTATTACTTCAAATATCAGGATACAGTGCAGGATATGATACGGATCAACTAGGTGTTACAATGCGATTTGAATATAAGTGTAAGTGTTTGTGAGTGATTGCAGCTAGTAGAGAGCAAGAGTGTTCGAGAAATTGTGTGTGTTCTATCTGATCTGATCAATCCTATTTATAGTAAAAAGAAATCAACAAACTAGCCTATAAATCCGGGATACGCCGAATATTCCCTATGTGAACGTTGTAGACCACTTCTTCCGGCTTCAACGTCCTTATTTCAACTGATTAGTCCGAGTCTTTGGGAGAACAAGTCCACTCGAACGTTGTAAGCTTCCTTCATTAATCTGCACATGAACTAATTAGTTATCATCAGGATACTGCACCAGGATGTTACCAATATCCTGATCCGGTATCCTGATCACAGTAAAAAGAAATAGAGTCAGAATATTATCCAGGATATATGAGCAGAAAACCACCCATAACAATTGTCCCCAAAATATATCTGTTGGTATACCAATTCCAACGGATATATTTTAAAATCTTATCTCGCGAACCGAGGTAATTAAATTGAAGTGACGATTGAGGTGACATTGTGCAACTTCCAACGCGCTTTTCACTCGATGGCCATCTACTTCGCCCCTATATCTTCTCTTTTTCTTGTTGATAAGCGATCATCTTCCTCAGAATTCTCAGGTACTTCCCTCTTTCTTATCTTCTAAAATTTTCTTCGCTCAAATTTTCCGACGGCCACCAGAACACGTTCTCATTCCGGTGAATCCACCTCGTCATTTATTAATCAAAACCTGCTCAAACACCCCGAGAAGGAGGTGTGCTCCTTCGACAATGCCGATATCGCCGCATTAAGAACCTCCAGTGCTTTCTCCGACACGGCGATTATCCGTCCATTTGACCGGAGCATCTGTTCAGACGTATCTTCCGAAGAGTGGATTTGTTTTTCATCATACCCATTTTCCCTTGGCCTTCGATATCCCTTTCTGGAATTTATCATGCAGTTTTTTCGCATCACTGGCCTCTGCTTTACTCAAACAATGTCTATGGTCTAGAGAGTACTTATCATGCTTAACCAAATCAAAACCCTTCATGTCCCCGATCTCTGTATCGAAGACCTTCCGATTGCTTACCGTCTCCGATCACATGGCAATAGTCGCTTCTTGCTTTTCTCAACCTCTAGCAGCCCCCTCATCCTTAAAGCTTCAAAGAATGAGGATGGGTGGCAATTAAATTATTCTTTGTTAGACGGGATTCCATTCCCGAAGGCAAAAGCCTTCCGGTGAAATGGTTGACCTCCGATAGGGTTTAGGGCTTTAAGATATCCCCCAAACATATCCTGATGATGTATCCTGCACTAAAATCCTGATGATTTTATGCAGCAAACTTCAAAGAGTTGGCTCCTCCCACTAAAGAATCCCAAGAAAGAATCAGCAGGGTCTATCAGTTGCCTGATTGTGACAGAACCTTTACACTGCATCTTCCAAGTTCAAGCCAATATTCTTCATCAGATATGTCTGGAAAGGATCACATAATCTTTGCATATTTTTAATTAACAAAATAAAAGATAAGAGTAGAGATTTAGATATTTTCCCTATTTTGCAGCATCAGCCAAAGTTCCATAAGTCTTTGACCTTGATGAACTGGACAGCTACCCTATTCCTGTTTAGGTGAAGAAGGAACCTAGCAAACCTGCTTCCACCTCTAAGCCAGTATCCAGTTCCAAACTGGTAGCTATTCCTAAGCCCTCTCCTGCTACCAAGCCACGTACCTCAAGCTCCCACAAAAGAAAGGAAACCGATTCTCCAGCATCATCCGAGACCTTCCCCTATGAAAACCATAGGTTCCTCGAATCCAGTGGCTTTATGACCAGCTTCCTTAACCAGGTTCATATCCTTAACCTACATCCTGCACCATATGTTGGTTATATATGTTAATGTATGTTAATACTTGTTTCTTTATTTTGTAGGGTCTCGAACGCCTGACGAGCCTCTACGAAGAAAGCTGTGGTCTAAACAAGATGCTGGAAGTGAAGCTAAGGAAAGCTGAGACCACCATCACTGATCAGGGGATGATAGCCGCCGCTAAGTCACAACACTATGAGGATAAATTCAAAGCTATGACCTAGGAAGCTAAAGCTGCCATCAACAAGGCCAATGAAGATGCCCAAGCCAAGCTGGATGCTGCCCATCTTCAAGTTGAATAAGATATGAATACCAACCGAGAAGGTCTCAAGGGGTCAGTTGTAATTTCCCTCCTATAAGCCAGGCTAAAGATGGCTTATGAAGCCAAAGCTTTGGGCTTTAAATGCCCCTCCTGGAATGTAAGTGCCTGGGAGGCGAAGCTGAAAGATCTCGGGGGGAGTCCTGTTGAGTATCCTGCTAAGCCTGCGGGTGAGGAGCCTTCCAAGGTAGCGGAGGAGGCGACTGATGCTGAAAAGAATCCTGATGGTGATGATGGCGTGGATGCGGGAGGAAATGCTGCTGGTGAAGAAGGTGCTGCTACTTGAAAGCAGCGAAGTGGGCGATGATGGATGTTCATGCCTAGGCCGGAGCCCACTTTTTTAAATTTGTTGGTTGTGGTTGTTGAACAATTTCTATTTCCTGTCTTTCAAACAATTTAAATTTCTTGTACTTAGACAATATGATGGCCAAAGGTGGAGGGATCCTGAGTTTCAGGACGAAGCCCTTGGTCATCAGTTAGTATGGTTTATTTTGAACACTTTTAACAATTGAAGGTGGAGGTATCTTGGGTTCCTAGACAAAGCCTTCAGTTGTTAAGTAAATATGGTAGAAAACTATCTGTGCTTTTGGTGGATGGGTCTCGGTTTGAGATGAAACCAAAAGCACAATCTTTTGCTATGTTAATAATATAACCTTTTATGACCTTATCTATTGTTATCCATTTTTTGCAAGTTTTCTTACATATTGCTTGGTTTGAATACAATTTCAATTTTTCAATCTTAGTGTAACATTTCAATTATTTTGATCAAATATCCCAAAAATATATCCTGACCAGGATACTCATAAATGCTCTAACCAGAGCTTTGTTGAACATAGTTTCAAAAACTTAGTCAATTTAGATAAGGTTTAAAAGAATAAAAAGGAAAAATCATACTAGAAATAGAGTACACCTCTATGCTTAAACTCCAATCCTTTGGCATTCTTTCCACCGAAGATGTCCCCAGTCTGGGATACTTAGTGAACTGTGCCAAGCTTGATCCTTTGAGCTTTTCACAACGCCTTAGTGGGAATGTCCCCTGTGCATAATGTCTTTGAATACTTAGAAATTTTCTGGATATCAATTGCAACTGTTTGTACACTTGTGTATAATTTTCATATTACAGGGGATAAACCCTAAAATATTCTGGAGATAGATCCTTAATATTCTAGGGATAAACCCTTAAGTATTCTGGGGAAAATCCCAAATTTTCGTGCGCTACAGGCGGGAGTGTATAAGCTCCAAGACTTAGAAAGGTGAAAACCTTTAAACCTTAGAGAGTATGAAAATACCCTTTCACGAGAGAGGGTGATCAATCCTCATATACCTTTAGGATCCAGGATATAGCCAACAATAACAAAATTGTCAGCCACTTTTACATGGACTGGTCCCGCTGTTTTGAACTATCCCTGGATAACTTGCGCTCCAGGCGGGGTGTTTAAACCCAATTCGAGAGAAAGGTGAATACCTTTAAACCTGTGAAGGGATCAGGATCCCTTAAACGTGAGAGAGGGGACCAATCCTCTAATCTTTCGAGTTATCCTGAGTGTATATCCTGGAGTTATATCCCGAAGCATATTCTGCAAAACAACCTTAAACTAAGGTGGGTGTTAGCCTTGCTAACACCCCTCCGATGCTTAAGTCAGTATTGGGTTCAAATAAAATAGAATTATATTTAAAAGGGATAGAATTCATACCATCTTGAGTTAGAAATTAAATTCTATCTCACTTGAAATAGGCTTTGAGGTGTATAGCGTTCCAGGATCTTGGTAGTATATTCCCCTCCATATTCTTAAGCTGGTATGCTCCTTTCCCAGATTCCGATTCTATCTCATAAGGTCCTTCCCATTTTGGAGCTAATTTTCCATCAGCAGGATTAGTAATATTCTGAAAAGCCTTCCTTAATACCCAATCTCCAACTTGAAACCTTCTAGTCCTTAGATTCTTGTTATATGCTCTGGATATCCTCTGTTGATATGCTGCCATTCTCAACTTCGCCGCATCCCTTGTCTCATCAATAGTATCCAATTCTTGACACAGGGCTTCAGGATTCTTCTCAGGATCCTGTAGGTTGGATCTTGCTGTAGGTATCACCATTTCTGTCGGGATTACTGCCTCTGCTCCGAATACTAAGGAAAACGGGGTTTGCCTAGTTGCACTTTTCACTGTTGTCCTATCAGCCCATAAAACAAAGGGTAATTCTTCTGCCCATCTTCCTTTCTTAGCTCCTAGTCTCTTCCTCAAATTGTTGACTATTATCTTGTTTGAGGATTCTGCTTGCCCATTTGCTTGAGGATGTACCGGAGTAGATGTAATCATCTTAATTCCCCAACTCTTACAAAAACCAGTTGTCCTCTTACTGATAAACTGAGAGCCATTGTCACAAATTATCTCAGCTGGTACCCCAAACCTAGTCAGGATATTCCTTTTTATGAAGGATACTACTTCTTGGTCTCTAACTTGAACAAATGCTTTAGCTTCAACCCATTTAGAGAAATAATCAGTCATTGCTAGCATAAAGACTTTTCCTCCTGGAGCTTTTGGCAATTTTCCCACTATGTCCATCCCCCACTTCATGAATGGCCAAGGGGAAGCAATAGGATATAGTGGTTCAGCAGGTTGATGCAATATATTACTGTGTCTTTGACATGCATCACATCTTTGAGCATATTCTGCAGGGTCTTTCCTCATTGTTGGCCAATAGTATCCTGTTCTCAATGCCTTTGAGAATAATGATCTGCCCCCAGTATGGTTACCACAATCCCCTTCATGTATATCCTGAAGCACTTCTTTAGTTTCGGGATCCTCCAAGCACCTCAGATATGGTCCTGCAAGAGATTTCTTATACAAAACATCATTTATAATAGTGAATCATGATACCTTCATTCTAAAGGCCTTAGGATTCTCATCCTTTGGGATGTGTCCTTCCTTGAGATATCTCATGATTGGAGCCGTCCAGGACTTAGGATCCTCCTCAGGATATTCATCATCAGGATCCTGGATACTTATTACTTCCTTATCCTGAGATTTGAGAAGATCCACTGCAGGATGTAAAATATGTAGTATTGGTATTTGGGTTCCCTCCGGTATCCTGACTGATGATCCTAGATTTTCCAAGGCATCTGCTTCAGCATTATCCTCTCTTGGTACCTGTTCAAGTGTAAAAACATCGAAATATCCTGCTAATTTTTTGAGAATTTCGAGATACTCAATTAACTTCTCACCTTTAACTGCGTTGGATCCATTAAAATGATTAGTAATTAACAAGGAATCAACAAATACTTGTAAACTCTTAATATTCATATTCCTGGCTAACTCTAATCCTGCAATCAAAGCTTCTTATTCTGCTTCATTATTAGTGGCAGGAAATTCACACCTAATAGCCTGGGGTAATATGTCCCCCTGTGGCAATTTTAGTAGTATACCCAATCCTACACCTCTCACATTAGATGCACCATCAGTATATAATGTCCAGGATTCTAAGTTTTCTCCTAGCTGTTGTACTTCTAGGTTTACTTTATTTTGAATATCACTACTGAAATCAGCCACAAAGTCAGCTAGGGCCTGAGACTTTATGGCGTTTCTAGGTTCATATACTAGATCATAAGCATTTAATTTTACTGACCACTTAGCATCCTACCTGACATCTCGGGTTTCCTAAGCACATTTTTAACAGGATAATTAGTTTTAACATGAATCCTATGTGTCTCAAAATAATGTCTAAGCTTTGTCGATGCCATAACTAGGGCCAATATCAATTTTTCTAAATGAGAATATCTAGTTTCAGCATCTAATAAACTTTTGCTAACATAATAGACAGGATACTGCTGACCTTCGTGATCCTTTACCAGGACAGCACTTACTGCATTCCTTGATACGGCGAGATACAAGGACAATGGTTCACCATCCTCAGGCTTCATCAACAGGGGTGCAGTTGAAAGATACTGCTTCAATTCCTGCAAGGCTGCTTCATGCTTCTCTCCCCATTCGAATTTCTTATTCTTCTTCTTCAGGATATCGTAAAATTCCTTGCATTTCTCCAAGGATCTTGATATAAACCTGTTTAATGCTGCTACTCGCCCTGTTAATCTTTGTACATCTTTCATGTTTGAAGGTGACTTGATATCCAGGATACCTTTAATCTGTTCCGTGCTTGCTTCTATCCCCCTTTTAGTCACCATGTATCCTAGAAACATTCCTGCCCCCACTCCAAAATGGCATTTTGCAGGATTTAGTTTCATGTTGTACTGGTCCAGGATATCGAATGCTTCTTCAATATCCTGGAGATGATCCTCAACCTTCTTAGATTTTACCACCATATCATCAATGTATACCTCCATGGTATCCCCCAGTTTGTCTTTGGACATCATGTTTTCCAATCTTTGATATGTTGCACCTGCATTTTTCAAACCAAAAGGCATAGCAGTATAACAATAAATACCTGTTGGTGTCATGAAAGCAGTATCCTCCTGGTCCGAAGGTTCCATTTGTATTTGCTGAAATCCTGAGGATGCATCCATAAAGGTTAACATTTCATGGCCTGCAGTAGTAACCACCATTGAGTCGATATGAGGCAGAGGAAATGGGTCTTTAGGACACGCTTTGTTCAAGTCTGTGTAATCTACATAAACTCTCCATTTCTCGTTTTTCTTTTGCACCACAACTACATTCGCTAGCCATTTGGGAAATTTGACTTCCCTAATCATCTTGCTCTTTAATAATCTTTCAACCTCTTCCTGAATGATTGCGTTCCGTTCAGCAGCAAACTTCCTTCGTTTCTCTTGGACAGGCTTAAAAGACCTGTCAATTCCGAGCTTGTGAGTTATAATATCCTTGGAAATACCTGCCATATCCTCATGTTTCCATGCGAATGTTGACATCCAGCATTTCAAAAAGTTAGTTAACTGATCCTCAATATCCTGAGGGATATTGGTTCCTACGAGAACCGAGATATCTGGATTATCCTGATCCAAGATAATTTTCTTAACATCCTGCTCTGAAGCCTCCGCGATATCCTGGGCTCGTATCTTTAATTGCTATCCTGCTTTGGGCTTGGTTGAGGATTTCATTAAGGATGAATAACATTCCTTTGCCTCCCGTTGATCACTTTCCACCTTGACTACCCCCCAAGGGGTAGGGATCTTGATGCACTGATGAGAGGTTGATGGCACAACTTTCATATCATGGATCCACAGCCTACCCAATATAATATTGTAGCAGGATAAGGAGTCCATGACACAGAAGCGTTGCATTGAGTTGACTCCTTCAACATATACTGGCAGCTTTATCTCTCCTATAGTATTCTTGGCCTCTCGACTGAACCCAACAAGTACAGTGGACTTTGAAGTGATATCCATCGGGGATACATTCATCCTCTTCAATGTTTCTAGTTGAATAATGTTGATGGAGCTGCCATTATCCACCTGTATCCTGCACACAAAATGATTAGAAACATATAAAGTTATTACCAAACCATCATGATGAGGATCCTGGGCAGTATCCCTATCATCACTGTCGAATGTGATCACTTTATCAGTTGTGAGGGTTGTCATCCTGGTTGGCTTATCTCCTCTTTCGGCCTTAGCCTCCTTTGCATGTCTTTTTTGCTGCGGAGTATGAAGTTCCACAAATGTCGGATCCTCCTGAAATAAAGTTAATTATCTTGGCATCTGCAGGAGGTGATGCCGCTCGTTCAGGATCCTTCTCAGTAACCTGACCCTTATTCTTCTTTCTTCCCAGGAGATCCTTCAGATATCATTTGCTCAGTAGATAGCTTATTTCCTTCCTCAGGGCAATGCAATCTTCCGTAACATGTCCAAAATCCTCATGGAAGGCACACCACTTGGATTTATCCTTCCAATCATCTTTTTGTTGGTTCTTCCTAGGCCACCTCGCTTTGTCTCCCAAACCCTGCATAGCATACATCAGTTCGGGTATATTAACAGAAAAACAATATTCTGACAACTCAGGATACTCCACAGGATCCTCGTCTTCAACAGCATTCACTCTCATGCCGTCATTCTTACCATAAGGCTTAGAGCGATATGGCTTGTATGAGGATTCTGACTTCCTGTTAGTTGATTCATAGGTTGAGGATGAATTCATCCTCTCTTGCATCTTTTTATCATCCACCAGCCGAATATATCTCAAAGCCCTGTTCCGAGCTTCATCTAGGTTCCTGCAGGGATTCATTACAAGATCATAGTAAAATTGAGAATCTTTTTGAAATCCCATCTTGAAAGCATGCACAGCTGTTGCAACATCAAGATGTGGGATATCTAAGGATTCTCGGCTAAACTTGTTCACATAATCTCTTAAGGATCCCTGAGGTCCTTGAGTTATCCTGTAGAGATCACTGGTTAGTTTCTCAAAACTTCGACTGCAAGAAAATTGACTATTAAGTAAATTGACTAAGTGAGCAAATGATGTAATCGAATGAGGAGGAACGTTTAAGAGCAATTTTAAGGCTGATCCTGTTAAGGTAGAACCAAAACCCTTGTAGAGGCAAGCTTCCTTTAGATCCGGAGGGATAGGATTAATTTCCATCCTTTCCCTGTATTGAGCAATATGCTCTTCAGGATCCGTGGTTCCATCATAGAGCTTCATGTTGGGGGTTTGAAATCTCTTTGGGATTTCAGCATCACATATAGGATATGCAAATCGAGATATCTTGTGGCTATCCTGGGATACTTCGGGATCGGCTGGACTACCCCAGGTACACTGGATATCATGTCCTTTAACTTCTGAAGCTCCCTGGAAAGTGCTGATGTCATACCTGCATCCTGCAAAGATCCAATACCATTAGTAGCAAGAGTATTAGTATTATTAGACACGTTACCAGTTTGAGGATTCTGGCCATATCCTGAAGCATATCCTGAACTTCTCACAGTCGACACCCTAACCGAAGAGGGTATCTCAGGAATATTGTAACACCTGTGCCTCCACGACCATCAAACAAATACCAAACCAATGAAATATTATATTTCATACTTGGGATTTGTAAAAAAATATGTGTATCGTTTGCACATATCGACTCTTGTTCAATTTCAAGCTTTAAATCACTTTCTGGAAGGTTATACGCGCACCGATGCGTAAATATAACCAGTTTAATGCAACAAACACTCCGGAATAGTGACATAGGCTTAACATACCTTAAATAACCTTTACTTAACTTAGAAATAAGTTTTGAAGGCTTTGGTATGGCAAAATAAAGTTAAATCGCTTACAGGGACTAAAGTTGACAAACTGCGAAAGTATGCCAATTTGAACTGTAACAGACACTCCGGAGCATGACCATAAGTTAAACATACCATAAATATCCTTCACAAAGCTTAGAAATAGGCTTTGAGGTGTTTGGTATGCTAAAATAAACTTTTGTGTCATTCAGGGACTAAAAGTGTCAAAAAGTGCACAAGTTTGCATTTTTACGCATAACTCACGTTCTGAATACATCCGGACATCCAAAAATTTATGTAAGCATGACTACATTATATTTTAGTGTTCGCCATAAGAAAAATCCATTCGTCGCGTCATTTGGATCGTTTTTCGCGCTTGTGCGCATTCTGTCGTAATTAAGCGAACATCGCGTTCGTACGGCTAAACGAACCGACATCTGAGATATTTTTGAACACATTTTAAGTTCCCTATACTTTAACTTCATTTTAGAGCTTTGAAATGGGGTTAACGGGCCTTAAACGTGTCAAAAATGGCCTAAATACAGTTCAGGGACCAAAACTGTAAATCTGCCAAACTTAACCCCTACGATGCGCAGGGACTTTTGCCCTACGATGCGCAGGGGGTCTTCTGACCAGATGCAATGTTTAAACAGCCTGTTTTCAGCAGATTTAACCACACCCACACATTTCCAATTGCTTAGTCATCAGATAAGGATGGCATTCTAGTCACCATAAGGTTCCGACAAGTGTACGGGTTGGATTCATGGCACGTTTTCCATGAAACGATCCTAACGGTTCGGGTATTCCTATAAATACCCAACCCACACAACCTCATTATGCACTAGAATTCTGATTTGAGGATCTCTAAGTTGAAACCATTGTTTCATACCTGAGATTCTTGAATCGGGATTAGCATTCGGGGACCCTGGGTTAGTATTCTTTCGTTCTTTTCCTTATTTTACTGCTTTTCGAGTCAGAAAGTCAAACTTTGTTTGACTTTCAGCGTTGACCAGTAATGGTCAATGCGAAGTTCGTTTGAACTTCGCAACGTGAGTGTAATCACGTTGGTCATAGTCCTTTGGGACTATGCCCACTGATTACCACGTTGTCTAGGGTCGTAGGGTAGGCGATCTAATAAATCGCCTATACCTTCGAACTCGACCCATTTGGTCGATCATTAGGATCGGACCAAATACATTAGGTGACCATAGTAGGTAGGGAATAACCTTCCGAGGTTATACCCTATGGTCACATCGTTTAAGTAGTTGTATGATAGGTAGTTTATATGCCTTAGGTAAATTACCAGAATACCCTTTTCATGTATAATTGGTAATTAAGCATATGTAACCTAAACTTTTGTCACATAACTAATTAAGTAACATGTTTAGGCATATAACACTTGTCATAGGACTAGTTAGGCGGTCCAAACGCGTTTTACGCGAACGACGCATTAAAGTAGCATAAGCTTCCTAAACGGGTCGTAATGGGCCGCGATGGGTCGATAGCACTTAGGTTTGGTTTCATTGTAGTATGTAGGTCTTGTTAAACCATATCATATGAGTTCCAAAACTCGTTTGGTTTACCAAGCCTCATCCTATCCGATCTCCCGATTTAGGTCCGGTTTATTTATATAGTTTTAGATTGCCGATTGATTCCGTGCTCCCTCAAGCTTTGTTTGGTTGTTGTTCAAGACCTCCAAGCATTCTCAGGCGAGTACATTATTCCCCTCTTTTACTGTTTTCTAAACTGTTTTGGGGTGAAGCATGTGTACCTATCTGTTATTTTCATGATTTCAAAGCATAATTGATTATACATGTTATTACTTATCATTTGACAAATTACATAACTATCTATGATTTAAACATTGATTTTCTCAAAGAACATAAAATAAATTGTTGAATTGTACTTATTTTATGTTCACCAGACCGATTGTTAGTATGATATAGCGCTATAGGATTTGACACCCCATTCCTGTTGGCATGGAATGTCTGAAACCAATTTGTTGCTCCATCCAAATAGGAATTGCCTTTGTGGTATTTCTATAGTCTCAAAGGTGTATCTTGATGCACTAGGTCTGATTGAATTCTTAAATCACACTATTAAAGTATATTTTGATATACTCTCATGTGTGGTATTGTACAAACCAACATATATTTTGTTAATCATCCAAAGCATATTTTGATATGTTATTTACTAAACAAAAACATAGTTTAATATGTTATTTATCACACCCAAAGCATATTTTAATATGTTATCTATAAATCCGAAGTATACTTGTACTATACTATTTAAATCTATTCTTTTGAACAACGAAGGTATATTTAATGAACTATCTATCTATCGATTTGGTTTAGTTTGATTAAGTGATTAAGTAACGATGCGTGTGTAATATGATACAAGCATGGTGGATACGCCGCTGGTACTTCCTATATATAAGTGCTTGTATGGTATTACATATTGTAGCGTTATTTGAATCATTTCAGTTTGAGACATAGAACATTTTATACAAGTAACATACTTTTCACAAGACATTTATTTACAAACAACTTATCTTATACAAACTCATTTTTACATGGTTATTCATTTAATCATGCATTATTCTCTTATTTATACATATCATCTGATCTCATTGTTTTCCAAATAATTTACTAAAACAAATGTTTTTGGGTTAAGAGTCATGGCTACGAGGTTTTACAAATTATAACCCGCTTGATTTGAGTTGGTTAATTAAGTTGCAATATTATACTCTTTTCAAAACAAGGTTTTTAAATAAAGTATTGCAACATCTAAACTAGCCATGATTTCGACACTCCTACAAAACCTATGTACTCGCCAGCATTTCTTTGCTGACCTCGTTTTCACATATGTTTCAGGTATTGTTGGATGATATCGATTGATAAGATGCATGCTCACATAGGACTGGACAAGGCCTTAGTGACTAAATAACAATGATAGACTATGTTTAAATAGTGTATTTAGATTTCCAAACGATGTAATTATTCAATGATTAATAAAACGAAACACTTTTGATATCCATGGTTATGAAACATTAATTCTGTTGCAACACGCCCCGATGTTTCCGCCACGTTTTGTATGTTCCACGTGGTCGGGGTGTGACAGAAAAGATGGTATCAGAGCCAATGGTTATAGGGAATTAGGTTATTAGTAATTAGTAATGCTTTGACCTAGTCTATAACCTTCTTAGGACCCTAACGCGAGTTTACTTGCGTTTAGTCATAAAACAATACCGTCGCCTATCCTTAGGCGACAACCACAACAAGAACATAAACTTCAAAACCGCTTTAAAAACTAATCATCTGTTCTAGGATGATTGATTACTAGGTTTCGAACTCTCTATTATATAGTTTTGAACCTCTTTGAGTTTTCAAAACTTCGTCAAGGTTTTGGGTTTTAAATAATGTGAACACGTGCAAACTGGAAGGGTGAATGCCTGTATTCTGGGTTTTCTGTCTAGGCAAGCACTTCGTATACATCTCATCAGACGCGAGACCAGTTGTGCTTACCTGGGAATTCTTGGGGTGAGTGTTCACTTATAGGCGAGCATGTCTTCGCGATACATTATTTTTGACCCATTTACTTTGATTAGTCACCGTCTCATTTGTTTGCCTTAGGTAACAAACAAATGATCGCAATTTTCATGCGTTATCATCCTGTTTTGAGTATCCAAAAACCTTTCACCTGTTTCTCCCTATGCCTTTCTTTTTCTTCAAGAATGTCTCTTCATCACGATGACGCCCAGATATCTGAGCAAGCAGCCAAATTCGCTCAGCGAATAGGCGATGTATCATCTCCAGGATGAAGCCACTCAAGAGTCACCAAGACAGGCAGGACCTAGTCAGGCGACAACACCATCAGCCAATAAACCAATCGAGGAATCAAAGACCATGGATGAACGATCCCCTAAGAAGTCAAAGAAGCGAAAGGCTTCTCAGAACTTCGCCATGGTCGCTCACAATGGTAAAGCAGTCCCCAACCAACCAGCTCAACCCCCTGCTAGGTGTATGACTTTTCCTATGATACCTACATCAAGGAACTATGCACCTTACAAACTACTCTTGTGATTTCTCTCTTTCAAATGATTGCTCATGATTCCCTCGAAAATTTTAAGTACTCGTTTCACCCTAAGAAACAAAGTACAGAAAATTAAGTGACATTATGAGTAATCGTGCTTTTCGCACATCTGTGCCTTTAAATCCTTGGTTAGATAACTAAGGGTATTTTCAAATCTCATACCCATTACGTTTTGATTTTTCAACATACACAGTACCAGTATTTCAAAACAATCTTCATGATCTCAAAACATTTCATATAGTTCGAAAACAATTTTTCAAGATACATTGTCTATGTTATTTCAAAAACATTGGCCATGTTATCAAAACCAACCTTTCAAATTTCAAAATATTTCATATAGTCTGAAGACAATATTAACACAATACATTTTCTTATCAAGTGCATGATTTCGGAGAGCATCATTCATATTTTCAAAAACCTTATACATAATTTCAAAATTCATCTCGCATGATTTTAAAATATTTTTGTAAAAATATCTATCTAATACACCTACTTTATGATTTCAAAATATTATATATATAAGGTTTCAAAAACATTTTTTTTTAACCGATGCATAGTTTTCCAAATATATTTTCCTCACACATTTACATAACCTTCAAATTCTGCTTCATATGTCGCCTTGACATATCTAGCATCTCAACTTCATAAGCATTTCAACTTCATGTTTTGACTTAAGCACATCCCGTGCGAGATTTCAAAACATCTTCAACTTCTAAAATTCATATGGGATCTTTTTATCTTTACAATTAGATCCTTGTGGATGATCATCATTCAAATCAGAGTCCTTAATTGGATTCTTTATGTACCTTAATTCGAACACTTCGGTTCCTAGTAATCGAAATCGAATTTTCTTTTTTGAATCTTTCTATCTTTATAGTTGGATTCTTGATAACGTTTAAAGTACCAAATGAAATCCACGGAATGGATTCCAAGTGTGCTTTAAATGCATGTACGCAATTTACAAGACAAATTAACGAACAATTTTGTGGTTATGTGATATGTGTTTATGTGTTCTCCACTATGATTTTTGTGTGATCCGATTTTCAAATCCTCGTAGAATCATTCATATCTTCATATGAGGGATTCGTAGTAGGATATTCAAAAGGTACTACCTTAAATCCTTAATGGGCTTCTATGTAATAGTTAAGACCCTTGGATTATATAGTACCACTCCAGACCCTTTTTAGTGGTCTAGTCTAAAGGATTGATTCACAATTTGGTTAAAGAATGACATCTAGTGATGTAGCTGGACAGACTCCTTGATAGTCTATTTAGATCATTTATTGATTTATTCTACGGGACTCTATGGCGGTCTAGTCACACTCATCACAGGATTGTTCATTTGGTTTTCCCCTGCACACAATTGAATACACTGTGTGAACTATGCAAGGAATTGTCTAATTATGGAAGCGCACATAATTATGAGATTCAGTGCACGGTAAACCCAGTAAGATTTATTATGTGTAAGAACCGATAGTGACAACAATAACGAAATGAGAACGATGTAATGGAGGTATGGTGGACGCACCAATGATGCTTCATATACTTGTATATAAGTATCCCTCTTACATTGCAATCATGATGTTATTAAAGTTACTAGAAGTTCAGAACCCTAACCAATGTTGTTTGATCTTTTCAACTTCATATTTTCAAGCTCTTACAAGTTTCCTCTAAATAAATTTCGGGACGAAATTTCCTAAAGTAGGGGAGACTGTAACACCTGTGCCTCCACGGCCATCAAACAAATACCAAACCAATGAAATATTATATTTCATACTTGGGATTTGTAAAAAAATATGTGTATCGTTTGCACATATCGACTCTTGTTCAATTTCAAGCTTTAAATCACTTTCTGGAAGGTTATACGCGCACCGATGCGTAAATATAACCAGTTTAATGCAACAAACACTCCGGAATAGTGACATAGGCTTAACATACCTTAAATAACCTTTACTTAACTTAGAAATAAGTTTTGAAGGCTTTGGTATGGCAAAATAAAGTTAAATCGCTTACAGGGACTAAAGTTGACAAACTGCGAAAGTATGCCAATTTGAACTGTAACAGACACTCCGGAGCATGACCATAAGTTAAACATACCATAAATATCCTTCACAAAGCTTAGAAATAGGCTTTGAGGTGTTCGGTATGCTAAAATAAACTTTTGTGTCATTCAGGGACTAAAAGTGTCAAAAAGTGCACAAGTTTGCATTTTTACGCATAACTCACGTTCTGAATACATTCGGACATCCAAAAATTTATGTAAGCATGACTACATTATATTTTAGTGTTCTCCATAAGAAAAATCCATTCGTCGCGTCATTTGGATCGTTTTTCGCGCTTGTGCGCATTCTGTCGTAATTAAGCGAACATCGCGTTCGTACGGCTAAACGAACCGACATCTGAGATATTTTTGAACACATTTTAAGTTCCCTATACTTTAACTTCATTTTAGAGCTTTGAAATGGGGTTAACGGGCCTTAAACGTGTCAAAAATGGCCTAAATACAGTTCAGGGACCAAAACTGTAAATCTGCCAAACTTAACCCCTACGATGCGCAGGGACTTTTGCCCTACGATGCGCAGGGGGTCTTCTGACCAGATGCAATGTTTAAACAGCCTGTTTTCAGCAGATTTAACCACACCCACACATTTCCAATTGCTTAGTCATCAGATAAGGATGGCATTCTAGTCACCATAAGGTTCCGACAAGTGTACGGGTTGGATTCATGGCACGTTTTCCATGAAACGATCCTAACGGTTCGGGTATTCCTATAAATACCCAACCCACACAACCTCATTATGCACTAGAATTCTGATTTGAGGATCTCTAAGTTGAAACCATTGTTTCATACCTGAGATTCTTGAATCGGGATTAGCATTCGGGGACCCTGGGTTAGTATTCTTTCGTTCTTTTCCTTATTTTACTGCTTTTCGAGTCAGAAAGTCAAACTTTGTTTGACTTTCAGCGTTGACCAGTAATGGTCAATGCGAAGTTCGTTTGAACTTCGCAACGTGAGTGTAATCACGTTGGTCATAGTCCTTTGGGACTATGCCCACTGATTACCACGTTGTCTAGGGTCGTAGGGTAGGCGATCTAATAAATCGCCTATACCTTCGAACTCGACCCATTTGGTCGATCATTAGGATCGGACCAAATACATTAGGTGACCATAGTAGGTAGGGAATAACCTTCCGAGGTTATACCCTATGGTCACATCGTTTAAGTAGTTGTATGATAGGTAGTTTATATGCCTTAGGTAAATTACCAGAATACCCTTTTCATGTATAATTGGTAATTAAGCATATGTAACCTAAACTTTTGTCACATAACTAATTAAGTAACATGTTTAGGCATATAACACTTGTCATAGGACTAGTTAGGCGGTCCAAACGCGTTTTACGCGAACGACGCATTAAAGTAGCATAAGCTTCCTAAACGGGTCGTAATGGGCCGCGATGGGTCGATAGCACTTAGGTTTGGTTTCATTGTAGTATGTAGGTCTTGTTAAACCATATCATATGAGTTCCAAAACTCGTTTGGTTTACCAAGCCTCATCCTATCCGATCTCCCGATTTAGGTCCGGTTTATTTATATAGTTTTAGATTGCCGATTGATTCCGTGCTCCCTCAAGCTTTGTTTGGTTGTTGTTCAAGACCTCCAAGCATTCTCAGGCGAGTACATTATTCCCCTCTTTTACTGTTTTCTAAACTGTTTTGGGGTGAAGCATGTGTACCTATCTGTTATTTTCATGATTTCAAAGCATAATTGATTATACATGTTATTACTTATCATTTGACAAATTACATAACTATCTATGATTTAAACATTGATTTTCTCAAAGAACATAAAATAAATTGTTGAATTGTACTTATTTTATGTTCACCAGACCGATTGTTAGTATGATATAGCGCTATAGGATTTGACACCCCATTCCTGTTGGCATGGAATGTCTGAAACCAATTTGTTGCTCCATCCAAATAGGAATTGCCTTTGTGGTATTTCTATAGTCTCAAAGGTGTATCTTGATGCACTAGGTCTGATTGAATTCTTAAATCACACTATTAAAGTATATTTTGATATACTCTCATGTGTGGTATTGTACAAACCAACATATATTTTGTTAATCATCCAAAGCATATTTTGATATGTTATTTACTAAACAAAAACATAGTTTAATATGTTATTTATCACACCCAAAGCATATTTTAATATGTTATCTATAAATCCGAAGTATACTTGTACTATACTATTTAAATCTATTCTTTTGAACAACGAAGGTATATTTAATGAACTATCTATCTATCGATTTGGTTTAGTTTGATTAAGTGATTAAGTAACGATGCGTGTGTAATATGATACAAGCATGGTGGATACGCCGCTGGTACTTCCTATATATAAGTGCTTGTATGGTATTACATATTGTAGCGTTATTTGAATCATTTCAGTTTGAGACATAGAACATTTTATACAAGTAACATACTTTTCACAAGACATTTATTTACAAACAACTTATCTTATACAAACTCATTTTTACATGGTTATTCATTTAATCATGCATTATTCTCTTATTTATACATATCATCTGATCTCATTGTTTTCCAAATAATTTACTAAAACAAATGTTTTTGGGTTAAGAGTCATGGCTACGAGGTTTTACAAATTATAACCCGCTTGATTTGAGTTGGTTAATTAAGTTGCAATATTATACTCTTTTCAAAACAAGGTTTTTAAATAAAGTATTGCAACATCTAAACTAGCCATGATTTCGACACTCCTACAAAACCTATGTACTCGCCAGCATTTCTTTGCTGACCTCGTTTTCACATATGTTTCAGGTATTGTTGGATGATATCGATTGATAAGATGCATGCTCACATAGGACTGGACAAGGCCTTAGTGACTAAATAACAATGATAGACTATGTTTAAATAGTGTATTTAGATTTCCAAACGATGTAATTATTCAATGATTAATAAAACGAAACACTTTTGATATCCATGGTTATGAAACATTAATTCTGTTGCAACACGCCCCGATGTTTCCGCCACGTTTTGTATGTTCCACGTGGTCGGGGTGTGACAAATATGACTTTGGGAATGGCTAGGGACAATATTGCCCCTATTATCCTCAGTATACACTGCCGAACTGAATTTCAAAGCTCTGGGTTGCAAGGGAGTGACAGTATCCTCAGCAGGCCTGCTTGAGCTAGATTTCAAGAGTTGTATCTCTCTCATTAGCATTTGGTTGGTTTCCTACTGTTGCTTCATCTAATTCTGTATACTACCAAACAAAGTTAGAATTTCATCATTAGAGGCTAAAATAGGTGCAGAACCCTGAACATTCTGAGTGGGGATAACATCCCGAGCCACATGAGTTTCAGTCCTGACTGGAAGATCCTGAGGCTGTGAAGAGGCTTGCGTCCTTGGAGGAGGTGGTGGAAGGACCAAACCAATTGTTGCAGAGGTTGTAGCAGACATGGTAGAAGAGCTCATGTTTGATCTTGAGGCCATTGAAAATAGTGTTGCTAAAAGTTTTGAAAACATAAAACCAAGTAATGATTTTGCAAAAGCTATTAGTAGAAATAACACCACTTGCCCCATGGTGGGCGCCAAATTGTTTTGGTCAAAAATTACCTAAGTAATTAAGTGATTAAATTAGTTAAGTGAGATAGTGTGCTAGATGTATTTGTGAAAAATATACGCTGATTAAGTTGTTAGCAAAAACAGTTTCAGGATACGGCTCAGGGTATCGAGCTGTATCTACAATCAAACCATGAGCAAAAAGGTAAAGGTTGACACGAGATGTACGAGGAAAGCCCTTGATCAATCTAGATCGCCGGCACAAAACCTCGGGAGCTGACAATCGCAGCTGCCTTGTTCTTCTTATTACTTAAAATATTAGGATACAGTGCAGGATATGATACGGATCAACTAGGTGTTACAATGCGATTTGAATACGAGTGTAAGTGTTTGTGAGTGATTGCAGCTAGTAGAGAGCAAGAGTGTTCGAGAAAATGTGCGTGTTCTATCTGATCCGATCAATCCTATTTATAGTAAAAAGAAATCAACAAACTAGCCTATAAATCCGGGATACGCCGAATATTCCCTATGTGAACGTTGTAGACCACTTCTTCTGGCTTCAACGTCCTTATTTCAACTGATTAGTCCGAGTCTTTGGGAGAACAAGTCCACTCGAACGTTGTAACCTTCCTTCGTTAATCTGCACGTGAACTAATTAGTTATCATCAGGATACTGCACCAGGATGTTACCAATATCCTGATCCAGTATCCTGGTCACAGTAAAAAGAAATAGAGTCAGAATATTATCCAGGATATATGCGCAGAAAACCACCCATAACAAGTGGCACGCGTGAGATTTTTTTTGTGAGATATTGACTAAAACGTGTAAAATGATATGCATATATAGTTGTTTGCACAAAACGTGAAGTTAAAATAGATTGAGTTGTCACAAAATATTGACTCTAGTTTGTGAATGTAAAGAGAGTATAAAACGTCTATTGGTTATGTGAAAGAGGTACTTTGTAAAGGAATGGAAATGCTACTATGGTTTTTGAAGAATTGATATAGTTGAAAATTATTGGTTCCTATGAGTTTCATTGTCTACGTGTTTGAACTTTAATTGACGTATCGAGTGAGGTTTTGAAAAGTGCTAGGGATTAACAAGTTCGCATCGTTTTAAGTAACTTTGTATTTAGAAAAATTTTGAAGTTTACAGATTCTTGAAAACATTGATCCTTAGAAAAGGAATTTGGTACATGAGTTTAGTGATCCGGAAAGGTGTTCTTAATAAAAATATTTTGTTGATTTTGAAAATGGTTTTGCTAAACGATCGAATAATATTTGTAATATTTTGTATGAAAAGTTGATTTGATTCTTAATTGAAAAAAAAATAATCTTTAATATAATAATGCGAGATGAGTGTGTTTTAGTAATTACGTGGAATACGAAATTTTTGTGGGCAATGGATGTATTTGTCACGCCCTGACTTTTGCGGAAGCGTGATTATTGGTGTGACTTTCTTAATACCATAGCATTCAATCATAACAACGCTATATGATAAAAACCATAAGATGTTCATCCATAAATTAAGTTTGATAATACCATAACATAAATTGTTTGAAACGTAGACTCCAAATCTAAATTACAAACCATGCAACATGTTTAAAGAGTTCACGAAGACTCGACAAAAGACTTTAAATAAAACCGAGTTTAGAACCATGTATCTCGTCCAGGATTAAGATACATCTCCTAAACCCTAATGACCTTGGATGACATCTTTTATTCATGACGCAGCTTGAACATGCAAACACCTGCTAGATCCACTTAGTTCCCTGAAATACATGTAATTTGAAAACATCAACAAAAGTTGAGCGAGTTCATGTGTTTGTGTATGAATAAACCTTTAAAGTATGTCTGTATGTATGTAAGCCCTGGTATGTAGCAATAAGGAAAAACAGATCACCAATGGTTTGCAAGGCCAATGGTATGTGTTAAATGGTGCAGGAAAACTCAAACCTAGCGGATTTTGCCATGACATTAGTATGTGGACATAGTCACCACATGGGCCACCCTGGTCCTCATGGGTGTGGGCTCGCTACACCCAAATAGATCTATCACTCATGTCCCTCGGTCCTACGACGGGGATTAATGGCCTTAAGTGTTGTACCCACCTTTCACATGATCAAGCAGTAACCCTCCTTAGCTAACCATACCATGTATAAAACGTTTGTAAACAATAGTAACATGTATTTCACCCCCGAAGTTATAAAACTGAAAACAGTTAAAAGAAAAGGGGGACATGAACTCACAGTCTTGCGTCTTCAGTACTCGTAACTCACGTTCCTTCAGCAAACACGACTTCCTACAATGTACTAGGGTCTATTAGACGAACGGGCCGTGCCTTGACTTAGAGTTAACGTTTTTTAGTTACGTTTCTTTTATGACTTCCATATTATTCCAAGTTATAATTACTTGTTAAAATAATAATTATTTAACTTTAAATTATATTTAATTTTGGAATAACTTATTAAACAATATTTTTGTAATAATACTTCTCAAGTATTTATATTTATATTTCCTTACCAAGGATGGGGTATCTCATACATGTGTATTCGTATTCTTGTATTTGTAGTTCCAAAATAATATATTTTTAAGTCTAACTTAGAAAATATATTTAAACTTATTTTGTCCAAAAATAATGTATTTCAAGAAAATATATATATTTTCCCAAAAATCATATAAAATATTCCAAGAAAATATATTTTTACTTCCCAAAAATAATATATTTTCTCCTTGTCGAAAATATGATATAACTTGGTAATATTTACAAAAATCATATTTTCATTTCTTGTATCCAAAATATTATTTACCAAAAATATATTTACAAAGGTATTTTCCGGAATATTTTGTAAGTTACGTTGTTGCGTACGGTATCACAATATTAAGTGTGTAACTTATATACATTTATTCCTTGAGATTTTTGGTATTATTTTGGATTGTAATTTCTTGGTATTTTGTTAAGTTATATGGTTTCAACCCTACAATAATAAAACTATTACACCAAGTATACAAATAATCACACACAATGTGTCTTCTAAATATATATACCTTTCAAATACATATTTAGTCATTTTTATTTACAAAAACCAACCTCCAATATTTGTATTTTTGTTACAAAAATTATGGCAAAGTTTATATTGAAAACCATAGTTAAAATACACTTGTAAATATTTATTAGAAAATATTTTTCTAAGTGTTTATATTTTTAGAAAATTTTGCCATAGTTTCCCCTAAAAATGGAGGTGTCCATGCTATTAAAGCATATCATTTTCTTTTTAAAATTCATCACAAACAATCAACAACTTAACCAACACTTACCAAGTGCCAAAACAATGCTATATGCATAACAACATGAACTTGAACTTTCATAAAAACTTGTAGTAACTTGGTAGTGTGTTTAGTAGGTTTAGTTACCCTTTAAAATATATTTACTTCTTTAAAAACTTCATTTTTAAAGAAGTTGGGTGTTTACAACTTCCAAACACATTTTCTAAAAATGCTTCTTTATGTAATCTTTTTGTTACACAAGTGTTTCTACACTTGTTTAACCATTAAAAACAAGCTTGGTTTATGTAAGAACCATGTTTATGTAAATCTTGTTATTTAACTTAGTTTCTTGAGAAATTTTATTATGGAAATCATCCACTTATAAGACTTGTATTTTGTTTAAATCATCATCACATATGAAAACAAATTTCATCATTCAAGTTCATGTACACACAAAGTATGATCATCTTGGTCTTTCACAAGATCATCATCTTAACTTACTAGATCATGTGTTTAATCATAATCTAGTAGGTTTCATATGATGTCTAACATCACTAACACAAATCATCAATCATCAAGAAGCAAATCAACACTAATCAACATGTATTCTTATGTTATTAAGCTTATGTTAAAGTTTCATCTTCTTGTTCATTAGTGTTCTTGTGATTAACATCTTACATAACATCTTTTAACCAACTAAATATGAAGTAAAATCAAGTGACAAGAAGCTTACTACTAGCACAAGGGCTAGGGATGAACACAAGAAGATGAAGGTGATAAATGTGATGGATAATAGCAAATGGAAGTGGTCCTTCAATCTCCAAGAGCTCCAAGCTTCTTGTTGGGATTGAACCCTACCAGAGGAACAGATAATGAAAGCCAAAACTGGTTCACAACAGTGGATTCACAATAAGCAGCTGATTACACTAAGTCTTCTCCCTTGAAAGTGATTATAACAACTGATGGTCTTATATCCACTGCCCGGATACACCTGCTGCTGTTCTTCATAACTACTGATGAAGCCCAGAAGACTGCTGAGAACTAAGCACTGCTGGTACAATCTACTGATGACAAAGCACTGCTCAATCAAGGACTGATCAACCTTGAGGAAAGCACTGGTGTAAAGAGAGAGAGCAGTAGTTTAGTATGTCATCTGCTTTATGTATAGTCAGTGGTTAAGATTAGCAGTGTTTGTATAAGAACAGTAGATACAGGTTGTTAGGCTGTTAAACGTCGCTTTCATGGTGACGTCAGCTGAGATGCCTCAGTGGTTTGGATTGTCTATAAATGGAACAGTACTCTGTACTGTTACATTTGATGGTCTTGAGTGAGTTCTTCTCCTCAATTCAATCCTTTCATCTTGTGCAACCAACCATGGGGTATCAGGCTGAGGGGGAGTTTAGTCTGTAAGCATGTTTGTAATCATTTGATTTACTTTGTAATCTTTAGACTAATGCAATTCATGTGTTTATCAAATCCATTTCTCTTTATGATTGTGTTTACAAAGTTTGTTGTTCATTTCCGCTGCACTTTACATGTTTTCATATTCAATGATTGTTCAATTTACACAAACAAACACAATCATGAGAGCCTCCGATCCTAACAATTGGTATCAGAGCCTGGACAGTCAAATTCGATCTAACAATCAATTTGACATAACAGTTCGGCTCAAAATTCATTGATACTAAGGTTGGTTGTATTTTGTTGAAAAACAGAGTAACGAGTGATAACGCTTAAAGTTGCTATTCAAATACTCTGTAAAACAACCAAGATGTCATAAGACACACAAATCTCACACAACAAGTGATATCATGCACAAGACACTCATGGTTTTAGATCTAAAAACATATCTGCTAAACTGTGGGATTATTTCTTATTTTCAAAATTGATTTCAACTGTTGTTATGAAACTTGTGATGTCACTATATTAGATGCTAAAGTATGAACCTCAGATTAACAAAAGCCTATGTTCATAAAAACATTAGTGTTTTTGCTAACATAAAAGGAGGGAAATTAAAACTTTAGTCATAAGAACTTATGTGTTGAAAACAGATTGAGATCCTCAAAAGGAACAAATCTACTCTGTTAAAATACATTAAGAAAACATGATAGTCCGTATCACATGTAATGTGAGATTGGTCAAAAATTTGTACAAATATGGCCAATCCTCTTAAAGCATTACTGCAAAATGATTCCGGATTAAGTATTCCTTCAATAAAGACCTCCCAGTAAGTATTTCATTACTTATGAATGGGAAGGGTAAAAAGGGAAGAAGAAAATTCACAAAAACTCAGAAGTGTGTTTATCTCAAAACTTTTGAAATCATAAGAAAAGAGCATAAACATAAAACACTTAAGAGTCAAAGTTTGGGGTAACAGTGGTCATTAAGCAACTATGTGCAACCATTGGCTCAGGAAAAGGTTCAGGTAACAATAGTATTCGCAGATAATGAACTTTCAAAAGGACTAGACAAATTTTCAAATTTATCACATGGTAACAAAAACTACTCCTGTTGCTTTATTGGTTCAGGAAAACTCATGTGATCTTGTGTCCTCATTTTTCTGTTGACAATCAATCAACATGAGAATGGTACCAAACAGTGGTCAAAATGTATTTAAAATTTCATACCACTGTTGTCAAACCACTGACCAGTTTCATAAGCTTGAGATTGATATGATCAGGAGTTTCAGTGGAAAATTATACCAGAATTTTTTTTTTGGATGTTGTTTTCAGAAAATTCTTTATTTTTTTTTTCAAAAAGGGATTCTCTCGAATAAGGCAGAATATCATTCTTCATTTTTTTAAGAAGAGTATATTTTGAACTTTTACTGGTTTTTGATAGTAAAGGTTTCAATCTTCTGTCAGGATGTATAACCTTTATTTTTGTTGGTTATATTATCCTCAAAACAGATCAAAAGGAATTTGGTACTAGTGTCAAAGTCATATCTAACTCAAGCATGTCTTAAAACTGATCAAAGATTGATTGCCAAAAGATCTTGAAATACTGGGGGTACTCTTGTCTTAATTTAAATATTATAGCAAGAATGAGTAGCCTTAGTAGAAAGTTTACATCATCTGGGGTACTAAACCACTGTCAGGGAGTTGTAAAAGCTTCAAAATATGTAAATGACATGTGGTAAAACCTTGAATGAAAATTCTCAAAACAGTTGCTGACATACTAAGTCTTTCAAATCATTACCATTACCTTATCCTAAACCACTGTTTTGCTCAAACATTTGTTCCCTAAATAAGGTCCACTGCTGAAAGTCAGCCACTGATCCTTCATTTTCTTGACAAGCACTGATGTTCAAAATCAGTGTCTTATCCCCTGATATGCTATCTACTGATAGTAAAAATCATCCACTGTTATCACATTGTTACCGTTGTAACCACTGATGCTTGTTTCATCAGTGGCTCTTAAAACAACTGTCCTCCACTCTTCATCTATATCATCAGAGGTTGGCACGTGGTCAGTTTTTAGCCGTCAGATCTTAATAACCGCTGCCACATCAGCGATCATTTTTTTAAATAAAACCCTTATCAAAACCCCCAAACAGGGTGTTACACTGTCGAATTGAATTCTAAAATTCTCTTCTCAAAGCAGTTTTCAACCCTCCAACCCAAATCATCCTCTGTTCTTCTTCTTCTTTTTCAAAATGACGAAATCAAAATCAAAATCAAAATCAAAACCAAAATCACCATCATCATCCAAAGAGGTCGATCAAACGGCCGCTGAATCCATTGAAATACCATACAAATTCCCTCACAACTATTTGGGTCTACTCACAAAACCCACAAACAATCACACCTTTGATTCCATCATCGACACATTATCTGAATCAAAGTACAAAACTTTGTTGATAGCAGATGCTCCCATTTACCAACAAACCCAGAGAGAGTTCTGGAAAAAGGCTACGCTTGAAAAACAAGACGATAAAGTCATAGCCATCAACTCCTCGATACAGGGTATAGCAATTCAAATTACTCCGCAAACAATCTCAGAAGTCTTCAAACTCGATGATCAGAAAGGTAAAACTTCTTTTGACAAAGCCGAGTTGAAAGCTGATTTTTTAAAAAGGGGATATGCAGAACAACCAAAGAAGGATACCTTACAAAAAGGTTACTTCCCTTCTGCACCTAGGTTTTTATTTCATACACTTTTAATGTGTGTTTCGAATAAAACAACTGCTTTTAACGAAATACCATTGAAGATCCAATGTCTGGGTTATGCTATTTTAAATGACAAAAATTATAACTATTCCCAGGAAATCTTTGATGACTTGGTGAAAAACGTTGATAGCAAAGCATTTTTACTTTTTCCAAGATTTCTAAGCTACTATTTTAAACAAAAATTTGGGAAAGAAAATGAAAATTTGCTCAAACAGGGTGTCTATTTTCAAATAAAAGGGTTAACACCTGAAACATTTTCTAGAATGATGGCACCAATAAAAACAAAAGCAGAGGTGCCTGAGCATAATTTAGCGGTTACTACTGCTCCTCAGACATCTGCTGCTGAGCCCACTGCTCCAGGTGATCATAGCAGCACAACCACTGCTTTGAAACCCACACCTGACATCACCAAAAAGACCAAAAAGAAGTCTTACAAAAAGCCCGCCAAACCCAAGAAAAAGGCAACTTTGGAAGATGAGATGCCGGAGCAACTGCTTGTGACAAAACAAATGTCACCAAAAACCACTGCTGCTACTTCCTCACAGCAGTTGGTAGAAAGATCTCCACCCTTAACTCAAACTCCTCCTGCATCCTCACAAAAGGATCAGGTTGTAAGCACAGGGACCCCACAATATGAAGCTCTGGACCCAATCAGATCCATCTTCCTCAGTCCTGATCCCAAGGACATGTCTCTTTCAACACCCATACCCTCACCAATCACATTACCACAATCAATAATGCCCTTGTTGCATGCAGTTGCTATAGCTCAGACACAAACCAGCTCCTCTCTATCACCTATCCCTGAGAGTATGCTCCCACAAGTGACTGGGTCTGATGCTACTACCCCTGCTATCCCAGCAACAACTGAGGAGGTTACACCCCCTGAGTTACAAGTAACTCTTGGTGGTAGTTCAAGTGGAGCAGCAACTACAAGTGATGGATCAACAGATCTGCATTTGGACAGTTGTTTCATTAATAAGACTCCCTTGAAGGCAATTTCTTCTATAGCACCTTCGATAAACACCAGTGAGTTAGTTCTAACCACTGGTACCATCAAAGGATTATCAAGTGCTGAAGAAAGAAGTCCCCAGTACCAAGAACAAGGGGCATCAATGGATGATTTTTGGGACTCGGTTCCTAAGTCACACATTGGTACAACCACTGCTGGTGGGGAATCAGATGATCCTACTAACGTGGGTGATGATCTAAAATATCAGGAATTGACGGGCAGAGTTGAAAAACTTGAAACTTCAGTTGCTGAAATAAAGGATATGGTGCAACAGCTGTTAAAAGCTCAAAAAGCACAATCCATTACTGTTCCAGCTCAAGCTCCTGTACAACCTGCACCTGCTCCACCACAAGCACTTGATACAAATGAGCTATGGAATCTTTTTCAACCCTTGCTTGAAAAACAAAAACAAATGGCTGATCAGCAACATGAAATACATGTAAAAATGCTGACAAACATGGTGGAGTCAAGATTTAAAGATACTCAAGCTGACATCAAAGCTATCAAGGCTCATATCCAAAGCACCACTGGAAAAGTTCCTTCCACAATACTCTTCATGGATAACCCCCTTCCAGATAATGCCAAAAAGGGGGAGAAAATCAAGTTGAAGAAGAAAGGAATAGAAGATGGCCTGTATATTGAACCAGATCAAGAAAAACAGACATCTAAACCTCAAACCACAAAACCTCAAACTTCCATACAAACAGCTGATACAACAGTAGTTTCAAAAACTGCTAGCCAAACAGCTGTCATCTCATCAACACACACAACTTCACCACACACCACCAAAACCACTGCCCTACCACCATCGTCATCTAAAATCACATCATCATCATTACCTCCTGCCATAAAGCAGAAGACAACAGATGTTACAACATCTGCTGTAATGACAACAGTGGTTGAAGCACCAGTTGTTTCAACAGCTGTTAGTCAATCACAAACCACTGCCACTCAAACTCAAACCACTGATCCACCCAAGACATCATCAGCCTCTCCTACAATAGAAAGGAGAAGGATCTTCATACCTTATGATTCACCACCACCATCACCACCATCAAAAACTACCTCACCACCTTCAACCCCTGCTCAAAAGCAAAAGACATCTACTGACATATCAGCAGTTGTAATGACAGCAGAGGTTGAGACACCTGTTGTTTCAACAACTGCTAGTCAACCATCCACCACTGCTCTCATCATTCCTACATCACAACCAAAATTCCCTCCAAAGCTTCACAAAAGAAAAAGAGAAACAACTCAGGCTACTGATGAAAAGTATGATCCTGTTGTTGCTAAATATCCACTGGAACTAGAAGCTGTGAAAAATGAGATGAAACAATTTTACACTGAGGATGATCCTTCAAAAAGAAGATTTCCTTCTCTCATAGGCTTCATAGTCCCAGAAGATATGGATGAATATCTCGAGATGAAAGCAAGGCAAGCAAAGATTAGAGCTAAACTCAAATGCAAAGATCAAGGTGATGAAGCCGTTTCTGAAAAACTGGAATTTTTGCTCACAAAAGTCAAGCTAATGGAAAACTATGCACAAGATCTGAGCAAAGAAAAGGCAGATCAACGAAAGGCAATGAGAAAATAGTATCTGGCATATATAATGAAAGAAAAATTCTATTCAGCTGAAGAAAAACAGTTTGAAGAATGGCCAATGATCGCCTTAAAGCATGAAGCTAACATAATTGAAAGGATTAAAAATGATCCAAGAAAGAAGAAGACAACTCCTAATTGGAACAAATACAAAAAGCTTATTGCTGATCTGACATCCTAGTACAAAAAGAAGAAACAGGAACTGATAGAAGCTAAGGTGGATACTGCTGAAACCATAGCAAAATGGACAAAGCAGTATACCGACGAGGCTTATGAACGGCTAAAGAAAAGAAGGATAACAGTTTCAGGAACTTCTAAAAAGCCAGACTACAACAAGATGGAACAACAGCTGGATGCTCTTAAAACACTACTCACATCAGCAGATAACCCTATCCTTGTGGAAAATCAAGAAAAAGGAAAACTGCTGACCAGTGAAGAAGAAAAAGAAAAGGAAGCTGAGTACATCACAGAAGCCATCAAGAAAATGGGTCTAAAAGAAGATAGTTCAGTGAGCCTTCAAAACCTTTTCAAAAAGGTTTTAACCAAACCTGCAGCAGATATCACAGACACTGAACTTGAACAAAGAAAAAGGCAAGAGCTGATTGAACAAGAAGCTGCAGAAGACATAGTTGCAGCAAATGAAGTCATAGAAGAGGCCTTTAAACGAATTTCTGATGTTCAGGATACTGCGTTACAGTTTTTCTCAAGGCCAAAATCTCCAAGCTCATCAGGAAATAAATCTCTCCCAAGAAACCCATTGGGTTCAAAAGTACTAAAGTGGCTCTCTGATCAAAAGACCCATGTATTGACCCTGGTCAGATCCAATGGTGAGATGAAGTACATATCAAGGAAAGAAGCACTAGGCCTTAGTGTTGAAGATTTGCAGGATCTCCTTGAACTTTCATTGTGCAGGGATGAGGATGACACAAGTTCCAAAGAATTTGAAGAAGAATTTAAAAGACTAGAAAGGGAACTGTTGATGAGGAATAAAGATCCTAAATAATGAAGTGTTTTGGCATTATTTGTTCCAGGGGGAGATTGTTGGGATTGAACCCTACCAGAGGAACAGATAATGAAAGCCAAAACTGGTTCACAACAGTGGATTCACAATAAGCAGCCGATTACACTAAGTCTTCTCCCTTGAAAGTGATTATAACAACTGATGGTCTTATATCCACTGCCCGGATACACCTGCTGCTGTTCTTCATAACTATTGATGAAGCCCAGAAGACTGCTGAGAACTAAGCACTGCTGGTACAATCTACTGATGACAAAGCACTGCTCAATCAAGGACTGATCAACCTTGAGGAAAGCACTGGTGTAAAGAGAGAGAGCAGTAGTTTAGTATGTCATCTGCTTTATGTATAGTCAGTGGTTAAGATTAGCAGTGTTTGTATAAGAACAGTAGATACAGGTTGTTAGGCTGTTAAACGTCGCTTTCATGGTTACGTCAGCTGAGATGCCTCAGTGGTTTGGATTGTCTATAAATGGAACAGTACTCTGTACTGTTACATTTGATGGTCTTGAGTGAGTTCTTCTCCTCAATTCAATCCTTTCATCTTGTGCAACCAACCATGGGGTATCAGGCTGAGGGGGAGTTTAGTCTGTAAGCATGTTTGTAATCATTTGATTTACTTTGTAATCTTTAGACTGATGCAATTCATGTGTTTATCAAATTCATTTCTCTTTATGATTGTGTTTACAAAGTTTGTTGTTCATTTCCGCTGCACTTTACATGTTTTCATATTCAATGATTGTTCAATTTACACAAACAAACACAATCATGAGAGCCTCCGATCCTAACACTTCTTTAGACACCTTCTTGCACCTTGTGATGAACTTGAAATGGATGATCAAAGCTTGACAATGGTGGTGGTATGGTTGATGGTGTTCGGCCGAGAGGGGGAAGAAGGGAAGGAGAAAGATGGTGTGTGTTTGAGTGTGTGTGAGATATGAGGTTATGATCTTCTATGTCTTACTTATACACATGTTTAGGGTTTAACCAATGGATAAAGTGTCCCTTAAGTACTAAACATGATCTTTAGGCAAATCAAATAAGATCAAGGAAATCAAGGGTGGGGCCACTTTGGTGACCGTCCACCATGGGGGGGGGGGGGGGGTATTGGTTGGGGTTTAATGGATAGTTAGGTTAATTAGTTAGATTCTAAGTGTATTAGTTAGATGTTATGCATATTATGCGGTATATAGTGTGTTAGGGTGTTCGGGGATCATAACTAGCTCAGAAACATTAAAACAATGCTTCTAGTGCAATTTTGATGTTTCGGGTAGTGTTCGGTTGTTCGGTTAGATACTGGTTCGTTAAAGTGTCAAACTATACCGTTTAGTGTTCTTTATGTACCCTTTTGTGACATTTTTAATTCTCGACACTTAGGAAAGCATTCAGGACCATTTAGTCATATTTTTGCATGATACAAGCTTGTTAAAAAGCTGATTTTTGCTTAAATATGCTGAATTCAACACTTTAAGTGGGTTTTAGGCACTTTCCGGCACTTAAACTATCACTTAGAAAAGCAGTTCCGTGGTCCTTACTTCCTACACACTACACTAGTGTAGTACTCAGTCTCTGGCCCATACTGGGTCTTAAAACACTGTCTGTCTATGTACTGAACTTCGTCAGCATTTTTCTGAGTTATCCGCTAACTGTGCTAGCTGTGCTTTGTGCATCATTTATGTCAATATGGTTTGCATGTAAAAGTGATATGACATTATGCAATATGTGATGCACATGTAAGTATGATGCAGGAATCAGAAAGCAGTCATTTGTAATTCAGCACAGTCATTAAGCACTAATCATGGTTAATTAAATAGTACGGATACCTGGATTTTTGACGGTTGTCACAGTATTAGACCGACTAAGTTGATGAGTAGCATTTCGTAACATTTTGAAAATCGAGGAGCAAGTGTCTATGGTAACATTAAAATTTTTTGTATGCGAGTGATGTGAAAATAAATTGTAGGATAAGAAGTACGTTTAAATAAACAATGCATGTTGAGATGAATAAGAATTTGACTAATAATAATCAATTTGGGTATAAACATGATAGTGCGTACATAATAAAGCCTATTAAAAAAAAGTCTTGTTAACGATCACCTAAGTAAGGGAATCACCCCTAACTCGTTGGTGAGGTCGTTGTAAGATAAGAAAAGAAATGGAGTTAGTCGTCAAGGTAAGGAAATCACTCCTATCTTGATGATATGCCTCCAGTTATTGTTACAAGGGATATAAATAAAATTACGTGAAATCATGTACGTATATATTGTATAATCATGTGAAAAGTATTAGTATAATGCATGCGTAAAAGTGGAATCTAAAAAATGGTTCAAAATTGAGGAGAGAGAATTGCATCATAAAAGATCGAAAATAATAAAACGCAGGTTGGATTAAAACTTGGATGGTTCCAAAATGGAACGTTGACTAACCAAAGTGGTCGAAAAGTCATTTGAATTTGAGAAGCATGCTTGGGCCTAATAGGTGAAATACTCTAGCCGACATGTCGGTTAACGGTATTCACCCTTCCGGTTACTACATGACCCAATTCAATCAAAAATTCGAGACTTGGCGGGGTTTATAAAAATCAAGGAGTGGGACTAGTCGACGAGATGCGGGTTTCACCCCTAACTTGACGACTTCGTACCCTAAGTGTGGTTGGTACTCGTCGGGTCAAAATTAAATTTCGACACGTTGGTGAGGGTCCACTAGAATTTGAAATTTGGAATTTGAAATTTCCATTAAGATATGGATTTCACTCCTAGCTTAATGGTGTAATTTCGTGCAAAATAGAATTAAGCGGAATGAGAGTCGTTTACCAAACTTTGGGTTTCACGTCTATTTTGGTAAACTCGTCTCGTTTGTATAATACAAGTGTTTTCTAGTTTAGTAAAATCGAACAAAATGCCTTAGGAGGGCGTATGTTGAGTAATAATAAAACAAGCATTAACACATAAGAAAGCATGTTAAGAATAGCACATAGAGAATGGAACAATAAAACAAGTATTAACACACAATAAAACAAGTATTAACACATAAGAATAGCATGTCAAGTATAGTACATAAGGATAAAACGACATATATGCTTAAAAGGCTCAAAGAGAATAAATAAGAAGCAAATAAAGTAGCATGCAAGTAGTTTCAAGCAAAACATAAGAATGAGGCTCTTAAACTATAGACTAGGTAAAAACATTCCTACTTTTCCTAATTCCCTATAGTTATGGCTCTGATACCAATCTGTCTCACCCCAACCGATGGCGGAAACATCGGAGTGAGACGAAATAGATTGTAAGAGACTTCATAACACTATTTGTGACAAGTATTTAAATAATAAATTTTCATTTCATTTCTAAGGAGTCAATTACAAGGATTTGAAACAATTACAACATAAATGATGAAATACAATACAATAAGAATAAAAATTTAAAGTGTGTATCTAAGCATCCTACTAGATTCCATGCATCACCAACGTCATTGCTAGACCTGCAACATGTTTTAAAAGTGTAGTTCAATACAAAGTATTGGCGAGCATACGAGTTTGGTGCGTTGTATATAAGTATAAAAATGATAAGGAATAATCCACATGGCAAATCTAGTTATCAAGATTAACGTATAAACTGGCATGCGATTTACAAGTCAACCCTCTGTTTACGCAAGTATGAATGAATAAACCTAACATGACCTCTCGTTCACGGGTGTTGTGTTACTCCTATAGCGCTATACATGTTAAGTGGAGGCTCGTACGAAGCTAATGACAAGTTCATCACATAAGAATCACCCAGAAAACACGAATCAATCATAACAAATAGTAAGTGATGTGTGGTAAAATATACATATTTGTCCCGTGTAAATTGTATAATTTTTGTATAGTTCTTATTTGTTTTTATTTAGTTTTAGGTATTATATTATATTATTTTGTGTTGGTCCAGGTCCTGGTGCAAATGGAGCGAAAATGAGTAATAATTAAATAACCAGCTAGTTGAATAGAGTAGACCGCCAGGGACCGAATGAAAATTACCGTTATTTTCTTTGAGTGGACCTAGCCCGCTATCTCTGTATTATAACTTATAAGGCTGCATTTAGATTATATATATATATATATATACACATATAATTAATAAAAAAAAGAATGGTAGTAGGCATATTCGAATTACACAAAGTTGCTGCAATATTATTAATTAAACAAAGGTCAGCCCAATAGCATGACGTGAATGCTTGTGAACATGTTTCTTTTATACATTATACCTAAACCCTAATGCATTCAATTGGGCCATGCATATATAATTACATAGACAAGAAAAAGAAGGGGGGAGGCTGCCATTCGATAGAGGCAACAACAATTAAAAAAAAGGGGACAACATTAGCCGCAAGTGGCATACGGCAGTAGAAGACATAGGATGGCAGAAGATATACATCATCAACAAGCACATACGGCAGCAAAGGGAGAGGCGACGAGAGGAAGGTGGAGAAGAGGCTTGGAATCAATGGAACTTAATTAAAAATCATAGCTTTCGGTTAGACATCGTTTATTGTTTTCAATTTATTAAACTTGAATATTATGGAAATGTTTCTGAATCGTTTTGATTTAAATTTATTTTTGTTTCCCTTTTGAACATGAGTAGCTAAACTTTTCATGCTACCTAGGCCTAGATGAACTATGATTTAATATTTTGACTATTCGGTTTTGACTAATGATTAAATTGAGATGATTTACATATTCCTGTTTGGTGATTGTTTATGAATTTGTGTGCTTTGTCTTGGTTGTGATTGGTTGTTTGGTTAGGTGATCTTGTTAGTCTGGTCTGGAACTATTTAGATCATTCTAGGTTCGTTAATCTATTAGGTTTTCGATCTAGAGCTTGAGATTAGAGATAATTCAAGTTTAACTAAATTAATTAAAATCAACTGAGTATAGTGTGCATCCTTTTCTGGCAACTCTAGGGACGAGTCAGGATTGCTAGGTTATTAGCTAGGCGTTGTTTGGTAGTTTGGGTGACCGATAGCTCAGATCCGGCTACTTATTCGCGTTTAGGGTTTCCTAGGTTTTCAATTATTTAGCAGGTTTAGCTTCATGACTGGAGGATTTTAGCACCATAGTTGTTTTTAATCTGACATTCGTAGGATTTGGTATCGATAGGTCGAGCCGGTTTGTTATAGCACTTCACATTTCGTCTTTATCTTTCGTTTAATACATCTCTAGCGGGGGGTTAATCGAGGGAGTAGGATATTTAACCATTGTCACTGTCACAGTAGCATTGCATGATTCTAGGGATTCGACACCTAGGTGGTCCTTGTCTCATATATATTCGTTTTACACCTAGCTCCCGAGTTCGTGTTTGTCTTGCGTTGCTTGTCTTGTTTGCCACATTTTCTTATTTAATTAGATTATTAGTTTAATTAGTTAAAACCTCAAATCCAAAATAATTAAAACCAGTTAAGTATTAGTTGAGTCAGAGTCTAGTTTAGCGTCGCTAGTGTCTCGTGGGTTCGATACTCGGACTTCATTAGGCTTTACTACGTACGATAGGTACACTTGCCTGTTAGTGGTCTAGCATTTAAAGAGTCTTAGTTTATAAATTTAAAACTAGGGTGTCTAGATTAGGTTAGTAGTTTTTATAGACCATATTCAGCACATCAAGTTTTTGGCGCCGTTGCCGGGGACACTTAGGCGATTGCGTTATTAGCTTTGACTGGTCTTATTTGTTTAATTGGTCTTTTTGTATATTGAGTCGTAGGTTAGTGTGTCTAGTCGTTTTTGTAGATATTTTTTTTCTTTCTTTCGTTTTTCTTTTTTGTTGATCGTTTAGTTTTAATATCATGTGTTTAATCTGTGGAAGGGACCATTACACTAAATATTGCCCAATTCGAACGGGGTACTGTGACACTTGTGCTCCGTAAACACACACAATGTAGGACACTATCTTTTATCAAAGAAACAATGTGTTTTGACCTCAAAAATTTGTTTATTTTGGTTTTACAATTTCACATTTTGATTCTAGTTCATTTTCAAGCTTTAAATCGCTTTCTGGAAAGTTAAACGCGAACTGATGCGTAAACGTAATCAGTTTAATGCGGAAAACACTCCGTGT
This sequence comes from Helianthus tuberosus, assembly GCA_030545235.1. Taxonomy (NCBI): domain Eukaryota; kingdom Viridiplantae; phylum Streptophyta; class Magnoliopsida; order Asterales; family Asteraceae; genus Helianthus; species Helianthus tuberosus. Next base: position 56,866,000 of record CM060429.1, on the reverse strand, counting down.
GACACCCCGTTGAAACGCTCTCACTCATACTAGCTTGTCAGTGGCTGCCTTAACTTTCGGGACGAAAGTTCTTAAAACTTGGGGATAATGTGACACTTCGGGTTTTCCCGAGCAACCTCATTTTTTAGCTTTATGTGTACATATACTATTAAATGAAGATTTGCGAATTATCTTGAGGTATTATGTGATGCTTGTATTAAACTATGTGTATGTAATATATATATATGTGTACGTATAAGTGAACCGAGACCATGAACCCGACTCGAGACCACTCGGTCTCGAGTGAACGACTGGGCCGGTTGGGCCGCGCACCCCTAAAGTCCACTCGAACCCATTAGGGTGCACCTACATGGAACGAGTATATAACCCTTGTGGATAGCCAACCTTGCCATTTTTTTTGGACAACCCACACACACTCTCTCCCCCTCACTAAAACCCTAGAACACCAATACAAACCTCCTCTCATCTCTCTCTCGGATTCAACCGGAAGTACTAAGACTCTCGGATCAAGCTCGATATCATCACTCAGGAACTTTCTTCACCGCTCCTCCATACACCCTCCATATCTAGCCGGTTAGTGCCCTATGGTTTGTTTAATCCTTGATGATTTAGAATACTTAATAATACTACTTTGTTGATCAAATGAATCGGTTAATGGATGTTTACTTTGAATGATTGGATGATGAATGAGATGTGAACTAATTGTGCTTTGAATGATAAATAATTGGTGAAAATTATGACAATCCGATTCATGCTTGATAAAATAGGAAAAACATTGTGTTTAATGGTGGTTTACAAGATTGTCTTGATATTTAGGATATATGTCACATGATTCTTGTCACAAATCTTATGTTATATGTTGAAGAATTGAGGATATATGCACATGCTTTGAATATAGAGATGAATGATAAAACCCTAGTGATGAACTATATGAATATGATATGAATATGTGTTGAAATTGTGTGTTTTGATCCGGTTTATTTAGAATTCAGACAAGAAAACATGTTTGTGAACCCTCATTGGATAGTACACCAAATCATGAAATTGAAATACTATTGGTTGGCACATCTGAGGTTCTAGAAGCATTATGTACCATGTGTGCAAGTCGAGACCCTCGGTCTCGACTCGAGACCATACGTGACAACTCGAGATCAAACAAGCAGACATCAGGGACTTGAAAGCAGCAAGGTCTCGACTCGAGATTGGACTCGAGACCACCAAGTAACAACTTGAGATAAGCTGCAAGACTCGAAATCGGCAAGGTCTCGACTCGAGATCTCATGATCTCGACTCGAGACTGAACCCGAGGCATCTAAGGTTGCGACTCGTACTTGCATGACTCGAGACCACCCCGCTACAGCCCGAGACCCCTTGGTTGCGACTCGAGACCTCCCGGTCTCGACTCGAGACCACCTTGTCTCGAGTGGGCTACTGGTCTCCGTTATTGGGCCAAAGTGTATGGACTGTTCATGCATGATTACTGTTTGACTGTTTGACTGGACTACGTGTTACTTGTTACTGTTTGACTGTACCATTATTAGAGCAGGCCCAATAACTCAAAACTGTATGCAGACCATGTGTTAGATACGTGTAGGATATACGTGATTATCTGTATCCGAGCCTGACCTATACTGGTAACCATATTAGGACGTGGTGACCGGCATCCATAACCGAGTAAACTAAACTACCGAGCAACCCAAGGTGAGTTCACAACTATTAAAGCATGCGTTCCCGGTGGTTTTGGGAAACAGAGACTTAATCAACGCTATCCCCGCGTAAGGGATACAAACTTACTTTTCTTCCCTTGTTACTGGGAACAAACTTACTTACTTCCCTTGTTACTGGGAACTCTTGGTTAATTATTGTTTATACGAAATGCAACAAGCAACACTAAACGAAACTCTATCACTTAAGTCCCTACCATTTAATACGAATTAGTCGCCGGGGCCTGGCGAACGGGTTATTAGTTAATAACGCTATTTAGGTGTAACCAGCCTCACACCGACCCTTGTTACTGGGAACGGGAGTGAACTAATGTACTCTGGCAAACCGTCAATGATGGTAGAACATTGACAAACGGGGCACTACGGAAACGTACGGTTAAGTAAGTATTCGGTATTGGAAAAACAATTTAGTCGCTTACTTATGGGGTAGCTCCCCATCGCATGTATAAACGGATAAATTAACTGGTGAAACAAATTTTTGGTAATTAAAAACTGGACAACTCGTGGACTCGCCAACATTTTTGTTGATACCCTACTGCATGCTTTGCAGGTACTCAGTGACTCAGGAGCTTGCAGCTTGGGAATGTGTATGTCACACCCTGGCTTTGCGGAAGCGTGGTTAATTTGGTGTGACTTCTTAATACCATAGCTTAACCATGACAAAGCTATATGAAATAAAACCATGCAAGATCATCCACTCGATTAAGTTTTAAAAACCAAATACAATAACATTGTCTTTACGGAAACACATCCTAACGACATAAACATTGTTCAACAAACACAACATAACATAAGCATAGTTTAAGGACTGTGACTTGTCCAGGAAAGAGTCACATTCCCTAAACCCGGATGACCTCGTAACTAGTGCAGTGGGAAAACGGGTCATACCGCGCCAGATCCTTTAATTCCCTGAAATACATGTAAGTTGAAAAATCAACAATAATGTTGAGCGAGTTCATGTGTAAGTGAGTAAATAAACCTTTGTAAGTATAAAAATCCTGGTATGTAGCACATAAGGGAATTGAGATCACCAATGGTTTCCAAGGCCACTGATATGTGTGAAGTGCAAGTAGGGAGACTCAAACCTAGCAGATTTATGCGTCGGGCACAAAGTCACCCCGAGGTCCGTTTCTAGTTTGGCCTGGGGCTGGGCTCGCTACACCCAGATAGATCTACCGCTCCTGTCCCTCGGTCCTACCATGAGGACTAATGGCCTCATGTTGCTCCTACCCACTCACATGATCTAAGTAGTAAACCTCCTTACGCTAACCATACCATGTATAAAGTACTTGTAATCAAAGTAACATGTATTTCACCCCCGTAGTTTAGAAAACTGAAAACAGTTAAGAGAAAAGGGGGACATGAACTCACAGTGGTGCGTCTCTACCAAGTATACCTCCAAATCAAGCAGCTGTGTGACGACCTACACGTACTAACTCTATTAGACGGACGGCCGTGCCTTAGCTTTAAGGTTTAAGTTTTCGGGAAATAGTTAGACAACTATTTCGTGTTTACATTCTGTATACTTGGTAATCATTTTCCTTCCCAAGGATGGGGGATTTAATACATGTGTGTTCGTATAATTTCGAAATATATTATTAAGTCTCACTTAAAATATATTTTATTTCTAATCCCAAATATAAATATTCTTCTCAAAAATATTATATTTTCTATTACACATAATTTTCCCCAAAATAATACTTTAACAAAAATACGCGTTCATGAATATTTCCTTAAAATGTGTAAGTTACGTTTTAACGATCGAGTGGTAATAATAATTACCGGTGTAACTTATATATTTATCGTGAAAGCGCTCGTATTATTTTGGATTCGTTAACATTCGATAATATTATTTTTACTCTAAAAATAATATTTATGTATCTTCGCAAATAATGACAAGTAACGTTGTGAAAAAAAATATATTTACTAAATATATTTATCACGTTTAATTTTTGTGAAAATCCCACCTCCGATATTTTGTAAATAAAGTCGTGGCGAAACTTATATTTTGAAAACATGTCGAGAAGTATTTCTAACACTTATAGTGAAAATAATTCTAAGTGTTAGGTTTTTAGAAAAATTTCGCCAGAGTTTCCTCTGTAACTGGAGGTGGCCACGTTCTCAAGCGTATCATTTTCTTTTATAAATCAACCCAACAATTTCCTTATTTAACCAAAACAATGTTCAAGACAACAAACTAGTCAACAAATATATATAAGTCGCAAAAATCACATGAACTTGTGGTTTTCTAATATTATGAAGTAAATCCCATTACTTTTAGCGGATCTCTATATAAATCCATCCGATTTTGTAAAAACCTCGTTTTTAGAGAAATTCCGTTTTTACAACTTCTCGTCATCTTTTACAAAAATAGTTATTTTGTCGAAACTTTGTGCTACACAAGTGTTTACACACTTGTGTGTTCTAAAAATCATTTTTTTTGTTAGTGTAAGATCCGTCTTTAGAAAACATAATTCCTTTGATACTTGGTTCTTTGAAAATACCGCTTGTAGATCCGTAGATCTACTAGTTTTAAACACTATTTCACAAGCTAAATCGCTTTTACACAAGTTCATGATTCGTGTGTGGTAGAGTTTCATCCTTTAACCCTTGTTACTTTCAAAACAACCTTATGTCATGCTCCAAGATCATGACCAATCCGGGTTAAACGATGATCCGAGCTACCACAACATAGATCGGGTCCAAATAACTACACAAATCAAATACTACAAGTTTTACACAACAAACAAGCTTTTAACCATCACTTTTAGTGTTTTTAGTAGACTTTCATGTTTCAACTTGCATGTTTACGAGTTTTAACCGTTACAAATCATTTTAACCACTTCAAAATAGTTCGAGAGGGTGATTATAGCAACTTACTACTAGCTCGAGGCTAGGGGAGAATCTAGACGCAAAATGAGAGGATAAAAGCAATAGAGTGAGGTCCTTCGCCTTCCGAATGCACCAAGCCTTCTTATCCGCGATCCTTAACGCTTGTATGGACTTGGAATGTGAAGATCAAAATCGAAATGTGGAGGAATGATATAGAGGGTGTTCGGCCGAAGCCTTTGAGAGAGAGAGAGGGAGTGTTTGGTGAATGCTAAGTGGTGAATGATCAAGTGTGTAATCTCTAGCTCTTATAGACAAACTTAAGTTCTTTAACCATTGGATTTCATGTCACTTTGATATTAAACAAATGTAATTAAATAATCAAGAAGGACAAAAGGATGTCCCCCCTCTTGGGGACGGGTTGTAAAGGGGGGGGGGTAGTTTGGTTCAAATCCAACTAAACATTAGTTAATAGTTAGGTTAATCTAGTTAAGTTTAGGGATTAACCCGGTTAGTAGTGTGTTGTGCTTTATTGCGGGTGTTAGGGTATTCAGGGGCCCTAACTGGCTCAGAAAAAGATAAGTAATGTTATTAACAATATTTTCATGTTCCGGGTATAGTCCGGTTGTTCGGTTGGATAGTAATCCGTTAAAGCGTTAAACAAGCTTTAAAGTGTCGTTAATACCCTTTTTAGTGACACAACTTATTCCTCCAAAGTGTCGGGAATATTTTCCTCATGTTTTGGCACTTTATTAGTTAGCCAAATGCTGAATTTTGTACTTAGAGTACGTTTTAGGCACATCCGGTCACTGTAATTTATTCCTAGTGACGCAGTTCTACAACCCTTATATCCCTACACTCACCACTAGTGTAGCAAACTATCTCAGGCTCTTACAGGCCTTAGAGGCAGTACCTGCCTGGTGCTAGTTATGACAGCACGTTTAATAGGTTATCCGTTCATTGTGCTACTGTGCTTTTGGTGTATCAAGGTTGTCACAAAGGTGCTGTAAGCAAAACATGGAGTGACAGCAAGTAAAGTATGATGCAAGTAAGTACATGTATCAGTATTCAAGTAGCAGTTTATCCACAAGTTCAAGCAAGCACAGTAATTAAGCAGTAATTAATTATTAATTAAGTCGTACGGATACCTGGTTTAGTGAGGGTTGTCACATTCTCCCCCCGTTAGAAAAGTTTCGTCCCGAAATTTTAAGTTCTGCTTGTAGATGCAGGGTTCTTAGGAAATAGGTGGGGGTATTTCTCTTTCATCCGGTCCTCATGCTCCCAGGTGTATTCAGGACTATGTCTGGCATTCCAACGAACTTTGACGAGCTTGACACTGCTCCGGCGGGTCTTGTTTACTTTCCAATCCGTAACCTCAACCGGTTCTTCAACGAAATGGAGCGTGTCGTCAACATGAATCTCGTCGATGGGAATGGCAATGGTATCTTGAGTTGGACTTTTATTCAGGTTGGATACATGAAATGTATCGTGGACTCCATTCAGCTCGGCAGGTAAGTCCAGCTTGTACGCTACTAGCCCTATTCTTTCCAAAATTCTGAAAGGGCCAATGTAGCGCGGATTTAACTTCCCACGCTTTCCGAAGCGTGCCACACCCTTCCAGGGTGAAACTTTCAATAAAACCATATCTCCAACTTGGAATTCCAAGTGTTTCCGGTTTGGATCTACAAAGGCTTTCTGTCTTTCACGAGCTGCTTCGATGCGTTTTCGGATCTGCGCAATCTTGTCTGTCGTCTCTTGGACGATTTCGGGACCAACAAGCTGTCTATCACCTGCGTCAGCCCAACATAGGGGTGATCGACACTTGCGTCCGTAAAGAGCTTCGAATGGCGCGGCACCAATACTGGTGTGGTAGCTGTTGTATGAAAATTCAACCAAAGGAAAATGCTTATCCCAGCTACCGCCCAAATCCATAACACACGCTCTGAGCATGTCTTCCAAAGTCTGTATCGTCCGCTCGCTTTGCCCGTCGGTCTGCGGGTGAAATGCGGTGCTCATATTCAATTGCGAGCCAAAGGCTTCTTGGAAGGATTGCCAAATCCTTGATATGAACCTTCCGTCTCTATCGGAAATGATTGAGAGAGGCACTCCATGACGTGCGACGATCTCTCGCATGTATATTTCTGCCAGTTTGCTGGTGTTATCCTTCTCTTTGATTGGCAGAAAGTGTGCGGACTTTGTTAGGCGGTCAACTATCACCCAGATAGTGTCATGGCCTCTTGGCGTTCTTGGCAACTTTGTAATAAAATCCATGGAGATTTGTTCCCATTTCCACTTGGGAAACTCGGGTTGTTGCAGAAGTCCTGAAGGCTTCTGATATTCGGCTTTAACCTTAGCGCATGTTAAACATTTGCTCACATAAACAGCAACATCGCCTTTCATCCTAGGCCACCAATAATAATCTTTGAGATCCTGGTACATCTTATCCGCTCCAGGGTGGATAGAGTAGCGCGACTTGTGAGCTTCATCGAAAATAACCTTCCTTAAACCTCCAAACAAAGGAACCCAAATCCTTTTCTCAAAACATAACGTTCCTTCCTCGTTTGGTACCAGTAGCTTCTCCATCCCACAGAGATATTCTTCTTCAAGGTTTCCTTCCTTGAGAGCTTCTTTCTGCGCGGCACGAATGCCCAAGGAAAGATCGGTTCGGATAATCATTTCTAAAGTCCTAACCCTTATGGGCTTGATCCTCTCCTTTCGACTTAGGGCATCGGCGACCACATTCGCCTTCCCTGGATGATACTTTATCTCGCAGTCGTAATCGTTCAGCAACTCAACCCAACGTCTTTGCCTCATATTCAGCTCCTTCTGGTTGAATATGTGTTGTAGGCTCTTGTGATCTGTAAAAATTGTACACTTTGTACCATAAAGGTAGTGTCTCCAGATCTTTAATGCAAATACCACTGCGCCAAGTTCCAAATAATGTGTGGTATAGTTCTTTTCGTGCACTTTCAATTGACGTGATGCGTAAGCAATAACCTTTTGCCGTTCCATCAACACGCAACCCAATCCTTGACGCGAAGCGTCGCAGTATACCACAAAATCATCTGTACCTTCCGGTAGTGCTAAGATTGGCGCATTGCAGAGCTTATCCTTCAATATCTGGAACGCTTCTTCCTGTTTGATTCCCCAATCAAACTTCTTATCTTTCTGCGTGAGGAGCGTCAATGGTTGAGCGATTTTTGAAAAATCCTCAATGAATCTTCGATAATAGCCAGCCAAACCCAAGAATTGTCGAATCTCGGTTGGCGTCTTTGGCGTTTCCCAATTCTTAATCGCTTCGATGTTGGTGGGATCCACGTGGATTCCATCTCCATTTACCACGTGCCCAAGGAATTGTACTTCTCGTAGCCAAAACTCACACTTAGAGAACTTAGCATACAACTGTTCTTTCTTCAGCAGCTCCAAAATAGCTCTTAGGTGTTGCTCATGGTCAGCCTTCGTCTTTGAATAAATCAAGATATCATCGATGAACACTATCACGAACTTATCCAAGTACGGCTTGCAAACTCTATTCATCAAATCCATGAACACTGCAGGTGCGTTTGTTAACCCAAACGGCATAACTAGGAACTCGTAGTGCCCATAACGAGTTCTGAAGGCTGTCTTTGGGATACTCTCCTCTTGTATCCTTAACTGATGGTATCCAGATCGAAGATCGATCTTTGAATAAAAGCTTGAGCCTTGCAGTTGGTCAAACAGATCATCAATCCTTGGCAGAGGGTATCTATTCTTGATCGTCAGCTTGTTCAACTCCCGGTAGTCAATACACATACGAAAACTACCGTCCTTCTTCTTGACAAACAAAACTGGAGCTCCCCAAGGCGAGAAGCTTGGTCGGATAAATCCCTTGTCTAACAACTCTTGAAGTTGTGTCGACAGTTCCTGCATCTCAGACGGAGCAAGTCTATAAGGTGCCTTAGCCACAGGCGCGGCGCCTGGAACTAAGTCAATGCGGAACTCTACTTGTCTCTGAGGTGGCAGTCCAGGTAAGTCCTCTGGGAAGACTTCTGGATATTCCCTCACGACAGGGATGTCTTCTATTCTCGGCTCAGCAGCCTTCTTATCCACAATGTGTGCCAGGAAGGCAACACATCCCTTCTGCAAACACTTTCGCGCTTTCAGGCAGCTGATAATTCTTAACGGCGTATCACGCTTCTCCCCGTGAACCACAATTGTTTCGCCATCTTCGGTTGGGATACGAACGACCTTTTCGTGACAAACTATTTCAGCCTTGTTGCCTGATAACCAATCCATTCCTACCACCACGTCGAAGCTTCCCAACTGGATTGGTAGTAGATCCAAAGCAAACTCACGCTCTCCCAATTCGATCACACAACCTCTGATAACTTCATTGGCTTCTACTATCTTTCCATTAGCCAATTCGATTCAGTACGGAATATCTAATTTACTAGCGGCTAAACCAAGCATATTCTTAAACTCTAACGAGGCGAAGCTATAATCGGTGCCAGTATCAAATAAAACGGATGCATAGCGTTGGTTTACAGGGAACGTACCAGTGACAACATTGGGATCCTGGCGCGCCTCCCTCGCTTCAATATTAAACACTCTTCCACGGGCTTGGTTTAACTCTGGGCAGTTCCTCTTATAATGCCCAAGATCACCATAGTTGAAGCATCCGGGTCTCTGCCCGTTTCCACCAGCTTGATTATTCCTCTGGTTACGATTCACAGCGCCCGCTTGATTAGCATTGTTGCCTCGATTCCCATTACCTCCATTGTTTCCTTGTGGGCGATTTCCATTCCCACCCCGGTTGTTATTTCTGTTTCCGAATCCTCCCTGGCCTCCCTGGCCAGCAGTGGCCCAACAAGTGTCCTTCAAGTGGCCCGGCTTTCCACATGCTTCGCATACTTTCACACTACAATGGCCAGAATGGTGGCGTTGGCAGGTATTACACTTGGGCTGGGTGCCCATATATCCTTTTCCTTTCTTTCCACTACCAGCTGTAACCTGAGCTGGCGTGCCTGATCCTCCTTTCTTAACCACCACACTGGCGCCCTGCTTGAAGTTCGAGAACTTCCGTTTGTTACCTCCTGATGACTCGACGTGAGTCTCTTTCTTCTTAGGCTCAGCATCATCGAACTTGTTCAGGCGAATAGCCTCCTCTGTGAGAGCCACGCTCAGATCAATTGCCTCAGTAATTGTCGCAGGCTTGGATGAGGTCACCATGCTTATGATTTGAGGAGCTAATCCCCAAATGAAACGTTCAATCCGCTTGAACTCCGGAGTGACCATGTAGGGTACCACATGCGATAAGTCATGGAACCTCTGAACGTATTCTGCGATCTTTGGACCTTCCATTTTCAAATGCCAGAACTCAGTTTCCAATCTTTGGATTTCCGCGCGAGAGCAGTACTTTTTACGCATAAGTTCCTTCAGTTCGGTCCAGGTTAGCGCGTAGGCAGCAGCTTCACCAAGTGTCTATACTTGCAAATTCCACCAAGAGAGGGCTCCATCCAAGAATAGCCCCGAGATATAGGTGACTTGCTGATCTAGTGCGCATTTGCTCATGCGAAGAACAGATTCAGTTTTCTCAGCCCAACGAACAAAGGCGATAGCACCTCCTGTGCCATCAAAGTTGACCGGTTTGCAGTCTAGAAACTGCTTGTAGGTGCACCCTGCACACACATTGTAACATGTGAACGGCATTAGCATCTTTGCTATAGATATCCAGTTAGGTCATGGTATATCTAAATGACTTAGTATTACCATGAGGTGGATTGTTGTTGCCATTGTTGTTTGAGCTGCTTCCGCTGGGTCCTCCTTGCGAGGCGGCGTATTGCGCGATGGCAGCAGCGATGACTTGTTGGAGTTCTGCCTCATTGGTAGGCATCGGCGTTTGACGTCTCGGCGGCATCTTCTAAAAGATGGGTTTACGTCGGTCAGGCCATAATAAAGATCCCATGTTATAATACGTACGCTTTATTATGATAGTAATAGTACATAACATCTCATGTTATAATCATATCAATCACACAACATCCCATGTTATAAAACATAAATAATCAATCAAAACATCACATATGATGAGAATACTGCGATTGCCATATATCGAGACCACATAGTAAGTGTACGGGTACATAATAGTGTCATACATCATCATCGACTAAGGGCTACATCACCCTAGTCCAAAAACTATATCAAATCAGTGTCAGTACATCAAATACATGTCAACAAAAGTCAGAATCATAATGTAGTCTCCAAAAATGCTGTGCAGTCAAAAGCAATCGCCGTCTTCTCACCAGCGTCTACCCATACGGTACTGAAGAGCCCTACACAAATGGCGGTGGAGGAGGGGGAAAGTGAGTGTAAAACAAGCGACGCAAATGGAGCCAGTCCTCCTCCATGGCTCTCTGGGTACGCAACCAAGAAGCAACCTGCTGCTCAAGTGCCAAAAGGCGTGCAGCATAGTCAGGTAACAATGGTCGAGAGTGCTGCGAAGAAACAGGGTGGGTCTGACCCTGACACTAGCACGGCGGTGGCTGAACTCTCTCGAGCTCCTGAATACGCCGTGTGAGCGCCTCCTGCTAGACAACAAACGACATCAGAACGTCCTCAATAGAATACCCCATATGGAAAGAATGGTAAGGGTCGGTCGGTGTCATGGCAGTTGGTGATGACCAGAGAAACGGCTCACTGGTGGGATCAAAAGGTGCCACATGAAATGGAGAAACAGGGGGAAAAGTAGCAGACGGTGGTATAGCAGGGATAAATACCGGTACATGTCCAAAAGGGTGAGCCGAAGAACCCTCTCCAGGTCGCGCTGGAGGTGTAAACCGGGGAAATGAAAAGGAGGTATCAACGTGACGGGTATCAGTGATCTGAGGGGGAATAGGTGGGACCTCGTCATCAGCAGGAATCCACCCATGCGGGGCGTGCTCATCTCGTGGGTCAATCTGTGCCTCAAAAAGTGCTCGATCAAACTGTACAGGCATAGGGTCAAGGTTGGGTGCAACAAGAGGGTCAACATGTACATCAGCAATAAGTGGGGGATCAACATGATCAGCAGCAATGACATGATCGCCCTCCAACAACGGAGCATCCACTGGGTGATCATCAATAGGTGGGTCAGCAATGACAGGCTCAATAATAGGTGCGTCAGCATGAACTGGGTCGTGCTCAAACGCAGGGTCTAGAGCGGCTACCTGCTCAGGGGCCATGGCAGGCTCGGGGTCATCAAAGGCCATCCCAAAATCAAACTCGGGATCGATGGGATCAACTGGGTCTACTGGGTCGACTGGATCCTCCATAGGCTGATCCATGGGTATAAACTCTATATCCTGATCTGGGTCGAATCCTGGGGGAAAGACAGGATCGGAATCCTCCACATCATCGTGGTCGAAAGCAAAACTAGGAATAGGGGCAACAGAGGATGCCTGGTCGGGATCTGATCCATGTGAGAAGTGCTGCGCACTCTGGGTGTGTGAAGGTGCGGAGGCCACAGACTCGAAAGAGTCTGGGACCGGAGAGTGAGCGGGTGACTCCTCGGCGGGAGCATCTGCGATCATCAAGAGATCACCAGCAGCAAGAAGGGCCTCGCCCTGAACATCCTCCTCTAAGGGCTCATCATCATACAGATCGACGTCGCCATCATCGTCGGCGTCAAGAAGGAAATCGTAAGCAGGATAAACAGCTAAGGGTATGGGAGCAGGGATCTCCACTAACGGTAGGTCCCCGGCCAAAGGGCCATCAGCGAGCTCATCAGCACCATCAGGTAAAGCAAAGGGCTGAAAGTCGTCCTCGTCCGTGCTAGTAACGTCGGATGTGTGGACCTCGTGCTCTGAAGACTCTAGGTCATCTGATACTATAGGTCTAGGTCCTGTGGTGTCTGAGTCACCTGTGCCAGAGGTGTCCATGGTGTCTGTAACATAAACACAAACATGCACAAACAGTCAATCATACAATCAAATAATCACATAAGTCACCAAGTAAGCATTCAAATAATTCTCCTAGTCCCACTAGCCTCCCAGTCTCCTAGACTGATACTCCTAGTCTCACTAGCCAAATTCTCCCAGCCTCTTAGACTGCTCTTCCTAGTCTCACTAGCCATCTTCCTCGATCTCTTAGATCGAGCCTCGGCCTCCCAGACCGAGCCTCAGCTTCCAGGACTGAGCCTATAAATAATAAATAAAATGTCTCAACATTTGTTTGTAAAAACGTTTTGGACCTGGACTTAAGTGGTATGCAGTAAAAATGTTTTCGTGAGAGCCCTAGTGATCATAGTCTAGACTCGAGAAAGAATCCTAGTTCGCTATGATCAGAGCTCTGATACCAAGCTGTCACATCCTGGCTTTGCGGAAGCGTGGTTAATTTGGTGTGACTTCTTAATACCATAGGTTAACCATGACAAAGCTATATGAAATAAAACCATGCAAGATCATCCATTCGATTAAGTTTCAAAAACCAAATACAATAACATTGTCTTTACGGAAACACATCCTAACGACATAAACATTGTTCAACAAACACAACATAACATAAGCATAGTTTAAGGACTGTGACTTGTCCAGGAAAGAGTCACATTCCCTAAACCCGGATGACCTCGTAACTAGTGCAGCGGGAAAACGGGTCATACCGCGCCAGATCCTTTAATTCCCTGAAATACATGTAAGTTGAAAAATCAACAATAATGTTGAGCGAGTTCATGTGTAAGTGAGTAAATAAACCTTTGTAAGTATAAAAATCCTGGTATGTAGCACATAAGGGAATTGAGATCACCAATGGTTTGCAAGGCCACTGATATGTGTGAAGTGCAAGTAGGGAGACTCAAACCTAGCAGATTTATGCGTCGGGCACAAAGTCACCCCGAGGTCCGTTTCTAGTTTGGCCTGGGGCTGGGCTCGCTACACCCAGATAGATCTACCGCTCCTGTCCCTCGGTCCTACCATGAGGACTAATGGCCTCATGTTGCTCCTACCCACTCACATGATCTAAGTAGTAAACCTCCTTACGCTAACCATACCATGTATAAAGTACTTGTAATCAAAGTAACATGTATTTCACCCCCGTAGTTTAGAAAACTGAAAACAATTAAGAGAAAAGGGGGACATGAACTCACAGTGGTGCGTCTCTACCAAGTATACCTCCAAATCAAGCAGCTGTGTGACGACCTACACGTACTAACTCTATTAGACGGACGACCATGCCTTAGCTTTAAGGTTTAAGTTTTTGGGAAATAGTTAGACAACTATTTCGTGTTTACATTCTGTATACTTGGTAATCATTTTCCTTCCCAAGGATGGGGGATTTAATACATGGGTGTTCGTATAATTTCGAAATATATTATTAAGTCTCACTTAAAATATATTTTATTTCTAATCCCAAATATAAATATTCTTCTCAAAAATATTATATTTTCTATTACACATAATTTTCCCCAAAATAATACTTTAACAAAAATACGCGTTCATGAATATTTCCTTAAAATGTGTAAGTTACGTTTTAACGATCGAGTGGTAATAATAATTACCGGTGTAACTTATATATTTATCGTGAAAGCGCTCGTATTATTTTGGATTCGTTAACATTCGATAATATTATTTTTACTCTAAAAATAATATTTATGTATCTTCGCAAATAATGACAAGTAACGTTGTGAAAAAAAAATATATTTACTAAATATATTTATCACGTTTAATTTTTGTGAAAATCCCACCTCCGATATTTTGTAAATAAAGTCGTGGCGAAACTTATATTTTGATAACATGTCGAGAAGTATTTCTAACACTTATAGTGAAAATAATTCTAAGTGTTAGGTTTTTAGAAAAATTTCGCCAGAGTTTCCTCTGTAACTGGAGGTGGCCACGCTCTCAAGCGTATCATTTTCTTTTATAAATCAACCCAACAATTTCCTTATTTAACCAAAACAATGTTCAAGACAACAAACTAGTCAACAAATATATATAACTCGCAAAAATCACATGAACTTGTGGTTTTCTAATATTATGAAGTAAATCCCATTACTTTTAGCGGATCTCTATATAAATCCATCCGATTTTGTAAAAACCTCGTTTCTAGAGAAATTCCGTTTTTACAACTTCTCGTCATCTTTTACAAAAATAGTTATTTTGTCGAAACTTGGTGCTACACAAGTGTTTACACACTTGTGTGTTCTAAAAATCATTTTTTTTGTTAGTGTAAGATCCGTCTTTAGAAAACATAATTCCTTTGATACTTGGTTCTTTGAAAATACCGCTTGTAGATCCGTAGATCTACTAGTTTTAAACACTATTTCACAAGCTAAATCGCTTTTACACAAGTTCATGATTCGTGTGTGGTAGAGTTTCATCCTTTAACCCTTGTTACTTTCAAAACAACCTTTGTCATGATCCAAGATCATGACCAATCCGGGTTAAACGATGATCCGAGCTACCACAACATAGATCGGGTCCAAATAACTACACAAATCAAATACTACAAGTTTTACACAACAAACAAGCTTTTAACCATCACTTTTAGTGTTTTTAGTAGACTTTCATGTTTCAACTTGCATGTTTACGAGTTTTAACCGTTACAAATCATTTTAACCACTTCAAAATAGTTCGAGAGGGTGATTATAGCAACTTACTACTAGCTCAAGGCTAGGGGAGAATCTAGACGCAAAATGAGAGGATAAAAGCAATAGAGTGAGGTCCTTCGCCTTCCGAATGCACCAAGCCTTCTTATCCGCGATCCTTAACGCTTGTATGGACTTGGAATGTGAAGATCAAAATCGAAATGTGGAGGAATGATATAGGGGGTGTTCGGCCGAAGCCTTTGAGAGAGAGAGAGGGAGTGTTTGGTGAATGCTAAGTGGTGAATGATCAAGTGTGTAATCTCTAGCTCTTATAGACAAACTTAAGTTCTTTAACCATTGGATTTCATGTCACTTTGATATTAAACAAATGTAATTAAATAATCAAGAAGGAAAAAAGGATGTCCCCCCTCTTGGGGACGGTTTGTAAAGGGGGGGGGGGGGGGTAGTTTGGTTCAAATCCAACTAAACATTAGTTAATAGTTAGGTTAATCTAGTTAAGTTTAGGGATTAACCCGGTTAGTAGTGTGTTGTGCTTTATTGCGGGTGTTAGGGTATTCAGGGGCCCTAACTGGCTCAGAAAAAGATAAGTAATGTTATTAACAATATTTTCATGTTCCGGGTATAGTCCGGTTGTTCGGTTGGATAGTAATCCGTTAAAGCGTTAAACAAGCTTTAAAGTGTCGTTAATACCCTTTTTAGTGACACAACTTATTCCTCCAAAGTGTCGGGAATATTTTCCTCATGTTTTGGCACTTTATTAGTTAGCCAAATGCTGAATTTTGTACTTAGAGTACGTTTTAGGCACATCCGGTCACTGTAATTTATTCCTAGTGACGCAGTTCTACAACCCTTATATCCCTACACTCACCACTAGTGTAGCAAACTATCTCAGGCTCTTACAGGCCTTAGAGGCAGTACCTGCCTGGTGCTAGTTATGACAGCACGTTTAATAGGTTATCCGTTCATTGTGCTACTGTGCTTTTGGTGCATCAAGGTTGTCACAAAGGTGCTGTAAGCAAAACATGGAGTGACAACAAGTAAAGTATGATGCAAGTAAGTACATGTATCAGTATTCAAGTAGCAGTTTATCCACAAGTTCAAGCAAGCACAGTAATTAAGCAGTAATTAATTATTAATTAAGTCGTACGGATACCTGGTTTAGTGAGGGTTGTCACAGTGTAGTGGTCGCCTAGCCCTTGTGTTGGGTTTTAAATAATCTTGAACTATGAACTTTGTTTTGAAACTGTTTGGCCTATGCTTCCGCTGTTTACTTAAACTATTATTCGAACTTAAACCTTCGAAACTTTAAACTATGATGTTTACTAACTATTGTGGTTGGTGAATATTTTTACTATTAATCAATGCTCAGTATGATTGGTGGCTGGATCCTGGTCAGTCACGCCTCCAAGCGGTGGTACTCCGCACGTGGATTTTGGGGGTGTGACACTCCGGAATAGTGACATAGGCTTAACCTACCTTAAATAACTTTTAGAAAACTTAGAAATAAGTTTTGAAGGCTTTGGTGTGTCAAAACAAGTTTATGCACACTCAGGGACTATTTGCGTCTAACTACGAAAGTCTGCTGATTCACATAGTATTGCACATTCCGGAACTTGATCACAAGTTAAACAAGCCCTAAATATCCTTCACATAGCTTAGAAATAGGCTTTGAGGTATTTGGTGCGCAAAAATAAACTTTAATGATCAATAGGGACTAAAAGCGTCAAAAAGTGCATAAGTTTGCATTTTCGCGCATATTTTACGTTCTGAATACATCCGGACATCCAAAAATTTGTGTCATCATTAAAATATTTTAATTTAATGATTTACTTGATAAAATTCCATTCGTCGCGTAATTTGGATCGTTTTTCGCAACCGTTCGTGTTTCGTCGTAATTAACCGAACAACGCGATCGTACGACCAAACGAACCGACATCCGTGATAGTTTTGAGCATGTTTCATGTTCCCTATACTTTAACTTCATTTTAGAGCCTTAAAATGGGGTTAACGGGGCTTAAACGTGCCTAAACGCATCAAAAATCAAGTTCGGAGTCATAGGGGCCTGTTCTGCCATTTCACCAAACTTTCTGCCAGCACCAGAGGTCCTTACAGACCGTATGTGCCTGATTATGGTCCGTAAGCCTTCACCAGTTCAGCAGAAAGTGTTTCCAGCTTGTTCCAGCTGTTCCCCTCTATTGCACCTGGTTTTGAACATTCTATGTGCTTGTTTAGGGGCTCCCATGGTTTTAGAAATCAGTGGGTGCAAGTGTATGGCTTGGATCGAAGCTCGGATTTCAAGAAACGATCTTAACAGTTCTATAAAATCTATAAATACCCCCGCCCACTTCACTCGTAACTCACACTTGATTCTGATATTTCTCTAAGTTGATGTGATCTTCACTTCATACCTGAGAATACTTGGAATCAAACATCCATTCTTGGACCTTTTGTAAGTATTCTTTCGTTCTTTTTCGTATTTTTAGCGTGAAAGTCAAACTTTGTTTGACTTTCTGCATTGACCAGTTTATTATCAACACGAAGTTCGTTTGAACTTCGCAACGTGAGCGTAATCACGATGGTTATAGTCCCTTGTGACTATACCTACTGATTACCACGTTGATTAGGTGTAGTGACGAGTCATAGTTTCGGTCAAAATATGCGTCTATGCGTATTTTGCAACCAAACTATTCTTGGATATCAAAACCATTTGTTTTGATATCAAAACCATTTGTTTTGATATCAAAACCTGTTTTCTAAATTAGTTAAGCATGTTCTAACATGTTTAGCTCGTCACTATTAGTCTAGTGCTTGTGTAGAGTCGTAAGTCAAGCGGTCTTGACAACCGCTTAGACTTTCGAACCCGAACCGTTTGGTTGATCATTAGGATCCGACCAAACATATTATGTGACCATAGTTGTATAGGGAATAACCTTCCGAGGTTATACCTTATGGTCACTTCGTTTAGTTAGTTGTATGATAGGTAGTTTATATGCCTTAGGAAAATGACCAAAATGCCCTTTTTCGCATAATTTCATTTTAAGCATATGTAACACATGTTTTGACATCTAAACTGATTATATAACATAATTAGATATTTTCAGGCATATAATACTTGTCATAGGACTAGTTAGGTGTCTCGAACGCGCATTCGCGCGAACGACGCGTTAAAGTGGCGTAAGCTACCTTAACGGGTCGTAATGGGTCGTAAGCACTTAGGATAGGTTTCGTTTTAGAATGTAGGCTTTGTTAAACCATATCACATGAGTTCCAATACTCATTTGGTTTACAAGACCTCATTCTACCCGATCTTCCGATTTAGGTGTCAATTCCCTAATATAGTGTCTGCTACCCTAGGAATCGCTTCAACACTTGAACTCTTGGTCTTTTGAGCTTTGTTATACCTTTTGAACCGGGACTATACGCAACCCCAGGCGAGTAAATAGTCCCCTCTTTTACTGTTTTTCAAACTGTTTTGGGGTGATTCATATGTGTAATCGATCTGTTTTCCAAATGTATGGCATATGTGTGTTCACTAAGTGCTTTTATGTGTATTATTCCGATTATGCAAATGTTATGTTTTATCCTTAAGTGATCTACCTATCTTCATAGTTAGATTCATATAGGATATTTGAAGTACAGTCTTAGATCTTCCTATCTTCATAGTGAGATTTTTAAGAAGTACTTTACAACTCAATGGTTGGTTTTTGTGTAGTTAGTTGGTGATTTAGATAACGAAACTAGATAATACAATAAGCACATGGTGGATACGCCGCTGGTACTTCCTATATATAAGTGTGCTTATTGTATTACCTTTCGTGGCGTTATCCCGAATCACCATTAGGATTTAGGATTGTTTTGATTCAATAATTCAATATGTCAAGAACCCAGGATCCCTGTAGTATCTATCTATCTTCATAGTTAGACTCATATGGGATGTTTGGAGTACTAATAATGGAGTCCATTTTTGGATTTATTATGTACTTTAATGCATGTTAGATTAGACAATGTGATAGAACCCGAATCCTTATAGCATCCATCTATCTTCATAGGTTGATTCTTGTAGGATGTTTAAAGTACCGGTATTGGAGTCCTTTATTGGATTCATTGTGTGCTTTAATGCGTGTTTACAAGTTGGTACAGTTGGTTGGTTTTTGTGTAGATTGTTGGTGATTTAGATAACGAAACTAGATAATACAATAAGCACATGGTGGATACGCCGCTGGTACTTCCTATATATAAGTGTTCTTATTTTATTATTCTTGTAGCGTTATCTGGATCACTTTAGGATTTTGTGTACAATTGTTTCAATGTTTGATTATCATAAACTTTGTAGAATCTCCCATATTTTTATATGTTAGATTCCTAGAAAGATATCTGAAGTATTATCATGACTCATTGATTGAGTTATATAATACTTATATAGGTTTTGATTTATTTCAAAACAGTTATTATTAATCCTTGATTGGATTCCTAATAACACATTAACAAGTTTTCATTATGGTTTAATCAGGATTTCAATATAAAACATAAAATGACTTAGTAAATATCATAATGCCATATACAAACCTATTTTTGTCTCAAGTTTTCACAATTAAGATTATAATACCAAATGTTTTTGCCATTTATTTGGCCAATAAAACCTATGTATTCGCCGGCATTTTTATGCTGACTGTTTTCGCATATGTTTCAGGATTTTCGACTGTTCAAGCATGCAACGCATAGGACTGCATACGGGCCTTAGACTTCTAAAAAAAAAGAACAATTTCAAGTATTTCTTTGTTTATAAAACAATGTTAATGATAATGACACAATTTAGTACCAGTAGTTGTGAGCAATTTGTAACGTGACTCCCCGATATTTCCGCCGCGTGTTGATATATTACGCGATTGGGGTGTTACAGATTGGTATCAGAGCACTGGTTATAGGGAATTAGGTTATTAGCATGCCTTGAACCTAGTCTATAACCTTCCTAGGACCCAAACATGAGTAGACTTAGGACTTCTTTCCTAGTACTTATCCTTATTCGTGCCACAACTACTCTATGATATACGAATCATCTAACCTTAGATGATTTATCCTGAACCTTAGGCTTTATGCCTTGAGGTATTCCTTAAAATGTTTTCTCAAAATATTTTCATTAAAATACTTTCCAAAATGTTTTCTTAAATGTTTTTCTCAAAATGTTTTCATTAAAATAATTTTTCAAAATGTTTTCTCAAATGTTTTTGTCCAAATATTTCACAACATCTTTTATTTCAAACGATTTGTATCAAAAGATTTCTCAAATGTTTTCTTCAAACGTTTTTCATTGAAATCTTGGGTTTTGATAATGTGAACACATGCAATCTGGAAGGGTGGATGCCTGTACCCTGATTTTTCTGTCTAAGGCTAGAGTGTTCGTACAAATCTGCATTTTCGGACCAGTCACTCTTACCTGGGAACTCTTAGGGTGAGTGTCCACTTATAGGCTAAAGCATGTCTTCGTGAAGCATTATAAAAACCTATCCATCCTAACCCTACCGATTTATTTTTAAACAACCTTTGTAACCCTACTCATTCATGTTACCCTCGGTAATGTGTTTGCTCTTTATGACAAATCGAAGCATCTTTCCTTTCCCAATACCATTTCATCATATTACCTTCGGTGATATGTTTGATTCAATACCGTTGAAATGAATCTCATTTCATTTCACGACTCTACGAGATCCTATTTTATTTTCAAAATACTACCTTTGTCTTTTAAAATTTCAAATTTTACCATTTGGATGAGAATTTTCAAAATTTCAACACAAAGTTTCTTTATTTTTAAAAATTTTAAATTAAAAACCTTTTTTTTCTTAAAAGCAATAAATTTTTTTAACAGGTAAAGAATTTTATAATACAAACCATTAACCCGGTTTGTATTCTCTCATCCAAAAATATTACAAAAGTTTATTTTCAAAACAACTCTTGTTTCAAAACAATAATGTTACAAACTGATAATAATTGGATAACTCTAACTTTTGGTTTTCTCTATAACCGTATTTACAAAATGCCTCCTCAACGAGATGCACAACCTCAAACCAATGAAGAAGTCGCAGCCCTTGTCGCTCAGCAAATGGCTGCAGTGCTTCCAGGCGTAGTAACCCAGATTCACCAGATATACAACAACAACGCCCAGTGTAATTTCAAGACCTTCAATTCAGCCAAACCGCTAAAATTTTCTAGGTCTGAAGGAGCAACCGCACTCTTACAATGGTTCAAAAGTATAGAAAGCACATTCCGCCATATTCAGTGTCCCAATGAGCGAAGGGTAGATTTCGCTTCGAGTGTCTTTCAAAGGAGAGCACTCACTTGGTGGAATGGTATTATTAGGGACCGAGGTGCCGAGGTAGCAATGGAACTGACGTGGGAAGAATTTAAGGATCTTATGAAGAAGGAATTCTGCCCACGAAGTGAAATAAGGGTACTGGAAAATGAGTTCTATTATTTAAAACAGGATAGTGGGGAAAACCGTGCCTACACTGACCGATTTGAATAGTTAAGCCTACTTTGCCCCACTATGGTCACACCTTTGGATCAAGCCATTTAGAAATACATCGATGGTTTACCTGACCCTGTCCAAGACATCGTCACTGGCAGCCAACCTGCAACGCTCAGGGAGGCTAAGGAATTAGCTGCTATCTTGACTGATTCACAGGTTAGAAAAGGTAAGTTATCTCGACAAGGAGACAAGAAACAAGACACTGTTACCGAGAATTCGATAAGATCAAAGGCCGAATCTTCTAAAAGTTCTAAGAAGCGCAAGGCTTCAAAGAATTTTGCAATTCCTACACCTGCTCCACTGAACTCAGTACCCTTTAAGGGATTTTATCGTGGGAATCAACCTCGGTGCAATCATTGCAATTATCATCATGCGTCAAATTCCCCTTGTCGCCAGTGTACACTTTGTGGTTTGTTTGGACATCTAGCTGTGACCTGTCGTATCCAGAATCAAGCAGCCCCTACTCAGACTCACCCAAGAGCATGTTTCAATTGTGGTGACTTAAATCATTTCAAGCGAAACTGCCCCAAGCTTGCCAATGCTAATGGACTAGCATTCAACATCAATGAGGCTCAAGCTAATGATCAAGCGCTTATGATCATTTGAACCTCTAAATTTCCTGTTTATTTTCAAGATCAATGTACATATTTTAAACAATGTTTGTAATGACAATATAAATTTCAAGAAATTTATCTTTATCTCTGTTATTCTATTTTCAATTTCAAATGTTAATGTGATTGCACTATGTGTAATTTCAAATTTTGTGCTAATTTTGAGGATTCCGTTCTTTAGGAACTAAATCTTATAATTTAATATAATATGATTGCACTCTAGTGCATTTTTACAAATTTGGTAACACGATCAATACAAGATAATACTGTTTTATGATCATAGCATTATATACATGATTTTTTTATCTAATATGTATAGCACATGATTGTAAATACAATTTGCTTCATATGTCCATTTAGTGCATACTTAGTACATTATTTTACATTACATTTTATGATATGTATGTCCATTTAGTGCATACCTAGTATATTGTTTTACATTGCATTTCTGTTGCACATGTTCTTGTAGCATATGAACACATTGTTTTACATTTCTACCTTGTATGTTCACTTAGCATACCTAAGGCATGAATTGAAAATAATTTTCCTCGATATGCTTACATTATGATGATAATGTATGATTAATATATGTTGCATTCTACCTGTTTGGTTAATATGAAACATATATATTTGTACTGGAATAAAATATATACTACTAAATTTGTCGTAGGCAAAATAAGTAGTGTTATCATTGCTAGTATGAAATACAATTCAATTTGACAGATGTTATGTTGTGACAATGTTTATTTGATTTAGAAGATAGTTCGACCTTATTATTTGTTTACCCTTGCTTAACAAGAGGAGCTATGTGGACCATGTGACGAAACAAGTAATTATGGGTGCACACTTAATTATGAGTTTCGACGCATAAGAATCATAGTAAGCCTTGTTAAGTATGGTGGCATAAAATCCAGAATGATTAAGGTAACGGGAGGGGTATGATGCGATAAGAACACGGTGGATATGTCACACCCCCAAATTACCACCTAGGGCATGTCCCTATTTGAGGTGCAACGATCCAATTAAAGAGCCACCAATCATATCGAACATAAGTAATAGTGTATTGAAATACTTAAGTAAAGGAAATACATTGTTTGCAAGTTAAACCAAAACATGAGTACTGAGCGGAAGCGTAATATGTATAGTTGTATCAAGTATCAAACCCAAGACAAGTATCTGTGTATCATGACCATGACCACTCTAGCAGCATCAGACAGCAAATCCCCATGTTCCTTCAATGATTACCTACAAGCATGTAAACAAGTGTGTCAGACTACGCTGGTGAGTTCAAAGTTTGTGTTTGTTTACCAAGTTGTATTACCAGTCGTGTGAATAAAACAGTTTGCCAAAACGATATGTTGTTTGCTGTTACGATGTTTGTTGTTTCGATGTTGTTATTACTCGATTACCGCAACTGGCTACAAGATATGAATGCCCAACCCCAATGCCTCTATCAAGGCATTGGTCAAGTGGTCGAGGTAATTAGCTCAACTAATAACCTCGAGTAGATGTAAGGGGTCTTATATATACACGATGTGATTGCCCAACCCCAATGCCTCTATCTAGGCATTGGTCAAGTGGTCAAGGTAATTAGTTCACGCCCGTCCTCCTCGGTACGGTGTGAGGGTGCCAGACCTAATAGCGCTATCAACTAAATACCTCGTTGCCTTACAGGCAACACGGTAGATGTAGGGGGTCTTACATAATAGAAACTAAGTAATAACAAACATCCCATTAACTTGCATTCCTCCCTGGAACGTTACCCGATATCCCTTCCCGGGATGCATGCTTGAGAAAAGAGCAGTGAACTCACCTTAGGTTTGCTCGGTAAGATAAATTACACGTTTAACAGTTCAATATTCACGACCTAAAAAGGGTTATTGGTAACAATCAGTGTCGTACAGGCATTGGTCACATAGTTCTCATTCAAATCACACAGATCGTACCCTTGCATTTCACATACGTCATACAAGTATCGAGGTGATAGTATATTTACAATACACGTTCATGTCATAAGTTCACACGTCACATGTCACATATCCACTAATATCACATTGTACCATACGTTCATGCCATACAAAATAATGTGCATATGTACTACACCTACATCACTTAAATGGTTTTGCCATCTTATATAGTTATCATAGGGTTCTAAACACATATTTCATTGATATGCAATACACCTACAACGAATCGGCCCATGTTACAAGAATTCATCAGCCCATTGCATCAATTAAATTGAGTTAATATTTGAGTCCCAACCCTTAAAGCCCAGCCGTGCTTTCTAGATTAAGTGTACAACCCATTTACAACTTACAAACATCACAACAAATACCAAGAACCCTTTGTATCTGATCATGTTATATGTTATATATATGTACCGATGTTTGACCCAATCTAACAAGTGATTACAATTAATTTGCAGCCCCATGTCTAGTTTTACACCCACTTATCCAACCTACTGTTACACTTATTGTTCCTTCCATGTATGTGTGGGTGGTCCATCAAAGCCAAATTAATTCTAAACATATGTGTGTTCGGTATTTTGTGTAAAGCCTAATTATCGTACTGTACAGCCCCTTTCCATGAGCAATCGGTTTGGTTTGGGTGTGGGCCGATTATGATGACAGGCCCAGCAAGCAACTTAGTGACTATGAACACCTTGGGCCCATGTGTAGCATGTATTAACAAACCCCACACTTTAGTTTACATTGAATCACAAAAGATATGCTACTTTGCTAGTCATGCAATTAATTGTATTACCACCACAATTCATGAAGTCAATTACCTACTGTTCAATTGACATAGATTGATTATTAACCAATTGTAACACCCATTAACACCAATTCCCTAACAACAATCAATCATAATATATACATGTCAGGTTGCACATATGTTACCTTAAGTAAACTTCAACAATCACACAAAACAGGAAGTAATTACTAACCACAACAATCAAATAGATAGGATGATGCTTCGAGATAGGAAGATCTTGTCTTCTGCCGAGGGGGGGGTGTCTCCTGTTGTGCGTGATCTTGAGAGAGAGATAGGGTAGGGTTTGTGGTATCGTGGTTTATGCTTTGCAACACATAATACGTATGTTAATCAGTATATGTTTTGGGGACGGTTGCTCCTTTTTCTCTTACCGAACTGGGCCTAAGCCCAAAAGATTGGGCTGCTAAAATAAATGGCAAGGCTGCCAATTAGGGGTCAAGGGTGGCGGGTTGGTCTTAAGTTATGTGGCGGTGCAAAAGGGTAGGAAAGGTATGCGATGTAACGAAATGTGTGACCCGGAGTGTTTGTGCAATTCCAAGACATAACGTATACTAGTTTATACCATTTACACAATAAGCATAACTCACAACGATATCACATATCAACCAATTAAACTCACAGTTCTATCACGTATTAGACAAGAAAAATCACGGATTAATTACCTACGCACAAGCTACGCTGGGTGAAATTTCGAGTTGTCACATCATCCCAACTTGAAAGAAATTTTGTCCCGAAATTGACAAGTAAGCACAGAGGAATGAAGTGGGGAATCAGGTTGTGGTTTTTGTTTTGGAAGGTTGGTTATTTGTTTGTATGTGTTGTACGGATTTTGTTCGGATGTCACATCATCCCCAACTTGAAGAGGAATCTCGTCCCGAGATTCACCAGCTTTACTAGATTCAGGCTGATCTTTAGGAAAGAGGTGGGGATACTTGAGCTTCATTTGATCCTCTCGCTCCCACGTGAACTCCGGTCCACGCCTTGAATTCCAACAAACTCTAACTATCGGGATACGACTATGCTAACAGGGGGGGGGGTTCCTCAACAAGGCATCACAAGTGTTGCATCGAACAGACGCTTCTTTAGGTTCGAGGTATGAATGACACCGCGCATGTTACTTAGTTTGTCCAACTTCTGAATGGCCAACCATAATGTAAGTTAAGCTTACCATGTTTCCCCCAGCGTACCGCACTCTCCCAGAGTGAGGCTTCTAATATGACACGTTCGCCTGCAGCGAACTCCTGGTGTTTATAAGTTACCAGACTTCCTGGCGGCCATGCGTTATCGTCACAGCATTTCTAATTTAAATAGCCATACCAAGAGGGTTGGGTGTAACATCTGGACCTATGATTAGGTTGTTATCCACTGCAGTCTACGAGGGGTTGACACTATCATCCCCATAGCGCCTGAAACAAGCTGTCTGAATACCAGAACGGTAGCAGTTTTGGTAGAACTCAATCCTAGGTATATGTCCTTCCACTTACGTTGAGTCAATACCACACATACTTTCATCATGCCTTCGCGTGTCGGTGGTTCGTTTACTCTGACCGACTGCTCTAAGGCGATAAATATTGCTCATGTCTAGACGTGTGCCACGAGTCGTGTGTAGTGCTGCCATAAATCGTGCATAGATCAAAATTATAATTACAGAAGTTGATACCTCATGCCAAAATAGCCACTTTTCTGAGAGGAATAACCACAAATTGTGAAGACTCGCCAGTTTCCTTGATTGCAAGAGGGTGTATCGGTTACATGAGGGAATCGACGATCATCTAGAGGGTATTGTTTCCAATTCGAGTTGTAAGTAGACTAGTGACAGAGCCCATGGCAGTCTGTTCTCATTTCCGTACGGGTGTTTCTGGTTATTGATATTCCACCTTGACCTTCCCATGAGTCAACACCATTCACCTGCGTAGTTAGGCGGGCCTTCATGCCCTGTTATCAATACAAAGTCCTATGGGTTTTAATATCTCTTATCTAAGTCCAGATGACTGGAATATCGGGTTCGGTGTGCTTTGCTCGCCTCAAGTTCCCTACAGTTGCCGCATAATGAGATCCGCATTCATTCCAAGGGGTAGCGTCTATCATCCGAGTTACCAAAAGTTGCTTCTCCATGCCCCGCGTGGGTTCACTTGAAACTCCCCTTTCTCAGCTCTCCAGCTTGAACCGGGCGAGTCTGGTCAGGTGTGTTAGAATCCATGGTGGGCTATATGCTCGTACGTGCTTAAGGTCCGTAATCATAATCACTTAAGAGTTCCATCCACAATGCCAGTACATGTTTTGTTCTCCTGCAACAAGGTACACGGGAGGCCCTTGTGATCGATCTAGGTCACGTCTTTGATACCGTCCAAGTCATGCCTCCAACTCAAATCCCAAGGTCATGTTTTCTACTGTTCTTCTTGCAGCCCACTGCGCGGGTCGCCAATTTCTTGTGTTGCATCGGCGCGTAGCTGGGACTCCGGCCTGAATCGTCATGGTATTACACTAAATCACTCCTACCCCATAGGTAAAGATGAGGCTTGATACTTAACAGAGTTGGAAGTCGAAAACTAAAGACATCCTCCTGTTTTGGTCTCCTACGAACACAGCACCCGGCGGTGCTCGAGAGAGTTAATCCGCGCGATCCTCGAAAGCCCAGTGACAATCTTCAACAGCATCTACCGAAACCAGGAAAGTGTTGCACTCCCGAAGGAATCTTTGGTGCCAAGTCCGCTTCTAGCAAAATGGATTCCAGCATAACCCATGCGTATATTCTGCTTCATTGTTCACAAAATTCCCGTACATCTCTCAAACCTAGATGTTCCATTCCACAAGTCTTCACCTGTGACGACTCCTTCCTCAGGAGTCCTACGATAAAACGCAGTCATCGCCCGTGATGTCCCTCCTCCGGGAAGCGACCTGAGACGTCATCAAGAAGCACCGCCGATTCTTAGGTTCCACAAGCTGCTGGCGTGCTGATTATTACGATGGCTGTGATTTACAAGGTTACATTGGTCGTGTCACGTTTCATATACTGCTCCAAGAGCATCCACCACTTGGACTTCCATTTGGTGATGGCTTATTCGTAGATCCCTCCTCGGATAGACTCTCATCCCTGGCATCTAGTTGTCATGGTGTTAATATATGATCGAAGCAAACGACTCTCAATCGTCGTCTTGATAAGTTTCCTATAGTCGGGACACACAAGGGCTTATTCTCATGAATGCAGCTGGGGCTTGAGTGGAAATTAGGTCCAACCAAAGCGTCTGTCCCACAGTTCCTGTAGTTAATTTCACTGTCCTTGCGACTCTCCTAATGCCCGTTGGTGAGGCGCACGAGTAATTAGAGTTGTCTTGACCTGACACCGATACGATGTCCCACCAGACGATGTAACGGTAAACCTGATAGTTCCCCTGGTAGTACTTAGGGAGGGTTCATAAACTATGGGTGGATCCTCGATCCTCTTCCCTGTAGCTTTAACATCACTAATGAGTGTTAATCTAGCGAGGTAACCTCTCTGTGGACACTCCCGGTCCCCATTGCTGATTTGATGCTAATCTCTGCATCACTGGAATGCTCCATGATAGACAAAAGCTTCCCCTTTATTGGGTATATCGGCGTGACGTATAAGTAACCAATCCATACTGACTGCCGTCTCAGAACTATCAAAAGTAGTAGAAAGAAGGTCGATTGTCGGACACTTGTCCCACAAGGTCGAGTTTGCATTCCAACGAACATATGAGGTTTCAGTTGTCTAACCATCAGACTACCACATTGGTAGGTTTGGTTTCAAAGTGTATCAGCGTTAAACAAAACAGAGACGAGGCGATTAGTTGCCTTACCAGCTACCACGTTGCAAAAATCCTGGCGTTGCCCATGTCAATTCTGAATTCCCTTTCATGGATATCGTTTCCGGTGTCATGGTTAGTATCGCGGGGTTTTCCGGTACTGACGACGTTTTCTTGGTTGTTGCTGTCTCGATTGACCAACGGCCAATCCATGTGGTAAACGTTTTTCATTCCCTATAGTGAGGGCTACTATTACGAGTACCCTGACATTGCCGTAACTGTTACTTCTGCTATTGTTTCATGAAGCAGGGTCCTATGATCCTCCACTGACAGGATCCATCTTCTACTGTTCTGTGCTACGTTCTAAGATGCTACTCATTGTGCTGGCAGTGGTGCATTCCACACCGTAATCGGTTGTCATTGCTTACGCTCCGATTGATTCGTAAAAGCTGACTCCCATGAGTCGATTGTATTCTATTCGTTGGTGTTCGTTGCCGGTCATCTGAGTCGTCCAAATATTGAGGTCGGCGAAGTACTACATTTACCCTCTCATCCATCGATGTTGCAAGTTGTCTATGTATTACACAGTCTGTTGCGAGGGCGTTACAGAAATGGTCGTGATTCAAGATTCGAGACGTCAATATGTTAAGTTCCAACAAACTAAGAAAAATGAGAGAGATAAAGATCGTTCATCATTGCACATCACCCCACTCGGGGATGTTCGTATAAGCACCTAGCACTCTACACAGTCCACTAGGCGTTCAGTTGGGTGTTCAGGTAATACTCAATAGCATCGGAATTCGAAAGGTTTCAAAGGAAAAATGGAATGATCACATTCGAGTAGGAGACAATCTCTACTATGTCTCTTATAGGTTATCATATTTCGCATCGATCAAATGATAGTTCAGAATGGAATGAAATCGGGTATCACAATGAAGTCTACAACTATCGAGTTCACATACAGTAGGGGAGATTCCCTCTTACACTCGTTAAGCCTCATTGGGATTTGCATGCACCACGCGTTATTATTATGTGTGCACCCATGATAATAAGGCGGTTTGCATGCTCCTCTCGATGCTTCTTAACTTATGTTCGAAGTTTCTCCCACCCCAATCAAC
Source organism: Helianthus tuberosus (assembly GCA_030545235.1). Lineage (NCBI taxonomy): Eukaryota > Viridiplantae > Streptophyta > Magnoliopsida > Asterales > Asteraceae > Helianthus > Helianthus tuberosus. Next base: position 56,836,098 of record CM060429.1, on the reverse strand, counting down.
ACAGATATGTAGTAAGACAAGGATTCACAGGATGCGAGTGTTGTGTTATGCTATCGATGTGTCATGATATCTATCTTGTTGTGACGTGCATGCTACGTATATAGATATATCTACTAATCATGTGATATATAATGTAACGAGGAACGAACCTTGCAATCTGAAGCTGAGTGTCATGGTCATCGTTTGGATCAATTAGGTTATAGTCTGGTTTTATGAAAACGTTTTAAAACCAAGTTCTCTATAACCAGTGGCTCTGATACCAAACTGTCACACCCCCAAATTACCACCTAGGGCATGTCCCTATTTGAGGTGCAACGATCCAATTAAAGAGCCACCAATCATATCGAACATAAGTAATAGTGTATTGAAATACTTAAGTAAAGGAAATACATTGTTTGCAAGTTAAACCAAAACATGAGTACTGAGCGGAAGCGTAATATGTATAGTTGTATCAAGTATCAAACCCAAGACAAGTATCTGTGTATCATGACCATGACCACTCTAGCAGCATCAGACAGCAAATCCCCATGTTCCTTCAATGATTACCTACAAGCATGTAAACAAGTGTGTCAGACTACGCTGGTGAGTTCAAAGTTTGTGTTTGTTTACCAAGTTGTATTACCAGTCGTGTGAATAAAACAGTTTGCCAAAACGATATGTTATTTGCTGTTACGATGTTTGTTGTTTCGATGTTGTTATTACTCGCTTACCGCAACTGGCTACAAGATATGAATGCCCAACCCCAATGCCTCTATCAAGGCATTGGTCAAGTGGTCAAGGTAATTAGCTCAACTAATAACCTCGAGTAGATGTAAGGGGTCTTATATATACACGATGTGATTGCCCAACCCCAATGCCTCTATCTAGGCATTGGTCAAGTGGTCAAGGTAATTAGTTCACGCCCGTCCTCCTCGGTACGGTGTGAGGGTGCCAAACCTAATAGCGCTATCAACTAAATACCTCGTTGCCTTACCGGCAACACGGTAGATGTAGGGGGTCTTACATAATAGAAACTAAGTAATAACAAACATCCCATTAACCTGCATTCCTCCCTAGAACGTTACCCGATATCCCTTCCCGGGATGCATGCTTGAGAAAAGAGCAGTGAACTCACCTTAGGTTTGCTCGGTAAGATAAATTACACGTTTAACAGTTCAATATTCACGGCCTAAAAAGGGTTATTGGTAACAATCAGTGTCGTACAGGCATTGGTCACATAGTTCTCATTCAAATCACACATATCGTACCCTTGCAATTCACATACGTCATACAAGTATCGAGGTGATAGTATATTTACAATACACGTTCATGTCATAAGTTCACACATCACATGTCACATATCCACTAATATCACATTGTACCATACGTTCATGCCATACAAAATAATGTGCATATGTACTACACCTACATCACTTAAATGGTTTTGCCATCTTATATAGTTATCATAGGGTTCTAAACACATATTTCATTGATATGCAATACACCTACAACGAATCGGCCCATGTTACAAGAATTCATCAGCCCATTGCATCAATTAAATTGAGTTAATATTTGAGTCCCAACCCTTAAAGCCCAGCCGTGCTTTCTAGATTAAGTGTACAACCCATTTACAACTTACAAACATCACAACAAATACCAAGAACCCTTTGTATCTGATCATGTTATATGTTATATATATGTACCGATGTTTGACCCAATCTAACAAGTGATTACAATTAATTTGCAGCCCCATGTCTAGTTTTACACCCACTTATCCAACCTACTGTTACACTTATTGTTACTTCCATGTATGTGTGGGTGGTCCATCAAAGCCAAATTAATTCTAAACATATGTGTGTTCGGTATTTTGTGTAAAGCCTAATTATCGTACTGTACAGCCCCTTTCCATGAGCAATCGGTTTGGTTTGGGTGTGGGCCGATTATGATGACAGGCCCAGCAAGCAACTTAGTGACTATGAACACCTTGGGCCCAGCAATCGGTTTGGTTTGGGTGTGGGCCGATTATGTGGGCCGAGTTGTCACAGGATACGCCGATCGTACTTCCTATATATAAGTGTTCTTATTATGTTATTCTTCAGAACGTTGCTGAGGTCATTTGGTGATTTTATGTTATCTTGGACCATTATGTGATTATGTGTTTGTTTGTTATTTAAGTGTTTGTTTCTGATAGATAATAGCAAGTACATTCATTAACTCAAATCGAGCCGACCGGGAGTATGATATGGTGTTAAAGGTGACGATCTTGATGCCATAGGTATGTTGACCCGTCTCCTATGCATGAGATGCTCATGGTGCATTGGATGTACCTCGTGGGACGTTAGAAACCGTGTACGTGTAGGGCTTGAATGTACACCCCCTTTGTTTGCTAGGAATTACACTAGGAGCTTTGTATAACATAATGCCATACTTAAATTATTTTTGAACACTAGTCGACTATCACAAGTTTCAAAGGAGTGAATACCTTGAGACGCTTTGAATACCCCAAATCATAATTTGAATTCCCTAAAATTTCCAAATAATTCTCCACATCTTTGGGATCTAGCAATCTGCTTATCCATCAGTTGTTTCAATTCCACTCTACGGTCTCCTTCGAATAAATTTCGGGACAAAATTTCCTGAAGTAGGGGAGACTGTGACACTTGTGCTCCGTAAACACACAAAATGTAGGAAACTATCTTTTATCAAAGAAACAATGTGTTTTGACCTCAAAATTTTGTTTATTTTGGTTTTACAATTTCACATTTTGATTCTAGTTCATTTTCAAGCTTTAAATCGCTTTCTGGAAAGTTAAATGCGAACTGATGCGTAAACATAATCAGTTTAATGCGGCAAACACTCCGGAATAGTGACATAGACTTAACCTACCTTAAATAACTTTTATATAACTTAAAAATAAGTTTTGAAGGCTTTGGTGTGTCAAAACAAGTTTATGCACACTCAGGGACTATTTGCGTCTAACTGCGAAAGTCTGCTGATTCACATAGTATTGCACATTCCAAAACTTGATCATAAGTTAAACATGCCCTAAATATCCTTCACATAGCTTAGAAATAGGCTTTGAGGTATTTGGTGCGCAAAAATAAACTTTAATGATCAATAGGGACTAAAAGCGTCAAAAAGTGCATAAGTTTGCATTTTCGCGCATATTTTACGTTCCGAATACATCCGGACATCCAAAAAATTTATGTCATCATTAAAATATTTTATTTTAATGATTGACTTGATAAAATTCCATTCGTCGCGTAACTTGGATCGTTTTTCCCAACCGTTCATGTTTCGTCGTAATTAACCGAACAACACGATCGTACGACCAAATGAACCGACATCCGAGATATTTTTGAGCATGTTTCATTTTCCCTATACTTTAACTTCATTTTAGAGCCTTAAAATGGGTTAACGGGGCTTAAACGTGCCAAAACCCATCACAAATCAAGTTTGGAGTCACAGGGGCCTGTTATGCCATTTCACCAAACTTTCTGCCAGCACCAGAGGTCCTTACGGACCGTATGGGCCTGCTTACGGTCCGTAAGCCTTCACCAGTTTAGCAAAAAGTGTTTCCAGCTTGTTCCAGCTGTTCCCCTCTATTGCACCTGGTTTTGAACATTCTATGTGCTTGTTTAGGGGCTCCCATGGTTTTAGAAATCAGTGCGTGCAAGTGTATGGCTTGGATTGAAGCTCGGATTTCAAGAAACGATCTTAACGGTTCTATGAAATCTATAAATACCCCCGCCCACTTCACTCCCAACTCATACTTGATTCTGATATTTCTCTAAGTTGATGTGATCTTCACTTCATACCTGAGAATACTTGGAATCAAACATCCATTCTTGGACCTTTTGTAAGTATTCTTTCGTTCTTTTTCGTATTTTTAGCGTGAAAGTCAAACTTTGTTTGACTTTCTGCATTGACCAGTTTATGGTCAACACGAAGTTCGTTTGAACTTCGCAACGTGAGCGTAATCACGATGGTTATAGTCCCTTGTGACTATACCTACTGATTACCACGTTGATTAGGTGTAGTGACGAGTCATAGTTTCGGTCAAAATACGCGTCTATGCGTATTTTGCAACCAAACTATTCTTGGATATCAAAACCGTTTGTTTTGATATCAAAACCTGTTTTCTAAATTAGTTAAGCATGTTCTAACATGTTTAGCTCGTCACTATTAGTCTAGTGCTTGTGTAGAGTCGTAAGTCAAGCGGTCTTGACAACCGCTTAGACTTTCGAACCCGACCCATTTGGTCGATCATTAGGATCCGACCAAACACATTATGTGACCATAGTAGGTAGGGAATAACCTTCCGAGGTTATACTTGGCATGTTTGGGCAAGTATGTTAGGTTTCAATTAGTATGTAGGCTTTGTTGAACCATACTACACGAGTCTCAATACTCGTTTGGTTTACAAACCCTCATGCTACCCGATCTTCCGATTTAGGTCCGGTTTATTAACATAGTTACCTATATTAGGTGTCGTTTGATTCCGAGATCTATAGCATTACTTGGTGGTTATCTTTATACAACTGAGCAATCTCAAGTGAGTACATAGACCCCTCTTTTACTGTTTTCCAAACTGTTTTGGGGTGGAACACATGTGCCTACTTGTTACTTTCATGCTTTCCCGTTTTCACATCATATACATGCTATGTTCGTTAGTACATTATAGTACATGATTTCATTACATCTTATGCTAGGTGTGCCCATTGTGTGCATTACTTAGTACATTGTTTTACATTACATTTCATGCTAGGTGTGCCCATTGTGTGCATTACTTAGTACATTGTTTTACATTACATTTCATGCTAGGTGTGCCCATTGTGTGCATTACTTAGTACATCGTTTTACATGACATTTCACGCTATGTATGTTCATTTGATTACATACTTAGTGCATCGTTTTCACATGCTTACATTTTGTTATGACATTTGGTTTGTTTAACATGGAACAATACATTCATTAACATTAATTACGCCGTTCGTTAGTAGGTAGTGGTACCATAGGAATTGACAACTCCCGTTCCGGACATCCTGGGTATGGGGATGAAAGGAATGACCGAATTCGATATACATAACTCAGATTAACCTTTAATTTGTTTAAGGGTTTATCACCACAGTCTCAAGGCTTGGATGTATGCATTTTAACAATACCACATAGATGTTTGTATCAGTATAGCATGCATTTGTTACACAAAACATAACTTTGATTTAAAACTATGCCTTACTTCAATACCTTGTTTTTGTGCATATTACATATGGTTTAGTTGATACATTTCACTACCATACATGACATTTTGGTTACACATCACATGATCTACATTGAACATAACATTTTGACATTGATATACACATTTGATGGTTTACATTGGACATAGACATTTTGATATGGTTTACACAATAACACTTGACAATTGGTTTGTACATGAACAAGTTACATTGGTGGTTGTTTGGGTAAGTGATTTGAGTAACGATACGTGTGTAATATGATACAAACATGGTGGATACGCCGCTGGTACTTCCTATATATAAGTGTTTGTATAATATTACATAGCGTAACGTTATTTAAATCATTTCAGTATAGACATAATACATTTTATATACATAACATACTTTTCACAAGACATTGTTTTTACAAAACAGTTTATTTTATACAAACTCATTTTTCATGGTTATTCATTTAACCTTACATTTACTTATACATATCAACTGATCTTATCGTTTTTCAAATGATTTACAAGACAAAGAAAATTACAAGGTTCATGACTAAACATTTTCTCAAATACAAGTCATGAATCCTATTTTCACAAACCTATGTATCTCACAGGCATTTTTATGCTGACGTACCTACTTTCACATGTGTTTTCAGGTGCTTTTCCGTAGAATGATGATCTTGACACTAGGGCGGACCTGTGCCTTAGAGACTTAAAATGAAGCTAGACTATGTTTAATTATGTTATAAACTCTTTTGTTTACTGTTCAAGACAATGTAACACCCTTGTTTGATAAATAAAATACAACTTTGTATGCCATGGTTATGAAACAATTTATTCTGTTACGACACGCCCCGATGTTTCCGCCGCGATTTGTTGTTTTACGCGGTCGGGGTGTGACACTGGATAAAGGAGAAACCTCCTGATAGAGTTTGAGTGTGGGGAGGGTTTATAGAGTTTGTATAGTTTGTTCGGTTTGTTTGCAGTTTTCTATTCTTCTTGTATTTTGAGTCATCGTGTCTGTAGCATGCGTCTAAGTTAGTAGTTTGAGTCGTTTTTATTTTTGAGTCAGTTTTATGCTTGGGTATTGTTTGCTTTGTTTTGTGCAGGTTTGAATCGTACCACCCGTACTTAATCTCCATTCGGGTGATTTCGGAGCTATGTATATCATATTGTAAAGACAATCCTGGCATGCTAGGTTATTCCGCGGACCGCGAAGGAAATGCTATACGGTCCTGCGCACATGGAACGTTATCTGCAGACTGCGCGTTTCCACCAGGCGAGTTTGTTCCATGTTCCTTTTGTATTTTTTATTTTTAATTTTTTTAGTCGGTTTCCATCCTACATTGAGGGCAATGTAGAGTTTAAGTGTGAGGATGGGAAACTATCATTTAGTGTCTTAGTTAGTAGAGGCTTGAATCATAAAATTTCAAAAAATACAAAAAAAATTAAGAAAAATTAAGAAAAATCCAAAAAAATTGAAAAAAATAGAAAATGTCTCTTGTTTTAGATGTTTGCAAAATAAAAACAGAAAATGATAGAAAAATCAGTTTTTGTTCGGGTTTCAAATAATAATAATATGAGAATAAAAAGTTAAGCTTGTGTCTAACTTGGGATGTGTGAGTAGGCCCAATTCGGTTCTAGGTTACTTTGATCTTAATTATACCTTAAATTGTCGGTCTACTAGTGGGTTCTCATCTAGGGAAAGTGGGGAAATTGAAACCGCCAATAATAGCATAAGGGATGTCGTTATAAGCTAAGATCGTTAGAGTTTCTTATCATATCTCGTTGAAAGAAAAGAAAAAAATAACAAAGAAATAAATGAGCTAGAAACTAAAGAAAAGTAGCGCAGACCTATGTAATCTTGGTTGGGGATAGCGACTCTACAACTGGAATACCTCTAGGATGTGTGAAATCGAAATTGCAAAAAAATTACCGATGCCTATTGTAATCTTGGTTGGGGATAGCGACTCTACAGCCGGAATGCCTCTGGGTTAGGTAAAGAAACGTCTAAGCTCAAAAGAAAGAAAAAAAAATGAAAAAAGGAAAAAAAATGAAAAAAAAATGATGAGAAAATATTTGATTTTAAATTCTCTTGATCTTGGTATAAAACGGTTAGGAAATAACCCAGTGGTTGTTCCTTTTGTCCTATAAGCTTGAGGGGGGATTAGGGGACTTGCGATTCTTAGCGTGGGACCCTAGGTAGATTGACCGCAGTTGAACTAAACTTACATGTAAGGGCTTTGAACCGGGTTTGGGTTTAAGTGGACAAATATACTTGCAATCGCGGTTAACACAAGTGTTAATTCTAATAAGTAAGCTTGACCCTTGAACCTGAATATTTCTGATTCTGATTTCGTTTGCATAAGTCTTTTTCAGGGACGAAAAAGGTTTAAGTATGGAGATATTTGATGTGTGGTAAAATATACATATTTGTCCCGTGTAAATTGTATAATTTTTGTATAGTTCTTATTTGTTTTTATTTAGTTTTAGGTATTATATTATATTATTTTGTGTTGGTCCAGGTCCTGGTGCAAATGGAGCGAAATGAGTAATAATTAAATAACCAGCTAGTTGAATAAAGTAGACCGCCAGGGACCGAATAAAAATTACCGTTATTTTCTTTGAGTGGACCTAGCCCGCTATCTCTGTATTATAACTTATAAGGCTCCATTTAGATTATATTTATATATATATATATATATATATATATATACATATAATTAATAAAAAAAAGAATGGTAGTAGGCATATTCGAATTACACAAAGTTGCTGCAATATTATTAATTGAACAAAGGTCAGCCCAATAGCATGACGTGAATGCTTGTGAACATGTTTCTTTTATACATTATACCTAAACCCTAATGCATTCTATTGGGCCATGCATATATAATTAGTGACAAGAAAAAGAAGGGGGAGGCTGCCATTCGATAGAGGCAACAATTAAAAAAAAGGGGACAACATTAGCCGCAAGTGGCATACGGCAGTAGAAGACATAGGACGGCAGAAGATATACATCATCAACAAGCACATACGGCAGCAAAGGGAGAGGCGACGAGAGGAAGGTGGAGAAGAGGCTTGGAATCAAAGGAACTTAATTAAAAATCATAGCTTTCGGTTAGACATCGTTTATTGTTTTCAATTTATTAAACTTGAATATTATGGAAATGTTTCTGAATCGTTTTGATTTAAATTTATTTTTGTTTCCCTTTTGAACATGAGTAGCTAAACTTTTCATGCTACCTAGGCCTAGATGAACTATGATTTAATTTTTTGACTATTCGGTTTTGACTAATGATTAAATTGAGATGATTTACATATTCCTGTTTGGTGATTGTTTATGAATTTGTGTGCTTGTCTTGGTTGTGATTGGTTGTTTGGTTAGGTGATCTTGTTAGTCTGGTCTGGAACTATTTAGATCATTCTAGGTTCGTTAATCTATTAGGTTTTCGATCTAGAGCTTGAGATTAGAGACAATTCAAGTTTAACTAAATTAATTAAAATCAACTGAGTATAGTGTGCATCCTTTTCTGGCAACTCTAGGGACGAGTCAGGATTGCTAGGTTATTAGCTAGGCGTTGTTTGGTAGTTTGGGTGACCGATAGCTCGGATCCGGCTACTTATTCGCGTTTAGGGTTTCCTAGGTTTTCAATTATTTAGCAGGTTTAGCTTCATGACTGGAGGATTTTAGCACCATAGTTGTTTTTAATCTGACATTCGTAGGATTTGGTATCGATAGGTCGAGCCGGTTTGTTATAGCACTTCACATTTCGTCTTTATCTTTCGTTTGATACATCTCTAGCGGGGGGTTAATCGAGGGAGTAGGATATTTAACCATTGTCACTGTCACAGTAGCATTGCATGATTCTATGGATTCGACACCTAGGTAGTCCTTGTCTCATATATATTCGTTTTACACCTAGCTCCCGAGTTCGTGTTTGTGTTGCGTTGCTTGTCTTGTTTGCCACATTTTCTTATTTAATTAGATTATAAGTTTAATTAGTTAAAACCTCAAATCCAAAACAATTAAAACCAGTTAAGTATTAGTTGAGTCAGAGTCTAGTTTAGCGTCGCTAGTGTCTCGTGGGTTTGATACTCGGACTTCATTAGGCTTTACTACGTACGATAGGTACACTTGCCTGTCAGTGGTCTAGCATTTAGAGAGTCTTAGTTTATAAATTTAAAACTAGGGTGTCTAGATTAGGTTAGTAGTTTTTATAGACCATATTTAGCACATCAGTAAGCATATATTTGATTGTTTGTTTGTGTAATTGCATCAGAATATGTATACTAAGTGTGTTTTGTACATAAAAACATGTTACACCCAAAAGTGTGAAAACGGTAAAATTGGTCAAGTATACTCGCAATATTGCATATGAATTACACGTAAACCACGAGGAAAGTTGGTGAAGTCTCGGGATTTTGAGTGGTGGCGTTTGCGACTCCTTGTAAAATAACGCACGAATAAAGATTGAGAAAAGGATTCCGTATGGACGAAGGCGGTTAACCTAGTTAATTAAAAATTACGTAACGATCTAGTTAATATTTATAGGTTAAATAATATCCTTTTAATAATAATATTTAAATATTACAAATCGGTTTTAGATATTGTATGATTGTTTAAATTGTTTGACTTTTTGACATGCTTAATTCTTTTGTTTATTCCCACCGTTCAACAAAAGATTGAGGTGTGTGTGATTGAAAACAATAATTTCATGCATCCATACTCATGCACAATACCATCTAAAAGAATCATGTTCTCTGTTAAACTTCACGCACACATATAAAAAAACGAGCAACACTGCTCCGAAACAGTTGGTGATAGTGCAAAAATATGATTTATTTTTAAAACAAGATGTGTATTATCATCATCTTCACAAACAGAACTCCACTGTTAGTTTATGAAACAAGATTTTTGATTGATTCAAGTTACAATTAGTGATAGAATAAGATTTCTATTATTTACAAATTGAAATAACATGTTATCCTCATTAAAACAACAATCGTTCACTGTTATATGCAAGTTTTCAACTTGCAGGTGTATTAGAATATTTATAATATGCAAGTGCATTGGAATATTTATAATATCAAAGTAATTATAGTATTTTAACAAGGGATTAAACGGGGAACATCAAGTAATAGTAAGAAAGATATACCGAAACGAGTCGCGTACTTTAAATCTGAACCGTATTGCACCATCTTTGATGCGAATCCGAACCGAACACATCCCGAAACTGGAAACTGAAAACTGAAAACTGAAAGGAGTAACCTGTTGAGTTGTTGCTTGAATCTGTTCGGAAAATCTGTCGGAGAACCATAACAGGCCGCCGCCGCCACTGCTGTCGCACCCACTGCCACCGCGGCTCCGCCGCCAGCGGCTATCGCCGTCATGAGTTCTCGTCGGACCACCTCCGACTCGTCTCTCTTAGCCTTGTCTTCACGCCACCACTGGACAGCGGTCGTGGTGGCCCTTCGTTCTTCAAAGGGAGGAGGGGTCGTGTGGGAGTGCGTGAAAGAGGGAGGGGGAGGGTGTTCGTGATGTAGTGGTGGCGCGTGGCCAGAGATCGGCGTCGGAGGGTTGCCGGAATTTGCTCCGGTGGCCGGAGGTGAGAGAGATCGGGAGAGAGGCAGAGGGTGTGCGTATGGGTGAGTGTGTGTAGTGTGTGTGGGTGTAAGTATATATAGTTAGGGTTTAGGTAGGATTGGGCCCAAAGCCCATTAATCCGGTTCTTGCGTTTTTGAGCGGCCCGGTCGCGTCTACGAGACCTGTTTTCGAGCCCGAGCGTTGTAATTGTGACAACCCGAGATTTCAAGGTCTATCTTTTACACATCAGACTGCACAATCCTGTTTTACAATTTGGTTTATGTGGTGTCTGTGCAGTTTATCTGAATGATTAGTATTTATGTGTAATGATTGATTGTTATATGTGTAGTGTTAATGTAGGTTGTTTAGGGTTTAATAACAATGTTCTGCTGCCACAAACTAATCTCGACGAAGAATAGGTTTTTCGCCAACCCATCTAGACGAAAGACGGGTCCATCGTCGAAGAAGGTTCTTCGTCGGAGACGGACCTCAGCCCAATATATTTCACGGCCCAACTGTTGATGATTATGTGATTGTATTAACCCTTATAACCGTCAGACGTAAACTAAAAACCCTAAACTCTCATCCACACTCTTGATCGTCGGCAGCTTCTTCTCTCGATCCCTCAAAACCCTTGCCTCCGATCATCTTGATTTCCACTCTACAACCCGGTTAGTGTTTTACTCTACCACTGTTGATTGTTTAGGAATTATTATTGGGTGTTAGGTTCGAATACATGATTTCATGTGATCAATGCTTATGGGTGTAGGCTAGCAAATCTGTTAAATGAATATTGGTGGTAACAAACTAAAATGTTAGGAATTAACGCTTGAATAACTGATCCAATTGTTAAATGCCGTAATGCCCAAAGTAGCGATTAGGGTTCATGGTCAAAAGAGTCCGATGAGTTATTAATTCAAGAATCAGTGTGAATGGTCGTGGTTGATAATGCTGTTCATAACATGTGCTCATGCATGTCCATGTGAATTATTGTGAATCTATGATTAGTGATAACGAGAAACCACTGATGTATGCTTGTATAGATTTGGGTTGAATGTTATTATGTGAATTAACTCTAGTTAGATGATGAACGATCATTGGAAAGGTTAGGTTAATCGATTTGAGTGGGTATTAATTCTGATGATAATACATGATGGTTTGTGTTTATAAACTAGATGAATGAGTAGTATATTAGGGTTCCTGGGAAAATCATGATCACCTGTGAAGGGTGGCGACGAAAAACAACCCCTGGCGAAGAACCCAGGTCGAAGAAACTTGGATTCTTCGTCATCTGAAGGACGACGAATCTTGGATTCTTCGTCGGGGCAGTTATGACGAATCTTAAGGGATTTCGTCAGAGGGAAAACGAACTGGGCCTGGGTTTGGGTAAACAAAAGGGCTGCACATGGGCGAGAGTCTGAATTCGGCTGGGTTCGGTGCTAATTAACGGGCCACAAGATGATACGAACAGTATGCTAGATTCTTGGGTCACACACTCTTGGGTGAACCATTAACTTGACTAAATTGCACACTTTGTGAATAATGAATGAACAGTTAAAGTGTTATGTGAAATACGAGTGGGTGATGTGAACTGTGTATAACTTGGATAAATGCTATAGGATAACAATGAACTGTTATGTATAAGGGAAACTGTTACATGTTATGTGAATCTCTGGTACGCTACTGGCTTAATCATGTGGTTGTGTTACTTGTACGCTATGTGCGTATTGTGTATGAAAGACATGTGATTAATGTGCATGTAAAACTGATGTTGATTGGTAACCACGGTAGGGTTTGGGTTGACCAGCTTGGACGGGTAGTTTAACATACCGAGCAATCAAAGGTGAGTTCATTCCTCTTGTGCATGCTTCCTGGTGGGTGGGACAGTCATTGGGTATCCCTGAGAGGGATAGGTTTTCGGGTAAATCAAATGGGTATTCCTGAGAGGAATACGTCTTGTGGGTAAAATCAGGAATGTTGGTTAATATACTCATCCTATCACCCTTAAGTCCCATCTTGTTTGTTACCTGAGAGGTAACGGAGTATTAGTTGGTAGCGCTATCTAGGTTTGGCACCCTCACCCCGTACCTGAGAGGACGGGTGTGAACTAATGACTCAGTCATGCCCAATGCTTTGATAGGAGCATTGGGGAACGGGCAAAATAAATCTAGAGCCGTCTTGTATTCGGGGTATTATCAACATTGTAATCAATGAATGGAATTAAACACTTGGTAACTAACATTTTCGTAAAACTATGAACTCACCAGCGTTGTCTGATACACTTGTGTGCATGCTCGCAGGTTATAGGTATGTGTGGATGTGGAACTTGCTGTCTGGGATGCTGGAGTGGTCATGGGTCGAGATACATGGAATCCCGAGATGATTCTAATGGTTATCATATATATGTTTTATGAAACACTTAACTAATGATTTATGCTTCAACGGAATACGATGATTTGTATTTACTGTTTTGTAACAATTTATGTTAATGAATAAAAGTTTTATTTAAAATCTTGTATGAGTTCAATGTGATTGGTGGCTAGATCCTGGTACGTCACACGCCTCACGGGGGTTTCCGCTTGGGGTATTTTGGGGGTGTAACAGTTTGGTATCAGAGCCACTGGTTATAGAGAACTTGGTTTTAAAAATGTTTTTTTTACAAAACCAGACTATAACCGAACAGTTTTGAATACGTGAATATGACCATGACACTCAGCTCCAGATTGCAAGGTTCATCTTTTTACCTGTTGTACACATTACATGATTAGTGCACACTTGTTTATGATGTAGCATACGGACACACACTTGTCACTATAGCATAATTACATGAATTGCTTGTTTACTCCATGATGCGTAGTGGGTGTGTCGTAGTCATTAGATCATTGTGATCTTATCGTTTTGAAAACCTCTGTTTGGCATTCGAGTTTGAGGAACCATTTGACATGAGTTAGGAGGAACTGAGATGAGCATGCAAAACGCAATATTATTGTGGGTGCACACATAATAATAATGTGGAGTGCATGCGAGTCCCAGTGAGCCTTAGCAAGTGAAAAAGGGGTTCTGTTCTGTTATTTAATCAATGAGAAACGTAACAAATTTATAGGAGTCACAGCAGTGATTGTCTCCTACTCGAACGTGATCTTTTCACTCCTTTCTGAATCCTTACGAATCTCGATGCTATCGAGTATTACCTGAACACACATCTGAACACCTAGCGAACCGTGTAGAATGTTAGGTGCTTGCACGAACGTCCTTGAGTTGGATGTCGCAGCGTCAAATGATTGGTCTATACCTTTCTCGCTTTTCTTCGTTTGCTGGAACTTAACGTATTGACGCTTAGATCCTGAAGTGCGATCACTTCTGCAACACTATAGCAATATACCGTGTATTACTCCATCAACTTGCAAGATCAATGGACAAGAGGATGAGCGTAGTACCTTACCGACCTCAGTATTGGGACGACCCTGATTACCGGCAGCGAACACCAGAAAATTGACTTCGATCGAATCCTTAACCCTAGTTAGCGACTTATGGCAGTCAACTCTTACGAATCAATCGGGACATAAGCGATGACAACTGATCATAGTGTGGAATGTGTGACTACCAGCACAGTGAGTAGCGCTTTAAGACGTGGCACAGAATGTGAAAAGATGGACTTGGTTGGTGAAAGATCGTAGGGTTTCTGTTTCAAGCAACGCATTAGAGGCAACAGTCATGGCAACATCAAGGTACTTGTAATCGTAGCCTACAGTATGGGAATGAAGGTGCCTACGGCATGGATTGGCCGTTGATAATTTAAGACGATAACAACCAAGGGGATGACGACAGTACTGGAAATCCTTGTAACGAAAACAACAATACTGGAAATGATGTTCGTGGAAGGGCATTTAGGATTGGCATGGGCGACGCCAGGATTATAGCAACACGGTGGCCTGCACGTTCTTGGTAACTAAACGCCTCGTTCCTGTTCTGTTTAACCCTGATGCTTTTTGGAACCAACCTGTTGCGGAATCGACTGATGGCCAGTCAATTGAAACTTCATATGTTCACTGGGATGCAAACTCGACCTTGTGGGACAAGTGCTCGACATCGACCTTCCTTCTGCTATTCCTGATAGTTTCGATGCGGTAGTTAGTGTGGATTGGTTATCCAGATATCACATAGATATACCCTGTGAGGGAAAATTTTGCGTATCCCTCCCCTTAGTGGAGGATCGTTATCTGTTCTAAAGCGTCAGAGTGGCGCAAAGGTTAGCGTCATTTCAGCAATGAAAGCCAGGAGGGTCTACGGAGGGACTACCCCGCTATGTTAGCAACTGTTATTGATGTTAAGGTTAGGGAAAAGAGGATCGAGAATTCATCCATTGTTTGTGATTTCTTCCGATGAGCTACTCGAAGAACTTTCAGGATTACTTTCACAACTGTTAGACAGAATCCCAGTTTGATCTCGTGCCAGAGGCAGCCCTGATTACTTGTACGCCTTACCGTCTTGCACCAGGAGGGTTGCAAGAACTGTCTAATCTACTATGGGAATTGTTGGACAGAAGTTTTGTCGGACCTAGCTCTTTTCGCGTTGGGGAGCCCTAGTTTTATCGGTGAAGATAAGCCTTATCGTTGGACATGTGTACTGATTATCGAGAACTCAGCAAGGTGACAGTCAAGAACCATTTGCCTCGACCATGTATTGCCAGCCTGTCGACCAGTAGCGAGGGTCAAGCTCCCAATCGAGGGTTGACTAACGAACGAACTGTTATCAGATGGAAGTCCAAGGGAGGAAGGTTCTTAAAAACGGCATATCGAACGCAATACGGCCATTGCGACACTGTACCCCATGACCTTTGGGCTAATCAACACACCAGCGGCTTTATGGATCACATGAATTGACCGCGTTCATTGATGACGTTTTGAATCATTTCTAGGATAAAGGAACACCATGGGCGGCATATGTATCTTATTGTAGAGCTCCTGAGGGAGGAGCAACTCCATGCGAAATCTACCCAAGTGTGACTTTAGGATTCGAGAAGTACACTTTCTTGGTCGAGTAGTCAATGAAGTGGGGATACACATGGATCTCGCTAAGATCCATTTTAGTGGAATTGGTCGGCACTAAGGAATCCCTCGAGGTTACAGCAATTCCTTGGTTTCGCTAGATACTATCGCAGATTCATCGTGGGATTTTCAAAGATTGCGCAGCTTTAACCTCTTTAGCACAACGGGGTGATGTAAATTCATGGGGCACAAAATGGGAGAACGCCTTTTCAGCTTTTGAAATCCAACTCTACAATGCACTGAGCATCGTCTTTACCCAAGGGTATGGGTGATTTAGTGGTATACCATGATGGGTTGAATCAGAGTCCCAGTTACACGCCGATGCAACACGAGAATGTGATGGCTTATGTGGTGGATTAACAAGAAGAATTGCACGACTCATAACCTGGGGGTGGAAACCATGGCCTTGGATTTAAGTTGGAGACATTACTTGGACGGTACCAAATGCACTACTTAGACCGATCACAAGGGCCTCCCGTATGCCGTTGTTTCGAAAGAGCTAAAACATGTAATGGCATCGCTGGATGGAACTTTTGAATGATTGCGACTGTGAAACCTGAGCGTGCAGGAGCTTTGCAACTCACTATCGACTCTAACCTACCTGATCAGGCTCGCTTTGTTCAAACTGGAGAACTGAAGGAAGAGAATTTTAAAGATTGAACCCATGCGGGGCATGAAGGAGCAACTTTTGGCAAGATTGGGCGATGTTAACTACTTCATGGAACGAATATGGATTCCACTATACGGCAACGGGAGGAAACTTGTGTTGAGCAAAGCACACCGGCCTCGATGTTCTAATAGTCTGGGTTTGATAGGAAAGATTAGGATTTCAAGCCTTGTATTGATGACCGGGTAGGAAGGCCCAGATAGCACTGTATGTGAACGATGTTTGACTTGTGCGAAAGTCAAGGTGGAATACCAGAAACCTACTCGTTTGTGTCAGCAACCAGAAACACCCATATGGAAATGAGAATAGACTGCCGTGGATTTGTCACTGGTTTACTTAAAACTCAGAACGGAACCGATATCACCTGGGTGATCGTTGATTGTCTCATGTAACCAGCACACTTTCTTGCAATCAAGGAAACTGACGAGTCTTCACAGCTTGTGAATATTCCTCTGAGAGAGGCGGCTTTTAGGCACAAGGTGCCAACTCCTGATACCTTTGATTTTGATCTATACCTGATTTATGTCAGGTAATACACAACACCCTTGGTTCACGTCTAGACATGACCATTACTTATCACTGTAGGACAACCAGACAGAGTAACGAATCATCCTGACACACGAAGACATGCTGCGAGCATGTGCGTGATTGACTTTAGTAAACATTTGGAAGGACACTTATCTTTGGTTGAGTTCTACTGCAGCCGTTACCGTTTTAGTATGCATACAGCTCTGTTTGAGGCATTGCACGGACGATAATGCCAACCTCCTTGTGGGACTGAGGGGGATGACAACCTAATCACGGGTCCAGGACTTGCACTCGAAACTCTTGGGAAGATTATTTAGATTGGAAATCGAGTGGCGACAACGCGTGATCGTCAGGAAACCTGATAACTTAGGAAACACTGGGAGTTCGCTGCAGGCGAACGTGTCATATTGGAAGTCTCACCCTGGGAGGGTGCGGTACACTTTGGGAAGCGTGGCAAGCTTAACTTACGTTATGTTGGGCCATTCAAAGTCTTGGAACGGATTGGTAGAGTGGCGTACAAGCTTGAGTTACCTGCTGAGTTGGGTAACGTTCATGACGTTTTCCATGTTTCGCAGTTGAAGAAGTGTTTGTCCGATGAAACACTTGTAGTACCATTCCAAGAACTAAAGATCGATGTCAAATTGCAGTTCGTTGAGGAACCACTAGAAATTATGGTTCGGGAAGTCAAGGTTCGTAAGCACAGTCGAATTCCAATTGTGAGAGTTCGTTGGAACTCAAGACGTGGGCCGGAGTTCACGTGGGAGCGCGAGGATCATATGAAGCTCAAGTACCCTCACTTATTCCCAACTGACAGATCTAAATCTGAAGTAACTGGTGAATTTCGGGACGAAATTCTCTTTCAAGTTGGGGATGATGTGGTACCCGCAGAAAATCCACAGTGATCCTGAGTTAACGTCTTGCTGTTTCGGATTACTTGTCAAATTTCGGGATGAAATTTCTTTCAAGTTGGGGATGATGTGACAACCCGAGATTTCAAGGTCTATCTTTTACACATCACTGACTGCACAATCCTGTTTTACAATTTGGTTTATGTGGTGTCTGTGCAGTTTATCTGAATGATTAGTATTTATGTGTAATGATTGATTGTTATATGTGTAGTGTTAATGTAGGTTGTTTAGGGTTTAATAACAATGTTCTGCTGCCACAAACTAATCTCGACGAAGAATAGGTTTTTTGCCAACCCATCTAGACGAAAGACGGGTCCTTCGTCGAAGAAGGTTCTTCGTCGGAG
Source organism: Helianthus tuberosus (assembly GCA_030545235.1). Taxonomy (NCBI): domain Eukaryota; kingdom Viridiplantae; phylum Streptophyta; class Magnoliopsida; order Asterales; family Asteraceae; genus Helianthus; species Helianthus tuberosus. Next base: position 56,817,816 of record CM060429.1, on the reverse strand, counting down.
ATGGGCCTCGGCCCAATATATTTCACGGCCCAACTGTTGATGATTATGTGATTGTATTAACCCTTATAACCGTCAGACGTAAACTAAAAAACCCTAAACTCTCATCCACACTCTTGATCGTCGGCAGCTTCTTCTCTCGATCCCTCGAAACCTTTGCCTCCGATCATCTTGATTTCCACTCTACAACCCGGTTAGTGTTTTACTCTACCACTGTTGATTGTTTAGGAATTGTTATTGGGTGTTAGGTTCGAATACATGATTTCATGTGATCAATGCTTATGGGTGTAGGCTAGCAAATCTGTTAAATGAATATTGGTGGTAACAAACTAAAATGTTAAATGAATATTTTTTACCTTTTCAACTTTTTTAACAATAAACCCTTAATATAATCTTGTATTTGCAAGATTTTGAACTCACATCATTTTTACAAGCATTATATTATTAGACCAATGAATCATGGATGTTTGATCTTTTTAGATAAGTTCTTCTTATTGCTTTTCTTACAAATTTCCTGTTATGTAATTTGTTTACTATTAGTGATCTTGTTGTCTAGAGTTTGTCCCTCACAAGAATGATACTAGTTTAAATATTTAGTGTAAGGTTATCTAATATTTTAGAAGTGAAAAGTTGCTTGTGAAATGTTGAAATATGTCTACTATATCTTCAATTTAAATGTCAAACTTACAAATTCTGTTAATATTTTCTAATAATGGACATGTTTATATCTTCAATTTCCATGTCTATACTATGTTTTATTGTAGTGACATGCTAAGACTACACATGAGGACTGGTCTTATACAATATGTCAAAGTGGGCTTGAACTTAATTGGTTGTTGATGGGCTGCGGTATATCATATGGGCTTTTAGCAGAGATAAAGGATTGTAGCTGGGCTAAAAAAAAGTCAAGTGGGCTTGGAATGATGTTGGGCTTAGGAAAGATTGTTGCGGGTCCGTGGAGCATTAGAAAAGAGCTCATCATCGGTCTATTTTATTATTCAGAAAGTTCTTTAAGTCGTTTCAGAGAGTAACAGATCCTCGTGTTGATGTTCTATTGGTAAGGTTGAGAGTTCTTATCTATTCCATTCCAGTTTGATTTTTGTACAATTTTTGAAAGTTTTAGTAAAGTTTGAATCCATGATTACCAAAAATTGACATGAAAAATGTAATTTTGTTTTTTAATAGATCGAGTTCGCTCGCTACTAAATACGCTAACTTTTTTAGTTTATGGAGCCTGTATAAAACGTGTTTATTTCGTTGTTGAATAGCCTTCCTTGAACAATTACAATGTGATAGGATATAAAAATGTTAAACTTATTTCCCATTCACTATACTAGATATCAGTTAACAAAAGAGTGAATTTCAAGGATTGTCCTTTATCTTTATACTCATTTTCAGGCGTTGTTCTTTATGTTTAAAATTGACGAGTTTTGTCCTTTATGTTTTCATATCATACACGTTTTGTCCTTTAGGTATAACCCAGTTAGTTTTTTCAGTTAAATTTGGTCTTCAGTTAAATTTGGTCATGTGCTTTGCACATGGGGGCATATTTGTCAATTCAAAGGTTGCAGAAGCTTTGAGTTATAAATTAGCCGTTGAAATTACCTTTGAATTGACAAAAATGCCCTCATGTGCAAAGCATATGACTAGATTTAACTAAAAAAACTAACTGGGTTAGGACTAAAGGACAAAACGTGTATGATCTGAAAACATAAAGGACAAAACTTGGACAACGCCTAAAAATGGGTATAAAGATAAAGAACAATCCTTAAACCAAGTAAAAAACAAAATAGAATTTACTAAAAAGAATAGGAAAAGAGCCTAATAAGTGATAAGTACCATTGGAGGTGGTGTGGCATGTGACCTTTAAAAGGAAAGAAAAAGATGATGGGCATGATATTAAACTCTTCTTTCTGACTTTGCCACCCAATTGACTTGTGAGTTTAATAAATTGTCACCAACTGCCCTTTATATACAAAAAAATCATCTAATATTTACTTACACCCTTTAAGATTTCAGATGATCACCTTTAGTTCCTCAATTTTAACTTGCAGGCATCTTGATACAAGCATAAAAACTATCATAAGATTTATTATTTCAATATAAGATACTGCCTCTGAAAAATATAAAAGAACTACCGGGAATCTTCGCGCTTCCAAAGATGGTTTTTGGTTGGTATGAACTCGGTTTGTTAAAGTATTAGTATGATACTTGCATTTGGTATAGTAACCGGAAGAAATATTGTCAAGAAGATATCTAAGAGTGTTTTACATTGATAAAAAACCATAAAACAGATACCGGTACATGTACCGATATTGTTCGGTAGTCGTTAATTTGGCTACCGGCACTCGCTATTGCGTATAGTACCAAGTCTTATTTGTGATTGTGAGTGAATAAAAGATGAATTCAATAAAACATCCAAGTATTAAAATTAAAATTAAAATTTTATTGCGATACAACTCTGTTTTCAATGAAGTTTATCCCGCCATCCCAAGAAAACCATAATATGAATACGGTGCCGATATTGTTCGGATGATATTGATTCAGTTCATCAAGGTAAAGTAAAGAACAACTATATTGAACCCACCCGAGTAAAACTTTTATCGAACCGTGGATAAAAAAGCACGTTGCAACAAAAGATTCGAAATTATATAAAACACTGTATTATGTTACACAAATAATACAACAACAACAACCATACCCAGTATATCCCACAAATAGCAGAACTATTCGTAGAGTCTGGGGGAGGTGGGATGTAGGCAAACCTTTCCTCTATCCTGCGAATAGAGAGTCTGCTTCCTGAGAGACCCCCGGCTCCAAAACAACCAACAGGTAGATATATGAAAGATGGATAAGTAAATAGCGTAGCAGTAGTCAGATAGATCATTAGCATGCAAACATAGGCATAGATACAAGAAAATCATCATATGTTAACCTACCTAAAGTGTAAAAGAAAAGTAACACCCCTTCCCAAGGCAATGCTAGGGCACGTCTATACCCTCACCTACAAGTCCTTAACCTTAATCCTAAGTCTCCACGAACTCCTATCCTGAACCATGTCCTCAGAGAGGTGCAACTCTACCAAATCTTTCCTAAGTCTTTCACCCAAGTCAACTTGGGCCTGCCTCTACCCCTCCTTCCTTCCACTGTTATGGTTTCCACTGCTCTAACTGGTTCTGTTAACGACCTCCTCTTCACATGCCCAAACCATCTCAATCTCCCCTCTTTTAACTTGTCTGATATACTAGCTACTCCTAACCAATCCCTATAAACCTCACTTCTTATTCGGTCTAACCTCGTGTGGCCACACATCCACCTCAACATTCTCATCTCCGCTACCTCCATCTTGCGCGCTTGAGTTTTCTTGATGGCCCAACACTCTGTCCCGTATAACATAGCCGGTCGAACTGCTATCCTATAGAATTTTCCCTTCAATTTTGTCGGGAACCTCCTGTCACACAATATCCCAGTGGCTGTTCTCCACTTACACCAGCCAACTTGGATGCGGTGAGATACATCACTATCTATCTCCCCGTCCCTTTCCACAAACGATCCTAAGTACTTGAACTTAGTCGTTTGTGGGACCAGTTGACCTTCAATGATAACCTGAGTGTCCTCGTTGTCACCTGCACCGCTGAAATTACAATAAAGGTATTCAGTCTTAGACCGACTAATCCTTAAACCATTGCCTTCTAATGCTGTTCTCCATTCCTCTAGCCTCGCATTTAGGGTTTGTCTAGTTTCAGCAACTAGCACTATATCGTCCGCAAAAAGCAGGCACCACGGAACTGTCTCTTGAATAGACTTGGACAACTAATCCAAGATAACCGCAAAAAGCAACGGGCTCAACGCGGACCCCTGGTGGAGTCCGACTTCCACGGGGAAAGACTCTGTATCTCCTACAGGCGCACGAACCCTAGTCACAGTCCTATCATACATATCCCTAATTAAGTCTATATACTTCGCCGGAACTCCCCTACCCTCCAAGCTTTCCCAAATCAGTCTACGTGGCACACTGTCATAAGCCTTTTCAAGGTCAATGAAAACCATATGTAGATCTCGCTTTTTCTCCCTATACTTTTCCATTAATCTTCGTAGAATATGAATTGCTTCCGTTGTTGAGCGCCCTGGCATAAAACCAAACTGGTTTACCGTAACATGAGTTTCTCTTCTAATCCTAGTCTCAATTACCCGCTCCCAAAGTTTCATAGTGTGGCTCAGTAGCTTAATCCCTCTGTAGTTCCCACAACACTGGGCATCTCCTTTATTCTTATACAAGGGCACTACATCACTACTCCTCCACTGTTCCGGGATTTTTCCCGTTTTGAAAATAAGATTAAACAAACTAGCTAGCCATCGAACTCCATCCTCTCCCAAACACTTCCACACCTCTATCGGTATGTTGTCAGGACCAACTGCCTTAGCCCTTCCCATCTTCTTGAGTGCTGTCCTTACTTCTCCCATTGTTACACAAATAATGAAAATGGTAAATGAAGTTACTTTATATTAAAAATCTACAAATGTTATACCACCACATCAAGAAAACCAACCAAACGAATACAACACCGGTACCAATGTTGTTCGGACAACATCAGTTCAATTGTCATGGTAAAAACAAAAAAAATGAACTACATTTGACTTGTTTGTGTAAAAGTTTATTTAATCGTAGTACGTTGTAACATAATATATTCAAAATTTTATAAAATATTATACTATGTTTCTCAAGTTACGATATAGATAAACTAACATCACTTTAAATATATAACGTCACTTAAATTGTTTGCTAAGTTTAAAAATGATAAAAAGTTTAATATTTTTATAAAGGAGAAATATCATAAAAACCCAACATACTTTTTCATTTTTCTCATAAAAGTCCCTTAACAATTTTACCATTTATCTCGATGTAGATTCATAACACTAAATATACTGGGCTTAATTTATTACATATACTTTAAAACTGAATCACAAAACGCATTCGAATTTGATTATGTTTTCGGCCTCAACTGAATACATCGAATTCATATAACTGGGTTTATTCGACTAAATATAAAGTATAGTTTACTTTGATTACTCGGTTTATTGGGATATACACCGAATTCTTTTTATTCAACTGAATACATCGAATTCATATAACTGGGGGTTAGGTTTTTTGGGGTTTTTTTTGTTTTTTTTTTTGCCCCGTGGGGGGGGGGGGGGGGGGGTTTAGGTTTTTGGGTGGTGGTGCGGTGGGGTGGGGTGGGGTGTTTAGGTTGTGGGTGGTGATGTAGTGGGTTTAATTTTAGGTTATTGGACACTTGTCAATCTATAAATTTTTCTTACACTTCTTACAATTAGGAGCCTTTGTAGAATAATTTGACCCAACCTAAAGTATGTTTGTTTTTACGTGAAAAAATTGTTGAAAGACTTTTATAAGAAAATTGAGAAAGTATATTAATTTTTTTTTTTATAGTATTTGCCCTTTTATAAAAGGGTAAAACTGGTGAATCAAATGATACGAAACATTTGGAAGAAGGTTACTAGTTAATGACTTCTCCGAATGGAGTTTATATGTTCCCCAACCATTTTAATCTCGAGCAAACTTAAAACATTCACAATAGCTCATATTTAAGGGTTGTTTTTTTCTCATTTTTACAAGTCACCCATTTTTCTTATTGTAAGGGTTATTTTTGCATTGTTTTTTTTTGAACGGCAAATTAGGATCACTGACGGACCACTGGAGTATCATCGTGCCACCAGCAGAGCCACCCGATCATATCCATCTCCACTAGGCTATAATGCCTATACACCAATTCAGGAGGAAACCCAATAAATCTGGGAAAACCCCCATTTGTGAGAATCGAACCCAGGACCTAATAGTCCCAAAGCCTTATCTCACCCCCAAGATGTCACTAAGCTATAATGCCATGCAGGGGCGGAACCAGAGGGGGGTCAAGAGGGTCTGTTGACCCTTCGGTCATCGGAACTTTTTGAATTTTTATTTATAAATTTTGAGTTTTTGAAGAACAAACTTAGAGATGGACCCCCTAATTTGAACCAGTATAGAATATAAGCTTATGATGACCCCCTAACTAAATCGTTCTGGTTCCGCCACTGATGCCATAGGCAAAAAGAAATGAAACGGGATCAGTGGGACTCGAACACACGACCTTCGGTTTAGCAAACTAAACATTTGTGGAAGAATGGAAAATGTTGTCAGGTGATGGGTGGGACCACATCTGCAATTTGCAGACATCTATAGAAGAAAAAGTGAACAAAACTTTTGCAGTCTGCAAGAAAAAGGTTATTTGTTTTTTAACGTTTGTAGATTTCTAAAATAAATTGGTGGTGGTGTATGGACGATGGTGGTGATGGGTGGTGGACGTGGACGGTGGGTGGTGGACGCGGACGGTGGGTGGTGGTGGGCGGTGGGCGGTGGTGGTAGACAATGGTGGTGGACGGTGGTGGTGCTGATGATGGACGGTGGTGGGTGGTGGACGTTGGTGGTGTTTAACCTTCTGTAGACATCTTAGAACTGGCTGAGTCACGTCTACACCAAAAAGAGCTCGCACAGACTTTTTTAATGAAACTTTGGAAAAACAATCAGTCTACATATGACAATATTTGTGCGTGGTCTGTGCATCGCATATAGAAGAGTCTGCGCCGATTTTTTAAAAAAAATAAACACCAAATGGTACTAAAGCCTAACCAGCTTTTCAAGTTAGCAGAATGTTTGAATGACTATATATGACGACACAAGGAAGTAATAAGATGTATTTCTATTTGGGTCTGCCTATTGGCACACCAAACCCTAGCAAAAATTAGGGTTTATCTACGCAGCGTATAGGTCAATACGCAGCGTATAGGGTTAACCTATACGCTGCGTATTAACCTATACGCTGCGTAGATAGACCATAGATCTCAGTGCCTGCTAACCAATCATTGCACATAAAACAAGGTGTATCTACGAGGTGTATAGGTCAATACGCAGCGTATATGGTTAACACTATACGCTGCGTATTGACCTCTACGCTGCGTATATAAAACATCTGAAACTTTGGTGTCATTTTGGTAGGTTTGAAGCATCAAATTTTTACCAGGTTTATATACGCTGCATATAGGCCAATACGCAGCGTATATTACCTTCCAGAATTTTTTTCAACATTCGGCCTACTTGTGGTATAAATTCTCACCCGGTTACAACGTTAAGTCGCTTAAAATATATAACGAGTTAAAAATATATAATGTTTTTTATTATTTAGTCGACGTTGTCGTTAATTTATTTAGTCGATGTCGTCGAAAAGCGTATAATGTTAAAATTTTGAAAAGCGTATATACAAATAACTTTAAAATATTATAGCTTAAATAAGTGGAAATACCCGGGTACTTTTCGAATATGTTAAACTGTTTACAGCAAAAGTTTTATATGTACACCAAAAGTTTGATATATACAAGAAAAGTTTGTGCATACATAACAAAATGATAAAATACTATGTTTGTTGCTCGTGCTGCTGCTGCTGCTGCTCCTGCTGATGCTGATGCTGATCCCAATCCGCATCCGTAATGAAGGGTCGTGGAGGTAACCCGTCATGCTGTCGACGCTGCTGCAGCTCCGCAGCCACCCACTCCAACAGATAGTTGTTCCTTTCAGCGAGTCGAAGTAGCCGCTGTTGTGATGGGTTAGGACCGGGCCAAACATGGCGTGGGAACTGAGGCGCCCCGGGTGGTCCACGCGGATGTGGTGGCTCCGGAATGACGGGTACCGGCTCATGCGGCGCCGGCACCTCTGGATCGGCCGGGGGAAATACCGGAGGGAACTGTGCCGGCAGCTGTTCAAGCTGGTATTGCGTGTCGTCCAGCTTCTTAAACCGCTTCCCGTCTGGGAAGTCTTTGGTAACGTGCATTCCGGATTAAACGTTCTTCCCCATCCGCTTCGGCTGTGCCGCCGGGCCTACATGGGCGCGGTCAATCTCCGGATAATAGCCTAATGAAAGGGTTATCCTAGTCACGTAGGTGCAGCCGAATAACTGTCCGCGCTCCTGTCGATGATGCGCGGAGGCGAAGTACTGCGCCAACCCGTAGGCGAGAGCGCACGGCCTCTTGTATAAGAGGCAATATAAGAAAAATAAATCACCACTGGTGCACCACTCCCGGCTTTTGTTTCGAGCAGTGATCGAAGTGGAAATCATTTTGTGCAAATACCTGCACAAAAGGAAACCAGTCAGTAAATAATAATCAGACGACATCGACTAAGATCGTCGTTAAATAATTTTTTTTTATTATTTAGTCTACGTCGTCCGTAAGGCGCGTACGAGCCTAACGAGCGTAGAAACTAAGTTCGTCGTTAAAATATATTTTTTATTATTTAGTCGAAGTCGAACCGTAAGGCGCGTAGGTCCCTAACGAGCGTCGAGACTAAGTTCGTCGTTAAAATATAAAACGACGAACTTAGTTTCGACGCTCGTTAGAGACCTACGCGCCTTACGGTTTGACTTCGACTAAATAATAAAAAAAATATAAATTTTAACGACGAACTTAGTTTCGACGCTTGTTAGGACCGTACGCGCCTTACGAGCGTCAAAACTAAGATCGTCGTTAAATTAGATTTCTTCTATTATTTAGTCGAAGTTGAACCGTAAGTCGCGTAGGTCCCTAACGAGCGTCGAAATAAGTTCGTCGTTAAAATATAAAACGACGAACTTAGTTTCGACGCTCGTTAGAGACCTACGAGCCTTACGGTTCGACTTCGACTAAATAATAAAAAAATATATATTTTAACGACGAACTTAGTTTCGACGCTCGTTAGGCCCGTACGCGCCTTACGGACGACGTCGACTAAATAATAAAAAGAGGGATTGAAAAGATCGAGGGTAATTTCTGAGTCTTGATGGACCTTTCTTATTATAGGCCAAAGCAATAGCTAAGGACTTCTTCCCTCATTCTCATCAAATTGGGGTAGCTCAGGAACTATAGAATCTCTCAGGAGTTGAATAAACTCTTTTATGCTAGTGGAATTGGGAAGCATGATAAGTCCGTACTCCACATTCTAGCTTCATCCTTGGTTTTCAAAGAAAGGAACTGACAGAAGAGAAAGGTAAGATAATTCTTTCTGGCCTTAACTGAAAGCGGGGGAGGCCCAGGTCTACATACAGGTTTTGGATCAATAGAATCCTCCAATTGCTAGGGAAAGAATATCAGGATTAGTCTCCTTGCCATTGCTACCGTCTTTGAAAGTCTAGCTATCCTCTCCTTGTCATGCTTAGTTATTCTGCATTGCTCCTTCTTCTGAACTTGCTTTCTTGCCTTATAGAACTGACCTTTGTCCCCTCCTTCCGGTTTTCACACTCACTTAAAGTCCATTCCTTGCTCTTGCCTAGTTCTAGGCTTAGACGAAAGAGCTCATTCATAGATTCCATCTTTCTAGCATTTCATGTCTTTCTTCCTTCAACTCTAATTCATGCCATGAATTGCTAAGTCCTTCTATAATAGCTATTGCCTCTCTTCTCACCTCCCCTAGAGCTATTGAATAAAAATCCGAGGCTCACTCGCTGCCCTAAGCCCTACAGTTCCTTCGCTTACCGCCTAAGGTGAATCTATTGCGGCTGCGTTTGCAGCCGTTTAAACGCCCGTTTACGGCTGCAAATGCGGCCGCAAACGGCAGCGAAATTTTATTGGAAATGTTCCAAGTATGGTTATTTTACAGTTCTTTGTCAGGATCATCTTTTTAATGGGTATTTAGTGTCACTTTGGATACCTAAAATGCAAGTTTGGGTGATTAGAAACCTACCTTTAAAATCTATATATATTCACTCCCATAGGCCCATTGGTAAATTCCAAGTTATGCAACATTAGGCCTAGCAAAACGCACGGTCAATTTAGTTAAACTTTTTAAAAATATTAACTTTGTTCGGGTTAAAACAGGTTGATCAGACCTAAAAAAGTATCAAACAAATCGAGTTCAGTGGCTGGGGCAAAATGATATGATGGTTCACAATATTAACCATTAAACCTATTAGAACAGTTGACTGGGGCAATAAGTCAAACAAATCGAGTTCAGTGGCTAAACCCTAACAAGTCAAACAAATCAACACTAATCAATGCTCAACCAAACCCTAATTTACGAAAGTTCAATCACTAACCAAACCCTAATTTACCTAAAAAAAATCTAATTTACGGATAAAATACAAAAAAAAAAAAATCAAAATTACTTAAATAGGTTGAGTAAATACCTGTTATATACTTCGAATTCGTGTCGTATACGATCGATTATATCAGTCGCCTTCGTATGCTCTCGGTTGTGCGTGTTTTTGAGATTTGGGGAAGAACAGAGCTGCGTAGGGGTTTCTCTGATTTAAATCAGAACCTCTACGCAGCGTAGAGATCCCTACGAAGCGTATAAAAAAAGTCAAAGAGCAATTTTATTACCATTTTGCCCTTGTGTTTGGGGCAATACGAAGCTGATTACAAGGGTAAAAAGGTCATTTACTACCTTTATATACGCTGCGTATGGATCTCTACGAAGCGTATACAAAGGTCAAGAGAATGACCTTTACAAGAGAATGAACTTTATAAATTAAAATATTTCTACAATTTACAAAAATACAAGTTTCCGCTTAATCTTCGATAACATTTAAACTCGGTTCTTTGTCTTTGTCTGAGTCTGATTTAGGATTGACTAACTCGTAGTAGTGCTGTAACCGCGGTCTATACATTTCTTCCCACCGTTCCGCAACTATTGATCGATGTGTCGACCACAATGGGGTCACTAAAGGCATGGGGTAGTCTCCTTCCAACTTAGCATGTATGAAGTGTCCTCCGTGAACATGTACGAGCGTTATCGCTTGAGGTAGTGGATCTAGTGGGGCATCCGTTAATGGGAAGATGGTAGAGCTCCTTTCGATGCTTAGCACGTGGAGGACAATATTATACCTTTGCGCTACGAGAAGCCCTACGTGGGGCATTTCCATCCAGTGACTTGGATCGCACCCTTTCACTGAATGCCATTCGATGCTGTTACGTATTCGTTGAAAGTCTCCTTTGTTATATCTTTTGAATACATGCTTCTAACGCGGCTTGTTATGGTCAATCTCCAGTAGTAAATCACTTCGAATACGGGGCCATACGTGTTCCGTAAAACCTAACCCGACAGCCATAGACCTGTACCCACAATGACCGTCTGGGGTCACATCTTGTATACGTGATATGTAAGAGCGAAACTCTGATGGAATTTGATTCTTAAACCTCTTAATGCTTAACAAGTGCTCGTCCCCCTTCATTAATGGAAAACCCTGATCGTCCCGCGTCTCCTTCTTTTTAGAACTCGTTGAACTGTTTCGTTGCATTTTAGGTTTTTCAGACTTTACAACCGAACCAGTTCCACGAGAGCCCTCTGACGGTACGTATGAGCTGTGTCGGGGTAAATCGTACCTATGTTTGGGGGAAGCGGTATATACGTTGCTGTCCTCAGCATAGGAGCTGTATCTTGCAGCTTCGTCTAACCTCGCAGCTTCATCTAGCCTTTCTTGTACTTTCTTTGATGTAGGCCGACCGCGAGTATATTGCTGGACGATCGGTGGTTTCTTGGTTGACGATTTCGGGGTGAAGACCGCTTTTATCTTTGAAAGCAAACTCTTTTGCTGAACGGGGGACTGCGCCTCTAAATGTTGCCGCACATTATTGAGCTCTGCTACAACATCGACTTCCTCGTCTACCAGTTTACACGGGAGCAAGTTAAGCTTACGCCAGAATACATCTATGTCGTCGAGTTGTATCATACGCCCTGCACAGTTAAGTTAATACGGTGTGAGAAACAGCTAAATCGTACAAAATAACAAAAGGTTTGTAGTTTTAATATTTTTTACCTGTACGTTTGTAGTTTTCCAGCATACAAGCACACGACAATCCACAGCTAAGCCACATATGGCAACCACATGATGCGTTAAGTTTCCGCAACACCTCCAGCTTCCTCAGTAGCTCTTTTGCCAGCAAATCAAGTGCTTCATGGGAAACCTTTCCACGTAGGTTGTCAAACAGTGGGTGTCTGTGGTGGTTCATCGTTTTTTCGATGCTCTCGGTGAAACTTTTTTGTATTTCATCGTACTGAGTTTCAACTATATCAATGACGCATCTTGCTATTCGCTCCAATGAACTCCCACGCGTAACGTATCTTTTTAAATTTGCGTGCTGGCTCTCAACTCTGTTGGTGGTGAGCTGACCAAAGTTGCGACACTTATCGGTCCACGCATAAACGAACATTTCTTTATAGTCTTTGAGCCAGTTTTCGTAGACGTAATCAAAGACACCTGCAAAAATAAAATAATGAAATGCAAAAGCGTGTGTAAAATATAATAGATTGGGTGAGTCGTTTGTTGAAGGAACACTTACTTTCTCGGTTGGCAACCACGAGTCGGTTATACATTTTCTCCAAGTTGTACTTGTACATGGGCTCTGAAGTAGATTCGCACACTCTCCGCAAGTACGACATAAATTTCCCCCAATCTTCTTTATTAAACCCTTTCTTGCACTGTCTAACTATATTTTGTTCGATGTGAAAGTGGCATAGAAGCCTGGTTGCGTTCGGGAATACTTTAGAACACGCGTTAATTAGGGCAAGCTCTCTATCCGTGACTATCACACGCGTCATCATACATTCATGCAATATTGACTTGATCCGCTCAAGCACCCACACGTAGTTACCCCTTCGTTCTTTACAAATAACGGCATGTGCGATACAAAAAGACTTGTTGGTCGACGTCATACCCACAACCTGGACAAATGGCATGTTGTAGATGTTTGTTTTGTAGGTCGCGTCTATCAACATCACGTGCGAGAATGCACGCCACATAGTGATTGAATAAGGATGAACAAAGAAAATCTCTGTTACGACATCTGTTTTGGGTTCCTGTCGGGTGTCGTAAATGAATCGGTGGTCATGCAGCAGGCTTTCCAGTACCTGCATAGGAGTCTTTCCGTCCATCAGTGTCGCTCTAATTTTTTGTACCGCATTTTGCACGTCTTTCTGAACATGCAGGCTGTCGGGGAACTGCTTTCTTAGGGTTTGAAATATGATATGTGGCTCCATGTTTTGAGCAGTTATCTGCTCCACTAGCTTGTATTCGGCTTCAGTAAATCTTCGCACAAAAGCGTGGCCTAACAGACTTGTCGTAGGTTCGTGGTTATGGTTCGCGTTGTCCACTTTTAACTCCCACGTGTCATTCGTCACGTCCCGGATGGCGAGTAATGAAAATGGGCAACCGATTTTTTTGCTACCAGCTTTCCTAACTGTTGCTTTACTACGGTGCTCACCACTACGGTCGCACACAAGCCATACCATCCCAGTAGTACCGCCAAATTTTTTTGATCGGCGGGTAACAATTACGTAACCATACTCCTTTCCCGTTTCTTGTACCCAATTCTTCAAATCAGTTAGAGACATGAAACGCTAAAAAAAGTTACGTCAACAACAACAACAACAACAACAACAATAATAATTATAATTATAATATTTTTAACAATAATAATAATAATAATAATAACAACAACAACAATAATAATAATAATAATAATAACAATAATAATAATAATTATTATAATTATAATACAACAACAACAACAACAACAACAACAACAACAACAACAATAATAATAATTATAATATTTTTAACAATAATAATAATAATAACAACAACAACAATAATAATAATAATAATAATAATAATAACAATTATAATTCTAGTATTTTAACAATAATAACAATAATAATAATAATTATAATTATAATATTTTTAACAATAATAATAATAATTATAACAATAATATTAATAATAATAATAACAATAATAATAATAACAATAATAATAATAATATTTTTAACAATAATAATAATAATAACAATAATAATAATAATAATTACAATAATAATAATAATAACAATTATAATTCTAGTATTTTAACAATAATAACAATAATAATAATAATTATAATTATAATATTTTTAACAATAATAATAATAATAATTATAATATTTTTAACAATAATAATAATAATAATAATAATAATAATAATAATAATAATAATAATAATAATTATAATTATAATATTTTTAACAATAATAATAATAATTATTTTAATGTGATACCTCTTTTATTTGAAACGGATTGCCCGGGGTAGATGGTTCATAAAGTGGTGTGTTACGGGGCTCATAACCATATCCACCATATTCTTCGTATCCACCGTAGTCTCCGTATCCACCGTATCCACCTTCACCCCCATATCAATCGTATCCACTGTATCCACCTTCACCCTCGTATCCACCGTATCCATCTTCTACCCCGTATCCACCTTCACCCCCGTATCCACTGTAACCTCCATATCCACCTTCACCCCCGTATCCCCCGTAACCCGGATACGATTGCTGCGTCGGGTAATATGGTTCATCAACAGGTGCATTCTCAGCACCGTATCCACTTTGTTGCACGTACGGAGATTCATACCCGTATCCATAATCCGGATACACTTGATGCGCCGGGTAATTTGGTTCATCAACAGGTGGAGTGGGAGTCTTGTTCAAGTCTGGCAACTGTGTTTTTTGATCAACAGGGACTCCAGACACAACCTCCTCCTCCTCCTCCTCATTGACATCATTTACTCTCCATTTGTCGTTAGAATAGCGGTTACCGAAATAATTCGCGTTCCAAAATGATGACATTTTAACAAGATTGAACAAAAACAGAACAAATGATTTTGGTTTGGGTGTAAATTGTTAGTGAAGAAGAAGATGTAAAAGAAAGCAGGAGATGAACTCGAAGGGAACCAGAGATGCATGGATAAATAGACTTTCAAATTTACTTCAATACGCAGCGTATAGCTCTCTGCTCGCCGTATTACTTTATTCACGTGCCTAGACAACATCGTATCAGTGTCAAATCAGTCAGACATACGCTGCGTATTGGTCAATACGTATCGTATAGGGTTACCTCTATACGATGCGTATTGACCAATACGCAGACTGATTTGACATGGTACTAGGTTTGACTGTCTGGTCGTGTACCTGCCCCTTACATACGCTGCGTAGAGACCTATACGCAGCGTAGAGTGGTAACCCTATACGCTGCGTAGAGACCTCTACGCAGCGTATGTAAACCCTAAATGTGCAGATAGCCTGCCAAGGTGTGCAAATAGTGAGGGCCTTCTATTTTTATTATGAAATAAAGTAACAAACAACTACCGAGTCCACCTTACTCATCCTTGTCCGATCAGAATCGAAAACATTAATGGAAACAGTAAAACATAACGGGTACAAAGTGTAGATAGTCCCAAACATTAGGGGTCTAAGAACAACATACAAAGAAAAGAGCATTAATCCTTCCTAAGTGTATAAATATATATAACAGCAAAAAGAGTGAGTTCTTTGGAGGGAGCTTAGCTATAGCCATGGGGAGACCACCATGCTGTGATAAGGTTGGCATCAAGAAAGGTCCATGGACCCCTGAAGAAGACATCATTTTGGTCACTTACATCCAAGAACATGGTCCTGGAAACTGGAGATCAGTTCCTACAAACACAGGTAAATCATCAAATCTTTGATCTATCTATCACCCCTAATTCTCCTTTGTGCACATCCATGCATCTTTCACATTCATTTTTTTTTATTTCAAGCCAAATCTGTTCAGAACTCATGAAAATACATTTTAGTTATGATATACTACTCAAACCAGCTTTTATTTTGTCATATTATAGACGGTTTCCGTTTCAACACCATTGTTCTTCAAAGTCGGTTTGAAGATCTAAGTATACTATTTTCTATTATTATTAACACCAATATAGTATGAAGAAACTGGAAAGATTCAAATGTGCTTGATAAATGACGAGCACGTACACTTAATTTGGACTTCTTCTTTATAAATGGTTACAATGCAAGTCTCAAAAACTATTTGGTCAAGAGACTTGATACATGCTACAGTTAGACGATTGTTCGAACCAACAGTTTATGTTGCTTTTCTCTATTAAACATAACATTATGATGACCAAGTGTTTATAGTTATAAGAAGTCAGATGTTATTCATTGTTGGTTTCTTAGATATGTTCAGTGATATTTACTGTGAAATTTGGTAAAGTGTTGGAACTCAAAGTCTGATTCTTGATTCAATATTTAAGGTCTGTTAAGGTGCAGCAAGAGTTGCAGACTGAGATGGACTAATTATTTAAGGCCTGGTATCAAAAGAGGCAACTTCACTCCACATGAAGAAGGGATGATAGTTCATCTCCAAGCATTGTGGGGTAACAAGTAAGTTTATTCATCTTGGGTGAGATTTCTTGACTAGCAAGTTTTTAAAAGTGTCAGTTGGTCTATCGAGTCGAATGAGTGTGGGGCGCCGGAGGCTCAGTCTTGACATCAACATGTGTTTTTCTTTGTTTGGGACTTCTTGCCAAATGGCTTTTCTAAATAAATTGTTTTGAATAATTAATTAGCAGTTTAAAATTTGCAGATGGGCTGCAATCGCATCATATCTTCCACAAAGAACAGATAACGATATCAAGAATTACTGGAACACACATTTGAAGAAGAAGATCAAGAAGTTGCAATCAGCATTCGATTCACAGATGGCGCCAAGTGATTCAACTACATACCCTCCTTTGTCCATATCAACAGCAGGCAAAAGCCACCAGAACATGCCAAGCGCAAAAAACGCTCACCATTATCCCAACATTTACGCTTCAAGCACTCAAAATATTTCAAGACTGCTAGAAGGATGGATGATATCATCAACTCCACAGAAGAAACTTGCTGATCAAGAAACAAACAAAGAGTGTCTCAACGGTCTTGTGGAAGGAGTTGACTTCGAATTCGAGTCTGTCCTTGCTTTTGATAACGGATGCTGGGACAAGATGATGAGTGGGGATTATTATCCAAAAGGTGGGTATGGCAACAATGATAAGGCTGCATGCATTTTGCATGAAAGAAAGCTTCAGAAACAAGAAAGCCTGAACAATCCCCCTTTGACTTTCTTTGATAGATGGCTACTGGATGAATCTGCAAGTCAACTAGATGGAGCCATAGAACAGCAAGTAAACTAACCATTCTAGCTATGGATTTGTTTCTTTCCTTTTTCCAATTCTTCTATCCAACTGTAACTCTATTTTAAGTGGTAGAATAACATTCTACCTTAATAAAATCCTTAACTTGAATTCTTAGTAAGTTGCGAGCAATGGCGGACCCAGGAATTTTTTGTTGGGGTGATAAATATTTCAGAACTGTACATGATGCATAAAATATAATCTGGATTAGCGTGAGAGGGACACATAGGCGATTACAATATGATAATATTCAAAACAATCGGTACAAATGCATTATGCGTTTCTCACGATTCTCAATTGGTTCTTAAGTTAACGTCTCTCTGTGTACACACAAACTCACACGTATATGTGTGTGTGTAAAGAGATAGAGAGTACAGTTACATACTTAAGTTTCCTTTCTGATAAATTATTTTCCAAGTTTATGGAGAAAAATGATATACAATGTAGCTGTTAAAATGCTACCATAAGTGTATATTTTTGTGCCTGTTTTGCATGTAGTGCATGTGATTGTGTATGTATAAATTCGCCTAGCTAACTTTAGGGTTGTTATATTACAGAATGCTAAAAACATTAGGCCACCCGTAGTCATAAAGCCCCCGGGTGGGCGTTATGCGACACGTGTCGTGCCACGTCACACAGGGGCTTTATGGGGCGTTATATCACTAGAGCCCGCAGTCATAAAGCCCCTACCCATCATTACCTAATTATTAATTTTCATTGTTATTAATTAATTAAAAAAACATTAACTATTTTTGATTGGTGAAAGATTTGAAACTCCCCTCCATCACGGCGCTATCACCATACCGCCCCCACCATTTTCTTCCCCCATAAAGCCTCTCGTCGTGGTGTTCCAGGCACCATTGGGCGCTATGGGGCAAAAACCCAGGCACAAAACGCCCCACTACAGGGGACCTTACGTGCCCACAACTTTTTCAAGCATCATATGGTTCAAGTCCCACAATCATTAGTGATACTGATTCCAACAGGTAATGAGTTAATATACATGTACACGCAAAGAATGTTGATATACATGCTTATAGTTTCATGTAATGATCATCTTCAAGTCAAGGATGAGACGACGAAAATTGTTTTATTTAGAGTTTATACTATATGAAATGAAACTATAATCACAAATTATATATATAACATTCCCAAACACAAAAATCATTGTAGCCATGGTCACATCACGTTTCATGTACCTGAATGGTTAAAGTTGTTAGGATTTGAATGAAATCGAGTTAAAATTACTATGTCAAGCTAATAAACTGAATCAATATTGACCGGATTCTAGCCATTAACGTTATTTTAACTATTGCGTCTACTTTTTTATTTTAAAACTTATTAAAATATCAGTTGGTCCCCGCCTCTAAGGGGGGAACCCACTAGTTAATACATAACTTGATAACAAATGATGTAAACAAGTGAAAGCTGGTGATTTCTTGGACAATAAAGAGAACCTTCATCTAATACCCGTTTTTATGTGTTACCTACCTATTCGAGTAAGTAGAACATTTTTAGAGAGTAATTGTGAAATATGGTTCACAAGTAAAGTTTTAGAAAAGTTTGGTACACGAGATTGGAGTTTGAGTGTAGGCATGTGACTGGGGTACCAAGTAAGCAATTAGTCATAACTAAAAGTAGGTGTATCATTCATGTGCATCTATAACTTTAGATGCATCAAAATTAATGCTAGATCAACTTTTAGTTGTGCTCACATTTTGTAATCACAACCTTTCTATAATATGAAGAGAATATTCATACATATTACAACAAATAGTGAAATCAATATACACAAGGTTTTTTTTATCGTTGTTTATGAGAATTATAAGTTTTTATACTAACTTTTCAGAAAGGTCATTTCATAAAATACGAATTTTTAAGTGCTATATATATTTTTATTTATTTATATATTTTGAACGACAAATTTCTTTACTCCTTGTAAGACTTGAACCCAAGACCTTACACTTAAGCCAATGTTGGTTAGCCAAATTGGTAGATGCTTGTGTCCGTTAAAGAAAAGATATCCCAGGTTTAATTAATCCTGGGCAAGAGAATAATAATATATAATTATTGGTGTATTAAAAAGACTTTATCTTATCAGCAACCCCAGTGATTACATTTTATTTTGTATAAATTTATTGTAAGTAAAGATTGTGTAAATTTTTTTTTGAACGACCGACAGAAATTATTTTATTATATGTAGCAAGATGCTACCCGCCAAATTTACAAAGTACAAAAACAACACCAATACAATGTAATATTACATAAAGCTAAGCGAGAAAATTAAACCGACTCCAATCTTCCCACGTCAATGACACCATCTTTGCTCGATTTTTAACCCAAAGGTACGCCATAACTTTAATCTCGTCTAGTATCTTCGTTGTATGAGGAACCGAATGTCTAAAAACGGACTCGTTTCTTAGCTTCCAAAGGCTCCAAATAGTTACCAGATTCACCGCATGAATCACCTTCTTCTTTGTCGGGGTTCCGGAGCATGTTTCATGTAAAGTAAGGACATCATTCAATTCGAAAGCAAATATAGGCGGGACTTTGCACCAATCCGCAATGTTTTGCCAAATCATTTGGGCGAACTGGCATGCTACAAATATATGCTCGGACGTTTCTGCATAATCACCACAAAGAACACACAAATTATTCTGGACCGATATGTTCCTTATCGCCAGTGCACACTTGGTCGGTAACCTTTCCATCTCTGCCCTCCAAGCCACAACAGCTACCTTCTTTGGGACCCAGTTATTCCACTTAAAACCCTTGCTGGGGATACACGATTAGCCGAACTCAAGACTTTTTTAATCCCAGCAAGACTAAATAAACCATCTGAGGCATACTTCCATTTCCACAAGTCCCAACCCGAACCCATACTTAACCCATTCACCATAGATAACAACTACATTAACTGATTGTTACAAGTGTCATCTAGTACTGGCCGAGCCCAGGCCCACGAAAAAACAGGCCCAACTTCACAAACAGTCATCCGATCCTCCACCATGCAATGTTTATATGTTTCAACCTTAAACAAGTCAGGGAACCTAATATATAATGGCTGTGAATCGGCCCAGATGTCTAACCAAAAATGGATACTTTTCCCATTTACAAGACTTGCAGATATAGCTCCACTTAAATCAATACCGACATTAAAAAGAGACGGTTTTATACTCATGATGCTCTTCCACGGACCCGCTATAGATAGTTTAACCGGAAAGTCGTTCCAGTCTCTACTATTATGATGAATTGCCCAAACTACTCTACGCCACAAACTATTTTTTTCGGTTTTAAACCTCCACCACCACTTAGCCAACATGGCTAAATTAGTGTCTCTAATGGAACCAAAACCCAGCCCACCATATTCTACTGGGCAATTGTTTTTTTCCCATGCTACCCAATTCATCTTAGCTTTATCTTCCGAACCACCCCAAAAAAACACCCTTCTAATCTTATCTAGAGCATTCAATACTTTAACCGGAGCTTTAAATAAAGATAAATAGTAGGTTGGCAAGGAATTTAAAACTGACTTGATCAAGGTAATTCTACCGCCATATGAAAGAGTTTTAGCTTTCCATAGCGAAAGCCTATTTCTAAACACTTCCACCACTGATTTCCAATTTCGAGCCAAATTCATATTAGCCCCAACTAGTAGGCCAAGATGAATAAAAGGAAACGTACCTTGCTTGCACCGCAAATGACTCGCCATTTGTTGAACTTCTTAATCACTTACCCCAATCCCATAAATGTTGCACTTTGCTAGGTTAACCTTGAGACCGAAAGCTAGATAAAAGCATCTAAGTAACCGTCTTAGATTATTAATATTTGATGTAGACCATTCACCAATAAACATCACATCATCCGCATAAGACAGGTGGGACAAGGATGGACCATCAGCGGTACTATCAATACCATTAAACAAACCAATTGAGGTTGCCTTATTCATAACATAAGTCAGGGCCTCCATCACAATTACAAATAAAAATGGAGATAGCGGGTCGCCTTGCCTGAGTCCACGGGAGCAATCAAACTCTCTAGTTGGAGACCCATTAACTAAAACAGAAGCTCTAGCTGAATAGAGAGTCGCCATCACCCAAGATCTCCATTTACTTGGGAATTTCATCTGAGCCATAATCGAGTTAAGGAAAGACCAGTTTACAGAATCATACGCCTTATTGATATCAACTTTAAAAAACATACCGCAACGCTTATACTTTTTTAACCAACTAAATATTTCATTAAGAACAAGTGGGCCATCCATAATATTTCTTCGAGCTAGAAAGACCGATTGTTGTTCAGAAATAAGTTTCCCCATCACACTTTTTAGACGGTTAACAAGCACCTTTGAGATTACCTTATTAATCACACCAATCAAACTAATCGGCCTGAAGTCTAATGGGCCAACCGGGTCTTTTACCTTTGGAATCAATGCTATAAATGAAGAAGTGCAGCATTTATTAATAGAACCCTCCTCATAAAATTTATTAAACAGCCTGACCATATCATCCCGGAGCCCTACCCAACACTTTTTAATGAACTTAAAATTGAATCCATCCGGCCCAGGAGCTCGTTCACCTTCACATTCCCAAACGGCTTCTTTAATTTCCTCCACAGTAAACGGATTTTCCAGCATAGAAGCCTCATGGTCCGAAATAGTAGCAATATTAGAACATATCATCTCCGGTCTAATCGGCATTGGTTCCGTAAACTGGTGATGAAAAAATTCATACAAAACTTCTTTAATTAAAGATTGTGTAAATGAACTTGATCATTTTGTATGCATTTTGGTACCTGATTGGTATCGACAAGAATCCATTAATTAAACTAGTGGGAATGCCCGCGCGTTGCGGCGGGTGCGTTTGTTTTGTCGCCTCGTGGTTCTTGTTAGGATTTGTGGTGTGTGTATGACGTTTGTGGTTTGTTTATACCTTATGTTTTACAACAGAGTTTCTCCTTTTCTCTCTCTTTTCAGTGAACTTCACATTTTGATCATCAATCCAATTGCCTATCCTTTCTGTAAAAGTAAGCTTAACACTAATCTTTAAGTATTAAGTGTGCATAACAATATTAATCAGTTTCAAGTAGGGGTGGCAAAATGGGTGGGGTCGTGTTCACAGGTTGACAGGTTAAACATGATACGAACCTGAACACAACTCGCGTATTCACAAGTTGACTAAAAAATATGCGAGTTATCCCAAAAGAATGTTTTATTATTTCGGTATATTAGTTCCCAAAACCTGGAAATAAACTAAAAACATAAATGTCTATAAAACAAATACGCTTAAGCTACAGAACCGTAATTTTAGACAAGGAATATCCCCTAAATATTATAAAGAAATATAAGAGTCAACCCTCATCCGTAAGTTGACCGAACTCAACCATTTATAAATGTGTTCACATGATCAACCCAAAACTTAGCACACCAGATTTAGACTAAACTCAAACATATAGATTGCGTCTTAGTTTCGTGTCATGTTGAAATTTCACACCTACATGTATTGGAAATTTGCTCAATAATTAAGAAAACGAATAAGGAAATAATGAGTCAACTGCTCTTCAGAATACATCACCAACATCTTTCATGGCCTGGTTAGCTTTTATGAACCCATAAATATACCAAAACCGCTTCTACACGAAAATTGAAAATCTCACCATTTCGAGGATGTTTGCTTCAAGGGAAGCGCTCTCCAACCAATATCGGTTCTGTAAAAGCCTCCTTCCCATTTGATCTCTTCACCAGGAGCTGGTACCTCTGCTTCTTCAAGGTTTTGAATCTTGGTTCCTTTCACATAGCTTCCAGGGTAGCCGTTGCTAGCCATCACCACCACCATGGCTGAACCAGGGGCCCATTCCAGAGTCACCGAGTTCAATTCACCTTTACATGCAGCAAGCAGGACTTGCGCTAGATCAGATTCCAGGCGAACCATCAACACCTATTTCACATAGAAACTTTGGGGGGCGTGTTTGGATGTGCGTTTTAAAAGTGACTGGAAGTAGAACCTAGCTTACCTGGCATTCTGGATCTCCGAACCGGACGTTGTACTCGATTAGTTTCGGCAAACCAGATTTCTTCTCAATCATAAGTCCAGCATACAAAACTCCCACAAACTTGCAGCCCTCTTTCAACATCCCTTTTATAGTAGGAAGAATTATGGAGCTCATGACCTGCGATTGAAATTGTTGGGTCAAAACAGGTGCAGGACAGTACGCACCCATTCCACCTGTGTCTGGGCCCGTATCCCCATCATTGTCCCGTTTATGGTCCTGTGCAGATTCTAAGGCTAAGGCGTTTTCACCATCAACAAGTGCAAAAAATGATGCTTCTTCACCTTCCAAAAACTCCTCTACAATTATAGAAGAACCTGCCTTCCCAAATGACTCGTTTACAAGAATCGTATCCACAGCTTCAAATGCTTCTTGCAGTGTCGTAGCTGTCACACCCCTTTCTGCGGCGGAAGCACGAGGTGTGATCATGAAAGGTTCTCATTGCATACGAAAGGTAAACATGCTACATGCTCGTAAAAATAACTTCAAATACCATAATTTGAAAACATAAGTTTAGCATTTACATCGCTAAGTCGCATAAAACATTGTCTTATAAGTTTACAACTTTATTTAAAGATAAACATAAGCGACATCCAAGAGCATAAGCAAGACCGCGCGCACATCCATCCTAGTTACCTGAAATACATGTGAGTTTTGGAAAAAACGTCAACATAATGTTGGTGTGAATTCATGCAGTTTTTGTATTTCACGTTTGTATACTTTGTATGAAAACATAGTTTGTGTCATGTAAAATCAAGTTTTCATATATAAATCAAGTATTCTGGTGTACACCACGTACCCATGTATAATTCAAGTTTTTCTTGAGTACCCCACGTACTCAATTATAATTCCCGTTTTCTTGAGTAGCCCACGTACTCAAGTATAATTCAAGTTTTCTTGAGTACCCCACGTATTCCTGTAAGTATCAGGATTGTTAATGGGTTGCAAAGCCATTAACATGTGACACGACATAGGAAGTCACCAAACCTTAGGCATTTTTCTAGTTGGCATATTCTGAGACACAAAAGCACTACTCGATACTCGCCCTCACCGAGAGTGTGGCTGCCCGGCACCCGTTAGATCTAACCTTTTGTTCTGCGGTCTAGGTATATTGTTGATTAATGGTGCTTATGTACCATATTCGTGACACGATTTCTCGTATTATTTCTCATAACGCATCATACTTGGTACTCGTCCTCACCAAGTGCGCTTCTCGTATTCTTATATCTCATCACACTTGGTACTCGTCCTCACCAAGTGCGCTTCTTGTATTTTGATCATACCATTTGTAAACATAGTAATATTTGTACATGTATTTCACCCCCGAAGTTATAAAACTGAAAACAGTTAAAGAAAAGGGGGAGCATGAACTCACAACTTTGGGTTCCTTGCGTCGTGAACTTCACCGGATTTGCTTAGTTAACGTCGTGACCTATACGCGTTTTCTTAACGTTAGTCACTAGACTTGTGTCGCACAAGTACAGTCACTCTCTTTTGTGTATATATTCTTGTGTTAAAAATATTTTATATTATTAACTAAGTGTCTTACTTATATTATTTTCTCAAAAATTAATATAAGTATGTCGTGTTTTGCACTTTTGCACCTGAATTATGTATCTTGTATGTTGTATGTGTATTTTGTGTTTATACTTCTCATGAGTATTTAGTGTATTTTTAAGTCTTAATACACTAGCACATATAACACATACTATATACACTTAGCACAAAAGTTGGTGATCAAATAATATATATATTTTTCTCTAAAAAATATACATACTTAATATCCATTTTTATTCTTGAAGAAATCATCATTTCTTATCACCAAAAATTAGGGAAACCTTGGTAATATTTTTAAATACATTTTTAGGGAATAAGTTTCTCAAAGCTTATATTTTTTTTTTCTAAGTGTCAAAATTTATAGAAATTTCGACAGAGTTTCCCCTAAAAATGGAGGTTTCCCATGTTTTCAAAACATGTGTTTATTTTCTTTTAAATCAACAACAATCTCAACAACACAATCTTTATTTATCAAACTTGTCAAAACAAGCATATACCACAACTTATGAACTTGAAAGTTTGTAAAAATATGTAGTAAGTTACTAACATATTTAGTGGGTCTTGTTATCTTTAAAAATAAGTTTAGTTTCTGAAAAACTTTATTCTTAAAGATCTTGAAGTTTCACAACTTCTAGTCCTGATTTACCAAACATATTTCTTGTTAAATTTTTCTTGTGACACAAGTGTTTACACACTTGGTTATTCACTAAAATGCTTTTATTTTATGTAAGATCCGGCTTTAAAACAAGTCTTGTATCTTTTACTTGGTTTTTCCGAAAAACCACTTGTAGATCTTTAGATCTACTAGTTTAGGACTCCATTTTACAAGAAAAATCACTTTTACACAAGTTCATGAGTGGAAGGGTTCATCATCTTGCTACTTTTACACTTAACATATTGCTAGTTCATGTTCCATGAACATGATCTAGCATGGTTAGATGACGATCCGTTCCACTACTAGCCACTAACAACATAAAATAACCCTTTCTAAACAAGATTCACAAGATTTACACCATTTGTGTCACTTTAACCAACTAGTTTATCATACTTTCAAGTCTTTTAGTTTTGTCTTTGTGTGTTCTCGAGTTTTAACCGTTAAATCTCTTATTAACCACCTTAAACATGAACAAGAGAGTGTTTAGAAGCACTTACAACTAGCTCGTGGCTAGGGAAGAATCAAAGCGAAAACTAGGTGGATAAAAGCAACGTAGTGAGGTTCTTGAGATTCCGAAAGCACCGGGTCTCCTCGTATGATCTCTTGCACCTTGGGATGTAAGTGGAATAGCAAGATCAAACTTGAATGATGGGTGGAGGATGGATGATGGTTTCGGCCGATCCAAAGGAGAGAAGAGAGAGAGAGAGCAATTTTGTGTTGGTGTTTTGAAGTGAATGATGGTTAACCTCTAAGTATACTTATAGCCCATGTTATATGTTTAACCAATAGGTAAGGTGTCATCAAGATATTAGACAAGCCTTATTATAATAATCAAAAATTGGTGGAGGGTGTCCCACATGGGGAAACCGATCGGTTAGGGGGGGGGGGGGTGTTTATGGTTTGATTTCAACCATTTAGTTAGTAACTAGTTAGTTTAGTTAGGTATCTAAATTAGTGTAATAGTGTGTGATGTAATATAACGGGTGTTAGGGTGTTCGGGGACCGTAACTAGCTCAGAAAAGTAGAAACAATGCTTCTAGCATTATTTTGGTGTTCCGGGTAAAGTCCGGTTGTTCGGTTAGATACCGATTCGTTAAAGTGCTAAATCACACTTTTTAGTGTCTTTTAAGTACCTTTTTGTACCCTTTTCAGTTCCCGACACTTAGGGAAGTATTCTGAATGATAAATTATATTTTCTGCATAATATTCGTGTGCTAAAAGCTGAATTATTGCTGAATTATATAAAATTCTGCACTTAAAGTGCGTTTCGGGTGCTTTTTAGTGCGTATTTTTGCTTTCGTATGTCTAGATATTAAACCCTTGTATATACTCTTGGGTTTTAATGTATTCTTGTTGTTGGACCTACACCTAGGCTCCAATTTTATGTCTGACTGCTTTCTGCAGTTCTGTTGACACAAAGTGTCTTACCGGTGAGTTTACTAGTATTACTGACGCAACGCTCTCGTTTATGCATAAAGCAATATTTTATAGTATACAACGTGCATGAATTCACTTGTTTAGTATGTGTTCAGACAGTGTTGACATTTAAGCACATAATTGCAGTCATTGAATAATAACTAAAGTGTACGGAAATTACCGGTTTCGTGCCAGTTGTCACAGTAGCAACAATCACACCTTTTTCCTGCAGCCAGCCCGTCTGCTTTAACAACAATGGGAGCCCCTTGTTCCTTGATATACTTCTTTGCAGCTAATGGGTCCGTAAACGTTTCATACTTCAATAAAATTGTTTATGATGATGAAACTAATCTAGAAAGGTGATGTCGTTCAGGATCTCCGAATCTCCTTTGACATGCCTACAACACGAAGCCTAGAAAGAAAAGTAAATACTAATGTTCGTCAGGCCTGGTCGGGTGGGCCCACAGAGTATATCATTACAAAAATAAATATATATTATTAAATAAAACTATTTAGAAGGTGTTATAAATTGAAACGGGCCAGAGTGGGTTGATGGAGACAACCCTTTCTAATGAAATGGGTCAGAATGGGTCGGTGTTATATTTCAAATGGGTCAGTATGGATTGGTATTATTTTTCAACCCGGTGAAAACTGTGTATTTCTTTCTGCGCACATCAATGAATAAATTGAGATGGAAGAAGATAAGACCTTTTGAACAAATCCAATGTCGCAACCCGGTGCAAGTGTAGCCCAGAACCGCACAAGTAATCGCGCAGAGTTGCTTACTCGTCGAGCGTTGGGTTAAGCGCTCGAGCCCAACCCGAACAAAAATAACCCTTTTTGAACCAACCTGTTTTGACCTACCCATTCTGACCCGCAACCAAAACCCGCCCAGCCTGGTCCGTTTACCATGCCGAGTTCTGTAGAGTAAAATCGAGGTTATCTAACTACATGAAAGTTGTTGACCCATTTATACGTAAATGGGTCACCAATAACCTCACTAAGCATTTATATTAAAAAACAGAGAAATAAAAAAAACAATTGCAATAATCCTTATGAGCAGTCATAAAGATAAGAATAAGTTGACATATACCTTAAATTCTTTGTCATGTAGCTCTTCAGTGGCCTATTCAACATCATCTTTACTTCTGAATGCTAGTGTCCTTATTTCTTACCAACCTCACCTGAACAACCGGACAAATAACTATTTATTCCAAAAAAATAAAAATAAAAACATTTTTCATAGTATAACTACAATTAGAGTTGACCTCAACACCCCAAAATGGTTCACAAAGTTCACACGAAACCTCCCACTTTTGGGCAAGAGCAATTCTTCATAGCGACCAGCTAACCAATCAATCGACTCCAGATACGGTATTTGCAATTGAAACCAATAATCACAACCTAGTAAGTTGGTTTAAGTACAAAATATACATACATTAGGACCTAACTATTTGATCATTGCAACTTGCGACTAATATTATGCATAACAATGAAGAGCTTTGAACCATTTCCTTACCTCTTCTCCTCATTCCAGTTTGGTTCTGTTTTAGAACTTTCAGATCCGGCCAGGTCATTTAAAATCCTACAAGAAAAAGAGTGAGTGAATTTTGCTGCCACAAAACACTCATATGAACCTAATTTGATACAAGTATAAAGCCCACAAAAAAAGTGCAATAGATCATTTTTAAAAATACCAGTTGTGACAATGTTACTTCTCCTTCCAAATTATCCCCACATGGGCTACTTTCAATCATCTGGTAGATGAATACACAAAAAACATGTTAGTTTATTATTAAGAATGTCGTGTCACAATGGTTAGACATGTGGCGTGCATGACTGAATTAGACAAAAAATATAAACTAATTCATGTCGATAATCCCCCAAATTCACAACCAATAAACATGATTCAAAATGAAATTATCATATCCCATTTTGACCAAACTACTTAAACAAAATATAAACACATGATCTAATGGCAATAAACTACAAATCTGGAGTTCAACTATTGATTCAAGTAAACAAACATCTCACATAGGCATATTATCAAACATGTGGCGTGCATGACTGAATTAGACAAAAAATATAAACTAATTCATGTCGATAATCCCCAAATTCACAACCAATAAACATGATTCAAAATGAAATTATCATATCATCACACTACTAATGAGAATCAAACAAGAAGAATGAACTTAAAAGCTCTAAGCAGAAACCTAATTAGCAAGAAAAACGAAAAGATGACGAATAAAATAGTCAAAATACCTTCTCATAAACCCTCATTGACAAATGCAGACCCAATCTGACTGAGAACGAAGAAAATGAATTACCTGTCCAGCGTATCGAACATCCTACTCTCATCGTGTTCCTCTTTTTAGTTAAGCCCAATCTGACTTACAGTGGGGAGTTGGGTTGTAGTTGATTAGGGCATTAACCCATCCTGGCCCATCCTCCTGTTTTTATGGCCCATCTTGACCCGTTAGATTAGGTAAGCATTTTTTTTAATTTACCCATCTAGACCTCCTTCAAAATAATACCCAAGAGCTTATATCTAAGCAAATGTTGTTTCCCAGCTCTCCTCCTCACAATCTTCTTTGTTCCCGTCACTCTGAATCTCTTTGCTGAAGCCTACAAAACGCAAGTTTCATGATAACAAGATTTGTATTACATGCTAATTAGGTACGAAAAACAAAAAAACGCACAAAAATCTCACCTTTGCAACCACAAACCACTTTTGTCTGGTAACACGCCTCGCCTCGCCCAGCCCCATCTTGGCATCTTTAGGCTATACTTCTCTCGCTAAGACTATGCAGCGGCGCTCAGATATACCAATATATACACAATTCTCATAGCTATAAACCCTAACCATAATAATCAATAACAAGATCTCATCTACAAACTAATAATAGTCTACCAAAAAACCTCATATTTGAACCAAAACCTTCGATAATTCCTAATTATGATCAACAAACTTATTTACCTAAACATCAAGCCACCAATCCTGACTTTTCAACCACAAAACATAAACTCACAAATAAAACAACTTATAATCCTAGAAAATAACAGATAAAAAACAAACAAACAAAACAACTTATAATCCTTGAAAACTACATACTTGATAAGTAAACTGAAAAGAGGATATGATCTTGAACCACACAAAATTGAATAAATAATGTGGAGTATATTGTGAGAAATGATTCTAATCTATCCACATACTTGATCAGCAAAGAACAAAAAAATTGATACAATCTAACAATAATCAAATTCACCTGATCAAATCAGCCCTCCGGCTGCCGCAGATCAACCAGAGACCGTCAAAACCATCAATTTTAGCAGAAAAGTTTGGTGACCACCATCCCTTGGGACCAATTTGTTTCATGGTAGCAAGAAAAAAAATAGGAGAGTAAAGGGAGAAAAATCACCGCCGACCGGTGGAATTTCTTCATCGTTTACAAAAATTAACAAGAGGAAACACCAACTTGAACCCTAAATCGTTTCGAAATGAAACATACCTGAATGGCGCTGTGAAAAATGCCGCCGACACCGATTCCGTCTTTGAAAATCCGGTTGATCTGAAGAATTGCGTTGTTAGTAGATCGATTTCTACACCCATTCATCGATTTCAAGTGTATCTCTGTTGGGGGAAAGAATTGAAATAATCACAGATAGGAGCCGATGAGACAGACGAAGTTTATGAATTGTAGGGTTTTGATCAGTTAGGGGAAGGAAGAGACGATATTCAATGCAGTCAGTAATGAAAGGTACCTATGAAATCCCTAAATTACCCCTCTAGCGTCTTAAAACTTTGGATGAAATCCCTCTAAAACAGCTTACACGTCCTTGTACATTGTGCTTCATAACTTGTAAGCATGGTAAAATTACAATTTTGTCCATCACTTTTCCTTTATATAGTATTATAGATTGTTGAAATGTGTGTTTATTGAAAGATATATAAACGCATAAATATGGATATTATTGAAAGATATATAAACCGGTAAATATGGATTTTAGAAATATGTTTTTTTATCGGTTACACCAACCCATTATCTATATATTGATATATATTGATTTAGAATATTAGGAGGAATAATAGTTATTTCAACCTTTAATCTATTTTTTCATTCACTATAAACTTCATGCTATTTTCTCATTCACTATAAACTTCATTTGCATCTATTGTAGTTTTTTTCTTTAACAAATTTACTTTTTACCCCTAAACTTAAACAAAGTTGTCGGTATAAATTCAACTTCTCCTACTTTTACGTTACATGAGTCACCCGACATTAAAAATTCATGTTTCTGTTTTACGTTTTTGTCACGGCCCACGACCCGGCTTTACCCGTTTCAGGAGCCGCGGAACAGAAACCCATGGTATTTGTAATTTATTTGGCAGCGGAAATATTAACAGGATCGTTAAACTGAAAATATCCAATTTATTTTACATTTTGGGACAAACCCCATAGTTTACAATAAGGAAATTTCACGAGAAAATTCCCCGTTTACACAAAAACATGTTTATTTATTTTACTGAGCCACTTTCTTCAAACTATAGTGCTACGCGGCACTTTTCTCTGGTTCACAGTAAATCACCTGAAACATGTTTAAAAAGATTTTATCAGCGGGGAAATACTGGCGAGTCATTCAATTTAAACAAAATGACACATTGTTATTATTTACAGCATTAAGAGTCTTCACATTTGCCCCTATCTATTAATTAGCTGGTTCAGTTGTCACTCGACCGTATCTATGACCGTGGACATATCACAAAGTTAGGCTCGCCCACCTAACGTGATAAATCATTAGTAGTAATGTGCACAAAACCCCTACATACTGCCAGTAATTAAAGATTAGCAAAGACTTAATCACTGCAAAATATAACTATAAAACATTTAGGGTTTTGGAATGACTCACATTGCAAGTTTAGTTGGACAGATTTAGCCTTGTAACCTAGTTAAAATAATAATGCACACGAAACTAGGTCAGTAACTTAATACAACATTTACGATAACTCACGAAATCAAAACCCTCACGACGAATGACAAAGTATAGCCCGGATTCGGGCAGCACTTAAACATCCATCGGATCGGTTTCAATCGATCGGACATTGTATCGTAGCAGTGATCGAGTTATTACCCTGTTGTCGCAGCAGAGATTCTTGCTTGTGTTTGTTTTTGAATGAAACAACGAATATCTCAACGTACGAAAGGAATTTTTACGTCAAAACACAACAGCCATGCAAGTGCCAAACCCCTGAGCTTTATACTGGATTTTGGTCCCTCTCGCGTGTCGCGCCGACTGCCATGGTCCCTGGCGCGTGTCGCAGGGGAGGTCAATTTAGGCTAGGGTAGCCTCATGTCCCACATAGCCTAGGTGAGTCAAAACCAAACGAATTTTGTGATTTACATGCGTTTTTAAGGATAATTATCAATTAGGGGATACCCCCCTCAAGTTTTAGGGGGTCCTGATCCTAGCTTTGATCGTTTTTAAAAATTATGGGTCATGCCATACCACTTGGGGGTCTCAATTAGGGTTTCCTAATGGACATTATTAAAATAAGAATTAATAATTTTAGCAAGAGTTGTTACACTCTCCTCACCTTGTTTAAAATCTCGTCCTCAAGATTTATTGGAATAGGTGAGGATATCTTCGCTTCATTTCCGATTCTAGTTCCCATGTATACTCTGGTCCTCTTTTCGAATCCCATTTTACTTTGACTAGCACCAGTCTCTTGTGCTTGAGGAACTTGACTTTTCTATCTTCTATTTGAAGAGGTTTTTCCATGAATTTCAACTTTTCATTCACCTCTACGTCTTGAAGAGGTACAACCAGGGATTCGTCAGACAAACACTTATTGAGATTAGATACATGAAACACATCATGTACCCCGGCTAGTTGTTCTGGTAGCTGTAAGCGATAGGCAACTGGTCTGATCCGCTGGATTACTGGGAATGGTCCTACATACCTTGGACTTAGCTTTCCTTTCTTACCGAATCGAACGACTCCTTTCCAAGGAGAAACTTTCAAGAGTACCTTGTCTCCAACTTGGAATTCTAGCGGCTTGCGTCGATTGTCTGCATAACTCTTCTGGCGATCTCGAGCTGTTCTCAGTCTTTCCTTGATTTGAGTTATCTTGTTGGTGGTTTCCTGTACAATCTCGGGACCTGATAATTGACTTTCTCCTATTTCTGCCCAAGAAACTGGAGTCCTACACTTTCGTCCATACAGTGCTTCGAATGGGGCAGCTTCGATGCTTGCATGATAACTATTGTTATAGGAGAATTCGATTAAGGGTGGGTGGTCATCCCAGTTTCCACCAAAATCTATTACACATGCCCTGAGCATGTCTTCTAGGGTTTGTATCGTTCTTTCACTCTGTCCGTCTGTTTGGGGATGGTATGCAGTACTTAAATTCAATCGGGTCCCCATTGCTTCTTGGAAACTTGTCCAGAAATGCGAAGTGAAACGACTATCCCTATCAGATATTATGGAGAGTGGGACTCCATGTAAGGATACTACATCATCTACGTATAACTTTGCTAATCTTTCCATGCTAAAGGTCTCCTTCATTGGCAGGAAGTGGGCTGATTTGGTTAATCGATCCACAACTACCCAGATTGCATCGTTACCTTTCCTGGTTTTGGGTAATTTAGTAACAAAGTCCATTGTTATTAGTTCCTATTTCCATACAGGCATTTCTAATTGTTGGAGTAACCCTGAAGGTTTCTGGTGTTCTGCCTTAACTTGTGAACAAGTTAGACACTTAGATACATATCTAGCTATGTCCTTTTTCATTCCTATCCACCAGAAGTTACCTCTTAAATCTTGATACATCTTATTATTACCAGGGTGCATGGTATATCTAGATTTATGGGCTTCCTCTAAAATTTTATCTCTTAAATTTCCTTGTTTAGGTACCCAAATCCTTTTCTTGTGGAATCTCCAAATTCCATCATTCCTCTGTTCTAGTTCCTTTATTCATCCTTTCATTCCTTCAGCATCATCCTTGATTGCTGTTTCTAGAATATTCTTTAATTGTTCCATTAAATCTAACTGTAGATTTAATCTAAGAGCACGGACTCGCCTTTGTTTTTCATAATACTTACGACTTAGGGCGTCTGCTACTACATTTTCCTTTCCCTCGTGATATTGAATATCACAGTCGTAGTCACTTAAAATTTCCATCCATCTTCTTTGCCTCATGTTTAATTCTTTTTGCCTAAATATATACTTTAAACTCTTATGATCTGTATATACGGTAAACTTACTTCCATACAGATAGTGTCTCCAAATCTTAAGGGCAAAAATTATTGCTCCTAACTCTAAATCATGAGTCGTATAATTTTCCTCGTGCTTTTTCAATTGCCTTGAGGCATACGCAATTACCTTTTTGCGTTGCATTAGCACACATCCTAACCCTAGCTTAGAAGCGTCACAATAAATTTCAAAATCTTCTGTCCCTTCTGGTAAGGCAAGAATTGGGGCGTTTGTTAATTTTAGTTTTAAAGTCCTAAAGGCCTCTTCTTGCTTTGGTCCCCATTCAAACTTGACTATTTTACAAGTTAACTTAGTTAATGGAACAGCTATCTTAGAGAAGTCTCTTATGAAGCGCCTGTAATACCCAGCTAATCCTAGAAAACTTCTAACTTCAGTAGCTGATTGCAGGACCTTCCAATTGGTGATTGCTTCTATCTTGGAGGGATCTACGTGAATACCTTTGTGATTCACCATATGTCCTAAGAATTGCACCTCCTGTAGCCAAAATTCACACTTTGAGAATTTGGCGTAAAGCTTTTCTTTTCTTAACCGAGTTAAGAGTGCATGTAGGTGTTCATAATGTTCATCCTGACTTTTGGAATAAATAAGTATATCGTCAATGAAGACAATTACGAATTTATCCAAATATGGTTTACAGATCCTATTCATCATGTCCATAAATGCTGCAGGAGCATTTGTTAATCCAAATGGCATGACTGTAAACTCGTGGTGACCATACCGAGTTCTGAAAGCAGTTTTAGGTATGTCTTCCTCTTGTACCTTCAACTGATGGTATCCGGAGCTTAAATCTATCTTAGAGAAATATCTAGCTCCCTGAAGTTGGTCGAAAAGGTCATCAATCCTAGGTAATGGGTATCAATTCTTAATTGTAACCTTATTCAATTCCCTATAATCGATACACATTCGCATTGACCCATCCTTCTTTTTCACGAACAACACTGGTGCTCCCCAAGGGGATGAACTAGGTTGTATGAATCCTTTGCTTAGCAATTCATCTAATTGCTTTTTCAGTTCTAGCATTTCAGTAGGTGCTAACCGATAGGGTGCCTTGGCTATTGGTGTAGTTCTAGGAATTAAAAGAATTCTAAACTCTACTTCGCTATTTGGTGGCAATCCTGGTAGCTCTTCTGGGAATACATCCGAGTATTCTGACACTACTGGGATTTCCTTAAGTTCCTTACCTTTAGTGTTAATGAT
The DNA here is from genome assembly GCA_030545235.1 of Helianthus tuberosus. Taxonomy (NCBI): domain Eukaryota; kingdom Viridiplantae; phylum Streptophyta; class Magnoliopsida; order Asterales; family Asteraceae; genus Helianthus; species Helianthus tuberosus. The sequence goes on along the minus strand of CM060429.1, from coordinate 56,782,619 downwards.
TACCGAAATCATATACACTATTCCTTGCTTTCGTTCATAACTAGTAACTTTCATTACTGAAATGAACTTCATTGGTTTACGTGGCTTATTTCCTGTAATCATAATTATTTCCCCTACGGGTGTATGCATTTCTATGGAGTTCTTATCACATAGGATTCGAGCATGGTTGGCTACTAACCAATCCATTCCTAACACGACATCGAATCCAACTAAATTCATAGGTAAAAGATTTGCAGAAAATTTGTGGCCTGCAAGTTCTATCTTCCCTCCTTGAAGAACCTTATCTATGTTAACAAAATTACCATCTACTGTTTCTACCGTATAAATATGCCTAAATTTGGTTAAAGGTTGTTTAAGAGCTTGGCAGAATGAAGTATTTATAAAACTTTGGTTTGCACCAGAGTCAAATAATACTTTCGCGTAAACGTCTTGTACAAGAAACGTACCAGCTATCACATCAGGGATCAGATCTGCTTCCTGTGTATTCAACTGGAAAGCTCTTGCATTCTTCTTATTAGATCCTTCAGCAGGTATGGCCTTGTTATTAGCTGGCTTGACCAGTTTAGAGCATTCTGGTCTGAAATGTCCTGTTTCTCCGCAATTGAAGCAAATAATGGATTTCTTCCTGCAATTCTCCTCTTCGTGGCCCGGTTTCTTGCAGAAATTGCAATTTTTTCTACATTTTCCAAAATGTTTCTTTTTGCAATTTTCGCAAAATGGCGGTATGGAGGGTTGCCCGGTTCCCTTCCTTTTCAGATTACTGGTATTACCCACACGAAATCCTTGGGTAATCTTCTGGGCCAATTCTTTTTTCTGGTTTTCTTCTCTTGTACGTATCAGCCCGTCGGTTAATGTGTTGGCTAATTCCACCGCATCGTCAATTGTGCGGGGTCTCGCAGCTTTGACGATATCACGAATTTGGCTAATTAATCCCCAAATATAGCGAGAAATAAGTACCGGTTCTGGCGAAGCTAGAGTTGGTACGATTCTAGCATACTCGAAAAATTTCGAAGTATACCCTCGCCAGTCAACATCCACCATTCGGTGGTTCAAGAACTTATTTGCCATTTGTTACTTTTCATACTCGGGACAAAACTTCCTTTCCACCAATTGCTTAAATTCTTCGCAATTCAAGGCGTAGGCCACGTCACTTCCTTTGGCTTGCAATACTGTATTCCACCATTCCAATGCCTCTTCCTTGAAGAGGTGGGACGCATACATAACCTTGTCTTCTTCGGCGCATTTACTAATTTTAATTACTGCTTCAGTTTTTTCTAACCAACGCAGTGCGGCAGTTGCCCCTTCATTGCCTGTAAATTCGACTGGCTTACAGGCAAGAAATTCTTTATAGGTGCAACCATGTGTTGCAACTTTCATTTTCTTAAGTATTGGGGCTTGAATCACATTATTATCATTATTGCCGCCTCTGTTTACGCTATTACTGAAATTATCATCCCGAGTGCGTTTGCTGTGGTTAGCTTGTGAAGGTTTAACGGGGTTCTTAACAGCGGCAACGATTGTCGGGATACCATTGGCTATTCCCTGGGCAACGATATTTTCTATATCTTATCGGTTGAGAAAGTGGTCTTCATTATTTTGTTCAGATTGGTTAACTTCATTGACCGGTTGGTTTTCCACGTTTTCCATCTGAATAGTTAACAATATATACAAATTATTGTCACAAAACAGATAACAACCAAACACAATAAAGCAATCACACATAGTAACGTGAACACGTATAGCCAAAATTGTCGACTTTGCGACTTTCATATTTTTATATGTATGCATCACTACAAACCAGTTATTTTACAAAAAGCTTTATTTTGAGTTATTATTATTATTATTATATTGTTTTTATATCATTATTAAACAAACATTCCACCACAGTCAGCTGGCCTTTCAGAAGCGACGCTCCCGCTCGTCGTATTTCCATGAGATCTTCTCTCCCACATCCCGAATTCTATTTCCAGCATCCACCAGTTCCTCGCCATAGTGACGGAGTTCAGCTAAGTTTTCTGTGCTCATAGGTGGGTATGGTGCAGGTTCAGGATCAAACTGGGGAAAATAGACGTTGGGGTTATTCATGAAGTTCTGAAATTGCCAGTCATTCGTCCACCATTCCTCCAATTCTCCGGGTAGAAGTCGGTGGTTGACAATAGGATCTAGGATAGCAGGCTCCAAATTTATTGGAAGTTCAGATTGGGCAGGGAAATTGAAGAGGTTTTCATCGGCAGGTCCGATGAGGTCACAATTTGCCAGTTTGCGATCAAGCTCCTCCCATGGTGGCATTTCCTGGGCTTGCCCGGAACTTTCCCCGATCTCCTTTCCTTTCCCCTTGTCTTTCGGATCCTCAGTCTTCTTCACCTTCTGGGCAGCTGGCTTCTTCCTACGTCCGCGTTTCCAGTCCAAGATTCTCCTCCTCTTTTTAGGCTTTGGTTTTTCCTGCGGCTGGGCCTGGAACATTATGGGCTCCTCAGTATCTGCTAGATAGCCGGATGGGGTTCTTGTGATATCCATATCGGTGGTATGGATAGTAAAGTTTCGGAGTGCCTCCGACAGTTCATTCATGCTGTTAGCATACATGAAGAAACACACAAAATTTTAAGTTAAAAATTTTATTTATTAAATTAAAGTCTCACAAAATCACAAAATGGAAATCTGAAAAATTAAGTATTTCTAAATACTTAATTGGCTTAAATCAGTGGCTCTGATACCACCTTTTTCTGTCACGGCCCCCGACCCGGTTTTACCCGTTTCAGGAGCCGCGGAACAGAAACCCGTGGTATTTGTAATTTATTTGGCAGTGGAAATATTAACAGGATCGTTAAACTGAAAATATCCAATTTATTTTATTTTACATTTTGGGACAAACCCCATAGTTTACAATAAGGATATTTCACGAGGAAATTCCCTGTTTACACAAAAACATGTTTATTTATTTTACTGAGCCATTTTCTTCAAGCTGTAGTGCTACGCGGCACTTTTCTCTGGTTCACAGTAAATCACCTGAAACATGTTTAAAAAGATTTTATTAGCGGGGAAATACTGGCGAGTCATTCAATTTAAACAAAACGACACATTGTTATTATTTACAACATTAAGCGTTTTCACATTTGCCCCTATCTATTAATTAGCTGGTTCAGTTGTCACTCGACCGTATCTATGACCGTGGACATATCACAAAATTTGGCTCGCCCACCTAACGTGATAAATCATTAGTAGTAATATGCACAAAACCCCCACATACTGCCAGTAATTAAAGATTAGCAAAGACTTAATCACTGCAAAATATAACTAGAAAAGGTTTAGGGTTTTGGAAAGCAATTTGATAAAAAGAGAATGACTCACATTGCAAGTTTAGTTGGACAAAACTTTGCCTACTGATTTAGCCTTGTAACCTAGTTAAAATAATAATGCACACGAAACTAGGTCAGTAACTTAATACAACATTTACGATAACTCACGAAATCAAAACCCTCACGACGAATGACAAAGTATAGCCCGGATTCGGGCAGCACTTATGTGACAACCCGTACTTCTGAGGTTAGCACCGTTACATTAATCTTATTTAAATGCACGAACGTGTGTGACAAACTAATTGCATTTGGTTAATGTATTTTCATATAAACGAATAATTGAAGCCTAATTGTTATCGTGACGAGCTAAACCGAGCCATAACTTGAGTAGATTACACTAAGGTATTTGTGTTTGATAAATAAATAAATATAAAAATGAATGAAATATTGGGATCCAACTTTAACCGAACTCCTTTCCCCCACCTTTACGTAGCCCACCCCTCAACAACCCTTGTAACCTTCAGCCCACATTTGCCTTGCCCCACTCGTTACAACCCAACTTACCAGCCCATGTTTCATTTTATTGGCCCCAACTTCGTTTTGTTAAACAAATCATCCTAACTCTCGTGAGTTAAATCGATGTGAGCATGCATATTATTTTGATTTGATTCCTTAAAATTGAACTCCCTAACTTGCGGCCCAAACTTCCCAATTCAAACCGACCTGTTCATGTAAACAATTATATAACAAAATAAGTAATGTTTTAAAGCATTCTCCTCCCAACTATAAACCCTACCTTACCCGCAACACACCTGCGACATTCCTGCATCTCTTTCGTTCTACGCTACGGTTGACGGAGATCGAGTTCCAGGATCACCACGCAATCGGTTAGTACAACTCACTCCGCAGTTTTTAATTAAGTTTACGTCGTTGCGGTGTCGGTTCGATCTCGACTTTAAGCTTTGCAAGAAAATAGAATTATACATGAAACTGTCGTTAGTTTTATGTGCATCGGTTCGATCTCGACTTTAGTTTTATGTGCTTCGTGACATGATCTTGACTTGTTATGAGATAACTATATGAAAAATATAGATAAATGGTGGTGATCTGCTTATAAACGATGCTAGATCTTGACCTAGTATGAAAACTGTGACTTTAAATTTGATATGGAAACTGTGCTAATATATGTGCTTATATGTACGAACTCCATATACACGTTCCGTGTGACCCGACAACATGGCGAGTGTCGTATGTGTACGGTGGGGATCATGGACACGAGATATGAATATTGATGATATAATGAACCGATATATATGTATGCTTCCGTTCATGTTTTGATTGATAATATAACTATGTGATAATAGGGTGTTGTGTTTTCATTGAATGAACAACATGATCATGCATGTTTAGAGATAATAGTTTTTCTTTGTTTGGATGGGGTATGAATGACATGTATGAACATTATAATCTGAACGTGATTCATATGTATGAAGGGTTTATGCGATGCAACAGGTATGGTTGTATGTAGGTGACTGTATGTATGTATACGTAAGAGGGAGGTATATAGTTATATTAAACTTTTAAAAACAACAACATTATTTATTAATTTTGTAGTATTACTTAGGGTGTTAATGATTGGGTGAGTCTTGAATAGTTGGAGTAAACTTTACTGATTTAATGGTGATAGTATGCATGATGAATCTGTTCCTACGCATGATATTTGAATGGTTATGCTCAAATCTTTTAATTATTTAAAGAATGTAAATGATGAGGACTTTGTATTGATTATTTAGATAGTTAAGTTCTTGGTGCTATGTTCTAATGGAGATGTACAACCATATGTACATAGGGTACAACCCACCTTTAGGTTGCATGCTTTGGATCTGTGAATTTAACATGTTTTGTCTTATGTGATTGTGTATATGTGAATGGCCGGCTATATTGTTCATGTGGTTGGAAAGTTGTCAGTAGGCATGTGTTGGTTATGTGTGTCAATTGTAAATGTCTTACATATATATTTAGGAATAGATATAATCTAATGCTCTCATTAGTCAAGGATTAGGATTGTATAATATGGTTAATACACGATTACTAGGTGTTATGTGTTATATTTGTGTATGTGACTATACTTGAAAATGAGCCTAATGATTAAATGGAATACTAATAGGGTGTGACCAGTTTAATAACTAAAAACAAGTGAAACATTCTGCCGAGCACATCAAGGTGAGTTCATACTTTCCACAAGGCATGGGATTCCCAGGGGTTGGGAATGGGTAAAGTATTGAAACTGAAACTGCGTGATTTCCTGGTTTGGAACACGTACACACCCTCTTTATTGAAGGGTGACAACGCGTGATAAGAATATAATCGGAACCTGCGTAATCTCCTGGTTTGGGGATTATGTACACACCCTCTTTATTGAAGGGTGACAACACGGATACTAGACCAAAACTCTCTATCATGAAGTCCCTCCTTTTATATCGACTTAATCGCCGGGCCAATGGCGAGCGGGTCATTAGTTAGATAGCGCTATTTAGCTTTGACAAGCCTCACACCGTGCCACAGAGGACGGGCGTGAACTAATGGATCTGGGCACTAGTCAATGATGATAGACATTGACGTCAGGGCACCAACTTACTTTAGTCAGTGGTCGATATGGTAAACGGGTCTAGTGGTTAACATGGGGAAGCCCCCACCAACTATGGATATGTTTGGGAAACAGGGTAAACGGATTAACTTACAACTTACAAATGAACTCCTGGTTTTGAAACAACTTAATCATGAACACCAACTGTGAACTCGCTCAACTTTGTTGTTGATTCGTTGCTACATGCCTTGCAGGTCGTTAGGTACTCATGGAGCTTGCAGAGGGAGGCGCAGTCATTGTGGGACATGGCAGTGTGTGCCATGCTAAGAACATTACTTTATTTCGTACTTAATACTTACATTGGGTTTTACAATTATGCTTCCGCTAAACACTTAACTACGTTTTTGGTTTGAAACACCTTTCATATTGTGTGGTTGATTTTTACTTATTACTTGTTATGTTCAATATGATTGGTGGCTTGATCCTGGTCAGTCATGTCTCCAAGCGGTGATACTCCGCGTGTGGATTTTGGGGGTGTGACAGATTGGTATCAGAGCCATTGGTTATAGTGAACTTGGTTTTAAAAAAGGGGAAATTTTTTTTGATAAAACCAGACTATAACCTGTACAGTGCTCAACGATCCACAACGGCGCTTCGCTCCACGTGCAAGACTCAACACTCTAGGTGGTATGATTTATTTTTGTATTGCCTACTTGCTAGTTTACATTTACATTGTGTGTTGCATATGGTATGCCCAGTTAGAGTAGTAGCATGTTATCTATTAACCCTGATGCATTATATATGACACCCGAATGTTTACTTGAACTTTGACAAGTGGTGGTCAAATTCTTTTCTGTTCCCTCGTCACCGCACTACGACCATTGTTTAGGTGTTCTAGCTAGTCATACGCTTATCTCGACATGACGTCGCCATCTGACCCTCCGTACATTCGGATTGTACGTCAACATTCACGAAGACCAGACCTGGCTCAAACGTACTTGGATTTAGGGGAACTATACCTATGCATCCCTGTTGACGAACCTTATCACCCTCGCCTTTCATCGTCACCAGAAACGAAGCAGCCACAGTTACACGCCTTCATCGTTTTGCAACTCGCAACCTTACCCACCAAACTCTATTTTGGACAAATGATACACTTGCGCGACTGCGATGCAACGAATTTCCTTTTTGTGCCATGCCGCCATGCACCACTACTGGAAATTACTTCTAGACAACAGATTAGCTGGTCGAGTCCTTCGGTTATTGATGGACCCCTGTTTTCGCTCGATTCTTCATATGAACCTCATTAATTCCCCGTTTCTTCGATTGGCGAATGATTTAACGAAATGCCAACAACCATACCATGATTTTCAACGATCACAAGACTACCTTATTACCCTGTTGGATGGTTTATTCTTATTCTACTTGATTAGCCCTCACGTATACCCAACTTAGCGAATGGAAGCCATTATTGGTGAAATAGTCTTCAGGACAATTGGGGACAGAGTTGTGGATCACTCAACCTACAGGAAAACACGATAATTTATACGTTTACCTGACCCACCTTACACTACAAGAGACGTACTCTAATGTCATGATAGTTTTTCTTTCATATGCGGATTCTTTGCACTAGGTCTTGCACCAACACGTGAATATTGATTGATGATATGTCCAATTTCTACCATTGGCTTAGACCAAACCATCGCTCTCTTACCACAGTGACCTTACATTCTCACTACTCCATGCTGAGATACTGAAACGAACACGCTTTAGCTTAAAGAAAGTGGAAGGCTCGGCTTTCGATCATTGGTGATCACTCCTCGAAACCTTGAAGGTGGCGGTGTATTGTTGATACGATCATACTCCCTTGAACACGTTTTCGCATTTTTCCTTTGGAACCTCACAACTACACAGACGTAAGTTGGATTCATTCACACGACCCAAGGAACCAACTAACTACTGGTTTTCGAATGAACTTATGGTTTTTGAAAACAACTTTAAACTGAACATACCTGAAGAACTCAGCGGAGTTCACAACGTATTCCCCGTGTCAAATCTGAAGAAGTGCCTGTCAGATGAGACCCTCATAGTTCCTCTCAAGGAACTCACTATCGACGATCAGTTTCGATTCTTCGAGGAACCTGTAGAGATTACAGACTGAGATGGTTAGATTCTCAAGCATACCAGAATTCCTCTTGTTTGAGTTCGCTGGAACTCCCGTCGTGGCCCAGAGTTCACATGGGAACGAGAAGACCAAATGAAACTCAAGTATCCCCAGTTGTTCGAGAAAAGTGCAACCACTACTGAGGCTGGAGCTACTGCGGAATTTCGGGACGAAATTCCAAACCAACGGGGGAATGATGTGACACCCCAGGAAAACCAGGAAACCACACAACCTAACTAGCTTCCTCAGTAACTACGTGTTAAATTTTGGGACGAAATTTCTTTTAAATTGGGGATGATGTGACAACCCGTACTTCTGAGGTTAGCACCGTTACATTAATCTTATTTAAATGCACGAACGTGTGTGACAAACTAATTGCATTTGGTTAATGTATTTTCATATAAACGAATACTTGAAGCCTAATTGTTATCGTGACGAGCTAAACCGAGCCATAACTTGAGTAGATTACACTAAGGTATTTGTGTTTAATAAATAAATAAATATAAAAATGAATGAAATATTGGGATCCAACTTTAACCGAACTCCTTTCCCCCACCTTTACGTAGCCCACCCCTCAACAACCCTTGTAACCTTCAGCCCACATTTGCCTTGCCCCACTCGTTACAGCCCAACTTACCAGCCCATGTTTCATTTTATTGGCCCCAACTTCGTTTTGTTAAACAAATCATCCTAACTATCGTGAGTTAAATCGATGTGAGCATGCATATTATTTTGATTTGATTCCTTAAAATTGAACTCCCTAACTTGCGGCCCAAACTTCCCAATTCAAACCGACCTGTTCATGTAAACAATTATATAACAAAATAAGTAATGTTTTAAATCATTCTCCTCCCAACTATAAACCCTACCTTACCCGCAACACACCTGTGACATTCCTGCATCTCTTTTGTTCTACGCTACGGTTGACGGAGATCGAGTTCCAGGATCACCACGCAATCGGTTAGTACAACTCACTTCGCAGTTTTTAATTAAGTTTACGTCGTTGCGGTGTCGGTTCGATCTCGACTTTAAGCTTTGCAAGAAAATAGACTTATACATGAAACTGTCGTTAGTTTTATGTGCATCGGTTCGATCTCGACTTTAGTTTTATGTGCTTCGTGACATGATCTTGACTTGTTATGAGATAACTATATGAAAAATATAGATAAATGGTGGTGATCTGCTTATAAACGATGCTAGATCTTGACCTAGTATGAAAACTGTGACTTTAAATTTGATATGGAAACTGTGCTAATATATGTGCTTATATGTACGAACTCCATATACACGTTCCGTGTGACCCGACAGCATGGCGAGTGTCGTATGTGTACGGTGGGGATCATGGACACGAGATATGAATATTGATGATATAATGAACCGATATATATGTATGCTTCCGTTCATGTTTTGAATGATAATATAACTATGTGATAATAGGGTGTTGTGTTTTCATTGAATGAACAACATGATCATGCATGTTTAGAGATAATAGTTTTTCTTTGTTTGGATGGGGTATGAATGACATGTATGAACATTATAATCTGAACGTGATTCATATGTATGAAGGGTTTATGCGATGCAACAGATATGGTTGTATGTAGGTGACTGTATGTATGTATACGTAAGAGGGAGGTATATAGTTATATTAAACTTTTAAAAACAACAACATTATTTATTAATTTTGTAGTATTACTTAGGGTGTTAATGATTGGGTGAGTCTTGAATAGTTGGAGTAAACTTTACTGATTTAATGGTGATAGTATGCATGATGAATCTGTTCCTACGCATGATATTTGAATGATTATGCTCAAATCTTTTAATTATTTAAAGAATGTAAATGATGAGGACTTTGTATTGATTATTTAGATAGTTAAGTTCTTGGTGCTATGTTCTAATGGAGATGTACAACCATATGTACATAGGGTACAACCCACCTTTAGGTTGCATGCTTTGGATCTGTGAATTTAACATGTTTTGTCTTATGTGATTGTGTATATGTGAATGGCCGGCTATATTGTTCATGTGGTTGGAAAGTTGTCAGTAGGCATGTGTTGGTTATGTGTGTCAATTGTAAATGTCTTACATATATATTTAGGAATAGATATAATCTAATGCTCTCATTAGTCAAGGATTAGGATTGTATAATATGGTTAATACACGATTACTAGGTGTTATGTGTTATATTTGTGTATGTGACTATACTTGAAAATGAGCCTAATGATTAAATGGAATACTAATAGGGTGTGACCAGTTTAATAACTAAAAACAAGTGAAACATTCTGCCGAGCACATCAAGGTGAGTTCACACTTTCCACAAGGCATGGGATTCCTAGGGGTTGGGAATGGGTAAAGTATTGAAACTGAAACTGCATGATTTCCTGGTTTGGAACACGTACACACCCTCTTTATTGAAGGGTGACAACGCGTGATAAGAATATAATCGGAACCTGCGTAATCTCCTGGTTTGGGGATTATGTACACACCCTCTTTATTGAAGGGTGACAACACGGATACTAGACCAAAACTCTCTATCATGAAGTCCCTCCTTTTATATCGACTTAATCGCCGGGCCAATGGCGAGCGGGTCATTAGTTAGATAGCGCTATTTAGGTTTGACAAGCCTCACACCGTGCCGCAGAGGACGGGCGTGAACTAATGGATCTGGGCACTAGTCAATGATGATAGACATTGACGTCAGGGCACCAACTTACTTTAGTCAGTGGTCAATATGGTAAACGGGTCTAGTGGTTAACATGGGAAGCCTCTACCAACAATGGATATGTTTGGGAAACAGGGTAAACGGATTAACTTACAACTTACAAATGAACTCCTGGTTTTGAAACAACTTAATCATGAACACCAACTGTGAACTCGCTCAACTTTGTTGTTGATTCGTTGCTACATGCCTTGAAGGTCGTTAGGTACTCATGGAGCTTGCAGAGGGAGGCGCAGTCATTGTGGGACATGGCAGTGTGTTCCATGCTAAGAACATTACTTTATTTCGTACTTAATACTTACATTGGGTTTTACAATTATGCTTCCGCTAAACACTTAACTACGTTTTTGGTTTGAAACACCTTTCATATTGTGTGGTTGATTTTTACTTATTACTTGTTATGTTCAATATGATTGGTGGCTTGATCCTTGTCAGTCATGTCTCCAAGCGGTGATACTCCGCGTGTGGATTTTGGGGGTGTGAGAACTTAAACATCCATCGGATCGGTTTCAATCGATCGGACATTGTATCGTAGCAGTGATCGAGTTATTACCCTGTTGTCGCAGCAGAGATTCGTGCTTGTGTGTGTTTTTGAATGAAACAACGAATATCTCAACGTACGATAGGAATTTTTACGTCGAAACACAACAGCCATGCAAGTGCCAAACCCCTGAGCTTTATACTGGATTTTGGTCCCTCCCGCGTGTCGCGCCGACTGCCATGGTCCCTGGCGCGTGTCGGGGGGGAGGTCAATTTAGGCTAGGGTAGCCTCGTGTCCCACATAGCCTAGGTGAGTCAAAACCAAACGAATTTCATGATTTACATGCGTTTTTAAGGATAATTATCAATTAGGGGATACCCCCTCAAGTTTTAGGGGGTCCTGATCCTAGCTTTGATCGTTTTTAAAAATTAAGGGTCATGCCATACCACTTGGGGGTCTCAATTAGGGTTTCCTAATGGAAATTATTAAAATAAGAATTAATAATTTTAGCAAGAGTTGTTACCGTTTTCCCGGTTTTGGTCGTTGATCAATTAGCACGTTTTAATCCTCACCCTCACCCACACACACAAACATGTCAGTAGCATAGTTTATGCCCCCTTGTCCTGCAATGCTGAGGGGCGCTAAAGAGTAGTTATTATTTGTAACGCCTCGTATTTCCGCATCTCTAATTTTTTTTAGAAAATTTGTAATTGCCACCCATTTTTAGAATCATAGTCGAAACCGGATAAAAAAACGGAGTTAAAACGACAAGCTACGGATTTTACGCACTTTTAAAGCGACCAACAAGCGAACGCGACCAATTTCGACTACCGACATCACTTCGCGAATTTTTGACCTTTAAATAATATTAGACGTCATACTCTAAAAGTTCGGATGCGAAAATAAGTTTAAAAACGTAAACGGGCCGCTATCGGGCTTTAGGCCCAAACCCACTCAAAACCCTGGAATTATTTAAGCTTCCCTAAACCCATCTCATTCTCACAATTGAAACCCTAGCCTCCAAAACAACCCCCCTGCTCTCTCCTTCTCATTCCCGTATCCGGCGACTGGAGCCGGAATTCGGTGACTCCGGCGTTGAGCAATTTCATCGACAACCCCCTCACCTTCCTCCCTTTCTTCTCTGGTACACCATCACCACGTCACCCCCTCTCTTTCCCTGTCTCTTCCTTTGTCGGTCACCGGAGCCGGCTCCCCGGGGCACTCCGACGACGGTGAACGAACACACACACCACACAACAACCCCCCTCGGTCTCCCCTCTATCTCTCCGTCGGGTGACACGAGTAGCAGCGCCGCCTAAGGCGGCGGTGGTTACCGACTGTGTCACACCCCCAAAATACCACCTACGGAAACCCCGCTAGGCGTGTGACGTACCAAGAACGAGCCACTAATCATGTTGAGCTCACAACAAGTTTTCAAATGAATTTGCCAATTATCAATAAAATGTACCAACAATAAGTTTAATAAAAATCCAACAAGTTCAGCGGAAGCAATAAGTAAACCATAGTTTAAATGTTTCAAAGCAAATGTGTGAAATCAATTAACTCATCATATGTATCCACTCAGTACGACCCATGACCACTTCAGCCACTCCAGACAGCAAGTTCCAAAATCCAAGAAATCTAACGACCTGCGAGCATGCAACAAGTCTATCAGACAAAGCTGGCGAGTTCATAGTTTTGTGAAAACGTTAGTTACCAAGTGTTTAGTTCAGTTCATAGATAATAATGTTGATAATAACCCAAGTACCGTACAAGATGGCTACCATATTGTTTTGCCCGTCCCCAATGCCCCTATCCAACATTGGTCATGATTCAAGGTCATTAGTTCACGCCCGTCCTCTCAGGTACGGTGTGAGGTTGCCATGCCTAATATCAACTAATACCCCGTTACCTCTCAGGTAACTATTCGGTATATGGTGGGACTTAAAATGATAGGAAAGAGTGTATTATCTAACATTCTAGTTTTACCCAAAAGATTTATCCCTCTCAGGGATACCCATTTGACTGTCCCAACCACCGGGACGCATGCTCAAGAGAAATGAACTCACCTTTGTTTTGATAGGTATATCCAGTTACGTGTTCAAGTTGATCAATCAAATCCTAGCATGGTTATCAATGCCAATCAGTTTCACACAGACTCAAGTCACATAATTCGTACTCATATTACACAAGTAGCACACACGTATTTCACGTATTATCATACAAGTCCTAATAGTTATTCATACCATGAAAGAGCCTAATAACATCATATATTCTCATAATCAGTAATCATGTCTCACATCAGTCCATGGCTTTATCATCACAGTAGGCGGCCCAATCCACACCCGGCCCACCCAAGTGCGCGATTCACACATGTCACACGGTTTAATTTCTGTTTCGGACCCAGTAGCATTTTGGCCCAAACAGGCGGTGTGCGGGTGGATCCAAAGTGTGCGGCCAGATATGCAACAACAACTCATATACACCCAAGCCCAATGGACTGTTTGATGTGTGCGACTCGTGTGAGGTCCGGCCTAACGTGCACTTCCGCCCCAAGTGTGTAATGCATGATTAAAGCCAAAGTGTGTGCAATCCGTTTTGTGTTTGTGGGCCGGCAACCCATGTACGACTCAATACCCCCGGCCCACTCTAGTTATTAATTTTAGTTACATAAGCAATCCAAAACTTTAAACCATGTTGTAACAGTTCTAGCATCATCATTCACATACCCTCAATTTGGTTATTACCATTTATCACAAATTCAATGCATGATCATCAGTATCATTTATACAACACCCTAATCATCACATAATCAAACAAAACACTTGTTATGATGGTGCTAGAACTCTACCCTTCGTTCAACAGTTTTGAGATTATAATCAACATACAAGACAATTTATCTCAACATGTTTTAATCCAACCATTGTTCACCCAAAGTGTAACTTAACATTACACTCACATACTAACAGTTAACAAGTTCCATCCCATGATTTGATCTTATTCGACATACCTATAACTTAACACAATTTCTAAATCATAACAAAAACTCACAAGATTCTAATTACCAACTCGTACAATTTCACATATAATCAAAACAATTGACAAGGTTTAACACTCATAAGATTGTACTAACCGAGAGATGGTGATCACGACAAGGGGGGGGGGGTCTTCTATTGCCGCACGTACACTTGGGAGGAGGGTAGGGTTTTGTTTTGAGTTTGTTTTATGAAACAAAATAATACGTACCTAATATGGTAAAGGTTTGGGGTGGTCAGGCCTTTTCTTGGCCGAACTGGGCTTAAGCCCATAAAATTGGGCTGCCATAACAAATGGGCAACGGTGGCAGTTTGGACTTTTAATCCAGTTGGGTTTGCTTTGAGCTTCACGGGTTTGGGGTGCGGCCAACTTAAAACAACCGTTCATTTGAAAACACTAGGGTGCGGCCCAATTATACAATTGACACTTAGATTGGCCCACTACACGCGCACTCATACTCAACTGCGTTTTACATTAACAAGTTTATCAAAGTCACAGGTGTTTAACAGATTTACTAAAGCAAAGAACGGAAAAGAGGAATAATGAGAAATTGGAATCGCAAGACTGAAAGACACTAACCTTGAAAGTTCGGGTTGTCACATCATCCCCAACTTGAAAGAAATTTCGTCCCGAAATTTAATAAGTAAACACAGAGAAGTGAAGTGATAAATCAAGATTGCTGCAGATCTTCCTCAGGAGCCACATCATCCCCAACTTGAAACGGAATTTCGTACCGAAATTCACCAGTGAGCCCCGAATTAGCTTGATCAGTAGGGAAGAGTTGAGGATATTTGAGCTTCATCTGATCCTCGCGCTCCCACGTGAACTCCGGTCCGCGTCTTGGTTCCAACGAACTCTTACGATCAGGATTCGACTATGCTTGCGAACCTTGACTTCCCTATCCATGATTTCAATAGGTTCTTCGACAAACTGTAACTTGTCGTAAATCTTCAGCTCTTGAAACGGCACCACCAGTGTTTCATCAGATAAACATTTCTTCAGTTGCGAAACATGGAATACATCATGAACGTTACCCAACACGGCAGGTAACTGGAGCTTGTAAGCCACTTTACCGATTCGCTCCAGGATTTTAAATGGCCCAACGGAACGCGGATTAAGCTTGCCGCGCTTCCCAAAGCGTACAACACCCTTCCACAGCGAAACTTTCACCATAACATGATCACCTACAACGAACTCCAACGATTTCCTACGCTTGTCAGCGTAGCTTTTCTGACGGTCACGCGCTGCCGCCATATGGTTTCTGATCTGGACAATCTTTTCCTAAGTTTCAAGTATGAGCTCAGGACCTGTGATCTGGATGTCACCCACCTCAGCCCAACAGAGAGGAGAACGACACTTTCGTCCGTACAATGCTTCAAATGGAGCTGCCTGAATACTAGTGTGGTAGCTGTTGTTGTAGGAGAACTCTATCAACGGTAAATGTTTCTCCCACCCTTTCCCGAAATCGATCACACATCCTCGCAACATGTCTTCTAGTGTCTGGATGGTTCGCTCACTCTGACCATCCATCTGTGGGTGAAAAGCGGTACTCATATCGAGACGTGAACCGAACGACTTATGCATCGACTGCCATAAATTAGAAATGAAACGCGGGTCACGATCAGAAATGATGGAGGTTGGCACCCCGTGCCTAGAAACCACTTCCCTAAGATAAACCGCTGCAAGCTGTGAGAACTTATATGTTTCCTTGATTGCTAGAAAATGTGCTGACTTCGTGAGACGGTCAACAATTACCCAAATGGTATCGTTTTCGCTTTGAGTTCTTGGCAAACCGGTGACGAAATCCATAGCAATCTGCTCCCATTTCCACATGGGTATCTCTGGTTGCTGGAGCAGGCCTGAGGGTTTCTGATACTCTACCTTGACTTTCGCACAAGTCAAGAATTTACTCACGTATGTCGCTATGTGAGCTTTCATCTTTGGCCACCAATACATGACTTTCAGATCCTGATACATTTTATCCGAACCCGGGTGAACAGAATATCGAGACTTGTGCGCTTCGTCCATCACAAGCTCTATAAGATTACCATATAACGGAACCCATTTCACTCCATGAAGTAAAGAATACCATCAGATCTCTCTACCAGTCGCTTTTCCATGCCCCGCAAATACTCAGCTTTATAGTTTTCTTCTTTCAATGCTTCGATCTGAGCGAAACGAATCTGATCAGGTAAGTTAGAGTAGATAGTGAGCTGCAGAGCACCGACACGCTTAGGCTTCGTCTCTTTTCGACTAAGGGCACCAGCTACAACGTTAGCTTTACCTGGGTGATATTTGATGGCTCAATCGTAGTCGTTCAAAAGTTCTATCCAGAGACGTTGTCGCATATTCAATTCCTTCTGGTCGAAAATATGCTGGAGACTCCTGTGATCGGTGTAGATAGTGCATTTGGTACCGTACAGATAATGCCACCAGATTTTCAACGCGAATACCACGGCCCCCAACTCCAAGTCGTGAGTCATGTAATTATTCTCATGAACCTTTAGTTGTCGAGAAGCATAAGCTATCACATTGTTGCGTTGCATCAGCACGCAACCGAGACCCTGTAAGGAAGCATCACAATAAACCACAAAATCCTCAGTGCCTTCAGGTAGAGACAAGATCGGTGCGCTACAGAGTTTTTGCTTCAAGAGTTGGAACGCGTCTTCTTGCTTCGTTCCCCAAGAGTAAACAACATCTTCTGTGTTAATGAGGTGAGAGGTTGAGCGATCCTTGAGAAATCCTTAATAAACCGGCGATAGTACCCAGCGAGACCAAGAAATTATCGCACCTCTGAAGGATTCTTCGGTGCCGCCCAATTTCTGATAGCATCGATCTTAGCAGGATCCACGTGTATCCCCATTTTGTTAACAATGTGCCCAAGAAAGTGTACTTCCCGAATCCAGAAGTCACACTTAGAGAACTTCGCATAGAGTTGCTCCTTCCGTAGGAGCTCCAAGATAAGACGTAAGTATCGCTCATGGTCTTCCTTGCTCTTGGAGTAGATCAAGATGTCATCGATGAACACAATAACAAAATCATCGAGATACGGTTTGCACACGCGATTCATGAGATCCATGAAAACCGCTGGTGCATTAGTAAACCAAAATGACATAACCAAAAACTCATAGTGGCCATACCGCATTCGAAAAGCCGTTCTGGGAACATCCTCCTCTCAGACTTGCACCTGGTGATAGCCCGACCTTAAGTCGATCTTTGAATAAAAACTTGACCCTTGCAACTGGTCAAACAGATCGTCGATACGTGGTAACGGATAACGGTTCTTGACGGTCACCTTGTTGAGTTCACGGTAGTCAATACACATTCTAAAGGACCCATCCTTCTTCTTCACAAACAGAACTAGGGCTCCCCAAGGCGAAGACTTGGGTCGGATAAAACCTCTATCCAACAGCTCTTGGAGTTGATTTGACAACTCCTGCAACTCTCCTGGTGCAAGACGATAAGGAGCACGGGCAATGGGGGCTGCTCCTGGCGTGAGGTCAATCTGAAATTCCACCTGACGATGTGGAGGTAAACCAGGAAGCTCTTCAGGAAACACATCAGGAAATTCACGAACAACTAGAAGGTCTTCGATCCTTCTCTCATCAGGTTGAGAATCAGTAACAAGAGTTAAGATAGTAGGGTAGCCCTTACGCATACACTTTTGAGCCTTCATAGTGGAGATAATACCAACCATTGCACCACTACAATGACCTTGAACCGACAAAGATTCTCCGCTAGGGAGAGGGATACACACGATTTTCTCTTTACAGAGAATTTTCGCCTGATGTTTAGACAACCAATCCATGCCAAAGACCACATCAAAACTTCCAAGAGTAACGGGGAGTAGGTCAATGTCGAACACTTGACCCATAAGATCGAGTTTACACCCAACGAGGACATGTGAAGCTTCAATCGATTTACCATCCGCTAGTTCTACTACATGTTTGTGTACAAGAGGTGTAGGACTCAACCCTAACTGATGACTGAACCCCAAAGATACATAACTCCAGTCTGCACCAGAGTCGAATAATACCGAAGCAAATAAATTGTTCACTGAAAACGTACCGGTCACTACGTTTCCATCATTCCTAGCTTCCCCAGCTCCAATAGTAAACACTCTCCCACGTGCACCGTTCCCACCATTGTTCCCATTGTTGTTATTCCCAGTGTTGTTGTTATTATTACCCGCATTCTAATTCAACTGAGGGAAATCCCGCCTGAAATGACCCTCGTCACCACACTGAAAACAACCCTTGCGATTACCCTGATTCTGCTGAGGTTGCTGCCTATCCTGTTGCTGTGGTTGTTGCTGCTGTGGGGGCTGCTGCTGCTGCTGTCTTGGGAGTGGAGCCCTGCAATCTCTAGCCATGTGACCCACTTTGTTGCACCTGTGACAGACTCAGGTACATGGCCCACGATGATGAAAGTTGCACTTGTTACACTTTGGCTGCTTCCCCGCATAAGAACTCTGATTCGAATTGCTGCTCTGGTTCTGATTCACAGAAGATGACTGACTAAAACCGCGATTGCTACCGGTGTCTAGTTTCTTCTATGACTGTATCGAATTGGACGCCTTGTCCACATAATTCCATTTACGCTTGCTGTCAATGGCGGAGTAGTAGCTGTAGCAGTAGTAGCAGAAACACGCGGTGGTAGCGAGCCACGCTCCACCTCCTGATCCGTGATCTTGTGGGATAGACGTATGATTCGAGGCAGGTTGTTAAGATTTGCAGCAGTAACCAAACACTTGACTGATGGTGCTAACCCCTTGATGTATAATTCGATCCTGCGCGGTGGTGGTCGAGATAAGTTAGGACACATATTTGTGAGCTCATGTGACCTTTTTGTATACGCTTCAATTTCAGACCCTTCCATCTTCAAATTGTAGTACTCGTTCTCAAGCTTCTAGATCTCATCACGAGGACAATACTCCTCTTGCATCAACTCCTTGAAATCGTCCCAAGTAGTTGCATTAGCCATTTCGATACCCAACATTTGCACCTGGGCATTCCACCAAGTTAAGGCACCATCCTCCAATGTGCCTGTAGCATACTTCACCCGGTCCCCCATGGGACAGTTACACATAGCAAAGACCGATTCTGCCTTCTCAAACCAACGCAAGAGTCCCACAGCTCCTTCAGTCCCACTGAACGTCTGTGGCTTACAGTCCATGAACGTCTTAAACGTGTAAACAGGTGGATTGTAATGATTCGCAGGTTGACCTAAAAACGAAAGAGAGTACAACACACGGTTAAAATTTAGGTATGCAACACAGGGATAAGGAATAATTGGCACATATCGTACCAGCCTGATAAGCCGCTAGGGCTTCAGCCACACGAGTGTTGATCAGATCGGTTAACTCAGCCTGAGTCATAGCAATGTTGCCACGTCCACCGTCGTGGCCACCACCACGTCCACCATTACGTCCACTCATGATTCTATATAAAAGAAGGGAATAAGGATAAGGTTCAGACTTGAGTGGAAGTCAAACATCAAGATGACTCTTATAGACTACCAAGTTTACATCAGACAACAGAGCGGAACCCCTTTCACACTCGTTAAGCATCACTGGGACTCTGGACTCACATACACCCAACATTATTATTATGTATGCACCCATAATGATAATGCAATTTGCATGTTCATCTCAGCTCCTCCCAACTCATGCTAAAAGGTTCCTCAAATTTGAGTAACGAGACAAAAGACATCACAAAACATGGGCCATGAAAGTCTAGAGGAATATCGCATTGTGACTCTAGCATCCACATAACTTAAGCAATTAAGACATGGATTCAGTCTGTAGTAGTAAATGTGCATTCGCGTGTAATGTCATACATAAGTGTACACTAGATATGCTATGCAATAAGTAAACGAGATACGAACCTTGCAAACTAGAGCTGAGTGTCATGGTCGATTTCTGAACTGTTCGGTTATAGTCTGGTTTTCTAAAAATGTTTTAAAAACCAAGTTCACTATAACCAGTGGCTCTGATACCAAACTGTCACACCCCCAAAATGCCACCTACGGAAACCCCGCTAGGCGTGTGACGTACCAAGAACGAGCCACTAATCATGTTGAACTCACAACAAGTTTTCAAATGAATTTGCCAATTATCAATCAAATGTACCAACAATAAGTTTAATAAAAATCCAACAAGTTCAGTGGAAGCAATAAGTAAACCATAGTTTAAATGTTTTAAAGAAAATGTGTGAAATCAATTAACTCATCATATGTATGCACTCAGTACGACCCATGACCACTTCAGCCACTCCAGACAGCAAGTTCCAAAATCCAAGAAATCTAACGACATGCGAGCACGCAACAAGTGTATCAGACAAAGCTGGCGAGTTCATAGTTTTGTGAAAACGTTAGTTACCAAGTGTTTAGTTCAGTTCATAGATATAATGTTAATAATAACCCAAGTACCGTACATGATGGCTACCAGATTGTTTTGCCCGTCCCCAATGCCCCTATCCGACATTGGTCATGATTCAAGGTCATTAGTTCACTCACGTCCTCTCAGGTGCGGTGTGAGGTTGCCAAGCCTAATAGCGCTATCAACTAATACCCCGTTACCTCTCAGGTAACTATTCGGTATATGGTGGGACTTAAAATGATAGGAAAGAGTGTATTATCTAACATTCTAGTTTTACCCAAAAGATTTATCCCTCTCAGGGATACCCATTTGACTGTCCCAACCACCGGGACGCATGCTCAAGAGAAATGAACTCACCTTTGTTTTGCTCGGTATATCCAGTTACGTGGTCAAGTTGATCAATCAAATCCTAGCATGGTTATCAATGCCAATCACTTTCACACAGACTCAAGTCACATAATTCGTACTCATATTACACAAGTAGCACACACGTATTTCACGTATTATCATACAAGTCCTAATAGTTATTCATACCATGAAACAGCCTAATAACATCATATATTCTCATAATCAGTAATCATGTCTCACATCAGTCCATGGCTTTATCATCACAGTAAGCGGCCCAATCCACACCCGGCCCACCCAAGTGCGCGATTCACACATGTCACACGGTTTAATTTCTGTTTAGGACCCACTAGCATGTTTGGCCCAAACAGGCGGTGTGCGGGTGGATCCAAAGTGTGCGGCCCGATATGCAACAACAACTCATATACACCCAAGCCCAATGGACTGTTTGATGTGTGCGACTCGTGTGAGGTCCGGCCCAACGTGCACTTCCGCCCAAAGTGTGTAATGCATGACTAAAGCCAAAGTGTGTGCAATCTGTTTTGTGTTCGTGGGCCGACAACCCATGTGCGACTCTATACCCCCGGCTCACTCTAGTTATTAATTTTAGTTACATAAGCAATCCATAACTTTAAACCATGTTGTAACAGTTCTAGCATCATCATTCACATACCCTCAATTTGGTTATTACCATTTATCACAAATTCAATGCATGATTAGTATCATTTATACAACACCCTAATCATCACATAATCAAAAAAAACACTTGTTATGATGGTGCTAGAACTCTACCCTTTGTTCAACAGTTTTGAGATTATAATCAACATACAAGACAATTTATCTCAACATGTTTTAATCCAACCATTGTTCACCCAAAGTGTAACTTAACATTACACTCACATACTAACAGTTAACAAGTTCCATCCCACGATTTGATCTTATTCGACATACCTATAACTTAACACAATTTCTAAATCATAACAAAAACTCACAAGATTCTAATTACCAACTCGTACAATTTCACATATAATCAAAACAATTGACAAGGTTTAACACTCATAAGATTATACTAACCGAGAGATGGTGATCACGACAAGGGGGGGTCTTCTACTGCCGCACGTACACTTGGGAGGAGGGTAGGGTTTTGTTTTGAGTTTGTGTTATGAAACAAAATAATACGTACCTAATATGGTAAAGGTTTGGGGCGGTCCGGCCTTTTCTTGGCTGAACTGGGCTTAAGCCCATAAAATTGGGCTGCCATAACAAATGGGCAAGGTTGGCGGTTTGGACTTTTAATCCAGTTGGGTTTGCTTTGAGCTTCCCGGGTTTGGGGTGCGGCCCACTTAAAACAACCGTTCATTTGAAAACACTAGGGTGCGGCCCAATTATACATTTGACACTTAGATTGGCCCACTACACACGCACTCATACTCAACTGCGTTTTACATTAACAAGTTTATCAAAGTCACGGGTTTTTAACAGATTTACTAAAGCAGAGAACGGAAAAGAGGAATAATGAGAAATCGAAATCACAAGACAGAAAGACACTAACCTTGAAAGTTCGGGTTATCACAGTCTGGACTGCTTTCTGATGAGAAACCGTAGACACGGCGACGGGAGAGAGAAGTAAGGCGGCGACGGTGGTTCGCGGCGGCTCTAGGTCGACCGTTTTCCGGAAACGCAGGCGGGGATGTTTCTGTTTTCGGCTCGAGTTCTTGTCTGTTCTTGTTTTGGGTCACATTTCTTCGGTGGTGGTGGCTTGGTTGGTTTCAGGACAAGCCCAGGTTCAGCGTTTGGTTTTTGGTTCAGGTATGAGTTTCGAGTATTATTCGTTTACGTCTCAGTTTTAATTCAAGTCGGATTGTATTTTGAATTGTTTTCAGATTTGATTCAACCCGATTCCGGTTTAGATTCTGTTATGGGTTATGTGTCGACTTCTGTCCTTTCTGATTCCGGTTCGGGATTGGTTTCGGTTCCGGTGACGAACAGGAACGAAGACAACGGAGATGGCGATATGTTTCGGATTTTATTTGGGTGGGTTATGGTTCAGTTTTAGTGTCTCGGGTCAAACAGTCAACTGCCGGGTCAAACTCAGCCAAAGCTAGTTAACTGGAGTCTCGGTTCAGTCTCGTTTCGGGTTCGGGTTAAACACGATATTTAAATGACAGTGGCGAAACTATAAATTGTATTGTTTTTGTATATGTATACATATTACTTTAAATGTCGAACCGATACACTTATTAATTATTCACGTTTCGCATTCTACGTATATTATTTATAATCATTGATAAATTGTTGAATTTTGAACTTATAACGACAACTTGTAATGTCGGGATCGTCCAAAAACAGAGGAAACTCTGCCCGTTTTTCGTAAAAATCCGCAAAAACAAAACATGTTTATATATATTAAAGTTGTTATACAATCGGTTACCTTTTTTGAAACATGTGTATATAAACAAACAAAAAAATTATTTTCTTAAATCAATTTTTTAGAATTTGGTAAGTATAATCTAATTCCAAGAGTTTTACTGATTAACCTTTTCTTTAAATAAAACCTTTAATATAATATAAACTTAGTTACTTAACAAATTATTATGATTCTTTTATAACACTAACGCTAAATTTTATGATAACAATAAAATATCTAAATAATTAATCTATAAACATTAAATATTAGGGTCTCTTATTTTTTTTTAACCAATAATTAATAACGAGTTTGCGATATTTAAATACCTAGGATAAACACCCTCGTTCGTTCTCTTGGAATTCCGTTTACTCATGCACCATCGTCTACCCATATAGGGTGACCGCGATGTTCCATCCTCTTAATCTCTTACGCTCGTCAGCACTTCGGAAGACTTAGCAATTCTGTGAGTACACTTGACCCATTTTCCTTCTTACACACTTTGGGCGTAACATGTTTTACCTGTTAAAATGCACGATTCACAAACATGCTTTATTTATTCAATCCTTATACATGCTTTGTTATGCTTAGGTTCACGCTAGAATTCATACTGTTTGTTAACCCGCCTTAACAATTATAGCGCTATAGGAGTAGCACACCACCCGACGGGGTTTTGTTAAGTTATATTCTGTACGGTCTAGATATTGATATATTGAGGGATGCTATTATTCATACTTTACGGTCTCGATGTTGCTACATCGAGGGATGCTGTTATACTAGTGGACACTTGGGTTTGACTTTTAGCTATGCATGATAGTTTGACCTTGTATACCAAATGCTATGTTGGATTGAAAATACTTTTTAAACACATGACACGAGTCTAAAACTTGTGTACTCGCCAATACCTTTGTATTGAACTATGCTTTTTAAAACATGTTGCAGGTTTAGCGATGATGTTGGTGATGCATGGAATCTAGTAGGAAGCTTAGATACCCACTTTAATTTGTATTCTTATTGCATTGTATTTCATTATTCATGATGTTGTATTTACTTCAATTTCTTGTAATTTATTCTTTAGAAATGAAATGAAATTTACTATTTAAATACTTGTCATAATTATTAGTGTTATGATGTCTCGACCAATCTATTTCGTCTCACTCCGATGTTTCCGCCATCGGTTGGGGTGTGACATATTGGTATTAGAGCCATAACTATAGGGAATTAGGAAAAGTAGGAATGCTTTGACCTAGTCTATAGTTTTAGAGCTTCATTCTTATGATTTGCTTGAAACTACTTGCATGCTACCTTATTTGCTTTTATTTATTCTCTTCCGATCTTTTAAACATTTATGTCACTTATGTGTTAACACTTAACATGCTATACTTGTTCTATTATGTGTAAATACTTGTTTCATTGTTCTATCATTTATGTGTTATTCTTGACATACTTTTAATGTGTTAATAATTGTTTTATTACCCCATTCTTTATGTGCTATGCTTGGCATGTTTATACTTGTTCGTCAAATCTTTAACGTACACTTTCCCTCATGCATTTTACTCAATTTTGCTAAAACTCGAAAACACTCATATTATACAAACGAGACGAGTTTACCAAAATAGGCGTGAAACCCACAATTTGGTTAACAACTCTCATTCCGCTTGATTCTATTTTCACACGAAATTACACCGTTAAGTTAGGAGTGAAATCCACATCTTAATGGTAATTTCAAATTTCAAATTCTAGTGGACCCTCGTCAACGTGTCGAAATTAAATTTTGACCCAGCGAGTATCAACCATGCTTAGGGTACAAAGTCATCAAGATAGGGGTGAAACCCGCACCTCGTCGACTAGTCCCACTCCTTGATTTTCATAAATCCCGCCAAGTCTCGAATTGTCGATTGAATTGGAACACGTAATAACCGGAAGGGTAAATACCATTAACTGACGTGTCGGCGAGAGTATTTCACCTATTAGGCCAAAGCATGCTCCCAAATTCAAAAGACTCTTCGACCGCTTAGGTTAGTCAACGTTCCGTTCAGGAACCATCCAAATTTCTTTTTATCAAACTTACGCTTTATTTTTTTCGATCTTTTATAATGAAACTCTTTTTTATCAATCTTGAACCATTTTTGAGATTACATTTTTGCGCACACGTCATACAATTACTTTTCATACGATTATACATTATTAGCATGCATGATTCCACGTAATCTTATTTACACTTTGTAACAACGAGTGGAGACGATTAACTCCGCTTCTTTTCTCATCTTACTACGACCTCACCAACGGGTTAGGGGTGATTCCCTTACCTAGGTGATCGTTACCAATGCTTTCTTTAATAGACAATATTATGTAAACACGATCATGTTTATATCTAAATCGTTTAACATTAGTCAAATCTCTAATTATTTCAAAAGGTATTTTTTATATAAACGAAATTCTTATCTTACAATCTATTTTCATATAGCTCACACACACAAAATTTGTAACTTTTCCATAAACGCTTGTTCCTCGACTTTCAAAACTTCACAAAATGCTACTCACCAACTTAGTCGGTCTAATAAATCCATTGCCCACAAAATTTCGTATTCAACGTAATTACTAAAACGCACTCATCTTGCATCATTATACTAAAGATTGTTATTTTTCAATTGACAATCAAACCAACTTTTCATACAAAATATTACAAATATTATCCGATCGTTTATCAAAACTCTTTTCAAGATCAACAAAAACATTTTATTAAGGACACCTTTCACGATCACTAAGTTCATATACCAAATTCATTTTTCTAAGGATTAACATTTTCAGAAGAATCTAGAAACTTCAAAATTTTCTAATACAAAGTTATTTAAAACGATGCGAACTTGTTAATCCCTAGAATTTTTCAAAACCTCACTCGATACGCCAATTAAATTCAAAACAAGTGGGCAAGGAAACTTCATAAGGACCGACCAAAATTTCAACTTATGTAAATTCTTTTTAAAACCGTAGTAGCATTTCCATTCTTTTTACAAAGTACGTTTCACGTAACCAATAGCTGTTTTATACTCCCTTACATTCACAAACTAGATTCTACATTCCATGACAACTCAATCTATTTTAACTCCACGTTTAGCGCAAGCAACTATATATGCATATCATTTTACACGTTTTAGTCAATATCTCACAACAATCTCACGCGTGTCACTCGTTCCCTTTTTCTTTCATACCCAAAACTTTTAATCTTTTACGCGCATAAACTCGTGTATTTCGTTTTATACTATAAACAAAATCATTATTTTCTACATCCATACTTATACACTTTATGCCTTCATTTATGTTCACACATACACATTTACGTTTTACTCATGATTCAAAATTCATACGTTTTACGTTTATACATACACAATTGTACATGTACGTTGTACTTACATTCATGTTTATACTACATTCATATTCATATTCATGTTCATACATTTTATGTTTTCAAATGCACTTATACAACTCTGTTTACACTTATATTCAAACACATGTTTTATTCCCACTTAAACCTTCATGTTTTACACCTATATTCACGTTCATATCTATGCTCATACATCTTATGTTCACACTTATACTCGTATTCATACTCATACGCTTTGTGTTTATACTTATACTCATGTTTGTACTCACGTTTATACTCATCTTCCTACACGTTATGCTTATACTTTTACTCATACTCTTGTCATGCGATTTGTGTTTATGCTCACATGCGCATTCATATTTAAACTTATACTATACTCATGCTTCTATTTATACTCAGAATTTATACTTTCGCACCTGTACGCGAGCGAAACCCGAGGGATTCGCTTACATTGGTCTTATACTATTTGGAACACAAACATGCTTATATGCTACATTTCCATACACACGCAATCTTATTTCAGAATTTATGAATACCTTAAATTCATACGTAACTAGTACAAGCTATCCAGATCATGCGACGATCGGTATAATTGCTAGTGCACACGGGATTATAGTAATAAGCGCATGAGAACCATAGAGTGTACTACTGCGTATGGTAAGACACGGAACGTAACATGACACCGAATACGAGACAGACGTAATATGGTCAAAACATGGTGGATACGCCGCTAGTACATCCTATATATAAGTGTTTTCACCATGTAACTAAACTTTCATAAAACGTGCCATGAGAAATTCGGTGTTTTGCGGACCTTTTGGACCTTATACAAACTTTAAACAACTCACAAACGCATTATATCTAATTATCCACGACGAGACCTCATTTTTAACACACTACTTTCGTCTATCCGATACGTATGCCATTCTTATACTTGTAATCGTCTATTAGATCAATCGTTCACCCTTATATCTCTGTTATTCTCCGTTGCTCTTCATACAAGCCCCAGTTTTAAACAAACCTCTTCTGTTTGCCAGAATCTTTTCAAGTCTTTCTCTTGAATAAATTTCGGGACGAAATTTCCTAAAGAAGGGGAGACTGTAACGCCTCGTATTTCCGCATCTCTAATGTTTTTTTAGAAAATTTGTAATTGCCTTCCATTTTTAGAATGATAGTCGAAATCGGATAAAAAAACGGAATTAAAACGACAAGCTACGCATTTTACGCACTTTTAACGCGATCTACAAGCGAACGCGACCAATTTCGACTACCGACATCACTTCGCGAATTTTTGACCTTTAAATAATATTAGACGTCATACTCTAAAAGTTCGGATGCGAAAATAAGTTTAAAAACGTAAACGGGCCGCTATCAGGCTTTAGGCCCAAACCCACTCAAAACCCTAGAACTATTTAAGCTTCCCTAAACCCATCTCATTCTCACAATTGAAACCCTAGCCCCTAAAACAATCCCCCTACTCTCTCCTTCTCGTTCCCGTATCCGGCGACCGGAGCCAGAATTCCGGTGACTCCGGCGTCGAGCAATTTCCGTCGACAACCCCCTCACCTTCCTCCCTTTCTTATCTGGTACACCATCACCTCATCACCCCCTCTCTTTCCCTGTCTCTTCCTTCGTCGATCACCGGAGCCGGCTCCCCGGGGCACTCCGACGACGGTGAACGAACACACACACCACACAACACCCCCCCTCGGTCTCCCCTCTGTCTCTCCGTCGGGTGACACGAGTATCAGCGCCGCCTAAGGCGGCGGTGGTTACCGACTGGACTGCTTTCCGATGAGAAACCGCAGACACGGCGATGGGAGAGAGAAGTAAGGCGGCGACGGTGGTTCACGGCGGCTCTAGGTCGACCTTTTTCCGACAACGCAGGCGGGGCTGTTTCTGTTTTCGGCTCGAGTTCGGGTCTGTTCCTGTTTCGGGTCACATTTCTTTGGTGGTGGTGGCTTGGTTGGTTTCGGGACGGGTCAAGGTTCAGCGTTTGGTTTTTGGTTCAGGTATGAGTTTCAAGTATTATTTGTTTACGTCTCAGTTTTAATTCAAGTCGGGTTCTATTTTGAATTGCTTTCAGATTCGATTTAACCCGATTCCGGTTTGGATTCTGTTATGGGTTATGTGTCGACTTCTGTCTGTTCCGATTCCGATTCGGGATTGGTTTCGGTTCCGATGACGAACAGGAACGAAGACAGCGGAGATGGCGATATGTTTCGGATTTGATTTGGGTGTGTTATGGTTCAGTTTTAGTGTCTCGGGTCAAACAGTCATCTGCCGGGTCAAACTCAGGCAAAGCTAGTCAACTGGAGTCTCGGTTCAGTCTCGTTTTGGGTTCGGGTTAACGGGTTAAACACGATATTTAAATGACAGTGGCGAAACTATAAATTGTATTGTTTATGTATATGTATACATATTACTTTAAATGTCGAACCGATACACTTATTAATTATTCACGTTTCGCATTCTACGTATATTATTTATAATCATTGATAAATTGTTGAATTTTGAACTTATAACGACAACTTGTAATGTCGGGATCGTCCAAAAACAGAGGAAACTCTGCCCGTTTTTCGTAAAAATCCGCAAAACAAAACATGTTTATATAAATTAAAGTTGTTATACAATCGGTTACCTTTTTTGAAACATGTGTATATAAACAAAAAAAAAATATTTTCTTAAATCAATTTTTTAGAATTTGGTAAGTATAATCTAATTCCAAGAGTTTTAGTGATTAACCTTTTCTTTAAATAAAACCTTTAATATAATATAAAGAGTTAAATGCCATTTTAGTCCCTGTGGTTTAGGCCATTTTGTCAGTTTAGTCCAAAGGTTTTATTTTTAACCTGTGGGTCCAAAAAGGTTTGACAGTTGCCATTTTAGTCCATTGGGTTAACTTCATCCATTTTTTCTGTTAACGAGAAGGCCAATTTGGTCATTTTGTATGTAATCCTGTTAACTAAAAGGGCAATTCAGCCATATAAAATGACCGAATTGGCATTCTCGTTAACAGAAAAAACGGATGAAGTTAACCCAGTGGACTAAAATGGCAACTGTGAAACCTTTTTGGATCCACAGGTTAAAAATGAAACCTTTGGACTAAACTGGAAAAATGGCCCAAACCACAGGGACTAAAATGGCATTTAACTCTAATATAAACTTAGTTACTTAACAAATTATTATGATTCTTTTATAACACTAATGCTAAATTTTATGATAACAATAAAATATCTAAATAATTAATCTATAAACATTAAATATTAGGGTCTCTTATTTTTTTAACCAATAATTAATAACGAGTTCGCGATATTTAAATATCTAGGATAAACACCCTCGTTCGTTCTCTTGGAATTCCGTTTACTCATGCACCATCGTCTGCCCATATAGGGTGACCGCGGTGTTCCATCCTCCTAATCTCTTACGCTCGTCAGCACTGGATAATCGGAAGACTTAGCAATTCTGTGAGTACACTTGACCCATTTTCTTTCTTACACACTTTGGGCGCAACATGTTTTACCTGTTAAATTCACGATTCACAAACATGCTTTATTTATTGAATCTTTATACATGCTTTGTTATGCTTAGGTTCACGCTAGAATTCATATTGTTTGTTAACCTGCCTTAACAATTATAGCGCTATAGGAGTAGCACACCACCCGACGGGGTTTTGTTAACTTATATTATTTACGATCTCGATATTGCTATATTGAGGGATGCTATTATTCATACTTTACGGTCTCGATGTTGCTACATCGAGGGATGCTATTATACTAGTGGACACTTGGGTTTGACTTTTAGCTATGCATGATAGTTTGACCTTGTATACCAAATGCTATGTTGGATTGAAAATACTTTTTATACACATGACATGAGTCTAAAACTTGTGTACTCGCCAATACCTTTGTATTGAACTATGATTTTTAAAACATGTTGCAGGTTTAGCGATGATGTTGGTGATGCATGGAATCTAGTAGGATGCTTAGATACCCACTTTAATTTGTATTCTTATTGCATTGTATTTCATTATTCATGATGTTGTATTTACTTCAATTTCTTGTAATTTATTCTTTTGAAATGAAATGAAATTTACTATTTAAATACTTGTCACAATTATTAGTGTTATGATGTCTCGAGCAATCTATTTCGTCTCACTCCGATGTTTCTGCCATCGGTTGGGGTGTGACATTGTTAATATGTTAAAAACCAAAATAAGCAGGTTGAGAATAGGTTTGGGTTTTTTGAAGAAACACCGGGTCTCAACCGACAACTTTATCCTTGTGCGAATGGTCTCGTCAAGAAGGTTAATCTTTAATATTTATTCGATCAATGGTTGGAGTGTACTCTACACTACAATAACACTGTGAAGCTCGTTTCAAGGAGGAGAGGTGGGGGGGTTCTTGTAACCACCCTCCGGTGTGAGAATATGTATCGCTTAAGAATAATAAATGTGTGTGTGTTAAGAGTAAGAGAGTGAGAGAGCCGATTCTTAAACCTGTGGTTGAAGGTTGATATTTATAGCCGAAGAATGTGGAGAAGGAAATAAGTTGATGGACTTTGGGCCAAAGATCGCCATCAAGGAATATCATGTTTGTCCCATCTGACACGACCGTTAGTGTTTGTAGAGGATTGGAACGTTGGCGCACGTTGATTGGAGCCAAGTGGCCTGAAGGTTGTCCTTGTTGTTGGGTATGTCACAAGTTGTGAGTGGAGATCATAGTGAATGACGCGACCTGATTGGTTACACATCGCTATCCTTTCGTATTTTTTGTCTCCTGTACGATTGATCATCGTTTGAGTTGTCTGGGCAGGGTTGGGCATATGCTGATTGGCTACAGCTCTTGCCACATGGCATAATCGTAAACTAAGACTTATCATCACAATACTAGCATGCAACTTATAATTGTCAACCCAAAGTTTCCCACTAGCGTAATCTTGTCATCGCAACGACAAGACCGTTTTTATATGACTTAACATGACCCCAAGAATACGGGCGGTGTGTTACTCCTATAGCGCTATACATGTTAAGGGAGGCTTGTACGAAGTTAATGACAAAGTATTGTGCAAGTTAAGATTATAGCATGTATGAGTTTCTAAGCATCACGTATTAAGCATGTATAATAGATTGTTTGTTTGTCTCAAGCATGTTTGTATGTGATTGTGTGAGTTTAATAAATCATAAGTATTGCACCCAAAAGTGTCAAAAAATAAAAAGGGGGTCATGTACACTCACGGTTTGCAAAGCTTTCCAAAGTAACGTGAGTTGACGAGTCGCTGAGGGTGTTACCTTACATTGGGGGAAACAAAAGAGTATGAGTATATAGAGTTCGTAGAGAGTTTGGATTCGGAATTTAATATGAAAAGTATATGTGCATGAATGTATATCTTGTCTAGATACTCGTTTGGACATTAAGTTTTCCTGTGTTTTTCATGGGTCCTAACTTGCCTATTAGAATCACAAAGGAGGAGTCTAGAAACGAAGATAATCTAACCTAAGTCCTTGACATTTAACCATAATCTGGTTAGCATCAAGAATTTGGTTAATAAGTATATATTATATATTATATAGTATATGTTATAATTTCGTCCATCAGGTATTATCATGCAAGTCAAGCATGGAGGTAGGATGATTTCTATCCATTAAACCTCATTGTATGATTCACTAAAGCACAAATTCATCAACTTGGTTGATGAGTTCGGTTGGTCATGAATATAAGATTAAACTAACTAACTAATCAAAACAACCAAGTGAGCAAACTAGATGCGTACATCTCGAGCATGGAAAGTGTTCGAGGATGTGATGTAGCCTTGTCACTTTGTGGAAGTTGTTTTGTACCAAAATATACAAGTGAGGTTGTAGAACAAGTTTGGAGAGCTAAAGCTTCCATGGTTCACACATTACTCATACACAAGTCTTCCAACATTGAAGGTTGGAAGCTTGGATGGTTTCAACACTTAGAACATTTTGGGCAGAATTTTAAAGAGGTTTTGAACCTTATTTCTTGGTGGAAATCAATCATACACAAACCCACAACTATAATCTTAGTTGAGCGCATGGTAGGTACAAGATTTCACCAAGATTTCACCAAGTTTTCATCAAAATATACAAGAAATAAGAACATGTATCAAAGCAGAATTTAAACACCACTTTGGACCTCAAATATGGTGAGGTTCCACCTTAGTTTGCGATGGCAAACTTGTGGAAACCTTCCTAGAGGTTATCCAAGTAGTTTGAAAGAAAAAAATGAAGAAGAAATGTGAAGAAAAGTGAGTGAAAACTCACTTATAACATTTGAAATTTCTGTCCAAATGGAGAAGTTCTTGATGATTTTAGGTGTGTTTAAGAGTGAAATGAGGTTGTGGAAAGTTGAAATGTATTAGAGAAGGCTTAGATTTATAGAGGGGGTTTAGGGTTAACTCATAATTGAGTTAGAAGATGATTGGAGGAGAAGGAAGGTGAAAAAAGTGGTTAAAAAGCATTAAATCCCGTAGCTGGATAACAGACCTGCATGGTCATGCAGATTAGGTGCATGGTCATGTGTGCTTGCATGGTCATCCGGATCACAGCTTGCATGGTCATGCAATGTCAAGTTCATGGTCATGCAAATGTGCAGAATTTCAAGAAACTTTCCAAAATCTACACTTTGACCCCTAGAGTTTGATTATTCCATCATTTTGTGATAAAAACTCATTATTAAGCATGTTTTTTAGGGTATTTAAGGGGTATCAAGGTATGGTATGAGTGTGATGCATGTATGATTGATATTTCCAAGTATTTTGAGTCTCGGTTTTTGCGTATAAACATGTATTCAAGATTGTTTGCGTATAATACAAGTATGTAACACGTATATGTATAAAATGAATTTTCATTATGATCAATGCCTCGGATTACAAGATTGGAAATGAGATATAAATACGACACGATTACAAGTTTCTAAAAATAAAAATACGAATACAACTTTCTAAATAAGGGAATCACAAAAATGCGAAGCGTTACAGGTACAACCCACTAAAACCAAAAATACAAACCATGATGCATAAAGAAGTTGCAAATTAATAATTGTATATAATAAGGTATATAAAAATTATTTTAGTTAAACATTTTTTTATGAAAATGGTGTCAGTCCCAAGTCCCATATCGGGTAAAAACAAAACTGTGAGTTCTTTGATGGGTAACCCATCGGTTACAAAACGGGCAATATATTGGCACAGTTTACTTGGCTGTTACAAATGGTATCAGAGCTAGAGGTTGAGCAGGTGTGCCAACGAGGACGCTAGGCTCCCTAAGGGGGGTAGAGATGTAAGTCCTATATCGGTTGAAGAGGATAACGAAACCTTCCTTATAAGGGGATAGAAACCTTCTCTACCAAGACGTGTTTTGCCAGGACGAGTAACTCGTCGGGTAAAAAGAAAACCGTGAGTTCCTGGATGGGCAACCCATCGGATGCAAAACAAATATTATCTTGGCACTATTTACTTGAGAGGTTACAACAGGTTTCAACAAAAAACGTTGACAATAGAGGTTTTACAACAGTTTTCAACAAAAAACATTGACAATAGATATTTTATTTTCATTTTGAAACCCATCGGATGCAAAACAAATATTATCTTGGCACTCTTTACTTGAGAGGTTACAACAGGTTTCAACAAAAAACGTTGACAATAGAGGTTTTACAACAGTTTTCAACAAAAACGTTGACAATAGAGGTTTTATTTTCATTTTGCCTTTTCAACCATTTTACATTTTTATTATCTACAATATTAGGATCGCCTCTTGGGCTGTTACAATAGGTTTCGTTGACAATAGAGGTTTTCTTTTGTTCTACCTTAACAACCATTTTATATTTTTATTATCTATAATATTACCATCAGTTCAATGTCTCATGTTAACCATAAAAAATAAATCAACCAATGATTCTAAATGACTTCACACATTTCACATGATAATTCTATTTGATTCTTGATACACATTTTTGTGTGTAAGTGTGCAAAAGATAATTCAAAAACTCCATTTAATTGTGTAAATCGTAAAAACTCTTTCAAGTAATCATAATTTTTGTTTTTTTTTTTTCTAATATGATTTATACAATGTTTACGTAAATTAAAAAAAAAAGCTTATGTAACAAAAAATTACATATATTATTTACAAGTGTGCTTGTTTGGTTACTTCCTTCTCCGGTCTACTTGCTTGCTTTTTATTTATTTTTTCTCCTCTTGGAGCTCGACTATCTCACTCGGCCCCTTTTTCTCTGGTGGACCAGCCCTAGGAAACTAATTCCCTTTTGAAACAAACCCAAATAACAGCCCACGAGACCACTCCTGTAATTGTAATTCTGTGGTCCACCTATTCTTTTTTTTTTGGTAAAGGGAATTACCTCGGTGATTCTATATATTCAAAAACAAGTAGCGTGGAGTGTCCACACTAGTTCAATCATGAGACATGCCTCATGAAAGTAACCAAGCCAAAAACAAAAACCGC
This sequence comes from Helianthus tuberosus, assembly GCA_030545235.1. Classification (NCBI taxonomy): domain Eukaryota; kingdom Viridiplantae; phylum Streptophyta; class Magnoliopsida; order Asterales; family Asteraceae; genus Helianthus; species Helianthus tuberosus. Next base: position 56,747,344 of record CM060429.1, on the reverse strand, counting down.
AAAAACAGAACCAGTGTAAACCAACTAGACTAATATCTAGACAAAAACACAACTCAAGAAAATCTAATCAGCCGCCCCATTCGCCTAGAAGCCTGCGCACCTTATCTGTCTTCTTCAGCTTCACTCCCATGAGCTTGTACCTAACCGTATTAAAGATGATCTGACAGATCGTCTCTGGTGGTCTTAATTGGTTTTTGAAAAGATGAGCGTTCCGTTCCTGCCAAATGAAGTAAGCAGTCGCCGCCACTAAAATTCTGCTAACATAATTAACAGCCGATTTGGATTTCGCACAAACCAGCAACCAGTTCACAATATCCTCCCAATTATGATCGACAGTATCCATTCCCACCTTTTCCCTAACGATACTCCAAACTTGAGAAGAGAACTTGCACTCGAAAAAAAGATGACTGTGAGAATCATTGTCCGCATAGCATAATAAGCAGCACATCATATTCATATTCTTCCTTCTCGCGAAACTCCAGTTAAGAATAACATCTTGCGTCAGCAATTTCTTCCTCATAATCAACCACATCAAGAATGCGTGCCTTGGGATACATTGAGAAAACCAAACCACTTTGCTCCACTGGATCTCCGGCTCGCTACTTCTAATCGAGTGCCAGATGACCGAGGCCGAGATCTCATCAAGATCCCCTCCAACCCTCCATCGAACACTATCCCTTTTATTCGCTTGAATCTGAATTTGATCTAACTGGATGAGAACTGGAAACAAATCCCTCCAAGCCGCAGGCCACAACCAGGCACCATTCGTGAAAATATCCGCTACTGACCCCTCCAACCGGAACCCTGCATTCGTTATAGTTCTAGGCGACAAAAAATTACCCAGCGGCCCTATATCGCACCAATAATCATACCAAGCTGAAGTGGATCTCCCATCCCCAAGAATAGACCAAAAATAATTCTGCAACATTGGTCGAAGTTGTAAGATTTTGCGCCAGCTCCAACAACAATTAGTAGGGGCCTTGCATATCCAAAAACTTTTGCCTCTTAACCTATAGTCATAAATCCAATCGACCCAAAGAGATTTGCGTTTAGTAATAATGCTCCAAATATGGATCGCCATTAGAGCTTTATTCATATCCCCAATACGCCTAATCCCCAAGCCACCTTCATATTTAGGGAGACAAACCGAGTTCCAAGAAACCTTAGCTTTGCCTTTATGAAACGTGCTATGTTGAGACCATAGAAAATTTCGCATTCTAGCTTCCAAATCCTGGACAAAACGGGCCGGTAATATAAACACCAAAGACCAATAAATATGCATCGAAGATAAAATAGCAACCACTAACTGCAGCCTCCCAGCAAACGAAAGAACCTTGCTCCTCCAGCTCGAGATACGCTGCTCTAGTCTCTCAACCAAGACCCCACAATCCTTGTACAAGAGCCGAGAGGAAATAAGAGGGACGCCCAAATTTCGAACCGGTAACTCTCCTTCCACAAAAGGCATAACACTCATAATAGCATTTTTAACTTTACCAGGAACATTACAGAAGAAGACTGTACTCTTCTGAATACTAGGCACCAATCCTGACATCTTCGTAAACTGATTCAAAGAAGACATAATACATTTAGCCGATCCAACATCGCCTCTAGCGAAAATGAAAAGATCATCCGCAAAACATAAGTTAACAATTTGCTGCTTCTCACATTTATTATGAAACCTGAAAGACGAATCAATTCTGGTAGCATGATGCAAAATACCAGTCAAGACCTCCATAACAAGAGTAAATAAATACGGAGAGATTGGATCCCCTTGCCTTAATCCACGACTACCCCTGAAAAAACCATGAATATTCTCGTTCACACAAATTGAATATGACGTAGTAGAAACACATACCATAATCCAATCCACCATCTTACTATTAAAGCCGAACCCAACCAGCACACACTTTAAGAAGCTCCAGTCGACTGTGTCGTACGCCTTTTGAATATCGACCTTAAAGGCACATCGAGGGGGACCAACATTCCTGTGATAATTGTGCATTAATTCCTGAGTTAAAAGGATATTATCTGAAATCCTCCTACCCGGAACAAACGTAGACTAGTTCACACTAACAATCCCATTCAGAGCATTCTTTAGACGATCCGCAATAATCTTGCTGATGCATTTGTACAACACATTACAACAAGCTATAGGACGGTAATCCGTAACACTCGACGGAGTGGAGACCTTCGGAATTAGCACAATCAGAGTGTGATTTATCTCACGTAGCATCTTTCCGGTAGAGAAAAAATCAATGACAGCATTAGACACATCTTGACCTAGAACAGGCCAAGCACTCTTGAAGAAAGCAGATGTGTAACCATCGGGACCAGGCGCTTTATCAATTCCAATAGAGAACATAGCCTTTTTCACCTCGTCACTAGTAACCGGCCGAACCATATGAGAAGCGATAGCCGGGTCCAGAACGTTAGAAAACAAATCAGGGGAGGGAGCAAGCGACACGTTATCATGACACCCCAAAAACTTCTCATAATGTTGAACAAGTGCAAGTTGAACCTTGTCTCCCTCGTATACATTACCAAAAGAATCCTTTATCACATCAATACGGCTCCTATGATTTATAGTCTTCAAAGTCGAATGAAAAAAAGCTAAATTCATATCTCCAGCTCTCAACCAATCCACCTTAGACTTCTGTTTAAGAAATCGTTCCTAGTCTAAACAAGCCTCCTGGTAAGCACGAGTTAGGTCGATCTCTTTAGCACGAAGATCGACATTCATCGGATCCATATCAATGCTAGTCTGAATAGAATCCAGCGTACGACGCAAGTCCACAACTTTTTTTTGGAGATTACCTTGTTGGAACAAGAGAGCACGTAGAGGAGCTTTTAACATACGGAGCTTTTTCACCACACGGAACTGATGCACTCCATCTACACTCGAACCCCAAGTTTTAGTCACAATATCCATAAATTCTGGCTTATAAACCAGAAAATTAGCAAACTTAAACGATCTATTTTTCACCAACCCAGGTTTCGGAATTTTAAGGATGCATGGACAGTGGTCAGAAAGCCTATAGGGGTGAAAAATGGCGACCGAACTCGGATATTCAACAACAAACTGATTGTTACCCAACACCCGATCAATCTTCTTTAGTAATCCAATACCCTTTTTGGGTTTTTGGTTCCATGTAAAATGAAGGCCCGATCGATTAATATCAAATACCTCAATGTCATCAACACAAGCCTGAAACTCCTTCATGCCAGCCGAGACCGAAGAAGCACCCATAGACTTGTCTTCCAAGTTTAACGCTGAATTGAAATCACCCATTATTACCCAAGGTTGACTACCAACAAGCACCTTATGCAAAGTAAGATGTTGCCACAATTCTCTTCGAGAAACGTAGTAATTTGTCGCATACACTATTGAACAGAAAAACATTTTCTTATCTTGTTTGAACCAAATCTGAACATGCATAACCTGAGACGTTTGGTTCAGAACCATGACCTCAAAGATATATGGGTTCCAGCCAATAATTATTCTAGTACCCTTGTCACAATGGCCTTCGTTAGACATCCAATCCCAATTCCGAAAAACAGTTTTACAAATTTTACCAAGATTACCTACATCAACATGAGATTCTAAAATAGCACAGAAATTCAGATTATTTTCTTTCACAATTTGGCGAACCTCTTTTTGTTTTAGCAGGCGGTTCAACCTCCTAACATTCCAAGCAGCTAAACTAACCATGAGAAACCACCGGAGAAGGAGTGCTTGCCCCTTTTTTAGCATGAGTATTCTTCGAGCCATGAACCATGAATTCATCCATTTCACTATAAACTTCCACAACCTCCTCTTCCTCCGAATTATCCCCATCATCCTCCGCTACATTATTACTTCCAACTTTATCATCCTCAACCTCATTCGACACATCAAAAGGATTATTAGACGTACCCTTACTTGTAGACGGTCCCTTATCCAGCTCACCTTTTGGTTTGGATCCCACAGGTCTATATTCAAATTTAGGCTTTTGTTTATTCACTTGAAACCCCGATTTCCTTGCCACCTTCTTACCATACACTCCCGTGTATCCATCCTCATCTACAACCGGGGCCTTCTTAGTTGGCCGATTCACTTGACCCAAACGGTAACTAGCCTGGCCCGCATTTTTTACTTTACCCAACTCCCTTGGTTGCTTCGGACATGCATCATCAGAGTGCCCAAACACCTTATAGTGAGAACATCTATAAGGGCTCCATTCATACTCCACATAAACTTTCTCTTTCACAAAACCTTCACCTTCAAGCTCCGGAACGGCTATGACTATCTCCTCTTTAAGATCATTCTCAGTCGATATTTCAACTAAGGCTCTGGCATAGCTGCTCCTTCCCCATGTATCCATGCACATCGACGAAGTATACGAATCCAATAGTTTTGGAACCCCTATAGCCGTAGCAATCATACTCAGCCCATCCTCCGTATACGCCGCTATAGGAACCTCATGAATTTTAACCCATACTTGTAACTTCTTCACTTCTTTCTTTTCAAGTTTCGTAGTAGGAGACCATTTACTAAGAAAAAACGGTTGAGATCTAATAATCCAAGGCCCTTCCTTTAGAACATTCATCATACCCTCTTCGTCCGCAAATTTAAAGAAGAAGAAACCGTTCGCATTCATCATGGATTTTTGTAACCCAAACTTCTTCCAGTTATTCCTCACAAAATAATCAACAACCGGGTAAACAACTCGATCCCCCAGGAAATACCCGGACAACGTGTTGGATAACTTATCCTGAACAGATCTAACCGATTCCCTAGGAAGCACCACATCACATCCTTCGTGCATGATCGGACTAGCAAGCACTCTGAAATTAACCTGTGTCGACTTCACTGCCATAACTGTATCAGTGTATGACATCGGCTTTACACCAATTTCTTGGTTATTATTAATCCCATGATCAAACGACTGATCCGATTGAAATCACCATCTGTTTTTATGGCTTCCCATAACCATTATCAAGTGCTCCATATTTAATTTGTGACTTTAAGATGCATTTAATTGGAAGTACACGATTTACTTATCAAGAAAATTGACAATTTGATTTTAAAAAATCTCTTTTGATGCCTTTGTCACTTAAAACCTATAATTTTGTTTTTTAAGGAATGGAATATAGGTGGCTTTTTCAAATTTTTTAGTTTAACATACATTATTATTTCACCAAAAAAACTTAATGTGAATTTAAATATAAACCATCCGAGCTGGTTGCCACTAAAGTTTAACAAAAAATTTAAATATAAACCATAAAAACCGGTATGGTTAATGTGAATTTGCTAATTGTCTAAACGAGAGTTTAATATGCATATGATATTTATTAACACATAAATAGTCTTATATTTAGACCGTGGGGTATGGTGGGGCGGGGGTTTGTGGCATGGGTTGACATGTGGTTTGGGGGGGCTTCGCTGGGCTGACCCACATTGAAGACGGTATGGTGGAACGGGGGTTTGGGGCGTGGCCAGCCCAAACGGCTATTTTATATTTTATAAAACAAAAAATTTAAATTTTTTAATGTTTTTTAAATAAAGAAAATTACATAAAAAAATTCCTAATGCTTATATTTTTTCTTTATCTCTTCTCTCGTCTCCAACATTAGTTCTAACTCTTCACCTGATAGGTGATCAATGGGCTGGGCTAGAAATTTCATATCATCTCGTCTTTGTTTCAGGGCATCCCTAGCTTCTTTGCTCTTTCGAATTTCGTCCCTTTGTTTTTGGAATACGTTGAATGTATCTAACTTGCTTGCAATGTCATCCAACTGCTCGCTGTATACTCCCCTATGCGAGCCCGAACTCCAACTGAAGGCGATGCCGTACCCGATCTTGATTTTTGAGCGCGCCTTTTTGCGGCATCTCTTCCGTATTCAGGCCGGTTTGGCGAATCATCCAAAAAGTCATCCATCTCTTGATCTTGTGCATCCGATTGGGCTTGGGACGAGGGTGTCCTTGACCTTTTGGAAGACGTGTTAGTTTCGCTACCACTGGGGATATTCGCCCACTTGGGATGGAACATACAAATCTCCCAACAATGCATGAAACGGAAGTCGCTCCCAACATTTGTTTTGAATGTAACAAATGCATTTGTCACAAAGTCGGCTTCGGTTTCACCACTTTTTGGGTTTTGCTTTGCTTTATTTAAATTGGTGAGTTGCCTGCTTATCTCGGTCCACTTTGAGGATAAGCTATCATTCTCACGATAAACCTCCCTTTCCATTTCTTCATCGAATGCTTTACTAATCGCTTCCCACAAATGGCTTCTATGTTGAGAATTTCCTATTTTAATCAAAACAAAATTTAATATATTACAAAGTTATATAAAAAAAACCCATAAATATTAAAATAAGGGCTACAAAATATTATGAAATACCTAAAGTTGGATGTTGAGATTGTTCAAGCCAAGCCCTCGCCAATGCAAGTTCTTCACTAACGACCCATCTTTGTTGTTTTCGTTTGACGCTTTCAAGTGCTTTCTCGGCCTCGGTTTTTTTCTTGTGACTTCTCTTTTTGATGGGTTTGGATGCGGAAGGACCATCGATGGGGGTTGAGTTTCGGGGACGGTTTCGGTTTGGGAAAGGTTGATGGAGGTTGGTGAAAGGTTGATGGGCGTTTGTGAAAACGGGCTAGGAATAGAATCGTCGGTGTGAGGGAAGTTAGTATACACACGATTCGAGAGATACGATGCGTAACCCGCCATATCGGGCATAGTGGAGTGTATTAAAAATGGATGAGGCAATGGTTGATTGGGTGGTGGGCTAGGATTTTCTTGGAATGCCCACGGGTTGTTCGGGTCATAAGTTTGATTATGAGAATTCATTTTTCGTATTGTAGAATGAGAATATAGATGATTATAGAAGAGGTGGAGTGTATTGTAGTTGGATGTGGTAAAAAAAAAAGATTAGAAGTGTGAGTTTTATAGTGAAAAAATAATTTTTTTTTACACAGTCGTTGGCCAACGGCTAGTTTGGTTTGGCCATTAAGAGCCCGCCATGTCATATTGATAGACCCACCCCACGCCCGGCCTTAAACTCCCGCCCCTTGGCCCACGCCCAAACCCAAGCCCACACAGGGTGGTGGCTTGGGCGTTTTCAGCCAACCCACGCCCCATACCCCGTATTCTTATGTGTTGTAGAAAAACTTTGTACATGTGGTGAGTGGAGGTGCTCCAGCCTCGTCAAGCGGCATGGCAACCAGCCAGGATGTTCATAAAATCATTTGAAGCTTGGGGACGCCATATTCAAGGGGCCTGAATTTTCTTGATTGTAGACCAAATCCGTACATCACATTTCGATTATTTGAATACGATTATACAATTCTTGGTCTTGTCTACATATTAGAAAGTGTTGGAATAACACTTTCTACCATTTACGTGAACAGGTTATTTAGGGTTTACGCAGAATTTTCATGTTTTGACAAAGAGAGCAAATAATTCAGCATACTTGGAAATGTAAAATTTCTTTTCATTAAAACTCACTCAAGCTCTAATATGTGTGATCGTGTGACTTTTAGACATCGCATACAAAAAATATGTTTTATCATATTCCCACCTGTTACAATACTAAGCAAAAGTGTGTATATATATATATATATATATATATATAGGGTAGGGATCCTAAGAGAAGTCCACCCTATTTGAGAAACTTGAGAAGCAATCTGGACCACACATTTTACCTAAGCAAAAAATGCAAAAAAAGGTGAAAAAAATGCAAAAAAAAAAATTTTTTTTTTTTTTTTTTTTTTGAAAAATCGCTGCTTTTTCGTTAAGTATTAAAAAAAAAATTATTTTTTTTTTAAAAAAAAAAATTTTTGGATTTATACACATGTTTATATTGTTAATCTTTTAACTATACATATACGTATATTGTCAATTATACATATATGTATATACATGTTTAAAATTGAAAAAATGTGTATATTGTTAATCTTAAACCATAAACACTAAAGCTAAACCCTAAACTCTAAACCCTAAAGCTAAACCCTAATGCTAAACCCTAAAGCTAAACCCTAATGCTTAACCCTAAAGCTAAACCCTAATTCTAAACCCTAAAGCTAAACCCTAATGCTAAACCCAAAAGCTAAAACTAAACACTAAAGCTAAACCCTTAATGCTAAACCCTAATACAAACCCTAAAGATAAAGCTAAACCCAAAAGCTAAACCCTAATGCTAAACCCAAAAGCTAAACTCTAATGCTAAACCCTAAATACTATTGCTAAACCCTAATACTAAACCCTAATGTTAAACCCTAAAGCTAAACCCTAAACCATAAAGCTAAACCCTAAACCCTAATGCTAAACCCTAAATACTAATGCTAAACCCTAAATAACACTTATTTTTCAATTTTAAACATGTATATACATATATGTATAATTGACAATATACATATATGTATAGTTAAAAGATTAACAATATACACATGTGTATAAATCCAAAAAAAAAAAAAATTTAATTCTTAAAGAAAAAGCAGCGATTTTTCAAAAAAAAAAAAAATTTTGCATTTTTTCACCTTTTTTTTGTATTTTTTTGCTTAGGGAAAATGTGTGGTCCAGAATGCTTCTCAAGTTTCTCATTTAGCCTACTACTTCTCACATGATCCTTATCCTATATATATATATATATATATATATATATATATATATATATAAAAGAATCCCGGTTTGAGAATCCGCTATGTCCTCTAAAAAAGGTTGAGTTAGTCAAAGTGGCTATATAAAAAATGATAATCAATCTTTACATCGTAAGAAAATCTTACTCGGAGGTCGATCGGATCAACTGAGTCTTTTACAAAAGTAGAGGAATGAAAAAAATTATGATTTTTCACTAATATCTTTAACAAGTGGATCCGACTTATTGTTACACATCAGTAAAGGAATACATCATATGATATTGAGAATTTTATTTTTTCTCCCGTTGAGGTTGATTTTGTAAGAAACATGGTTTTTAGTAATAAAAGTGTGTATGTTAACGTGTTGATACTCTCACTTGGAAAACAAGAGTGGGACATGGATTAAATTCTTTTTTATTGGTGTGCCAAGTGTTATGTAAAGGTGTTTTTTTTTTAATGAAGAATGGCAGTTTCATTATAAAACAAGCAAACTGCTTGTGACAGTACAAGTACATGAAACAAAAAGCATTACACTCACACTACTGTTACATCAAAAGTATGTTACCCATCCACCTTAAAGTCCCTATAATTCTAATCCCCCACGCCTAGTGGTAGAAGACTTGGGCTTTCTAATAAAGACTCAAGTTCAATTCCCACTTGTGTCATATTGGGGTTGATATAGGCAATGCAGGATTTGGACTAGGCCTTGTGTGAGGCTGCCATTTCGATTCCCTAGCCCAACCGGGTTTTCGTCCCACTGTGTGTTACGCCAGAGAGTTATGCTCTTGTGGTGGCACAACGACTATCAAGTGGCAGCCGACGGTATGGTTTCCTGGAGAAACGCCCAAAAAAGCCAAACTTTGAAGCCAACGTGAGCCCGGTTAAGACAACATAGCCTGACCAAAGTGGGGCAATACGGGGCTCTCCGATTTGGAGAGTGTGGTAACCTTATACATGAAGATAACCATTAAAAAGGTCCCTCTAATCCTTCCATTACATTTTAATTGATTCTACCCAACACCTAACCCAGAGGAACGACATAGCCTTGATTTCGCTAATTAACCTTTATATTTGATTGCAAATCCACAAGAACGCGTCTTCTTTCACGAGGTCCACCGTCTTCCGAATGGGGATAAAACTATCATCAAAGACCTTAACGTTCCTAACACTCCAAATTCTCCAAACCGTGGCAGTGACAACCGTTTGGATCAATTTTTCCACACCCTACTCCCCGGGGAATCTTTAATGTACGCGACAAGATCCGAAAGGGATGTGCAATCCATAGGAAAGCTGATTCGAACCCACGCCAGCACATTCCACCAAATACTTCTGGCCCATAAGCAATTGAAAAAAAATGTGATCCGGGTTTTCAATACCGATGCCACAACGCGGACAAGAAACGTCATTCAACTGGATACCCCTATGCGCTAAACCATCCCTAGAAGCAACCTTCCCCTGTAAAGCTCTCCACAACAACAGATTAGCTTTCGGGGGGACCAATTGTTCTAACTGAACATCACCTAGCTGCTTGAGACATTCCCCGTGGTTCCTTCGATGTCATTTCGCACTTGTTTCATCGAAAAGCTTTTATCCTTATCGTTAGCCATGACCAGGTTCCGTCTTTCATAATCAGATTCTCGTTAATATCAATACCCAGCTTCCAAAGAGCCTGTTTCATGCTGCCGATATCCTTCCACACCTCGGGGATGGAGTTTTTTACAGGAATAATCTGGTCCGCAATATTGTTTTTGTGCACCGCCGCAATGACTTCGGCCCAAAGCTGATTTGGGTTGGCTTGAACCTCCACCACCATTTTGTTAACATGGCAAGATTAAAATCTCTAATTCTCCCTATCCCCAAACCGCCAGCCCTCTTTGATCTCGTCATAACTTCCCATCGGACCCATCTCAGCTTCTTTTTCGTATCCGTTATCCCCCAAAGGAAGTCCCTCCTGAGGCCTTAAGCCTTATCCGAGGCAAAATGGAAGATTTGTTCCTTTACTTTAGGCCTTAAGCTACGATAGCATTGGGTTTGCCAATGACTCATTTTAGAGTAGCATAGTAACATTGGTATTCTGAAGGAGGCGGGTACTTTTTACCCACATTCCTTTCTTCTGCCCATGCTAAACTTTTTAGAAATAAGGGCCCTTAATCGAATAGAAAAAACACAAGATTAAACAACTTATTTGATTCTTTTTATTATCAACCAAAAGCACACAAATTACAATAACCCTAACCATCTATTTATACTAAACTAGTTCTAATCCTAACCCAACTCAAACACCAATTAAATAATTATTAAACCTAAACTAGATAAATATATTCCATTAAATTAAAAAAACTAATACTTATCTAAACCCAAAAAACTAAATAATAAATAAACCAAACTTTATGTTCAACCCTTTTGAATTATCTTGAACCCACTTCAACTCCTATTAGGATTACTTTAAAACTTTTGTCCTCATTAAAGGGCTTGAGATCTATTCATATTACATTTTTGTACGTCTTTGTAACTTCATTGTTTATGACGCGCAATGTGTGTCAAATGGGTAAGGCAATCCTTTGCGCCTTCCTTGTCTCTTTAGATGCGAATTTTGTTATTATTTAATTGTTTATATTATTGTCATGTATTAATGTAATAAATTAATGATGAATTGACTTATCGGAACTACTCTGGAACCCTAGATGAACTCATTGGCTGCAAACGCATCATCTGCCCCATCGTTCTTCCGGCCACATTCCCCCTTGATTTAGGGTTTCTTGTGTTCAACAATCGTCGTTTCGATCTCCATTAACCATCGCCAATTTAGGGTTTTGCAGTGGTGGTACGACGGCAGTGACCCACCACCGCTCTCTCTTCTCTCTCGCTTTTCCCTCTTCGAGTTCTCTCTTATCTGAAGTAAAACCATTAAAGAGGGCTAAGGTGTAAACCTAAAGGACACGCGTCTCAAGAGGGAGTACCCACCCAAATAGGTGAATTGGAACAAACCACAAATACAAACACTATTCATTCCCATTGTCTTATTAATAGATAAAGATTAGTATAACTGTTTCCGGCTAAAAATATTAGTTATAAAAATAAAAAAACGTTAATTTTATAAATAATTCCCGTTAGTTTAGATCGTTTATATAAAAGAAAGTATTAACTAGGTTAGTTTTATAAAGATAAAGTAATTATAAATGTACAAGGGCTAAAGTTGCCATTTTTCCAAAGTCCTCCCCCCTTCACGCATCACACACCTGTGGGCCCCATCCCACGTGCTTAAGATCATCGCCACTCGCCATAGCGTGTGGTGTCACGCATCGCTCTCTTCTTCTTTGTCGTTTATGCCAACCGCAACCCAACCCGTCACCCGCAACCCAATCCACCACCCGCGACCCATTTACGTGATGATTGGTGCTCTTTTTAGTCTCGTTTGATTCGCAACTTGTGGAGAAACCGAAACCCACCATCAAGTCAGCCTATTACATTCCATAATTGATCCATTAAATTCAAAATGGTTACACCATTAAAGCACTTTAAAGAGTTCATGGAACACGATGGGATTCCATTTAATTCGACATCAATAGTTCATAAAACTTATACTAATCAATTCCTGGAAGCATTTCACACATTTCCTCACTTTCAAATCCGATTAACACTCTCCCAAACTCGCGAATTCAAACAAGGAAATACAAGGCCAAATCAGCTGATTCTTGAGCCTAAACTTACTAATTTTTCATGCTTTACAAAACCTCCTACCCATTTCTTTGATAGACTACATATGAATCCAAGTTTAATTTCATGTTAATATAGGGTTCTTGGGTTTTTGATCTTACACACATGCTTTAGTGATATTGAAGTTATGATACTGCTCATTATGATCTTAGGTTAGGTTGTGTAATTTTTGGACATCATATGTATTTATTACAAATTTTAATCATGTTATATTGAAAATTATATAAAAAAATACAAATTACCAAAAAAAAATTATATAAAAATACAAGTTTATCAAAATAAAATTTTACAAATATTGTGTCTGGTTTCTCTAGAATATATATAAGGCATGGAATTCTTATAACAAATTTCATAACCTTTAACCTTTGGTAAATTATTTTGTAATAAAATGATTAATTAAATCATAAAACAAATTATGTATTTTTACAAATTTATTATTTAAACAAAAATACAAGATAATTATAGATTTCTGATTTATAAAGTTATTAGTGATTTTTTACTGATTTATCTAAATCTAGCATCTACAATATATAATGAAATAATATATTTGTTATTATCATAATTAATCGCGCTTATTATTTCACCTCTACAAATATAGATTTATTAAGTGCGTTGGAAATTATTTATATATTTTAGTTATACAAAAGCCCCCAAATAATAGGACTCAATTTCTGTTGGAATTGAACCCTTACAAAGGAATAGATGATATAGAGCCAAAACTACATCAGATGATTGATCCAGAATAACAGAATTTACAACCTCTGATGCTAACCATTGATCAGGGCTTAAACTGCATTACAAGATCTGATGAAGACAATCTCTGCTGAGAAACCTCTGATGAAGACTAACATTGGATAGGCTCATCAGTGTTTCTCCTTTATTTAATGTAACAGTATCTGGAATACCAATGGTTAGTCTAATAAGTGTTTTTAGTTTGTTAATGTTGTTAGCTGTCACTATCACCTCTGACATCAGCAAAGATGCTCAGAGGTTAGGATTGTACTATAAATAGACGGTGCTATTGTACTGTTCTATTATCTATCTAAAAGATCATTCTCTACCAATTATCTTTATACTTAAAAAACTGTGATATCAGGCTGAGGGGGAGTTGTAATTCACATGCAAACTTATAAGTTTGAAAACATAATGATGAAAACAATCTTCCATTGGTTGTGAATCCAAAAGTTTTCTTTACATTCCGCTGCAAATCACTCTGTTTTACACTTCATTCATTTACCATATTCAAACTTTTCACAACTAATTAAACTCAGATCCTAGCAATTGGTATCAGAGCTAGATCAATAAAATTTGACTTAACAATCAATATGATTTGAACGGATCAGCTCTCCCAGCTAATTTATTTGTTTGTTTTCATTGGAAAACAGAGTTTATTTATGTTCAAAGTTTTTAAACTCAAATCTGTTTGTAAATCAACAGAATGTCGCAAACTTCACAAGATCAAAGCAACACTGGTTCAATGTTCAAGCCTCCGATGCTTGTGAGGTCTGAATACTTCATATGGAAACGTTGGATGGGTCACATTCTTGCTCAGCAGAACACCGACTACTAGAGGTCAATGGTGTTTAAGTGCCCAAAAATCCTGGAAACTATTCCGAGCAAGATTTCCAAAAAATTGAGCTAGATGCAAAGGCATTTAGCATCGTGGCATCTGCATTGCCAAATGAAATCTATGATGGCCTGTTGCATTGCAACAGTGCAAAGGAATTGTGGGATGCCTTGAAAGAGCTGAGGAAGTAATTGAGAACAACAGAGAAGTTTTGAATCAACAGTACGAAACGTTTTGTCATGTTAAAGGAGAGTCATTAGCCCAACAGTTTGAAAGATTCAGTTGTCTAGTGAACTTAAACTGGTCAGTGTTGAATTTCCAAACTCTACATTAAACAATCGTTTTCTCAGATCAATACCAGAAAAATGGGACACTGTAGCTTTTGTAACTAGAAACTCAGTTGGTTTTAAAGAAATGAGTCTTACAAAGCTTCATGGTAGGCTCCTCACTTATGAGAGAGAGCTCAACCAGAAAAAGAAGCTACAAGAATCTGGCAAAGTGGCTGATGATTATACTCTTGGTAACACATCACTTTATGGCCATGAAGAAGCCTCTGGCAGCAGTAAGGATCAGGGTTATGATCATTTTATTGACATAACTTCTGGTAATAACTTTAACTCTGATCCCTACTAACCCAACTTTGTATTTGCTGCTACTGGGGAAAGGCAAACTTCTGACAACCTATCGTTTAAGTTAAATGACCTTCAACATTTTGAACCCACAGACTTAGAAGAAATGGACATTTTGCATCAGCTGGCCTTATTGAGTGTTAGGGCCAGTAAGTTTTACAAAAGTACTGGTAGAAGGTTTCTAGGGTTGCATGGGGGGTTAAAAGGTGGGTTGGATAAATCAAAGATAAAGTGTTACAAGTGTAATAGGCTAGGACATTTTGCTAGAGAATGCAGATCTCAATCAACTGGTCCAATTGTTACACACCCTGGCCCTAGACCACAACAAACACAAAACACTGTCCATTATTCCCAATATACCCCTACACCACAAAGGCAAAGCACTGCCCATTTAGCACACCCTGCTACCACTGTTCCTGTGCACTATGTTCAAACCACTGTTCCACAGATTCAGTATATTCAAGCACCAGCTCCTCAGGTGCAAATGCAACCTGCACCTCAAGCTACTCAAACCACTGCTCCTACAGAGGCTAACCAACAGAGCTTTTTCACTCAAGCCTTTGTTGATTGGAGTAGCTTGCCTGAGGAGTTAACTGATGAAAACTTTGCTCTAGTTGCCAAAAATGATTTGGAAAAAAATGATTTTTGCTTTATGGCACTAGATACTATAGTTGAAGGTGATGAATCTGAGGATGTGGAAATCAAGTTTCTGAAAATGTTGTGGTAAATGCTTCTGGTGTGGTTGAGGTTATTCCCACAAATCTAGTTGGTGAAGAGATCAAGGTCACTGATAAAAATGGAAACAAAATCATTTTAGAAAAACATGAAGGGTCATCAACTTTTGAGGAAGTTGAAAAATATCAATTTAAGCGCACATGGTCTAATGAGTGTGGCATTCTTGATAACTTCAAACCAATAGATTTCTTAACCATTGAAGGTATCAAAGCACCAAAACCAAGAGTTATTCCAATCAAGGATCTTCTAGCTGATGTTATAGCATCTGCTTTAAAGAAGTCTGAGAAAGGAAAGAAGAAAGAAAATGTTAAAAACTTGTTTTGTGACTTCTGTGAAAAGAAGAATCATGTAACTCAAAACTGTTTTCTTTTAAAAGCTTATGATATTAACAAATCAAGTGTAATACCTGATTCTTCAAGTTGCATCATTTGTGTTAAAACCAACCACAAGACTCAAGAATGTGTTTATATTCAAAGTTTTGATGTAAAAAGACAAGAATATAAATCTAAAACACTTGAGAGTTCAAAATCTAAAAAGTCCAAAAAAAAGTTTGTCTTAGTCCAAACATCTGTTACCAAAGCTCTAACCACTGCTAAATGAGAAGTTCAGGTAACAGATGCACCAGCTGCAAACAAGTACCCAAGAGGATATGGTCAACCCTTGTATCAAAAGGTTCCACCTAACTATGAATCATTCAAAAGGCCTTTAAAGCCAAGGGTTAACAGGTATCCTCATGGTTATGAGCAGTTAATAGGTAATGGTACTCAACAGTGGTTGCAAAAACCTGTTCAAAACACTGCTCCATCTCAAACTGTTGATACTGACCTGCCTGTGACCCCATCCAAAGCCATTTTGGCTTTGGAGATCCACCTGAACTAATTGTTTACTAATGTGCAGGGAGCTTCTACTTGCCTTGATAGTTTATGGTATGTAGATAGTGGAGACTCCAGGCACATGACAGGATCTAGAGCCCTTCTCAAAGACTTTATGGCTCATTGAGGGGGTGATATATCCTTTGGTAACAATTCAAAAGGAAAGGTGTTGGGGTCAGGAACTGTTCAGGTTGGAAAACTAAAATTTGAAAATGTAAATCTAATTGATAATCTGAAATTCAACTTGCTGAGTGTCTCACAGATGAGTGATAAAGGATATGGATCCTTCTTCATTAAGAAAACATGTCAAATAGTAGTACCAAAAGTTGTTAAAAAGATTGATCAAATAATAGCTAAGAGTAAAGCACAACTTGTTGCTCATAGGAGTGGCAATGTGTATATGGTTGATATGTTGAAAGATAACCCAATGAATAATGCATGTCTGTTCTCAGTGGCTTCTAATAAAGAGACAGAACCATGGCATAGAAGATTGGGTCACACCAATCTTAAAACTATCACCACACTCACTAAACAAAGTCTTGTCAGAGGTTTACCTCCAAAATAATTCACTTGTAATGAGCATTGTGTTTCCTGTCTAAAAGGTAAACAACATAAAAGCTCATACAAGTCAATTGAAGAGTCCAAAACAAGTCAGTGTTTGCAAATGCTGCACATGGACTTGTTTGGCCCTGTTAAAATCATGAGTCTTAAAAAGAAAAGATACTGATTGGTAATTGTTGATGATTTTCAAGGTTTAGATGGACTTATTTTATGAACACCAAAGATGAGACTGCATGTATTTTGCAAAATTTGTAAAATAAGTTGAAAAGAAATTTGACCTGCCAGTAAAAGTCTTTAGGAGTGACAATGGGACATAGTTTAGAAATAAGGAGTTGGATGATTTCTGTGTGTCAAAAGAGATTGTTAGGCAATATAGCATCCCAAGGACACCAGAACAAAATGGGGTGATTGAAAGGAAAAATAGAACTTTAATTGAATCTGCAAGAACAATGCTAGCAGACTCTGGTTTACCCTTGTCTTTCTGGGCAGAGGCTGTAAACACTGCTTGCTATGTGCAGAACAGAGTTTTGATTAACCCTAGGCATCAAAAGACTGCCTATGAAATCTTATACAAAATCAAACCTCTGATCTCATATTTCAAAATATTTGGCTGCCCATGCTTCATTTTAAACTTAAAAGATTCTATCTCAAAGTTTGTAGCCAAAGTAGATTGTGGGTATTTTCTGGGATACTCAACCACTGCTAAAGCCTATAGAGTTTTTAACTCAAGGTCTAAGTGTGTTGAAGAAACCTTGAATGTAAAGTTCAATGAACTTTCTTCATTGAAAATCCCAGCAAATCCTGCTGAATTGTTTGATCTAGATAAATTTACTTTTGAAGAAGTTTCTATCAAGACTAACCCTGCAGGTACATCACAATCTTCTCAACAAAGCTATGGATATGATTTTGTTCTTCCACAATTTAAAGTCCAACCATCCATCAGAGGAGTGGATGTTACTAACAACTGTCTGCCACATCAACAGTGGTTAATACAACCACTGTTGCCTCATCAAGTCACACTTCTAATGACAAAAGTCCACCCTATGTGGATAAAAGTCAACCTCTTTTCACACCTATCCCACCTATACCACCACCTCCCTTCCAAACAGATGTTAGCTCACCACATGTGCAAACAGATGTTAGCTCAGATGATTCCCATCTGCAACCTTCACCTCAAAATGCCATTATACCATACAGAGGAGATCTAATCTACCTTAGAAATCATCCACCAGACCAAGTTATTGGCAACATCAATGAAGGGGTGCTCACAAGAAGTCAATCCCAAAACATTTGTCTTTTTGCTGGTTTCCTATCTCTCACACAACCTGTCAAGTACCAAGAGGCACTAAGAGACAACAATTGGGTAGAAGCCATGCAAGAAGAGCTCCTTCAGTTCAAGACAACAAGTATGGGAACTTATACCATTGTCGAAGGATGTTTGTCCAATTGGCACAAAATGGGTCTTCAAGAACAAAACATATGAAAGGGGTATTGTTGTCAAGAACAAAGCCAAGTTAGTAGTTCAAGGCTATAGACAAGAAGAAGGCATTAATTATGATGAGACCTTTGCTCTTGTAGCAAGACTAGAGGCCATCAGACTGTTCTTAGCCTTTGCTTCCAATCACAACATCAAGGTGTATCAAATGGATATCAAAAGTGCATTCCTGTATGGTAAGATCAAAGAAGAGGTATTGTTTGTCAACCTCCTGGTTTTGAGGATGCATTTTATCCAGATCATGTCTACAAGCTTAATAAAGCCTTGTATGGCTTGAAACAAGCACCAAGAACCTGGTATGAAACTTTTTCCACTTTTCTCTTATCCATTGGCTTTACAAGAGGTAAAATAGACAAAGCCTTATTTTTAAAATGGAAAGGAAAAGATTTGATGCTTGTCCAAATTTATGTGGATGACATCATATTTGGATCCACATGCTCTGCCATGTGTGAAGAGTTTAGACAACTCATGGCAGCAGAGTTTGAGATGAGTGCAATGGGTGAGTTACAATGTTTTCTTGGCCTCCAAGTCAAACAATTTGCAACATGGCACTTTCATTCATCAAATTAAGTATGTCAAAGACCTACTTACAAAATTTGATATAAATGATTGTAAACCTTGTAGCACACCCATGGCAACATCAAAGCTAGTCACTGTTGATGACAAAGATGACCTGGTTGATCAGACCTTATATAGAAGCATGATTGGGTCTTTATTGTACCTAACTGCATCTAGGCCAGACATCATGTTTGCTACATGTGTCTGTGCCAGATCCAGTCATTACCTAGAAAGTCTAATCTTATTGCTGTCAAAAGGATATTCAGATACATAAAAGGTGATCCCACACTTGGTATCTCTTATCCTGCTAATGGAAACATTGAGCTTTCAGGTTATTTAGACAGTGACTTTGTTGGTTGCCACACAACAAAGAAGTCCACATAAGGAGGAGTTCAGTTCCTGGTGATTACCTTGAATCCTGGAAAAGTAAGAAGCAAGTTGCAGTATCTACATCCACTGCTGAGGCTGAATATATTGCTGCTGTAAGTTGCACTGCTCAACTCCTGTGGCTTCAAAATCAACTACTGGATTTTAGTGTAACTGCTTTAAAGACTCCTCTCAAGTTAGATAGTCAAGCAGCTGAAAACATCATAAAAATCCAGTCTCACATTCCACAACAAAGCACATTGACATCAGACATCACTTTGTGAGAGATTGCTATGAAAAAGGTTTGATTTCTTTGCAACATGTTCCAACTAAAGTGTAACTCCTCGCAAAAATTATGACCAATACAGTGGTGACACGTGTCATAAACCCTGATCATGTTAAAAAGATAACTTGAGGGACTAAAATTGTTAAACCGTGTAAAGATGTAAATAGAAGGACCAAAAGTGTCAACAAGCCAAACTTATGCCTCTGAATGACCTTATATGATTTTCATATTCGTTATTGAATAAATTGTCGGACACAAGAAACCGCGTGTGCTTAAAAAATCAAAAGTTACGAAACACAGGGGTTAAAAGTGTCAACATGTTAATCCTTACCTCTGAGTGACCTTTTAACGTTCCCGAAGCTTTGTAATAAATTAATATACCCTCATGAATATCTGATAAAGATTTCATAAAGATCCGGTTCAATATTGTGGAGTAAATTGAAGTTTCCAAGAATAGGGGTTAAAAGTGTAAAAAAAAAATCTTCATTCGGGAACCATTTTCAATATGTCCAAGACATCTTTTTGCATGGCTACACTCCCTAAAGCATCCCAGACCTGACTATGTTGACCATGCATGCTGAAAATGTCAGATTATCGAGCAACGGAAGTGCAGGGACTAAACATGCAACAAAACAAAAGAACTTTAAAACTAGTTGTCTCGTGTGGCGCGCCAGGGTTAACCTTGTCTGGCGCGTGGCGCGACGGAGGTCATTTTTCAGCAGAACTGCCGGGTGCCCCAGCATGTAACCTGCAATCTTTCTCAGATTTTTTGCAACTCAGGGGCGTAAACAGCAGCATGCAAATGGTTTCTAAAAACCACTAGACACCTGTATGCATCATATTTCACCTGGGGGACACTTGCTTTGATCCTAGAACATTCAAAATCCTATATAAAGGCCTCACTTCTTCACTTGTTCTTGCACACTTCAAAGAAATTCTCAAACAAAACTCTCAACTGAGTTCTCTGGAGCAACTTGGTCATTAAGGAGGCTCTATTAGTTCAAATTTCCGTGCTAAGGACCATTGTAAGTGTACTTAGCCTCTGTAGTTAAGGTTTTATTAGTTTAATGACCGAAAGTCAAAGTTAGCGTAATTCTGCTTTAACTTTGTGATTAATCACTAACGGTCCAGCCATTATTCGAATTGAAAATGGCTTTGTGTTGGTAATTATGTAGGTGTTAAACCATTAAAAGGGCACCTCCTAATTATCAAATTTACTTGGTCAATTGTCGGGTCAAACTACTTAACAGAAAAATCAAACGAGTCAGTTTTTTGCAAAATAAATCATAACAGATAATGTAGAAGCTATAAATTATATTTTATCACTTAAACAACTTGGTAAATAATATAAGAACATATTTAGGCATGTTCAACCCGACAATTCTGAGTTTAGGCTCGGTTCGCAACTGAAAGTCTCAAAAGTAGACTTTTGCTATGGCTTTCAGTTCTGACCCGATTTAGCTTAGTTTAGTTATTCCTTAGGGTTCCTTTGGGACCATATTTTATGTTAGTATAACTCTCTGAAGTTATACTACATGGTTCCTTAGAAAACTGAAATTTCATGCATGTTCCGTAATTTGCTTAAAGTTTACCATTTTGCCCTTTTATTATTAAAACAAGAATTTTGAAAATGTGAGAGGACAAAAATCTTTATTACTGAATTATAAGTATGTCCTAAAAATTTGACATATGTTTCTGGTCTAAAATAGATGTTATGCAAGATATCGTAAAACAAAAGCTTTTTGTTAATTAAATGGCATTTTCAGTATAAATCATATTTAAACCCAGTTTTTGGCACCAAACATTCTACCCATTGTTATGATATAATATTTAGGGATTTTTTGAAATTTTTGTCAAATTTTATACTGACCATAACATCGAGTTCTAGCATGAACTCGGTAATTAACGATAATGCCCTTTGTGATAATAAAATGAATTTTCACATTATTTACATGTCAAACCTTTTTCTACTGATTTATATAATAAATAAAATATTTTAAACTATTAAGGCTGATCAAAATCTCAGATTTCCTTAAACTTATCAAATATCGTCAAATACCGACTTTTATGCGAATTAGGCGCATAGTATGGTTTAAAACCATATTTAACACCTAAGACTTATTACCTATTGATGCTATAAATAAATTTTTATACTTTAACAGTAAGCATGAGTCTTGAACTCAGGTTTCCAAATTTAACCTTAAAAGCATATGTGAAATGACCAAAATGCCCCTACGGTGCATAATTTGACCATAAATGATTAGACACACATATGTATGATTTCTTGCTGATATAACAACATAAAATAAATATTTTTACAAAATGTTTTGGACCAGAATCTCAGTTTATTTTAAACCTCTTTTATAAACTTTAAAATGACCAAAATACCCTTTCGGGGCTTAATTTGGTTTTAAATTCATTTTGGGCATAATGGAAGATATCCTACTGATATCATATCATATTTAAAGCATATTAACTTGTGGAACTTGTACATGACTCATTCGATAACCCGTTATGCATATACACATTCGGTACGGTTTATGTAACTAGTTTGCATGAATTAGCCGAAACGGGTCAAACCTTATCATTTTTACTTCAAAATCCAGAATGTATTTAGTTTACCCATTTTATACAAGTGTTCATACTTGTTGGGTCTAAAATACATTCTAATCCGGTCTTCGCTTAATCTTGCGTTTTGAACCGTAAACCTTTCATTAAAACTAACCGGTCTAAGTTAAAACTTAAATAAGACCCGTTCGGAATCTAATAGGTTATTAAAATCTTCGTTCCAGATTAGGAGCCCAGTAAAAGCTCCCTGTACTTGCTGATTTGAAATTACGACTGAGAATAAATTACTTTTAGCTCAGGTAAATACTTTTAACTTATTTTCCCTTATACGGGCTTGGGATACGGTATAATAATAATACCGCTTGGTCGGGTATGAAATCATTTAATCGGATTGTGATTAATAAATTTGCATAACCCATTTTAATTTGTTTTGTTTGGTACAAAGCCTTTGGGGGATTAATGACCGTGTCCTAGATATCCTCGGCTCATTCATTAGAAATGGCCACGACTTAAGCACGGGGTGTAGGCATTGTGACACCTGTGTCACTTCAACCATCAAACAAATGCCAAACCAATGAAATATTGTATTTCATGCTTGGGATTTGTAAAAATATGTGTATCGTTTGTACATATCAACTCTTGTTTGATTTCAAGCTTTAAATCGCTTTCTGGAGGGTTATACGCGCTCTAATGCATAGATATAACCAGTTTAATGCAACGAACACTCCGGAATAGTGAAATAGGCTTAACATACCTTAAATAACCTTTACATAACTTAGAAATAAGTTTTGAAGGCTTTGGTATGGCAAAATCGAGTTAAATCGCTTACAGGGAGTAAAGTTGACAAACTGCGAAAGTATGCCAATTTGAACTGTAACAGACATTCCGGAACATGAACATAAGTTAAACATACCATAAATATCCTTTACATAGCTTAGAAATAGGCTTTGAGGGGTTCGGTGTGCTAAAATAATCTTTTGGGTCATTCAGGGACTAAAAGCGTCAAAAAGTGCACAAGTTTGCATTTTCGCGCATAACTTACGTTCTGAATACCTCCGGACATCCAAAAATTTATGTAAGCACTAAAACATTTTATTTAAGTGTTTGGCATAAGAAAAATCCATTCGTCGCTCAATTTGGATCGTAATTGCGTTCGTTACGACTTCCGTCGTAATTAACCGAACAACGCAACCTTACGGCCAAACGAACCGACACCCGAGATATTTTTGAGCACATTTTAAGTTCCCTATACTTTAACTTCATTTTAGAGCTTTGAAATGGGGTTAACGAGCCTTAAACATGTCGGAAATAGCTCAAAACACTAGTAGGGACCAAAAGTGTAAATATGTGAAATTAGGTCCTTGCGCACCTCAACACTCTGAGTGTTGCGGTGCGCAAGCAGTCCCCAGACAGCAGAAAACTTGCTGAAACTTTGAATCTGGTCCATTTCACCTTGCACATGGTTTTGGGGCAATACCTTGGGCTCTAATGGTTTTCAAAAACCAGGGTTTTGAGGTGGAGGGTTGAGATTGAAGCACGGTTAACGAGGAACGATCTTAACGGCTTTACGAATCCTATAAATACCCCCCCATGCCATTGCAAAACCCACAAGAATCTTGATTTGAGAAGCTCTAAGTTGAAACCTTTGTTTCATACCTGAGCTACTTGGATCGAGATTAGCATTCGGGGACCCTTTGTAAGTGTTCCTTCGTTCTTTTATTGCTTTTCGAGTCCGAGAGTCAAACTTTGTTTGACTTTCTGCGTTGACTAGTTTATGGTCAATGAGAAGTGCGTTTGAACTTCGCAACCTGATTGTAATCACGATGGTTATAGTCCCTTGTGACTATGCCTACTGATTACCACGTTGACTAGCGTCGTAAGGGTAAGCGATCTAATAAATCGCTTATACCTTCGAACCCGACCCATTTGGTCGATCATTAGGATCCGACCAAATACCTTAGGTGACCATAGTGTATAGGGAATAACCTTCCGAGGTTATACCCTATGGTCACATCGTTTGAGTAGTTGTATGATAGGTAGTTTATATGCCTTAGGTAAATTACCAGAATACCCTTTTCATGTATAATTGGTAATTAAGCATATGTAACCTAAACTTTTGTCACATAACTGATTATGTAACATGTTTAGGCATATAACACTTGTCATAGGGCTAGTTAGACGTCTCGAGTGCGCTTTTGCGCGCACGACGCGTTAAAGTAGCATAAGCTACCTTAATGGGTCGCGATGGGTCGAAAGCACTTAGGCTAGGTTTTATTTAGTATGTAGGCTTTGTTAAACCATATTACACGAGTCTCCATACTCGTTTGGTTTACGAACCCTCATTCTATCCGATCCTCCGATTTAGGTCCGGTTAATTAACATAGTTACCTATATTAGGTGCCGTTTGATTCCGTGATCTCTAGCATTGCTTGGTGGTTATCTTAGGACTTCTGAGCAATCTCAAGTGAGTACATAGACCCCTCTTTTACTGTTTTCCAAACGTTTTGGGGTGGAACACATGTGCCCACTTGTTACTTTCATGCTTTCACATCATATACTTGCTATGTTCATTAGTACATTTATAGTACATGTTTTACATTACATTTCATGCTATGTATGCCCATTGTGTGCATACTTAGTACAGTTGTTTCATGTCACATGCTATGTATGTCTATTGTCGCATACTTAGTACAGTTGTTTCACGTCACATGCTATGTATGTCTATTGTTGCATACTTAGTACAGTTCACATGCTATGTATGTCCATTTGTTGCATTGTTCATCATACTTAGTACATTTGTTATTCATCACATGCTTACATTTTGGTTACGCATTACATGATTTACATTAGACATGAACATTTTACTTTGGTAGTTTGGTTTGAGTAAGTGATTAAGTAACGAGGCGTGTGTAATATGATACAAGCATGGTGGATACGCCGCTGGTACTTCCTATATATAAGTGTTTGTATGGTATTACATGTCGTAGCGTTATTTGAATCATTTCAGTTTGAGACATATAACATTTTACATAAATAACATACTTTTCACAAGACATTGATTTACAAACAACTTATCTTATACAAACTCATCTTACATGGTTATTCATTTAACCATACATTATTCTCTTATTTATACATATCATCTGATCTTATCGTTTTTCAAATGATTTACAAGACAAAGCAAATTACAAGGTTCATGACTAAACATTTTCTCAAACATAAGTCATGAATCCTATTTTCACAAAACCTATGTATCTCACAGGCATTTTTATGCTGACGTACCTATTTTCACATGTGTTTTCAGGAGATGATGCATAGGACTTATCAAGACATACTTAGGCGGACCTGTGCCTTAGTGACTTAAAACGAGACAAGAACTAGTTAAATTTTGTTATGTACTCTTTATTTCTTGTTTAAAGACAATGTAACTCGCTTGTTTGATGAATAAAACGAAACTTTAAATTTCCATGGTTGTGAAACATTAATTCTGTTACAACACTCCCTGACGTTTCCGCCACGTTTTGTTGTTCCACGTGGTCGGGGTGTGACAGAAAAGATGGTATCAGAGCCAATGGCTATAGGGAATTAGGTTATTAGTAATACTTTGACCTAGTCTATAACCTTCTTAGGACCCTAACGCGAGTTTACTTGCGTTTAGTCATAAAACTATACCGTCACCTATCCTTAGGCGACAATCACAACAAGAACATAAATTTCAAAACCGCTTTGAAAACTAATCATCCGTTCTAGGATGATTGATTACTAGGTTTTGAACCCTCTATTATAAGGTTTTGAACCCCTTTGAGTTTTTAAAACTCTCGTCAAAGTTTTGGGTCCTAAATAGTGTGAACACGTGCAAACTGGAAGAGTGGATGCCTGTACCCTGGGTTTTCTGTCTAAGGCTAGAGTGTTCGTACAAATCCACATAATCGGACCAGTCACTCTTACCTGGGAACTCTTGGGGTGAGTGTCCACTTATAGGCGAGCATGTCTTCGCGATACACTATGAGGATCTATTTGTTTTGATTCAGCCTTTGTGTTGTTTGTTTGCTTCGTGGTTCAAACAAATGACCACCAACCATGATTTTGGTCGGTAATTGTAACATCCTATTCTTACCCACTGCCATTTCATTTGTTTTCTCTCTTGTTTCCCCTTTTAGAATGCCTCCACGACGCGAAAATCCGGTATCTATTGAAGAGCTGGCAGCTGTCATTACACAGCAAATGACTGCTGCAATCCCGAACATCGTTGCTCAATGTCACCAAGCTCTCAACAACAATAATGCCCTCTGCAACTTCAAGACGTTCAACTCGGCTAAGCCATTAAAGTTTTCTGGGTCTCAAGGAGCGACTACACTTCTGCAATGGTTCGAGAGTCTAGAGAGCACCTTCAGGCATGTTCAATGTCCAAATGAGCGAAAGGTAGATTTCGCATCTAGTGTCTTTGAGAAACGAGCTTTGACGTGGTGGAACGGTGTGGTGAGAGATAGGGGTGCCGAAGTGGCACTGGCCCAAACTTGGAAAGAACTTTGAGCACTGATGATGAAGGAATTCTGTCCTCGTCACGAGATCAGGGCATTGGAAAGGGAATTCGACGATCTTAAGCAAGACAGCGGTGAACATCGAGCATACACTGATCGATATGAAGAGCTGAGCCTGTTGTGCCCTACCATGGTTACGCCTTTGGATAAGGCGATCGAGAAATACATTGATGGTCCCCCTGACTCAATTCATGACATTGTTACTGGTAGTAACCCCACTACGGTTAGGCAGGCCATTGAGCTATCTGCAACCTTGACTGGATCTCAGATCAGAAAACATAAACATTTTCGAAAGGGTGACAAGAAGCCAATCGAGGAATCAAAGACCATGGATAAGCAGACTGGATCCCTTGAGAAGTCTAAGAAGAGTAAGGCTTCGCAGAATTGTGCGATTGCTGCTCAACCCAACCAAAACACCCGCAACCAACCAACTCAACCTCCTGCAAGGAAACCTTATGCCGGTACTGCACCGATATGCGACAAATGTAATGCACACCACTTAGCTCACCTACAGTGTCGTTTATGTGCATCATGTGGGCGACTCGGTCACCTGGCAAATGCTTGTCGATTTACCCCAAACCAAGGTGGTCCAAACCAACCTCAAGTAAATCTTGCTCAAGCTCGTTGTCCACCAGGTCCTTGCTTCAACTGTGGCGAGATGGGCCATTTCCGAAGAAATTGCCCAAAGCTTGCTAATGTGAATCCAGCGCAGGGATGAGCATCAGACCAACTAGAAGACAATGTTGTTTAGAGATAATCAAGCCTTATGTATTATTTTTCTTTTGTAGTCAAGGTCCATGAAACAGTTGTTGTTGTTTATAAATAAATCTTTTTATTTTACATTGCAATGTGATGGCATGTATAAACAACGTATCCTCTACAATACGGACAATCAAGGAAGCGTATTCCTTGAAGAACAGACTACCCCGTAATTTCTTCCATTTTATGATCTCTTGCGATTTCCCACAAAAATCCTAAGTACCCGTTTCTTCCAAGGAGACGAAGTACCAGGCGTAAGTTACAACTCTGTACGAATACCCAAAGTACCACTATAAATTCTTAATAAGGTACCTAAGGGTATTTCTGTATATTCTAAAATTATTGTACCTTAATTCGAATATTGCGTTTTCTTGAAAACGAAATCGAATTTTTGGAAGATCTTTCTATCTTCATAGTTAGATTCTTGCTAATGTTTAAAGTACCAAATGAAATCCATGAAATGGATTCCTAGTGTGCTTTAAATGCATGTACGTAATTAACAAAACAAAACTTACAAATTAAAGATCTAGATAAACAATTTTGTGGTTATGTGACTATGTGTTTATGCATCTTGTCTTTCCATTTATGCATTTTGTGTTTTTGTATACTCTGGATATTCACTATCCAAATCCTCGTAGAATCTTTCATACCTTCATATGAGGGATTCGTAGTAGGATATTCATAAAGGTACTATCTTAAATCCTTAATGGACTTCTACGTTGTAGTAAAGTCCCTTGGATTATAATGTACTATTCCAAAGTTTAAGGACAACATGTGTTGATATAGTTGAAGAGATTGGTTCGACAATCTAGTTAAAGACATCCTACGTCGATGTAGTTAAATATTCCCCGTGGGTAGTTTAGTTAAATAGATCATTCGTTGATCTAAGAGATTGGTTCGACAATCTAGTTGAATATATCATGCGTTGATATAGTTAAAAAGGCCCTCTGGTGGTCTAGTTAAAGAGATCCTACGTCGATCTAAGTTAAATAGATAGGTTCGACAATCTAGTTAAAGACATCCTACGTTGATGTAGTTAAATAGGCCCTTGGGTGGTCTAGTTCAAGAAATTGTTCGCTGATCTAATCCTTTGGTGACCTAGTTAAAGAGACTCTATTGCAGTCAAGTTAAATCACCACAGGATTATTCGTTTGATTGTTCCCCATACGCATTATAAAATGAACTGTGCGGACTGTGCAAGGAACTACGTAATTATGGAGGCCTACATAATTATGGAATTCAGTGCACAGAAACCACATGAAGTTTTGTCATGTGTTAAGACCTACAGTGACAAGAGTAATGATACGGGAGAAGTCTTGGACTTTGACCAATGTCATTTATTCTTACACTCCCCAATTCTGATCTCAATCACACACTAAGTTTCCTATGACGAGTCTTCATAAGAAACATTTTCAACCCGTAGTTCGAAACTCCATGTTTTGTCACTACAAGGACTTCACTTTGAGGGTTGACATTTTCACTAAGAATCCTAACATGGCCCAGAGTTTTACTTAAGGGTTCAATGGATTTGTCTGAAAGCGAAACCGTCACAGCTGTCTTCACAAGTTTCCTCTAAAACTAAATTTCGGGACGAAATTTCCTAAAGTAGGGGAGACTGTGACACCTGTGTCACTTCAACCATCAAACAAATTCCAAACCAATTAAATATTGTATTTCATGCTTGGGATTTGTAAAAATATGTGTATCGTTTGCACATATCAACTCTTGTTCGATTTCAAGCTTTAAATCGCTTTCTAGAGGGTTATACGCGCTCTAATGCATAGATATAACCAGTTTAATGCAACGAACACTCTGGAATAGTGAAATAGGCTTAACATACCTTAAATAACCTTTACATAACTTAGAAATAAGTTTTGAACGCTTTGGTATGGCAAAATCGAGTTAAATCGCTTACAGGGACTAAAGTTGACAAACTGCGAAAGTATGCCAATTTGAACTGTAACAGACATTCCGGAACATGACAATAAGTTAAACATACCATAAATATCCTTTACATAGCTTAGAAATAGGCTTTGAGGGGTTCGGTGTGCTAAAATAAACTTTTGGGTCATTCAGGGACTAAAAGCGTCAAAAAGTGCACAAGTTTGCGTTTTCGCGCATAACTTACGTTCTGAATACCTCCGGACATCCAAAAATTTATGTAAGCACTAAAACATTTTATTTTAGTGTTTGGCATAAGAAAAATCCATTCGTCGCTCAATTTGGATCGTTTTTGCGTTCGTTACGACTTCCGTCGTAATTAACCGAACAACGCAACCTTACGGCCAAACGAACCGACACCTGAGATATTTTTGAGCACATTTTAAGTTCCCTATACTTTAACTTCATTTTAGAGCTTTGAAATGGGGTTAACGAGCCTTAAACATGTCGGAAATAGCTCAAAACACTAGCAGGGACCAAAAGTGTAAATCTGTGAAATTAGGTCCTTGGGCACCTCAACACTCTGAGTGTTGCGGTGCGCAAGCAGTCCCCAGACAGCAGAAAACTTGCAGAAACTTTGAATCTGGTCCATTTCACCTTGCACATGGTTTTGGGGCAATACCTTGGGCTCTAATGGTTTTCAAAAACCAGGGTTTTGAGGTGGAGGGTTGAGATTGAAGCACGGTTAACGAGGAACGATCTTAACAGCTTTACGAATCCTATAAATACCCCCCCATGCCATTGCAAAACCCACTAGAATCTTGATTTGAGAAGCTCTAAGTTGAAACCTTTGTTTCATACCTGAGCTACCTGGATCGAGATTAGCATTCGGGGACCCTTTGTAAGTGTTCCTTCGTTCTTTTATTGCTTTTCGAGTCCGAGAGTCAAACTTTGTTTGAATTTCTGCGTTGACCAGTTTATGGTCAATGCGAAGTTCGTTTGAACTTCGCAACGTGATTGTAATCACGATGGTTATAGTCCCTTGTGACTATGCCTACTGATTACCACGTTGACTAGCGTCGTAAGGGTAAGCGATCTAATAAATCGCTTATACATTCGAACCCGACCCATTTGGTCTATCATTAGGATCCGACCAAATACCTTAGGTGACCATAGTGTATAGGGAATAACCTTCCGAGGTTATACCCTATGGTCACATCGTTTGAGTAGTTGTATGATAGGTAGTTTATATGCCTTTGGTAAATTACCAGAATACCCTTTTCATGTATAATTGGTAATTAAGCATATGTAACCTAAACTTTTGTCACATAACTGATTATGTAACATGTTTAGGTATATAACACTTGTCATAGGGCTAGTTAGACGTCTCGAGTGCGCTTTTGCGCGCACGACGCGTTAAAGTAGCATAAGCTACCTTAATGGGTCGCGATGGGTCGAAAGCACTTAGGCTAGGTTTCATTTAGTATGTAGGCTTTGTTAAACCATATTACACGAGTCTCCATACTCGTTTGGTTTACGAACCCTCATTCTATCCGATCCTCCGATTTAGGTCCGGTTAATTAACATAGTTACCTATATTAGGTGCCGTTTGATTCCGTGATCTCTAGCATTGCTTGGTGGTTATCTTAGGACTTCTGAGCAATCTCAAGTGAGTACATAGACCCCTCTTTTACTGTTTTCCAAACGTTTTGGGGTGGAACACATGTGCCTACTTGTTACTTTCATGCTTTCACATCATATACTTGCTATGTTCATTAGTACATTTATAGTACATGTTTTACATTACATTTCATGCTATGTATGCCCATTGTGTGCATACTTAGTACAGTTGTTTCACGTCACATGCTATGTATGTCTATTGTCGCATACTTAGTACAGTTGTTTCACGTCACATGCTATGTATGTCTATTGTTGCATACTTAGTACAGTTCACATGCTATGTATGTCCATTTGTTGCATTGTTCATCATACTTAGTACATTTGTTATTCATCACATGCTTATATTTTGGTTACGCATTACATGATTTACATTAGACATGAACATTTTACTTTGGTAGTTTGGTTTGAGTAAGTGATTAAGTAACGAGGCGTGTGTAATATGATACAAGCATGGTGGATACGCCGCTGGTACTTCCTATATATAAGTGTTTGTATGGTATTACATGTCGTAGCGTTATTTGAATCATTTCAGTTTGAGACATATAACATTTTACATAAATAACATACTTTTCACAAGACATTGATTTACAAACAACTTATCTTACATGGTTATTCATTTAACCATACATTATTCTCTTACATGGTGATACCTTGGCAGCAGCCATCATTGCACAATCACATTGATGAT
Source organism: Helianthus tuberosus (assembly GCA_030545235.1). Classification (NCBI taxonomy): domain Eukaryota; kingdom Viridiplantae; phylum Streptophyta; class Magnoliopsida; order Asterales; family Asteraceae; genus Helianthus; species Helianthus tuberosus. The sequence continues at coordinate 56,715,824 of CM060429.1, read as the reverse complement.
TTTCTTCATCATCAGCTCTTTCTTCTTTCTCACCTGCTTTCTCATTTATCTATTCTTCTTTATCCTCTTTGGACCATGGGTCTGTCAGTGGTTCAATCAGGGTTTCTGAATTTTCTCCCAGCAGCAATTCACCAGCAACTGCACTAACAACTGCTTCAGTCACCTCATCCACTGTTTCATCACTTAGTTGTTCACCTTCAGTTTCAATCCCCTCTGGTATTGACTCTAATGCCATCAAACAAAATTTATCATTAGAAGATTCATTAGAAGTATAGAGTGCAAAATTTTCATCACTAAGCTCATCAGGCATGCTGCTCCAGTCAACAAAACCTTGAGTGAAAAAGCTTTGCTGATCTGGTTGTACCACTGCTGGAGCAGCAGTTTGAGGTGCAGGTTGCACTTGTGCCTGGGGGACAGGGGTTTGAACATATTGAATCTGTGGAACAGTAGTTTGGACATAGTGCACTGGCATAGGGGCAGCAGCATAATGTGCAGCGTTAACATGAGCTGCAGGGGTATATTGGGCATAGTGCACAGTGCCTTGATTTTGAGGTCGAGGATTTGAGCTAGGGTGAGTGATTATAGGACCAGTAGTTTGACTCCTGCATTCCCTAGCGAAATGTCCCTACCTATTACACTTGTAACACTTGATTTTTGATTTATCCAACCCAACCCTCAGATTCCCATGTAAACCTGGGAATTTTCACCCTGTTCTTTTGTAGAATTTGCTAGTTCTAACACTGAGCAAAGCCAATTGGTGCAGGATGTCCATTTCCTCTAAGTCAGTGGGATCAAAATGTTGTAAATCATTGAGTTTAAAGCATAAATTATCTAACATCTGGTTTTCAGTGTTTGTAGTGAAAGCATAGTTTGCAGAGTGAGAATCAGGGTTGGTAAAGTTACCACCAGCTGTTATATCAATGAAATGATCATAACCATGTTCCTTACTACTGCCACCAGATTCTTCCTGACCCAGAAGAGCTGTGCTACCGAATGAGTAATCATCAGTGGCTTTTCCAGACTCTTGCAACTTCCTTTTCTGGTTCAACTCCCTTTCATAAGTCAGGAGTCTACCATGAAGTTGGGTCAGGGTCAGATCTTTGAACTCAACAGAGTTTCTAGTCACAAATGCAATTGTGTCCCATTTATCAGGTAGCGACCTAAGAAACCTGCTATTTTGGGGTGATTTTGGAAATTCAACCTTAACAAGCCTTAGCTCACTGATGAGACAACTGAACCGTTCAAATTGTTGGGTCAATGATTCACCCTTAATGTGACAGAAGGTTTCATACTGCTGATTCAGAATTTCCCTATTGTTTTCAATAACTTCTTCGGTTCCCCCAAACTGTTCCTTCAAAGCATCCCATAGCTCTTTGGCGCTGTTACAATGTAACAGTCCAGCATAGATCTCATTTGGTAATGCAGATGCTATGATGCTAAATGCTTTGGCATCCAGTTCGAATTTTTGAAAATCAGTTTCAGTATAGTTTTCATAAGGTTTTGGTACGAACTTCTTTGGATCCTCAGCACTTGGCACCGTAGGAACATGGGGACCAAAAACAACAGACCTCCAACATCCAGTGTTCTGTTGAGCAAGGATGTGACCCATCCTTCTCTCCCAGATGTTGTATTCATTTCTTTTAAGCATGGGTGGTTTAAAAAGTGAGCCAATGTTATTCTTATCATCTTGAGATTGTGACGTCATCCTGGTTATTTTACAGACACTGATTAATCAACTTTAATGGTGATTAAACCTTGCTCTGTTTTTCAACACAAACGAACAAACTATCGATATCAACGATTTTGAGCTGAACTATTTATGTCAAAATGATTGTTAAATCAAATTTGACTGTCCTAGCTCTGATACCAATTGTTGGATCTGAGTTTGGTTTTGATTGTATTTTCTGTTTGAATTAAAATGGAAATGGATGAGTTGTGCAGCGGAATTAATATGGAAACAAACTTTGCATACAATCAAACGAGAGTATTGCTTTGATCAAGACATTTTCAACAAAGAACCGAATGATTGAATTTAATTTCAACAACGATTACAAAGTAATGCTTGAATACAAACTCCCCCTCAGCCAGAGCTCAGTGTTTGTTCGTGCAAAGAAGACGGTGTTGCAAAGAGCTAATAGAACAGTACAGAGCACTGTTCTATTTATAGGCACTAGCAAACCACTGAGCATCTTAGCTGACGTCACCATGAAAGTGACATCTAACCTCCTAACAAACTCTAACCTCTGATCTATACAAACACTGCTATGCTAACTACTACTATTACATATCATTTCATAAAAGACACTTAAACAGCTGCTGCATCCTTCCACTGCTGTGAACCCGGCAGTGCTTGTCCGGATCAGCAGTACTTGACTCAAGACAGTAGATTGAGCAGCAGAGCTTTAGTCTTCTATCAGTCTTTACAAGAGCAGCAGATTGACGGTCAGTGGCTTGTACGATCAGTAGATAGGAGGTCAGCAGATGTTGAAACCACTTTCAAGGGGAGAGACTTGTATGTAACATCTGCTTATTCTAGATCCACTGCTTTGACCCAGTTTTGGCTTTAATTATCTGTTCCTCTGGTAGGGTTCAATCCCAACATTATTACTGAATTATAAGTATGTCCTAAAAATTTGACATCTGTTTCTGGTCTAAAATTGAAGTTATGCAAGATATCGTAAAACAAAAGCTTTTTTTTAATTAAATGGCATTTTCAGTATAAATCATATTTAAACCCAGTTTTTGGCACCAAAATTTCTACCCACTATTATGATATAATATTTAGGGATTTTTTGAAATTTTTTTCAAATTTTATACTGACCTTAACATTGAGTTCTAGCATGAACTCGGTAATTGACGATAATGCCCTTTGTGATAATAAAATGAATTTTTCACATCATTTCATGTCAAACCTTTTTCTACTGATTTTATATAATAAATAAATTATTTTAAACTGTTAAGGCTGATCAAAATCTCAGATTTCCTTAAACTTATCAAATATCGTCAAATACCGACTTTTATGCGAATTAGGCGCATAGTATGGTTTAAAACCATATTATACGCCTAAGACTTATTACCTACTGATGTTATAAATAAATTTTTATACTTTAACAGTAAGCATGAGTCTTGAACTCAGGTTTCCAAATTTAACCTTAAAAGCATATGTGAAATGACCAAAATACCCCTACGATGCATAATTTGGCCATCAATGATTAGACACACATGTGTATAGTTTCTTGCTGATATAACAACATAAAATAAATATTTTTATAGAATGCTTTGGACAAGAACCTCAGTTTATGTTTAAACCTCTTTTATAAACTTTAAAATGACCAAAATACTCTTTCGGGGCTTAATTTGGTTTTAAATTCATTTTGGGCATAATGGAAGATATCCTACTGATATCATATCATATTTAAAGCATATTAACTTGTGGAACTTGTACATGACTCATTCGATTACCCGTTATGCATATACGCATTCGGTACGGTTTATGTAACTAGTTTGCATGAATTAGCCGAAACGGGTCAAACCTTATCATTTTTACTTCAAAATCCAGAATGTATTTAGTTTACCCATTTTATACAAGTCTTCATACTTGTTGGGTCTAAAACACATTCTAATCCGGTCTTCGCTTAATCTTGCATTTTGAACCGTAAACCTTTCATTAAAACTAACCGGTCTAAGTTAAAACCTAAATAAGACCCGTTAGGAATCTAATAGGCTATTAAAACCTTCGTTCCAGATTAGGAGCCCAGTAAAAGCTCCCTGTACTTGCTGATTTGAAATTACGACTGAGAATAAATTACTTTTAGCTCAGGTAAATACTTTTAACTTATTTTCCCTTATACGGGCTTGGGATACGGTATTATAATAATACCGCTTGGTCGGGTATGAAGTTATTTAATCGGATTGTGATTAATAAATTTGCATAACCCATTTTAATCTGTTTTGTTTGGTACAAAGCCTTTGGGGGATTAATGACCGTGTCCTGGATATCCTCTGCTCATTCATTAGAAATGGCCACGACTTAAGCACGGGGTGTAGGCATACACCTGACAGTTGCGTATGTAAAACGGTATCTCACTCGTGAGGAAACTTTTTGTGGGCCTATACTAGTGGTGTGTCTATTAATCTTTTCCGGGCTCTTCTAACCGGGCCCTGAACAGACGATAAACATATAAATTTGTATACAAGATTATTTTAATAATTGTCCCAAGTTATGAAAGAATTTATGCCTTGTGCATCCAAACCAATTTTATAAACACTTCTCAAACGAGTCAGTTAATTGTATTTACCAGTGTAAACTGACTTCTTTTTCAAAAAAGATTAAGTGCAGGTACTACACGAAATGGGCTGGAACTCCTGAGTATTAATTAAAGAGTCTTGCAAGCTTTTAATACTTAAAGTCTGTTGAACAATATTTACTTTCTTATTTGATCCGCCTGTGGATCCACTTACAACCGTTGTGTAATATTTTATTATACTTTCAATTTCGGTTTGTATTATTACTTTAGACTTCCGCTGTGCATTAAACTGTGATTATTTGACTATGATGATATCAACTACGTCACGATACTCCCCACCGGGCCCACCGGTAATATGTGGAAATATCGAGGTGTGACATAAAGATCAACTGGCAAATGTTCTAACAAAAGCATTAGATAAATCTACCTTTGAAAGTCTGATCTCTAGGATTGGCATGCTAAACATGGATTAAAAACAATTTTCCCGTGTTCCATGTGTAAATAGCATTATAATGTTTTATGAAAAATCAAAATAAAACCTTAAAAATAGTTTGAAATTGAAATTTTCAATAAATCCCAAAAGTCTGATCAAACCACTGTTTTTCACTTAAAACCTCTGTTTAGCTTGAAAGTCTATCCTCTTCTAAAGTGTATCCTCTACTTTCTTTGTCCTGGTCAAACCTCTGTGTTGACCTTATTCACTGTTCCCATCCTCTAACAGTGTTATATTTCACCAATGTTCACAACCACTGATGACACACATCAGTGGTTTCCCAAACAACTGTCTTCCATTATACATCCGAGGTTACACGTGGACAGACGATAGCCATCAGATCTTGAGAAACCGCTGCCCCATCAGCATACACTTTTTCTCTTTTATAAACCCCTTTATCTCCAAACAGAGTTTTGCTCACCGTATTGAATTCAAAAAAATTAAAAGTGGTTTCCATTACTTCTTCTTCTTCACAACTTCACACTCTTTCCAATCTTCTCTCATGGATCTTAACATCAAAACACCCCACAATTACACTCCCATTCTTGAAGAAACTGACAATAATCGGTATTACCATCCCATGATTAAAATCTTAAAAGAATTAAAATACAAAGACATCATGGAAATCAAGGCCCCCATACATCAACTTACACTTCGTCAATTTTGGGCTAATGCTGAGGTTCAAACTACCAAAAAGGTTGCGTATGCCATTACTTCAAAAGTTCGCAATACCCTCATGCAAATTTCCCCAACTACTATCTCCATAGTATTTGGCCTCAATAACACAACTCATCCAACATCCTTTAACATCAAAGATCTTCGGGATGAATTTATCGAGAGGGGCTATGAAGGACAGCTCAGAGGTAAAACAATTTTCAAACCTAATTTCCTGCTGACATGAAATTCTTTTTCCATACCCTGTTATTATGTTTGTCTGCTAAAAAATGACTTTTAATGAGATACCATTGAACATACAATATTTGGGTTATGCTATTTTAACCAAATCATATTTTAATTTCTCTCAAGTATTGTTCAATGATTTGGTGACAAATTTCAATAACATCAAAAAAGGTAGAGCTTTTCTGATACATCCAAGGCTTTTAAGTGTTTACATTAAATCACAAGTCAGTGAAGCTGATGCTACACAGGATGTGATATACCCGTATGGTAGTCTCGCCCATGAAACTTTTACTAGAATTACAAATCAATCTAAAGTTTCTAAAACAAAAGTAGAGGGGGATGAGCAAAATCAACCTCAAAATGTACAAAATACTCAAGTTCAACCCACTGCTACTGAGCCCACTTCTCCTGGTGATCAGGGCACTACAACCAGTGCCTTGAAACCCACACCAGCCATTACCAAAAATAAAACATCAAAATCCAAAAAGCCCACCAAGACCAAACCCAAAAAGGTTACTCTGGAAGATGAGATCCCAGAGATACCTGTGACAACACAAAGGTCACTTAAAACCACTGCTGCTACTTCCTCACAGAAGATGGTAGAAAGATCTCAACCCACTAGCATATCTCCTCTTGAATCCTCACAAAAGGATCAAGTTGTAAGCACAGGGACACTAAATTATGAAGCTCTGGATTCACTTGAATCCATCTTCCGCAATCCATCTCCCAGGGACATGTCTCTTTCTACTCCACAAGCCTCACCAATCACATTACCACAAACTATCATACCTCTGTTGAAAGTAGTGGATATGGTTCAGACACAAAACAGTCCCTCTCACTCACCTATCACTGAGAGTTCACCTCCACAAATGACTGAGTCTGAACACCCTGCTATCCCATCAACAGCTGAGGAGGCTACATCCCTTGGGTTACAAGTAACCCTTGGTGATATTTCAAGTGAAGCAGCCACTACAATTATTGAAACCACTGTTTCACAATTGGTCAGCGGTTACATCCATAAGACTTCCTTGAAGGCAACAACTGTTGAGGCTATCAAGGTAACCTCTGTTCCAGTGGGAAGTCCCCAGTACCAAGACAAAGGGGCATCTGGTTTTGATGTCTTGGGATTTATTTCCAAAGAAAAACCAGATACAACCACCACTGGTGGGAGTTCAAGTGATCCTATTAAGTTTGGTGATGAGCTAAGATATCAAGATTTGACGGAGAGAGTATCAAAAATTGAGACATCTGTTGATGAAATCAAAAATATGATGAAACAGATGTTAGAAACCTCTGAAAGTCAATCCTCTGCACCAACCACTACTGAGCTATGGCAACACATGTATCCTCTGCTTCAACTACAAAGACAGCATGCTGATCTTCAACATGAACAACACATGCAACTGTTTAGCAATATGGTTGATGCAAGATATCAGGACACACTTACAGACATCAAAGCCATTAAAGCTCACCTACTTCAAACAACTGGCACTTCTCCTCCTACAGTTGTGTTTGTTGAAACAGCTGATGCCAAAAAAGGGGGAGAAAGATAAAGAAGGATTAAAATTGAAGCCTGATCCTAAAGCCAAACCTGTTGTAGAAATTCCTAAGCCAGATGGTACAAAGAAAATTGATGAGACTCTCAACCTGTTTGCTGATGAAAAGCAAAAGAGAAAAGAGAGGTTGGAAACAAAAGGTGCAAACAGATTTGAAAAAGAAAAGCTTGCTCAGATGGAAAAGGAAGACATTAGTACTTCAAAGCAAAGAAGAAAGTCAACTAGAAAGGTCAGAAAACCAATACTCACCCCTTCCAAAACCACTGATCAACCTTCCAGCACATCAAAACCATCATCATCACCAAATCCTGAACCATCAGATGTTGGGACACCTGTTGTGTTAACAGTTGTTGACACAGCAGTGGTTACAACAAATGTTACATCAACCACTGCCATGATAACCTTTCCAACCACCACTCACCAAATATCTACTCCCACAAGAATTCCCAACCAACCACCATCACCCAAAATCATTTTTAAAAGAAGGAAGAAGTCCAATTTAATAGATAATGACAATATCTTTCCTTCTCCACTTCCACTATCATCACAACCACTGACCTCAACCTCAGTATCTGTTCCAATCTCTACATCATCTCAAACCACTGTGTAACTACCTACATTACTTCCTCTGACCAATCAATATCCTCTTGATTTACCTGTTGTTAAAGAAGATATCAAATCCTTCTATTCTGAAGAGGATCCAGAAAAGAGAAACTTCCCATCCCTGTAAGGGTATCCAAAGCCTAGAAACATTGAAGAATATCTTCAGTTGAAGGCAGTTCAAGCAGAGGATATAACAAAGAAAGATACAAAGGGAAGAAGTAATAGAGAAGTGTAGAATTATTGGCAATATCAGCTTAGAAAAGTCAGAAGGTTAGAAGACTTCTCAAAATACTTATGCAAGGAGCTTTCTGAAAGAGATGATGAGAGCTTAAGACAGGACTACATTGACCATATCATGCAAGACAAACCATAAAAGGCAACTACGGCTCAATTCAAAGACTGGTCTATGAGTGAGTTAAGAATGGAAATAGAAAGAATGTAACAGATGCTGAAAGATCCAAGCAAAAAGCCTACTCCTCTAGATTGGAACAAGTTCAAAAAGAATGTGACTGATAAAGCTTTGAAGATCAAAAGAATGAAAGAAGAGTTGGTTGCTGCCAATTATGGTACAAGCAGGCAAATTGCTAGATGGTTAGAGGTTAAGGTTGTGGATACATACAAGAATCTGGAAGAACTAAGAAAGAGAGATCCATCAGTTCCAGGGAAACCAGATTATCCATCAGATGTTTGAGCTCAACAGACCCAGCCTCATCAAAAATCATCTTCAACATCTGCTCCTTCCATCCTTGCCTTCAATAAAAGAAAAAGGCAAAAACAAATGTCTGAAGATGATGTGAAGAGGTTTGAGCAGGATTTCATCAAAGAAGGCATCAAATGTCAAGCTCAATTCCATACTGATGACGCAAGTGATATGCTAAGAGATACACTTTCTAAGATTGCAAATCAGATCCTACCACTAATCTCAACAATAAGCCAGCATCCTAGAAAGCCATCTGTGTGACACCCGGCCTCTCAGGCCGTACCGGACATTAGTAATCTGTATAGTAGACATGTCACATGACTATTTTTGACTAAATGTGATGTTAATATATGATATTTTATGTGTTGATAAATTTAGATGTGTATAAAAATTATGTTGGCAACGTTAAAACTAACGCTTATCGCGTAACGTTTAAAATGCGAAACGAACGTCGGTGACCACCCGATCAGAAAATCCTAAAAATAGTCTGTTATAATTAGAATAATAATATTAATCATATCCGTGTGGAAAAATAATTTAAAATGCTAAGAAACTCTATTTTTCAAGTTTGAGCGCGTACTGCGCGAATTAAACAAAATACCGTCAACGCAGCCAATCAAGGCAACTGGTAATTATTTCAGTAATAATTTTAAGTGATTATTTTTATAGAACAATAAAAATAATTTAAAACATACTAAAACGGGATTAAAACGCTAGATAAAATACCCAGTATTCAGTAAGATACCTGTCTTTGGACTAGTATGCATATAATATATGTATGTATGTATATATTTCTTGAGAAAGGAGATGTGTGGCGGCAATGTGGGCTGCCCACATTCTCTTGAACTTTGTAAATTGACACTTGTAAACACTAGGAAGAAAGGTGGTGGTGATTACATGCTTCCATACTCCATCATATTTCCAAGAAACCCAATTCAAAATTCACTCTCTCTCTTCCTCATACCAAGCTCGGCCGAACACCCCTATTACACTATCACTTTCATTTTCAAATCCAAATCTTGGAGAATCATGTCCATTCCAAGGTGATTTCAAGCTTGTAAGAAGGTTTGGTAGTGATTTCAAGCAAGAACAAGCCTCATATCACCATCTTTTCTTAAAAACCCACTTTGAAAACTTGAAGGTATAAAATATTTCTTTAAACATTGTTCTTGATTCATATTGATAATGAAGTTAGTAAGAAGTTTCTCTTGATTCTTGAAATCTAAACATAAACTTGAAACTAACAAACAAATGAGTTTTGGATAAAATGAAAATGAGTGTGTGCATGTATGTATATATGGCCGAAAATGATGTTTGTGTATGTGTATATTGCATTTCGAATTTTTGATGAAAGATTTCTTGAAAAATAAGATGATTAAAGTAAGTATTAGTTGTCATACAAGAATGTTTTAAAATGATATGTGTTATATTTTAAAAACATGATGTTAATATGTTCTAGAATAAGATTGGAACATAAATGATGATGATAAAATTGTAGAAGTGCATTAGATGCACAAATGTAAACATGCATGATGATATATGAACTCAAAAAGATGATTTGAACATAATATGATAAAAATCCAATTTGATCAGAATATAAACACTAAAATAAAGTTATTTTGAAGTGTTTAATGGTATATTACTTTGTCATGATGTTTACTAGCTTTGCATGTGGTACTTGTTGCATAAAAAGTTGTAAAATACGTGAAATCGCATGATTGATGTGACTTATATAAAAACTGCACTAATCTGATTATAACCACTATTTTAATCAGTAAATAAAATGTATTGTGTTAGAATATCAAGTCGTTTCGAGTTGGGATGGTTACGGTAACGTTTAACGCAAAACTATGCGTTAAAACGGTCAAAAATCGGCTTTTCGGGTGATTTCTGTAAAACTGAATTAGATCAGTAAATAAACTGATATTTTTCGTTTAAAAATAATTATTTTAGCTAATTTCAATTTTACTTGGTGTTTGGTTGGTCATACGTGACTTCCGATGCCCGAAAACGTTACCGAATCGCTAAAATATGCATTTTTCAATGAACATGAGTATGGGTGAATTTTGAGTGAATCTTATGTGATAAAATGTATTAAGTGATTTGAACGTGTAAATGTGATTATATGTTAAGTGTTAATTCGATAATGGGAAAATTAGACTATGCATGTATGCATGTACGTTTTGTGCGGTAGAAATGGTAAATATGCGTTAAATGTGTGTAACTTGTTTGTCGAGCATGAAATTTAGTATATATGAGATGTTTTATGTATATTTGCTTTAAAAATGACAAAATAGTTAAGTTAGTAATGTTTCACGTGTTTCGGTGTTAGATTATATGAACGTTTATGTATATATGTTACGACGCGCAAATCATAAGATATATTACGTATAAATGGAAGAGTTAACGGATTTACACAATAATGGTCACCAATAAAACCGTTCAAAACGAAAAATCATAATGATATATATATGGACTCATATATATATATATATATATATATATATATTAACACGCCAACATAATAAAAAATGACAACTTTTCGAGAAAATCTCAAAGTTATGTGATAATTCTAAGAAACGGAGAAACTTAGGATTTTTGTGATTAAATGTATATTGATTTAGAATTGTTCCCATATTAGGATGTATATAATCAATTTTTGGGATTGCGGTATTAAAAATACGCACCCAAAGGTGAGTGTCACTAAACCCCTCTTTTTACTGCTTTATATATATTTTGGGGGTAGAACACGCCAATAAAAGGGTTTAATAATGTTTTTGAAATAAAACATACCTTTTGATATATATATTATATATTTTCATTGGAAATATATGGATTTTTGGGAAATTATATATGTATTTCGGGATGAAATGGTTTTGAAGAATAAATATGTTTTGGGTGGAAATAGGATTATGAACGGTTTTGGGGGGGGGGGAACGACCGTGTAGTTGGTACGAATATTGCTTGGTCTCAAGAGAGTAAGTATCAGCATAGGCTTACATTTCGTCGGGGATTTCAGGGGATTCGTACAACAACGTGTATTAAATTGTCATATTAGTAGGATATATATACTGTTTGTGAGGCAGACATCATATTGTTCTTCGAGAAAGAACCCTGCGCCCATGATGTCGTTTAATCAGTTTAAGTATTGCACGCGAGGAATTGTTGGTAGATCTATCGGGTTGACAACCCCGTCGTGACCGGTCGCCCCGTGTCAATGTCAAATGACGAATTAATATTCTGTTCATTGTCTAGTTTTGATTATCCCTGCATGGTTAATATATGGTTCATATCGTCTAGCTAACATACGAGTCTGAAAGTTGACACTAGAATTTAATATACAAAACCTGGGCAGTATTACTATTGTTGGAGTAATGACCCGATGGAAGGCCCATGGATTTTATCAAAGGAGTAAAATGGACTTTCTAAAACTACATGGATGTTTTCAAATAAACACCTAATCAGAAAGTTTTCCTTGAAATAAAATTTGTTAGTAAACGAATAAGGGAACTCACCTTCCTTTGTGTTGACACTTGATTTTAACGTGTTCTACAGGTACCTAGGTTCGGCTTCGGGAAATCATGGCGTATCTTGTATATGATGATGCATGTTGTTTCGTTTAAATATGTTGGACATCTTTTAAACTTTCTGGGATGTTTGTAATAAGATCCGCAAGGATCAAAACAACTAAACTTATGTGGTTATGTCGTGACTTTTAAAAATGTAATGTTTAATATTATGTTTTAAAATATGTCAAAATGTCCAACAAAAGAGTGCATCATCCGACAAGGTATAAATGGGCACCAACTTCCGTCTCCACTACGTTTAATATTCCGCTGCGACGTTTTTGGGGTGTGACAGAAGTTGGTATCAGAGCCATTGGTTGTTAGCGAACTAGATGTTTTCGCGGAAAACACTAGACTTCAACCAGAAAATTTTGAAATTTAAAGTCCAAAATTCTCGAAGCCAAGATTTTAAATAAACATAGGAAATATTTTATCATATATGAAAACCATTATGTGTTTTATGTGCATACGTGATTTCTGTTTAATTGACCCTATTTGTTACTATTATGTTGATTGTGCACTTACTTGTACGATTATATGTGTGTCACAGATGTCGCACGAACACGAGGTCATCGAGATCCACGACTCAGATTACGAGCCAGATTTCGAGACTTCACCTAGATCTACGCCGCCAGAGACTCCTATCACGACTCCACAGATGGTTGGTACTACCGAGCTTACCTCATCTTTCCACGTCAACCCTGCTGCTTTTGCCAGCCAGGGAGACCCCCGATGCGCCTTCACTAGCAATGGGTGGATAGATGAAGATGATGTACCTCTCTCAATTCATGAGATGGGACGATCATCTAGCATTGTACCAGTTATCGATGACGTGATCAGGAGTGTCTCTACTATCGGAGGATCTTCTAGTGTCGCACCAGTGGTGGACGTCTGTCACGGCCCCCGTCCCAGTTTTACCCAGTCCAGGAGCCGCGGGCAGAAACCCGTGGTATTTATTAATTGAGTGGACAGCGGAAGTTTAACAGGATCGTTTAAAATTTGAAAATGCCGAATTATTTTATTTCATAATTTGGGACAAACCCCGTAATTTACAATGGAGGAATTTCACAAGGAAATTCCCTGGTTTACAAAACATGTTTATTTATTTACTGAGCCACCACTTCAAGCTTTATTAGTGCTCCGTAGCACTTTTCCTTGATTCACAGCAGCTGAAACATGTTTTAAAAATATTTTATCAGCGGGAAAATACTGGCGAGTCACTCCAATTTGATAAAATGACACATAGTTATATATTACAGCATAAGAGCGATTACAATGGCTACTATCTTATTTTTATCTGGCACCGTGTCACCTCCTGGTGACGATGGTCATACCACTATTGGGTCCTTTCACCCAAGTAGAGATGATTATCACTGTTAGGTTAATGAACCTAACAGTGAGAAATTAGTAATGTGCACATTACCCCACTTGCCAGTGATTCAAGATAACCACGACTTAATCCCTGTAATTATAACTTTTGAAAATAATTGGAGTATTGTAAAACATTGTTGATAAAAAGAGAATGACTCACATTGCAAGTTTAGACGGGTAGAATTTAGCCTACTGATAAGCCTGATAACCTAATTTAAACAACAATGCACACGAAAATAGGTAAGTAACTTAATACAACATTTACGATAAGCTCACGAGATCGAAACCCTCACGAAGAATGACAAAGTATAGCCCTAATTTGGGCATCACTTAAACATCCATCGGATTGGTTTCATTCGATCGGACATTGTATCGTAGCAGTGATCGAGTTAATACCCTGTAATCATAGCAGCGTTTCCTTACATAAAACTTCGAATTTGAGCAGTATACTTCGTTTTTGAATGAGATTTTCGAGCACAGGTGAAAGTCCCATGCACAGGCTACTTATAGCTGATTTTTAAGTTTTACGCGGCCCGCGTAAGCCTTAACAGGCTCTTACGCGGCCCGCGAGAGCCACCTAGTCTACGACTAGGGCATCCGTGTCACAGGTAGGTCTGCCACGTGGCCTGTTCGCTGCTCCGGAGATTTTATGAGTTGTCGCGGCCCGCGTAGACAACCCTTATGTCTTACGCGGCCCGCGCGAAACCCAATTTTTCTTAATTTCTTGGTTTTGCATGCAGGTTAGGGTTTCAGGGGTCCGGGTTTTCACTTACGGGTCATTTTTTGACATTTTTGCAGGTCCTTACATCCTCCCCACCTTATTTAAAATCTCGTCCTCGAGATTTATTGAAATAAGTGAGGATACTTTTGCTTCATTTCCGATTCCAGCTCCCAGGTGTACTCAGGTCCTCTTTTTGAATCCCACTTGACCTTGACCAGTACAAATCTTTTGTGTTTGAGAAACTTGACCTTTCCGTCTTCTATTTGGAGTGGTTTCTCAACAAACTTCAACTTTTCATTTACCTCTATGTCTTGAAGAGGTACTACCAGGGATTCGTCAGATAGACATTTCTTGAGGTTGGATATATGAAATACGTCATGTACTCCAGCTAACTCATCTGGTAGTTGTAAGCGATAGGCGACTGGTCCTATTCGCTGGATTACTGGGAATGGTCCTATGTACCTTGGACTCAATTTTCCCTTCTTACCAAAGCAGACTACCCCTTTCCAAGGAGACTCTTTCAAGAGTACCCTGTCTCAAACTTGGAATTCTAGTGGCTTGCGTCGATGGTCTGCATAACTCTTCTGGCGATCTCGAGCCGTTTTCAGTCTTTCCTTGATTTGAGTGATCTTGTCGGTGGTCTCTTGCAGGATTTCAGGACCTGATAATTGACTTTCTCCTATTTCTGCCCAGCAAACTGGAGTTCTGCATTTTAATCCATACAGTGCTTCGAATGGGGCAGCTTCTATGCTTGAATGATAACTATTATTATAGGAGAATTCGATTAAGGGTAGGTGGTCATCCCAGTTTCCACCAAAATCTATCACACATGCCCTAAGCATGTCCTCTAGGGTTTGGATCGTCCTTTCACTTTGTCTGTCTGTTTGAGGATGGTATGCAGTGCTTAAATTTAGTCGGGTTCCCATTGCTTCCTGGAAACTGGTCCAGAAATGGGAAGTGAAGCGACTGTCTCTATTCGATACAATAGAGAGTGGGACTCCATGTAAGGATACTATCTCATCTACGTATAACTTGGCTAACCTTTCCATACTAAAGGTTTCCTTCATGGGTAGAAAATGAGTTGATTTGGTTAATCGATCCACAATTACCCAAATCGCGTCAATACCTTTCCTGGTTTTGGGCAACTTAGTAACAAAGTCCATTGTTATGAGTTCCCATTTCCATACAGGAATTTCTAATTGTTGGAGTAATCCTGAAGGTTTCTGGTGTTCTGCCTTAACTTGTGAACAAGTAAGACATTTAGATACATATCTAGCTATGTCCTTTTTCATTCCTATCCACCAGAAGTTATTCCTTAAATCTTGGTACATCTTATTATTACCAGGATGCATGGTATATCTAGATTTATGGGCTTCCTCTAAAATTTTATTTCTTAACTCTCCCTATTTAGGTACCCAAATTCTTTTCTTATGGAATCTCCAAATTCCATTAGCCCCTTGCTCTAAGTCTTGTATCCTTCCTTTCATTCCTTCAGCATCATCCTTGATTGATGTTTCTTGAATGTTCTTCAGTTGTTCCATTAAATCTAATTGTGGATCTAATCTAAGAGCACGAACTCGCTTTTGCTTTTCATGATACTTACGACTTAAGGCATCTGCTACTACGTTTGCCTTTCCTTCGTGATATTGAATATCACAGTCATAATCGCTTAAAATTTCCATCCATCTTCTTTGCCTCATGTTTAATTCTTTTTTCCCAAATATGTATCTTAAACTCTTATGATCTGTATAGACAGTAAACTTGCTTCCATACAGATAGTGTCTCTAAATCTTAAGGGCAAAAATTATGGCTCATAACTCTAAGTCATGCGTTGTATAATTTTCCTCATGCTTTTTCAATTTCCTTGAGGCATACGCAATTACCTTCTTGCGTTGCATTAGCACACATCCTAATCCTAGCTTAGAAGCATAACAATAAACTTCGAAATCTTCTGTCCCTTCAGGTAAGGCAAGAATTGGGGCGTTTGTTAATCTTTGCTTTAATATCTTAAAAGCTTCCTCTTGTCTAGGTCCCCATTCAAACTTCACTGCTTTACAGGTTAGCTTAGTTAATGGCACAGCTATTTTGGAAAAATCCTTAATGAATCGTCTATAGTATCCAGCTAACCCTAGAAAGCTTCTAACTTCCATAGCTGACTGCGGGACTTTCCATTTGGTGATCGCTTCTATTTTGGAGGGATCTACGTGAATACCTTTGTGATTCACCATGTGTCCTAAAAAATGTACCTCTTGTAGCCAAAATTCACACTTCGAGAATTTGGCGTAAAGCTTCTCCTTTCTTAACAAGGTTAAGAGTGCATGCAGGTGTTCACAATGCTCGTCCTGACTTTTGGAATAAATGAGTATATCGTCGATGAAGACAATTACAAATTTATCCAAATACGGTTTACAGATTCTATTCATCATGTCCATGAATGCTGCAGGAGCATTTGTTAGTCCAAAGGGCATGACTGTAAACTCGTAATGACCATACCTAGTTCTGAAAGCAGTTTTAGGTATGTCTTCTTCTTATACTTTCAACTGATGGTATCCGGAGCGTAAATCTATCTTAGAAAAATATCTAGCTCCCTGAAGTTGATCAAAAAGATCATCAATCCTAGGTAATGGGTATCAATTCTTAATTGTAACCTTATTTAATTCCCTATAATCGATACACATTCGCATCGAACCATCTTTCTTCTTTACGAACAACACTGGAGCTCCCCACGGGGATGAGCTAGGTTGTATAAATCCCTTGCTTAGTAACTCATCTAAATGCATTTTCAGTTCTAACATTTCGGTGGGTGCTAACCGATAAGGTGCCTTGGCTATCGGTGTAGTTCCAGGAATTAGATGAATTCTAAATTCTACCTCCCTATCTGGTGGCAATCCTGGTAGTTCTTCCGGAAATACATCCGGGTATTCTGATACTACTGGAATATCCTTGAGTTCTTTACCTTTGGTATTAACAATTACTGAAATCATATATATTATTCCTTGTTTTCTTGAATAACTGGCCAATTTCATTACTGAAATGAATTTCATTAGCTTACGTGGCTTATCTCCTGTAATCACCACTAATTCTCCTGTGGGTGTATGAATTTCTATGGAATTCTTATCACAAAGAATTCGAGCATGGTTGGCTACCAACCAGTCCATTCCTAACACAATATCGAATCCGGCTAAATTCATAGGTAACAGGTTTGCAGAAAATTTATGACCTAAGAGTTCTATCTTTCCTTCTCGCAAAATCTTATCTATGTTAACAGAATTCCCTTCTGCTGTTTCTACCGTAAAAATTTGCATAAGTTTGGTTAAGGGTAGGTTAAGAGCTTGGCAGAATGAAGTTTTTATAAAACTTTGGTTTGCACCAGAGTCAAATAATACTTTTGCATAAACGTCATGAACTAGGAACGTACCAGCTATTACATCTGGAATGAGTTCTGCTTCTTGGGTAGTCAACTGGAATGCTCTTGCATTCTTTTTGGTAGTTCCGTCTGCAGGTTTGGCTTTCTTGTCAGCTGGTTTGACCAGTTTCGGGCAGTCTGGCCTAAAATGTCCAGCTTCTCCACAGTTATAGCAGATTGTTGACTTCTTCCTCCTGCAATCTTCTTCTTGATGCCCTGGAATTTTGCAAAAATTGCAATACCCTTTGCATCTTCCAAAATGCTTTCTTTTACAGGTACCACATAATGGAGCAGTGGAAGATTGCCCCGTTCCCTTTTTCTTGAAATTATAACTATTACCCACACGGAACCCTTGGGTAATCTTTTGGGCTACTTCCTTCTTCCAATTTTCTTCTCTTGTGCGTACCAGCCCGTCGGTCAAGGTGTTGGCTAATTCCACAGCATCGTCAATAGTGCGAGGTCTCGCAGCTTTGACAATGTCACGAATTTCGCCAATCAAACCCCAGATGTAGCGAGAAATAAGTACCGGTTCTGGCGAAGCCGGGGTTGGTACAACTCTAGCATACTCTTAGAATGTCGAAGTATACCCTCGACAATCAACGTCTATCATCCGGTGATTGAGGAACTTATTTGTCATTTGTTTCTTTTCATATTCGGGACAGAATTTTCTTTCCACCAGATTTTTAAATTCTTCCCAATTCATGGCATAAGCCACATCACTCCCCTTGGCTTGTAGCACTGTATTCCACCATTCTAGTGCCCCTTCTTTAAAGAGATGCGATACGTACATGACCTTGCCTTCTTCGGCACATTTACATATTTTAATTACTGCTTCGGTTTTCTCTAACCAACGCAGTGCTGCAGTTGCCCTTCATTGCCTGCAAATTCGATTGGTTTACAGGCAAGAAATTCCTTGTAAGTGCAACCAGGCATTGCAGCTTTCATTCTTTTAAGAAATGGGGCTTGTATCACATCGTCGTTATTAATATTGTTGCCGCCTCCATTTACACTATTACTGAAATTGTCATCACGAGTACGTTTGCTGGGAATAATTGGTGGAGGTTCAACTGGATTTCGGGCAGCAGCAAGGATTGCTGGAATAACATTGGCTATTCCTTGAGCAACGATATTCTCTATATCTTGCCTATTCAGAAATTGATCTTCATGGTTTTGTTCAGATTGGTTAACTTCGTTAAGTGGTTCATTACTAGCGTGTTCTATCTGGTAATTAATATATATATATATATATATATATATATATAAGTGATTAGAACAAAATAAATAACAACCAAACATAATAAAACAATTGCACATAATCACGTCAACACGTATAGCCAAAATTGTCGATTTTTCGACTTCAATATTTTATATATTTTAATATGCGTCCGTACACACCAGTTATCTTACAAAAGTTGTATTTTTAAGTTATATTACCTTATATTTTTATTATTATATTATTATTAAACACATATTCCCATAACCACATACAATCCCGTCAGCTGGCATTTCAAAAACGACGTTCCCTCTCGTCGTATTTCCAGGATATCCTCTCCCCTACTTCCCGGATTCTATTCCATGCGTCCACCAGCTCCTCGCCATAGTGGCGGAGTTCAGCTAAGTTTTCTGAGCTCATAGGTGGATGTAGTGGAGGCTTAGGGTCAAATTAGTGGAGGCCAGTCAGTGGTCCACCATTCTTCTAGCTCTCCTAGAGGTTGGGAGTTAACAAGGGGATCTGGAATAGCAGGTTCCAGATTGACTGGAAGTTGGGCTTCAGCTGGGTAATTGAAGAGAGTCTCATCGGCAGGTCCGATGAGGTCACTATTTGCTAGTTGGTGGTCCAGCTCCTCCCAGGGTGGCATCTCTTGGGCTTGCCTTGGACTTTCTCCGATCTCTATTCCTTTGCCTTTATCTTTGGGATCCTCAGGATTTATAACTTTTTGTGTTGCTTGCCTCTTCCTACGCACATGCCTCCAGCCTACAAGTCTTTTTCTTTTCTTCGGTTTAGGTTTTTCCTGAGGTTGGGCTTGGAATACCATTGGCTCTTCAGTGTCAGCCTGGTAGCCAGTGAAGGTTCCGGTGGTATCCATATCTGAGCTATGGATAGAAAAGTTTTGAAGTGCTTCTTATAGTTCATTCATGCTGTTAGCATACATGAAGAAACACACAAAATTCTAAGTCAAAATTAAATTTTCACAGAATCATAGAATGGCAATCAGAAAAATTAAGTATTTCTAAATACTTAATTGGCTTAAATCAGTGGCTCTGATACCACTTTTTTCTGTCACGGCCCCCGTCCCGGTTTTACCCGGTCTAGGAGCCGCGGGCAGAAACCCGTGGTATTTATTAATTGAGTGGACAACGGAAGTTTAACAGGCTCGTTTAAAATTTGAAAATGCCCAATTATTTTATTTCATAATTTGGGACAAACCCCGTAATTTACAATGGAGGAATTTCACAAGGAAATTCCCTGGTTTACAAAACATGTTTATTTATTTACTGAGCCACCACTTCAAGCTTTATTAGTGCTCCGTAGCACTTTTCCTTGATTCACAGCAGGTCACCTGAAACATGTTTTAAAAATATTTTATCAGCGGGAAAATACTGGCGAGTCACTCCAATTTGATAAAATGACACACAGTTATATATTACAGCATAAGAGCGATTACAATGGCTACTATCTTATTAATTATCTGACGTCGTGTCACCTCCTGGTGACGATGGTCATACCACTATTGGGTCCTTTCACCCAAGTAGTGATGATTATCACTGTTAGGTTAGTGAACCTAACAGTGAGAAATTAGTAATGTGCACAATACCCCACTAGCCAGTGATTCAAGATAACCACGACTTAATCCCTGTAATTATAACTTTTGAAAATAATTGGAGTATTGTAAAACATTGTTGATAAAAAGAGAATGACTCACATTGCAAGTTTAGACGGGCAGAATTTAGCCTACTGATAAGCCTGATAACCTAATTTAAACAACAATGCACACGAAAATATGTAAATAACTTAATACAACATTTACGATAAGCTCACGAGATTGAAAACCTCATGACGAATGAAAAAGTATAGCCCTAATTTGGGCAGCACTTAAACATCCATCGGATTGGTTTCATTCGATCGGACATTGTATTGTAGCAGTGATCGAGTTAATACCCTGTAATCGTAGCAGCGTTTCCCTACGTAAAACTTCGAATTTGAGCAGTATACTTCGTTTTTGAATGAGATTTTCGAGCATAGGTGAAAATCCCATGCACAAGCTACTTATAGCTGATTTTTGAGTTTTACGCGGCCCGCGTAAGCCTTAACAGGCTCTTACGTGGCCCGCGAGAGCCACCTAGTCTACGTCCGTGTCACAGGTAGGTCTGCCATGTGGCTGCCACATGGCCTGTTCGCTGCTCTGGAGATTTTATGAGTTGTCGCGGCCCGCGTAGACAACCCTTATGTCTTATGCAGCCCGCGTGAAACCCAATTTTTCTTAATTTCTTGGTTTTTCATGTAGGTTAGGGTTTCAGGGGTCCGGGTTTTCACTTACGGGTCGTTTTTGGACATTTTTGCAGGTCCTTACAACGTCACTATCGTTGCAGCTCGACCCTTGAGCCATCAGTCGTCCCACCTGCTGCTGTGATCGAGCCTGCTACTGAGATCCCTCCGCTTGTTTTGTCTAAGTCTTCTTTGCCTGTTCTAGAGTCACGCACTTGTTCTACGCCGCTGTTAGTTTATTATCGTCGTAGGAAGAGGATTAGGCCCGCTGGAAATAGGGTAGATTGATATTTCTATTGTGATCGACAGCTCGTCGCATTGCGCAAGGACCTAGACATAGCCAAAGGAAAGGCGAAGTTCCTCGAGGAACAGATGGACGACCATGAGGAGTTGAGGGTTATAGATCTCACCGCGAGAGATGAGATGCATTGGAGGGTTGTGGATTTGGAGAAGCTTGTCCAGGAGATATAAGAATCTCTAGGTTTGAGGCGTTGATGTTAGCTATTTGTTTCATTGTTTGATGGGTTGTACTATTAGACATTTCTTTTTATGTTCTTCGTGTTTGTGGTTTGCGTGCCAGTTTCATCTTTGGATATTAATTGGGAACTTTATATGAACTTGTTTATGGATGTCGAAGTAGGCATGCCGAGAACAGTCCTTGTACTGAAAATGAGTTTAAATGATTTCTTTAACAATTACCAATGACGTACTTTTGGTTTAAAATTTTCGTTAAAATGTGGATATTTTACATGCGCCATGTTTGATCCATTAACATTTAATGATTGAATTATTTTTTGGTTATCGTCTTTTGTGGATATTATTGTTATGATAATAGAAACGACGAAATGCCACCAAAAGCAAGACAGGGTACCGGATTACCTACCACACCGGAAGAGTTGGCTCAACTCATAGCCCAACACGTTAATACGGCCATGGAACAACTCAACACTAACAATGGTCAGAAACGTGGTGCTCGTGGGCAAGGTTTTGGTGGGGCACATAATGGATATTCTCCAGGTAAAATGTGATCGGAAAGTTTTAGTAGTTCATGTGTTATATTATCATTGGAACAAATTCCTGATTTCTATTAACATTTTTGAACAGTGCACGGATGTACGTATAAAACATTTCAGGGCTGTAACGCACGATCATTTACTGGTACTGAAGGACCCTTAGATATCACTCGATGGATTGAGAAGATGGAATCTGTCATGGCAAGCAGTGGTTGTGCTGCTGATCAACGAGTGAGATATGCTTCTTGCTCTTTTCTTGATGAAGCGTTGTCCTGGTGGAACTCGCAAGTTAAAATTTTGGGTGAAGACGCTGCCTACGGTCTGACCTGGAATGAACTTAAGGAGATGCTCTTGAAGGAATACTGATCGCGCAGTGAAATTCAGAAAATCGAGACAGACTTCTGGAATCTAACCATGGAAGGTCTGGATGTCAGAGCTTACACTTCTCGTTTTAACAACTTGGCAAGGTTAGTTCCACGAATGGTTACTCCTGAAAATGTAAAGGTAAAGAGATATATCTGGGGATTGTCGCCACGAATTCGCAGTATGGTTACATCCGCAAAAACTGCCACCTATTTAGAGTCTACTACATTGGCAAAATCATTAGCCGATGACGCCGCTCGCAAAAGCAGTCTTGATAAAAAGGAGGAAACCGGGAAGTCGTCGGGCAAGGCCAAAGCAGATGTGAAATTTGAACGTTCGGGGCATTCTGAGTCCAAGACAGAAGTTACGAAGAAGCGCAAGTCCGAGAGCTCGAGGAAGGAAACTGAAGAGAAGTGCAACAGGAAGCGCAGTTCTAAGAAGGCATATGCAGCAAGCACTAGTGGTACTAGAAAGGATGGCGCCAGAGATAGCCGAAGCGGATCCGAGAGAAAGGCTCGTGAAGATGGACAGAAGAAATGCAACCGATGCAGACGAACTGGGCATATTACCCGTGAATGCTATGCCAGGAGTACTGTGGAAGGATCAAGACTCGAAGGATGTTTCCAGTGTGGAGAACAAGGACATATCAAGAAGGACTGTCCCAAGACAGGAGGTCAGAATGCCAGAGGTAGAGCGTTCGAGCTAAACACTGGGAAAGCACGTGATGATCCTGCTGTAGTCACTGGTATGTTTGTGATCAATAACCATTCCGCGTTCGTACTTTTTGATACTGGAGCTGACTTGAGTTTTGTTTTGAAAAACTTTGAACCATTCCTGTGTTCACCTACAAGAAAGCTAAATAAGAAGTATTCGATAGAACTAGCAAATGGTAAAGTGATAGAGACTAGCAAAGTCGTACGTGACTGTAGTATTCTGTTAGGCGATCATAAATTTAGTATTGATTTACTACCAGTGGAGTTGGGAAGTTTCGATGTAGTTATAGGAATGGATTGGCTGTCCAAGAATAAAGCGGAGATTGTCTGCTCAAGGAAGCAAGTGCGAATACCTCGTCCTGGTAGTGGCAAAGCGATAATTATCCATGGAGATCGATCGGGTCGTGTGTCGAGTGTTGTCTGTAGTATGAAGATGCTCAAGTTGTTGCGAAAAGGGTATCCTGCGTTCCTAATTAACGTAATGGATACAAAGGCCGAATGTAGGAAGATCGAGGAGATTCCTATTGTTCGTGATTATCCAGAAGTTTTTCCTGAAGACTTACCTGGATTACCCCTTGCGAGACAGATCAAGTTCCGAATCGATTCGGTACCTGGTGCTGCACCAATTAAACAATCGGAAATGAAAGAGATGTCGAACGAGCTTCAAGAGCTACTAGACAAAGGTTTCATTCAACCGAGTTATTCGCCTTGGGGTGCGCCTGTTCTGTTCGTGAAGAAGAAGGATGGATCCTTCAGGATGTGTATAGATTACAGGGAGCTGAACAAGTTAACTATCAAGAATCGGTATCCATTGCCGAGGATTAATGATCTGTTTGACCAGCTTTAGGGATCCAGCTATTACTCAAAGATAGATCTGCGTTCAGGCTATCATCAGTTGAAGGTTGCTGACGAAGACATTCCCAAGACAGCCTTTCGAACACGATACGGCCATTATGAGTTTCTAGTTATGCCCTTTGGTTTAAGTAATGCGCCAGCTGTGTTCATGGATCTCATGAACAGGGTATGCAAACCTTACTTGGACAAATTCGTGATAGTATTCATCGACGATATACTTATTTATTCACGAACCAAAGAAGACCATGAGCATCATTTGAGGTTGATTTTGGAGTTCTTAAAGGAAGAGAAGCTGTATGCCAAGTTCTCTAAGTGTGAGTTTTGGATTCGAGAAGTTCATTTTCTCGGACATGTCATAAATGAGAAGGGTATACATGTAGATCCATCCAAGATTGAAGCGATTAAGAATTGGGAAGCGCCAAAGACTCCGTCAGAAGTGTGACAATTCTTAGGGCTTGCTGGGTATTACCGGAGGTTCATTGAGAATTTCTCCAGAATAGCGCAGCCATTGACGCTATTAACCCAGAAGGAGAGGAAGTTTGACTGGACGGAAAAGCAGGAGGAAGCTTTTCTGTCGTTGAAGGAAAAGCCCTGTAGTGCACCTATTCTTTCCCTTCCTGAGGGAAGTAATGATTTCATTGTTTACTGCGATGCTTCACGTTTGGGCCTTGGATGCGTTTTAATGCAAAGAGACAAAGTGATAGCCTATGCATCCAGACAGTTGAAAGTGCACGAGAAGAATTACACAACACATGATTTGGAGCTTGGAGCTGTTGTGTTTGCATTGAAGATTTGGAGACACTACTTGTATGGCACGAAGTGTACGATTTACACGGACCATAAGAGCCTCCAGCACATCTTCGATCAGAAGGAGCTCAATATGCGACAACGCCGTTGGGTGGAGTTACTCAACGATTATGAATGTGATATCCGTTATCACCCAGGGAAAGCAAACGTTCTTGCAGATGCGCTCAGTAGGAAGGAACGGGAAAAGCCTCTACGTGTGCGTGCTTTGGGTTTGACCATACAAACGAGTTTGACCGATCAAATCCGTGATGCACAGCGGGAAGCTTTGAAGGATGATGATCTGAGAAGTGAAGGTTTGAAGGGCTTAGAATGTAAACTGATATCGAAAGCAGACGAAGTAATGTACTTCATGAACCGAGTCTGGGTTCTACCAATATGTATCAGGACATTAAGGAGTTTTACTGGTGGCCGAAGATGAAGAGAGACATTGCGGCCTACATGAGCAAATGTCTGACGTGCTGTAGGGTTAAAGCTGAGCACCAGAAGCCGTCTGGGCTTCTGCAGCAACCAGAGATTCCTAAGTGGAAATGGGAACATCTTACGATGGACTTTATCACCAAGTTACCCCGTACGTCGCGTGGACACAATATGATCTGGGTAATTATGGATCGATTGACAAACTCTGCTCATTTCCTGGCACTTAAAGAAACAGACAATACTGAGAAGATATCGCAGCTGTACCTTAACGAGATCGTCGCCCGACATGGAGTACTTGTGTCAATCATTTCGGATAGAGACGGACGATTTGACTCCAGATTTTGGCGATCTCTCAAGAAATCGCTTGGTTCTCGATTGGATATGAGTACTGCATATCATCCTCAAATGGATGGTCAGAGCGAAAGGACCATTCAGACATTAGAGGATATGCTGAGAGCGTGTTCGATTGATTTTGGTGGAATTGGGATACTCATTTGCCCTTGGCAGAGTTTTCTTACAACAATAGTTACTACGCCAGCATAAAAGCCGCTCCGTTTAAAGCCCTGTATGGAAGAAAGTGTCGATCACCGCTTTGTTGGGCTGAAGTCGACGAGAAGCATTTGACCGGACCCGAGATCTTTCAGGAGACTACGGACAAGGTTGTCCAGATCAAGAATAGGCTGAAGGCTGCCGCGGATCGACAGAAGAGTTATGCAGATAACCGGAGGAAACCGCTGGAGTTTCAAGTTGGTGATAGAGTTATGCTGAAGGTATCACCATGGAAGGGTGTTGTGAGGTTTGGAAAAGGGGGAAAGTTGAGCCTGCGCTATATAGGTCCCTTTGAAGTCGTCTCTCGAGTTGGACCGGTGGCGTATAGACTCAAGTTGCCACAGGAGTTGATTGGAGTCCATGATATATTTAATGTCTCCAACCTAAAAAAGTGTCTATCTGATGAGACACTAATTATACCCCCTGGAGAGGTTCGAGTGGACGATAAACTGAGATTTATCGAAGAACCAGTGGAGGTTCTGGATCGGAAAACCCAGAAACTCAGAAGGAGCAAGGTTGAATTGGTCAAAGTCTATTGGAATTCCAAGCGTGGACCCGAGTTCACCTGGGAGCGACAGGACCAAATGCAACAGAAATATCCTCACCTCTTCCCATCGAGTGCGAAAACGAAACCTGTAAGGAGTAGAATTTCGGGGATGAAATTCCTTAAACAGTGGGAGACTATGACACCCGGCCTCTCAGGCCGTACCGGACATTAGTAATTTGTATAGTAGACATGTAACATGACTATTTGTGACTAAATGTGATGTTAATATATGATATTTGATGTGTTGATAAATTTAGATGTGTATAAAAATTATGTTGGCAACAATAAAACTAACGCTTATCGCGTAACGTTTAAAATGCGAAAGGAACGTCGGTGACCACCCGATCAGTGTTAAAATCCTAAAAATAGTCTGTTATAATTAGAATAATAATTTTAATCATATTCGTGTGGAAAAATAATTAAAACGCTAAGAAACTCTATTTTTCAAGTTTGAGCGCGTACTGCGCGATACTGCACGAATTAAACAAAATACCGTCAACGCAGCCAATCAAGGCAACTGGTAATTATTTCAGTAATAATTTAAGTGATTATTTTTATAGAACAATAAAAATAATTTAAAACGCACTAAAACGGGATTAAAACGCTAGATAAAATACCCGATATTCAGTAAGATACCTGTCTTTGGACTAGTATGCATATAATATATGTGTGTATGTATATATTTCGTGAGAAAGGAGATGTGTGGCGGCAATGTGGGCAGCTCACATTCTCTTAAACTTTGCAAATTGACACTTGTAAACACTAGGAAGAAAGGTGGTGGTGATTAAATGCTTCCATACTCCATCATATTTCCAAGAAACCCAATTCAAAATTCACTCTCTCTCTTCCTCATACCAAGCTCAGCCGAACACCCCTATTACACTATCACTTTCATTTTCAAATCCAAATCTTGGAGAATCATGTCCATTCCAAGGTGATTTCAAGCTTGTAAGAAGGTTTGGAAGTGATTTCAAGCAAGATTCAAGCAAGAACAAGCCTCATATCACCATCTTTTCTCAAAAACCCACTTTGAAAACTTAAAGGTATAAAATATTTCTTTAAACATTGTTCTTGATTCATATTGATAATGAAGTTAGTAAGAAGTTTCTCTTGATTCTTGAAATCTAAACATAAACTTGAAACTAACAAACAAATGAGTTTTGAATAAAATGAAAATGAGTGTGTGCATGTATGTATATATGGCCGAAAATGATCTTTGTGTATGTGTATATTGCATTTCGAATTTTTGATGAAAGATTTCTTGATTATTTGATTTCTTGAAAAATAAGATGATTAAAGTAAGTATTAGTTGTCATACAAGAATGTTTTAAAATGATATGTGTTATATTTTAAAAACATGATGTTAATATGTTCTAGAATAATATTGGAACATAAATGATGATGATAAAATTGTAGAACTGCATTAGATGCACAAATGTAAACATGCATGATGATATATGAACTCAAAAAGATGATTTGAACATGATATGATAAAAATCCATTTTGATCAGAATATAAACACTAAAATAAAGTTATTTTGAAGTGTTTAATGGTATATTACTTTGTCATGATGTTTACTAGCTTTGCATGTGGTACTTGGTGCATAAAAAGTTGTAAAATACGTGAAATCGCATGATTTTTGTGACTTATATAAAAACTGCACTAATCTTACTATAAATTCTATTTTAATCAGTAAATAACATGTATTTTGTTAAAATATCAAGTCGTTTCGAGTTGGGATGGTTACGGTAACGTTTAACGCAAAACTAAGCGTTAAAACGGTCAAAAATCGGCTTTTCGGGTGATTTTTGTAAAACTGAATTAGATCAGTAAATAAACTGATATTTTTAGTTTAAAAATAATTATTTTAGCTAATTCTAAGTTTACTTGGTGTTTGGTTGGTCATACGTGACTTCCGACGCCCGAAAACGTTACCGAATCGCTAAAATATGCATTTTTCAATGAACATGAGTATGGGTGAATTTTGAGTGAATCTTATGTGATAAAATGTATTAAGTGATTTGAACATGTAAATGTGAATATATGTTAAGTGTTAATTCGATAATGGGAAAATTAGACTATGCATGTATGCATGTACGTTTTGTGCGGTAGAAATGGTAAATATGCGTTAAATGTGTGTAACTTGTTTGTCGAGCATGAAATTTAGTATATATGAGATGTTTTATGTATATTTGCTTTAAAAATGACAAAATAGTTAAGTTAGTAATGTTTCGCGTGTTTCGGTGTTAGATTATATGAACGTTTATGTATATATGTTACGACGCGCAAATCATAAGATATATTACGTATAAACGGAAGGGTTAACGGATTTACACAATAATGGTCACCAATAAAACCATTCAAAACGAAAAATCATAAAGATATATATATGGACTCATATATGTATATATATATATATATATATATATATATATATTAACACGCCAACATAATCAAAAATGACAACTTTTCGAGAAAATCTCAAAGTTATGTGATAATTCTAAGAAACGAAGAAACTTAGGATTTTTGTGATTAAATGTATATTGATTTAGAATTGTTCCCATGTTAGGACGTATATAATCAATTTCTGGGATTGCGGTATTAAAAAAATGCACCCAAAGGTGAGTGTCACTAAACCTCTCTTTTTACTGCTTTATATATATATTTTGGGGGTAGAACACGCCAATAAAAGGGTTTAATAATGTTTTTGAAATAAAACATACCTTTTGATATAAATTATATATTTTCATTGGAAATGTATGGATTTTTGGGAAATTATATATGTATTTCGGGATGAAATGGTTTTGAAGAATAAATATGTTTTGGGTGGAAACGGGATTATGCACGATGTTTGGGTGAAAAACGACCGTGTAGTTGGTACGAATATTGCTTGGTCTCAAGAGAGTAAGTATCAGCATAAGCTTACATTTCGTCGGGGATTTCAGGGGATTCGTACAACATCGTGTATTAAATTGTCATATTAGTAGGATATATATATATATATATATATATTGTACGTGAGGCAGACATCATATTGTTCTTCGAGAAAGAACCCTGCGCTCATGATGTCGTTTAATCAGTTTAAGTATTGCACGCGAGGAATTGTTGGTAGATCTATCGGGTTGACAACCCCGTCGTGACCGGTCGCCCCGTGTCAATGTCAAACGACGAATTAATATTCTGTTCATTGTCTAGTTTTGATTATCCCTGCATGGTAAATATATAGTTCGTATCGTCTAGCTAACATACGAGTCTGAAAGTTGACACTAGAATTTAATATACAAAACCTGGGCAGTATTACTATTGTCGGAGTAATGACCCGATGGAAGGCCCATGGATTTTATCGAATGAGTAAAATGGACTTTCTAAAACTACATGGATGTTTTCAAATAAACACCTAATCAGAAAGTTTTCCTTGAAATAAAATTTGTTAGTAAATGATGTGTGCAAAATGCAACATATAAATTACATCAATTGTGGCATAAAACTAACCCTTTTTTAGTACTAATGTTGGAAAAAGTGTGCTTTTGTCTTCCTTTTGTATTTTCAGGATTAAATGAGCTCAAATTAACAAAAGAAGCAAAAAGGCATCTAAATCTAACATAAATACAAGAAAAGGAACAAACGTGGCATGCCCGACCTCCCCGAAAGCATCTTCCCAAGCAAAACAAGAGAACAGAAGGCTGAACACGCCCCGTGCTCAGTGAACACGGGGGCGTGCCCAAGTGTCAGCATAAAAGACAAAGTTGTAGAAGCTTCCATCGCCCACCACGGGGCCGTGCCCAGCGGACACGGGGCCGTGGTCAACTATAAGATTCGCAGAATCCAGGCAAATCTTGATAGTACAGATATGCTTCTGCACACGGGGCCGTGCCCAGCGGACACGGGGCCGTGGTCAACTAATACAGACAAGAGCAATTAATGAAGACAGAGAAGGAGGATGGACACGGGGCCGTGCCCGAGCTATTGTTTAGGCTATAAATTGGGATGCTTGGCTCATTTGCAAACCATCCCTTGGCACACCACCTCTCTCACACTTCACCCACCACCATCACACCACCATCATCCGTTGTCCATTATAGAGTGTGTGAGTCGTCTCGGGATCCAAGATTGATCATAAGAGTTCTTGACAATCAAAGGCCATGTTTGCCTAAGTCTCTTACATCACTTGGTGAAGACAAGTGTCTAGTGTAATACTTTTTTTATTTTTAATCTTTTTGCACTTTTTACTTGGTTATGTATTAACAACTTTAATAACTAGTTTCTTATGTTGAAGGTGATTCTTCCTTATCGTTTGTCTGTGGTATCTTAGCATTATTTTACTGTCTATATAAAATAAAAGATTTTCACCATTCATATCTCCACGGTCTATACGGAGGTATGTTGGCTACCTGGTCGGGGGTTAAGGGAACGGTTTGGTAAGAGTCTTGCCTTGTTCAGTGTATAGATCCTGCAAGGACCTGGGTCAAATTTAGTAGGACCTCCTTCAATACCCACCGGTATTGGATGGCGGGGGTCCAAACTCTTTGATCCCCTCATATGTAAGCTACTATTAATACTTTAACCCGACTACTTAGGACTGTATCCCTGCTGAGACAGACTACTTAGCCGAGGGTAACGTCACCTTCAAAAGAGGGGCCTACCATAATATGCATTAATAACTTAATTAATTATCTTTCAATAATCCGACCCTTTAGGATTGTATCCTTGCTGACTCAAACTACTGGGTTGAGGGTAACGTCACCTTCAAAAGAGGGGGCCTACTACAATAACTAAGATAATCTCTTAAATAGTGCAAAAGTGCGGAAATAATCAAAGGTTACACTAAACACGAGTCGGAGCCAAGTGATTCATCTTGTCTATCTGTTTTTTCTTTTATTTTCATTTTTCAGCATTTTAGTTAGTTTTTATTTTAGTTTAAAACATTTTTCTTGTCACACCCCGACCACGTAGAACATCAAATCGTGGCGGAAACGTCGGGGAGTGTTGTAACAGAATTATTGTTTCACAACCATGGCATACAAAGTTATATTTTATTTATCAAACAAGAGTGTTTCATTGTCTCAAAACAGGAAATAAAGAGTTCATAACATAGTTAAACTAAGTCTATCTTCATTTTAAGTCTCTAAGGCACAGGTCCGCCCTAGTGTCACGATCATCATCCTAAGCAACTGCTCCTGAAAACACATGTGAAAATAGGTACGTCAGCATAAAAATGCCTGTGAGATACATAGGTTTTGTGAAAATAGAATTCATGACTTATAAGTTTAGAAAAAGTTGTTTAGCAAAAGTCAGTCATGAACCTTGTAAATTGTTTTGTTTTGTAAATCATTTAAAAAGCGATAAGATCAAATGATATGTATAAATAAAAGAATAATGTGTGGTTAAATGTATAACCAAGTAAAATGTGTTGTATAAAGTAAATTGTTTGTAAACCAAAGTCTTGTGAAAATCGTGTTACTTGTGTAAAATGTATAAGTCCAAATTGAATGATTTAAATAACGCTATGATAGGCAATATAATACAAACACTTATATATAGGAAGTACCAGCGGCGTATCCACCATGCTTGTATCATATTACTCACATCTCGTTACTTAAGTCACTTAAACAAACCACCAATGCATAAGGTCTATGTTTAAACCAATTGTCAAAAGTCCTTGTATAAATCGTATCAAATGTTAATAGTCCAAATGTAGTCAAGTAATGTGTAGTAAATGTATGTCTGGTAAGTAATGTGTTGTTACATAAACCAGATGTAAGAATGTACAAAACCAAGTATTTTGAATATATCAAAAAGTTATGTTTTGCAAAGTAATGCATGTTACATTGATACAAACACTTATGTGGTAAGTTAACGCATACATTCAAGCCTTGAGACAGTCGGATAACCCTAAGTCAAGGTTATCAAAAGAAATGTTTTCGGATTCAGTCATTCCTTACATCCAAACAAACCCGGGATGTCAGGAATGGGATTTGTCAAGTCCTATGGTACCAGTAGTTACTACCGAGCGGTGTAGCTAATGTTAATGAACGTATATAAGTCCCGTTTGTGCAAACCAAATGTTATAGCAAATGTAAACATGTTATATGAAAACAATGTACTAAGTATGCTAAGTTAACATACAAAGCAGAAAAGTCATGTAAATCAATGTGCTAGCATGCTATCAGTCAACATACATAGCAGAAATGTAATGTAAAACAATGTACTAAGTATGCACACAATGGACATACATAGCATAAAATGTAATGTAAAACGATGTACTAAGTATGCACACAATGGGCATACATAGCATGAAATGTAATGTAAATCATGTACTATAAATGTACTAATGAACATAGCAAGTATATGATGTGAAAACAGGAAAGCACGAAAATAACAAGTAGGCACATGTGTTTCACCCCAAAACAGTTTGAAAACAGTAAAAGAGGGGTCTATGTACTCACTTGAGATTGCTCAGAAGTCCTAAGATAACCACCAAGCAATGCTAGAGATCACGGAATCAAACGGCACCTAATATAGGTAACTAAGTTAATAAACCGGACCTATATCGGAGGATCGGATAGAATGAGGGCTCGTAAACCAAATGAGTATGGGAACTCAGGTAGTATGGTTTAACAAGGCCTACATACTAAATGAAACCTAGCCTAAGTGCTTATGACCCATTACGACCCGTTTAGGTAGCTTATGCTACTTTAACGTGTCGTTCGCGTGAAATGCGTTCGGACCGCTTACCTAGTCCTATGACAAGTAATATATGCCTTAACATGTCTAATATTGTTGCCAAATCAGTTTAGATACCAAAAGTTATGTTACATATGCTTAAAATGAATTTTGGCGTAAAAAGGGTATTTTGGTCATTTACCTAAGGCATATAAACTACCTATCATACAACTAACTAAACGCTGTGACCATAAGGTATAACCTCGGAAGGTTATTCCCTATATACTATGGTCACCTAATGTGTTTGGTCAGATCCTAATGATCGACCAAACGGGTCGGGTTCGAAGGTATAAGCGATTTATTAGATCGCTTACCCTTACGACCCTAGACAACGTGGTAATCAGTAGGCATAGTCACAAGGGATAATAACCATCGTGATTACGCTCACGTTGCGAAGTTCAAACGAACTTCGCATTGACCATAAACTGGTCAATGCAGAAAGTCAAACAAAGTTTGACTTTCGGACTCGAAAAGCAATAAAAGTACGAAGGAAAACTTACAAAGGGTCCAAGAATGGAAGGTTTGAATCCGAACACTCTCAGGTATGAAGTGTTAAACACAACAACTTAGAGAGCAAGTTCAGATTTCAAAGGTGTGGGGTTTTGGGGTTGGGATGGATGGGTATTTATAGGATATGCAAGACCGTTAGGATCGTTTATCGAATAACGTGCTTTGATCACATCCCTACACTTGTTGGCAAGCTCATGTACATTAAATTGGCCCCCCATAAGCAGGAAACAACACTTGGAATTGGATTGGGAGTGCTAAATAGCTGTTAAAAATGGCTTTTGCTGATCAGAAGGGGCCTCGCGTGACGCCAGGGGGGCTAGGTGTCACGCTAAGGTCCTTCTGATCAGCAACCAGTTTCCAAAGTTTCCAATTCAGTCCCCGTTGTGTATTAAGACCATTTCCGACATGTTTAAGGCTCGTTAAGCCATTTTCAAGGCCCTAAAATGATGCCTAAACATTGTGGACATGAAACATGCACAAAAATATGTCGGATGTTGGTTCGTTTGGTCGTACGATCACGATGTTCGGTTAATTACGACGGAATGCGCATAAGTGCGAAAAACGATCCAAATTGCGTGATGAATGGATTTTTCTTATGCCAAACACTAAAATAAAATATTTTAGTGCTTACATAAATTTTGGATGTCCGGGTGTATTCAGAACGTAAGTTATGCGCGAAAGTGCAAACTTGTGCACTTTTTGACGCTTTTAGTCCCTGAATGACCCAAAAGTTTATTTTAGCACACCGAACCCCTCAAAGCCTATTTCTAAGCTATATAAAGGATATTTGTGGTATGTTTAACTTATGGTCATGTTCCGGAATGTTTGTTACAGTTCAAATTGGCATACTTTCACAGTTTGTCAAGTTTAGTCCCTGTAAGCGAATTAACTTGTTTTTGCTGTACCAAAGCCTTCAAAACTTATTTATAAGTTATGTAAGGGTTATTTAAGGTATGTTAAGCATATGTTGAGGTTCCAGAGTATTTGTCGCATTAAACTGATTACGTTTACGCACCAGTTTGCGTATAACTCTCCAGAAAGCGATATAGAGTTTAAAGTTGGACAAAAGTCAAAACATGAAAAATGTAAAACATAACCAAACAAACATTGGGATCAAATAACATTGTTTTATTGATAATTGAATTGTTTACAATGATTTCAGACACAGATGTTATAGTCTCCCCTACTTGTGGAAATTTCATCCCGAAATTTATTTAGAGGAAACTCGTGGAAAAAGATGTGGGTACTTCGCCTTCATTTGATCTTCACGTTCCCAAGTAAACTCGGGTCCACGTTTAGATTCCCAGCGAACTTTGACCAAAGGAATGCACTTGCGTTTGAGCCACTTGACTTCACGTTCCATGATTTCCACTGGCTTCTCAACAAATTTCAGTGTTTTATCAACACGAATTTTGTCAAGCGGTATGTGGAGGTTCTCATCAGCTAAACACCTCTTGAGATTGGACACGTGAAAGGTTGGATGAACATTTCCAAGTTCAGGAGGTAACTCAAGTCTGTAGGCTACCTTACCGATTCTTTCGACGATCTTGAATGGTTCAACGTATCTAGGTGCAAGTTTTCCTTTGTTTCCAAATCTGATCACACCTTTCCAAGGTGAGACCTTAAGTAATACGCGATCACCGACTTGAAATTCCAAGGGCTTGCGTTTTGGTTTCGCGTAACTCTTTTGACGGCTTCTAGCTGTCTGAAGGTTATCACGAACTTTCTTAATCTTATCAGTTGTCTCTAAAATGAGGGCAGGTCCAGTAAGCTGAGCCTCGCCGATTGTCACACCCCGACCGCGTATAACATGCAACCGCGGCGGAAACGTCGGGGAGTGTTGTAACAGAATTAATTGTTTCATAACCATGGCATAAAAAGTTATATTTTAATTAAAAACATATGAGTTACATTGTCTTAAACAGGAAACAAAGAGTTTATAACATAGTTAAACTAAGTCTATCTTCGTTTTATGTCTCTAAGGCACAGGTCCGCCCTAGTGTCACGATCATCATCCTACGCAACAGCTCCTAAAAACACATGTGAAAATAGGTACGTCAGCATAAAAATTCATGTGAGATACATAGGATTTGTAAAAATAGGATTCATGACTTATAAGTTTAGGAAAAGTTGTTTAACAAAAGTCAGTCATGAACCTTGTAAGTGGTTTGGTTTTGTAAATCATTCAAAAAGCAATGATATGTATAGATAAGAGAAATAATGTAAGGTTAAATGAATAACCAAGTAAAATGAGTTTGTATAAGATAAGTTGTTTTGTAAATCAATGTCTTGTGAAAATAAGTTGTTTATGTAAAACGTAATATGTCAAATATTGAAATGATTTAAGTAACGCTACGACATGTAATGTAATACAAACACTTATATATAGGAAGTACCAGCGGCGTATCCACCATGCTTGTATCATATTACACACGTCTCGTTACTCAAATCACTTACTCAAACCAACCACCAATGTAAATTGTTTATGTATAAATGAATTGTCATGTGTTAATGTGTAAACCATATCGAAAATGTCTATGTTCAATGTAAACCACCAAATGTGTATATAAATGTCCAAATGTTTATGTTTAATGTAGATCATGTAATGTGTACCCAAAAATATCATGTATGGTAAGTGAAATATATCAACTAAACCATATGTAAAATGCACAAAACAAGGTATTGAAGTAAAACAGGGTTTAAATCAAAGTTATGTTTTGTGGAACAAATGCATGCTATACTGATACAAACATTTATGCGGTATTGTGAAAATGCATACATCCAAGCCTTGAGACTGTGGCAATAAACCCTTAAACAAATTAAAGGTTTATCTAAGTTATGTGTATCGAATTCGGTCATTCCTTCCACCCAAACAAACCTAGGGTTCAGGAACGGGAGTTGTCAATTCCTATGGTACCACTACCTACTAACGAACGGCGTAGCTAATGTTAATGAATGTATTGTTCCATTGTAAACAACCCAAATGTCATAACAAAATGTAAGCATGTGATGAAAACAACTGTACTAAGTATGCACACAATGGACATATATAGCATGAAATGTAATGTAAAACAATGTACTAAGTATGCACACAATGGACATATATAGCATGAAATGTAATGTAAAACAATGTACTAAGTATGCACACAATGGACATACATAGAATGAAATGTAATGTAAAACAATGTACTAAGTATGCACACAATGGACATACATAGCATGAACACAATGAAATCATGTACTATAATCGTACTAATGAACATAGCAAGTATATGATATGAAAGCATGAAAGGCACGAAAGTAACAAGTAGGCACATGTGTTTCACCCCAAAACAGTTTGGAAAACAGTAAAAGAGGGGTCTATGTACTCACTTGAGATTGCTCAGAAGTCCTAAGATAACCACCAAGCAATGCTAGAGATCACGAAATCAAACGGCACCTAATATAGGTAACTATGTTAATAAACCGGACCTAAATCGGAGGATTTAGATAGAATGAGGGTTCGTAAACCAAACGAGAATGGAAACTCGTGTAATATGGTTTAACAAAGCCTACATACTAATTGAAACCTAACATAAGTGCTTACGACCCATTACGACCCGTTTAGGTAGCTAATGCTACTTTAACGCGTCGTTCGCGTGAAACGCGTTCGGACCGCCTAACTAGTCCTATGACAAGTAGAATATGCCTTAACGTGTTACATAATCAGTTATGTGACAAAAGTTTAGGTTACATATGCTTAATTACCAATTATACATGAAAAGGGTATTCTGGTAATTTACCTAAAGCATATAAACTACCTATCATACAACTACTTAAACGTCGTGACCATAAGGGATAACCTCGGAAGGTTATTCCCTACCTACTATGGTCACCTATTGTATTTGGTCGGATCCTAACGATCGACCAAATGGGTCGGGTTCAAAGGTATAAGCGATTTATTAGATCGCTTACCCTTACGACCCTAGACAACGTGGTAATCAGTAGGCATAGTCCCAAGGGACTATGACCATCGTGATTACAATCACGTTGCGAAGTTCAAACGAACTTCGCATTGACCATAAGCTGGTCAATGCAAAAAGTCAAACAAAGTTTGACTTTCAGACTCGAAAAGCAATAAAAGAACGAAGGAATACTTACGAAGGGTCCCCGAATGCTAATCGTGATTCAAGTAGCTCAGGTATGAAACAAAGGTTTCAACTTAGAGCTTCTCAAATCAGATTCTAGTGAGTTTGAAGCAAATGGGGGTGGGGTATTTATAGTATTTCCCGAACCGTTAAGATCGTTTCTTGGAAAACGTGATCGAATCTTGGCCATACACTTGCATCCATGGTATTGTATTACCATGTGCACATCCAAAACCAGCCCCTAGTATCAGATTTACCATTTGCAAGTGGGTTTTATGGGTAACAAGGCTGTTAACAGCCTGTTAAAACACTGAACCTGGTCTGGGAGGCTGACGCGGGCCGCGTAAGGATACACACAAACCTTACGCGGGCCGCCTGGCCATGTCTGATCAGAACCAAGTTTCAGAAATGACAGTTTTGGTCCCTGTTGTGTTTTAAGGCCATTTCCGACACGTTTAAGGCCCGTTAACCCCATTTCAAAGCTCTAAAATGAAGTTAAAGTATAGGGAACTTAAAATGTGCTCAAAAATATCTCAGATGTCGGTTCGTTTGGCCGTACGATCGCGATGTTCGCTTAATTACGACGGAATGCGCATAAGCGCGAAAAACGATCCAAATGACGCGACGAATGGATTTTTCTTATGCCAAACACTAAAATAAAATGTTTTAGTGCTTACATTAATTTTTGGATGTCCGGATGTATTCAGAACGTGAGTTATGCGCAAAAGTGCAAACTTGTGCACTTTTTGACACTTTTAGTCCCTGAATGACCCAAAAGTTTATTTTAGCACACCGAACCCCTCAAAGCCTATTTCTAAGCTATGTAAAGGATATTTATGGTATGTTTAACTTATGGTCATGTTCCGAAATGTCCGTTACAGTTCAAATTGGCATACTTTCGTAGTTTGTCAAGTTTAGTCCCTGTAAGCGAATTAACTTGTTTTTGCCATACCAAAGCCTTCAAAACTTATTTCTAAGTTATGTAAAGGTTATTTAAGGTATGTTAAGTATATGTTGATGTTCCGAAGTATTTGTCGCATTAAACTGATTACGTTTACGCACCAGTTTGCGTATAACTCTCCAGAAAGTGATATAGAGTTTGAAATTGGACAAAAGTCAAAACATGAAAAATGTAAAACACAACCAAAAAAACATTGGGATCAAATAATATTGTTTTATTGATAACTGAAC
Organism: Helianthus tuberosus; assembly: GCA_030545235.1. NCBI lineage: Eukaryota > Viridiplantae > Streptophyta > Magnoliopsida > Asterales > Asteraceae > Helianthus > Helianthus tuberosus. Next base: position 56,676,959 of record CM060429.1, on the reverse strand, counting down.
TGTTCACAATGATTACAAGCACAGATGTTACAGTTTCCCCTACTTGTGGAAATTTCGTCCCGAAATTTATTTAGAGGAAACTCGTGGAAAAAGATGCAGATATTTCGCCTTCATTTGATCTTCGCGTTCCCAAGTAAACTCGGGTCCACATTTAGCTTCCCAGCGAACTTTGACAAAAGGAATGCGCTTGCGTTTAAGCCACTTGACTTCACGTTCCATGATTTCCAAAGGTTTCTCGACAAATTTCAGTGTTTTATCAACACGAATTTCTTCAAGTGGTATGTGGAGGTTCTCATCAGCTAAACACCTCTTGAGATTGGACACGTGAAAAGTTGGATGAACATTTCCAAGTTCAGGAGGTAACTCAAGTCTGTAGGCTACCTTACCGATTCTTTCGACAATCTTGAATGGTCCAACGTATCTAGGTGCAAGTTTTCCTTTCTTTCCAAATCTGATCACACCTTTCCAAGGTGAGACCTTAAGTAATACTCGATCACCGACTTGAAATTCCAAGGGTTTGCGTTTTGGGTCCGCGTAACTCTTTTGACGGCTTCTAGCTGTTTGAAGGTTATCACGAACTTTCTTGACCTTATCAGTTGTCTCTAAAATGAGGGCAGGTCCGGTAAGTTGAGCCTCGCCAATCTCATTCCAGCAGACTGGTGAACGACATTTTCGACCATAGAGAGCTTCGAAAGGAGCCATTTTGATGCTGGTGTGATAACTGTTGTTGTAGGAGAATTCAATTAACGGAAGATGTGAATCCCAACTACCACCAAAGTCGATCACACAAGCCCTAAGCATATCCTCCAGAGTCTGGATTGTTCTCTCAGATTGACCATCCGTTTGCGGATGATAAGCTGTGCTCAGGTTAAGTTGGGTCCCCATAGCAGTTTGCATGGTTCTCCAAAAATGAGAAGTGAAACGAGCATCTCTATCAGAAATGATGTTCAAAGGAACACCATGTCCAGCTACAATTTCATCCACATAGATTTTTGCAAGTCTGTCAGCAGGAAAGTCCTCACGGATTGGCAAGAAATGTGCTGACTTAGTAAGACGATCAACGACTACCCAGATGGCATCATGACCTTTCTTTGTGCGTGGAAGTTTGGTAACAAGATCCATAGTAATGTTTTCCCATTTCCAAACTGGGATCTCTGGTTGCACCAATAAGCCCGAAGGACGCTGATGTTCAGCCTTAACTTTAAGACAAGTAAGGCATTTTGATACGTATAAGGCAATGTCTTTCTTCATACCTGGCCACCAATAGTGAATACGAAGATCCTTATACATCTTATCTGAGCCCGGATGAATAGAATAACGAGACTTATGGGCTTCATCCATAAGCAAGGTGCGAAGGTTATCTTGGCTTGGGACCCATAAACGGTCCATGAAGTAATACGATCCATTATCCTTCAGTTCTAGATCAGGTGTTATGTGATAGGGAAATTCCTTATCCATCAAACCTTGTGAAACACAAGATTGTTGAGCCTGAGAAATGCGCGCTTGGATATCGGATCGAGCTTGAATAACAGATTGAACACGTACACAATGAAGCTTAGTACGTTCCTTACGACTCAATCCATCGGCTACGACATTCGCCTTACCAGGATGGTAGCGAATTTCGCAGTCATAGTCGTTTAGTAGCTCAACCCAACGTCGTTGCCTCATGTTGAGTTCTTTCTGATTGAAGATATGCTGAAGACTTTTGTGGTCCGTGAAAACCACACATTTTGTTCCGTACAAATAGTGTCTCCAGATCTTAAGAGCGAAGACAACTGCACCCAACTCAAGATCATGAGTGGTGTAGTTTTTCTCATGTATCTTCAACTGCCTCGATGCATAGGCTATGACTTTGTTCCTTTGCATTAGAACACAGCCAAGACCCATTTTAGATGCATCGCAATAAACGACGAAATCATCATTGCCCTCAGTCAAAGTCAGAACAGGCGCGTCGCAAAGCTTCCGCTTCAGGTTTTGAAAAGCTTCCTCTTGTTTGAATCCCCACTCAAAGGGCTTGTTCTTCTGAGTTAGAGCAGTTAGAGGAACTGCAATCTTCGAGAAGTTTTCTATGAAGCGGCGATAATAACCCGCTAGACCAAGAAAAGAAAGAACCTCAGTAGGAGTAGTAGGCGTATTCCAATCCTTAATCGCACTGATCTTGGAGGGATCTACATGAATACCTTGTTCGTTGATAATATGTCCTAAAAATTGAACTTCTTTAAGCCAGAATTCACACTTGGAGAATTTGGCGAAAAGTTGCTCTTTCTTTAGGAGTTCTAGAGTAAGACGAAGATGTTGCTCGTGATCAGCTCGCGTCTTAGAATAAATCAAGATGTCGTCAATAAAAACAATGACGAACTGATCCAAATAAGGCTTGCAGACCCTATTCATTAAGTCCATGAAAACAGCAGGAGCATTAGTCAAACCAAATGGCATGACTGTGAACTCATAATGCCCATAACGAGTGCGGAACGCTGTCTTGGGAATGTCTTCTTCATGCAACCGAAGTTGATGATATCCAGAACGCAGATCAATCTTCGAAAAATAGGAAGCACCCTGTAACTGATCAAAGAGATCATCGATGCGAGGTAGGGGATATCGATTCTTGATGGTAAGCTTGTTAAGCTCACGATAATCGATACACATCCTAAAAGATCCATCCTTCTTCTTGACAAAAAGAACGGGTGCACCCCAAGGTGAAAAGCTAGGACGGATAAAACCTTTGTCAGAGAGCTCCTGAAGCTGCTTAGACAACTCTTGCATCTCAGACGGTGCAAGACGATATGGAGCTCTGGCAATGAGATTTGCACCAGGTACGAGATCAATACGGAACTCGACTTGACGTTCTGGAGGTAGACCAGGTAAGTCTTCAGGGAATACTTCAGAATAATCCCGAACGACAGGAATATCTGAAATAGACTTACCCTTGCCTTTATCTGATGTAACATGTGCTAATAAAGCCACATAGTTCCTCCGCAGATATCTCCGAGCTTTATAACAAGACATGAGTTTGAGACCACCAGCAGGTTTCTCACCACGAACCTGTAGGATCTCGCCTGTACACGAACAATCTTCTCAAAACAAACTACCTCTGCGCGATGCTTGGATAACCAATCCATACCCACTAAGCTTCCAAGTTGCATTGGCGTGAGGTCGATAGGAAAAAGATGGTCGTTAAGGTTCAACTGGCAGTTGCGAAGAACAGAATCAAGAATAATGGGTTCACCACTAGCAACCTCTACTGTCAAAGATTTACCTAGTTTCGTTCTAGACACGCGAAGCATTGGCTCAAAAGACAATGACACAAAACTCTTGTCGGCACCAGAATCGAAAAGTACAGATGCAGGCTGATTATTAATAAAGAACGTACCGTTCACCACATTATCGTCTGCCTGCGCCTCTTGGGCATTCATGTTGAAGACTCGCCCTCGAGCCTGAGCCTGATTCTGGTTTGGATTCTGATTCTGGTTAGCTAGCCTTGGGCACCGGTTTCTGTAGTGGGTCAGATCCCCACAATTGTAGCACGAACCAGGAGGAAAATGAGGTCGTGCAGCTTGACCTTGTTGCTGAGCAAGAGGCTGAGCAACCTGTTGGGCTTGGTTCAGAACTGCCTGGTTCTGGTTAACAGGGATGCGACAAGTAGGGGCAAGATGACCCGACTTCCCACAGTTATTACAAAAACGGCACGGATGTTGCGGCTGATGATGACTATTGCATCTATTGCACAAAGGTGCATTCCCTGAATAGGGTTTCTTCGCTGGAGGCTGTGCGGGTTGGTTGGGAGCTGCCTGGTTAGCTTGGGAAGTGACAGCATAGTTTTGGGAAGCCTTTCGCTTCCTAGAACTCTTTGAGGAACCAGAATTCTTTCCATTCAAGTTTTGACCTTTCTTGCTATCTTCCTTGTCAGACGACTGTTTCTTGCCCTTGTCACCCTTCCTGTGTAACTTATTCTTCCGAATTTGCGACTCAGTCAATGTCGCTGCTAATTCGATAGCCTGACGGAGTGTGGCAGGGTTATTACCAGTAATGATGTCTTGTACCGAGTCAGGTAGGCCGTCGATGTACCTTTCGATAGCCTTGTCGAGTGGGGTAACCATCGTCGGGCAAAGCAGACTCAACTCCTCATATCTATCAGTATATGCCCTGTGCTCGCCACTGTCTTGTTTCAAGTCGTCAAACTCCTTCTCCAAAGCTCGCTGCTCATGACGAGGACAGAATTCCCTCATCATAAGGGCCCTGAGTTCAGCCCATGTCTGTGCTAGAGCAACTTCTGCACCTCGGTCTCTCATAACCCCATTCCACCATGTGAGAGCCCTCTTCTGAAACACACTCGAAGAAAACTCAAACTTGCGATTGTCAGGACACTGCACGTGGCGAAAAGTATTCTCGATGCTCTCGAACCATTGAAGAAGCCCATTTGCTCCTTCAGAACCACTAAACTTGAGTGGTTTAGCCGAGTTAAAATCCTTGTATTTGCATGGAGCATTGTTATTGTTGTTGGCTTGGTGCCATTGAGCAAAGAGATTTGGGAATTGAGCAGCCATCTGCTGCGCAATGATTTCTGCCAGTTCGGCAGTCGCTATCTGGTTTTCGCGTCGAGGAGGCATTCTAAAAGAGGAAAACATGAAAGGAAACGAGTGAGATGATTGGATGAAGAGAATGAGATGAAACAAAATTAACAAAAGAAAAGATGGTGGTCATTTGTCCGCATTACCAAGCAAACAAACGACAAACAGTGACTAATCAAAGTAAATGGATCAAAAATAATGTATTGCGAAGACATGCTCGCCTATAAGTGAACACTCATCCCAAGAATTCCCAGGTAAGCACAACTGGTCTCGCGTCTGATGAGATATATACGAAGTGCTTGCCTAGACAGAAAACCCAGAATACAGGCATTCACTCTTCCAGTTTGCACGTGTCCACATTATTTAAAACCCAAAACGTTGATGAGATTTTGAAAATTTGAAGGCACAAGGCCAAAAATTTAGTCAAACTGGAAGGGTTCAAAACCTTACAAAAGAGGGTTCAAAACCTTGTAATAAATCATCCAAAAACAGATGATTTTTTTTCAAAAATCGTTTTGGAAAATTTGGTTTTTGTTTTGATAATCACCTAAGGATAGGTGACGTGCATGTTTTAAGCTCTAAACACAAGACAACTTGTGTTAGGGTCCTAGAAAGGTTATAGTCTAGGTCAAAGCATTACTAATAACCTAATTCCCTATAACCATTGGCTCTGATACCAACTCTTCTGTCACACCCCGACCGCGTATAACATGCAACCGCGGCGGAAACGTCGGGGAGTGTTGTAACAGAATTAATTGTTTCATAACCATGGCATACAAAGTTATATTTTAATTAAAAACATATGAGTTACATTGTCTTAAACAGGAAACAAAGAGTTTATAACATAGTTAAACTAAGTCTATCTTCGTTTTATGTCTCTAAGGCACAGGTCCGCCCTAGTGTCACGATCATCATCCTACGCAACAGCTCCTGAAAACACATGTGAAAATAGGTACGTCAGCATAAAAATGCCTGTGAGATACATAGGATTTGTAAAAATAGGATTCATGACTTATAAGTTTAGGAAAAGTTGTTTAACAAAAGTCAGTCATGAACCTTGTAAGTTGTTTGGTTTTGTAAATCATTCAAAAAGCAATGATATGTATAGATAAGAGAAATAATGTAAGGTTAAATGAATAACCAAGTAAAATGAGTTTGTATAAGATAAGTTGTTTTGTAAATCAATGTCTTGTGAAAATAAGTTGTTTATGTAAAACGTAATATGTCAAATATTGAAATGATTTAAGTAACGCTACGACATGTAATGTAATACAAACACTTATATATAGGAAGTACCAGCGGCGTATCCACCATGCTTGTATCATATTACACACGCCTCGTTATTCAAATCACTTACTCAAACCAACCACCAATGTAAATTGTTTATGTATAAATGAATTGTCATGTGTTAATGTGTAAACCATATCGAAAATGTCTATGTTCAATGTAAACCACCAAATGTGTATATAAATGTCAAAATGTTTATGTTTAATGTAGATCATGTAATGTGTACCCAAAAATATCATGTATGGTAAGTGAAATATATCAACTAAACCATATGTAAAATGCACAAAAACAAGGTATTGAAGTAAAACAGGGTTTAAATCAAAGTTATGTTTTGTGGAACAAATGCATGCTATACTGATACAAACATTTATGCGGTATTGTGAAAATGCATACATCCAAGCCTTGAGACTATGGCGATAAACCCTTAAACAAATTAAAGGTTTATCTAAGTTATGTGTATCGAATTCGGTCATTCCTTCCACCCAAACAAACCTAGGGTTCAGGAACGGGAGTTGTCAATTCCTATGGTACCACTACCTACTAACGAACGGCGTAGCTAATGTTAATGAATGTATTGTTCCATTGTAAACAACCCAAATGTCATAACAAAATGTAAGCATGTGATGAAAACAACTGTACTAAGTATGCACACAATGGACATACATAGCATAAAATGTAATGTAAAACAATGTACTAAGTATGCACACAATGGACATACATAGCATGAAATGTAATGTAAAACAATGTACTAAGTATGCACACAATGGACATACATAGCATGAACACAATGAAATCATGTACTATAATCGTACTAATGAACATAGCAAGTATATGATATGAAAGAATGAAAGGCACGAAAGTAACAAGTAGGCACATGTGTTACACCCCAAAACAGTTTGGAAAACAGTAAAAGAGGGGTCTATGTACTCACTTGAGATTGCTCAGAAGTCCTAAGATAACCACCAAGCAATGCTAGAGATCACGAAATCAAACGGCACCTAATATAGGTAACTATGTTAATAAACCGGACCTAAATCGGAGGATTTAGATAGAATGAGGGTTCGTAAACCAAACGAGCATGGAAACTCGTGTAATATGGTTTAACAAAGCCTACATACTAATTGAAACCTAACATAAGTGCTTACGACCCATTACGACCCGTTTAGGTAGCTTATGCTACTTTAACGCGTCGTTCGCGTGAAACGCGTTCGGACCGCCTAACTAGTCCTATGACAAGTAGAATATGCCTTAACATGTTACATAATCAGTTATGTGACAAAATTTTAGGTTACATATGCTTAATTACCAATTATACATGAAAAGGGTATTCTGGTAATTTACCTAAAGCATATAAACTACCTATCATACAACTACTTAAACGTCGTGACCATAAGGTATAACCTCGGAAGGTTATTCCCTACCTACTATGGTCACCTATTGTATTTGGTCGGATCCTAACGATCGACAAAATGGGTCGGGTTCGAAGGTATAAGCGATTTATTAGATCGCTTACCCTTACGACCCTAGACAACGTGGTAATCAGTAGGCATAGTCCCAAGGGACTATGACCATCGTGATTACAATCACGTTGCGAAGTTCAAACGAACTTCGCATTGACCATAAGCTGGTCAATGAAGAAAGTCAAACAAAGTTTGACTTTCAGACTCGAAAAGCAATAAAAGAACGAAGGAATACTTACGAAGGGTCCCCGAATGCTAATCGTGATTCAAGTAGCTCAGGTATGAAACAAAGGTTTCAACTTAGAGCTTCTCAAATCAGATTCTAGTGAGTTTGAAGCAAATGGGGGTGGGGTATTTATAGTATTTCCCGAACCGTTAAGATCGTTTCTTGGAAAACGTGATCGAATCTTGGCCATACACTTGCACCCATGGTATTGTAATACCATGTGCACATCCAAAACCAGCCCCTAGTATCAGATTTACCATTTGCAAGTGGTTTTTATGGGTAACAAGGCTGTTAACAGCCTGTTAAAACACTGAACCTGGTCTGGGAGGCTGACGCGGGCCGCGTAAGGATACACACAAACCTTACGCGGGCCGCCTGGCCATGTCTGGTCAGAACCAAGTTTCAGAAATGACAGTTTTGGTCCCTGTTGTGTTTTAAGGCCATTTCCGACACGTTTAAGGCCCGTTAACCCCATTTCAAAGCTCTAAAATGAATTTAAAGTATAGGGAACTTAAAATGTGCTCAAAAATATCTCAGATGTCGGTTCGTTTGGCCGTACGATCGCGATGTTCGCTTAATTACGACGGAATGCGCATAAGCGCGAAAAACGATCCAAATGACGCGACGAATGGATTTTTCTTATGCCAAACACTAAAATAAAATGTTTTAGTGCTTACATAAATTTTTGGATGTCCGGATGTATTCAGAACGTGAGTTATGCGCAAAAGTGCAAACTTCTGCACTTTTTGACACTTTTAGTCCCTGAATGACCCAAAAGTTTATTTTAGCACACCGAACCCCTCAAAGCCTATTTCTAAGCTATGTAAAGGATATTTATGGTATGTTTAACTTATGGTCATGTTCTGGAATGTCCGTTACAGTTCAAATTGGCATACTTTCGTAGTTTGTCAAGTTTAGTCCCTGTAAGCGAATTAACTTGTTTTTGCCATACCAAAGCCTTCAAAACTTATTTCTAAGTTATGTAAAGGTTATTTAAGGTATGTTAAGTATATGTTGATGTTCCGGAGTATTTTTCGCATTAAACTGATTACGTTTACGCACCAGTTTGCGTATAACTCTCCAGAAAGTGATATAGAGTTAGAAATTGGACAAAAGTCAAAACATGAAAAATGTAAAACACAACCAAACAAACATTGGGATCAAATAATATTGTTTTATTAATAACTGAACTGTTAATAATGATTACAAGCACAGATGTTACACCGATCTCATTCCAGCAGACTGGTGAACGACATTTTCGACCATAGAGAGCCTCGAAAGGAGCCATGTTGATGCTGGAGTGATAACTGTTGTTGTAGGAGAATTCAATCAACGGAAGATGTGAATCCCAACTACCACCAAAATCGATCACACAAGCTCTAAGCATATCCTCCAGAGTCTGGATTGTTCTTTCAGATTGACCATCCGTTTGCGGATGATAAGCTGTGCTCAGATTAAGTTGGGTCCCCATAGCAGATTGCATGGTTCTCCAAAAATGAGAAGTGAAACGAGCATCTCTGTCAGAAATGATGTTCAAAGAAACACCATGTCGAGCTACAATTTCATGCACATAGATTTTAGCAAGCTTGTCAGCAGAAAAATCCTCACGGATTGGCAAGAAATGCGCGGACTTAGTAAGACGATCAACAACTACCCAGATGGCATCATGACCTTTCTTTGTGCGCGGAAGTTTGGTAATGAGATCCATAGTAATGTTTTCCCATTTCTAAACTGGGATCTCTGGTTGCACCAATAAACCAGAAGGACGCTGATGTTCAGCCTTAACCTTAAGACAAGTAAGGCATTTTGATACATATAAGGCAATGTCTTTCTTCATACCAGGCCACCAATACTGAATACGAAGATCCTTATACATCTTATCTGAACCAGGATGAACAGAATAACGAGACTTATGGGCTTCATCCATAAGCAAGGTGCGTAGGTTATCTTGGCTTGGGACCCACAAACGGTCCATGAAGTAGTACGATCCATTGTCCTTCAGTTCCAGATCAGGGGTTATGTGATAGGGAAATTCCTTATCCATCAAACCTTGTGAAACACAAGATTGTTGAGCCTGAGAAATGCGGGCTTGGATATCGGATCGAGCTTGAATAACAGATTGAACACGAACACAATGAAGCTTAGTACGTTCCATGCGACTCAAAGCATCGGCCACGACATTCGCCTTACCAGGATGGTAGCGAATTTCGCAGTCATAGTCATTTAGAAGCTCCACCCAACGTCGTTGCCTCATGTTGAGTTCTTTCTGATTGAAGATATGCTGAAGACTTTTGTGGTCCGTGAAAACCACACATTTTGTACCGTACAAATAGTGTCTCCAGGTCTTAAGAGCGAAGACAACTGCACCTAACTCGAGATCATGAGTGGTGTAGTTCTTTTCATGCACCTTCAACTGCCTCAATGCATATGCTATGACTTTGTTTCTTTGCATCAGAACACAGCCAAGACCCAATTTAGATGCATCACAATAAACGACGAAATCATCATTGCCCTCAGGCAAAGTCAGTACAAGCGCGTCGCAAAGTTTTTGTTTCAAAGTCAGAAACGCTTCCTCTTGCTTGAATCCCCAATCAAAGGGCTTGTTCTTCTGAGTTAGAGCAGTTAGAGGAACTGCAATCTTTGAGAAGTTCTCAATGAAGCGGCGGTAATAACCCGCAAGACCAAGAAAAGAACGAACTTCAGTAGGAGTAGTAGGCGTATCCCAATCCTTGATCACACTGATCTTGGAGGGATCTACATGGATACCTTGTTCGTTGACAATATGTCCTAAAAATTGAACCTCTTTAAGCCAGAATTCACACTTGGAGAATTTGGCGAAAAGTTGCTCTTTCATTAGGAGTTCCAGAGTAAGACGAAGATGTTGCTCGTGATCAGCTCGCGTCTTAGAATAAATCAAGATGTCGTCAATAAAAACAATGATGAACTGATCCAAATAAGGCTTGCAGACCCTATTCATTAAGTCCATGAAAACAGCAGGAGCATTAGTTAAACCGAATGGCATGACTGTGAACTCATAATGCCCATAACGAGTGTGGAACGCCGTCTTGGGAATGTCTTCTTCATGCACCCGAAGTTGATGATATCCAGATCGCAGATCAATCTTCAAAAAATAAGAAGCGCCCTGTAACTGATCAAAGAGATCATCGATGCGAGGTAGGGGATATCGATTCTTGATGGTAAGCTTGTTAAGCTCACGATAATCGATACACATCCTAAAAGATCCATCCTTCTTCTTGACAAAAAGAACGGGAGGACCCCAAGGTGAAAAGCTAGGACGGATAAAACCTTTGTCAGAGAGCTCCTGAAGCTGCTTAGCCAACTCTTGCATCTCAGACGGTGCAAGACGATATAGAGATCTGGCAATGGGATTTGCACCAGGTACGAGATCAATACGGAACTCGACTTGGCATGCTGGAGGTAGACCAGGTAACTCTTCAGGGAATACTTCAGAATAATCCTAAACAACAGGAATATCTTGAATAGATTTACCTTTGCCCTTATCTGCTACAACATGTGCCAAAAAGGCCACATAGTTCTTTCGCAGATACTTCCGAGCTTTAAAACAAGACATGAGTTTGAGACCACCAGCAGGTTTCTCACCACGAACCTGTAGGATCTCGCCTGTCGAAAGCGGCACACGAACAATCTTCTCAAAACAAACTACCTCTGCGCGATGCTTGGATAACCAATCCATACCCACTATAACGTCGAAGCTTCCAAGTTGCATAGGCGTGAGGTCAATAGGAAAAAGATGGTCGTTAAGGTTCAACTGGCAGTTGCGAAGAACAGAATCAAGAACAATGGGTTCACCACTAGCAACCTCTACTGTCAAAGGTTTACCTAGTTTTGTTCTAGACACGCGAAGCAATGGCTCAAAAGATAATGACACAAAACTCTTATCGGCACCCGAATCAAAAAGGACAGATGCAGGCTGATTATTAATAAAGAACGTACCGTTCACCACTTCATTGTCCGCTTGTGCCTCTTGTGCATTCATGTTGAAGACTCGACCTCGAGCCTGAGCCTGATTCTGATTTGGATTCTGATTCTGGTTGGCTAGCCTTGGGCACCGGTTCCTGTAGTGGGTTAGATCCCCACAATTGTAGCATGAACCAGGAGGAAAATGAGGTCGTGCAGCTTGACCTTGTTGCTGAGCAAGAGGCTGAGCAACTTGTTGGGCTTGGTTCTGAACTGCCTGATTCTGGTTAACAGGGATGCGACAAGTAGCGGCAAGATGACCAATTCTCCCACAGTTAGTGCAATGACGACATTGGAGATGTGGTAGGTGATGGCCGTTACACCTGTTGCACAAAGGTGCATTTCCAAGATAAGGCTTCTTGGCTAGTGGTTGCGCAGGCTAATTTGGTGCAGCTTGAGCCTGTGCAGTAACGGCATAGTTTTGGGAAGCCTTTCGCTTCCTAGAACCCTTTGAGGAACCAGAATTCTTTCCCTTCTTGTTTTGACCTTTCTTGCTATCTTCTTTGTCAGATGCCTGCTTCTTACCCTTGTCACCCTTTTTATGCAGCTTTCCCTTTCGAACCTGTGACTCAGTCAATGTTGCTGCTAACTCGATCGCCTGACGGAGTGTGGTAGGGTTACTACCAGTAATGATGTCTTGCACTGAGTCAGGTAGGCTGTCGATGTACCTTTCGATAGCCTTGTCGAGTGGGGTAACCATTGTTGGGCAAAGCAGACTCAACTCCTCAAACCTATCAGTATACGCCCTGTGCTCGCAACTGTCTTGTTTCAAGTCATCAAACTCTCTCTCCAAAGCTCGCTGTTCATGACGAGGACAGAACTCCCTCATCATAAGGGCCTTAAGTTCATCCCATGTCTGTGCTAGAGCAACTTCTGCACCACGATCTCTCATAACCCCGTTCCACCACGTAAGAGCCCTCTTCTGAAACACACTCGAAGAAAACTCGACCTTGCGATTGTCAGGACACTGCACGTGACGGAAAGTATTCTCAATGCTCTCGAACCATTGAAGAAGCCCAGTCGCTCCCTCAGAACCACTAAACTTGAGTGGTTTAGCCGAGTTAAAATCCTTGAATTTGCATGGAGCATTGTTGTTGTTGTTGGCTTGGTTCCATTGAGCAAAGAGGTTTGGGAATTGAGCAGCCATTTGCTGCGCAATAATTTCTGCCAGTTCGGCAGTCGCTATCTGGTTTTCGCGTCGAGGAGGCATTCTAAAAGAGGAAACATGAAAGGAAACGAGTGAGATGATTGGATGAAGAGAATGAGATGAAACAAAATCAACAAAAGCAAAGATGGTGGTCATTTGTCCGCATCACAAAGCAAACAAACGACACATAGTGACTAATCAAAGTAAATGGGTCAAAAATAATGTATCGCGAAGACATGCTCGCCTATAAGTGAACACTCACCCCAAGAGTTCCCAGGTAAGAGTGACTGGTCTGATTATGTGGATTTGTACGAACACTCTAGCCTTAGACAGAAAACCCAGGGTACAGGCACTCACTCTTCCAGTTTGCACATGTTCACACTATTTAGAACCCAAAACTTTGACGAGATTTTGAAAACTTGAAAGACACAAGGCCAAAAATCAAACTGGAAGGGTTCAAAACCTTACAACAGAGGGTTCAAAACCTAGTAATCAATCATCCAAAAACAGATGATTAATTTTCAAAGCGGATTTGAACTTGATGTTCCCGTTGTGGTTATCACCTAAGGATAGGTGAAGTGCATGTTTTAAAATCTAAACACAAGATAACTTGTGTCGGGGTCCTAGAAAGGTTATAGTCTAGGTCAAAGCATTTACTAATAACCTAATTCCCTATAACCATTGGCTCTGATACCAACTTTTCTGTCACACCCTGACCACGTAGAACATCAAATCGTGGCGGAAACGTCGGGGAGTGTTGTAACAGAATTATTGTTTCACAACCATGGCATACAAAGTTATATTTTATTTATCAAACAAGAGTGTTTCATTGTCTCAAAACAGGAAATAAAGAGTTCATAACATAGTTAAACTAAGTCTATCTTCATTTTAAGTCTCTAAGGCACAGGTCCGCCCTAGTGTCACGATCATCATCCTAAGCAACTGCTCCTGAAAACACATGTGAAAATAGGTACGTCAGCATAAAAATGCCTGTGAGATACATAGGTTTTGTGAAAATAGAATTCATGACTTATAAGTTTAGAAAAAGTTGTTTAGCAAAAGTCAGTCATGAACCTTGTAAATTGTTTTGTTTTGTAAATCATTTAAAAAGCAATAAGATCAAATGATATGTATAAATAAAAGAATAATGTGTGGTTAAATGTATAACCAAGTAAAATGTGTTGTATAAAGTAAATTGTTTGTAAACCAAAGTCTTGTGAAAATCGTGTTACTTGTGTAAAATGTATAAGTCCAAATTGAATGATTTAAATAACGCTATGATAGGCAATATAATACAAACACTTATATATAGGAAGTACCAGCGGCGTATCCACCATGCTTGTATCATATTACTCACATCTCGTTACTTAAGTCACTTAAACAAACCACCAATGCATAAGGTCTATGTTTAAACCAATTGTCAAAAGTCCTTGTATAAATCGTATCAAATGTTAATAGTCCAAATGTAGTCAAGTAATGTGTAGTAAATGTATGTCTGGTAAGTAATGTGTTGTTACATAAACCAGATGTAAGAATGTACAAAACAAAGTATTTTGAATATATCAAAAAGTTATGTTTTGCAAAGTAATGCATGTTACATTGATACAAACACTTATGTGGTAAGTTAACGCATACATTCAAGCCTTGAGACAGTCGGATAACCCTAAGTCAAGGTTATCAAAAGAAATGTTTTCGGATTCAGTCATTCCTTACATCCAAACAAACCCGGGATGTCAGGAATGGGATTTGTCAAGTCCTATGGTACCAGTACTTACTACCGAGCGGCGTAGCTAATGTTAATGAACGTATATAAGTCCCGTTTGTGCAAACCAAATGTTATAGAAAATGTAAACATGTTATATGAAAACAATGTACTAAGTATGCTAAGTTAACATACAAAGCAGAAAAGTCATGTAAATCAATGTGCTAGCATGCTATCAGTCAACATACATAGCAGAAATGTAATGTAAAACAATGTACTAAGTATGCACACAATGGACATACATAGCATAAAATGTAATGTAAATCGATGTACTAAGTATGCACACAATGGGCATACATAGCATGAAATGTAATGTAAATCATGTACTATAAACGTACTAATGAACATAGCAAGTATATGATGTGAAAACAGGAAAGCACGAAAATAACAAGTAGGCACATGTGTTTCACCCCAAAACAGTTTGAAAACAGTAAAAGAGGGGTCTATGTACTCACTTGAGATTGCTCAGAAGTCCTAAGATAACCACCAAGCAATGCTAGAGATCACGGAATCAAACGGCACCTAATATAGGTAACTATGTTAATAAACCGGACCTATATCAGAGGATCGGATAGAATTAGGGCTCGTAAACCAAATGAGTATGGGAACTCAGGTAGTATGGTTTAACAAGGCCTACATACTAAATGAAACCTATCCTAAGTGCTTATGACCCATTACAACCCGTTTAGGTAGCTTATGCTACTTTAACGTGTCGTTCGCGTGAAACGCGTTCGGACCGCTTACCTAGTCCTATGACAAGTAATATATGCCTTAACATGTCTAATATTGTTGCCAAATCCGTTTAGATACCAAAAGTTATGTTACATATGCTTAAAATGAATTTTGGCGTAAAAAGGGTATTTTGGTCATTTACCTAAGGCATATAAACTACCTATCATACAACTAACTAAACGCCGTGACCATAAGGTATAACCTCGGAAGGTTATTCCCTATATACTATGGTCACCTAATGTGTTTGGTCGGATCCTAATGATCGACCAAACGGGTCGGGTTCGAAGGTATAAGCGATTTATTAGATCGCTTACCCTTACGACCCTAGACAACGTGGTAATCAGTAGGCATAGTCACAAGGGACTATAACCATCGTGATTACGCTCACGTTGCGAAGTTCAAACGAACTTCGCATTGACCATAAACTGGTCAATGCAGAAAGTCAAACAAAGTTTGACTTTCGGACTCGAAAAGCAATAAAAGAACGAAGGAAAACTTACAAAGGGTCCAAGAATGGAAGGTTTGAATCCGAACACTCTCAGGTATGAAGTGTTAAACACAACAACTTAGAGAGAAAGTTCTGATTTCAAAGGTGTGGGTTTTTGGGGTTGGGATGGATGGGTATTTATAGGATATGCAAGACCGTTAGGATCGTTTATCGAATAACGTGCTTTGATCACATCCCTACACTTGTTAGCAAGCTCATGTACATCAAATTGGCCCCCCATAAGCAGGAAACAACACTTGAAATTGGATTGGGAGTGCTAAACAGCTGTTAAAAATGGCTTTTGCTGATCAGAAGGGGCCTCGCGTGACGCCAAGGGGGCTAGGTGTCACGCTAAGGTCCTTCTGATCAGCAACCAGTTTCCAATTCAGTCCCCGTTGTGTATTAAGGCCATTTCCGACATGTTTAAGGCTCGTTAAGCCATTTTCAAGGCCCTAAAATGATTCCTAAACATTGTGGACATGAAACATGCTCAAAAATATGCCGGATGTTGGTTCGTTTGGTCGTACGATCGCGATGTTCGGTTAATTACGACGGAATGCGCATAAGTGCGAAAAACGATCCAAATTGCGTGACAAATGGATTTTTCTTATGCCAAACACTAAAATAAAATATTTTAGTGCTTACATAAATTTTTGGATGTCCGGGTGTATTCAGAACGTAAGTTATGCGCGAAAGTGCAAACTTGTGCACTTTTTGACGCTTTTAGTCCCTGAATGACCCAAAAGTTTATTTTAGCACACCGAACCCCTCAAAGCCTATTTCTAAGCTATATAAAGGATATTTGTGGTATGTTTAACTTATGGTCATGTTCCGGAATGTTTGTTACAGTTCAAATTGGCATACTTTCGCAGTTTGTCAAGTTTAGTCCCTGTAAGCGAATTAACTTGTTTTTGCTATACCAAAGCCTTCAAAACTTATTTCTAAGTTATGTAAGGGTTATTTAAGGTATGTTAAGCATATGTTGAGGTTCAGGAGTATTTGTCACATTAAACTGATTACGTTTACGCACCAGTTTGCGTATAACTCTCCAGAAAGCGATATAGAGTTTAAAATTGGACAAAAGTCAAAACATGAAAAATGTAAAACATAACCAAACAAACATTCGGATAAAATAACATTGTTTTATTGATAATTGAATTGTTTACAATGATTTCAGACACAGATGTTACATTTCTAAACTTTTGATTTGATTAGATGTTGAGGATAAACCGGTACTAAAAGCTCTTGTGTCCTTGGACGACCTCGGTATCTTGCCAACACTATACTACGCTCACGATGGGTGCACTTACCCATATGTGTGTTTAGTGTTAGTAAATATCGTGTTTTATAAATTTAAAACTTGGCTAAAAAGTGTAAAAGGGCTTAAAATATACTTAAACTTATATACACACTTCACACGCATCAAGTTTTTGGCGCCGTTGCCGGGGACACAAGGATTTTAAGAAAGTTAGGAATCAATGGCCTAATCGTTTTTCTTATTTTCTATTTTTTAGGATTTTTCTTAGTTTTTTTCAGCTTCTGCAGAACTCAGCACGGGCCGTGCCCGCTGAACACGCCCCGTGCCCAATCATTGGAGCTGGCAATCCTGTTTTAAGTCAGACAGTAAGCTGAACACGGAGCCGTGCCCACCCAACACGCCCCGTGCCCAAGATTCAGTTACTGAAAACAGAACCGTAAGATCCCGACGGTTGGTAATTTCTGACAAAAACATGAGTGATAATGATATTTTTTACTTTCGGCACTCTTATGGTACGTGGTGTCAAATATGTGGTGGCTCTCATAAAGAATTAGAATGTTATTTTCTAAATTATAAGCCCCACTATATAGACCCATTGTTTTCATGTAGCCTTAAGAGCGGCGAAAGTAAAAATAATCCTTATCTCTCCCTCGAATGCTCTCAACCGGATCTTCTAGGAGAAATGCTTCTTGATGAACTATTTCAAATGGAAGATCTAATTCTTAATTGGTTAGAAGATCTTAGGATAGATTTCAATAATTTATCTCAATATGATAACCAAGAAGAATTGTTAGGATCGCATAAAAACAACTTCGTTGTTACCAACGTTACCTCTAACTCTAGTGAGGACTTGAGCGATAGTCGTCCCTGTGTCGATTGTGCCGTGAAGGACTCCCCATCGACTTCGTTCGATGCATACATAGACCTGAGCGATTCGGCATACAACTTCTTTAACAAGAGCCCTGGAAAGGGTTGGACTTGTCCACCTACATATAGCATAGGAATCACCCTCACCGACAACCTCTTGCGTTCTCATCTTAATCTAGAGCAATTAAGGTATCTTAGGCACTTTGGGGTTGTTCCATCCAGTAAGGAACCGCCCGATCCGGAAAAAATCCTTAAAAATAGACAAACTTCATAAACAGCCTCTAGACACGGGGCCGTGTCCAGGTCAACACGCCCCCGTGTCCACTCAAAGATTCCCGACTGATTTCGTGTCAGAATACGGACAAAATGTATCAGGATTCCACCTGAACACGGGGCCGTGTCCATCCGACACGGGGCTGTGTGCACCGTACTGTTGTTTTCTATAAATGCAGCCAAGAATCCTGCACATTTGAACCATTCAAGGGACAGAGATTTGGGGAATATTTTCACATACCATCCTAGGTATTTTCTAAAAGAAGTTTCTCAACAACCTTCTTGTCCTTTCCTCTTTTATCCACTTTCATCTTCTTTAATTTGCCTTCATGCTTCCATTAAAACTTGAAATCTCCACAGTTTCAAGCTTTATTGAGATTTTTGTTAGATTTTTATTCATGGGATCTTGTTAAAAATAAGTTCTACAACAATGTTTTAAGTTGTTTCTGCTTAAAAACGTTTTAAACATCATAAAAACAAATTAAAACTCCATGATCCCTTGTCCTAAAAATCTGCAGACATTTGAACACGGGCCGTGTTCATTGAACACGGGGCCGTGTCCGAAGTACTGATCCCATAAAGTTGAACTCTTCTCGGTATGTTTTCTCAGAATGGCGAGCAGAACTAGCGAAACATCTTCATCTCACTCCAGAAACAACCGACAAGGGAGAAGATCATCAATGGTTGAAGATTCTCTTGTAAACTACGTTTACGCCTTAAGAGAGGCCCTTGATGAGATGACAGGGGTGGAAGAGGCATTGATTGACCATATTAATCATTTGACGGTGGGGCTAGAGGGATGTCTTCGAGAGGTCAACCTTTTCCACCAAAGGTTTAACATTCTCGCTTCTCCTCCTTTGGTTCCAATCATTACCCAAAGGGCATGGAATGTGGTTCCTGAAGTCATCATACCGGCCGAGTGGTACGCCATACATCCTGAGCCCCCTCGGGAAGTGCTACAAGGGGTTCCGGTTGGTGTCGTTCCTCCTCCACAAGATGTTGAAGAGAATGACGCCGCCTTCTTCCTCCCAAGAGAGATAGAAGAATGGCTTTAACGCCCCTCGGCTCGGAGTTCTACAAAGCTTTTAGATACCGGAAAACCATTTCTGGATTTTTGGTTCTTATTGTACTCGTAGAGCTCCATAAGATGATTTTACTTGTCACTTGACCTATCTAATTTAGGACCCTTCAATTTTATTTTCTGCTTTGTTTTTAACTTTTAGGATTATTTTGTAATTCTCTCTATGACTTAATGAATGATGGTTTTAGATAATTTGGTGTTTGGATGATGTTGTAATGAGTAAAACACACTCGGGATGGTGAAGGATAACAAGGGAAACTTGGACCAGCACCCCATGCACGAAAACAGGGCCATCCGACAAATTTTCTTCATTACAGCAGGTTCAGCACGGGCCGTGCCCGCCCAACATGGTCCCGTGCTGCACAGTCTGCAGAAAATACCCAGTTCAGGTAAACTGGACACGGGCCATGTTCACCCAACACGCCTCCGTTTCCAGGCTTCTGTTTCTTTTGTTCAACTTTTTGTTACTGGCACCTGAACACGGGGCCGTGCCCGGACACCACGGGGCCGTGTCCAGACTCCCAGTAACATAAAATTTGGCTTTTTCACACATTTTACACATTCAATCAACCTAAAAACTTATTTTTGGGACACATTGAGGACAATGTGTAATTTAAGTGTGGGGGGGGGGGGGGGGATGCTAAAACTTTGAATCTTGCAAATCCTAATTATAAGCCTTACACAAAACTCTATTGGAACCGCTAATCACCCCAAATGTTTTTCAAAAATTTTCATTTTTTTTACTTGTCTAGGTTTAATTTGGGAATTTCAAAATTCTAAAAAGGTTATATTTTTACAAATTTACAACCGATAACGTCGTGATAAAAAAAGAACCAACATAAGAAAATTATGAAAAGGCATGACAAGTTTAGTTAAAATTTAATTATATATACTTGATCACATAAAAACTCATTCCCACAAAAGTGAGTTTTGAGCCTTTATTGAGCATACAAATACATATCTTTAAACTAAATGCTCATTTTTCGTTTCTTGTGTGAATAGCCGCTTGATTCTTACAACTCTAGAACTTGCCACGACGATACAATCCCGGTCCTTACCAACTTAAACCCGAGTAAGTAAATGATGGAGGCATTAGGACTAACCCTTTTATTTCTACACCATTATTTTTCTTTTTTTTTACCACCTACCCAAAATCCCCCTACTTAACCCCTTTGAGCCTAAACCTTTTCAATTCTTAACCCAAACCAAACACCCTTTCACCCACCAAAAACCTTTTTTTTATTTTTAACCCTTTGTTTTAGTAACAAGCTCGGTTTTTCGTATGACTTTAAAAAAAAATGTTGATGATGAAGCAAAAGAAATAAACAAGCAAGTTCATTAAAAATAACTTTGTTTGAATTATGGCTTCATCAAAATAAAAATTGCAAAAACAAAAAGTCTTACGAAAACCGACGCTTTTTACGCTTTTCGCCCTTTTTCTACTAACCACTAACCCAACCACCTACCTTTAACCCAAGCCTAACCCTTCACGCAAAAGTCCTCTTGATATTTACAAAGGTATATAGTTAAAAAGGAGGAGGATTGATTGCTTGTCAAGCCTATGGTAGGAGTAAGTTCCATGCCGCTCTCGAGTGAATCACTAAAATACATCTTCGGCCGAGTGTTGAGTGATCCCCCGTGAGGTATGTGAACTTGTATATAAATAGAATTTTAAAGAGGCATGTTATGCCCTAATAAGTAATTTATCTTATGAAAAGTTTTAAATAAATCATGATGAATAGGATTGTAAATAAATAAAAATAAAACTAAATAAAGAATCTTGGAAATCCCGACACTCTATGACAAGCCCAAAAACCTTCTCTTCTACCCATTCCATTTGGGAGTGTAAAGCCACATTATAAAGAGTTTTGCTTGAGGACAAGCAAAGATTCAAGTGTGGGGGTATTTGATGTGTGCAAAATGCAACACATAAATTACATCAATTGTGGCATAAAACTAACCCTTTTTAGTACTAATGTTGGAAAAAGTGTGCTTTTGTCTTCCTTTTGTATTTTCAGGATTAAATGAACTCAAATTAACAAAAGAAGCAAAAAGGCAGCTAAATCTAACATAAATACAAGAAAAGGAACAAACGTGGCATGCCCGACCTCCCCGAAAGCATCTTCCCAAGCAAAACAAGAGAACTGAAGGCTGAACACGCCCCGTGCTCAGTGAACACGGGGGCGTGCCCAAGTGTTAGCATAAAAGACAAAGCTGTAGAAGCTTCCATCGCCCACCACGGGGCCGTGCCCAGCGGACACGGGGCCGTGGTCAACTATAAGACTCGCAGAATCCAGGCAAATCTTGATAGTACAGATATGCTTCTGCACACGGGGTCGTGCCCAGCGGACACGGGGCCGTGGTCAACTAATACAGACAAGAGCAATTAATGAAGACAGAGAAGGAGGATGGACACGGGGCCGTGCCCGAGCTACTGTTCAGGCTATAAATAGGGGTGCTTGGCTCATTTGCAAACCATCCCTTGGCACACCACCTCTCTCACACTTCACCCACCACCCACCACCATCACACCACCATCATCCATTGTCCACCATAGAGTGTGTGAGTCGTCTCGGGATCCAATATTGATCGTAAGAGTTCTTGACAATCAAAGGCCATGTTTGCCTAAGTCTCTTACATCACTTGGTGAAGACAAGTGTCTAGTGTAATACTTTTTATTTTTAATATTTTCGCACTTTTTACTTGGTTATGTATTAATGACTTTAATAACTAGTTTCTTATGTTGAAGGTGATTCTTCCTTATCGTTTGTCCGTGGTGTCTTGGCATTATTTTACTGTCTATATAAAATAAAAGATTTTCACCATTCATATCTCCACGGTCTATATGGAGGTATGTTGGCTACCTGGTCGGGGGTTAAGGGAACGGTTTGGTAAGAGTCTTGCCTTGTTCAGTGTATAGATCCTGCAAGGACCTGGGTCAAATTTAGTAGGACCTCCTTCAATACCCACCGGTATTGGATGGCGGGGGTCCAAACTCTTTGATCCCCTCATATGTAAGCTACAATTAATACTTTAACCCGGCTACTTAGGACTGTATCCCTGCTGACTCAGACTACTTAGCATAGGGTAACATCACCTTCAAAAGAGGGGCCTACCATAATATGCATTAATAACTTAATTAATTATCTTTCAATAATCCGACCCTTTAGGATTGTATCCTTGCTGACTCAAACTACTGGGTTGAGGGTAACGTCAGCTTCAAAAGAGGGGCCTACTATAATAACTAAGATAATCTCTTAAATAGTGCAAAAGTGCGGAAATAATCAAATGTTACACTAAACACGAGTCGGAGCCAAGTGATTCATCTTGTCTATCTGTTTTTTCTTTTATTTTTATTTTTCAGCATTTTAGTTAGTTTTTATTTTAGTTTAAAACATTTTTCTAAACTTTTGATTTGATTAGACGTTGAGGATAATCCGGTACTAAAAGCTCTTGTGTCCTTGGACGACCTCGGTATCTTGCCAACACTATACTACGCTCACGATGGGTGCACTTGCCCATATGTGTGTTTAGTGTTAGTAAATATCGTGTTTTATAAATTTAAAACTTGGCTAAATAGTGTAAAAGGGCTTAAAATATACTTAAACTTATATACACACTTCACACGCATCAGTAAACGAATAAGTGAACTCACCTTCCTTTGTGTTGACACTTGATTTTAACCTGTTCTACAGGTACCTAGGTTCGGCTTCTGGAAATCTTGGTGTATCTTGTATATGATGATGCATGTTGTTTTGTTTAAATATGTTGGACATCTTTTAAACTTTCTGGGACGTTTGTAATAAGATCCGCAAGGATCAAAACAACTAAACTTATGTGGTTATGTCATGACTTTTAAAAATGTAATGTTTAATATTATGTTTTAAAATATGTCAAAATGTCAAACAAAAGAGTGCATCGTCCGACAAGGTATAAATGGGCAACAACTTCCGTCTCCACTACGTTTAATATTCCGCTGCGACGTTTTTGGGGTGTGACAATCTGATCCAAAAATTCTAAAGTGGAAGGTCAACAAAGACACCCACGAATTGACTCTGCTCAAATAAATGGCGATGCTACCAAGATAAGAAAGGAGGATGCATATGGGCTCTGTGTAGAAGACCTCCAAGACTTAATGAATCTGGAGCTCAGAAAGGATGCTGATGATATTGAGTTTCTTAACTTTGAACTACAATTCAAAGGTCAAATAAGAGAGTTCATGTTGAGAAATAAAGATCAACAATAAATGTGTTTTGGCATCATCTGTTCCAGGGAAGATTGTTGGGATTGAACCCTTACAAAGGAACAGATGATATAAAGCCAAAACTACATCAGATGATTGATCCAGAATAACAGAGTTTACAACCTCTAATGCTAACCACTGATTAGGGCTTAAACTGCATTACAAGATCTGATGAAGACAAGCTCTGCTGAGGAAACTCTGATGAAGACTAACATTGGATAGGCTCATCAGTGTGTCTCCTTTATTTAATGCAAAAGTGTCTTTAATAGCAATGGTTAGTCTAATCAGTGTTTTTAGTTTGTTAATGTTGTGAGCTGTCACTATCACCTCTGACATCAGCAAAGATGCTCAAAGGTTAGGATTGCACTATAAATAGACAGTGCTATTGTATTGTTCTATTATCTATCTAAAAGATCATTCTCTACCAATTATCTTTCTTACATTCTGTACTTAACAAACTGTGATATCAGGCTGAGGGGGAGTTGTAATTCACATGCGAACTTATAGGTTTGAAAACATGATGATGAAAACAATCTTCCGTTGGTTGTGAATCCAAAAGTTTTCTTTACATTCCGCTGCAAATCACTCTGTTTTACACTTCATTCATTTACCATATTCAAACTTTTCACAACTAATTAAACTCAGATCCTAACAATTTCATAGTTTTGTTTCTGTTGTTTGGTTTTGTTTAGAATTTTTTTATTTTATATTTTAGGATAATCTTTATATTTTGGAGTTATTCATTTTTCCTTGTGCAGTATTTTCTCGTAGATCAAACTATGCAAACAGTGAGTAGATCTATTCCCCCTTTTTATTAAACCTTTTGGGGGTGTATAAAGTGTTACGCAAAATCTCATATTTATTTAATTCATTTATTAAACATGCAAAGTCAACGTGTGGATTATATGTTACGTGTATTTGTTACTTGTTTGTTTATTTAGATTTGTATCTCAGTCAATTGTATGCAAGCACGTCACATTGTGGATCCAGTGACTGACCGGTTCCCCACGGTCATGGGTTAATAGGTATCGCCATCATCATTCAGTTTCGCTCTTTGGGGCTTGAGACTAGTTTCCCTCTTCGGGGCTCAACACTCGCATTTATCGCATTTGGTTTGTGTTATATATTGTTGTTGTTTATTGGTTGTGGTTATCGCATTAACACATGATTTGTATGTTAATCTTTTTAAAATAAATTATTTTACTTAAAACTAGATTTACTCACTGACTTCGTTTAGTTGGCCCAATTATTTTACGCATGGTACAGGAAATAAGGTTTGATGAAGCAAGGATAAAGACATGTAGGATTTGCCTTAGACTAAATAAATGGGATTGTTTTTATGTTTTATGTAACGAACTATGTTTGGATTATTTGAGAAATTGTTATGGCTGATGTGATATTTAATCAGTGGCATTATAAATATTGAAACATTTAGTAGTGTTCATAAGCTTTGGACAATCATCTCACTCCGACCGATAATCCATCGCGGGTCGGGTGTGACATCTATGACACAGATATGTTTGTTCGTATGCCCTGAATAAGACATTCATTAGCGTTTATGACAAATATAAAATATTCTATCAAGAATTTTTTATGACAAAAACTTACTATTAATTAAAACTAGAATTAGTATCCGTCACAATGCGGCGAAGTTCGGTAAAAACAATGACCAAAATTTTAAACACAACGCATTCAAAGTCTAATTGCTATTATAAAAACTACAGTAAAACACAACACATTTAAAGAAAAACTACTATTATAAACACTTTTAAAAAGATACAATGTCAACAATTTTAATGTGTCTAACTTATGCTAATGCATCTTCGTGACACAACTGGTTATCCCATCTTCGTTAAGCGGTTGGCCGTCTAACTGATCTAGCCAGTTGTCCTCGTTTGGGGCCCAGCCTTCCTTCACTGGTCGATCTCTTTTTGGACCCCAACATTCCTTTACAGTTGAAATAAAAGTGTCCATTAACTTTAGACACGTTAACTTTGAAGTGATTGCTCAAGAGTTGGGCTTTTTGACAAGACGCCTCCTACCCATGGACACATGCATTACCTTCTCCTTGCCTTCTGGCTCAGCCTTGGTTGGAACATCTTCTAAAAGAGGTGGTGGTAGTGGTGATAAAGCATATGCAACCCCAACGTTGCATGTTTCTAAATTCATGATCATATACTTTCCATAGCACACAAATTAACTGACAACATATATTAGGAAATATCAAAGACGAATATAAAAAACTCATGAACCTGAACAGAAGGGCAACGCGGGTTCATAGGCCCACATTGAACTCCATAAATGGGCACAAAGAAAACATGGTTGAAAGGTAGAAAACCTACCAATGCGACAATATTATAGCTTCCGAATGAACTTGGGAACCAAAAACTGCAACATGATATAAAAAAACAATGAATCATCACACACACTTAAAACGTAGGCTTCCTATGTTGGAAACTAAAATAAAAAAAATCCAGAAACATGAAACTGTTCAAACAAAGAATTAAGGCCTCTACGACATACGAACAACAAAACATTTTAAGTTTGTATGCATAAACAACCAAATCAAAGTGTTCCAAGAAGCCAAACTATTAAGAATTGAGACACCTATGTAAGACCCTTATGTGACAACCGTCAAATTTGCATGCATCCGTACAATTATTAAATGATGATTAGTGCTTAACGACTGTGCTGATTTACAATTTATAACTTGAATTGCTTTCTGATTACTACATTATACTTACATGTGCATCACATATTGCAAGTGACACTACATTGGTTGCATGCAAACATTTTGACATAAATAATGCACAAAAAACAGTTAGCACAGTTAACAGACAAACCGGGAAAATGCTGACGGAGTTCAGTACATAGACAGACGTTGTTTTGAGACACAGTATGAGCCAGAAACTAAGTACTACACTAGTATAGAGTGTAGGGAAGTAAGGACCACAAAAACTGCTTTTCTAAGTGATAGTTTAAGTGCCGGAAAGTGCCTAAAACTCAATTA
Source organism: Helianthus tuberosus (assembly GCA_030545235.1). Lineage (NCBI taxonomy): Eukaryota > Viridiplantae > Streptophyta > Magnoliopsida > Asterales > Asteraceae > Helianthus > Helianthus tuberosus. The sequence goes on along the minus strand of CM060429.1, from coordinate 56,650,559 downwards.
AAATGCTGAATTTAACAAAATTCAGCAATAAATTAGCATTTGAACACAATCAGATCATGCAGAAATATGCTCAAATGGCCCCGAATACTTTCCTAAGTGTTGGAAATTAAAGGTGTCACAAAAGAGTACATAGAGAACACTAAACGAAATAGTTGGACACTTTAACGAACCGGTATCTAACCGAATAACCGGACACTACCCGAAACACCAAAATTATACTAGAAGCATTGTTTTAATGTTTCTGACCTAGTTATGATCCCCGAACACCCTAACACACTATATACCACATAATATGCATAAACACTAACTAAATCACTTAGATTTCAACCATTATGCTTAACTTACCATTGGAAACCAACTAGACCCCCCCCCCCCATGGTAGTGGATGGTCACAATGTGGCCCCCACCCTTGATTCACTTAAATCTTATAAGATTTGTTATAAGGATTTGTTATGTACTTAATAGAAATAATACACAATGGATAAAAGGATTAAATGGTTATAAGATGATCAAGACCCTCACTATCTCTTACAAACACTTCACACCATCTTACTCCTCCCTCTCCCTTGGTTCTCGGCCGAACATAGCCCACCACACCACCACCACTTTCATCCATTGATCATCAATTCCATATACTCACAAATGTGTAAGAAGGTCTACAAGCAAGCTTGGTGGTCTTGGATCTTGAAGGACCTCTTCCAATAGCTTTTATCCAACACATTTATCATCTTCTCCATCAAGTGTTCTTCCCTAGCCTTTGTGCTAGTAGTAAGCTTCATATCACTTGATCTTACTTCATATATTGTTGGTTAATAGATGATGAACATTGTTAATCTTGTTGAACACTAAAAGTCATATTCATGAAACTTTAACATAAGCTTAATACCATATGAATACATGTTGATTAGTGTTTATTTGCTTCTTGATGATTTGTGTTAGTGATGTTAGACATCATAAGAAACCTACTAGATTGTGATTAAACACGTGATCTAGTAAGTTAAGGTGATGATCTTGTGAAAGACCAAGATCATCATGCTTTATGTTTTCATGAACTTGAAAAATGAAAATGATTTTGTGAATGATGAAGCAGGTAACATGATTACTAGACATAAACTTGAATGATTTCAAAAATAGCTTTCCAAAGAAACCAAGTTAAATCACAAGATTTACATGAACATTGTTTTTAAAGAAACTAATCATGTTTCTAATGGGGAAACAAGTATAAGAATACATTGTTTACAAGAAAAATTCAAGAGAAGGATTTTTGGAAAAATCATCTAGTAAGTTGTAAACACCTAAATCTTTCAAGAATGAAGTTTATAAAGAAGTAAATGCATTTTGGAGGGTAACTAAGTCTACTAAACACACTACCAAGTTACTACAAGTTTTTATGAAAGTTCAAGTTCATGATTATCATGTAAATAGCATAGTTTTGGCACTCGGTAAGTGTAGATTGATTGTTGATTGTTTGTGATGATTTTGAAAAGAAAATGATATGCTTTGATAGCATGGACACCTCCATTTTTAGGGGAAACTATGGCAAAATTTTCTAAAAATATAAACACTTAGAAAAATATTTTCTAAACAAATATTTACAAGTGAGTTTTAACTATGGTTTTCAGTATAAACTTTGCCATAGATTTTGTTACAAAAATACAAGTATTGGTGGTTGGTTTTTATAAGTAAAAATGGATAAATATGTATTTAGAATATATATTTACAATAAAACACATTGTGTTAGATTATTTGTATACTTTGTGTATTAGTTATATTATTTTAGGATTTAAAGTAATATAACTTAACAAAATACCAAGAATTTACAATCCAAAATAATACCAAAAATCACAAGGAATAAATATATAAGTTACACGCATAATATTGTGGAACCGAACAAGAATGTAACTTACAAAATATTCCGGAAAATACATTTATAAGTATATTTTTTGTAAATAATATTTTGGACACCAAAAGAATGAAAATAGGATTTTCATGATTACTACAAAATCATATCTTATTTTTTACAAGGAGGAAATATAATATTTTTGGAAGTAAAGAAATGCTTTCTTGGAATTATTAAGAAATATAATATTTTTATTTTTTTGGATAAACTTGAAATACATTATTCTTAGGATAAAATAAGTTTATAAATATTTTCTAAGTGAGACATGAAAATATATTGTTTTGAAACTACAAATATTTTTGCCAAAAGAAAAATTAGGAATAATTTTTCTAAGAAATACTTCTTGAAATATATATTTTAGAAAGATATATATTGGATACTTGTTAAAGATAATCCACACCGGGATACGACACCGATACATGGCAAAATATATAAGTACAATAATACGAATACACATGTAAGAGATACCCCCATCCTTGGGAAGAAAATATGAATATAAATAATTGGGAAGTATTGTTACAAAAATATCGTTTAAACAATTATTCCAAAATTAAATATAATATAAGTTAAAATAATTATTATTTTAACAAGTAATTATAACTTGGAATAATATTGAGGACATAAAAGAAACGTAACTCAGAGGCACTAATTAATACCAAGTCAAGGCACGACTCGCTCGTCTAATGGACCGTAGTACGCATGTAGGTAGTCGAGCGTTCTAGAGGAAGCTTTGAGTTACATCGGATACAAGGAACGCAAAACTGTGAGTTCATGTCCCCCTTTTCTTTAAATTGTTTTGTTTATTAACTTCGGGGGTGAAGTACATGTTTCAAATGATTACAAAATACTTACAGATAAATACAATTGGTATGGTTAGCTAAGGAAAGTACAGTAGATCATGTGAATGGGTAGTCGCATACTTAAGGCCATTAATCCTCGTAGTAGGACCGAGGGACAGGAGTAATAGATCTATTCGGGTGTAGCGAGCCCCACCCATGAGACCGCCGAATGGACCATGAGGTAACTATGTCTTACAGTCGGAGGCCCGGTACAAAGTCTGATAGGTTTGAGTCTTCCTGCACCATGTCACGTATATTAATGTATTAGCTACACATTAATTGATCTGTTTCCTTGTTACTTTCATACCGGGACTTACAAACTTACATACATACTTACAACGATTTCAAAGGTTTACTCATACACACAAACAAACACATGAACTCGCTCAACTTTTGTTGATGTTTACAAGCTACATGTATTTCAGAGAATTAGTAAATGGATCTGGCGGGCGTTGGAAGTTTTATGTTGCGATAGGAATAAAGATGTCATCCATGGTCTTTGGGTTTGGATAGTGTGTCTTATTCCTGGACGAGTCACGTCTTCTAAACCTTGGTTATTTTTAATATCTTTTGACGAGCTCTTAATGAACTCATAAACACGTTGTATGGTTGTAAAAACTCGAATTTGAAGTCTACGTTTTAAAAAACAATGTTGTTATGTTATAAACTTATTTAATGGATGACAAATCTATGGTTTTATCATATAGTTGTTGTTATGATTGAATCCAATGATATTAAGAAAGTCACACCATAATCACGCTTCCGTAAAAGTCAGGGTGTGACAACTTGGTATCAGAGCTTCGATTGTAGCGAACTAGGATTCTATCTCGAGTCTAGACTACAATCATTAGGGCTCTCACAAAAATGTTTTTACAACATGTTTTCATTGCATACACGAAACGCACAGATCCAGGGAAACAAACATTTTTACAAACAAAAGACACGAAACACATTTCAAAGTTTATGCTTATGATTCAGTCTGAGAGACTAGGAAGTGTAGTCTGAGAGACTAGGGAGTTCAATCTGAGAGACTGGGAAGTGTAGTCTGAGAGACTAGGGAGTTCAGTCTGAGAGACTGAGAAGTGTAGTCTGAGAGACTAGGGAGTTCAGTCTGAGAGACTGGGAAGTGTAGTCTGAAAGACTTGGGAGTTCAGTCTGAGAGACTGGGAAGTTTAGTCTGAGAGACTAGGAATGATAGAAAGTTTCAGGAAGAATAATGTGAATACATGATTACATGATGAATTGTCCTTGTTTGCAATATACTAAGTGATTACTATGAATATACATGTTATGATTATTATGTACCGGCACACATGACTCCTTCCTCAGAAAGCGAGTTGTCAGACGTTGACGACCCTATGGCCACCGCCACAAATAATGAGATTGCACCTGCGCCGGAGATGTTTACGTCAGACACTGAGAGTGACCCTGACATGCTGACCGAGGGCAAGGACGACTTGCAACCGTTCGCGATACCAGACTTTGGTGATGATTTACCCTTGCTGATGGCTTCCTTTATGAAGATCCCTCTGTCATTCTTGTTTCGGTCCATGACCACCTTATCATTGGTTACCCCGATGGCGAGCACATCGTGGCTCCGATCCTTGATGTTGTACCTCTTGTGGTCATACTTTCCGAGGCTTGGCCATTCGACGATCTGTATGATGATGACGTTGATTTATATATTGATGGTCCTCCTGATGACGCCCATGATGATGGAAAGTTAGACGAGAACGTTGTGGCTAATCTCACTTCTTGAGATCCCTGTTATCAAGCTATCCTCTGATTCTAGTATACACTCAATTTCAGACCCCTTTGAGTCTGTGACATCTGCAACCTTACAGACGGCCGGATTACAGCCTTCTACTACTGACTCAGACGACGACATCGTTATGACTGATGCACTATCACCTGCTCGAAATCCCACACCTTTATACGACCCAGAGCCTGCTCCTAAGCCAGCTCCTGCTCCTTTTGGGTCAGCTTGATGTAGCACCTGCTGATCCTGCGCCCTTGTTTGATCATGACCCTGTTTCTTTTGGTTTACCAGACATTGCACCCCTTATACCAGACCCAGTACCTGCACCTGATGGTCTTTTCTCTTGGTGAGACATTTGTTCCTGCACCCGCACCCGCTGATGTTACTCCTCTTCCCCTATGGAGACCGACGTCCATTGTACCGACATGCCTAACAGGACATACCCACACCCCGGAAAGGTACTCCAGGTCAGTGCCCGCATGACGATCCTTTTGCTATAGCAGCATTTCCCCTGACCTCACAGGCTACACCGTTTACTCCTTCCATTACCTCACCGCTGGACGAGCCATTCTGATGGTTCCTACCCTGCACTAGGCTGATTTCGGACCCCTACCATCCCTCACATTTTGGAGACTACACACGAGGTGAGTTGCTCCCGTCACATCAACTACAGTTTCAGGTTTCGAGTCGCAGAGTTTTGAAGCTTGAGCTGACACCATATCCTCCACCCCAACTCTGCCAATAAACTTTGATCCTTCACATTCATCGAAGATTCCTCTTGCACGCTCTCCTGCTGCTATTACACCTTTCTCCAGGTTTTGATGCTCGTTTCTTTACTATCAAGCAGCAGATCAGTTAATTACTTCGACATATATACAAGCTCGAGGAGGAGCTCGCTCATGCTAGCAGTTTGCTTTTCCTCCCTCCTCCACCTTAGTCACCAGTATAGTTGGTTTCTGGATTTATGCGGATTGCATTACTTTTGAGTAAAGACACTACTAATGAGCCGAGATCGTGGAGACTTTTGAAGACCACTTCTGACTACGTGATTTTAATACACTAATATACTTATTGGACAAGGGTAGGGTGACCCTGTGTCCCTTTTGATGTGATATACTTTGTAGACAATGTGATTATGGTCGGAAAATAATGGAAGCCCAAACGTCATATTCCCCCATTAAACATGTAACAATACTTTGTGGTCAATGACTAATGGAAGCTCAGTCGCTATGTCCTCACTAAGCACATTGTTGATCCGCGTGCTTGTGCTACAAGTGGGGTGCTACATGCTTGCTTGTTATGCTCTTATTAAATATATTCACACCTACAAGTTTGTGCTATAATTATTATGTTATATGATTTCTTGTTATAACGACTGCGTATATCCACATGTAAATACACCTCCTAGGTCTTATTCGTGCTTATGTGCTTGTGTCCTTAATAAGACCTGGCCTAACCGATCTCCTTCTTAGAAGATGTCGTTTCAAAGAAACACCGATACCAACAACCCCCTACCAATGACAGAGGCGGAATTACAAGAACGCATCTCACAAGCCATCGCACAGCACGAGACCCTTCGCTTCGAACGCAGCGCAGGTACCTCAGGAAATAACCCACCTAACGGCTGCACCTACAAGCAGTTCTTGAGCTACAAACCTCGGGACTTCGACGGCACTAGGGGTGCCATAGCTTTTGTGCGTTGGGTTGAGAAGACAGATTATGTTTTGCGATTAAGTAAATGTGCCCCCGAACATCAGGCCACGTACATAGCTGGACTATTTCTAGCTGGGGCTCTGTCATGGTGGAACCTTCAGGTTCAAACGTTGGGCGAGACTACTGCATATGCCTTGACGTTGGACGAATTGAAAGAACTGATGCGTAAGAGATATTGCTCGAGGGCAGAAGTTCAGAAGTTGGAGACTGAACTGTGGAACTTGAAAATGGAAGGTTCAAAGATAGCTGAGTATGTGCAGATATTTCACGATTTATCACAAGTTGCTTCGCATCTGGTGGAACTAGAGTTTAAGAGAATCGAACGTTTCATCGGGGGATTGGCACCTCAGATTCTAAGCCTGGTGACAACATCTAAGCCTCCAACGATCACCGAAGCTATCGACTTAAGTGTGGCGTTCACTGAAGAAGCAGCTAGACTAGGAAAATTTTCCACGACGGAAGAGAAAAAGGAGACACCTGTAGAGCTATCTGGAGATAACAAGGGAAAGTTCGCAAACGTCAAGAAGGGTACATGGGTGAATAGCAAGAACAGGGCCAAAAAGGGAAAAGAGTACATGGGTATCCTACCTAAGTGCGACAATTATCGACGTTATCATATCGGGCGATGCAGTTATGGAAAATGTGAAAACTGCGGAAAAGTGGGGCGTGTCAAGGAAACTTGTAGGCAAGGTACTGAACGTGGAAATAGAGGCCAAGATGGTAGCGAAAATCACAAAGGAAACAACGACAACGACAATTATCAAGGCAGGACGAGTGACAAACAAAAACGTGCTCAAAGTTGTTTTAACTGTGGAAGCAAAAAGCATTTTAGAAATTATTGCCCTAAAAACAATCAGGCATAAGGATGAAAGCTCAACACCGGAGCTAGGGAGACACACCAGGAATCCAAGCGTAGATATCGGTACGTCCCATATTAGTCAACGTTATGCATCTGTGCTGCTAGATACTGTTGCAAATTTTAGCATTCGCATCCCTAGAGTTTGAGAGTATACTTGGTTTAGTAGCAAGTAAGTTAGATAACCTGTACTCGATAGAGCTAGTTAAAGGGAAGCTTCGACGTGGAAATTGGGATGGATTGGTTGTCGAGCAATCTAGCAGAGATTGATATCCGCATCCCAATGGCGAACAAAGAAACGATCGTGACTCATGAAGCAGGATACGCCTCTACAAATTACTAATTGCTTGAAGGCACGAAAGTTGTAGCGTAAAGGATGTGTTGTTTTTCTTGGCTCATGTCGTGGACAAGGGAGCCGAAGAACCAAAACTCGAAGATATCCCTGTGATAAGGGAATATCCCAAAGTCTTCCCCGAAGACTTGCCAGAATTATCTCCTCAACGACAAGTCGAATTTCGCATCGATTTAATTCCAGGCGACGCGCCAGCAGTCAATGCACCTTAGCGACTTACACCTTTGGAGATGCAAGGATTGACAGTGTAACCTCAGTAGTTGATAGAGAAGGAAGTTAACAGACCAAGTTTCCCGTTTTGGGTAACCCCAGTTCTGCTCATCAAGAAGAAGGACGATGATTTTCAAATGAGCATCAACTACCAGGAGCTAAACAAGCTAACCAACAAGGGTCGGTAACTCTTGATGGGGATTAACGAATTATTTATTTAACCAACTGTGAGGATCCAACTACTATATCACGACTGATCGATAACCGAGTGTCATTAGCTGTGAATTCTGGAAGAAGGTATACCGGGGAAATTGTGGGACAATAACTTGTTTTAAACGTACACAAAAATGGTGTTTCCTACACGATGCACAAAACAATTTACACAGAATACGAAACTTAGAGAATCTAGAAAACATGTACTTGGGACCTTTGGGAATCCAGGTCTAAACTCGTAAAGGTTGTTGCTTAGGAACCACACCTGTTAACTCAAGCAAAACCCATTATCCTGACATATATTCTATTTTAGTTAACCAAACAGAAAGTACTCAAACTTCTTTTGTTGAAATCTCCACATTTGCTTCTAGCGAGTAGATGTTTGCATCTCTACTCCCCTTAATGGTAGTTGCATCACGTTAATTTCCTTCACTGAGAGCGAACACACATTTGCTTCGACACTTGGTCATTTCGTCATTTTAGCAATTACTCATTGTTTCATTACTTGGAAACTTATATGTTACACATGCACCATTTGCTACGCATGTGGTTTTGTTTCAAATAAACACCTCATTGAAGTTCACATATTATTTGCTAAAGCTGATTATTTATTTATGATTCAAATAACCTACATTATTGTAATTGTTGGCTCCTTTGTTAACAAGTCAACACACTTTCTTGAGACTTCTTTTCTTTCAAGTTACATTCATGGTTTATCTTTGTAACCATGCTGAGATTCCCTTGTTGATACACACGTTTATTGTCGGGTTACGCTGAAACCAACATCAATTGCTTGAACTTATCCACTTTGCATATTCAATTTAAGACGCCATATGATGTATTGGGAGCATCATATTCAAATATTTTTGCAAAGGTTCTTTTGTCTCGAGTCGTAGTAGACTTGATTGGTCTACGACTCCACTAAATCATTTATTGGTTTAGATACCTTGCGGTGATACTTTCACAGAATTGAAGCTTGCGCTAATTTGGTTACACACCTCATACACGGATTTAATTGTCCATTTATTTGTTCTAAATCCGTTTTTTTTATCACAATTAAAGAGGTCTCAACACAATTGTGTGTTAAGACAATGGTACCTAGAATCATATCATATCACGGTGTACCTCCTAACGATTCTTTCGTTGTAAATTAAATACCTTGCAGTGTTTATTGCTTACCATCTTCAATCAGAAACGGTAGTTCTTTGGTGTCCTATATTCAATTGAAAGGCCCTATGACGTCGATTTTTCAGGCGTGCTTCAGTACACTTTCATTGTTTTCAAACACGGTGACCTTGTTCGGTCATCGCTACTATGGAAATATGTCAATTACGACACCTTGTGGTGTCATTACAAAATTTGTAGCTTGTGCTAAGCATGGTCAACCATTTCACACAAAACTACACATACTTTTGTTTAACTTGTCATTTAAACATTCCGAATGCAACTACGAACTAAGACAATAATACACCAGATTCGCTTGTGTTCCATTCGGTGTATTTTCACAATCCAAGAATATCAACACACTATTTTATCTATGTATTTGTTCGAAAGTTGACAGATCACTTTCATGCTACTAACACATTTGAGTTGTTAATTTTGAGTTCATATAGCAGATGCTATGGTTTGTGAAAACTCGTTTGCATATTGTGACCGATTGTTTGAGAATCCATTAGTCAAAACTCCTTTGTTACACCCCTATTAACTGAGTTACACTAGATTATACATCTATACATCTCGTGTCCCTTGACATCAAATGCTAGAACACATACCTTTTTAACCATTGAATTCTTGTTGTTGTAATATATCCTTGGATTCACCTGATGTGAATAAGATTTGATTCGGTTTTGTGGCTATCTACCTCAGTATTATTCATATACATACACGCATAATGTAACCCTAAGGAGCTAAGGTAGTAAAAATTTCGAGGATAAAATTTTCTTAACAGGGGGAGAATGTGACAACCGTCAAATTTGCATGCATCCGTACAATTATTAAATGATGATTAGTGCTTAACAACTGTGCTGATTTACAATTTATAACTTGAATTGCTTTCTGATTACTACATTATACTTACATGTGCATCACATATTGCAAGTGACACAAAATTGACTACATGCAAACATTTTGACATAAATAATGCACAAAGCACAGTTAGCACAGTTAACAGCCAAACCAGGAAAATGCTGACGGAGTTCAGTACATAGACAGACGTTGTTTTGAGACACAGTATGAGCCAGAAACTAAGTACTACACTAGTATAGAGTGTAGGGAACTAAGGACCACAAAAACTGCTTTTCTAAGTGATAGTTTAAGTGCCGAAAAGTGCCTAAAACTCAATTAAAATGTTGAATTTAACAAAATTCAGTAATAAATCAGCATTTGAACACAATCAGATCATGCAGAAATATGCTCAAATGGCCCCGAATACTTTCCTAAGTGTTATAAATTAAAGATGTCACAAAAGAGTACATAGAGAACACTAAACGAAATAGTTGGACACTTTAACGAACCTGTATCTAACCGAACAACCGGACACTACCCAAAACACCAAAATTATACTAGAAGCATTGTTTTAATGTTTCTGAGCTAGTTATGATCCCCGAACACCCTAACACACTATATACCACATAATATGCATAAACACTAACTAAATCACTTAGATTTCAACCATTATGCTTAACTTACCATTAGAAACCAACTAGACCCCCCCCCCATGGTAGTGGACGGTCACAATGTGGCCCCCACCCTTGATTCACTTAAATCTTATAAGATTGGTTATAAGGATTTGTTATGTACTTAATAGACATAATACACAGCGGATAAAAGGATTAAATGGTTATAAGATGATCAAGACCCTCACTATCTCTTACAAACACTTCACACCATCTTCCTCCTCCCTCTCCCTTGGTTCTCGGCCGAACATAGCCCACCACACCACCACCACTTTCATCCATTGATCATCCATTCCATATACTCACAAAGGTGTAAGAAGGTCTACAAGAAAGCTTGGTGGTCTTGGATCTTGAAGGACCTCTTCCAATAGCTTTTATCCAACACATTTATCATCTTCTTCATCAAGTGTTCTTCCCTAGCCTTTGTGCTAGTAGTAAGCTTCATATCACTTGATCTTACTTTATATATTGTTGGTTAATAGATGATGAACATTGTTAATCTTGTTGAACACTAAAAGACATATTCATGAAACTTTAACATAAGCTTAATACCATATGAATACATGTTGATTAGTGTTTATTTGCTTCTTGATGATTGATGATTTGTGTTAGTGATGTTAGACATCATAAGAAACCTACTAGATTGTGATTAAACACATGATCTAGTAAGTTAAGGTGATGATCTTGTGAAAGACCAAGATCATCATGCTTTATGTTTTCATGAACTTGAAAAATTTAAATGATTTTGTGAATGATGAAGCAGGTAACATGATTGCTAGACATAAACTTGAATGATTTCAAAAATAGCTTTCCAAATAAACCAAGTTAAATCACAAGATTTACATGAACATTGTTTTTAAAGAAACTAATCATGTTTTTAGTGGTGAAACAAGTATAAGAATACATTGTTTACAAGAAAAATTCAAGAGAATGATTTTTGGAAAAATCATCTAGTAAGTTGTTAACACCTAAATATTTCAAGAATGAAGTTTATAAAGAAGTAAATGCATTTTGGAGGGTAACTAAGTCTACTAAACACACTACCAAGTTACTACAAGTTTTTATGAAAGTTCAAGTTCATGATTATCATGTAAATAGCATAGTTTTGGCACTCGGTAAGTGTAGATTGATTGTTGATTGTTGTGATGATTTTGAAAAGAAAATGATATGCTTTGATAGCATGGACACCTCCATTTTTAGGGGAAACTATGGCAAAATTTTCTAAAAATATAAACACTTAGAAAAATATTTTCTAAACAAATATTTACAAGTGAGTTTTAACTATGGTTTTTAGTATAAATTTTTCCATAGATTTTGTTACAAAAATACAAGTATTGGAGGTTGGTTTTTATAAGTAAAAATGGATAAATATGTATTTAGAATATATATTTACATTAAAAACAATTGTGTGTGATTATTTGTATACTTTGTGTATTAGTTATATTATTTTAGGATTTAAAGTAATATAACTTAACAAAATACCAAGAATTTACAATCCAAAATAATACCAAAAATCACAAGGAATAAATATATAAGCTACACGCATAATATTGTGGAACCGAACAAGAATGTAACTTACAAAATATTCCGAAAAATACATTTATAAGTATATTTTTGGTAAATAATATTTTGGACACCAAAAGAATGAAAATGAGATTTTCATGATTACTACAAAATCATATCTTATTTTTGACGAGGAAATATAATATTTTTGGAAGTAAAGAAATGCTTTCTTGGAATTATTAAGAAATATAATATTTTTATTTTCTTGGATAAACTTGAAATAAATTATTCTTGGGATAAAATAAGTTTATAAATATTTTCTAAGTGAGACATGAAAATATATTGTTTTGGAACTACAAATATTTTTGCCAAAAGAAAAATTAGGAATAATTTTTCTAAGAAATACATCTTGAAATATATATTTTAGAAAGATATATATTGGATACTTGTTAAAGATAATCCACACCGGGATACAACACCGATACATGGCAAAATATACAAGTACAAGAATACGAATACACATGTATGAATACCCCCATCCTTGGGAAAGAAATATGAATATAAATACTTGGGAAGTATTGTTACAAAAATATCGTTTAAACAATTATTCCAAAATTAAATATAATATAAGTTAAAATAATTATTATTTTAACAAGTAATTATAACTTGGAATAATATTGAGGACATAAAAGAAACGTAACTCAGAGGCACTAATTAATACCAAGTCAAGGCACGACCCGCTCGTCTAATGGACCGTAGTACGCATGTAGGTAGTCGAGCGTTCTAGAGGAAGCTTTGAGTTACATCGGATACAAGGAACGCAAAACTGTGAGTTCATGTCCCCCTTTTCTTTAAACTGTTTTGTTTATTAACTCCGGGGGTGAAGTACATGTTTCAAATGATTACAAAATGCTTACAGACAAATACAATTGCTATGGTTAGCTAAGGAAAATACAGTAGATCATGTGAATGGGTAGGCGCATATTTAAGGCCATTAATCCTCGTAGTAGGACCGAGGGACAGGAGTAATAGATCTATTCGGGTGTAGCGAGCCCCACCCATGAGACCGCTGAATGGACCATGAGGTGACTATGTCTTACAGCCGGAGGCCCGGTACAAAGTCTGCTAGGTTTGAGTCTTCCTGCACCATGTCACGTATATTAATGTATTAGCTACACATTAATTGATATGTTTCCTTGTTACTTTCATACCGGGACTTACAAACTTACGTACATACTTACAACGATTTCAAAGGTTTACTCATACACACAAACAAACACATGAACTCGCTCAACTTTTGTTGATGTTTTCAAACTACATGTATTTCAGGGAATTAGTAAATGGATTTGGCGGGCGTTGGAAGTTTTATGCTGCGATAGGAATAAAGATGTCATCCATGGTCTTTGGGTTTGGATAGTGTGTCTTATTCCTGGACGAGACACGTCTTCCAAACCTTGGTTATTTTTAATATCTTTTGACGAGCTCTTAATGAACTCATAAACACTTTGTATGGTTGTAAAAACGCGAATTTAAAGTCTACGTTTTAAAAACAATGTTGTAATGTTATAAACTTATTTAATGGATGACAAATCTATGGTTTTATCATATAGTTGTTGTTATGATTGAATGCAACGATATTAAGAAAGTCACACCATAATCACGCTTCCGCAAAAGTCAGGGTGTGACACCTTAATTGATTTATATGATTTACATACAAACATCGACTATAATTGTGTATTATCGATTACAAATACAATTGAAAATACGAGTTTGTTAAAACCTTTTTAAGATTTACAACAATTCAACATCATATATTGATACTGTCGTTTAAAACGTGACGACGAAACATTTCGCGAAAGCTTGATTCTTGATTGTGTTCGGTTCTTTGTTGAGCTTGATCGTCGTCCGGTACCATACATTATACCTACATTTCATAAAACATGAAATGAGTTAATCATTTAGTGTTTAAAACATGTCCAACCAAGTTCGCGAGTCGAAACGAACAACAATAAAGAGTTTCAGCAGCCTTTGTTGACTTTAACACCCGTCACGTGCCGCGATGGGGTCTCAGGTTCACTGTCGTGTGCCGCGGCGCCTGTCGCGTGCCGCGACGCCAAATGGGGTTCTCCGTCGCGTGACGCGAGGGCCCTATTTCGGCAGAAAGGTTTGTTTCAGACCTGCATTGTTCCAGCAATTCTTATTCTTACGAAAACGGACATAACTCATTTGTTATTGATCCGATTTTCGATCCGTTTCTTCCTACGTGATCGTAATTTGATTTTACATCATATGGAGTCAACATCCAACATCCGGATTAACAAAATTATAAACTTTTAAGCCTTCGGCTTAATATCCTTTTTCAAAGTTTTGACCCGTTCATGTTTTTATCAAACAAAGCAGGTTTGTTTGCTCCCTAAACTCATGAAATTCATAATTTCAATATCTCCTATCATATTAGGTTCAAGTCACGGGTTTCTTACGTATTTAAAACCCGTTTACGCTCAAGTGCTTATTTTGACCCGTTAAGGGTATTTAAGCGCTTTCAAGCTTAAAATCGCTTTCAATTGCTTCTAGCATTGCATTACCACATTTCTTATCATAAAATTTCCCACCACAACTGTATTTATGGTGGGTTTAATGTGGTGATCTATATAACCCGAGTTTTACCCCTCGAATCATTAGTTTACGGCAAAGACTCAAATAGAGTCATTTGACTAAAGATTTACATCTTTCGATTCTATACTTATTCTAAATATTTATCCAACCATAAAACTCGTTTCCAAACAACCTTTAAGGGTTGTTTGTTCAATTTAACTTATAAGGGCATTTTGGTCCATTTTAGCCCTTCATTAACGATGAGGGATTTTATAAACATGTTTAACTCACAAACCCTCTTTTTAGCTATGATTTTGTTTGGAAAGTCAAAATGCTTTCCAAACGAAATCACCAACATTTGTAACATTCCGTTTACCTAACAAAGTAACCCAATGTCCATTTTAGACTCCGTTTAACTCTCATTAAACCTTATGCTTTAAATGAGGGTTATTCTATTATGCTTACCTGGCTCGGATCGTTATATTGACCCATTTCAATACCTTGCTTTAATAGCCGCTAGGTAATAGCAACGTAAATATCCGCTCGATATTTATTCATATAATCATACAACTCGACAACCGTTAGTCGATATTGTCAAAGGTGATATCTTCACCTTTTGACCCGTTTGGTCAAAATGACCGATTATATTGGCGAGATGACATTTATTACCATCTCGTCTATATAACTCGCTCCGGTTTACACCGTTCAGTCATTTTACTTATAGTTAATTTCTTAACACTTTTTGGCCTATTATGGCTTACGTCCTAAGTGTCTTTAGAAAAAAAAAACTAACGGTCATGGTCAATGCATGACCAAATTACCGTTTTACCCTTATTGTTTGTTTTGGTTTACCTTATAAGGTAACCATTAAAAGTTCTATATTTATTAGTTAATGCATGACTAAGTATCCGTATTAGTCCTTTTTAACCCTTACACATGGTTTATCATAGTCTTTGTTTATCTTGTTCCGTACGACTACACGTCGGAACATTATATCTTGATTGTTAACTTGTCTTATTCGTAGTTGATACGATAAGAGGATATTCTATAATTTAAGAATGTTGTAAGTTATACTTACCTTGCATCCAGATTATGCTTTTCCTTCTCTCTTGATTCGTTTGACCCGCTTCCTTTCCAAGCTTTCACCTAGCTTGCCAAGCGTCAAACTATCATTGAAATTGTAAGATGGTTAGGTTAGTCATAATCATTTACGACTATTCCTGTCACACCCTGATTTTTGCGGAAGCGTGGTTATTTGGTGTGACTTCTTAATACCATAGCAACAATCATAACAATGCTATATGATAAAAACACGAGATGTTTACCCATTAAAACAGTTTAGAAAATACCATAACAACATTGTCTGAAAACCTCAATACCAAATTAAGTTACAACTCATGACGTGTTTAAACGAGTTCACAAAGACTCAACCAAAGTACTTAAATAAAACCTGAGTTTAGAGACGTGTATCCCGTCCAGGATTAGGATACACCCCCTAAGCTCGACAACCATGGACAACATCTTTTATTTAAGCGCAGCTTGACAACACATGCATACCCTTCCAGATCCACTAGTTTCCTGAAATACATGTAGTTTGAAAAATCAACAAAAATTTGAGCGAGTTCATGTGTACGTGTATGAGTATGCCTTTAAAGTATGTCCGTATGTATGTAAACCCCTGGTATGTAGCAATAAGGAAAAACAGATCAATTAATGTGTAGCTAATACATTAATAAGTGACATGGCCTAGGAAGCACTCAAACCTGTATGCGTATTTCGTACCGGCCCCTCCGGCGGAACGACATAGTCACCACATGCAGCCGACTCGCAGGCCCATGGGTGGGGCTCGCAACACCCAATAGATCTATCACTCATGCCCCTCGGTCCTTATACAAGGATTAATGGTCTTAAGATAATAGCCTACCCATTCACGTGATCTAGCAGTACATTCCTTAGCTAATCGTACCATGTATATAACGTTTGTAATCAGTATGTAACATGTATTTCACCCCCGAAGTTGTAGAACTGAAAACAGTTAAGAGAAAAGGGGGACATGAACTCATTGTTTTGCGTCTTCGTATCCAATGTAACTCGAAGCTTCCTCTAGAACGCACGACTACCTACATGTGTACTATGGTCCGTTAGACGAGCGGGGCGTGCCTTGTCTTAGTATTGACTAGTGCCTTTGAGTTACGTTTTTAAAGTGTTTTTAATATATTTGTAATAATACTTCTCAAGTATTGTTATTCGCATTTCCTTCCCAAGGATGGGAGTATCTCATACTTGTGTATTCGTATTCTTGCATTGGTAATCTTGCCATGTATTGGCGTCGTATTCCGGTGTATTATTCCAAATAAAAAAAATACGTCAATATATTTCCAAAACACTTATATTTTCAAGTCCCACTTTAGAAAATATATAATAACTTATTTTGTCCCAAAAATAATGTATCATCCAGAAAATATATATTTTCCCAAAATCATATATCTTCTAATATGCTAAGAAAATATATTTTAACTCCCCAAAATAATATATTTTCTCTTTGTCGAAAATGTGATATACTTGGTAATATGTACAAAAATCATATTTTCACTTCTTTCGTTTCCAAAATAGTATTTACCAAACATATATTGTAACGGTGTCTTCCGAAATATTTCATAAGTTACGTTTTATTGTTCGGCTTCACAATATTAAATGTGTAACTTATATTTCATCCCTTGTGATTTTTGATATTATTTTGAAGTCGTAAATTCTTGTTATTTGTTAAGTTATATTATTTTACCCTAAAATAATATAACTAGTCCACAAAATATACAAATATTCACACAAGTGCCTTTAGTATAAAATATATATTTAACCACTCTTATTTACAAAAACCAACCTCCGATACTATGTATTTTTGTTACACAATTTATGGCAAAGTTTATATTTGAAATACATAGTTCAAAACATACATGTAAACACTTGTTTAGAAAATATTTTCTAAGTGTTTGGATTTTTAGAAAATTTCGCCATAGTTTCCTTTGTAAATGGAGGTGTCCATGCTATTTAGCATATCATTTTCTTTTCGAAATTCATTCAATCAATCAACCATAAATCACTAACCAATATTACACTTACCGAGTGCAAAAACTATTCCATTTACAATACAACATGAACTTGATCTTTCACAAAAACGCGTAGTAACTTGGTGAAGTGTTCAGTAGCCTTAGTTACCCTCTAAAGTGTGTTTATTTCCTTAAAAAATCTCATTCTTAAAGAATTTAAGTGTTTACAACTTGTAAACACATTTTGCAAAAATGTTTATTTATAACAATCTTCTTGTTTTAAAAGTATTTCTACACTTGTATTGTCACTAAAAATAGTGTAGGTTTAGTAAAAACCAAGATCTTCTATAAATCATCTTTTTAGGCTTGGTTTTCTTGGAAAATCATTCACAAGTCTTGAATCTATAAGTTTACTAGGTCACTTTGATCATTGTTTTATAAGAAATCATTTTTATTTATCAAGTTCATGTCTTAACAAGAGGATGATCATCTTGTGTTTCTACATAATCATCCTCTAACTTGCTAGATCATGTGTTTAATCACAATCTAGCAAGCTTCATGTAATGATCAACCTCAACTTCTCTAGTAAATAACAAGCAAACATCATTTATACATTAAACAACATCATTCTATTCACATTTCATCATATGTAAGACTTATGTTCAAGATTCAAAATTGTGTCTTTGAGTGTTCTTGTTAATTTCATCATACTACATCTTTTAACCAACAAAAATGGAAGTAAACAAGGGTTTTCAAGGATCTTACTTCTAGCTTTAAGCTAGGGAAGAAAAAAGTTGAAGATGGGGTGGATAAAAGCAAACAAAGGTGGTCCTTCAAGTTCCATGTGCACCAAGCTTCGTGAATCACCTTCTTACACCTCAAAATGATCTTGGAATGGCTAGATGATGGATGAAAAATGGTGGTGGTGGTGAGCTTGTTTGGGCCGTAGGTTAGAGAAGGGAGGAGAGAGGTGTTTTTGTGTTGAAGATGATGATGAGAATGGTGTCTAGATCTTATATAATCTAGTAAAGATCTTTATGGATTTCATAGTACATTCAAGATCTTGAACAAATCTCTACATATCTAAGTAAGATCTAATGTGATCTTGTAAGATTTTTGGGAGGTGGGCCATACTTGTGACCGATTACGTCAAGGGGGAGGGGGTCTATATGCAAATTTGATGGTAAGTATGTAATTTAGTGGAAGTTAAGATGTAAAAGTCTAGTGTTTATGTGTATCTTGCATTATGTAATATGTTAGAGTGCTCGGGAACCATAACTAGCTCAGAAAAATAAAAACAATGCTTTTAACAATATTTTTGTGTTCCGGGTAATGTCTGGTTGTTCGGTTAGATACCGTTCCGTTAAAGTGCTAAGTTATTCCGTATAGTGTCCTTTATGTAACTTTTTGTGACACTTTTAATTCCCGACACTTAGGAAAGCATACAGGACCATTTTGCCATATTTTTGCACATTGCTAGCATGTTAAAATGCTGAATTTTGGTAATTAATGCAGAATTCTGCACTTTAAGTGGGTTTTAGGCACTTTCCGGCACTTAAACTATCACCTAGTGACGCAGTTTTATGGTCCTTACTTCCCTACACTCCATACTAGTGTAGTACCTTATCTCTGGCTCACACTGGGCCTCAAAACATTGTCTGTCTATGTACTGGCACTGTCAGTATATTTCTGAGTTATCCGCTAACTGTGCTAACGGTGCTTTGTGCATCATGTATGTCACTAAAGTTTGTATATAATGAATGGTGTGACAGTATGAAATGTGATGCACATGTATGTATGATACAGCAATCAGTAAATAGTTTAAATCATCAGTTGTAATTAAGCACAGTCATTTAAGCTGTCACACCCCGAATTTCCACGTGTTACCGGTGGGCCCGGTAGGGGAGTATCGTGACGTGGTTGGCAACATAATAGTCAAACAACACAATATTTAAATGCACAGTGGAAGCAAAGTATAGATTTAATTCAACCAAACGATATTGTAATATTAAGTATCACAAATAGTCGAATATAAATCCACAGGTAGATCAAAATAAAAAAAGAAACAAATGTTCAACAGTTTATGACATCCAAGCTGGCGAGACTTATTGTGGATGCTAGGAGACAAGCCATCCTATTTCGCGTAGTACCTGCACTTAACCTTTTTAGGAAAAATACGTCAGTTTACACTGGTAAATACAATCAACCGACTCCTTTTGAAAAGAGTTTAAGAAAAGCATTTAAGGCACAAGGCACAAATAATATTTTATAACTTGGGATAATTATTTAAATATATAAACTTGTAAAGGATTTACATGTTACTTATGCGTTCAGTAGCCCGGATCGAGCCGGGTTAAAGATCAATAAACACACCACTTTATTTTTGAGACACTGACAGGTGTACGCCTACACCTGAGTGCTAAGGTCGTGGCCATTTCGTAAAATGATGCCAGGGATATCTGGGACACGGTCATTAACCCCCCAAAGGCTTTAAGCAAACAAAACAAATTAAACGGAGACATCTCAATAATTTAACCATAATAAGATTAAATATTCAACGCCCGACCAAGCGGTATTTTATATACCGTACCCCAAGCCCGTATAGGGAAATAAGTTAAAAGTATTTACCTGAGCAAGTATAGTTCAAAATCAGCGAGTGCAAGTATCTTTTACTGGTTCTCCTAATCTGGAACGAAGGATTATAAAAACCTATTAGAATCCTAACGGGTCTTTAGTTAAGCTTACGCTTAGACCGGTTAGTTTTAAAGATACGGTTCGTACGCACGATTAAGCGAAGACCGGATAGAATGTGATTTAGACCCGAAAAGTTTGAAGACTTGTTTAATATGGGTATATGATACGCATTCTGGATTTTGAGATAAAACCGATAAGGTTTGACCCGTTTCGGCTAATTTATGTAAACTAGTTACATAAACCGAACCGAACGCGCGTGAAGCGCAACGGGTATCCGTAAGAGTCCTAAACAGGTTTCCTAAGTTAACACACCTTAAATAAGTTGTGATATCAGTAGGATATCACCCATGATGCCCAAAACGAGTTTAATCTCTTTATAAGCCCCGCAGGGGCATTTTGGTCATTTTAAAGATTATAAAAGGGTTTAATTAGACGCCTGTGATCCGGGTCTGAGTTGATCAGTAAAATAGCTTATTTTAACAGGTTATAACCTTTGGTAATAAGTCTTATATACTAAAATAGTTTTAAACCCAAACTATGCGTTAAATACGCGTATAAAGTCGTTTTAAGCGATGTACGGGTTAAAATACGATTCTGAGTTTTCTGATCAAATAATCAGGCTCAAAATACTCCATTTATTATTTAAAATCAGTAGCAATTGGATTGGCATTAAAAGGATTTGTAAAACTCATTTTATGGCCGAAAAGGTATTTTTTTGGTATTAACCGAATCGAGGCGATAAACCTAGCTTATGATCAGTTTAAAAATAATTAAAAATCTTCAAAAATCCCAAAATATTATATCACATCAGTGGGTAAAAGGTTTGGTGTCCAAAGTTGGTTTTAGATAGGCTTTACGCTAATGACGCCGTTTAATTACCTAAAAGCATTCAAATTACGTCATTAAGCATAACTCCTTATATAGACCCCCAACTGATGTGAAATTTTAGGTACAAGTCTAAAAATCAGTAACTAGGATTATGGTACTTTCACATTTCCAAAAATCTCGTTTTATGGTCATAAGGGTATTACGGTCAATATTTAGGCGTTTAACGGAAACATCGGACGATTAGGGATTCGAGTGGTATAAACGCAGAGGCTTATACACACATGTAACTAGGTCCTAATAGAACCTTAAGGCATGTCTAAACCTATATAAATCGGGTCAGAACTGAGGTCAAAGCAGAAGTCAAACTTTTGCGTCTCTCAGTTCCGAATCGGTTCAAAACATAAAGTTGTCGAATCAAACAAGCTTATACAAGTTATTATACTTATTTTCAAGTTGTATGACTGATAAAACAGGTTACACGCCTTCCGTATCGTTAAATATGCGATTAATATTTATGTTGACTTTTTCAAACAACCTTTGACTCGACAAACGACCTAGTTAGGATTCGAATCAGTGAGTGCCCTTTTAGGGGTTTATTAACCATATAAATACCAACTTATAACAACTTTCGATTCGACTAATCTCTGGACCGATTGTGATTTATCACTAAGTCAAACCGTAGTTACGACGGTTTGGCTTCTAGGCTATAAACTAAGTATAAATGAATTAGAGAAGGTTAGGCATACTTACACACGACTAATGGATGATTTGGAATGCTTGTGGCCTGCTTGAAAGCTCTGGAAATGCTCAGAAGTTGATGAATGATCAATGTTGCATAATGTGGGTCTTTATAAATAACTTCAAACATGCATGGATCATCGACAACTAAGTCTAGGAGTGAAACAATAACATCCACAAGTCCCCTACTAGCTAAAAACCACTTTAGGCAGCCCAAAGTATCGAAAAAATGGCATTTGAGCCGGTTCCATGCATCAACAGGCAGCTGCCTGTTTTTTCTGCACCTGCAGGTCGCAGGCGGCCCGCGTGGCCTTCTGTTATGTGTGAGGCGGGCCGCGTGGCCCTTCTGGTCATGTCACACATGTTTCATTAATTGCACTTTGGTCCCTAGTCCCCCGAAAGGTCGTTTTCATGATGTTTCTTGCATTTTAAGGCTTTGATATTTATATATAGGGGCTTTAATACTTATACCCACTTTGTCAAGTCCTCGGGTAACTTTGTGATCACCCGAAAAGCCCTAAATTTCAATGTTGACGATTCTAACCCTCACACACGACTTTTATCACAACTTGCTCATACGATAACGAAACTTCATGAAATTTTTGTGGTACATTCTAGTGAGCATACTTAATCGTTACAAAGCTTCGGGTTTGTCAAAAGGTCACTCAGAGGTATAACTTAAACATGTTGGCACATTTAACCCCTGTAGTTTGTAATCTCTCAATTTCTTTCACAATTCGCTTCGTATGATCCATGATCTATTCGTTTAAGGTTATAAACATCATGTAGGGTTATTGCAAAGTATATTTATTCATTGTTGACACTTTGAACCCTTCTATTTACACAGTTTCACTGTTTGTCAACTTTAGTCCTTCAAGAACATTATTTTTACACGTTCAAACCTATGACACGTGTCAACACATTATAGGACGTAAATTTTCGGGGTGTTACATCCTCACCCCCTTAAAAGAAATCTCGACCCGAGATTTACTAAAACAAGTAAGGGTACTTTTCTTTCATCGTGGATTCAACCTCCCACGTGAATTCGGGACCTCTTCGGGCATCCCATTTGACCTTTACAAAAGGTATATGCTTCCTTCGAAGCTTCCTTACTTGTCGATCTTAGATCGATAAAGGTTTTTCCACAAATTTCAAGCTCTCATCGATATGCACATCTGTATGGGGTATAACCACTGATTCGTCAGCGAAACACTTCTTCAGATTGCAGATGTGGAACACATTGTGTATACTACTGAGCTCTTCAGGTAAGTTTAACTTATAGGTAACTGACCCGACGCGTTCGATAACCTCGAAAGGTCCTATGTATCTCGGGCTTAGCTTACCTTTCTTACCAAATCGCATCACTCCCTTCCAGGGTGACACTTTAAGTAGGACTTTTTCACCTACTTCGAAGTGAAAATCCTTTCGGCTTGGATCAGCATAACTCTTCTGCCTATCCCGGGCAGCTTTGAGACGGTCACGAATCTGGACAATCTTATCTGATGTCTCGAACACTATTTCTGGTCCAGATAACTGGACATCTCCAACTTCTGCCCAACAAATGGGCGATCTACACTTTCTACCGTATAATGCCTCAAAAGGCGCAGCCTTAATGCTGGTATGGTAGCTATTGTTGTAGGAGAACTCAACTAATGGTAGGTGCTTATCCCAGCTACCACCCAAGTCAATTGCACATGCACGAGGCATGTCTTCCAACGTTTGAATAGTACGCTCACTCTGACCGTCTGTCTGTGGATGGTAAGCCGTACTAAAGTTCAAACGTGTGCCCAAAGATTGTTGGAAGCTTTTCCAAAAATGTGATG
Organism: Helianthus tuberosus; assembly: GCA_030545235.1. NCBI lineage: Eukaryota > Viridiplantae > Streptophyta > Magnoliopsida > Asterales > Asteraceae > Helianthus > Helianthus tuberosus. Next base: position 56,626,814 of record CM060429.1, on the reverse strand, counting down.
TGTATCTAGTATCTCGGTTAGAGATAATAGCTACAGGTATGCCATGTAGAGCTACAATCTTATCAACGTACAGTTGGGCTAACATATCGGAGCTGTAGGTCTCCTTAATAGGTAGGAAATGTGCTGACTTAGTCAGTCGGTCAACTATCACCCAGATGGTGTCATTTCCTTTCCTTGTCTTGGGTAACTTGGTGATAAAATCCATAGTTACCATTTCCCACTTCCAAGTAGGAAGTTCAGGTTGTTGTAGCAAACCTGACGGTTTTTTATGTTCTGCCTTGACTTGCGCACACGTCAAGCATTTAGCTACATAGGTAGCTACAGACTTCTTCAAGCCTATCCACCAATAATTTGCCCTAAGATCCTGGTACATTTTATCAGCTCCAGGATGAACAGAATATTTAGAGCTGTGGGCTTCCTGGAGGATAACATCTCGGAGTCCTCCATAAATTGGAACCCATATCCGTCCATTCAATCTAAGAATTCCATCCTTACTAAGAGATAACTGTTCCTCAGTTACTCCTAGCTTTTCTTTAGGATAGTTAGCTTCCAGCACAGCTTCCTTCTGTGCAGCTAACAACCTTTCTATCAAGTTGTTCTTTATTTCCATGCTCTTGGCATTGATTCGGATGGGTTTCACTCTTTCTTTCCGACTCAAGGCATCGGCGACTACATTCGCCTTGCCGGGATGGTATCTTATTTCACAATCGTAATCATTAAGAGTTTCCATCCAACGGCGTTGCCTCATGTTCAAGTCCTTCTGGTTGAACAGATGTTGAAGGCTCTTGTGATCAGAATAGATCACACATTTGATTCCATATAAGTAGTGCCTCCATAGTTTTAGTGCGAATACAACGGCACCCAACTCCAAGTCGTGGGTGGTGTAATTCTTTTCGTGCACCTTTAACTGACGTGAAGCATAGGCAATGACTTTGCCTTTCTGCATAAGCACACATCCCATCCCGGTGTGTGATGCATCACAATAAACTACAAACTCCTCTATTCCATCAGGCAATGTCAGTACTGGAGCATTGCTCAACTTTTGTTTCAGAATATCGAAGGATTCCTGCTGCTTAGGACCCCAGTCAAACTTAATCTTCTTACGTGTCAGCGAAGTCAGGGGTGCAGCAATCCTTGAGAAGTTTTCAATGAATCGCCTATAGTATCCTGCCAAACCTAGGAAGCTACAAATTTCTGTAGGCGTCTTTGGCTCATGCCAATTCATGACAGATTCAACTTTAGCGGGATCTACTTGGATACCACGCTTACTAACAACATGTCCAAGAAATTGGACTGCTCGAAGCCAGAATTCACACTTTGAGAACTTGGCATAGAGCTTCTCTTTATGAAGTAGTTCCAGTATGCAGTGAAGATGCTTCTCATGGTCAGCTTGGTTCTTTGAGTAGATGAGAATGTCGTCGATGAAGACGATGACGAATTTGTCTAAGTGCGGCTTGCAAACGCGATTCATGAGATCCATGAACGCGGCTGGTGCATTAGTGAGCCCAAAAGGCATCACTAGGAACTCGTAATGACCATAACGAGTCCTAAATGTTGTTTTGTGCACATCTTCATCTCTAACCTTCAATTGATGGTAGCCTGACCTCAAGTCAATCTTTGAGAAGAAACTTGCCCCTTGAAGTTGATCGAACAGATCGTCAATTCTGGGCAAAGGATACCTATTCTTGATAGTAACCTTATTAAGCTCACGGTAGTCGATGCACAGACGCATCGATCCATCCTTCTTCTTAACAAATAAAACTGGTGCTCCCCAAGGAGACGAACTAGGTTTGATGAAACCTTTGGCTAGTAAATCATCTAGCTGCGTCCTCAATTCCTTCATCTCTGTTGGTGCCAACCTATAAGGCGCCCTTGCAACTGGTGCTGATCCAGGAATAATGTCAATTCTGAATTCCACTTGCCTATCTGGTGGCAAACCAGGTAGTTCTTCAGGAAATACTTCGGGGTATTCAAAAATGACTGGGATATCTCCAATCTTGGGTTTCGGTTCATCAATAATCACCTGTGCCATGTAGATGACACAGCCCTTCTTCAAACACTTAGAGTCTTTGAGTATAGACATTTTCTCGGGCAGCCCATACTGGGTATCTCCCTGGATAGTAAGTGATTCACCAGACGAAGTCTTGATCATCACTTGCTTCTTATTGCAAATTATCTGGGCCTGGTTATGTGATAACCAGTCCATACCCAAAACTATGTCGAAACCGGCCAGTTTTAAAGGAAGTAGGGACAAAGGAAAAGAGTGATTCTTAATGGATATGAAACATCCATCTAATAAGGTTGAAGCGGTTTCTAAAGTGCCATCTGCTAGTTCCACCTCATACTTCACACTTAAAGTTCTAACAGGTAGTTTCAACAATTCACAAAACTTATTATCTACAAACGACTTATCAGCGCCTGAATCAAATAACACACTCGCATAAACATCATTTACGAGAAAGGTACCTGTTATCACGTTGTCGTCCTTGACGGCTTCCTTAGCATCCATCCTGAAGACCCTAGCATTGGTCTTCTTAGCCTCTTCCGGCTTCTTGGCATATTTTGGGCAATTGCTCCTGATGTGCCCCTTTTCATTGCAACCATAGCAGGTCGCATCCTTTATCTTCTTGTAATCCAAGGTTTTGTGTTCCCTGGATTTGCATAACCCACATGCAAAAGGTTTCGATTGTGATTGTGAGTTGGATTCAAACCTGCACTTCCCAAAGTGTTGCCTCTTGCAGGTTTTACATCTGGGTTTTTCACCCGACTGTTGACCATCCTTCTTAAATCCTGACCCCTTCTTATGGTCATTGTTTCCCTTCTGCTTCTTGTCTGATCGTCGTGAGTTGTCATCCTCACGCTTCCTCTTTTCGGTATCATTTTTCCTTTGTGACCTCAACCTGACAGCATCTGAGGTCAGAGATAACGATATGTCTGTTACTGACCGAAAAGTGGTTGGTCTGGAGGCCTTTACACTTGCTTTGATCTCCGGTTCCAAACCCCCGATAAAACGAGCTATACGTTTAGGCTCCGGAGTTACCAAATAAGGGACCAACCTTGACAAAGTATTGAAAGTGGTAAGGTAGGCCTGACAGTCCAGGTTTTTCATGACCAGCGCCAGGAAATCAGATTCAATTCTCTCAACCTCATGTTGAGGGCAGAAATTTTCCTTGATTAGTGCCATGAACTGTTCCCAGGTCATGTTGTATAACGGGACTTTCCCTGTGGCTTGGATCAAAGATCTCCACCAGGCTAATGCTTCTCCTTTGAAAGACTGTGAGACAAACTTCACAATATCCCTATTATGGCAACCACTAATATCCACCACAGTATCCATTTCATCCATCCACATCATGCAATCAACAGCTCCTTTTTCCCCATTGAAGTCCCTGGGTTTGCACGACACGAAGTATTTATAGGTGCAACCCCTATTACGAGGTTCTTGGTTCTGTACGACTCTTTGGGATGGATTACTCCTTTGATTCGAGGAGTGGTGAGAATTACTGTTGTGGGCAGTGTGGGTCCTGGAGGGTGTTCTAGTGTGTGATGCAGATCGAGTCCTCGTATGGGTACCACTTGATCCATGGTGCTGTCTACCCATAGCTCTATTAACCGCATTATCTATCATTGCTTGTAAATCTGCACCTGCTACGTTTACACGGGCATTATCATTCACTATCCCTGGGTGACTGTTGACCTCGTTTGAGTCTGCCATGTATCTTGAACTGTAACACATCGGCAATAATTTATTGGTGAATTTATTATAGAATTGTCTTTTATGGCAATTTTATTAACCGTGGTAAACATAGACCATATCTGGTTAATTTATTACTCACATAAATTTAGGATTTCTAATATAATTTATCCTAATTATAAAACGATAATAGTTTTATTAGCACATAAGGCCTAGTCACAGGGACAATTTAGACTATAAGCTATGATTTCAGAGAATTAAAACATGAAGGTTTGAACAAAGTTCATTACCTTTATCAGACAGGGTTACAGACTAATACTGTCTTTTGTCTCATATGAAAATGAGAAGGGCCCGTAGGCATTCCATTACCAATGAATGGTAAAAAGAACTGATCATATTTATTAATGATTTAACCCATGATTCAGAGATCATTTATTTGAGTTTAGAATCTTTAAAAAGATCCATATGTAATAATAACACGTGTGTTTTTAACGAATCATGTCTGCCAGGAGTGTTAACATGTTTTCAGATGTTAACAGGGATTTGAATCCTTTTTACATAGGTCTTACCATCTTGGCCCGGTCTTATAATGACCCGTCGACTAGGTTTCACTCTTAAAGATTTTTTTTTTATTTGATAACTAATAGGCAGATCATTTGTAAAAAGGAATGATGTTACAAGATTTATTTCATGTTTAATATATAAATGCATAGATGACAGAAATAAAATTTTCAAACTTAACATGCCATTATAATTTACAGGTAGTACATTTCTGCCCTAAACGGGACTTTTCACAGAAATACTTGCCCACGTAGGAGCTATACTGATAATACATGTCCTCGCAGGGACCGTTTACAAACCTAAGTGTCCACGCAGGGACTAATAAAGACAAGTCCACGTAGGGACTAAGTACAAAGGTAGATGTCCACGCAGGGACTACATACACATATAAATAAATAAATGTCCACGTAGGGACTTGATTTAAACAAGGAAATACAATAATACATATTGGGATTTAACGATCCCGTTTCTTCTTTCCCTTCAGCAAATTTGCCAAACCACTCATGAATCCCTCATTCTTCCTACGTTCCTTCTGGAAGTCTCGCTCCACTTTGGCCAGTCTTCGACGGAGTTCCTCCTGCTCAGGAGGAGGAGCCCGTGGTGGCTGGTACTGTGGTGGCGGCTGAACAGGTGTTTGATACCCCCGAGCTGGGTATCCCATTCCCCAAGGGGGTCCATATGGTCCCTCAGGATTATTATGGGCAAGGTAGCTTGATGCCACGTTGTAAGGATCATCAGCATAGTTATAGCCATGGTATGCTGGTGGTCCATATGGGTTGTAAGCTGCCGGAGCAGTATAAGCAGGGATTGGGTGGCCAAAACCCGGTGATGGCGGTACAATAGGTGCCGAATTCACTTCCGACACTGGAACAGAAGGTCCACCCATCTGTGGGACTTCATGAGTAGGCGGGTAATGGCTGCCGCTAGAGTGTTGAGGGGTGTTGAGACGAAAATCAACTTCTCGTGCTGAGATCCGTGCACCAGTCCTCCTACGTCTTGGTGGTTCTGGAGGCTCTAGATGAACTGGCGGCGGTGGAGGCGGTGGCGTGACTGCCTCATTACGTGGATCCCCAGAGGGATTTTGCTGCACGAAACGTGGATCCCCAAAGGGATCTTGCTGCTGCAGTGGCGGCTGCTGGTGAGGTGATGAGTGTTCAGATGGTGTATAGTACCACTCACACCGTTCGAACCGTGCCATGTGACTATCCGGACCCTGGTATGGTGTTCCGTGAAAAGACGAACCGTCTGAGATCACGAAAGGATGGTTCAAGGATCCGGTTGAAGCCTCGACGGGATCTGTGTCCTCGTCCATATCTTGATCACCAGAAAAGTGATCCTCTGGTCCTAGTGGGTTAAAGCCCACGTGCCCTGGTAGGTACTCTGCTGGGTTAAACTGACCCTGAAAGACAGGAGTAGGGTCGCCAAAGAAATGTTGCGGGTTGTGGGGTTCGTTCTCTGACTGAGGCCCATAAGAGTCATGATATGGAGGTGTTGAGGCGTGCGAAAAAGATCGTCTGGCAGACTCTTCATATGTCCTCCATAGCTCCCTCGTTTCATCATTCCTTGTAGAAGTAGAAGAAGTTCGTCGATATGAAGGTCATGCCTCATGGTCGTTAGGGGCGCTAGCTGGCTCCTTTCCTCGACCACCTCGTCTAAATCTTGGCGGCATTATTGTACCTGTTAAAATACACAAGGTAATAACAAGGAAAAATAAAGGACAAGGTTAAAAGTAAAATAAAAACATTTTGGATTATTCCTAAGTTCTTTGTCTAGACTCGAAGATTTAGGAATGTGCAATTGTGTAACTGAGATTAAACACAAAAGGCTAGTGTTTAATTCACTCAGAGTTGGCTCTGATACCAACCTGTCACACCCCGAATTTCCACGTGTTACCGGTGGGCCCGGTAGGGGAGTATCGTGACGTGGTTGGCAACATAATAGTCAAACAACACAATATTTAAATGCACAGCGGAAGCAAAGTATAGATTTAATTCAACCAAACGATATTGTAATATTAAGTATCACAAATAGTCGAATATAAATCCACAGGTAGATCAAAATAAAAAAAGAAACAAATGTTCAACAGTTTATGACATCCAAGCTGGCGAGACTTATTGTGGATGCTAGGAGACAAGCCAGCCTATTTCGCGTAGTACCTGCACTTAACCTTTTTAGGAAAAATACGTCAGTTTACACTGGTAAATACAATCAACCGACTCATTTTGAAAAGAGTTTAAGAAAAGCATTTAAGGCACAAGGCACAAATAATATTTTATAACTTGGGATAATTATTTAAATATATAAACTTGTAAAGGATTTACATGTTACTTATGCGTTCAGTAGCCCGGATCGAGCCGGGTTAAAGATCAATAAACACACCACTTTATTTATGAGACACTGACAGGTGTACGCCTACACCTGAGTGCTAAGGTCGTGGCCATTTCGTAAAATGATGCCAGGGATATCCGGGACACGGTCATTAACCCCCCAAAGGCTTTAAGCAAACAAAACAAATTAAACGGAGACATCTCAATAATTTAACCATAATAAGATTAAATATTCAACGCCCGACCAAGCGGTGTTTTATATACCGTACCCCAAGCCCGTATAGGGAAATAAGTTAAAAGTATTTACCTGAGCAAGTATAGTTCAAAATCAGTGAGTGAAAGTATCTTTTACTGGTTCTCCTAATCTGGAACGAAGGTTTATAATAACCTATTAGAATCCTAACGGGTCTTTAGTTAAGCTTACGCTTAGACCGGTTAGTTTTAAAGATACGGTTCGTACGCACGATTAAGCGAAGACCGGATAGAATGTGATTTAGACCCGACAAGTTTGAAGACTTGTTTAATATGGGTATATGATACACATTCTGGATTTTGAGATAAAACCGATAAGGTTTGACCCGTTTCGGCTAATTTATGTAAACTAGTTACATAAACCGAACCGAACGCGCGTGAAGCGCAACGGGTATCCGTAAGAGTCCTAAACAGGTTTCCTAAGTTAACACACCTTAAATAAGTTGTGATATCAGTAGGATATCACCCATGATGCCCAAAACGAGTTTAATCTCTTTATAAGCCCCGCAGGGGCATTTTGGTCATTTTAAAGATTATAAAAGGGTTTAATTAGACGCCTGTGATCCGGGTCTGATTTGATCAGTAAAATAGCTTATTTTAACAGGTTATAACCTTTGGTAATAAGTCTTATATACTAAAATAGTTTTAAACCCAAACTATGCGTTAAATACGCGTATAAAGTCGTTTTAAGCGATGTACGGGTTAAAATACGATTCTGAGTTTTCTGATCAAATAATCAGGCTCAAAATACTCCATTTATTATTTAAAATCAGTAGCAATTGGATTGGCGTTAAAAGGATTTGTAAAACTCATTTTATGGCCGAAAAGGTATTTTTTTGGTATTAACCGAATCGAGGCGATAAACCTAGCTTATGATCAGTTTAAAAATAATTAAAAATCTTCAAAAATCCCAAAATATTATATCACATCAGTGGGTAAAAGGTTTGGTGTCCAAAGTTGGTTTTAGGTAGGCTTTACGCTAATGACGCCGTTTAATTACCTAAAAGCATTCAAATTACGTCATTAAGCATAACTCCTTATCTAGACCCCCAACTGATGTGAAATTTTAGGTACAAGTCTAAAAATCAGTAACTAGGATTATGGTACTTTCACATTTCCAAAAATCTCGTTTTATGGTCATAAGGGTATTACGGTCAATATTTAGGCGTTTAACGGAAACATCGGACGATTAGGGATTCGAGTGGTATAAACGCAGAGGCTTATACACACATGTAACTAGGTCCTAATGGAACCTTAAGGCATGTCTAAACCTATATAAATCGGGTCAGAACTGAGGTCAAAGCAGAAGTCAAACTTTTGCGTCTCTCGGTTCCGAATCGGTTCAAAACATAAAGTTGTCGAATCAAACAAGCTTATACAAGTTATTATACTTATTTTCAAGTTGTATGACTGATAAAACAGGTTACACGCCTTCCGTATCGTTAAATATGCGATTAATATTTATGTTGACTTTTTCGGACAACCTTTGACTCGACAAACGGCCTAGTTAGGATTCGAATCACTGAGTGCCCTTTTAGGGGTTTATTAACCATATAAATACCAACTTATAACAACTTTCGATTCGACTAATCTCTGGACCGATTGTGATTTATCACTAAGTCAAACCGTAGTTACGACGGTTTGGCTTCTAGGCTATAAACTAAGTATAAATGAATTAGAGAAGGTTAGGCATACTTACACACGACTAATGGATGATTTGGAATGCTTGTGGCCTGCTTGAAAGCTCTGGAAATGCTCAGAAGTTGATGAATGATCAATGTTGCATAATGTGGGTCTTTATAAATAACTTCAAACATGCATGGATCATCGACAACTAAGTCTAGGAGTGAAACAATAACATCCACAAGTCCCCTACTAGCTAAAAACCACTTTAGGCAGCCCAAAGTATCGAAAAAATGGCATTTGAGCCGGTTCCATGCATCAACAGGCAGCTGCCTGTTTTTTCTGCACCTGCAGGTCGCAGGCGGCCCGCGTGGCCTTCTGTTATGTGTGAGGCGGGCCGCGTGGCCCTTCTGGCCAGGTCACACATGTTTCATTAATTGCACTTTGGTCCCTAGTCCCCCGAAAGGTCGTTTTCATGATGTTTCTTGCATTTTAAGGCTTTGATATTTATATATAGGGGCTTTAATACTTATACCCACTTTGTCAAGTCCTCGGGTAACTTTGTGATCACCCGAAAAGCCCTAAATTTCAATGTTGACGATTCTAACCCTCACACACGACTTTTATCACAACTTGCTCATACGATAACGAAACTTCATGAAATTTTTGTGGTACATTCTAGTGAGCATACTTAATCGTTACAAAGCTTCGGGTTTGTCAAAAGGTCACTCAGAGGTATAACTTAAACATGTTGGCACATTTAACCCCTGTAGTTTGTAATCTCTCACTTTCTTTCACAATTCGCTTCGTATGATCCATGATCTATTCGTTTAAGGTTATAAACATCATGTAGGGTTATTGCAAAGTATATTTATTCATTGTTGACACTTTGAACCCTTCTATTTACACAGTTTCACTGTTTGTCAACTTTAGTCCTTCAAGAACATTATTTTTACACGTTCAAACCTATGACACGTGTCAACACATTATAGGACGTAATTTTCGGGGTGTTACATAAGCACTAATCAACATTAATTAATTGTACGGATACATGCAATTTTGACGGTTGTCACATTCTCCCCCTGTTAAGAAAATTTCGTCCTCGAAATTTGTACTACCTTAACTCCTTAGGGTTTCATTATGCGTGTATGCATACGAATAATACCGAGGTAGATAATCACCAAACCGAATCAAACCTTATTCACATCAGGTGAATACAAGAATATATAGCAACACGAATCCAATGGTTAAAAGGTATGTGCTTTTAGCATTTGATGTCAAAAGTACAGGACGTATTGACGTATAGTCTAGTGTAATCCAGTTAATAGGGGTTCCACAAGAGAGGAGTTTTGTCTATTAGGACTCCCAAACAGTCGGTCACAAAATGCCAACGAGTTTTCACAACCCTAGCATCCGCTATATGAACTCAAAATCAACAACTTAAATATGAAAATGAGCTGTCAACTTTCGAATAAGTAAATGTTAAGGATTAGTGTGTTGACATTCTCGAATTGCGAAAATACACCGAATGAAGTACAAGCGAATCTGGTGTATCATTGTCTTACTTCGTAGTTGCATCAGAAATGTTTAGATGACAAGTCAAACAAAAGTATATGTAGTTTTGGTGTGAAACAGTTGACCATGATTAGCACAAGCTAATGACACCACAAGGTGTCGTAATGACGAGATTCAATAATAGTGGTGACTGAACAAGTTCACCGTACCTGAAATCGAATGAATGTGTACTGAGACAATCTGAAGATTTGATTTACATAATGTCATAAAGTTTTCAGTTAAATATGGAACATCAAAGAGCCACAGTTTTTTATCGAAGGTGAGAGAGTATTAAGTACCGCAAGGCATTCGATCGACAATGAAAGAATCGTTAGGAGGTACATTGTGCTTATGAAATGAATCTATGTACCATTGTCTTAACACACAACTGTGTTGAGACTGCTTTAACAGTGGTAAACAAGACGGATTTAGAGAAAATTAGTAAATAAATAATTAAATCCGTGTATGAAGTGAGTAACCAAATTAGCGCAAGCTTAAATTTCGTGAAAGCATCACCTTAAGGTATCGAAATCAACAAATTATTTAGTGGGGTCGTAGACCAATCAAGTCCGCTATGACTCGAAACAAAAGAACCTTTGCAAGAATATTTGAATGTGATACTCTCAATACATCATATAGCGTCTCAAATCAAACATATGAAATGGATAAGTTCAAGCAATTGAACTTGGTTTCAGCGTAACCCGACAATAAATGTATGCATCAACAAAGGAATCTCGGCATGGTCACAAGGATAAACCATGAATGTAACTTGAAATGAAAGAAGTTTCAAGAAAGTGTGTTGACTTGATAGTAAAAGAGCCAACAATTACAATAATGTAGGTCATTCGAATCACAAATCAGTAATTTAGGTTTAGCAACATAATATTTGAACTTCAATGAAGCATTTGAAATGAAACCGCATGCGTAGCAGATGGTGCATGCGTAACATATGAGTTTTCAAGTAATGAAACGATGAGTGTTTGCCAGTAATGGAGAAATGACCAAGTATTTGAAGCAAATGTGTGTTCGCTCTCAGCGAAGAAAATTAATGCGATGAACTACCATTAAGGGGAGTAGAGATGTAAACATCTACTCGCTAGAAGTAAAAGTGAAGATTTCAACAAAAGAAATTTTAAGTACTTTCTGTTTTGTCAACTGAAATGGCATATATGTCAGGTTAATGGTGTTTGATTGAGTTAACAGATATGGTTCCTAAGTAACAACCTTTACGAGTTTGGACCTGGGTTCCCAAAGGTCCTAAGCATAAGTTTTCTAGATCCTCCAGGTTTCGTATTCTGTGTAACTCTGTTATGTGAATTGTGTAGAAAACACCATTTTTTGTGTATGTTTAAAACAAGTTATTGTCCCACAATTTTTTTCCCGGTATGCTTTCTTCCTGAAGTCACAGCTAATGACACTCGATCATCGATCAGTCGTGAAATTGTAGTTGAATCCTCACAGTTAGCTAAATAAGTAATTCGTTAATCCTTAGCAAGAGTTATCAACTCTTGTTGGTTGGCTCGTTCGGCTCCTGGTAGTTGATGCTCATTTGAAAATCATTGTCCTTCTTCTTGACGAGCAGAACTAGGGTTACCCAAAACGGGAATCTTGGTCTGTTATCTTCCTTCTCTATCAACTACTGAGGTTGCACTGACAATCCTTGCATCTCCGAAAGTGTAAGTCGCCAAGGTGCATCAATAGCAGGCGCGGCGCCCGGAATCAAATTGATGCAAAATTCGACTTGTCGTTAAGGAAATAATTTTGGCAAGTCTTCGGGGAGGGCTTCCGGTTATCCCCTCATCACAGAGATATCTTCAAGTTTTGGTTCTTCGGCTCCCTGTCTACGACATGAGCCAAGAAGGCGTTGCATTCTTTTGCTCAAAACTTCCGTGTCTTCAATGTCTGATAATCCGTAGGGGCGTATCCTGCTCCATGAATTATGATCGTTTCTTCGTTCGTCATCGGAATGCGGATAACAATCTTCGTTTGATTGCTTGACAGCCAGTCCATTCCAATTATCACGTCGAAGCTTCTCTTAAGCTAGTCCCACCGAATACTGGATATCTATATTAAAACAAGTATATTCTGAGTCCAAAATTTGACGACAATATCAAATAGCACAGACGCATAACATTGACTACTATGAGACGTACCGATGGTCATGTTTGGATTCCTGACGTGCTTCCCTAGTTCCGGTGTTAGACATTTTTCCCACGATTTTGTTTAATCTCCCTTGGGCAATATTTCCTAAAGTGCCCCATATCACCGCAGTTATAACATCCCTTACCTTTCTTTCCACGTTTCGTCTCATGCCAACACGTTTCCCTGTTGTGCCCCACTTTGCCACAGTTGTCACACCTTCCATTTTTACATCGCCCGGTATGATGTCGTCGACACTTGTCGCATTGAGGTAGTTTACCCATGTACTCTTTTCCATTTTTTTCCTTGTTGTTGCTATTCGTCTGAGTACCCTGCTTGAAGTTTGCGAACTTTCTCTTGTTGTCTCCAGATGACTCTACATGAGTCTCCTTCTTCTCCTCAGAGGTTGAAAATTTGTTCAACCTGATTGCCTCTTCAGTCAAGGTCACACTTAGATCAATGGCCTCAGCGATCGTTGCAGGCTTTGATGTCGTCACCATGCTCATGATTTGGGGTGCCAATCCCCAAATAAAACGCTTAATCTTTTTAAATTCTGGTTCTACCATGTAGGGGACAATACGCGATAGAACATGGAATTTCTCCACATATTCAGCTATTTTTGGTCCTTCCATCTTCAAGTTCCAGAACTCAGTTTCCACCTTCTGGCTTTCTGCTCTCGAACAGTATTTCTTATGCATTAGTTCTTTCAGTTTGTCCCATGTTAAAGCATACGCAGCAGCCTCGCCCATTGTCTGAACCTGGAGTTTCCACCATGACAGAGCCCCATCTTGGAATAGTCCGGAAACGTACGTAACCTGATGCTCTGGGGCGCATTTGCTCATACGTAAAACAGAGTCTGTCTTCTCAACCCAGCGTACGAAGGCTACGGCACCCCCAGTGCCGTCGAAATTCAGGGGCTTGCAGCCCAAGAACTGCTTGTAGGTGCAGCCTGTGACATAAGCAACATCATTCGCGTAAGGCATTAGCAAAGCACTCATAGAGATATCCAAACAGTTTGTAATGTGTCTTAAGTGACTAAACATTACCGTTGGGTGGGTTACTTCCTGAGGTACCTCCGCTGCGCTCGGAGCGAAGGGCCTCGTACTGCGCGATGACCTGTAAGATGCGTTCTTGAAATTCCGCCTCTGTCGTCGGCAGAGGGTTGTTGGTATCGGTGTTCCCTTGAGTCGACATCTTCCTAGAAGAAGGTCGGTTAGGTCAGGTCTTATTAAGGACACGAGCACACAAGCCTCTACTTAACGAATAAGACTTCAGAGGTGTATTTACATACGTAAATAAGCAATCATATAAGGGCATCATTATGGTACAACTTGTAGGTAGGAACACATTTAATGAGAACACAACAAGCAAGCACGTAGTATTACAATTACTGTACAATCATGCAAATCAATAATGTGTCTAGTAAGAATATAGCGACTGAGTTTTCATTATTCACCAACCACAATCATATTGTCTACGAAGTGCATCACATCAAATGGGACACAGGATCACCCTACCCTTGCCCAATAAGTCTGCCAGTGTATCAAAATTACGTGGTCAAAAGTAGTCTTTAAAAAGTCTCCGCAATTCCCAACTCATTTGTAGTGTCTTTACCCAAGAGTAATGTAATCCGCATAAATCCAGAAACCAACTACACTGGTGACTGAGGTGGAGGAGGAAAGAAAAGTAAATTGCTAGCATGCATAAACTCCTCCTCGAGCTTGTATATATATCGAAGTAGTTAACTGATCTGCCGCTCGATAGTAAAGAAACGAGCATCAAAGAACCTGGGAAAGGCGTTATAGTAGCAGGTGAGAGCGCAAAAGAAGTCTTTGATAATTGTGGAGGATCAAAGTATACTGACAATAAACAGGGTGGAGGTTGTGGTGTCAGCTCAAGCTCCAAAACTTTGCGACTTATATCCTCAACTGTAGCTGATGTTACAGGAGTACTCATTCCGTGTGTAGCCTTCATAATGTGAGGGATGGCAAGGGTCTAAAATCAGCATAGTGTATTATAGGAACCATCGAAATGGCTTGTCCAGCGTTGTAGAGGTGAATGTAGCAAAAGGTGCGACCTTTGAAGTCGAGAAAAATGCCGCTGTAGCAAATGAATCGTTATGTGGGTGCTGACCTGGAGTACCTTCCCGGGGTGCGGGTATGTCCTGAAAGAAAGCGGTAGGCATGTCGGTGCAATGGACGTCGGTCTTCATAGGAGCAACATCAGCGGGTGCAGGTGCAGCAGTAAATATCTCAACGAAAGGGGGATCAATAGGTGCAGGTACTGGGCCTGGTACAAGGAGTGCAATGTATGGTAGTCCAAAAGAAATAAGGTCATGTTTAAGCAGGATCAGCAGGTGCAACATTAAGCTGTCTCAATAGGAAAAGGAGCTGGCTCAGGAGCAGACCCTAGGTCGTGTAGGGGTGTGGGATCTCGAGCAGGTGGTAGTGCAACAGTCATGGTGGTGTCGTCGTCCGAGTCAGTAGCAAAAAGCGGTAACTTGGCCGTCTGTAAAGCCGTAAATGACGCAGACTCAAAGGAGTCTGAAATCAAGTGTATACTAGAATCAGAGGGTAGCTTGATAACAGGGGTCTCAGAAGTGAAATTTGTAACGACGTTCTCGTCTAACTTTCCATCATCATGGGCGTTATCGGAAGGACCATCAATATCACATCAATGTCATCATCAATTGTTCGTCGAGTAGCCAACCTTCGGAAGGAATGTCCACAAGAGGCGCATTGTCGAGGATCGGAGCCATGGTGTGCTTACCAACGGGATGACCAGTAATGAAGTGGTCATGGACTAAAACAAGAATGACAGAGGGATCTTTGTCAAGGAAGCCATCAATAAGGGTAATTCATCACCAAATTCTGGTAGCGCGGACGGTTGGAAATCGTCCTCGTCCTTGGTTAGCATGTCAGGGTCACTCTCCGTGTCTGACGTAAATATCTCTGGCGCAGGTACAGTCTCATCATTTGTGGCGGTGGCCATAGGGTCATCATCATCTGACAATTCGTTCCCTGAGGAAGGTGACGTGTGTGCCGGTACATAATAGTCATAGCATGCATATTCACTTTGTGTAAAATAAATACAATTCATAATGTAATCATGTATTCACATATTCGTCCTAGTCTTCCCAGACTATCCCAACCAGTCTGCCAGACTAAACACCCGGTCTCTCAGACTAAACACCCAGTCTCTAAGACTAAACACCCAGTCTCTAAGACTGATCCTCCCCAGTCTCTAAGACTTAATTTCCCCGGTCTCTAAGACTGATCCTACCCCAGTCTCTAAGACTGAACTCCCCCAGTCTCTAAGACTGAACTCCCCTCAGTCTCTAAGACTGAACTCCCCTCAGTCTCTAAGACTGAACACCCCCAGTCTCTAAGACTGAACTCCCCTCAGTCTCTAAGACTGAACTCCCCTCAGTCTCTAAGACTGAACCTCCCTCAGTCTCTAAGACTGAACCTCCCTCAGTCTCTAAGACTGAACCTCCCTCAGTCTCTAAGACTGAATTATGAACATAAATTTTTGAAATGTGTTTTGTGTCTTTTGTTTGTAAAAATGTTTGTCTCCTGGATCTGGGCGTTTTGTGTATGCAATGAAAACATGTCGTAAAATGTTTTCGTGAGAGCCCTAATGATCGTAGTCTAGACTCGAGAAAGAATCCTAGTTCGCTACAATCGAAGCTCTGATACCAAGCTGTCACACCCTGATTTTTGCAGAAGCGTGGTGATTTGGTGTGACTTCTTAATACCATAGCAACAATCATAACAATGCTATATGATAAAAACATGAGATGTTTACCCATTAAAAGAGTTTAGAAAATACCATAACAACATTATCTGAAAACCTCAATACCAAATTAAGTTACAACTCATGACGTGTTTAAACAAGTTCACAAAGACTCAACCAAAGTACTTAAATAAAACCTGAGTTTAGAGACGTGTATCCCGTCCAGGATTAGGATACATCCCCTAAGCTCGACAACCATGGACAACATCTTTTATTTAAGCGCAGCTTGACGACACATGCATACCCTTCCAGATCCACTAGTTTCCTGAAATACATGTAGTTTGAAAAATCAACAAAAAGTTGAGCGAGTTCATGCGTACGTGTATGAGTATGCCTTTAAAGTATGTCCGTATGTATGTAAACCCCTGGTATGTAGCAATAAGGAAAAACAGATCAATTAATGTGTAGCTAATACATTAATAAGTGACATGGCCTAGGAAGCACTCAAACCTGTATGCATATTTCGTACCGTCCCCTCCAGCGGAACGACATAGTCACCACATGCAGCCGACTCGCAGGCCCATGGGTGGGGCTCGCAACACCCAATAGATCTATCACTCATTCCCCTCGGTCCTTATACAAGGATTAATGGTCTTAAGATAATAGCCTACCCATTCACGTGATCTAGCAGTACATTCCTTAGCTAATCATACCATGTATAAAACGTTTGTAATCAGTATGTAACATGTATTTCACCCCCGAAGTAATAGAACTGAAAACAGTTAAGAGAAAAGGGGGGCATGAACTCACTGTTTTGCGTCTTCGTATCCAATGTAACTCGAAGCTTCCTCTAGAACGCACGACTACCTAGATGCGTACTATGGTCCGTTAGACGAGCGGGTCGTGCCTTGTCTTAGTATTGACTAGTGCCTTTGAATTACGTTTTTAAAGTGTTTTTAATATATTTGTAATAATACTTCTCAAGTATTGTTATTCGCATTTCCTTCCCAAGGATGGGAGTATCTCATACTTGTGTATTCGTATTCTTGCATTGGTAATCTTGCCATGTATTGGCGTCGTATTCCGGTGTATTATTCCAAATAAAAAAAATACGTCAATATATTCCCAATATATATTTCCAAAACACTTATATTTTCAAGTCCCACTTTAGAAAATATATAATAACTTATTTTGTCCCAAAAATAATGTATCGTCCAGAAAATATATATTTTCCCAAAATCATATATCTTCTAATATGCTAAGAAAATATATTTTAACTCCTCAAAAATAATATATTTTCTCTTTGTCGAAAATGTGATATACTTGGTAATATGTACAAAAATCATATTTTCACTTCTTTCGTTTCCAAAATAGTATTTACCAAACATATATTGTAACGGTGTCTTCCGGAATATTTCATAAGTTAAGTTTTATTGTTCGGCTTCACAATATTAAATGTGTAACTTATATTTCATCCCTTGTGATTTTTGGTATTATTTTGAAGTCGTAAATTCTTGTTATTTGTTAAGTTATATTATTTTACCCTAAAATAATATAACTAGTCCACAAAATATACCAATATTCACACAAGTGCCTTTACTATAAAATATATATTCTAAATATATATTTAACCACTCTTATTTACAAAAACCAACCTCCGATACTTTGTATTTTTTTTACACAATTTAAGGCAAAGTTTATATTTGAAATACATAGTTCAAAACATACATGTAAACACTTGTTTAGAAAATATTTTCTAAGTGTTTGGATTTTTAGAAAATTTCGCCATAGTTTCCTTTGTAAATGGAGGTGTCCATGCTATTTAGCATATCATTTTCTTTTCGAAATTCATTCAATCAATCAACCATAAATCACTAACCAATATTACACTTACCGAGTGCAAAAACTATTCCATTTACAATACAACATGAACTTGATCTTTAACAAAAACGCGTAGTAACTTGGTGAAGTGTTCAGTAGCCTTAGTTACCCTCTAAAGTGTGTTTATTTCCTTAAAAATCTCATTCTTAAAGAATTTAAGTGTTTACAACTTGTAAACACATTTTGCAAAAATGTTTATTTATAACAATCTTCTTGTTTTAAAAGTACTTCTACACTTGTATTGTCACTAAAATAGTGTAGGTTTAGTAAAAACCAAGATCTTCTAAAAATCATCTTTTTAGGCTTGGTTTTCTTGGAAAATCATTCACAAGTCTTGAATCTATAAGTTTACTAAGTCACTTTGATCATTGTTTTATAAGAAATCATTTTTATTTATCAAGTTCATGTCTTAACAAGAGGATGATCATCTTGTGTTTCTACATAATCATCCTCTAACTTGCTAGATCATGTGTTTAATCACAATCTAGCAAGCTTCATGTAATGATCAACCTCAACTTCTCTAGTAAATAACAAGCAAACATCATTTATACATTAAACAACATCATTCTATTCACATTTCATCATATGTAAGACTTATGTTCAAGATTCAAAATTGTGTCTTTGAGTGTTCTTGTTAATTTCATCATACTACATCTTGTAACCAACAAAAATGGAAGTAAACAAGGGTTTTCAAGGATCTTACTTCTAGCTTTAAGCTAGGGAAGAAACAAGTTGAAGATGGGGTGGATAAAAGCAAACAAAGGTGGTCCTTCAAGTTCCGTGAGCACCAAGCTTCGTGAATCACCTTCTTACACCTCAAAATGATCTTGGAATGGCTAGATGATGGATGAAAAATGGTGGTGGTGGTGAGCTTGTTTGAGCCATAGGTTAGAGAAGGGAGGAGAGAGGTGTTTTTGTGTTGAAGATGATGATGAGAATGGGGTCTAGATCTTATATAATCTAGTAAAGATCTTTATGGATTTCATAGTACATTCAAGATCTTGAACAAATCTCTACATATCTAAGTAAGATCTAATGTGATCTTGTAAGATTTTTGGGAGGTGGGCCATACTTGTGACCGATTACATCAAGGGGGAGGGGGTCTATGTGCAAATTTGATGGTAAGTAGGTAATTTAGTGGAAATTAAGATGTAAAAGTCTAGTGTTTATGTGTATCTTGCATTATGTAATATGTTAGAGTGCTCGGGAACCATAACTAGCTCAGAAAAATAAAAACAATGCTTTTAACAATATTTTTGTGTTCCGGGTAATGTCCGGTTGTTCGGTTAGATACTGTTCCGTTAAAGTGCTAAGTTATTCCGTATAGTGTCCTTTATGTAACTTTTTGTGACACTTTTAATTCCCGACACTTAGGAAAGCATACAGGACCATTTTGCCATATTTTTGCACATTACCAGCATGTTAAAATGCTGAATTTTGGTAATTAATGCAGAATTCTGCACTTTAAGTGGGTTTTAGGCACTTTCCGGCACTTAAACTATCACCTAGTGACGCAGTTTTATGGTCCTTACTTCCCTACACTCCATACTAGTGTAGTACCTTGTCTCTGGCTCACACTGGGCCTCAAAACATTGTTTGTCTATGTACTGGCACTGTCAGTATATTTCTGAGTTATCCGCTAACTGTGCTAACGGTGCTTTGTGCATCATGTATGTCACTAAAGTTTGTATATAATGAATGGTGTGACAGTATGAAATGTGATGCACATCTATGTATGATACAGCAATCAGTAAACAGTTTAAATCATCAGTTGTAATTAAGCACACTCATTTAAGCACTAATCAACATTAATTAATTGTACGGATACATGCAATTTTGACGGTTGTCACAATTCCATCCTACGCTTCTTATGTCGAATTTATCATTCGATCATGTACTTGGTCGGTTTGACTTTTTAAAGTCAACCGCCTATCAACGTTAATAATTACTTGATGTAGCTCTACTACTCGTTTAATTACTTAGTCCATTATCCGATAACGTCATTCTTATGTTACTGGTTTAATCATTTTAACACATGATGATATCAACATCATTCTAATCAAGAATATATCATCATTTTCATTTTATCATACAAAACTGTTTCCTAGCAAGTATGATCATGTACTCGAACACACAATTTATTCAAGTATTTCCTTATCACAGTCACGTATAATGATTCTAATCATAGTTATATCATCAATTTCGTCATATGATTAAAACCCACTTAACCTAGTGTGGTAAATCATTCAGTCATTCAATTCATAGCATCTTATGTATGATTTTCACTTAGGGTTTTGTTCCTAAGCAAATATACATCAGTAATCTAGCCATAGCTTCTCTAATCCATGCCTAATTCGCGATTAGGATGATTATCCAATTTTACAACTTCACCAAACATCAAGATTTTACATACCTTATGATCCCCTAGCTTGGGTGATCGTTAATTCATGTTTAATTGTGAATTTAGACTCCATTTGGACCTTCAATTTGATGATTTGTTGGAAACTTAGGGTTTTGGCTTCTGGGGAGCTTCTGGTCGACAAACAGAACACCCAGAACACACTCAATGTGTGTTTTTATGTTTAAGTTTTCTTTTTATAACTTAAGTTTCCATTTATCCTAATTTGGCCCCTCTTGTTTGGTTAGTTAATTAAGTAGGGCACAACCTACTTATTTCTAACAATATTCCCCACTTATTAACTAGGTTAAACATTCCTAGTTAAATTAGTGGGTTCGGGGAATCTATGACTAAGTTTATTTTAAGTCCCGTTAACTCGGGCCCTCTATAAACTTTATTTCCACAAAAGCCTTTATATAACTTTTATTTAATATTAGGTTTATTTATTTAAAATCCGAATATTCACCGGATTAATTTTACCACTAACGGTAATTTACCGGTCTTTTAATATTAACGTGGTTTGATTACCAAACCCGTTTTCGAGGTGTTACAAGTCTACCCCCCTTAAAGAGGTTTCATCCTCGAAACCTTTCTTATATAGTTCATTGAGTTTTAAACTCAATGCATTTGACCCGAATAATCTTTTAAGCATTACTCATACTTTAACCAATTGTTAGTATTACCAGAAAAAATATGGTAATATCTTTTTGGTTACAAAGCATATACATATTTTATACGAAATAATGTAAATAAAAATAACGTAATCTCGTTATTTCAACCGATTTGGTTAACTTAGCGAAATCTATCATTTTTATACTTTCGGACTCTTCATGAATCCCTTATTTTAACCTGTTCAGAGGTCTTTAGTGAAATCGTTCACTTTGAACAAACAAACTCCTTTGTTTGTGAACTTATAGCCTTATGATCCCTCAAAATAGGTGATCGGTATTTTCGGTTAGTGAGGTCTCATGGGCCGTCACTTTTATCTTGTATCTACATACTTTTATTGTTTACTTGACCGAGTCGCCAAATCTGGCCACTTAATCATGTAAATCTATTGATTTTTGTTTATTCCATGTTATTCTTATAATAAATAGCGTATTATCCGAATTCTCAATTTGAATTTCGACCTTTACCGGTCTCACTAACTAGACTTATTAGTCCAGTTACTTTATACCCATCACTCGGGCTATAATGTGATTATACTTCACATTACTTTTCTTGACCGTGATCGTGTCACGTCAGGTTTAAGTTTATTTCAACCTTTCATTTTCGAAATATCTCCTTTCGAATATATCGTCTTGCACCTATCAGTGTCAAGACATGTATCTTTAATATTTACTATTTAAATTCCTATCAGAATTCATATGTATAAAAACGTGATCTCTTACTAAAACTGAAATTTTCGTTTAGCATCTTTTCTTTAACTTTTGTCAATTATCCATACCAGGATATTGACAGTTAAGAATTTATTCTTTTTACAGTCTTTGTTTTACGAAGGGATTCTCAACTAGTTCCCTTGCTTTGTCTAATTAACCCATAGATTTTATCACTTAGCCTCGGGGGCTATTTCTTTAGATTTTCACCTTGTTAAAACGAGGTCCTTATAACTCATTTCTTTACATTGATGACTCCAAGAGTCGTTTTGGGTCCCACAGACCTTTACATTGTTCATAACCCGAAGGTTATGATGATCCCATAGATCCTTTTTTTATGTTTGAAAATCATTTGTTTTCACATTTGAAATCCATTAAGGTTGACTGTAGTCTGTATCTACAATCGTTTTCTTATGCCATTCGGCATTTCTTTGTATTCAACCCGTTTGACTTATTCATGTGAAGTCCATCACTTGTGAACAGTCAAACTTTGTTCTTTGTTGATTCCGTTCAACCTCAAAATAGTTGAACATAATTATCACAATTTCGGTTTACGAAATTTTATAGTCGTCTAGTCATAACTCATAATCCGAGTCTTTTGACTTTCAATCTGCGTTCCCATTTCTTGGTCTACGCATGTGTTTAGATCCTTACCCATCAACCGGGTATTTTAATGAAGTCTTTATTAATGCAACCATTCCGGTATGAATTAAAGCTTTGTTTTGACTTGTTTGGTTGTCTTAGCGAAATCCATCGCTTTCTTTAACCAAAACTTTATTCTTTATCTGACCATCCTTGACGGTCTTATAATTTCTGAATGATGATTATATTCATCATCCTTTCTTTGATACGACCAAGTCAATGACTTCGATCTTCTTTTTGTATGGGCAATATGTTGGTCCCCTTTGGCGGCCCTGTTCTAATGATGTAACTTTCTTCTCTCGTTGAGACGGGTGTTTGTGAAGTGTATAAACAATCAAAGAAAAAAAATAGAGACAGTGAGAGTGATATTTCTTCAATGATTAATTCTTATAAAATAAATGTATAGTTCTATGAACATAAGAATTAATCTTTGTTTGGCGGAATCAAACAAAGAAGAAGGGGTCGATCCAAGAATAATCTCGAATCTAAATGTCACCCTCTGGGCCAAACCAGGGGGTAATCTCACATGAAAAACTCTATTGAAAATATTACAACACAAGACACAAATAATTCCTTCGTAGGAATTATGTATTTATAGAGATTTTTCATATCATATCTCAAATGTGATTGGTTGATGGGAAGTTGGTATGTGTGCCCAGAGCATTATCTTTCTTTATCCACCAACTTGCTTCCTTTTTTGATGAATCACTTTTGAGATCATATTTCTTTTCTGATGAATGCTTCATCAAAATAAAAGATTCCTTTTCTTTACAAAAGGAAAGATTCATTTTCATCAGAAATGCTTTTCTAGCTTTTCTCATAGGAAAAGATTCCTTTTTATGAAAAAGGATTCGTTTTTCCTTTTCTGGTGAATTCTTTTCCAAAAGGAAAATTCCTTTTCTTTTTTTTTATTGAAGTCTTTTCATAGAAAATATTTAATGTGTTAATAAGATAAATTATCTTCTTAACACAATTTTTTGACTTTGTATCTTGTATACTCCATAGTGTCCCACTAACATTTTGAAGTCTTGTAACCATGTCGTGATCTTTAATCAAAGAATTTAGAAGCTTGATTTTTTTTCTTTCTCGGTCTTCATATTTAGTGCTTCTGGGACGGTTCGTCGGTCGGTTCGTGTTGACAGAATTAATTCTAAGTAATTTAAACTATTTTTAACAACAAATACAATAAAGTTGCCTAACAGTCACCCCCTATTTGGTGTTAAAAATAGTTTAAGTTACTTAGAATTAATTCCGTCAACACGAACCGACCGACGAACCGTCCCAGAAGCACTAAATATGAAGACCGAGAAAGAAAAAAATCAAGCTTCTAAATTCTTTGATTAAAGATCACGACAAGATTACAAGACTTCAAAATGTTAGCGGGACATTATGGAGTATACAAGATAAAAAGTCAAAAAATTGTGTTAAGAAGATAATATATCTTATTAACACATTAAATATTTTCTATGAAAAGGCTTCAATAAAAAAAAGGAATTTTCCTTTTGGAAAAGAATTCACCAGAAAAGGAAAAAGGAATCCTTTTTCATAAAAATGAATCTTTTCCTGTGAGAAAAAGCTAGAAAAGCATTTCTGATGAAAAGGAATCTTTCCTTTTGTAAAGAAAAGGAATCTTTTCTTTTGATGAAGCATTCATCAGAAAAGAAATATGATCTCAAAAGTGATTCATCAGAAAAGGAAGCAAGTTGGTGGATAAAGAAAGATAATGCTCTGGGCACACATACCAACTTCCCATCAACCAATCACATTTGAGATAGGATATGAAAAATCTCTATAAATACATAATTCCTACGAAGGAATTTTTCCTTTTGAACGGCCAACGAATCCTCCAAATGGGCTACTGGCGAAATTCACCACATCGGGATACACTCGTCTCCGAACTGGGGAAAACCCTCACCTAGGGCAGAAGCCCGTGAACACTCGCCCAAAGGCACCACAGTGCGGTGAGGTAAAACCCATTCAGTTCAAGGATCGAACTAGCGATCGCCGCCTACTCGCCTAGTCTCCCATCATCACTAGGTGCCATTGAAAACTAATGGGGAGAAGCAGGAATTGAACTTGGGTCTCTTGGAAACCCAAGTCTCTCCATTACCACTCTACCACAAGCTCATTGGCAATTCCTACGAAGGAATTATGTGTGTCTTGTGTTGTAATATTTTCAATAGAGTTTTTCATGTGAGATTACCCCCTGGTTTGGCCTAGGGGGTGACATTTAGATTGAGATTATTCTTGGATCGACCCCTTCTTCTTTGTTTGATTCCACCAAACAAAGATTAATTCTTATGTTCATAGAACTATACATTTATTTTATAAGAATTAATCATTGAAGAAATATCACTCTCATTGTCTCTATTTTTATTCTTTGATTGTTTATACACTTCACAAACACCCGTCTCAACGAGAGAAGAAAGTTACATCATTAGAACAGGGCCGCCAAAGGGGACCAACAATTGGTATCAGAGCAGATTGGATAAATTATTTCCAAGATCCCTTGCTCCTGTAAGAGAGACGTATATTCATGATCTGCCAAAGGTAAAAAAGAATTTTTTTTTACAGATCTAAATAAACAAAAAAAAATATATGTAGAAGAGTTATTTTTTTTTTGTTATTTTCATTACTTTTATTATTGCTTTTACTATTATTATTATTATTATTATTATTATCTCTATTAGTATTTTTTTTTTTTTTGTATAAAAAAGGAGGTGTAGAAAAAGGATATAAAAACACACAAAAAAAGGAGTTAACAAATATAAATGAACTTTAGTTTATCAGAAAGAAAAATTTTGACATCTAAAAAATAAGTTTCTGATAAAATAAAGTTTATTTGTATCTTATCTGATGAAATAACTCCAAATTCTGGTTAGTTAATCTTCAAAAAAGGAATGATAATGATAAAAAGATATTAAAAAAACTGTGTGAAACTTTAGAAAATATACAATGACTATTATTATTTAAAAAGTTTTCACAAAATATTCCTTGAAGAAAATAACATATACTTAGATTTCCAACAGAAAAATATGTGTAAGTAATATCTTTGGTTTCTACATATTCTCTCTCATCTCAAAAAAAAGATGAGTTTACTAAGATTTTCTAGTGAATTCTGATGAATTTATTAGAATTTCTGGTTAAAAAAGGGGATTTCTGATGATGTCATCAGATACGAGGTCATCAGAATTTATGATGATGTCATCAGATTTTCTGTTAAAAAAAACTTTTATCAGATTTTCTGATTATTTTATCAGAAATTTCATCAGATTCATCAGAAAATATTAGAAATTCTGTTAAAAAAAACTTTTATAAGATTTTCTGATTATTTTATCAGAAATTTCATCAGATTCATCAGAAATTCTGATTCGAAAAAAAAAGCAGATTCAATCTCTATATATGAATCAAATGCATTCTGATAAAATATGAAGAAAATCCAACTCTCAAAGTTTTATTCAAAGATTTTCGGATATATATCATCAAAATGAAAACTTGGGAAGATACACAATCTCAAAAAAGGTTTCTATTGGACCTTTTTGAAACAAAAGGGGTCCCACATGAAGAAAATGTGCAAGTTGGACATTAGTGTTTATCTACTAAAACCTTGGAATCTCTGATTTTCATTAAAAGATTTATATTAAATTAGAGATAAACCAAAGGTTTTTCAAAAACGGTTGTTTCCTAACCGGATTAAAACATCATTAAGGTGTCATTAACCACCTTGAATACAAACAACCCACGAAAAACACTCAAAGATCTCTGTCTCGATACACTATAAATACCTCATTCAAAAACAGAGACTTCCATCTTCAACCTTCAAACTCAAAACCCTAAAACCCCTTTTCCGAAACAAAAACCCCAATTCTCAATGGCTGCTATCAACATCAATATGCCACCAGTTGAACACTCTGTTCCTTTCATCACCGAAGCTGAATTTCTTCCATTAAAGAGCAACAATGAAGCGATGAATGACAATATTGAATATTATGATATAAAGTGTCAAATCCTAATTGAATTTCTGATCAGATGCCCGATAGCTCAAGCTCTCACAAAGACCAGAGAGGTACCAGAAAAACTCATACAACAAGCTGTAAAAACTCTCAAGGCCTCAAATCAAATTGAGCTACCAGCACATGTATGGGGATATATCTTCATTACAATCTCACCAGAGAAAATAAGGGAATGCTTGGAACTACCCTTAAGTCAAAGCTATGAAGAAGCACCAGAAAAAGAAGATATGTTTTCACTACTCGATGCTGTAATGGGTTACAAGACAAAGATTTCAAAAATCAGTGAATTCAAGAGGAATAAGCTACCTGCCTTCTGGCAAGTATTAATGGAAATTCTGAACAAGTGTTTATCATCAAAAATTGGAGGTACAGATCAGATAAATATGAATGTTCTGACAATCATGTTCAGTCTCATTAGTGGATTGAATATTGATTTTGGAACAGAAATATTTAATCTGATCAGAAGATCAATTCTGACTAATACTGGAAGGATAGATTCACATCTACCTTTTCCCATATTTCTGTCAGTCATAATTTCTGATGCATTTTCTGAAAGGAACCTAGAAATTCCAGCATCAGAAAATATGTGGAGTACAGAAATCATGAGACCTTGGACTGCTGTAGGGTCTTGGAAGTCAGATTATGATGTACCTGTTCTGTCAGAAAAAATGATGAATCTGATACTAGAAGATTCACCATACAGAGTAGAATACCTAAGGATGCTAAGCAAGAAGCCAGAGAACAAAGAAGTTTTTGATAATGTGTCCCCCATGGAGCATGATGCACAAGAGTCAAGCACACTAAGAATGGAGCACCAGGGTGAATCAGAACCTCATCCAGCTGATGAAGATGTGAACATGAGTCCTGTGGCAGAAGAACATCATGCTGAAATCTCACATATGGGATAAACAGGTGCACAACACTCTAAACTTAATGTAGTTCATAATTCTAAGAGTGATTCTGATGATTCAATTCAAGGAAATTATGAAATTTCACAAAAAGGCACTGTTTTTGTAAGACAAGATGTGAGTGGAACCAAAGACCCATTTTTTGAATCAGATTCTGAGGAGAAAAATGTGGTGGCAACAGGTGGAGATCAGTTTACTGATCAAGGAAACCTGGATGAGAAAACTAAGAGTTTCTCAACAACTCATGGAGAACCTGAAAAGGTTCAAGGATATGAGGAAAACCAGAACTTGAATGTGTTTCAATTTTCTGGTGAGGATTTAGAGAATGTGGAATATTTCCATCCTCTTAACCTCAGAACAGCAGAGAATGTGTTTTCTACTGGTGTTAGAGGTGGAACATCTGTTGTTCCTCCTATTTTCCAAAGACATCAATCCATGTCAACTGAACAACTACACAAGGAACTTGAAGACACAACTGCTGTTAGTACTGAGAAAACAGCCACTGAAGAAAAACTTGATCTGATACTGAAAGAAATCAGAAATCAAAAGTCAGATATCAAAGTTTTACCAGAAACTGTCAAAGCTGTGCAGAAGCAAACAGAAGACAACACTGCAACCTTCAACAAATTGCAAGAGTCATCAGAAAACAGAGAGAGCTTATCAGAATTCAAGAAAGCTCTTAAAGAACTGCAAGAAATTAAGAAACAGATGGCTGAGGTTGCAGGTGCAGGGGAAAGCTCAAGTTCAGGAAAAATCCTTGAAGAAATTCAGTTCCTCAGAGCCAAAAATAGCAGCATGGCTGAGGCTTTTGAGAAGCTGATGGTGGAATTGACTACACAGAAAAATCAAAATAAACTGGAATTTCAGAAAATGAAGAAACAAGAAGAGACAAATACTCAAACTCTTGCTAATGTTCATTTGTTAGTAAAGAGGTTGCAGTACAATGTTGCCAGACTGGCAAAAGTTGATCTTCATGAACTAAAAGCCCCAATTCCACAAGAAAAACCAGCAGGAGAGTCAGAAACTCCTCAACAAAAATTCAAACAACCAGAAATCACTCAACAAGATCCAACCAAACAATCAGAAACTCCAACACCACAGAAACAGAAGATTCCCATGGGTCCTCCTCCAAGTAAGCTAAAGTTACTCAAGGGTCCTCCACCAAACATCCCAAAGCCAGATACTTCAAGGGTCCAACAAAAAGAACTTGTTCCAGTTCAATCATCTTCCACAGCTATCACAGGAGAAACTGAATTCAGTATAAAAACATATACAAAAGAGAAGAGAAGAATGGAACATGAAGTAACCTCTTCAAAAAGGCCAAGAAAAGTGATTAGAGAAGATTCAGATGGAAACCTAAAAGAAATAGAAGTGCTGAAAGGTGACTTACACACAATCATGTACCCTGAAGAACACCTGAAGCATTACTACTGGAAAGGTCCAGAAGACAACCCAGAAAGACAACTCTCTCCAATAAGCAAAAATATTGTTCAAGTCAGGAATGAAGGAAGCTGGGAAATTCTGCACAAACCAATGACCAATCCAATAGTCTCTATTGAAAGAATCAACACTTAACTACTGGAGGAGGTATCTTAGGTACTGAAGGGCAGAACAAATACACCTTGATCAGAAAAGATAACAGTGAATAAAAGGTTACTGATGGAAATCTGGCTGATGATATTCACCCACTAGGAATAGTCAAAATGAAGAATATCATGGATAAAGAGAAGAGTGGTTCAGTTGTGATCAGAAGAGCCCTTGACAACATCAAAAATGCAGGAGCAAAGTTATATAAAAGGGCTGCACTGGCAGACTTTGATTTATGTATCAATTTTGAGTATAGCAACAAGGTGCTATTACCTCCTCCTAACAACACAATTCCAGCTGAAATTCCTTCTAAACTAGTGAGAATTGGAGCAATCTTTGACAAACCAGAAATGTGTGTAGTCTTCAAAGATTCTCATGATGAGAAAGCTCTGTTCAGAATCAGTGAAATATGCAGGTATTCAAATCAAACTCTAAAATATATAAAGAACTACATGAATGAGAAACAAGAGCAGCTCAAGAAGAAGGGAAAGAACAATGAACAGCTGAGAAAAACAATTGAAGATTGCATTGAAAAGTGGATGGAATCCAGAGGATGGTACAAAGAACTTTACAAGGAAACTCAAAAGGAAATTGATCACAAGAAAAGGCTGAAACCAGGAGACAAATACAAAAGTGGAGTGAAGATCAATTAATGAATTGATGAGATTAAATTTCTGTTTTTGAGAACAAAATTTTTATTTCTATCTGTTTTGAACAATGGTTGGTTTGATTATGTTTTAAGTTTCCGAACTCAGTTGTTGAACTTTCTTTTTAAGGATTAGTTGAAAGTTGTTTATGTTGATAGAGATAGTTCATTTTCTTACAATACTTAGGGGGAAACTGTTAGGAAACTTTATTTGTAAGTATTGAAGAAAATCAGATTCAACTTGATCTATGAAGAAGACAACAGTCCTGAAGATCACAACAACAAGAAGAAGATCGGATAGGACAACTGAAATGAACAACATCTACTTCAAAGAATCATAAGTTAATCAAGAGCTGAAGAAGATTATCAGAGAAGGTCATTTCTGATGGATCTGATGATATTTCTGATGAAATATCATCAGTTTCTGACGATTCTGATCATCAGATTTTCTGATGATTTGTTCACCAGAATTTCTGATGAAGTGGTTTATCAGAAATTCTGATGAAAACCCCACTTGTCTAAAAATCAGCTCTATCCTGCCACAATTACCGAAGCAACTTGACATTATTGGATATCATGATTACAAAGGCAACTTGACTGTTGAATTCAATGAATATGTCAAATGGCTACTCCTGCATAAAGTAGCCATTTGACATATTCATTGAATCCAACAGTCAAGTTGGCTTTGTAATCATGATATCCAATAATGTCAAGTTGCTTCGGTTATTGTGGCAGGATAGAGCTGATTTTTAGACAAGTGGGGTTTTCATCAGAATTTCTGATAAACCACTTCATCAGAAATTCTGGTGAGCAAATCATCAGAAAATCTGATGATCAGAATCGTCAGAAACTGATGATATTTCATCAGAAATATCATCAGATCCATCAGAAATGACCTTCTCTGATAATCTTCTTCAGCTCTTGATTAACTTATGATTCTTTGAAGTAGATGTTGTTCATTTCAATTGTCCTATCTGATCTTCTTCTTCTTCTTGTGATCTTCAGGACTGTTGTCTTCTTCATAGATCAAGTTGAATATGATTTTCTTCAATACTTACAAATAAAGTTTCCTAACACCACCTTCGTTTTTATGACCCTACGGTTCATTTATACTTTGGTTTTATATGCCCATTGTTGTCAACCATGGCTCTTTCGTCCAAAATGACTTATTTCACGTATTCCCTTGGATCAATTATTTCTATGCGCGCCATACATCGTTTTTATGGTTCCCTCGAAAACCATTAATACTAGTATGCCCATAGAATTTCTTGAACCCAAGGTTCTTTTAACTTTTTCATTCTTTTCGACCTTACCACATCGAACATAACTGTGTTCATTATAAGAAGCTCATGGTATCATGTGTTCACTACTTACTTGGCCAGAGTAAGCGATCAACACATGGTACACATGACCTTATTATAATTACCACCTCACATCCCATGTAAGTAATCTCTCGATTTATTTAAATTGGTAAAACTTTATTTAATTGCCTATTAACAATTATTAGTTTTACCCGTTTTATCTTTGAACATATGCCATGTTCCTTTTTATAACCATTTATACAATCACATTCGTTGATGTGATCATTACCTTTCTCAATTTAATCTTTATTGAGAATACTTTCTTGGATGATTACTTTCGTCCAAGTTTATATTTAAACTAAATTAAGTTATTGTCTTATTATTCACGACTGTGAATAATACGTATCTCTACTGAATTTCTCTTGGAAACGTCATCCTGGATAGGTAACCTATCCAGATTTGCCAAGTTTTATATTCTATATGCAACTGTCATTTACTATGTATTTGTTGCATATTTCTGTTTATGCTATAAGTTTAAGACGTGTACCTTGTGGATACTTGCCCTGATAAACTTTCCTTGTTGTTCGATCTCTCATTCAAGATCGTTTATCGATTCCAGCCTTTAGCGTGTATGACTTACTTGTCATACTTCAGACCATTTCCTTATCGTATCGATAATTCTTTAAACTCTCGTCATCTTCCAATGCGAGGTTCCTTTAACTTAAAACATTTACAAATATTAGTAACTTTAACCTTTATAAGCACCCGTAATATAATACAAGGCTTTCTATGACACGTGTTAACACACGTAATTCGTTTAACTATATCGGTCTTTTATCTCTTTATTTGGGTAACGTGTTTTACACGATAACCCTATGTGTTGTTTTCAACACTTTACATGCTAGACCGTTAATGTATTGAATAACTTACCAGATTTTGCGATCAACTCTCGAACCGAACACTTTACTCTTTAAACCTGAGCTCTGATTACCAACTTGTAAGAGCCTTGATTGATTTATATGATTTACATACAAACATCGACTATAATTGTGTATTATCGATTACAAATACAATTGAAAATACGAGTTTGTTAAAACCTTTTTAAGATTTGCAACAATTCAACATCATATATTGACATCGTCGTTTAAAATGTGACGACGAAACATTTCACGGAAGCTTGATTCTTGATTGTGTTCGGTTCTTTGTTGAGCTTGATCGTCGTCCGGTACCGTACGTTATACCTACATTTCATAAAACATGAAATGAGTTAGTCATTTAGCGTTTAAAACATGTCCAACCAAGTTCGCGAGTCGAAACGAACAACAACAATGAGTTTCAGCAGCCTTTGCTGACTTTAACACCCGTCGCGTGACGCGAGGGCCCTATTTCGGTAGAAAGGTTTGTTTCAGACCTGCATTGTTCCAACAATTCTTATTCTTACGAAAACAGACATAACTCATTCGTTATTGATCCGATTTTCGATCCGTTTCT
Source organism: Helianthus tuberosus (assembly GCA_030545235.1). Lineage (NCBI taxonomy): Eukaryota > Viridiplantae > Streptophyta > Magnoliopsida > Asterales > Asteraceae > Helianthus > Helianthus tuberosus. The sequence goes on along the minus strand of CM060429.1, from coordinate 56,594,686 downwards.
TCCTACGTGATCGTAATTTGATTTTCCATCATATAGAGTTAACATCCGACATCCGGATTAACAAAATTATAAACTTTTAAGCCTTCGGCTTAATATCCTTTTTCAAAGTTTTGACCCGTTCATGTTTTTATTAAACAAAGCAGGTTTGTTTGCTCCCTAAACTTATGAAATTCCCAATTTCAATATCTCCTATCATAATAGGTTCAAGTCACGGGTTTCTTACGTATTTAAAACCCGTTTACGCTCAAGTGCTTATTTTGACCCGTTAAGGGTATTTAAGTGCTTTCAAGCTTAAAATCGCTTTCAATTGCTTCTAGCATTGCATTACCACATTTCTTATCATAAAATTTTCCACCACAACTGTATTTATGGTGGGTTTAATGTGGTGATCTATATAACCCGAGTTTTACCCCTCGAATCATTAGTTTACGGCAAAGACTCAAATAGAGTCATTTGACTAAAGATTTACATCTTTTGATTTCTATACTTATTCTAAATATTTATCCAACCATAAAACTCGTTTCCAAACAACCTTTAAGGGTTGTTTGTTCAGTTTAACTTATAAGGGCATTTTGGTCCATTTTAGCCCTTCATTAACGATGAGGGATTTTATAAACATGTTTAACTCACAAACCCTCTTTTTAGATATGATTTTGTTTGGAAAGTCAAAATGCTTTCCAAACGAAATGACCAACATTTGTAACATTCGGTTTACCTAACAAAGTAACCCAATATCCATTTTAGACTCCGTTTAACTCTCATTAAACCTTATGTTTTAAATGAGGGTTATTCTATTATGCTTACCTGGCTCGGATCGTTATATTGACCCATTTCAATACCTTGCTTTAATAGCCGCTAGGTAATAGCGACGTAAATATCAGCTCGATATTTATTCCTATAATCATATAACCCGACAACCGTTAGTCGATATTGTCAAAGGTGATATCTTCACCTTTTGACCCGTTTGGTCAAAATGACCGATTATATTGGCGAGATGACATTTATTACCATCTCGTCTATATGACTCGCTCCGGTTTACACCATGTAGTCATTTTACTTATAGTTAATTTCTTAACACTTTTTGGCCTATTATGGCTTACGTCCTAAGTGTCTTTAGAAAAAAAAACTAACGGTCATGGTCAATGCATGACCAAATTACCATTTTACCCTTATTGTTTGTTTTGGTTTACCTTATAAGGTAACCATTAAAAGTTCTATATTTATTAGTCATTGCATGAGTAAGTATCCGTATTAGTCCTTTTTAACCCTTACACATGGTTTATCATAATCTTTGGTTATCTTGTTCCGTACGACTACACGTCGGAACATTATATCTTGATTGTTAACTTGTCTTATTCGTAGTTGATACGATAAGAGGATATTCTATAATTTAAGAATGTTGTAAGTTATACTTACCTTGCATCCAGATTATGCTTTTCCTTCTCTCTTGATTCGTTTGACCCGCTTCCTTTCCAAGCTTTCACCTAGCTTGCCAAGCGTCAAACTATCATTGAAATTGTAAGATGGTTAGGTTAGTCATAATCATTTACGACTATTCCATCCTACGCTTCTTATGTCGAATTTATCATTCGATCATGTACTTGGTCGGTTTGACTTTTTAAAGTCAACCGCCTATCAACGTTAATAATTACTCGATGTAGCTCTACTACTCGTTTAATTACTTAGTCCATTATCCGATAACGTCATTCTTATGTTACTGGTTTAACCATTTTAACACATGATGATATCAACATTATTCTAATCAAGAATATATCATCATTTTCATTTTATCATACAAAACCGTTTCCTAGCAAGTATGATCATGTACTCGAACACACAATTTATTCAAGTATTCCCTTATCACAATCACGTATGATGATTCTAATCATAGTTATATCATCAATTTCGTCATATGATTAAAACCCACTTAACCTAGTGTGGTAAATCATTCAATCATTCAATTCATAGCATGTTATATATGATTTTCACTTAGGGTTTTGTTCCTAAGCAAATATACATCAGTAATCTAGCCATAGCTTCTCTAATCCATGCCTAATTCACGATTAGGATGATTATCCAATTTTTACAACTTCACCAAACATCAAGAATTTACATACCTTATGATCCCCTAGCTTGGGTGATCGTTAATTCATGTTCAATTGTGAATTTAGACTCCATTTGGACCTTCAATTTGATGATTTGTTGGAAACTTAGGGTTTTGGCTCCTAGGGAACTTCTGGTCGACGAACAGAACACCCAGAACACACTCAATGTGTGTTTTTATGTTTAAGTTTTCTTTTTATAACTTACGTTTCCATTTATCCAAATATGGCCCCTCTTGTTTGGTTAGTTAATTAAGTAGGGCACAACCTACTTATTTCTAACAATATTCCCCACTTATTAACTAGGTTAAACATTCCTAGTTAAATTAGTGGGTTCGGGGAATCTATGACTAAGTTTATTTTAAGTCTTGTTAACTCGGGCATTCTATAAACTTTATTTCCACAAAAGCCTTTATATAACTTTTATTTAATATTAGGTTTATTTATTTAAAATCCTAATATTCACCGGATTAATTTTACCACTAACGGAAATTTACCCGTCTTTTAGTATTAACGTGGTTTGATTACCAAACCCGTTTTTGGGGTGTTACAGCCTATCACATACTACAAAATCACATCACTAGGTCGGATGCCCAGCCAAGATACGTATTATCTCAAGTGGATAAATACGCTATGGTTGCATAGTTAACGACGACAATGTGAAAGGTATATAAAGCACATGACAATGGTCAACAATTCATCGAATATGCATAAACAACCATGACCCTCAACAAAACACTTAAAATACAAAGCTCAGAGGTGTAGGATGGTGGCAACATACAAGACTAAGCCAAATCCTCAACAACATCACAACTTTGGCTCTCAAAGGAATGTTGTTTTTTAACCACTTAGTCAAAAAGAGTTGTACATCGGCCAAAAACAATAGGATAGGACCAACAAAGGGCATGCAAATAACATTGCACACCCAAATGGCCATAATCCACATTAGAAAAGCCATAAAACAAAGCTTATAAGCAACATCAATACAACCTTAAAACAAATTTCATAAGCAATAAACAGTTGCAACATAAGTTACCAAGCTAAGCCAAAATCAACATCATAGCCAATGGTCTCCAATGAGCCATAGGCCATCTTCATTGACCTAACAACCAAACGTCACAAAGATAAACAACAATTGTAAAACCACAAAGGATCCGTGATGAACATTATCGTTACATCATCACAGATCCTTAAACAACTCAAAAAGGTCTCATCCAAACATACAAGAAACAACTCTAAACCAAATCAAGGTTAAACAATAATATCAAATGTTCAATAATGAGACCCTAATTCACATAAAAAACACATGCACCAACATATCTTTCACAAAGACACAAAACCCAACCTAGAAAATCAAAAATCAAAGGACGAAGAGTAAGCCGCTGTCTTCAACAACGGAAGAAGTTCACCCAAAAAAGACCATGCAACAACAAATCATGAAAACCAACACAAAACCCCAACACGAAACTCTAAAAGGAACCTCTGAAGCGTAACACGTAGTTTCTAACGACGTGGAAACACGCAAAACAATCGAACGAAGACAACAAAAACAAGAATCTACCTGTAAACATCGCGGAGGGAAACGATCGAAGCGAGTCAGGCTATCGCAAGCGGAGGTTGTCAAAGTGGCGGTGGGAGTATTTCAGCCGCAAATAGAGAGAGATAGAGAGAGAGAGAGAGAGAGAGGAAACTTCAAAGTGAGGATAAAATGTCACACCCTGGCTTTGCGGAAGCGTGGTTAACTTTTGGTGTGACTTCTTAATACCATAGCTTAACCATAACAAGCTAAACGAATTAAGAACCATGCAAGTCATCCATTAAGTTTTGAAAACAAAATACAGTACCATTGTTTTAACCAACAACCATAACCTTGTTCAACAACATTACAAACTAAAACATAACATAAACGTGGTTTAAGGACTGTGTCTTGTCCAGGAAAGAGACACATCCCCTAAACCCTGATGACTCCATGACAAGTGCAGCGGAAAACGTTCCATACCGTGCCAGATCCGTTTAATTTCCTGAAATACATGTGAGTTGAAAAATCAACAATAATGTTGAGCGAGTTCATGTGCAAGTGAGTAAGTAAGAACACTTGTAAGTATAAAGTTTCCTGGTATGTAGCAGTGTAAGAGGACTTGTGATCACCAATGGTTTGCAAGGCCATTAGCATGTTGTGAAATGCAAGTAGGAAAGACACACCCTAGCCGATTTTGCGTTGGGTACCAAGTCACTCCGGGTCCGTTCTGTTAGTCCTCCGAGAGGCCTGTTCTGTTGGGCCGGGAGCTGGGCTCGCTACACCCAGATAGATCTACCGCTCGAGTCCCTCGGTGTTCTAACTACCCATTCACATGATCTAAACCTCCTTACGTTATTCATACCGTGTATAAAGTACTTGTAAACAAAGTAACATGTATTTCACCCCCGCAGTTAAGAAAACTGAAAACAGTTAGAGAAAAGGGGGACATGAACTCACAGTGAATGCGCGTCTCTACCAAGTGTCTCCAATACAGTAAGCTGTGCAACGACCTACAAGTGCTAATTCTATTAGACGGACGGCCGTGCCTTAGCTTTACAGTTTATGTCTTTGGGAAATAGTTAGACAACTATTTCGTGTTTATGTTCCGTATACACTTGGTAGTTATTCTTCTTCCCAAGGATGGGGGATACAATACATGTGCGTAAGTTACGTTTTTATCAATCTTGTGGTAATGTAATTACCGGTGTAACTTATATGTTAATGTGGAAGCGTTCGCAAAGTTTTGGAATCATTAACGCTTGTAAATATTATTTTACTCTAAAATAATATTTATGTATTTTCACAAAATAATCATAAACAGTGTTGTGACAAATATATTTATCACGTTAATCCTTGTGAAAATCCCACCTCCGAATATTTAGCAAATAAAGTCATGGCGAAATTTTATGTTTCGAAAATATGTCCAAGATAGTTCTAACACTTGTTGTGTAAAAATTCTAAGTGTTAGGTTTTTAGGAAAATTTCGCCAGAGTTTCCTCTGTAACTAGAGGTGGCCACGCTTTCAAGCGTATCATTTTCTTTTAACAAATCAATTCAACAATCTTCTTTATTCACTCAAACAATTTCCGACACAACAAACTAGTCGACAAGTATGTAAATTTGCATAATCGCATGAACTTGTAGTTTTTCCGAATCTATAGTGTAAATCCCCTTATTTCTTGTAGATCTTTATATAAAGTAACTTTAATCTTGTAAAAACCTTGTGACTAGCGAAATCCGTCTTTACAACTTCTAGTCATTTTTCCCAAAAATAGTTATTTGTCGGATCTTTTCATTTCACAAGTGCCTACGCACTTGTGGTTCATAAAATCATGTTTACTAGTGTAAGATCCACTTTTTAAAGTACATGGTTTCTTTATTGTGTGGTTCTTCAAAAATACCACTTGCGGATACGTAGATCCGCTAGTTTTAAACACCATTTTACCGGTTAAATCACTTTTACACAAGTAAAATATTTTCACACAAGTTCATGTATCTTGTGTGGTAGAGTTTCACCTTTAACCCTTGTATTTAGTCAAAAACGAGCTTATGTGAAGATACATGATCTTACAAAGTCGGGTTAAACGGAGATCCGAGCTACCACATCATAGATCGGGTCTCAATAATCACATATTTCAAGTCCTACGACTTTTACACAAGTTATATGCTATTAACCACCACTTTTATAGTTTTTACTAGACTTTTGATCATCATCTTTCATTTTAACAAGATTCAACCGACATAACTTCTTTTAACCGCTTTAGATGAGTGTAAAAACAAGTTTTAAACATTATACCTCTAGCTCAAGGCTAGGGAAGATCTTTGGCGAAAAAGAGGTGGATAAAAGCTAACGGTAGAGGTCCTTCGCGTTCCGAGTGCACAAGAGCTCCAAATACGTGACCCGTGAAGCTTGAATGATGATGGAATGTTGAGAGCTAGAACCGAAAGTATGGTGGTTGGTGGTGGGGTGTTCGGCCGAGAATGGGAGGGCAAGAGAGAGAGTAATTTTTGTGGTGATTTGTGATGAAGATTATGTGTGAGTTATGTGGTGTATTTATAGGAAACTCTAAGGTGGTATTACCCAATGGTTAAGGTGTCTTCAAGATACTAGACACCCAAGATTTTGACAAGATCACAAGTACAAGGGGTGCCCCCTAGGTAACCGGTTCGGTTTGGGGGGGGGGGTCCTTGGTCCGATTTTAAGTAGGTGGTTAGGACAATTAGTTTAGTTAAGTAAGTTAACCAAGTATTTAACTTAGTTTGTTGTATGTTACACGTTATGGCGGGTGTTAGGGTAATCAGGGACCCTAACTGGCTCAGAAAAATAAAAATAGTGAAAATAGTAATATTTTCATGTTCCGGGTAAAGTCCGGGTGTCCGGTTGGATAGTAATCCGTTAAAGCATTACAAAAGGCTTTAAAGTGTCGTTATTACATTTTTAGTGACACAATTTGTTTCCAACACTTTAGAAAGTGTCTAGTGTCGTTTTCTCATTTTCTGGCACTTTATTAGTCAGCTAGAAGCTGGTTTATTTGTTAAAGTGCTGTGTTTGGTACCTAAGGTACGTTTTAGGCACATCCGAATCGGTGTATCTTATTCCTAGAGACGCGGTAACACAACCCTTATATTCCTACACTCACTACCAGTGTAGCCAAAATATATGAGGCTCTTAACAGGCCTTAGAGGCAGTGTCTGCCTGATGCTGGTTATATCAGCATGTTCACTGTGTATCCGTTTAGTGCTACTGTGCTTTTTGTGCATCGTGTTTGTCACTAGGGTCCAGTATGTAAATAATGTAGTGACAGCAAATAAAGTATGATGCAAGTAAGTGCATGTATCAGTATGCAGGTAGCAGTTCATCAGCTAGTTCAATCAAGCACAGTAATCAAGTAGTAATTAATCATTAATTAAGTTGTACGGATACCTGGTTTAGTGCGGGTTGTCACATTCTCCCCCCGTTAAATAAATTTCGTCCCGAAATTTAAGTTCTGCTTGTAGAAGCAGGGTTCTTAGGAAATAGGTGGGGGTATTTCTCTTTCATCCGGTCCTCACGTTCCCAGGTAAATTCAGGACCATGTCTGGCATTCCAACGTACTTTGACGAGTTTGACACTGCTCCGGCGGGTCTTGTTAACTTTCCAATCCGTGACCTCAACAGGTTCTTCAACGAAGTGGAGCGTGTCGTCAATATGAATCTCGTCGATAGGAATGGCAACGTCAATTTGAGTTGGACTTTTCTTTAAATTGGATACATGAAACGTATCGTGAACACCACTCAGTTCAGTAGGTAGGTCCAACTTGTATGCTACTGTCCCAATTCTTTCCAGAATCCTGAAGGGACCAATGTAGCGCGGATTTAACTTTCCATGCTTACCAAAGCGTGCCACCCCCTTCCAGGGTGAAACCTTCAATAACACCATTTCCCCAACTTGGAAATCCACATGTTTCCGGTTTGGATCCGCGTAGGCCTTTTGTCTGTGGCGAGCGGCTTCGATGCGTTTAAGTATTTGCGCGATCTTGTCTGTCGTCTCTTGGACGATCTCGGGACCAGCAAGCTGCCTATCACCTGCGTCAGACCAACATAGTGGTGATCGGCACTTGCGTCCGTATAGGGCCTCAAATGGCGCGACACCAATACTGGTGTGGTAGCTGTTGTTGTATGAAAATTCGACCAAAGGTAAGTGTTTATCCCAGCTACCTCCCGAATCCATAACACATGCCCTCAGCATGTCTTCCAAGGTTTGTATCGTTCGCTCGCTCTGGCCGTCTGTTTGCGGATGGAACGCAGTGCTCAGATTCAATTGTGAGCCAAAAGATTCTTGGAAGGATTGCCATATCCTTGACACAAACCTTCCGTCTCTATCAGAGATGATTGAGAGAGGTACTCCATGGCGTGCTACGATCTCTCTCATGTATATTTCCGCAAGTTTACTAGTACTGTCTTTTTCCTTGATTGGCAGAAAGTGTGCGGACTTTGTTAGGCGGTCAACAATCACCCAAATCATATCATGGCCTCTTGGCGTTCTTGACAGTTTTGTAATAAAATCCATGGAGATTTGTTCCTATTTCCACTTGGGAATCTCAGGTTGTTGCAGAAGTCCCGAAGGCTTCTGGTATTCCGCCTTGACCTTAGCGCACGTTAAACATTTGCTCATGTAAACAGCAACGTCGCCTTTCATCCTAGGCCACCAATAATAATTTTTGAGATCCTGGTACATCTTATCCGATCCAGGGTGGATAGAGTACCGTGACTTGTGCGCTTCATTGAAAATAACTTCCCTTAATCCACCAAACAGAGGAACCCAAATCCTTTTCTCAAAACATAACGTTCCTTCCTCGTTCGGTACCAAAAGCTTCTCCATCCCACGGAGATATTCTTCTTCAAGATTCCTTTCCTTGAGAGCTTCCTTTTGTGCAGCACGAATGCGCAAGGAAAGATCGGTTCGTATAATCATTTCTAGGGCCCTAACCCTTATGGGCTTGATTCTTTCTTTACGACTTAGGGCATCGGCGACTACATTCGTCTTCCCGGGATGATATTTTATCTCGCAGTCGTAATCGTTCAGTAACCCAACCCATCGTCTTTGCCTCATATTCAACTCCTTCTGGTTGAATATATGTTGTAGGCTCTTGTGATCTGTGAAGACTGTGCACTTTGTACCATACAGGTAGTGTCTCCAGATCTTTAGTGCAAAAACCACTGCGCCAAGCTCCAAATCGTGGGTGGTATAGTTCTTTTCGTGTACCTTCAGTTGGCGCGATGCGTAGGCAATAACCTTTTGGCGTTGCATCAACACGCAACCCAATCCTTGACGCGATGCGTCGCAGTATACCACAAAATTGTCGGTACCTTCTGGTAGAGCTAAGATTGGCGCGTTACAAAGCTTATCCTTTAATATCTGAAATGCTTCATCCTGTTTGATTCCCCAATCAAACGTCTTGTCCTTCTGCGTGAGGAGCGTCAAAGGTTGAGCGATTTTCGAGAAATCCTCGATGAACCTTCGATAGTAGCCAGCCAAACCCAAGAATTGTCGAATCTCGGTTGGCGTTGTAGGCGTTTCCCAATTCTTGATTGCCTCGATCTTTGTGGGATCAACATGGATTCCATTTCTATAATCCACATGTCCAAGAAACTGGACTTCGCGTAGCCAAAACTCGCACTTAGAGAACTTGGCATACAACTGTTCCTTCTTTAGCAGCTCCAAAATAGCTCTCAGATGCTGTTCGTGCTCAGCCTTTGTCCTTGAATAAATCAAGATATTGTCGATGAATACAATCACAAACTTGTCCAAGTATGGCTTGCAAACTCTATTTATTAAGTCCATAAAAGACTGCAGGTGCGTTTGTCAAACCAAACGGCATAACTAGGAACTCGTAGTGTCCATAACGAGTTCGGAAGGCCGTTTTCGGGATACTTTCCTCCTGTATCCTTAATTGATGGTATCCAGATCGAAGATCGATCTTTGAATAATAGTTCGAGCCTTGCAGTTGATCAAACAGATCATCGATTCTTGGCAGAGGATACCTGTTCTTGATCGTCAGCTTGTTCAATTCTCTGTAGTTGATGTTTATTTGGAAATCATCATCCTCCTTTTTGATGGGTAACGATGGGATTACCCCAAAAAGGAATTTTTGGTCTGTTATCTTCCTTCTCCATTCGTTGCCAACACTTCTCTGTCGATCGTTGCACCCCCGAAAATGTAAGTCGCTATGATGCATTGACTACGGGTGCAGTGCCTGGAATTGAATCGTCGTGAAACTCTACTTGCCTTAGAGGCGGTAATCCAGGCAAGTCTTCTGGGAAGACTTCTGGATACTCCCTTACGACAGGGATGTCTTCGATTCTTGGCTCAGCAGTCTTTTCATCCACGATGTGTGCTAGAAAAGCAACACATCTTTTCTGTAAACACTTCCTTGCTTTCAAGCAGCTGATAAATCTTAGCGGTGTGTCACGCTTCTCTCCGTGAACCACAATTGTCTCACCATCATCAGTTGGAATACGAACAGCTTTCTCGTGACATACTATCTCAGCCTTGTTTCCGGATAACCAATCCATTCCTACCACCACGTCGAAGCTTCCTAATTCGACTGGTAGTAGGTCCAAAGTAAACTCACGTTCTCCCAGTTCTATCACACAGCCTCTGATTACTTCGTTGGCTTCAACTAACTTTCCATTAGCTAATTTGATCGAGTAGGGGATATCTAACTTACTAGCGGTTAAACCAAGTATATTCTTAAATTCTAATGACACGAAGCCATAACCGACACCAGCATCAAACAAAATAGGTGCAAAAGTTTTGGTTGTTAGAGAACGTACCAGAAATCACACCTGGATCCTGGCACACAAGCTCTGATGTTGGATTTCCTCTCACGGTCTTGTTTCAACTTCAGGCATTCCCTCTTAAAATGTCCAACTTCCTTACAATGGTAGCATCCTATCATTCGGCCATTTCCTTTCCCATTTCCACCTAGAGCGTTGTTACTGTTTTCTCCTTGTATGGAACTCTTCATCCCACAACCTTCCTTGTTGTGTCCTTTCCTCCCGTACCAAGGCTTCTGACATCCACCATCACTGTGACACTTGCACTCAGCACATCTTGGTTTGGTTTCTAAGTAAATCTTATCATTGGCCTGTTTGTTGTTAGGGCAATCTTTCTTGAAATGCCCTTTGTCCCCGCAGTCAAAGCAACCTCGAATAGATCTTTGTTCATCGTTGTTCATTTGGGTATCTTCGGTAAGCTTCCTTTTGTTCTTTCCAGACGACTCTACCTGAGTTTTCTTGTCAGGGTTTGCAAGTTTTTCTAGTCTATTTGCTTCCGTAACGAGTGCCAAACCCATCTTACTTGCAACAATGGTTGTTGGTGGCGTAGATGCTGTCATCAAGCTCAAGACTTGAGGCGCCAGTTCCCAAATGAATTGTTCCAATTTCTTCAGTTCTGGTTTTACCAGGTATGGAACAATTTGTGACAGATCATGGAGTCGTTGCACGTACTCCAATACCTTCGGACCTTCCATCATTAGGCTCCGAAATTCATCTTCCCACTTCTGGGTTTCCGTGTGGGGGCAATACTTCTTATGCATCATTCCTTTCAACTCATCCCAAGTTAACGCGTATGCTGTAGTTAGGCCCATTATTCGAACCTGAAGATTCCACCATAATCGAGCTCCATCTTGAAACAACTCAGAAACGTATGGGACCTGTTGTTCTGGCGTACAGCCACTCATTCGAAAGATGGATTCCATACTTTCAATCCATTTTACAAAAGTTATGGCACCCCCAGTGCCGTCGAACTTCGGAGGCTTGTAGTTGAGGAAGTGCCAGTAGGAACAACCGTTATTTTCTGAGGTACCTTTGATTGGTTTGGAGCGTAGGGCCTCGTGCTGTGCTATAGCTGCAGCAATTATCTCTTTAAGTTCTGCCTCAGAGGTGGGCATGCGCATTTCGCGTCTTGGCGGCATCTTCTAAAAGATGTTTCACATAGGTTAGGTCATAGCAAGTGAAGTGTACGTATGCATTCAATAATACCAACACATAACATCTCATGTTATCAACAAGTCGATCACATAACCTCTTATGCTATAGGACATATACAATTGATTGAACATCGCATGTGATGAGAATACTGCGATTGTATTGCCACAATTCGAGACCACAATGTCAAGCTCACAAGTACACCACTATTATACTACATCAATGACTTAGTAGGGGACGACCCTAGACAAGTCGTGCGATCGCTGGTCATGTTCAGGAGTCTCTGGTTCGTCCTTTCTCAAATTTCAGGACTCCACGTCAAGTTTCTGAATTTCTGTCCTAAAACAACATTTCTTCTCAATCGTTTCCTTGAGCTCGTCCCAGCTCAGTGTATAAGCAGCGTCTGTGCCAAGGGTTTGAACCTGGAGGTTCCATTAAGAGAGTGTGCCATCTAGAAATATCCCCGAGATATAGGTAACACTCTGTTGGGGCGAACAGTTACTCGTTCTTAGAATGGAGTCGGTCTCTTCGGACCAACGAACAAATGCAACGGTGCCTCCTGTTCCGTCAAAGTTTAAAGGCTTGCAGTTCAGGAACTGTTTATCGGTGCAGCCAGTTGGAGGGTTATTTCCAGTAATGCCATCGTTGTACTTAGAGTGGAGGGCTTCATGTCGTGCATTTGCCTGTGAGATGCGTTCTTGCAGCTCGGCTTCTGTCCTTGACAACGTACTGGTGTTCGTGTCACGTCCGGGTGACATTCCGTCTTGTCGGAATAATGCGGGCTAGTCAACGTGTCAATTGTCTTATGAGATACATAGCACCATAAGCCATCATGAAATCGCCCAATTTTCCACGTAAATATACTCACTGTATGAGTGGGGAAGTAAATTCCCGAGCCTTCACATAGGCTGGCCAATTTGGCTTGTTGCTTGTAATAGAATGAACTCGAGGCTACATTGCCTTGGTCATTCGTGTTTAGGTTATTTCCTGCTGCATGGGTTATCATTAGCTCGACCCGCAGAGTCCACCAGGATTCCTGTGCACTACAAGTCGTTATTACGTGGGCCCCCGTAATAATAAATTGTCTTGCACAGTTACCCCAAATTTTCTCTCGTCCACGCAGATGTTCAATCAAGGAGCAACAGCAGGTGCATCGGCATGAACAGGGTCATGCTCCAATGCGGGGTCAGGAGCAATGCCTGGCTCAGGGGCCACGGCTAGCTCCGAATCAAAAACTCCATCTCAAAATCAGCTGGATCAACAATCACAGGGGTTACAGGATCCCCCAAGGGCTGGTCTAAGTGCATGAACTCAATGTCATGGTCTGGATCAACACCAGGCGGAAAAACAGAATTGTCCTCATAATCGCGATCAAACTCAAAGCTGTGTGTGGGATCCGGTGCAGCTGATGATGCCATATCAGGGTCGGCGTCGTGTAAGTGGTGCTGCATTCCCTGTATGTGCGAAGACGCGGATGTCAGAGACTCAAATGAGTCTGGGATAGGGGAATGAGTTTCCCCTGCAGGAGCGTCCGCATGCAGTAGTCTAATGCTAGCAGCGAGAGGGCCTTGCCCTCAAGTGGGTCCTCCTCTTAATAGTTCGACATCGTCTTTAGAGGCAATGTCGGAGGCATATCAACAACGAGCTAAGCGGCAAGGGGCACAGGAGCAGGGATCACCGCCAGTGGCAAATTCCCAACAAGATGGCCATCAGTAGGCTCTGCTACGACTTCAGGCAGTGCACAAAGGGCTGAAAGTCGTCATTGTCTGTGCCGGTAGTATCAGAAATGTACACCTCGTGCTTCGTTGAACTATGTCGTCTGATACTATGGTCATGGGGTTCGTAGTGCCCATCTTTCTAGTGCTTGATGAAAGCATAACATTTGTAACACAAACACATATACGTATAATAATCAATCCTATAATCAGTTAATCTCATATGTCACCAAGTAAGGTATCACATACTTCTCCTAGTCTTACTAGACAATTTCATCCAGTCTACAAGACTGCTCTATCCTTCGCTTAAACCAAACCTCGATCCTCCAGATCGATCCTATAACAAACCAACGTGCTCAACTATCTCGGTCACCTCGATCCTCCAGATCGATCCTCAGCCCTCCAAGCTGAACTTATAATTAATAAAATGTGCTCAACATTTGTTTGTAAAAAGTGTGGATCTGGACTTAAGTGGTATGCAGAAAAATGTTTTCGTGAGAGCCCTAGTGATCATAGTCTAGACTCGAGAAAGAATCCTAGTTCGCTATGATCAGAGCTCTGATACCAAGCTGTCACACCCTGGCTTTGCGGAAGCGTGGTTAACTTTTGGTGTGACTTCTTAATACCATAGCTTAACCATAACAAGCTAAATGAATTAAGAACCATGCAAGTCATCCATTAAGTTTTGAAAACAAAATACAGTACCATTGTTTTAACCAACAACCATAACCTTGTTCAACAACATTACAAACTAAAACATAACATAAACGTGGTTTAAGGACTGTGTCTTGTCCAGGAAAGAGACACATCCCCTAAACCCTGATGACTCCATGACAAGTGCAGCGGAAAACGTTCCATACCGTGCCAGATCCGTTTAATTTCCTGAAATACATGTGAGTTGAAAAATCAACAATAATGTTGAGCGAGTTCATGTGCAAGTGAGTAAGTAAAAACACTTGTAAGTATAAAGTTTCCTGGTATGTAGCAGTGTAAGAGGACTTGTGATCACCAATGGTTTGCAAGGCCATTAGCATGTTGTGAAATGCAAGTAGGAAAGACACACCCTAGCCGATTTTGCGTTGGGTACCAAGTCACTCCGGGTCCGTTCTGTTAGTCCTCCGAGAGGCCTGTTCTGTTGGGCCGGGAGCTGGGCTCGCTACACCCAGATAGATCTACCGCTCGAGTCCCTCGGTGTTCTAACTACCCATTCACATGATCTAAACCTCCTTACGTTATTCATACCGTGTATAAAGTACTTGTAAACAAAGTAACATGTATTTCACCCCCGCAGTTAAGAAAACTGAAAACAGTTAGAGAAAAGGGGGACATGAACTCACAGTGAATGCGCGTCTCTACCAAGTGTCTCCAATACAGTAAGCTGTGCAACGACCTACAAGTGCTAATTCTATTAGACGGACGGCCGTGCCTTAGCTTTACAGTTTATGTCTTTGGGAAATAGTTAGACAACTATTTCGTGTTTATGTTCCGTATACACTTGGTAGTTATTCTTCTTCCCAAGGATGGGGGATACAATACATGTGCGTAAGTTACGTTTTTATCAATCTTGTGGTAATGTAATTACCGGTGTAACTTATATGTTAATGTGGAAGCGTTCGCAAAGTTTTGGAATCATTAACGCTTGTAAATATTATTTTACTCTAAAATAATATTTATGTATTTTCACAAAATAATCATAAACAGTGTTGTGACAAATATATTTATCACGTTAATCCTTGTGAAAATCCCACCTCCGAATATTTAGCAAATAAAGTCATGGCGAAATTTTATGTTTCGAAAATATGTCCAAGATAGTTCTAACACTTGTTGTGTAAAAATTCTAAGTGTTAGGTTTTTAGGAAAATTTCGCCAGAGTTTCCTCTGTAACTGGAGGTGGCCACGCTTTCAAGCGTATCATTTTCTTTTAACAAATCAATTCAACAATCTTCTTTATTCACTCAAACAATTTCCGACACAACAAACTAGTCGACAAGTATGTAAATTTGCATAATCGCATGAACTTGTAGTTTTTCCGAATCTATAGTGTAAATCCCCTTATTTCTTGTAGATCTTTATATAAAGTAACTTTAATCTTGTAAAAACCTTGTGACTAGCGAAATCCGTCTTTACAACTTCTAGTCATTTTTCCCAAAAATAGTTATTTGTCGGATCTTTTCATTTCACAAGTGCCTACGCACTTGTGGTTCATAAAATCATGTTTACTAGTGTAAGATCCACTTTTTAAAGTACATGGTTTCTTTATTGTGTGGTTCTTCAAAAATACCACTTGCGGATACGTAGATCCGCTAGTTTTAAACACCATTTTACCGGTTAAATCACTTTTACACAAGTAAAATATTTTCACACAAGTTCATGTATCTTGTGTGGTAGAGTTTCACCTTTAACCCTTGTATTTAGTCAAAAACGAGCTTATGTGAAGATACATGATCTTACAAAGTCGGGTTAAACGGAGATCCGAGCTACCACATCATAGATCGGGTCTCAATAATCACATATTTCAAGTCCTACGACTTTTACACAAGTTATATGCTATTAACCACCACTTTTATAGTTTTTACTAGACTTTTGATCATCATCTTTCATTTTAACAAGATTCAACCGACATAACTTCTTTTAACCGCTTTAGATGAGTGTAAAAACAAGTTTTAAACATTATACCTCTAGCTCAAGGCTAGGGAAGATCTTTGGCGAAAAAGAGGTGGATAAAAGCTAACGGTAGAGGTCCTTCGCGTTCCGAGTGCACAAGAGCTCCAAATACGTGACCCGTGAAGCTTGAATGATGATGGAATGTTGAGAGCTAGAACCGAAAGTATGGTGGTTGGTGGTGGGGTGTTCGGCCGAGAATGGGAGGGCAAGAGAGAGAGTAATTTTTGTGGTGATTTGTGATGAAGATTATGTGTGAGTTATGTGGTGTATTTATAGGAAACTCTAAGGTGGTATTACCCAATGGTTAAGGTGTCTTCAAGATACTAGACACCCAAGATTTTGACAAGATCACAAGTACAAGGGGTGCCCCCTAGGTAACCGGTTCGGTTTGGGGGGGGGGGGTCCTTGGTCCGATTTTAAGTAGGTGGTTAGGACAATTAGTTTAGTTAAGTAAGTTAACCAAGTATTTAACTTAGTTTGTTGTATGTTACACGTTATGGCGGGTGTTAGGGTAATCAGGGACCCTAACTGGCTCAGAAAAATAAAAATAGTGAAAATAGTAATATTTTCATGTTCCGGGTAAAGTCCGGGTGTCCGGTTGGATAGTAATCCGTTAAAGCATTACAAAAGGCTTTAAAGTGTCGTTATTACATTTTTAGTGACACAATTTGTTTCCAACACTTTAGAAAGTGTCTAGTGTCGTTTTCTCATTTTCTGGCACTTTATTAGTCAGCTAGAAGCTGGTTTATTTGTTAAAGTGCTGTGTTTGGTACCTAAGGTACGTTTTAGGCACATCCGAATCGGTGTATCTTATTCCTAGAGACGCGGTAACACAACCCTTATATTCCTACACTCACTACCAGTGTAGCCAAAATATATGAGGCTCTTAACAGGCCTTAGAGGCAGTGTCTGCCTGATGCTGGTTATATCAGCATGTTCACTGTGTATCCGTTTAGTGCTACTGTGCTTTTTGTGCATCGTGTTTGTCACTAGGGTCCAGTATGTAAATAATGTAGTGACAGCAAATAAAGTATGATGCAAGTAAGTGCATGTATCAGTATGCAGGTAGCAGTTCATCAGCTAGTTCAATCAAGCACAGTAATCAAGTAGTAATTAATCATTAATTAAGTTGTACGGATACCTGGTTTAGTGCGGGTTGTCACATAAAACCCACTAAAGCAACCACTTAAATACCCACTAAAGAAAACAACTTACAAAGCCAAGGGTACATGTAACGCCTCGTATTTTCGTAATTCCACGTTCTTAGAAAATACGAGATTGTTTCTTTATTTTTAGAATCGCAGTCGAAAACGGATTAAAAACGACAAGGAAACGTTTTACGCGAAACCGACAAAATACGCGCCAATAACGACTACCGACACCATTTTTCATATTTTTTTTTAAATCTATAATTTTAGTTTACGGCACTTTGTGGAGCTCGAGTTCGTAAGCGGATCTCGTAGAAGTAACGGGCCTCGCATAACACGAGAAGCAGGCTTGTGGGCCTGGGCCCAAGCCCACTTGAAACTTAGTATATATAACTAGTGTTATAGTCAAAACCCTAAATATATTTTTCATCAGCCGCTACTTATGTTCTTTCCCTCCTACTCCTTTCTCTACAACATTATCCTCAATCAAAAACCTAAACCAAAACATCAGACAACACACACAAATACATCAAAACTTCATCTCCTCCAAAAACCAACACCCCTGTCTCCCTCTCGACCCCCCCCCCCCCCCACTTTTTTCATCTCCGGTGAAACCACCGGCGGTCTCTCCAGCGTCGGTATGCCAGCCCCACACACATAACTTGCAGATCGAGAGCGAGAGACGTAAGGAGTCGACGTCTCCGGTGACCCCTCCGGTTGCTGTGTACTCCGACAAACCCCTTTTCTTTCTCGTTTTCTGATGACGGCGGCTCCTCCGCTATGGCGACGGTGGAGGCGGGTGTCTCCGGCAGCGGTAGGGGCTGCGGTGGTGGTTCTCACGGCTCCGTTCGTATGTGATTCTGATGTGGTTTAAGTCTTGGCTCGGGTTCAGTTTTGGGTCTCGACTCGGGTTCGGTCAAAGCAGTCAACGGGTTCCGTTCAGTCAGTTCGGGTCAGACCCGGTCAACCGGTCAGTCACAGTCAAAGCAGGTCAACAGACAGATTCGAGTCGTGTCGTGTCGGTTCCCGCTCGGTCAACTCCGGTCAGCTGAGGTCAAACTCAGTCAACGCGAGCTCGGTAAACTTTTAACGACGCAAAATTTATTAAGTTATTTATATTGTTTGTATACGTTATCTAGTTTAAAACCGAGTTCGATACGATACACTTATTGATTAATTATGTTTTGACACATCGATGGAAATTTTATATATATTTTGATATTGCGTTGATTACTGTTGCGTTTTGACAAATATAAGTGACAACTCGTGTTGTCGGGATCGTCCAAAAAACAGAGGAAACTCTGCCCGATTTTGCGTTAAAAAATACATATACATACTTTATAAGTCGAAACACTAATGAAACGTATCGGGACTCGAATGAAGTTTATAAAATAAATATAAATGTATAATTATTCTAACAACATTTCATTACTTACGTTACCCATGTATGATGACCTCGGTGTTCGCCATTCAACTCTTCAACTCCTCGCGGGATTTCTAAAGGAAACTTCGCAAAATGTGAGCATACTCGACCCCTTATTTTTACACTTTAACACGGTTTGGGGTGCAACATGTATCATTTAACAAAAATTCATATTATACGAAATCAAAAGTATTCTCGATATGCTTACGTTAGTTATGCATGCTAGTTTCATTTTGTACATACACGTTAGTTATACTTGCTAGTTTCAATTTGTATGTCCATGCTACTTCGTTATGCTTAGGTTGTTTAGGTATGCTAGTTTAAATTCTAGATATAAAACTTTCATCATAGATTTGTGACAAACTTTACGTTTATACATATTTTTCAAACTTGTATGCTCGCCAATACCTTTGTATTGATCTATGCTTTTAATACATGTTGCAGGAATATCAATGACGCATGGAATCTAGTAGGATTGCCTAGAAACGCATTTGAACGTTAAATACTTGTTGTATTGTATTTTATTTCATACATGTTGTAATTAGTTCCAAAACCATTGTATTAAATTGTTATGAAATGAAATGAAATTATATTTCTTTTATACGTGTTGTGATTCGAAATTTGTATTATCTGATTTAAGCAACGAAAAGGGTAATTATTAAATACTTGTTACAAATAGCGTTATGAAGCCTCTTGCAATCTATTTCGTCTCACTCTGATGTTTTCGTCATCGGTTGGAGTGTGACAGTACAAACCTATGCTGCACACGAAAGTACTAATGCGTAAGGTACAATTCGTAGAAGTACAAGTATGTTGCAAATTGATAATATATAAATTATACCATAACCTACATTTTCAAAGAGAGGGTATAATACCCTTCTATGATTGGTCGAGCTGGGTGATGAAGCTAATAGATGAATGTGGAGCCAATAAATGAATGTCATGTGGCATCCACCATACCTTTTCTTTTGTTTTTCTACGACTGAAATTTATCTATATTACCCTTGTAAGCGGTTAACTTGAACAAATATGATATTGGTGTATTGGCTTGCATTTGTTTTTTTTAAGTGCCAAACATAGATTGGATGCAAGTATGATTCCCACTACCCCAAACGTATATGACTTCTTTTTAAAAATATAGTTTTCTTCACCTTTTCTCCACCTAACTTATTCCCGAACATTAAGTTAAATTTTTACATGCCTTTTAGTTATTTTATTTCATTTTTTATTCAACTTTTTTTTACTAAAGTTCTCATGTTACACAAAATATAGTAAATATTATAAGTTTCTTAATATTTATATGCATTTATGAGATGTACGTTGACAATGGACTTGTATTCGAGGGGTTAACGAGGAGAGATGGAGTACGAATGACGAGATAGACAAAGTGGTTGTGGCGGTGGTGGTGAAGATGGAGGTGCAGAATAAAGATGGTGTGTATAGCATGTGTTTATATATATAAATTATAAATATATGTGTATATGTGGGGAGCCGCTAGAATGAGAACCACCACGAGTTATGAGAACCACGAGAACCGCGACCCGCGGGTGGCCGTCGGCGACGAAATTTTTTTTACACCTAGATCCGTATATTTTAGTGGGGGGTTTAAATTTTCGGTTCAAACGGCGCGCCCGAGGGGGTAGTTTTTTACGCCCAAAGTTTGGTAAAAAAAAAAGAAAAATTAAAAAAACCCAAACTTTGGGCGTAAAAAACTACCCCCTCGGGCGCGCCGTTTGAACCGAAAATTTAAACCCCCCACTAAAATATACGGATCTAGGTGTAAAAAAAATTTCGTCGCCGACGGCCACCCGCGGGGCGCGGTTCTCGTGGTTCTCATAACTCGTGGTGGTTCTCATTCTAGCGATCCCCTATGTATATGTATATATATATATATAATTTATTATTATTTTTTATTTGCATCTAGAAAAGAAAATTAAAAGAAATAAATGTGTATGTATAAATGTGTGCATATATATTAAATTATAAACATTTGTGCATACGTATATATATTATAATTAATTTATTATTATTTTTATTATTATTTTTATTTACATGTAAAAAAGAAAATTAAAAGAAATTAGGCGTGTATGTATAAATGTGTGTGTATATAGATGCCAGTTAATGTACACGAGTGCCTTAGCGTGCGAAGCGTATGTGGGTAAATTACACATGTTATAAAACTCAAACCATAATCACGTATGATCAAAAATCACACTATCATTCATAACATCACATAATCACGCATGCCATCACATAATCACACACACCATCACAGAAGCTCGCATGAACAAATACCGAATTACCCTAATCATGCACGTTAAAGAATGACACACGGCGCAATCCCCTACTAGTGTACACTTCGCACAATAACCACTCTTGTATTTTACACTTTCTCTGTATATGTGTGTGTATATATATATATATATAGGGGAAGGTTCATTTGAGAAGAAAATTTTATTAAGAATAAAAAGAACAAAAGGGTACAATGGTAAAACACTAAATAGTTTTTTCTCATCTCATTTATTATTATGTTTGACTAATTAATTAGTCATTAAGACAATCATCCTCCACACTAAAAAATTTGCCTACACACATCAAAAGTTATCCTACACATTTCGAAATTTATCCTACAAATATTGAAATTTATCCTACACAACTCGTAATTTATCCTACACGCCTCGTATTTATCCTACACTATAAATGAATTTTTATTTTTATTTTTTGAGAAAAATATATATCTTAAAAATAAGTTACAAATTTAATATAGTTAGTTATTAAAGATGAAACTACCAATTAATGATGTATGTAAGTTTACCAATATACCCTTATAGTTACATTAAGTACAAATATTAAATGAAGTCTAATGAAGCATTTCTATTGGTTGAAATTTCTTCTTTTTTCTTCTTATAAAGAATTTCTTCTCATTTGAACTCTCCACTATAGGGTGGTAGTTGGCTAAAAAGTTCATTTTTCCTATAAAGTGTAAAAAGTCATAAAACATTATAATGTCAACCACAAAACACATTCAAAACCCACAAATAACAAAGTGAAGATTACCAATGTCATATTTGTGGGTTTTGTGTTGTGTTTTGGATGATAAGGCTTTGATTATCAAAGGACTAACATTAGTGTGTTTATGTTGATTATCATGTTGTGTTTTATATTCATAGTTTTACGATGATGTATTTAAGTTTTTTTGAACTGTTAGGGTTTGGATATTGTGCTTTAGTAATCTTCACTCAGTTATTTGTGGGTTTTGAGTGTTTTATGGCTGAAATTGTGGTGTTTTATGACTTTATACACTTTGTAGGAAAAATGGACTTTGTAGCTGAACCCCACCCATATATATTATATTCGTAATAATATTTATTGTTTTTTATTTAAAGGTAAAAAAATATAAAAAATAAAAACAAAAGAATAAACGGGTAAATTGCCCAAATCGTCCATAAAGTTTACGAATTGCCAAATTCGTCTATGAGTTAACAATATATTTTAACATAGTATAGTTAGTGATTTAGATAAAAATGATACAAAAAACGAAACCTTACGAGTCCACTTACAAAAATTTCTTATGTTGAATGAAATTAACAAAACTGCATAAACTTTAGGGACGATTTTCACATTTTACTCTTATAATTATCACATTAATAAATCTAAGGCATATGATAAAATATTAATCTAAAAAGATTTACATTCTAACTTCTAATCATTCCAAAAATAATTGGTAAGTGTGGTTTGCAAAGTGCTTACTTTTTTCTTCATACAAATAAATCGTAGACACAAATAATCTCACCTATTTACATATTATTTAGAATTTTGTTCTTATTATTATAATCATGCCACAGTTAGAAAAGTTGAAGGACCAAAAAGACTCCATTTGAAAAACTTTTTAAAACGAAGAGCCAACTTGCAAATACTTATTTGCAAAAGCTTATGTAAACAAGGATCAAGTTGAATAAATAGGTTATACTAAAGGACTAACTTAACAATATCAGACCACTATAAATAAACAAACCCTAACACCTTTTACAATCGTAGATGGTTTCAACACCATTGCCGCCGCAGCAAATCTCCAAACCCTAGATCTGTTGCCGGAGCACTCTTGATGGGTATGTTCTTCGACGTCGTTTTCAAATCATTTATGCTATTGGTTTGTTTATGTTTTTATTAAATTTAATCGTTTTAGGCTTTCAAAAATGTGTAAGTAAGTTCAGATCTTTATTTTTCTTCATGTATTGAAACTAATTTTCATTATTGCTAACTTTGTTTCAGTTGCTCTGGGGATTGTGGTTCAAAGGTCACTCTTAATTCTTATCTAACATGATATTTGAGCTTTTTATGTCACGGTGTATTACTATTTGTTAATAACAAAGGATTATGAAGGTAGTCTAGTCCACAAGCAACACTAATGTATATCTTGAGGCATTAGATCACATGAGACTAGTGTGTCCGAAGATTTGTGTTGCACGTGTGTCACGTGAGACCGTAATGACTCTAGATAGCCATTCGTGTTGCTCGTGGGCTGGCTTACCATCATAATCCTTTGTTTCATTGACCTATAGTCATATACCGTGGTATAAATGGCTCAAGTATTATGTTGGGTAAGAGGTTCGATGTTATTGTTGATGAAATTATTGTTAGAGCATCGTTTTTTCTACTTTGTAACTCTTGTATGAAACGATTGTGTTTTTTTGCTTCAATTGTATCTTTGTAATGAAACCTGTGGGTGTTTGTTTTGTTGATGTTTGATGGTTCTTGAAATTCGTTGTACACCTGGTTAAAGTTATAGCTCATAAGTTTCAATGTAGTTTCGGTATCATGATTTTTGTCAATTGTCACATTATTTTGAGCATTCAAACCCAAAATTTTGGACAATTCGTTTTCGGTTGGTTCTCGGTTCTTGTTCTTGGCCTTTCTCGGTTTTGGTCTCAGGCTTAGACGGACAAAACCCGATAAGAACTGAACCCGTTTAAATTGTTTTAGATTAGGGCATTAAAATCACTTGACAACTGTGGTAGACATCCATATTTGTGCTGTAAGTTTGCAACCACAACAGATACGATATTGTTTTCTTTACGGCTACACAAGATAAAGATAAATGATGCGAACTGAATCGTTACCCAAATGGTCCAAAGAAACAAGATAAGAACTTGAGATTCAAGACTAAGTAATCATTTTTCATTCATGACCTTTAATCAGAAATGCTAATGCCTTTGATAGGCTTGCAGCCATCCTAAAATGAAAGAAACTAAGGCCGTGTAGTAATAAAGCCTCTTTGTGGGCGTTATGCGACATATTGTGCCACGTCACACAGGAGATTTATGGGGCGTTATATCAGTATATCTCGTAGTTATAAAGCCCATACCTATCATTACCTAATATTATTAATTTTCATTTTTATTAATTAATTAAAAAAACACTTAACTTTTTTTTGATTGGTCCATTTTTGAAAACAAACCTCCATACCGCCACTATATCTGTAACGCTGCATCCATTTTTTTGCCCCATAACACCACCTGTCGTGGTGTGGCGGCCACTATGGGGCGCCATGACCCAAAAAAATCCCCACTTCGCGCCTCACTACACTCGACCTAAGGGAACAAAGCAAGGGAAAATAACCAAATGGCCTGGATCGTGAGGCACACATCAATAAACTATAATTAAAATGTTGTCAATTTTGTAATTGATACTAGAACTAGTTCTCGTAAAATGAATTTCAGTTTTATCCACAATATAATTACCCAAGACCGATCAATACAAGAAAGGCAAAATGCTGGTTGGGGAATTTTCTTGAACAATATAATAGTCTTTCCTACACAACATATAACCGTCTGAAGTAAAAATCAATCAATTTTTGCATCAATTCAACGGGAAGGACACTGATAATTTAACGGTTAGAGCAGTTTTTGATGCGTGAGTATTGAGAGGGTTTCTGCTTCTGTTAAAAATGTGCATGCAAAAGTCTTAAAAAATAATTTGGATACAATCTTCATAATGGTAAGTATCGATTTAAGGTTTCTGTTTTGTAATTTCTAAAACGTTTGATGGGACAGACTGCTAACCAAAAGAGTTATGACCAATGTTTAGCTATAGCTCTAGGTTTGGTAGTGAACATGCCAGTGGCGGACATAAGGCTTACCGGGGGGCAACCTCCGCTACGGCTTGGCGCGGAAAAATTTGGAAAAATTAGTGTAAATTTTGAAAAAATTTGACGTTTTTTCGATTTCGTTACGGCTTATTTATAAAACGTTACGGCTTAGTTTCGTTTCTAGATCCGCCACTGGAACATGCCCTATGTTGTTTAAGCATGGATCAGTAGAATCCTTGCACATGAAGCGAACATGCTCTATGTTGTTTAAGAGAGAGCTAGTTTGACCAAGTAGAAAACCTTTAGAAATAGAGTGGTTCGCATCAATTCTCAAGGATAGAGCATTCAGTCGCAAAGCTTGAAATTTCTGACGAACTGGGTCGAAAACGTATATACCCAAAAATTTCTATAGAACCAGTGGTTCGAAAACGTATATACTAAAAAAATTTATACGAAAACCACATATATTACACTACTGAGCGAAAAGTTCGGGAGCCCCCCCCCCCCGGGCCCCTTCTGACCTGCGCCAATGAGTGCATTCACATCCTCTGAAGGGTTTTTCATATTATAGAAAGTGGTTGTGAGTGTTGGAGAGAGAAAATGCTAGTGTTCATCTGTATATTTGAGGGGACACTGTTCACCGTGCATAATTTTTAATATATTTTGAAAGTGGTTCTGAGTTGAGGAGGGATAAAACATAATGATAAAAGTATAAAAGAAAATATTATTTAATTAAAATGAGAGAGAAAATATAGTTGTTTTAGTGTAATTGTATGATAGAAAATGATAGATATAATGTAAATTTAGAGTCTCAAAGTCCAAACTCATACATGCATTTTTATCAAACCAACGTGTGTCAACAAGCCTTTTCTCCAATGACATTGTTGAAATCCACTCAACTACATGACGAAGATTCAAATTCCATTATAGATATTGAGTGGATTGTAGATTGTGTAAATTTAGGAAGTATGTATCACCTTTCTAAAAAAAATCAAACCAATGTGTGCATAACTAACTATTGCAATTGGTGAACTATAGTTCCTCAATTCATTCTAGTCCTCGAGATCGATGTATATGGTCATAGTGGATGCCATGATGTATTGAATATTTTGTCACTTATAAACTTATATATGATTTATAATACTATTATAACAATTATATCAAGTAAATCTCATAAACAATAAGACTATTTGATGCAGGGTATATCTTTTATTTATTTAAAATTCAAATTTCCTATTTTATCTTTTTACTTGTTTAGTATAAGTAGGGTATCTAGAGTTTATTGTTTTTCAGTTTTTTTAGTTTGATTATTGTAAAGAAAACCTTTAGGTTTCTTTGAACCATTCGATTCCAAGTCTTTGAATGAATTATTGTGTTTGAGCCATTTGATTGCACGTGAAACTACAGCAGGTGGTATCAGAGCTTTGGTTATTCAAATGGCTCTACGTGGAGGAAGATGCTTGTCTGATCGTAGATTCGCCGACAGAGGCAACGACAGAAGTATGTTTGTTTCACGTACTCGTGGTGAAATCGACGCCCTGTTCGTAGATCCATCGACCGAGGCAACGGCAGAGTTGATTCCGACCCATGGGATCTGAAGATCAAACGGCTTCGACAACGAGTCCGAGATCTTGAAGAGATCCAACGGCTCCGACAACGAGTCCGTGATCTTGAAGAGATTAAACGACTCCACCAACGAGTCCGATCTTGAGTTACAACAGAAGAGGCACGTTAAGGAAACCGAATCGGGATCCATCTGTGAACGAGGAAGAGGAGCAGCCTTTCGGCCATATCCACCCTCGGTTCTACGAGCCGATCTATCAAGAGTGTTTGTCGGAAGACAAACCCGTATTTGATGAAGACGGGATTGAATCCGATGACGAAGAATGTTCGTTTGTGCGGGAGGTTATAAGCGGAATTATTGTTCAAGATGATAAACAAATGAAAAACAAAGACGATATTGATCGTGATGCTAGGCATGATGCTATGGTGGTCATTGGTTGTGAAACGGTGGTCATACGCTATCCTTGGATCACACTAAATTATTGTCGGTTAGTTTGGTAAATTGGAATATTATCGATTCCATAAAGCTATCTCCTAGAAAGTTGGGAATTCAAAGTGGAAACGATTAGAAGTTTTGTGGAAATGGTTGGGTTGCCATAGATAATAATCTGGTTTCTATAGATAAGATTATTATGCATGATGATGTTAAATGTTTGCCACCCAAGCATGAGACATATGCACTAATTCAAAAAAATGGGGATTACGTGGAACCTTCTCATGCAAATAATGATAAAGTGGACATGGGCTTATTTGTGAATGTATTTTTTACTAACAACAATCGTCTAGTAGATTGTGGGCCACAAGATCAGATGGTAAGAAACGATTGCGAGGGGCCCATTACTACTACTTTGGTTGAGATTAGTTCACTGACTTAAAAAATTGCCATAATAAATTATTTAGTTGGAGTTGAATTGTTTGAGCGGGTCAAATCTAGAGCGAACAACAAACATCCCAATGTTCACTTTGATCCAGGTGGTACAAGTGCGGAGTCAGGCGAAACGATTCGTAAAGTTGAGTTGTTTAGATGGGTCGTGATGATAATAAATCGGAATTGGGTTGATGTTCCTTTTGATCCGGGTGGCTTTGGTTTGAAGACAAAACTCGAGGACGAGTTTTTTTTTTTTTTTGAAGAGGGGGAGTATGATGCAGGGCATATCTTTTATTTATTTAAAATTCAAATTTCCTGTTTTATCTTTTTACTTGTTTAGTACAAGTAGGGTATCTAGAGTTTATTGTTTTTCAGTTTTTTTAGTTTTATTATTGTAAAGAAAACCTTTAGGTTTCTTTGAACCATTCGGTTCCAAGTCTTTGAATGAATTATTGTGTTTGAGCCATTTGATTGCACGCGAAACTGCATCACTATTGGTAGGATCTATGAAGGGTGAGATGTAAGCAAGCCTTACCTCTATCCTTAATGACAGAGACTCAGAGAGACACCCGACCCCAATAACAAAATGAGTGGTGAAAGAGTGGCATAGTAAAAATAGAAACAAGTAAAACATGACATACCAACATATAGACCCACATACAAGAATATTGTCACATGAAACCCCTAAAGTCCTTAACCCTAGTCTTATGTCTACATGCACTCCTATCTTGGACCACGTCCTCAGAGAGGTACAACTCTAGCAAGCCATGCCTAATCTACTCATCCCAAATTAGTTTGGGTTTACCTCTACTTCTCCTTCCCTTCACATTTATGGTTTCTATTGTTCTATCTAGCACCGTTGTCTGTCTCCTCACATGTTCAAACCATCTCGATCTCCCATCTTTAATCTTATCCGCTATACTAGCCACTCCTAACTTTCCCTAAAAACCTCAGTTCTTACCCGGTCTAACATTATGTGCCACACATTCATCTCATCATCCTCATCTCTGTTACTGTTGATGCAGATTTTGTGTCCGATGCTTGTCGAATAGATTAGTTATTATTTTACGCTGAATTTGTAATAGTTAGTGAAACGGTCAAACGAACGTGTATTGACCCGCTCGTTTGAAGTGGTCAAACGAGAGGGTTATTTGTTTGACCATGTGTGTTTGCTAGACAAATGGGTGTGGGTATAAATACCAACCCTTTGTCTCATTTGCAAATAGAGAGAAGGGGAGCTCATTTGAGAGTTCCCTGTGAGCTTCATTGTGTGGGGGAGAGATCACCACTTGGTCTCTCCCTGGATGTATACTTCTTTGGTATTAGTTCGGTTATCATGTAATCGGGCCGATTTGTAATGTTTTACTACCGGATTAATATAAAGTTGTTTGTTTATCATCTCTAATCTCTCCCGTCTTGAACCGATCTCACACGAATCACGGTTTCGGTCACGAAACTCGGTCCTACAATTGGTATCAGAGCCATGGTGCCCGATTTAGTAAATCTAACCGTTTACTAAATCACATGTGCTCTAGATCTGTGATTTTTGTGCTTTTTGTTCAAGATGTAAAAATGGTGAAAATGGAGAAAAACCCAGATCTGGATCGAGATATTCAGATCTAGCTGAAACAGAACAAATACGAGTGTTAGTTTTTCTGTTTTACAGCAAACAAATCAAGTTTTCATCTTGTTTCTAAAGATTTTTCGTCAGATCTGGGAATAAACAGTGGCTCTGTTCTTGATGTTCTTGGCGGCTGTTAAAGAAATTTTAGGGTTTCCGACGAAACCCCACTTCCGATGACGAAACAAAACTCTTTGGCGAAACAGTATTCCTGTTTCGTCGACTTCAGACATCATTCTGTTTCGTCGACTAGAATTCAAGATCTGTTTCGTCGTTCAACACACTTCAAATCTGTTTCGTCGACCAGAGATCTGTTTCGTCGGCCAACATTAAGAAATCAGTTTCGTCGTCTCTGTTGTTTCGTCGGCTCCCCTATTCCTTTCGTCGTCGCCCCAAGTCTTTCAGCTGCTGCTATGTTGACTCGAAGTTCCGGTCAAGATGTAACTCGGAGCTCGTCGATCTTGATAAGGTGGAAGAGGAAGATGATGATGTCTTCCGGCGATGATAATGTCTTCCGAGATGAAATTAAAGAGGTGGTCTCTGTACAAAATAGATGGCGGCTGCACAAGCTTTAATTTGGGATTTCGATTGAATCAGAAATTGCTGTTGGTTTTGGATATTGGAATCGCAGAGATTAAAAAAAAAAATTTGGGAAATCTCTGGGTTTTGAGATGTGTATCAACAAAAGTGAAGAGGGTAAAGTGCTGCTGATTGTTCTTCGTAGAGAGACTTGAAAGTGGTGGCACATGGTGGTTGATAATTTGCTGTGAATTTGTTGTCGGCTGAAGTGAATCGCAGAGAGCAGAGAGAAAGAAGAGTTTAGCGGCTGATAAACAGGATGAGGGTTTGGTTGGTAAAGTTTTTAATTGTTGACTTTTGGATTGGGCCGATGACATCTATTAATTGAAATGAGTTTTAAATTTTGGGCTAAGCTTTATTAGTAGATTGGGCCTATTATCATGAAATTTTTTTTTTTTTGGTCAGATTCTTTGTATACAACAACACACTCACGAAACATTATATTCACAAAACAATTATCCTTCGTCTACTTGCTTAGTGGACTTCAATTAAGTGGGCCTTTGAATCATCATAGTGTTTCGTGAGTTTAGAAATTGATTTAGAAAATTGGGCCATGAGTACAAGATTAGTTTTGTTGTGGGTAGAGCTTGGATTATTAGAGGTCGGGTATTCGCGAAGTTGATTTTAATCGCGCTTCTAAATATCAAGTTCAAATTTGTACGGGTTCGGGAGCGCGCGGGATGATGAAGCTTGATGAAAGCAAATGATTTATTTTGAATGTGGGGTAGTCACGGTTACCGATGCTAACGTCAAATTTTGGTGACTTGACTACTATGGGCCAAAAACAAAACGGTATGTTCACTTCCGCACGTCAATGTTTATGATTGTTATCGGTTATTCGTAAATGTTCGAAAGCATTTTGTTTATTGTCATATTCTCGCATTTGAAAACGAACGTATAAACCTAGAATGTCAATACCGGTCCTAACGAGTTCACAAAGTATTTGGAGGGATACAAGTCGGATCCTACGGGGTACTAAGCGAAATTTCTTTATCAACTAGAATATGCAACGAAGAAATCTTTTTGTTTATTGTCATATTCTCGCATTTGGTAACGAATTAATGAACTTAGAATGTCAATACCGGTCCTAACGAGTTCACAAAGTCTTTGGAGGGATACAAGTCGGATCCTACGGGGTACTAGGGGACGTTCTTATTCAACTAGAATATGCAAAGAAGAAAGTCGTTTTCGTGGTTTTTCGGAACCGAGAACATTCAGTGAAGATTGACGACAGTTCCGCTAAGTGAAGGAAATTGGTGAACATTTGAAAGTTGACGACAGTTCCTTTAAAGTGGAGGGAATCTGTTAAGGTTTAGAGATCTTACCAAAGAAATAGGGGGAATAAAAATTTTCGTATGTTGAATTTCTTCGGTAAATTTCTAAACGCAATCACAGGTGGTAGCGTTTGTGATTTTCTAGTGATACTAACGGTTCGGCGTGGAATGTTTTGCACATACACATATTTGAGGATTTTAATTAATTCTCCAGCCAGCGTGAAGGGTTTTGTACGGAAAAATACAGGTTTCTAAAGTCTACAGTAGTTACAAAAGCGCTGTTCACTGAAGACCTGGGGAATCTTTATGAAAGCTGATAGTTCAAGACTGAAGACCTGCAGGATTCGGTTTTGGGTTTGATGTTTCTTTGGGATTTTACAGGGATCTGGGGGTAACTCAATTCGTTGAGTTTGTAAACGATGTACTTGGTCAAGCTGACTTCCTGAGTACTGATGCTGAAGATCCGTAGTGCATTACGTGGTCAACTTCACAAAGGCGAGACAATGAGATCTGGATGTAGTTCAACTAAGCATGCTGGTTGAGCTTGCAAGGGATACACTTGGTCTAGCTGACTTTCCTGAGTGTTGATGCTGAAGATTAAAGTGCATTACTTGGTCGATTCCACAAAGACGGTTTACAGAAGACAATTCACCAGAAATCTCTACCAATGTAGTATGCTTGAAGATCAAGACTTGATGCAAGTTTTTTTAAAGAATGGAACCCTTATCAAATGCCGGTTGGAGTATTGGAAGATCAGCGGAAGATCGGTCAATTGAGCCTTTTGAGGAAATTGCACAACACCCAACACGGATACGCATACTTTGAGGGGGAACTATTATACAAGAAGCGTCAAGATACTACTTACCTGGATCATCGGTCAAGGGGGAATTTGTTAACACAGAGAAGATGAATACTTGACTGAAGATCGATTGCAGTTGCATTTTCAGCATTCGACAGCAACGGACAAGGGGGAATTTGTTGATGCAGATTTTGTGTCCGATGCTTGTCGAATAGATTAGTTATTATTTTACACTGAATTTGTAATAGTTAGTGAAACGGTCAAACGAACGTGTATTGACCCGCTCGTTTGAAGTGGTCAAACGAGAGGGTTATTTGTTTGACCATGTGTGTTTGCTAGACAAATGGGTGTGGGTATAAATACCAACCCTTTGTCTCATTTGCAAATAGAGAGAAGGGGAGCTCATTTGAGAGTTCCCTGTGAGCTTCATTGTGTGGGGAGAGATCACCACTTGGTCTCTCCCTGGATGTATACTTCTTTGGTATTAGTTCGGTTATCATGTAATCGGGCCGATTTGTAATGTTTTACTACCGGATTAATACAAAGTTGTTTGTTTATCATCTCTAATCTCTCCCGTCTTGAACCGATCTCACACGAATCACGGTTTCGGTCACGAAACTCGGTCCTACAGTTACCTCCATTTTGCACGCATGTGTTTTCTTAATGGCTCAACATCTGGTCCCGTATATATGATTTACATTGTATCACTAAAATGAAAGGATTAGGAGAGCACGTCTAAGTAGCTTAAATGGAAAATAAGTGTTAGGAATTTTAGGTATCCATTTAAATTTATAAAATCCAATTTTATATTATTAATAACTCTTTATTATTTAATTCAGATGTAGAAGCATGATAAAACAAAAACACGGATAAAACAAAAACACGGATAAAACAATCCCACCAGCGACCCAGTTACAGTCTATTTAGATAATCATATATATATACACACAACAATAGCAGGTCTAGGGTTATACCTTGATGAAAATCAAAGACTCGCATGATGGATGCAATGAACGACTCCGTTAGAAAACCGAACCACAATATCTCCAAGATCCCCATGAGAACCCATGTGCGAGACGGATCCGATCTAAGTCACCAAAATACGAAATAGCAGATGATAGAGGTTGAAGTGCGGTGGCATGGTGTGGTGGTGGTGGTGGGGTGGTGCGGTGGTGGTCGGGCGGCAGAGGCCAGCGGAGGTGGCCGGCCAGTTGACGTGTGACAACTGGCCAAAACCGGTAATTTCTGTACTATTTTATTAATATTTATTCCTGCAATTATGTGCTTAAACGTCAACACTAAGTGTATACTTGCTTTACATATAAATTCGTACATGTTTTATGCTCCAAATATTGCATTGTGCATTATGATAAGCGTTGCTTCAGAAAGACTAGTAAACTCACCGGTAAGACACACTGTGTCAGCACTTCCGCAGAAAGCAGTCAGACAATAGATTTAGGGCCTTGGTGTAACTCTTCGCATTTTTGTAACTTTCCTATTTTGGCAAGTCTTGTTGTACTTTCTATTTTTAGACACTTGTACTCTCGTTGTAATCGATTTCGTTTCAATTGTAATCCAGGACTCTTGATTCTCTATTTCGCATTAACACTTGACACGCGTTAAACTAATTAAAGCTAGTGAAATAATGAAATTCGGATGCGAATCCTTGAAACTCGGAAATTTCTGTTCGTAAGAAAAAAAACGTTGAAATATTTTATTCCTTAATTTAATCAAATATCATTATAGTTATTCATTTATTTGATTTATATAATTAATATAAAATTTTCTTAAACTAACCAAGTTAGTGTAGTTGAACTAAGTTAGTAAAGTGGAGGGGCTTTATTGCAATTTTTTTAATCTATAACCAAAAGGAAAAAAAGATGGAAACAAAATGTAAGCCGCAGGTTTCGAACCCGGGTTCACTCGCTGAACATACAACAAACAAACCACTCCACTACAGCTTCCGTTTAACACAAATCTATTAATCATTTCCTTCTTAACACGTGATAAAGTCGGCCTTTTAAACTCCTTTTTGCCGCCCAGCCATTCACAGCGAAGAACCAGTCAATCTTTCCTTCTCGATAATTCCTGATTGATCGGAATTGATTGATTCTACGTTTTTCTTTTTTTAACATAATCACGAACCTGGACAAGATCCCGTACACTCTAGTTTTTGTATTCGGAAGTTACAAAAATTCCAAACAAAGGTTTCCATATGTCGAGTTCGAAACGCGGTTATAAATACAACATGTTGTTTGGCCGAGAAATCCACACCATCACAACTCCTCTCACGTAAACCTCACATTCTTTCCACTCTCGAACACACCTTCTGTTTACGCAAACAAGAAACATTCCGTTTGAAGTTCGCCGGAACCATTCTATTATTGTCGAAAACCCGCAACGGACACCACCTCTTATACACTCGACACAATCACAAAGGATTTGTTAGCTACAATTTGAAGAAGAAACAAAAGAGAAGGAAGAATCAACAATATCATAGCTAATCTTCTCTAACAATGATTACAATTATTTATAGGCAGCTAACTAACACAAACGGTTATTAACTAACCTCTAACAACTGCTAACTAACCTCTAACAGCTGTTACTAACCTCTAACAACTGTTTACACTAAGACCCTTTATCTTCCTCAATATTACATTTTAGCTCCCTGACTCATTATTATCCTAACAATACTTTCCCCCCATTTTTAATTCTTGACCTCTAGAATTAAAGCCTGGAAACCTCAATTCAAACTCATTTAATTCCTCCCATGAAGAATCATCCAAAGGTAAACCTTGCCAATGAACTAAAATTTGATTCACCATACGATTACCCTTCCGAACCAAACGCCGATCCACAATTGATCTGGGTTGCAACAAGAAACGAGAATCAGTAGGCAGAGGAACAATTGGAGCGTGTTGACCAAAAGCCTTCTTCAATAAAGACACATGGAATACATGATGAAGCTGTGCATCACTGGGTAAGTCCAATTTATAAGCAACTTTTCCAATCTTCTCAATCACTAGGAACGACCCAAAATATTTAGGTCCAATCTTTGAATGTCTCTGATTCCTTATTGAATTTTGTACAAAAGGATGCAACTTAAGATACACCCAATCTCCCTTCTGAAACGTCCTCTCACTTCTATTAGCATCAGCGTATTGTTTCATTCTGTTTCTTGTTTGACTCAATGTTTCCTTCAAAAGATTAATCATGGCCTCCCTGTCCCTATATACAAATTCCACTGCTTCCATTGCTGTATCATAAGGAATATAGGGAATGTGAATGAGAGGTGGAAACCCATACAAGGCCTCAAAAGGGCTCATTTTTATTGCTGAGTGGTAGGTAGTATTATACCACCACTCAGCCAAACTAAGCCACTTCAACCACTGTTTGGTAGAATGCATACACATACACCGCAAATAAGTCTCCAAACATCTATTCAATACCTCTGTTTGACCATCACTTTGAGGGTGATAAGCAGTGGAATAGGCCAACTGAACTCCTTGTAATCTCATAAACTCTTTCCAAAAATTGCTTAGAAAAACTGGATCCCTATATGATACTATGGTCATAGGACAACCATGCAGTTTAAGAATGTTATCTGTAAAAATCTGGGCCACTTGAGAAGCTGTATAAGGATGAGATATAGGCATGAAGTGAGCATACTTAGTTAGGCGATCCACCACCACTAATATTGTATCTTTTCCTTGCACTTTAGGAAGCCCTGATATAAAATCCATAGAGACATCTGTGAAAACATGTGTTGGTACTAGCAGTGGTTGCAAATGGCCAGGGCTAGCCACTGGTTCATACTTTGCCTACTGGCAATGAGAACATTCTTTGACCCATTGAAACACCTGCTTATAACATCCCTTCCAATAACAAAAAGCTTTTATTTTCTTCAAAGTAGGATAATACCCAGAATGCCCTCCTATAGGAGATGAATGGAACAGTTGGATTATGTCATTCTGCAGTTGCACATCATTACCTACCCACAACTTATTCTTCCTTTTCAACCACTGACCATCCCAAGTGACACGAGGAATTACTTTTCCTTGATCAATTTGTTGAATAATGAGTTTTAACCTTTCATCAGCCTGCCAAGTACCCTTGATTCTGTCCAACAACAGTGGATTGACTGAACTCATTCCCAACTCAAATAGTGCCAAACCTTGTACTCTAGAAAGACCATCAGCTACCATATTTTCAGACCCTTTCTTATAAACTATTTCATATTTATATCCCATCAACTTTGCTAACCATGTTTGCTGTAGAGGAGTAGTAATCTTTTGATCAAGCAAATACTTCAAACTCTTCTGGTCAGTTTTAATGAGAAATTTCTTAGTTATCAGATAATGATGCCAAGTTTTTACTGCCATAAGAATTGCTAACAGTTCTTTTTCATATACTGATAAAGACTGTTGCTTAATAGACAAAGCCTTGCTTATGAAAGCTATAGGGTGCCCTTCTTGCATCAACACTGCCCCCAATCCTTTAGCTAAAGCATCAGTTTCAACTATGAACTCTTTAGAAAAATTGGGTAGAGCCAACACAGGAACAGTGGTTAGGGAAGTTTTTAACTGATTAAGAGCCAATTGTGCATCATTGTTCCACTTGAACCCATCTTTTTTCATAAGATCATTCAGAGGTCTAGCTGTAATTCCAAATGACTTGATAAACCTCCTGTAATAACCTGCTAGCCCAAGGAACCCTCTCAACTGTTTAAGACTAGTGGGCACTGGCCACTGTTGTATAGCTTCAATCTTCTTAGGGTCAGTTTGTACCCCTGCCCCAGAAATGATATGACCCAAATATTCCACATTTGCCCCTGCAAAAGAACATTTTGATTTCTTTGCAAATAGTGTATCCTTCCTCAGTAGTTGTAACACCTGCTCCAAGTCAATCAAATGCTGTTGCATATCAGGACTGTACACTAGAATATCATCAAAGAATACTAGTGTAGTTTTCCTCATTAATGACTTAAAGGTAGCATTCATCATAGATTGAAAGGTAGCAGGAGCATTGGTCAGCCCGAATTGCATGACCACAAACTCAAAGAGCCCTTGGTGTGTTCGAAAAGCAGTCTTGTGGATATCCTTTTCATTCATTCTCACCTGATGATACCCAGCCCTAAGATCCAACTTTGAAAATACAGTGGCCCCTCCCAATTCATCCAATAATTCTTCAATTAATGGGATAGGAAACCTGTCTTTTATAGTTGCCTCATTCAGTTTCCTATAATCCACACAAAACCTCGAAGTTCCATCCTTCTTTTTGACTAGGACTACAGGAGAAGCAAAAGCACTTTGACTATTCCTTACTGTTCCAGCATCTAGCAATTCTTGAGTAAGACTTTCAATCACATCTTTTTGGTGAGCAGGATATCTATAGGCCCTTTGATTGATGGTAATATTCTCATCCTTGAGAACAATTCTATGATCACACTCCCTTTTTGGAGGCAGAACAATAGGTACAGCAAAAACATCATCATACTTTTTCAATAAAGAATTCAATGCTTCATTTTCATTGTTCTGAACAACCCTTGTCTCATGCTAAAAAATCTCAGCATCCAAAGCTTGTAAACTATACAGCTGTGTACTTGCTATGCCTTTAGGGTCACTTAACAGCACATTCATCTTTTCAGCAGTGCGTAATGTCATTATATTTGACCCAATACCTTTCAATTCAAAAAACTGATCACCCACCTTAAACTTCATGGTAAGTTGCTTAAAATTCAGTTTATATCATCCAAGGTTTGTAGCCATTGAACTCCTAAAACCATGTCATAGTTGCTTAAAGGAACAAGCATGACATCTGCACTAAACCAATTTCCTTGCATCATCCACTTAAAGTTCTCACACAATTGAGTACAAGACATCTTGTTGCCATCTGCCACAGTGATATTCAACTCAGTGATATTCAACTCAGCCACTTCTTTGATAGGACACCTCATTCTTAGGGCCAAATCCAAATTCAAAAAATTATGGGTGGATCCAGAATCTACTAGAATTTCAAGGGTTTTGTACCAATAGCCCCAATGACTCTCATTGTAGAATAAGAAGGTACTCCCATGATTGCATTCAATGAGATGCA
Source organism: Helianthus tuberosus (assembly GCA_030545235.1). Lineage (NCBI taxonomy): Eukaryota > Viridiplantae > Streptophyta > Magnoliopsida > Asterales > Asteraceae > Helianthus > Helianthus tuberosus. The sequence goes on along the minus strand of CM060429.1, from coordinate 56,557,256 downwards.
TGGTTCCGGATCCTGAACATGATTCATCACCATCTCATGAAGGGTATTTTCGTCACTACTATCCTCTTCTATATCTACAATTTCAATAGAGAACAGCTGCTTGTTCTTACAAATATGATTAGGTGTATATTTCTCATCACACCCAAAACACTCCCCCTTGGCCCTCTTTTCTTCAATTTCCTTATGAGATAGTCTTCTAGCATTCACAGGTTTAGGTTTAGGTAATGGTGCAGGTAACAATGGAATATTGGTTCCTCCTACCGGTTTATTAATAGGAGAGAATGAAGTTTTGAAGGGCTTACTATATCGACTAAGAGATGTGTTATTATCTTCTTGAATTCTAGCCATCATGTATGCCTCAGGCAAATTCCTTGGCCTAATCAACTTAACTGGATTGCCAATTTCAGGTTTAATGGCTCTCAAGAACAAACTCACAGCATACTCATCACAAATGTTGACCCTAGTAAGAGCTAAATCAAATTCCTTACAGAATTCATTCAAAGAACCAGTCTGTCTTAAATCAACCAATGCACCCATAGCATATTGATTAAGACTTGACCCAAATCTTGCAACTATAAACCCCTTATATTCAATCCACAACATTCCCTCAATACTACCTCCTCTAGATTTCACAAATGATTGATGCCAAAGTAAAGCTATATCTTCCAAATGAACTATAACAAACTTTACCTTAAGACTTTCAGGGGTAGCATCAATATCAAAGAAATGTTCCACCCTGCACATCCATCCCTCAATGTTTTCCCCATTAAACTTTGGAAATTCCATCTTTGTGAGTCTATTGTTGCTGTTATGATAAGGACCAACAATCTGCTGAACTTGTGCCTGTGGATCTTGATTGTTGCTCAGGGCTTGAATACTTCGAATGATTTCATTCATTTGATTTTCCATTTGGGTTTTCATGGATGCTATATTCTCAGCATTTTTGGTAGCTACTGATTCTAAACGAACCAAAGCTACATCATAATCTTGCATCCTCTGTTCCATTGATTGATTACGAGTTGTTGCCATCTTCTTTGAATTGAATTTCAATTGATCGAACAAAGATCAATTTGAGAATTGAAAGAATCGCAAAAAGTTTGATCGAACAAGGAATCAAATTCAAGGTTTTGAAACGAAATCACCAACAGAAATTGATCGAACAATGATCAATTTCAAAGAATCGAATGAATCAGACGGATTATGATCGTGCTTGATACACAGAAGCTCCGAGAATCGGTAGCTCTGATACCAATTTGTTAGCTACAAATTGAAGAAGAAACAAAAGAGAAGGAAGAATCAACAATATCATAGCTAATCTTCTCTAACAATGATTACAGTTATTTATAGGCAGCTAACTAACACAAACGGTTATTAACTAACCTCTAACAACTGCTAACTAACCTCTAACAGCTGTTACTAACCTCTAATAACTGTTTACACTAAGACCCTTTATCTTCCTCAATATTACATTTTAGCCCCCTAACTCATTATTATCCTAACAATCCAAGAACTCTCTCTCGTTATTTCTCGGCTGCCGGAGCATTTGGAACTCGCCGGAGTTCATCTGAGTTCACGTCGGAGGTTCACGACGGAACCGCATAACGTCGTGTTCGGTATATCTTTCTTTAACTTCATCTTTTTTTCTAATCCTCTGTTGATAATAGCTTTTCTCAAAATCATTCATTATTCAATCAACTAAAAATTATGGGCCGTTCAAAGAAACAGTCTACTTACGTTTAATGTTTTAATAATGAAGATGACATTCTGTTAGTACTTAAATGCAATAAAGATCAAAATAAAATCACATTAGTACTTTATTTTATGTTAATATTTCATAACTTAAATATGTTAATAACCAACCATAACTAATCCACTTATGTTAAAACCTTTAATTTATGTTAAACTCATTTATATCATTTATATTATAATGTGATAAAAGAAATAAAATATCTAATTAAACAAATTGTAAAACTTAAATGTTAGAAATTATATTTAAGCATACAAATATCAACAAGTTCGTTACGTGTATTTTAATTATCTAGGATAACACGTTTCGTTCGTTTGGATTTCCCAATCTTTCTTCGTACGTTATTTTACAAGGAATCGCAAATACAACCACTCATAATCTAGAGACTTCATCAATCCCGCTCGCGGTTTAGCATTTCCATACGCAAAACTGTGAGTATACTCTATCCCATTTTTACTTTTAACACTTTTGGGTACAACATGTATTCTATACAAAAACACACAACGCTTGAATCTTGTTTTTATCACACTCTATCCACATTTAAACATGAAACAATTTGATGCTTGTTAATCTCATATGCTATGCAAGTTGAACGTATTAATCTCAATGCCCTTGAGTCTTGGGGTATTGTTAAGTTGAACGATATTGAACGAGTTAACCTCCCGCTAGTCTATTGGGAAAGGCAAAGTAGTAACTTGGATCATGTTGTTCATGTTGGATATGAGTACTTAAACTTGTATACTCGCCAACATTTTTGTTGATGTTATTTTAATACATGTTGCAGGTTAATAGACGAAGTGATGAAGAAATCAAGTTAGGATGGACTTAGAAACTCATTTGAATAATAAACATTATCCTGTTATGATGCTACAATTTGTCTTTATTTAAAACAATGTATTTGGTCCTAGTCATTTATGAAATTTGATTTAAATTATATTGTCACAATAGTGTTATGATGCTTTTAAGCGATTTGTTCGTCTCATCCCGATGTTTCCGCCATCGGTTGGGGTGTGACACTAGGAGTAGGTCCAACATCAAAAACACATTAAAACCAAAGTGTGGATACAAGGGTTAACATATACACTTTCCGGAAACTAAACTATGCACTAAAAGACACCCGAAACTCACTTTAAATGCTGAATTCAGCAGAATTCAGCAGAAAATCAGCTAAGAACAACAATTTAACACCAAAATATTATGCATAATTGATGTTTTAGTGTCCAGAATAACTTACAAAGTGTCGGGAATTAAAACTGTCACAAAAGGTGCTTCATACCTAGTAAAACTGCGCAATTTAGCACTTTAACAAACTTTAACGAAATGAATAACCGGACACTACCCAAAACATCAAAATTTAACTAGAAGCATTATTTTTATGATATTAAGTTAGTATTGGTGATAAAACACCTTAAAAATCATAAAAACACCTAAACACACTTAAACTAACTTAAACCTTCTCATTTACACTTTAAACCTCCAACTTCCAAAGATTGACATAATACCACCCACTCATGAAAACCGGCCCCAAAGGGCCCCACTTCCCTTTTTAATAAAATATTTGATCTTGTTTTCAAGATATTGAGCATATAACCTTGTGGACAATAACATGTTGGAAGAAAGTTAATATAAACCAAAGAACATTATCATTCACGTATTCACTTCAAAAATTTTCATCATCTTCTTCCTCTCCTTCCCTCTAGCTCACGGCCACACTACCATACATACACCCTCTCATTTTCATTCATCCTATAACATTTCTAAGCTTGTTCTAAGGTGTATGGAGGCTATCTAAGAAGGCTACAAATGTAGAAGTTGAAGGACCACTTAGAGGAGCTTTTAACCACTTGACTTCATCATTCTTCATCTTCATCCTTCTTGTGCCACTTCCCTAGTCAATAGAGCTAGTTATAAGCCTCCTAATCACTAATTTAGTTCATGTTTATTTTATGTACAAGTCACACCATCTAAGTAACTAAACTTTAAAGGATGAATATGAGAAGATCTAACATAATCATGAAGAAAACACGTAATTTTAGTGATTTTTGGTGTATGTGATGAAGTTGATGTTGTTGAATCTTGTGTGTATGTTTAGATCTAGTATGTTAAGCTTGTTAGAAGTTTAGATCTAACAAGTTTAAGCATGGATCTTGAAAGATCCATGGTTAAACTTGAAGATGAACTTGTGAAACACTTGTGTGAACTTGGAAAATGATTTTGAAGCATGAACTTGTAATCTTGAAGTAACAAAGTGTATGTAAAACTAACTTTTGATACTAAAATCCATGAAAAGTTTGTTAGAGATTCATCAAGAAGCTTGCTAATGTAAGATTTAAAGATGTTAAGTGTAGGATCGTTTTGAGACCCGAACGAGTCGTTCAGAGGAGTTTTAATCAGTTTCAGGTGCGGAAAACAAGAAACTAATGTAGAAACAGCTAGCAATTCCCTTTAAACACGTTTCTGATTGATATTACAGCTTGTACAATCAAAAGGAGAACCGGCAGCACCTCGGTATCCAATTACACAACTGTTTCAAATGAGATCGCTTGAATGGCTATATATAGGCATCACAGATTCGCTTGAAACTGTCATGGTGTCAGTTCAAGCGAACTCAACACATAGGATTCGCTTGAACCTGTCATTTGACATTTCAAGCAAAATGGCCACATTCAAGTGAAACATCAAAAACACAACTTAATTCTTTCTATTTTCTCGAACAACGTGCCCTGATCTAACATATCTAGTCTAAGACTCGATACAAGACGAAGTCGACAGATGCATGCACCAACAGACTCCCCCTCAGATGTTGACGAGTCTTAAAGTGTCGAGTCTTTGCTTCTTCAGTCTTTATCAGTCTCTGGGCAATACTCTTTCAAACACTATCAACAGACTCCCCTTAACAATGTGCTGGCATTCCTTCAGTTCTTCAGCATCATTTGCTTCAGGATCGTAGTCTGGCTTTCACAGATTCAAGATCGTTGCCTGGCTCATGCTTTGTCTTCAGAATCCTCAAATATCGGAACCTGGCTTTTCAAACATAAGCTTCTCAGGATCAATCAAACTAGCTCACATCCAGCTTTTTCTCAACCCTGCACCATCTCTACCTCAAAGTAAATTTTACAATTTTAAACATTTACATGAATATATCAACTCAAACTCTCTCTCAAATCAAACAGAAAATTTTATCAATAATAATCCTGATGAACCACTTGTAAATTAGATTAAAATACATTTGATTAAAAACATAGACTCCCCCTCACAACATGGTCATCATGTCTAGCACTTGAAATTTTGAAAATCAGCTCACCAACACCAGTTGTCGAAAATCTTTTTGAATTTTTTTTTCAAAAATTTTATGCTAAAACACACTGAAAATCTTTTTGGATTTTGAGAATGAAATGAAATTGTGACACCTGTGTCTGTAATCATTGTAAACAGTACCATTATTAATAAAAAAAAAGTTATTTGATCCCAATGTTTATTTGTTTATGTTTGACATTTTTCATGTTTTGGTTTTTATTCAATTTCAAACTTTACATCGCTTTCTGGAGAGTTATACGCAAACTGGTGCGTAAACGTAATCAGTTTAATGCGACAAATACTCCGGAACATCAACATATACTTAACATACCTTAAATAACCTTTACATAACTTAGAAATAAGTTTTGAAGGCTTTGGTATGGCAAAAACAAGTTAATTCGCCTACAGGGACTAAAATTGACAAACTGCGAAAGTATGCCAATTTGAATTGTAACAGACATTCCGGAACATGACCATGAGTTAAACATACCATAAATATCCTATATCCTTTACATAGCTTAGAAATAGGCTTTGATGGGTTCGGTATGCTAAAATAAACTTTTGGGTCATTCAGGGACTAAAAGAGTCAAAAAGTGCACAAGTTTGCATTTTCGCGCATAACTTACGTTCTGAATACTTCTGGACATCCAAAAATTTATGTAAGCACTAAAATATTTTATTTTAGTGTTTGGCATAAGAAAAATCCATTCGTCACGCAATTTGGATCGTTTTTCGCGCCTATGCGCATTCCGTCGTAATTAACCGAACATCGCGATCGTATGACCAAACGAACCAACATCCGACATATTTTTGAGCATTTTTCATGTCCACAATGTTTAGGAATCATTTTAGGGCCTTAACGTTGGCTTAACGGGCCTTAAACGTGTCGGAAATGGCTTAAATGCATAACAGGGACCAAAACTGTCATTTCAGCAAACTTGATGGCTTACGGACCGTAAGCCCTCAACCTTACGGTCCGTAAGGGACTCCCAGCAGATCAGAAACTTCTAAATAGCCTGTTTCCAGCTGTCACACACACAAAACCCAATTGCACTTGCCCCTTCTTAATGAGGGGTCATTTTGGTGTTCCATGGAAATTTCAACAAGTGTAGGGGTGTGATTGAAGCACGGTATTCGATAAATGATCCTAACGGTCTTGCATATCCTATAAATACCCAACCCATTCACAACTCAAAACTCACTTGAATTCTTGAGAGTTCTCTAAGTTGAAGTGAGACCACTTCATACCTGAGATACTTGAGGAATCAAAGCTTTCTTGGACCCTTTGTAAGTGTTCCTTCATTCTTTTATTCTTTTAGTGTTAAAGTTAAAATTTGTTTGACTTTCTGCATTGACCAGTTTATGGTCAATGCGAAGTTCGTTTGAACTTCATACCTACTGATTACCACGTTATCTAGGCTCAGTGACGAGTCGTAGTTTCGGCCAAAATGCGTGTTATTGCGTATTTTGTAACCAAACTACTCTTGGGTATCAAAACCGTTTGTTTTGATACCAAAACTGTTTTCTAAACTTAGTTAAGCATGTTTTAACATGCTTAGCTCGTCACTTTTAGTTTTGTGCTTGTCTAGGGTCGTAAAGGTAAGCGATCTAAACAATCGCTTATACTTTCGAACCCGACCCGTTTGGTCGATCATTAGGATCCGACCAAACACTTTAGGTGACCATAGTTGTATAGGGAACAACCTTCTGAGGTTATACCTTATGGTCACATCGTTTGAGTAGTTGTATGATAGGTAGTATATATGCCTTAGGTAAATTACCAAAATGCCATTTTTACGCCAAAATTCATATTAAGCATATGTAACATAACTTTTGATATCTAAACTGATTTGGCAACAATATTAGACATGTTAAGGCATATTCTACTTGTCATAGGACTAGTTAGGCGGTCCGAACGCGTTTCACGCGAACGACGCGTTAAAGTAGCATAAGCTACCTAAACGGGTCGTAATGGGTCGTAAGCACTTAGGTTAGGTTTCATTTTAGCATGTAGGCTTTGTTAAACCATATTACATGAGTTTCCATACTCATTTGGTTTACGAACCCTCGTTCTATCCGATCCTCCGATATAGGTCCGTTTATTAACATAGTTACCTATATTAGGTGCCGGTTGATTTCCGGAATCTCTAGCATTGTTTAGTTGTTATTCAAGAACTTCTAAGCTATCACAGGTGAGTACATAGACCCCTCTTTTACTGTTTTCCAAACTGTTTTGGGGTGAAACACATGTGCCTACTTGTTACTTTCATGCTTTCTGTCACACCTCCAAAATCCACACGCGGAGTATCACCGCTTGGAGGCGTGACTGACCAGGATCAAGCCACCAATCATATTGAACAAGCATGTAAGTAAACATAATTCAACCAACCAATATGAAAGGTGTTCAAAAACCAAAGCATAGTTAAGTGTTTAGTGGAAGCATAATTTGTAAAACCCATAGCAAGCATTTAATATGAACTAAAGTAATGTTTAAAACATGGCACACATCGCCATGTCCCACAACGACTGTTCCTGCCTGTGCAAGCTCCATGGGTACCTAACGACCTGCAAGGCATGTAGCAACGAATCAACAACAAAGTTGAGCGAGTTCACAGATAGTTGTTTGGTTAAAGTATTCATTTCATAAATCGTATATATTCGTTTTGTAAACCATGTATCGCGTTAATCCTTGCTGCCAGTCCAGGCATGCGTGCGATGATTAGTGGGGGCTTCCTATGTGTTACAAGACCACGCGTATCGACTGCTACGAAAATATAAGAGGTGCCCTAAGTCAATGTCTATCAGCATTGACCCTTTGCCCATAGTCCATTAGTACACGCCCGTCCGACTGGCACGGTGTGAGGTTTGTTAAACCTAATAGCGCTATTAACTAATGACCCGCTCGCCCTAGGCCTCGGCGATTAAGTCGATAATTGAGGGACTTCCTTTGATAGAGGTGATGGTCTTAAGATCGTGTACGTAGGCTTTACGTACGTGCCCTTCAATCCGAGGACAGTAGTAAGTATAACTGTACGTAGGTTTTTACGTACGTGCCCTTCAACCCGAGGACAGTAGTAATTAGTTCAATAGTTGTATAAGTTATTATCCAGTCCCATTCCCAACCCCTGGGAATCCCATGCCTTGGCTAGTGTGAACTCACCTTGGTTTGCTCGGTATGCTAATGTATGTGCTCACAAACAATCAATCAAGTCCTAAAGTGTGCACGTACACAAAATCAGTTTATACTCACAAGGGTCGACTAACAATCAAGATCATCACGTACACGCAAGTAACAACCAACACATTGCATTTATCGGCTATATAAGTTCAAATTAGTCCAATGAATACGTTACACAACTGAAATCATGCTCTTGTTTAACATTGAACATTCACAATCCGCGAAATCAGATTAGATCAACCATCTAACTGTTTTATACATCACTCCCTACCCATCCCTATTTATGGATACGAGACTCAACCATATCATCGGGTTCTATCAACATGCAAAAATTCTAGTTCTTAAGTATTACGTTTAACATTACAAGCATCATGCATCCGTTTACAAATGTTGGGTTGGTTGCTTACTGTCTTGGCGAAACACCTATGTGTTTCGTCGAGATTGGTCATGGAGAAACATTCATGCGTTTTGTCGAGATCACAAGGGGTATCACTTTGTTACGTCGGTCTGTCAAGCAGTTATGCAATATCACAAAAACCCTAATCGCCGCTTAGCATGCAGAAGACATTCGATCACACAGGAATCAGTAGATCATCATTAACAGTCACACACAACCGTTCATATCAAACAACCGATTCATGCACTCGTGTAAAACACTAACTCATTATCATCAACCTAAGTTTAGCACATGCTACTAATAAATATCACTGACAACATTAATTAGCTCCACATGTCCGCCATTTTTGATATTCAAAGTTGTAAACTCTATCAGCCATTAAACTTCCATCCCATTGGACCAATAGCTACCACATTCATGCACATCAATGATACTCATATATACACTATATACCTTACAATGCACATGCACTAAAGACAATAATGGCCGCCCAAAACTATTGTTAACTCACACATGATTGGGCCGATTTATGTATAGTGGGCTGCCAAATCCATTCACTCCATATTAAAGAATTCACATAATCATACAATTTGTCAGAAGATCACATGCATATCATTCAATATTAATCATGCCATTACATTCAGCTAATGATCTATGTAATAATTCATATGTATGGTAGTTTGGTGATCCATGACATTTACATTAGAAATAACAAGTAGGTTAACAGTTAGTACATACGAGCATGGTTCATATCAATTATCAAGAGTAATCAATGGATTAACAATTTACTCACCAACCGAATCCAAAAGTATAGATTGGAGAGATCACAGGGTTTCGATGAGGAGACTCCACTGCCGTCGTACACCTAGGGGTTTTAGGGTTTGTATGGTTTTTGTTTCAACTTACGCAACATGTTATTATATGGATAAGAGGTTTGGGCCGGTGATGGTTTGCTAATCAAACAGTGACTTGGGCCGATAGTGTTTTCTAAACAAAACAATGTTTAAAATAATTATACCATTCAAATACCACATATCATATGTTAGGGGAGGATTTTCTAACAATTAGTGATCCTTATTCGTTATCCTAATTAGTGATCCTTACTTCTGTGACAGGTGGTGATCCTCAGAAGGGCTTTAGGATCAGGATCATGGATCACTTTAAGGATCCTCGTACTGACGATTGTTTACTTATGTTTTGTAATATCTCGCAGGTATATTAAGCTTGACCAAGTCTTGGCGACATTCCTGGAGAATATCCCTAAACTATTATGCACGTGCTCAGCTAAAAATGGATGTTGTGGAGAACGTGGAAGCTTGGCACGAAAGTCGGATAGTTAGTTTAGGTGGTTATTTCTATTTTAAAAAGGGAGTAACGAGCTAGTAGAAGACACTTAGTCATTTCTCAGTTACACACACACTCGCAAACACGCTCATACAAGCTCTCATTCAAACACCTAGCAACTTCATACGCTTTTCACACACTTCACCGTAGTGATCCTTGTACCTAGCTCGTTACTATCCGAAGTTGTAAACATTTAACCATTTATTTTAGCTTGGTGATCGGTAGTTTCCATCACCCGGGGTTTTTTGTGCCGGAGATCAACTCTTGATCAAGGGCTTTTTCCCCGTATAAATCTTTGTGTTGTTTATGCACTTTACATTGAAGTGATCCTCATCACTGTTATACATTTTAAGCATCATTCCCCTAAACAAAGAGTTTGGTTGCAATATCCTCATCAGATTTTCTGACCAAAACAGTTTGGCGCCCACCGTGGGGCAATTGGTGCTTCGTCCTTAAGAAAATACGCATTTCTGTGCTTAATTCGGCTCACTACAACCAAGCAGATGGCTTCCTCATCGAAGAATGCTTCAAACTTGATGCCCTCATTCACTTCCTCACAAGGCGTTCCTCCTTTGCCTCCACCACCTTCTGGATCCCAGAAGAATACAGAGAATTCTGCGAAGAAACCGACTCCCATTTTCTCAAAACCACCTACTTCTTCTGTTTCAACTAATCCTACTACTAATGATCTCTATGCCTTGATTTTGCAGATGAGGAATCATGCACAAGAGCAGGATAAGACCAACGAAAGGATCCTCCGGGAGATTGACGAAATTAAGAAACAGAAGAAAACGGCAGAGGATCATTCCCCACTGATGCCCAGATCTTTGAATTTTGACACTCCGGTGGTTACTTCTCAGCCGTCAGTGGTTCCAAACATTCAATATGCGGGTGGACCAAAAGGAGTGCACTACGGAACAACAGCTATGACCCAGGCACTAGGTTCATAATTCCAGCCAGCAGGATCCTATCCCCAGCATATGGGATCCCTCACGAGTACAGGAGGATATTCAGGAATGCAGCAGGTTCAAGGATCCTCCTTCGTTCCAGGATCATCCCAGGTTCAAGGATCCTCCTTCGTTCCAGGATCATCCCAGGTTCAAGGATCCTCCTTCGTTCCAGGATCATCCCAGGTTCAAGGATCCTCCTTCGTTCCAGGATCATCCCAGGTTCAAGGATCCTCCTTCGTCCCAGGATCATCCCAGGTTCAAGGATCCTCCTTTGTTCCAGGATCATCCCAGTTTCAGGGATCCTTCCAGATGCCAGGATCCTTGAGGAGTTTGCAAACAGGAAGTTCAGATGTCCATCAAGGAGATTTTATTCCAATGCAGACCAATGCCTCTGCTGGTCCCTCGATCATTCCAGAGTCTCAACAATATGGATTAACCTCCATACTTCCTAACTTGAATCCAATGGGAGGTAACACTTTTAATAATTCCCATACTACTAACCATGGTCTTATGCAGGATCCAGGTATCAATCAGGCCATGGCCAGAGAATTGCAAAAGCTAAAGGATATGATCTCGAGTGTTCCGGGAGTAGTCAAACCTATTCCAGAGATTGCAGATGGGAGCCACAAGATATCTCGCTTTGCACCACCAATCTGTGATGCTGAGATACCCAAGAGGTTCCATGTGCCTACAATGAAACTGTATGATGGTTCGACGGATCCTGAAGAACACATAGCACAATACAGGGAGAGGATGGAAATCAATCCAATCCCAGAAAAGTTAAAGGAAGCATGCCTATGCAAAGGATTCGGATCCACTCTTACTGGATCAGCTCTCAAATGGCTGCTAAGTCTTCCTCCCTATTCTATTACCTCATTTGCAAACCTAGTTAACTTGTTTAATACTCAGTTTTCCTGTAGTAGAAAATTTGAACGATTAACTAGTGATTTATATAGGATAACCCAGGGTCATAATGAATCATTAAGGGATTACATTACCAAATTTAGTAAAGAATCCTTAGACATTCCCAACTTAGATATAGCCACGGCTGTTGAGGCCTTCAAGATGGGACTGCTTAGGGATTCGTTATTTTATGATGATCTTGTTATGACACCATGCAGGAACCTAGATGAGGTAAGAACCCGGGCCCTCAGGTTCATTCGGCTAGAGGATGACAAGAGGATTCAGGAGAGGATAACAGGATCCTCAAAGCAGGATAAGCAAGGATCCTCATTCAGAAACAACAAGTTCAGATCCTACAACAAATCTGATAATCAGAACGTGCATTCTATTGATCAAGAAGAGGATGATGAGGATTATCCTCCAATTTCTGAGTATTGCTTTAGTGTTGATAACAATGAACTAATCCTTGCCATGCAGAACCTAGGTGATAAAGCTAGATGGCCAAGAAAGAATGACAGGCCAGCTGCAACTAAGGATAAATCAAAGTGGTGTGCATATCATGAAGATTTTGGGCACCTCACAGAAGAATGCATTGCATTAAGAAAGGAAATTGGATACTTGCTGAGCAAAGGGCATCTAAAAGAGTTGTTGGGAAGAAAAAAGTCAAGGACTCAGGATCCTGAAAGGATCCCTGAGAAGGCTCCAGCCCCTCCAGCAGACGCACAAGTGATAAACTTTATTTCTGGGGGATCCGACATTTGTGGCACATCCTTCTCAGCAGCTAAGAGGCATGCAAAGGAAACTAAAATGGATAATGGAGAAAGACCAGTTCGAACATCGAGTGTCTCCGAAGGAAAAGTCATAACCTTTGATGAAGAGGATCGTATTGATATCCAGGATCCTCATCACGATGGTTTAGTTATTACTCTTTTTATATCTAACTATTTTGTCCGCAGGATCCTAATAGACGGAGGAAGTTCAGTGAACATTATCCAGCTTGATGTTCTAAAGAAGATGGGTATCCCTGAATCAGAGATCATACCAAGATCCTCCGTGCTCGTGGGATTTAGTGGCGAAACCAAGAACACCCTGGGGGACATTAAACTCCCAATATATATTGAAGGCTTACACTCTTATCAAAAGTTTTGTGTTATTGACTGTTTATCTTGTTGTAATGTTATCCTTGGCAGGCCCTGGATACACGATATGAAAGCAGTCCCATCTACTTACCATCAATGTGTGAAGCTCCCTAGTCCTTGGGGAATAGTAAAGATTGATAGCGATCAGCAGGAAGCTAAGAATTGCTACACTTCATCGATGAAACTAGCTTCGAAGTCAAGGGAGCAATAGCAATCAAGGTATCCTCCAAGGAGTGTCTTGGAGGCCAGAGAGCAGGATGTGGTAGAAATCCTCATGGATCCTGATGATCCTGAATCCAAAATCTATATCGGGTCAGGGATCCTTGGCGAAATGAAAGAAGACCTCATATCCTTCCTCAAAAGGAGAAAGACTACCTTTGCATGGAAACACGAAGACATGACTGGTATATCCAAGGATGTTATCACTCACAAGCTCGGCATCGACAGATCCTTCAAACCAATACATCAAAGGAGAAGGAAGTTTGCACCAGAAAGGAATGCCATTATCCAGGAAGAGGTAGAGAAATTGCTCCGGGCAGGTATGATTAGAGAGGTCAAGTATCCAAGATGGTTGGCCAATGTGGTTGTTGTTCAAAAGAAAAACGGAAAGTGGAGGGTATGTGTCGATTTTACCGATTTAAATAAGGCATGTCCCAAGGATCCTTTCCCTTTACCCCACATTGACTCCATGGTGGATGCAACTGCGGGTCATGAACTGTTAACTTTTATGGATGCTTCATCTGGATTTCAACAAATCCAAATGGAACCATCCGACCAAGAGGATACAGCCTTCATGACTCCAACTGGTATATATTGCTATATTGCTATGCCGTTCGGATTGAGAAATGCAGGTGCGACGTACCAAAGGCTGGTGAATATGATGTTCAAGGATCAGATTGGACAAACTATGGAGGTTTACATAGACGACATGGTGGTAAAATCCTTAAAAGCTGAGGATCACCTAAGAGACTTGGAGGAAGCATTCGATATCCTTGACAAATATAACATGAAGCTTAATCCTTCAAAATGTCATTTTGGTGTTAAAGCAGGTAAATTCTTAGGATACATGGTGACTAAGAGAGGCATCGAAGCTAGCCCGGAACAAATCAAAGCAATAGTGAACATCAAATCTCCGGCCAATGCTAAGGATGTTCAAAGGTTAACAGGAAGGATAGCAGCCTTGAACAGATTCATATCCAAGTCCTCCGAGAAGTGTAAAGAATTCTATGATATCCTAAGGAAGAACAAGAAATTTGAGTGGACGGAGAAGCATGAAAATGCTTTAAAAGCCCTCAAAGATTACCTATCCTCGGCCCCGGCTTTGATGAAACCAGAAAAAGGTGATGTGTTATCCTTGTATCTTGCAGTATCCTCAAAAGCAGTAAGTGCGGTCCTTGTTAAGGATCATCAAGGTACACAACATCCTGTCTATTATGTAAGTAAAAGTTTACTTGATGCCGAATCCAGGTATTCACACCTTGAAAAGCTTATTCTTGCATTAATAATGGCATCTACCAAGTTAAGACATTATTTTGAAACTCATGTTATCATTGTTAAAACTAATTTTCCAATTAAGAATGTCCTCAGGAAACCAGAGATGTCGGGAAGAATGGCTAAGTGGGCAGTGAAATTGAGTGCATATGATATAAGATATGAGCCTAGGACAGCCATCAAATCCCAAGCATTAGCTGACTTTGTGGCTGATTTCAGTAGTGATTTACAAGAAGAAGCTGAGCTAGAAGTCCAGCAGCTAGAAGAGACCAAGGATCCTTGGATACTTTATACTGATGGATCCTCAAATGTCAAAGGCACAGGGCTCGGAGTACTACTAAAATCGCCACAGGGGGACATAATACCCCATTCTATAGCTTGTGATTTCCAAACCACTAATAATGAGGCTGAATATGAAGCCTTAATTGCTGGTTTGCAAATTGCAAAACATATGGGGATCAGGTATCTTGAGGTATACGTAGACTCTTTGTTGATTACAAACCACTTTAATGGATCATATGCTGTTAAAGGTGAAAAGCTAACCAAATATTTGGAGATTGTCAAAAGTTTGGCACTCTCTTTTGTTTCCTTTAGTTTATCACAGGTACCAAGGGAAGAAAATACGGAAGCTGATGCATTGGCTAACTTAGGATCATCTTTGAAGATCCCACAGGATATCAGGATTCCCATTATCCATATCCTGACCCCGGCTATCGAGGATCACCAGACTATGGAGATAGGAGATGATTCTGCAGTTATCCCTAGTGAGGATACTCAATCCTATTCAGGATCCGGATCATGGATCTCACCAATTATGAGATACTTACAACATGGAGAGATTCCTACAGGAGAAAACCCTAGGGCTTTCAAATCTAAGGTATCTCAATTCACAATTATGAATAATATGTTGTATAGGCGATCTCTTGCAGGACCATACTTGAGATGCATTGAGGATCCTGAAGTTCAAGAAGTTTTAAAAGACTTCCATGAAGGAGATTGTGGAAACCACACTGGGGGCAGGGCGTTATTCTCAAGGATCCTGAGGACAGGATATTACTGGCCAACCATGAAGAAAGATGCTGTGGAGTATGCCAGAAGATGTGATCCTTGCCAGAGACACAACAATATCCTTCATCAACCAGCTGAATTATTGCATCCTATATCCTCCTCTTGGCCATTTATGAGATGGGGTATGGATATAGTTGGAAAGCTCCCTAAGGCACCTGGTGGGAAAGTATTCATGCTAGCTATGACTGATTACTTCTCCAAGTGGATAGAGGCTGAAGCTTTTGCTCAAGTTAGAGAAAAGGAAGTTATATCCTTCATTAAAAGAAATATTATAACTAGATTTGGAATTCCTTCTGAGTTTATATGTGATAATGGTTCCCAATTTATTGGGGGCAGAACCACTAACTTTTGTGACAGCTGGGGGATTAAGATGATAACATCAACACCAGTCCACCCACAAGCTAATGGTCAAGCAGAGTCATCCAACAAGATCATCATCAACAACTTGAAGAAGAAGCTTGGATCCAAGAAAGGGAAATGGGCAGAAGAACTACCCTATGTGCTCTGGGCTGACAGGACAACCCCTAAGAATGCTACTGGTCAAACACCATTCTCTTTGGTGTTTGGGGCAGAATCAGTGATCCCAACAGAAATGGTGGTTCCTACTGCTAGAACAAGTACCCGTGATCCTGAGGAAAATAATGAAAACTTGGCTCAAGACCTGGATACTATTGAAGAAATCAGGGATATGGCTAGGATCAGGATGGCCAGTTATCAACAAAGAATGGCTGGTGCTTACAACAAAAATGTCAGGATCAGGAGGTTTCAAGTTGGAGATATGGTATTAAGGAAAGCATTCCAGAATACTACCAATCCTGCTGATGGGAAGTTGGCTCCAAAATGGGAAGGCCCTTATTTGATTGAAGCTGAAGCAGGAAAGGGGGCATATAGATTGCTAACCATGGAAGGTGATTTGCTACCAAGAGCTTGGAATGCTGTCCACTTGAAGAAATATTTCATATAAGCAGGATCCTTATGACATAGGTGATCCTTAGGAAAGGGATATCCTTAAAGGATCCTCAAAGTACCGATGATCCTTACTTAGGTAATATCCTAAAATTAAGCTATTTCATTTTATTACTTTCTCTTATAAGGATAAGGATCATGTATCCTTTATCCATCTCTCACGTGAGTTTAAGTTTTGAAAGTTCAGGTATCCTTAGCATAACGTTGGTTATCCACAGAAGCAATCCGTCTTTTGGGTTTAACCCCAGTTATTCGGGCTTGTCCCCAGATTCCGCCTGTAGCGCACGATGATCCTGGTATAGTTCAAGGCCTTGGGACCAGTACTCGTTCTAGGGGCTGATAATTCCATTGTTCTGGCTATGCTTAGGATCCTACGTATAATGGTAGACGTACCATACATCCGGTCATAAGGTTTCTAACGTTTTCACATTAGCTAAGGTTTCTAACGTTTTCACGTTAGCTAAGGTTTTGGCATCGTCATGTCACTAAGTTTGGATAGTCGCCAGTTAGGGCCATACTCCAGTTTACACACGATCCATGGGCTTGTCCCCAGTTATCCTTGGGCTTGTCCCCAGTTATCCTTGGGCTTGTCCCCAGTTGCTAACTCTTCTCTTATATTGGCTTAGTCCCAAGTTATGCTCTATTTCAGGTCCTTAAAGATAGGCAGCTAGGGATCTTTGTTCCTTATTTCACTCTAAGGTTTATCTTATAGTTATCCTTATTATGGTTAGGATTCTAACTTGGATCCTCAGGTATGATCCTTAACTCTTTTGATTTTATTCATTATTCTTCTAAATAACCCCTATACTTGACAACTGAACTTGTGTTTCTTAAACTATATCACTTTTTAGAACTTATCGGTTATGGGGTATGTGATCCTTGATCATATCCTAAACTTTGTGGATATCTTTTTTAATTTTTCAAGGCTTGATAAGTATAAACAGAACGAACATTACGACAGTTGGAAAGTAACATACTAAAAAGGATAACAACACAAGATAAGCGACAAAAGGTTAAGTTTTTATTTATTAACATAAGGCTAACCCTTTAAAGGTTGTCAAAATTACCTACCCGAGCTTCTACCAGCAAAACGTGGCCCGTCCGCTGGGGTAGGTAAAGGGTGTCCATGATAATGAGTTCAAAAGTAGTGCAGGAATATAAAGGCGGCAGGATCACAATGGCTTCATCTCCCAAACAGAGGATCCCTCCACCAATTGCAATCCTGCCTATTGTCCAAAGGATCATACATGATCCTTAATCCTAAAACCTATTGTTCAAAGTACAAACCATGAAATTGTTTTAAACATCACAACCATCAAACTAAAAAATTGGGCTCCGGCCTTGGCACATATATCCATCATCGCCCAATTGTGCAGCCTACACCTTTGCTGCATCCTCTTCTCCTCCAGCTGCGGT
The DNA here is from genome assembly GCA_030545235.1 of Helianthus tuberosus. Taxonomy (NCBI): domain Eukaryota; kingdom Viridiplantae; phylum Streptophyta; class Magnoliopsida; order Asterales; family Asteraceae; genus Helianthus; species Helianthus tuberosus. Next base: position 56,539,360 of record CM060429.1, on the reverse strand, counting down.
ATCCTTCACCTGATCCTTCCCACTGCCACTTGCTTCAATCGCCAAGACCTCAGTAGCCTCCTCTTCATCATCCTCAAGATCAGCCAACCTTGCCTTCCAACCCTCAACATCCCAGCTGTTTTTATCAAAGCTAGGATCTTGAGCTTCCTGGGCCATCTTCAATTTTGTCTGGTACATTGTAATGGCGGCAGAGACCTTAGCATTTTCAATAAGGTCATGCTTTTCATAGTCAAGGTCGATCAGAAGTTTGGCTGTCTTAGTCTTCTCATCTAGGAGTTCCTTCCGAGCATCAGCAAGTGCAAGATCCTTGAGCATGGCAACCTGTTGGAGGTCGGCAATCTTTTTATCTTGATCCTCGACGTGGCCCACATAATCCTCAATCTCAGCAAATTTCTGCAAAAGAAAAGGATAGAAGCAGTTCAAGACCAAGTGATCCTCATACGAGTAGGATACATAGGCGGAATAAAGGATCCTTACATCATTGAAGTATTCAAGGAACTGGTGGCGGATCAGTGGTAGACCCTGAAGATCCTCAGCATCAGAAGTTTTCCTCTTCTTGACACCCTTTCCTTTAGTGGGTGCCTTTGGAATGGAAATGCTAGGACTGGTGGTGGATCTCTTCTTCCTGGATCGTACGACATCAAGGTCAGCCGTGTTGAACTGGGATACAGGCTTGGCAGATTTTCCAGCGCCTACACATTCATAGCAAGATGAGTATCCTTATCCTATTTCAATTTATTTATTTATTCTAATATTCAAACTATGTAAAAGGCAGGATACTTACTTGACATGGTAATGGAACCTGAGGATACTTCTTGTGAGTCTTGGGTGTCTATCTTGAATGTCCTTGTTTCAGGATCAAGCTTCCAGAAAGCAGCGAGCCTATCCTTGGTTTCAGGTGATGTGATGATGTGTGAGACGGAAATAGCTGCGTGATACAAAACAAAAAGGGTTAGTGATCCTATTACAAAAACAAGACTACTTGGTGATCCTTCTCAGGATCCTCTGTCCTACCATTGGTGGACCACTCCCTTGGTAAATGCTTTCCATCTGGAATGGTATCCCTTCTCACAAAGAAGAAGCGACGTTTCCAATCTTTGTCATTCTTGGTGACTTTAAGAAGGGGATGTTCTGCACTGGGTTTTCGTTTGAATAAATAACGGTGGGATCCAAAGGTGGTAACATCATACAATTGTGTCAGCTCTGACATGCCTAAATCAATACCCTCCTGTTCGATGATCCTCTCCAGGGTATACAAAACCCTCCAAATCATCGGCATGGCTTGGATGTAAGAGATGCTGGTAAGAGAAAAGAAGGATTGTGTAAATTCTGGGAAAGGATAGGTGTATCCTATAGCAAATGGAGTAACTGGAAAAGCAACCCATGTTTCTGAAACATAGTCACTCAGGACAGTAGGATCGAAGGGTTTGAAAAAGGCATTCGCCGGAAAACGGTGACGGATGTTATCTATTTGTGCATCGTTAAAGCAACATCTCTCATTCGCCGAGTCTTTGATGATCTTTTGACTCTTCAAAGGGCTATCCTTTTTGCGATCCTTGGCCGGAGAACGTCGGAGCAACATTTTCGAAGTGATAGAGATAAAAAAAAGAAAAACAGAGTAAGGGAGGAAGAAAGAGGAGAAAGAAATACCTGATTGATCTTCAACTGAGATTATAAAGGGAGTTTCTTTCGAATTTAAATGCATATTGATCCTATCCCTATCTCTATTTATAATTATGATTCTGCAGGATTGTCACTTCCGTGACATCATCATCGCAACGGCTAGTTCTATTCTAACGGCTATATATCCGTTAGTTAGTTACGGATAAGATCAAGAAAATATAACTCGCCAATTTTACAAATTACTCCTTATATTTTGGGGGCAATTGTTAGGGGAGGATTTTCTAACAATTAGTGATCCTTATTCGTTATCCTAATTAGTGATCCTTACTTCTGTGACAGGTGGTGATCCTCAGAAGGGCTTTAGGATCAGGATCATGGATCACTTTAAGGATCCTCGTACTGACGATTGTTTACTTATGTTTTGTAATATCTCGCAGGTATATTAAGCTTGACCAAGTCTTGGCGACATTCCTGGAGAATATTCCTAAACTATTATGCACGTGCTCAGCTAAAAATGGACGTTGTGGAGAACGTGGAAGCTTGGCACGAAAGTCGGATAGTTAGTTTAGGTGGTTATTTCTATTTTAAAAAGGGAGTAACGAGCTAGTAGAAGACACTTAGTCATTTCTCAGTTACACACACACTCGCAAACACGCTCATACAAGCTCTCATTCAAACACCTAGCAACTTCATACGCTTTTCACACACTTCACCGTAGTGATCCTTGTACCTAGCTCGTTACTATCCGAAGTTGTAAACATTTAACCATTTATTTTAGCTTGGTGATCGGTAGTTTCCATCACCCGGGGTTTTTTGTGCCGGAGATCAACTCTTGATCAAGGGCTTTTTCCCCGTATAAATCTTTGTGTTGTTTATGCACTTTACATTGAAGTGATCCTCATCACTGTTATACATTTTAAGCATCATTCCCCTAAACAAAGAGTTTGGTTGCAATATCCTCATCAGATTTTCTGACCAAAACATCATACATATCACAAATAACACTTACATTGCACTTGAAATAATTATTTAACACACTTAGCAAATAAGTACGAAGTTAAATCGGATAGACCTTGAAAACTCGGGTTGTCACATTATCCCCAACTTGAAAGAAATTTCGTCCCGAAATTTAGCATGCGGTTACTGAGGAAGCTAGGTAAGTTGAATCGTTTACTGGTTTTTCCTGGGGTGTCACATCATCCCCCCGTTGATTTGGAATTTCGTCCCGAAATTCTGTAGTAGCTTCAGCCTCAGTAGTAGTTGCATTGGTCTTGAATAACTGGGGATACTTGAGTTTCATTTGATCTTCTCGTTCCCAGGTGAACTCTGGGCCACGACGGGAGTTCCAACGAACTCGAACAAGAGGTATTCTAGTGTGCTTGAGGACCTTAACATCCTGGTCCGTGATTTCAACTGGTTCCTCGACGAATCGCAACTGTTCATCGATATTGAGCTCCTTCAAAGGAACTATGTGGGTCTCATCTGACAGACACTTCTTCAGATTTGACACGTGGAAGACGTTGTGAACTGCACTGAGTTCAGCTGGTAAGTTCAGTCTGTAGGCTACCTTGCCTATTTTCTCGATGACTTCGAAAGGTCCGACGTATCATGGGTTAAGTTTCCCTCTTTTACCAAAACGAACCACACCCTTCCAGGGTGAAACTTTGAGTAGCACTCGATCCCCAACCTGGAACTCGAGTAGTTTCCTGTCTTTATCGGCGTATGCTTTCTGACGGTCACGAGCTGCCGCCATGCGTTGTCGTATTTGAGCAATCTTTTCTGTTGTGTCTACTACCAGTTCTGGACCGGTGATCTGATTATCACCCACCTCTGCCCAACAGAGAGGTGATCGGCATTTACGCCCGTACAATGCCTCGAATGGAGCAGCTTTAATGCTGGTGTGGTAGCTGTTATTGTATGAAAATTCCACAAGTGGCAGATGCTTTTCCCAGCCGTTGCCAAAGTCAATTACACATGCCCTAAGCATGTCTTCGAGGGTCTGGATGGTGCGTTCAGACTGCCCATCCGTTTGCGGGTGATAAGCTGTGCTCATATCTAATCTTGAGCCAAAGGACTTGTGCATCGCTTGCCACAGTTCTGATGTAAAACATGCATCTCGATCCGAGATAATAGAGGTGGGCACCCCGTGCCTCGAGACAACTTCCTTAAGATATACGTCTGCTAGTGAGGAGAACTTATCCGTTTCCTTAATGGCCAAGAAGTGAGCAGACTTTGTGAGTCGATCCACGATCACCCAAATAGTATCGTTACCCCGTTGAGATCTAGGCAGGCCAGTAACAAAATCCATGGAAATTTGCTCCCATTTCCATTGTGGTATCTCTGGTTGTTGAAGTGGGCCTGAAGGTTTCTGGTATTCCGCCTTGACTCTCGCACAAGTCAAGCATTTGCTAACGTACGTTGCTATGTGGGCCTTCATGCTAGGCCACCAATATGTCGTTTTGATATCGTGGAACATCTTATCCGAACCAGGATGTACTGAGTAGCGAGACTTGTGTGCCTCATCCATCACAAGCTCTCGTAGGTTGCCATAAAGTGGGACCCATATGCGTCCTGTTACGTAGTAAGCACCGTCTTCCTTTCGTTCTAATCGTTGCCTTGAGCCACGTAGGGCTTCAGCCCTGACGTTTTCTGGTTTCAATGCTTCTATCTGAGCGTCTCGTATTTGCGCAGGAAGACTAGACTGTATTGCGAGTTGTAAAGCTCGTACGCGCTTAGGCGCAGTGTCCTTTCGACTGAGGGTGTCAGCCACAACATTGGCTTTGCTTGGGTGGTACCTGATCGAGCATTCGTAGTCATTCAGTAGTTCGACCCGTCGTCGTTGTCGCATATTCAGTTCCTTCTGTTTGAAGATATGTTCGAGACTCCTGTGGTCGGTGTAGATGGCACACTTGGTACCGTATAGGTAATGTCGCCATATCTTAAGTGCAAAAACAACAGCTCCCAGCTCTAAGTCGTATATAGTGTAGTTCCTTTCATGAACTTTGAGTTGGCGTGAGGCGTAGGCTATAACCTTATCCCGTTGCATCAGTACGCAACCAAGACCCTGAATTGATGCGTCGCAGTAAACTACAAAGTCGTCTGTACCCTCTGGCAATGAAAGGATAGGTGCACTGCAAAGGCTATCCTTTAAGTGTTGAAACGCTAATTCCTGTGCATTTCCCCATCGATAAGCAACGCCTTTCTGCATTAGTGAAGTGAGAGGCTGTGCAATCTCGGAAAAATCATTAATGAACCTCCTGAAGTAACCTGCCAAGCCCAAAAATTGGCGGATTTCCGTTGGTGTACGAGGTGCAGGCCAGTTCTTAATTGAGTCTACCTTGGATGGATCAAAGTGAATCCCATCCTTGTTCACCACATGGCCTAAGAAATGGACTTCACGAAGCCAGAAGTCGCATTTTGAAAACTTAGCGTATAGCTGTTCTGCTCGAAGGAGTTCCAAAATGAGTCGCAAATGTTGCTCGTATTTCTCCTGACTCTTAGGATAGATCAGGATGTCGTCTATGAGTACAATAACGAACTTGTCTAGGTACGGCTTGCACACTCGATTCATCAAGTCCATGAAGACCGTAGGGGCGTTTGTCAGCCCAAAAGGCATGACCAAAAACTCATAATGTCCATAACGGGTTCTAAAGACTGTTTTAGAGACGTCCTCTTCTCGGACTCTCAGCTGGTGATATCCTGATCTCAAATCAATCTTCGAGTAGAAGCTCGACCCTAGCAGCTGGTCGAATAGATCGTCGACGCGTGGAAGAGGATAGTGATTTCTTCACCGCCACCTTGTTGAGTTCTCGATAGTCGATACACATACGGAAGGTACCGTCCTTCTTCACAACCAAGACTGGAGTTCCCCATGGCGAAGAGCTAGGACGAATAAAACCCTTATCCAAGAGTTCTTGTAGTTGCGTAGAGAGTTCTTCCAACTCTGATGGGGCTAAACGATACGGTGCACGAGCTATAGGTGCCACTCCAGGAGCTTGTCCCCCTGAATTACCAAAGGTTCTTAACCAGCACGAGGAATGCGGACGATCTTTCTTTGCAAAGAATCTTTGCTCGATGTTGAGGTAGCCAATCCATACCAATATCGATGTCGAAACCATCACAACGTTGGGGTCATTCCTAGTATCACCCTGACCAATCACGAACACTCGACCCCTGGCACCATTGCCGTCGTTATTACCCCCATTGTTGCATCCATTATTGTTCCCGTCTCCTTGGTTGTGATTCTAGTTCTGGTTCTGGTTCAACTGTGGGTAGTGTCTCATGAAGTGACCTTCAGCACCACACTGATAACATCCCTTGTTACCCTGCTGTTGCTACTAATTCTATGGAGCTTGTGGCTGCTGTTGTCGGTTCTGGTTTGCAGGACGTGAGCTTCTACAATCTTTGGCTCCAGGACCAAGCTTGTTGCATCTCTGACAACGATCTTTGTTGCACGGTCCGCTGTGGTGTTAATTACATCGATTGCACTTAGGGTGATTTTCCCTGTATCCACCCTGACTTCGATTACCAAAAGACTGCTGACTGGGGTTCCTGTACTCACCCGTTTTTCGCTGCTGCGACTGAGACTGAACCAAAGTGGAACCCTTGCTCGAATTCCATCCCACTTGCGTTTGGTTGTCACTGGGAGCATCTGAAGTAGTTGTAGCAGCATTAATATGTTTCGGCAGTTTATTCTATCCTACCGCCTAATCTGAGAGACGTTGAGCAAGACGAGTAATATCCTGGATGGTTGCAAGGTTGGCCGATGTCACATGACTTTGAATCTCTGGTACTAAGCCTTTGAGGTACAGCTCAATGCGCTTGATGGGAGGATCCACCATTATTAGACATAACACCGTCAGTTCGTTGGATCGTTTCATGTACGCTTCTATCTCTGACCTTGTCATCTTCAGGTTTAAGAACTCCACTTCCAGCTGGTGGATGTCATCTCAACTACGGTATTCACGTTTGACCAGTTCCTTAAAATCATTCCATGGGGTGGCCTTAGCAGTCGCCAGCCCCAGCATCTGAACTTGCGCGTTCCACCAAGTTAGCGCAGTGCCTTCGAGAGTACCAGTGGCGTAATTCCCCTTACGAGCCTCAGGGCATTCACAGATCTCTAAGGCAAACTCGAGCTTTTCAAACCAATGGAGGAGTCCAACAGCTCCTTTAGTGCCAGTGAAAGTAGTAGGTCGGCAGTCCATGAGCGTCCTGAATGTGCATACAGGCGGCTAAGCGTTCTGACCTTGTTGCGCGAGGAAGAAAAGACAGGGTTAAGAGCGAGAGTTGGGTCATGAGAGTAGGATCTAACATCCTGGGATAGGTTCGGAACAGCAGGTTATACCTCCTGCCTGAGCGGCTGCGAATGCTGCCGTAGCTTGTTCGTTGATAAGAGCCGTCAGCTGGCTTGAGTTAGGTTCACACGTTCCCTCATGATCTCATATCGAAGGAAACACAAATAGGAAAAGTGTCGCGAATGTGTGTGAGTGTGGAGTGACAGTAGGGAGCAAGCACAAATGTGTTTTCAAACTATAGTTGCTACGTTCATCTAAGCATACCATGAGCAAAGTTCTATGCAATCTAGCAAGTAGGCAATATAAAACGTAAACCATATCACCTAGAATGTCGAGCCTTGCACGTGGAGTGAAGCGTCGTTGTGGATCGTAGAGCACTGAATAGGTTATAGTCTGGTTTTAACAAAAACTTTTTCCTTTATTAAAACCAAGTTCTCTATAACCAATGGCTCTGATACCAATCTGTCACACCCCCAAAATCCACACGCGGAGTATCACCGCTTGGAGGCGTGACTGACCAGGATCAAGCCACCAATCATATTGAACAAGCATGTAAGTAAACATAATTCAACCAACCAATATGAAAGGTGTTCAAAAACCAAAGCATAGTTAAGTGTTTAGCGGAAGCATAATTTGTAAAACCCATAGCAAGCATTTAATATGAACTAAAGTAATGTTTAAAACATGGCACACATTGCCATGTCCCACAACGACTGTTCCTGCCTGTGCAAGCTCCATGGGTACCTAACGACCTGCAAGGCATGTAGCAACGAATCAACAACAAAGTTGAGCGAGTTCACAGATAGTTGTTTGGTTAAAGTATTCATTTCATAAATCGTATATATTCGTTTTGTAAACCATGTATCGCGTTAATCCTTGCTGCCAGTCCAGGCATGCGTGCGATGATTAGTGGGGGCTTCCCATGTGTTACAAGACCACGCGTATCGACTGCTACGAAAATATAAGAGGTGCCCTAAGTCAATGTCTATCAGCATTGACCCTTTGCCCATAGTCCATTAGTACACGCCCGTCCGACTGGCACAGTGTGAGGTTTGTTAAACCTAATAGCGCTATTAACTAATGACCCGCTCGCCCTAGGCCTCGGCGATTAACTCGATAATTGAGGGACTTCCTTTGATAGAGGTGATGGTCTTAAGATCGTGTACGTAGGCTTTACGTACGTGCCCTTCAATCCGAGGACAGTAGTAAGTATAACTGTACGTAGGTTTTACGTACGTGCCCTTCAACCCGAGGACAGTAGTAATTAGTTCAATAGTTGTATAAGTTATTATCCAGTCCCATTCCCAACCCCTGGGAATCCCATGCCTTGGCTAGTGTGAACTCACCTTGGTTTTCTCGGTATGCTAATGTATGTGCTCACAAACAATCAGTCAAGTCCTAAAGTGCACACGTACACAAAATCAGTTTATACTCACAAGGGTCGACTAACAATCAAGATCATCACGTACACGCAAGTAACAACCAACACATTGCATTTATCGGCTATACAAGTTCAAATTAGTCCAATGAATACGTTACACAACTGAAATCATGCTCTTGTTTAACATTGAACATTCACAATCCGCGAAATCAGATTAGATCAACCATCTAACTGTTTTATACATCACTCCCTACCCATCCCTATTTATGGATACGAGACTCAACCATATCACCGGGTTCTATCAACATGCAAAAAATCTAGTTCTTAAGTATTACGTTTAACATTACAAGCATCATGCATCCGTTTACAAATGTTGGGTTGGTTGCTTACTGTCTTGGCGAAACACCCATGTGTTTCGTTGAGATTGGTCATGGCGAAACACTCATGCGTTTCGTCGAGATCACAAGGGGTATCACTTTGTTACGTCGGTCTGTCAAGCAGTTATGCAATATCACAAAAACCCTAATCGCCGCTTAGCATGCAGAAGACATTCGATCACACAGGAATCAGTAGATCATCATTAACAGTCACACACAGCCGTTCATATCAAACAACCGATTCATGCACTCGTGTAAAACACTAACTCATTATCATCAACCTAAGTTTAGCACATGCTACTAATAAATATCACTGACAACATTAATTAGCTCCACATGTCCGCCATTTTTGATATTCAAAGTTGTAAACTCTATCAGCCATTAAACTTCCATCCCATTGGACCAATAGCTACCACATTCATGCACATCAATGATACTCATATATACAATATATACCTGACAATGCACATGCACCAAAGACAATAATGGCCGCCCAAAACTATTGTTAACTCACACATGATTGGGCCGATTTATGTATAGTGGGCTGCCAAATCCATTCACTCCATATTAAAGAATTCACATAATCATACAATTTGTCAGAAGATCACATGCATATCATTCAATATTAATCATGCCATTACATTCAGCTAATGATCTATGTAATAATTCATATGTATGGCAGTTTGGTGATCCATGACATTTACATTAGAAATAACAAGTAGGTTAACAGTTAGTACATACGATCATGGTTCATATCAATTATCAAGAGTAATCAATGGATTAACAATTTACTCACCAACCGAATGCAAAAGTATAGATTGGAGAGATCACAGGGTTTCGATGAGGAGACTCCACTGCCGTCGTACACCTAGGGGTTTTAGGGTTTGTATGGTTTTTGTTTCAACTTACGCAACATGTTATTATATGGATAAGAGGTTTGGGCCGGTGATGGTTTGCTAATCAAACAGTGACTTGGGTCGATAGTGTTTTCTAAACAAAACAATGTTTTAAATAATTATACCATTCAAATAACACATATCATACATATCACAAATAACACTTACATTGCACTTGAAATAATTATTTAACACACTTAGCAAATAAGTACGAAGTTAAATCGGATAGACCTTGAAAACTCGGGTTGTCACATTATCCCCAACTTGAAAGAAATTTCGTCCCGAAATTTAGCATGCGGTTACTGAGGAAGCTAGGTAAGTTGTATCGTTTACTGGTTTTTCCTGGGGTGTCACATCATCCCCCCGTTGATTTGGAATTTCGTCCCGAAATTCTGTAGTAGCTTCAGCCTCAGTAGTAGTTGCATTGGTCTTGAATAACTGGGGATACTTGAGTTTCATTTGATCTTCTCGTTCCCAGGTGAACTCTGGGCCACGACGGGAGTTCCAACGAACTCGAACAAGAGGTATTCTAGTGTGCTTGAGGACTTTAACATCCTGGTCCGTGATTTCAACTGGTTCCTCGACGAATCGCAACTGTTCATCGATATTGAGCTCCTTCAAAGGAACTATGTGGGTCTCATCTGACAGACACTTCTTCAGATTTGACACGTGGAAGACGTTGTGAACTGCACTGAGTTCAGCTGGTAAGTTCAGTCTGTAGGCTACCTTGCCTATTTTCTCGATGACTTCGAAAGGTCCGACGTATCGTGGGTTAAGTTTGCCTCTTTTACCAAAACGAACCACACCCTTCCAGGGTGAAACTTTGAGTAGCACTCGATCCCCAACCAGGAACTCGAGTAGTTTCCTGTCTTTATCGGCGTATGCTTTCTGACGGTCACGAGCTGCCGCCATGCGTTGTCGTATTTGAGCAATCTTTTCTGTTGTGTCTACTACCAGTTCTGGACCGGTGATCTGACTATCACCCACCTCTGCCCAACAGAGAGGTGATCGGCATTTACGCCCGTACAATGCCTCGAATGGAGCAGCTTTAATGCTGGTGTGGTAGCTGTTATTGTATGAAAATTCCACAAGTGGCAGATGCTTTTCCCAGCCGTTGCCAAAGTCAATTACACATGCCCTAAGCATGTCTTCGAGGGTCTGGATGGTGCGTTCAGACTGCCCATCCGTTTGCGGGTGATAAGCTGTGCTCATATCTAATCTTGAGCCAAAGGACTTGTGCATCGCTTGCCACAGTTCTGATGTAAAACATGCATCTCGATCCGAGATAATAGAGGTGGGCACCCCGTGCCTCGAGACAACTTCCTTAAGATATACGTCTGCTAGTGAGGAGAACTTATCCGTTTCCTTAATGGCCAAGAAGTGAGCAGACTTTGTGAGTCGATCCACGATCACCCAAATAGTATCGTTACCCCGTTGAGATCTAGGCAGGCCAGTAACAAAATCCATGGAAATTTGCTCCCATTTCCATTGTGGTATCTCTGGTTGTTGAAGTGGGCCTGAAGGTTTCTGGTATTCCGCCTTGACTCTCGCACAAGTCAAGCATTTGCTAACGTACGTTGCTATGTGGGCCTTCATGCTAGGCCACCAATATGTCGTTTTGATATCGTGGAACATCTTATCCGAACCAGGATGTACTGAGTAGCGAGACTTGTGTGCCTCATCCATCACAAGCTCTCGTAGGTTGCCATAAAGTGGGACCTATATGCGTCCTGTTACGTAGTAAGCACCGTCTTCCTTTCATTCTAATCGTTGCCTTGAGCCACGTAGGGCTTCAGCCCTGACGTTTTCTGGTTTCAATGCTTCTATCTGAGCGTCTCGTATTTGCGAAGGAAGACTAGACTGTATTGTGAGTTGTAAAGCTCGTACGCGCTTAGGCGCAGTGTCCTTTCGACTGAGGGTGTCAGCCACAACATTGGCTTTGCTTGGGTGGTACCTGATCGAGCATTCGTAGTCATTCAGTAGTTCGACCCATCGTCGTTGTCGCATATTCAGTTCCTTCTGTTTGAAGATATGTTCGAGACTCCTGTGGTCGGTGTAGATGGCACACTTGGTACCGTATAGGTAATGTCGCCATATCTTAAGTGCAAAAACAACAGCTCCCAGCTCTAAGTCGTAATAGTGTAGTTCCTTTCATGAACTTTGAGTTGGCGTGAGGCGTAGGCTATAACCTTATCCCGTTGCATCAGTACGCAACCAAGACCCTGAATTGAGGCGTCGCAGTAAACTACAAAGTCGTCTGTAAACGCTTTCTCAACATCAAAATTATCCTTCTCAGAATAAAACTGATTTGAGATTTCAACCTTCCCAATCTTTTGTTTAAAATTCTTAGTTCTCAATGGTGGAAAGTTCTCATCATCCATTGAAGGAACTGAGTTTTCAACACTCTCATCAAATTGTGGCTCCTCTGATTTTGTGGAATCAGATTCATCACCAGTTTTCTCCTCAGATTTCTTAACAACTCATTTTCGGTTGTCAAGCTTCACACTTCTCCTGTAAAACCTTTTTGAACATTCACTAACTTCATATGTAGAATTTTTAAACACTTTAAATTTCTCAGTTGGTGGTTCGGTCTTATCAACAACTACTTCTTTTAGTTTTTCTGAGACTCCCTGTTTTGTCTTAGTTGCTCTGGGACAGTTCCATGCAATGTGACCAACTTCATTGCATCTAAAACAGGTTCAAGTCTCTCTCCTCTGATGAGCTTCAATCTTCTTTTCAGCAAAAAAATCTTGATTTGATTGTCTCCAAAATGAGCTCTTCTTCTCCTCTTCAGCAGACGGACCTGAAACAAATTTTGTATATGTTTTAGAAAATTTTTCATTTCTATAGTTTTCTGGTGGAATAAAACCAAGACCTTTCTTTTTGTAATTACCATTTTGGTTTGATTTCTTTTGAAAACCAGAACCAGAATTGTAACTCTTTTTCTTGTTTAAACGTTGTTGAACTCTTGAAGTGTATTTCTTAGATTTTCCAGTAAGATTTAAATCTTTTATTTCAGAAATATTAATTTCTGTCATTTTGAAAACCTTTTTGATCATGTCAAAACGCACACTTCTTATTGGAAACTCTTTATCAAAATATAATTTGTCAGAATCATTCAAAGTATAAGCAACTTCAAATGTTTCGTCATACAAATTAGATTTTGACAACAAAAATTCTTTACTATAAACCCGTTTTCCCGATCATTTTGAACTCTTTCCAGACGAACTCGAACTCCCGACCGACAAACACGAACTTTTAGACTCTGACTTTGACTCTGACTCCTCATCCTTATCCAACACCTGATCGACCATTCTTTTAATTAATTCGGACTCATGATCTGTGTCGGACGCTGTGAATGTGATATCAATGTTGTCTGGTAATACATCGGTTAACTCGGACTCTAACTTTAGATTAACTGCCTTTTGGACTTGTTCTTCATTCGGTTTTCTAGGCGAATACCCTTCCCAAATTGGAGGTGGACACTTATTATAACAGACACTCTGTTTCTTACCAGTATCCGTTTTCTTCTTTGACTTTTTGTCTTCGTCTTTAAATGCCTCAAAACCTGCAACAGTAGGATAAATTCTATCAATTATGTAATCACAACTTGTATAACTTCGCAGTAATCTTCTGATTCTTTCATTCTCGGCTGCTTCACTATCCAACTCTTTCTTCCAATTCGCACATTCTTCAATGTAAAAGTTTATCTCTTTCTGCTTTGACATCATGGTAGCATTCGTCATCTTCAAAGCAGCTTCTCTTTCTGTGTTTGTTTTCTGTAAACTAGTCACTGTTCTGTTTAACACATCATATGACTCTTTCAAATTCTTCACATCAAACAACAACTGTTCTTTCAACTTTTCTAACTCACTAAATCTCTCATCTTTTTCTATACATTGTTTACATGACTCTGAACAAGTAAGACAGGGTTTTGTGACTTCAACTATCTTTTCTACCTCCACAATCTTCTCAACTTCTACTATCTTCTCAACAATTTTGACCTCTTTCAGTTCTTTTGCAGCTTTTCTCTCTTTGAGTTTCTTCAATTTATCTGCAAAATAAAATTCAAAACTGTCAGAAGATAAATAAATTTTTGCAGTATTTATCTGTTCAATTTCCTCATCGTCACTGTTTTCAGAAGAAACAGATTTTCCATCTTGGCTCTCCTCATCATCAGATAACACAGCCATCCACTCCATCATCAACTCTGAGCAATAAAAGCTTTAACATTGGGATCAGCTGGAATGTACTTGTCCCAGCTAAAACCTTCTGCCACTTTCTCGTCATCTTGATCAATGATGCCATAGTAAGCTTTCTTGTTTGCATCCTCGATCATTTTTCCATGTGCAGTTTGAGAATCCTTTTGTTGATGTGGTTGAACAGTGATTTGTTGATATATAGACTTTTTATAGTAATCATCTTTTCCAAAAGGATTCTTTGTTCCACTAGGCTCCTGATTTTTGCACTCTCTTTTGAAGTGACCTTTTCCCTGCATTTAAAACAAGTAACTTTAGATTTATCAAAACCTAAAGCTGAAAGATGAGCATCCAAAAGATCATTTCTTCCTGTAATCATTTTAAACTTTTCAGCCCTTCTTAGAACACTTGCTAAAGCCCATTTAATATCCATAAGCTCCAATTCCTCTGCATCAATCTGGTCGTAATCTTCCTTTGTTAGCATTGGATTGCCAATTCTTCCAGCAATCAATCCTTCGTAAGATTCCAACGCAGTAACCAACAATGCCATATGATTTTTCACAACTTCTTCTGAAAAATTTTGACCATTTTGAAGATGTAATGCCACATTGCACTGAATCATATGCCCTTTTCCAACACTTGCACTTTGAATACTCGGAGGATTAACTGTTGAAAACCCACTATTGTTGACTGTACTTTGACTGCCTGATCCAGATGAGTTTCCATCTTTGGACTTGCTTCAACTTTCTCAACATCACCTTTGTAATATAACTTGATGTCTTGTTGAGCATTTGAACTATTCATTCTTGCAATTTTCTGTTGTTCAAGATCTTGACCTTCAAGCTTTTCAATGAATTGTGCAATTGATAATCTACTAAACACTCCTGTATTCTTCAGAATCATGAGATATGTACCCCATTCTTTTTGAGGTAAAGCATCAGCTAACTTCTCAACCCATTCTGCTGGAGTTTTAGTGATTTTCAGCAAAGACATGGTACGCACAAGATGACAATATCTTTCTATGATACTCTTCGTAGTTTCCCCTGGCATACTCGTGAACAATTCAAATTCTTTTTTCAGCAAAGAAGCTTTACTCTGTAGCATTTCAGTACTTCCTTCAAACTTTTTCTTTAATGCTTCCCAGATCAAAAACGCAGTTCCATTATGTTGAAGCAACACAAATATGTCTTCTTTAACTGCTTGTTGTAACAGACTTATCATCATTTTCTCTCCTTTGTAACATTCCCTCTCCGTGTCTGAAAATTCAGATATAATCTTATCAACTCTCATAGCATTCTGAGGTCTAACATATTCAGTTTCAATACTTTCCCAAGCTTTCAGATGATTCGCTTGAACCCAGTTTTCAAATCTTTCTTTCCAGCCATGGTATTCTTCAATGTTCATAAGCTTTGGGGTTTTTTGCAACGTTCCGGTTTCATATTCCATATTCATCTTTTGAACCATAGTAGCCGGAGTAGTCAGAGTAGCAAAGGCGTTGTAGAATTCAGAATCCATGTTTCAGCAACACGTTTTTCAAAAACAGCAAATTTCAAGCGAGATACCCTGTTCAAGCGAATTAAGGTTTCAAGCGGAAACCCTTCTCAAGCGAAATGACACAGAAGCGAAACCACAGATTTCTCTTGAATTGACACACTTTCAAGCGAACTACTCAAGCAAATTTCAAGCGAACTATCCAAGCAACTTTCAAGCGAGAACCTACTGAAGCGAACTACCAGGTAATTCAATTTCAAGCGAACTATCGAATAATTCACTTTCAAGCGAACTAAGACCAATTTGAAGCGAAAACGCGAAAGATTGTTCAAGCGAAAACACATAATCAGTCCATTTTTCCCACTTTTACTTCGAATTTTGCTCTCAAACTTTCAAGGGTTTGTTAATATGTACTTTTACACAAACTGTGAAAAATTGAACTGATTTTGACCGTTAAAATTTGCTGAAATGATGAAAGAAGGTGTAGAAGATAGAAAACACAATGAAATCCAGCTGAATTCGGCAGAACTCCTCCTCCTGAGCTCTGATACCACTTGTAGGATCGTTTTGAGACCCCAACGAGTCGTTCAGAGGAGTTTTAATCAGTTTCAGGTGCGGAAAACAAGAAACTAATGTAGAAACAGCTAGCAATTTCCTTTAAACACGTTTCTGATTGATATTACAGCTTGTACAATCAAAAGGAGAACCGGCAGCACCTCGGTATCCAATTACACAACTGTTTTAAATGAGATCACTTGAATGGCTATATATAGGCATCACAGATTCGCTTGAAACTGTCATGGTGTCAGTTCAAGCGAACTCAACACATAGGATTCGCTTGAACCTGTCATTTGACATTTCAAGCGAAATGGCCACATTCAAGCGAAACATCAAAAACACAACTTAATTCTTTCTATTTTCTCGAACAACATGCCCTGATCTAACATATCTAGTCTAAGACTCGATACAAGACGAAGTCGACAGATGCATGCACCAACATTAAGTATGAATCTTGGAGGATCCATGATGAAACAAGGTTTTAAACATAAAGATCTTTCTAATGAACATAAAAATGGTTTTTTGAACATGATTTTCAAGACTTTGAAACCATAAAACTCATGGATGGATTAATTAGTAAATTAAAGTTTCCTAAAAAGTTTGTTTAAAATTTACAAGAATACTTGATTTTGAAAGATCATGGTATGTAAAGTGTAGTTCTAAAAGACTACACATTTTTAACAAAAATCAAGTTCACCATAATGTTTCACATGAAGAAATTAGTGTATGTTATTGGAGAAAATTGTTGGAAATTGTTTTTGGTGTTCAAAAGAAAATAAACAAATGTTTTGAAAACATGGGAAACCACCATTTTTAGGGGAAACTATGTCAAAATTTTTATAAAGTTTTGACACGTAGCAAAATATAAGTTTTGATGAAACTTATTCCTAAAAAATTCATTTAAAAACATTTAACAAGGTTTCCTATTTTTTTGTACAAATTACAAGCTAAGAAATAAGAATTTCTTCAAGTAAAAATCAATATTAAGTATGTATATTTTTAGGAAAATATATATATTTAGTGATCACCACATTTTGTCCTAAGTGTGTAGTATGTGTATTATATGTAGTAGTGTATTAGGATGATGAAAATACACTAAATACCCCCAAGGAGTATCACCAATAAAATACACATAAAAATACATGATGAATACCCAATATTACTCATACAAAATAACTTATGAAAGGGTATATGAACAGACACAAGAAAATATATTTGCATAAATATATTGGACGATTCGGACAATGGACACCTTGGACAAATATATAAATATTCCAGAAATTTAACTCGTATCTTGACAAATTTGGTAAACGATACTCCCAAAACCGAACAAACGACAAAGTATGTATTTTTACAATTATTATGAAAATATATCATATTTTGTTAGTTTGAAAATATATTATTTTGGAGTGTAAGGAAATATATATTTTCATAAACAACTCAAAAATATATTATTTTGGTGGAAACTAAAAATATTTCCAACTTCGATCTTAAAAATAGATTATTTTTAAGATATATGGATACATACATATTTTACCAAGTCAAATTATAGATATTTTTCTACAAAATTTTCTTAATATATATATATATATATTAAGCATATAAGAATGATGATTTTAATAATGCAAAAACAATATTCTGGAAAATTACACATAAATTAAGTATGAAATACTTAATAAATACAAGAAAATACGTATTCCTATACGTATAAATACATACCGACATACACTACCAACATTTGGTAAAATGTCCATAAACAAGTATTATGCATAAATACGAGAATACAAAAATAACATACTCAAAATACAAGTATACTTACCTAAGTATACTTACACAAAATAATATTAAAAATATTATTTAACAAATTACTTATACTTATTTTTGGGAAAATAATATAAGTAACATATTTGGAACAAGTTAAAAATATAGATTATTTTTAACACCTATCATTTGTCAAACATTACATAAAAAATATATTTTAGGGAATAAAATATATATTCACAAGCAGACGACACCGAATTCAAAGTGCGATAACGTGACAAACGGACGAGACCCGACAAACAAGGGCACGACCCTCACAAATGTTGAACATACAAAAGACGAATGTATAAACTTAAGATGGTGACTTGTATTAGTGTGTTACAAGTCTAGGGATTAACATACATAGTACACATATGGGTTACGAGGCCTACAAAACAAGCCGGTGAAGTTTACGACGCAAGTTACGCAAAACCGTGAGTGCACGTCCCCCTTTTCTCATAACTGTTTTCGGATTTATAACTCTCGGGAGGTGAAATACATGTTTCAATGGTATGGTTTAGCTAAGGAATGAACTGTTAGATCATGTGGATGGGTAGTATCTCTCCTAAGTGCCATTAATCTAGTTAAGATCGAGGGGCAGGAGTGGTAGATCTATCGGGTGTAGCGAGCCCCACTCATGGGTCCTTGTGTGGCCGCATGTAGTGACTATGTCGTTCCAGTCGGATGGACCAGAGGAAATTCGCTAGGTTTGAGCACTTCCTACGCCACCGCACATGTTAATGTCCTTGCAAAACATTAATGATCTGTTCATAGACGCTTTACATACCTGTTATCAAAAGAATCTCTCAAATGTTTACAAGTTTATTTGGAACTCATACAAAACGCATGAACTCGCTCAACTTTTGTTGATTGTTTCAAACTTACATGTATTTCAGGAAACTAGATGGATCTTAGGCGCTGGTGTTTTCAAGCTGTAAATTTCAAGTTTAGATGTCATCCACTTTTGAAAGGATGATTCATATATCCCATCCTTGATGAGATATAGAATGCGAAAGCTTGTCAAATTAGTCTTTTGTTAAACAAGTCCTTTTTGTGGAACTTGAATCTGATATTCGTTTGTAACCTAAACTTAATACTTGTGTTGGTTGAAAACTTAAACAACTTATGATTGTAATGTTTTAAACTAATGAATGGATGAACATCGCTATTTTAGTCATGTAGTTATTTATTATAATCGTATGCAATGAAAACTGATCAAGTCACACGTATACGCTTCCGCAAAAGTCAGGGCATGACAGGTTGGTATCAGAGCCAGGTTGTAGTGAACTAGGATTCCTTCTCGAGTCTAGACTACAATCACTAGGATTCTCTCACGAAAACATTTTTACAACAAACAAAAAGGTTTTTCATTACATTTACGAAAGCGCCAAGATCCATGAATTAAACATTTTCAAAGGAAAGACAAAGTAAGGACATTAGTAGAAACGAAGAATACCTCAACTAATGTGCCAATTGAGGTATAGTCTATATGAGATAGACTTGCCGAAGATGAAACGACCCACGAAAGAAGAAACGAGAGTTATATGTGAAATGTTGCATTTATTTGCCTGTATATACTAAGTGACATTATTATTCATTAATATATATTCATATATTTTTTACGAAATAATTATTGCCGGGAACGAGATACCTTCGACTTCAAATTCTATTATTGATTCTTGACTCGCAAAATGAGACTATCAACCTCGCGTCTGTAGAGCTTATGGCTGATGTGATTACCAAACGAGACCCTGAGCTTGATTCCGTAGAAGATGGCTGTTCTTCCCCCTCGAATGCGAAGGCGCCTGACTACGGCAATGACGACGAGGCGGAGGTGGTAACCTTGGACAACAACCTTATCAGTGGGACGAGGTCCCTCTGGCTTTTACAAAACATGATTGATGACACTCTTGTCCAGACAAGGAAGATGAGGTACTCATTTTGAAGGTGCCCCTCCAACTACTATTACTAGGAACTCTCCTTATTCCTACTTTGTCTAAGCATTGGGCCATTTCGCGCGTAACGACGACGGACGTTAGCGCATGGACCATAATAAAGGTCCCTTCTATGTTGAAGGTATGAATACAGTATCTCTGACTGATCGGCTGCTTTGAACGAGAGAAAATTAGGGTGACCATGCAAGACAATTTTTTATTACGGGGGCCCACGTAATAACAACTTGTAGTGCATGGGAATCCTAGTGGGCTCTGCGGGTCAAGCAAATGATCACTATCTATTTGAAATTCCTAAGTTGTTCCAAATCTCAATCTAGTAGAACACTAACCGAGATAGTTACTATAACACTCTACAAAGTAGGAAGTCTGTCTTTGCCTGCTTCGCACTTAACACTTCTACCTGTAGTACGAGTCATTTGGGACCCGGTATCTAAGCAAGTGAAGATGGCTAACACTCAGAAAAGATTTTCCTCAACACTTTAGGATTCTTGTGTTTAAATTTGTACGGAGCCTACCACACCCCAACTTATCCATTGTAGTTGCTACGATAGACCCCAACATTTGACATCCGTTTTACCCCAAGGGGATAGCATGGTGCGAACTGCAGCGTAACCCATTTACCGTACTCTATTTGGCATTCATTATAACGACCATCCTAAAATATTTAGAACACCCCTATACGTCTTAAAATACACCCTGTATGCAAGAAATAGGCCCAAAATACATTTAATTTAACAAAAATCAAATAAAAACAATATTTTAAGTCTGTCGCGGGGCGCGACAGACTGCCCTTCATCTGTCGCGGGGCGCGACAGCCTGGCCACCAGGCTTAACCCAGTGCTGCCACGTGTCGTCACACGTGTCGAAGCTAGGGTCGAATCAGCCAAGCTAGGGCCTACCCTAGCCTAGCTCGCGGTCCGCGAAAGCCTCCCTTATCTCCGTCGCGGGGCGCGAGAGACCCCTGGTCAGGCACTATAAATAGGATCGATCGGCATTCAACTCAAATTCGCTCACAATCGATTCTCTCTCTAAATTTTTGAATATTTGAAGTAGTATCGGGTATAATACCCCCTAATTAGCAAAGCTCTGCCTCGTTGTAAGTATTATAACCCCCGGTTACGTATTAGATACGCTGCCCGATTGATCTAGTGCTCCGTAACGCATGTCGAGGGTCTGCCTGACTTAGTCGTTGGAGTTCTGTCTTGGGGAGGGTATAACTAATGTAAAATTTGGGTTATTATACTAACACGTGTGCATTGTTTATTTAACTAGATTATAACCATGAAGTCACAGGGAAATACCTAAAATAGCAATGTGAGTGATTCCTCTTTTCACAAAGTGTTTTTACAAAACCTCAATTGTTTTAATTTATATTTAACAGTGATTGAGTATTTGTATTCTACAATTATCGTCGGTATGTTGGGGTTTTGTATACAAAATTTGTTACTACACTGTGAGTAGTAACATTACCACCAGTCAGGATTGACAGTACCGTGGGTGGTAATTAAAGTAGATGTAAACAAATGTAAGTGCTGGATTGCCCTCAATACTGTAAAAATGATAAAACCTGTTTTGATTAAACTGGGATTCACTCGCCAGTATTTTTCTTGCTGATAAAATGTTTTTAAACGCGTTTCAGGTAACAAAATGTGAAAGCCAACTAGAAGCCAGTTGGACAGCACTGAAGGCTTGGAAAAGCGGCTATAAAAGTTACCTAAATAAAGAAGAAGTTTTATTTCAATAAATTAGGGTTTATCCCTATAAACATGTTTGTAATGGAAACTTGGGTTTATCCCAATATATTTGTTATTATAAAAATGTGGTGTTTTACTCTGATAAAATATTTCCTAACTATGGTCTTGATGAAATTTCCACTGCCAAATTAATGATAAACACCGATACCACCATCTCTGAGTAGGCCGCGGCCGCCCGCCTTTCGGGGTAGAGGTCGGGGGTTGCGACAGAAGGTGATATCAGAGCTATAGCCACTGATTTCAGCCACAGAAGTGTTCTACTGACATCAAAATTTATCCATTATGTTAGGAAATAATCTTCGGGATTACGTGCATATTTTATTGTTTTGTGTTATTTGACAATTTGTTAGTTTACAGTATGAGTGATCAAGGACCATCGGACGCTTATCGTCAACTGTCTAGTTCTCCTAGAGATGAAGAAACTTCTTCCCAGCCTACCCCCTCGGGGTATTCAGCTGACACAGAAGAGGGGATTTTCATATTTAAGGCCCAATATGAAGAACCATTCCCTACCAAAAAGAGAGGATGGTTCAGTCGGGGAGCACACGAGCGTAGGAAAAGAATGAGGAAATTACAGCAACAGCGGGCTTTAGCAGCAACAAATAGGGAGATGAATGCCCAAACTCAAGATATACTCAATAGGCGATTAGCTAACTTTCACATATTAGCTACCACTGCTGCAAACCCAAACTTAGAACAAATCATTGCACCACAGCCGTTACCACTGTTTTCAACACAACCCATGGAAATCGAACCTAACCTAGTAGACCAGATTCCAATACCCGCATCCGACCCAAACGAAATCCCTAGAGTCCCAGCACCAAACCCTCTAGCTTATGACCCATGGAATGACGACCATAGAGATTATCGAGAACTTTACCCACAGAAGGAACTCATACCCAACCCTGTAGCACCATACCCAAACCTTGACCCTCTAGATACATACTGGGATGCTGATCAGTATGTTCGGGAAATACTAGAAAACCCCTACCCGTATGAAGAACCCATACCACCGTACCCTGACCCGATACCAGCACCACCCCACCCATGAGTACCGAAAACGTGCAGGAACTCCGTACCTTTGGTGAAGAGTTGTTAGATGAAAGTGAACGGATAAGACAAATAGGGGAGAGGCTCGTTTGGAAGTACGACGAGTGCAACATGCAGTACTGGATGAACCCCTAGTCACAATAGTAATATATATATATATATATATATATGTGTGTGTGTGTGTGTTTGTGTGTGTGTGTGTGAGTAGTTTGAAAAAAAATCAACTAAAAATAGATAATTCATTACCTACTGATCCATAGTTAGTATTGTATTTTAATTTCCAGTTGCAGCTTGTAATATATATGTATATGAAATAGAGTAAATGTCGCAATGCACGACGATTTTGATCAACCTGTTTGTGTGATTGGTTGCATTAAATCTTATTCTGTGATATTAATACTTGGTAAATGTTTATAATCCAGATGGACAACAAAGTGAATCAAGAAAACCCGAATAACGATAATAACAGGAACCAATTAGATAACAGTGCCATCCAACACATAGTGGCACAAGGGATTATAGACGCTATGCGCTATATTATCAAAACGGTTAAGGAAGCAGAAAATAATAAAAGTAATAGTGGAAGTAAACGACCACCTACTGAACCCAGTCACAGCGTAAACAATGGACCACTACTTCAATTGCCTATTCCAAAAAGAAGAAGAACCATGTCTTATGGTTGTTCTTACAAATAATTCTGTTCTTGTAAACTAATAGAATTATCTGGCAATGAAGGAGCCATTGCAGCTCTACGCTGGATAGAAAAGACTGAAGCAGTCTTAAAAATAAGCAAGTGTGCAGAAGAAGATAAAATCATGTTTGCCTCCAATCTTTTTAAGAATGCAGCTCTAGAATGGTGGAACACTATTCTCCAATCTAGGGGAAGTGACAGAGTCTATAATATGGAATGGAATGAGTTTAAGAACATGGTTGAAAGGAAATTCTGTCCTCCCAATGAGAAAGAGCAGATAGCTAATAAGTTCTTAAACCATAGAATGACTGGAGTAGACTGTAAGGGTTACACTACCGTATTCTTAGAATATGCTCGAATAATGCCAACCCTAGCATCACCAGAACGAGTATTAATATCCCGTTACATCTGGGGATTAATCAACGAAATTAGACACGTAGTCAAGGCAGCTAGACCACAAACTATAGAAGAAGCCGTAGAACTAGCAAATACCTTGACTGATGAACTGGTACGTACACAAGAAGAAAACAAATGGAAGAACCTAGCTCAAAGGCTTACCCAGGAATTTCGCTATGGTAATTCCAACCGTGGGAAAAATATAGGCTCTACCTCTACACCTTATTGTAAGGCCTGCAAGAAGAAGCATTCAGGAAGATGCTCCACATACTGCAACTTCTGCAAGATACCAGGACACAAGGAAGAAGACTACAGAAAGAAACCCAACAATGGGGTATGCTTCAATTGTGGAGAAAAGAGGCATATCAAACCAAACTGTCCGAAACTAGCTCCAGCCATAAACAACAATACTACTAAGAATGCTGACTGCAGAAGAAGCCAAGATGATTCCGGACGTGATTTCCGGTACGTTTTTAGTTAATGATGTTTTTGCTAAAGTATTATTTGACTCTGGTGCAAACCAAAGTTTTATTAATACTTCATTTTGCAAACTTCTCAATCAACCATTAACTAAACTCCAACAAGAATGTCTAGTAGAGACAGCAAATGGAGAATCCATTAAGATCACTGAAATCTTGCAGGGAGCAAGAATAGAAATTTTAAACCATAATTTTGTTGCAAATCTTTACCCAATGAATCTGGCAGGATTTGATATTGTATTAGGAATGGATTGGTTAATAGCCAATAAAGCCAGTATTCTATGTGATCAAAAGTCATTCCAAGTAAATTCACCCAAGGGTGAAAAGATCACAATTAAAGGAGACAAGCCAACGAGGTCCACGAAATTCATCTCTGTGATGAAAACAACAAGTTATATTAGAAAAGGATCATTAGTGTATATGATTTCCATAATCATTAACACTAAAGGAAAGGAATTGAAAGATATTCCTGTAGTATCTCAATTCTCAGATGTTTTCCCAGAAGAATTACCTAGACTACCGCTAGACAGGGAAGTCGAATTCATAATTCACCTGCTACCAGGAACAACACCAATTGCCAAGGTACCTTACGGTTTGGCACCTGCAGAGATGCAAGAACTGAAGAAGTAGTTGGATGAACTTCTGGAGAAAGGATTCATACAGCCTAGTTCATCACCATGGGGAGCACCAATCTTATTTGTCAAGAAGAAAGACGGATCAATGCATATGTGCATTGATTACCGAAAGTTGAACAAGGTCACGATTAAAAATCGGTACCCATTACCGAGAATCGATGATTTATTTGATCAATTGCAATGAGCTCGATTATTTTCCAAGATCGATTTACGCTCAGGATATCATCAATTAAAGGTACATGAAGAGGATATTCCTAAAACTGCCTTTAGAACAAGGTATGGCCATTATGAATTTACCATCATGCCATTTGGTTTAACCAATGCCCCAGCCGCATTTATGGACACGATGAACATAAAATGTAAACCATATCTGGATAAATTCATAATTGTCTTTATAGATGATATTCTCATTTACTCTAAGAGTAAAGAGGAACATGCAGCGCATCTGCAAGCACTCCTTACATTATTGAGAAAAGAAAAGTTTTACGCTAAATTCTCAAAATGTGAGTTTTGGTTAGAAGAAGTGCAATTTCTTGGACATTTAGTCAATCATGAAGGAATTCATGTAGATCCCACAAAGATCGAGGCGATTACTAAATGGTAAGTCCCTGAATCACCAACGGAGGTGAGAAGCTTTCTAGGACTGGCTGGTTATTATAGACTGTCACACCCCGACCGCGTAAAACAACAAACCACGGCGGAAACGTCGGGGAGTGGAGCGACAGAATTATTGTTTCACAACCATGGCATTTAAAGTTTAGTTTTATTTATTAACTTGATTACATTGTCTTGGAAATTAAGGAAAACACAACATAAGTTAAACTATTCTTGCTTCTTTTAAGTCACTAAGGCCCGAGTCCGCCTAAGTGTATCACGATCCTTATCAAACATTAGCACCTGAAACACATGTGAAAATAGGTACGTCAGCATAAAAATGCATGTGAGATACATAGGTTTTGTTGATACAGGATTCATGACTTGTAAGTTAAAAGAAATGTTTAACAAAAGTAGTAATGAACCTTATAAAAATGTTTTCTTTTATAAATCATACGAAAATCGATAAGAAAATCAGATGATATAAAAGAAAGTTGTATGGTTAAGTTAATAACCAAGTAAAAATGAATTTGTATAAAACATGCTACTTGTAAAAAAAACAATACCTTGTCTTGTCTTTGTATAAAATGTTTCATGTCTTTGTCGAAGTGGTTTAGATAATGCTACGATATGTAATATCATAAAAGCACTTATATATAGGAAGTACCAGTGGCGTATCCACCATGCTTTTATCATATTACACACGCCTCGTTATTTTAATCACTTACCAATAACCAACCATAATGTCTTGTTTAATTAATGTTAAATGTTTGTGTATAACAATGTTTAATGTCTCAATGTCATGTGTAAATCATGTCTTGTATAGCAAATGTCAAGTAACAATAATTTCTTGTATGGTGAATAAAAAGTATTTACTCAAACCACATGTATATGTCAATGTATAATAAAATGTCATGTGAAACCAAAGGTCATGTACAAAACGGTGTATTTGAATAAACCATAGTTTAAATCAAAAGTTATGTTTTGCAAAATCAATGCTTTATGGATACAAACATTTATGCAGTAATGTTCATCGCATACATTCAAGCCTTGCGACTATCGGATAAACCCTTAACAAGTTAAAGGTTTATCAATTATGTATATCGGATTCTGTCATTCCCTACTTCCAAACAAACCTAGGAAGCTGGGAACGGGATTTGTCAAGTCCTATGGTACCACTACATACTACCGAGCGGCGTGATCAATGTTAATGAATGTATTTTTGTCCCGTTAAACATACCAAATGTCATACCAAATGTAAGCATGTCATGTAAAAACCATGTACTAAGTATGCTAAGTAAACATACGAAGTAGTAATGTCATGTAAATCAATGTGCTCATATGCTGAGTAAACATATGCAGCAGAAATGTAATGTAAATCAATGTGCCCATATGCTGAGTAAACATATGTAGCAAAAGTGTTTATGAAATCAATGTGCTAGCATTCTCAGTCAACATACATAGCAAAGCATAATTGAAATCATGTACTATATGTGTACTAATCGAACATAGCAAGTATATGTCATGGAAAGCATGAAAAACATGAAAGTAACAAGTAGGCACATGTGTATCACCCCAAAATATTTGAAAGCGGTAAAAGAGGGACTATGTACTCACTTGATATTGCTTAATAGTCTTGGGATAACAACCAAGTAACACTCGAAGGATCACGGAATCAAACGGCACCTAATATAGGTAACTATGTTAATAAACCGAACCTAAATCGAAAGATTGGATATAATGAGGTTTTGTAAACCAAATGAGTATTGGAACTCATATGATATGGTTTAACAAAGCTTACATTCTAAGTTGGAACCTATCCTAAGTGCTTATGACCCGTTACGACTCGTTAAGGTAGTTTACGCTACTTTAACATGTCGTTCCCGAAAAAGCGCGTTCGGACGTTCTAACTAGCACTATGACAAGTATTATATGCCTTAACATGTTTAATAACATTGCATAATCACTTTAGATGTCAAAATTTAGGTTACATATGCTTAAAACGAAATTATGCGTAAAAAGGGCATTTTGGTCATTTTCCTAAGGCATATAAACTACCTATCATTCAACTAACTAAATGAAGTGACCATAAGGTATAACCTCGGAAGGTTATTCCCTATACAAATATGGTGACAAAATATGTTTGGTCGGATCCTAATGATCGACCAAACGGGTTGGGTTTGAAAGTCTAAGCGGTTATTTAGACCGCTTAACTTAAGACCCTATATAAGCACTAGACTAAAAGTGACGAGTTAAACATGTTAAAACATATTTAACTAAGTTAGAAAACTGATTTTATATCAAAACAAAGTGTTTTGATACCCGAAAATAGTTTCGTTGCAAAATGCGCATAAATACGCATTTTGACCCAAACTTTGACTCGTCTCTTCGACTAATCAACGTGGTAATCAGTAGGTATAGTCACAAGGGACTATAGCCATTGTGATTACGCTCACATTGCAAAGTTCAAACGAACTTTGTCTTGACCAAATCATGGTAAAAGCAGAAAGTCAAACACTGTTTGACTTTCTACTTTGACCGGTCAATGGTCAACACGAAGTTCATTTGAACTTTGCAACGTGAGTGTAATCACGATGGTCATAGTCCTTTGTGACTATACCTACTGATTACCACGTTGATTAGGTATAGTGACGAGTCATAGTTTCGGTCAAAATGCGTATTTATGCGTATTTTGCATCCAAACTATTCTTGGGTATCAAAACCGTTTGTTTTGATATCAAACTTGTTTTGAAACTTTGTTAAACATGTATTAACATGTTTAACTCGTCACTTTTAGTTTAGTGCTTATATAGGGTCGTAAGATAAGCGGTCTAAACAACCGCTTAGGCTTTCGAACCCGACCCGTTTGGTCGATCATTAGGATCCGACCAAGCATGTTTAGTGACCATAGATGTATAGGGAATAAACTTCCGAGGTTATACTTTATGGTCACTTAGTTTAATTAGTTGTATGATAGGTTGTTTATATGCCTTTGGTAAAATGATCAAAATGCCCTTTTTCTGCATAATTGGTATTTAAGCATATGTAACTTAAACTTTTGTCACTTAATGGATTATGCAACATGTTTAAACATGTTTAGGCATATAATACTTGTCATAGGACTAGTTAGGCGTTCCGAACGCGTTTTACGTGAACGACGCGTTAAAGTAGCGTAAGCTACCTTAATGAGTCGTAATGGGTCGTAAGCACTTAGGATATGTTTCGATTTAGTATGTAGGCTTTGTTAAACCATATCGTATGAGTTCCAACACTCATTTGGTTTACGAAACCTTATCCTATCCGATCTTCCTATTTAGGTCCGGTAATTAATGTAGTTACCTATATTAGGTGCCGACTGATTCCATGATCCCTCTAGCATTGCTTGGTAGTTATTCAAGACTTCTAAGCATTCTCAAGTGAGTACATAGTCCCCTCTTTTACTGTTTTAAAATGTTTTGGGGTGATTCATATGTGCTAAATGATTTCGAGTCTTTTAAACAAATGCTATGGTTTATATTACAATGTGAATTATTTGAACTGGTTGAACCGTTTGGAACTGTTTGATTTATGTGAACCGTTTAGAACTGTTTGATCCTTGTGAACCGTTTGGAACTGTTTGATTTATGTGAACCGTTTGGAACTGTTTGATCCTTGTGAACCGTTTGGAACTGTTTGATTTATGTGAACCGTTTGGAACTGTTTGATCCTTGTGAACCGTTTGGAACTGTTTGATTTATGTGAACCGTTTGGAACTGTTTGATCCTTGTAAACCGTTTGGAACTGTTTGATCCTTGTGAACCGGTTGGAACTGTTTGATTGTTGTGAACCGTTTGGAACTGTTTGAACCGTTGGGTTAGGGAAGTGATTAGGTAACGGGGCTGGTGTAATGTGTTAAAAGTATGGTGGATACGCCGCTGGTACTTCCTATATATAAGTGCTTTTAACACATTATATATCATTGCGTTATCTAGATCACTTGGGCAAATGTTATCAAAACAAAGTTGTATTACAAGGTTTTTCTAACAATATAAACCATTCTAGTTTTATTACAAAAACGATTTACAATCTGGGTTTACATAAATAAATGTTTTGGAGTTAAGATTTATGGCATCGAGGTTTTATAAATTATAACAAATTTGTTTTAACTTGGTTATTTCAATCCACAATAAAACATTTTACAAAACTAAGTTTTCTAAAATCAAATAACAAAGTTGTTTCAGTTATTTCAAAAGGTAAAACGAGCCATGAATCTGACACTCACATAAAACCTATGTACTCACCGGCATTTTTATGCTGACGTATTTTCACATATGTTTCCGGTACCATAGTTGATGATGTTTGATGATATTATTGGTGCATGCTCACATAGGAATGGACGAGGCCTTAGTGACTTAATAACAATGGAAGTTAATTTGTTCATGTTTTGTTTCTAGTTTCAATACAATGTAATAAACTTAATTCAATAAAACAGAACTTTTATCCATGTGTTGTGAAACAAGGATTCTGTTACGACACTCCCCGACGTTTCCGTCGCGGTTTGTTGTTTTAACGCGGTCGGGGTGTGACAGAAAAGTTGGTATCAGAGATCATGGTTATAGGGAATTAGGTTATTAGTAATGCTTTGACCTAGTCTATAACCTTCCTAGGACCCTAACACAAGATTCTTGTGTTTAGATCTTAAAACAATACCGTCACTTATCCTTAGGTGACAACCACAACAACACAAATTTCAAATCTGCTTTGAAAAACCAATCATCTGTTCTAGGATGATTTATTATAAGGTTTTGAACCTTCAAAGTTTTCAAAATCTCGTCAAGGTTGGGTCTTATAATGTGAACACGTGTAATCTGGAAGGGTGGATGCCTGTACTTTGAGCTTTCTGTCTAAGGCTAGAGTGTTCGTACAAATCCACATAATCGGACCAGTCACTCTTACCTGGGAACTTTTGGGGTGAGTGTCCACTTATAGGCTAAAGCATGTCTTCGCGATACATTAATATGACCCACTTACTTTGATTAGTCACCATCTCATTTGTTTGCCTTAGGTAACAAACAAATGATCACAACTTTTATGCGTTGGCATCCTGTTTTGATTATCCGATAACATCTCGCTTGCTTCCTCCCATGCCTTTCATTATCTTCAAGATACCTCTTCATCGCAACAACACTCAAGTGTCCGAACCAGGTGCTACAATTGCCCAACAAATAGGCGTCGTACTCCAGAGGACTGTTGATTTAGCTATCACCATGACTCGCCTCAGGGATGAAGCCGTACAAGGGAATCGCTTTTTGGTGCAATCAATGTAACCGTCATCATCCAAATCAAATACCCTATTTCAAATGTACCCACTGTGGACGATGGGGACATTTGGTTAACATGTGCCGCTTTGCTATCCAAAGCAAAGCTGTTGCAAATCCTACCGCTGCTCAACCTCCAAATTCTGCTTCATATGTCGCCTTGGCATATCTAGCACCTCAACTTCATGAACTTTCTACCTTGTGTATCTACTTAAGCACATCTAGTGCAAGGTTTCGAAATACCACTCGTTACACAAATTCCAAAATCCATATAGGATCTTTCTATCCTCATAATTAGATCCTTGTGGATGATTATCGCTCATCGGAGCCCTTAATTGAATTCTTTGTATGCTTTAATACGTACATTACGATTCAATAAGGACTGATGCGTGTGTGGTGGTATATAAATTTAAGTATATTTTAAGCCCTTTTTACACGTTAGTCAAGTTTTAAATTTATAAAACACGATATTTTACTAACACCAAACACACATATGGGCAAGTGCACCCATCGTGACCGTAGTATAGTGTTGGCAAGATACCGAGGTCGTCCAAGGACACAAGAGCTTTTAGTACCGGTTTATCCTCAACGTCTAATCAAATCAAAAGTTTAGAAAAAAGGTTTTTAAACAAGAAAAATAAAAACTAACTAAAATGCTGAAAAATAAAAATAAAAGAAAAAAACAGATAGACAAGATGAATCACTTGGCTCCGACTCGTGTTTAGTGTAACCTTTGATTATTTCCGCACTTTTGCACTATTTAAGAGATTATCTTAGTTATTGTAGTAGGCCCCTCTTTTGAAGGTGACGTTACCCTCAACCCAGTAGTTTGAGTCAGCAAGGATACAATCCTAAAGGGTCGGATTATTGAAAGATAATTAATTAAGTTATTAATGCATATTATGGTAGGCCCCTCTTTTGAAGGTGACGTTACCCTCGGCTAAGTAGTATGAGTCAGCAGGGATACAGTCCTAAGTTCCTTATAATACCCATATGAAGTAGATGGTTCACACCATTGTTCCTCATTGTAAGTATATGATGGATAAGGGTCGTAATTTTGTTCTTCATAATACTCATATGAGGTGGGTTGTTCATGCCATGGTTCCTCATAGTAAGCATATGAAGGTGATGGCTCATATCTTGGTTCCTCAAAGCATGAGTAAGAAGGTTCATACCTTGGTTCATCAAAATATGAACATGAGGGAGAAGGTTCATACCTTTGGTCTTCATAGGATGTGTATGAAGTTGATGGCTCGTACCTGGGCTCCTCATAGTAGGTGTATGAAGTGGATGGTTGATATAAGTTACCATATTGAACCGAGTGCGGGTCACCATAATTAGTGCAATAGTTACTCCTATAATCATCCTCCTCATAGGTGTAGTTGTAACCTCCCGAGTATTGATCCATAAGAATCACTCAGCAGACCACAACCAAGTCTCGAGATCAGAAAACAAAAATAAAAACGTACACAGAGGCTGGACACGGCCCCGTGTTCAGCGGATACGGCCCCGTCTACAGAATCTGTATCTGGGCGTTTTAATTAAAGTTACTGATTTCGTTGAGCACGGGGGCGTGTTCAGTGAGCACGACCCTGTGTTCAGCTTCTGTTACTGGGTGTTTTATGAAGAATATGCAGCACAGCCCCGTTTTCAGCGAGCACGGCCCGTGTTCAACCTACTGTAAATGCAAAACTAAACTAAAATGCAGAAAAATGTGCGCGCGTTTTAAAAAGGTTTTGAAAAACTGATTAGGCCGTCGATTTTAAGCTTTCTTAAAATCCTTGTGTCCCCGACAACGGCGCCAAAAAATTGATGCATGTGTGGTGGTATATAAATTTAAGTATATTATAAGCCCTTTTTACACGTTAGTCAAGTTTTAAATTTATAAAACACGATATTTTACTAACACCAAGCACACATATGGGCAAGTGCACCCATCGTGAGCGTAGTATAGTGTTGGCAAGATACCGAGGTCGTCCAAGGACATAAGAGCTTTTAGTACCGGTTTATCCTCAACGTTTAATCAAATCAAAAGTTTAGAAAAAAGGTTTTTAAACAAGAAAAATAAAAACTAACTAAAATGCTGAAAAATAAAAATAAAAGAAAAAAACAGATAGACAAGATGAATCACTTGGCTCCGACTCGTGTTTAGTGTAACCTTTGATTATTTCCGCACTTTTACACTATTTAAGAGATTATCTTAGTTATTGTAGTAGGCCCCTCTTTTGAAGGTGACGTTACCCTCAACCCAGTAGTTTGAGTCAGCAAGGATACAATCTTAAAGGGTCGGATTATTGAAAGATAATTAATTAAGTTATTAATGCATATTATGGTAGGCCCCTCTTTTGAAGGTGACGTTACCCTCGGCTAAGTAGTCTGAGTCAGCAGGGATACAGTCCTAAGTAGCCGGGTTAAAGTATTAATAGTAGCTTACATATGAGGGGATCAAAGAGTTTGGACCCCCGCCATCCAATACCGGTGGGTATTGAAGGAGGTCCTACTAAATTTGACCCAGGTCCTTGCAGGATCTATACACTGAATAAGGCAAGACTCTTACCAAACCGTTCCCTTAACCCCCGACCTGGTAGCCAACATACCTCCATATAGACCGTAGAGATATGAATGGTGAAAATCTTTTATTTTATATAGACAGTAAAATAATGCCAAGACACCACGGACAAACGATAAGGAAGAATCACCTTCAACATAAGAAACTAGTTATTAAAGTCATTAATAAACAACCAAGTAAAAAGTGCGAAAAGATTAAAAATAAAAAGTATTACACTAGACACTTGTCTTCACCAAGTGATGTAAGAGACTTAGACAAACATGGCCTTTGATTGTCAAGAACTCTTACGATCAATCTTGGATCCCGAGACGACTCACACACTCTATGATGGACAATGGATGATGGTGGTGGATGATGGTATTGTGATGGTGGTGGGTGGTGGGTGAAGTGTGAGAGAGGTGGTGTGCCAAGGGATGATTTGCAAATGAGCCAAGCACCCCTATTCATAGCCTGAACAGTAGCTCGGGCATGGCCCCATGTCCAGTGGGCACGGCCCCGTGTCCATCCTTCTTCTCTGTCTTTATTAATTTCTCTTGTCTGTATTAGTTGACCACGGCCCCGTGTCCGCTGGGCACGACCCCGTGTGCAGAAGCATATCTGTACTATCAAGAGTTGCCTGGATTATGCGAATCTTATAGTTGACCACGGCCCCGTGTCCACTGAGCACGGCCCCGTGGTGGGCGATGGAAGCTTCTACAGCTTTGTCTTTTAGGCTGACACTTGGGCACGCCCCCGTGTTCACTGAGCACGGGGCATGTTCAGCCTTCTGTTCTCTTGTTTTGCTTGGGAAGATGCTTTCGGGGAGGTCGGGCATGCCACCTTTGTTCCTTTTCTTGTATTTATGTTAGATTTAGCTTCCTTTTTACTTCTTTTGTTAATTTGAGCTCATTTAATCCTGAAAATACAAAAGGAAGACAAAAGCACACTTTTTCCAACATTAGTACTAAAAAAGGGTTAGTTTTATGCCACAATTGATGTAATTTATATGTTGCATTTTGCACACATCAAATACCCCCACACTTGAATCTTTGCTTGTCCTCAAGCAAAACTCTTTATAATGTGGCTTTACACTCCTAAATGGAATGGGTAGAAGAGAAGGTTTTTGGGCTTGTCATAGAGTGTCGGGATTTCCAAGATTCTTTATTAAGTTTTATTTTTATTTATTTACAATCCTATTCGTCATGATTTATTTAAAACTTTACATAAAATAAATTACTTATTAGGGCATAACATGCCTTTTTTAAAATTCTATTTATATACAAGTTCACATACCTCACGGGGGATTACTCAACACTCGGCCGAAGATGTATTTTAGTGAATCACTCGAGAGCGGCATGGAACTTACTCCTACCATAGGCTTGCCAAGCAATCAATCATCCTCCTTTTTAACTATATACCTTTGTAAATATCAAGAGGACTTTTGGCTGAAGGGTTAGGCTTGGGTTAAAGGTAGGTGGTTGGGTTAGTGGTTAGTAGAAAAGGGGCGAAAAGCGTAAAAATTGTCGGTTTTCGTAAGACCTTTTATTTTTGCAATTTTTATTTTGATGAAGCCATAATTCAAACAAAGTTATTTTTAATGAACTTGCTTGTTTATTTCTTTTGCTTCATCATCAACAATTTTTTTTTTTTGAAAATCATACGAAAAACCGAGCCTGTTACTAAAACAAAGGGCTAAAAATAAAAAAAAAGGTTTTGGTGGGTGAAATGGTGTTTGGTTTGGGTTAAGAAATGAAAAGGTTTAGGCTCAAAGGGGTTAACTAGGGGGATTTTGGGTATGTGGTAAAAAAAAAGAAAAATAATGGTGTAGAAATAAAAAGGGTTAGTCCTAATGCCTCCATCATTTACTTACTCGGGTTTAAGTTGGTAAGGACCAGGAAT
Source organism: Helianthus tuberosus (assembly GCA_030545235.1). Taxonomy (NCBI): domain Eukaryota; kingdom Viridiplantae; phylum Streptophyta; class Magnoliopsida; order Asterales; family Asteraceae; genus Helianthus; species Helianthus tuberosus. The sequence goes on along the minus strand of CM060429.1, from coordinate 56,504,443 downwards.
GTGTCGTCGTGGCAAGTTCTAGAGTTGTAAGAACCAGGCAGCTATTCACACAAGAAACGAAAAATGAGCATTTAGTTTAAAGATATGTATTTGTATGCTCAATAAAGGCTCAAAACTCACTTTTGTGGGAATGGGTTTTTATGTGATCAAGTATATATAATTAAATTTTAACCAAGCTTGTCATGCCTTTTCATAATTTTCTTATGTTGGTTCTTTTTATCACGACGCTTTCAGTTGTAAATTTGTAAAAATATAACCTTTTTAGAATTTGAAATTCCCAAGTTAAACCTAGACAAGTAAAAAATGAAAATTTTTGAAAAAAATTTGGGGTGATTAGCGGTTCCAATAGAGTTTTGTGTAAGGCTTGTAATTAGGACTTGCAAGATTCAAAGTTTTAGCATCCCCCCCACACTTAAATTACACATTGTCCTCAATGTGTCCCAAAAATAAGTGTTTAGGTTGATTGAATGTGTAAAATGTGTGAAAAAGCAAAATTTTATGTAACTGGGCATTTGGACACGGCCCCGTGTTCGATGGACACGGCCCCGTGTTCGATGGACACGGCCCCGTGTTCGATGGACACGACCCCGTGTTCAGGTGCCAGTAATGAAAACTTACAGAAGGTGGACACGGGGGCGTTTCCACTGGGCACGACCCCGTGTCTGGCAAAATTCTGCAGATTTAGACAAACAGTAGGTCTGGGGGAGTGGGCACGGGGGCGTGTTAGCTGGACACGACCCTGTGTAGAAAATCTGCAAAGGCGAAAAACAGGTTTCTGGCTCTGGTTTTCCTGTCCCGGCTTTAGTAACACTAATGTTTAGTGTTCTAAGCCTCTTATGTAACTGTTTTAGCAATAAACACTACACCAAAACATAGCAAACATCCTAAATTACCAAGTTCAACATCCACATCACAAAGTTAGAAAGAAAAACAAATGCAGAAAATAAAAAGAGTTAAAAGAAAGTAAATTGTTCAACACACGGCACGCAGGCCGGGAATTGTTCAAGTTAAAAGGGGGTTAACCTGTGGGATCACCAAACAACCGCTTCTACCTCCGCTTCTCCTGCCTAGTCCATGTCCTCGTCTTCATCATCATCTCCTCCACCATGCCCCGTAATGTACTCCCGGATATTCCCAATATCATCTTGGATATCGGATACGTTTCTCTCTATTGTTCCAACTCGGTTGTACGTGTTGCTCGTCATGTTATAGGTGTTCCTGGTGCACATGAGGTTTTCCTGCAACAAATCATGTAAACTTTGGAAATTAGGAAAACCACCTCCTTGTGAGGAGGATTGGCTCGGATCACCATGGGGCTGGTACTGGTACTGATGATGTTGTGGAGCGTGAAGGACGAGTGCCTCTTGCGGGTTCCATGCATGCCCCTGCATCCTTTGGAAGCTAACCGACCCGTCTTCAGCCTCATAAATTAAGTTCATGGAGCGGCAGATGTGTACATCCACTCTTCCCGACCATGGACTCCTCTCGAAGGACCTAGGTATGTTCGTGAAGTGCTTGAAGAGACGGTATATCCACCCCCCGAAGAAGATAGGGGTTGGTGAAGTAGCAAGTCGGTTCAGATGCATGTTACGGAGCAGGAGGTACAGAACATCTAAGTGTCTGCGGGTATGAATACAATGAAGGACCACCAAATCTCTCAACCCCACAATGCCACTGCTATCATGCCTTTGGCTAAGAGAGTAAGCGAGGACTCTATGAATGTAACGGTAAAGTGGGTCCTTCAGCTTAGTGCTCTTAGTGCTGCTCGGGTTGTAATGCCCTTCACCAATCTGAGCCCATGCGGCTTGGCGTTCGTTCTCATCCAACTCTCGCACCCCTCCGGTGTTTTCTTCATTACCCGCATCTTCCTCCGCATACAACCCAATTATCGACCCAAATTGTGCCATTAAAATCGAGTACCTAGTTCCACCACATCGGAATGCTACCCCATCATTGTCAAATGGGTCACACCTTGAATTGAACGAGAAGGTGCTATAGAATTCCATAGTGCACTCGTGGACTGAGCGAAGTCGAGTGGTCAGGGTGACTCTTAGTGGTCCGGTGACTAGGTTGTTGAAGCGGTCAAGTTGGTTCACCAATGCTAACAAATCCATGCATGCTTGTCTTGGGTATTCTTCCGGTCTTGTTTGAAGTACTTCATATCTAGCCCTAGCATCGAGCTCATTTGCGTTGAACCTCGTGAATTTCCTTGACATCTGTTCTTTGGCAAGCATCACATGTCTTGACAAGACTTTGGGCGTCTTTGTAAATGGTTGGCCAATAAAATCCTGAATCAAATACCTTTCGTGCGGTACTAGCGGCACCATGATGTCCTCCGTATGGACCTTCATGACAATGGCGGAGATTCTGCTTGCTTCGCTACCATGTACGCATCGTCGTACGAGTTGGTCGGCACACATTTTGAAAAGATAAGGGTCTTCCCAAAAATAATGCTTCACATTAGCAAATTTTTTTTTTCTTTGATGATGTGGCAAACCCTTAGCGACTATACCGCTAGCTAGGTAGTTAGCATAGTCGGCGTACCATGGTTCTTCTTTGTATTCCACCATTTCTAGGGACTCTGTTGGAAATTTTTCGTTGATTTGCTCGTTCCTGGTTGCCTCCAAAGCTTGGTCTTCTAAGCGTGAAAGATGATCTGCTGCGGTGTTTTCAGCTCCTCTTTTGTCTTTGATTTCAATATCAAATTCTTGGAGGAGTAAAATCCACCGAATCAAACGTGGTTTTGCGTCCTGGTTTTTGAAGAGATATCGAATGGCTGCATGATCTGTATAGACTATAGTTTTAGAAAGAACAAGATAGGAACGAAATTTATCAAAAGCAAATACCATAGCTAGAAATTCTTTTTCAGTTGTTGTGTAATTTTCTTGTGCATCGTTAAGTGTTTTACTAGCATAATAAATTGGGTGAAAATGCTTTTCTTTTCTTTGTCCCAAGACAGCTCCAACTGCAAAGTCACTAGCATCACACATGATTTCGAAAGGGAATTTCCAATCAGGCACTATCATGATAGGTGCATTGACTAGCATTTCCTTTAGGGTTAGAAATGCTTGATTGCAATCCTTGTCAAGTAATTTTGTTAGAGGCCTTGAAATTTTGTTAGAGGCCTTGAAATTTTAGAAAAGTCTTTGATAAACTGCATATAAAATCCGGCATGCCCTAGGAAACTTCTGATAGCTCTAACGGAGGATGGAGGTGGTAATCAAGAAATAGTGTCTATTTTAGCTCGATCAACTTCCATTCCTTCGCTTGAGATTTTGTGACCGAGTACTATTCCCTCAGTTACCATGAAATGGCATTTTTCCCAGTTAAGGGCGAGGTTAGTTTTCTCACATCGGGATAGCATTCGTTCAAGGTTATCGAGGCATTGGTCGTATGAATCCCCAAAGATAGAAAAGTCGTCCATAAAGACTTCCATTGTCTTTTCTATCATGTCATGGAAGATAGCTACCATGCAACGTTGGAATGTTACGGGGGCATTACATAGACTAAATGGCATGCGTTGATAAGCAAAAGTTCCATAGGGACATGTGAAAGTTGTCTTTTCTTGGTCTTCGGGTGCTATCGGGATTTGAAAGTAACCTGAAAAACCATCCAAGAAACAGTAAAATTTATGACCGGATAATCTCTCTAACATTTGATCAATGAAGGGCAAAGTAAAGTGATCTTTCCTTGTTGCTTCATTTAATCATCTATAATCTATACATATTCTGCATCCTGTGACGGTCCTCATTGGTATTAATTCATTCTTTTCATTAGTTATTACCGTCATACCTCCTTTCTTTGGAACAACTTGGACGGGACTTACCCAAGGACTATCGGAGATAGGGTAAATAAGTCCGGCGTCAAGTAATTTGATGACTTCGGTTTTAACCACTTCTTGAACATTTGGATTTACTCGACGTTGTGGTTGTATTACCGATTTGTAGTCATCATTCATTAAAATTTTGTGCGTGCACATGGAAGGACTTATTCCTTTAATATCTACAAGCTTCCAAGCAATCGCATTTTTGTGTTTTTTCAAAAGGTTAATTAATTTTTTTTTCTAAACTATCTAACTTAGATGAAATAATTACAGGTGATTTACCATCTTTGTCTAGAAAAGCATATTCCAAACCTTTTGGAAGTTCTTTGAGCTCAAGAGGTGGGTCTTAAGGAGACTCCTTATTTGGTTGCTCATTTTGATCAAGAACTTTAAAAGTTTGTTCTATGGCGACCTCTTCTTCAACAAAGTAGTCAAACTTTTCACTTGTATCGGGTGGTTCATCTTCATCTTCAATTAGGGGGTCATTATTGCCGAATGGATATTTCATTGACCGCTCAAGATCGAAACTCTTTTTAAATGCCCCTAATTGAAGAGGTAGATTGTTGAACTTCCGGTTTTTCAAAGCTTCGTGAGTTTTTACAAAGGGTCGTCCCAACACTAGAGGAGCGTCATCAAGGATGACAAAGTCGGTTGGGATTACCATTTGATTTGTTTGAACCAAGACATCCTCAACTACACCGATTGATTTTATTATTCTCCGATTAGATAGAAAAATGGGTATTTGAAGTGGAGAAAAATCACTAATACTTAATTTTTCGAAAATGTAATTGGGCATTATGTTAACGCAAAGATCCTTATCAATTGTGACATTACTAATAAATGAATTTTGAAAAAAACATGGAACCGGTGTAATGTTGATTTCAAATGGGTCTTCTTTTATTAGCGAGGTTTGATCATTAGTTAACTTAACGCTTACAATTTCGTCAATTTTAGTGTTAGTGTTTAATTCTTTTAAAAACTTAGCATGAGTTGGAACTAAACAATGATTTTCAAAAAAAAGTGACAAGAGATTAATTTCTTCAAAATTAGACTCTTCTTGAATTTTAACGTTAACGGACTCACCTTTTTCGTTGTTTAACTCATGTGTCGGTTTTTCACTTGTTTGTTCTTCCATTTTTACACTTTCAGTTATCTCTTCTTTAATTAATTCTTCTCTCGCGTGGGACTCCTCTTCCTGTAACATCTGTGCTTGTAATCATTGTGAATAGTTCAGTTATCAATAAAACAATGTTATTTGATCCCAATGTTTGTTTGGTTGTGTTTTACATTTTTCATGTTTTGACTTTTATTCAATTTCAAACTCTATATCACTTTCTGGAGAGTTATACGCAAACTGGTGCGTAAACGTAATCAGTTTAATGCGACAAATACTCCGGAACATCAACATATACTTAACATACCTTAAATAACCTTTACATAACTTAGAAATGAGCTTTGAGGGGTTCGGTGTGCTAAAATAAACTTTTGGGTCATTCAGGGACTAAAAGCGTCAAAAAGTGCACAAGTTTGCACTTTCGCGCATAACTCACGTTCTGAATACATCCGGACATCCAAAAATTTATGTAAGCACTAAAATATTTTATTTTAGTGTTTGGCATAAGAAAAATCCATTCGTCGCGCCATTTGGATCGTTTTTCACGCTTGTGCGCATTCCGTCGTAATTAAGCGATCATCGCGATCGTACGACCAAACGAACCGACATCCGGCATATTTTTGAGCATGTTTCATATCCACAATGTTTAGGCATCATTTTAGGGCCTTAAAGTTGGCTTTACGGGCCTTAGAAGTGTCGGGAATGGCCTTAAAACACAACAGGGACCAAAACTGTCATTTCTGAAAGATGTTTGCTGATCAGACAGGCCATACGGCCCGCGTAAACCCCAGGTGACACCTTACGCGGCCCGCGTCAGGCTCCCAGACCAGATTCAGTGTTTTAACAGGCTGTTAACAGCTTTGCTACCCACAAAACCCACTTGCACATGGTAATTCTGATACTAGGGGCTGGTTTTGGATGTGCACATGGTATTACAATACCATGTGTGCAAGTGTATGGCCAAGATCAAAGCACGTTTCCCGATAAACGATCCTAACGGTGCTAGTATTCCTATAAATACCCACCCCCATAACTTGTAAAACCCACAAGAATCCTGATTTGAGAAGCTCTAAGTTGAAACCTTTGTTTCATACCTGAGCTACTTGGATCGAGATTAGCATTCAGGGACCCTTCGTAAGTATTCCTTCGTTCTTTTATTGCTTTTCGAGTCCGAAAGTCAAACTTTTTGTTTGACTTTCTGCGTTGACCAGTTTATGGTCAATGCGAAGTTCGTTTGAACTTCGCAACATGATTGTAATCACGATGGTTATAGTCCCTTGTGACTATGCCTACTGATTACCACGTTGTCTAGGGTCGCAAGGGTAAGCAATCTGATAAATCGCTTATACCTTCGAACCCGACCCATTTGGTCGATCATTAGGATCCGACCAAATACAATAGGTGACCATAGTAGGTAGGGAATGACCTTCCGAGGTTATACCCTATGGTCACATCGTTTGAGTAGTTGTATGATAGGTAGTTTATATGCCTTAGGTGAATTACCATAATACCCTTTTCATGTATAATTGGTAATTAAGCATATGTAACCTAAACTTTTGTCACATAATTGATTATGTAACATGTTAAGGCATATTCTACTTGTCATAGGACTAGTTAGGCGGACCGAACGCGTTTCACGCGAACGACGCGTTAAAGTAGCATAAGCTACCTAAATGAGTCGTAATGGGTCGTAAGCACTTATGTTAGGTTTCATTTAGTATGTAGGTTGTTAAACCATATTACACGAGTCTCCATACTCGTTTGGTTTACGAACCCTTATTCTATCCGATCCTCCGATTTAGGTCCGGTTTATTAACATAGTTACCTATATTAGGTGCCGTTTGATATCCGTGATCTCTAGCATTGCTTGGTGGTTATCTTAGGACTTCTGAGAAATCTCAAGTGAGTACATAGACCCCTCTTTTACTGTTTTCAAACTGTTTTGGGGTGAAACACATGTGCCTACTTGTTACTTTCGTGCTTTCCTGCTTTCACATCATATACTTGCTATGTTCATTAGTACCTTTATAGTACATGATTTCATTGTGATTATGCTATGTATGCCCATTGTGTGCGTACTTAGTACATTGTTTTACATTACATTTTATGCTATGTATGCCCATTGTGTGCGTACTTAGTACATTGTTTACATTACATTTCATGCTATATATGCCCATTGTGTGCGTACTTAATACATTTGTTTCACGTCATATACTATGTATGTCCACTTGTTACATACTTAGTACAGTTGTTTTCATCACATATTTACATTTTGGTATGACATTTGGGTTGTTTAAAATGGAACAATACATTCATTAACATTAGCTACGCCATTCGTTAGTAGGTAGTGGTACCATAGGAATTGACAACTCCCGTTCCTGAACCCTAGGTTTGTTTGGGTGGAAGGAATGACCGAATTCGATACACATAACTTAGATAAACCTTTAATTTGTTTAAGGGTTTATCGTCGCAGTCTCAAGGCTTGGATGTATGCATTTTCACAATACCGCATAAATGTTTTTATCAGTATAGCATGCATTTGTTCCACAAAACATAACTTTGATTTAAACCATGTTTTACTTCAATACCTTGTTTTTGTGCATTTTACATATGGTTTAGTTGATATATTTCACTTACCATACATGATATTTTTGGGTACACATTACATGACCTACATTAAACATAAACATTTTGACATTGATATACACATTTAGTGGTTTACATTGGACATAGACATTTCGATATGGTTTACACATTAACACATGACAATTCAATTATACATAAACAATTTACATTGGTGGTTGGTTTGAGTAAGTGATTTGAGTAACGAGGCGTGTATAATATGATACAAACATGGTGGATACGCCGCTGGTACTTCCTATAAACAAGTGTTTGTATGATATTACATGTCGTAGCGTTACTTAAATCATTTCAATATTTGACACATTACGCTTTACATAAACAACTTATTTTCATAAGACATTGATTTACAAAACAACTTATCTTATACAAACTCATTTTTCTTGGTTATTCATTTAACCTTACATTATTCTCTTATTTATACATATCATTGCTTTTTGAATGATTTACAAAACAAAACAACTTACAAGGTTCAGTACTGACTTTTGTTAAACAACTTTGTCTAAACTTATAAGTCATGAATCCTATTTTCACAAATCCTATGTATCTCACAGGCATTTTTATGCTGACGTACCTATTTTCACATGTGTTTTCAGGAGCTTTTGCGTAGGATGATGATCGTGACACTAGGGCGGACCTGTGCCTTAGAGACATAAAATGAAGATAGACTTAGTTTAATTATGTTCTGAACTCTTTATTTCCTGTTTAAGACAATGTAACTCTTATGTTGATAAATAAAGTACAACTTTGAATGCCATGGTTATGAAACAATTAATTCTGTTACAACACTCCCCGACATTTTCCGCCACGTTTTGTATGTTATACGTGGTCGGGGTGTGACACTTCCCTTGCGCGAGATTCTTTTATATAGCGCTCGATAACTTTAAGGTGTTCTAATATCCTATCGGTCACTTCGGTTATAGAAAAAGGATCGGAATTTTCAAAGCTTGAATCCGGTTGTTCGATCCTTTGTTCCTCATAATACCCATATGAAGTAGATGGTTCACACCATTGTTCCTCATTGTAAGTATATGATGGATAAGGGTCGTAATTTTGTTCTTCATAATACTCATATGAGGTGGGTTGTTCACGCCATGGTTCCTCATAGTAAGCATATGAAGGTGATGGCTCATATCTTGGTTCCTCAAAGCATGAGAAAGAAGGTTCATACCTTGGTTCATCAAAATATGAACATGAGGGAGAAGGTTCTTACCTTTGGGCTTCATAGGATGTGTATGAAGTTGATGGCTCGTACCTGGGCTCCTCATAGTAGGTGTATGAAGTGGATGGTTGATATAAGTTACCATATTGAACCGAGTGCGGGTCACCATAATTAGTGCAATAGTTACTCCTATAATCATCCTCCTCATAGGTGTAGTTGTAACCTCCTGAGTATTGATCCATAAGAATCACTCAGCAGACCACAACCAAGTCTCGAGATCAGAAAACAAAAATAAAAACATAAACAGAGGCTGGACACGGCCCCGTGTTCAGTGGACACGGCCCCGTGTACAGAATCTGTATCTGGGCGTTTTAATTAAAGTTACTGATTTCGTTGAGCACGGGGGCGTGTTCAGTGAGCACGACCCCGTGTTCAGCTTCTGTTACTGGGTGTTTTATGAAGAATATGCAGCACGGCCCCGTGTTCAGCGGGCACGGCCCGTGTTCAACCTACTGTAAATGCAAAACTAAACTAAAATGCAGAAAAATGTGCGCGCGTTTTAAAATGGTTTTGAAAAACTGATTAGGCTGTCGATTTTAAGCTTTCTTAAAATCCTTGTGTCCCCGGCAACGGCGCCAAAAACTTGATGCATGTGAGGTGGTATATAAATTTAAGTATATTTTAAGTCCTTTTTACACGTTAGTCAAGTTTTAAATTTATAAAACACGATATTTTACTAACACCAAACACACATATGGGCAAGTGCACCCATCGTGAGCGTAGTATAGTGTTGGCAAGATACCAAGGTCGTCCAAGGACACAAGAGCTTTTAGTACCGGTTTATCCTCAATGTCTAATCAAATCAAAAGTTTAGAAAAAAGGTTTTTAAACAAGAAAAATAAAAACTAACTAAAATGCTGAAAAATAAAAATAAAAGAAAAAAACAGATAGACAAGATGAATCACTTGGCTCCGACTCGTGTTTAGTGTAACCTTTGATTATTTCCGCACTTTTGCACTATTTAAGAGATTAATCTTAGTTATTGTAGTAGGCCCCTCTTTTGAAGGTGACGTTACCCTCAACCCAGTAGTTTGAGTCAACAAGGATACAATCCTAAAGGGTCGGATTATTGAAAGATAATTAATTAAGTTATTAATGCATATTATGGTAGGCCCCTCTTTTGAAGGTGACGTTACCCTCGGCTAAGTAGTATGAGTCAGCAGGGATACAGTCCTAAGTAGCCGGGTTAAAGTATTAATAGTAGCTTACATATGAGGGGATCAAAGAGTTTGGACCCCCGCCATCCAATACCGGTGGGTATTGAAGGAGGTCCTACTAAATTTGACCCAGGTCCTTGCAGGATCTATACACTGAACAAGGCAAGACTCTTACCAAACCGTTCCCTTAACCCCCGACCAGGTAGCCAACATACCTCCATATAGACCGTGAAGATATGAATGGTGAAAATCTTTTATTTTATATAGACAGTAAAATAATGCCAAGACACCACAGACAAACGATATGGAAGAATCACCTTCAACATAAGAAACTAGCTATTACAGTCATTAATACATAACCAAGTAAAAAGTGTGAAAAGATTAAAAATAAAAAGTATTACACTAGACACTTGTCTTCACCAAGTGATGTAAGAGACTTAGACAAACATGGCCTTTGTTTGTCAAGAACTCTTACGATCAATCTTGGATCCCGAGACGACTCACACACTCTATGATGGACAATGGATGATGGTGGTGGATGATGGTATTGTGATGGTGGTGGGTGGTGGGTGAAGTGTGAGAGAGGTGGTGTGCCAAGGGATGATTTGCAAATGAGCCAAGCACCCCTATTTATAGCCTGAACAGTAGCTCGGGCACGACCCCGTGTCCAGAGGGCACGGCCCCGTGTCCAGTGGGCACGACCCCGTGTCCATCCTTCTTCTCTGTCTTCATTAATTGCTCTTGTCTGCATTAGTTGACCACGGCCCCGTGTCCGCTGGGCACGACCTCGTGTGCAGAAGCATATCCGTACTATCAAGATTTGCCTGGATTCTGCTAATCTTATAGTTGACCACGGCCCCGTGTCCGCTGAGCACGGCCCCGTGGTGGGCGATGGAAGCTTCTACAGCATTGTCTTTTATGCTGACACTTGGGCACGCCCCCGTGTTCACTGAGCACGGGGCGTGTTCAACCTTCTGTTCTCTTGTTTTGCTTGGGAAGATGCTTTCGGGGAGGTCGGGCATGCCACGTTTGTTCCTTTTCTTGTATTTATGTTAGATTTAGCTGCCTTTTTGCTTCTTTTGTTAATTTGAGCTCATTTAATCCTGAAAATACAAAAGGAAGACAAAAACACACTTTTTTCCAACATTAGTACTAAAAAGGGTTAGTTTTATGCCACAATTGACGTAATTTATATTGTCACGCCCCGGCCACGTATAACATACAAAACGTGGCGGAAAACGTCGGGGAGTGTTGTAACAGAATTAATTGTTTCATAACCATGGCATACAAAGTTGTATTTTATTTATCAACATAAGAGTTACATTGTTTTAAACAGGAATCAAAGAGTTTATAACATAATTAAACTAAGTCTATCTTCATTTTAAGTCTCTAAGACACAGGTCCGCCCTAGTGTCACGATCATCGTCCTACGCAAAAGCTCCTGAAAACACATGTGAAAATAGGTACGTCAGCATAAAGATGCCTGTGAGATACATAGGTTTGTGAAAATAGGATTCATGACTTATAAGTTTAGAAAAAGTTGTTTATCAAAAGTCAGTCATGAACCTTGTAAATTGTTTTGTTTTGTAAATCGTTTAAAAAAGCGATAGGATCAAATGATATGTATAAATAAAAGTATGACGTATGGTTAAATGTATAACCAAGTAAAATGAGTTGTATAAAGTAAATTGTTTGTAAACCAAAGTCTTGTGAAAATCGTGTTACTTGTGTAAAATGTATAAGTCCAAATTGAATGATTTAAATAACGCTATGATATATAATATAATACAAACACTTATATATAGGAAGTACTAGCGGCGTATCCACCATGCTTTGTCACACCCCGACCACGTAAGGCAACAAAACGTGGCGGAAAACGTCGGGGAGTGTTGTAACAGAATCATTGTTTCATAACACATGGGAATTTAAATATTGTTTTATTGATTAAAAATTGTTACAATGTCTTGACAATCAAAGAAATACAACATAATTAACTAGTCTAGCATCTTTTATTGTCACTAAAGCCCAAGTCCGCCTAAGTGCATCTTGATCAATCCTATGCATCATCTCCTGAAAGACATGTGAAAATAGGTACGTCAGCATAAAAATGCCTGTGAGATACATAGGTTTTGTGAAAATAGAATTCATGACTTATGTTTAAGAAAATGTTTAGTCATGAACCTTGTAATTTGCTTTGTCTTGTAAATCATTTGAAAAGTGATAAATAAACCAAATAATATATATGTATAAAAGAATAACACATGGTTAAGTGAATAACCATGTGAAATGAGTTTGTATAAATTAAGTTGTTTGTAAAACAATGTATTGTGAAAAGTATGTTATTTGTTTAAAATGTTATATGTCTAAATTGAAATGATTCAAATAACGCTCCGATATGTAATACCATACAATCACTTATATATAGGAAGTACCAGCGGCGTATCCACCATGCTTGTATCATATTACACACGCCTTGTTACTAGAATCACTTACCCAAACAAACCACCAATGTAAGATGTCTATGTTTAAACCAATTGCCAAACGTATTGAATAATATGTCAAAATGTTTATGTCAATATGTAAATCATGTAATGTATAACCAATGTCAATAATGTTTATGTGTCAACTGTAAATCATGTAATGTGTAACCAATGTCAATAATGTTTATGTGTCAAATGTAAATCATGTAATGTGTAATCAAAATGATATGTATGGCTAGTGAAATATATCAACTAAACCATATGCACAAAAACAAAGTATTGAAGTAAAACACGGTTTAAATCAAAGCTATGTTTTGTGGAAATGCATGCTATACTGATACAAATATCTATGCGGTATTGTGAGAATGCATACATCCAAGCCTTGAGACTGTGGCGATAAACCCTTAAACAAATTAAAGGATTATCTGTGCTTATGTATATCGAATTCGGTCATTCCTTTCATCCCCACCAACCCAGAATGTCCGGAACGGGAGTTGTCAATTCCTATGGTACCACTACCTACTAACGAACGGCGTGATCGGTGTTAATGAATGTATATTGATCCATCAAAACAATCCAAATATCATATCAAAATGTAAGCATGTGATGAAAACAACTGTACTAAGTATGCAACAAATGAACATACATAGCATGTGATGTGATGTGAAACGATGTACTAAGTATGAACTAAATGGACATACATAGCATAAAATGTAATGTAAGACAATGAAATCATGTACTATAAATGTACTAATGAACATAGCAAGTATATGATGTGAAAACATGGAAAGCACGAAAGTAACAAGTAGGCACATGTGTTCCACCCCAAAATGTTTGGAAAACAGTAAAAGAGGGGTCTATGTACTCACTTGAGATTGCTCAGAAGTCCTAAGATAACCACCAAGCAATGCTAGAGATCACGGAATTAAACGACACCTAATATAGGTAACTACATTAATAAATCGGACCTAAATCGGAAGATCGGATAGAATGAGGGTTCGTAAACCAAACGAGTATGGGAACTCGTGTAATATGGTTTAACAAAGCCTACATACTAAAAGAAACCTAACCTAAGTGCTTACGACCCATTACGACCCGTTTAGGTAGCTTATGCTACTTTAACGCGTCGTTTGCGTGAAACGCGTTCGGACCACCTAACTAGTCCTATGACAAGTAACATATGCCTTAACATGTCTAATATTGTTGTCAAATCAGTTTAGATGTCAAAAGTTATGTTACATATGTTTAAAATGAATTTTGGCATCAAAGGGGTATTTTGGTAATTTACCTAAGGCATATATATAAACTACCTATCATACAACTACTTAAACGAAGCGACCATAAGGTATAACCTCGTAAGGTTATTCCCTATAAACTATGGTCACCTAAAGTGCTTGGTCGGATCCTAATGATCGACCAAACGGGTCGGGTTCGAAAGTATAAGCGATTGTTTAGATCGCTTACCTTACGACCCTAAATAAGCACTAAACTAAAAGTGACGAGCTAAGCATGTTAAAACATGCTTAACTAAGTTTAGAAAATAGGTTTGGTATCAAAACAAATGGTCTTGATACCCACAAGTAGTTTGGTTACAAAATACGCAAGAATACGTATTCTGACCGAAACTACGGCTCGTCACTGAGCCTAGATAACGTGGTAATCAGTAGGTATAGTCACTAGGGACTATAACCATCGTGATCACGCTCACGTTATGAAGTTCAAACGAACTTCGCATCGAACATAAACTGGTCAATGCAGAAAGTCAACAAAGTTCGACTTTCGGACTCGAAAAGCAATAAAAGAACGAAGGAACACTTACGAAGGGTCCCCGAATGCTAATCTAGATCAAAATAGCTCAGGTATGAAACAAAGGTTTCAACTTAGAGCACAAATGATCAGATTCTAGTGAGAAATGAAGTTGGGGTATGTGGGTATTTATAGTAAATGGACAACCGTTAGGATCATTTCTTGGAAAAGGGGGCACGATCTAAGCCGTACACTTGTTGGAAAGTTGTGGTAACTCATTTGCCATCCACCATAAGAGTTTGACACTTGGCACTTGGCCTTTGGAGAGTGTTAAGGGCTGTTAAAAGCTGAAAAAAAAACGTTTTGCTGCATCTGGCCCCTGTTTACGGACCTAGTTTGGCAGATTTACAGTTTCAGTCCCTGCAACCTCAAAACTTGGTTTTCGATGCGTTTTTTTGACACGTTTAAGCCCCGTTAACCCCATTTGAAAGCTCTAAAATGAAGTTAAAGTATAGGGAACTTAAAATGTGTTCAAAAATATCTCGGGTGTCGGTTCGTTTAGCCGTACGGTTACGTTGTTCGGTTAATTACGACGGAATGCGCATAAGCGCGAAAAATGATCCAAATGGCGTGACGAATGGATTTTTATTATGCCAAACACTAAAATAAAATATTTTAGTGCTTACATAAATTTTTGGATGTCCGGATGTATTCAGAACGTAAGTTATGCGCGAAAATGCAAACTTGTGCACTTTTTGACGCTTTTTGTCCCTGAATGACCCCAAAAGTTTATTTTAGCATACCGAACCCCTAAAAGCCTATTTCTAAGCTATGTAAAGGATATTTATGGTATGTTTAACTTATGGTCATGTTCTGGAATGTTCGTTACAGTTCAAATTGGCATACTTTCGCAGTTTGTCAAGTTTAGTCCCTGTAAGCGAATTAACTTGTTTTTGCCATACCAAAGCCTTCAAAACTTATTTCTAAGTTATGTAAAGGTTATTTAAGGTATGTTAAGCCTATGTCACTGTTCTGGAGTGTTTGTTGCATTAAACTGGTTATATTTACGCGTCGGTGCGCGTATAACCTTCCAGAAAGCGATTTAGAGTTTGAATTTGAATTTGAACAAAAATTGATATGTGCAAATGATACACATATTTTTACAAATCCCAAGTATGAAATACAATATTTCATTGGTTTGGTATTTGTTTGATGGCCGTGGAGGCACAGGTGTTACAGTCTCCCCTACTTTAGGAAATTTCATCCCGAAATTTATTTAGAGGAAACTTGTGAGAGTTTAAAACATGAAGTTGAAAAGATCGAACAACATTGGTTAGGGTTCTTGAACTTCTAGTAACCTTAATAACATTATGCTTGCAATGTAAGAGGGACACTTATATATACAAGTATATGAAGCGTCATTGGTGCGTCCACCGTACCTCCATTACATCGTTCTCATTTTGTTATTGTTGTCGCTATCGGTTCTTACACATAATAAATCTTACTGGGTTTCTGTGCACTAAATTTCATAATTATGTACGCGTCCATAATTAGACAATTCCTTGCACAGTTCACACAGTCTATTTTATAATGTGTAGGGTAAAACCAAATGAACAATCATGTGATGAGTGTGACTAGACCGCCATAGAGTCCTTTTAACTAAATCAATAAATGATCTAAATAGACTATCAAGGAGTCTGTCCAGCTACATCACTAGATGTCGTCCTTTAACCAAATTGTGAATCAATCTTTTTGACTAGACCTCTAAAGGGTCTCTTATGAATCATGGAGTGGTACTATATAATCCAAGGGTCTTAACTCTTACATAGAAGCCCATTAAGGATTTTAGGTAGCACCTTTTGACTACCCTGCTACGAATCCCTCATATGGAGATATGAAAGATCCTGCGAGGATTTGGATAACGAATATCCAGAGTATAAAAACACAAAATGCATAAAAGAAAACATAAGATGAATAAACACATAGTCGTATAACCACAAAGATTGTTTATTTGTTAATTTGTTTTGTTGACAGAGCACATGCATTTAAAGTACAATAGGAATCCATCTCGTGGATTTCATTTGGCACTTTAAACATTTACAAGAATCTATCTATAAAGATAGAAAGATTTTTAAAAGAGAAATTTGATTTCGATTATAAGGAACCGAAATGTTCGAATTCAGGTATATAAGGAATCCAATTAAGGACTCTGATTTGAATGATGATCATCCACAAGGGTCTAAATGTGAAGATAAAAAGATCCCATATGGATTTTAGAAGTTGAAGATGTTTTGAAACCTTGCACTGGACGTGCTTATGTCAAAACATGAAGTAAAAATGCTTATGAAGTTGAGATGCTAGATATGCCAAGGCAACATATGAAGCAGAATTTGAAGGTTAAGTAAATGTATGAGGAAAATATATTTGGAAAACTATGCATGGGGTTCTAAAAATGTTTTTGAAACCTTATATATAATACTTTTGAAATCATAAAGTAGGTTTTTAGATAAGTATATTTATAAAAATGTTTTAAAATCATGCGAAATGAATTTTTTTGAAATTATGTATAAGGTTTTTGGAAAACATGAATGATGTTTTTGAAATCATGCACTTGATAAGAAAATATACTATGTTAATATTGTTTTCAGACTATATGAAATATTCTGAAATTATGAAAGTTGTTTTTTTTTTTTTTTGAAAACATAACCAATGTTTTTGAAATAACATAGACAATGCATTTGAAAAAAAAAATTGTTTTCAAACTATATGAAATGTTTTTAGATCATGAAGATTGTTTTTGAAATACTTGTACTGTGTATGTTGAAAAAAATCAAAACGTAATGGGTATGAGATTTGAAACTACCCTTAGTTATCTAACCAAGGATTTAATGGCACAGATGTGTAAAAAGCACGATTACTCAAAATTTCACTTTATTTCATGTACTTCGTTTCTTAGAATGAAACGAGTACTTAAAATTTTTGAGGGAATCATGAGCGATCATTTGAAAGAGAGAAATCACAAGAGTAGTTTGCAAGGTACATAGTTTCTTGATGTAGGTATCATAGGAAAAGTCATACACACATGTAACTACACTTGTATATCAGAATTGTGAACAATAATTTATTTATAAACAAAACAGATTGTTTCACATTACAAGAAAACAGGAGAATAAAAGCATAAGACAGCAACATCTTCTAGTCAGCCAACTGCTCATCTGTGGGTTGGATTTGCATTATCAAGCTTTGGGCAGTTGTTCCTGAAATGGCTCGTATCGCCACAGTTGTAGCACGATCCAGGCGGAAAGCGAGCTTGAGTAGGGTTGACTTGGGGTTGATTTGGACCACTTTGGTTTGGGGTATATCGACAAGCATTTGCCAGGTGACCGAGTCGCCCACATGATGCACACAGACGACACTGTAGGTGAGCTAAGTGGTGTGCATTACATTTGTCGCATATTGGGGCTGTTCCCTTGTATTGCTTCTTAACAGGTTGTGTTGCCACCCGGATGGGTCCTGCTTGATTTGGTACTGCTGCAGTTGAACAAACCCTTGCCGTATGACCTATAAGTCCACAAGTTTGGAAATTGCGGCACTTCACACTAGCCTGATGATGAAGGCTACATTGGTTGCATAAGGGTGAAGTTCCGTTGTATGGCTTCCTAGCAGGGGGTTGAGCTGGTTGGTTGGGGATGGCTCGACCATTGTGAGCGACCACGGCGAAGTCCTGAGAAGCCTTTCACTTCTTTGACTTCTTAGGGGATCCAGCCTGTTCATCCATGGTCTTTGATTCCTTGATTGGTTTCTTGGCTGGTGGTGCTGTCATTTGGCTAGGTCTTGCCTGTTTTGGTGCCACTGCTGCGGGTTTCCTTGAAGCCTTACGTTTCTTTGGTTTAGGTGAAGGCTTGGCTTCTGCTTCCTTTGGTGGCTCCTGAGTGGCTCCATTTTTGAGACGAGACATGGCAATGCCTAGATCCACAGACTTCAGTATCACTTCGCCTATTTGTTGGGCAAATTTGGCTGTTTGCTCGGACATTTGACCGGTGCTGAGAGGAAGAGACATTCTAGAAGAAAATGAAAGACATAGGAAGAAACAAATGAAACGTCATCGGGTAAATAATGCAGAATGGTAATGCATAAGAATTTGCGATCATTTGTTTGTTATCTAAGGCAAACAAATGAGACAGTGACAAATCAAAGTAAATGGGTCAACAATAATGTATCGCGAAGACATGCTCGCCTATAAGTGAACACTCATCCCAAGAATTCCCAGGTAAGCACAACTGGTCTCGCGTCTGATGAGATGTATACGAAGTGCTTGCCTAGACAGAAAACCCAGAATACAGGCATTCACCCTTCCAGTTTGCACGTGTTCACATTATTTAAAACCCAAAACCTTGACGAGGTTTTGAAAACTCAAAGGGGTTCAAAACCTTACAATAGAGGGTTCAAAACCTAGTAATCAATCATCCTAGAACAGATGATTAGTTTTCAAAGCGGTTTTGAAATTTATGTTCTTGTTGTGGTTGTCGCCTAAGGATAGGTGACAGTATTGTTTTATGACTAAACGCAAGTAAACTCGCGTTAGGGTCCTAGGAAGGTTATAGACTAGGTCAAAGTATTACTAATAACCTAATTCCCTATAACCATGAGCTCTGATACCAACTTTTCTGTCACACCCCGACCACGTAAGGCAACAAAACGTGGCGGAAAACGTCGGGGAGTGTTGTAACAGAATCATTGTTTCATAGCACATGGGAATTTAAATATTGTTTTATTGATTAAAAATTGTTACAATGTCTTGACAATCAAAGAAATACAACATAATTAACTAGTCTAGCATCTTTTATTGTCACTAAAGCCCAAGTCCGCCTAAGTGCATCTTGATCAATCCTATGCATCATCTCCTGAAACACATGTGAAAATAGGTACGTCAGCATAAAAATGCCTGTGAGATACATAGGTTTTGTGAAAATAGAATTCATGACTTATGTTTAAGAAAATGTTTAGTCATGAACCTTGTAATTTGCTTTGTCTTGTAAATCATTTGAAAAGTGATAAACAAACCAAATGATATATATGTATAAAAGAATAACACATGGTTAAGTGAATAACCATGTGAAATGAGTTTGTATAAATTAAGTTGTTTGTAAAACAATGTATTGTGAAAAGTATGTTATTTGTTTAAAATGTTATATGTCTAAATTGAAATGATTCAAATAACGCTACGATATGTAATACCATACAATCACTTATATATAGGAAGTACCAGCGGCGTATCCACCATGCTTGTATCATATTACACACCCTTCGTTACTCGAATCACTTACCCAAACAAACCACCAATGTAAGATGTTTATGTTTAAACCAATTGCCAAACGTATTGAATAATATGTCAAAATGTTTATGTCAATATGTAAATCATGTAATGTATAACCAATGTCAATAATGTTTATGTGTCAACTGTAAATCATGTAATGTGTAACCAATGTCAATAATGTTTATGTGTCAAATGTAAATCATGTAATGTGTAATCAAAATGATATGTATGGCTAGTGAAATATATCAACTAAACCATATGCACAAAAACAAAGTATTGAAGTAAAACACGGTTTAAATCAAAGCTATGTTTTGTGGAAATGCATGCTACACTGATACAAATATCTATGCGGTATTGTGAGAATGCATACATCCAAGCCTTGAGACTGTGGCGATAAACCCTTAAACAAATTAAAGGATTATATGTGCTTATGTATATCGAATTCGGTCATTCCTTTCATCCCCACCTACCCAGGATGTCCGGAACGGGAGTTGTCAATTCCTATGGTACCACTACCTACTAACGAACGGCGTGATCGGTGTTAATGAATGTATATTGATCCATCAAAACAATCCAAATATCATATCAAAATGTAAGCATGTGATGAAAACAACTGTACTAAGTATGCAACAAATGAACATACATAGCATGTGATGTGATGTGAAACGATGTACTAAGTATGAACTAAATGGACATACATAGCATAAAATGTAATGTAAGACAATGAAATCATGTACTATAAATGTACTAATGAACATAGCAAGTATATGATGTGAAAACATGGAAAGCACGAAAGTAACAAGTAGGCACATGTGTTCCACCCCAAAATGTTTGGAAAACAGTAAAAGAGGGGTCTATGTACTCACTTGAGATTGCTCAGAAGTCCTAAGATAACCACCAAGCAATGCTAGAGATCACGGAATCAAACGGCACCTAATATAGGTAACTACATTAATAAACCGGACCTAAATCGGAAGATCGGATAGAAAGAGGGTTCGTAAACCAAACGAGTATGGGAACTCGTGTAATATGGTTTAACAAAGCCTACATACTAAAAGAAACCTAACCTAACTTCTTACGACCCATTACGACCCGTTTAGGTAGCTTATGCTACTTTAACGCGTCGTTTGCGTGAAACGCGTTCGGACCGCCTAACTAGTCCTATGACAAGTAACATATGCCTTAACATGTCTAATATTGTTGTCAAATCAGTTTAGATGTCAAAAGTTATGTTACATATGTTTAAAATGAATTTTGGCATCAAAGGGGTATTTTGGTAATTTACCTAAGGCATATAAACTACCTATCATACAACTACTTAAACGAAGCGACCATAAGGTATAACCTCATAAGGTTATTCCCTATAAACTATGGTCACCTAAAGTGCTTGGTCGGATCCTAATGATCGACCAAACGGGTCGGGTTCGAAAGTATAAGCGATTGTTTAGATCGCTTACCTTACGACCCTAAATAAGCACTAAACTAAAAGTGACGAGCTAAGCATGTTAAAACATGCTTAACTAAGTTTAGAAAACAGGTTTGGTATCAAAACAAATGGTCTTGATACCCACAAGTAGTTTGGTTACAAAATACGCAAGAATACGTATTCTGACCGAAACTACGGCTCGTCACTGAGCCTAGATAACGTGGTAATCAGTAGGTATAGTCACTAGGGACTATAACCATCGTGATCACGCTCACGTTATGAAGTTCAAACGAACTTCGCATCGACCATAAACTGGTCAATGCAGAAAGTCAACAAAGTTCGACTTTTGGACTCGAAAAGCAATAAAAGAACGAAGGAACACTTACGAAGGGTCCCCGAATGCTAATCTAGATCAAAATAGCTCAGGTATGAAACAAAGGTTTCAACTTAGAGCACAAATGATCAGATTCTAGTGAGAAATGAAGTTGGGGTATGTGGGTATTTATAGTAAATGGACAACCGTTAGGATCATTTCTTGGAAAAGGGGGCACGATCTAAGCCGTACACTTGTTGGAAAGTTGTGGTAACTCATTTGCCATCCACCATAAGAGTTTGACACTTGGCACTTGGCCTTTGGAGAGTGTTAAGGGCTGTTAAAAGCTGAAAAAAAAAACGTTTTGCTGCATCTGGCCCCTGTTTACGGACCTAGTTTGGCAGATTTACTGTTTCAGTCCCTGCAACCTCAAAACTTGGTTTTCGATGCGTTTTTTGACACGTTTAAGCCCCGTTAACCCCATTTCAAAGCTCTAAAATGAAGTTAAAGTATAGGGAACTTAAAATGTGTTCAAAAATATCTCGGGTGTCGGTTCGTTTAGCCGTACGGTTACGTTGTTCGGTTAATTACGACGGAATGCGCATAAGCGCGAAAAATGATCCAAATGGCGTGACGAATGGATTTTTATTATGCCAAACACTAAAATAAAATATTTTAGTGCTTACATAAATTTTTGGATGTCCGGATGTATTCAGAACGTAAGTTATGCGCGAAAATGCAAACTTGTGCACTTTTTGACGCTTTTTGTCCCTGAATGACCCCAAAAGTTTATTTTAGCATACCGAACCCCTAAAAGCCTATTTCTAAGCTATGTAAAGGATATTTATGGTATGTTTAACTTATGGTCATGTTCCGGAATGTTCGTTACAGTTCAAATTGGCATACTTTCGTAGTTTGTCAAGTTTAGTCCCTGTAAGCGAATTAACTTGTTTTTGCCATACCAAAGCCTTCAAAACTTATTTCTAAGTTATGTAAAGGTTATTTAAGGTATGTTAAGCCTATGTCACTGTTCTGGAGTGTTTGTTGCATTAAACTGGTTATATTTACGCGTCGGTGCGCGTATAACCTTCCAGAAAGCGATTTAGAGTTTGAATTTGAATTTGAACAAAAATTGATATGTGCAAATGATACACATATTTTTACAAATCCCAAGTATGAAATACAATATTTCATTGGTTTGGTATTTGTTTGATGGCCGTGGAGGCACAGGTGTTACATGCTTGTATCATATTACTCACATCTCGTTACTTAAGTTACTTTAACAAACCATCAATGTAATAAGTCTATGTTTAAACCAATTGTAAAAAGTCCTTGTATAAGCCATGTCAAATGTTTAAAAGTCCAAATGTAGTCAAGTAATGTGTAACAAATGTTATGTATTGTAAGTAAAGTATTGTCACATAATCCAAAAGTAGAAATGTACAAAACAAAGTATTTTGAATATATCAAAAAGTTATGTTTTGCAAAGTAATGCATGTTACATTGATACAAACATTTATGTGGTGAGTTAACGCATACATTCAAGCCTTGAGACAGTCGGATAACCCTTTTAGTCAAGGTTATCAAAAGAAATGTTTTCGGATTCAGTCATTCCTTACATCCAAACAAAACCCGAGATGTCAGGAATGGGATTTGTCAAGTCCTATGGTACCACTACTTACTACCGAGTGGCGTAGCAAATGTTAATGAACGTATAAAAGTCTCGTTTGTGCAAACCAAATGTTATAGCAGTTGTATACATGTCATATGAAAACAATGTACTAAGTATGCTAAGTTAACATACAAAGCAGAAAAGTCATGTAAATCAATGTGCTAGCATGCTATCAGTCAACATACATAGCAGAAATGTAAAGTAAATAATGTACTAAGTATGCACACAATGGGCATACATAGCATGAAATGTAATGTAATGAAATCATGTACTATAATGTACTAACGAACATAGTAGGTATATGATGTGAAAACAGGAAAGCATGAAAGTAACAAGTAGGCACATGTGTTTCACCCCAAAACAGTTTGGAAAACAGTAAAAGAGGGGTCTATGTACTCATTTGAGATTGCTTAGTAGTCCTTGAGTAACGACCAAACAATGCTAGAGATCACGGATATCAAACGACACCTAATATAGGTAACTACATTAATAAACCGGACCTAAATCGGAAGATCAGATAGAATGTGATTTAGACCCGACAAGTTTGAAGACTTGTTTAATATGGTTATTTCATACACATTCTGGATTTCGAGATAAAACCGATAAGGTTTGACCCGCTTCGGCTAATTTATGTGAACTAGTTATATAGATCGAACCGAACGCGTAATAAGCGTAACGGGTATCCGTAAGAGCCATATACAGGTTTCCTAAGTTAATATGCTTCAAATATGTTGTGACATCAGTAAGATGTCTTTCATTATGCCCGAAACGTATTTAAACACAAACTATGCACCGCAAGGGTATTTTGGTAATTTCACATAAGCCGTGAAGCTCAAAACTGAAGTCTGAGTTAAACAACTTTTGCTTACTGTTAAAACATTATAATTTACCTAAAACATCAGTAGGTATCACCCTTGTATGTTTAAAAATAGTCTAGTACATACTATGCGTTAAAAACGCTTAGAAGGGCGATTAGGAGCCGTTTCCGGGTTATATACATAAAGCTGATATTTTTATTATTCCAGAAGGCTTAAAATAATTTATTTATCATACCTAATCAGTAGAAAAAGGTTTGGAGTCATTTAGATATGTAAAACTCATTTTATAGCCCGTTAGGGCAAAACCGACAATTACCGGATTAAGCCTACGACTATAAGTTATGCTCAGCCTAAAATTAATTAAAAATATTCAAAAATCCCAAAATAATATATGACATCAGTGGGTAATAAGTTTGATATCAAAAAGTAGGCTTAACTAGGCTATACGCTAATTACGCCATTTAATTAACATAAAGCTTTCATTTTGCGCTAATGAGCATAACCCTCAATATACACCACCAATTGATCTCAAATTTTGGGTACAAGTTTATATATCAGTAACAAAGGTTTCTACTCTTTTACATGTTCAAAAATTACGTTTTAAGGTAAAAAGGGCATAATGGTCAACATATGAGCAATTAACGGAAACATGCATATTAATTGGATAACTAATGAACCAAGGTGTATAATCACAGAGGGTTATACTAGTATGTAACCTAGTCCAATTAAAGCTCTGAGGCATTTCTAAAACATGCCTAAACGGGTCAGAACTGAAAGTCAAAGAAAAAGTCAAACTATGCGACTTTCGGTTCCGAACCGGGTCTAAACAGGAAATTGTCGGGTTGAACATGTTTAGACATGTTCTTACACTAATTACCAAGTTATAATAATGATCAAACAGGTTGTATCTGTTCTATATTGCTAATTATGCATAAATTAGAATTTAAGTATCCTGTTGACTTTTTATTAGCAAGTTTGACCCGACTTTTGACCTAGTTAGAGTGGGAATCAGGGGGAACCCTTTTAAGGGTTTATTACCCACATAATTACCAACTTATAACTACTTTTGATTCGACTAATCACTGGACCATTAGTGATTAATCTTAAAGTCAACCGTTAATTACGACGGTTTGACTTTTAAGCTAAAACTAAGCAAAAACTAAACTAAGGAAGGTTAGGCAAACTTACAGGAGTCCTATGAACGACCAGAGATCACTTGAGAGGAGTCTTGTGCTCCAGAAATGCTCCAGAAATGCAGGAGTGAGGTGTGTTCAATGTTTGCAACTCATTGGCCTTTTATAGTGATTTCAACACCACAAAATGTTGACACACAAGCCTACAACTGACCACAACATTCCCACAAGTGTCCCTAGTGCTCTAGGAGTCGTTTAGGGGCCATCCAAGATGAGGAAAATCGATTAAAGGTCGAATATGCGCGAAAACAGGCAGCTGTCAAAAGTTTCTGCATCTGATGGTCTGACGCGGACCGCGTAAAGTCATGTTAACCTTTACGCGGCCCGCCTCAGTCTTGTAATCAGGCAAAAACGTTTTCAAGTTGTTGAATCTCGTCTCTTGGCCCTTCCGAAAGGTCAACTAACTTATTTCTTGCAATTGAACCCCCTAATTTGACATATAAGGGCTTCAAGATATTTACCCACTTTGTTAAGTCCTCGGTTAACTTTATTGTTACCCGAAAGGTCCTAAACTTCAACGTTGACGCTTTAACCCCTTGTACACGGATTTGATCATAACTTTCTCGTACGATAACGAAACTTTATGAAATTTATATCGTGCATTCTAGTGAGCATAATTAACCGTTACAAAGCTTCGGTTTTGTCAAGTTTAGTCCCTGTAAGCGAATTAACTTGTTTTTGCCATACCAAAGCCTTCAAAACTTATTTCTAAGTTATGTAAGGGTTATTTAAGGTATGTTAAGTATATGTTGAAGTTCTGGAGTATTTTTCGCATTAAACTGATTACGTTTACGCACCCGTTTGCGTATAAATCTCCAGAAAGCGATGTAGAGTTTGAAATTGAACAAAAGTCAAAACATGAAAAATGTAAAACATAACCAAACAAACATTGGGATCAAATAACATTGTTTTATTGATAAACGAACTGTTCACAATGATAACAAGCACAAATGTTACATATATGTTGCATTTTGCACACATCAAGGACAAAAGCCGAATTCCTATTAAGATCTTCATATCTTCATGGTTAGATTCTTGTAGATGTTTAAAGTGCCAAATGCAATCCACGGATTGGTTTCCTGGTGTGCTTTAAATACCCATGTCCAAAGATAACAAATTAAAGGTCAAGTTAAACAATTAGGTGATTATGTGTTTATGTGTTTTCTTTTATTTTTTTATGTGATCCGAATTTTTCGTTATCCAAATCCTCGTAGAATCTTCCATGTCTTCGTATGAGGGATTCATAGTAGGATATCCAAAGGTACTACTTCAAAATCCTTAATGGGCTTCTACGTAATAGTTAAGACCCTTGGATTATAAAGTACTATTCCATAATTAGACCCCTTGAGTGGTCTAGTTAAAATGATTGATTCAAAAATCTGGTTAGGAATGTCATGTGATGATATAGCTGAAAAGACTCCTTGGTGGTCTATTTAAAGAGATCATTTATTGATTTAATAGAAAGGACTCTATGGCGGTCTAGTCACACTCATCACAGGTTTGTTCATTTGATTTTTTTCCTCCCTACACATTATGAAATGCACTGTGCAGACTGTGCAAGGAATTACGTAATTATGGATGCATACATAATTATGGAATTTAATGCACAGAAACCACATCAAGTTTTGTGATGTATCCAGAGTTAACTCTATTCATTTCCATTTCTGATGAAGCACCCGTTGAGGAAAAATGAACTAGCTATTCATTTTCACTTCTGAAAGAATATCCGTTGAGGGAAATGAATATCCTTTTAATTATTCCTTCATTTCCATTTCTGAAGAATACCCGTTGAGGAAAATGACTCAATCCGTTCATTTTCGTTTCTGAAGAATATCCGTTGAGGGAAATGAATATCCTTTTGATTATTCCTTCATTTCCATTTCTGAAGAATACCCGTTGAGGAAAATAACTCAATCTATTCATTTTCGTTTATGAAGAATATCCATTGAGGGAAATGAGTATCCTTTTAATTATTCCTTCATTTCCATTTCTGAAGAATACCCGTTGAGGAAAATGACTCAATCCATTCATTTTTGTTTCTGAAGAATATCCGTTGAGGGAAATGAATATCCTTTTCATTATTCCTTCATTTCCATTTCTGAAGAATACCCGTTGAGGAAAATGACTCAATCCATTCATTTTCGTTTCTGAAGAATATCTGTTGAGGGAAATGAATATCCTTTTGATTATTCCTTCATTTCCATTTCTGAAGAATACCCGTTGAGGAAAATGACTCAATCCGTTCATTTTCGTTTCTGAAGAATATCCGTTGAGGGAAATGAATATCCTTTTGATTATTTCTTCATTTCCATTTATGAAGAATACCCGTTGAGGAAAATGACTCAATCCATTCATTTTCGTTTCTGAAGAATATCCGTTGAGGGAAATGAATGTCCTTTTGATTATTTCTTCATTTCCATTTCTGAAGAATACTCGTTGAGGAAAATGACTTAATCGGTTCATTTTCGTTTCTGAAGAATATCCGTTGAGGGAAATGAATATCCTTTCGACACCTGACAAAGAACCCATTGGAGAAAGTGAATCGTCCATTCATTTTCACTTCGAAGTATATCCACTGGGGAATGACAGGGTTATGCCTTGCATAAAAATCTTTGATGGGTTACTCTACGCAAATATATAACACCCTAGATTCCATGCAAGACAATTATTTTAACACAGCGTCACAGACAGACTCCTACGAATAAATTTCGGGACGAAATTTCCTAAAGTAGGGGAGACTGTTGTCACACCCCGACCACGTAAAACAACAAATCGTGGCGGAAACGTCGGGGAGTGTTGTAACAGAATTATTGTTTCACAACCATGGATACAAAAAGAGTTTCGTTTTATTTATTCATTAAGTAATTTACATTGTTTTAACATGAAACAAACAAGTTACATATCGACTATCACTGTTATTATGTCACTAAGGCCTCGTCCAGATCCTATGAGACTCATGCATCCTAGCAATCAACATCAAGCAACATCACCTGAAACATATGTAAAAACAAAGTCAGCAAAGAAATGCTGGAGAGTACATAGGTTTTATGAGAGTATCGGAATCATGGCTAGTTTACATGTTGCAATACCTTATTAAAAACCTTGTTTTGAAAAGAGTATAATACTGCAACGAAATTAACCAACTCAAATCAAGCGGGTTATAATTTATAAAACCTCGTAGCCATGATTCTTAACCCAAAAACATTTGTTTTAGTAAACCAAATTGTAAAACATCTCGTATTTACTCGTTAATAAAACTCGTATGGTTTATATCCTTTCGAAAACATTGTTAAGTGACATCGTTTCAAAATCGTTTACCCAAATGAACTAAATAACGCCACGGTATGTAATATGTTGAAAACACTTATATATAAGAAGTACCAGCGGCGTATCTACAATGTTTTCACCATATTACACCCGTCCCGTTATCTAGACACTTAACCAAAAACCAATCGTTTATCCAATTCGTTTAACTTGTTCAAATCATTTCCAAATCGTTAACTCGTTTAAATCGTTTAAATCATCCTCGTTTTAATTGCGAAAACTATTTATGGTCGTCTCGCTAATAACATTCAAACCTTCGTGACTCGACTATCTCACTTCTCGCATTAACAAACCACCAAAGGGTAAGTTAATAATCAGATTCAGTCGTTACCCACTTAACCCACACATAACCATGGGTGCAGTACGATAACGGGATCTGTCAGATCCTATGTACCATAACCTAATACTGGTCGGCTTGCTCAATGCTAATGAATGTCATTCGTTATGTAACTACAACCAACAAGTTTGTTCACATTAGCGAAATCGTTATTAGTTTAGTATAAACCTTCTTAATCGTTTTTAAATCATCGTTATAATATCGAAAAATCGTTTTGATACATATGAATCACCCCAAAACAATCGAAAACAGTAAAATAGGGGAACTATGTACTCACATGAAGTGCAAAGTATCCTCAATCAATAGAACTTCAACAAATCAAGTAAACCAGAGAAATCAAGCAGCATCTAGTAATCGAATCACTAGTCAAACAATAGACGCCTAAATCGGAAGATCAGACAGAATGAGGTCTTGTAAACCAAATGAGTGTTGGAACTCATGTGATATGGTTTAACAAAGCCTACATTCTAAATAGGAACCAAACCTAAGTGCTTTCGACCCATTACGACCCATTAAGGTAGCTTATGCTACTTTAACGCGTCGTGCGCGTAAATGCGCGTTCGAGACGTCTAACTAGTCCTATGACAAGTATTATATGCCTAAACATGTTTAAATATGTTGCATAATCAGTTATGTGGCAAAAGTTTATGTTACATATGCTTAATTACCAATTATGCATGAAAAGGGCATTTTGGTCATTTACCTAAGGCATATAAGCTACCTATCATACAACCAATTAAACCTAAGTGACCATAAGGTATAACCTCGGAAGGTTATTCCTTATGCAACTATGGTCACTAAACATGTTTGGTCGGATCCTAATGATCGACCAAACGGGTCGTGTTCGAAAGTCTAAGCGGGTGTTTAGTCCGCTTGACTTACGACTCTATACAAGCACTAATCTAAAAGTGACGAGCTAAACATGCTAAAACATGTTTAGTTAAGTTAGAAAACAGGTTTTGGTATCAAAACAAACGGTTTTGATACCAAAGAGTAGTTTGGTTACAAAATATGCATAAATACGCATTCTGGCCGAAACTACGACTTGTCACTACGCCTAGTCAACGTGGTAATCAGTAGGTATAGTCACAAGGGACTATAACCATCGTGATTACGCTCACGTTGCAAAGTTCAAATGAACTTTGTGTTGACCATTGACTGGTCAAAGCTGAAAGTCAAACTCTGTTTGACTTTCATACTTGAAAAACGAAACAAGAATGAAAGAGGACTTACCAAGGGTCCAAGAATGGAAGTTTTGATCTAATAATTCCCAGGTATGAAGGTTTTATCCTTTAACTTAGGGAAAAATCTAATCAAAGTGTGAGTTTGAGAGTGAAGTGGGTGTTGCTATTTATAGAAAACCAAGAACCGTTAAGATCGTTCCTCGATAAACGAGCATCAATCTGGACCGTACACATGTGACCCATGGTTTTGGGATATTAGGGGTGCCACAAAACCAGCAAACGGTATTGAAAATGTTACAAAATAGACCCCCAAGTTCAACCCCATTGCTGAAAATTGCTCAAAAACAAGTTTTTGTCTAGATCAGGCGCCCGCGCCGGGCCACGGGGAGAGACAGTTGGTGCTCGCGCAGCGCCACCAGGTGCCAGATCAAAAAAGTTTCAAAAACGGCAGAAATGGTCCCTGCAGCCCGTTTAAGCCATTTTCGATGCGTTTAAACCCCCGTTAACCTCATTTCAAGGCTGTAAAATGAAGTTAAAGTATAGAGAACTCAAAACATGCTCAAAAATATCTCGGATGTCGGCTCGTTTGGTCGTACGGTTGCGTTGTTCGGTTAATTACGACGGAAGTCGTAACGGACGCAAAAACGATCCAATTTACGCGACGAATTGAATTTTATCAAGCCAATCACTGAAATAAAATATTTTAATGATTACATAAATTTTTGGATGGTCGGATATATTCAGAACATAAGATATGCGCGAAATGCAAACTTATGCACTTTTTGACGCTTTTAGTCCCTGAATGACCAATAAAGTTTGTTTTAGCATACCGAACCCCTCAAAGCCTATTTCTAAGATATGTAAAGGATATTTACGGTATGTTTAACTTATGGTCAAGTTCCGGAGTGTTCGTTACTATACAAATCGATATAGTTTCACAGTTTGACACAAATAGTCCCTGCGATCGAACTAACTTGATTTCAACACACCAAACCATCCAAAGCTTATTTCTAAGTCATGTGGAGGTTATTTAAGGTATGTTAAGCCTATATAACTATTCTGGAGTGTTTTTTTGCATTAAACTGACTGCGTTTATGCACCAGTTTGTGTATAACCTTCCAGAAAGCGATTTAAAGCTTGAAATCGGAATCGAATCAAATTGTAAAATCATCAAACACAAATACATACATAATAACACCAAAACACATATAATAACACCAAAGCACATTGTTTTATTGATAATCAACATTGTTTTACATTATACGATGATTACAGAACACAGTTGCCACAGTCTCCCCTACTTTAGGAAATTTCATCCCGAAATTTTATTTAGAGGAAACTTGTGAAAAAAATGCGGATATCTCGTCTTCATCTGGTCCTCATGTTCCCAAGTAAACTCGGGGCCATGTTTGGATTCCCAGCGAACCTTGACCAATCGAATCCGTTTGTTCTTCAACTGTTTGAATGTACGGTCCACTATCTCCACAGGTTTCTCGACAAAGTGCATCGTTTCATCGATTTGAATCTCGTCGAGGGGAATGTGAAGATCAACATCAGCTAAACACTTTCGCAAATTGGACACGTGAAAGGTCGGATGAATATTTCTAAGCTCTGGAAGTAGCTCTAGTCGATAGGCAACCTTTCCAATTCTTTCAACAATCTTAAATGGTCCAACATATCGGGGTGCAAATTTTCTTTTCTTTCCAAATCTCACCACTCCCTTCCAAGGTGACGCCTTGAGTAGGACACGGTCTCCGACTTGAAATTATAAGGGCTTGCGTCTCATATCCGCATAACTCTTTTGACGGCTTCGTTCACAAGATAATCGCGGTTTTTCTTGATTTTGTCTGTTGTTTCTAGAATGAGCTCAGGTCCAGTAAGCTGAGCTTCACCGATCTCATTCCAACAGACAGGTGAACGACATTTTCGACCGTAGAGAGCTTCGAATGGTGCCATATTAATACTAGCATGATGACTATTGTTGTAAGAGAACTCGATCAATGGAAGATGAGAATCCCAATTACCACCAAAGTCTATCACGCATGCTATAAGCATATCCTCCAAAGTTTGAATCGTTCTCTCAGATTGTCCATCTGTTTGGGAATGATAAGCAGTGCTTAGATTTAGTTGGGTTCCCAAAGCAGATTGCATGGTCTTCCAGAAATGAGATGAAAACCGAGCATCATGATCGAAAATGATATCCAAAGGAACACCATGTCGTGATACAATCTCATCAACATAAATCTTTGCAAGTTTATCAGCAGATAGATCCTCGCGAATCGAAATAAAATGAGCTGATTTCGTTAATCGATCGATAACAACCCAAATAGCATCATGACCTTTAGACGTACGCGGTAACTTAGTGATGAGATCCATTGCAATGTTCTCCCACTTCCAAACCGGTATCTCTGGCTGTACAAGCAAGCCAGAAGGTCGTTGATGTTCAGCATTGACTTTGAGACAAGTTAGGCATTTCGATACATACAAGGCAACATCCTTTTTCATACCAGGCCACCAGTACTGAGTACGAAGATCCTTGTACATTTTATCCGCACCAGGATGGATAGAATATCGAGACTTGTGAGATTCGTCCATTACCAAGGTGTGAAGATCGTTTTGTTTAGGAATCCACAAACGATCCTTGAAGTAGAGTAAACCATCGTCTTTCCTTTCGAGTTTAAGCCCGAGTTGAAGCGGTAGCTCATTTTACAATAAGCCTTTGATCACACAAGATCGTTGAGCTTGAAGGACACGAGATTGAATATCCGTTAAAGTCTGAATAGAATGAAGCTTGACTCGTTCCTTTTGACTAAGCGCATCGGCTACGACATTCGCCTTACTAGGATGGTAGCGAATCTCGCAATCATAATCGTTTAAGAGCTCAACCCAACGTCGTTGCCTCATGTTCAGTTCCTTCTGATTAAGAATATGCTGGAGACTTTTGTGGTCTGTGAAAACCACACACTTCGTGCCATAAAGATAGTGTCTCCAGATTTTGAGTGCGAAAACTACAACACCTAACTCAAGATCATGAGTTGTGTAGTTCTTTTCGTGAACTTTCAGCTGTCTTGATGCATAAGCTATCACTTTACCCTGTTGCATAAGAACACAACCAAGGCCTAAATTAAATGCATCACAGTAGACAACGAAATCATCGTTTCCTTCGGGCAACGATAGAAGAGGAGCGTCACAAAGCTTTTGTTTCAGCGTTTGGACCGCTTCTTCTTGCTTGGGTCCCCACTCAAAAGGCTTATTCTTTTGAGTCAAAGCAGTGAGTGGAACCGCGATCTTCGAGAAATTAGAAATGAATCGACGATAATAACCAGCGAGACCGAGAAAAGAACGAATTTCTGTAGGTGTCGTTGGTGTATTCCAATCCTTAATTGCAACATTTTTGGATGGATCCACATGAATACCCTGCTCGTTGACTATATGACCCAAAAACTGAACTTCTTTAAGCCAAAATTCACTCTTGGAGAATTTAGCAAAAAGTTGTTCCTTCTTCAGGAGTTCCAGAGTCAAACGAAGGTGTTGCTCGTGATCGGCTCGACACTTCGAATAAATGAGAATATCGTCGATGAACACAATGATGAACTTGTCTAAATAAGGTTTACAAACCCTATTCATTAAGTCCATGAAGATAGCTGGGGCATTTGTCCAGCCAAAAGGCATGACAGTGAACTCGAAATGCCCATATCTCGTGCGGAAAGCAGTTTTGGGAACATCTTCTTCGAGAACACAAAGTTGATGATACCCAGAACGCAGATCGATCTTGGAAAAGCATGAAGCACCTTGCAGCTGGTCGAAGAGATCATCGATTCGAGGTAGGGGATATCGATTCTTGATGGTAAGCTTATTAAGCTCACGATAATCGATACACATTAAAAAAGATCCATCTTTCTTTTTCACAAAGAGGACAGGAGCTCCCCAAGGCGAAAAGCTCGGATGGATGAATCCTTTATCAGATAACTCTTGAAGCTGTTTCGATAAATCTTGCATCTCAGACGGTGCAAGACGATAAGGTACTTTCGCAATTGGGTTGGCATTGGGTACAAGGTCAATATGAAACTCGACTTGACGAACTGGAGGCAAACCAGGCAGTTCATCGGGAAACACCTCTGGATAATCCCGAACAATCGGAATATTCTGAATACTCTTGCTCTTGCCTTTCTCCTCGGTGACATGTGCCAGAACAGCAACATATCCTTTTCGCAAATAACTTTGGGCTTTCGTACACGACATGAGCTTCAATCCACCAGATGGTTTCTCGCCACGAACTTCCAGAACATCGCCAGGCGGAAGAAGAATACGAACAATCTTATCGAAACAAACCACCTCAGGATGATGTTTGGTTAACCAATCCATCCCCATGATAATATCGAAGCTCCCAAGTTGCATTGGTGTGAGGTCAATGGGAAAAAGATGGTTATCAAGGTTCAACTGACAATCACGAATAACAGAATCGAGAACAAGAGGTTTACCAGTAGCAACTTCGACAGATAAGGGTTTCCTCAGTTTAGTTCTAGGTATCGCAAGTAAAGGTTCAAAAGATAACGAAACAAAACTTCTATCGGCACCAGAATAAAAAAGAATAGATGCAGGTCGATTGTTAACAAGAAACGTACCTTCGACAACGAGGTTGTCAGCTCGAGCCTCGTTAGCGTTCAGATTGAATGCTCGTCCACGAGCGGATTCACATTCGCGTTGACATTCACGTTCGGATTCGCATTTGCATTCACCAACCTCGGACAGTTGTTGCGGAAGTGACCAAACTCTCCACAATTGAAACATGAACCCGGTGGGAATCTATGTGACAACCGGTAATTTACGCCCTTAATTACGTGATTAACAGGCGATTAACGCGATAACAAATAGTGCTTGCGACGCTAATTAACTTAACCAGGCCCTTGGAGTGCCCAGAAACGTTTGTTCAGTTATACAGTATGCGAATAAGGATTCGCATGGAATCTGCGAAACATCAAACGACAACGGACTGATACCGTACGAAATACTGACAACGCTAACAAATATGGAGGTTACACGAATATATTTGTGCTTATGGAGTTTGGGTTGCGATAGCGGGTCCCGTAGAAATTACGGACCACTTACACATGAGACGGGCTTGTGGGCCCTGGGCCCAAGCCCGAAACCCACAAGCCTAAACCTACACATAATAGGCAAAATCCCTACAAGATCTTTGCAAAATCTGCTTAAAATCTCAACAAGATTACATAAGATCTTTATAGATCTTAACACACAAGACAAAAGAAAAGAACATTAGTCTATACCCACATGAAAGTCTATAAAACCCATACCCTTTTCATGTATACCTGCACCTCATCCAAACACACACACACGCATACAACAACAGTACCCATCTTCCTTTCTCTGCATTCTTGAAGGAAACCCAAATTATATATAGCATACCATCTTCTTTTATCTCATCTTTACAAAAAATGAGGCCCTAATCAGAATCACTACAACTCTCCCACACACCTCTACTCCCTCTCGGTTCCCCTTTCTTCTCCAATCGCACACAACAAGCAGCTCCCCCTTCTTTCTGATGATAGAACGGAACACCACCACCACCGTGAGGTGGTGGTGTGGCGGCGACTGAACAGAAGAGAGAGAGAGAGAGAGAGGCGGCGAGAAGAGAGAGAAAGCTGAGAAGAGCGAGATAACCGGCGGTCGGTGCCATTGACCGCCGGACATTGTCTTTATCCGGCAAAGATTCACCGGTTCCGGGTTCGATTTGGTTCAAGTTCGGGTATTCAAGTAAGTTTCGGTTCAGTTTTGGCTTTAGATGCGTGCTCAGTTTCGAGTTTTGGTTCGGGTTCCTTTTGTTTCATCTCAGATTTTGATTCAGATCCGGGCAGGTGGTTCGAGTCTTGTTCGGGTCTCGCGGAACGGTTCAACACGGGTCGAACGGTCCGGGTTTTTGATTCGAGTCGACTCGGTTAAACCGAGTTAACTCGGCTCGGGCCCGGGTCAAACAGTCAACAGCAGGTCAAGCGGTCATCAGCCCTGGTTCGGCTTCGGTTCGCAGTCAGATTTGGTGCGTTTCTCGGTTTGGGTTCGGACTCGGTCCAGCGAGTCAACTCAGTCAACTGAGCCAGTCAACTCAGTTGACCCGGTCAACTCGGTCAGGCGGCTCGACATTTCGGCGTGAAGACGTGGTAAAAATTGATGACGCGTTTAATATTTGTGTTTTATATAGATTTAATCTTGCGTAAACGAGCTCGAACCATTCCGTATATAAATTTAGAAATGCTTGACGAAAACTATATATATTTGATTATATTGGTTGAATATTGTTGAGTTTGATAAAATACGACAACTTTTTATTGTCGGGTTAGTCCAAAAACAGAGGAAACTCTGCCCGTTTTTCGAGAAAATCCGTAAAAATAACACGCGTTTTATTAAATAACGAAAACAACAATTCGGAAACTATTTACAACAACAAACATAGTTGTTTTGAACTTCGGAAATTCGACGAATCCTTTTATAAAATAAATATAATTTATATATTTATTTCAAACGTAAACTCGATTTCTTTTATAAATAAATATAGTATATATATTTATTTCAAACATCGCGTAACACGAATTCTTTTACAAACTAGATATAGTTTATCTATTCAACGACTCGATGATACTTTCGCAAAATAAATACAACTTTTGTATTTATTACAAGCGCCGAAACGGCATATACGTATATTTTGGCAAATATATACAAGACGCGATATATAATGCAAGTTTATTATATATTACTTTCATACGAATATTCCTTTATATCAACATACGACTTCTTAAAACGAGCTAACAAGTATAACTTCTTCGCTTCTTTTAAGTTTACAATTTACCGTCAAATCGTTCGATTAACGATTCGGTAGAGCTCGATTACACGTAGTTAGTTACTGCGTTATTTAGAAACTTATTAGATATTCCGTGTTAGGAATATTGTAGAATGCACGCTAGCAAGTCAAGTCTTGGAAACGACATCACGAAGTCGTAATTAGCTAGCTTTGCACAGGAATATTCAGGTGAGTTCATAACCCCACCTTTTATGGTTTTACATTTATGTAAATGTTTTCGGGGTGGAAAGACATGCACTTTTTGCAAAGCATACAAGAATTACATATTTCTAAACCATTTTACAAGCAAGTTTAAATGACACAAATGGTTTACGAAAAGCTTATGTTTTATACCGGTTTTTCAAACAAGCGTATTATTCGAAATATGCATACACACGAGATTCTAGTTTTATAAACTACGGGAAAATACAAATACAAGAGTTTACAAAATACAAATGTTAAAATGTATATAAATGGTATGATAAAAATACAAAAGTGTGACGAGATATAAGAATACGAGAAACGCACTTGGTGAGGACGAGAACCAAGTATGAGGCGTTATGAGAAATGATACGAGAAATCGTGTCACGAATAGGGTACCATAAGCACCATTAATCAACGTATACATTCAGACCGCAGAACAAAAGGTTAGATCTAACGGGTGCCGGGCAGCCACACTCTCGGTGAGGGCGAGAATCGAGTAGTGCTTTTGTGTCTCAGAATATACCAATTAAATGCCTAAGGTTTGGTGACTTCCTATGTCGTGTCACATGTTAATGGCTTTGCAACCCATTAACAATCCTGATACTTACAGGAATACTTTATTTACATAAAATTCATACCATACAAAAACTTGATTTATAACTTGAAGTACGTGGGGTACTCAAGAAAAACTTGATTTATAACTTGAAGTACGTGGGGTACTCAAGAAAAACTTGATTTATAACTTGAAGTACGTGGGGTACTCAAGAAAACAGGAATTATACTTGAGTACGTGGGGTACTCAAGAAAAATCTGAATTATACATAAGTACGTGGTGTACACATGAATACTTGATTTATATATGAAAACTTGATTAATACAAGATACATACCATGTTTTCATACAAAGTTTCTGTATAACATGACAAGAAAATGATTTTAAATTCGTTTTCTCAACAATACTTCAAAAACCGGTTATTCAAAAAGATTTATTTCAAATCTTTTACAAACAAACTATGAACTCGCTCAACTTTATGTTGATTTTTCGCATGTTTCTTTCTCAGGTTACATTTCAAAACTACGGAACGGTTGGAATAGGAGAACCATCTGGAGTCGAGTACTTAGTGGGCGTTCACATACTAAAAGTCTTAGCTTATTTGCTTCCGCTGTGCAATGAAGATACCAGTCCAGTCACGCCAATGCTCTGATATTTTGGGGTGTGACAATCTAGTAGCATTCCCCTGAACTGGAGCCTGATTCTGAGCAACCTGATTCTGACCCAAACGGCAGATGTTGGCCAGATGCCCAAGCTTACCACACGTTGTGCATTGCTTACAAGCTTGCTGTGCAACATGATGACCATTGCAGCGAGCACAATGAGGTGCGGTATCAGCATACGCTTTCTTCGCAGGCGGTTGAGCCGGTGGGTTCTGAGGGTTCTGAGCTGTTACTGCAAAATTCTGAGCACCCTTTCGCTTTCTCGACTTCTTCGACGACTCACCTTTCTTACCCTTACCCTTATCCTTGTCTTTAACATAATCGGTCGACTTCTTCTTATCACCCTTACGGGTAAGTTTACCCTTCCTGACTTGAGACTCAGTCAGGGTAGCAGACAACTCGATCGCGTGACGAACAGTAGTAAGATTAATGCCAGTCACAATATCCTGTATGGAATCGGGTAAACCATCGATATACCTCTCTATTGCTTTCTCCAACGGGGTAACCATAGTAGGACACAAAAGACTGAGCTCCTCAAAACGATCCATATACGCACAGTGTTCTCCCCCATCTTGCTTTAGATCGTCAAACTCTCGTTCCAAAGCTCGAGTTTCGTGATGGGGACAAAACTCTTTCATCATGAGAGCTCGAAGCTCATCCCATGTCTGGGCCAATGCCACTTCGGCACCCCTATCACGCATCACTTCGTTCCACCACGTAAGAGCACGCTTCTCAAACACACTTGATGCAAATTCAACCTTACGCCCATTCGGACATTGCACATGTCTGAATGTGCTCTCGATACTCTCGAACCACTGTAGGAGCACGGTTGCTCCTTGCGACCCAAAAAACTTTAGCTGCTTAGCAGAATTGAAATTCTTGAAATTACATTGAGCATTATTGTTGTTATTATTGTTGTTGTATAACTCGTGGATTTGGGTCACAACGCCTGGAAGCACAGCAGCCATTTGTTGAGAGACAAGGGCTGCGACTTCTTCAGCAGTAAAAGATTAAGCATCACATCTAGGAGGCATGGTCTAACAAGGAAATATGAGAAACGAGTGAGGTTGATAATTAGGAAAAACAAAAGAGGTATCGACAAAACACAAGGAAGGCGATCATTTGTTCGTTACCTCGAACAAACAAACGACACGCAGTGACTAATCAAAGTAAATGAATCAAAATAATGTATCGCGAAGACATGCTCGCCTATAAGTGAACACTCACCCCAAGAGTTCCCAGGTAAGAGTGACTGGTCCGATTATGTGGATTTGTATGAACACTCTAGCCTTAGACAGAAAAATCAGGGTACAGGCATTCACTCTTCCAGTTTGCACGTGTTCACATTATTTAGACCCAAACATTGATGAGATTTTGAAAACTCAAAAGGCACTAAGCCAACTATGAGTCAAACTGGAAGGGTTCAAAAACCTAGTAATCAATCATCCTAGAACAGATGATTAATCTTCGAAGCGGATTCGAAATTTGTGTTCTCATTGTGGTTATCACCTAAGGGTAGGTGACGGTTTTTTTTAAAATCTAAACGCAAATTTCCTTGCGTTAGGGTCCTAAAAGTTATAGTCTAGGTCAAAGCATTACTAATAACCTAATTCCCTATAACCATTGGCTCTGATACCAACTCTTCTGTCACACCCCGACCACGTAAAACAACAAATCGTGGCGGAAACGTCGGGGAGTGTTGTAACAGAATTATTGTTTCACAACCGTGGATACAAAAAGAGTTTCATTTTATTTATTCATTAAGTAATTTACATTGTTTTAACATGAAACAAACAAGTTACATATCGACAATCACTGTTATTATGTCACTAAGGCCTCGTCCAGATCCTATGTGACTCATGCATCCTAGCAATCAACATCAAGCAACATCACCTGAAACATATGTAAAAACAAAGTCAACAAAGAAATGCTGGCGAGTACATAGGTTTTATGAGAGTATCAGAATCATGGCTAGTTTACATGTTGCAATACCTTATTAAAAACCTTGTTTTGAAAAGAGTATAATACTGCAACGAAATTAACCAACTCAAATCAAGCGGGTTATAATTTATAAAACCTCGTAGCCATGATTCTTAACCCAAAAACATTTGTTTTAGTAAACCAAATTGTAAAACATCTCGTATTAACTCGTTAATAAAACTCGTATGGTTTATATCCTTTCGAAAACATTGTTAAGTGACATCGTTTCAAAATCGTTAACCCAAATGAATTAAATAACGCCACGGTATGTAATATGTTGAAAACACTTATATATAAGAAGTACCAGCGGCGTATCTACCATGTTTTCACCATATTACACCCATCCCGTTATCTAGACACTTAACCAAAAACCAATCGTTTATCCAATTCGTTTAACTTGTTCAAATCGTTTCCAAATCGTTAACTCATTTAAATCGTTTAAATCATCCTCGTTTTAATTGTGAAAACTATTTATGGTCGTCTAGCTAATAACATCCAAACCTTCGTGACTCGACTATCTCGCTTCTCGCATTAACAAACCACCAAAGGGTAAGTCAATAATCAGATTCAGTCGTTACCCACCTAACCCACACATAACCATGGGTGCAGTACGATAACGGGATTTGTCAGATCCTATGGTACCATAACGTAATACTGGTCGGCTTGATCAATGCTAATGAATGTCATTCGTTATGTAACTACAACCAACAAGTTTGTTCACATTATCGAAATCGTTATTAGTTTAGTATAAACCTTCTTAATCATTTTTGAAATCAACGTTATAATATCGAAAAATCGTTTTGATACATATGAATCACCCCAAAACAATCGAAAACAGTAAAATAGGGGGACTATGTACTCACATGAAGTGCAAAGTATCCTCAATCAATAGAACTTTAACAACTCAAGTAAACCAGAGAAATCAAGCAGCACCTAGTAATCGAATCACTAGTCAAACAATAGACGCCTAAATCGGAAGATCAGACAGAATGAGGTCTTGTAAACCAAATGAGTGTTGGAACTCATGTGATATGGTTTAACAAAGCCTACATTCTAAATCGGAACCTAACCTAAGTGCTTTCGACCCATTACGACCCATTAAGGTAGCTTATGCTACTTTAACGCGTCGTGAGCGCAAATGCGCGTTCGAGACGTCTAACTAGTACTATGAAAAGTATTATATGCCTAAACATGTTTAAATATGTTGAATAATCAGTTATGTGGCAAAATTTTATGTTACATATGCTTAATTACCAATTATGCATGAAAAGGGCATTTTGGCCATTTATCTAAGGCATATATAAGCTACCTATCATACAACCAATTAAACCTAAGTGACCATAAGGTATAACCTCGGAAGGTTATTCCCTATGCAACTATGGTCACTAAACATGTTTGGTCGGATCCTAATGATCGACCAAATGGGTCGTGCTCGAAAGTCAAAGCGGGTGTTTAGTCCGCTTGACTTACGACTCTATACAAGCACTAATCTAAAAGTGACGAGCTAAACATGCTAAAACATGTTTAGTTAAGTTAGAAAACAGGTTTTGGTATCAAAACAAACGGTTTTGATACCCAAGAGTAGTTTGGTTACAAAATACGCATAAATACGCATTTTGGCCGAAACTACGACTCGTCACTACGCCTAGTCAACGTGGTAATCAGTAGGTATAGTCACAAGGGACTATAACCATCGTGATTACGCTCACGTTGCAAAGTTCAAATGAACTTTGTGTTGACCATTGACTGGTCAAAGCTGAAAGTCAAACTCTGTTTGACTTTCATGCTTGAAAAATGAAACAAGAACGAAAGAGGACTTACCAAGGGTCCAAGAATGGAAGTTTTGATCTAATAATTCCCAGGTATGAAGGTTTTATCCTTCAACATAGGGAAAAATCTGATCAAAGTGTGAGTTTGAGAGTGAAGTGGGTGTTGCTATTTATAGAAAACCAAGAACCGTTAAGATCGTTCCTCGATAAACGAGCATCAATCTGGATCGTACACATGTGGCCCATGGTTTTGGGATACTAGGGGTCCCCCAAAACCAGCAAACGGTATTGAAAATGTTACAAAATAGACCCCCAAGTTCAACCCCATTAATGAAAATTGCTCAAAAACAAGTTTCTGTCCAGATCAGGCGCTCGCGCCAAGCCACGGGGAGAGACAGTTGGTGCTCGCGTAGCGCCACCAGGTGCCAGATCAAAAAAGTTTCAAAAATGGCAGAAATGGTCCCTGCAGCCCGTTTAAGCCATTTTCGATGCGTTTAAACCCCGTTAACCTCATTTCAAGGCTCTAAAATGAAGTTAAAGTATAGGGAACTCAAAACATGCTCAAAAATATCTCGGATGTCGGCTCATTTGGTCGTACAGTTGTGTTGTTCGGTTAATTACGACGGAACTCGTAACGGACGCAAAAACGATCCAATTTACGCGACGAATGGAATTTTATCAAGCCAATCACTAAAATAAAATATTTTAATTATTACATAAATTTTTGGATGTTCGGATATATTCAGAACGTAAGATATGCGCGAAAATGCAAACTTATGCACTTTTTGATGCTTTTAGTCCCTGAATGACCAATAAAGTTTGTTTTAGCATACCGAACCCCTCAAAGCCTATTTCTAAGCTATGTAAAGGATATTTAGGGTATGTTTAACTTTTGTTCAAGTTTCGGAATGTTCGTTACTCTACAAATCGATATAGTTTCACAGTTTGACACAAATAGTCCCTGCGATCGAACTAACTTGATTTCAACACACCAAACCATCCAAAGCTTATTTCTAAGTCATGTGGAGGTTATTTAAGGTATGTTAAGCCTATTTCACTATTCCGGAGTGTTTGTTGCGTTAAACTGACTGCGTTTACTACGACCAGTTTGCGTATAACCTTCCAGAACGCGATTTAAAGCTTGAAATCGGAATCGAATCAAATGGTAAAATCATCAAACACAAATACACACATAATAACACCAAAACACATATAATAACACCAAATCACATTGTTTTATTGATAATCAACAATGTTTTACATTATAGGATGATTACAGAACACAGTTGCCACAACTGTGACATCTGTGCCTCTGCGACCATCGAACAAATACCAAATCAATGAAATATTGTGTTTCATACTTGGGATTTGTATAAATATGTGTATTATTTGCACATATCAATTCTTCGTTCGATTTCGAGCTTTAAATCGCTTTCTGGAAGGTTATACGCGAACTGATGCATAAATATAACCAGTTTAATGCAACAAACACTCTGTAATAGTGAAATAGGCTTAACATACCTTAAATAACCTTTACATAACTTATAAATAAGTTTTGGAGGGTTTGGTGTGTCAAAATCAAGTTTCTTCGATCACAGGGACTATTTGCGTCAAACTGCAAAAGTATACTGAATCGAATAGTATCAAACATTTTGGAAGTTGACCATAAGTTAAACATACCCTAAATATCCTTCACATAGCTTAGAAATAGGCTTTGATGGGTTCGGTGTGCAAGAAATAAACTTTCTTGATCAATAGGGACTGAAAGCGTCAAAAAGTGCATAAGTTTGCATTTTCGCGCATATCTTACGTTCTGATTATATACGGACATCCAAAAATTTATGTAATCATTAAAATATTTTATTTTAGTGATTGGCATGATAAAATTCCATTCGTCGCGTAATTTGGATCGTTTTTGCGTCCGTTACGACTTCCGTCGTAATTAACCGAACAACGCAACTGTACGACCAAACGATCTGACATCCAATATGTTTTTGAGAATGTTTTATGTTCCCTATACTTTAACTTCATTTTAGAGCCTTGAAATGGGGTTAACGGGGCTTAAATGTGCCGAAAAAGCATCGAAAATCAAGATTTACAACTTCAGGGACCTAAATTGCAAATCTGCCAATTCTGGCTCAGGCGGGGCGCGTAAGAAGAGTCTAACTCTTACGCGGGGCGCATGAGCAGCCCAGTTCTGCAAAAACCAGTTTCTGCAATCAGCAGCTGGTTTCTGGCTTTGGTTCTTGATTTTTCAACACCATGGGCTTGTTTTGGGGCACCCATAGGTTTATAATTCAGTGGGCACACATGGATGGTTGAGATTGAAGCTCGTTTATCGAGGAACTATCCTAACGGTTGTGGATTTTCTATAAATACCCAACCCAATTTCATTCCTAACCCACACTTGATCTAATTTTCTCTAAGTTGAAGTTCAAAACTTCATACCTGAGAATTCTTAGATCAAATCTTCCTAGCTTGGACCCTTTGTAAGTTTCTTTCATGCTTTTATCATTTTTCAAGCATAAAAGTCAAACAGTGTTTGACTTTCTGCTTTGACCGGTCAATGGTCAACACGAAGTTCGTTTGAACTTCGCAACGTGAGTGTAATCACGATGGTCATAGTCCTTTGTGACTATACCTACTGAT
This sequence comes from Helianthus tuberosus, assembly GCA_030545235.1. Classification (NCBI taxonomy): domain Eukaryota; kingdom Viridiplantae; phylum Streptophyta; class Magnoliopsida; order Asterales; family Asteraceae; genus Helianthus; species Helianthus tuberosus. The sequence goes on along the minus strand of CM060429.1, from coordinate 56,460,008 downwards.
TACCACGTTGATTAGGTATAGTGACGAGTCATAGTTTCGGTCAAAATGCGTATTTATGCGTATTTTGCAACCACACTATTCTTGGGTATCAAAACCGTTTGTTTTGATATCAAACTTGTTTTCAAACTTTATCAAACTTGATATCAAACATGTTTAACTCGTCACTTTTAGTTTAGTGCTTTTATAGGGTCGTAAGATAAGCGGTCTAAACAACCGCTTAGGCTTTTGAACCCGACCCGTTTGGTCGATCATTAGGATCCGACCAAGCATGTTTAGTGACCATAGATGTATAGGGAATAACCTTCCGAGGTTATACTTTATGGTCACTTAGTTTAATTAGTTGTATGATAGGTTGTTTATATGCCTTAGGTAAAATGACCAAAATGCCCTTTTTATGCATAATTGGTATTTAAGCATATGTAACTTAAACTTTTGTCACTTAAAGGATTAGGAAACATGTTTAAACATGTTTAGGCATATAATACTTGTTGTAGGATCGTGTAGTTGACCCGAACGAGTCGTTCAGAGGAGTTTTTATCTATTTCAAAGGCGGAAACAGAGAAATAGACTTCGAAACAGCTTGAATATCACTTTAAAATGCTTTTGATTAATATAACACTGAGTACAATCACAGGATAAACCGGCAGCACCTCGGTATCCAAATCACAAAACTGTTCCAAATGAATCCGCTTGAAACCTATATATATGGAATAGATTTCGCTTGAAGATGTCATGGATCAGTTCAAGCGAAATTACACATCTTGATTTCGCTTGAAACTGTCAAAAGTTCTTTTCAAGCAAAATTGCTTCCTTCAAGCGAAATCACCACTAACACACCTTAAAATCTCCTATTTTCTCGTATAACATGCCCTGATCTAACAAATCTAATATAAGACACGATACAAGACAAAGTCGACAGATGTATGTACCAACAGACTCCCCCTCAGATGTTGACGAGTCTTTCATGTCGAGTCTTTACATCTTCAATCTTGATCAGTCTCTGGGCAATACACTTACTAATCTTCTCTCGAATGTCTTTAGACTCCCCCTAACGATGTGCTGGCATTCCTTAAGTTCATCAGCATCATCAGCTTCAGGATCGTAGTCTGTTTCTCTCAGGTTCAAGATCGTTGCCTTTCTTAACCTGTATCCTCAGAGTCCTCAAGTATCAGAAACTTGCTCTTTTAATCACAAACTTCTCATGATCGATTAACCTGGCTCAACTCCAGTTCTTACTCAACACTGCACAATCTCTACCTCAAAATAAATTTCACACATTTAAACATTTCAACTTTAGGTATTCAAACTCCCCCTCAATTTTAACCATAATCTTGATGAACTCATTTATAGATTTGATCAAAACACATTTGTATTCAATCATAGACTCTCCCTCACAAAATTGTCATCCTGTCTAGCACTTGGAATTTTGAAAATCATCTCTCCAACACCAGTTGTCAAAAATCTTTTTGCAAATTTTTCAAAATTTTATGCTAAAACACACTAAAATCTTTTTTGATTTTTATATAAAAAGAAATGCAGTAAAGAAATATTTACAAACAATATTTTTGTGAGTTTGTGTAAGAGGATCATATCAGTTTTTGACAAGTCACAAGTATCGTTGAGCATAGTTACACATTAAGAATTAAACAATTCACTTAGATTGCCGATATACTGATCCACTTAAATTCTCACACAAATTTCAACTTATCCAGGATATGAATTAGGTGTATTAAGAACTTAAACTCATTCATGTGTCCCACCTCTTGAATATACTCCCGTATCCAGATCCCAATATTCAGTCTTACAGGTGAGTATACCACAGATGATATCTGTAAGGGGTTAATTGCGAAAGCGTGAGAGCTCAGGTCAGAACTTCCGTTCAGCAGAGAGATGACGGCTCGAATTTTGGTGGGTCCCCTTTAGAGGATCTTTTTTACAACAGCATTGACTAGCAATTTTATTGTCTTATCAATTTATGCTGAGGGCGGCGCTATTTTTCAAGCAAGCGGAAAGTATTCTCCGGGGACTAGGCCATTGCTTCCGCAAAATCAGAAGTCCCGGGATAATACCCCAGATATCACTGAGCATAAAGACCTAGTATCTCAGAAAGAGGGACCTTTCAAACAAGATTTCAGGGGTTACCTATATATCCAAGTAGTGTTCCCCACGAAATAAGTAAGTTTGAATTTAAGTTTATATCCCGAAAAAGCTTACTAAATGTGTAAAAACCTATCGGCATATCATCAGTGAGACTGTTTAACGCTATTTAAACATTATATTTCTTTAGCATATTGTAACTGTCCACTGATGTACTATCATTTCCTCTTTTCTGACAACAAAACTCATTTTTTTAATTTTATCATGTTTTTGACTTTTTCAAATTTTCAAATGTTTTTGGATTTTCTGAAAAATTTCTACTCCCCCTAAAATGCAAACACATTTAAGGAAATTTGAAAACAAACTATACAAAAATTGACAACTGATATCAAATCGCTTCAATTTGCCATCCACTTGGCATAAACAATCAGACCTCCCCTTTACACAAAACTATTTTCTCATTATGATTTCAAAACACTTAAGTTTGTTTTAACCAAAATGATTTTTCCAGAAAATAAGTTTTATTGGGATTACCACTTGTAAAATAATGGTTTATCACATTGTTTCTCAATCATTTGTAGAAAATCAGATACAACTTAATGTCCATGATTTACCACTTGTAAGACGAAATATAACAATATCAATCAGACATATCAAGAATGATGCCGATTCCTGCTCCACTCTTGCCAACCTGGGAGCTCCGGCAAGTCAGATTTTTCAAGGGAAAAGAATTTCCACCCAAGTCTGACCAACCTTGGGTGTTTTTAACTCTTGTTCAGTAGGATTATAAGTTGCTTTCTTTGTAGCATAAAAATCTTTAACCCCTTTTACTTTCCCATCAATCATCTTCCCAAAAATTTTCTTCACATTTTCATTAAAAGCTTTCTCAATATCAAATTCATTCTTCTCAGTATAAAATTGATTCGAGATTTCCACCTTACCAACCTTTTGTTTAACACTTTCATTCTTCAATGATGGAATTTAACATCATCCATTGAAGTCACAGATTTTACTTCTTTAATCTCAACTTCTGGCTCCACTGATTTTGTGGAATCAGATTCATCGCCGACTTTCTCATCAATCTTCTTAACAACCCACATTTGGTTGTCTTTTGCTCTCTTTTTGTAAAAATTTTTCTTTGAACACTCACCAACTTCATAAGTTGAATTTTCAAAAAATTTAAATTTCTCAGTTGGTGGTTCAATATCAACAACTTTTTCTTTAAGTTTTTCAGATACTCCCTGTTCTGTCTTAGTATTCGTCGGACAATTCCAAACAATGTGACCAGTTTCATTGCACTTGAAACAGATTCGAGTATCCTTTCTGTGAAAAAACTCAAGTTCCTGTTTTCTTCTTTTCAGCAAGAAACTCCTGGTTTGATTGTCTCCAGAAAGGTTTCTTCTGTTCTTCTTTAGCACTTCCTCCTGAAACAAATTCTGTTTTTGTTTTAGAATTTTTCTCATTTTTATAATTTTCAGATGGAATAAAACCTAAACCTTTCTTTTTGAAATTACCATTATGGTTTGGTTTCTTTTGAAAACCAGAACCAGAATTGTAACCCTTTTTCTTGTTTAATCGCTGTCGAACTCTTGAAGTGTATTTTTTAGGTTTTCCAGTAAGATTTAAATCTTTTATTTCAGAAATATTTATTTCTGTCATTTTGAAAACCTTTTTGATCATTTCAAATCTAACACTTCTTATTGGAAACTCTTTGTCAGAATATAATTTGTCAGAATCATTCAAAGTATATGCTACTTCGAATGTTTCATCATTCAAATATGCTTTTGATAACAAAAAATCTTTACTATAAGCCCTTTTAACCATCGGTTTTGAACTGTTGACTGACGAACTTGAACCTCCAGACTCAGACTCCTCATCACTATCCAACACCTGATCGACCACCTTTTTAATTAACTTAGACTCATGATCAGTGTCAGACGATGTGAAAGTAACGTCAATGTTTTCTGGTAAATCATCAGTTGTATCTGTTTTTAGCTTTATATTGACTGCTTTTTCGACTTGCTCCTCATTTGGTTTTCTAGGAGAATAACCTTCCCAGATCGGAGGCGGATATTTGCTATACTGAACACTTGATTTCTTACCAGTAACCTTCTTCTTTGGCTTCTCATCATCTTTAAATGCTTCAAAACCTGCAACACTCGGATAAATTCGATCAATAAGATAATCAGAACTAGAATAACTCTGTAATAAACGTCTAATTCTCTCATTCTCAATCTTTTCATTTTCCAACTCCCGCTGCAGCTTTGCACATTCTTCAATGTAATGATTAATTGCCTTCTGCTTTGTCATCATCACAGAATTCATCATAGTCAGCGCATCTTCTCTTTCAGAATTTGTCTTTTGAAGACCAGTTACTGTTCTATTCAATACATCATAAGATTCCTTCACGTAATTGAGATTGAACAGTAATTGTTCTTTCATCTTCTCAAACTCAGCTAGCTTCTGGTCTTTTGATGCACATTCCTTGCATGGTTCTAAACACTTTGAGCAAGGCTTGATGACTTCAACAATCTTTTCTACTTCAATTGTTTTCACCACCTCAACCACTTTTTCTGCTTCAATTACCTTTTCTGTTTCAACAACCTCATCAGCAACAATTTTAACTTCTTCCTTTTGAACTATCTCATCCTTTTCACTTTCAGACTTCATTTGCTTTTGTTCTTTTGCTGCTCGTTTCTCCTTCAGCTTCTCCAAGCGGTCTGCAAAATAAAAATGAAAACTTTCAGGAGAAAGATGAGATTTTGCAATATTAATATGTTTTTCTTCTTCATCATCACTACTGTCATCAGTTGGTGATTGATCAAACTCAATTGATTTATCAGAACTATCATCTGAAGAACTAGAATCAGATGGTGTTTGATCAAAAACAATTTCTCTTTTTGAACTTTCATCTGAACTTTGTGAGCTTTCAACTGATGAACAGACTTTTCTTCTTCATTCTTCACACTAACACCAATAGCTTTCATCCACTCAGTAAACATATCTGGCTCTTGAATTATCTTTGCAATGAAAGCTTTAAAATTCCCATTTTTATCTTCAAACATATCCCAGCTAAATCCTTCAGGTAACCTTTCATCTTCTTGATTGATTAGGCATGCTTTGCTATCGGATGAAATGTATTTGTTCCAGCTAAAATCTTCTTGATTCACCAAACATGCTTTCTTTGAATCCTCTATCACTTTTCTACCATGAGCCACTTGTGGTTCTTGTTGTTGTTGTTGACCAACTTGTTGATATATGGCTTTCCGGTAGTAATCATCTTTTCCGAATGGATTCTTTGCTTCATTTGCTTCCCTATTCTTGCATTCTCTCTTAAAATGACCTTTCTCCCTACATCGAAAACAAGTAACTTTAGATTTATCAAAACCTAAAGTAGAAACATGTGCATCAAGAAAGTCATTTCTTCCAGTAATTAGTTTGAACTTTTCTGCTCTTCTCAGGACACTAGCTAGACACCATTTGATGTCCATAAGCTCCATTTCTTCAGCATCTATCTGATCGTAATCCTCCTTTGTTAGCATAGGATTTCTGATCCGCCCTGCAACCAAACCTTCATAGGATAGAAGCACAGAACCAAGTAATGCCATGTGATCTTTCACAACTTCTTCAGAGAAACTTTGACCATCAGGAAGATTCAAAGCAATGTTGCATTGTATCACATAACCATTTTCACTTTTAGAATTTTGATGCTGAAAGATTGATGTTGTATCTATTGGATTAACACTCGGATATGAAGAGAACCCACTGCTTTTGTTAGAACCCTGATCAACATTTTCTGATAAATTTCCAGCACTTAAAGCAGTTTGAATCTTTGGACTTCTTTCAGCTTCTGGAACACTGCCTTTGTAATACATTTTCACATCTTGTTGACCACTTGGATTATTCATCCTCGCAATCTTTTGTTGTTCCAGATCTTGACCCTCAATCTTTTCAATAAATTGAGAAATCGTCAACCCATCATATACCCCAGTGTTCTTCAGAATCATCAAGTAAGTACCCCACTCCTTTTGCGGTAAAGCGTCAACTAATTTGTCAACCCATTCCTCTCGATCTTTGGTTATGCTTAACATTGACGTGGATCGCACTAAGTGACAATATCTTTCAATTAATTTCATTGTATCTTCTCCGGGCAAACTGGTGAATAGATCAAATTCTTTCTTGAGCAATGCCTTTTTACTTTTAATCATATTTTCACTTCCTTCAAATTTGATTTTAAGAGCATCCCAAATCGATTTTGAAGTTTTATCATGTTGAAGCAATACAAAGATGTCTTCTTTAATGGCTTGCTAAAGTAGACTAATCATCATCTTTTCAGCTTTGTACATGTCACGTTCTTTGTCATTGAATTCCGAGATTTCTTTTATAACCTGCAGATCTGTTCGTGGTAGAACATACTTCTTCAAAATACACTCCCAAGATCTCAAGTGATTAGCTTGAACCCAGTTTTCAAACCTATCTTTCCATCCGTAATACTCCTCAATGCTCATTAGCTTCGGGGGTTTTTGTGTAGTTCCAGTTTCATTTTCTAAATTCATGTTTTGAGCAACGGTGGCTGGAGTATTCGGGGATGTTGCAAATGCGTTGTAAAATTCTTCACTCATGATTCCATAAACTTTTTCTCAAACACAGTCACTTTCAAGCGAAATGATGTCTTCAAGCAAAATCCCTGCACATACACTTCAAGCGAAATTAAGATTTTAAACTGAATGTCAATGCAAGCGAAACTACTGTTTGAAGCGAAATCAGGTTTGCAATTTCAAGCGGAATCACAAGAATAACCTTCTCAAGCGAAACCTGTTATATTTCAAGCGAAATCTAATGTTTCAAGCGAAACCTATTATTTCGCTTGAAATGGCAACAATTTTTCAAGCGAAATCTGATGATTCATTCAAGCGGAATTTGGTTTTTAGTTCATTTTTATCAGATTTAGTCCGAATTTTAAGCTGATATTCTCAAGGGTTTGTTAAAACACAGTTTCGCTTGTGTTGTGAAAAATTCAGGCAATTTTAACCGTGAAAAGTTGTCCAATTGATAAAAGAAGGTGTAGAAGTAAGAAATCGAGATGAAATCAAGCTGAAAACTGCAGAACTCCTCCTCCTGAGCTCTGATACCACTTGTAGGATCGTGTAGTTGACCCGAACGAGTCGTTCAGAGGAGTTTTTATCTATTTCAAAGGCGGAAACAGAGAAATAGACTTCGAAACAGCTTGAATATCACTTTAAAATGCTTTTGATTAATATAACACTGAGTACAATCACAGGATAAACCGGCAGCACCTCGGTATCCAAATCATAAAACTGTTCCAAATGAATCCGCTTGAAACCTATATATAGGGAACATATTTCGCTTGAAGATGTCATGGATCAGTTCAAGCGAAATTACACATCTTGATTTCGCTTGAAACTGTCAAAAGTTCTTTTCAAGCGAAATTGCTTCCTTCAAGCGAAATCACCACTAACACACCTTAAAATCTCCTATTTTCTCGTATAACATGCCCTGATCTAACAAATCTAATATAAGACATGATACAAGACAAAGTCGACAGATGTAGATGTATGTACCAACACTTGTCATAGGACTAGTTAGGCGTTTCGAACGCGTTTTACGCGAACGACGCGTTAAAGTAGCGTAAGCTAGCTTAATGAGTCGTAACGGGTCGTAAGCACTTAGGATTGGTTTCGATTTAGTATGTAGGCATTGTTAAACCATATCGTATGAGTTCCAACACTCATTTGGTTTACGAAACCTCATCCTATCTGATCTTCCGATTTAGGTCCGGTTATTAATGTAGTTACCTATATTAGGTGCCGACTGATTCCGTGATCCCTCTAGCATTGCTTGGTAGTTATTCAAGACTTCTAAGCATTCTCAAGTGAGTACATAGTCCCCTCTTTTACTGTTTTCAAATGTTTTGGGGTGATTCATATGTGCTAAATGATTTCAAGTCTTTTAAACAAATGCTATGGTTTATATTACAATGTGAATTATTTGAACTGATTGAACCGTTTGGAACTGTTTGATTTATGTGAACCGTTTGGAACTGTTTGATCCTTGTGAACCGTTTGGAACTGTTTGATTTATGTGAACCGTTTGGAACTGTTTGATCCTTGTGAACCGTTTGGAACTGTTTGATTTATGTGAACCGTTTGGAACTGTTTAATCCTTGTGAACCATTTGGAACTGTTTGATTTATGTGAACCAATTGGAACTGTTTGATCCTTGTGAACCGTTTGGAACTGTTTGATTGTTGTGAACCGTTTGGAACTGTTTAAACCGTTGGGTTAGGGAAGTGATTAGGTAAGGGGGCTGGTGTAATGTGTTAAAAGCATGGTAGATACGCCGTTGGTACTTCCTATATATAAGTGCTTTTAACACATTATATTTCGTTGCGTTATCTAGATCACTTGGGCAAATGTTATCAAAGCAAAGTTATATTACAAGGTTTTCCTAACAATATAAACCATATGAGTTTTATTACAAAAACGATTTACATTCTGGGTTTACATAAATAAATGTTTTGGAGTTAAGATTCATGGCATCGAGGTTTTATAAATGATAACAAATTTGTTTTAACTTGGTTATTTCAATCCACAATATAAACATTTTACAAAACTAAGTTTTCTAATATCAAATAACAAAGTTGTTTCAGTTATTTCAAAAGGTAAAACGAGCCATGAATCTGACACTCACATAAAACCTATGTACTCGCCGGCATTTTTATGCTGACGTATTTTCACATATGTTTTAGGTACCATAGTTGATGATGTTTGATGATATTATTGGTGCATGCTCACATAGGAATGGACGAGGCCTTAGTGACTTAATAACAATGGAAGTTAATTTGTTCATGTTTTGTTTCTAGTTTCAATACAATGTAATAAACTTAATTCAATAAAACAGAACTTTTATCCATGTGTTGTGAAACAATGATTCTGTTACGACACTCACCGACATTTCCGCCGTGGTTTGTTGTTTTAACGTGTTCGGGGTGTGACATCAAAATACATTGTTTTATTGATAATTGAACTGTTTGGAATTATACAATGATTACACATGCACAGTTGTCACAGTCTCCCCTACTTTAGGAAATTTCGTCCTGAATTTTATTTAGAGGAAACTTATGAGAATAGATGTGGATATTTCGCCTTCATTTGATCTTCACGTTCCCAAGTAAATTCTGGACCACGTTTAGATTCCTAGCGAACTTTAACAATTGGTATGCGCTTGCGTTTGAGCTTCTTGACTTCACGGTCCATTATTTCCACAGGCTTCTCGACAAAGTGCATCGTGTCATCAACACGAATTTCATCAAGTGGTATGTGGAGGTTTTCATCTGCTAAACACTTTTTAAGATAGGACACATGGAAGGTTGGATGAACATTTCCATGTTCAGGAGGTAACTCAAGTCTGTAGGCTACCTTTTCGATTCTTTCAACGATTTTAAATGGTCCAACATATCTTGGTGCAAGTTTTCCTTTCTTTCCAAATCTGATTACACCTTTCCAAGGGGATACCTTGAGTAGGACGTGATCACCGACTTGAAATTCTAAGGACTTGCGTCGTCTATCCGCGTAACTCTTTTGACGGCTTCTAGCTGTCTGAAGATTATCGCGAACTTTCTTGACCTTATCTGTAGTCTCTAGAATGAGTTCAGGTCCAGTAAGCTGAGCTTCACCTATCTCATTCTAGCAGATCGGTGAACGACATTTTCGACCGTATAAAGCTTTGAAAGGAGCCATGTTGATGCTGGAGTGATAACTATTGTTGTAGGAGAATTCAATCAACCGTAGATACGAATCCCAACTACCACCAAAATCGATCACACAAGCTCTAAGCATATCCTCTAGTGTCTGGATTGTTCTTTCAGATTGACCATCCGTTTGAGAATGATAAGCTGTGCTCAAATTAAGTTGGGTTCCCATTGCAGATTGCATGGTTCTCCAAAAGTGAGACGAGAATAGAGCATCTCTGTCAGATATAATGTTCAAAGAAACACCATGTCGGGATACAATCACATCCACATAGATTTTAGCAAGTTTGTCAGCAGATAGATCCTCACGGATTGGCCAGAAATGTGCTGACTTTGTAAGACGATCAACAACTACCCAGATAGCATCATGACCTTTCTTAGTACGTGGCAGCTTGGTAATGAGATCCATAGTAATGTTTTCCCATTTCCAAACTGGTATATCTGGTTGCTCCAATAATCCAGAGGGATGTTGATATTCAGCCTTAACCTTGAGACAAGTGAGGCAATTGGATACGTACAAGGCAATGTCTTTCTTCATACCCGGCCACCAGTACTGGGTTCGAAGATCCTTATACATTTTGTCTGCACTAGGATGAATTGAATAACGAGACTTGTGGGCTTCATCCATTAGCAAGGTGCGAAGATTGTCTTGACTTGGGACCCACAAACGGTCTATGAATTAATACAATCCATTGTCTCTCAGTTCAAGATCAGGCTTAATATGATATGGTAATTCCTTACCCATCAAGTCTTGTGTAACACAAGTATGTTGAGCTTGAGAAATGCAGGTTTGAATATCAGATCAAACCTGAACATAGTGAAGCTTGACAAGTTCCTTACGACTCAATGCGTCAGCCACAACATTCGCCTTTCCAGGGTGGTAGCGAATTTCGCAATCATAGTCGTTTAGAAGTTCAACCCAACGTCGTTGCCTCATATTAAGTTCTTTCGGATTGAAAATATGTTGAAGACTCTTGTGGTCAGTGAAAACCACACATTTTGTTCCGTACAGGTAGTGTCTCCAGATTTTGAGAGCAAAAACTACAGCACCTAACTCAAGATCATGAGTCGTGTAGTTTTTCTCGTGTATCTTCAACTGTCTAGATGCTTAGGCTATGACTTTGTTCCTTTGCATGAGAATGCAACCAAGGCCTAAGTTGGATGCATCACAATATACAACAAAGTCGTCGTTGCCCTCAGGTAAAGATAGAATAGGTGCATCGCAGAGTTTCTGTTTCAAGGTCTGAAAAGCTTCTTCCTGTTTGGATCCCCACTCGAAAGGTTTATTCTTTTGAGTTAAAGCGGTGAGAGGAACCATAATCTTGGAGAAGTTTTCAATAAAACGGCGGTAATAACCCGCGAGACCAAGAAATGAACGAACCTCGGTGGGAGTACTAGGTGTATCCCAATCCTTAATCGCACTGATTTTAGCGGGATCTACATGAGTACCTTGTTCGTTAGCGATGTGTCCCAAAAATTCATACTTGGAGAATTTGGAAAAAAGTTCTTCTTTCTTCAGGAGTTCCATAGTAAGACGGAGATGTTGTTCAAGATCGGCTCATGTCTTAGAATAGATCAAAATGTCATCAATGAAAACGATGATGAACTTGTCCAAATAAGGGTTACAAACCCTATTCATCAAGTCCATGAAAATAACAGGAGCATTAGTTAAACTAAAGGGCATAACAGTGAACTCGTAGTGACCATATCTTGTGCGAAAAGTTGTCTTGGGAATATCTTCCTCGAGTACACGAAGCTGATGATACCCAGAACGTAGATCAATCTTTGAAAAGCAAGTAGCACCCTGTAACTGATCAAAGAGATCATCAATGCGAGGTAGAGGATATCGATTCTTGATGGTGAGCTTGTTGAGCTCACGATAGTCCACACACATCCTGAAAGATCCATCTTTCTTCTTCACAAATAAAACAGGAGCACCCCATGGTGAAAAGCTCGGATGAATGAATCCTTTGTCAGAAAGCTCCTGAAGCTGTTTAGACAATTCTTGCATCTCAGACGGTGCAAGACGATAAGGTGATTTAGCAATAGGATTAGCACCAGGTACAAGATCAATACGGAACTCAACTTGACGTGCTGGGGGTAAACCAGGTAATTCTTCAGGAAATACTTCAGGATAATCCCGAACAATAGGGATGTCTTGAATAGTCTTACCTTTGCCTTTCTCCTCTACAATATGTGCCAAGAAGGCCACATAGTTCTTTCGTAGGTACTTTTGAGCTTGAATAAATGTCATGAGTTTAAGACTACTAGCATATTTCTCACCACGAACCTCTAAGATCTCACCAGTCGAAAGCGGTATACGGACAATCTTCTCAAAACAAACCACCTCAACATGGTACTTGGCTAACCAATCCATTCCTACTATAACATCGAAGCTCCCAAGTTGCATTGGCGTGAGGTCAATAGGAAAAAGATGGTTATTAAGGTTTAACTAGCAGTTTCGAAGAATAGAATCGAGTACAACGGGTTCGCCACTAGCTACTTTACTGTCAAAGGCTTTCCTAGTTTTGTTCTAGTCATGGAAAGTAAAGGTTCAAAAGAAAATGAAACAAACCTCTTATCGGCACCCGAATAAAAAAGAACAGAAGCATGCTGATTATTAACAAAGAACGTACCATTCACCACCTCGTTGTCGCACGCGCCTCGTTTGCATTCATGTTGAAGACTCATCCAAGAGCCTGTGCCTGATTTGCATTAGCCAACCTCGGGCATTGATTTCTGTAGTGGGTCAGATCCCCACAATTGTAGCAAGAACCAGGCAGGTAGTGAGGTCGTGTAGCTTGTGCTAGTTGTTGAGCAGGTTTCTGTGCAGGGTTTTGAGCTGCTTGATTTGGTGTAGGAGCAAAACAACTCATGTTAGCAAGATGACCATATTTCCCACAGTTGGTACATATACAGCACTGAACATGCGGTTGATGGTGACTGTTACATCTGTTGCACAAAGGTGCATTTCCAGCATACTGTTTCTTGGCAAGTAGTTGTGCGGGCTGATTAGGAGCAGCTTGGTTCGCCTGCGCTGTAACACCTAAATTCTTGGAAGCCTTGCGCTTCCTAGACTTCCTCGAAGACTCAGCTTTCTTACCCTTTTGTTTCTCCTTCTTGTCAGACGGTTTCTTGTCACCCTTTTTATGGAGTTTACCTTTCCTGATCTGAGACTCAGTCAAGGTTGTAGCCAACTCGATGTCCTAACGAACAGTGGTAGGGTTGCTACCAGTAACGATATCTTGCACAGGGTCGGGCAGACCATCGATATACCTTTCAATAGCATTATCCAGCGGGGTAACCATTATGGGACATAGTAAACTCAACTCCTCATATATGTCGGTATAAGCACGGTGTTCACCACTGTCTTGTTTCAAATCATCAAATTCTCTTTCCAAGCCCTGAGTTAATGACGAGGACAGAATTCCCTCATCATTAGAGCCCTAAGCTCCTCCCAAGTCTGACCCAAAGCAACATCAGCACCATGATCTCTCATTACTCCATTCCACCACGTAAGAGCCCTCTTTTGAAATACACTAGAAGCAAACTCGACTTTACGATTATCAGGACACTGAACATGGCGAAAAGTACTCTCAATACTCTAAAAACACTGAACATGGCAAAAATTACCCTCAATACTCTAAAACCACTATAAGTGGACACTCACCCTAAGAGTTCCTAGGTAAGAGTGACTGGTCCGATTATGTGGATTTGTACGAACACTCTAGCCTAGACAGAAAACTCGAGGTACAGGCACCCACCCTTCCAGATTGCACGTGTTCACATTATTTAGACCCAAACTTTGACGAGATTTTGAAAACTTGGAAGGCATTAAGCCAAAAAGAATCTTTCAAGAATGGATGATGGATTTTCAAAATCATTTTGGAAATTTGTGTTCTTGTTTTGGTAATCACCTAAAGATAGGTGACGTGTATGTTTTAAGATCTAAACACAAGATAACTTGTGTTAGGGTCCTAGAAAGGTTATAGTCTAGGTCAAAGCATTACTAATAACCTAATTACCTATAACCATGAGCTCTGATACCAACTCTTCTGTCACACCCCGACCGCGTAAAACAACAAACCGGGACGGAAACGTCGGGGAGTGGATCGACAGAATTATTGTTTCACAACCATGGCATTTAAAGTTTAGTTTTATTTACTAACTTGATTACATTGTCTTGGAAATTAAGGAAAACACAACATAAGTTAAACAATTCTTGCTTCTTTTATGTCACTAAAGCCCGAGTACGTCTATGTGTATCACAATCCTTATCAAACATTAGTACCTGAAACACATGTGAAAATAGGTACGTCAGCATAAAAATGCCTGTGAGATACATATGTTTCATTGATGCAGGATTCATGACTTGTAAGTTAAAAGAAATGTTTAACAAAAGTAGTCATGAACCTTATACAAATGTTTTCTTTTATAAATCATACGAAAATCGATAAGAAAATCAGATGATATAAAAGAAAGTTGTATGGTTAAGTGAATAACCAAGTAAATATGAATTTGTATAAAACATGCTACTTGTAAAAAAAATAATATCTTGTCTTGTCTTTGTATAAAATGTTTCATGTCTTTGTCTTTGTCGAAGGGATTTAGATAACGCTACGATATGTAATATCATAAAAGCACTTATATATAGGAAGTACCAGCGGCGTATCCACCATGCTTTTATCATATTACACATGCCTCGTTATTTAAATCACTTACCAATAACCAACCATAATGTCTTGTTTAACTAATGTCAAATGTTCGTGTATAACAATGTTTAATGTCTCAATGTCATGTGTAAATCATGTCTTGTATAGCAAATGTCAAGTAACAACAATGTCTTGTATGGTGAATAAAAATTATTTACTTGTGACACCCCAGGAAAACCAGTAAACTACACAACACAACTAGCTTCCTCAGTAACCACGTGCTAAATTTCAGGACGAAATTTCTTTCAAGTTGGGGATGATGTGACAACTCGAGTTTTCAAGGTTTCTACTTGACTTAATAACTGTTCACAAGTGTTGTTTTTATATTTGTAGATGGTGTGCATTATAAGTGTTTGTATAATATATTATATGTCTTGTATTAGTGACATGCTTAATATCAACAAAATGGACCCTTAGCTGAAAACACCCACACACCTCACGAAAACACACCTCACGAAAACACTAAGTGTTTTCGTCTATTAAGAGGGCCAACGAAAACAGAATGGGCTTCGGCCCAGTAACGACCGGTTATAATATTTTGTTCATAGCCTTTACGCGAAAGTTAATCGGCAAACCCTAATCACCTCTCCCTCTCTCTCGCTCTCCTTTGAAACCCGACGGCTGCCCTTCCTCTTATTCGAATTTAGACCCTTTTGGTTTGATCGTTCTTTGTTCGGTTAGTGTTTTTACATTTAATTTAACTTCAGTTTTAAATGGATGTTCATGGTGTTCTGATTTTGTTATGCATGATAAGATCAGTTAGATAATCGTATGTGAAACCTGATGATGATTTAGAGTTCTAGGGTTGATGTGATTGAATGATTAATATTGAATGATATGAATGTGGTCTACTGAATCTTAGTAATTGTCCAACATGTGATCTACTGACAAATTGTAGGAATATGTGAATCCTTTAATATTAAATAAATGGATAATATTTTTGAATGCTTGCTATTGGACCGGTTATAATATGATAGTGCATGATTAGTGTGGTTGCCTATGTCAGTAGACATGTGATTTTCCATATGAATGTGTAACTTGCTAAAGTCATACATGTATAATTAGAGTGAATGCAATCAGTAAGTGCTCTCGGTAATTGATGATCTCATGATTGTGTCTAATGATTGATTTCAGGATATGTTTGGTTGAATAAGTAAATGATTAGGGTTCCTGGAATGTGTAATGATTATTGATGAACATGTATTACACCGACGTAAACACAGGGACCAACGAAATCATAGGATTCAGGCAAAAACACTAAGTGTTTTCGTCACACCCTAAACCCGACGAAAACCCTTGGATTTCGTCGCCTGGGTTTTCACCCAAAGTGATTTCATCCCAGAGGGGTTTTCGTCATAAAGAGTTTTCGCCATAGATGATTTCGTTGAATGCTGTGATACATTTAACTCTGTTAGTCTGTAACTCTGTTAGTTTGTTACACCTGTTAAGTTGTTAACTCAGTTAAGTATGTTAACTAGGTTATGTTAACTATGCTAAGTATGCCAACTATGTTAAGTAGGTTAAGTGGGTTAACTCGGTCAAACATGTTAACTCTGTTAACTCAGTTAAGCTTATCATGTCTATAAATTGATAATTCATGTTAGAATAGTCTGAGAACCCAACTACGTGAATCATGAGTTGTGTGAACTTGAATAACTGGTTACGTGCTACTTGATGTTAACTATCCAGTACACTTTGTGACATAGATTACATGTGAAACTTTACCAACATGAACTGACTGTGTATACATGCATACTTTAGGCTTTGAGTGATTATTTGCGAGCACGTAGTTTAACATTCCGAGCAAACCAAGGTGAGTTCACACTCTTTCCAAGGCATGGGATTCCCAAGGGTTGGGAATGGGTTAATGATCTAAACGGTAACTACAACCATCCTCCGTGGGTAGGATGCCAAGATTACACACTGGACCAAACCTCTATCATTGAAGTCCCTCATTTATATCGACTTAATCGCCGAGGCCTATGGCGAGCGGGTCATTAGTTAATAGCGCTATTAGGTTTAACAAACCTCACACCGTGCCAGTCAGACGGGCGTGTACTAATGGACTATGGGCAAAGGGTCAATGCTGATAGACATTGACTTAGGGCACCACTTACATTTTCGTAGTAGTCGATACGCACGGTCTAGTAACACATGGGAAGCCCCCACTAATCTTCGCAAACATGTCTGGGAGACCGCGATACGAATCAATACGATACATGGTTTACAAAACAAACATATGATTTACGAAACGAATGCTATAACTAAAAAATCAACTGTGAACTCGCTCAACTTTGTTGTTGACTCGTTGTTACATGCCTTGCAGGTCGTTAGGTACTCATGGAGCTTGCACAGGGAGGCGCGGTCGTTGTGGGACATGGCAGTGTGTGCCATGCTAAAGACATTACCTTATTTCGTACTTAATACTTACATTGGGTTTTACAATTATGCTTCCGCTAAACACTTAACTACATTTTTGACTTGAAACACCTTTCATATTGTGTTGTTGAATTTTACTTATTACTTGTTATGTTTAATTTGATTGGTGGCTTGATCCTGGTCAGTCACGCCTCCAAGCGGTGATACTCCGCGTGTGGATTTTGGGGGTGTGACAGATTGGTATCAGAGCCATTGGTTATAGTGAACTTGGTTTTAATAAGGGAAAAAGTTTTTGTTAAAACCAGACTATAACCTGAACAGTGCTCAACGATCCACAACGACGCTTCACTCCACGTGCAAGGCTCAACACTATAGGTGATATGGTTTATGTTATATTGCCTACTTGCTAGTTACAAAGTACATTGCTCATAGTATGCTTAGACAAATGTAACAATTATTGCTTGAAACATATGTGTGCTTACTCTCTTCTGTCATCGCACTTTCGCGAACCTCTCTCACCCATGTTTTCTCTTGATATGAAGATCATGAGTGGACGCGTTAACCTAACTCAAGCCCAGTTGGAGGCTTTGATCACTGAACAAGTTACTGCAGCACTCACAGCTGCCCAGGCAGGAGGTCAGCATGCTCAACCACCTGTGTGCACGTTCAAGACGTTCATGGACTGTCGTCCTAATACTTTCAGTGGTACTGAAGGAGCCGTTGGACTCCTCCATTGGTTTGAAAAGCTCGAGTCTGTCTTCGAGATGTGTGAATGCCCTGAGGCTCGTAGGGTGAAGTACGCCACTGGTACTCTCGAAGGCACTGCGCTAACTTGGTGGAACGCGCAAGTTCAGATGCTGGGGCTGGCGGCTGCTAATGCCACCCCATGGAATGATTTTAAGGAACTGATCAAACGTGAATACTGTAGTCGTGATGACATCCCCAAGCTGGAAGTGGAGTTCTTTAACCTGAAGATGACGGGGTCAGAGATAGAAGCGTACACGAAACGGTCCAACGAACTGGAAGTGTTGTGTCCAACTATGGTGGATCCTCCCATCAAGCGAATCGAGCTGTTCCTCAAAGGCTTAGTACCAGAGATTCAAAGCCATGTGACTGCCGCTAACCTTGCTACTATCCAGGATGTTACTCGTCTTGCTCATCGTCTCACAGACCACGCAGTGGAACAGAACAAGCTGCCTAAGTGTATTGGTGCTACTACTAATACTACTTCTGCTACTCCCAGTGATAACAACCGAAAATGGGATGGAACCTCCAGCAAGGGTTCGACTTCAGTTCAGTCCCAGGCACAGCAGCGAAAGATTGATGACTATCAGAGTCCTGGTCAGCAATCTTCTGGTAGTCAAGGGTAGGGTGGATATCGAGGAAACCTTCCGAAGTGCAACAAATGCAACAGACACCACAATGGTCAGTGCAACAGGGGTCGTTGCCAGAGGTGTCTCAAGATGGGTCATGAAGCTAAGGATAGCAGGAGCTCACGACCTGTGAATCAGAACCAACAACAACAACCACCAGCTCCACAGAACCAGCAGCGACAGCGAGGTAACAGGGGATGCTTTCAGTGTGGTGCTGAAGGCCAATTCAAGCGGGACTGCCCCCAGTTAAATCAAAATCCGAACAACAACAACAATAATCAGGGCAATGGGAACAACAACGGGGGAAACAATGATGGAAACAATGGTGCAAGGGGTCGAGTGTTCGTACTGGGTCAGGGTGACGCAAGGAATGATCCTAATGTGGTGATGGGTAAGTTCCTTCTCGATGACTTTTATGTTACAGTTTTATTTGATTCGGGTACCGATACCAGTTATGTGTCTCTAAAAGTTACTCAAATGCTTAAACGCACACCAACTCCCTTAAACACCAAACACGTCGTAGAGTTAGCAAATGGTAGAAGTTTAGAGGCCACTCACATAGTCAAGGGTTGTAACCTCGTCTTAGCTGGTCAGACATTCTCCATCAACCTCATTCCTATAGTCTTGGGTAGTTTCAACTTCGTCATAGGGATGGATTGGTTATCCCAATAGCAAGCAGAGATTTTATGCAAGGAGAAGATTGTTCGTATTCCCCATTCTGGAAAAGAACCTCTCGAAATTAATGGCGACAAGAGTGGTGCTGTTGTGGGCATCATCTCCTTTCTTAAGGCCCAGAAGTGTTTGCGAAAGGGCCACACTGCTATTTTAGCACTCGTTACTGATGCATCGATGAAAGAGAAGAAGATAGAGGACATTCCGGTAGTACGTGACTTTCCTCAAGTATTTTGTCACACCCCGACCACGTAGAACAACAATACGTGGCGGAAAACGTCGGGGAGTGTTGTAACAGAATCATTGTTTCATAACACATGGAAATTGAAATATTGTTTTATTGATTAAAAGAGTTACAATGTCTTGACAATCAAAGAAACATAACAAAATAACTAGTCTTGCATCTTTTATTGTCACTAAGGCCCATGTCCGCCTAAGTGTATCTTGATCAATCCTAAGCTTCATTTCCTGAAACACATGTGAAAATAGGTACGTCAGCATAAAAATGCCGGCGAGTACATAGGTTTTGTGAAAATAAGATTCATGACATCTGTTTAAGAAAATGTTTAGTCATGAACCTTGTAATTTGCTTTATCTTTGTAAATCATTTGAAAAACAATAAGTTCAGATGATACGTATAAATAAGAGAATAATGCATGGTTAAATGAATAACCATGTAAAAATGAGTTTGTATAAGTTAAGTTGTTTGTAAAACAATGTATTGTGAAAAGTATGTTATTTGTATAAAATGTTATATGTCTAAATTGAAATGATTTCAAATAACGCAACGATATGTAATACCATACAATCACTTATATATAGGAAGTACCAGCGGCGTATCCACCATGCTTGTATCATATTACACACGCCTCGTTACTTAAATCACTTACTCAAACCAAACCACCAATATAAGATGTCTATGTTTAAACCAATTGTCAAAAGTCCTTGTATAAACCATGTCAAATGTTGATAGTCCAAAAGTAGTCAAGTAATGTGTAACAAATGTTTATGTATGGCTAGTGAAATGCATCAACTAAACCATAGATGAAATGCACAAAACAAAGTATTGAAGTAAAACTTGGTTTAAATCAAAGTTATGTTTTGTAAAATATATGCATGCTATACTGAATATGAACATTGATGCGGTATTGTAAAAATTCATACATCCAAGCCTTGCGACAGTCGGATAACTATGTAAAAATGAGTTATCAAAAGAATATGTATTCGGATTCGGTCATTCCTTACGTCCAAACAAACCCGAGATTTCAGGAATGGGATTTGTCAAGTCCTGTGGTACCACTACCTACTACCGAGCGGCATGATCGGTGTTAATGAATGTACATTGTCTCATTTAAACAAACCAAATGTCATACCAAAATGTAAGCATGTGATGAAGATAATGTACCTAGTATGCTAGAGTAAACATACAAGGTAGAGCTGTAAAACAATGTGTCCATATGTTACTGGAACATATGCAACAGAGATGCAATGTAAAATGATGTACTAAGTATGCTAAGTTAACATACAAAGTAGAAAAGTCATGTAAATCAATGTGCTAGCATGCTATCAGTCAACACACATAGCAGAAATGTATTGTAAATCATATACTAATAGTGTACTAATGAACATAACAAGTATATGATGTGAAAACAGGAAAGCACGAAAATAACAAGTAGGCACATGTGTTCCACCCCAAAACAGTTTGGAAAACAGTAAAAGAGGGGTCTATGTACTCACTTGAGATTGGTCAGAAGTCCTAAGATAACCACCAAGCAATGCTAGAGATCTCGGAATATCAAACGGCACCTAATATAGGTAACTACATTAATAAACCGGACCTAAATCGGAAGATCGGATAGAATGAGGGCTCGTAAACCAAATGAGTATGTGAACTCATGTAGTATGGTTTAACAAAGCCTACATACTAAATGAAACCTAACCTAAGTGCTTACGACCCATTACGACCCGTTTAGGTAGCTTATGCTACTTTAACGCGTCGTTCGCGTAAAACGCGTTCGGACCGCCTAACTAGTCCTATGACAAGTAACATATGCCTTAACATGTCTAATAGTGTTGTCAAATCAGTTTAGATGTCAAAAGTTATGTTACATATGCTTAAAATGAATTTTGGCGTCAAAAGGGCATTTTGGTAATTTACCTAAGGCATATAAGCTACCTATCATACAACTACTTAAACGAAGCGAGCATAAGGTATAAGCTCGGAAGGTTATTCCCTATATACTATGGTCACCTAATATGCTTGGTCGGATCCTAATGATCGACCAAACGGGTCGGGTTCGAAAGTATAAGCGATT
The DNA here is from genome assembly GCA_030545235.1 of Helianthus tuberosus. NCBI lineage: Eukaryota > Viridiplantae > Streptophyta > Magnoliopsida > Asterales > Asteraceae > Helianthus > Helianthus tuberosus. The sequence goes on along the minus strand of CM060429.1, from coordinate 56,438,689 downwards.
GTTTAAATCGCTTACCTTACGTCCCTATATAAGCACTAAACTAAAAGTGACGAGCTAAGCATGTTAAAACATGCTTAACTAAGTTTAGAAAACAGGTTTGGTATCAAAACAAACGGTTTTGATACCCATAAGTAGTTTGGTTACAAAATACGCAAGAATACGTATTCTGACCGAAACTACGGCTCGTCACTGAGCCTAGATAACGTGGTAATCAGTAGGTATAGTCACAAAGGACTATAACCATCGTGATTACAATCACGTTGTGAAGTTCAAACGAACTTCGCATTGACCATAAGCTGGTCAATGCAGAAAGTCAAACAAAGTTTGACTTTCAGACTCGAAAAGCAATAAAAGAACGAAAGAATACTCACGTAGGGTCCCCGAATGCTAATCTAGATCAAAATAGCTCAGGTATGAAACAAAGGTTTCAACTTAGAGCATTTGAGATCAGATTCTAGTGAGTTTAGAGGTTGGATGGCAAGGGGTATTTATAGTGAATGGTCCACCATTAGGATCGTTTGTCGAAATACGTGCCTTAATCTCATCCGTACATGTGTCGGAACCTTATGGTACCCAAAAAGGCCACTCACCATAAGAGTTTGACACTTGGCACTTGACCTTTGGAGAGTGTTAAGGGCTGTTAAAAGATGAAAAAAAACGTTTTGCTGCATCTGGCCCCTGTTTACGGACCTAGTTTGGCAGATTTACAGTTTCAGTCCCTGCAACCTCAAAACTTGGTTTTCGATGCGTTTTTTTTTTGACACGTTTAAGCCCTGTTAACCCCATTTCAAAGCTCTAAAATAAAGTTAAAGTATAGGGAACTTAAAATGTGTTAAAAAATATCTCGGGTGTCGGTTCGTTTAGCCGTACGGTTACGTTGTTCGGTTAATTACGACGGAATGCGCATAAGCGCGAAAAATGATCCAAATGGCGTGACGAATGGATTTTTCTTATGCCAAACACTAAAATAAAATATTTTAGTGCTTACATAAATTTTTGGATGTCCGGATGTATTCAGAACGTAAGTTATGCACGAAAATGCAAACTTGTGCACTTTTTGACGCTTTTAGTACCTGAATGAGCCAAAAGTTTATTTTAGCACACCGAACCCCTCAAAGCCTATTTATAAGCTATATAAAGGATATTTAAGGTGTGTTTAACTTATGGTCATGTTCCGGAATGTCTGTTACAGTTCAAATTGGCATACTTTCGTAGTTTGTCAAGTTTAGTCCCTGTAAGCGAATTAACTTGTTTTTGCCATACCAAAGCCTTCAAAACTTATTTCTAAGTTATGTAAAGGTTATTTAAGGTATGTTAAGCCTATGTCACTATTCTGGAGTGTTTGTTGCATTAAACTGGTTATATTTACGCATCGGTGCGCGTATAACCTTCTAGAAAGCGATTTAGAGTTTGGAATTTAACAAAAAATGATATGTGCAAATGATACACATATTTTTACAAATCCCAAGTATGAAATATAATATTTCATTGGTTCGGTATTTGTTTGATGGCCGTGGAGGCACAGGTGTTACAGTCTCCCCTACTTTAGGAAATTCCGTCCCGAAATTTATTTAGAGGAAACTTATGAGAGTTTAAAACATGAAGTTGAAAAGATTGAACAATATTGGTTAGGGTTCTGAACTTCTAGTAACCTTAATAACATTATGCTTGCAATGTAAGAGGGACACTTATATACAAGTATATGAAGCGTCATTGGTGCGTCCACCGTACCTCCATTACATCGTTCTCATTTTGTTATTGTTGTCGCTATCGGTTCTTACACATAATAAATCTTACTGGGTTTCTGTGCACTAAATTTCATAATTATGTACGCGTCCATAATTAGACAATTCCTTGCACAGTTCACACAGTCTATTTTATAATGTGTAGTGTAAAACCAAATGAACAAACCTGTGATGAGTGTGACTAGACCGCCATAGAGTCCTTTTAATTAAGTCAATAAATGATCTAAATAGACTATCAAGGAGTCTGTTCAGCTACATCACTAGATGTCGTCCTTTAACCAGATTGTGAATCAATCTTTTTGACTAGACCTCTAAAAGGGTCTCTTATGAAACATGGAGTGGTACTATATAATCCAAGGGTCTTAACTATTATATAGAAGCCCATTAAGGATTTAAGGCAGTACCTTTTGACTATCCTGCTACGAATCCCTCATATGGAGATATGAAAGATCCTGCGAGGATTTGGATAACAAATATCCAGAGTATAAAAACACAAAATGCATAAAAGAAAACATAAGATGAATAAACACATAGTCACATAACCACAAAATTGTTTGTTAATTTGTCTTGTTAATTGCGTACATGCATTTAAAGCACACTAGGAATCCATTCCGTGGATTTCATTTGGTACTTTAAACGTTATCAATAATCTAACTATAAAGATAGAAAGATTCAAAAAGAAAATTCGATTTCGATTATTAGGAACCGAAATGTTCGAATTTAGGTACATAAGGAATCCAATTAAGGACTCTGATTTGTATGACAATTATCCACAAGGATCTAATTGTGAAGATAAAAAGATCCCATATGGATTTTAGAGGTTGAAGATGTTTTGAAACCTTGCACTGGACGTGCTTAAGTCAAAACATGAAGTTGAAATGCTTATGAAGTTGAGATGCTCGATATGCCAAGGCGACATATGAAGCGAAATTTGAAGGTTAAGTCAATGCATGAGAAAAATATATTTTTTTGCAATACTATGCATGGGGTTCTAAAAATGTGTTCAATGTTTTTGAAACCTTATATATAATACCTTTGAAATCATAAAGTAGTTGTATTAGGTAGGTATATTCATAAAAATGTTTTAAAATCATGCGAAATGAATTTTGAAATTATGTATAAGGTTTTTGGAAAACATGAATGATGCTTTTGAAATCATGCACTTGATAAGAAAATATATTGTACTAATATTGTTTTCAGGCTATATGAGACATTTTGAAATCATGAAGGTTGTTTTTGAAAATACAGACAAAGCTTTGTGCATTTGTTATGTTTAAGTAAATACACTATATTAAAAATGTTTTCGAACTATGTATAGGATGTTTTGAAATCATGTAGGTTGTTTTGAAAACTTATGTTATGCATGTTGAAGAAATCAGAACGTAATGGGTATGAGATTTGAAAATACTCTTAGTTATCTATCCAAGAATTCAAAGGCACAGATGTGTGAAAAGCACGATTACTCATAATTTCGATTTATTTCTTGTACCTCGTTTCCTAGAATGAAACGAGTACTTAGAATTTTCCAAAGGAATCATGAACAAACGCAAGAATGGTAAATTCGCAAAAGTAGTTTGTAAGGAATATAGTTCCTTAATGTAGGTATCATAGGAAAAGTCATACACATATGTAACTACAATTGTACATCAGAATTTGTGAACAATAATTTATTTATAAACAAAACAGATTGTTTCACATTGCAAGAAAATAAAAGAACAAAAGCATAAGACAGCAACATCCTTTGTTCAGTCAAATGCTCATCCGAGGGTCAGATTTGCATTAGCAAGCTTTGGGCAATCCCTCCGGAAATGGCCCATCTCGCCACAGTTGTAGCAAGACCCCGGCGAGAAACGAGCTTGAGCAGGATTGTCATCAGCTTGATTTGGTACAGCTGCAGTTGGGCAAACCCTTGCTGTATGACCTATAAGTCCACAAATCTGGCATTTGCGGAACTTCACACTAGCATGATGATGGAGGCTACATTGGTTGCACAAGGGTGCAGTTCCATTGTATGGCTTCCTAGTAGGGGGTTGAGCTGGTTGGTTGGGGACGGCTTGATCATTGTGAGCGACCACGGCGAAATTCTGAGAAGCCTTTCGCTTCTTTGACTTCTTAGGAGATCGTTCATCCATGGTCTTTGATTCCTCGATTGGTTTCTTGGCTGATGGTGCTGTCACCTGACTAGGTCCTGCCTGTCTTGGTGACTCTTGAGTGGCTTCATCCTGGAGACGATACATGGTAGTAGTTAATTCAACAGTCTTCAGGACTACTTCGCCTATTCGTTGAGCGAATTTGGCTGTCTGCTCGGACATTTGACCGGTGCTGAGAGGAAGAGACATTCTAGAAGCAAATGAAAGGCATAGGAAGAAACAGGTGAAAGGTTATTGGATAATCAATACAGAATGGTAACGAATGAAAATTGTGATCATTTGTTTGTTTCCTAAGGCAAACAAATGAGATGGTGACAAATCAAAGTAAATGGGTCAAAAATAATGTATCGCGAAGACATGCTCGCCTATAAGTGAACACTCATCCCAAGAATTCCCAGGTAAGCACAACTGGTCTCGCGTCTGATGAGATGTATACGAAGTGCTTGCCTAGACAGAAAACCCAGAATACAGGCATTCACCCTTCCAGTTTGCACGTGTTCACATTATTTAAAACCCAAGACCTTGACGAGGTTTTGAAAAACTCAAAGGGGTTCAAAACCATATAACAGAGGGTTCAAAACCTTACAATAAAGGGTTCAAAACCTAGTAATTAATCATCCTAGAACAGATGATTAGTTTTCAAAGTGGTTTTGAAATTTATGTTCTTGTTGTGGTTGTCGCCTAAGGATAGGTGACAGTATTGTTTTATGACTAAACGCAAGTAAACTCGCGTTAGGGTCCTAAGAAGGTTATAGACTAGGTCAAAGTATTACTAATAACCTAATTCCCTATAACCATGAGCTCTGATACCAACTTTTCTGTCACACCCCGACCACGTAGAACAACAATACGTGGCGGAAAACGTCGGGGAGAGTTGTAACAGAATCATTGTTTCATAACACATGGAAATTCAAATATTGTTTTATTGATTAAAAGAATTACAATGTCTTGACAATCAAAGAAACATAACAAAATAACTAGTCTTGCATCTTTTATTGTCACTAAGGCCCATGTCCGCCTAAGTGTATCTTGATCAATCCTATGCTTCATTTCCTGAAACACATGTGAAAATAGGTACGTCAGCATAAAAATGCCGGCGAGTACATAGGTTTTGTGAAAATAAGATTCATGACATCGGTTTAAGAAAATGTTTAGTCATGAACCTTGTAATTTGCTTTGTCTTTATAAATCATTTGAAAAACAATAAGTTCAGATGATACGTATAAATAAGAGAATAATGCATGGTTAAATGAATAACCATGTAAAAATGAGTTTGTATAAGTTAAGTTGTTTGTAAAACAATGTATTGTGAAAAGTATGTTATTTGTATAAAATGTTATATGTCTAAATTGAAATGATTTCAAATAACGCAACGATATGTAATACCATACAATCACTTATATATAGGAAGTACCAGCGGCGTATCCACCATGCTTGTATCATATTACACACGCCTCGTTACTTAAATCACTTACTCAAACCAAACCACCAATATAAGATGTCTATGTTTAAACCAATTGTCAAAAGTCCTTGTATAAACCATGTCAAATGTTGATAGTCCAAAAGTAGTCAAGTAATGTGTAACAAATGTTTATGTATGGCTAGTGAAATGCATCAACTAAACCATAGATGAAATGCACAAAACAAAGTATTGAAGTAAAACTTGGTTTAAATCAAAGTTATGTTTTGTAAAATATATGCATGCTATACTGAATATGAACATTGATGCGGTATTGTAAAAATTCATACATCCAAGCCTTGCGACAGTCGGATAACTATGTAAAAATGAGTTATCAAAAGAATATGTATTCGGATTCGGTCATTCCTTACGTCCAAACAAACCCGAGATTTCAGGAATGGGATTTGTCAAGTCCTGTGGTACCACTACCTACTACCGAGCGGCATGATCGGTGTTAATGAATGTACATTGTCTCATTTAAACAAACCAAATGTCATACCAAAATGTAAGCATGTGATGAAGATAATGTACCTAGTATGCTAGAGTAAACATACAAGGTAGAGCTGTAAAACAATGTGTCCATATGTTACTGGAACATATGCAACAGAGATGCAATGTAAAATGATGTACTAAGTATGCTAAGTTAACATACAAAGTAGAAAAGTCATGTAAATCAATGTGCTAGCATGCTATCAGTCAACACACATAGCAGAAATGTATTGTAAATCATATACTAATAGTGTACTAATGAACATAACAAGTATATGATGTGAAAACAGGAAAGCACGAAAATAACAAGTAGGCACATGTGTTCCACCCCAAAACAGTTTGGAAAACAGTAAAAGAGGGGTCTATGTACTCACTTGAGATTGGTCAGAAGTCCTAAGATAACCACCAAGCAATGCTAGAGATCTCGGAATATCAAACGGCACCTAATATAGGTAACTACATTAATAAACCGGACCTAAATCGGAAGATCGGATAGAATGAGGGCTCGTAAACCAAATGAGTATGGGAACTCATGTAGTATGGTTTAACAAAGCCTACATACTAAATGAAACCTAACCTAAGTGCTTACGACCCATTACGACCCGTTTAGGTAGCTTATGTTACTTTAACGCGTCGTTCGCGTAAAACGCGTTCGGACCGCCTAACTAGTCCTATGACAAGTAACATATGCCTTAACATGTCTAATATTGTTGTCAAATCAGTTTAGATGTCAAAAGTTATGTTACATATGCTTAAAATGAATTTTGGCGTCAAAAGGGCATTTTGGTAATTTACCTAAGGCATATAAGCTACCTATCATACAACTACTTAAACGAAGCGACCATAAGGTATAACCTCGGAAGGTTATTCCCTATATACTATGGTCACCTAATATGCTTGGTCGGATCCTAATGATCGACCAAACGGGTCGGGTTCGAAAGTATAAGCGATTGTTTAAATCGCTTACCTTACGACCCTATATAAGCACTAAACTAAAAGTGACGAGCTAAGCATGTTAAAACATGATTAACTAAGTTTAGAAAACAGGTTTGGTATCAAAACAAACGGTTTTGATACCCATAAGTAGTTTGGTTACAAAATACGCAAGAATACGTATTCTGACCGAAACTACGGCTCGTCACTGAGCCTAGATAACGTGGTAATCAGTAGGTATAGTCACAAAGGACTATAACCATCGTGATTACAATCACGTTGCGAAGTTCAAACGAACTTCGCATTGACCATAAGCTGGTCAATGCAGAAAGTCAAACAAAGTTTGACTTTCAGACTCGAAAAGCAATAAAAGAACGAAAGAATACTCACGTTGGGTCCCCGAATGCTAATCTAGATCAAAATAGCTCAGGTATGAAACAAAGGTTTCAACTTAGAGCATTTGAGATCAGATTCTAGTGAGTTTAGAGGTTGGATGGCAAGGGGTATTTATAGTGAATGGTCCACCATTAGGATCGTTTGTCGAAATACGTGCCTTAATCTCATCCGTACATGTGTCGGAACCTTATGGTACCCAAAAAGGCCACTCACCATAAGAGTTTGACACATGGCACTTGACCTTTGGAGAGTGTTAAGGGCTGTTAAAAGATGAAAAAAACGTTTTGCTGCATCTGGCCCCTGTTTACGGACCTAGTTTGGCAGATTTACAGTTTCAGTCCCTGCAACCTCAAAACTTGGTTTTCGATGCGTTTTTTTTGACACGTTTAAGCCCTGTTAACTCCATTTCAAAGCTCTAAAATGAATTTAAAGTATAGGGAACTTAAAATGTGTTCAAAAATATCTCGGGTGTCGGTTCGTTTAGCCGTACGGTTACGTTGTTCGGTTAATTACGACGGAATGCGCATAAGCGCGAAAAATGATCCAAATGGCGTGACGAATGGATTTTTCTTATGCCAAACACTAAAATAAAATATTCTAGTGCTTACATAAATTTTTGGATGTCCGGATGTATTCAGAACGTAAGTTATGCACGAAAATGCAAACTTGTGCACTTTTTGACGCTTTTAGTACCTGAATGAGCCAAAAGTTTATTTTAGCACACCGAACCCCTCAAAGCCTATTTCTAAGCTACATAAAGGATATTTAAGGTGTGTTTAACTTATGGTCATGTTCCGGAATGTCTGTTACAGTTCAAATTGGCATACTTTCGTAGTTTGTCAAGTTTAGTCCCTATAAGCGAATTAACTTGTTTTTTCCATACCAAAGCCTTCAAAACTTATTTCTAAGTTATGTAAAGGTTATTTAAGGTATGTTAAGCCTATGTAACTATTACGGAGTGTTTGTTGCATTAAACTGGTTATATTTACGCATCGGTGCGCGTATAACCTTCCAGAAAGCGATTTAGAGTTTGGAATTTAACAAAAATTGATATGTGCAAATGATACACATATTTTTACAAATCCCAAGTATGAAATATAATATTTCATTGGTTCGGTATTTGTTTGATGGCCGTGGAGGCACAGGTGTTACATATTTCCTGAAGATTTACCTGGGCTACCGCCTCATCGCCAGGTCGAATTTCAGATCGAGCTAGCTCCTGGAGCAGCGCCCATAGCTCGAGCACCTTATCGCTTAGCTCCAACTGAACTGGAAGAACTGTCCAAGCAGTTGCAAGAACTCTTGGATAAGGGTTTCATTCGTCCTAGCTCTTCACCCTGGGGAGCTCCCGTGTTGTTTGTGAAGAAGAAAGACGGTACCTTCCGTATGTGCATAGATTACCGTGAACTAAACAAGGTGACCGTAAAGAATCGCTATCCTCTTCCACGCATTGACGACTTGTTCGACCAGCTGCAAGGGTCGAGCTACTATTCAAAGATTGATCTGAGGTCAGGCTACCATCAACTGAGAGTCTGGGACAAGGACGTCTCCAAAACAGCATTCAGAACACGCTACGGCCATTACGAGTTTCTGGTCATGCCATTCGGGTTAACAAACGCACCTGCAGTCTTCATGGATCTTATGAACAGAGTGTGCAAGCCTTACCTTGACAAGTTCGTTATTGTTTTCATCGACGACATCCTGATCTATTCGAAGAGTCAGGAGGAACACGAGCAGCATCTGCGGATTATTTTGGGACTGCTTCGAACAGAGCAACTTTATGCTAAGTTTTCGAAATGCGACTTCTGGCTTCGTGAAGTCCATTTCCTAGGCCATGTGGTAAACAAGGATGGGATTCATGTTGATCCATCCAAGGTAGACTCGATCAAGAACTGGCCTGCACCCCGTACACCAACAGAAATCCGCCAATTCTTGGGTTTGGCGGGCTACTATAGAAGGTTCATCAAGGACTTCTCCAAGATTGCACAACCCCTCACCTCACTAACTCAGAAAGGAGTCACTTACCGTTGGGGTGAGCCACAAGAATCTGCATTTCAGCACCTAAAGGATAGGCTCTGTAGCGCACCTATTCTCTTATTGCCAGAGGGCACAGACGATTTTGTGGTCTATTGCGACGCATCCATTCATGGTATTGGATGTGTGTTAATGCAACATGACAAGGTCATAGCCTACGCCTCACGCCAACTTAAAATTCATGAAAGGAACTACACTACAGATGATCTAGAGCTGGGAGCTGTTATTTTCGCACTCAAGATATGGAGACATTACCTGTACGGTACCAAGTGCACTATCTACACTGATCACAGGAGTCTCGAGCATATCTTCAAGCAAAAGGAGTTGAACATGCGACAATGTCGATGGGTCGAACTATTGAATGATTACGAATGTGCCATCAAGTACCATCCGGGCAAAGCCAATGTTGTGGCTGACGCCCTCAGTCGAAAGGATACTAAACCTAGACGCGTACGTGCTTTACAACTCACCATCTAGTCTAGTCTTCCTGCACAGATACGAGATGCTCAGGTAGAAGCATTGAAACCAAGAAACGTCAGGGCTGAAGCTCTACGCGGCTCAAGGCAACGATTAGAACAAAAGGAAGACGGCGCCTATTACGTAACAGGACGCATCTGGGTCCCACACTATAGAAGCTTACGCGAGCTTGTGATGGATGAAGCGCATAAGTCTCGTTACTCGGTACACCCTGGTTCGGATAAGATGTACCACGATCTTAGAACTACGTATTGGTGGCCTAGCATGAAAGCTCACATAGCAACTTACGTTAGCAAATGTTTGACTTGTGCGAGAGTCAAGACCGAATACCAGAAACCATCAGGCCTACTCCAACAACCAGAGATTCCGCAATGGAAATGGGAGCAAATTTCCATGGATTTTGTCACTGGCCTGCCTAGATCTCAACGTGGGAATGATACTATTTGGGTGATCGTGGATCGACTCATAAAATCTGCACACTTTTTGGCTATTAAGGAAACGGATAAGTTCTCCACTCTAGCAGACGTCTACCTTAAGGAAGTTGTCTCGAGGCACGAGGTGCCAACCTCTATTATCTCTGATCGTGATGCACGTTTTACTTCAGAACGGTGGCAAGCAATGCACAAATCTTTTGGCTCTCGGTTAGACATGAGCACAGCTTATCACCCGCAAACGGATGGGCAGTCTGAACGCACCATCCAAACCCTAGAAGACATGCTGCGGGCATGTGTAATCGATTTCGGCAACGGCTGGGAAAAACATCTCCCGTTAGTGGAGTTTTCGTATAACAACAGTTACCACACCAGCATTCAAGCCGCTCCATTTGAGGCATTGTACGGGCGTAAATGCCGATCACCTCTTTGTTGGGCAGAGGTGGGTGACAGTCAGATCACGGGTCTAGAACTGGTGGTAGACGCAACGGAAAGAATTGCTCAGATACGACAACGAATGGCGGCAGCTCGTGACCGTCAGAAAGCCTACGCAGACAAGCCCAGGAAACCACTCGAGTTCCAAGTTGGGGATCGAGTGCTACTCAAAGTCTCACCTTGGAAAGGTGTAGTTCGTTTTGGCAAACGAGGCAAACTCAATCCGCGTTATGTCGGACTGTTCGAAATCATTGAGAAAATAGGCAAAGTGGCCTACAAACTGAACCTACCAACAGAACTCAGTGCAGTTCACAATGTTTTTCACGTGTCAAATCTGAAGAAGTGTCTGTCAGATGAGACCCTCATAGTTCCTTTGAAGGAGCTCACTATCGACGATCAGTTACGATTCGTTGAGGAACCAGTTGAAATCACGGACCGAGACGTTAAGGTCCTCAAGCACACCAGAATACCTCTTGTTCGAGTTCGTTGGAACTCCCGTCGTGGCCTAGAGTTTACCTGGGAACGAGAAGATCAAATGAAACTCAAGTATCCCCAGTTATTCGGAAACAGTGCAACCACTACTGAGGCTGAAGCTACTACAGAATTTCGAGACGAAATTCCACATCAACGGGGGGATGATGTGACACCCCAGGAAAACCAGTAAACTACACAACACAACTAGCTTCCTTAGTAACCACGTGCTAAATTTCGGGACGAAATTTCTTTCAAGTTGGGGATGATGTGACAACTCGAGTTTTCAAGGTTTCTACTTGACTTAATAACTGTTCACAAGTGTTGTTTTTATATTTGTAGATGGTGTGCATTATAAGTGTTTGTATAATATATTATATGTCTTGTATTAGTGACATGCTTAATATCAACAAAATGGACCCTTAGCTGAAAACACCCACACACCTCACGAAAACACACCTCATGAAAACACTAAGTGTTTTCGTCTATTAAGGGGGCCAACGAAAATAGAATGAGCTTCGGCCTAGTAACGACCGGTTATAATATTTTGTTCATAGCCTTTACGCGAAAGTTAATCGGCAAACCCTAATCACCTCTCCCTCTCTCTCGCTCTCCTTTGAAACCCGACGGCTGCCCTTCCTCTTATTCGAAGTTAGACCCTTTTGATTTGATCGTTCTTTGTTCGGTTAGTGTTTTTACATTTAATTTAACTTCAGTTTTAAATGGATGTTCATGGTGTTCTGATTTTGTTATGCATGATAAGATCAGTTAGATAATCGTATGTGAAACCTGATGATGATTTAGAGTTCTAGGGTTGATGTGATTGAATGATTAATATTGAATGATATGAATGTGGTCTACTGAATCTTAGTAATTGTCCAACATGTGATCTACTGACAAATTGTAGGAATATGTGAATCCTTTAATATTAAATGAATGGATAATATTTTTGAATGCTTGCTATTGGACCGGTTATAATATGATAGTGCATGATTAGTGTGGTTGCCTATGTCAGTAGACATGTGATTTTCCATATGAATGTGTAACTTACTAAAGTCATACATGTATAATTAGAGTGAATGCAATCAGTAAGTGCTCTCGGTAATTGATGATCTCATGATTGTGTCTAATGATTGATTTCAGGATATGTTTGGTTGAATAAATAAATGATTAGGGTTCCTGGAATGTGTAATGATTATTGATGAACATGTATTACACCGACGTAAACCCAGGGACCAACGAAATCATAGGATTCAGGTGAAAACACTAAGTGTTTTCGTCACACCCTAAACCCGACGAAAACCCTTGGATTTCGTCGCCTGGGTTTTCACCCAAAGTGATTTCGTCCCAGAGGGGTTTTCGTCATAAAGAGTTTTCGCCATAGATGATTTTGTTAAATGCTGTGATACATTTAACTCTGTTAGTCTGTAACTCTGTTAGTTTGTTACACCTGTTAAGTTGTTAACTCAGTTAAGTATGTTAACTAGGTTATGTTAACTATGCTAAGTATGCCAACTATGTTAAGTAGGTTAAGTGGGTTAACTCGGTCAAGCATGTTAACTCTGTTAACTCAGTTAAGCTTATCATGTCTGTAAATTGATAATTCATGTTAGAATAGTCTGAGAACCCAAGTACGTGAATCATGAGTTGTGTGAAATTGAATAACTGGTTACGTGCTACTTGATGTTAACTATCCAGTACACTTTGTGACATAGATTACATGTGAAACTTTACCAACATGAACTGACTGTGTATACATGCATACTTTAGGCTTTGAGTGATTGTTTGCGAGCACGTAGTTTAACATTCCGAGCAAACCAAGGTGAGTTCACACTCTTTCCAAGGCATGGGATTTCCAAGGGTTGGGAATGGGTTAATGATCTAAACGGTAACTACAACCATCCTCCATGGGTAGGATGCCAAGATTACACACTGCACCAAACCTCTATCATTGAAGTCCCTCATTTATATCGACTTAATCGCCGAGGCCTATGGCGAGAGGGTCATTAGTTAATAGCGCTATTAGGTTTAAGAAACCTCACACCGTGCCAGTCGGACGGGCGTGTACTAATGGACTATGGGCAAAGGGTCAATGCTGATAGACATTGACTTAGGGCACCACTTACATTTTCGTAGTTGTCGATACGCACGGTCTAGTAACACATGGGAAGCCCCCACTAATCTTCGCAAACATGTCTGGGAGACCGCGATACGAATTAATACGATACATGGTTTACAAAACGAACATATGATTTACGAAACGAATGCTATAACTAAACAATCAACTGTGAACTCGCTCAACTTTGTTGTTGACTCGTTGTTACATGCCTTGCATGTCGTTAGGTACTCATGGAGCTTGCACAGGGAGGCGCAGTCGTTGTGGGACATGGCGGTGTGTGCCATGCTAAAGACATTACCTTATTTCGTACTTAATACTTACATTGGGTTTTACAATTATGCTTCCGCTAAACACTTAACTACGTTTTTGACTTGAAACACCTTTCATATTGTGTGGTTGAATTTTACTTATTACTTGTTATGTTCAATACGATTGGTGGCTTGATCCTGGTCAGTCACGCCTCCAAGCGGTGATACTCCGTGTGTGGATTTTGGGAGTGTGACATTACTCAAACCACATGTATATGTCAATGTTTAATCAAATATCATGTGAAACAAAATGTCATGTACAAAACTGTATATTTGAATAAACCATAGTTTAAATCAAAAGTTATGTTTTGCAAATTCAATGCTTTATGGATACAAAGATTTATGCAGTAATGTTCATCGCATACATTCAAGCCTTGCGACTGTCGGATAAACCCTTAACAAGTTAAAGGTTTATCAATTATGTATATCGGATTCTGTCATTCCCTACTTCCAAACAAACCTAGGAAGCCGGGAACGGGATTTATCAAGTCCTATGGAACCACTACATACTACCGAGCGGCGTGATCAATGTTAATGAATGTATTATTGTCCCGTTAAAAATACCAAATGTAAGCATGTCATGTAAAAACCATGTACTAAGTATGCTAAGTAAACATACGAAGTAGTAATTGTTGGTGCACTACATCTGTCGACTTCGTCTTGTATCGAGTCTTAGACTAGTTAGAATAGATCAGGGCACGTAGAACGAGAAAATGTGATAGATTTAGTGAGATTTCGCTTGAACAATAGTTTAAGTTGAAGGTTTCGCTTGAAGCATCTCAAGCGAAATCATTTCATCAGATTTCGCTTGAGACATGCTGAAGTCCATCCCAAGCGAAACCTTGAAGTCTATATATAGGAGGTTAGTGTCAAGCGAAATCATAAGTTGTTTTTGTGTGATTTCCATACCGAGGTGCTGCCGGTGTGAGAACTGATTGTAATTGCTTTCATATCAATACAAATCAGTATTAAAGTGAAGATTCAGCTGTGTATAGGTCAAATACTTGTTTTCCGCACCTGTATTTGATGGAATTCCTCTGAACCGACTCGTTTAGGTCGCGAACACGGTCCTTTCAATTGGTATCAGAGCCTGGAGGAGGAGTTCTACAAAATTCAGCTGAAACAGTTCAAAATTTCTTACTTCTACATCTTCTTTCATCAGTTCAGAAATTTAACACGGTCCTTTCAATTTCAATTTCTCACGGATTGTTTAAAAGTACAAGATAACAAACCCTTGAAAGTTTCATAGCTAAATTCAACCTAAAAGTGATCAAAATCAACCTTCGAATGGATTTCGCTTGAAGAACATAGTTTCATTGGACGATTTCGCTTGAAACTTCAAGCGACACTTAACATTTCGCTTCAAACAGATTGTGTTTTCGCTTCAGGGATCTCGCTTCAGGGTTCTTATTTCAGAACGTTTTCGCTTCAGGATTTCGCTTCAGAAAGTATTTACTTGAAAGTTTCGCTTGAATCATTTCGCTTCAAGGATTTCGCTTCAATCAGTTTGACCATTTCGCTTCAAAGAAAGTTCAGTTGACTTGTTCGCTTGAAAGACACAAAGTGACTATTTCGCTTGAAAGAATCTGTTATTGAAAATTGTGTTATTGAATCATGGATAACGATTTTCACAACGCTTTTGCAACATCGTCTAGTTCATCTTCCATTGCTCAGAACATGAATTCAGAAAATGAAACGGGGACTACTCAGAAACCCCCGAAGTTAATGTGCATTGAGGAATACTATGGATGGAAAGATCGTTTCAAAAACTGGGTGCAAGCAAATCATTTGAGATCATGGGAATGTATTCTGAAAAAGTATATGCTACCACGTACTGAAATGGAAACAGTAAAACAGATTTCAGAATTTGGTAATGAAGAACGGGAAATGTATCGAGCTGAAAAAATGATGATCAGTTTGCTTCAACAAGCTATCAAAGAAGATATCTTTATACTACTTCAACATGACAAAACATCAAAGTCAATCTGGGATGCTTTGAAAATCAAAGTTGAAGGTAGTGCAAACATGATTAAAAGCAAAAAGGCGTTGCTTAAAAAGGAGTTTGACTTGTTCACAAGTTTGCCCGGAGAAGATACAAAGAAACTCATTGAACGATATTGTCACTTAGTTCGAACAATGTCAATGATGAACATTAACAAAGAAGATGAGGAATGGGTGGATAAGCTAGCTGATGCTTTACCTCAGAAAGAGTGGGGAACATATTTGATGATACTGAAAAATACCGGAGTTTATGAAGGGTTGTCAATCTCTCAGTTCATTGAAAAGATTGAAAGTCAGGATTTGGAACAGCAGAAGATCGCAAGGATGAATAATCCAAGTGGTCAACAAGATGTAAAGATGTATTACAAGGGTAGTGTTCCGACTTCAGAAGCTGAGAGAAGTCCAAAAATTCAGACTGCTTATAGTGTTGGAGATTCTGCAGAAAAGACTGATCAAAACTCAAACAAAAGCAACAGTGGTTTCTCATTGTATCCGAGTGTCAATCCGAAAAGCTCATCAGAAATTTTTCAGTCTCAAAACACAAAGATGGGAAATGGTTGTGTGATTCAATGCAACATAGCTCTAAATCTTCCAGAAGGTCAAAGTTTTTCTGAAGACATTGCAAAAGATCATATGGCATTACTTGGTTCCGTGCTTATCTCATATGAAGGTTTAGTTGCTGGTCGAATTGGAAATCCTATGCTTACCAAAGAGGATTACGACCAAATAGATGCAGAAGAGATGGAACTAATGGATATCAAATGGTGTCTTGCAAGTGTTCTTAGACGTGCTGAAAAGTTCAAGACAATTACCGGGAGAAATGACTTTCTTGATGCTTGTGTTTCTACTTTAGGTTTTGATAAATCTAAAGTTACTTGTTTCAGGTGCAGGGAAAAAGGTCATTTTAAGCGGGAATGCAAAAACAGAGAAGTTAGTGGTGCTCAGAATCCATTTGGAAAAGATGACTACTACCGGAAAGCCATTTATCAGCAAGTTGGTCAGACACAAGACTCACAGACGGCTCATGGTAGAAAGATTGAAGATTCAAAGAAAGGATGTTTGGTAGATTTCAACTGGAGCAACTACATTTCTTCTAACAGCACAGCATGTTTAGTGGACCAAAATGATGAACAACTACCTGAAGGATTCAGTTGGGATATGTTTGTTGATGAAAAGGGGGATTTCAAAGCTTTCATTGCAAAGATTGTTAGAGAACCAGATTTGTTTACTACTTGGATGAGATCAATTGGTGAAACAGTGAAAGATCAATCGATTATATCTGAAGAAAGTTCAGAAAGTGCTGATTCTGAATCATTAACTACAGATGAGAGTGTACAAAATGATGATACTTCAGAAAAAGAAGTTGTTTTTGATCAAACACCATCTGATTCTGGTATTTCAGATGCTGATTCTGAAAAATCTGTAGAGTTTGATCAAACACCGATCGAGAGTAGCAGTGATGATGAGGAAGAGAAACATATTAATATTGCTAAAAATCATCTTTCTTCTGAAAGTTTTCATTTTTATTTTGCAGATCGCATGGAGAAACTGAAGGAGAAACAAGCTGCAAAAGAACAACAACAAGATGTAAAGGTTGAAACTGTTGTTCAAACTGAAGAAGTTAAAATTGTGGATGAAGAAAAGATGACTGAAACTGAGAAGGTAATTAGTGAAGAAAAAGTAATTGAAGTAGTAAAAACAATTGAGATTGAGAAGATTGTTGAAGTTGAAAAGCCTTGCAAGAAATGTTTGGAAATTTGCAAGAGTTGTGAAGAAAAAGATGTTACACTGTTTGATCGAGAAAGACTGATAGAAAAGTTACTATCTGACATCAGCTATGTGAAAGAATCGTATAGTGTGTTGAACAGAACAGTGACAGGTCTTCAAACAACGAACTCTGAAAGAGAAAAGGCTTTAACGATGACGAATGCTACGTTGATGACAAAGCAAAAGGCAATTAATCATTACATCGAAGAAAATGCTAATCTAAAGCAAGAGTTGGAGAAAGAAAAGATCGAGAATGAAAGGATCAGAAGGTTATTACTGAGTTATTCTTGTTCTGATTATGTTATTGATCGAGTTTATCCTACTGTTGCAGGTTTTGAAGCATTTCAGGATGAGAAGCAAAAGAATGAGACTGGTAAGAAATCGACTGTTAAATACAACAAGTGTCCACCTCCTATCTGGGAAGGATATTCTCCTAGAAAACCGAATGAGGAGCAAGTCGAAAAAGCAGTCAATATAAAGTTAAAATCAGAGACAACTGACGTTTTACCAGATAACATTGACATCACATTTACTGCGTCTGATACTGATCATGAGTCTGAATTAATCAAAAGGGTGGTTGATCAGGTGTTGGATACTGAGGAGGTGTCTGAGTCAAAATTTGAGTCTGGGTGTTCAAGTTCGTCAGTCAACAGTTCAAAGTCGTCGGAAAAACGGTCTTACAGTAAAGAATTTTTGTTATCAAAAGCAAATTTGGATGATGAAACATTTAAAGTTGCATATACTTTAAATGATTCTGACAAATTATACTCTGATGAAGAGTTTCCGATGGATAGTGTTAGATTTGACAAGATCAAAAAGGTTTTCAAAATGACAGAAATTAATATTTCTGACACTAAAAATTTAAATCTTAATGAAAAACCTAAAAAATACACTTCAAGAGTTCAACAACGGTTAAACAAGAAAAAAGGGAAAAAGGATTACAATTCTGGTTCTGGTTTTCAAAAGAAAACAAACCAAAATTGTAGTTACAAAAGGAAAGGTTTAGGTTTTATTCAGCAAAAAAGTTACAGAAATGTAAACAATTCTAAACTAAAAACAGAATTTGTTTCAGGTGGAAGTGTTGAAGATGAACAGAAGAAACCTTTCTGGAGACAAACAAACCAGGAGTTTCTTGTTGAAAGGAAAAGAACAGGAACTGGAGTTTTTCATTCAAGAGACATTCTAAGAGATACAAGAACTTGTTTTCAATGTCAAGTTGTTGGACACATCGCTCACAATTGTCCAAACAAAGTCAACAGAAAACAGGGAGTCTTTGAAAAACTTAAAGATAAAATGGTTCAAAGGAATGAATCACCAACTACAAACTTCAAAATTTTTGACAATTCAAAAAATGAAGTTGGTGAAAATTCTAAAAAATTGTACAAAAAGAGGGCAAAAGACAACAAAAAATGGATTGTTAAAAAATCAGATGAAAAATCTGACGATGAATCTGATTTCACAAAATCAGAGGAGTCACAAGATGAGATCAAAGATTTGATGAATGATGTTAACATTAAATCACTGAGTGTGGAAGAGATTAAACAAATGGTTGGTAAAGTAGAAATTTCAGATTTTGATATTGAAAAAACATTTAATGAAAATGTTAAGAAAATTTTTAAGAAAATGCTTGATGGGAAAGTAAAGGGGGTTAAAGATTTTTATGCAACTAAAAAGGCAACTTACAACCCTACTGCTCAGGAATTGGAAACCACCAAGTCAAATAAGACTTGGGTGGAAGTTTGTTTCCCATGATAGTCTAAGGACTATGCCGGAGATCCCAAGTTTATATCGTGGATCAGGAATCGGCATTTTTCTAATGTTTGAAGTTTTTGATTAAAAGTTTTTGATAGTGTTTGGATGTTTACAGGTTGTGTGACTCGCCGGAGCTTCCAGGTTGGTAAGTGCGAAGCAGGAATTGGCATTTTGATTGGTAAAATGGTGATGTAGACGTAACATTCCTACAAGTGGTATTGTGTTCTACATGTGGTAATTTTTACAATTGATATAGATAGTGCATACATGCAAGTGGTAAATCAAGGACATTAATTTGTACTTGATCTGCTACAAGTGATTAAGAATAGACAATGTGATGAACCACACCCCGAATCTACAAATGATTATATCATAAAAACTTATTTTCCGGAAAAATCATTTTGATTAAAACAAACTTAAGTGTTTTGAAATCTAAATGAGAAAATAGTTTTGTGATAGGGGGAGTTCTGATTGTTTATGCCGAGTGAATGGCGATTTGATGCGATTCGATATCAGTTGTCAAGTTTCTGTACAATTTGTATGTTTTAAATTGTGTCAAGAGTTTTAGTTTTCAAATTTCCTAAAATGTGTTTGCATTTTAGGGGGAGTAAAAATTTTCAGAAAATCCAAAAACATTTGAACATTTGAAAAAGACAAAAACATGATAAAATTCAAAAATGAGTTTTTGTTGCATATAGAGGAAATGATAGTACATCAGTGGACTATCACAACATGCTAAAGAAATGAAAAGAAAAATGTGATAAACAATCTTACTGTGGATATGTCAGTAGGTTTTTGCACATTTAGTAAATTGTGATGAGATATAAACCTAAATTTCAAACTTGCTTGTTCTGTGGGTTAACACAAACTTGGATATATAGGTAACCCCTGAAATCTTGTTTGAAAGGTCCCTTATTCTAAGATACTAGGTCTTTATGCTCAGTGATATCTGGGGTATTATCCCGGGACTTCTGATTTTGCGGAAGCAATGGCCTAGTCCCCGGAGAATACTTTACATTTGCTTGAAATATAGCTCACCCTCAGCTAAAAATGATGAAACATTGAAAAATGCTAATCATGGCTGTTGAAACAAAAGATCCTCTAAAGGGGACACACCAAAAGTCGAAGCCGTCATCTCTCTGCGTATACGGGAGTATCGACCTGAGCTCTCACGGCCCTCGTACTATAATTTATTCCCCTGACATATATCATCTGTGGTATATTCACCTGTAAGACTGAATATTGGGATCTGGATACGGGAGTATATTCAAGTAGTGGAACACACGGATAAGTTTAAGTTTCTTAAAACATTAACATCGTATCTCAGATCAATTGAACTTTGTGTGAAAATTTAAGTGGACCAATATACTGACAATCTAGGTAAATTGTTTAGAACTTAATATGAAATGAAGCTTAACGGTGTTAGTGATCTGTCTCAGAAACTGATATGATCCTCTTGCACGAACTCACAAAAAATATTGTTTGTAAATATTTCTTTATTGCATTCCTTTACAATCAAAAATTACAAAAAGATTTTAGTGTGTTTTAGCATAATTTTTAAAAAAATCAAAAAAAAATTTCGACAACTGATATTGGAAAGCTGATTGTCAAAATTTCAAGTGCTAAACATGATGACTTGGTTGTGAGGGGGAGTGAATTTTAAAATGTCAAAAGGTTTGTTAAAATCCTACAATTGGTATTTTTTTTTAAAAAAACCTACATTTGGTTCATCATTGGTTTGTGATATGAGAGAAAATTATCTGATTATATCAGATTGTTGGTGCATTTAAATTGTTAAATTTAGAAAATTTATTTCTGGGTTAAGATTGTTACAGGTGAGCCAGATTAATTCATTCAAAGTTTATGAAAGTCAGAATCTACTCATGAATCTAAAGTTTGCTAGCTGCTGATGCTGATGAACTTAAGGAATCAAGAGATCTGATCAAGAGAATTAGATGAAATCCAGGAAATGATCTTGTAGACAACATTTGAGTCAGGCATCTATCCTAAAGCAGATGTTGCTGAAGAACAAATGAATGCCAGCAAATCGTGAGAGGGAGTCTGATAGAGCCTGGTGATTATGGAGAAGAAAATAGAGAGAGAAAAGCCCAGAGACTGATCAAGAATGAAGATGTAAAGACACAGCATTGGTGTGACTCGATAGTCGACTCGTCAACATCTGAGGGGGAGTCTGTTGGTGCACTACATCTGTCGACTTCGTCTTGTATCGAGTCTTAGACTAGTTAGAATAGATCAGGGCACGTAGAACGAGAAAATGTGATAGATTTAGTGAGATTTCGCTTGAACAATAGTTTAAGTTGAAGGTTTCGCTTGAAGCATCTCAAGCGAAATCATTTCATCAGATTTCTCTTGAGACATGCTGAAGTCCATCCCAAGCGAAACCTTGAAGTCTATATATAGGAGGTTAGTGTCAAGCGAAATCATAAGTTGTTTTTGTGTGATTTCCATACCGAGGTGCTGCCGGTGTGAGAACTGATTGTAATTGCTTTCATATCAATACAAATCAGTATTAAAGTGAAGATTCAGCTGTGTATAGGTCAAATACTTGTTTTTCGCACCTGTATTTGATGGAATTCCTCTGAACCGACTCGTTTAGGTCGCGAACACGGTCCTTTCAGTAATGTCATGTAAATCAATGTACCCAAATGCTGAGTAAACATATGCAGCAGAAATGTAATGTAAATCATTGTGCCTATATGCTGAGTAAACATATGCAGCAAAAGTGTTTATGAAATCAATGTGCTAGCATGCTCAGTCAACATACATAGCAAAGCATAATTGAAATCATGTACTAGCAAGTATATGTCATGGAAAGCATGAAAAACATGAAAGTAACAAGTAGGCACATGTGTATCACCCCAAAATATTTGAAAGCGGTAAAAGAGGGGACTATGTACTCACTTGATATTGTTTAATAGTCTTGGAATAACAACCAAGTAACGCTCGAAGGATCACGGAATCAAACGGCACCTAATATAGGTAACTATGTTAATAAACCGAACCTAAATCGGAAGATTGGATAGAATGAGGTTTCGTAAACCAAATGAGTATTGGAACTTATATGACATGGTTTAACAAAGCCTACATTCTAAGTTGGAACCTATCCTAAGTGCTTATGACCCGTTACGACTCGTTAAGGTAGTTTACGCTACTTTAACGTGTCGTTCGGACGGTCTAACTAGCCATATGACAAGTATTATATGCCTTAACATGTTTAATAACATTGCATAATCAGTTTAGATGTCAAAAATTAGGTTACATATGCTTAAAATGAAATTATGCGTAAAACGGGCATTTTGGTCATTTTCCTAAGGCATATAAACTACCTATCATACAACTAACTAAACGAAGTGACTATAAGGTATAACCTCAGAAGGTTATTCCCTATACAACTATGGTCAAAAATTATGTTTGGCTAGATCCTAATGATCGACCAAACGGGTCGGGTTTGAAAGTCTAAGCGGTTGTTTGGACCGCTTAACTTGCGACCCTATATAAGCACTAGACTAAAAGTGACGAGTTAAACATGTTAAAACATGTTTAACTAAGTTAGAAAACTGATTTGATATCAAAACAAAGTGTTTTGATACCCGAAAATAGTTTCGTCACAAAATGCGCATAAATACGCAGTTTGAAGCCTTCAACCAAGTGGGATAGCTTCAATCAGATCCAAGGTGAAAGAAATGAGGAATGAGCAAGTTGGAATGAGAAATTTCTTGGGTATTTATAGAAAATCATGAACCTTTGGATCAATGACATGTGTTTTTGAGTGAATCAAAGCATGATCCTAGCCCTACACATGTTACACACTGATTTGGGGGCTTGGGGAACACTTAAACAAGCCCAAGGTATTGAAAAACCAAGGATAAAAACCATGGCAGCAACTTGTTTAGCTGAAAACCATTTTTCTGCCCAGCTAAGGGCTGTCGGGCCCCATGTAAAAGCCAGCTAAGGCTTACGCGCCCCGCGACCGAGTGTCCAGAAACTTTAAAAGTTTGGCACGTTTAAGCCCCGTTAACCAATTTTTAGGGCTCTATAATGATGTTAAAGTATAGGGGACTTGAAATATGCTTGAAAATATCTCGGATGTTGGTTCGCTTGATCGTCTAGGTATAATAATGGGACTGGGTTGGTCGTACGGTCACGAGGATTAATGGCCTTAAGCGTTATACCCACCACTCACATGATCTAGGTGTACCCTTCCTTAGCTAACCATACCAATTAGTAATGTTTGTAGACAGTAGTAACACGTACTTCACCCCCGAAGTTATAAAACTGAAAACAGTAAAGAGAAAAAGTGGGTCATGAAACTCACTGGGTGTCCCGTTCTTCAAACGCAGACCAACCCAGTCCGATTATTATAACTAGAGGATCCCATCCCTAGTCATGAAAATCATTCACATTTCGATAATACGCATTTGTTTTGTAAAACCGGTATATTTAGTACGATTCATTCGTAAATCATTTGGGTTCCTTGAAATCCATTCGTAACATGATTTAGAAATATGAGTTTTCGTTCATTCAAAAACCTCGTATGTTCTTGCAAAACGTGCTTTGTCTAAAATATGCAATGTTTGTTCATCGAAAACTTTGTATGTTTCTACAAAATGTGCATGTCTTTCCACGCCGAAAACATTTATAAAAATGTAAAACCGTAAAAGGTGGGGTTATGAACTCACCTGAATTGCCTTGTGCAAACTAGCTAATTACGACTTCGTGATGTCGTTTCCAAGACTTGACTTGCTAGCGCGCATTCTACAATATTCCTAACACGGAATATCTTATAAGTTTCTAAATAAACGCAGTAACTAAACTACGTGTCACCGAGCTCTATCGAATCGTTAACCGAACGATTCAACGGTAAGTTGTTAACTTAAATGAAACGAAGAAGTTATACTCGTTAGCTCGTTTAACGTCGTTAAGGACTAACAATTTAATAAGTCTTTGAAAGACTTGGTTTTTGAGAAATTTAAAATATATAAATATTTATACAAAATATAAATATCTCGATAGAATAGTGTTAGTCGTTCTGAGAAGTCGTACGCGTATATAAAGAATATTTATATGAAAATAACACACAACAAACTCTTATTATGTATATCGCGTTTCGTATGATGATTATCAAAATACGAGCATTTGCCGTTTAGGTGTTAGAAATAAATATAAAATTATATTTATTTTATAAAGGATCGAGTCGTTTGATGTTTAAAATAAATATATAAACTATATTTATTTTATAAAAGAGTTGATGTTGTTTGGTACTTAAAATAAATATATAAACTACATTTATTTTAATAAAAGAATCGTCGTATTGTTTGAGATCCGAAATAAATATATAAACTATCCGAAATAAATATATAAGCTATATTTATTTTTATAAAAGAAGTTGTGTTGTTTGTTATTCGAAAAAAATATATATACTATATTTATTTTTATAAAAGAATTGTCGAAATCTTGATGTTTAAAATAACTATATTTATAGTTGTAAATTGTTTCCGAATCGCCGTTTTCGTAAGTTGTAACATGTCGTAGAAAGTAAGTATGTACTTGTACTTGTTTTTCTAAAAGTTCATTTGAAACCGATGGTTTATTGGATATTAAAACGCGTTTTGTTTTACGGGTTTTCTCGAAAAACGGGCAGAGTTTCCTCTGTTTTTGGACGCCCCTGGCAACACAAGTTGTCGTTATTTTTCAAAATTCAATCAAGCTTCAACAATGCATATGTATGTAATCAATTTATATAAACAAGCTAAATAATAATTCAAGTATTTTTAACTAATAATTTCGTTGATTTATTCGGTTCTTGAGCTTGTTCTTCACGTGTAAAATAAGGAATAATTAAAGAAAGTAATATTCGTCCTAAACCTTTTACCGAATATTCATGTCGAAACGACGAAAGAAGTTGGCTGAGTTGACCGGGTCAACTGAGATGACCAGCTGACTTGACCGAGTCAAGCCGAAATGCACCGAGTCGAACCGAGTTGGACTGAGTCGAGCCGAAATGCACTGAGTCGAACCGAGTTGGACTGAGTCGAACCGATTTGGACTGAGTCGAGACCCGTACCCGTCACGAAGCTGCTGATTTGACTGGGTTTAACCGAACCCGAACCGAGACATCACCCAAACCCAAAACCCGTCTCGAACTGAACCACCTTTTGAACCAAAACCAAGTCTGTAACCCAAACCAAAACTCAAACCGGCTGAGCCGCGAAATCTGAACCGAAACAGATCATCATCTTCAACTTAACATTACCATCATCATCATCAGTGGACTTCAAAATAAAATAAAAAAGTAAGCAGAGGATGTTTACCGGTTAGACTCGTTGAAAGAAACAAAATCACCACCGTCGCCTTCACTCCACTGCCACCGCCGTGAGCGGCGGCGCCGCTCTGTCTCCGACACCCTCTCTCTCCTTGGCCTCTCTCTCTATCTCGTCTCTCTCTTCTGTTCGTAGCCGCCGCACCACCACCGGACGGTAGTGGTGGTGGTGATCCGTTTTGTTAATCGAAAGGGGGGGTGCTTGCAGGTGTAGGAGGGTCGTGATGGTGGTGTGGGTGGTGTCTTTTCCGGAGGAAAACATCAAGTACGGGACCGACGCCGTGCGTCGCTGATCTTGCCGCCGAAAAACGGTGGCCGCCACCACACCATCTTGTCTCTCTATCGCTGCAGTGCTTAAATATATGTATTATGTGGTTAGTTAGGGTCATGATGAAGAAGAAAAAGGGGAGTAATCGGTCGAGGATTTACAGGTGTTTAAAGTTTTCTCTAGTTTGGAGAAGATGAATAAGTACTGGGTTCTCTCACAAGAGGGGATGAAGGAGATAGTGTTATGGTCTGATGTTTCATGTGTGGGTGTTTATAAGGAACTAGGGTTCAAAAATGAATAAGGAAATGTGGAGAGGATACTGGTATTATAGACATCTTGTAGAGATTTGTGGGTTTCAACTTTTGAGACAAGATCACTTGTAGAGATCTTGATAAGATTTTCAAGTAAACTAAAATGTACATCTTGCTTGTGTGTATGTATAACCAGACGAGGGAGAGTGAGGAAAAGAAAAGAATTGTTTGCTTTCTCTTTACCACTTCATATGTAGTAATAATTTTTTTATCCACATACTTTAGATATATGTATATAAAGTCTCAAATGGGTTGATGATATTACATAATGTATATAGATTTAAAATACACACACTGGTAATATAATGTCATAATGCTCTGTTTTGTTTAAGCAAGTGCGAAATGTATACATGGACTTTCCTAAACATGTAGCGTGACCTAAGAAAATTTTGTCTACTACGTATATGTGAAATATAATAACGTATAAGGATTGTACGGATATTGGCCTAATATGACAGTTGTCACATTCTCCCCCTGTTAATAAAATTTCGCCCTAGAAATTTAGACTACGTTAACTCCTTAGAGTTATGTTAAACGTAGGTAAATATTACTAATACTAAAGTGAATGGTCATGAAATTGAATCAAGACTTATTAGAATTATGTGAATTCAAGGACATACCTCAACAATAAGAACCCAACGGTTAACAGGAATATGTTTCAGAAATTGATGTCAAAGGAAACAAGACGTATAGATACAGTCACAAGTGTGACTAAGTTAACAGGGATCCAACAATGAACAGGAACTTCGACCAATCAAATTCCATATGAACGTTCACAATATGTAAATGAGTTCTAGAAGCAATAACATCCACTGGATGAACTTAGAATCAACAAGCTCAAATGTAATAGTTTGCATGAAACGCTCGATCATGATCAGCACAAACTGCAAGTTATACCGACGCCACAAGGTGTCGTAGGGAATGAAACAGTTTCAAATATAGCGGTGATCGAACAAGTATCACCGGTGTTCTGCATGAAACGCTCGATCATGATTAGTCCAAGCTACAAGTTTGTACCGACACCACAAGGTGTCGTAGTGATTTAAATAATTTAATAATAGCGGTGATCAAACAACTTCACCGTGCTTGAATTCAACTGAAGGTTTAACGAAGTAAATCTGAACGTTTGTTCCAAACAAACATCGAAAGATTATCAATTGAAGATGGAACATCAAAGAAATAAATGTTTCGATCAAAGATGAGAAAGAAATGAATATCGCAAAACATTCGATCGATAATGAAAGAACCGTTAGTAGGTACACCGGAATATAAAAATGAATTTGTGTACCACTGTCTTAACACACAATTGTGTTAAGACTGCTTTAATATGATAATCAAAGCGGATTTAAAGCAAATCAATAAATAAATAATTAAATCCGTGCATGAGACGTGTAAATGAGATTAGCGCAAGCTTCAAATTAGTGAGAACACCACCACAAGGTGTCGTAATCAACAAACGATTTAATGGAGTCGTAGACCAAACAAGTCAACTACGACTCGGAATGAATGAAACGCTTGTTAAAACGAATTTGAATATGATGTTTCCAATACATCATATGGTGTCTTGAATTGAATATGTGTAATGGACTAGTTCAAACAATTGAACTTTGTTTCGGCGCAATCCGACAATAAATACATGTATCGACAAGAAAACTTTCGGCATGGTCACAACGAAAAACCGTGTATGTAACTTGAAAAGAAAAGAAATTTCAAGAACATGTGTTGACTTGATAACAAAGGAGCCAACAATTACAATAATGCGGGTCATTCGAATCACAAATTGATAATTAGATTTAGCGAAATAATATTTGAACTTTGATGAAACGCTTATTCAAAACGAAACCACATGCGTAACAAACGATGCATGCGTAACATATGAATTTTCAAGAATGAAGCAATGAGTATTCGCTATAATGAAAGAAATGATCGTGATACAATGACCATTAAGAGGAGTAGAGATGTGAAAATCTACTCACTAGATGTAAAAGTCGGAATTTCAGTGAAAGAAATTTAAGGACTTTACCTGGGGTTGCGTGTGATGACCGGTTGTTAGGTGACATTACCATGGAATGTCGAACATAGCGTACTCGTCGTTAGTAAGATAAGGGAAATGCGGAGATATGCGTCTTCTCCTTGGCGTGATTCATGTCGTTGCAGGACCGCGTGCCAAACCGCCGCTTCCTGATCAATAGTTTTCGTGCTGACAGGATTAACATCATCGTTGAAATGCTCCATAGTGTCTTCTCATTGACTTCACCTCGAAAGTCGTATGTGACGTACTTCAACCTCTGCTGACGTATAACTTAAGTTTCACGTATACCTGTGCACTAGCGTTTCGTTTCGTTTCGCATAGAATGTGATGTACTCTGACATCCGTTGACGTAAAATTTGAGTTCCGTGTATTCTCGTGCACTAGCGTTTCGTTATGCGTAAGTTACCTGCTCGATTAGCTAAAATAACATAGACGACATCATAATGGCGTTCGCCCGAGTTAATAGTCGTGTTTTCTACGAGATAACCTTTAATGAACTTCGACATAAGTTTCCAAAGGTTCTAAATGCATGTTTTCTAACTCTCCAAGTTTTGTTGATTGTATGCAATTGTTTCGTGTACTGTGAATAAAACACCACATTAGCGTATGTTTGAAAACAAAATTTTTGACTCTTTGTTTTTCGGCAACGGTTGGAGACCATATTCGAGTCTTAGGCGTTCTATATGTATTCAATGTCTTAAAAATCTAAGTCCCCAGAGAATAGTGAGGTTAGAGCCAAGGTATCTCTACAAGAAACCCTATTCGTTGTAACCTATAGCTCTGATACCAATCTTTCACACCCCGAAAACATCAGAGCATGGCGTGACTGGACCGGTATCTTCATTGCACAGCGGAAGCAATTAAGCTAAGACTTCTAGGTACGCCCACTAAGTACTCGAATCTCCAATGGTTCTCCTATTCCAACCGTGCCATAATTTGAAAAGTAACCTCAGAAAGAAACATGTGAAAAATCAACATAAAGTTGAGCGAGTTCATAGTTTGTTTTGGAAAAGATTTAAAATAAATCTTTTTGAATAACCGGTTTGTGAAATATTATTGAGAAAACGAATTTAAAAATCATTTTCTTGTCAAGTTATATGGAAACTTTGTATTTGTAATGCATTATGTTCGTAGAACCATGTATTTGTAGACTCTTGTATTTGTAAAGTTTGTATAACCGTCAATGCCCACCCTGACTTTGACTTCATGCCCGCATAATCCTATGCTTTGAATTTGTATAAAACATGGTATGTAATTTGTAAAACCCCGGTTTGAAAGCAAACAAGGAACAGATCAATTAATGTGTAGCTAATACATTAATATACGTGACATGGTGCAGGAAGACTCAAACCTAGCAGATTTTGCACCGGGCTTCCGGCTGTAAGACATAGTCACCTCATGGTCCACTTGACGGACTCATGGGTGGGGCTCGCTACACCCAAATAGATCTATCACTCATGTGCCTCGGTCCTACAACGAGGATTGATGGCCTTAAGCGTTATACCCACCACTCACATGATCTAGGTGTACCTTTCCTTACCTAACCATACCAATTAGTAATGTTTGTAAACAATAGTAACATGTACTTCACCCCCGAAGTTATAAAACTGAAAACAGTAAAGAGAAAAAGGGGGTCACGAAACTCACTGGGTATCCCGTTCTTCAAACGCAGACCAACCCAGTCCCATTATTATAACTAGACGATCCCATCCCTAGTCATGAAAATCATTCACATTTCGATAATACGCATTTGTTTTGTAATACCGGTATATTTAGTACGATTCATTCGTAAATCATTTGGGTTCCTTGAAATCCATTCGTAACATGATTTAGAAATATGAGTTTTCGTTCATTCAAAAACCTCGTATGTTCTTGCAAAACGTGCTTTGTCTAAAATATGCAATGTTTGTTCATCGAAAACTTTGTATGTTTCTACAAAATGTGCATGTCTTTCCACCCCGAAAACATTTATAAAAATGTAAAATTGTAAAAGGTGGGGTTATGAACTCACCTGAATTGCCTTGTGCAAAGCTAGCTAATTACGACTTCGTGATGTTGTTTCCAAGACTTGACTTGCTAGCGTGCATTCTACAATATTCCTAACACGGAATATCTTATAAGTTTCTAAATAAATGCAGTAACTAAACTACATGTCACCGAGCTCTACCGATTCGTTAACCGAACGATTCAACGGTAAGTTATTAACTTAAATGAAACGAAGAAGTTATACTCCTTAGCTCGTTTAACATCGTTAAGGACTAACAATTTAATAAGTCTTTGAAAGACTTGGTTTTTGAGAAATTTCAAATATATAAATATTTATACAAAATATAAATATCTCGATAGAATAGTGTTAGTCGTTCCGAGAAGTCGTACGCGTATATAAAGAATATTTATATGAAAATAACACACAACAAACTCTTATTATGTATATCGCGTTTCGTATGATGATTATCAAAATACAAGCATTTGTCGTTTAGGTGTTAGAAATAAATATAAAATTATATTTATTTTATAAAGGATCGAGTCGTTTGATGCTTAAAATAAATATATAAACTATATTTATTTTATAAAAGAGTTGATGTTGTTTGGTACTTAAAATAAATATATAAACTACATTTATTTTAATAAAAGAATCGTCGTATTGTTTGAGATCCGAAATAAATATATAAACTCTCCGAAATAAATATATAAGCTATATTTATTTTTTATAAAAGAAGTTGTGTTGTTTGTTATTCGAAATAAATATATATACTATATTTATTTTTATAAAAGAATTGTCGAAATCTCGATGTTTAAAATAACTATATTTATAGTTGTAAATTGTTTCCGAATCGCCGTTTTCGTAAGTTGTAACGTGTCGTAGAAAGTAAGTATGTACTTGTACTTGTTTTTCTAAAAGTTCATTTGAAACAGATGGTTTATTGGATATTAAAACGCGTTTTGTTTTACGGGTTTTCTCGATATACGGGCAGAGTTTCCTCTGTTTTTGGACGTCCCTGACAACACAGGTTGTCGTTATTTTTCAAAATTCAATGTCACGGCCCCCGACCCGGTTTGACCCGTTTCAAGAGCCGCGGGACAGAAATCCTGTGGTATTTATTTAACAGCGGAAGTTTTCTTCAGGATCTTTTTAAAACTGCAATTTTCCCGATTATTTTATTTCACAACTCGGAATAAAATCCCGGTAATTTACAATCATAAGATTTCACGGAGAAATCTTTTGTTTTACAAAACATGTTTCTTTATTTGATATTGAGCCACTTCCTTAAGCTTGTAGTGCTTCACGGCACTTTTCCTTGATCACAATAGATCACCTGAAACATGTTTGAAAAAGGTTTTGTCAGCGGGAAATACTGGTGAATCATTCTTTTTATGAAAACGACTCGTTTGTTATAATTTACAGTATTAAGAGAGATTACAATGTTTCCAGATATCAACCAACTACCCACAGTATTTGTCACTCGACTCGTTTCTGTGACTATGGTCAGATCACCCATTGGCTAACTCGTTGTCCAATGGTGACGGGAAATAAGTAATGTATACAAAACCCCACATACCGGCTGTAACTTGGTGATTACATAAACTTAATCACTGTAATTATAACCTTTGAAAATAAACATGATTTGAAAGTAATTTGATAAAAAGAGAATGACTCACATTGCAGATTTAATTGAGCAGAGCCTAGCCTACTGATTAGCCTTTTAACCTAAATTAATAACATGCACACAACTCGGTTAGTAACTTAATACAGCATTTACGATAACTCACGAGATTAAAACCGTCACAACGAATGACAAAGTGCGATACTTAAACATCCATTGAATTAACAACGAATGACAAAGCATAAACCCTAATGTGGGCAGCACTTAAACATCCATTGGATAGTTTAATCGATCGGACATTGAATCGTAGCAGCGATCAAGTTATTACCCTGTATTGCGGCAGCACTTCGTGAATCGTGTGTGTGTTTTGGACTGTTTTTACTATAACTCAATGTACGGAATGACTTTGAACGTCAAATCAACGCAGGAATTCAAGTCCCACAGCCTACTATTTATATCTGAAAAACCGTCCCCCTCGCGCCACGCGAGAGTTCCTCTTGTGCGCGTCGCGTGGCGCGAGAGACCCTAGTCTACTATAGGGTTGCTTCGTGTCCTAGTAGCTTATCTGAGTTGGTCTCGCGTTCATTTTCACTTTTGACAACAAACTGTGTGGATATTACTGATTAGGGTTTACCCCCCCTGAGTTTTAGGGGCCCTAATCCTGATTCCGATTATTCTGAAAATTTTAGGGTTGATGCAGAATCACTTGGGTTTCTCAATTAGGGTTTCCTATTGGATAATTAAAATAATAATTAGGACTTTTTAATGAGAGTTGTTACATTCTCCCCACCTTAATAAAATCTCATCCCCGAGATTTACTGGAATAATTGAGGATACTTTCGCTTCATCTCTGATTCCAGCTCCCAAGTGTATTCAGCTTTTCATTTACCTCTATGTCTTGTAGAGGTACTACCAGTGATTCGTCTGATAGACATTTCTTAAGGTTGGATACATGAAATACATCATGTACTCCAGCTAACTCCTCTGGTAGTTTTAAACGATAAGCAACTGGTCCTATACGTTGGATTATTGGAAATTGTCCTACGTATCGTGGACTTAGTTTTCCTTTCTTACCGAATCGAACTACTCCTTTCCAAGGAGAAACTTTCAATAGTACTTTGTCTCCTACTTGAAATTCTAATGGCTTGCATCGATTGTCGGCATAACTCTTCTGGCGATCTCGAGCTGTCTTCAATCTTTCCTTGATTTGAGTAATCTTGTCGGTTGTTTCTTGTACTATTTCAGGACCTGACAATTGACTTTCTCCTATTTCTGCCCAACAAACTGGAGTTCTGCACTTTCTTCCATATAGTGCCTCGAATGGGGCAGTTTCAATACTTGAATGATAACTATTGTTATAGGAGAATTCAATTAATGGTAAGTGATCGTCCCAATTTCCACCAAAATCTATCACACATGCTCTGAGCATGTCTTCTAGAGTTTGTATCGTCCTTTCACTTTGCCCGTCTGTTTGTGGATGATATGCAGTACTCAGATTTAGTCGAGTTCCCATTGCTTCTTGGAAACTTGTCCAAAAATGAGAAGTGAAATGACTATCTCTATCTGATACAATGGAGAGTGGAACTCCATGTAAAGATACGACTTCATCTACATACAACTTTGCCAATCTTTCCATGTTAAAGGTTTCTTTCATAGGTAGAAAGTGAGCTGATTTGGTTAATCGATCCACAATTACCCAAATCGCATCATTACCTTTTCTGGTTTTGGGCAACTTAGTAACAAAATCCATTGTTATGAGTTCCCATTTCCACACAGGCATTTCTAATTGTTGTAGTAGACCTGAAGGTTTCTGGTGTTCTGCCTTAACTTGTGAACAAGTAAGACACTTAGAAACATATCTAGCTATATCCTTCTTCATGCCTATCCACCAGAAATTCTTTCTTAAGTCTTGGTACATTTTATTGTTTCCAGGGTGTATGGTATACCTAGATTTATGAGCTTCCTCTAAAATCTTATTTCTTAATTCTCCCTGCTTAGGTACCCAAATTCTTCTTTGGTGGAATCTCCAAATTCCATCAGCTCCTTTTTCTAATTATTTTATTCTTCCTTTCATTCATTCAGCATCATCCTTGATTGCTGTAGCTTGGACATTCTTCAGTTGTTCCATTAAATCTAACTGTAGATTTATCCTAAGAGCACGAACTCGCTTTTGCTTTTTATAATATTTACGACTTAAGGCATCTGCAACTACATTTGCCTTTCCTTCATGATATTGAATATCACAGTCGTAGTCACTTAGGATTTCCATCCATCTCCTTTGTCTCATGTTTAATTCTTTTTGCCCAAATATATATCTTAAACTCTTATGATCTGTATAGATAGTAAATTTACTTCCGTACAGATAATGTCTCCAAATCTTAAGGGCAAAAATTACGGCTCCTAATTCTAAATCATGAGTCGTATAGTTCTCCTCATGCTTTTTCAATTGCCTTGAAGCATACGCAATTACCTTCTTGCGTTGCATTAGCACACATCCAAATCCTAGTTTTGAAGCATCACAATATACTTCAAAATCTTCAGTTCCTTCTGGTAGGGCTAAGATGGGAGCATTGGTTAATTTCTGTTTCAAGATCCTAAAGGCTTCTTCTTGCTTAGTTCCCCATTCAAACTTAACTGCCTTACAGGTTAGCTTAGTTAATGGTACAGCTATCTTGGAAAAATCCTTAATAAACCTTCTATAATATCCGGCTAAACCTATAAAACTTCTAATTTCCATTGCAGATTGTGGAACCTTCCATTTGGTAATTGCCTCTATCTTAGCAGGATCTACATGAATACCTTCGTGATTCACCATATGACCTAGAAATTGCACTTCTTGCAACCAAAATTCACACTTCGAGAATTTGGCATACAAATTTTCTTTTCTTAACAAAGTTAAGAGTGCATGCAAGTGCTGACAATGTTCGTCTTGACTTTTGGAATAAATAAGTATATCGTCGATGAAGACAATTACAAATTTATCCAAGTACGGTTTACAAATCCTATTCATCATGTCCATGAATGCTGCAGGTGCATTCGTTAATCCGAAGGGCATGACTGTAAACTCATAATGACCATACCTAGTTCTGAAAGCAGTCTTAGGTATGTTTTCTTCTTGTACCTTCAACTGATGATATCCGAAGCGTAAGTCAATCTTAGAAAAATATCTAGCTCCTTGAAGTTGATCGAAAAGATCATCAATCCTAGGTAATGGGTATCGATTCTTAATTGTAACCTTATTCAATTCTCTATAATCAATACACATTCTCATCGAACCATCCTTTTTCTTTACAAACAACACTGGTGCTCCCCACGGGGATGAACTAGGTTGTATGAAACCTTTACTTAGTAATTCTTCGAATTGCTTTTTCAGTTCTAACATTTCTGTGGGTGCTAACCGATAAGGTGCCTTGGCTATCGGTATAGTTCCTGGAATTAGATGAATTCTAAATTCTACCTCCCTATCTGGTGGTAATCCTGGTAACTCTTCTGGGAATATATCTGGGTATTCTGAGACTACAGGAATCTCTTTAAGTTCTTTACCCTTAGTACTAATGATTACTGAAATCATATATACTATTCCTTGCTTTCGTTCATAACTAGCAACTTTCATTACTGATATGAACTTCATGGGCTTACGCGGTTTATCTCCTGTAATCATAATTACTTCTCCGGTGGGTGCTTGAATTTCTATGGAATTCTGATCACAAAGAATTCGAGCATGGTTGGCTACTAACCAATCCATTCCTAACACAACATCAAATTCGGCTAATTTCATTGGTAACAGGTTTGCAAAGAATTTATGACCTGAGAGTTCTATATTTCCCTTTTGCAAAACTTTATCTATGCTAACAGAATTTCCGTCTGCCGTTTCGACTGAAAAAATCTGCCTAAGTTTGGTTAAGGGTAAGTTAAGAGCTTGGCAGAATGAAGTATTAATAAAACTTTGATTTGCACCAGAGTCAAATAATACTTTTGCATACACGTTGTGAACTAGGAACGTACCAGCTATCACATCAGGAATGAGTTCTGCTTCTTGAGTGGTTAGCTGAAATGCTCTGACATTCTTTTTAGTAGCTCCATCGGCCGTCTTGGCTTTGTTGTCTGCTGGTTTGACCTATTTAGGGCATTCTGGTTTAAAATGCATGTTTCTCCACAGTTATAGCAGACTCTTGTTTTCTTTCTGCAGTCTTCTTCGCGATGTCCTATGGCTTTGCAAAAGTTGCAGATTACATTACATCTTCCATAATGTTTCTTTCTGCAATTCTTGCAGAATGGCAAAGTTGAAGATTGACCTGTTCCTCTTCTTTTGAAATTGCTATTATTACCCACGCGAAAGCCTTGGGTAATTCTCTAAGCCAATTCCTTTTTCTTATTTTCATCTCTTGTGCGTACCAGTTCGTTAGTTAGGGTGTTAGCTAATTCTACCGCATCGTCAATAGTATGAGGTCTCGCAGCTTTAACGATATTACGGATTTCACTAATCAATCCCCAAATATAGCGTGAAATAAGTACCGGTGCTGGCGAAGCCAGTGTTGGTACCACTCTAGCATATTCAAAGAATGTCGAAGTATAACCGCGACAATCTACACCCATCATTCGATGGTTTAAGAACTTATTCGCCATTTGATCTTTTTCATATTCGGGACAGAATTTTCTTTCTATAAGCCTCTTAAATTCTTCCCAATTCATAGCATACGCCATCATCCTTCCTTTTGCTTGTAACACTGTGTTCCACCATTCTAGCGCCCCTTCCTTAAAAAGATTTGATGCGTACATGACCTGATCATCCTGGGCACATTTACTTATTGTAATCACTGCCTCGGTTTACTCTAACCAACGCAGTACCGCAGTTGCTCCTTCATTGTCTGCAAACTCAGATGGTTTACAAGCAAGAAATTCTTTGTAAGTGCAACCAGGCGTTGCAGCTTTCATTTTCTTAGGGAGCGGAGCCTGCCGTGGATTATTATTGTGATTAGTATGATTACCGCCACCATTTACACTATTACTGAAGTTATCTTCAGAAATACGTTTGCTAGGAATGATTTGTTGAGGTTCAATTGGATTTCGAACAGCAGCAACTATTGCTGGAATAGCGTCGGCTATCCCTTGAGCAACGATATTTTCTATATCTTGCCTATTTAGAAATTGATCCTCCGGGTGTTGCTCAGATTGATTAACTTCATTAACTGGTTCGTTATTAGCGTTTTCCATCTGATATATATATATATATATATATATATATATATATATAATTTATTAGTATCAAATAAATAACAATTATACACAATAATCAAAAATACACTTATATAGTCAAAACTATCAATTTCTTGATTCCCCCTTTTTATATATATTATGCATCATTACACACTGATTATTTTACACAAGTTTTATTTTAGGTTATTTCACAAGCTATATTTTACTTATTTATTTACAACCACATATTCACAACCTACTATCCTTCGTCAGATGGTATTTCAGTAACGACGTTCCCTCTCGTCGTATTTCCAGGAGATCTGTTCTCCTACTTCCCTGATCCTATTTCTTGCATCCATTAACTCCTCGCCAAAGTGGCGGAGTTCAGCTAAATTCTCATTGCTCATAGGTGGATTAGGTATAGGATCTGGGTCGAATTGAGGAAGAAAGGAATAAGGACTGTTGAGCAGGTTTTGGAACTGCCAATCATTTGTCCACCACTCGTCCATTCCTAAAGGTTGGATGTGAATTATAGGTTCTGGGATTGCTGGTTCCAAATTTATTGGAAGTTGGGTTTCAATGGAATGAGTAAAAACATTTTTATTGACAGGCTTAATAGTATCACAGCTTGCCAATATAAAATCTAGCTCTTCCTGCAATGTCATTTCCTGGGTTTGTTTAGAGCTTTCTCCAATTTCTATCTGGGTTTGTTTAGAACCTCCTCCAATCTCCATTTCTATTTACTTAGAATATTCTTCAAACTGTATTCCCCTTCCCTTTGTCTAAGGGATTTTCTATTTTGGGAATCTTTCTAGTGGCGGGTTTCCTCCTACGCACACGCCTCCATCCCACAAATCTCCTCCTTTTCTTGGGCTTGGGTTTCTCCGGAGGTGGAGCATTGAATTCCATAGGTTCTTCTATATCAGGTATATACCTATTGAAATCTCTGGAAACCTCTATTTTTACCGGATAGAGATTTAAATTCTGAAGGGCGTCAGACAAGTCACTCATGCTGTTTAGTATACATGCAAAATACACACAAATACTAAGTTAAAAATTTGATAACAAAATTTCATAGATAACCTTTAAATATTATTTCAGACTGGGTAACTACAAAACAACTGAAATTTAAAACATACTAGGGTTTATTGTAAACTTATTTATTTACTGGATAAGGTTTCTGGATTGTAAGTGATAAGGTTGCTAAAACTTAAGTCAAAGTATTAAAGATTTGCATTTAATGCTACAGTGGCTAGCATATAGAGATCTGCCCATTTTTCATCAAACTTGTCTTCCCAAGGTGTTTTACTGGTTAATTCCTGGGTTTCTTGTTTAATCTTCTTTTCTCGAAATTTCTTTATTTTCTCCTGACTTTTCTTAAAAATCAAACTTCTTTTATTAGGAGAAAGTGGTTCCTCATATTGTGCCTTTCGCACAAATATTCCTTCTTCAGGAATTACAGAGTGATTTGAGGATTTGGTTTGGGATGAACTTCCCTTCCCATTTGATGACCTATCTAATTTAAGATAGATGTTTGACAGATTTTGCTTACCCATACTGTACACAAATATTCAAATAAGAAAACACATAATCACAAAATGACAAGTAGAAAAAATTAAGTATTTTCTAAATACTTAATTGTCTTAAATCAGTGGCTCTGATATCACCTTTTTCTGTCACGGCCCCCGACCCGGTTTGACCCGTTTCAAGAGCCGCGGGACAGAAATCCCGTGGTATTTATTTAACAGCGGAAGTTTTCTTCAGGATCTTTTTAAAACTGCAATTTTCCCGATTATTTTATTTCACAACTCGGAATAAAATCCCGGTAATTTACAATCATAAGATTTCACGGAGAAATCTTTT
The DNA here is from genome assembly GCA_030545235.1 of Helianthus tuberosus. Classification (NCBI taxonomy): domain Eukaryota; kingdom Viridiplantae; phylum Streptophyta; class Magnoliopsida; order Asterales; family Asteraceae; genus Helianthus; species Helianthus tuberosus. The sequence continues at coordinate 56,400,107 of CM060429.1, read as the reverse complement.
GTTTTACAAAACATGTTTCTTTATTTGATATTGAGCCACTTCCTTAAGCTTGTAGTGCTTCACGGCACTTTTCCTTGATCACAATAGATCACCTAAAACATGTTTGAAAAAGGTTTTGTCAGTGGGAAATACTGGTGAATCATTCTTTTTATGAAAACGACTCGTTTGTTATAATTTACAGTATTAAGAGAGATTACAATGTTTCCAGATATCAACCAACTACCCACAGTATTTGTCACTCGACTCGTTTCTGTGACTATGGTCAGATCACCCATTGGCTAACTCGTTGTCCAATGGTGACGGGAAATAAGTAATGTATACAAAACCCCACATACCGGCTGTAACTTGGTGATTACATAAACTTAATCACTGTAATTATAACCTTTGAAAATAAACATGATTTGAAAGTAATTTGATAAAAAGAGAATGACTCACATTGCAGATTTAATTGAGCAGAGCCTAGCCTACTGATTAGCCTTTTAACCTAAATTAATAACATGCACACAACTCGGTTAGTAACTTAATACAGCATTTACGATAACTCATGAGATTAAAACCGTCACAACGAATGACAAAGTGCGATACTTAAACATCCATTGAATTAACAACGAATGACAAAGCATAAACCCTAATGTGGGCAGCACTTAAACATCCATTGGATAGTTTAATCGATCGGACATTGAATCGTAGCAGCGATCAAGTTATTACCCTGTATTGCGGCAGCACTTCGTGAATCGTGTGTGTGTTTTGGACTGTTTTTACTATAACTCAATGTACGGAATGACTTTGAACGTCAAATCAACGCAGGAATTTAAGTCCCATAGCCTACTATTTATATCTGAAAAACCGTCCCCCTCGCGCCACGCGAGAGGTCCTCTTGTGTGCGTCGCGTGGCGCGAGAGACCCTAGTCTACTATAGGGTTTCTTCGTGTCCTAGTAGCTTATCTGAGTTGGTCTCGCGTTCATTTTCACTTTTGACAACAAACTGTGTGGATATTACTGATTAGGGTTTACCCCCCCTGAGTTTTAGGGGCCCTAATCCTGATTCCGATTATTCTGAAAATTTTAGGGTTGATGCAGAATCACTTGGGTTTCTCAATTAGGGTTTCCTATTGGACAATTAAAATAATAATTAGGACTTTTTAATGAGAGTTGTTACATTCAATCAAGCTTCAACAATGCATATGTATGTAATCAATTTATATAAACAAGCTAAATAATAATACAAGTATTTTTAACTAATAATTTCGTCGATTTATTCGGTTCATGAGCTCGTTCTTCACGTGTAAAATAAGGAATAATTAAAGAAAGTAATATTTGTCCTAAACCTTTTACCGAATCTTCATGTCGAAACACCGAAAGAAGTTGGCTGAGTTGACCGGCTGACTTGACCGAGTCAAGCCGAAATGCACCGAGTCAAACCAAGTTGGATTGAGTCGAGCCGAAATGCACTGAGTCGAACCGAGTTGGACAGAGTCGAACCAAAATGCACTGAGTCGAACCGATTTGGACTGAGTCGAGACCCGAACCCGTCATGAAGTTCCTGTTCATTGTTGGATCCTTGTGAATGCACCGAACAAGAAATGTACTGAGTCGAACCGATTTGGACTGGTCGAAGTTCCTGTTCATTGTTGGATCCCTGTTAACTTAGTCACACTTGTGACTGTATCTATACGTCTTGTAGAGATCTTGATAAGATTTTCAAGAAAACTAAAATGTACATCTTGCTTGTGTGTATGTATAACCAGACGAGAGAGAGTGAGGAAAAGAAAAGAATTGTTTGCTTTCTCTTTACCACTTCATATGTAGTAATAATTTTTTTTATCCACATACTTTAGATATATGTATATAAAGTCTCAAATGGGTTGATGATATTACATAATGTGTATAGATTTAAAATACACACACTGGTAATATAATGTCATTATGCTCTGTTTTGTTTAAGCAAGTGCGATATGTATATATGGACTTTGCTAAACATGTAGCGTGACCTAAGAAAATTTTGTCTACTACGTATATGTGCAATATAATAACGTATAAGGATTGTACGGATATTGGCCTAATATGACAGTGGTCACATTATACATTTTGTCTGCATCAGGATGAATTGAATAACGAGACTTGTGGGCTTCATCCATTAGCAAGGTGCGAAGATTGTCTTAACTTGGGACCCATAAACGGTCCATGAAATAATACAATCCATTGTCTCTGAGTTCAAGATCAGGATTAATATGATATGGTAATTCCTTACCCATCAAGTCTTGTGTAACACAAGTATGTTGAGCCTGAGAAATGCGGGTTTGAATATCAGATCGAACCTGAACACAGTGAAGCTTGAAACGTTCCTTACGACTCAATGCGTCAGCCACAACATTCGCCTTACAAGGGTGGTAGCGAATTTCGCAATCATAGTCGTTTAGAAGTTCAACCCAACGTCGTTGCCACATATTAAGTTCTTTCTGGTTGAAAATATGCTGAAGACTCTTGTGGTCAGTGAAAACCACACATTTTGTTCCGTACAGGTAGTGTCTCCAGATTTTGAGAGCAAAAACTACAGCACCTAACTCAAGATCATGAGTCGTGTAGTTTTTCTCGTGTATCTTCAACTGTATCGATGCGTAGGCTATGAATTTGTTCCTTTGCATGAGAACGCAGCCAAGGTCTAAGTTGGATGCATCACAATATACAACAAAATCAGCGTTGCCCTCAGGTAAAGATAGAATAGGTGCATCGAAGAGTTTCTGTTTCAAGGTCTGAAAAGCTTCTTCCTGTTTGGATCCCCACTCGAAAGGTTTATTCTTCTGAGTTAAAGCGGTGAGAGGAACCGTAATCTTGGAGAAGTTTTCAATAAAACGGCGGTAATAACCCACGAGAACATGAAATGAACGATCCTCGGTGGGAGTAGTAGGTGTATCCCAATCCTTAATCGCACTGATTTTAGCGGGATCTACATGAATACCTTGTTCATTAACGATGTGTCCCAAAAATTGAACTTCCTTAAGCCAAAATTCACACTTGGAGAATTTGGCGAAAAGTTGTTCTTTCTTCAGGAGTTCCATAGTAAGACAGAGATGTTCAAGATCGGCTCGTGTCTTAGAATAGATCAAAATGTCATCAATGAAAATGATGATGAACTTGTCTAAACAAGGCTTACAAACCCTATTCATCAAGTCCATGAAAACAACAAGAGCATTAATTAAACCGAAGGGCATAACAGTGAACTCGTAGTGACCATATCTTGTGCGAAAAGCTGTCTTGGGAATATCTTCCTCGAGTACACGAAGCTGATGATACCCAGAATGTAGATCAATCTTTGAAAAGCAAGTAGCACCCTGTAACTGATCAAAGTGATCATCAATGCGAGGTAGGGGATATCGATTCTTGATGGTGAGCTTGTTGAGCTCACGATAATAGATACACATCCTGAAAGATCCATCTTTCTACTTAACAAATAAACAGGAGCACCCCATGGTGAAAAGCTCGGATGAATGAATCCTTTGTCAGAAAGCACCTGAAGCTGTTTAGACAATTCTTCCATCTCAGACGGTGCAAGACGATAAGGTTATTTAGCAATAGGATTAGCACTAGGTACAAGATCAATACGGAACTCAACTTGACGTCTTGGGGGTAAACCAGGTAATTTTTCAGGAAATACTTCAGGATAATCCCGAACAATAGGGATGTCTTGAATAGTCTTACCTTTGCCTTTCTCCTCTACAATATGTGCCAAGAAGGCCACATAGTTCTTTCGTAGGTACTTTTGAGCTTGAATACACGTCATGAGTTTAAGACTACTAGCAGGTTTCTCACCACGAACCTCTAAGATCTCACCAGTCGAAAGTGGTATACGGACAATCTTCTCAAAACAAACCACCTCAGCGTGGTACTTGGCTAACCAATCCATTCCTACTATAACATCGAAGCTCCCAAGTTGCATTGGCGTGAGGTCAATAGGAAAAAGATGGTTATTAAGGTTTAACTAGCAAGTTTTGAATAATAGAATCGAGTACAACGGGTTCACCACTAGCTACCTCTACTGTCAAAGGCTTTCCTAGTTTTGTTCTAGTCATGGAAAGCAAGGGTTCAAAAGATAATGACACAAAATTCTTATCGGCACCCGAATAAAAAAGAACAGAAGCAGGCTGATTGTTAACAAAGAACGTACCATTCACCGCCTCGTTGTCTGCACGTGCCTCGTTTGCATTCATGTTGATGACTCGTCCACGAGCCTGCGCCTGATTTGCATTAGCTAACCTCGGGCATTGATTTCTGTAGTGGGTCAGATCCCCACAATTGTAGCAAGAACCAGACGGGTAGTGAGGTCGTGCAGCTTGTCCTGGTTGTTGAGCAGGTTGCTGTGCAGGGTTTTGAGCTGCTTGATTTTGTGTAGGAGTAAAACGACACGTGTTGGCAAGATGACCAGATTTCCCACAGTTGGTACATATACGGCACTGAACATGCGGTTGATGGTGACTGTTACATCTGTTGCACAAAGGTGCATTTCCAGCATACTGTTTCTTGGCAAGTGGTTGTGCGGGTTGATTAGGAGCAGCTTGGTTCGTCTGTGCTGTAACAGTGAAATTCTTGGAAGCCTTGCACTTCCTAGACTTCCTCGAAGACTCAGTTTTCTTACCCTTTTGTTTCTCGTTCTTGTCAGACGGTTTCTTGTCACCCTTTTTATGGAGTTTACAATTCCTGATCTGAGACTCAGTCAAGGTTGCAGCCAACTCGATGGCCTGACGAACAGTGGTAGGGTTGCTACCAGTAACGATATCTTGCATAGGGTCGGGCAGACCATCGACATACCTTTCAATAGCTTTATCCAGCGGGGTAACCATTGTGGGACATAGTAAACTCAACTCCTCATATCTATTGGTATAAGCACGGTGTTCACCACTGTCTTGTTTCAAATCATCAAATTCTCTTTCCAAAGCCCTGAGTTTATGACGAGGAAAGAATTCCCTCATCATTAGAGCCTCCCAGGTCTGACCCAAAGCAACATCAGCACCATGATCTCTCATTACTCCATTCCACCACGTAAGAGCCCTCTTTTGAAATACACTAGAAGCCAACTCGACTTTACGATTATCAGGACACTGAACATGGCGAAAAGTACTCTCAATACTCTCAAACCACTGTAGGAGCCCAGTTGCTCCTTTAAAACACTGAACTTGAGCGGTTTAGCCGAATTAAATTGTTTAAAGTTGCATGGACCAGGTGCATTATTGTTATTATTGGCTTGGTTAATTTGAGTGATGAGATTTGGGAGTGCAGCAGCCATCTGCTGTGCAATGATTCCTGCCAGTTCGGCATCAGTTTGTTGCACGTTACGTTGAGGAGGCATTCTAAAAGAGGAAACATGAGAGAAAACAAGTGAGGTGACATTGGATAAGAATAGAATGTTACAAATATTGACAAGAGTAAGGATGGTGGTCATTTGTTCATTACCTCAAAACAAACAAACGACACAGTAACTAATCAAAGTAAATGGGTCATAGTAATGTATCGCGAAGACATGCTTTAGCCTATAAGTGGACACTCACCCCAAGAGTTCCCAGGTAAGAGTGACTGGTCCGATTATGTGGATTTGTATGAACACTCTAGCCTAGACAGAAAACTTGAGGTACAGGCACCCACCCTTCCAGATTGCACGTGTTCACATTATTTAGACTAAAACTTTGACGAGATTTTGAAAACTTGGAAGGAATTAAGCCAAAAGTATCATTCAAGAATGGATGATGGAATTTCAAAATCATTTTGGAAATTTGTGTTCTTGTTTTGGTAATCACCTAAAGATAGGTGACATGTATGTTTTAAGATCTAAACACAAGATAACTTGTGTTAGGGTCCTAGAAAGGTTATAGTCTAGGTCAAAGCATTATTAATAACCTAATTCCCTATAACAATGAGCTCTTATACCAACTCTTCTGTCACACCCCGACCACGTAAAACAACAAACCGTGACGGAAACTTCGGGGAGTGGAGCGACAGAATTATTGTTTCACAACCATGACATTTAAAGTTTAGTTTTTTTTTTTATTAACTTGATTACATTGTCTTGGAAATTAAGGAAAACACAACATAAGTTAAACTATTCTTTCTTCTTTTAAGTCACTAAGGCCCGAGTCCGCCTAGGTGTATCACGATCCTTATCAAATATTAGCACCAGAAACACATGTGAAAATATGTACGTCAGCATAAAAATGTCTGTGAGATACATAGGTTTTGTTGATGCAGGATTCATGACTTGTAGGTTAAAAGAAATGTTTAACAAAAACTAGTGACGAACCTTATAAAAATGTTTTCTTTTATAAATCATACGAAAATCGATAAGAAAATCAGATGATATAAAAGAAAGTTGTATGGTTAAGTGAATAACCAAGTAAAAATGAATTTGTATAAAACATACTACTTATAAAAAAACAATATCTTGTCTTGTCTTTATATAAAATGTTTCAGGTCTTTGTCTTTGTCTAAGTGGTTTAGATAACGCTACAATATGTAATATCATAAAATCACTTATATATAGGAAGTACCAGCGGCGTATCCACCATGCTTTTATCATATTACACACGCCTTGTTATTTAAATCACTTACCAATAACCAACCATAACGTCTTGTTTAACTAATGTCAAATGTTCGTGTATAATAATGTTTAATGTCTCAATGTCATGTGTAAATCATGTCTTGTATAGCAAATGTCAAGTAACAACAATGTCTTGTATGGTGAATAAAAAGTATTAACTCAAACCACATGTATATGTCAATGTATAATCAAATGTCATGTGAAACCAAATGTCATGTACAAAACAGTGTATTTGAATAAACCATAGTTTAAATCAAAAGTTATGTTTTGCAAAATCAATGCTTTATGGATACAAACATTTATGCAGTAATGTTCATCGCATACATTCAAGCCTTGCTACTGTCGGATAAACCTTAACAAGTTAAAGGTTTATCAATTATGTATATCGGATTCTGTCATTCCCTACTTCCAAACAAACCTAGGAAGCCGGGAACGGGATTTATCAAGTCCTATGGTACCACTACATACTACTGAGCGGCGTGATCAATGTTAATGAATGTATTTTTGTCCCGTTAAACATACCAAATGTCATACCAAATGTAAGCATGTCTGTAAAAACCATGTACTAAGTATGCTAAGTAAACATACGAAGTAGTAATGTCATGTAAATCAATGTACCCAACTGCTGAGTAAACATATGCAGCAAAAATGTAATGTAAATCAATGTACCCGTATGCTGAGTAAACACATGCAGCAAAAGTGTTTATGAAATCAATGTGCTAGCATGCTCAGTCAACATACATAGCAAAGCATAATTGAAATCATGTAGTATATGTGTACTAATTGAACATAGCAAGTATATGTCATGGAAAGCATGAAAAGCATGAAAGTAACAAGTAGGCACATGTGTATCACCCCAAAATATTTGAAAGCGGTAAAAGAGGGGACTATGTACTCACTTGATATTGCTTAATAGTATTGGAATAACAACCAAGTAACGCTCGAAGGATCACGGAATCAAACAACACCTAATATAGGTAACTATGTTAATAAACCGAACCTAAATCAGAAGATTGGATAGAATGAGGTTTTGTAAACCAAATGAGTATTGGAACTCATATGATATGGTTTAACAAAGCCTACATTCTAAGTTGGAACCTATCCTAAGTTCTTATGACCCGTTACGACTCGTTAAGGTAGTTTACGCTACTTTAACATGTCGTTCGCGCAAAAGCGCGTTCGGACGATCTAACTAGCCCTATGACAAGTATTATATGCCTCAACATGTTTAATAACATTGCATAATCAGTTTAGATGTCAAATTTAGGTTACATATGCTTAAAATAAAATTATGCGTAAAAAGGGCATTTTGGTCATTTTCCTAAGGCATATAAACTACCTATCATACAACTAACTAAACGGAGTGACTATAAGGTATAACCTCGGGAGGTTATTCCCTATACAACTTTGGTGACAAAATATGTTTGGTCAGATCCTAATGATCGACCAAACGGGTCGGGTTTGAAAGTCTAAGCGGTTGTTTAGACCGCTTAACTTACGACCCTATATAAGCACTAGACTAAAAGTGACGAGTTAAACATGTTTAACTAAGTTAGAGAACTGATTTGATATCAAAACAAAGTGTTTTGATACCCGAAAATAGTTTCGTCGCAAAATGCGCATAAATACGCATTTTGACCGAAACTTTGACTCGTCACTTCGACTAATCAACGTGGTAATCAGTAGGTATAGTCACAAGGGACTATAACCATCGTGATTACGCTCACGTTGCAAAGTTCAAACGAACTTTATCTTGACCAAATCATGGTCAAAGCAGAAAGTCAAACACTGTTTGACTTTCTTGCTTGAAATACATAACCAAGCATGAAAGAAACTTACAAGAGGTCCAAGCTTGGAAAAAGAACAAAGAAAACTAAAGTTTGAAGCCTTCAACCAAGTGGGATAGCTTCAATCAGATCCAAGGTAAAAGAAATGAGGAATGAGCAAGTTGGAATGAGAAATTTCTTGGGTATTTATAGAAAATCATGAACCATTGGATCAATGACATGTGTTTTTGAGTAAATCAAAGCATGATCCTAGCCCTACACATGTTACACACTGATTTGGGGGCTTGGGGAACACTTAAACAAGCCCAAGGTATTGAAAACCAAGGATAAAAACCATGGCCGCAACTTGTTTAGCTGAAAACAATTTTTTTGCCTAGCTAAGAGCTGTCGTGCCCCACGTAAAAGCTAGCTAAGGCTTACGCTGTGACAACCCTCACCAAACCAGGTATCCGTACGACTTAATTAATGATTAATTACTGCTTAATTACTGTGCTTGTATGAACTAGCTGATGAACTGCTACTTGATATCTGATACATGTACTTACTTGCATCATACTTTACTTATCGTCACTACATTATTTAGGTGCTGAACCCTAGTGACAACCATGATGCACAAAAAGCACAGTAGCACTATAACGGATAACCTACTGAACATGCTGATAAAGCCAGCATCAGGCAAACACTGCCTCCAAGGCCTATAAGAGCCTGAGATAATTTGCTACACTAGTAGTGAGTGTAGGGATACAAGGGTTGTGGAACTGCGTCTCTAGGAATAAGTTACAATGACTGGATGTGCCTAAAACGTACTCTACGTACAGAACTCAGCACTTTACACAATAATTCAGCTTTTAGCTAACTAATAAAGTGCCAGAATATGAGAAAATAACACTAGACACTTTCCAAAGTGTCAGGAATAAGCTGTGTCACTAAAGAAAGTAATAACAACACTTTAAAGCTTTGTTAACACTTTAACGGATTACTATCCAACCAAACAACCGGACTATACCCGGAACATGAAAATATTGCTATTTTCACTATTTACCTTTTTCTGAGCCAGTTAGGGTCCCTGATTACCCTAACACCCGCTATAACACATAACATACAAGTAACCAAGTTAATTACTTAACTTAACCAAACTATTACCTAAATGGCTAGTTGAAATCGAACCAAGGGACCCCCCCCCCTCTTGACCGAATTCGGTCCCCTAGGGGACATATCTTGTACTTGCAAGATTTGCTAGATCTAACTTGTCTAATATCTAATTAACACAATGACCATTGGATAGTACACATTAGAATTATCTATAAGTATGAGCCTAAACACATGAGATCTTTCATTATCATAACACACAACAACAACTCTCTCTCCCTCTCTCAAGGCTTACGGCCGAACACCCCACCTCCATCCATCCGATTTCAAGTTTAGTTCAAGTCATTCCAATCACATACAAGTGTCGAGGGTCGTATACAAGGAGCCTTGGAGTAAGCGGAACACGAAGGACCTCTTTCTTTAGCTTTTATCCACCTCATTTGCGCATTGATTCTTCCCTAGCCTCGAGCTAGAGGTATAATACTTAAAACTCGTATTTGAACTATTCTAAAGTGGTTAAAAGGATTTGTATCGGTTAAATCTCGTTAAAATGCAAAATGATGCACAAAAGTCTACTAAAAACACTTAAAATGGTGGTTAATAGCACATATGTTGTGTAAATGATGTAGTATTTGAAATGTGTGTTTATTTAGACCCGATCTATGATGTGGTAGCTCGGATCATCATTTAACCCGGTTTAGTAAGATCATGGATCTTAACATAAGCTTGTTTTGGATGATACAAGGGTTAAAAGGTGAAACTCTACCACACATGAATCATGAACTTGTGTAAAAATGTTTTACTTGTGTAAAAGTGTTTAAACTTGTACAATAGTGTTTAAAACTAGCGGATCTACGCATCTACAAGTGGTATTTTCAAAGAACCACGTATCAAAGAAATCATGTATTTTAAAGAGATGGATCTTACAATAACAAGCATGATTTTTATAAACCACAAGTGTGTAAACACTTGTGAAATGAAAAGATCCGACAAAATAACCGTTTTTGTAAAAGATGACGGGAGGTTGTAAAGATGGATTTTCTCTAAAAACGAGGTTTTTACAAGATCAAATTATATTATATGAAGATCTACTAAATTTAAGGGGATATATACCACAGTTTTGGGAAAACTGCAAGTTCATGTAATTTTTGGCAATTTACACATATGTTGATTTGTTGATGCGATAAAAGTTGTTCTGATCAAATAAAGAAAATTGTTGAGTTGATTTGATAAAGAAAATGATACGCTTGAAAGCGTGACCACCTCCAGTTACAGAGGAAACTCTTGCGAATTTTTTCTAAAAACCTAACACTTAGAACTATTTACACTACAAGTGTTAGAATTATTTTGACATGTCTTCGAAACATAAGTTTCGCCATGACTTTATTTACTAAATATTCGGAGGTGGGATTTTCTCAAAATTTAACGTGATAAATATATATTTTTCACACACTGTTTATGATTATTTTGTGAAGATGCATAGATATTACTTTTAGAGTAAAAATAATATTTACGAACATTAACGATCCCAAAATAATACGAACGCTTTCACCATAAATATATATAAGTTACACCGGTAATTATATTACCACTCGATTGTTAAAACGTAACTTACGCACTTACAGAAATATTTATGAACGCGTATTTTAACAACGTATTATTGGAGAAAAATTATGTGAAATGAAAATATAATATTTTTGAGAAAAATACTTATATTTCGGAATTGGATATATATATTAAGTGAGACTTAATGATGTAATTCGAACGCACATGTATTGAATCCCCCATCCTTGGGAAGGAGATTAACTACCAAGTATATAGAGAACGTAAACATGAAATAGTTGTCTAACTATTTCCCAAAGATTTAACTATAAAGCTAAGGCACGGTCGTCCGTCTAATAGAATTAGCACTTGTAGGTCGTCGCGCAGCTTTCTGATTTGGAGTACTTGGTAGAGACGCACCGACAGTGAGTTCATGTCCCCCTTTTCTCTAACTGTTTTCAGTTTTCTTAACTGCGGGGGTGAAATACATGTTACTTTGATTACAAGTACTTTCTACATGGTATGGTTAACGTAAGGAGGTTTACTACTTAGATCATGTGAATGGGTAGGCAGAAACACCGAGGGACGTAAGCGGTAGATCTATCTGGGTGTAGCGAGCCCAACTCTAGGCCCAACAGAACGGACCTCTAAGAGGCCCAGCAGAACGAACCTTGAGTGACTTTGTACCCGACGCAAAAATCTGCTAGGTTGAGTCTTCCTACTTGCATTTCACAACATGCTAATGGCCTTGCAAACCATTGGTGATCTCTTTTCCTTACACTGCTACATACCAGGGAACTTTTATACTTACAAGTGTTTTACATACTCACTTACACATGAACTCGCTCAACATTATTGTTGATTTTTCAACCTACATGTATTTCAGGAAATTAACAGGATCTGGCACGGTATGATGTGTTTTCCCGCTGCATTTTGGGTACCAAGGTCATCCCAGTTTAGGAAATGTGACTCTTTCCTGGACAAGTCACAAATCTTAAACTGCGTTTATCTCATGTTGATGTTTATGTTTTTCAAGACAATGTTTTACGTTATGATGTTGTAAGTTTTTAAGACAATGGTATGTTACTCTGGTTTTAAAACTTAATTCAAACGGATGATCTTGCATGATTTTATTTCATATAGCTTTGTTATGATTAAGCTATGGTATTAAGAAGTCACACCAAAATTAACCACGCTTCCGCAAAGCCAGGGTGTGACAGCTTGGTACCAAGATCGAGGCGATCAAGGATTGGGAAACGCCAAAGACGCCAAAGATTCGGCAATTCTTGGGTTTGGCTGGCTATTATCGAAGGTTCATTGAGGATTTTTCAAAAATCGCTCAACCTTTGACGCTCCTCACCCAGAAAGATAAGAAGTTTGATTGGGGAATCAAACAGGAAGAAGCGTTCCAGATACTGAAGAACAAGCTCTGCAATGCGCCAATCTTAGCTCTACCAGAAGGTACTGAGGATTTTGTGGTATACTGCGACGCATCGCGCCAAGGATTGGGTTGCGTGTTGATGCAACGCCAAAAGGTTATTGCTTACGCATCGCGTCAACTGAAAGTGCACGAAAAGAACTATACCACACACGATTTGGAGCTCGGCGCAGTGGTTTTTGCTTTAAAGATCTGGAGACACTACCTTTATGGTACGAAATGTACAGTCTTTACAGATCACAAGAGCCTACAGCATATATTCAACCAGAAAGAGTTGAATATGAGGCAGAGACGATGGGTTGAATTGCTGAACGACTACGACTGCGAGATAAAGTATCATCCAGGGAAGGCGAATGTAGTCGCCGATGCCCTAAGTCGTAAAGAGAGAATCAAGCCCATAAGGGTTAGAGCTTTAGAAATGATTATACGAACCGATCTTTCCTTGCGCATTCGTGCCGCGCAGAAGGAAGCTCTCAAGGAAGGAAACCTTGAAGAGGAATATCTCCGTGGGATGGAGAAGCTTTTGGTACCAAACGTAGAAGGAACGTTATGTTTTGAGAAAAGGATTTGGGTTCCTTTGTTTAGAGATTTAAGGAAGGTTATTTTCGATGAAGCTCACAAGTCGCGGTACTCTATCCATCCAGGAGCGGATAAGATGTACCAGGATCTCAAAGATTACTATTGGTGGCCTAGGATGAAAGGCGATGTTGCTGTATACGTGAACAAATGTTTAACGTGCGCTAAGGTTAAAGCGGAATACCAGAAGCCTTCAGGACTTCTGCAACAACCTGAGATTCCCAAGTGGAAATGGGAACAAATCTCCATGGATTTTATTACGAAATTGCCAAGAACGCCAAGAGGTCATGACATGATTTGGGTGATAGTTGACCGCCTAACAAAGTCAGCACACTTCTTACCTATCAGAGAGAAGGATAATACGAGCAAATTGGCCGAAATATACATGAGAGAGATCGTCGCGCGCCATGGAGTACCTCTCTCGATCATCTCTGATAGAGACGGAAGGTTTGTGTCAAGGATATGGCAATCCTTCCAAGAAGCCTTTGGCTCACAATTGAATCTGAGCACTGCGTTTCATCCGCAAACTGACGGCCAGAGCGAGCGAACGATACAGACTTTGGAAGACATGCTGAGAGCGTGTGTTATGGATTTGGGCGGTAGCTGGGATAAACATTTACCTTTGGTCGAATTTTCGTACAACAACAGCTACCCCACCAGTATTGGTGTCGCGCCATTTGAAGCCCTTTACGGACGCAAGTGCCGATCACCCTTATGTTGGGCTGTCACAGGTGATAGACAGCTTGCTGGTCCCGAAATCGTCCAAGAGACGACAGACAAGATCGCGCAGATTCTTAAACGCATCGAAGCAGCTCGCCACAGACAAAAGGCCTATGCGGATCCAAACCGAAAACATGCGGATTTCCAAGTTGGAGAAATGGTGTTATTGAAAGTCTCACCCGGGAAGGGTGTGGCACGCTTCGGAAAGCGTGGGAAGTTAAATCCGCGCTACATTGGTCCCTTCAGAATTCTGGAAAGAATAGGACTAGTAGCATACAAGTTGGACCTACCTGCTGAACTGAATGGTGTTCACGATACATTTCATGTATCCAACCTGAAGAAAAGTCCAACTCAAGATGACGTTGCCATTCCCACCGACGAGATTCATGTTGACGACACGCTCCACTTCGTTGAAGAACCTGTTGAGGTCACAGATTGGAAAGTAAACAAGACCCGCCGGAGCAGTGTCAAGCTCGTCAAAGTTCGTTGGAATGCCAGACATGGTCCTGAATACACCTGGGAACGTGAGGACCGGATGAAAGAGAAATACCCCCACCTTTTTCCTAAGAACCCTGCATCTACAAGCAAAACTTAAATTTCGGGTTGAAATTTATTTAACGGGGGGAGAATGTGACAACCCTCACCAAACCAGGTATCCGTACAACTTAATTAATGATTAATTACTGCTTAATTACTGTGCTTGTATGAACTAGCTGATGAACTGCTACTTGATATCTGATACATGTACTTACTTGCATCATACTTTACTTATCGTCACTACATTATTTACGTGCTGAACCCTAGTGACAACCATGATGCACAAAAAGCACAGTAGCACTATAACGGATAACCTACTGAACATGCTGATAAAGCCAGCATCAGGCAAACACTGCCTCCAAGGCCTATAAGAGCCTGAGATAATTTGCTACACTAGTAGTGAGTGTAGGGATACAAGGGTTGTAGAACTGCGTCTCTAGGAATAAGTTACAATGACTGGATGTGCCTAAAACGTACTCTACGTACAGAACTCAGCACTTTACACAATAATTCAACTTTTAGCTAACTAATAAAGTGCCAGAATATGAGAAAATAACACTAGACACTTTCCAAAGTGTCAGGAATAAGCTGTGTCACTAAAGAAAGTAATAACGACACTTTAAAGCTTTGTTAACACTTTAACGGATTACTATCCAACCAAACAACCGGACTATACCCGGAACATGAAAATATTGCTATTTTCACTATTTACCTTTTTCTGAGCCAGTCAGGGTCCCTGATTACCCTAACACCGCTATAACACATAACATACAAGTAACCAAGTTAATTACTTAACTTAACCAAACTATTACCTAAATGGCTAGTTGAAATCGAACCAAGGGACCCCCCCCCCCCTCTTGACCGAATTCGGTCCCCTAGGGCACATATCTTGTACTTGCAAGATTTGCTAGATCTAACTTGTCTAATATCTAATTAACACAATGACCATTGGATAATACACATTAGAATTATCTATAAGTATGAGCCTAAACACATGAGATCTTTCATTATTATAACACATAACAACAACTCTCTCTCCCTCTCTCAAGGCTTACGGCCGAACACCCCACCTCCATCCATCCGATTTCAAGTTTAGTTCAAGTCATTCCAATCACATACAAGTGTCGAGGGTCGTATACAAGGAGCCTTGGAGCAAGCGGAACACGAAGGACCTCTTTCTTTAGCTTTTATCCACCTCATTTGCTCATAGATTCTTCCCTAGCCTCGAGCTAGAGGTATAATACTTAAAACTCGTATTTGAACTATTCTAAAGTGGTTAAAAGGATTTGTATCGGTTAAATCTCGTTAAAATGCAAAATGATGCACAAAAGTCTACTAAAAACACTTAAAATGGTGGTTAATAGCACATATGTTGTGTAAATGATGTAGTATTTGAAATGTGTGTTTATTTAGACCCGATCTATGATGTGGTAGCTCGGATCATCATTTAACCCGGTTTAGTAAGATCATGGATCTTAACATAAGCTTGTTTTGGATGATAGAAGGGTTAAAAGGTGAAACTCTACCACACATGAAACATGAACTTGTGTAAAAATGTTTTACTTGTGTAAAAGTGTTTAAACTTGTACAATAGTGTTTAAAACTAGCGGATCTACGCATCTGCAAGTGGTATTTTCAAAGAACCACGTATCAAAGAAATCATGTATTTTAAAGAGATGGATCTTACAATAACAAGCATGATTTTTATAAACCACAAGTGTGTAAACACTTGTGAAATGAAAAGATCCGACAAAATAACCGTTTTTGTAAAAGATGACGGGAGGTTGTAAAGATGGATTTTCTTTAAAAACGAGGTTTTTACAAGATCAAATTATATTATATGAAGATCTACTAAATTTAAGGGGATATATACCACAGTTTTGGGAAAACTGCAAGTTCATGTAATTTTTGGCAATTTACACATATGTTGATTTGTTGATGCGATAAAAGTTGTTCTGATCAAATAAAGAAAATTGTTGAGTTGATTTGATAAAGAAAATGATACGCTTGAAAGCGTGGCCACCTCTAGTTACAGAGGAAACTCTGGCGAAATTTTTCTAAAAACCTAACACTTAGAACTATTTACACTACAAGTGTTAGAATTATTTTGACATGTCTTCGAAACATAAGTTTCGCCATGACTTTATTTACTAAATATTCGGAGGTGGGATTTTCTCAAAATTTAACGTGATAAATATATATTTTTCACACACTGTTTATGATTATTTTGTGAAGATACATAGATATTACTTTTAGAGTAAAAATAATATTTACGAACATTAACGATCCCAAAATAATACGAACGCTTTCACCATAAATATATATAAGTTACACCGGTAATTATATTACCACTCGATTGTTAAAACGTAACTTACGCACTTACAGAAATATTTATGAACGCGTATTTTAACAACGTATTATTGGAGAAAAATTATGTGAAATGAAAATATAATATTTTTGAGAAAAATACTTATATTTCGGAATTGGATATATATATTAAGTGAGACTTAATGATGTAATTCGAACGCACATGTATTGAATCCCCCATCCTTGGGAAGGAGATTAACTACCAAGTATATAGAGAACGTAAACATGAAATAGTTGTCTAACTATTTCCCAAAGATTTAACTATAAAGCTAAGGCACGGTCGTCCGTCTAATAGAATTAGCACTTGTAGGTCGTCGCGCAGCTTTCTGATTTGGAGTACTTGGTAGAGACGCACCGACAGTGAGTTCATGTCCCCCTTTTCTCTAACTGTTTTCAGTTTTCTTAACTGCGGGGGTGAAATACATGTTACTTTGATTACAAGTACTTTCTACATGGTATGGTTAACGTAAGGAGGTTTACTACTTAGATCATGTGAATGGGTAGGCAGAAACACCGAGGGACGTAAGCGGTAGATCTATCTGGGTGTAGCGAGCCCAACTCTAGGCCCAACAGAACGGACCTCTAAGAGGCCCAGCAGAACGGACCTTGAGTGACTTTGTACCCGACGCAAAAATCTGCTAGGTTGAGTCTTCCTACTTGCATTTCACAACATGCTAATGGCCTTGCAAACCATTGGTGATCTCTTTTCCTTACACTGCTACATACCAGGGAACTTTTATACTTACAAGTGTTTTACATACTCACTTACACATGAACTCGCTCAACATTATTGTTGATTTTTCAACCTACATGTATTTCAGGAAATTAACAGGATCTGGCACGGTATGATGTGTTTTCCCGCTGCATTTTGGGTACCAAGGTCATCCCAGTTTAGGAAATGTGACTCTTTCCTGGACAAGTCACAAATCTTAAACTGCGTTTATCTCATGTTGATGTTTATGTTTTTCAAGACAATGTTTTACGTTATGATGTTGTAAGTTTTTAAGACAATGGTATGTTACTCTGGTTTTAAAACTTAATTCAAACGGATGATCTTGCATGATTTTATTTCATATAGCTTTGTTATGATTAAGCTATGGTATTAAGAAGTCACACCAAAATTAACCACGCTTCCGCAAAGCCAGGGTGTGACATACGCGCCCCGCGACCGAGAGTCCAGAAACTTTAAAAGTTTGGCAGAAAAAGCCCTTGCATGCATAAAACTTGGTTTTCGACACGTTTAAGCCCCGTTAGCCCATTTTTAAGGCTCTATAATGATGTCAAAGTATAGGGGACTTGAAATATGCTTGAAAATATCTCGGATGTTGGTTCGTTTGGTCGTACGGTCACGTTATTCGGCTAATTACGACAAAACTCGAACGGACACGAAAAACGATCCAAATTGCGCGACGAATGGTATTTTTGCATTCCTATCACTAAAATAAAATATTTTAATGATTACACAAATTTTTGGATGCCCGGATATGTTCAGAACGTAAGATATGCGCGTAAATGCAAAGTTATGCACTTTTTGACACTTTTAGTCCCTGTTGATCAAATAAGTTTATTTTCTCACACCGACCCCTCAAAGCTTATTTCTAAGCTATGTAAAGGATATTTATGGTATGTTTAACTTATGATCATGTTTCGGAGTGTACATTACTATACGAATCGGTAGACTTTCGCAGTTTGTCGTAATTAGTCCTTGTGAACGAATAAACTTGTTTTTGCCATACCAAACCCTTCAAAACTTATTTCTAAGTTATGTAAAGGTTATTTAAGGTATGTTAAGCTTGTGTTTCTATTCCGAAGTGTATGTCGCATTAAATTGGTTACGTTTACGCATCAGTTTGCGTATACCTTTCCAGAAGACGATTTAGGGTTTAAAATCGAACAAAATCAATACGTGCAAAATGTCAAACATAAATAAACAAATATTGGGGTCAAAAACATTGTTTTATTGATAATTGAACTGTTTGGAGTTATACAATGATTACACAAGCACAATTGTCACAAAGACGATTTATCCGAGATTTTTCTAGAATTGTCATTCCCTTAACAAAACTGACCTGTAAATCTGTTAAGTTTGAATGGGGACCAAAACACGAAGACGCCTTTAGAATCCTTAAGCAAAGATTAACCAACGCACCCATACTAGCATTACCAGAAGGAACTGAAGACTTTGTAATCTATTGTGACGCGTCTAAATTAGGCTATGGATGTGTGTTGATGCAACGTCAAAAGGTTATAGCCTATGCCTCTATACAACTTAAGAATCATGAAGAAAATTATACAACCCATGATCTAGAATTAGGAGCCATAATTTTTGCCCTTAAAATTTGGAGACACTATCTTTACGGTATTAAGTTTACCATTTTCACCGACCATAAGAGTTTAAGATATGTTTTTGGAAAAAAGGAGTTAAATATGAGACAGAGACGCTAGATGGAAATTCTTAGTTATTATGATTGTAATATCCAGTATCATGTAGGAAAGGCGAATGTAGTAGCTGATGCTTAAAGTCGAAACTGTCTTGAAAAGCCAAAAAGAGTACGTTCTCTTAAATGAAATCTGCAGATAGATTTAAATGATCAGATTAGAGAAGTACAGGAATCAGTAATCAAGGACGATACTGAAAATTAAAAGGAATGATTAAGGAATTAGAACAAGGAACAGATGGAATTTGGAGCTTCCATAAGTAGAGAATTTGGATACCTAAACGAGGAAACCTACATCACCAAATATTAGAAGAATCCCATAAGTCTATGTATACGATACATCCTGGAAGTGATAAAATGTATCAAGACTTAAGAAAGAATTTCTGGTGGATATGAATGAAAAAGGAAGTAGCAGCTTATGTTGCCAAGTGTGTAACCTGTTCATAAGTTAAAGCTGAACATTAGAAACCCTCAGGTTTATTGCAGCAGTTAGAAATGCCAATATGGAAATGGGAATTAATACCAATGGATTTTGTTACCAAATTACCCAAGACACGAAAAGGTAATGATACAATCTGGGTGATTGTAGATAGATTAACCAAGTCTGCTCATTTCTTACCAATGAAGGAAACTTTCAGTATGGAATAGTTAGCCAAGTTGTATGTAAATGAAGAAGTTTCATTACATGGAATTCCTTTGTCAATTGTTTCTGATAGAGATAGTCGTTTTACTTCTCATTTTGGACTACTTTCCAAAAAGCAATGGGAACCAAGTTGAATCTAAGCACAGCTTATCATCCTCAAACGGACGGATAAAGCGAAAGGACAATTCAGACGATGGAAGACATGCTTAGAGCTTGTGTAATTGATTTTGGAGGAAATTGGGACGATCATTTACCATTGATATAATTTTCTTACAATAACAGCTATCATACCAGTATCAATGCTGCACCATTTGAAGCACTTTATGGACGAAAGTGCCGAACTCCAGTCTGTTGGGCCAAAATTGGAGAAAGGCAACTATCTGGACCCGAGATAGTACAAGAAAAAACAGACAAGATTATTCAAGTCAAGGATAGACTAAAAGCAGCACGCGATCGTTAAAGAGTTATGCTGATAACAGGCGAAAACCGTTGGAATTTCAGGTAGGAGATAAGGTATTGTTAAAAGTTTCTCCATGGAAGGGAGTAGTCAGATTCATTAAAAGGGGAAAGCTAAGCCCCAGGTATGTTGGACCTTTTGAGATTATTAGAAAAATAGGACCAGTAGCTTACCAGCTACAACTTCCAAAGGAAATGGCAGGAATACATGATGTGTTCCATGTATGTAAACTCAAAAAGTGCTTAGCAGATGAATCATTAGTAGTACCTCTTAAGGAGATAGAGGTAAATGAGAAAATGAAGTTTGTAGAAAGACCTCTGTAGATTGAAGACAGGAAGATCAAGACTCTCAAATACAAGAGACTAGTTCTAGTCAAAGTAAAATGGGATTCTAAGAGAGGACCATAATACACTTGGGCGCTTGAATTAGAGATGCAGAGGAAATATCCACACCTATTCCAGTAGACCTCGAGGACGAGTTCTAAAATAAGGTGTGGAGGATGTAACGACCCTCTTAAAATATTTAGAACACCCCTACACGTCTTAAAATTCACCTCGTATGCAAGAAATAAGCCCAAAATACATTTTATTTAAGAAAAATCAAATCAAAACAATAATTTAAGTCTGTCGCGGGGCACGACAGCCTGGCCTCCAGGATTAACCCGGTGCTGCCACGTGTCGTCACGCGTGTCGAAGCTAGGGTCGAATCAGCCAAGCTAGGGCCTACCCTAGCCTCGCTCGCGGGCCGCGAAAGCCTCCATTATCTCCGTCGTGGGGCGCGAGAGACCCTTGGTCAGGCACTATAAATAGGATCAATCAGCATTCAACTCAAATTCGCACACAATCGACTCTCTCTCTATATTTCTGAATATTTGAAGTAGTATCGGGTATAATACCCCCCCTAATTAGCGAAGCTCTACCTCGTTGTAAGTATTATAACCCCCGGTTACATATTAGATATGCTGCCCGATTGATCTAGTGCTCTTTAACTCATGTCGAGGCTCTGCCTGACTCAGTCATTGGAAATCTGTCTCGGGGAGGGTATAACTAATATAAAATTTGGGTTATAATACTAACGCGTGTGCTTTGTTTATTTAACTAGATTATAACTAGGAAGTCACAGGGAAATACCTAAAATAGCAATGTGAGTGATTCCTCTTTTCACAAAGTGTTTTTACAAAACCTCAATTGTTTTAATTTATATTTAATAGTGATTGAGTATTTGTATTCTACAATTATCGTCGGTATGTTGGGGTTTTGTATACAAAATTTGTTACTACACTGTGAGTAGTAACATTACCACTAGTCAGGATTGACAGTACCGTGGGTGGTAATTAAAGTAGATGTAAATAAATGTAATTGCTGGATTGCCCTCAATACTGCAAAATGATAAAACCTGTTTTGATTAAACTGGGATTCACTCGCCAGTATTTCTTGCTGATAAAATGTTTTTAAACGTGTTTCAGGTAACAAAATGTTTTTAAACATGTTTCAGGTAACAAAACGTATTTCTTGCTAGAAGCCAGTATTTCTTGGAAAAGTGGCTATAAAAGTTACCTAAATAAAGAAGAAGTTTTATTTCAATAAATTAGGGTTTATCCCTATAAACATGTTTGTAATGGAAACTTGGGTTTATCCCAATATATTTGTTATTATAAAAATGTGGTGTTTTACTCTGATAAAATATTTCCTAACTACGGTCCTGATGAAATTTCCGCTGCCATATTAATGATAAACACCGATACCACCATCTCCGAGTAGGCCGCGGCCGCCCGCCTCCCAGGGCAGGGGTCGGGGGTTGCGAAATTCATGGAGACCATACCAACCATATTGGGACTCTTGAAGCCCATGCAAAATCAATGTATGCGTCGCACAGCTTAGTACGGCAAAGGGGTCCTCCCTACATCGGACAATCGAGGCCCATGAAGTATGGAATACATATTATAAGGACGGAAACGACCACTCGATTCTCCCCTTCTCAATAGATAGTTGTACCATTTAGGCACATGGACGACACATGCAAAAAGATTCTTCTCGTCCTTCACCTCACATGCACCCTATCACCCACTATGTGACATCTGTGTATTTTAATCCTTGTACTGTTCCGAACAACTTTGTATTTAATAAAATATGGTGTTTTAATTTCAATATTTGTTTAATTATTTGTGACATTAGTAAGTTTTCAATCATTGTTCAATTCCGAACTCTCAAACCTGTTCTAGAAGTGAAATCATAAATCGTTACGTAAACATAATCAGTTTAACACGACGTACACTCCTGAACTGTGAAATAAGCCAAACATACCCTAAATACCCTTTACATAACTTAGAAATAAGTTTCGAAGGATTCGGTATGGCAAAAACATGTTTATTCGAACTAAAGAACTAATTGCGACAAAACTGCGAAATGAACGTTGGTGACCGCCCGGATAATATTTAAATCCTGAAAATATTCTGTTATGATTAAAATTTTATTTTTAATCATGTTCGTGTTGAAAAATAAATTAAAACGCTTAAAAGCGTTATTTTTCAAGTTTAAGCGCGTACCGCGTATTACTGCGCAATACATTGCTTATACTGCGAAACATGGACAACGCAGCCAGTCTCGACAACTGATATTTATTTCAGTAATATTTTGGCGAGTTTATTTTTATAGAATGATAAAAATAATTTAGAAAGCCATAAACCGGGATTTAAACGCTAGACATTACACTTAAACCTCCAACTAGTTACTTACATTTACCATTCAAAAATTACATTTAACCCCCCCCCCCCATATAATTTACGGTCACTAGGACCCACCACCCACTCAAAGATTTGATTTTTATTTTAACTAGATCTTGCTTGATTGAGATGTCATAATATTGAGTAAGGAAGATTATAAGTAAGGTAGCAAGATACTAGAGATCTTCATCATTTCACCCAACACTCAACTTCACTCCATCTTTCTCCCTCTCCCTCTCTCTCCCCCATAACCGTAACCCCCCACCACCATCACCATTATCATCTTTCAACTTTGTTCTTCAAAATCAAACTCCATTCCAAGCAAATTTCAAGTTGGTGTGAAGATCCAAATGAATTTCCAAGGTGTTTTCAAGTGATTTCAAGCTCCATATCATCAAAATCTCATCAAAAACTTACTTGAATCTTGAAGGTATAAAGTTTATGTTTAAATCATACACTTGATTCTTGGTTGTTCTTGATGATTGGAAGTTTCTCTTGAAACTTGTAATTTTTCACAAACTTGAAATCTAAAAAGAAATGGGTCTTGATACAAAATAAAAATGGTGGTATATATGTATGTATGAGATTTGAGTTTGATTCTTGATAAATACTTGTTTAGGATGTTTGCTTGCATGAACAAGATTATGTGCAAATATGTTAGAGCTATAAAGGAGTGATTGAATCATGAGTTATAATTTGAAATAATGTTAGTATATTGACATGTAAATGGCCAAAAATTTATTAGACATATTTGAGAATTTTTAAATTGTTGCTTGTTCTTGAATGATAGTTAAAATGCAAGTGTTTGATGATTTGTGCATGATATGATGAATGTTCAATTAAATCAGTAAGTAAACATGAATAAATTACATTTTTGATGCATTTAAATTCATATGAAATGATGATGATATGATAGTGTGCTTTAGACACTTGTACATAAGAATACATCTTGATTTAAAGCTCAAGAAATGATAAAAAAAACCATTGTATGACAAAATGTTTTAGAACAGAATATAAAAACTAAAAATGACATTATTTGGTATATTATAGTGGCACGAAACTTTGTCATAGGTTTGATAGCTTTGCATGTTGTACATATAGCTTAGAAAGTGGTAAAATATGTGAAATTTGCATGATTTATGCGCTTTATGTGAGACCTGCACTATCATGAGTATAGCCACTATTTTATTCAGTAAATAACATGGGTTATGTTAAAATATCAAGTCGTTACGATTTGGGATGGTTAGGGTAACGTTTGATGCAAAACTATGCGGTAAAACGGTTAAAAATCGGCTTTTCGGAGGATTTTTATAAAACTGTTTTAAATCAGTAAGTAAACTGATATTAAGTTTGCTTGGTGTTTGGTTAGTCATACATGACTTCCCGCGCCCAAAAACGTTACCGAATCGCTAAAATACGTGTTTTCAACATACACTATAATGGGTTGTTCCTGGGTAAATTTTATGTGATTACAATGTGTTATGTGTTTGACAATATGTGTCTGATGACATGTTAATAGTTGACAAGATTATGTGTATTACGTTATTATTAGTATGTCACATTGTATATATATTACGACGCGCAAATCGTAGATATGTTTCTTATAACATGGTGAGGGTCACCAATAAAATCGTTCGAGTCGCAAAGTTTTTAAAATATATATGAACTCATATATATATACAAATACACCAATATAATAAAAAATAATAACGTTTCGAGAAAATCTCAAAGTTATGTGAAAATTCTAAGTATCGGAGAAACTTATGTATTTTTGTGAGTTTTTTATTATTAAATCGTTCTTATTTAATTTTGGACGAATAAACAATTTGAGGGATTGTGTTAACATATAAAAACGCACCCAAAGGTGTGTACATAGTTCCCCTATTTTACGTTTTCAAATTTTTTGGGGTGAAGCATATGTGCATAACTTTACATTCCGTTTTCATGACATTATACATGTTTTATTACATATTACATATAATACATTATTTCAAAGACATTTTTATGGTATATTGACTTAGTATACCTAACATTTGGTTTCAAAGACATTTTACTTGGCATATTGACTTAGTATGCCTATTACATGGTTTTACAGAGACATTTTCATGACATGCTTACATTGAAAAAGACATTTGGTATGTTTAACGGAGTAGTACATTCATTAACATTGATCACGCCGCTCTGTAGTATGTAATAGCGCTATAGGACTTGACAAATCCCGTTCCCGCTTTCTAGGTATTTCGTAAGGGGAATGACAGAATCCGAATACATTTTTTGATAAACCTTGATCCTGATAAGGGTTTATCCGACAGTCTCAAGGCATGAGTGTATACGATAGACAAACCACATAAATGTTCATATCGATAAAAACAATGGTTTTCAAAACATAACTTTTGTTTTAAACTTTTGTTTATACAAAAACCTTGTTTTGTACATGACATTTTGATTACATAAGACATTTGTTTATACATGACATTATGCATTTGGCTTGAGTAAAAACTATTTATTCGCCATACAAAACATGGTTGATACTGGACATTTGACGTTTGACATTGGACATTGACATTTAAACAAGACATTATTTCATGGTTATTAATAAGTGATTTAAGTAACGAGACGTGTGTAATATGATAAAAGCATGATGGATACGCCGCTGGTACTTCCTATACATAAGTGCTTTTATTGTATTGCATATCGTGGCGTTATCTAAACCACTTCAACCAAGACAAGACATGACATATTTTATACATATTATTTTCATTTGGTTATTTACTTAGCCATACATCATTCTTTTATGTCATTTGATTTTTCATATGATTTCATAAAAGAAAATATTTTATAAGGTTCATGACTACTTTTCATTAAACATTTCTTTTAACATTCAAAGTCATGAATCTTCAACACTAAACCTATGTTTCTCATAGACATTTTTATGCTGCCGTATTTACTTTCAGATATGTTTCAGGAGCGAATGTTTGATGTGAGTAAGCTACACTTAGGGCGACTTGGGGCTTAGCAATCTAAAATCAAGAAAGTTAACGTCTTTTATGTTATGTGTTTTGTTTGATCTAAGACAATGTAATAATTCAAACTTCTAAAACTTAACTTTAATCATCATGTGTTGTGAAACAATAATTCTGCCACACGACTCCCCGACGTTTCCGCCGCGGTTTGTTGTTTTACGCGGTCGGGGTGTGACAGAAGAGTTGGTATCAGAGCTCATGGTTATAGGGAATTAGGTTATTAGTAAAATTTTGACCTAGACTATAACCTTTCTAGGACCCTAACACAAGTTACCTTG
The DNA here is from genome assembly GCA_030545235.1 of Helianthus tuberosus. Taxonomy (NCBI): domain Eukaryota; kingdom Viridiplantae; phylum Streptophyta; class Magnoliopsida; order Asterales; family Asteraceae; genus Helianthus; species Helianthus tuberosus. The sequence goes on along the minus strand of CM060429.1, from coordinate 56,373,904 downwards.
TGTTTAGATCTTAAAACAATACTATCACCTATCCTTAGGTGATTACCAAAACAAGTACACAAATCTCAATTCCATTTGAAAATCAATCATCTATCCTTAGATGATTTGTTTTTAGGCTTCATGCCTTTAAAGTTTTTAAATCTCGTCAAAGTTTGAGTCTTAATAATGTGACCACATGCAATCCGGAAGGGTGGGTGCCTGTACCCTGAGTTTTCTGTCTAAGGCTAGAGTATTCGTACAAATCCACATAATCGGACCAATCACTCTTACCTGGGAACTCTTGGGGTGAGTGTCCACTTATAGGCTAAAGCATGTCTTCATTATGCATTATGTAGACCTATTTACTTTGATTAGTCACTGTGTTGTTTGTTTGTTTTAAGTAACGAACAAATGACCACCTTCCTTTGTTTTGTCGATGTTTTCAATACTCCTTTTGATTGTCCTATGTCAATCTCACACATTTCCTTGTGTTCCTTTTCTTTTAGATGCCTCCTCGACGTGATCAAACTCAAGACGCCGCAATGGCAGCCTTGATCACTCAGCAAATCGCTGCTGTACTCCCGAACCTAGTTACCTAGTTAAACCAAGCAAACAACAACAACAATGCACCTGTTCCGTGCAACTTTAAGACATTCAATTCGGCTAAGCCGCTTCAGTTTTCTGGGTCTGAAGGAGCAACTGGGCTCCTACAATGGTTCGAGAGTCTCGAAAGTACGTTTCGTCACGTTCAATGCTCGAATGAGCGAAAGGTTGAGTTCGCGTCAAGTGTATTTCAGAAGAGGGCGCTTACATGGTGGAATGGTGTGATGAGGGACAGAGGTGCCGACGTGGCAATGGCTCAAACATGGGAAGAGCTTCGCGCACTTCTGATGAAGGAGTTTTGTCCTCGTCATGAACAGAGGGCACTGGAAAACGAATTCCACGATCTCAAGCAAGATAGTGGAGAGCACCGTGCCTACATGGACCGATACGAAGAACTGAGCCTGCTGTGTCCCACCATGGTCATGCCTTTGGACAAGGCGATTGAGAAGTACATAGATGGCCTTCCTGATCCCGTTCAGGATATTTTCACCGGCAGCAACCCTACCACGGTTAGACAAGCTATTGAGCTAGCTGCAACTTTGACTGAGTCTCAAGTCAAGAAGGCTAAACTCCACCACAAGGGTGACAAGAAACCATCTGACAAGACAGAGAAGAAGAAGGGAAAGAAAGCTAAAACCTCGAAGAAATCTAGGAAGCGTCAGGCTTCCAAGAACTTTGCCGTTGTTGCACAGACCAATCAAGTTGCTCCTACCCAGCCAACACAACCACCTGCCAAGAAACAGTATGTTGGTACTGCACCTATTTGTAACAAGTGCAATTGTCATCATCAACCACATCTTCAATGTCTTCTTTGCAACAACTGTGGAAGATACGACCATTTGGCTAACACATGTCGCTCTCCTCCTGCTCCGAAATAAGTGATTCAAAACCCTGCCCAACAGCCAGCAAATCCTGCACGACCTCCTTTTCCGCCTGGGTCTTGCTACAATTGTGGAGATCTGACTCACAACAGGAACAAGTGCCCGAAGTTGGCTAATGCGAACCCGGCTCGTGGACGAGTATACAACATCAATGCCAATGAAGCGTGTGCCGACAATGAGGTGGTCAACGGTACATTCTATGTTAACAACCAACTTGCTTCTATTCTTTTTGATTCGGGTGCCGACAAGAGTTTTGTATCCCTAGCTTTTGAACCTTTGCTTGCAAAGCCTAGAACAAAACTAGGAAAACCCTTGACATTAGAGTTAGCCAGCGGTGAATCCCTTGTACTTGATTCTGTCATTCGAAATTTCCAATTGAACCTTAACGATCATCTCTTTCCCATTGACCTCACGCCAATGCAACTTGGGAGTTTCGACGTTATAGTAGGGATGGATTGGTTGACCAAATACCGTGCAGAGGTGGTTTGTTTTGACAAGATTGTTTGTGTACCTCTTTCGTCTGGTGAAGTCTTAGAAGTTCATGGAGAAAAACCCGCTAGTAGCCTTAAACTAATGTCTAGCACCCAAGCTCATAGATATCTACGAAAGAATTATGTGGCTTTCTTGGCACGTGTCGTAGAGGAGAAAGACAAGGGTAAAACTGTACAAGACATCCCCGTCGTTCGGGATTATCCTGAGGTTTTTCCTGAAGACTTACCTGGTTTACCCCCAGCACGTCAAATCGAGTTCCGTATTGACCTTGTACCTGGTGCTAACCCAATTGCTAAATCTCCATATCGTCTTGCACCGTCTGAGATGCAAGAGTTTTCGAAGCAGCTGCAAGAGTTATCAGACAAAGGATTTATTCGTCTGAGCTTTTCCCCTTGGGGCGCACCTGTCCTATTTGTAAAGAAGAAGGATGGATCTTTCCGAATGTGTATAGATTACCGTGAGCTTAACAAACTCACCATCAAAAATCGATATCCCCTACCTCGCATTGATGATCTCTTTTATCAGCTTCAGGGTGCTACCAGTTTTTCGAAGATTGATCTACGTTATGGGTATCATCAGCTTCGCATATCCGAAGAAGATATTCCTAAGACTGCTTTCCGCACACGATACGGCCACTATGAGTTTACTGTTATGCCTTTCGGTTTAACAAATGCTCCTGCCGTCTTCATGGACTTAATGAATAGGGTTTGTAAGCCTTATTTAGATAAGTTCATCATCGTCTTCATTGATGACATCTTGATTTATCCAAGACACGAGCTGACCATGAAAAACATCTTCGTCTAACAATGGAACTCCTAAAGAAGGAACAACTTTTCGCTAAATTCTCCAAGTGTGAATTTTGGCTTAGGGAAGTTCAATTTTTAGGACACATTGTCAACGAACAAGGTATACATGTAGATCCCTCCAAAATCAGTGCGATTAAGGATTGGAATACACCAACTACTCCTACCGAGGTTCGTTCATTTCTAGGTCGGGTTATTACCGCCGCTTTATTGCAAACTTCTCCAAGATTGCGGTCCCTCTCACAGCCTTAACTCAAAAGAATAAACCTTTTGAGTGGGGACCCAAACAAGAAGAAGCTTTTCAGACCTTGAAACAAAAACTCTGCAATGCTCCTGTGTTGTCTTACCTGAGGGAAACGGCGATTTTGTCGTATATTGTGACGCATCGAATCTAGCCCTTGGTTGCGTTCTCATGGAAAGGAACAAATTCATAGCCTACGCGTCAAGACAATTGAAAATCCATGAGAAAAATTACATGACTCATGATCTTGAGTTAGGCGCTGTGGTTTTTGCTCTCAAGATTTGGAGACACTACCTTTACGGAACAAAATGTGTGGTTTTCACAGACCACAAAAGTCTCCAACACATCTTCAACCAGAAAGAACTAAACATGAGGCAACGACATTGGGTAGAACTTCTAAATGACTACGACTGCGAGATTCGCTACCATCCTGGAAAGGCGAATGTCGTAGCCGATGCGTTAAGTCGAAAAGAAAGAGTCAAGCTTCATTGTGTTTGAGTTCGAACTGATATTCAAACCCGCATCTTTCAAGCTCACCATACTTGTGTTACACAAGGCTTGATGGGTAAAGAATTACCGTGTCACATTAAACCTGAGCTTGAATTGAGAGACTTTGGGATATTCTATTTCATGGGCCGTTTGTGGGTCCCAAGTTTAGACAATCTTCGCACCTTGCTTATGGATGAAGCTCATAATAAGTCTCATTATTCAATTCATCCTGGTGCAGGCAAAATGTATAAGGATCTTCTAACCCAGTATTGGTGGCCGGGAATGAAGAAAGACATTGCCTTATACGTATCAAAAGGCCTTACTTGTCTGAAGGTTAAGGCAGAACATCAACATCCCTCTGGATTATTGGAACAACCAGAGATACCAGTTTAGAAATGGGAAAACATTGCCATGGATCTCATTACCAAACTTCCGCGCACCAATAGAGGTCATGATGCCATTTGGGTAGTAGTTGATCGTTTGACAAAATCAGCGCATTTCTTGCCAATCCGTGAGGATTTATCTGCTGACAAGCTTGCCAAGATCTATGTAGATGAAATTTTATCCCGACATGGTGTTCCTTTAAACATCATATCAGACCGAGATGCTCGATTCTCATCTCACTTTTGGAGAACCATGCAATCTGTTATGGGAACCCAACTCAATTTAAGCACAGCTTATCATCCTCAAATGGATGGACAATCTGAAAGAACAATCCAGACATTGGAGGATATGCTTAGAGCTTGTGTGATCGATTTTGGTGGTAGTTGGGATTCGCATCTCCCGTTGATCGAATTCTCCTACAACAATAGTTATCACTCTAGCATCAACATGGCTCCTTTTGAAGCTTTATACGGTCGAAAATGTCGTTCGCCGGTCTGCTGGAATGAGATTGGTGAAGCTCAGCTCACTGGACCTGAACTCATTCTAGAGACTACAGACAAAGTCAAGAAAATTCGCGACAACCTCTTAACAGCTAGAAGCTGTCAAAAGAGTTACGCGGATATACGACGCAAGCCTTTGGAATTCCAAGTTGGTGATCTCGTCCTGCTCAAGGTATCCCCTTGGAAAGGTGTAATCAGATTTGGGAAGAAAGGAAAACTTGCACCACGATATGTTGGACCATTCAAGATCGTTGAAAGAATCGGAAAAGTAGCCTACAGACTTGAGCTGCCTCCTGAACTTGGAAATGTTCATCCAACTTTCCACGTGTCCAATCTGAAAAAGTGTTTGGCTGACAAAAACCTCTACATCCCCCTTGATGAGATTCGTGTCGATAACACGATGCACTTCGTCGAGAAACCTGTGGAAATCATGGACCGTCAAGTCAAGAAGCTCAAGCGCAAGCGCATACGGATAGTCAAAGTTCGCTGGGAATCCAAACGTGGCCCAGAGTTTACTTGGGAACGAGAGGATCAAATGAAGGCGAAATATCCACACCTTTTCTCACAAGTTTCCTCTAATTAAATTTCGGGACGAAATTTCCAAAAGTAGGGGAGACTGTGACATCTGTGTATTTTAATCCTTGTACTCTTTTGAACAACTTTGTATTTAATAAAATATGGTGTTTTAATTTCAATATTTGTTTAATTATTTGTGACATTAGTACGTTTTCAATCATTGTTCAATTCTGAACTCTCAAACCTGTTCTGGAAGTGAAATCATAAACCGTTACGTAAACATAATCAGTTTAACACGACGTACACTCCTGAACTGTGACATAAGCCAAACATACCCTAAATACCCTTTACATAACTTAGAAATAAGTTTCGAAGGATTCGGTATGGCAAAAACATATTTATTCGAACTAAAGAACTAATTGCGACAAAACTGCGAAACGAACGATGGTGACCGCCCGGATAATATTTAAATCCTGAAAATATTCTGTTATGATTAAAATTTTATTTTTAATCATGTTCGTGTTGAAAAATAAATTAAAACACTTAAAAGCGTTATTTTTCAAGTTTAAGCGCGTACTGCGTATTATTGCGCAACACAGTGCTTATACTGCGAAACACGGACAACGCAGCCAGTCTCGGCAACTGATATTTATTTCAGTAATATTTTGGCGAGTTTATTTTTATAGAATGATAAAAATAATTTAGAACGCCATAAACCGGGATTTAAACGCTAGACATTACACTTAAACCTCCAACTAGTTACTTACATTTACCATTCAAAAATTACATTTAACCCCCCCCCCCCACATATAATTTACGGTCACTAGGACCCACCACCCACTTAAAGATTTGATTTTTATTTTAACTAGATCTTGCTTGATTGAGATGTCATAATATTGAGTGAGGAAGATTATAAGTAAGGTAGCAAGATACTAGTGATCTTCATCATTTCACCCAACACTCAACTTCACTCCATCTTTCTCCCTCTCCCTCTCTCTCCCCCATAACCGTAACCCCCCACCACCATCACCATTATCATCTTTCAACTTTGTTCTTCAAAATCAAACTCCATTCCAAGCAAATTTCAAGTTGGTGTGAAGATCCAAAGGAATTTCCAAGGTGTTTTCAAGTGATTTCAAGCTCCATATCATCAAAATCTCATCAAAAACTTACTTGAATCTTGAAGGTATAAAGTTTATGTTTAAATCATACACTTGATTCTTGGTTGTTCTTGATGATTGGAAGTATATATATATATATATATATATATATATATATGTGTGTGTGTGTGTGTGTGTGTGTGTGTGTGTGTGTATGAGATTTGAGTTTGATTCTTGATAAATACTTGTTTAGGATGTTTGCTTGCATGAACAAGATTATGTGCAAATATGTTAGAGATATAAAGGAGTGATTGAATCATGAGTTATAATTTGAAATAATGTTAGTATTTTGACATGTAAATGGCCAAAAATTTATTAGACATATTTGAGAATTTTTAAGTTATTGCTTGTTCTTGAATGATAGTTAAATTGCAAGTGTTTGATGATTTGTGCATGATATGATGAATTTTCAATTAAATCAGTAAGTAAACATGAATAAATTAAATGTTTGATGCATTTAAATTCATATGAAATGATGATGATATGATAGTGTGCTTTAGACACTTGTACATAAGAATACATGTTGATTTAAAGCTCAAGAAATGATAAAAAAAAATCATTGTATGACAAAAATGTTTTAGAAAAGATTATAAACACTAACAAAGACATTATTTGGTATATTATAATGGCATGAAACTTTGTCATAGGTTTGATAGCTTTGCATGTTGTACATATAGCTTAGAAAGTGGTAAAATATGTGAAATTTGCATGATTTATGTGCTTTATGTGAGACCTGCACTATCATGAGTATAACCACTATTTTATTCAGTAAATAATATGGGTTATGTTAAAATATCAAGTCGTTATGATTTGGGATGGTTAGGGTAACATTTGATGCAAAACCATGCGGTAAAACGGTTAAAAATCGGCTTTTCGGAGGATTTTTATAAAACTGTTTTAGATCAGTAAGTAAAATGATATTTTTGATATAAAAATAAGTATTTTAACTTATATTAAGTTTGCTTGGTGTTTGGTTAGTCATACGTGACTTCCGGCGCCCAAAAACGTTACCGAATCGCTAAAATTCGTATTTTTCAACATACACTATATTGGGTTGTTCATGGGTAAATTTTATGTGATTACAATGTGTTATGTGTTTTACAATATGTGTCTGATGGCATGTTAATACTTGACAAGATTATGTGTATTACATTATTATTAGTATGTCACATTTGAGTATATATATTACGACGCGCAAATCGTAGATATGTTGCTTATAACATGGTGAGGGTTACCAATAAAATCGTTCAAGTCGCAAAGTTTTTAAAATATATATGAACTCATATATATATACAAATACACCAATATAATAAAAAATAATAACTTTTCGAGAAAATCTCAAAGTTAAGTGAAAATTCTAAGTATCGGAGAAACTTATGTATTTTTGTCAGTTTTTGATTATTAAATCGTTCTTATTTAATTTAGGACGAATAAACAATTTGAGGGATTGTGTTAACATATAAAAACGCACCCAAAGGTGCGACACCTGTGTCACTGCAACCAGCAAACAAATACCAAATCAATGAAATATTGTGTTTCATACTTTGGACTTGTATAAATATGTGTATCTTTTGCACATATCAACTCTTGTTCGATTTCAAGCTCTAAATCGCTTTCTGGAAGGTTATACGCGCACTAATGCGTAAATATAACTAGTTTAATGCAACAAACACTCCGGAATAGTGGCATAGGCTTAACATACCTTAAATAACCTTTACATAACTTAGAAATAAGTTTTGGAAGGTTTGGTATGCCAAAAACAAGTTAATTCGCTTACAGGGACTAAACTTAACAAACCGCGAAAGTATGACGATTCGTACTGGAACGAACATTCCGGAACATGACCATAAGTTAAAACACACCCTAAATATCCTTTACATAGCTTAGAAATAGGCTTTGAGGGGTTCGGTGTGCCAAAATAAACTTTTGGGTCATTCAGGGACTAAAAGCGTCAAAAAGTGCACAAGTTTGCATTTTGGCGCATAACTTACGTTCTGAATACATCCGGACATCCAAAAATTTATGTAAGCACTAAAATATTTTATTTTAGTGTTTGGCATCAGAAAAATCCATTCGTCGCGCAATTTGAATCGTTTTTCGCGCTTATGCGCATTTCGTCGTAATTAACCGAACAACGCAACCGTACGGCTAAACGAACCGACACCCGAGATATTTTTGAGAACATTTTAAGTTCCCTTTACTTTAACTTCATTTTATAGCTTTTAAATGGGGTTAACGGGCCTTAAACGCGTCGGAAAAGGCCTTATTACACTACAGGGACCAAATCTGCCATTTTTGAAACTTTCTGTGCAGAAACATTGAATCTGGCCTATACCACCTTTGCACATGGTTTTGGGCAATACTATGGGCTGGTTTGATGTGCACATGGTATTACAATACCATGGGTGCAAGCGTATGGCCAAGATTGAAGCACATTTTCCAAGAAACGATCCTAACGGTTCGGGAAATCCTATAAATACCCCACCCCGATTTGCTTCTAAACCCACTAGAATATGATTTGAGGAGCTCTAAGTTGAAACCTTTGTTTCATACCTGAGCTACTTGAATCACGATTAGCATTCGGGGACCCTTCGTAAGTATTATTTCGTTCTTTTATTGCTTTTCGAGTCCGAAAGTCAAACTTTGTTTGACTTTCTGCGTTGACCAGTTTATGGTCAATGCGAAGTTCGTTTGAACTTCGCAACGTGATTGTAATCACGATGGTTATAGTCCCTTGTGACTATGCCTACTGATTACCACGTTGTCTATGGTCGTAAGGGTAAGCGATCTAATAAATCGCTTATACCTTCGAACCCGACCCATTTGGTCGATCATTAGGATCCGACCAAACACATTAGGTGACCATAGTATATAGGGAATAACCTTCCGAGGTTATACCTTATGGTCGCTTCGTTTAAGTAGTTGTATGATAGGTAGTTTATATGCCTTAGGTAAATTACCAAAATACCCCTTTTATGCCAAAATTCATTTTAAACATATGCAACATAACTTTTGACATCTAAACTGATTTGACAACAATATTAGACATGTTAAGGCATATGTTACTTGTCATAGGACTAGTTAGGCGGTCCGAACGCGTTTTACGCGAACGACGCGTTAAAGTAGCATAAGCTTCCTAAACGGGTCGTGATGGGTCGTAAACACTTAGGTTAAGTTTCATTTAGTATGTAGGCCTTGTTAAACCATACTACATGAGTTCCAATACTCATTTGGTTTACGAGCCCTCATTCTACCCGATCTTCCGATATAGGTCCGGTTTATTAACATAGTTACCTATATTAGGTGCCGTTTGATATCCGTGATCTCTAGCATTGTTTGGTTATTACTCAAGGACTACTAAGCAATCTCAAGTGAGTACATAGACCCCTCTTTTACTGTTTTCCAAACTGTTTTGGGGTGAAACACATGTGCCTACTTGTTACTTTCATGTTTTCCGTGCTTTCACATCATATACCTGCTATGTTCATTAGTACATTATAGTACATGATTTCTTTACATTTCATGCTATGTATGTCCATTGTGTGCATACTTAGTACATTGTTTTACATTGCATTTCTGTTGCATATGCTCATCCAGCATATGAACACATTATACTACATTTTGAACCGTTGTAACTATTTGACTATGTGAACCGTCGTAACCCTTTGATTATATGAACCGTTTGTAACTGTTGAACCGTGTGAACCATTTGTATCTGTTGACATGATTTACATTTGACAATAGACATTTGACTATACATAAACATTTCTACAATCGTTAAACATTACATCTTGGTGGTTTGGTTGGAGTAAGTGATTTAAGTAACGAGGCGTGTGTAATATGATACAAGCATGGTGGATACGCCGCTGGTACTTCCTATATATAAGTGTTTGTATGGTATCACATATTTGTAGCGTTATTTGAATCATTTCAATTTGAGACATATAACATTGTAAACAAATAACATACTTTTCACAAGACATTGATTTACAAACAACTTATCTTATACAAACTCATTTTACATGGTTATTCATTTAACCATACATTATTCTCTTATTTATACATATCATCTGATCGTATCGTTTTTCAAATGATTTACAAGACAAAGCAAATTACAAGGTTCATGACTAAACATTTTCTCAAACATAAGTCATGAATTCTGTTTTCACAAAACCTATGTATCTCACAGGCATTTTTATGCTGACGTACCTATTTTCACATGTGTTTTCAGGAGATGATGCATAGGACTTATCAAGACATACTTAGGCGGACCTGTGCCTTAGTGACTTAAAACGAGACAAGAACTAGTTAATTTTTGTTATATACTCTTTGTTTCTTGTTTAAAACAACGTAACTCTTTTGTTTGATTAATAAAACGAAACTTTAATTGCCATGGATTTGAAACAATTAATTCTGTTACAACACTCCCCGACGTTTCCGCCACGTTTTGTATGTTCTACGTGGTCGGGGTGTGACAAAAGGTGAGTATGCCTATTTTACGTTTTCAAATGTTTTGGGTGAAGCATATGTGCATAACTTTACATTCCGTTTTCATGACATTAGACATGTTTTATTACATATTACATATAATACATTATTTCAAAGACATTTTTATGGTATATTGACTTAGTATACCTAACATTTGGTTTCAAAGACATTTTACTTGGCATATTGACTTAGTATGCCTATTACATGGTTTTACAAAGACATTTTCATGACATGCTTACATTGAAAAAGACATTTGGTATGTTTAACGGAGTAGTACATTCATTAACATTGATCACGCCGCTCGGTAGTATGTAATAGCGCTATAGGACTTGACAAATCTCGTTCCCGCTTTCTAGGTATTTCGGAAGGGGATGACAGAATGCGAATACATTTTTTGATAAACCTTGATCCTGATAAGGGTTTATCCGACAGTCTCAAGGCTTGAGTGTATGCGATAGACAAACCACATAAATGTTCATATCGATAAAAGCAATGGTTTTCAAAACATAACTTTTGTTTTAAACTTTTGTCTATACAAAAACCTTGTTTTGTACATGACATTTTGATTACATAAGACATTTGTTTATACATGACATTATGCATTTGGATTGAGTAAAAACTATTTATTCGCCATACAAGACATGGTTAATACAGGATATTTGACGTTTGACATTGGACATTGACATTTAAACAAGACATTATTTCATGGTTATTAATAAGTGATTTAAGTAACGAGACGTGTGTAATATGATAAAAGCATGATGGATACGCCGCTGGTACTTCCTATACATAAGTGCTTTTATTGTATTGCATATCGTGGCGTTATCTAAACCACTTCAACCATGACAAGACATGACATATTTTATACATATTATTTTCATTTGGTTATTTACTTAGCCATACATCATTGTTTTATGTCATTTGATTTTTCATATGATTTCATAAAAGAAAATATTTTATAAGGTTCATGACTACTTTTCATTAAACATTTCTTTTAACATTCAAAGTCATGAATCTTCAACACTAAACCTATGTTTCTCATAGACATTTTTATGCTGACGTATTTACTTTCAGATATGTTTCAGGAGCGAATGTTTGATGTGAGTAAGCTACACTTAGGGCGACTTGGGGCTTAGCAATCTAGAATCAAGAAAGTTAACGTCTTTTATGTTATGTGTTTTGTTTGATCTAAGACAATGTAATAATTCAAACTTCTAAAACTTAACTTTAATCATCATGTGTTGTGAAACAATAATTCTGCCACACAACTCCCCGACGTTTCCGCCGCGGTTTGTTGTTTTACGCGGTCGGGGTGTGACAGAAGAGTTGGTATCAGAGCTCATGGTTATAGGGAATTAGGTTATTAGTAAAATTTTGACCTAGACTATAACCTTTCTAGGACCCTAACACAAGTTACCTTGTGTTTAGATCTTAAAACAATACTATCACCTATCCTTAGCTGATTACCAAAACAAGTACACAAATCTCAATTCCATTTGAAAATCAATCATCTATCCTTAGATGATTTGTTTTTAGGCTTCATGCCTTTAAAGTTTTTAAATCTCGTCAAAGTTTGAGTCTTAATAATGTGACCACATGCAATCCGGAAGGGTGGGTGCCTGTACCCTGAGTTTTCTGTCTAAGGCTAGAGTATTCGTACAAATCCACATAATCGGACCAGTCACTCTTACCTGGGAACTCTTGGGGTGAGTGTCCACTTATAGGCTAAAGCATGTATTCATTATGCATTATGTAGACCTATTTACTTTGATTAGTCACTGTGTTGTTTGTTTGTTTTAAGTAACGAACAAATGACCACCTTCCTTTGGTTTTTCGATGTTTTCAATACTCCTTTTGATTGTCCAATGTCAATCTCACACATTTCCTTGTGTTCCTTTTCTTTTAGATGCCTCCTCGACGTGATCAAACTCAAGACGCCGCAATGGCAGCCTTGATCACTCAGCAAATCGCTGTTGTACTCCCGAACCTAGTTACCCAGTTAAACCAAGCAAACAACAACAACAACGCACCTATTCCGTGCAACTTTAAGACATTCAATTCGGCTAAGCCGCTTCAGTTTTCTGGGTCTGAAGGAGCAACTGGGCTCCTACAATGGTTCGAGAGTCTCGAAAGTACGTTTCGTCACGTTCAATGCCCGAATGAGCGAAAGGTTGAGTTCGCGTCAAGTGTATTTCAGAAGAGGGCGCTTGCATGGTGGAATGGTGTGATGAGGGACAGAGGTGCCGACGTGGCAATGGCTCAAAAATGGGAAGAGCTTCACGCACTTATGATGAAGGAGTTTTGTCATTGTCATGAATAGAGGGCACTGGAAAACGAATTCCACGATCTCAAGCAAGATAGTGGAGAGAACCGTGCCTACACGGACCGATACGAAGAACTGAGCCTGCTGTGTCCCACCATGGTCACGCCTTTGGACAAGGTGATTGAGAAGTACACAGATGGCCTTCCTAATCCCGTTCAGGATATTGTCACCGGAAGCAACCCTACCACGGTTAGACAAGCTATTGAGCTAGCTGCAACTTTGACTGAGTCTCAAGTCAAGAAGGCTAAACTCCACCACAAGGGTGACAAGAAACCATCTAACAAGACAGAGAAGAAGAAGAAGGGAAAGAAAGCTGAAACCTCGAAGAAATCTAGGAAGCGTCAGGCTTCCAAGAACTTTGCCGTTGTTGCACAAACCAATCAAGTTGCTCCTACCCAGCCAGCACAAGCACCTGCCAAGTCGCTAAAGCAATCACCCAATACGAAACAAGCAGCACTGCAAACAATGATGGAATGATAGGAACCATAAATGGGAATTGCTCAAGCGATAACTCTTGCCCTAGGTCCTGTCGAGGGCGGAGTAACGATGGAGAAATCGAATAAGAGTACAGTGAAAAAGAAGACGCATGTGGAGTCTTCTTCGGATAGAAATAAGAGAATGTATACGCATCTCAAGCAAGGCTTTAAATCAAGCAACAAACATAAGGGAACCGCTGCGACTAAGAAAATCAAGGCATTCGTTGCCATGACTAAAACATGTGATAAAAACTACCAAGGATAACTACCAAAGTGTGATAGGTGTGGTAATCATCACACAGGTCTGTGCCGGACTCGTAGGTGTGGAAATTGTGGCAAGACCGGGCATCGCAAGGAGGCATGCTGGTCTGGTACGGGGCATGAGAAGAACTATACCACGCATGACCTTGAGCTGGGTGCGGTGATATTCGCGTTGAAGATTTGGCGTCATTACTTGTATGGTACTCGTTGCACGATCTTTACAGACCATAAGAGTTTGCAACACATTTTCGATCAGAAAGACTTAAACATGAGGCAACGAAGGTGGGTCGAGCTATTGAATGACTACGACTATGAGATAAAGTATCACCCAGGCAAGGCAAACGTAGTAGCGGATGCCTTGAGCCGCAAGGAGCGTGCAAAGCCTGTAAGGGTGCGAGCCTTAGAGATGACCATACAAACTGATCTCACTACTCGGATTCGTGAAGCTCAGCAAGAAGCGCTTAAACTAGATAACCTACAAGCCAAATCATTGTGTGGAATGGGAACACAATTGTTGCCAAAGGAAGATGGAACATTGTACTTCACGGAGCGAATTTGGGTTCCATTCTTCGGTAAACTACGCGCACTTATTTTGGACGAAGTGCATAAGTCAAGGTACTCTACACATCCGAGATCCGACAGAATGCACCAAGACTTGAAGGACTATTATTGGTAGCCTAAGATGAAGGCTGATATTGCTACATACATCGGTAACTATCTTACTTGTGCCAAGATTAAGGCTGAATACCAGAAACCATCAGGGTTGTTCCAACAACCTGAGATTCCTGTATGGAAGTGGGAACATATATAAATGGATTTCATTACTAAGTTACTGAGAACGCAAAGAGGCCACGATATGAATTGGGTAATTGTCAACCAACTTACAAAGTCCGCGCATTTTCTACCGATCAGCGAGAAAGACAGCACCAAGAAGTTGGTAGAGATATATCTCAAGGAGATTGTGGCACGTCATGGAGTGCCTGTTCCTATCATATCCGACCGAGATGGTCGTTTTGTGTCAAGGATTTGGCAAACATTTCAGAAGGCTTTTGGATCTCAATTGAATCTTAGCATAACCTTTCACCATCAGACGGACGGCCAGAGTGAACGGACGATACAAACTTTGGAAGACATGTTGTGTGCTTGTGTGATGGACTTCGATGGAAGTTGGGATACTCACTTGCCCTTAGTGGAGTTTTCCTACAATAATAGCTATCACCCTAGCATTCAGGCCGCCCCGTTTGAAGCTTTGTATGGGCGAAAGTGTCGATCCCCGTTGTGTTGGGCGGAGACCGGAGATAAAAAGCTCATCGGTCCCGAGATGGTTCAGGAAACCATGGATAAGATTGCTCAGATACGTGCTCATATCAAGTCAGCTCGTGATAGGCAGAAGAGCTACGCCGAGAAACGACGTAAACCCTTGGAATTTGAGGTTGGAAACATGGTTTTGTTGAACGTCTCGCCTTGGAAAGGCGTAGTAAGGTTTGGGAGAACGTGGAAAGTTAAACTCACGTTACATTGGACCTTTCGAAATTAGAGAAAATCGGAACCGTGCCTACAAGCTAAAGCTTCCAGAAGAACTCAGCAGTGTACACGACACGTTTCACGTGTCTAATCTCAAGAAAAGTCCTACTCAAGAAACAGTCGTCATTCCAGAAGATGAGATTTAGTTCAACGACAAACCCCAATTTACCGAAGAACCTATTGAGGTTACGGACTGGAAGGTCCACAAAACACGGAGAAGTCGTATAAAACTCGTCAAAGTTTGTTGGAATTCACGTAACGGTCCGGAGTTTACATGGGAACATGAAGACCAAATCAAGTCTAAGTACCCGCAATTATTTCACAACTCCCCTGCAACCGATAACGCAGCTTGAATTTTGAGATGAAATTCTTTTAACGTGGGGAGAATGTGACAGCTGGCCAAAACCAGTAATTTCCGTACTATTTTATTAATTATTTATTCCTGCAATTATGTGCTTAAACGTCAACACTAAGTGCATACTTTCCTTACATATAAATTCATACATGTTTTATACTCCAAATATTGCATTGTGCACTACGATAAGCGTTGCGTCAGAAAGACTAGTAAACTCACCGGTAAGACACACTGTGTTAGCACTTCCGCAGAAAGCAGTCAGACAATAGATTTAGGGCCTAGGAGTAGGTCCAACATCAAAAACACATTAAAACCCAAGTGTGGATACAAGGGTTAACATATACACTTTTCGGAAACTAAACTATGCACTAAAAGACACCCGAAACTCACTTTAAATGCTGAATTCTGCAGAATTCAGTAGAAAATCAGCTTTTAACACCAAAATATTATGCAGAATTGATGTTTTAGTGTCCAGAATAACTTACAAAGTGTCGGGAATTAAAACTGTCACAAAAGGTGCTTCATACCTAGTAAAACTGCGCAATTTAGCACTTTAACGAACTGTAACGAAACGAATAACCGGACACTACCCAAAACATCAAAATTTAACTAGAAGCATTATTTTTATGATATTAAGTTAGTATTGGTGATAAAACACCTTAAAAATCATAAAAACACCTAAACACACATAAACTAACTTAATCCTTCTCATTCACACTTTAAACCTCCAACTTTCAAATTTTGACATAATAACCCCCCCCCCCCCCCTCATGAAAACCGGCCCCAAAGGGCCCCACTTCCCTTTTTAATAAAATTATTTGATCTTGTTTTCAAGATATTGAGCATATAACTTTGTGGACAATAACATGTTAGAAGAAACTTAATATAAACCAAAGAACAATATCATTCACATATTCACTTCAAAATTTTTCATCTTCTTCTTCCTCTCCTTCCCTCTTGCTCACGGCCACACTACCATACATACACCCTCTCATTTTCATTCATCATACAACATTTCCAAGCTTGTTCTAAGGTGTATGGAGGCTATCTAAGAAGGCTACAAGTGCTAGAAGTTGAAGGACCACTTGGAGAAGCTTTTAACCACTTGACTTCATCATTCTTCATCTTCATCCTTCTTGTGCCACTTCCCTAGCCAATAGAACTAGTTGTAAGCCTCCTAATCACTAATTTAGTTCATGTTTGTGTTATGTACAAGTCACACCATCTAAGTAACTAAACTTTAAAGGATGAATATGAGAAGATCTAACATAATTATGAAGAAAACAAGTAATTTTAGTGATTTTTGGTTTATCTGATGAAGTTGATGTTGTTGAATCTTGTGTATATATTTAGATCTAGTATGTTAAGCTTGTTAGAAGCTTAGATCTAACAAGTTTAAGCATGGATCTTGAAAGATCCATGGTTAAACTTGAAGATGAACTTGCGAACTGATTACTTTCAACTCGTACGACCTGGATCTACCTCACACGATCTGGACCTAATCTCAAACAGTGCGACCTGAAATGATGTCAAACCGTGCGATCTGTGTCACACCCTGACTTTTGAGGAAGCGTGGGTTTATTTGGTGTGACTTCTTAATACCATAGCAACCAATCATAACAATGCTATATGACAAAACCGAAAGATTTTCATCCATTAATAAAGTTTAGAAAATACCACAATACCATTGTCTTAAAAACATTTACGTCAATGAGTTACAAACCATAACATGTTCAAATGAGTTCCCATGGACTCAACAAAAGACTCTAAATAATCCTGAGTTTAGAAACATGTATCCCGTCCAGGAAGAGGACACATGTTTTAAACTCTACGACCCTGAATGACATCCTTTATTTAACACGCAGCTTGCAGACACATGCATACACCTGCCAGATCCGTTTAGTTCCCTGAAATACATATAGTTTGAAAAATCAACATAAAGTTGAGCGAGTTCATGTGTAAGTGAGTATGTATAAACCTTTGTAACGTGTTTGTAAGTATTAAAATCCCTTGAATGTAGCAATTAAGGAAAAAGAGATCACCATTGGGTTGCAAAGCCAATGATCTGTGTGAAGTGATGCAGGAAGACTCAAACCTAGCAGATTTTCGCGTCAGGCACTTAGTCACCTCATGGTCCACTCAGCGGACTCAGGAGTGGGGCTCGCTACACCCGAATAGATCTATCACTAATGTCCCTCGGTCCTACAACGAGGATTAATGGCCTTAAGTTCTACCTACCCACTCACATGATCTAAGTAGTATACCCTCCTTAAGCTAACCATACCATGTATAAAAGTGTCTGTAATTATTGTAACATGTATTTCACCCCCAAAGTATAAAACTGAAAACAGTTAAGAGAAAAGGGGGACATGAACTCACAGTATTGCGTCTTCAGTATGTGTAACCCAAGTCTCCTCAGCCAACACAACTACCTACAGTGTACTAACGTCTATTAGACGAACGGGCCGTGCCTTTGCTTAGTATGAAGGTTTTTGAGTTACGTTTCTTGTGTTCCCAAAATTATTCCAAGTTATAATCATTAGTTAATGTTTGTATTAATTGCTAAACAATATTTCATATTCCTACTTCTCAAGTATTTTAACTTCGTATTTTCCTTCCCAAGGATGGGGGTATCTCATACATGTATTTTCGTATTCTTGTGTTCGTGTAACTTGACATGTATTGGCGTCGTATCCCGGTGTAGTATTCCAATAATAATATGCCAATATATTCTCAATATATTACCTCAAAACAATATATATTCTAAATATATATATTTAACCATTTTCATGTACAAACCCAACCTCCGATACTTTGTATTTTCGTTACAAAAATTATGGCGAGTTTTATGTTTGAAAAACATAGTCTAAAATATACTAGTAAACACTTGTCTAGAAAATATTTACTAAGTGTTAGGATTTTCAGAAAATTTCGCCATAGTCTCCTTTGTAAATGGAGGTGTCCATGCTAAATAGCATATCATTTTCTTTAACATATAACACGTTAGATCGTTCTCAAATAGCCAACCCGACATTTAGACATGCAAAATACAACTTATATCATTTCAGTTTCAATATACAAAACTGGGCTGTTTTCGGGCATTTTAATAAAATAGTTATCTGATTCCAAAAATTCCCAAATTTTTACAGAATGTCTTATTCGATCCAAATATTATTGTGTAAAAATATCGGGGTCCAGTTCATTACCAATATTTTATAAAAATTTATTTACCGGACTGCAAATCAGAATTATCACTTTCTGACTGCAGTCTACGAAATAATTCATCTAAAATTTATCTTAAGTCCGATTGACGAAATTCCAGTGGGAGAATTACTACGACATCAGTGGTCACCTACGGTACAATTTTCATGAGCTGATTCAACATAGATTTCAAGTTATGACTAGAAACATATCACCCATTTACTGCAGTAAAAACTCAGCTTGAGCTGCTGTCCAAAAACAGTCATTTAAAAATAGTAAACGACCTCGAAAAATTACGATTCCAGTGCCATTTGATCCGTTTTTCGAAAATACATAATTTAGGATTCAGAAAATCAGTTTTTCGATTTATTATGATTCGTTTACAGCCAGTTGAAGTTGGCTGAAAATGTTATTCAGCAAGTTGTTTCTAGCTTAAATGTTACTAAAACGCACACATATGATCACCATACTTCCTAGTAACGATTAACAACGGGTCATATGCAGGCATGGGGGAGGGGGTCTAGATGTAAGTTTCAATTATAAAGTTATCTAGGCAAATCTAAATGAATCTTGCAAATCCAAGCAAAATCTCTAAGCAATCCAAGTAATATCATATGCAATCTAGGATATCATGGAAGATTTGGGGTGGGCCACACCTCTTGGTGACCGTAAGTTAGCATGGGGGGGGGGGGGGTTAGTTGCAACATTTTTTATGGTAATAGGTAAATACTAGTTAACTTTCAAGTATACTTTCATATGTTAGTTTGTTGATATTTTTAGCGGGTGTTATGGTGTACGGGGATCACGACTAGCCAAGAAATATTAAAACAATGTATTTGACAGAAATTTGGTGTCCCGGGTAATGTCCGGTTATCCGGTTAAATACCGTTCCATTAAAGGGTTTAATTATTCCGTAAAGTGTCTTTTATATATATTCTTGTAACACAAATTATTCCCGGCACTTAGGAAAGCATACAGGACCATTCTGCCATATTTTTGCAGTTTACTAGTGCCTTATAATGCTGAATTTTATTAATGAATGCAGAATTCTGCATTTAAAGTGTCTTTTAGGCACTTCCCGGCACTATAACTATCACCTAGTGACGCAGTTTTATGGTCCTCACTTCCCTACACTCCATACTAGTGTAGTACCCTATCCCTGGCCCATACTGGCCTCAAAACATTGTCTGTCTATGTGCTGGCATTGTCAGCATGTTTCGGAATTATCCGTTCAGTGTGCTAACTGTGCTTTGTGCATCAAGTATGTCACTAAAGTTTGTATGTAATAAATGGTGTGACAGTATGAAATGTGATGCATATATACGTATGATACAGAAATCAGAAAGCAGTTTACGTTATCAGTTGTAATCAAGCATAGTCATTAAGCACGTAATTAGCTTTAATTAATTGTACGGTACCTGTAATTGTGAGGGTTGTCACAATCTGAATGATTTCAAATGACCTGAATAACTTTCAAACGACTTGGATGATATTCAAGCGATCTGAACAATTCGTGCGAGCTGGATGTTCAGCTCCTGCGACCTGAATGATTTTCAAACAACCTGAACTCAATTCGTACGAACTAAAAGATGATTTCAAATGATCTGATATGTTTTTCACGTGGTTTGGTCAATTTTATCAAGTTTTAGGTTGAATTAGGTTCTGATTTGTTCACGGATTGTTCAAAACAGTGTTTTACGAGTTATATCACGAAATCAGATCATTTTAACCGTAAAAACTCAGTAAATTTGATGAAAAAGTGTAGAAGAATGAGTAGAAATGAGAAGAAATCAGTTTTTATCCGTGAAAACAAGCTGAAATGGTAAGAACTCTTCCTCCTGAGCTCTGATACCACTTGTAGGATCGTTGAATCGATCAAATGAGTCGATCAGAAGAGTTCTAGACCAAATCAGAGGCGGAATTCAGTGATTTGATCTTCATTGCAGCTTGATATACACTTAGAAGTAGATTAAATGTCGATTGTATTGATTTCACAATGTTACAAGATCTGGCGACACTTCGGCAGAGCTTCGCTACCGGAATCAGAAGTTACAAATGAAATCCCAAGACCCAGTATATATAGGGAGTCCAGATCGCATGAACTGGAGTAGTCTAGGTCGCACGACCTGGTGTCAGGTCGCACGAACTGATCAGTTCGCACGAACTGGTCAGTTCTGACCTGTTTCCCGTTTCTCTCGAACAACGTGTCTTGGTCTATCTATCTAGTTACATGACTCGATACAAGACGAAGTCAACAGACATATGCACCAACAGTGTACGCGTGTAAAAACTGCCATCCTACTTCCTAATGAATAACACTGGTGGCTTCCCACGGTGAGAGGCTCGGCCTGGTAGATTTCCTCTACCTAGCAGATCCTGCAGTTGCATCGGAGGCTCCTGTATCTCGGTAAGGCGTCATCCGTCACTGGTGCCGCTCCTGGCACTAGGTTCATCCTAAACTCCTCTTGTCGCTGTGGAGGTAACCCAGCCAAGTCTTCAGGAAGGGCTTCTGGAAATTCCTTCACAGCGAGGTTGTCTTCTAGATCCAGCTCCTTGGTCTCCTTATCGGCAACATGAGTAAGGAAGGCCATGCAGCCCATTCGGAGGCGCTTATGTGTCTCTATGATCAATGTGAGGTGTCGTAGATCCACCGCCTTACGGGGCCTAGTGCCCTCGCACCTATTGCAAGAAGGTTGTGTACTGTAAGTGTTTCATCATTCACAAGAGGGATGCGAATGATTTTCCTTATAATGAACAACTTCAGCTCTATACTTGGATATCCAATCCATGCTGACTACAATATCATGACTTCCCAAGTCAATGGTAATAGAAGGTTCCTGCCTTCTAAGTTCTAAAATACAATCCTTAATCATCTCATCTGCTTTAACTAACCTTCTACATGTCAATTCTAAAGGATACGGAGCGTCTATCCTACTTGAAACTAGGCCAAGTAGTTTCTTAAGTTCTAAAGATACAAGGTTATAGTCGGTGCCAGTATTAATCAAAAATGGATGCATAGAGTTGGTTAATAAGGAACGTACCCATAACCGCATCTAGATCCTGGCGTACTTCACGAGCTCCGATCGTGAAGACCCTTCCTTGTTTGGTTCTTCCTAGGGCAATCTTTCCTAAAGTGCCCTACTTCACCACATTTGTAGCAACCTGGAACTCTACCATTATCTCTCCCGTCTTGGTTGTCGTCATCATTTTCTCCTTGTTTGGGATACTTTGCCCAACAGGCATCCTTGCGGTGCCCTTCTTTTCCACACCTATCACACTTAGGCCTCAGACAACGACCTTCATGGTGAAACTTGCATTCCTCGCATCTCAACTTAGTCCCAAAATAAACTTTACCACCGGCCTTAATAGTGGCTCCATAAGCTTTCCTTCCACGAGGCGGGTCCACTTCCCTTCTTTTGTTTGCTTTAGAGTTTTCATAACTAACTTGGGTGCCTATCTTTAGGTTCGAAGACTTCATTTTCTTATTGCCCAAAGACTCCACATGAGTCTCTTTCTTGTTTGTCTCAGATCCCGAAAACTTTCACATACGAAGGGCTTCTTCAGTAAGTGCGACACTCAAATCGATAGCCTCTGTGATGGTTGGAGGCTTTGAGGCAGTAACCATGCTCAGAATTTGAGGTGCAAGTCCCCAAATGAATTGCTCAATCCTCTTAAACTCTGGCTCGACTAAGTAGGGAACAACCCTAGACAAGTCGTGAAAGCATTGGACGTACTCAGAAATCTTCAGCCCGTCCATTTTCAAATTCCAGAACTCAGTCTCAAGCTTCTGGATTTCGGCCCTAGAACAATATTTCTTCCGCATCAATTCCTTGAGCTCGTCCCAGCTCAGTGCATAAGCAGTGGCTTCACCAAGGGTCTGAACCTGAACGTTCCACCAGGAGAGTGCGCCATCCAAAAACAACCATGAGATATAGGTAACTCTGTGCTCGGGCAAACATTTACTCATTCTTAGAACAGAGTCAGTCTTCTCTGCCCAACGAACAAAAGCAAGATTTGTTTCTTTAATTGTGTTATTTGAAGGATTCAACATTGTTTAAGCGGATTTGGTGGATATGAAATTATATTTGATTTGTTTATAAATGTGAATCTAGTTAATACAGTGTGGATTTGTTTAGTTTTCTTTGTTGTTTTGATGCTAGAATCAACAGCTGCTAGTTTTGTATATTTATGTTGATTCATGATATATGAATAGAATAAAGTGACATTGATTTAAGTTGTTGTTTCTTGTTTTGTTTGTTTATATGTTAATTGAATACATGATTTTGTTTTACTGTTCTGTATTATTATTATAATTTCAATTTGTAGATCGGATAAAGAGGTTACAGAGTCTCTGAAAATTTGTTACAGTTGCATGTTTTTTTAAATCCAACTTTAACTTACTCTTACTCTGTTAGTTTATAAAACTAATCATAATCTTTATAAACAGTGAACACTTTCGGCGAAATTGATGGTTTTAGTTGTCATACTTATTGAAGTCATGAGTGATTCACAAAATAAAGTTGTTTGGAATTGAATATCTTGAGAAAGAAAGACACATGAGAACTTGAATGTTGAAACTATTTGGTTGTTATGATTAGATTTTTATGGATTTCGTTTTAAGTTTGTTAAGACATTATGTGTTTATGCATGTTTTATGACTTTTGTGAACCTTTGGCGACTAAATTTTCACTAAACAGGTTCCTTAATCGCTAATTTCAAATATAGAATAACAGCTCGTGTTCGTGTCTTAACAGGTCATGTTCGTGTTTTAACAGGTCGTGTTTGTGTCTTAAACAGGTCATATGGTATGTTGGTAACATTTTCGTGTCTTAACAGGTCATTTCGTGTAATCTGTTTATTAACAGGTTCGTGTTCGTGTTTGGAAAATCTAACATGATAAGATTTCGTGTCGTGTTCGTGTTTACATGTTTCGTGTTCGTGTCTTAACAGATCGGGTTGACCTGATATGCCAGCCCTATTTTCGAGATATAAACCTAAATATCAAATGCTTACTTATCTCGTGGGGAACATCTCTTGGATATATAGGTAACCCCTGAAATCTTGTTTGAAGGGCTTTCTATTTTTGACATACTAGGTCTTTGTGCGTGATGATATCTGGGGTATTATACCAGGACTTCTGATTTTGCGGGAGCAATAGTGTAACGCCCTGCGTTTTCATACTTTCCATATTTAGAAACCATTTCTTGAAACTCTATTTTTGGAAATCTTGCGTTCATTGTGATCGTTCTTTCTTTGTAACCATTGTAAAATCCGAGACTTGGATTATAAATAAAACTCACATTTTGTTAAATACATGTTACACATACTTTGTACATGCTCCTACATTCGATTTCGTGAATCAATTGATGCTTATTCGTAACTCTTGGAAACTTTGTGCTAAACTTGTAAATACGTGACACTTATGCATAAAACGTATTATGAACGTATACGAAACTTAAATACGACCTTCATACGCTTAATTATGCTTTGATTATGTTCCTCATACTTTATTTGGCCTTAAACTATGCTTTTATGGCGAAACTAGTCCCTAAAACACCCTAAAGGCCCTAAATAGCAAACTAGAGGGGCCTAAGTGTAATAAATCGAAACTTCAGTAAACCACCTCCATACCGGCCGCGTAAACTAAGCCATGGGCTTACGCGGGCCGCCTGGCCATCCCCATATCAGAAGCATGTTTCAGCTCGCGACCAGGTTCGTTTTTGAGCGGGATTTTCATGTTTAAACCAAGTTTTAGCATTAATTATCCCCCCAAACCAACCCTAAACACTTCCCTATAAATACCCAAGGCCTCCCAAGTCTTTTACACTTTAGAAACACCCTCACAACTCTCTCAATCACTCAAAAACGTTGCTGCAAATCAGAGTTCGGACAGATTCATCGAGCTTTACGAAAATGGGCATAACTTCTTCATTTCTTATCCGTTTTAGCTCATTCTTTTTCCAGAACGCTTGGCTTGACCTTATCTTCGATTCCATGGGTGTTTCTCAATGAATAAACCCCTGGAACTCCGGAAAATAGGCTTCAAATTCCACTATTCAAATTTGTTTTAATTAATCTTTATCAATACTTACTTAAACTTGAGTTTAACTCACTCAAACCTATGTCCTAATGCTTACAACCTATCTTATGGTTGGTTAGGCTTAAAAACAAGGTTGAGACATGTGAAATCAGAGGTGTAAACCTCACATACTTTCTGTTTTGTTTGGGTTTTAACCCACAAGTAATGAACAAGCCTAATGCTTGATGTTTGTGTGAATATAGGACTAGCTTGGGCTATCCGACTTGTAAGTCCACACATTACTTGATGTTTTCCTTAGATTAGTTGTATTTATTCATTCTTTATTGTATGTTCATGACCCTCCTTGGTTGTTTTTGCATCAAGTGTAGTGGTGAACACCTAGAGGTGCCTAAATGGAAGACTTGATCTTCCTACCTCCTACATGATTTCTATGATATATAGAGGTACCTAAATGAAGATCTTAATCTTCTACCTCATGCTTGAAATATTGGACTTAATAATATGTATAAAATATATGTAATATATAAGCACATAATCCAAATAATCGAATCTTAGATGATGAATTAGTGTTCATATGTCCAAGTACTAGATTATATCATCCTATAGTATGATAACTTGTTACGATTCTAATGGAACCTTGTTCCATGAAACCATATAAACTCCTTGGAGTACATAGTGTCAAGAACAAGTATCATATGTATTAGATGATTATTTTCACATGTTATTCTCATATGTTATTTTCATGTTATTTTATTCCGAATCTCGACTCTAAGCATACTTGAACTTTAACCCTTATACATTCGGACTCTACATCTCTAATCGTCAACAACTGGATAATCGGAAAGCATATGCAATGTTGTGAGTATACTCGTATTCCCCTCTTTACTTTTACCACTTTTGGGGGTGTAACATGTTTACTTATCAAAAACTTACACATGAACATTTTGCTTAAACACATGAACATTCCTGTAACATGCTTGTATACGTGATTGCTTGATACTTTAAACTTGGGTTGAGGGCATTATGTGTTGAACTTATCATTAACTTCGTACGAGCCTAACCATGACATATGTAGCGCTATAGGATTAACGACCCGCCCGTAGACTTGTGGTTATGTCATGAGCATCTTCCGTTTCATTATTGGTTTGATATGTTTGACACATGCCAAATTTATTGTTTATCTTGAATCACATGCTTGCTATGAGGAATTGTTTAAACTTATCTTTTGATACGTATGTACCAAACTTGTATACTCGCCTTTGCTTTTGCATTGAACTTTATTTTAAACATGTTACAGGTTGAGGATGATGATGCCATGAAATGAAGTAGCGTTGATGCCTAGATACACATATAGACGTTTAGGTTTAATCGTTGTATCAATTTTGATTATGTTGTATTGTATTTCCCTTAAACTTGATGTTACTTGATTTCCTTGTAATATTGACAAATGAATTATAAAATGAAATCGGTTTATTAAATATGGTCACAAATAGCGTTATGATGTCTCTAGCAATCTTCACACTTCGTCTCATCCCGATGTTTCCGCCATTGGTTGGGGTGTGACAGATTGGTATCAGAGCCATAACTATAGGGAATTAGGAAAAGTAGGAATGTTTTTACCTAGTCTATAGTTTTAGAGCCTTATTCTTATGTTTTATTTGAAACTACATGCATGCCACTTTATGTGTTCCTTAATTATTCTCTTTGAGCCTCTTAAACATATATGTCATTTTATCCTTATGTATCATACTTGACATGCCATTCTTACGTGCTAATACATGTTTTGTTATGTGTTAATACTTGTTCCAATATGTCATTCTTTATATACCATTCTTAACATGTTTATACTTGTTTGTTTAATCTTCAACATACGCTTTTCCTCATGCATTTTACTCGACTATTCTAAATTCACAAACCCTCGTAATACACAAACGAGACGACTTCACCAAAATAGGCGTGAAACCCACAATTTGGTGAACAACTCTCAATCCATCTACTTTTCTTTTTACATGAAATTCACCATTAAGTTAGGAGTGAAATCCTCATCTCGATGGAGAAATTCAAATTTTAAATTCTAGTGGACCCTCGTCAAAGTGTCGAAATTAACTTTTTACCCGACGAGTACCAACCACACTTAGGATACTAAATCGCCAAGTTAGGGGTGAAACCCGCACCTTGTCGACTAGTTCCACTCCTCGATTTTCATAAATCCTGCCATGTCTCGAAATTTCAATTGATTTGGGACATGTAGTAACCGGAAGGGTAAATACCGTTAACCGACTTGTCGGCGAGAGTATTTTACCTATTAGGCCAAAGCATGCTCCTCAAATTCGAAAGACTTTTCGACCACTTTGGTTAGTCAAAGTTCCGTTTTGGGACCATCCAAATTTTAATCAAACATGTGTTCTACTATTTATTTTATACGAGGCAATATTTCGAATTCGAATTTACTTTCGATATTTTCTTCTCACACACACAACATATTGAATCTTTCCATACATTTATACATATGCATGATTTCCTATAATTTAAATTCGCATTCCCTGTAACGACGAGTGGAGACATATCATCGAGATAGGAGTGATCTCCTTACCTTGACGATTAACTCCACTCCCCTGTTCTTAAAACGACCTCACCGACGAGTTAGGGGTGATTCCCTTACCTAGGTGATCGTTACCAAAATGTCTCTTCAAAATATCTTACTATACAAACTCGGTCGTATTTTATACCTAAA
The DNA here is from genome assembly GCA_030545235.1 of Helianthus tuberosus. Taxonomy (NCBI): domain Eukaryota; kingdom Viridiplantae; phylum Streptophyta; class Magnoliopsida; order Asterales; family Asteraceae; genus Helianthus; species Helianthus tuberosus. The sequence goes on along the minus strand of CM060429.1, from coordinate 56,346,454 downwards.
TTGTTTATCGTTATTCAAAATACCTACTTATACCGATTTGAAAATACATTGTTTATTTTAAACGTACTTCTTATCCTACCATCCATTTATTCACACAACTCATATACACAAGATTCTTAATCATGCCTTAAAACGTTTAATTTCACAAATTTTCAAACCCTACGAAATGCTACCCTATCAATTCAATCGGTCCAATGAATCTCTTGCCCATGAACTTTATGTCCGATTTAATAACGAAAACACGTTCACATTATACCATCATGCTAGGGACTTCTACTCTTAATCAAAATCAAACCAACCTTTCCCAATTACTTACAAAATCTTATAGATGTTATATGATCATTTTACCAAATACTCTTTTCAACCTCAACAAATCATTTGTTAGAACTTTAAACAATCACTGAGTCCTTTTGCTAAAATTCTTTTCCTAAGGATCCTCGTTTTCACAAGAACCTCCTAAATTCATATTTTTTTTTGTTTAATGAAACGAACTTACTTTTATTAAATACCTTTTCCTGCACTAATTTACAAAACACGTGGGCAAGAAGACTTCATGGGGACCGACCATCTTCGGATTACGTAAACTCTTTTAAAACAAAAGTAGCATTTCCATTCATTACAAAGTACATTATGCTTAACCAATGAGCACTTTATATCCTCTTACATATACAAACTATATTCTACCTTTCAAACCAAGCTCAATCCTATTTTGATTCGATAAGCCCAACGTTTCATTTAAACAACTATACATGCATATCATCATACGCCTTTTAGTCAATGTCTCGCGATAACATCATTTATATCGTTCGTATTTACATACTAAACCTTTTGAATGCTTTTATACGCTTAAATCCGCTATGTCCCAACGTACACTATATACGTAAATTTTATTATTCGTACCTACACTTATACTCATACGTTTTATGCTTATACTTAAATTCATACGTTTCATGCTTATACTTAAATTCATACATTTCATGCTTATACATATATTCATACTACTCATACGTTTAATATCTATGTTCATACTTACGTGAATAATCATACCTAAACTTAAACTTATGCTCATACTTTCATTCATACACATGATTCATACATTCGTACCCGTACGCAAGCGTAATTCGAGGGATTTACTTACGTGGGTCCCATACATACTTAAGCATGGACTTGCTTACATACTACATTCTTACACATACACATTCTTAATTTTTAAATTATGCATACCCTGATTCATACACAACTAGTACAAGCTATGTGGATCATGCGACGATTAAAATAATTGCGGGTGCACACGGGATTATAATGATTGGCTCATGAGAACCATAGAGTGTACTACTGTGTATGGTAAGACTCAGAACGTAACACGACACCAAATACGAAACAAACGTAACATGGTCAAAACATGGTGGATACGCCGCTGGTACTTCCTATATATAAGTGTTTTCACCATGTTACCAAATTTCGTAAAACGTGCCATGAGAAATTAAGTGTTTTGCAGACCTTTTGGACCTAATACAGACTTTAAACAACTCACAAACGCATTACATCCGATTATCCATGATGAGACTTCATCTTTAACATGCTACCTTAGTCTGTCTAACACTTATGCCTTTCATATACTTGCAGTCATTAAGAGTCAATCGTTCGCCCCATACTCCTATTATTCTCCATTATCCTTCTTTCATACGAGCCTCGTTCACAATCAAGCTTGTTTAAACATTCGAATCCTAACTTATCTTATTACCTTTAGAACCGTCTTTCTATTCTTTATTCTTGTGTAAACGTATTTAGTAGATCGTTAATACTTTATTTTACCAAACTTTCTCGTTCCACACGAAAAGCAATTTATGAATATATGGTCTTATACTACCTTTAAAACTTCCTAAGCAACCTACCTCACTCTCATTGATTACAAACCATTTTATAAAGACCTCCTTCGTAAATACAACACATTTGTAAAACAACCCCAAATTTAGCTATTCAAAATCGTTTTACCTATACACGTTCATCCATGCTTATGCCCCAAAACCGTTTTAGCCAAACAAATCATTTTACAAACCTATTATGACTATTCTCCCCAGATTTCGTACTTTTCAAATGTTTCAAAATTTCCAAGTCTTAGCTTAAATAATCACTTTTTACTAAAACCCTTTCAAGTCTTCCTCTTGAATAAATTTCGGGATGAAATTTCCTAAAGGAGGGGAGACTGTAACGCCCTGCGTTTTCATACTTTCCATATTTAGAAACCATTTCTTGAAACTCTATTTTTGGAAATCTTGCGTTCATTGTGATCGTTCTTTCTTTGTAACCATTGTAAAATCCGAGACTTGGATTATAAATAAAACTCACATTTTGTTAAATACATGTTACACATACTTTGTACATGCTCCTACATTCAATTTCGTGAATCAATTGATGCTTATTCGTAACTCTTGGAAACTTTGTGCTAAACTTGTAAATGCGTGAAACTTATGCATAAAACGTATTATGAACGTATACGAAACTTAAATACGACCTTCATATGCTTAATTATGCTTTGATTATGTTCCTCATACTTTATTTGGCCTTAAACTATGCTTTTATGGCGAAACTTGTCCCTAAAACACCCTAAAGGCCCTAAATAGCAAACTAGAGGGGCCTAAGTGTAATAAATCGAAACTTCAGTAAACCACCTCCATACCGGCCGCATAAACTAAGCCATGGGCTTACGCGGGCTGCCTGGCCATCCCCAGATCAGAAGCATGTTTCAGCTCGCGACCAGGTTCGTTTTTGAGCGGGATTTTCATGGTTAAACCAAGTTTTAGCATTAATTATCCCCTAAACCAACCCTAAACACTTCCCTATAAATACCCAAGGCCTCCCAAGTCTTTTACACTTTAGAAACACCCTCACAACTCTCTCAATCACTCAAAAACGTTGCTGCAAATCAGAGTTCGGACAGATTCATCGAGCTTTACGAAAATGGGCATAACTTCTTTATTTCTCATCCGTTTTAGCTCATTCTTTTTCCATAAGGCTTGGCTTGACCTTATCTTCGATTCCATGGGTGTTTCTCAATGAATAAACCCCTGGAACTCTGGCAAATAGGCTTCAAAGTCCACTGTTCAAATTTGTTTTCATTAATCTTTATCAATACTTACTTAAACTTGAGTTTAACTCACTCAAACCTATGTCCTAATGCCTACAACCTATCTTATGGTTGGTTAGGCTTAAAAACAAGGTTGAGACATGTGAAATCAGAGGTGTAAACCTCACATACTTTCTGTTTTGTTTGGGTTTTAACCCACAAGTAATGAACAAGCCTAATGCTTGATGTTTGTGTGAATATAGGACTAGCTTGGGCTATCCTACTTGTAAGTCCACACATTACTTGATGTTTTCCTTAGATTAGTTATATTTATTCATTCTTTATTGTATGTTCATGACCCTCCTTGGTTGTTTTTGCATCAAGTGTAGTGGTGAACACCTAGAGGTGCCTAAATGGAAGACTTGATCTTCCTACCTCCTACATGATTTCTATGATATATAGAGGTACCTAAATGAAGATCTTAATCTTCTACCTCATGCTTGAAATATTGGACTTAATAATATGTATAAAATATATGTAATATATAAGCACATAATCTAAATAATCGAATCTTAGATGATGAATTAGTGTTCATATGTCCAAGTACTAGATTATATCATCCTATAGTATGATAACTTGTTACGATTCTAATGGAGCCTTGTTCCATGAAACCATATAAACTCCTTGGAGTACATAGTGTCAAGAACAAGTATCATATGTATTAGATGATTATTTTCACATGTTATTCTCATATGTTATTTTCATGTTATTTTATTCTGAATCTTGACTCTAAGCATACTTGAACTTTAACCCTTATACATTCGGACTCTACATCTCTAATCGTCAACAACTGGATAATCGGAAAGCATATGCAATGTTGTGAGTATACTCGTATTCCCCTCTTTACTTTTACCACTTTTGGGGGTGTAACATGTTTACTTATAAAAAACTTACACATGAACATTTTGCTTAAACACATGAACATTCCTGTAACATGCTTGTATACGTGATTGCTTGATACTTTAAACTTGGGTTGAGGACATTATGTGTTGAACTTATCATTAACTTCGTACGAGCCTAACCATGACATATGTAGCGCTATAGGATTAACGACCCGCCCATAGACTTGTGGTTATGTCATGAGCATCTTCCGTTTCATTATTGGTTTGATATGTTTGACACATGCCAAATTTATTGTTTATCTTGAATCACATGCTTGCTATGAGGAATTGTTTAAACTTATCTTTTGATACGTATGTACCAAACTTGTATACTCGCCTTTGCTTTTACACTGAACTTTATTTTAAACATGTTACAGGTTGAGGATGATGATGCCATGAAATGAAGTAGCGTTGATGCCTAGATACACATATAGACGTTTAGGTTTAATTGTTGTATCAATTTTGATTATGTTGTATTGTATTTCCCTTAAACTTGATGTTACTTGATTTCCTTGTAATATTGACAAATGAATTATGAAATGAAATCGGTTTATTAAATATGGTCACAAATAGCGTTATGATGTCTCTAGCAATCTTCACACTTCGTCTCATCCCGATGTTTCCGCCATTGGTTGGGGTGTGACAAATAGCCTAGTCCTCGTATAATACTTTGCACTGCTTTATTCCTAAAGCTCACCCTCAGCATAAAAAATTATGAAACATTGAAAAATGCTAATCATGTGCTGTTGAAAAAAAAAAGATTCTCTAAAGGGAACACACCTAAAGTCGAGCCATCATCTCTCTGGTTTTGCGGAAGCAATAGCCTGAGCTCTCATGGCCTCGCATTTACCCCTTTCAGATATCATTAGTGTACATTCACCTGTAAGACTGAATATAGAAGTCTGGATACGGGAGTATATTCTGAGGTGGGACACGCGAATAAGTTTAAGTTCATTAAAACACTAATCTCGTATCTCGAAACAATTGAATTTTGTGTGAAAATTTAAGTGGATCAGTATACTGACAATCTAAGTGAATCGTTTAGATCTTAAAGTGTTTAAAGCTCAACAGTACTAGTGATTTGTTATAAACTGATATAATCCTCTTACACAAACTCACAAAAAGATGTCTGTATATAGTTTATTTCCAAAAATCCAAAAAGATTTTAAGTGTGTTTTAGCATAAAATTTTGAAAAATCAAAAAGATTTTATTTCATCTTATTTTCGACAACTGATGTTGAAAAGCTGTTTTTGAAACTTGACACTTGTTATATTTAATACTTATTGATAAACAAGATACTTTGATACTTGATACTTTGATGGAACGAGAAACTTCGATTCTTTAAACTTGATACTTATTGAACGAGAAACTTGGATTCTTTATTGAACGAGAGAGTTGATACTATATATTTGGATACTTGATACTTTGATACTTGAAACTTAGTAGACGTGAACCTAGCTTGAACACAACTTGAAACACGGAAACTTTTGTGTTAATTACATAATTATGCCATTGTAATGGTTACCCACAATAATACGCAACGCTTAATCTAGCTCGCAAAATGAACCAAAGTCGGAAAACTAGCAAACGGGTCTCGGCTGTCCGATGGACATCCGATCGGATGACCATTCGACCGAATAGCCATCCGATCCCTCACACTTGCACGGCCTTAGCTGTCATTGTCAGCTATAAATAGGGCTATTCACCCTCACTCTCACACCTTTGCCTCTGTCATCCGACCACACGCACTCCCAAGTCCTTTCAAGCACTTTTCCGGAGATTCAAGCTCATTCTGTAAGTATTTCTTCTAGATTCATTCTTGTACAACTTTAGTCATTTAACACTTCTACACAAGATTCTTCAACAAAATCACACTAACACTACAACTTTTCATGAAAACCGACCGATTTGGGGCTCTTGAAGGCGCTTCACACTCAGTTGTTCAATCAAACTGTTGTGGAACACCGTTTTATCAAGTTCGATTCTAGATCTAACAAGTTTTCACAACTTTTAAACAGAAACTTAAGAATCTTACACTTTTACACCGGATCCGGCGGAATTTCATGTGGTTTCTTGCTCAGATTTGATGAAAATCATGTTTTACACGAGACTTTCGAATTTTTCTTTTACTTTTATACAAAACATGGGTGAAATCGGACTCGAACAGACTTTTGACTCGTTCTTTAATCAGAAGCCGGCTTGAAAACTGGTTTTCACTAGAAAACAGACCGATTGACGGGTCCAAACATGAAACCCCACCACAACAGTTTGTCGGTTCGAGAAGGGGTGGTTCCCAGTCGACTGAACGAGCTGAGTTGGTACGTTTCCGTTGTTTGACGCGTCGTTACACCATCTCCGTTAACCCGAAACTTAGCAAATTTCACAGAAACTTCACTCACTGATCGCCTGTCTGGATGGCCATCCGATCGAATGACCATCCGTCCAGATGATCTGACTATCATGACACTTGTTTGTTTTACAGGAAATTATGATCACAACGTTTGAGACTTTCACAAATTCGCAAACTAAACACACTGATCAAATGACCATCATATCGACTGGTCATCCGTCCGGATGACCAACCGATCGGATGAAGCGCATCTAATCGAATGGTCATCAGACCAGATGACCATCCGACCGGATGACCATCCGACCGGATGACCATCCGACTCGATGACCATCCGCTCAGGTATTCAGTCAGATACTTTTACTCGATTTTCGCACCGTTCCCAACCAGGTCAGCTCTTAGAGGACTTATGCTCTGTTCCCCACACGCAGGCTGATCCAGTGCTCCCTTCGATCCAATTTAGCAGTGTTTGGTTAAAAGCACCCGCTGTGAGTATACTCGATCCCTTTGTTTTGTTTTAAACACTTTTGGGATGCAACATGTATTCTATAAACTAGACACTTGACACTTGAAACTTGAAACTATTTGAAACATACTCTATCCTCATTAAACATGAAACTTTAAACTTGTGACTTGAGACTTTTATGCTATGTGAACGTTTAATCCTTGTGTGTAGTTCCGCTTTAACAATGGTAGCGCTATAGGGGTAATGCACCTTCCCGTTAGTCTTTGGGGTATTGTTAGGAGGAGACATTTTAACCTCTCATTAGTCTTTGGGAAAGGCATTTTAACGCATTGGAAACTTGGGCTATCACTTGGACTGCGTAAACTAGCATGGTGAAACTTGTTATATGTTTATATGCTGGATATGAGTCTTTTAAACTATTATGCTAATGCTACGTATTCAAACTTGTATGCTCGCCAACATTTTTGTTGATAGTATTTTAATACATGTTGCAGGATGATAGTAGCTGAGGAAATCAAGAAACTTGCTAGGATGCTGCTTAGAAACACATCTTAGTTGATTCAGGAAATTCTTGAAAAATATTTGGATGTTTGTATTTGATACTTTTGTGATTGAATCATGGATGCTGTTTAGGCAATCTTTATGAAATTTGATTAACCATTATTGAAACTAATAGTGTTGTGGAATCTCTTGAGCAATCTGAACGCTTAGTGCCGCGCCCTGATGTTTACGCCATCGGTTGGGGTGTGACACTCAGATTCACACCTAGAGTGAGATACAGTAGGCTATTTTTCACACTCCAAGACACCTGATTGCCTGTCATGAAAATAGAATAATCGTATATAGAACGATGTATTTTTCTGGTAGAAAAATATAGATCGACGTATCTCGAGATAACAAGCCCAATCGGCATTAGAATAACAAGAAAACAGAGATAAACGTCGACTTTTGAAATGTAAGACCAAAAGAGAGTGTGCCTTTCACATATCAAAGAATACGCTTCACACTTTGAAATTGGGCAACAATAGGGTTCTGAAGAAATTGTCTGACCTGATTTATTGCGTAAGGTATATCTGGTCTAGTAATTACAAGATATTGAAGACCCCCTACGAGTGACTGATAGAAAGTTAGATCCCGAAAAGGGGTGCCCATCGTGGAGAATGATTCATGCGCAACAAATGAGGTGGTAACTAATTTGGCTTCAAGCAACTGAGTACGCTCAAGTATATCATGAGCATATTTGGATTTGCTCAAGAATAATCCAGGATCGGTATAAGCAACCTATAAACCAAGAAAATAATTGAGATCCCCCAAATCTTTAATAGCAAACACTTTGTGCAATCACTGAATAAACGAGGTAATGACTAGCTCCTGATTGCCTATTAAAATAATATCAACCACATAGACCAAAAAATACATAATTCATGTGATGTGTAAAATGTCTAACTAGTTTATAGAACACCAAACTAAAATGGTCAGACTAACTTAATTACACACAATTCGCAAGTGCACCGGTCGTTATGTAGTCAAGTCGATAAGACCAAATATCAATCCGTGGACACAATGGCGCGACTCTCGATACTAAACTTTTGTCGAGTCCTGGTCTAGTGAATTTGAGTGGATTTTCAGATTTTATCAACTAAGAAAGCAAATAAACAAGCAAATACGAAAACAAAGGACGAATAACAGATTTGGGTGTAGTCAGATTATGGAATGTAGCTACCTAGGAAAGATGCATGTCAACTCATTCACGGTTCTCGGAATGGAATAACTAAGTTTTGGCTACCGGGATCTTAAGGTTTACTAAACAAGACCTAAACTGTGTTTTGGTCAAAAATTACCGAAGCAATTTAGTGATCAAATTAGTAATGTGAGGTAGTGTGCTAGAAAGTGTATAGAAAATATGCTTGTTGAGTTATTTAGAAAATTAGTATTCAGGATACGGCTCAGGATATTGAGCTGTATCAACGATCAAACAATGAGCAAACAATGAGCAAAAAGTAAAGGAAATGACACGAGATGTACGAGGAAAGCCCTTGATCAATCTAGATCGCCGGCATAAAACCTCGGGAGCTGACAATCGCAGCTGCCTTGTTCTTCTTATTGCTTTAAACTTCAGGATACAGTGCAGGATATAGACCAGATCGCTAAGTGTTACAATGATTTTGTGAGAATTGCTAGAGAGCAAGTGTTAGAGTGTAGCGAGTGTAATTGTGATGTCCTAGTTGATCTGATATACCCACCTATTTATAGTAATGAATTACAAGCAATAATCCCTACAAATATGGGCTACTCCGAATATTCAATTACGAACGTTATGGACCGAGTAATACGGCTTCAACGTCTTCATTTGAACGACTTGGACCGAGTCTTCCGCGGAATAAGTCTTGTTAACGTTGCTAGCTTCTAACCCACGTACCTGCACATAATCCATTAGTAATCCTGAGGATACCTTTTAGGATATTACCAATATCCTGAACCAGCATCCCGGACGTAAACAGATACTACACAACCAAGATATAAATCAAGATATTTTCCATGATATGGGCTCAGAATTCCACCCATAACAATTGTCCCCAAAAATGTTACCGTTTGATATCCTAACGGTTACATTTTTTCACAGTGGCCGAGGCAATTAAGAGATAAGACTTCTGATGTGACAGCTTTCAACCACCCGGCCTATATTTACTCATCATACCCTATATCTTCTCATCCTCATCTCCTTTTTTACCCACAATCGACAAGAAAAAGGTAATATTCTCTCTCTCATCTTCATAACCATCTTTCATCTTACTCCGGCAAGAATTCAGGCGACCAAATGCCTAGGCAAACGAGGTCCAGTTCAGGCGACTCGGCTCCCACATTCATCCAACAGAATCTTCTCCAAGAACCGGAGAATGAAACATGCACCTTTGATAGTGCTCATCTGTCGGCTTTGAAATCCTCCGGAATCTTTCCGGATGGAACCATATTCCGACCCTTTGATAGAGAAATCCGGTCAGATATGGTTTCCACCGAGTGGATTTGTTTCAATGCTTTCCCCTTTACCTTAGGGCTACGATTCCCCTTTCCAGACTTCATTACCGAGTTTTTTTAACATCACTAGAATTTCTTTTAGTCAAACCATGCCAATGCTTTGGCGTGTTTTGTCTGTTCTTGACCAAATCAAGAGAAACCACATACCTGACCTTTCCGTCCATGACCTCCCTTTAGCCTACAAGCTTAGATGCCATGGCTCATCTAGATTCCTATTTTATTCTACTTCCGGTGATCCATTGATACTTCGTGCCACCAAAAACGAGGATGGTTGGCAATCCAAGTTTTTCTTCGTAAAAAGGGATTCAATCCCCGGTGGAATGGATTATCCGATGAGATGGTTAAGAAAGGGTAGGACTTAGGGTTTAAGAATGATCCTGTCTCTTATCCTATCTCATATTCTGAACTAATAAATTTTCATTTTTGTGCAGCTGATTTCAGGAAGATTGCACCTCCTCTTGCTAATTCTCAAGAAAGAATAGACGCCATCAGACTTCTTCCAGAGGCAGAGAGAAGTTTCAATCCTTCTCCACCAACTCCAAGCCCTCTTTCAAGTGCCAACATGTCTGGTAAGGATCCTGCAAGATATCCTGCACACATATGTTTTTTTTTTATCTGTTATTCATAGGAGGGATTTAGAATTTACTCCCTGTGTGCAGATTCCAGCAAAGTCCCAGTCTATCTAGACCTGGATGAACTTGACAGCTATCCAACCCCAGCCATAGTCAAGAAGGAGACTCCTGCTGCTACTAGCTCCAAGCCACTCCCGGCTCCCAAGGCCAATCCAAGAACCCGTGCTTCCGCAGCGAAAAAGAGAAAGGGTCTTGAGGTCAGTGCTCCAGGCTCAGAAGGGTTCTCCTATGACGAACTCAGCTTCTCTGACTCCTTAGAGCCAATGACATCCTTCCTCAACAAGGTAACATCCTGACGCATATCCTTCATGTATATCCTGCACATATATCCTGCACGTATATCCTAACAGGATATCCTGGTAGGATGTCTTAGTCAGCATACATTCTAACTCCATACCTGTAATTAATGTGCAGGGCCTCCAGCATTTGCTCCACTTGTACAATGACGCTTGTGGTACTGTGGCACTTCATGAAGCCAGGATCAAGCAGCTCGAGAGCACCGTTGCTGACCAAGGTGCTATTGCTGAAGCGAAGAGCCGGCACTATGAAAGCTTGCTAAAGAAGGTCACCCAAGACGCTGAGGTCAAACTTGCCAGCGTTCAAATGGATCATGATCAGGCCTTGATCAACTTTCGAGAGGGAATCAAGGCTTCTGCTATCGTCTCCCTGCTACAAGCACGCATCAAGATGGCCTACGAGGCCAAGGAGACGGGCCTTGTTTGTCCATCTTGGCCAGTTGAATCCTGGGTGGCTAAGTTAAAGGAGCTTGGAGGCAAAGCTGTGCCACTTCCTGCTGAAGCCGGTGAGTCTTCTAAGTCACCAGAGGTGGTGGTCCAAGCTGGAGAGAAGAAGGATGCTGGAGCTGATGCTGAGATGGTCATTGGTCAGGATGCTGCGCAGGATGCTGGTCAGGATGCTGGAGCGGAGAAGTCTGAGAAAGTTGGAGGAGATACTGCTGTGTGAGGGCATCTAGGTGGGCGATGACGGATATACGTGCCAAGGCCAGAGCCCACCTTTTTGAATCTGAATGTTGGTTTGTAGTTCCACAAACAATTTACTTTTCTGCATTTTACTTTCCCGTACCTGAACAATTTATATTTCCTGTATGCTTTTTAAACAATACAACAGTTGAAGGTAGATGGGTCTCGATTTGAGATGAAGCCTTCAACTGTTGGGTAAATATGGTTATGAACTATTAGTGCTCTTAGTGGATGGGCCTTGTTTTGAGGTGAAACTAAGAGCACAACTTTTGGTATGTTAATAATATAACTTCTCTTTTGACCCAATTACTGTTGTTATTGCTATGAAAATCGTAGTTGCAAAAATTGTTTGGTTCGTACACTTTTAGGAATATATATTATAGATGTATCCCGAAAGGTATCCTGAAAGATATCTTGATAAGGATATTAAAATATAATTCACAAATTGTCCAAATAAAAAGAAGAGATCATACCAGAGATTCGTACAGAACCAATTCTTATCCTTCATTATAAGTTTTGTCCCCAGCGCATACTTGTGAACTTATATCCATTCTTTGAACAGTATAATGTATGTCCCCTGTGTTTGACACAGAAACACAAATGTATTAATACCTTGTCTTTAAGTAAATTCCACATACCCTGGGGCAAAACCCCTGATATCCTGAAATAAATCTTCAGCAAACTTGGGATAAACCCTTAATACCCTGGGGATAAACCCTGATATCTGGGGATAAACCCTAAATTTCATGCGCTACAGGCGAGAGTGTATAAACTCCAATCCTTAGAAAGGTGAAAACCTTTAAACCTTTGAGAGTATGAAAATACTCTTTCGTGAGAGAGGGTGATCAATCCTCATATACCTTTAGGATCCAGGATATAGCCAATAGTAACGAAATTGTCAGCCACTTTTACATGAACTGGTCCCGCTACCTTGAACTATACCTAGATAACTTGCGCTCCAGGCGAGGTGTTTAAATCCAATTCGAAAGAAAGGTGAATACCTTTAAACCTTTGAAGGGACCAGGATCCCTTAAACGTGAGAGAGGGGGCCAATCCTCTAATCTTTCGACTTATCCTGAGTATATATCCTGGAGCTATATCCTGAAAGATATTCTGCAAAACAATTGTAAACTAAGGTGGGTGTTAGCTTGGCTAACACCCCTCCGATGCTTAAGTCAGTATTGAGTTTCAAAGGGTAAATTAAACCAAAACATATTTAAAAAAGATAGAATTCATACCATTCTGAGTTAGAAATTGAATTTTAAACTCACTTGAAGTAAAGCTTGAGATGTATAGCATTCCAAGATCTCGGTAGCATATCCCCTTCCATATTCCTGAGTCGATATGCTCCTTTCCCTGCTTCTGACTCGACTTCATAAGGTCCTTCCCATTTCGGAGCTAGCTTGCCATCGGCAGGATTAGTGGTATTTTGAAAAGCCTTTCTTAGCACCCAATCACCAACTCGAAATCTTCTAGTCCTTATGTTTTTATTATATGCTCTGGATATTCTTTGTTGATATGCTGCTATCCTTAGCCTTGCTGCATCTCTTTTTTCGTCTATAGTATCCAAATCCTGACATAAGACTTCAGGATTCTGTTCAGGATCCTGCAGCATAGATCTTGCAGTAGGTATCGTCATTTCTGTTGGAATCATCGCCTCCGCTCCAAATACCAAGGAAAACGGGGTTTGGCCGGTTGCATTCTTTACCGTTGTCCTATCAGCCCACAAAACAAAGGGTAACTCATCTGCCCATCTTCCTTTTTTGGCCCCAAGTCTCTTCTTTAAGTTATTGACTATTATCTTGTTTGAAGATTCAGCTTGTCCATTCGCTTGAGGATGTACTGGGGTAGATGTGATCATTTTGATTCCCCAACTTTTGCAAAAGCCAGTAGTTCTTTTGCTTATAAACTGGGACCCATTATCACAAATGATCTCAGCTGGTACTCCAAACCTAGTCAGGATATTCCTTTTTATAAAGGATACTACTTCTTGGTCTCTTACTTGGACAAATACTTCAGCCTCAACCCACTTGGAGAAATAATCTGTCATAGCTAACATAAAAACTTTTCCTCCCGGGGCTTTTGGTAACTTCCCTACTATATCCATCCCCCACTTCATGAATGGCCAAGGGGAAACTACAGGATATAATGGTTCAGCTGGTTGATGTAGTATGTTACTATGTCTTTGACATGCATCACATCTTCGAGCATATTCTGCAGCATCTTTCCTCATCGTTGGCCAATAATATCATGTCCTTAATACTTTCGAGAACAATGATCTGCCCCCGGTGTGATTACCACAATCCCCTTCATGTATATCCTGGAGTACTTCTTTGGCTTCAGGATCCTCCAAGCACCTCAAATACGGTCCTGCAAGAGATTTCTTGTATAAAACATTATTTATAATAGTGAACCGTGATACCTTCATCCTAAATGCCTTAGGATTTTCATTTTCGGGGATATGTCCTTCTTTGAGATATCACATAATTGGAGCCGTCCAAGATTTAGGATCCTGTTCAGGATATTCCACTTCAGGATCCTGAATACCCGCTACTGCTTTATCCTGAGGATTCGTTGCAGGATATAAGACATGTAATATTGGTATTTGGGTCCCTTCAGGTATCCTGATTGATGATCCCAAATTTGCCAAGGCATCTGCTTCAGCATTATCCTCCCTTGGTACCTGTTCAAGTGTAAAAACATCGAAATATCCTGCTAATTTTTTGAGAATATCAAGATATTCTATTAACTTCTCACCCTTAACTGCATAGGATCCATTAAAATGGTTAGTAATTAACAAAGAATCAACATATACTTGTAAATTTTTGATATTCATGCTTTTAGCCAATTCTAATCCTGCAATTAAAGCCTCATATTCTGCTTCATTATTGGTAGCAGGAAATTCACACCTAATAGCCTGGGGTAATATGTCCCCCTGTGGCGATTTTAGTAGTATTCCTAATCCTACTCCTCTTATATTAGATGCACCATCAGTATATAATGTCCAGGATCCTGAGGATTCTCCTAGCTGTTGAACTTCTAGGTCTACCTCATCCTGAATGTCACTACTAAAATCAGCCACAAAGTCAGCTAAAGCCTGAGACTTTATGGCATTCCTAGGTTCATATACTAAATCATAGGCACTTAACTTTACTGACCACTTAGCCATTCTACCCGACATTTCCGGTTTCCTAAGTACACTTTTGACAGGATAATTTGTTTTAACGTGTATCCTATGTGTCTCAAAGTAGTGTCTAAGTTTGGTTGACGCCATAACTAATGCTAGTATTAATTTTTCTAAATGAGAATACCTAGTTTCAGCATCTAACAAACTTTTACTAACATAATAAACAGGATATTGCTGACCTTCATGGTCTTTTATAAGAACGGCACTTACAGCATTCCCTGATACAGCAAGGTACAGGGATAGTGGTTCACCATTTTCAGGTTTCATCAGTAGAGGTGTGGTTGAGAGATATCGTTTCAAATCCTGTAGGGCTGCTTCATGCTTCTCACCCCACTCGAATTTTCTGTTCTTCTTCAGGATATCATAAAAATCCCTGTATTTCTCTGAAGACCTTGAGATAAATCTATTCAATGCTGCCACTCGCCCTGTTAATCGTTGAACATCCTTCATATTTGAGGGTGATTTAATATCCAAGATGGCTTTAATCTGTTCCGGGCTTGCTTCTATTCCTCTTTTGGTCACCATATATCCTAGGAATTTTCCTGCTCCTACTCCAAAATGGCACTTAGCAGGATTCAGCTTCATATTATACTGATCCAGGATATCAAACGCTCCTTTAATATCCTGGAGGTGATCCTGAGCTTTCTTTGACTTTACCACCATATCGTCAATGTACACCTCCATGGTGTCCCCCAGTTTGTCTTTGAACATCATGTTTACCAATCTTTGGTATGTTGCACCTGCATTTTTCAAACCAAAAGGCATAGCTGTATAACAATAAATACCTGTTGGTGTCATGAAGGCAGTATCCTCCTGGTCAGAAGGCTCCATTTGGATCTGTTGAAATCCTGAGGATGCATCCATGAAAGTCAGCATTTCATGCCCAGCAGTGGCATCTACCATTGCATCAATGTGGGGGAGAGGAAATGGGTCTTTAGGACAAGCTTTGTTCAAGTCTGTGTAATCTACACAGACTCTCCATTTCCCGTTTTTCTTCTGTACCACAACCACGTTTGCTAGCCACCTTGGGAACTTGACTTCTCTAATCATTTTGGACTTCAACAATCTTTCAACTTCCTCTTGAATAATTGTATTACGTTCAGGAGCAAACTTCCTTCTTTTTTGTTGCACGGGCTTGAATGATTTATCAATTCCAAGCTTGTGAGTGATAATATCTTTGGATATGCCTGTCATATCCTCATGCTTCCATGCAAACGTCGACATCCTGCATTTTAAAAAGTTAATTAACTGCTCTTCAATATCCTGAGGGATATTGGTTCCCACGAGCACCGAAATATCGGGATTATCCTGGTCTAGGATTATTTTCTTCACATCCTGCTCCGGATCCTCCACGATATCCTGGGCCCGCGTCTTTAATTGCTATGCTGCACTAGGTTTGGTTGAGGATTTCATCGAGGATGAGTAGCATTCTTTCGCCTCCTGCTGATCGCTATCAACTTTAACAACCCCCCAAGGGGTAGGTATCTTGATGCATTGGTGATATGTTGATGGCACGGCCTTCATATCGTGAATCCACGGTCTTCCCAGTATAATGTTATAGCAGGATAGAGAGTCCATCACACAGAGTTGTATCGAGTTGACTCCTTCAACGTACACCGGCAACTTTATCTCTCCCACTGTGTTTCTGGCCTCTCCACTGAACCCGACAAGCACGGTAGACTTTGAAGTGATATCCATTGGAGATACATTCATTCTTTTAAGTGTCTCTAGTTGGATTATGTTGACGGAGCTTCCATTATCAACCAATATCCTGCGTACAAAATGGTTAGCCACATATAACGTTATTACCAGAGCATCATGGTGAGGATCTTGGACAGTATCCCTGTCATCAGCATCAAATGTGATCACTTTGTCAGTTGTGAGTGTAGTCATCCTGACAGGTTTGTCTCCCCTTTCGGCCTTAGCTTCCTTTGCATGTCTCTTTGCTGCCGAATACGAAGTCCCACAAATGTCGGATCCTCCCGAAATGAAGTTGATTATCTTGGCATCCGCGGGAGGTGATGCTGCTCGCTCAGGATCCTTCTCAGTATCCTGCCCCTTATTCTTCTTTCTTCCTAAGAGATCTTTCAAATATCCCTTGCTTAGAAGATAGCTTATTTCTTTCCTCAAAGCGATGCAATCCTCAGTCATATGTCCGAAATCTTCGTGGAAAGCACACCATTTTGATTTGTCTTTCCAATCCGCTTTTTATTGATTCTTTCGAGGCCATCTTGCCTTGTCCCCTAGACCCTGCATGGCATACATCAATTCAGGAATGTTAACAGAAAAGCAATATTCAGATAATTCAGGATACTCTTCAGGATCCTCATCTTCGACAGCATTCACTCTCTTGTTCTCATTTCTGCCATATGGCTTAGGCCGATACGACTTGAATGAGGATTCCGACTTCCTGTTAGTTGACTCATAAGTGTTGGATGAGTTCATCCTTTCTTGTATCTTTCTGTCATCTTCCAACCGAATGTATCTTAGGGCCCTGTTCCGAGCTTCATCCAGGTTCCTGCATGGGTTCATTACAAGGTCTTGGTAAAATTGAGAATCCTTTTGCAACCCCATCTTGAAAGCTTGCACAGCTGTTGCAACATCAAGATGAGGAATGTCTAGTGATTCCCGGCTAAACTTGTTCACATAATCCCTAAGGGATTCCTGAGGCCCTTGTGTTATCCTGTAGAGATCACTTGTTAATTTTTCGAAGCTTCTACTACAAGAAAACTGACTATTAAATAAATTTACTAAGTGAGCAAAAGATGTAATTGAATGTGGAGGAACATTCAAGAGCCATTTCAAAGCTGATCCGGTCAAGGTTGAACCAAAACCCTTGCACAAGCATGCTTCCTTGAGATCCGGAGGGATAGGGTTAATCTCCATCCTTTCCCTATACTGAGCAATATGCTCTTCAGGATCCGTTGTTCCGTCATAAAGCTTCATGTTGGGGGTTTGGAACCTCTTTGGGATCTCAGCATCACAGATAGGATATGCAAAACGAGATATCTTGTGGCTGTCTTGAGACACTTCCGGGATTGGCTGGACCACCCCGGGTACACTTGATATCATGTCCTTCAACTTCTGAAGTTCCCTAGTAAGTGCCGATGTCACACCTGTATCCTGCAAAGATCCACTATTGTTAGTAGCATGAGTATTATTATTATTTGACACGTTACCCGTTGGAGGATTTTGCCCATATCCTGAAGCATATCCTGAGCTCCTTATGGTCGACATCCTGACCGAGGAGGGTATTTCAGGAGTATGATTTTGAGGAAGGCTGGGCACAATATTCCCCCTGTTATCCTCAGTATACACAGCCGAGCTGAAGTTCAACGTTCTGGGATGTAATGGAGTGACAATATCCTCAGCAGATCTGCTCGAGCCAGACTTCAGGAGTTGTATTTCCCTTAAAAGCATTTGGTTTGTTTCCTGTTGCTGCCTCATTTGTTCCTGCACACTTACAAATAAGGTTAAAATTTCATCGTTAGAAGCTAAAACGGGAGCAGATCCCTGGACACTCCGAGTAGGGATAACATCTTGAGATTGCGTAGAAGCTGGCATCCTTGGAGGAGGTGGTGGAAGCACCGAACCGGTAGTGGCAGAAGTCATAGCAGACATAGTAGAGGAACTCATGTTTGATCTTGAGGCCATTATGGACAATGTAGCAAAAAGTTTTGAAAATAAAAAACCGATTAGTGATTTAACAAAAAATTTTAGTAAAGAGAGTACCACTTGCCTCCCCGGTGGGCGCCAAATTGTTTTGGTCAAAAATTACCGAAGCAATTTAGTGATCAAATTAGTAATGTGAGGTAGTGTGCTAGAAAGTGTATAGAAAATATGCTTGTTGAGTTATTTAGAAAATTAGTATTCAGGATACGGCTCAGGATATTGAGCTGTATCAACGATCAAACAATGAGCAAACAATGAGAAAAAAGTAAAGGAAATGACATGAGATGTACGAGGAAAGCCCTTGATCAATCTAGATCGCCGGCATAAAACCTCGGGAGCTGACAATCGCAGCTGCCTTGTTCTTCTTATTGCTTTAAACTTCAGGATACAGTGCAGGATATAGACCAGATCGCTAAGTGTTACAATGATTTTGTGAGAATTGCTAGAGAGCAAGTGTTAGAGTGTAGCGAGTGTAATTGTGATGTCCTAGTTGATCTGATATACCCACCTATTTATAGTAATGAATTACAAGCAATAATCCCTACAAATATGGGCTACTCCGAATATTCCATTACGAACGTTATGGACCGAGTAATACGGCTTCAACGTCTTCATTTGAACGACTTGGACCGAGTCTTCCGCGGAATAAGTCTTGTTAACGTTGCTAGCTTCTAACCCACGTACCTGCACATAATCCATTAGTAATCCTGAGGATACCTTTCAGGATATTACCAATATCCTGAACCAGCATCCCGGACGTAAACAGATACTACACAACCAAGATATAAATCAAGATATTTTCCAGGATATGGGCTCAGAATTCCACCCATAACAAACTGGTTGGCATATCATTCTCCAAACAGGTTGCAATCTAGGGTCAAGAAAAGTGTATAAACTCACCGGTTAATGTTAGATCACTTCTCGGTCTCTCTAACTAGGTTATGGTACCCTAAATCTAGATTACCTCTCGATCTCACTAGAAATAGTACATCCGAGAAGTGTAAGGGATGTACGGGGTGGTAAGTCTAATTAGGTTCTAACACGGCTTGCTAAGAATGTAACATTCGCCAAAAACATGTCCTAGAAAACAACCGACTTGTTTGTAAAACTAATCCATTTTGTAAATTGGATCCGAAGCGTATAAATAAAAAATGAATGTTTATTAACATTTATTATTTATAACAGTACCATGTATTAATTTATTTAATATAATTAATTTCAAGTAAAAAATAAATTATAAAAATAAAATTATTAGTTTTATAAATAGTTCTCGTTAGAATTATAAAAGGAAAAGATTAACAAAGTTAAAATATATAAGTTAAAAGAATTTAGAAGGTCAAGGGGCTAAATGTGCAAAAGAATAAAACTTCACCTTAGGGTCGCGCACTCACACGCCCCCTTCCTACCCACTCGCCTTTGTGACAAACCCACGCGCCCAGCATGTAACACCCACCTGTCACCTTCATCGTCCCAACCTTGTACACGACCCGTATCCCGCCAAAACCGACCCGATTCCAAACGAGTTAGAACGCAGCCAAAACATTATTGTTTTTATACCTAAATGACGTAGGATGTGGAGAAAATGAAATGGAGTCGTTTAATGATTCATTACACACCTTTTTGGCTATAATTCAATTTCAGTTAATCTTATATCAAACTCCATTAATATCTTCAAGAACACAAAATGATTATCATCGAATTCGACATCTCTAGCCTGCAACCTTAATACCAAACGATTTCTTATCTCTTTTCACACCTTTCCCCACTCCCAAATTCCATTCACATCTCTACAATCCCATGAATTCAAGGAAAGAATAATCATGGTCTCATAACTTGTTCCAACGATTTCTCCTTCATTTCTCAACGAAATTAGGTAATACTTGAGCATATTCTATTTAAATTTTCAAGCTCTACAAAACCCCTCTATCCATATCTATGATAGAGGGCAAACAAATCTGAATTTAGAATATCTTCATTCTAGGGTTCTTGAACAATCAAATTTGGGGCTTTTCAATCAAGTATTGTGTTTTAATGAAATTAGACATACTATACAAATCTTGTATATGTTAGAATGAATTCTGGATTTTTTGAGATTTATTCGACCACATATGGATTTGTTGGACAATTTAAATTGTTATAGTAGTTAGTAAATTCATGTAAAAATACAAATAATCAAGATATCGTATCACCAACTTTGAAATATGATTTTTCAATAGGTAATCTAGTTATGAAATTTTATAACAATTGTCATGTTTAAGTTTAACTTGGTAATTGTTCATATTAGATAGATTAAATAATCTGTAAACTAGTTGTATCCTTTTTAATAAAAATGACAATTTTATTAATCCAAAACTAATCATAGTGACACAAATAATAATTTCCATTTAGAGTTGTTATAATTTGCTAGTTGATAAAATGTATTACTCGGACCATTAATAATTATTTTGATTTAACATTCTCAAGTTTGAAAATGTCAATCTTATTGACAATCTTAAATTTAACTTCCTTAGTGTTTCACAAATGAGTGACAAGGGCTACGGGTTATTCTTCACTAAGGAAACTTGTAAGATTGTTAGGCCAGAAGTAGTTAAAAAGATTGAAGAGATCATAGCCGAGAGTAAAACACAGCTTGTTGCTCAAATGAGTGGCAATGTGTATGTGGTTGATATGTTAATAGATAACCCAATGGCTGATGCTTGTCTGTTCTTAGCTACCTCTACCAAAGAGACAAAGTTATGACACATGAGACTTTGGCACACAAATCTTAAGACTATCACCATTTTTTAGGAATTTGACTCATACGTGCGAATAGAGTAGGTCCATTTGTGCGAATGAGAGGATTTTAGAACGAATAAGTGTCTTCGTGCGAATGAACTAAAAACTGTATGGACAAGTCTCTTCGTGCGAAGAGAATTTTTCCAAACAAACTGATTTTTCTCTTCGCGCGAAAGGGGTCTATTCGGTCGAACGCATATGAATCCAATTTTCTATCCAAAATATTTTTTTCTTCGAATTTCATGATGATTCTTCACAGATATGAATGGAAATCAATTCCGAATGTAATGATGTCTTCAATTTCAAATTCCATTCGTGAATTGACCTTTAATTTAATGTTTTATGTCTAAAACCCCCTAAAACGCATAATCCATGAGCGTAGGTGATTTAATCAACTATTAGATCAATTAAATCGGTACCGTAGCTCTGATACCAATTGAGAGTCCAGGATCCGATGGGTTTAGAAGGAAGTTTGGACGAGAAAAGAACTAATTCGGTTGAATATTATTATTAAGAATGGAGTAGAAGTAGAAATCTTGTCATAAGTTGAATGCTTCATTCATACTGAAAGAGTTTACATCTTTTACAAGCTGGAGAAAAATTCTCCAGCATTTCCCCTCTGGGAACTCCAAACCTTCTCTCAGCTCTCACTCACAACTCTTGTTTATAAGCAAACATCTTCGTGCGAGTGAAGCTTCGTGCGAATGAACAAGCTCCATTCATGCGAGTGGACTAGTGTCCCTTCGTGCGAAGGGTTCCTTCGTATGAAGGGAACTTTTCATTACAGTCTCGTGTTTCTAACTCTCATCGATACAATATTCAACACACGATCTAACTAGCCTATTCGCACAGTGGCAGACACACAGAATATGCACGAACAAGCTAAAGCATGATTCACTGATCAAGAAATAAGCAAAAGATTGAACCAGTCTCTCCTAAAAGATAGTGAATCTTGAACACCTATTCAAAACATACGTTCAAGAATAAAGCAAACATCTGATCAAGACTTGGAACCGTTGCTCAAGAAGAAACAACATCTGTTGAAAGCTAAAGACTGTTGAAGACCAAATCACTGATGAAGTCAAATGTTTAATGAAGAAACCAAACAGATGTTTGGATAACTACAACAGAGGATAGCTTAGACAGTGTTTTCCCAATGTAACAATATTTATCTTATCAGTGTTTAGACTAGTTAGAACAAATGATAGGATTTGCACAAATGTTTGTAACATCTGTGGAATCTTTTCTGCTAGGAATGTTAGATGTCAAAATCAGGGTGATGTCAGCCAATCATACTTAGTATAAATAGATCACACGTGTTAGTGATCTATTATCACACACATCACTTTTTCTTGTGTCAGAATAGAATTGTTAAGCGAACAGCTGAGGGGGAGTCTGTAAAGTCAATTGATTTGTAAAAAAATTGAATCCTTTGAAATTAATGAAAAACAATCATTGATGATGACTTTCTGTTTGTGAATTATATTGTGATAATCAATATTTTTTTGCAAATATCAAACTCAATTCTAACAATTGCCTTATTCCCCCATTGATTTATTACCTTAACTTTTACCCCCCAATTGGATCTGGTGCATTACCTGAAGCCTTCCTAAAGGATCTCGATGTAATATTAGAAGCCTTCTATTACCCCAAGATAAGGTTCAATACCAGAAGTCTACATAATAATAATAGTCTTGATAGGCCAAGTTCGGATTTCCCTTATTAGTATATTGGTTGTTACACACTATGAGTGTACTAATAAGCTTCACTTCACAAGGTTATCAAGAACACCAGATCTAGTTAAGGGTACCAGCAGTCGTATGCAAACCTTAGTCAAGTTAAGTCAGGTTAAATTAATATGGTTAAATTAAGTGGTTAAGTTAATTTAGTTTCAAAAGGTCATGTAATCCTATATTAATAACATTAACTAATCCAAGAGTATGAGAAGACATAGAGATTACAACCATATGAAACACTTTTACCAATGGTGATTACCACACTTCATGATCTTCAAGCTCTAGCTCAAGTGCAAGTATGTGTGCAACAAAGTGTCTCTCAACTCTCATTTATTACATATATTTAGTGAACTAATCTAATGATGCTTTACATTTGACATGGATGATCAAAGGTAAGATGTGGGATCCTAGCTTTGGAGAGGTCACGGTTGGCATAGAGGCCTTCTCTAAGGATCAACCTCTCACTTCCAAGCAAAGGGGCTTAATAAGCATCATGATCATGGCATACATGACTATTGATTAATCAAGATCCATGGATTATCCACACTTTCTTCAAGGGACTAGAACCTTCATGGGTGAGACAATAAGACCATGGAGGCACAAGTCTATCAGCCTTGGGGTTATAGCACTCCAGGGAACAAGAGAGAAAAGAAGATCATGCCTCATATGGGTGAATGAGACCTCTATTTATAGGTTGGTCGAAGGCAAGTGAGCATAAACCAACACCATAAGCAACTAACAATAAATAAATAAATACCCTCTGGGTTTCTCAAATTCATCAAGGAAATAGCTAATGTAAGTGGTTCTATCATTTACGTGTAAACTTTTTCTTTATGCTGTAAACACAATATGTGTAGCTAATATAATCACTTCTCGTATGTAGAAACATTCATATAGTTTCCGTGTCAAGTCCTTTTCCAAGACATTGTAATATACCTATCTCAACTTACACTCCAAAATCAGTCAGTCATCAGGCCTATTGAAAAGTATGACGAAAAATTATCGCTTGTATTAGGCCTCCTTATCAAGTAATGTCAAGTTGTTTTTTATACCTATATTAATCATTTTGTTTTCAAGTGATTATTATCTTGCTCTTGTAAATAATACAATGGTCAACTGAATAGAGAGCTCGAAATATAGATGCATTAGTATATATGTATGTGAGTTTTCTATATATTAATGTTCTTTTGGATGTGTTTAATTATGTGAGTTTTGTATATATAATATTCTTTTGGACATATTACCCTATTACTTAAAGTACAAAGTCGGTGGCAAAGGCCACCGACAACCTCACCCAACTCAAAATTACAATTTTGTCCTTTCATGTAATTTCCATTTTGGCTCCCTCATTTTTTTAACTAATTTGTTTTCCTCCTAAAACTTACACAATAACAAATCTATCATCTAAATTTCTAACTTTTCACTTTTACTTCCGTGGTTTTTAATTTTTTTTTCCTTTTTTTCCCTTTGTGTTTTTAGTTTATATCACATTTACATGTTGCAATAAATTCGAAACGGGTAGTTGGTTCGTCACAATTTAATACATTTTGTTTAATCATACCGTATCTTTATGCGTTTCTTTCGTATGCTTAAACACGTTAATGTCACCGTGCCAACGTGCTTAACGAATGATAATGTGCCCTTAAATGTCACGCCACAATGCGCGAACACCTTATTTTCATTCTTTAACTTAAAAAAAATATTTCCTCACGTGCTGATTTTTATGGACATTTCGATACATATTCATGTATCAGCATTGGACGTAAACAGTACACATTTACGTTTCGACCTAAGGTTTTCCCAAAAATGAGTGGGGTCTAATATAATACGTTTTCATGCCTATTTTTATGTATGTTTTAGGTTGTTATATGTTTTGATGTAAACACTTTATTTTCTCACATGCTCATTTTTATATGTACATGTCAATATAAATTCAAGTTAATGAACATGGTTAAATATAATACGTTTTCGAGCTTATTTTTATGTACATTTTTAGTTGGTTTATGATTTGACATACAAGTTGTTTTGGTCAAAAATCACACAAGGATAATGTAACCAAATGTGATTTTTATGAGGTTAGATGCTTGGTTAAATGAACAAAATTTTAAACAAGAAATGAATGAAAATGGTGATGAACACAAGGATTTATACAAGGAAAAAGCCCTTGATCAATGAATGATCTCCGGCATAAAAAACCTTGGATAGTGAAAACTATCACTACAGCTATATTGAACAATAAAGGTTACAACTTTGGAAGATAACAAGCTTGTTACAACAATTGCTAGTGTGTTTGTGTGTGTATTCGCCAACTGATTTCTGAGAGAGTTCGAATATGTCAATATGTTTCTAATAATAGCTTGTTATCCCCTTAAAAGATAAAAAATACTTAGATAACTAACTATCCAAAAAATAAGCTTGCCATCCACGATCACCACAACGGCTATCATCTTGTGCACGTGCTATAATAAGGAGCATATTCCACTGGAATCTCGGTTAGAACAAGTCTCCTTCGAAATATACCTGCAAAACAAGCTAAAAGGTGATGGAAACAATTGTTAGTTTTAGAATATCAAAGAGGATCCTGGATCCTTAGCCTTCCTGCATCATTTCCTGAGGATCCTTGATCCAGGTTGAACTGAGGATCCGTGATCCTTGATCAATAAAATTCTATCCCTAACAATTGCCCCCAAACATGACTAGTTGAAATCCAATCAGATAGTCATGTTTTAGCAAAATGCGGACTAGCCGTTACATATGGATAGAGCCGCTACAGGCTTACGTCAGCGATGATCATCCCTGCAACAAACAATCATTATAAATTGGATAAGGATAGGAGCGAGATTTTGCATTTAAATTCGAGATACTTCCCCTTTAAATCCTCATTCGAAGATCACCATAGGTATCTCCTTCATTCTTCTCTCTAAATTTCTTCTTATCGATCCTCTGTTTCTTCAAAGTTCCATGGCTAGAATGAACACCCAATCGTCTCCTGCTAAAAATCCTAAGCACAACAGCCCATTGAAGAGTCAGGGCCTTACCAAAAACCCCTCTATGGAGCTTTGTCGCTTCACTGATCCTGAAGTTGATCAGTTACGCCATTGCTTTCCGGATGGTACCATTTTCCGGGCATTTGACTCTTCAATGAAGAGTGATTGCGTATCAGATGTCTGGGTCACCTTTCCTGCAGCCCCATTCCAAATAGGCTTCATATATCCTTTCCTCATTCTCACACAGGGCTTCTTCACACTGACTGGTCTGTGTTATATTCAGGCCATGCCGATGGTGTGGAGAGTCTTGTATACACTTGAGCATATCATAGAACATGAGGGAATAGATATAGGTCTGTCAGAGTTGAGCCACTTGTACAACCTAGTCAGCCATGGTTCTCACCGCTTCCTCTTCAAGCATAAGCCATAGAATCCCCATCCCTTGCTGAAGGTCACCAAAAATGACGGTAACTGGATAAACCAGTTCTTCTTCATGAGAAGCGATTCCATCCCAAATGGGAATCATCTTCCTAAGAAGTGGAACACCCAGGGTAGGATATAGGATCCTTAGGCTAGATCCATGGTAAGGCTTTTCTTTTCTGTTGAGGATAACTAATCCTTTCTCTTTTGTCTTATGTAGCTATTTTCCTGTCACACATTCAAGGTTCACCTGTCACTGAAGAGAGAATCACTACCTTCTGGAAGCTTGATCCAACCGTTAGAACTTATCCACTAAGAACAAAGAGTTCTCACGAAATCTCTTCCACTTCCTACACAATGTCTAGTAAGTATCCATCTTTATAAATATGTAATTGAAAGGTTTAATAATGAATACTTATCTGATTATTGGTTATGTGTGTAGGCACTGCCAAGTCTTCAAATTCTGCCTCCAAGTTCAGTGTTGGTGACATCCATGATATCGTATCCCCAAGGTCCATCAAAAAGGAGTTGGCTGCAAACCAAAGCATGCCAGAGTCTAAGGGCATGAGAACTAGGGGCAAAAGGACCAAAAGGAAGAAGCCCACTGAATCCTCTGAATGTCTCCCTCTAATGGAACGCCAATTCCACGACTATGTCTCTGAGGTAAGGATCTGGTATCCTGAAACTTGCATTTTTTATAAGGATAAAGGATCCTGAGAATTGAGTCTTTCCTTGCAGAAATTTGCTGAGGTCTAAATCCTCCTAGACCAACGCTTGGCCGATGCTGAAGAGAAAATCCTCGACCTCCAAAAGATAGCACTTGCTAAGGACAAGAATGTCACACCCCAAAAACGTCGCAGCGGAATATTTAAACGTAGTGGAGACGGAAGTTGGTGCCCATTTATATCTTGTCGATCGATGCACTCTTTTGTTGGACATTTTGATATATTTTAAAACATAACTATTAAACATTACATTTTTAAAAAGTCACGTCACAGCCACATAAGTTAAGTTGTTTTGATCCTCGCGGATCTTATTACAAACGTCCCAGATAGTTTAAAAGTTTTCCAACATAATTAAACATAAAAACATGCATCATCATCCATAAGATACGCCATGATTTCCCGAAGCCGATTTCATATACCTGTAGAACACGTTAAAATCAAGTGTCAACACAAAGGAAGGTGAGTTCACTTATTTGTTTGCTAACAAATTTTATTCCAAGGAAAACTTTCTGATTAGGTGTTTATTTGAAAACATCCACGTAGTTTTAGAAAGTCCATTTTACTCCTTTGATAAAATCCATGGGCCTTCCATCGGGTCATTACTCCGACAATAGTAATACTGCCCAGGTTTTGTATATTAAATTATAGCGTCAATTTTCAGACTCGTATATTAGCTAGACGATACAAACTATAAATTAACCATGCAAGGATAATCAAAGCTAGACAATAAATAGAATTTAAATTCGTCGTTTGACATTGACTGGGGGCAACCGGTCACAACGGGGTTGTCAACCCGATAGATCTACCAACAATTCATCGCGTGCAATACTTAAATGATTAAACGACATCATGGGCGCAGGGTTCTTTCTCGAAGAACAATATTATGTCTGCCTCACATACAATATATATATCCTACTAATATGACAATTTAATACATGATGTTGAACGAATCCCCTGAAATCCCCGATGAAATGTAAGCCTATGCTGATACTTACTCTCTTGAGACCAAGCAATATTCGTACCAACTACACGGTCGTTTTCCCCCAAACACCGTGCCCAATCCCGTTTCCACCCGAAACATGTTTATTCTTCAAAACCATTTCATCCCGAAATATATATATATAATTTCCCAAAAATCCATATATTTTCAATGAAAATATATAATTTATATCAAAAGGTATGTTTTATTTCAAAAACATTATTAAACCCTTTTATTGGCGTGTTCTACCCCCAAAATATATATAAAGCAGTAAAAAGAGGGGTTTAGTGACACTCACCTTTGGGTGCGTATTTTAATACCGCAATCCCATAAATTGATTATATACGTCCTAATATGGGAACAATTCTAAATCAAAATAACATTTAATCACAAAGATCCTAAGTTTCTCCGTTTATTAGAATTATCACATAACTTTGAGATTTTCTCAAAAAGTTGTCTTTTTGATTATGTTGGCGTGTTAATATATATATATATATATATATATATATATATATATATATATATATATATATATATATATATATATATATATTTATCTTTATGATTTTGCGTTTTGAACGGTTTTATTGGTGACCATTATTGTGTAAATCCGTTAACTCTCCCGTTTATGCGTAACATATCTATGATTTGCGCGTCGTAACATATATACATAAATGTTCATATAATCTAACACCGAAACATGCAAAACATTACTAACTTAACTATTTTCTCATTTTTAAAGAAAATATACATAAAACATCTCATATAAACTAAATTTCATGCTCGACAAACAAGTCACACACATTTAACGCAAATTTACCATTTTTACCGCACATAACATACATGCATACATGCATAGTCTAATTTTCCCATTATTGAATTAGCACTTAACATATAATCAAATTTACATGTTCAAATCACTTAATACATTTTATCTCATAAGATTCACTCAAAATTCACCCATACTCATGTTCATTGAAATATGCATATTTTAGCGATTCGGTAACGTTTTCGGGCGTCGGAAGTCACGTATGACCAACCAAACACCAAGTAAACTTAAAATTAGTTAAAATACTTATTTTTAAACTAAAAATATCAGTTTATTTACTGATCTAATTCAGTTTTACAAAAATCACCCGAAAAGCCGATTTTTGACCGTTTTAACGCATAGTTTTGCGTTAAACGTTACCGTAACCATCCCAACTCGAAACGACTTGATATTTTAACACAATACATGTTATTTACTGATTAAAATAGTGGTTATAATCAGATTAGTGCAGTTTTTATATAAGTCACATAAATCATGCGATTTCACGTATTTTACAACTTTTTTATGCAAAAGCTAGTAAATATTATGACAAAGTTATATTTCATTAAACACTTCAAAATAAATTTATTTTAGTGTTTATATTCTGATCAAAATGGATTTTTATCATATCATGTTCAAATCATCTTTTCAAGTTCATATATCATCATGCATGTTTACATTTGTGCATCTAATGTGCTTCTACAAATTTTATCATCATCATTCATGTTCCAATCTTATTCTAGACATATTAACATCATGTTTTTAAAATATAACACATATCATTTTAAAACATTCTTGTATGACAACTAACACTTACTTTAATCATCTTATTTTTTCAAGAATTCAAATAATCAAGAAATCTTTCATCAAAATTTCAAAATATAATGTACACATATACACACACTATTCTCGGCCATATATACATACATGCATACACCCATTTTTATTTTATTCAAAACTCATTTGTTTGAAATTTTCAAGTTTATGTTTAGATTTCAAGAATCAAGAGAAACTTCTTAATAACTTCATTATCAATATGAATCAAGAACAATGTTTAAAGAAATATTTTATACCTTCAAGTTTTCAAAGTGGGTTTTTGAGAAAAGATGGTGATATGAGGCTTGTTCTTGCTTGAATCTTTCTTGAAATCACCTCCAAACCTTCTTACAAGCTTGAAATCACCTTGGAATGGACATGATTCTCCAAGATTTGGATTTGAAAATGAAAGTGATAGTGTGTCAGAGGGTGTTCGGCTGTGAGCTTGAAGGAGAGAGAGAGAGAGAATGTAAATTTTGAAATGTGATCTTGGAAGTTGGAAGCTTATGGTGCATGGATCAAGGTTAATCATCACCACCTCTCACCATATGTGGACAAGTGTTTAAAGGGAAAGAATCAAGGGAATGTGGCTGCCCTATGTGCCGCCCACATGTCCCCTATCTCACAAATATATATATACATACACATGTTATATGCAAATAGACTCAAAAACATGTATTTTACTGAATAGCGGGTATTTTATCTAGCGTTTTAATCCCGTTTTAGTGTGTTTTAAATTATTTTTGTCATTCTATAAAAATAATCACTTAAAATTATTACTGAAATAATTACCAGTTGCCTTGACTGGCTGCGTTGACGGTATTTTGTTTAATTCGCGAAGTATCGCGCGGTACGAACTCAAATTCGAAAAATAGAGTTTCATAGCGTTTTAAATTATTTTTCCACACGGATATGATTAAAATTATTATTCTAATCATAACAGACATTTTTAGGATTTTAACACTGATTGGGTGGTCACCGACGTTCGTTTTGTATTTTAAACGCTATGCGATAAGCGTTAGTTTTATCGTTGCCAACATAATTTCTACACACACATCTAACTTTACCAACACATCAAATATCACATATTAGTATCACATTCAGTCATAATTAGTCATAGTACATGTCTACTACACAGATTACGATTGTCTGGTACGGCCTGAGAGGCCGGGTGTCACAGTCTCCCCCTGTTTAGGGAATTTCGTCCCCGATATTCTACTCTTTACAGGTCTCGTTTTCGCACTTGGTGGGAAGAGGTGAGGATATTTCTATTGCATTTGGTCTTGTCGATCCCAGGTGAACTCGGGTCCACACTTAGAATTCCAACGGACCTTGACCAACTCAATCTTACTCCTCCTGAGTTTCTGGGTTTTCCGATCAAGAACCTCCACTGGTTCTTCGATAAATCTCAGTTTATCGTCCACTCGAACCTCTCCAGGGGGTATAATTAGTGTCTCATCAGACAGACACTTTTTCAGGTTGGAGACATGAAATACATCATGGACTCCAATCAACTCCTTTGGCAACTTGAGTCTATACGCCACCGGTCCAACTCGA
This sequence comes from Helianthus tuberosus, assembly GCA_030545235.1. Lineage (NCBI taxonomy): Eukaryota > Viridiplantae > Streptophyta > Magnoliopsida > Asterales > Asteraceae > Helianthus > Helianthus tuberosus. Next base: position 56,315,322 of record CM060429.1, on the reverse strand, counting down.
TAGATGACTTCGAAGGGATCTATATAGCGTGGGCTCAACTTTCTCTCTTTTCCAAACCTCACAACGCCCTTCCATGGTGATACCTTCAGCATAACTCTATCAACAACTTGAAACTCCAGCGGTTTCCTTCGGTTGTCTGCATAACTCTTCTGTCGATCCGCGGCAGCCTTCAGCCTATTCTTGATCTGGACAACCTTGTCCGTAGTCTCATGAATGATCTCAGGTCCGGTCAAATGCTTCTCGCCGACTTCAGCCCAACAAAGCGGTGATCGACATTTTCTTCCATACAGGGCTTCAAACGGAGCGGCTTTTATGCTGGCGTGGTAACTATTGTTGTAAGAAAACACTGCCAAGGGCAAATGAGTATCCCAACTTCCGCCGAAATCAATCGCACACGCTCTCAGCATATCCTCTAATGTCTGAATGGTCCTTTCGCTCTGACCATCCGTTTGAGGATGATATGCAGTACTCATATCCAAACGAGAACCCAGCGATTTCTAAAGAGATCTCCAAAATCTGGAGTCAAATCGTCCGTCTCTATCCGAAATGATTGACACAGGTACTCCATGTCGGGCTACAATCTCGTTAAGGTATAGCTGCGATATGATCCGTATTGTCTGTTTCCTTAAGTGCCAGGAAATGAGCAGACTTTGTCAATCGATCCACAATTACCCAGATCATATTGTGTCCACGCGACGTACGGGGTAACTTGGTGATAAAGTCCATCGTAAGATGTTCCCATTTCCACTTAGGAATCTCCGGTTGCTGCAGAAGCCCAGACAGCTTCTTGTGCTCAGCTTTGACCCTAGAGCACGTCAGACATTTGCTCACATAGGCCGCATTGTCTCTCTTCATCTTTGGCCACCAGTAAAACTCTTTAATGTCCTGATACATCTTGGAAGAACCTGGGTGAATGGAATACTTGGATTTATGAGCTTTGTCCATAACCAATTCACAGAGGTTACCTTTAAGCGGAACCCAGACTCGGTTCATGAAGTACATTACTTCATCTGCTTTCGATATCAGTTTACATTCTAAGCCCTTCAAACCTTCACTTCTCAGATCATCGTCCTTCAAAGCTTCCCGTTGTGCATCACGAATTTGATCGATCAAACTCGTTTGTGTCACACCCCGACCACGTAGGACAACAAAACGTGGCGGAAAATGCCGGGGAGTGTTGTAACAGAATCATTGTTTCATAACACATGGAAATTTAAATATTGTTTTATTGATTAAAATAGTTACAATGTCTTGACAATCAAAGAAACATAACATAAATAACTAGTCCTGCATCTTTTATTGTCGCTAAGGCCCAAGTCCGCCTAAGTGTATCTTGACAAATCCTATGCATCATATCCTGAAACACATGTGAAAATAGGTACGTCAGCATAAAAATGCCTGTGAGATACATAGGTTTATGAAAATAGGATTCATGACTTATTGTTTAAGAAAATGTTTAGTCATGAACCTTGTAATTTGATTTGTCTTGTAAATCATTTGAAAAACGATAAGATCAGATGATATGTATAAATAGGAGAATAAGGTATGGTTAAATGAATAACCATATAAAAATGAGTTTGTATAATTTAAGTTGTTTGTAAAACAATGTATTGTGAAAAGTATGTTATTTGTATAAAATGTTATATGTCCAAATTGAAATGATTCAAATAACGCTACGATATGTAATACCATACAATCACTTATGTATAGGAAGTACCAGCGGCGTATCCACCATGCTTGTATCATATTACACACGCCTCGTTACTCAAATCACTTACCCAAACCAAACCAACAATGTAAGATGTCTATGTTTAAACCAATTTCCAAACGTATTGAATAATATGTCAAAATGTTTATGTCAATATGTAAATCATGTAATGTATAACCAATGTCAATAATGTTTATGTGTCAAATGTAAATCATGTAATGTGTAACCAATGTCAATAATGTTTATGTGTCAAATGTAAATCATGTAATGTGTAACCAATGTCAATAATGTTTATGTGTCAAATGTAAATCATGTAATGTGTAACCAATGTCAATAATGTTTATGTGTCAAATGTAAATAATGTAATGTGTAACCAAAATGATATGTATGGCTAGTGAAATATATCAACTGAACCATATGCACAAAAACAAAGTATTGAAGTAAAACACGGTTTAAATCAAAGCTATGTTTTGTGGAAATGCATGCTATACTGATACAAATATCTATGCGGTATTGTGAGAATGCATACATCCAAGCGTTGAGACTGTGGCGATAAACCCTTAAACAAATTAAAGGTTTATCTTGTTGTAAATGTATATCGAATTCGGTCATTCCTTTCATCCCCACCTACCCAGGATGTCCGGAACGGGAGTTGTCAATTCCTATGGTACCACTACCTACTAACGAACGGCGTGATCGGTGTTAATGAATGTATATTAATCCATCAAAACAATCCAAATATCATATCAAAATATAAGCATGTGATGAAAACAACTGTACTAAGTATGCAACAAATGAACATACATAGCATGTGATGTGATGTGAAACGATGTACTAAGTTTGAACTAAATGGACATACATAGCATAAAATGTAATGTAAGACAATGAAATCATGTACTATAAATGTACTAATGAACATAGCAAATATATGATGTGAAAACATAGAAAGCACGAAAGTAACAAGTAGGCACATGTGTTCCACCCCAAAATGTTTGGAAAACAGTAAAAGAGGGGTCTATGTACTCACTTGAGATTGCTTAGAAGTCTTAAGATAACCACCAAGCAACGCTAGAGATCACGGAATCAAACCGCACCTAATATATGTAACTATGTTAATAAACCGGACCTAATATCGGAGGATCGGATAGAATGAGGGTTCGTAAACCAAACGAGTATGGAGACTCGTGTAATATGATTTAACAAAGCATACATACTAAAACGAAACTTAACCTAAGTGTTTGTGACCCATTTCGACCCGTTTAGGTAGATTATGCTACTTTAACGCGTCGTTCGCGTAAAACGCGTTCGGAACGCCTAACTAGTCCTATGACAAGTAAAATATGCCTTAACATGTCTAATATGGTTGTCAAATCAGTTTAGATGTCAAAAGTTATGTTACATACGTTTAAAACGAATTTTGGCATTAAAGGGGTATTTTGGTAATTTACCTAAGGCATATAAACTACCTATCATACAACTACTTAAACGAAGCGACCATAAGGTATAACCTCGGAAGGTTATTCCCTATATACTATGGTCACCTAATGTGTTTGGTCGGATCCTAATGATCGACCAAATGGGTCGGGTTTCGAAGGTATAAGCGATTTATTAGATCGCTTACCCTTACGACCCTAGACAACGTGGTAATCAGTAGGCATAGTCACAAGGGACTATAACCATTGTGATTACAATCACGTTGCGAAGTTCAAAAGAACTTCGCATTGACCATAAACTGGTCAATGCAGAAAGTCAAACAAAGTTTGACTTTCAGACTCGAAAAGCAATAAAAGAACGAAGGAACACTTACGAAGGGTCCCCGAATGCTAATCTAGATCAAAATAGCTCAGGTATGAAACAAAGGTTTCAACTTAGAGCACATAAGATCAGATTCTTGTGAGGAAAAGTGAAGGGTGGAGGTGGGTATTTATAGTTTTCGGTTCACCGTTAGGATCATTTCTTGGAAAAGGGGGCACGATCTAAGCCGTACACTTGTTGGAAAGTTGTGGTAACTCATTTGCCATCCACCATAAGAGTTTGACACTTGGCACTTGGCCTTTGGAGAGTGTTAAGGGCTGTTAAAAGCTGAAAAAAAACGTTTTGCTGCATCTGGCCCCTGTTTACGGACCTAGTTTGGCAGATTTACAGTTTCAGTCCCTGCAACCTCAAAACTTGGTTTTCGATGCGTTTTTTTGACACGTTTAAGCCCCGTTAACCCCATTTCAAAGCTCTAAAATGAAGTTAAAGTATAGGGAACTTAAAATGTGTTCAAAAATATCTCGGGTGTCGGTTCGTTTAGCCGTACGGTTACGTTGTTCGGTTAATTACGACGGAATGCGCATAAGCGCGAAAAATGATCCAAATGGCGTGACGAAAGGATTTTTCTTATGCCAAACACTAAAATAAAATATTTTAGTGCTTACATAAATTTTTGGATGTCCGGATGTATTCAGAACGTCAGTTATGCGCGAAAATGCAAACTTGTGCACTTTTTTGACGCTTTTAGTCCCGGAATGACCCCAAAAGTTTATTTTAGCATACCGAACCCCTCAAAGCCTATTTCTAAGCTATGTAAAGGATATTTAAGGTGTGTTTAACTTATGGTCATGTTCTGGAATGTTCGTTACAGCTCAAATTGGCATACTTTCGCAGTTTGTCAAGTTTAGTCCCTGTAAGTGAATTAACTTGTTTTTGACATACCAAAGCCTTCAAAACTTATTTCTAAGTTATGTAAAGGTTGTTTAAGGTATGTTAAGCCTATTTCACTATTCCGGTGCGTTCGTTGCATTAAACGGGTTATATTTACGCATCAGTGCGCGTATAACCTTCTAGAAAGCGATTTAAAGCTTGAAATCGAACAAGAATTGATAATGTGCAAAGGATACACATATTTGTACATGTCCCAAGTATGAAATACAATATCTCATTGATACAGTATTTGTTTGATGGCCGTGGAGGCACAGGTGTTACAGTCTCCCCTACTTTAGGAAATTTCGTCCCGAAATTTTATTTAGAGGAAACTTGTGAGAGTTTAAAACATGAAGTTGAAAAGATCGAACAACATTGGTTAGGGTTCTGAACTTCTAGTAACTTTAATAACATCATGCTTGCAATGTAAGAGGGATACTTATATACAAGTATATGAAGCGTCATTGGTGCGTCCACCGTACCTCCATTACATCGTTCTCATTTTGTTATTGTTGTCACTATCGGTTCTTACACATAATAAATCTTACTGTGGTTACCGTGCACTGAATCTCATAATTATGTACGCGTCCATAATTAGACAATTCCTTGCATAGTTCACACAGTCTATTTTATAATGTGTAGAGGAAAACCAATGAACAAACATGTGATGAGTGTGACTAGACCACCATATGGTCCCTTTTATTAAATCAATAAATGATTTTAATAGACAACCAAGGAGTCTTTTCAGCTTATATCATCACATGTCATTCTTAACCGGATTTTTGAATCAATCTTTTTGACTAGACCACTAAAAGGGCCTCTTATGAATCATGGAGTGGTACTATATAATCCAAGGGTCTTAACTATTACATAGAAGCCCATTAAGGAATTAAGGTAGTACCTTTTTGAATATCCTACTACGAATTCCTCATATGAAGATATGAAAAATTCTACGAGGATTTGGATAACGAATATCCAGAGTATACAAAAACCCAAAATGCATAAAAGAAAACACAAGATGCATAAACACATAGCCATATAACCACAAAGATTGTTTATCTAGATCTTTAATTTGTTAATTTGTTTTGCTAACAGAGCGCATGTATTTAAAGCACACTAGGAATCCATCTCGTGGATTTCATTTGGTACTTTAAACATTATCAAGAATCTAACTATAAAGATAGAAAGATTTTTAAAAGAAAAATTCGATTTCGATTATAAGGAACCTAAATGTTCGAATTTAGGTACATAAGGAATCCAATCAAGGGCTCTGATTTGAATGATAATCATCCACAATGGACTAAATGTGAAGATAAAAAGATCCCATATGGATTTTAGAAGTTGAAGATGTTTTGAAACCTGTTTTGAAACCTTGCATTGGACGTGCTTAAATCAAAACATGAAGTAAAATGCTTATGAAGTTGAGATGCTAGCTATGTCAAGGCGACATATGAAGCGGAATTTGAAGGCTAAGTCAATGTATGAGGAAAATATTTTTGAAAACTATGCATGGGGTTCTTAAAAAAAATGTGTTCAATGTTTTTGAAACCTTATATATAATACATTTGAAATCATAAAGTAGGTGTACTAGGTAAGTATATTTATAAAAGTGTTTTAAAATTATGCGAGATGAATTCTGGAATTATGTATAAGGTCTTTGGGAAACATGAATGATGCTTTTGAAATCATGCACTTAATAAGAAAATATATTGTATTAATATTGTTCTCAGGCTATATGAGACATTTTGAAATTATGAAGGTTGTTTTTGAAAACATAACCAATGTTTTTGAAATAACATAGACAATGCATTTGAAAAAAATTTGTTTTCAAACTATATGAAATGTTTTGAGATCATGAAGATTGTTTTTGAAATACTTGTACTGTGTATGTTGAAAAATCAAAACGTAATGGGTATGAGTTTTGAAAATACCCTTAGTTATCTAACCAAGGATTCAAAGGTACTGATGTGCAGAAGCATGATTACTCATAATGTCACTTTATTTTCTGTACTTTGTTTCTTAGAGTGAAACGAGTACTTAAAATTTTCGAGGGAATCATGAGCGATCATTTGAAAGAGAGAATCACAAGAGTAGTTTGTAAGGAACATAGTTCCTTAATACAGGTATTATAGGGAAATGCCATAAACACATGTGATTATACTTATATATCAGAATTGCGAACAACAACTTTTATTTATGAACGAGACATATTGTTTCACAATACACGAAAGCAAAAGAAACCAAGGCATAAGATAGCAACATCCTTTGTTCAGCCGAATGCTCATCCAAGGGTTGGATTTGCATTAGCAAGCTTTGGGCATTTGTTCCTGAAATGGCTTGTCTCGCCACAGTTGTAGCACGATCCAGGCGGAAAGCGAGCTTGAGCAGGATTGGCTTGTGGTTGGTTTGGACCACTTTGGTTTGGGGTAAATCGACAAGAATTTGCCAGGTGACCGAGTCGCCCACATGATGCACACAAACGACACTGTAGGTGAGCTAAGTGGTGTGCATTACATTTGTCGCATATTGGTGTTGTTCCCTTGTATTGCTTCTTAACAGGTGGTGTTGCCACCCAGACGGGTCTTGTTTGATTTGGTACTGCTGTAGTTGGGCAAACCCTTGCCGTATGACCTATAAGTCCACAAATTTGGCATTTGCGGCACTTCACGTTAGCCTGATGATGAAGGCTACATTGGTTGCACAAGGGTGCAGTTCCGTTGTATGGCTTCCTAGCAGGGGGTTGAGCTGGTTGGTTGGGGACGGTTTTACCATTGTGAGCGACCATGGCGAAGTTCTGAGAAGCCTTTCGCTTTTTTGACTTCTTAGGGGATCGTTCATCCATGGTCTTTGATTCCTTGATTGGTTTCTTGGCTGGTGGTGCCGTCACTTGGCTAGGTCTTGCCTGTTTTGGTGCAACCGCTACGGGATTCTTTGAAGCTTTACGTTTCTTTGGTTTTGGTGAAGGCTTGGCTTCCGTCTCCTTTGGTGATTCTTGAGTGGCTTCATTCTGGAGACGATACATGGCAGTAGCTAATTCAACAGTCTTCAGGACTACTTCGCCTATTCGCTGGGCAAATTTGGCAGTCTGCTCGGATATCTGGGCGTCATCGTAATGGAGAGACATTCTAGAAGAAAATGAAAGACATAGGGAGAAACAAGTGAAACGTCATCGGATAAACAATACAGAATGGCAATGCATAAGATTTTGCGATCATTTGTTTGTTACCTAAGGCAAACAAATGAGATGGTGACTAATCAAAGTGAACGGATCATATTAATGTATTATTGAAGACATGCTCGCCTATAAGTGAACACTCACCCCAAGAGTTCCCAGGTAAGAGTGACTGGTCCGATACTGCGGATTTGTACGAACACTCTAGCCTTCGACAGAAAACTCAGGGTACAGGCATTCACTCTTCAAGTTTGCACGTGTTCACATTATACGACCCAAACTTTGACGAGATTTGAAAACTTAGAGGGTTCAAAACCTTACAATAGAGGGTTCAAAACCTAGAAATCAATCATCCTAGAACAGATGATTAGTTTTCAAAGCGGTTTTGAAATTTGTGTTCTTGTTGAGGTCGTCGCCTAAGGATAGGTGACGGCATTGTTTTATGACTAAACGCAAGTAAACTCGCGTTAGGGTCCTAGGAAGGTTATAGACTAGGTCAAATTATTACTAATAACCTAATTCCCTATAACCATGAGCTCCGATACCAACTTTTCTGTCACACCCCGACCACGTAGGACAACAAAATGTGGCGGAAAACGTCGGGAAGTGTTGTAACAGAATCATTGTTTCATAACACATGGAAATTGAAATATTGTTTTATTGATTAAAATAGTTACAATGTCTTGACAATCAAAGAAACATAACATAAATAACTAGTCCTGCATCTTTTATTGTCGCTAAGGCCCAAGTCCGCCTAAGTGTATCTTGACAAATCCTATGCATCATATCCTGAAACAGATGTGAAAATAGGTACGTCAGCATAAAAATGCCTGTGAGATACATAGGTTTATGAAAATAGGATTCATGACTTATTGTTTAAGAAAATGTTTAGTCATGAACCTTGTAATTTGATTTGTCTTGTAAATCATTTGAAAAACGATAAGATCAGATGATATGTATAAATAGGAGAATAAGGTATGGTTAAATGAATAACCATATAAAAATGAGTTTGTATAATTTAAGTTGTTTGTAAAACAATGTATTGTGAAAAGTATGTTATTTGTATAAAATGTTATATGTCCAAATTGAAATGATTCAAATAACGCTACGATATGTAATACCATACAATCACTTATGTATAGGAAGTACCAGCGGCGTATCCACCATGCTTGTATCATATTACACACGCCTCGTTACTCAAATCACTTACCCAAACCAAACCAACAATGTAAGATGTCTATGTTTAAACCAATTGCCAAACGTATTGAATAATATGTCAAAATGTTTATGTCAATATGTAAATCATGTAATGTATAACCAATGTCAATAATGTTTATGTGTCAAATGTAAATCATGTAATGTGTAACCAATGTCAATAATGTTTATGTGTCAAATGTAAATCATGTAATGTGTAACCAATGTCAATAATGTTTATGTGTCAAATGTAAATCATGTAATGTGTAACCAATGTCAATAATGTTTATGTGTCAAATGTAAATAATGTAATGTGTAACCAAAATGATATGTATGGCTAGTGAAATATATCAACTGAACCATATGCACAAAAACAAAGTATTGAAGTAAAACACGGTTTAAATCAAAGCTATGTTTTGTGGAAATGCATGCTATACTGATACAAATATCTATGCGGTATTGTGAGAATGCATACATCCAAGCCTTGAGACTGTGGCGATAAACCCTTAAACAAATTAAAGGTTTATCTTGTTGTAAATGTATATCGAATTCGGTCATTCCTTTCATCCCCACCTACCCAGGATGTCCGGAACGGGAGTTGTCAATTCCTATGGTACCACTACCTACTAACGAACAGCGTGATCGGTGTTAATGAATGTATATTGATCCATCAAAACAATCCAAATATCATATCAAAATGTAAGCATGTGATGAAAACAACTGTACTAAGTATGCAACAAATGAACATACATAGCATGTGATGTGATGTGAAACGATGTACTAAGTATGAACTAAATGGACATACATAGCATAAAATGTAATGTAAGACAATGAAATCATGTACTATAAATGTACTAATGAACATAGCAAGTATATGATGTGAAAACATAGAAAGCACGAAAGTAACAAGTAGGCACATGTGTTCCACCCCAAAATGTTTGGAAAACAGTAAAAGAGGGGTCTATGTACTCACTTGAGATTGCTTAGAAGTCTTAAGATAACCACCAAGCAACGCTAGAGATCACGGAATCAAACGGCACCTAATATATGTAACTATGTTAATAAACTGGACCTAATATCGGAGGATCGGATAGAATGAGGGTTCGTAAACCAAACGAGTATGGAGACTCGTGTAATATGATTTAACAAAGCCTACATACTAAAACGAAACTTAACCTAAGTGTTTGTGACCCATTTCGACCCGTTTAGGTAGATTATGCTACTTTAACGCGTCGTTCGCGTAAAACGCGTTCGGAACGCCTAACTAGTCCTATGACAAGTAAAATATGCCTTAACATGTCTAATATGGTTGTCAAATCAGTTTAGATGTCAAAAGTTATGTTACATACGTTTAAAACGAATTTTGGCATTAAAGGGGTATTTTGGTAATTTACCTAAGGCATATAAACTACCTATCATACAACTACTTAAACGAAGCGACCATAAGGTATAACCTCGGAAGGTTATTCCCTATATACTATGGTCACCTAATGTGTTTGGTTGGATCCTAATGATCGACCAAATGGGTCGGGTTTCGAAGGTATAAGCGATTTATTAGATCGCTTACCCTTACGACCCTAGACAACGTGGTAATCAGTAGGCATAGTCACAAGGGACTATAACCATTGTGATTACAATCACGTTGCGAAGTTCAAAAGAACTTCGCATTGACCATAAACTGGTCAATGCAGAAAGTCAAACAAAGTTTGACTTTCAGACTCGAAAAGCAATAAAAGAACGAAGGAACACTTACGAAGGGTCCCCGAATGCTAATCTAGATCAAAATAGCTCAGGTATGAAACAAAGGTTTCAACTTAGAGCACATAAGATCAGATTCTTGTGAGGAAAAGTGAAGGGTGGAGGTGGGTATTTATAGTTTTCGGTTCACCGTTAGGATCATTTCTTGGAAAAGGGGGCACGATCTAAGCCGTACACTTGTTGGAAAGTTGTGGTAACTCATTTGCCATCCACCATAAGAGTTTGACACTTGGCACTTGGCCTTTGGAGAGTGTTAAGGGCTGTTAAAAGCTGAAAAAAAACGTTTTGCTGCATCTGGCCCCTGTTTACGGACCTAGTTTGGCAGATTTACAGTTTCAGTCCCTGCAACCTCAAAACTTGGTTTTCGATGCGTTTTTTTGACACGTTTAAGCCCCGTTAACCCCATTTCAAAGCTCTAAAATGAAGTTAAAGTATAGGGAACTTAAAATGTGTTCAAAAATATCTCGGGTGTCGGTTCGTTTAGCCGTACGGTTACGTTGTTCGGTTAATTACGACGGAATGCGCATAAGCGCGAAAAATGATCCAAATGGCGTGACGAAAGGATTTTTCTTATGCCAAACACTAAAATAAAATATTTTAGTGCTTACATAAATTTTTGGATGTCCGGATGTATTCAGAACGTAAGTTATGCGCGAAAATGCAAACTTGTGCACTTTTTTTGACGCTTTTAGTCCCGGAATGACCCCAAAAGTTTATTTTAGCATACCGAACCCCTCAAAGCCTATTTCTAAGCTATGTAAAGGATATTTAAGGTGTGTTTAACTTATGGTCATATTCCGGAATGTTCGTTACAGCTCAAATTGGCATACTTTCGCAGTTTGTCAAGTTTAGTCCCTGTAAGTGAATTAACTTGTTTTTGACATACCAAAGCCTTCAAAACTTATTTCTAAGTTATGTAAAGGTTGTTTAAGGTATGTTAAGCCTATTTCACTATTCCGGTGCGTTCGTTGCATTAAACGGGTTATATTTACGCATCAGTGCGCGTATAACCTTCTAGAAAGCGATTTAAAGCTTGAAATTGAACAAGAATTGATAATGTGCAAAGGATACACATATTTGTACATGTCCCAAGTATGAAATACAATATTTCATTGATACAGTATTTGTTTGATGGCTGTGGAGACATAGGTGTTACAGTTTGTATGGTCAAACCCAAAGCATGCACACGTAGATGCTTTTCCCGTTCCTTCCTACTGAGCGCATCTGCAACAACGTTTGCTTTCCCTGGGTGATAACGGATATCACATTCATAATCGTTGAGTAACTCCACCCAACGGTGTTGTTGCATATTGAGCTCATTCTGATCGAAGATGTGCTGGAGGCTCTTATGGTCCGTGTAAATCGTACACTTCGTGCCATACAAGTAGTGTCTCCAGATCTTCAAAGCAAACACAACAGCTCCAAGCTCCAAATCATGTGTTGTGTAATTCTTCTCGTGCACTTTCAACTGTCTGGACGCATAGGCTATCACTTTGTCTCTTTGCATTAGAACGCATCCAAGACCCAAGCGTGAAGCATCACAGTAAACGATGAAATCATTACTTCCCTCAGGAAGGGAAAGAATAGGTGCACTGCAAGGCTTTTCCTTCAACGACCGAAAATCTTCCTCCTGCTTTTTCGTCTAGTCAAACTTCCTCTCCTTCTGGGTTAATAGCGTTAATGGCTGCGCTATTCTGGAGAAGTTCTCAATGAACCTCCGGTAATACCCAGCAAGCCCTAAGAATTGCCGCACTTCCGATGGAGTCTTTGGCGCTTCCCAATTCTTTATTGCTTCAATCTTGGACGGATCTACATGTATACCCTTCTCATTTATGACATGTCTGAGAAAATGAACCTCTCGAATCCAAAACTCACATTTAGAGAACTTGGCATACAGCTTCTCTTCCTTTAACAATTTCAAAATCAACCTCAAGTGCTGCTCATGGTCTTCTTTGGTTCGTGAATAAATAAGTATATCATCGATGAATACTATCACGAATTTGTCCAAGTAGGGTTTGCATACCCTGTTCATGAGATCCATGAATACAGCTGGCGCATTAGTTAAACCAAAGGGCATAACTGATGTGGTTCCGGCATAATCGTGGGACCAGATGAAGCAATAGTCTGCATGGGAATGAAGTCTCCCACGTGAATCTCTGAACTTCTGGGTTGTTGACTCCCTAAGGATCCTTGATCCTGAAAGATATTGGATTCAATATGCATCGGATCTAAAGGTCTTTGTCACACCCCGATATTTTCACATATTACCGGTGGGCCCGGTGGGGAGTAACGTGACGTAGTTGATATCATCATAGTCAATAATCACAGTTCAATGCACAGCGGAAGTCTAAAGTAAATATATTACAAACCGATTCAAAAGTAATATCAATATTACAAACGGATTGTAAGATGGATCCACAGGCGGATCTTAAATAGAAAGATAAACACTGTTCGACAAACTTTAGACGTCTAGAACTTGCAAGATTCCCTATTGACGCCTTAAGCTCCCAGCCAATTACGTACAGTACCTGTCACTTAATCTTTTTGGAAAATACGTCAGTTTACACTGGTAAATACAATTAACTGACTCTTTTGAAAACATTTATGAAAATTGATTTAAATGCACAAGGCACGAAAATTCTTTTATAACTTGGGATAATTATTTATATATAAACTTGTAAAAGAATTACATGTTCGTTATACGTTCAGTAGCCCGGGCTGAATACCGGGTTAAAGATTAATGGACACACCACATGATATAATCCCGCGGCGAGTTATTCTCAAACCGTCGGTTATACCTTTTTATATATATGCACTGGCAGGTGTATGCCTACACCCCGTGCTTAGGTCGTGGCCATTTCAATGAATGATGCCAAGGATATCCGGGACATGGTCGTTAACCCCCCAAAGGCTTTAAGCAAACATAACAGTTAAAACGGGTCATCTCAATAAATTAACCTTTATATGATTAAAAATTCAATGCCCGACCAAGCGGTATTTTATATACCGTACCCCAAGCCCGTATAAGGGAAAATAAGTTAAAAGTATTTACCTGAGCTTAAAATGCAATTTATACTCAGCCGTATATTCTAATCAGCAAGCACAAGTACCTCTACTGGGGCTCTCAATCTGGAACGAATGTTTTGTTAACCTATTAGAATTCTAACGGGTCTTATTTAAGTTGAAACTTAGGCCGGTTAGTTTTAAGGAAAGGTTTACGGTTCAAAACGCAAGATTAAGCGCAGACCGGATTAGAATGTGATTTAGACCCGAAAAGTACGAAGACTTGTATAATATGGGTAAACTAAACACATCCTGGATTTTGAAGTGAAAATGATAAGGTTTGACCCGTTTCGGTTAATTTATGCAAACTAGTTACATAAACCGTACCGAATGCGAAAATGCATAACGGGTAACCAAATGAGTCATGAACATGTTTCACAAGTTAATATGCCTTAAATATTTTGTGATATCAGTAGGATATCTTTCATTATGCACAAAACGAATTTAAAATCACATTAAGCCCCGCAAGGGCATCTTGGTCATTTTAAAGATTATAAAAGAGGTTAAATAATAATCTGAGGTTCTGGTCTAAAATGATCAGTAAAAATATTTATTTTATCAAGTTATATCAGTAAGATATCTCACATATGTGAAATTTATCATTTATGGCCAAACTATGCACGTAGGGGCATTTTGGTCATTTCACATATACTTTAAGGGTTAATTTTGGAAATCTGAGTTCAAAACTTTTATTTACGGTTAAATTATAAAAAATTATTCATAACATCAGTAGGTTTCAAGCTTTAGGTGCCTAATATGGTTTTAAACCATACTATGCGCCTAAATCGCATAAAAGTCGGTATTTGACGATATTCGGTTTAAATAGGGAAATCTGAGATTTTGACCAGCCGTTTACCGTTTAAAATAACTTATATGTCATATAAAATTAGTAGAAAAAGGTTTGACATGTAAAGGATGTATAAAACTCATTTTATTAGCAAAAAGGACGTTATCGTCAATTACCGAGCCTATGCGAGAACTCTATGTTATGATTATCTTAAAATTTAATAAAAATCTCCAAAAATACCAACATATTATATTACATCAGTAGGTAAAAGGTTTGATGTCAAAATTTGGGTTTAAATAGGCTTTATGCCGAAAATGCCGTTTAATTAATAAAAAGCTTTCAATTTACGCTATTGCGCATAACTCCCATTTTAGACCACGAACTGATGTGAAATTTTATGGACATGTTTATAAATCAGTAATAAAGGTTTTTTTCCTCTCACATTTTCAAAAATCTTGTTTTAATATCAAAAGGGCATTATGGTCAACATTTAGGCATTTAACGGAAACATGCAATGACCTAGGATTTCTAAGGAACCAAGTTGTATAACCTCATAGGGTTATACTAACCTATAATATGGTCCTAAAGGAATCCTAAGGAATATATAAACTAAGCTAAATCGGGTCAGAACTGAAAGTCAAAACAAAAGTCTACTTTTGCGACTTTCGGTTCCGAACCGAGCCTAAACTCAGAATTGTCGGGTTGAACATGCCTAGACATGTTCAATTAATATTTACCAAGTTATTAAAGTGACAAAACTAATTTTATTGCATTTACATCATTAGTTATGAATTTTATTTAAAAACCGACTCGCTTAACTTTTATTTTAATTACTTTGACCAGACAATTAACTAAGCAAATGTGGTAATTAAGAGGTGCCCCTTTGAGGGTTTAATACCTACCTAATTACGATCACGTAGCCATGTTCGTTGCGAACAATGACTTGACCGTTTAAAAGTCAAAGCGTTTATCGCAAACGCTTGACTTTTCGGCTTTAAGAGCCAAATAATTGAACTAAGCATGAAAGGACACTTACAAAGGGTCCAAGCAAGGATGGAATTGATCTAGGATGTTCAGGTATAAAGCACAAAAGCTCCAACTTAGAACAATTCAGATCAAGGTGTGAAATGAGAGCAAGAACAAGTGGGTTTATATAGAATTTCAAGAACCGTTAGGATCGTTTCTCGTAACCCGAGCTTCAATCTTGGCCCTCCACTTGGGCAAATGGTTTTGGAATACAATGGGATGTTAAAAACCATCAAATGGTAGCCCAAGTTATTGAAAATATTACAAAAAAGCCCCTGAAATGCGACCAGATTGCTGAAAACAGGAATCTGCCCAGATCAGTCTCTGGGCCCCCGCGAGAGGCCTCTCGCCCCCCACCAGAGACCAAAATGGCAGATTTGCTGAAATGGCCCCTGCAGTGTAAAAACTTGATTCCTGGCACGTTTAAGCCCCGTTAACCCCATTTCAAGGCTCTAAAATGAATTTAAAGTATAGGGAACTTGAAATGTGCTCAAAAATATCTCGAATGTCGGTTCATTTGGCCGTACGGTTGCGTTATTCGGTTAATTACGACGGAAGTCGTAACGGACGCAAAAACGATCCAAATTAAGCGACGAATGGAATTTTATCATGCCAATCACTAAAATAAAATATTTTAAAGATTACATAAATTTTTGGATATCCGGATATATTCAGAACGTAAGATATGCGTGAAAATGCAAACTTATGCACTTTTTGACGCTTTTAGTCCCTGTTGATCAAATAAGTTTATTTTTGCGCACCAAATACCTCTAAGCCTATTTCTAAGCTATGTAAAGGATATTTAGGGCATGTTTAACTTATGATCATATTCCGGAAGGTTCGATACCATACGAATCGGTATACTTTTGCAGTTTGACGCAATTAGTCCTTTAATCGCACAAAGTAGCGTGAAATGTCATTTAATGATATCCAAGCCTTCCATGGCCCATAATGGGTATTCCCAAGCATGTGTTTAATTATTACTATGCTCCCGTTTGCTTATATGGTCGCCGAAAGGCGTAGATTCAAAAGTTGACGCTTTTGGTCCCTCTAATGCGCAAACTTGCGCATATCATCGTTTAATAGGATCGAAGCCTTATGTAATCCATGTTAGGCATTCTTGGGAGTATTATAAAACATCACGATGCTTCGGGTTCGTTAAAAGGTCATTCAGAGGTATAATTAAACATATTGACGCTTTTAACCCCTTAAACTTGCAAAGTTGCGCGTAACTTCACTTATAGGCATAAAAGCCCTTAATGGACAATATTAGGCATTCCCGAGAGTGTAATCAATTATCATGACGCTCTCGGTTTGTTAAAAGGTCTCTCAGAGGTAAGAATTAACATGTTGACACTTTTAACCCTTCATTGTGTAATCTTTCAATTAATTACGCAAACGACTACTCATGACCAACAAGTGGCCCATTTGTGAATATGATTACCATGTGATGTTATTCAGAGGCTTATAATAAGCATGTTAACATTTCCAGTCCTTCTATAATCAAAGTTTTTAATTTTTCGCAAAATTAGCCCCTCAAATTCAATGTTGGGCTTTATTAGGGTTTATTACGCGTGTCAATACATCATTAGACGTGATTTTTACGAGGTGTTATAGTCTTGGAGGGTATTCTATGGATCCTTGAACCTGCGATGAGGATCCTGGATGCTGAGGGTAGGATCCTTGTACTGACAGCGTCCCCATGTATCCTCCCGAACTAGAGAAGGATCCTTGATGATGGAAGGAGGATCCTTGAGGCTGAAGAGAGGATCCTGAAAGCTGGAAGTAGGATCCTTGAGCCTGCGTCATAGCCGATGATCCATAGTGCATACTTGGTGATCCTCCATGGTACTTGTTTTGGTCAAAAATCAAGCAAAGATAATGCAACCAAATCTTTTGTTGTGAGGTGTGATACTTGAATCGATGAACAATATTAAGGATCACTCAGAAATGTAATGAACAAGTGACACAATGATTTATACCAGGAAAAAGCCCTTGATCAAGAGTTGATCTCCGGTATAAAAAACCTCGGGTGATGGAAACTAATGATCACCAACTCAGATTAAGCAGAAAATATTACAACTTTGGATGATAGCGAGCTTGTTACAAGGATCACTAGAGTGTAATGTGCAAAAAAGTGTGTAATTGCCGAGCAAACTGTCGAGAGTTAATGAGAGCAGTTACGAGTGTGTGTGTTTAGCCAAAAATAGCCAAGTGTTCTAATCTAGCTCACTATCCCCTTATAAATTTGGAAAATATCTAAGCTAACTAACTATCTGCATTTCGTGCAAGTCTTCCACGACCTCCATAACGTCCATATTAGTCAAGCACGTGCGGAATAAAAAGGGAATATGCTCCAGGATTATCGCCAAGACCAAGTCCAAGCACGTACTCCTGCAAAACAACTTCATATTCAAAGCAGACAATCGTTAGTGTAAGGATCACTATGATGATCCTGGATCCTGATCCTACAATACTCTCTGAGGATCACTAATTCAAACAGAATTGAGGATCCCTAAGCCCGACAGTAATTGAGGATCACTGATCTTTGGAAAATCCTCCCTAACAATTGCCCCCAAAATATAAGGAGTAAAGTGTAAATAAACGAGTTATATTTTCTCGTTCTTATCCGTAACAAATCAAACGGATATATAGCCGTTACATTCTGACTAGCCGTTGCCAATCTGACGTCATTGAAGTGACTATCCTGCAAAATCATGATTATAAATTGAAGTTAGAGATAAGGGTTAGGAAGCATTTAAATTCGTGCGTTTCATCCTTTAAATTCTCATTCGAAGATCTGATCAGGTACTTCTCTTTCCTTTCTCTCTTCACATTCTCATTCTGTTTCTTCTTCTTCACCATCATCATGACCAAGATGATGCTAAGATCTTCACCGGCTAAGGATCACAAAAAGGACAGTCCCTTGAAGAGCCAAGGGATCATCGAAAACTCTGCGAAGGAACGATGCAGGTTTACTGATCCGCAGATAGATAGGATTCGCCATTGTTTTCCAGCGAGCACCGTTTTTAAAGCTTTTGACCCCACCGTCCTAAGCGACTTTGTTTCTGAAACCTGGGTAGCTTTTCCGGTCACCCCATTTTCGATAGGATACTCGTATCCTTTTCCTGATTTCACCCAATCTTTCTTCTCTCTCACCGGCATATCCTACATCGAAGCGATGCCAATGATGTGGAGGGTCTTGTATACCCTTGAAAGAATCATTGAGCATGAAGGTATTGATCTGGGAATGCGGAAGTTAGCAGAAATGTACGATCTTGTGAGCCATGGATCTCATCGATATCTATTCAAACACAAACCCGGTGAAGAACACCCCATCTTCAAAACCACTAAGAATGACACCAACTGGAAAAGGCGATTCTTCTTTGTCAGAAGGGATTCCATCCCTGATGGGAAGGATCTTCCAAGAAAATGGGTTACTCATGGTAGGATAGAGGATCCTTATAGAAGGATCATAGGTTACCCTGTCTCCGTTGAGGATCACTGACCCCTTTGTTTCTATTTAGCAGCTATTACTGTTTCACGCATTATTACAACACCTGCAATGAAGGAAAGGCTTGCTGCTTTCCGGAAGCTTGATCCTGCAATAAGATCATTTCAAGCAAATACCCAGGATTCTCAAGAAGTATCCTCAGGCTCTGTTACGATGTTAAGTAAGTATTGTCACACCCCGACCACGTAAAACATCAAATCGTGGCGGAAACGTCGGGGAGTGTTGTAACAGAATTATTGTTCCACAACGATGGTAATTAAAATTATATTTTATTCATCAACCAAAGAGTGGAACACATTGTTTCAAAACAAGAACCAAAGAGTACACAACATAATTAAACTAAGTCTATCTTTATTTTAAGTCTCTAAGGCACGGGTCCGCCCTAGTGTCACGATCATCCTAAGCAGCAGCTCCTGAAACACATGTGAAAATAGGTACGTCAGCATAAAAATGCCTGTGAGATACATAGGTTTTGTGAAAATAGGATTCATGACTTAAGTTTAAGAAAAAGTTGTTTAGCAAAAGTCAGTCATGAACCTTCTTAATTGTTTTGTTTTATAAATCTTTTGAAAAACAATGATAATGTAGATGATATGTAAAAGAGTAATGTGAGGTTAAATGAATAACCAAGTAAAATGAGCTTTTGATTAAAATAAGTTGTTTGTAAAACAATGTCTTAAAAAAAGAAATATGTTATTTGTATAAAATGTTATATGTCTAAATTGAAATGATTCAAATAACGCTACGATATGTAATACCATACAAGCACTTATATATAGGAAGTACCAGCGGCGTATCCACCATGCTTGTATCATATTACACACGCCTCGTTACTCAAATCATTTTACCCAAACAAACCACCAATGTAAATTGCCCATGTCTAAACCATTTGCCAAATGTCTTTGTGTAAATCATGTCAAAATGTTTATGTTAAAATGTAGTCCATGAAATATGTATATCAATATCAAAATGTCTATGTCAAATGTCAAATATGTATTGTGTAAACAAAATGTCATGTATGGCAAGTGAAACATATATATATATATATATATATATATATATATATCTACTTAGCCACAGATAAAAAAAATGCACAAAACAATGTATTGAAGTAAAACATGGTTTAAATCAACGCTATGTCTTGTGGAAATGCATGCTATACTGAATACAAACATTTATGCGGTATTGTAAAAATGCATACATCAAAGCCTTGTGACTGTGGTGATAAGCCCTTAAACAAATTAAAGGTCTATCTGTATTATGTTTTATCGGATTCGGTCATTCCTTTCATCCAAACATACCTAGGATGTCAGGAACGGGAGTTGTCAATTCCTATGGTACCATTACCTACTAACGAGCGGCGTGATCAAAGTTAATGAATGTATATGGTCCCACTTAACATACCAAATGTCATATCAAAATGTAAGCATGTGATGAAAATGTACTAAGTATGCGGCAAAACGGACATACATAGCATGTGATGAAAAACAAATGCACTAAGTATGGTGAACATACATAGCATAAAATGTCATGTAAAACGATGTACTAAGTATGCTACAAAGGACATACATAGCAAAAACACAATGAAATTATGTACTATAAGTGTACTAATGAACATAGCAAGTATATGATATGAAAGCATGGAAAGAATGAAAATAACAAGTAGGCACATGTGTTTCACCCCAAAATGTTTGAAAAACAGTAAAAGAGGGGTCTATGTACTCACTTGAGATTGCTCAATAGACTTTAGATATCCACCAAGCAAAGCTAGAAGGTTACGGAATCAAACGGCACCTAATATAGGTAACTACATTAACAAACGGACCTATTTAGAGGATCGGGTAGTGTTAGGGTTCGTAAACCAAATGAGTGTAGGAACTCATGTAATATGGTTTAACAAAGCCTATATACTAAAACAAAACTTATCCTAAGTGATTTTGACCCGTTACGACCCGTTTAGGTAGCTTATGCTACTTTAACGCATCGTTCGCGTAAAACGCGTTCGGAACGCCTAACAAGCCCTATGACAAGTCAAATATGCCTTAACATGTCTAATATTGTTACTAAATCAGTTTAGATACCAAAAATTAGGTTACATAGGCTTAAAATGAATTTTAATGTAAAAAGGGCATTTTGGTAATTTACCTAAGGCATAAGAACTACTTATCATACAACTACTCAAACGATGTGAACATAAGGTATAACCTCGGAAGGTTATTCCCTATACTACTATGGTCACCTAAAGTGTTTGGTCGGATCCTAATGATCGACCAAATGGGTCGGGTTCGAAAGCATAAGCGATTGATTAGATCGCTAACCCTTACGACCCTAGACAAGCACAAATCTAAAAGTGACGAGCTAAACATGCTAGAACATGTTTAGTCAAGTTAGAAAACAGGTTTTGATATCAAAACAAACGGTTTTGATACCCTAGAGTAGTTTGGTTACAAAATATGCAAGAACACGCATTTTGCCCGAAACTACGACTCGTCACTGAGCCTAGATAACGTGGTAATCAGTAGGTATAGTCACTAGGGACTATGACCATCGTGATTACGCTCACGTAATGAAGTTCAAACGAACTTCGCATTGACCATAAACTGGTCAACGCAGAAAATCAAACGCAGTTTGACTTTCAAGCTAAAAACGCATAAAAAGAACGAAGGAACACTTACAAAGGGTCCCCGCAAGATTGATTATCCAAGTATTTCTCAGGTATGAAGTGTTGCACACTTCAACTTAGAGAAAATCTCAGATATCAAGTGGGTTGCAAGTGAAATGGGTGAGGGGTATTTATAGGAAAGCTAGAACCGTTAGGATCGTTTATCGGGAAACGAGCTTCGATCTAGGCCGTCCAAGTGTGCCCCTTGTTTTACAAAACCATTAAAGCCCATAGAAATGGCCCATGGTGTTGCAAAAACCGTTTGCAAGTGGAGAATGAAGGTATAATAGCTGGAAACAGGCTGTTAAATACTTTCTGCATATCTGGGAGGGCCACGCGGCCCACGTAAGGGACATCAGAAGCTTACGTGGCCCGCCTGGGCAGCACAGATCAGAAACAAGTTTGCATAATGACAGTTTCAGTCCCTGTTGGTGTTTAAAGCCATTTCCGACATGTTTAAGGCCCGTTAAGCCAACTTTAAGGCCCTAAAATGATGCCTAAACATTGTGGACATCAAACATGCTCAAAAATATGCCGGATGTCGGTTCGTTTGGTCGTACGATCGCGATGTTTGCTTAATTACGACGGAATGCGCATAAGCGCGAAAAACGATCTAAATTGCGCGACGAATGGATTTTTCTTATGCCAAACACTAAAATAAAATATTTTAGTGCTTACATAAATTTTTGGATGTCCGGATGTATTCAGAACGCAAGTTATGCGCGAAAATGCAAACTTATGCACTTTTTGACGCTTTTAGTCCCTGAATGAGCATAAAGTTTATTTTAGCACACCGAACCTCTCAAAGCCCATTTCTAAGCTATGTAAAGGATATTTAGGGTGTGTTTAACTTATGTCCAAGTTCCGGAATGTTCGTTACAGTTCAATTTGGCATACTTTCGCAGTTTGTCAATTTTAGTCCCTGTAAGCGAATTAACTTGATTTTGCCATACCAAAGCCTTCAAAACTTATTACTAAGTTATGTAAAGGTTATTTAAGGTATGTTCAGCATATGTTGATGTTCCGGAGTATTTGTCACGTTAAACTGACTACGTTTACGCACCAGTTTACGTATAATTCTCCAGAAAGCGATATAGGGTTTGAAATTGAATAAAAGTCAAAACATGAAAAATGTAAAACATAAACAAACAAACATTGGGATCAAATAACTTTATTTCATTGATAACTGAATTGTTTACAATGATTACAAGCACAGATGTCACAGTCTCCCCTACTTGTGGAAATTTCGTCCCGAAATTTGTTTAGAGGAAACTCGTGAGAAAAGATGCGGATACTTCGCCTTCATTTGATCTTCACGTTCCCAAGTAAACTCAGGTCCACGCTTAGATTCCCAGCGAACTTTAACCAAAGGAATGCGCTTGCGTTTAAGCCATTTGACTATTCGGTCCATGATTTCCACAGGTTTCTCAACAAAATGTAGTGTTTTATCAACACGAATTTCGTCAAGTGGTATGTGGAGGTTCTCATCAGCTAGACACTTCCTGAGATTGGACACGTGGAAGGTTGGATGAACATTTCCAAGTTCAGGAGGTAACTCAAGTCTGTAGGCTACCTTACCGATTCTTTCGACGATCTTGAATGGTCCAACATATCTAGGTGCAAGTTTTCCTGTTTTTCCAAATCTGATCACACCTTTCCAAGGTGAGACCTTAAGTAATACTCGATCACCGATTTGAAATTCCATGGGCTTGCGTCCTTGGTCCGCATAACTCTTTTGACGGCTTCGAGCTGTCTGAAGGTTATCACGAACTTTCTTAACTTTATCTGTTGTCTCTAGAATGAGGTCAGGTCCAGTAAGCTGAGCCTCACCTATCTCATTCCAGCAGACTGGTGAACGACATTTTCGACCATAGAGAGCCTCGAAAGGAGCCATGTTGATGCTGGAGTGATAACTGTTGTTGTAGGAGAATTCAATCAATGGAAGATGTGAATCCCAACAACCACCAAAATCGATCACACAAGCTCTAAGCATATCCTCCAAAGTCTGGATTGTTTTTCAGATTGACCATCAGATTGCGGATGATAAACAGTGCTCAGATTAAGCTGGGTCCCCATAGCAGATTGCATGGTTCTCCAAAAACGAGAAGAGAAGCGAGCATCTCTATCAGAAATAATGTTCAAAGGAACACCATGTCGAGATATGATTTCATCCACATAGATTTTAGCCAACATTTCAGCAGATAGATCCTCAGGGATAGGCAAGAAATACGCTGATTTAGTAAGACGATCAACAACTACCCAAATGGCATCATGACCTTTCTTAGTGCGCGGAAGTTTGGTAACGAGATCCATAGCAATGTTTTCCCATTTCCAAACTGGGATCTCTGGTTGCTCCAATAAACCAGAAGGATGCTGATGTTCAGCCTTAACCTTAAGACAAGTAAGGCATTTTGAAACGTACAAGGCAATATCCTTCTTCATACCAGGCCACCAATACTGAGTATGAAGATCCTTATACATTTTGTCTAAGCCAGGATGGACAGAATAACGAGACTTATGAGCTTCATCCATAAGTAAGGTGCGAAGACCATCTTGGCTTGGGACCCACAAACGGTCCATGAAATAATAAGATCCATCGTCCTTCAGTTCAAGATTAGGCTTAATATGATAGGGTAATTCCTTACCCATCAAGTCTTGTGAAACACAAGCATGTTGAGCCTGAGAGATGTGGGCTTGAATATCAGATCGAGCTTGGATATCAGATTGAACACGAACACAATGCAGCTTGACACGTTCTTTACGACTCAAAGCGTCAGCCATGACATTCGCCTTACCTGGATGGTAGCGAATTTCGTAGTCATAGTCGTTTAGAAGCTCAACCCAACGTCTTTGCCTCATGTTGAGTTCTTTCTGATTGAAGATATGCTGAAGACTTTTGTGGTCAGTGAAAACCACACATTTTGTACCATACAAATAGTGTCTCCAGATCTTAAGAGCGAACACAACTGCACCTAACTCAAGATCATGAGTGGTGTAGTTTTTCTCATGCACCTTCAACTGCCTCGATGCATATGCTATGACTTTGTTCCTTTGCATCAGAACACAGCCAAGACCCAATTTCGATGCATCACAATAAACGATGAAATCATCATTGCCTTCAGGCAAAGTCAGAATAGGTGCATCACAAAGCTTCTGTTTCAAGGTCTGAAATGCTTCTTCTTGTTTAGAACCCCATTCAAAGGGTTTATTCTTCTGAGTTAGAGCAGTTAAGTGAACTGCAATCTTCGAGAAATTTTCGATGAAGCGGCGGTAATAACCCGCAAGACCAAGAAATGAACGAACTTCAGTAGGAGTAGTAGGCGTATCCCAATCCTTAATCGCACTGATCTTTGAGGGATCTACATGAATACCTTGTTCGTTGACGATATGTCCCAAAAATTGTACTTCTTTAAGCCAAAATTCGCATTTAGAGAATTTGGCAAAAAGTTGCTCTTTCTTTAGGAGTTCCAGAGTAAGACGAAGATGTTGCTCATGATCAGCTTGCATCTTAGAGTATATCAAAATGTCATCAATAAAGACGATGATGAACTTATCCAAATAAGGCTTGCAAACCCTATTCATCAAGTCCATAAAAACAGCAGGAGCATTAGTCAAACCGAATGGCATAACTGTGAACTCATAATGCCCATAACGAGTGTGGAACGCTGTCTTGGGAATATCTTCTTCATGCACACAAAGTTGATGATACCCAGAACGAAGATCAATCTTCGAAAAATAAGAAGCACCCTGTAACTGATCGAAGGGATCATCGATGCGAGGTAGGGGATATCGATTCTTGATGGTGAGCTTGTTAAGCTCACGGTAATCGATGCACATTCTGAAGGATCCATCCTTCTTCTTGACAAAAAGAACGGGAGCACCCCAAGGTGAAAAGCTAGGACGGATAAATCCTTTGTCAGAAAGCTCCTGAAGCTGCTTAGACAACTCTTGCATCTCAGACGGTGCAAGACGATATGGAGATCTGGCAATGGGATTTGCACCAGGTACGAGATCAATACGGAACTCGACTTGGCGTGCTGGGGGTAATCCAGGTAACTCTTCAGGAAACAACTCCGGATAATCCCGAACGACTGGGATATCTTGAATAGATTTACTCTTGCCCTTATCTGCTGTAACATGTGCCAAGAAGGCCACATAGTTCTTTCGCAGATACTTTCGAGCTTGAAAACAAGACATAAGCTTGAGGCTACTAGCAGGTTTCTCACCACGAACCTGTAGGATCTCACCTGACGAAAGCGGCACACGAACGATCTTATCAAAACAAACTACCTCTGCGTGATGCTTGGCTAACCAATCCATACCCACTATAATGTTGAAGCTTCCCAGTTGCATTGGCGTGAGGTCGATGGGGAAAAGATGGTCGTTAAGGTTCAACTGGCAGTTGCGAAGGACAGAATTAAGAACAATGTGTTCACCACTGGCAACTTCTACTGTCAAAGGCTTACCTAGTTTCGTTCTAGACACGCGAAGCAATGGCTCAAAAGATAATGACACAAAACTCTTATCGGCACCAGAATCAAAAAGAACAGATGCGGGTTGATTATTAACAAAGAACGTACAGTTCACCACTTCATTGTCTGCTTGCGCTTCTTGTGCATTCATGTTAAAAACTCGACCTCGAGCTGGAGCCTAATTCGGATTCGCATTAACCAGCCTTGGACACTGGTTTCGATAATGGGTCAGGTCTCCACAATTATAACATGAGCCAGGAGGATAGTGAGGTCGTGCAACTTGCTGTTGAAATGGTTGTTGAGCTACCTGTTGAGCTGGATTTCGAGCGACCTGAGCAGAATGACAAACTTCTGCAAGGTGTCCAGACTTCCCACAGTTGGTACAGAAACGGCACGGAAGTTGCTGTTGATGGTGACTATTGCACCTATTGCACAAAGGTGCATTCCCTTCATACCGCTTGTTTGCTGGAGGCTGCGCTGGCTGATTTGGTGCAGCTTGTGCAGTAACTGCGAAATTTTGGGAAGCCTTACGCTTCCTAGAACTCTTCGAGGAACCTGGTTCCTTACCTTTCTTGTTCTTACCCTTCTTGCTTTCACTCTGATCAGACGCCTGCTTCTTACCCTTGTCACCTTTTCTATGCAGCTTACCCCTTCGAATCTGTGACTCGGTCAATGTCGCAGATAGCTCGATTGCCTGACGGACTGTGGTAGGGTTACTACCAGTAACAGTGTCTTGTATGGAGTCAGGTAGGCCATCGATATACCTCTCGATAGCCTTCTCGAGTGGGGTAACCATTGTTGGGCATAACAAACTCAGCTCCTCATACCTATCAGTATATGCCTGGTGCTCGCCACTATCCTGTTTCAAATCGTCAAACTCCCTTTCCAAAGCTCGCAGTTCATGACGAGGACAAAACTCCCTCATCATAAGAGTCCTCAGTTCAGCCCATGTTTGCGCTAAAGCAACCTCAGCACCACGGTCTCTCAAAACCCCGTTCCACCATGTAAGCGCCCTCTTCTGAAACACACTGGAAGCAAACTCGACTTTGCGATTATCAGGACACTGAACGTGACGGAAAGTATTCTCAATGCTCTCGAACCATTGAAGAAGCCCAGTCGCTCCCTCAGAACCACTAAACTTGAGTGGTTTAGCCGAGTTAAAACTCTTGAAATTGCATGGAGCATTGTTGTTGTTGTTGGCTTGGTTCCATTGAGCAATAAGATTTGGGAACGCAGCAGCCATTTGCTGTGCGATGATTTCTGCCAGTTCGGCATTCGGTAACGGATTTTCGCGTCGAGGAGGCATTCTAAAAGAGGAAACATGAAAGGAACGAGTGAGACGATCAGGTAAAAAGAATGAAATGAAACAAAATCGACGAAAGCAAAGATGGTGGTCATTTGTTCGTATCACAAAGCGAACAAACGGCACACAGTGACTAATCAAAGTAAATGGGTCAAAAATAATGCTTCGCGAAGACATGCTCGCCTATAAGTGAACACTCACCCCAAGAGTTCCCAGGTAAGAATGACTGGTCCGATTATGTGGATTTGTACGAACACTCTAGCCTTAGACAGAAAACCCAGGGTACAGGCATTCACCCTTCCAGTTTGCACGTGTTCACACTATTTAGAACCCAAAACTTTGACGAGATTTTGAAAACTTGGAGGGCATAAGGCAAAAAGAATCATTCAAAAACAAATGATAAATTTTCAAAATCATTCAGAAAAATTGAAGGGTTCAAAACCTTACAATAAATTATTTAAAAACAGATGTTTGATTTTCAAAAATCGTTTAGGAAAATTGGGTTTGTTTTAGTGATCACCTAAGGATAGGTGATGTGTATGTTTTAAGATCTAAACACAAGACAACTTGTGTTGGGGTCCTAGAAAGGTTATAGTCTAGGTCAAAGCATTACTAATAACCTAATTCCCTATAACCATTGGCTCTGATACCAACTCTTCTGTCACACCCCGACCACGTAAAACATCAAATCGTGGCGGAAACGTCGGGGAGTGTTGTAACAGAATTATTGTTCCACAACCATGGTAATTAAAGTTATATTTTATTCATCAACCAAAGAGTGGAACACATTGTTTCAAAACAAGAACCAAAGAGTACACAACATAATTAAACTAAGTCTATCTTTATTTTAAGTCTCTAAGGCACGGGTCCGCCCTAGTGTCACGATCATCCTAAGCAGCAGCTCCTGAAACACATGTGAAAATAGGTACGTCAGCATAAAAATGCCTGTGAGATACATAGGTTTTGTGAAAATAGGATTCATGACTTAAGTTTAAGAAAAAGTTGTTTAGCAAAAGTCAGTCATGAACCTTCTTAATTGTTTTGTTTTATAAATCTTTTGAAAAACAATGATAATGTAGATGATATGTAAAAGAGTAATGTGAGGTTAAATGATTAACCAAGTAAAATGAGCTTTTGATTAAAATAAGTTGTTTGTAAAACAATGTCTTAAAAAAAGAAATATGTTATTTGTATAAAATGTTATATGTCTAAATTGAAATGATTCAAATAACGCTACGATATGTAATACCATACAAGCACTTATATATAGGAAGTACCAGCGGCGTATCCACCATGCTTGTATCATATTACACACGCCTCGTTACTCAAATCATTTTACCCAAACAAACCACCAATGTAAATTGCCCATGTCTAAACCATTTCCCAAATGTCTTTGTGTAAATCATGTCAAAATGTTTATGTTAAAATGTAGTCCATGAAATATGTATATCAATATCAAAATGTCTATGTCAAATGTCAAATATGTATTGTGTAAACAAAATGTCATGTATGGCAAGTGAAACATATATATATATATATATATATATCTACTTAGCCACAGATAAAAAAATGCACAAAACAATGTATTGAAGTAAAACATGGTTTAAATCAACGCTATGTCTTGTGGAAATGCATGCTATACTGAATACAAACATTTATGCGGTATTGTAAAAATGCATACATCAAAGCCTTGTGACTATGGTGATAAGCCCTTAAACAAATTAAAGGTTTATCTGTATTATGTTTTATCGGATTCGGTCATTCCTTTCATCCAAACATACCTAGGATGTCAGGAACGGGAGTTGTCAATTCCTATGGTACCATTACCTACTAACGAGCGGCGTGATCAAAGTTAATGAATGTATATGGTCCCACTTAACATACCAAATGTCATATCAAAATGTAAGCATGTGATGAAAATGTACTAAGTATGCGGCAAAACGGACATACATAGCATGTGATGAAAAACAAATGCACTAAGTATGGTGAACATACATAGCATAAAATGTCATGTAAAACGATGTACTAAGTATGCTACAAAGTACATATATACCAAAAACACAATGAAATTATGTACTATAAGTGTACTAATGAACATAGCAAGTATATGATATGAAAGCATGGAAAGAATGAAAATAACAAGTAGGCACATGTGTTTCACCCCAAAATGTTTGAAAAACAGTAAAAGAGGGGTCTATGTACTCACTTGAGATTGCTCAATAGACTTTAGATATCCACCAAGCAAAGCTAGAAGGTTACGGAATCAAACGGCACCTAATATAGGTAACTACATTAACAAACGGACCTATTTGGAGGATCGGATAGTGTTAGGGTTCATAAACCAAATGAGTGTAGGAACTCATGTAATATGGTTTAACAAAGCCTATATACTAAAACGAAACTTATCCTAAGTGATTTTGACCCGTTACGACCCGTTTAGGTAGCTTATGCTACTTTAACGCGTCGTTCGCGTAAAACGCGTTCGGAACGCCTAACTAGCCCTATGACAAGTAAAATATGCCTTAACATGTCTAATATTCTTACTAAATCAGTTTAGATACCAAAAATTAGGTTACATAGGCTTAAAATGAATTTTAACGTAAAAAGGGCATTTTGGTAATTTACCTAAGGCATAAGAACTACTTATCATACAACTACTCAAACGATGGGACCATAAGGTATAACCTCGGAAGGTTATTCCCTATACTACTATGGTCACCTAAAGTGTTTGGTCGGATCCTAATGATCGACCAAATGGGTCGGGTTCGAAAGCATAAGCGATTGATTAGATCGCTTACCCTTACTGAAAGGACTCTCAAAATTTTCCTAAAAATACCCGTAAGTATAAACCCGGACCCCTGAAACCTTACCCGACATCAAAAATCAAGAAAAACAAAATCTTGGTTCTCAGGCGGGCCGCGTAAGAGACAAGGTATGTCTTACGCGGGCCGCGTCAACATTAGGTTTGACCGGATAAGCGTAACCGTGCCACATGTCGCCCATCTGGTATACCTACGTATGACTAGTCAACCCTACTCGTAGACTGGGCAGCCACGCGGGTCGCGTAAGATATAGGGGATGGGTTACGCGGGCCGCTTAAGACCCTAAATTCACCTATAAATAGCTTGTCACTTGTACAGTCCACTGGTGTCGAAACGAACTTTCAAAAACGAAGTTTTAGTACTCTGAGGTCGAAAATATCTATTATATTAGCGAGGTGCTGCTCCGATACCGGGTATTAACTAGATCGCTGTTACGATTCAATGTCCGATCGATTAAACTATCCAATGGATGTTTAAGTGCTGCCCACATTAGGGTTTATGCTTCGTCATTCGTCGTTAAATCGATGGATGTTTAAGTATCGCACTTTGTCATTCGCTGTGAAGGTTTAATCTCGTGAGTTATCGTAAATGTTGTATTAGTTACTAACCGAGTTCGTGTGCATGTTATTAAATTTAGGTTAAAAAGGCTAATCAGTAGGCTAAGCTCTGCTCATATAAATCTGCAATGTGAGTCATTCTCTTTTATCAAATTACTTTCAAAATCATGTTTATTTTCAAAGTTATAATTATAGGGATTAAGTCTTTGTAGTCACCAAATTACAGCCAGTATGTGGGGTTTTGTATACATTACTTGTTCCCGTCACCATTGGACAACGAGATAGCCAATGGGTGATCTGACCATAGTCACCGAAACGAGTCGAGTGACAAATACTGTGGGTAGTTGGTTGATATCAGGAAACATTGTAATCGCTCTTAAATCTTATAAATTATAACAAACGCGTCGTTTTAGTAAAAAGAATGATTCACCAGTATTTCCCGCTGACAAAACCTTTTTCAAACATGTTTCAGGTGATCTGTTGTGATCCAAGAAAAGTGTCGCGAAGCACTACAAGCTTAAGGAAGTGGCTCAATATAAAATAAAGAAACATGTTTTGTAAAATGAAGATTTCTCCGGGAAATCTTATGATTGTAAATTACCGGGGTTTTATCCCGAGTTGTAAAAAAAATAATCGGGAAAATTGCAGTTTTAAAAAGATCCTGAAGAAAACTACCGTTGTTAAATAAATACCACGGGATTTTCTGTCCCGCGACTCCTGAAACGGGTCAAACCGGGTCGGGGGCCGTGACAGAAAAAGGTGGTATCAGAGCCACTGATTTAAGCCAATTAAGTATTAGAAAATACTTAATTTTACTGATTGCCATTTTGTGATTATGTGTTTTATTAATTGAATATTTGTGTACAGTATGGGTAAATTAAAGCTTTCAAACATCTATCTTAAATTAGATAGGTCATCAAACGAGAAGGGAAGTTCATCCCAAACAAATTCCTCAAAACCTTATGCAAATCCTGAAGAAGGAATATTTGTTCGAAAGGCACAATATGAGGAACCACTTTCTCCTAATAAAAGAAGTTTGATTATTAGGAAAAGTCAAGAGAAATTAAAGAAATCACAATCAAAAGAAAAGAAACCCCAAGAACTAGGCAGTAAACCACCATGGGAAGACAAGTTAGATGAAAAATGGGCAGATCTCTATATGCTAGCTACTGTAGCAATAAATGCAAACCTTTAAATATTCTGATTCAATTTTTAGCACCCTTATCACCTACAAACTAGAAGCTTTACTCAGTAAATAAATAAGTTTACAATAAAAATATGTTTTAATTATCAGTTGTTCTTGATATTAAATTAGTTACACGGTATGAAATAATATTTAAAGGTTATTTATGAAATTTTGTTATAAAATTTTTAACTTAGCAATTTTTGTGTATTTTGCATATATGCTAAACAGCATGAATGACTTGTCTGAAGCCCTTCAGAATTTAAATCTTTATCCGGTGAAAATAGAGGTTTCCAGAGATTTTAATAGATATATACCTGATATAGAAGAACCTATGGAATTCAATGCTCCACCTCCAGAGAAACCCAAGCCCAAGAAAAGGAGGAGATTTGTGGGATGGAGGCGTGTGCGTAGGAGGAAACCCGTCACTAGAAAGATTCCCAAAATAGAAAATCCTTTAGACAAAGGGAAGGTGATTGAAGTCGGGGAAGATTCTAGACAGATGAAAATACAGTTTGGGGAATATTATAGGCAGATGGAAATGGAGTATGGGGAAGGTTCTAGACAAACCAAGAGGGAAATTGGGGAAAGCTCTAGACAAATTGAGGAGTTGCCATTTCAGGAGGAATTGGATCGTGCATTGGCAAGCTGTGATGTTGTCAAGCCTATTAATAATAATCTCTACCCTTTTTCTGCTGAAACTCAATTACCTATAAACTTGGAACCACCAATCCCAGAACCTATAACCCACACCCTGTAACACCTGTGCCTCCACGGCCATCAAACAAATACCAAACCAATGAAATATTATATTTCATACTTGGGATTTGTAAAAATATGTGTATCTTTTGCACATATCAACTCTTGTTCGATTTCAAACTCTAAATCGCTTTCTGGAAGGTTATACGCGCACTAATGCGTAAATATAACCAGTTTAATCCAACGAACACTCCGGAATAGTGAAATAGGCTTAACATACCTTGAATAACCTTTACATAACTTATATATAAGTTTTGGAAGGTTTGGTGTGGTGAAATCAAGTTAAATCGCTTACAGGGACTAAAGTTGACAAACTGCGAAAGTATACCAATTTGAACTGTAACAGACCTTCCGGAACATGACCATAAGTTAAACATACCATAAATATCCTTTACATAGCTTAGAAATAGGCTTTGAGGGGTTCGGTGTGCTAAAATAAACTTTTGGGTCATTCAGGGACTAAAAGTGTCAAAAAGTGCACAAGTTTGCATTTTCGCGCATAACTTACGTTCTGAATACATCCGGACTTCCAAAAATTTATGTAAGCACTAAAATATTTTATTTTAGTGTTCGCCATAAGAAAAATCCATTCGTCGCGTCATTTGGTTCGTTTTTTCGCATTCGGGACCAGATTCGATGTATTAGCCGTTGTTTAATTCACAACCACACATTCTAAACTTGCTTAGTCAGCGGATAAGGATGGAATTTTGGTACCATGACATTTCAACACATGTATGGATGGAATTTAAACACCTAAACACCATGACATTTCAACACATGTATGGATGGAATTTAAACACCTAAACACCATGACATTTCAACACATGTATGGATGGAATTTAAACACCTAAACACCATGACATTTCAACACATGTATGGATGGAATTTAAACACCTAAACACCATGACATTTCAACACATGTATGGATGGAATCTAAACACCTAAACACCATGACATTTCAACACATGTACGGATGGGATTAAGGCACGTTTTCCATGAAACGATCTTAACGGTTCGGGTATTCCTATAAATACCCCATACCCCCCATTGCTAAAATCACTAGAAACTTGATTTGAGAAACTCTAAGTTGAAACATTTGTTTCATACCTGAGATTTTTGAATCGAGTTTAGAATTCGGGGACCATTCGTAAGTATTCTTTCGTTCTTTCCTTATTTTATTGCTTTTCGAGTCAGAAAGTCAAACTTTGTTTGACTTTCAGCGTTGACCAGTAATGGTCAATGCGAAGTTCGTTTGAACTTCGCAACGTGAGTGTAATCACGTTGGTCATAGTCCCTTGGGACTATGCCCACTGATTACCACGTTGTCTAGGGTCGTAGGGTAGGCGATCTGATAAATCGCCTATACCTTCGAACCCGACCCAGTTTGGTCGATCATTAGGATCCGACCAAATACATTAGGTGACCCTAGTATAGGGCATAACCTTCCGAGGTTATACCCTATGGTCACATCGTTTAAGTAGTTGTATGATAGGTAGTTTATATGCCTTAGGTAAATTACCAGAATACCCTTTTCATGTATAATTGGTAATTAAGCATATGTAACCTAAACTTTTGTCACATAACTGATTATGTAACATGTTTAGGCATATAACACTTGTCATAGGACTAGTTAGACGGTCCGAACGCGTTTCACGCGCACGACGCGTTAAAGTAGCATAAGTTACCTTAATGGGTCGCGATGGGTCGATAATACTTAGGTTAAGTTTCATTTAGTATGTAGGCTTTGTTAAACCATATCATATGAGTTCCTACACTTATTTGGCTTACAAACCCTCCTGCTACCCAGTCTTCCGATTTAGGTCCGGGTTAATTATGTAGTTACCTATATTAGGTACCGTTTGATTTCCGGGACTCCTCTAGCTTACTTGGTAGTTGTTCAAGACTCCTAAGCACTCCCAGGCGAGTACATTATTCCCCTCTTTTACTATTTTCAACTGTTTTGGGTGACTCATATGTGCTAAATGCTTTATCAATGATTTCAATAACAATTACTATGTGGTTTCAAGAACAATTACAATATGGTTTCAAGAACAATAACAATTATTTCAAGAACGCTAACAATGATTTCAAGAACGAATACAATGATTTCAAAAACTAATAACAATTTCAAAAAGTGAACAAACTTGTTGGTTGTAGTTTACATGACCGATGACATTCATTAGCAATGATCAAGCCGACCAGTATTAGGTTATGGTACCATAGGATCTGACAAATCCCGTTATTTACTGCACCCATTGTTATGTGTGGGGGTTGTGGGTAGCGACTGAATCTGTAATTATTAACTTATCCTTTGGTAAGGGTTTGTTAAGAACGAGAGCGAGAGCGAGTTGGAACGAGGAACGCGTCAAGAAGGTTTGAATGTTATTAGAGAATCGACCATAAAGTAGTTTCACAATTAAAACAAGAACGACTAGAACGATTTTACAAAATGGGTTAACGATTGGGTAAACATTTTAACATGATTGACATTTGATCATGCATTTCCCACAAAACATAACTTTGATTTAAACCAAGTTTTACTTCAATACTTTGTTTTTGTGCATATGGTTTAGTTGAGACATTTCACTTGCCATACATGACATTTTGACATAGACATTTGACATGGATATTTGACATAGACATTTTGATATGATTTTCATCTTGACATGAACACTTTGACATATTATCCAATACATTTGACAATTGATTTAAACATAGACTTCTTACATTGGTTGGTTTGGTTTGAGTAAATGATTAAGTAACGATGCGGGTGTAATATGATACAAGCATGGTGGATACGCCGCTGGTACTTCCTATATATAAGTGTTTGTATGGTATTACATATTGTAGCGTTATTTGAATCATTTCAGTTTGAGACATAGAACATTTTATACAAGTAACATACTTTTCGACAAGACATTGATTTACAAACAACTTATCTTACACAAACTCATTTTACATGGTTATTCATTTAATCATGCATTATTTTCTTATTTATACATATCATCTGAACTACTTGTTTTTCAAATGATTTACAAAGACAAAGCAAATTACAAGGTTCATGACTAAACATTTTCTTAAAACAGAAGTCATGAATCTTATTTTCACAAAACCTATGTATCTCGCCAGCATTTCTTTGCTGACCTCGTTTTCACATATGTTTCAGGTATTGCAAGATATCGTTTGATAGGATGCATGCTCACATAGGACTGGACAAGGCCTTAGTGACTCAATAACAATGATAGACTATGTTTAAATAGTGTATTTAGATTTCCAGATGATGTAATTACTCTATGTTTAATAAAACGAAACACTTTTGATATCCATGGTTATGAAACATTAATTCTGTTGCAACACGCCCCGATGTTTCCGCCGCGATTTGTTGTTTTACGCGGTCGGGGTGTGACAGAAAGATGGTATCAGAGCCCTTGGTTATAGGGAATTAGGTTATTAGTAATTAGTAATGCTTTGACCTAGTCTATAACCTTCTTAGGACCCTAACGCGAGTTTACTTGCGTTTAGTCATAAAACAATACCGTCACCTATCCTTAGGTGACGACCACAACAAGAACATAAATTTCAAAACCGCTTTGAAAACTAATCATCTGTTCTAGGATGATTGATTACAAGGTTTTGAACCCTCTATTGTAAGGTTTTGAACCCTCTGTTATATGGTTTTGAACCCCTTCGAATTTTCAAAATCTCGACAAGGTTTTGAGTCTTAAATAATGTGAACACGTGCAAACTGGAAGGGTGGATGCCTGTATTCTGGTTTTCTGTCTAGGCAAGCACTTCGTATATATCTCATCAGACGCGAGACCAGTTGTGCTTACCTGGGAATTCTTGGATGAGTGTTCACTTATAGGCGAGCATGTCTTCGCGATACATTATTTTTGACCCATTTACTTTGATCAGTCACTGTGTGTCGTTTGTTGCTTTGTAGTAACAAACAAATGACCACTATCCTTGCTTTCATCAGATTTGTTTCATCTCATTCTTTTCGTCTAAATTCTCTCACTCGTTTCCTTTCATGTTTCCTCTTTTAGACAATGCCTCCTCGACGCGAAAGCCAGATAGAGACTGCCGAACTGGCAGAAATCATTGCGCAGCAAATGGCTGCTCAATTCCCAAACCTCTTTGCTCAATGGAACCAAGCCAACAACAACAACAATGTGCTATGCAAATACAAGGATTTCAACCAGGCTAAACCACTCAAGTTTAGTGGTTCTGAAGGAGCAACTGGGCTTCTTCAGTGGTTCGAAAGCATTGAGAATACTTTTCGCCACGTGCAGTGCCCGGATAATCGCAAGGTCGAGTTCTCCTCGAGCGTGTTTCAGAAGAGGGCTCTTACATGGTGGAATGGGGTAATGAGAGACCGAGGTGCGGAAGTTGCTCTCGCACAGACATGGGCTGAACTTAGGGCTCTGATGATGAGGGAATTCTGTCCTCGTCATGAGCAGCGAGCTTTGGAGAAGGAATTTGATGAGTTGAAGCAAGATAGTGGTGAGCACAGGGCGTATACTGATAGGTTTGAGGAGCTGAGTCTGCTTTGCCCGACAATGGTTACCCCACTTGACATAGCTATCGAAAGGTACATCGACGGCCTACCTGACTCGTACAAGATATCCTTACTGGTAGTAACCCTGCCACACTCCGTCAGGCGATCGAGTTATCAGCGACATTGACTGAGTCGCAGATTCGGAAGAACAAGTTACACCGGAAGGGTGACAAGGGCAAGAAACAGTCAGCTGACAAGGAGGATAGCAAGAAAGGCCAAAACAAGAAGGGTAAGGAAGGTGAGACGTCAAAGAAATCAAGAAGCGAAAGGGTGCCCAAAATTTTGCTGTTACAGCACAGACTGCTCAGAACCCGCGGAACCAACCAGCTCAGCCACCTGCAAAGAAAGCATATGCCGGTACCCGCACCTTATTGTGCACGCTGCAACGGTCATCACGCAGTACAACAAGCTTGCTGGCAATGCACGACGTGTGGTAAACTTGGGCATTTGGCCAAGATTTGTCGTTTGGGACAAAATCAGGCTGCTCAGGTTCATGCTCCGGTTCAAGGGAATGCTGCGAGATTTCCACTGGGTTCATGTTTCAACTGCGGAGAGATTGGTCACTTCCGCCACAACTGCCCGAGACTGGTGAATGCAAATGCTAACGCAAACCCAAATGCGAATGTCAACGTCAATGTGAATCCAGCACGTGGTCGAGTGTTTAACATCAATGAGGCACTCAATGATGAAGGAGTGAACAATTAGTATTTTGTTTTTCCTCTGGTTGGTATCTTGTAACATTTAAAAACAATGCGGTTGTTATATAAATAAAAAAATTTGTGGTTTTATTTTCTAACTAACGCAATTGTATGAATGTTTGATTCAACCTTGTGATGTCAACACAAAGACAAAACTACTCGTGTGGTTCAGTCATTTTTACGATCACTTGAGATCTCCCTAAGAACCTCAAACACTGGTTTCTTTTAAATCTAAAGTATTTTATCGTCTTGCACCGTTCGAGATGCAAGAATTATCAAAACAGCTTCAAGAGTTGTCTGATAAAGGATTCATCCGTCCGAACTTTTCGCCTTGGAGAAACTCCTGTTCTCCTTGTGAAAAAAAAATGGATCTTTTCGAATGTATATCGATTAACGTAAGCCTAGTAAGCTTACCATCAAGAATCGATATCCCCCTACCTTAAATCAACGATTTCTCCGATCAACTGCATAGCGTTCATGCTTTTCCAAGATCGATTTACGTTTTGGGTATCATCAACTTTGTATTCTCGAAGAAGATATTCCCAAAACGGTTTTCTGCATGAAGTATGGCCATTACGAGTTTACAGTCATGCCTTTTAGGTTGACAAATACTCCAGCCATCTTCAAGAACTTAATAAATAGAGTCTGCAAGCCTTATTTGGATCAGATCGTCAGTGTTATTATTTATGACATCTTGATCTATTCATGTCCTGATCCGATCACGATCAACACCTTCGTTGACATCGGAGCCCTGATTGAATTCCTTGTACACTTTAAAATGTACAAAACAACTCAACTAGGACAACCCGAATTCCTTTTAAGATCTTCCTATCTTCATAGTTAGATTCTTGAAAATATTTAAAGTGCCAAAGGAAATCCACGGATTGGGTTTCTGGTATGCTTTAAATACCCGTGTCCAAAGATAACAAATTATAGGTCAAATTGAACGATTATGCGATTGAACGAGTATGCAATTATGTGTTTATGTGTTCTCCTCTATGATTTTTGTGTGATCCGATTTTTCAAATCCTCATAGAATCTTTCATGTTTTCATATGAGGGATTCATAGTAGGATATTCAAAAGGTACTACCTTAAATCCTTATGGGCTTCTACCTGGTAGTTAAGACCCTTAGGTTATATAGTACCATTCCATGATTCGATGAGAGACCCTTTAGTGGTCTAGTCAAAAAGATTGATTCAAGATCTGGTTAAGAATGGCATGTGATGATACAGCTGAAAGGACCCTATGGTGGTCCAGTCACACTCATCACAGGTTTGTTCATTTGGTTTTACCCTACACATTATAAAATAGACTGTGTGAACTGTGCAAGGAATTGTCTAATTATGGACGCGTACATAATTATGAAATTTAGTGCATAGAAACCCAGTAATATTTATTATGTGTAAGAACCGATAGTGACAACAATAACGAAATGAGAACGATGTAATGGAGGTACGGTGGACGCACCAATGACGCTTCATATACTTGTATATAAGTATCCCTCTTACAATGCAATCATGATGTTATTAAAGATTACTAGAAGTTCAGAACCCTAACCAAAGTTGTTTGATCTTTTCAACTTTATGTTTTAAACTCTCGCAAGTTTCCTCTAAATAAATTTCGGGACGAAATTTTCTAAAGTATGGGAGACTGTAACACCTGTGCCTCCACGGCCATCAAACAAATACCAAACCAATGAAATATTATATTTCATACTTTGGATTTGTAAAAATATGTGTATCTTTTGAACATATCAACTCTTGTTCGATTTCAAACTCTAAATCGCTTTCTGGAAGGTTATACGCGCACTAATGCGTAAATATAACCAGTTTAATCCAACGAACACTCCGGAATAGTGAAATAGGCTTAACATACCTTGAATAACCTTTACATAACTTATATATAAGTTTTGGAAGGTTTGGTGTGGTGAAATCAAGTTAAATCGCTTACAGGGACTAAAGTTGACAAACTGCGAAAGTATACCAATTTGAACTGTAACAGACCTTCCGGAACATGACCATAAGTTAAACATACCATAAATATCCTTTACATAGCTTAGAAATAGGCTTTGAGGGGTTCGGTGTGCTAAAAT
Source organism: Helianthus tuberosus (assembly GCA_030545235.1). Classification (NCBI taxonomy): domain Eukaryota; kingdom Viridiplantae; phylum Streptophyta; class Magnoliopsida; order Asterales; family Asteraceae; genus Helianthus; species Helianthus tuberosus. Next base: position 56,275,307 of record CM060429.1, on the reverse strand, counting down.
AAACTTTTGGGTCATTCAGGGACTAAAAGTGTCAAAAAGTGCACAAGTTTGCATTTTCGCGCATAACTTACGTTCTGAATACATCCGGACTTCCAAAAATTTATGTAAGCACTAAAATATTTTATTTTAGTGTTCGCCATAAGAAAAATCCATTCGTCGCGTCATTTGGTTCGTTTTTCGCATTCGGGACCAGATTCGATGTATTAGCCGTTGTTTAATTCACAACCACACATTCTAAACTTGCTTAGTCAGCGGATAAGGATGGAATTTTGGTACCATGACATTTCAACACATGTATGGATGGAATTTAAACACCTAAACACCATGACATTTCAACACATGTATGGATGGAATTTAAACACCTAAACACCATGACATTTCAACACATGTATGGATGGAATTTAAACACCTAAACACCATGACATTTCAACACATGTATGGATGGAATTTAAACACCTAAACACCATGACATTTCAACACATGTATGGATGGAATTTAAACACCTAAACACCATGACATTTCAACACATGTACGGATGGGATTAAGGCACGTTTTCCATGAAACGATCTTAACGGTTCGGGTATTCCTATAAATACCCCATACCCCCCATTGCTAAAATCACTAGAAACTTGATTTGAGAAACTCTAAGTTGAAACATTTGTTTCATACCTGAGATTTTTGAATCGAGTTTAGCATTCGGGGACCCTTCGTAAGTATTCTTTCGTTCTTTTCCTTATTTTATTGCTTTTCGAGTCAGAAAGTCAAACTTTGTTTGACTTTCAGCGTTGACCAGTAATGGTCAATGCGAAGTTCGTTTGAACTTCGCAACGTGAGTGTAATCACGTTGGTCATAGTCCCTTGGGACTATGCCCACTGATTACCACGTTGTCTAGGGTCGTAGGGTAGGCGATCTGATAAATCGCCTATACCTTCGAACCCGACCCAGTTTGGGTCGATCGTTAGGATCCGACCAAATACAT